>JAECXJ010000253.1:0-2623225 GCA_018152295.1 Drosophila carrolli | reverse complement strand
GAATCAACCCTTCAAACTGGCTATCGAAACCTGGTCAGGTGGCACCAACACTGGCTACAATATAAAATATTTAAACGCATGACCGTTGCATCTAAACCCAAAGAGCATTATTGTACAAAGCGTATATATTCGGATCAACGACTTTATATCCCGATTTTTACGTGTATACGCAACTAAAAGCAATTAACCAATGTGGATTTTCCGAATCATTTTTCGACCGATGATCCATTTTATCACAAAAGACACTCCAACAGAAACAACAGTACACGAAGTATTTTTAGCTGAGGCATATTGATTAAACGTTATTTTTATACCCTTGCAGAGGGTATTATAATTTTGGTCAAAAGTGTGCAACGCAGTGAAGGAGACATCTCCGACCCTATAAAGTATATATATTCTTGATTAGGATCGCGTCCTGAGTTGATAATACCCTCTGCAACTGTATAAAAATGGAACAACATTTTCCAAAGGAATTTAAATATATTCAGGGTGATTGACTTTTATGCTTGGGAAAAATAGTTGTAGGTTTGGGCAAATTCGCACGAATTTTTAGGGGAATTTATCTTAAATATTTTAGTAAAACAGTTTATTATATAAACAAGTCCTAAAATTGTAGGTTACCTTCTTTCACTATACTGGGTTATATGCGTAAAATTGCCGTTCAAAACACATTGTGCGACCATTGTTTTAGCTAAAGGACTTTTGGACATACATTTAATATTTTTTTTTAAATAATGACCTTAAGAGCAAATCGTAAAAAAAACGGGAAGTGAAGGTAGATTTGGAAGCCCGAAGATTATACACATTTGCAGCACAAATTAATTAAGGAATTTAACGAAATTCTTCTTTTTACGGTAACCCTTTACACTGAGAAAATAATGCAGATTGTTCGGCTAAATATATATGCTAGCTATCCAAGTTTCTTAACACTCAAGTGCTTATCTGTAACAATAAATTTCCGGAGTATACATAAATTGTTTTCGAAAAAAGAAACGTGGCAAATAGGATCCTGCAGTTTCTATGGTACCAATTAGTTATGAACTGCAACTGCTGAGTAATCAAACTAAATCATAAAAAACGAGGACGGAAGCTAACTTCGGAAAGCCGAAGTCTTAATACCCTTGCAGACTTTGCCGAAATTGCTAAAATTGAAAAAGTAGCGAAAGGAATAAGGTATACATAAATAAACTAGATTTGCAGAGTTTCTTGTCAGTTGCTTTTATATTGCAAAAATGTCATATAAAAATAGAAAAGAAGGGATATTTTCGCAGCCTTTAACAATTTTTCCTACGGAAGCTATAAGATATAGACCTCCGATCGGCACGCGCTTTTAAACTGATCAAGGTATGCATAAAAAATACGATTTGGAAAGATTCATGTCAATGGCTTATATACTGCGCGAAATATCCCAACAAACATTAAATTTTAACCGATTCCACCCTATTGTTGTTCCTATGGGAGTTATAGGATATAGACGTCCGATCGAAACGCGCCTTTACCCTGATAAAGGTATGCATAAAAAAATACGATTTGGACAGATTCATGTCAATAGCTCTTACACTGCGCGAAACATCATCAATGATTGCAGGATATATCCGATTGTTCCTATGGGAGCTATAGGATATAGACGTCCGATCGGGGCGATTTTCAAACTTGATCTGCGTACACATGTTTTAGGATGATTGTGAAAGTGTCAGATCGCTAGCTTTTAAACTTAGCTCGCAAACGGTATTGAAACAGACGGACAGACGGACATGGGTATATCGACTACTGATTCTGATCAAGAATGTAGATACTTTATAGGGTCGGAAACGTCTCCTTCACTGCGTTTCAAACTTCTGACCAAAATTGTAATAACCTCTGCAAGGGTATAAAAAAATGTGTAGGGCGAATTGCAGATATGTATATCTGGTGCCCGATTTGAACTATTTGTATTCCACTGCGGATAGTATTATAATTTAAGTTAGAAATTTGCGACATCAATCACTGAAGCATATAACTATGATTTATTTGAAAATCGAACAAAATCGATTTTCGTAAATTTGCAATTTCTATTCATCATATTCAAAGGAAATGGAATAATGGGTGCTTGGCGACTGTACTGACTTCTTCATTACGCAGTGTCATTGAAACATAATTAATTCCGACATGGTGGCAGATTCTCCTTCGGTTTTACTAAGCACAAGACACATAATTCCTTCTCTCCTTTCCCAAAGTAGTCATAAAAACCACAAAGGGAGCCATTAACTTGCTAGAGTATTGTAATTACGAGGAGTATACTCCCATGCATCCTTTTCGGAATATATGCACCGTGGTTGTATGTTCTGCCTGCTAATTCTCTTTTGGTGAATATGAATTCTTATACATTCACCCCCGGTTCCCGTCCTTCAGCGGCCAACGCAATCGATAACATCAATTATTTACACACGTAAATGTCTCCATCTAGGAATATTTGCATTAGTTTAAGCAATTGTATGGCAGCCCATGCTCGCAGTTTTCAAAAACTCGTTGATACAAGTTTCATCAGACGCTGTAATTTACTTATAGACAAAATCACAGGATTAATTAGTTTTTGCAATAAGTAGTTAAACTTGTGCTTGCTGAAGCTAAATCCCTTTCTTGTTGTTATTCTTGTTGTTATTCAGCAACAAGCAAAACTAGAAAGTTTAATGCAGTGGCTTTTAAAAGCATTAATTTAAAATTAAACAAGAGAGAACGCTATAGTCGGGTGCCCCGACTATCAGATACCCGTTACTCAGGTAAAGGGAGTGCGAGGGAGATGGAGATAGAAACTTTGATCACGCATAACTTTTTAACGAATGGTCCGAAAAATTTCTTCTACATTTCGATAGGTATTTATAAACACAATAAAACTGCATTTTTACTTTTCCGAAATATTAAAATTTTTAAAATCGTATATAAGCGATTGTGGGCGTTAAAGGGGGCGTGGCACCTTTTTGAAACAAACTTGCGCTGCGTAGGAACTCCTAGAATCTGCATGAAAAATGACAAACTTCTAGCTTTTATAGTTTCCGAGATCTCAGCGTTCATACGGACAGACAGACAGACAGACGGACAGACAGACGGACAGACAGACGGACAGACGGACAGACAGACGGACAGACAGACGGACAGACAGACGGACAGACGGCTAGTGATCCTGAACAAGAATATATATACTTTCAATTTCAATTTCAATTTATTTTAAAATGCTTTCCTAACGCTACAAGTTGATAACTTATAATTAGTGCGATAGTCACTTTTATATAGGGCGTGGCACCATTTTGAAACAAACTTGCGGTGCGTAGGAACTCCTAAAATCTACATGCAAAATGCCAATCTTCTAGCTTTTATAGTTTCCGAGATCTCAGCGTTCTTACGGACAGACAGACAGACAGAGAGACGGACAGACAGCCGGACATGGCTAGATCGACTCGGCTAGTGATCCTGAACAAGAATATATATACTTTATAGGGTCGGAAACGCTTCCTTCTACTTCCAAACTTTTGCACGAATACAATAAACCCGTTTACTCTACGAGTAACGGGTATAATTACTCTACGAGTAACGGGTATAAAAATGTTGGTTTAGGATGCACTAACAGAAGACCAATTTACTATGTTTCAGGATGTAGATGTATTTGGTAAAAATTAATTTTTTAGTACATTACATCAAGCTTTGCAACTTTGAGTTGTTTTCGCAGTAGCCAATTCTGACCTTGACAAATAGGAGAATACTTTGGTTAGGATAAGCTGAAAATGTTGCTACCGCCTACATCAATTATGAAGCAAATGCAAATCCAATTTGAAATTGTTTCAACAAAATAAAGCCAATTGGCTTCAAGCCGAAACAGTCATAGTTCTTCCGAACCGTAACATCGGTGAGCCGTTCATCACTTGTGTACCTTGGCTAGTGTATATATGCTTATGCTTATGCTTAAAACTTTCTTAAAAGTTGCATTACTATTAATGTAGCTCCCATAGGAACAATCGGAAACAAAATTAGAACAAGAAAGGAACCAAACTTCCGCAAACCGAACTTTATATACCCTTGCAGCTATTACAAAACGACTACATTTCAATTTCTATGCCTTCTTAATAAAAAAAATAAAGCTATGTCGATTTTGCTCTGCATTTTGCTGTTGTTGTCCGATTTTGACAAAACTAAAAAAACTAAATTCTGAGCAGGGTCATTTCCCCGCATTGGTTCTGATGTAGAACACTTCTGTATAATTCAAATAATAATCGAAAAAGGGCCCGTAAAAAACCCATGTCCCAGACAGACGGACATGTCTAGATCGACTCTCCTAGTGATGCTGATCAAGAATATATATACTTTATAGGGTCGGAAACGTCTCCCTCATTCGTTGGAAACTTTTGACTTAAATTATAATAACCTCTGCAAGGGTACATAAAAAATTAAAAAATTTGTATTTTGCTGTTTCTCTAATTATTAAAATATTCATTTTAAATATAGAAATTATTTACTATAACAGCACTACGCTTCTAGTTTTGTCAAAATGGGACAATAATATCATATAGCTGCCTTAGAAACGGTAGCAAAATGCAGCTCAAAATGGACATAGCATCATTGTTTTTAGGCATGGAAATCGAAATGTAGTCGTTTTGTAATAGCTGCAAGGGTATATAAAGTTCGGCTTGCCGAAGTTTGCGTCCTTTCTTGTTAAATACTTGATATAGGTCGACCTGACTTTTTATACCCATGCAGAAGGTATTATAATTTTGGTCAAAAATGTGCAACGCAGTGCAGGAGACATCTCCGACACTATAAAGTATATATATTCTTGATCAGGATCACCTCCTGAGTGGATATAAGCATGTCCGTCTGTCTGTCCGTCTGTCTGTTTCTACGCAAATTAGTCTCTCAGCTTTAAAGATATCGAATTGAAACATTGCACACACCCTTCTTTCCTTTACACGCAGTATATAAGTCGGAACGGCCGGGATCGGCCGACTATATCCTATAGCTGCCATTTAACTGACCGATCGAAAATGCCATAACCTTGGTGTTTGTAAACTTAGGAAGTTGGAATTTTCTACGGGTTTTATTTTTGACCAATCAATCCGACCTACCTAGGGATCGGCGACTATATCCTATAGTTTTTTTTTTTGTTTATTTTTAACTTTGCTTTTATTTATTGAATCTTCTCTTAATTTTGAGACTAACAATAAGTTTACGAATCTTAACATTAAAATTTAACTAACAGTATAATAAGACTGCATTCTGGTTGCGCGTCCCTCAAGTCGGTCGCTGGGTGGGTAAGTCATTGCGACGAAGGCGTGATTGGTTGATCAACCTTGTAAGACCTTTCGCCAGGTGGTTAGGGTGCAACGATAGCTTGTTAAAGTACTTTTCCTTCTGTTCTGCGATCACTTCTTTGACTGATAGAATGTTTAAGTCGCGATGTATATTTTCGTTGCGAACGTACCACGGTGCCCCGGTGATTGTTCTCAAGATCTTCGACTGAGCTCGCTGGACTATGTCAATATTGCTATTGCTGGCATTCCCCCATATCTGAGAGCCGTACATCCATATAGGTTTTAGTACCGAGTTATACAGCAGGACTTTATATTTTTAAAGTTAGGAATTTGTGATTTTTTATAAGTATTAAGAATGCATCATATGAATAATTTTGGAGAATATAATTTACAGAATATTCTGCAAGGGTATATCAACTTCGGATCCGCTCGAAGTTAGCTTTTGTTTAAAATTGAAGAACACATAGTAGATAATGACCCAAACATTGTGATTTTAATGCTGTAAGAATTCGAATAAAATATCCTTATAAATACGCTCTAAATCGAAATTCAAAAATCAAGGGGTTGTTGATTTGACGAGAAATTAAAATTTGTTTTATTTGAAAATATATTTTTTTGACTCGTTTTAAACTCAAAGATTACAGCTTTGACGGCATATTCAAAAGAGATTTATGGATTTGGTTACATTTTTTTTAATGTACAATTTGTAATTTCCAATTATATTGTCTAGATAATTCAAAATTTCGTTAAAAATCTTATTTTTCGCAGTCCTAGTCTCGTGATTTGGATGTGTCGTGTTGAAGCATTCCGACACGAGCCCATCTCTGGTACTTTCTGCTCCAAATCACAGTGGAGTAACAGTGGATTAACAATTGCTAAAATCAAATGTTTTTTTAAATTGTTTTTTTTTATAAGTTCACCGGTTTTATAGCACACTATTAAACATATCAACCTGCCCCTAAACCGATTTTAAACATACAAAACGGACGAAAATGCAAAGGCTGAACAAATTTGGTTGTTTTTTAATTTTGTAGGCCACGTGATTGATGTGCCAATGGGAGTGTTGGGAAAAATCGAATAATTAAACGGACCCTGGGTCAAAGCCCAACTGAGCTGAAGAGATTTAACATAAATTGAATTAATTACGTTGTCGTGCTGGTAATAGTGGCGCAAAACGTTAAACAGATAATTATGCTGGCAATTCCGGTCAAGGGCAGTAGGACGTTCATGGAGATGGGGATGCTTAATCTGCGGTCAACCCCGACGTTGTAAGGGGAGTCAGTGTTTTACTTATAATTGTTTTAGCGGAGTTTTAAATTAAGAAATAGGGGAGGGCAACTGTGGTTGAACAAAGGCGCTTGACATCCGGAATTAAGGAAATAATAATAAATAAAGCAACGCAACTGTTTACTGACTTGCCCGCACAGATTTGTTTTGGCATTAATTTGGGATAAGGAAGCGTAAGCCATTAGTGTCTTTTTCAACATCGTTTGTTAAGTATGACACTTAACGAATTTAATTGGAGATATTTCCATTTATTCCGTACTATTTTTTTTTTACCACAAAGCCCCTATGCTTATGAAGACATAGTATACTGTATGTATTTAAATATAGAACGAACACCCAAATACTTAAATCAAAAACGAAATATTTGAAAGGAAAGAAATGTTCGATTAAAACGAAACTTTCCGGTTTTATTGTTATAGATTTGAACTGTCTTCTCAAATTTTTTCATTAAAATACATGTAATGTTTTGCCTCGTACAAGCATTTCGCTGAGTCGCCTCGAGTGTGCATTTGTCGTGCTGCGGGAAATATGCAGGTCGCAATTTAAATCTGAAACAAAACAAGAAAGGAAAGCTAACTTCGGGTGGAGCCGAAGTTGATATACCCTTGCAGAATATTCTGTAAATTATATTCTCAAAAATTATTCATATGATGCATTCTAAATACTCATAAAAAGCCCCAACTTCCTAACTTCAAAAACACCAAAGTTATGGCATTTCCGATTAATCAGTTATGTTGCGGCTATAGGATATAGTCGGCCGATCCTTATAAAATTTAGTACGTCGGATTGATTGGCCAAAAATAAAACCCATAGAAAATACCAATTTCCTAACTTTAAAAACACCAAAGTTATGGCATTTCCAATCGTTCAGTTATATGGCAGCTATAAGATATAGTCGGCCGATCCTTATGAAATTTTATAGGTCGGATTGATTAGCCAAAAATTAAACCCATAGATAATCCCAACTTCCTAACTTTACGAACACCAAATTTATAGCATTTTCGATCAATTAGTTATATGGCGGCTATAGGATATAGTCGTCCGATCCTTATGAAATTTGGTAGGTCAGACTGATTGGCCAAAAATAAAACCCATAGACAATCCCAACTTCCTGTCTTTAAAAACACCAAAGCTATGGCATTTCCGATCGTTCAGTTATATGGCAGCTATATGATATAGTGGCCCGATCCGGCTCGTTCCGACTTATATACTACCTGCAATAGAAATACAACTTTTGGGAAAGTTTCAAGCAGATAGCTTTAAAACTGAGGGACTAGTTTGCGTAGAAACGGACGGACGGACAGACAGACAGACGGACGGACAGACGGACTCTCCTGGTGATGCTGATCAAGAATATATATACTTTATAGGGTCGGAAATGTCTCCTTCACTGCGTTGCAAACTTTTGACTGAAATTATAATACCCTCTGCAAGGGTATAAAAACCTAAACAATTTTCTCTTTTCAATAGTATAGCTTCTAGTTAAACCAATAAAATTGAACAAAAAGTGAAAAGCTCAAACATTTTTTGCAAATTAAAAACAAACATTTTTTTAATTCCCTTCAGATTGTTTAATTATATCATAACTTTATTCATATTTGTATACCCTTGCAGAGGGCGGCTATAGGATATAGTCGGCCGATCCTTATGAAATTTGGGATGTCGGATTGATTGCCCAAATCTAAAACCCATAGAAAATCCCTACTTCCTAACTTTAAAAACACCAAAGTTATGGCATTTCCGATCGGTCAGTTATATGGCAGCCTAATAGATATAGTCCGACTTATATATTGCGTGCAAAGGAACAAAGGGTGTGTGCAAAGTTTCACTTCGATACCTTTAAAACTGAGATGGGTTTTATTTTTGGCCAATCAATCCGACCTACCAAATTTCATAAGGATCGGCCGACTATATCCTACAGCTGCCATATAACTGAACGATTGGAAATGCCATAACTTTGGTGTTTTTAAAGTGGAAGTTGGGATTTTTATGAGTATTAGGAATGCATCATATGAATAATTTTGGAAAATATGATTTACAGAATATTCTGCGAGGGTATATCAACTTCGGCTCCGCCCGCAGCTAGCTTTCCTTTGTTGTTTTGTAACAACTGCAAGGGTATATAAACTTCGGCTTACTAATTGTTGCATTAATGGTGACCATATCGAACCCTCTGCTCACATTATGTTAATGCCACCAGCCTACATATTTCTCTTTTCCATTCATCTATTTCAAGAAAAGATGAATACGGGTATGAAAGTGAATCTTTTAAACAAGCGACAGAATCACACGATTATTTTGATTTTCGAATTATGGTACGAACAGTAAAGTTTAGCGACCTGGGTTTGGGTGACGGAACCAAACCCGAAACGAAATCCGAAACTGAACCGAAATCAGTGCCAGCAAGCTGAATGGTGTGGCCCAGAGAGTCAGGTAGTCCAGTTTGAGTAGGCCTCTCGTCAATGAAAATAGGGAACCAGCGTCGTATCACATCAATAAATTGTCAACTAGAAAACATAAAGGTGTCGGCCCACATGCAGGGCAAGCAACAACAAAGGCTAAGAAAGCTGAAGGTTTGGTCCAAAAACAAGTGAGAGCGCTGAACACGTGTTCTTCGACTATAAGATACCTGCTATTTGTTTCATACGATGAAAGCCTTCCCACTTCATTACATTTTTAAAATAATATTGGTATATAAAAATCTATACAAAGATTTGCATGCATACTGCACAGAAATTGGTTTTTATACCCTTGCAGAGCGTATTATAACTTCAAACAAATGTGACATTTCAGACCATATAAAGTATATATATCATGACTAGATCATTTTAGACCAGAAAATATGATATTTGAATTTAATTGTATTTATTTCATTTAAAATTCGTTGGATTAAGCAAAAACAATTGCTCCCAGTTGATTCTCATACTTTTATTGTTTTTAGTCATTACATGAACAATCTTTAATTATATTTAATATAATGAAAACTCATAAAGAAGTTAAAAATTATTTTGGTGGACAACTGACTAAGAAACAGTGATTTCAATAACCAATGAAAACATATGTTTATTTCCGAGTCAAAGACGAAGACCTCGTTAAGAATTTGTTTGATCACCTGTATTTACCTAAAACATCAAACAGAAAAACGTTTGCATAATGCATATCTGAGTGTATGTATGTATGTATGTATACAAAAGGTAATTGTACATATATATGTGATAAGCTCGAAATGTTAGTTTTCTTTTTAAATCCGAACAATAAATACACATTCACAAATGCACTCATCTATTTATAGTTGACCAGCTCATCGCATCTTCCGTTCGCTCCTTCATTTGAATTTGACCATCATTTCGGGGAGTGGTCGCTCATTCCAACACGCGTTTTATGCTTCATTGCCCCACGCAATCATTTGTTAATGACTTGTGTAATTAATCAATATTGAGTTTCTGTTTGTCAAATGCTAGTGTGCTTGTCAATTATGTAGGTACCGTCTAAACTCTGGAGACTGTCAGCGGATTTATTTTTTCGGCAATGCTATGTATTTTATATTTTCAGAAAGCGTTTACTTAATATTCCTCCATCTTAATTTGATAAAAGTTTTAACAAAACGATAATGATCTTTGGCCCTCCTCTGAATTCAGATTCATATTAAACAAGAAAGGAAACAAACTTTGGAAAACCGAAGTTTATACACCGCTACAATTATTACAAATTGACTATATTTCGATTTCTATATTACTAAAAACAATGAAGCTATGTCGATTTTGCGCTGCACTTTGCCATCGCAGCGTAATTCCGAGATAGTAAATAATTACTAAATCTCAAAGAGATATTGTGTAAATAGAAAAACATTAAAATAATATTTTTTATTCTTTTTTTATCGTATATCTTATAGCTCCCATCAGAACAATCGGAAAAAAAATTCAAAAAAATTATAACTTTGTTTTTTTAATTATTATTTTTCGTTCTTTGGGATTTGGTAATATTTAAATATTATGAAATTATGGCTTTAATAAAATTAAAATCGGACAACAATAACAAAGCTGCCATAGAAACGATGGCAAATTGCAGCGCAAAATCGACATAGCATTATTGTTTTTAGTAATATAGACATAGAAATCGAAATGTAGTAGATTTGTAACAACTCCAAGGGTATATAAACTTTGACTTGCCGAAGTTTGCTTCCTTTCTTGTTTTATATATGAAAGTTTATTGCGCCATGCGAAGAACCGCGGCCGGATATGTTCTGTTCTTAGCGGAGGACATATACAAAATGTAAGTTTGTTTAGAAAGATAATATACTTACTTTTGAGAATTATAAGATTAATGTATCTATAGAAATATTGGTCGCCCTATGGCCCTATTTTACCTTAACCTTAGTCATGTATATTAGAGAAAACCTCACCCAATTTTAGTTCGATTTACACAAAGCCGCACAATGTTTTTTACAATTTATGTAAGTAATTTGGTACCTAAGCAAACTATGTTTGGGAATACCTTAAAGCTTAATTAAAAATTGACGTGTAGGTTTTCTGGCTGCTAATAGAACGATTGTAATTTTCCAATCTTGGTTGCTTTTAAAGTATTTGCTTATATATTGCTCGCTTGTTTGCCTAGTAAACTTTTTTTAAACCATTTTGGGCTTTGCTAAAATCTTGCGGTCATTTTGCATAGTTTGTTGATTTATTTCATTTTGCGAAGTTCCGCGTAGTAGATTTACACTTAATCTATAACATAAAAATGTACAAAAAAATCGTTTGGCCCGTTTTCGAATTGAGTTTCTTAAAGTCTTGCTGTGCGATCCCCTTAGTTAAAGCGATACCTTCCGATCGGTATACCACTCCTTCCGATAGAGTACAGCAGTCTTTCGATTCTGCAGCTATTTATAAAAAGTCCTCTCCTTACACTGTAAGAGTCATTATTAAAAAAAACTTTTAAACAAGTAAACCACAATTTTATATTGTGAAACAAATTAAAATCTACCATAACAGTTGCTTTTAAAAAAATAAAATAAAAGTCTATGTCGAAAATAAGAAACGGAAAAAAGCAATGTAAACAAGAAAGGAAAGCTAACTTCGGGCGGAGCCGAAGTTGCAGAACACTCTGTAAATTATATTCTCCAATATGATGCATTCTTAATACTCATAAAAAATCCCAACTTCCTAACTTAACAAAAACCAAAGTTATGGCATTTCCGATCAATCAGTTATATGGCAGCTATAGGATATAGTCGGCCGATCCCGGCCGTTCCGACATATATACTGCGTATACAAAGGAAAGTAGGATGTGTGCAAAGTTTCAACTCGATAGCTTTAAAACTGAGAGACTAGTTTGCGTAGAAACAGACAGACGGAAAGACGGACATGGCTATATCAACTCAGGAGGTGATCCTGATCAAGAATATATATACTTTATAGGGTCGGAGATGTCTCCTTCACTGCGTTGCACACTTTTGACCAAAATTATAATACCCTCTGCAAGGGTATAAAAAGGCTATCTATAATCGTGAAATCGTAGTTGGAAATAAATAGGACAGGACTCCACATTTATATTCCGAATTCGTAGAAACTGTGCTTTTAGATGTTACTAAGGACGTAGGATTTAGTGGACTAATCTACACAAAATTAGTTTTAAATTATTCTTATTTAACTCTTATTTTACTTTTTACAAGGAAATGAAGAAACAGGGTAATTCTCCACATAAAACATCGTATTACTTCGTAATACATTGTAAATTATAAATTTTATTGTAAATTATATACAATGTAAATTATAAAAAATAAAAAAAAGGCACAAGACCTGAATAACAAAATCAAAGAGGCAAACTTATTTTTGACAGATTCTGAAGCTGAACTTTCCCCCACACAAAAAACCTAATAGGACAGAAGTTGGTATAGACAATGTCTGCATATATTTTTATACATATATACATATACATACATATGTATGTGGGGCTGTCTATATACATATCCTAATATCCTGTCATGCATTAGCGAATGTGTAAAAGCGAGAGTAGTCGCGTAGAAAAAAACTGAAAGAGAGTGAGTTTCGGAAAGGAGTTCCTTTTTCATTTTCTTCCCCGCTGACATGCGTGTTTTATTCATTTCTAGTTAAAAGTGTAAACGCAGACGCAAATTTTTCGTTTTAGACTCCTGCGTAAATATGTATGTATGTTGTATCTTCTTCTGCGAAATAAGACTTTATGTATACGATTACGACTATATTTTCCGTGTGTGAGAGGAAGTGCATTTATACCTTGGAAAATGTTCCAGATATATGTATGTATATATTTGTATATCTTTCTCCACCAAGTTGTTTTGCAGCTTTCAAACACGGTATTGTTTAGAAAGCAATATCGGTCAACACTTTTTACAAAAACTATAACTAAATTTAAAAATGTGAAACAATTTTCCGACTTGCGATAAATTCGATATTAATATTATATATTATTATATTATATTATATAATATAATATATTTCGATATTAATATTGCAATTAATAATAAAGCGTGAGTCCTAAAAGAAACTACATATATGTACTATGTATAAAGAATACAGACAAAACAAACGATTATATCGATTTCTATGCCTTTAGTACTAAAAATAACTGCTATATTTCAAAAGAATATTTTAATAAATAGAAAAACAGCTAAAAAAGACAACTTTTGGGAAAGTATCGAGCAGAAAGCTTTAAATCTGAGGGACTAGTTTTCGTAAAAACGGACGGACAGACGGACAGACGGACATGGTTAGATCGACTCTCCTGGTTATGCTGATCAAGAATATATATATATATACTTTATAGGGTCGGAAATGTCTGTACATATTCAGACAAGTTTATTAGGACTTTTTAAAACCTTAAACTTGCAATAAATATAATAATATAATATAATAAAAAATCTTCAATTGCTCTTAAATATATATTGATGCCTAAATTAAAATCTATGGTATTGTTGTCGATCCGGCATGTTCCGAACTATAAGCCAACTAAATGTTTATAAAGTTGTATCCAGATAATTTCAGAACTGACAGACTTGCAGCTTGCATAAAATCGAATCACTTCGTGATGCTGATCAAGAATATATATCATATAATAGCAGCAAACAGTTCACTTGCATTATATAAAATATTATGGCTATACTACCAGCTAAATGTTTTGTTTTTAATTTGTTTTTTATTGTAGATTTATGTCCATGTAGGCTCGAACATTCTACATCCACAAAGAAATTACAAAAATACTATATTTTCTAAAAAACTAACATTAGGATCTTATTTTGTGACTTAAGAAAATTAGGGCAAGGTAGAGTAATTTAAAATACCTATGCAACGTCATAAGGTACACATTTGTTACGTAAGTCGTTTAGAAATGATCCGGCTTATTCTGACTAATATACTACCTGCAATATAAAAAAGTCTTTCGGGAATGTTTCATACAAATTGTTTTAAAACTGGGCTCTACTAGCGTAGAAACGGACGGACGGACATACAGACAGTCGGGCATGGCTAGATCTCCTTTACTATGGATTCTAATCAAGAATATATATACTTTATTGGGTCGGAAATGTCTCGTTAATTGCCAATTAAGAGAAAAGGTTAATTGTTCCCAGGGGAGCAGATCTGCCGTTTTAAATTATTACACTCTTTTAACAACAAATATAAAGTATCTGTGCTATTGGACGACTATATATAGATGTCATTGCCTGAAACCACTATACCTCAAGTTCTACTTTTGTTTGTTAAATAAAAGGAAGTTATGATTATTTTTTTGATCGTTCTGCATATCCTGATCCGAACGTAAAGAAGATCAAATCAAACAAATTCACTACATTACCAATTTTACCTGCTTATGTGCCCATTGTGGAAAAAACCGTTCTGAAGTCGTCTTATTTTTCTACAGTTCTTTTTTAATGCTGATTATTTTTTTGAGGGCATAAAGTGTAGCAGACCAACCAAACATCTTAATTATTGATTTGTCATTAAACTGGACGCGATCATAAATTCAAGTTTTTTTCATAGCTTAATTTTTGTTCATGATAATTTAACAGATGTTTATGAAACAATAATATATACACATATGTATGCATATTTTACATTTTGAGTCTTAGAGATAATGTAGCACGCCAATTTTAAATGACTAAGCTGTGCAATATATGTATATATAGTTTTTATATTAAAAAAGTCGCTGCGATTTCCAATACCAGTTAAATTATTATATATATTATTTCTCATTCTGCAGACAATGGGATGTGGAACATGCCCGTTCGGGAACCTTTTACATCCGTCGGCAGTAAGACAAAAATAATGAAAGATGATTGCTCAAGCTGCACCCACACAAAACAAAGGGAGGCACACACACACATGCACACGGACGAACAGAAATTAAAGGAGGAACAGAGAGGCTCACTGCGAGAGTATAAAGCACAGCACATTGGTACATTGTTTTATCACCTTAGCTTCCGTCTCGCTCTTTCGTAATTACCACTCTGCGTGGCAATAATTACCGCATTACGGAAATCTCTCAGTCTCTCTCCAATATTTTCTTATACGCATGATTCGATTGCATTTCGTTTGGGGTTCGGCTTTCAGAACGGCTTAGCCAGAGAGCGCCGAAGAGCGGCGGAGAGAGCGCCGCGACATTAAACCACTGAACAAGTAAGCCAGCCTCGACTCAGTCGAAAAAAACCGTTGAATGAGTCAGATGCGGGTCGGATGGTGAGTTCTGAGTGTTCGGGGTTTCGATGTAGATCTCCATGACGATGTTTTTGCCGTTGGCGAGACTGTGACTGTGACTATACGCTGGCTCATTGTGCATTGTGTATAATAAAATCGTAAAAAGTGCAAAAAAATAACAAAAAAGTGAAAAAGAGATGTAGAATATTTGTTACCACCTATGAATACCCAATCCTAAGGATAGTGATATTTGCTTTCGAAGTGGGTGCGCGTCGTTATCGCGCGTCTACCTGAGTTCATTTCGCTCAGCATTCACACGCTTCGGATTGTGTTGTGCGCCGAACAGTGGAGTTCACAGAAAAATTAATAATTTACAAAACTCAAATAAAGTAGTGGTAAACAGTAGGAATTTGATGGCGGAGCGTGATCACCTTTAATTAACCAAGAAGCATTGTCAATTCTCCTGCTGTCTGAATAAGCACAAATACATCCAGTCCGTTTCTGCTACATGGCGAAATTAAATCAAATCAAAAATATATTGTAAAGGTGCAAGGTAACATTGCAGTCCTGTGTACAAAACAATACACCCACCCTTATCTGTATGTACTTGTGTGCCTAGCAACAACAACAACAACGCCACCGACAAAAGTAGAATTTCATTTCAATATTAGTACAAGAGATGGCGAATCGTATCATATTAAAAAGTATCGAAGATACAAAACGGGGAATCCGTTCGGGGAAAGTTTTTTATTTTTAATTGCATTACGGTACGAACCGAGTAGAGCCGAGTCAAACCGATCCGAGCCAAGGCAAGCCCAAGGAGGGTGTGCGAAAGGAAATTGAATGAAAGGAAAGGAAGGAGCTAAAAAGAGCTCGCCGCTGAAAGGGTGCTAGACTGCTGTTGGATGTTCTCTATGAATTGCTTTCAACGATTTAATGAGCACGTGGTCCACGAGAGTATATGCAAAAATGAGTGCCTCCTCTCTCTCAGGGTCTGTCTGTTTCTGTCTCTGTCACGACGGCTCTCCCCTCTCCGTCTGGCGCTTTGGACATTGAAACTCGGAAAGTACAGGACCAGAAGTTTTCACTTGTGACTCTGCCTGTGCGTGTGTGGAAATATGTGCAGAAAAAAGAGACAACTGTCTCGCTTGCGTTATAAGCAGCCAACTAGGAGTAAAAGTGTTGATATTAAAAATGCAAACACGCAAAAAGTTGGCAAATTAAATCGCAGGGCGTAACGCGCGCGTATACTCTCAACCATACAATCATACACTCACCCACACACATCATCCCACTTGCTCACTCGTTTCGCTCTTTTCCAGGCATACACATGCATATACAATTACCGCTTCGGCAAAAGTATGTGCACATGCAGATGTGCATACATTGTTGTATATGTACATACGTAGATAAATGTATATAAAAGCATAAGAATGAGCTATTTAAATTATTTCGCAATCATTCGTCCAACCCTGTGTGAATATATGAACGTACATGTGTGCAGATGAACAGACTTGTCAAGTCGTCGTTAATCCTTTGATCTGCGAATGTGAAAGCAAACATATTCACATGCGAGATGCAAAGTGACACAAAAAAGTAATCTACCATTTCCGATCGAATCCTTGCCGAAACCGGAACAACTTCTGTGCTCACAACTGGTAGCTTTAGGTCGATCACCTTTCGTCTGTCAGTGGTCACGGCAATTAGACCCGCATACACCAGTGTATACACACATTCGTACACCAGCGTTTGCACAAAATTGGGCTCTTTCAAGCCATGCTGTTGCCTGCTGTTTTCTCCCTAACATCCTGTCTCGATATTCTTCCATGCCTATTTATTACCTGTCCGTGATGGCATCACACCAACGCAAATCAAAACCGCATCCATGGACTTGGTGTTGCTTGAAAACTGTATTTTGATTATGCATTTTGAAAATAGAGCCAAAATTTAAAGTTTTAAAATCATCTAAGGGGTTCATTAATACCGAATCAAAACTGGAATTTTCAAAACAAGAAGATTTTAACTGAAACAATTAAAAACCCATCTTAAGCAAGATCTGAAGCAACCTTCGGAAACCCGTTGATTATATGTATAGCTGATAAAAAACTAAATATTCCTTAAAATGACTACATTTTGATTTTTGTTCGTATATGATTAAACACAATTAGCATATGTCAATTTACATTTTTCGGTCGTTCCTATGGCAGATAATATGATATAGTAGTTTGAGTATACGACTCTCTTGGTGATGCTGAAGAATATATACTTTAAGGGATCTTGATTGAAATTATAACACCCTGTGCAAAAATAAAAATACTATTTTCTTTATTCTTAGTTTTGTAAATGACATTGCTCATTAAAGAATGTGTAATTTATTTCGATTAATTTATACAAGTGTTAGAAGGTAATCTTTCGCTTGTCTATACGTTGTGATGGATAACCTACTATTACCTACTAAACAATTCTCTAGGTTTCGCAGACCAATGAATTAACTCGCCCACGTCTACAAGCCCTCGATTCAAAAGTTCCTATACAATGTAAGCCTAAGAATAAATCATAACATAGTACAAAACTATCGCCGCTAACTTAAAGAAATCAACAACCGAACCAGCTAAAAACCCTACATACCCGAAGTCCAAACACACATGTCCAAAAAACAGTCAACTGAAATCGACAAAACTTTAAATGCCTTCTTCTGAAGGTCCAACGATCCAGTCAGCTGATAATGGATTCGACGGCTTTTAAGGACTTCAGGTGAGCACATAAGACTGAATTATTTTAAACCTGGAGGTTTTTTAAGCCTGTTTTTATTATTAGAATTTTTTAATATATGATAAAAAATATTGTCTGATCAATTTTTTTAGGACTTTCGATTTTTGGTTAGTTGTTTATTTTTGCCTCGCTGTATATAGAGTGAAATGTTGTGCGCAATGTTGCAGAAGAGCTTTATTTAGAGATTTATTCATAACGGAGGAGCTTGATTCACATTACATTGTTTATTTATTATTGCAAATTTTGAGTAATGGTGAAATATTAGTTATCTCTGGAAAATGCACTTCCCGAATTTATTATATCTAAATTCAACAATGGCGGAAACAACTTTGGGCGTATTTTTAATAGTATATATATACATATATATAAATACATTCGAGTTGAGCCATTATTATCCGTATAAACGAAGGGATCCAGGCAAGTATAAACAAAATTGTAAGCCTAACCATTTGAAAAAAATTATATATTTTTGGAAGACAAACTTATTTTAAAACTGAGTATACATACAGTTCGTTCCCCATTAAAAATCACTACAAGGAACACTGTTTGGTCATTAGTGCCATACACACAATGCGAAGAGCGAAAGCAAAAATCATAGTAAGGCCTATTTAATAATTGCATTCCAAATTATCTCAAACGGCAATGAACTTCTTTATAATGTACTTTAAAAATTTTTGATGCATCCAAAAACATGCAAGACCTTATTACCTCCCAAAACAGTTGTAAAACCAAAAGGGTATATTGACCCCATCACCACTTTTTCAAAGAAATGTTCTTCTTACAGAAAAAACAAAGAAAATAAAAATGTTTTAGGCAATACACTGATTCTTTTGAATGTATTTAGTTGTCCAATTCTATTAAATTAAAATGGACAGACTAACATGGCTTGATTTACTTGACTGATTTTAATCTATAATAGATTTTTTATTCCCCAAATGGTTGGCACTGCAGTCTCATTTGGTGTTATCTTGGCGATTAAGATGGCTAGCGCTAACGTTATTGACTGTGCTAAACTTAATTCCTTAGTAACTAGTGAAATAAGTGTTCCATTTTGAACGATTTCGGTGTGAACATTTATATATACTGATGGTTAGATAGTATTATATGGAATGGCTTCTTTGAACCTTGCAATACCTCCGCAAGACATTATTTTTAGAAATTTACAATTGAAATTATAAACTAGAAGAGAACCAACTTTCGGCAAGCTGAATTTTGTATTCTCTTAAAGCTGTGTAAAGAGAACAATACTTTATTTCCTATCGTTTCTGTATGTGTTATATGGACTAGGTTAGGAATTTCTTAAATATCGACTAAACTCGTGAAGCCGAAGTTTATACAACTTTCTATTACAAATATTTAAAATTAAAAAAAATGTGTTTAAAAAAAGAAGTTATGTAAATTTTCGAAAAAAATTTGTTCATTTGCTATTTGATAAAGAACATTTTTTAAGAGAAATAATAATATTCTTTTGAAATTCAATAAATTATCTTTATCTCGTCTTATATACCCGTTACTCGTAGAGTAAAAGGGTATATTGTATTCGTGCAAAAGTATGTAACAGGTAGAAGGAAGCGTTTCCGACCCTATAAAGTATATATATTCTTGTTCAGGATCACTAGCCGAGTCGATCTAGCCATGTCCGTCTGTCCGTCTGTCTGTCCGTATGAACGCTGAGATCTCGGAAACTATAAAAGCTAGAAGATTGGCATTTTGCATGTAGATTTTAGGAGTTCCTACGCAGCGCAAGTTTGTTTCAAAATGGTGCCACGCCCCCTCTTACGCCCACAAGCCACAAGCTGTGGCCACAGTTTTGATGCTATTATGAAAATTTTAATTGATATGTATTTGTTTCGTCAATACCAATCGATTGGCCTAATGAAAGTTTGCCACGCCCACTCTAACGCCCAAAAACTCATTAAACGCTTAAGCCTGGCTAGCGCCTACAAATCCGCGCAATACAATAGCGCCATCTAACGGATGACTTTGGAACAGCTGGCCAAGGTGCTCAACAGAGTCAACGTTAATTCTCGAAAAGGATTTCTATTAAAGGAAATTGCGATGGTTTTCATTGTCAATACCGAACTATATCCCAAGAACTATGCAAATCAAATCAAGTTAGCCAAATTGGAGGTCTGAGTCAAACAATGGCGTATGTGTGTATGCTGGTGCAGGACAAAAGCTGCCTGCGCTAAAGCAGCGCTGGTGCTGATGCTCGTGCTGTAATTTGATAATTTGAACTTTTTGTCCTTTTTTCCTGTGATCACTCTAATTCACATTATGTTAATGCAAAATCTAAAGTTGTTTAGCTGAGTAACGGGTATCTAATAGTCGAGGCACTCGACTATAGCGTTCTCTCTTGTTTTATATTAATTTTCAGATATTTCTAATGACAAGAAAGAAATTAAGAAATTCTAATTATAAAATGGTTGGATCACAAAACGTATCCGTATATTTTTAAATACTTCGAAGTTATAATTTTTCATTGGTTTTCCGATTGTTCTTATGGTATAAATTTGACACAGTTGACCGATTTTTTGAACTTAAAACAAAATTTCTTAAAATAAAAAACCACTACATTTTTGAGAACATGAGTACAGGCAAAAAAAATTGTCATAGAATTTAAGCCATCGTTACATGAACTCTAAACTTTTAAATATTTCAAATTTCTCAATGAGTATTTTTGATGAGTATTTATTTATAAGCTTTGATAATATTAAAATAAAACTTTTGAAGTTATTATTATTTGTCTACTCACGAGTATAAGATATAAAATTGAGTATAAGTTAAAATATTAAACTGAGCCTGGTTTATTTTGCATATTCTTAAGTACATATTAAATTCTATGTATGGTTTATATTTACATATCAAACTATATTCGTAAAATGGTTGTAGACATTGTATACTATGTATTTTGTATTATACTTTTAATATTTTCTTTTTTATAGTGTAAAAACCGCTCTTTACTTATTAATTGTATATTACTTATATATTATTATAAATAAAAACAGAACGTATATTTCTTACACACCTAAAAAGTTAATTTCTTGTAACTATTTTGTTTTTAATTATTTTGTTTTGAATTAATACTTACATATTTTAATAATATCAAAGAGTCGAAACAGGGAAGTTAATTTCAAATTGAATGCTCTTACTTATTCAATTTAGTTTTATGTTTTACTATTTAATAACTAAATTTTTGATTTAAAAAAATTTGGTATATAGCTGACATATAAACCTAAAGTCGACCTAACTTCAGTGTTTTAAAAGATGTACTATGTTAACTTCGGCCTGGTAATGTTATTATTATGTTTTTGTTTAAAACTATTAAAATTCAAAATGAAGTAGAAATTAATAAAAGTTGACGTACTAATCTATGATACAAATAGAATACAAATCTTGCAAAATTCCTTATGCGTATTTTAAATGTTCCTTTTAAAATGGTTTTTGTTTTTTATTTTCTATTAAAACACAGCGCCAATTAAAACACAGCGGTACGTTGTCTCAAAACACCCTTTGGGCCTTGTTAATTACAAGCGGCCATCTAATTAGCCAATGACGATGGAGCTGCCTGAGTGAGGGAGAATGGGTACACTTGTCGCTTTTGGTTGGAGACTGAGGTTAGTTCAACGAACGATCCGAACTCTACCGAAATAAGCCGAACAGAGAAGAACAAAGCAGGCCAGAGCAGAGCAGAGAACCGAAATCCGTCTAGTAATTAAGCACAGACAAAGGCAATGATGACAACAGTGAAACGAACAGAGAGCTTAATACCCGGCTCTTTCGCTGTTAAATCTCAGACGATGCCGGCGCAGAAACGGTGGTATTACGGGCAGGAACAGCTGAAACGAAACATAAAGAAGAGTAAAGCAACTGTGCGCGACAACCGCTAAAGCGCGACTTGATTGGTCGGTTGTCGCTTGCTAAAGTCGTCATCATCTCTGCTCTCCTCTCCTCTATGCTTCGTTTTATTTCTCCTTCTCGCAGTTTCTTTACTGTTTGTCGATTCTCATTCACTCGTCCGCACCTGCCGCCCCAATCCTTTGTGGGTGTATTTGGTTCGCTGTTTGTGTTTTTCGTCATGTGTGGGTTGCTGGGTGGATGGTTCACAGAGTAGAGTTAATTGACGCCTTTCGAATCACACCCCATTCGTGTTGTCACTGGCTGGGAATCCGCATACGTGATTCGTTGCCGCCAACAGCGCACCACTACCCACCCACCTACCACTCCCGTTCCCACCCCTCCGACCAGGGGAAAGAAAGCCCATTCGGCTTGGCAAAATGTTAATTACTGGCCAACCAATTAAGCACTAACGATTGAATACCCGAACAGTGCCTCTCGTACGTTCTCGCTCTCTCCCTAGCACTTGCTGTGTTTTGTCTCGCCGCCACTCACACGCGAGAATACTCGAGCTTTGAATTATGTACATATGTACGGTACTGGTACTGGAATTCGTATATGTTCATACATCAATACATACATACATATACATAAATTGTGCGCTCGCATGGGAACCAATTAAATGAAAGTTTTGCCTGGTAAATGGGTAAATAAAGTAAAACATAAGCTCAAGCAAAGGATGGGTTTATACTTGGCCCCTACTAATTGCTACTTATATTCTGTGCCTCGCACATACACTTGCATTCGGTCATTGTGTGGGTATCTAAACAACCATCATCCCTCAATCAGGATCTCAGTTCCTTCTTTACCCCGAGCGATTGCTTGTCCTCGCCAAGGATAAAGTCAAATTTCAAAGGAAAGACGCAAAAATCGATAATGACGAACAGCGAAATTAAAATAAAAAAAATCCTACGGAATCACAATAAACAATAAATGAAAATTTCTACTTTCAAGAGATGTGTGTATGTACACTGTTGTACGTATATATATGTGTGCACATATATTTTGACTACCCATGTAACATTTACAGACCGTGTCTGTGTGTTTGAGTGAATTTGCCTCTGTGTGGTTAGGTTGAATATGTCGGATAGAAGTCTGCTTGTGTGCATACAAATGTAAATGAGCTGAATGGGTGAATGGTGGCGATGGCTTGGGTCATATTAGAGGGTCTTTAGTAGACAGTACGGCCACCATATACATATACTTATGTATATAAGAGCGCAATTAAGGCATATGTACTTCGCAAAATGATTCAATTCATTCTTTACTTTCCAAATATTATGCATAAGGTAACTTTTCCATTTCAGCATTCCCTTATTTAATATATGAGTTTTTGGTAGGTAGGCCGTTACAAAATTATGCAATTTTTAAACAAAGCATATATAAAAAGTATACTTTTAGCATAAAACCGTAAATACTCTCCCAAGTGAAGCAGTTAGAAGGTGGGGGTTGCTTATTCCTAAATGAGTCGAAAAAGTGCAGGAATTAACATAAAAATACTTCAGAGCAGAGAAATTTTAAGACTAAATTGAAAGAGAGAGAGAGTTCGAAAAAAAACAACAGAAATGTGTGTTTCTCCTTGGAGTACCACGTTCGCGTAATTGTGTTCTTTATGCTCCATCTCCTTCTGGTACTCCATTTGCCCATAAGCGCCTCAGTCTCCTGTCTCTTTCGCTTGGCCCTGCACCCACACCCACACCCACACCTAAACCCTCACCTCACCCACAAGTCCAATTGCTGTGCTTTACTGCGTTGTTATAAGAGACGACAGCGGCGGCGTCGACGACGACGCAACCCCGTTTAGAGAGGGCCGAAAATATGCAGAAAAGAGACACCATCATCTGCTGAGGCAGACGCTGAGATACTGGCGTAGCAGCGCATTATGTATAAATTATTTATTTACATTTACATTATATTTGGGGGGTGGTGTTTGTTGGTAGTGGGGTGGGCGTAGCGATATTTCTCGAAGAACGAAGACGAACGACGGGTCGCCATGGTGTCTCCTCCTGGAAGCTTCAGCCTTTCCCTCCGACTCCTCTCCACTCGCTGCAAAGCAAGGCCTGCTGCGTGAGTGCGCATACAATTGCAATTACGGCGCAGAGACATAACATAAACGCACACCAGCTCACGAAAAGGGGTGCGCAAAACAAGAACCTAACAACAACAACAATGATGAAAATAGAAATTAGCAACAAAGCCGAGCCCGAACCTGATGTCGAGACAAAACCGAAAACGAACACTTTGTTCGGAGAACCTGTTTTAACTTCGCGGCTGTGCTGTTGCGGTGGCGCAAATTTCTCAAATGGCAAAACTGATTTTTGCCAGAGTAGTGATGGTGAGGTTGGGGGTATGGGTAAGACGGTGAAGAGAGTGCCGCCTTTGTTGAAGCTCGGCTCGCACCAGCTCCAGCTCTCTTCTGATGTTCGCAAATATTAATTAAATTAAGAGTTTCTCTCTCGAGTTTTCTCTCTTCTTCTTTCTCTCCTCGTTCCCAAACCCCTCACTCACAAGGCCAGAACATTACGCTCCGTCGTCTTGTCTAGCATCTCTTTCTATCTCTTTAACGCTTACACACACCTATATGTGGGCGAAGGCCATTTAAACGCGCGTGAGCGAGACAGAGTGCGGTGGCAATGATTTAGTCGTTCTCATTGTTTTTTGCTTGTTTTGGATAAATGAGATGGGATTGGTAGGGGTGGAGAGCTGGTGCTGTGGCTGCTACATTTGCTTGACTTTTCTTTTCTCTCGCGCTTCTGCTCCGCTCCGCTCTCAATTATTCCAGCTCGCTCGTAGGTAACCCTAAACCTAATCCCGAGCACTGTGCGCGTCAATGAATGTGAATGTGGATGGGAGTGTGAACGCTCGGTAAAAAATAAGCAAAAGTACTCGCTGAATAGGCGTGGCGTAAAAAATGGACCGATGCAGACTCTGACTTTGATTGCGACTGAGAGTCAAACGAACGACGAGGACCTTGCAATACAAATCTGCATATCACATGTAATTGCCAGCCATTAAAAGTGCTCCCAGCGCATGTGTACAAATACGTGTATACATATGCATGTACATACAAATGTGAGCCTGTTGGCTAAATCTTTGTGCTCGGCTTCTCATATGCAAACATTATGCATGCAGCACACACGCTCATATGTTCATCTGACACATACACATGTGTGTGTTTGAACGTGTGCCACTCTCTCCCCTTTCCTTTCTCAACCCATCGGAAAACTTTTTGCTCGCCCAGAAAGCGGCATATAAATCGCACTCAGCCAGAGACGGAGTGTGTGTAGCGTGTGAGCTGAGCATTTCGCACACCACTGCGGTCGTCGACTACCGCATAGCATCTTCTGATTGGTCGTTTAAATGTGCGCTGAGTGCTCCCGCGACTCCCCGCAGCCCCACCCCCGCGTCACATCTTGCCTTCTTGCTCTCCCCTCGGCGACTGCATTAATTACGATAACCACATACAAACAGCAGCAGTGTTTCGAGTATTTTAATTGGTCGAGCCGTTTTTGAAGCTGGGCGGAAATCGTGGTAGATAGTCCTTAATCCAGAAATATACATATATTAACAGCTCTCTCTTATTCTAAAAATATAGTATTAAACAAACATCAACAAAATAATAAAGGGCAAGAAGATTTTCTCGGTATAAAATAAAAACATTAGTTAATATAGTTTTCTAAATGATAAAATAAATAGCAGATATCTCTATTACTAAAAACAATGAAGCTATGTCGATTTTGCGCTGCATTTTGCCATCGTTTCTATTGTTCGTATGTATGTCCGTCCGTCCGTTTCTACGCAAACTAGTCCCTCAGTTTTAAACTTTAAAACTTTCCCAAAAGTTGTCTTTCTATTGCGGGTAGTATATAAGTCAGAAAATTGCCGGAGGGGGCATATCATAAAGCTCCCATAGGAACAATCGGAAAAAAAATTTTTTTTTAATAATTTTTTCTTTTTTGTTCTATGGGAATTGTTAACATTTAAATACTGTGGAATTACGGTTTTTATTAAATTAAATTCGGACATATCACAAGCCTCCCATAGAAAAATCAAAAAATTAAAATAAATAGAAAATGATTTTGCTGTTTTTCTATTTATCAAAATATTCCTTTGAGATATTGTAATTATCTACTAAATCAGATTTACGCTTGCAGTTTTGTCAAAATCGGAAAACAATCATAAAGCTGTCATAGAAACGATGGCTAAATGCATCGCAAAATCGACGTGGCTTCATTGGTTTTTGTAATATAGGCATAGAAAACTAAGTTTGGTCGTTTTGAAATAAATGCAAGGGTATTTAAATTTCGGCTAGCCGAAGTTTGCTGCCTAATTTTTGTTGTTAAACAATAATGTTTATTTTTCACAAAATAAAAATATGTACAATTTTGCGATTTTTAATATATGGTCTCAGAGATTTTTTAACTTGTGACCCCAAAATGTCTCTCTTTACCCAAAAAATTTACTTTCGGACTTTTATAAAGGAACATAAACAGTAGTCCTTTCAGTTGAGAACAACTAAAGTTGCCTTATGCGCCATAAAATAGCCATCACCAATTTGTTTTTCTACCATGAAAAATCATGTTTAATGTTTTGGGCTTAAGAGCAATGTGCTAAAAAGAGAAATTGCATTTAATATTTTCAATCTGCTAATTATTTGAAAGTTATATAGTAAATGAAAAAGGAAGGTAACTTTGGTAAGTGAAAATATCACATGCAGGATAAGGATTAATATGCTATTATATTTTATTAAATTAAATATATATAATTTATGAGAGAATGTTGTGACGATCGCACCTTTGAATTACAAAATTCAGCTTTTATAAGCGGTGAGATTCAGATACTCAAGCAGGCAAAAGAACGACTCAGTTATTGTTGCTTCTTGAAAAAATTATTTGCTATACTCTCTTAAGTGTTAAAATAGGTTTCTTAATATTTTTTGAAACAGTTAGTTCAATTTGGAAAAGTTTTGGTTTGTCGTATTACCCAAATAATACCAGAATTTTTATACCCTTATAATTTCAGTAATAATTATAATCATCAGGCGACTGTATCATATAGCTCTCATAAGAAGTATCTTGAAAAAAAATTTTAACAAGAAAGGAAGAAAACTTCGGCAAGTCGAAGTTTATATGTATACCCTTGCAGTTATTACAAAACAACTACTTTTCGATTTCTATGCATATATTACTAAAAACAATGAAGCTTTGTCGATTTTTCGCTGCATTTTGCCATCAAAAGAATCAAGAATACATTCGTAGCAAAATTAACCCTAAATTTTAGAAATTCGCCATAAAACTTTATTTTTCTAAATCCAAGAAAAGATTTCATTTTCAAGGAATTTTTTCTAAAAAAAATCTTTTTTAAATCAAGAAAGTGTTTCTCAAATGTAGAAATTGTCGCCATAAACTAAAAAATAGAAATTTATTTAAAGATATATAAATATTTTCTTGAATAAAGAAATATTTTATTAAATATGGAATTAATTTCCTTAAGGGGACCCCCATTCTCAATTTCAAATTTTGACGATTGAACTAAACTCTCCCTAAATCCAAAAAATAATTTCTATATTTTAGTAAAAATGGTACTTGTTTTTAGAATTTTTTTTCTAAAAATTAGGAACTCTGCCCTAAAAATAAAATTTACCCCAAAAATATAATTTTTTTTAAGATTATAAATATTTTCTTGAATAAACTTGTGACTTTACATCCATTTATTTGAAGACTTAAAATAAGAAAAAAAATTTAACATAATTTTTTTTTTGTTATTTGTCATTAAACAAAAGTTGTTATTTTCGGCGGCGCATGGGATTTCCGATTACTGGAACATCTGAAACCAAAAATTTCAACGGTACTAGGAAGAGTAAATGTATGGCTATGGCATGAACTAGGATTATTAAATTCGCACAAAAATTAACAAAATGGCGCACCTTTAAACATTTTTTTTTAAATCGCCTTCATTTCAGCCACAAATCAAGGTGAAATGTAAAGAAGACCTTAATATAGAAAAATTTTCTATAACATAGAAAATATTTTCTAAAATATCACATCGTGACCATAAAATTCTTCTAGGCCTGTCCGAGTAGCCTAGGGGCTAGCACGTCTGACCAGAAATCTAAGCACCGCAAGTTCAATTTCAACTGCCGTGGGGCCATACATTTTTTTCTTCCTTTTTATACCCTTTCAGAGGGTATTATAATTTCAGTCAAAAGTTTGCAACGCAGTGAAGGAGACATTTCCGACCCTATGAAGTATGAATATTCTTGATCATCTGCTTGAAACTTTCCCAAAAGTTGTCTTTTTAGTGCAGGTAGTATATAAGTCGGAACGAGCCTGAACAATCGGAAAAAAAAGAATACAAACAAATTATAACTTTGTTGTAATCAATTTAATTAAATTAAAACCGGACAACAATATCATATAGCTGCCATAGAAACGATGGCAAAATGCAGCGTAAAATCGACATAGCTTCATTGTTTTTAGTAACATAGGCATAGAAATCGAAATGTAGTAGATTTGTAACAACTGCAAGGGTATATAAACTTCGGCTTGCCGAAGTTTGCTTTCTTGTTTTTAGTCACTACGGTCGAATTAATTTTGGTGGTAGAGTGAGGTTTGAATTATGGAAGTTAGACTACAAAACTTGATAAACAAACTTTTCAAAAACAAACATGTATGATGATATGATACTTTATAGGGTCGGAAATGTCTCCTTAACTGCGTTTTTAACTTTTATAATAACCTCTGCAAGAGTGTGCAAATTAAAAATAAATATTAATAATAATCGTTACTTGTGAATTTTATTATTTCAATTTTAAAAGATTCTTTTTTGGGAGTTTTATTCATATAATAAGAAATATTCCTTATTTGAGATTTGTATTATTTCAATTCTCAAATAATCGTTATTAATGTTTTTTGTTCATATTAAACTATTTTCGTATACTAGGTTCAGAGAGGGTATTACAAGCAGAAGTATAAACAAATGGCCTTTTTCTTAGACTGTACGCAAAAAAAAAACAATTTTAAAAAAACATAAAACATAAAACCCTGGGAAAGCAAATTTTATATAATTTATTTACTAAATTCGTATTCGGAAATGATTCCTCTAGGCATTGCAATTTATTCAGAAGAACTTTAGAAAAGCTTCCAAAGTGGTATATAAATCTAAATTCTAATGTAAGCTTTAGGTTAGCAGGCTTTAAAAAACTGATAAAAACGATTAAACGTAAAATGCTAAATTTACAAATTTAACCTTGCCCTTAAGCAGGCAAGTGTGGGACACATTCACTAGGACTCACGTGAGGGAAAGTGCCGAGTCGACAGTTGTGAGTGGGTCAAGATACATGTACATACATACGTATACATTCGAATACATGTGTACCTATTCTTGACCACTGCTTGTTGCCCTGTGTTTGCCTTTGGCTTGTGCTTATGTTTGTGTTTTTGTGTGGATGTGCGTGTGTTTTAGCACCTACTCTCCGTTTCGTTGAGTTAGTGCTGCTTTTATCTTTACGGTCAATAAAGGTTTCGACCGTTCCCCTTCTACTAGTGGTTTTTTGTTTATACCCTTGCAGAGGGTATTATAATTTGAGTCAAAAATTTCCTACCCTATAAAGTATATATATCGATCTAGTTATATTGCAACAGCTGCAAGGGTATATAAATTTCATAAAGCCGAAGTTTGCTTCCTTTCTTATTTTGTTGTGTTCTTGTGTTCCTGTTACTTTTCTAAGGTTCTTACATTTAGGAACGAAGTAAGCACACACACATGTACAGGAATGCATATAGTTCGGCTTTTTGATTGCTGAACTTGACAAATGCCCCCTAAAACATTCCAACTCGATTTGTAATTTACGTAATTTAAAGGCTGTTCATGAACAACGGAGTACCACTGTAGTCGGATATCCAGGTCGTGGTTAATTGGTTGTTTCAAAAAATTATGCTTTCCCTATGGTGTAAAAAGTAACAACAGTCTACGATGCATTCATAAATGTCCTAAAAATCGAAAGATTTTAAAAATATTAAGGTAAATGTTTTCCAACATTCTTAATTTCGAGGCCAAAATACAGAATTCCGTAATTAATAGGTATGTGGCCTCATTTGAAAAACCAACAAAATTTAGACGAGTAACTTTCCTGCTACAAAACAAATTTTCACCTTTTGGGGTCTTTAAAGATATTTACAAAAAAAACAAACTATAGTAATTGTAGTCTGTCGAAAGTCGAGAGCTAAAAAAATGGATGTACTGGTCCCAACAAAAATTTACAATATTAAGCCTTAGTGTAAACAAACCTTTTTTGTAGGAGAGCAACGGGGAACACGTCACGTTATTTCATTTCCAATAAATTCTAGGTTTTAATGGTATTCGTTGAATCGGCCGACTATATCCTATAGCTGCCAAATAACTGATTGATCGGAAATGCCATAACTTTGGTGTTTTTATACCCGTTACTCGTACAGTAAAAGGGTATATTGTATTCGTGCAAAAGTATGTAACAGGTAGAAGGAAGCGTTTCCGACCCTATAAAGTATATATATTCTTGTTCAGGATCACTAGCCGAGTCGATCTAGCCTTGCCCGTCTGTCCGTCTGTCTGTCCGTATGAACGCTGAGATCTCGGAAACTATAAAAGCTAGAAGATTGGCATTTTTCATGTAGATTTTAGAAGTTCCTACGCAGCGCAAGTTTGTTTCAAAATGGTGCCACGCCCCCTCTGACGCCCACAAGCCACAAGCTGTGGCCACAGTTTTGATGCTATTATGAAAATTTTAATTGATATGTATTTGTTTCGTCAATACCTATCGATTGGCCTAATAAATGTTTGCCACGCCCACTCTAACGCCCAAAAACCCATTAAACGCTTAAGCCTGGCTAGCGCCTACAATTCCGCGCAATACAATAGCGCCATCTAACGGATGACTTTGGAACAGCTGGCCAAGGTGCTCAACAGAGTCAACGTTAATTCTCGAAAAGGATTTCTATTAAAGGAAATTGCGATGGTATTCATTGTCAATACCGAACTATATCCCAAGAACTATGCAAATCAAATCAAGTTAGCCAAATTGGAGGTCTGAGTCAAACAATGGCGTATGTGTGTATGCTGGTGCAGGACAAAAGCTGCCTGCGCTAAAGCAGCGCTGGTGCTGATGCTCGTGCTGTAACGCTGCCAGCGCTAAGAGATCGCCTAATTCAAATTGATATTTTGAACTTTTTGTCCTTTTTTGTTGTTTAGCTGAGTAACGGGTATCTAATAGTCGAGGCACTCGTCTATAGCGTTCTCTCTTGTTAAAGTTAGGAAGTTGGGATTTTTTATGGGTTTTATATTTTGCCAATCAATCCGACCTAAAAAATTTCTTAAGGATCGGCGTATACAAATTAAAAAATATAAATCTGAAATAATAGTTATTAAAGAATTTTATCATGTCAATTCGCGAATAATCGTTATTGAACATACATATATAAGATTTGTATTATTTCACATGACAAATTTGCTATTTTTATTCAGGTGAATAAGAAATAGTAGTTCTTTCGATATTTTTATTATTATTGAAATAATATAATCATATAATCGTTACTTGCTATTTGTATTTACATAAAAAATTATTATTGTATAGTATGTCAGAAATATCATAAGTATATTCTTGATCAGCATCACCAGGAGAGTCGATCTAGCCATGTCCGGCTGTCCGTCCGCCTGTCCGTTTCTACGCAAACTAGTCCCTCAGTTTTAAAGCTATCTGCTTGAAACTTTCCCAAAACTTGTCTTTCTATTGCAGGTAGTATATAAGTCAGAACGCCGGATTGGGCGATTATATCATATAGCTCCCATAGGAACAATCGGAAAAAAATTTCAAAAAAATTATAACTTTGTTGTTTTTTTTTCTTTAAGTAATATTTAAATATTATGGAAATTAGGTTTTAATTAAATTACAATGGGAGCTATATGACTTCCATAGGATCGATGTCAAAATGCAGACCAAAATCCACAAGACAAAACTTCCAAAAGTAAGTTTAGCAAATAATGTTATTACGTAAAATTAACAATTGATGTGGTTTATTTATTGGTGAGTAAATTACAAAATACAAAAACAAAATTCAATAATCCAAATTTGGAAGTCAAATATTGGAATTTCTGTAATCGATTTAATATGTCGCTGTCGACAAAATCGCGGCTCCTACGGGATTTAAACAAATAAATAAGTTGGGGGCGCCATCTGTCGATCTGCCAACACGACAAGCTGAGAGCGAGCAGCATTAAAGCTTCTTTGTAAATATTTGTTACATCTCACCCAGTTTCTTGCCTATTGTTTTTAAACCATTTTGGGTTTTCGTAAACCTTGATGTTAGTGACATTTCACAAACATTTTATTATAAAATTTCATGTCCAGGCAGCGTTAGCTGCTATAAAATGAGAAAATTGGCGTTACTATGGCTTAATAAATATAATTAACCGACAAAAAGGATCAAAAATAGCAATAATTCAAATTAAAGTTAAAATTAACCTTTGTATTTTGCAACCGGGCCTCAAAAGCTCCAATTTTCACATTTTCACTTTCGTTGCATTTTCTTATGAACCTATTCATTTTTGTAAGGGTTGGTGTGCACACAATTTTGTTATAGCGATACCTTTCGATTGATGTATTACTCATTATGGTCAGACCATTACAGCAGATTTTGAATTCTGCGGCTATATGTATAGTAGTCACCTATGCACACTCTTCTGCGCATCGTCACTACATATACTGCCATTCATGGTGATAACTCCGTTTTTCAAATATGCAGTGATTAATTTGAAAAAATATTGGTGTATCGATAGAAATCAAACGACCCATAACTGGACTCTACCATGTCACTATGTTTCCGAAATCTTGACCTTATACGGACGGATGGACAGAAGACTGACATGGCTAGATCGACTCGGTTATTGATCCTGATCAAGAATTATTTATGTTACAAGCTTTATAACGTATTCTATATACCCTCTATCAATAACAGGTATAAATAATGAAGTAATCCGTAGAGAAGCCATAAAAACTCTCTGACGGACAAGAGCTATTTTGTTGAAATTAAAATTTTCAACGAATTTTGTATTTTAATGTGCCCCTAATTACGGTTGCCGTATAATTATTAAAGAAATTATTATTAAATTGGCGAATCATTATCATTCTCTTCTTCACCTTATATCACATACACAAACCCTAAACAAACGTGGAAGAAAGGGCGCGGATAAATTATGTGTTTTTATACGTGAATATGTCAGGAAAAATTTTGAGAAGTAGTCAAGTAGCTCGAGTCCAAACATTTTAATTCACGCACGAATTTTTAAAGTGCTGCATAACCTGCATAGGGTGGTCATTATTTGGTTATTGAATTGAAAGTACATAATGATAATCGAAACGAAAAAATGAAAGAAAAAATGCTTTTGTAAATTATCTAAATTCTTCTTTATTTGTATACCCTTGCAGAGGATATTATAATTTTAGTTAAAAGCATCACTAGGACAGTCGATCTTGCCATGCCCGTCCGGTTAAAAAAAATAGTTAAATAAAAATTAATTATGGCAAAATTAATCTATTTAAAATAGTCCCTCAGTTTTAAAGCTATCTGCTTGAACCTTCCCTAAAGTTGTCTTTCTAATGTAGGTATTAGGACGAGCCGGATCGGGCGACTATATCAAATAGCTCACTAGGAACAATCGGAAAAAAATGAAAACAAATTATTACTTTGTTGTTTTTTTTTGTTCTTTGGGATTTGGTAATGTTTAAATATTACGTTTTAAATCAATTAAAATCGGAAATAGAAACAATGGCAAAATGCAGCGCAAAATCGACATAGCTTCATTGTTTTTAGTAACATAGTCATAGAAATCGAAATGTAGTCGCTTTGTAATAACTGCAAGGGTATATAAACTTCGGCTTGCCGAAGTTAGCTTCCTTTTTTGTTTTTTTTTTAAGAAAGGTATAGAACACAAGGTTTCAAAAGAGGCCGTTTAAAACCGACAACAAAGTCGCTCTAAAATAAAATAAGTTTTGTCGCAAAACTTAATATTATAAATTTGATATGTTGATGATGATGGAGCGACACAACGTCACAAGTTCCTTACCCCGTTGAATAAATAATCAAGAAAAAAGTACGTGTCACTGCGTTGAAAACTTTTGGCTAATAATCTCTAAGAAAAATTGACTGCGCTTATACAAGTTTGAATAAAACTCCGACCACTCACCAAAAATATACGGTAATTAATACAATTTGTACAACTCATTTTGTTATTGCTAATGAAATTTAAGAGGTCCACCCTAATTAATATGACCAATCTCCCTTAGCAATAATCACTTTTAATTATGAGTAAGAACCGTCTCGACAACTTCCGCTGCGTTTACACCACTTCCATTGTTTCGATTGCTTTCGGGTCTTCTTCGACTGGTTTAAATCGGTTGCGATCACAAAAACCAAGTTTACAAAAGATTATGGCGAAGAAAAAACCCTAAATAGTAGTTATATTAATTAGTAATAATGTTAGAGGAAATAGTGTAAAATACCGAACAGCATAGTGGGTCAGCAAATACCAGCTTTGGTTTTCTAGGTGGAGTGTAGAAATTAAAGCCCAATTATTATAAGTACAATTATTTTTTAATATTTTAATATGAGTCGGGTGCTCTAACCTTTTATCTCATTTGTAATTTGACAAATTTAAGAAAGCGCGTTTCCTGTTTCGCCAGGTTTCCTATGTCAAACATTTTTCATGACTTAAAATTATAATTTTAAGTTGAATTTCGTTCTTAATTACGAAAGTATTTGACCGAATCCCTCTTCTTTTAAAAATGTTCAATGGTTACCACAGAAACTTCAAACACAAAAACATTTTTTATATTAAAATAAATTTGCACCAAAAACAATTGCTTAATTTATGAACATAATTATAAAACTAGAACAAGAAAAAAAAATATATATATATCGAGGTATATACAGAGTTTCCCATTAATTTCCTTTAAATTTTACGGTCTTTCATTTGACAGCTATATTATACAGAAGTCCATCTTTTATAAAAATTAAAATTTTGTTGTAGTCGGAGCAAAAGGCTATATTTTGAAGTATATGCGTATGTGTTAAAAACAACGAATTTATAATATTTCGTTCCAATCTTTATACTACCTGTAATAGAAGAAAAACTTCAGCGAAAGTATTATATTATTCAGACAGCATTAAATGTGGGAGACTAGGACAGATAGACATGGCTAAATACGTTATTCGGTCGAAATGTCTCCTTCATTGCGTTGAAAAATTCTGAATGAATTTTTTAAACACCATAAAATATATTTGTTTAACAAACAAATTTAAACGCTGATATTCACCTAATCCAAAAAAATAGACTACAATTTTATACCCTTGCAGAGCATATTATAATTTCAGTCAAAAGTTTGTGTGAAGGAGACATTTCCGACCGTATAAAGTATATTTTTTTTATACCCTTGCAGAGGGTATTATAATTTTGGTCAGAAGTTTGAAACGCAGTGAAGGAGACGTTTCCGACCCTATAAAGTATATATATTCTTGATCAGGATCAATAGAGGATTCGATATAGCCATGTCCGTCTGTTTCAATACCGTTTGCGAGCTCAGTTTAAAAGCTAGCGATCTGAAACCTTCACAGTCGTCCTAAAACATGTGTACGCAGTTTAAGTTTGAAAAGCGGACCCCGATCGGACGTCGATATCCTATAGCTCCCATAGGAACAATCGGATATATTTTGCAAGAATTGAAGATGTTTCGCGCAGTGTAAAAGCTATAAAATCTTTCCAAATCTTATTTTTTTATGCATACCTTGATCAGGGTAAAAGCGCGTGACGATCGGACATCTATATCCTATAGCTCCCATAGGAACAATATACCTTATTCCTTTCGCTACTTTTTCATTTTTAGCAATTTCGGCAAAGTCCGCAAGGGTATTAAAACTTCGGCTTGCCGAAGTTAGCTTCCGTCCTCGTTTTTTTTTTTGATCAGCATCGCCAGGAGAGTCGATCTACCCATATCCGTCTGTCCGTTCATCCGTCCGTCCGTCGTATTGAGCCGTATCGGGTGACTATATCATAAAGCTCCCATAGGAACAATCAGGAAAAAAATTTTTTTTTTTTTTTTGGATTTCGTAATATTTAAATACTATGCAATTATGGGATTTGGTAATATTTAAATACTATGCAATTAAGGTTTTAATTAAATTAAAATCAGCTCCCTTAGGAAAATCGAAAAATTAAGAATACAAATTTGTTTGCTGTTTTTATTTATTAAAACATTCTTTGAGATATATTAATTATTTACTTTTAGTTTTGTTAAAATCGGAAAACAATATCATATAACTGCCATAAAACGATCACAAAATGCAGCGCAAAATCGACATAGCTTTATTGTGTTTAACAATATAGGCATAGAAATCGAAATGTAGTCGTTTTGTAATAACTGTTTCTTGTTTTAAAATGTTTCCGCTTTAAATGTATTTTATTTAAAGATGAAACTGAAGTACGGCGAAAAAATGTATAATCTGATCCATACAGCGATTGGTGGGTTTAATATACTTTTTTTTTGTTGATGACAACATATTTCGGGAAAAAGAATGGCCCAAAACAATTGGTTGGTTTTTGTTTTCGGTTAGCTTTCGGGTTTTAGAATATTACTTAATATTTTGTACAAAAAAAAACTCAATATAAGTTTTCTTGGTTCTAATTCAACGAAAAACAAGAAAGGAAAGCTAACTTCGGGCGGAGCCGAAGTTGATATACCCTTGCAGAATACTCTGTAAATTATAGTCTCCAAAAATATTCATATGATGCATTCTTAATACTCATAAAAAATCCCAACTTCCTAACTTTAAAAACGCCAAAGTTATGGCATTTCCAATTGTTTAGTTATATGGCAGCTATAGGATATAGTCGGCCGATCCTTATGACATTTGGTAGGTCGGATTGGCCAAAAATAAAACCCATAGGAAATCCCAATTTTCTAACTTTACAAACACCAAAGTTATGGCATTTCCGATCAATCAGTTATATGGCAGCTATAGAATATAGTCGGCCGATCCATATGAAATTTGTTAGGTCGGATTGATTGGCCAAATATAAAACCCATAGGAAATCCCAGCTTCCTAACTTTACAAACACCAAAGTTATGGTATTTCCGATCAATCAGTTATATGGCAGCTATAGGATAAAGTCAGCCGATCCCGGCCGTTCCGACTTATATACTGCGTGCAAAGGAAATAAGTTTGTGTGCAAAGTTTCAATTCGATATCTTTAAAACTGAGAGACTAGTTTGCGTAGAAACAGACAGACGGACATGGCTATATCAACTCAGGAGGTGATCCTGATCAAGAATATATATACTTTATAGGGTCGGAGATGTCTCCTTCACTGCGTTGTACACTTTTGACGAAAGTTATAATATCCTCTGCAAGGGTATAAAAATTAAACTTTATTAGTACATCAAAAACAGTTTAAACTGAAATTTAATTCTTTCTTTTTTGGGTACTTTATTAGTTTATTATAATATTACATACAAATAGAAAATAGAAAAATGAAAGGTTATTAAAATGTAACTGAAATAATTTGCTTAGTTTACATACCTACAGTACGTGTCTGGTGTTTGAGAACGAATTTAAGTCTTGGTGAAACTGCTATGAAATGTTCGTTTGTCACGATGGGTGTCACCACAAAGTACGTGCGCTGCCTTTACTCTACCCGTGTTTTTCCAATTGGACAAAAACTTAGCAGTGATGCTCTCTGAATTCGAAATAGTTCAACACCTTTTGTGTTACCTCCACCACTTATACATATGCATTGATATTTTTTGGGCATTGAACTTTAGATTGTGCTGCTTTAAGTTCCTTCTGCTCTTGCGCATATAAACATGAGATCATATGCGGCATGGTGGGCCAGTTGATGTTTGGTTTGATATTTATTTTGTCGAATTTATTCTGATAGGTATAGTGATCATTTAAAAAAGGCCAATTACGTGCCCACAATAATTAAATACTGCTTGGATAGACTACAATTCGGTAATCACGAAGAAATTCAAGTTTTTGGTAGTGTTTTAATCTTCTTACCTAGACATGATAGACACGATGAACAGACTCGACGATGTATGGGCGATTAAAAATGATGAGTTGTTAGACTTTGATCATTACCCGGCCTATTGATATTTTTATACCCTTGCAGAGGGTATTATAATTTTGGTCAAAAGTGTGCAACGCAGTGAAGGAGACATCTCCGACCCTATAAAGTATATATATTCTTGATCAGGATCACCTCCTGAGTTGATATAGCCATGTCCGTCTGTCCGTCTGTCTGCCCGTCTGTCTGTTTCTACGCAAACTCTCTCAGTTTTAAAGATATCGAATTGAAACTTTGCACACACCCTTCTTTCCCTTGCATGCAGTATATATGTCGAAACGGCAATATCCTATAGCTGCCATATATTTGAACGATTGGAAATGCCATAACTTTGGTGTTTTTAAAGTTACGAAGTTGGGATTTATTATGAGTATTATGTTTATTCTCCAAAATTATTCATATGATGCATTATATGAATAATTTTGGAGAATATAATTTACAGAGTAGTCTGAGTTCGGCTCCGCCCGAAGTTAGCTTTCCTTTCTTGTTTTACCTGCACTCAGAGTGCAAGGATACACTAGATTCGTTGAAAATATTTTACACTATTTTACGCTTTAACAAGAAAGGAAAGCTAACTTCGGGCGGAGCCGAAGTTTATATACCCTTGCAGAATATTCTTTAAATTATATTCTCCAAAATTATTCATATGATGCATTCTGATCAAGAATATATATACTTTATAGGGTCGGAGATGTCTCCTTCACTGCGTTGCACACTTTTGACCAAAATTATAATACCTTCTGCAAGGGTATAAAAATTAATGGATAATGCTGTCTTATTAACACATTAAGCATGTTAAATAAAAGCCTTTTATTTCACAACCGGGCATATATTTTTAATAAGATAAGATCAATAAGACCTTTTACATATCCGGTTAAAAACTAATGTTAGTTGCATACTAAAATAAGTACTCTTTTTCAGAAAACTTCAATTCTGTTAGGGAGTGACCATGCCATCCACTGAATAAATTGGTAAGTTACAATGTCTATTAATTCACATCAATATTAATCTGTTGTTTAAATCTTGCGTTGTGGACAATTCGCAAATTCGAATTTAAAAAATCAAATCATATTCATATTTTCTAAATGGATAATTTTGAAGAAATATTATTCATCTAAAAATGTTGTTCGTCATTGTTTTTTTTTTTTACTTTCTTGAATTCTTTTTTTATTTGGTCGACAGTTGCGCTGCTGGTCTCCAAACTCACGTTCAGATTGTCACACAGTTAAATAGTGCTCACCCAAACACTGTCGTCTCGATTTAACGGCTTAACAGCTCGACCCGACCTGTCTTTTCTTTCTGTTCCAACCAGCCCGAATCACAATCCCCAATCCAATTTCGACTCCCGTACCAGTCTCGTCTCACAAGATCCGTATTGTGTTTTGGCCTATGGAGCTCGTACATCACTTTGTTCTGAGAAAAATGAGGCAAAGAAAACAATTCCTTTAATAAAATACAATACATTTTTCTTCATCTTTGTTTTTGTCCCCTTTTGATATTGTATTTATGCGTGTGTGTGTTTTCAGTGCATAAATTCGTTTTATTATTGCTCCTTTACTTCTTCTCAGATGCCCTTACTGTGTCTTTGAGTCAAAATCCTTATCCCCGTGGAAATCCTCGTTTTCATCCTGCTTGCTGCTGTTCATTGTTATTTATGAATTCATGGATTCAAATTGTTAGCCGACATTGGCTATACAACCTTATTTTGTTTAAACTGAAAGGCATCTTATTAAATTTTAAGTTGACTTGATAGTTTCGAATGCTATAATATTATTAAAAATATTAATCATTTTTGTATATTTATTTTTTATATATAAATATTAATAATATTAACCTATTCCTGTGTTAAATTTTCTTTCTTTCTTTTAATTTTTATACCCTGGCAAAGAGTATTATAATTTTAGTCAATAGTTTTTGATCAGAACTGTCCGTATCGACTTTATATTATATTATATGAAAATATGATAACTTTTTGTTTTTCAGCAAATAGGCATATACCCCGAGATATTATGGTTTTCCCAAAATCTACATAAATTTATTGTTTTAAAACATATACGCACAAATATATATTATAGTAGTTTTATAGAATTTTTAAATTGTATAATAGCTGCAAGGGATATAATCTTTGGATGTTTCGAGTTCGACATTAATTTTAATGAAAACATCATTTTAAATTTTAAATCTTTTAAGACATATTCTGGTCGATTTTTTAACTACTAGCTAATTTCTTAGCAACACGATAACCTATTATATACAAATTAATAATGGGCGATGAACGGACTTTAGCCCTATTTTGTATCCAGTTGTTACCTTGTTAAAATTTGTGTTGTTTTATATGTCTGGTAAGCTTGCAATTAACATATTCATGCGGCGAAAACAATCGGCGACAATTTTAATGAAGGCTAAAAGTAAATTTATTGCTGTTTTTCTATACTCCTTTCGTAACTTTAAAAAACAGTTCATCAACTGAAACTTTGTGATCTCGTCTCGATCCCGGGAACTCATACCGCTTAGCTTTCGCCTCCAGGTTTCTTTTTTGTCGCGATTCTGTGCCTCCCCAGGTATATCGTATCGATTCATTGATCTTACCGAAATGAATGATTGTGGGGCTCTGGCGGAATCAAATTGCCACATATATATACACATACATGAATAAATACTCCTAAAAACGAATCAACACAAACCAAGCCAACGACAAAGGGGAATAACAATGCAAGCGCAACCTCGGACATCGTCTGGTACCTCCAGACCCTCGGCAAATGACACTTTTGTTTTATATTCGCAACTTTTTATGCTGGATCTCTGAGAACAAAAGACGATTTCTTAGTAAAAAAAAAAACTGAACACAATCACAGACATACCGATTGTGTATTGTACTTGGTGATTGTACCTTCCCTCACTACTCTCCAGCCCATACGGCTTTTGCAATCTTTAGGTTCGTAGTGGTGTAGAGCACTTCTTTTCTACAGTTTTGTCTGCTCAGTTTCTTGCTATATAGGGCAAATATTTAAATTTGTCTTATAAAAGAAAATATAAAATCGTTGTATTATTAAGGCGACACAGTTTTCTGAAATAATTTCATTTGAGGAACTCTATTTCCGTTAAAGACTGTACGCAACATAGTAGGTATACAAATAAAACTAGAATATATTTACACGGGTTATTGCTTATTAAGCATTTCGTGCGGCCTGTCGGAGAACTTAAAATTACTGCGATGACAACAAAAGGTAAAATAGAACACAAACAATGTTAACCGAGTAATTACCGAGCTCAGCTCGACTGGACAATTATCTGAAATGCGTTTTCCCAAGTGCATTATACCTATTTAATGGTAACTCTGGCTCTGATGACAACTTAAATATTGTGTGTGCGTGCAATTGCACACCGGTAAACACAGCACTAACACATGTTATTTGAAGTTAGTGTGCATGAACTACAGCAATTGTTCCTACACTCATAAATCGCTCCTGCATGCAAATGCCATAAAGGGCATGAAATCATTGATATGTTTATGTGTAAATATGTATGTGGATGTCTATAAGTGCCTTAAATAAACCGTACCTTAAAGAAAATTAAATTAATAGTTTAACGTAAAAGGAATGTAACTTAAATGATATACCGATATCTATTTTATGTTGTACATCATTTTGTGATGGCTATCGACGGCTAAAAGTTGTTTGTACAACATTTGCTGTATATATATTTATACCCTTGTAGATGATATTAAAATTTTAGTCAAAAGTTTGCAACGCATTTACGACCCTTTAAAGTATATCTATTCTTGATAAGCATCACTAGAAGAGTCGATCAGTCCCTCGGATTAAAAGCTATCTGCTTGAAACTTTCCCAAAAGTTGTCTTTCTATAGCAGGTAGTATATAACTTATATAAGAAAGAGCCGGATTACAATACCCTCTGTAAGGGTATAACAACAAAGTAATAATTTGTATACTCTTGCAGGGGGTATTATAATTTTGGTCAAAAGTGTGTAACGCAGTGAAGGAGACATCTCCGACCCTATAAAGTATATATATTCTTGATCAGGATCACCTCCTGAGTTGATATAGCCATGTCCGTCTGCCCGTCTGTCTGTTTCTACGCGAACTAGTCTCTCAGGTTTAAAGATATCGAATCGAAACTTTGCACGCACCCTTCGTTTCTTTGCACGCAGTATATAAGTCGGAACGGCCGGGATCAGCCGACTATATCCTATAGCTGCCATACAACTGATTGCTCGGAAATGCTTTGGTGTTTTTAAAGTTAGGAAGTTGAGATTTTTTATGGGTTTTATATTTGGCCAATCAATCCGACCTATTAAATTTCATAAGGATCGGCTGACTATATCCTATACCTTTTTCTTTTTTTTTTTTTTGTCCAATCAATTCGACCTACCAAATTTTATAAAGATCGGCCGACTATATCCTACAGCTGACATATAACTGAATGATTGGAAATGCCATAACTTTGGTGTTTTTAAAGTTATGAATAGTTTTGGAGAATACAATTTACAGAATATTCTGCAAGGGTATATCAACTTCGGCTCCGCCCGAAGTAAGCTTTTCTTTCTTGTTTTCGCTAGGGTTCATCCAAAGTTAATTTCATCAGAATGGCAACGCTATAAAAGTTTCTGGTCTTTTTTAGTCGATCTGAGTACCGAGGTGAAAAAAAAGACTGACGAAAAGTGTACAGTTGTGAACGCCAGCTGTTTGCCTCTCGCTCTCTCTCATGACTGGCGGAGAGCTTTCGTCGATCTGAGAACTAAGCTTTAGGAAGCTGGGATTTATTATAAGTATTAAGAATGCATCATATGACTAATTTTGGAGAATATAATTTACAGAATATTCTGCAAGGGTATATCAACTTCGGCTCCGCCCGAAGTTAGCTTTCCTTTCTTGTTTATTGTGTTTTTTCGTAAATTTTTGAGCTAAGAAAAACTTTGATTTGGCAAAAGGGACCCCAAAAGATTAACACCCGTTGGCTTCTGCAGTGGGACTCCTTCAGCACTTTCACTATTCGGTCGCTTGCATTTTAGGTGGTATTTATAGCTGTCCCCCAGCAATTTCCACGCCAGCTTGCAACTATCTAAACATAAATATTGTATATGTCCACGTTGACAAATATTTAATAATGTACAATAATGACTTATTATCATTATCCATTTCTCAGGCTATTTCCTCCCACGCTCTTTTTATAATGGTTGCATTAAAATGTTTTTTATTTGACAAATCCCACAATTCTGGGCGGGACACCACAGATCGTATTAATGTTATTTTGTCTTCACAAGTAAAGCCTAGTACTCAGATCGACAAACGAGTATGCTAGCGTAAAAACTTTAATCTTTCCAGTGTAACCAAAATTTCGAGAGTTCATCAGATTTAAGCGTGTTACGGTCGTACTGTCAATCAGCTGGGTTTGTTGACAAGGAGTTAAAATTCAAATATCGTATTTGCGGGAAAGAGCCTTTAAAAGATATTATCTAATACCTTGGCAAGACAAGTCGGCCGCTGTTCAAAGAAATTAAAAAAGCAATACAATTTAAATTTAACAGTTGTTTTTTAATTTAATGATAATTATTTGCTAATTTAAAGTTCATAGCTGCACTTATATTGTGTTTTTTCGTACATTCTTGACCTAAAAATCATTTTGCTCTGACAAGAGGCACCCCAGATAGTATTAATGTTATTTTGTCCTCACATTTAAACTCCTGCAATCGACTTTTGCGAGTTTTTCCCTCCATTTCTTATAATGTTCAGTGAGAAGCGCACGCCAAAAGATTAAATTTTTAAATCTTTTCGCTAGGGTTCACCCAAAGTTAATTTCCGCAGACTAGCAACGCTATGCAATTTTCTGGTGTTTTTTCGTCGATCTGAGGACCGAGGTGAAAAAAACGTTGACGAAAACTGAACGCCAGCTGTTTGCCTCTCGCTCTCTCTCATGACTGGCGGACAGTTTTTGTCGATCTGAGTATTAGGCTTAAACTCCTGCAACCTACTTTTGCGGGTTTTTTGATTTTTTCTCTCCATTTTAAAACTAAAACCTTATTTGTATGTGGTATTAAGGGGGGTATATACCTTTCTCATTTTCAAAAAATCGAAAATTTTTTTTTTCTCTATCTTAAAGAACAACTTCTTGAGAACATTTCCCCAAATTTGTATAGAGATTTGAGCAGTAAAAAAAAGTTACAGCGCTCCTAGTCCTCGTCCCCGCCCAAACCCAAACTTGAAACTTTAAACACGAATATCTCGAAATGGTGTTTTTTGAAAAATGACTTTGCGGTGATATGGATTGGCGAAAAACTACAGAACCGATTATCTTCAAATTTTTTTTTTTATGTTCGTAATGAATTTTATTAGTACTTGAACAATCGTTTTTTCATGTAAAAATTTTTATTTCGCCTAAATAGATAGTTTTGTAAGAATTTTAGCGTCCAAAAACGTCATTTTTTCCATAAAACGTTCCCGTATGCAAAAAAAAAAATTTTACTACTTTAAACTAATGAAATATTTTTATTTTTTCGGTATCAGTTGACCCGTTTGTCCTGGGGAATTATAACCACAAGGCTCTTTAAAAAAATGCGTTTAAGGGAAACAGCCACCTTAAAAACTATCAAATATTTTTTCAAAATTTTTTTGCATAAACATTGTCAAAAATCTAAACTTTCAGAAAATATAATCATTCATTTAATAAAAACCATAGTTACATACATAAAAAAATCCAAACTTTCCTATTTTTTCGACAAAAAAAAGTATATACCACTTAAAATAACACTACATATCAAAATTTTGGACTCAAACTACAAATTATAGGAGTTATATAGTATTATTAAGTATTGAATTAATACGAATACTTTAGTACTGTCTATTATTATTTTTGATACACGTATTGAGTTTTGTGATTAGTCGACGTTAACGTGGGAGTGGCGTAGGGATAACCAGGATCTGCATGCTTAATCACAAATCTCTTGCTAGTTTCCAAGATCTCGATGTGCAAACGGACATGGCAAGATCGACTTAGTTAACATTTTTATACCCTTGCAGAGGGTATTATAATTTTGGTCAAAAGTGTGCAACGCAGTGAAGGAGACATCTCCGACCCTATAAAGTATATATATTCTTGATCAGGATATCCTCCTGAGTTGATATAGCCATGTCCGTCTGTCTGTCCGTCTGTCTGTCCGTCTGTCTGTTTCTACGCGAACTGGTCTCTCAGTTTTAAAGATATCGAATTAAAACTTTGCACACACCCTTCTTTCCATTGCACGCAGTATATATGTCGGAACGACTATATCCTATAGCTGCCATAAAAGTGATTGATCGGAAATGCCATAACTTTGGTGTTTGTAAAGTTAGAAAGTTGGGATTTCCTATGGGTTTTATTTTTGGCCAATCAATCCGACCTACCAAATTTCATAAGGATCGGCCGACTATATCCTACAGCTGCCATATAACTGAACGATTGGAAATGCCATAACTTTGGTGTTTTTAAAGTTAGGAAGTTCGGATTTTTTTATGAGTATTAAAAATGCATCATATGAATAGTTTGGAGAACATAATTTACAGAATATTCTGCAAGGGTATATCAACTTCGGCTCCGCCCGAAGTTAGCTTACCTTTCTTGTTTTGAAGATAATTGCAATAATGCATTGAAAAACAGACTAAGGGAAAGTGCAAAAGTAAACTTTTTCGACCTATAATAAATAAAATTTTAAAATATTTATTTTAAGGTCGGATTACTTAATTTGCGCTTTCGGGGTCATTCACCCCACTGTGAGGCACAGCGCAATTTTGTTTAAAAAAGCGGAAGCGTCTTTAAATGAAATAGTAGTGGTTTGTTGGGATCGCTGAAGTAAATTAAAATGAAGCTCGCCCAATAGTCCAACATAAATAATTCAAAGTTATCCACAGAGGGTTCAATGGCAAAAATAAGTTGGTTTCAGCAATCGCCTTTGCCACCAAGGCAATGGCATTCCTAAGAAGAAAGAACAGAAAATGATTCTATAGGCTAAAGGTGCATTAAAAACGCGCAGCTCAGGCTAAGCTTGGACCTGACTTTGGTCCTGAATTCATAGTACGTCAAGAGTTGTTTGCATACCAACTCAACTGTAACCTCCACTGGGAGCACAGCCAAAACCACAGTCAGAACAAAAGTCTATAGTCTCGCAGGCAGAATCAAAACGAATCACCACCGGGCCCGCATGCCACTCGATGGTGGTGGCTGATATATCACGGAATTTGTATGTGGGTGTACTGGCTACATAAGCATAAGAAAAAGCCTGCAAAGGCGACTGAGTGAAACCAGTTGAGGAATATGAAAAACAGATAACGACAACTCCAGAGAAATAAAGACATACAGCAAAAGGCACGCGCGAATAGTCCGAACGAATCAAAGAAGGGGCGGTTGCGGATCGGGGAGTGGGGATGACTGCAGGAAAACCTTGACTTCCTTTGTTTTGTGCAAAGCCATAAGGCAGTGAACTTTTCTATTTGTGCCTACACCATTCCAAACGAGGCAATAATTTTGTAAAGTATGCGTATAAGCTGTGACGGGACACCACCACCTCCCCGCACAGGGCGGTTAAAATTAAAAAAAGATTTCTTGGCTTAGCAAGATATTTAATTGAACCAAAACAGGTAAAATGTTTTCGTGTAAGTCAAAAACACAACAATTAGTTAAAAACAAAATAATATACAAATTTTCGTAGAATTAAAATCATTTCTGAACCGAATTAAAAAATATTTTACAGAAGTTAATAAGTTATAAAATATCGAAAACAGAAGAAAATCTCGGCAAGTGAAATTTTTAGTACCCTTGCAGAGGGTATTATAATTTCAGTCAAAAGTTTGCAACGCAGTGAAGGTGACATTTCCGACCCTATAAAGTATCGATATTCTTGATCAGCATCCACAGGAGAGTCGATCTAGCCATGTCCGTCCGTCCGTCCGTTTCTACGCAAACTAGTCCCTCAGTTTTAAAACTATCTGCTTGAAACTTACCAAATAGTTGTCTTTCTCTTGCAGGTAATATATATTTTGGACCGAGCCAGATCGGGCGACTATATCATAAGCTCCCATACACTCATACCAAAATTAACCGTAACAAGAAAGGAAAGCTAACTTCGGGCGGAGCCGAAGTTGATATACCCTTGCAGAATACTCTGTAAATTATATTCTCCAAAATTATTCATATGATGCATTCTTAATACTCATAAAAAATCCCAACTTCCTAACTTTAAAAACACCAAAGTTATGACATTTCCAATCGTTCAGTTATATGGCAGCTATAGGATATAGTCGGCCGATCCTTATGAAATTTGGTAAGTCGGATTGGCTGGCCAAATATAACACCCATAGAAAAAGCCAACTTCCTAACTTTACAAACACCAAAGTTATGGCATTTCCGATCAATCAGTTATATGGCAGCTATAGGATATAGTCGGCCGATCCTTATGAAATTCGGCATGTCGGATTGATTAGCCAAATATAGAACCCATAGAAAATCCCAACATTCTAACTTTACAAACACCAGAGTTATGGCATTTCCGATCAATCAGTTATATGGAAGCTATAGGATATAGTCGGCCGATCCTTATGAAATTCGGCATGTCGGATTGATTAGCCAAATACAAAACCCATAGAAAATCCCAACTTCCTAACTTTACAAACACCAAAGTTATGGCATTTCCGATCGTTCAGTTATATGGCAGCTATAGGATATAGTCGGCCGATCCCGGCCGTTCCGACTTATATACTGCGTGCAAAGGAAAGAAGGGTGTGTGCAAAGTTTCAATTCGATATCTTTAAAACTGAGAGACTAGTTCGCGTAGAAACAGACAGACGGACAGACAGACGGACAGACGGACAGACGGACATGGCTATATCAACTCAGGAGGTGATCCTGATCAAGAATATATATACTTTATAGGGTCGGAGATGTCTCCTTCACTGCGTTGCACACTTTTGACCAAAATTATAATACCCTCTGCAAGGGTATAAAAACAAGAAAGGAAAGCTAACTTCGGGCGGAGTCGAAGTTGATATACCCTTGAAGAATACTCTGTAAATTATATTCTCCAAAATTATTCATATGATGCATTCTTAATACTGATACAAAATCCCAACTTCCTAACTTTAAAAACACCAAAGTTATGGCATTTCCAATCGTTCAGTTATATGGCAGCTATAGGATATAGTCGGCCGATCCTTATGAAGTTTAGTAGGTCGGATTGATTGGCCAAAAATAAAACCCATAGAAAATCACAACTTCCTAACTTAACAAACACCAAAGTTATGGCATTTCCAATCGTTCAGTTATATGGCAGCTATAGGATATAGTCGACCGATCCTTATGAAATTTGATAGGTCGGACTGATTGGCTAAAAATAAAACCCATAGAAAATCACAACTTCCTAACTTTACAAACACCAAAGTTATAGCATTTCCGATCAATCAGTTATATGGCAGCTATAGGATATAGTCGGCCGATCCCGGCCGTTCCGACATATATACTGCGTGCAAAGGAAAGAAGGGTGTGTGCAAAGTTTGAACTCGATAGCTTTAAAACTGAGAGACTAGTTCGCGTAGAAACAGACAGACGGACAGACGGACATGGCTATATCAACTCGGGAGGTGATCCTGATCAAGAATATATATACTTTATAGGGTCGGAGATGTCTCCTTCACTGCGTTACACACTTTTGACCAAAATTATAATACCCTCTGCAAGGGTATATGAATAATTTTTGGAGAATATAATTAACATAATATTATGCAAGGGTATATCAACTTGGGGCTCCGCCCGAAGTTAGCTTTTCTTTCTTGTTGTGCATGCTATCGAATGACTTATATTTCAGCCATTTAAACATTCGGAATGAAAATTTAATTTTTTTAAGAAATCATTTTGTATATATTTATAATGAAACGAATAATAAGTAAAGAATGTAAATATTTATTTCATTTTTACTGGGAGCAATTTTTATTCTGTAAAAAAACAAAATATTTTAAAATTTATACTACATCCTTCAGAAGTACTATATCTTCAAAAGTATAAGTGGTATACAAATTTGTATGAAAATCTTCGAAAGTTTCAGACGGGCTCCCTCTGTAAGCAACGAACTGCTTAATTGTTTTTGTTTAATTCGAGTGGATTTCTTGTGGAATTGTTTAATTCGTTAACTGATGGCGAGGGTATGTTAAATGATCTCCATCACGCGTTTCCGAATCTTTTCATCTCAGCTATGATTTACTGATTAACTGATTTGTCGAATTATCATAAAAGTTGATTTTCTCAGCTCCTCCAATGAGCATCAAATCATCAAAGTTTTGGTGGGTCGGTTCGAATCTCTATTCACAGATCTGTGTCTGGGATTGCTAATGCTGTCTGATCAACTTTAGAACCAATATTTGTGTTGGCTAAGATGTTCCTAAAAATTCGCAGCGAGCAGGAGGGCTCTGCATAGCTCAAATGTTTTTGTCTAGGCCACTTTAAACTTGGCTGTCACCAAGTGAATAGTGTCTTGCCCCTGCTGCAGGGGCAGCACCATACGCACGGCTCTGGAGCGTTGTTGACAAAATCAGGACACATTCAAATGATGATAATAATAATAAAGTATAGTGCTTGTTGTATTGACTTATCCCATTGCAGTTTTAACAGCCAGTTAAATCTAACTATCGGCGCTAATCCAAGTGGGTCGATGCCATTGACAAAACCGTTTAGAAATCAGTCTAATAATAACTATATAGTACAGGGATTTGAATGTATGAGATGATCGGCCAGGAAGACATAGCTAGCAATATTTGACCGTAGTTTGAAAAAGATGCCTAATATGTGCATCAGATTCTGCATAAAACAACTTTGCATTGCTTTTTTATTCAAAAATTATAATATTTTGATATTTAAGAATCAAAGCAAGCTATAAAACAATCGTTCCTCTGACAGCTATATGATAGAATCGTCAGATTATTTTTTTATGGAAACCATAATTTTGAAATTGCTTAAAATTATTATTTCTGTATAACAAATAATGATTTATAATATTGTTTCTCATTGCATAATCTTTGCACTCCCACCACGGTTTTTAAATTGCTGACCTTCTTATACTTTTGCAGAGGGTTTTATAAATTCAGTTTGCAACGTAGTGAAAGAGACATTTATTTATATATTCTCAGTCCGTATCACCAGGAGAATCGATCTAGCCATGTCCGTCTGTCCGTCCGTCTGTCCGTCCGTCTGTCCGTTTCTACGCAAACTAGTCCCTCAGTTTTAAAGCTATCTGCTTGAAACTTTCCCAAAAGTTGTCTTTCTATTGCAGGTAGACGACTATATCAAATAGCTCCCATAGGAACAATCGAAAAAAATTTTAAAAAAATTATAACTTTGTTGTTTGTTGTTTATTGTTCTTTGAGATTTGGCAATATTTAAATATTTTGGAATTACGGTTTGATTTAAATGGAAATCGGACAACAATATCATAAAGCTGCCATAGAAACGATGGCCAAATGCAGCGCAAAATCGACATAGCTTCATTGTTTTAGTAATATAGACATATAAATCGAAATGTAGTCGTTTTGTAATAACTGCAAGGGTATATAAACTTCGGCTTGATTGCTTACCAATATTGTTTCATATCATAAAGAGATTGCAAAGCTATACCAATAATTTGGTTTGGTTTTTTATACCCTTGCAGAGGGTATTATAATTTTGGTCAAAAGTGTGCAACGCAGTGAAGGAGGCATCTCCGACCCTTAAAGTAAATATATTCTGGATCGGTATCGCGTCCTGAGTTGATAAAAGCATGTCCGTCTGTCTGTTTATACGCGAACTAGTCTGTCAGTTTTAAAGATATCGAATTGAAACGTTGCACACCCTTCGTTCCTTTGTACGCAGTATATAAGTCGGAACGGCCGGGATCGTCCGACTGTATCCTATAGCTGCCACATAACTGATTGATCCGAAATGCTAAACTTTGGTGTTTGTAAAGTTAGGAAGCTGGGATTTCCTATGGTTTTTATATTTGGCCAATCAATCCGACCTACAAAATTTCATAAGGATCGGCCGACTATATCCTATAGCCGCCATATATCTGATTGATCGGAAATGCCATGACTTTGGTGTTTGTTAAGTTAGGAAGTTGGTATTTTCTATGAGTTTTATTTTTGGCCAATCAATCCGACCTATCAAATTTCATAAGGATCGGCCGACTATATCCTATAGCTGCCATATAACTGAACGATTGGAAATGCCATAACTTTGGTGTTTTTAAAGTTAGGAAGTTGGGATTTTTTATGAGTATTAAGAATTCATCATATGAATAATTTTGGAGAATATAATGTGCATAATATTCTGCAAGGGTATATCAACTTCGGCTCCGCCCGAAGTTAGCTTTCCTTTCTTGTTTTAAATAAAGCTGCTGACTAAATTAACTTAAAACTGTATTTTAAAATTCATTTTCAGCTCCAATAATGGTAATGACGACGGCTCTCCAATGTCCAGTACTGATGTGGAATCTTTTAACGGCAAAATAGTTTACAATCTCGATGGCAGCGCCATTATTATCGACGCAGACAATGCCAATGGAAGTGGATCGGCGTCTGCCCAAAGTTTTTATGCCTTAACTTCGACTTCAAAAAAAATCTCAAAGGTCAAAGATCTTGGGCAGGAGGAAAAACAAAAAGAGCGTCAGCATCAACATCATCAAGAGCAAAACGAGGAACAGGAGCAGGAACGAACTGATTTGGATGCTGGTCCTTGTGTCGAAGCCTTGAAAGGAGCATCCTACAAATTGAGTCCAAAAATTCATTCCTTTCGTGTGGTGTCCGCGCAAGATGCAAACTCAACCTGCCAGGATCAAATTAGAGCATTCAAAATCCAAAAACCAATTTTAATGTGTTTTATATGCAAGTTGTCCTTTGGCAACGTTAAGTCTTTTAGCTTGCATGCAAACACTGAACACAGACTCAACCTGGAAGAGCTCGACCAGCAGCTACTTAATCGCGAGTATTCCAGTGCCATTATTCAGCGAAATATGGATGAAAAGCCGCAGATATCATTTCTACAACCTTTGGATAATAATGCCACCTGCGCTGCCAGCGATGACGTCGAGAAGATTCAAATAACACCTGTTGGCATTGGCGCTACTCTGTCTTCGTCTCCGCAGCCAGTTCTCAGCAATGAGTCTAAACTGGAACCCGAACAAAAGCAGGAGACTGAACAGGTCCGAGTCCTGGACCAGGGCCATGAGCAAGAGCTTGAAACTGATCAGGACACTAGTAGTAGTAAAATGGCAGCACCTAGTGCATATCTTCCATTATCATCGCCTAAAGTAGCAGTAAAATCCACTGTGAAACTTGGTTCCTTAAACTCAGCAACAGCAAAGACTAATAACCTATCAAAAGTATCCTCAACCAGTTCACCTACATCGGCATACGCATCCGGAGAGGTCTCATTGCCCAGTACTGATAATATAAGTATCAATAAGTTAACCAATTTTAACCAAGTAGTAGAGCCGCCATCCTCGTCTTCATCAGAAATCGAAATGAAAATAGGCTCTATGTCCGCATCACCCCAAACAAATGATTCGGATGTGCCCTGCCCAGATTTTTTGCAACTGCAGCATGGTGCGACTGGCAGCATATACCCTGCTCAAGTTAGTTCCTTCCATGCATCTCTAGCAGCGCTGGCCGCCAATGAATCGAATGACGACCGGGTTAAACTGATCACAGAGTTCCTCCAGCAGCAACTTCAGCAACATCAGCAGCAGAGCTCACTATTTCCCAGCAAATGTCCTGATCATCCCGACCTCAATGGTGTGGACTGCAAAACCTGCGAGCTTCTCGACATTCAGCAGCAGTCAAAGTCGCCGTGTTTTTCGCATCAGCATCTCTCCCAGTCTTTGCCCCAGCTTCAAGTTCAGTCCCAGCCCCAACAGATCCCACATCGCTCTCCTTGCGGCAACAGTGCTGGCCTTGCAATATCACCCAGTGCCTCATCGGTGGCCAGCGTGGGAAATGCGTCGAACGCCACTTCCAGCTTTACAATCGGCGCCTGTTCCGAGCACATCAATGGTCGACCCCAAGGAGTGGACTGTGCGCGGTAAGCAGTTACTTTGAGCACAGTATGAGTAGCATTTCAGGTTTCCGGCTAGGTCCGGGGGATGGGTGTTTTTTCGGTGGTTAATCAGACATAGGTCTTGCCCAAGGCGGTTTATTTGCCTGATTGGTGAAGGGTTGCCTGTCACAGAATGAGAATAGGACAGGGTGCAAAATATTGATCTGGTGGAAGGGGTTGCGATTACGTGTTGTACATACTGTCCTAATATGCGTAATTATTAAGGCTGCTTGAACTTTCGACTGGAACTGGAAACTTCATGCCACTGTCGAACAATAAGTCATTAGGGCAGCAACAGTAACGCCATAGATATATAAATTGTGCCCACAGGCCAAGCTTCTCACTGGCTGTTCATTTAAACGCAAATGACGATTGGGATTTGGTTGGAAACCACTCCAGTTAGTTAAATCCCACTGATTGCATTACGCTTGAATAATGAGGTTTGCTCCCAACTCCCAGTCGACAAGAAAAACCGCTTCCTAGTTTCTTTTAAAAAGATGAACAGCAATAAACCATACATAAAAATTTGTGAACACATATTAGGAATGTGCAGAACAGTTAAAAATAAATGTAATTTAGTTTCAATTTTGAATATAATTATAAATTTGGTTGTTTTTCAGTATTATATAATATATATATATTTTAAATATACATTTTTGAAATCGAAGTTTTCCCAAAATATCGAAAAAAGGAAATTGTTGCTGAAGGAAGACAGAGTGAAGAATGCAAAAGTAACTGACAATTCCTGAAGTTAGTCTGCTTTCGAAAAGAAGAATATGAATTAAATAATATTTTTTAAAAATATAAATGTCATTATTACCCATAGAGCTTAAAGATATGTCTATTTGTATTTACATAAAGTAAAACTAAAAGGAAGCTAGCTTTGGCAAACCGAATAAATAAATAAAATAAAAATATGCGAACAAAAAAAACCATCTTGAGAGAGAATGGAGTTAAGGAAAAGATTCTAAGCTATGGTTAACTACGAATTGATCATTTTTGCCTGCGCATAAAATTCGATTGTGAATGATTTAAGTCCTTATATCTGAGCTATTAAAATGCACTAAAAAAGACATGCGGACATACATATTTTTATACCCTTGCAGAGGGTATTATAATTTCAGTCAAAAGATTGCAACGCAGTGAAGGAGACATTTCCGACCCTATAAAGTATATATATTCTTGATCAGCATCACCAGGAGAGTCGATCTAGCCATGTCCGTCTGTCCGTCTGTCCGTCTGTCCGTCTGTCCGTCCGTCTGTCCGTCTGTCCGTCCGTCCGTCCGTTTCTACGCAAACTAGTCCCTCAGTTTTAAAGCTATCTGCTTGAAACTTTCCCAAAAGTTGTCTTTCTATTGCAGGTAGTATATAAGTCGGAACGAGCCGGATCGGGCGACTATATCATATAGCCGCCATATAACTGATTGATCGGAAATGGGATTTTCTATGGGTTTTATTTTTGGCCAATCAATCCGACCTACCAAATTTCATAAGGATCGGCCGACTATATCCTATAGCTGCCATATAACTGAACGATTGGAAATGCCATAACTTTGGTGTTTTTAAAGTTAGGAAGTTGGGACTTTTTATGAGTATTAAGAATACATCATATGAATAATTTTGACGAATATAATTTACAGAATATTCTGCAAGGGTATATCAACTTCGGCTCCGTCCGAAGTTAGCTTTCCTTTCTTGTTATCATAATGATCAAAATTATATAGAGTCGGAAAATCTACTTCTCTGCGCTGAAAACAGTTGAACAAAATTATAATACTACTAAGGGTGTAAAAAGACAGTACCTTTATGCGTTAATAAATGGGATACATTTTGTGAGTTTAATTTAATAGCGACGATCTATTCGAGGAGTTATTATTAATAAGTTCCATGGTAATTTTCGTCTCCGATCCCATGCTTATGTAATTTATATGCCTGTATCTTTAAATTAACAGTTTGTTGGGAAAGCTTTGTTATGCAGCTATGATCTGTAGGGAGAGTTTAATATGGCAGGAGGGTAACAATATGATGGCGGCTCAGCCAACAAAAATTAAACCAATTGCGCTGATTTCACTTAATAAATGTTACTGACAGTCTGTCCGGTCCCCAATTGTCACAATTTAATGGTGTCGCCTGCGTAGAGGCGAGCTACTGTGGGTTCGGTATCATTAAAATTTTGCCCTGACTTTGTTTGGTCCGGTGACACACTAATGAATGTGGAAACGGTTTAAGGTGCCTTCCCCGCATTCTAAACTCGGTTGATATTAAAATTGATCAAGTATATAACATCTAAAAATAAATATTTGAAGTAAATAAATTGTGATCTAAATGAATTGAATCAGCACGACTTTCAGGGTTTTATGGATATTACTTCTTAAATATTTATTCTACCTGCCGTTGTTTAGCAAGGATTTTCTCATTACGTTTCTTGTTTTTTCTCCACAGGTGTGAAATGCTTCTAAACTCAGCTCGATTAAATAGCGGCGTGCAAATGTCTACTCGCAACTCTTGCAAAACTCTTAAATGCCCGCAATGTAATTGGCATTATAAATACCAGGAGACACTGGAAATCCACATGCGGGAGAAGCATCCTGATGGGGAGAGTGCCTGTGGTTATTGCCTTGCAGGTACTATAGACCACAAAATAAAAATAAACAAAAATATTATTGTCTTCGTCATAATACAAAATCAATTTAATATTTTAATTGTAGTTCAAAGCAATTTTCGGGAATCTGGTGTAAATTGTAGTTCTAGTTTCTTTAAAGCTTCTAGAAATTAATTTTTTTTAATTTATATATTATAGACTTTTTGAAGTTATTGGGCAACTGCATGTCTTTAAGATTACATTTATTGGGTACCGGCATTTTATTAAATCTATTAATTCTTAACCAGTAAAACTAGTCAAATGGATGAAGCCATGCCCGTCGAGTTATATTTGGAGTTGTATTTGTACAATGATTTTAATGTTTCAATTTTCTAACTATATTTGCGGTCATATTACATAAGCGAATTATTAAACTTCAAATGCATTTGGCAAACACCGTTAATACATATTACGTATATTTAAAATATTGTATATATATTATTATTTTATGTATTTTGGTAATTTGATTTGGGACAACATTTTTTCCTGACGAAATATCTTGTTTAAATCTGACGATGCAACTTTACGAAAACGGAAACTATTCAAAGCAAATTAATTTTTTTATCGCCATAACACAATAGTATATTAAATATTGGTGTACTTGAGTACAATGCTAAATTTAATTTTGATATTTTTTTCAAGTCAGGTTCTCCAATTGCAGCTATTTGATGATAATGTAATATTATCTCGATTTATAATCGCGTACCTCTCATTTTTCTTTTTATGAATTAAACGTTAATATTTTAATATTCAGTGAAGCGTATATAATTAAGTTTGAGTATTTAATTTAAAAAAGTTTTGACATTAAAATCATCCTACAACAGTAATTTGATAACTAATTACTGTTCAAACTTATTTATAAACACGATTGGGTATATGTACATTTTACAATCTTAATTTAGAATTAAGTTTTAAATAAATTGAAAAAGATCACTTCAAATATACTGATCTTTTTATTCCCATTTTTTCTTGTGGCACAGGACAGCAGCATCCTCGGCTGGCTCGGGGGGAATCCTACTCCTGCGGTTATAAGCCGTACCGCTGTGAAATCTGTAACTACTCTACGACCACCAAGGGTAATCTTTCCATTCACATGCAGTCGGATAAGCATCTGAACAATATGCAGGAGCTTAATAGTTCCCAAAATATAGTAGCTGCTGCGGCTGCTGCAGCGGCGACTAGCAAATTGCTTCTATCGAGCTCATCTCCAGCTCATCAAGGAGCTACTGCGGGCCCATCTAACAGTGGAACGGGCAGTGCCACCAGCGGCGCTGGTTGCGGCGGATCTAGCAACGTTGGCGGTAACGCGCCACTGGGCGGAAACGCAGCATCTGCGGGCACGGGAGTATGTAACTCCAATGCCAATGCTGGAAGCAGTGTCAGCAGCGCCAGCGTAAAGCCAAAGCCATCATTTCGCTGTGACATCTGCAGCTATGAGACATCCGTAGCCCGCAACCTGCGCATTCACATGACTAGTGAGAAGCATACCCACAATATGGCTGTGCTACAGAACAACATCAAACACATCCAGGCTTTCAACTTTTTACAGCAACAAGGCGCTAGCGGTAGTGCTTCAGGACACAGCTCTGGGAGCTTCATGCCCGAGGTTGCGTTAGCTGATCTGGCTTATAACCAGGCGCTTATGATCCAGCTCCTTCACCAACAGCAACAACAACAGCAATCAGCTAATACCAAATTGTCACCCTCATCTTCACCTGTAAGCACTCCGGATCAGTTTTCCTTCTCCCCAAAGCCATTGAAGATTAGTCATGGAGCAGGAGTTGGTATCGGCTTGGGAATGCCAATGGGAATGAACCACGCGAATGATGTACCCGGAGATTTATCTGGCGATGCTCATCCACTGACGAAAACGGACAAGTGGCCCACAGCGTTCTATAGTTGTCTAATCTGCGATTGCTTCAGTACAAACAACTTGGACGATCTCAACCAACATTTGCTAGTAGATCGATCACGGCAATCCTCCAGCGCCTCCAACGAAATAATGGTTATTCACAATAATAACTATATATGCCGGTTATGTAATTACAAAACGAATCTCAAGGCCAATTTCCAACTGCACAGCAAGACAGACAAGCATCTGCAGAAACTTAACTTTATCAACCACATCAGAGAGGGCGGCCTCCGCAATGAGTATAAGCTGCAGTATCAACAACAGCTGGCCGCAAATATGGTGCAACTAAAGTGCAACTGCTGCGACTTTCATACCAATTCTATTCAAAAGCTGTCGCTTCACACACAGCATATGCGACACGACACGATGCGTATGATATTCCAGCACCTCCTGTACATTGTTCAGCAAAGTCAAATGCACAAGAAGGCTCCGGGCACGGCGGAAGATGATCCTCAATTCTCCTCTCCGGATGAAGATCAGCAATTGCAATCGCAGTCGACTAAAAAACTGCTCCTCTGTCAGCTGTGCAACTTTACCGCTAAAAACCTGCATGAAATGGTTCTGCATGTGAAAGGTATGAGACACATGCAAGTCGAACAATTTATATGTTTGCAGCGTCGAAGTGAAAACCAAGAAATACCCGCACTAAACGAGGTATTTAAAGTAACGGAATGGATTTTGGACAACGAAGGTATGTTTTAATTATTATTAATTAATTTTAATTATTTTAATTATTTACAGCAGAATACTTTAAGCCACGTCTTACCTGGCACAGCTCCTAAAAGTGATCTGGTTTCGCAGCTTTTTGACTTAATTTCTATCTTTATAATCAAATTAATCGACTAGAATAATTTAAAATCAAAGTATATATTTTATTTTATACCCTTGCAGATGGTATTTTAATTTCAGTCAAAAGTTTGCAATGCAGTGAAGGAGACATTTCCGACCCTATAAAATATTATATATATATTCTTCATAAGCTTCACTAGTAAAGTCGATCTAGCCATGTCCGTCTGTCCGTTCGTCCTCGTAAAGCTATTTGGATGAGACTTTTCCAAAAGTCTTTTTCCTATTGCAGTCAACTGGCCGGATTGGACGACTATATCATATAGCTCCTATTGGAACGATCGGAAACATAAAAAAGAAAAAAAAAACCTAACTTCGGCAAGCCAAATTTTTAAATATATATAAATATATTTTAATATATTAAGATTGAAAGCTGTACGGGGTACTGAATTCAAAGGGTGGATAATTCTTCGAAAAAAAATCAATATTTATCAAATTTTATAAATTTAATTTAGTTCCTCGATCAGCAAGATTTTTTAATATACGCAAAAATAATTAAATAAAATATAATTTGCAAAGTTTAAAGCCAATAACTTTTGCACTAGCGAATAAACCGCATAGAACTGTATGTCCACAATGGCAGAACAGTTTTCACAAATTTTCATCGAAAAAAATAAATAAATGAGCCGTTCTCAGTATAACTCGTTACTGGATCATCAGAAAAAATTAAAAAAAAAAATATTTATTAGTTAAGATGTTTCTAGAGGTAACTACGTTGAGTTTTTTTTATACCCTTGCAGAAGGTATTATAATTTTGGGCCGACCCTATAAAGTATATATATTCTTGATCAGGATCAATAAGGGAGTCGATATAGCCATGTCCGTCTGTCCCTCTGTTTCAATACCGTTTGCGAGCTCAGTTTAAAAGCTAGCGATCTGAAACTTTCACAGTCGTCCTAAAACATGTGTACGCAGATCAAGTTTGAAAACCGCCCCGATCGGATGTCTATATCCTATAGCTCCCATAGGAACAATCGGATATAACTTGCAAGAATGGAAGATATTTCGCGCAGTGTAAAAGCTATTAACATAAATCTTTTCAAATCTTATTTTTTTATGCATACCTTGATCAGGGTAAAAGCGCTTGGCGATCGAACGTTTATATCCTATAGCTCCCATAGGAACAATAGGGTGAAATCGGTCCAAATTTGATGATTTTCAGAATTTTTCTCGCAGTGTGTAAGCTACTGACATATATTTTTCCAAGTCTTATTTATTTACGCATATCTTGATTAGGGTAAAAGCGCTTGCCGTTCGGACGTTTATATCATAGCTTCCGTAGGAAAAATTGTTAAAGGCTGCGAAAGTATTCCCTTTTATACCCTTGCAGAGGGTATTATAATTTTGGTCAAAAGTGTGCAACGCAGTGAAGGAGACATCTCCGACCATATAAAGTATATATATTCTTGATCAGGATCACCTCCGGAGTTGATATAAGCATGTCCGTCTGTCCGTCTGTCTGTTTCTACGCGAACTAGTCTCTTAGTTTTAAAGATATCGAATTGAAACTTTGCACACACCCTTCTTTCCTTTGCACGCAGTATATAAGTCGGAACGGCCGGGATCGGCCGACTATATCATATAACTGAACGATCGAAAAGCCACAACTTTGGTGTTTGTAAAGTTAGGAAGTTGGGATTTTCTATGTGTTTTATATTTGGCCAATCAATTTGACGTACCAAATTTTCTAAGGATCGGCCGACTATATCCTAAAGCTGCCATATAACTGATTGATCGGAAATGCCATAACTTTGGTGTTTTTAAAGATAGGAAGTTGAGATTTTTTATGAGTATTAGAATGCATCATATGAATAATTTTGGAAAATATAATTTACAGAGTATTCTGCAAGGGTATATCAACTTCGGCTCCGCCCGAAGTTAGCTTTCCTTTCTTGTTTTCTATTTTTATATGACATTTTTGCAGTATAAAAGCAATTGAAATCAAACGATGCAAATCTAGTTTATTTATGAATACCTTATTCCTTTCGCTACTTTTTCAGTTATAGCAATTTCGGCAAAGTCTGCAAGGGTATTAAAACTTCGGCTTGCCGAAGTTAGCTTCCGTCCTCGTTTTTATCGACTCGGTCAAGCCTTATGAATGTCGAGATCTCGGATACTAGCTAGATATTTGGGAGTCTAGATATGCTTACGCAGTGCAAGTTCCTTTTAAAATGTTGAAACTTAAAATTCTGCAGAGACATGGCAGAGAATTTATAGTTATGAAATTGGATGACAGACTAACAGGTATTTAATAGTCATGGTACAAGTGCCATAAAATTGTGTAAAGCCTTTGAAACTTAAATTTTAACGACAAATAATTTTGCCAACAAAAAAGCCGACAATAAATAATCGATCCGGCCAAACCGGTATTTTTTTGTTGTTTTGGCATAATTCAAGAATATATAATAATTGTGAATATATCCCATAAGTATATGCTTGAATTAGTTAAAGTTTTAATAAGACAATTGAAAACATCTCTTTAAAAATTTTTAACAAAGATTGTAAATGTTTTTTATAGTTCATTTTTTTTTGTTTTTTAAAAACTTAATTTATTATATATTATACCTGAATAGTTTTTCTTTAGTTCTTAGGGTCTTATAATTTCAGTTAAAAGTATAGCTGCCAAAGAAAAGATGGAACAATTTTTTAAACAAAAACAACGAAGCAAGTTTGATTTACTGATAGAATTCATAATTTGTGTAACAGCTGCAATGGTATATAAGTAAAAAAAACGTATTAATTAGCAATTTTTTAATATTAATAATTCTTAATAATTATTCACGATATTCAATATTTGTATGAACGATTAACTTTTTTAAAAGTTTCTAAACCGGTTTAGCTACTAATACGTCAAATACGTCAGAAGTCATTTTTGTTAGTATACTTTAAGAGTACCAAAACTAAATAATCCATCTGCCCAAGCTATTCGTTTAACTTTTTTGATGACAAATCTTGTTAAATAATGATAAACTTCAATTCGGAGTGGTCTAAATGCAGGCCATAAAAAGCTTTATAAACATATAATTTCTCTTGGCAATAATATATTAAAAATATACTTATTTGCCTAATCTTCTGGCACGTTTACAATTTTGTACCTTTCAAATGTACAAGATTAGAATAAAATAAAAGGAATATATAAAAAATATACACACATAACTCACATAAACACAAACGCAAATACTCATGCTCATGATTTTCAAAAAAATACCCCTGCCACAAACCATAACCATATTGCATTGTATAATACGGTTCGTTCGTTCGTAACTCATCATTAAGCGCTGATTTCAGTTCAATTTCTTCTGCCTCGCTCTTCGATTATTATCGTCTTCGCCTTGGCCTCGTCCTCGTACGCATCCTCACGTTTGGAATCATCGTCGCGTTTACGTAAATTCTTTTTCGCCTTGGCTCTCGTCTTCGCCCTCTCTTTTCCTTTAGCGACTTATATGCGCTCTGAGATTTATACGCTGACGCTGACCCTTAAGGAAATTATTACAAATTACTTAAGAATGCAAAAACGATTATGTGTATCCATCGAATTTGCAATTAGTGACGTGCACACTTTGCTCCACACCAGTCTCAGCCTCAGACTGAGCCAGCAGCTCAGGCTCAGGCTAGTCTTTTCTTTACTTCGATGCCCACAATCCAAAAGGCCAAACAAATTCACTCCACTCCGCAGTGTGAGATTCCCATATCAGATGCGCGGCGTCGTGCAGGGCCGAACCGCAGGCATAGCACCTAACCACAGAGCACCGAACAGTAAGACCGAAGCTCGCAGAGACACAACAAACAGTCGCCGCTCCACCACCACTTCATACGGCAATACGGCATTACGGCAACACACATAGCAGGACCAGCACACAGCACACAGCACCTCATCAATTTGAAGCCAGGTCAGATTCGCCCTTGCCCTTACTCTTACCCTGGCCATCATCTGCGTACCTGCGCCCACTCCTTTTAAGATGTTGATAATTGCACATGCTGCTCTGCACCAATGTAGGGTGTCTCGGGTCTATATGCAAAAATGAAATACTTGCGAGTGTAGACAATGAGGACCAAACGATTTTTGCCGTCTGTGAGTGAAGGGGCTTGTGCTTGCGGATTCGAAAAGCTGTTCTCTCCGGGATCTGTGCTGATAATTCCCCTCCTGACGCTTGAACTTTGTTTACTCTGTCGAATGTTGGATTCCCATCGTTCTTTGTTGATTAGAAAATGCTTAGTTAAATTTACAGCGTTTGGGTTAAAATAAATTTGACCTGGGGAGACCTGTGGAGCAAAACGCACTTATGTTTAAATTTATTAATAATCCACAAAATAATTTCAATACTTTATCATACATTTAAAATTTTATCAATTTATAAGATTAAACATAGATATTTGCCATTGGTGATGCCTAATTTTTGGTGCATTTAAATGATGAGACAATTGAGAATTAGTGCTGCCTTAAAAATAAAATATAACAATTTTGGGGTTCAAATTGAAGTCAACTCAGGGCAACCCGAATTGGTCCGAACGCGATGATTTTTTGGAAGTTTTCAGGAATTTAAATTTAAAATTTACATGAATCAAGTTGGCATAGAAACTTTTGAAGTTTAAAGTTTTTCTTATCGTAAATTTGCCGCTATATAACGCAGTGAAGGAGACGTTTCCGACCCCATAAAGTGTATATATTCTTTATCAGGATCAATAGGGGAGTCGATATAGCCATGTTCGTCGGTCCGTCTGTCTGTCTGTCCCTTCGTCCGTTCGTCCGTCTGTTTCAATACTATTTGCGAGCTCAGTTTAAAAGCAGCGATCTGAAACTTTCACAGTCGTCTTAAAACACGTGTACGCAGATCAAGTTTGAACTATCGGACGTCTATATCCTATAGCTCCCATAAGAACAAAAGCTGAAATCGGCTAAAATTTGATGTTTTTCAGGATATTTCGCGCAGTATATAAGCTATTGACATAAATCTTTTCAAATAGCATTTTTTATGAATACCTTGATCAGGGTAAAATGGCGTACCGATCAGACATCTATATCCTATAGCTCCCATAGGAATAATAGGGTGAAATCGGTCCAAAATTGATGTTTTTCAGCTATTGACATACATTTTTCCAAGTCTTATTTATTTATGCATACCTTGATCAGGGTAAAAGCGCTTGCCTATCGGTCTATATCTTATAGCTTCCATAGGAATAATTGTTAAAAGCTATGAAAATATCCATTTTTACCTATTTTTATATGTCTGCAAGGGTATTAAAACTTCGGCTTGCCGAAGTTAGCTTCCGACCTCGTTTTTATCGAAATTCCGAAGAAGCTTTAAGCTTTTAAATAGTTTGAAAACTGTAGCCTTCTTTGGTATATTTATACCATTGCAGGGGGTATTATAATTTCAGTCATTTTGCAACGCAGTGAATAAGACATTTCAGACCCTATAAAGTATATATATCCTTGATTAGCATCACCAGGAGAGTCGATCTAGCCATGTCCGTCCGTTTTTACGCAAACCAGTCCCTCAGTATTAATGCTAATGCTTAATCTATTGAAACTTTCCCAAAAGTTGTCTTTCTATTGCAGGTAGTATATAAGTCGAAACGAGCTCGAGATCATATAGCTCCCATAGGAACAATTTTAACTTTATTGTTTTTAATTTTTTTTTGTTCTTTGGGATTTGGTAATATTTAAATATTATGGAATTACGGTTTTAATTAAATTAAAATACAATATCATATTAATAGTTGCCATAGAAACGATGGCAAAATGCAGCGCAATATCGACATAGCTTCATTGTTTTTAGTAATATAGGCATAGAAATCGAAATGTATTCGATTTGTTATAACTGCAAGGGTATATAAACTTGGGCTTGCTTAAGTTTGCTGCCTTACGTGTTAAATATTTCTGCTAAATGCATCTTTTTTGCACTTTCCATTCTTCTTTTTTAAATATAAATTTGTTTTATATTTTTATTTGTACTTGGGGATTTGGTTAAATTTAAATACATACTATGGAAATTCGGTTTTAATTAAATCTATATCATATAGCTCCCATAGGAAAATAACAAAATAATAAGAAAACAAGAGAGAACGCTATAGTCGGGTGCCCCGACTATCAGATACCCGTTACTCAGGTAAAGGGAGTGCGAGGGAGATGGAGATAGAAACTTTGATCACGCATAACTTTTTAACGAATGGTCCGATTTGAAAAATTTCTTCTACATTTCGATAGGTATTGATAAACACAATAAAACTGCATTTTTACTTTTTCGAAATATTTAAATTTTTAAAATCGTATATAAGCGATTGTGGGCGTTAAAGGGGGCGTGGCACCTTTTTGAAACAAACTTGCGTAGAATGCTGCAGAAAATCGTCATAGATTTATGGTTTTTAGTAAAATACGCATAGAAATCGAAATGTAGTCGCTTTGTAATAACTGCAAGGGTATATAAACTTTGGCAAGCCTTTCCGTTCCTCTTTATACAAAACATTTCTGATGCAAAACATTTTTAGTGGACTTTATTAAAATTATTATTATTTAAAGTAATTACCGACATGTTATGGGCAGGTGTAGTTCTTTCGCCGTACCTCCCAAAATCGTAAAATAAAAATTTAATAGAATTAAGAAACCCCAACTACTTCCTAAAGTTGTCTTTTTTCCCAAATGATACAAATTATTACAAATTTATATTTAAAAATTTTGGAAATAACTTCTGACGCAAAGGGTTTACAAATTTGGCAATTTTTGTTTTTATTACGATCATTAAAGGGCATGGTATAAAAAAGAGAGATTTTAAAATACATCATTTTTTGGATCTTTAAGATAATTTAATAAATAAGCCTATTTATTTTTTAATTTGTCGATTATAATAATTTTATTCAGATTTTTTGATTTCATATGACTTTTTTCATATTTCAGAGGTTACTTTCGAGACTGGATTTAACTTGGCAAGAATAGAACCAAATGATGAAACCCCGGATGTCGGATTTGTTGCTGCATCATCTGCTACTGGAGAGTCTGCCATTCCCGATGTTAGTATTTGTTCACCAGCTTCTCCCTCAAGTTTTGCGACATCATGTGGCAAGACTTTGGGTCACTTTCCATCTTCAAGCGTAAATAACTTTGGTTCTGGTGCCCCAGTTCCTACTACAGTATTTAAGTGCAATCTCTGCGAATACTTCGTACAATCAAAGGGCGACATTACTTCTCATATTGAGACTGAGCACCCGTGTGCTGAGAGTGATAACTTTATTAGTATACCCACCAACACCGCTGCTCTGCAAGCTTTTCAAACAGCTATGGCAGCAGCCGCTCTAGCTGCGGTGCAACAACGTTGCGCCGCTATGAATGCACCGACTCAAGATGCTGTCGAAACAGATAAGAGCATGGACACGAATGCTAGTGACGGCCCATTTGGCATTAAGCGGGAGCGGATTGAGGAGGAGGACGAACCCCTGGCAGAAATAGAGGATTCCAAAAAAATGGCTCCGCAGGCGACTGTATCGGCATCTTCGGAGTCGCCGAAAGATTCGGAAGCTCAAGTAGGGGTGCAGTGTCCTCTGTGTCTAGAGAACCATTTTCGGGACAAGCAGTACCTGGAGGCCCATTTAACAAGCGTTCACAGTGTTACCAGGGATGGTCTGTCTCGGCTTTTGTTGCTGGTGGATCAGAAAGCCTGGAGAAAAGGAAGTGAGTGCATTGATATAACCTCTCAAGTTCCATATGCGCATAGCAACACCGAAGAGGCAACACCTGCACCCAATGAAGGCTTCGAGTGCACTTCAAGCTTTTCGGCCTCCAGTGCAAACGAAACCAAGTGCGCCACTGCGACTAATTCAAGTCATCCAGTGGGAATGCAAGGACTCTCCTGCCAGCAGTGTGAGGCCAGCTTCAAGCACGAGGAACAGCTACTTCAGCATGCGCAACAGAACCAACATTTTTCATTGCAAAATGGGGAGTATTTGTGTCTCGCCTCCAGCCACATAAGTCGGCCCTGCTACATGAGTTTTAGAACCATTTCAACTATGATTAGCCATTTCCAAGACTCTCACATGAGCTTAGTTATCTCAGAGCGCCACGTCTACAAATATCGTTGCAAACAGTGTTCCCTGGCGTTCAAAACTCAAGAAAAGCTCACCACGCACATGCTGTACCACACAATGCGGGATGCAACAAAGTGCTCCCTTTGCCAACGAAACTTCCGGAGCACGCAAGCGCTGCAGAAACACATGGAGCAGGCACACTCCGAAGATGGAACACAATTAGCAAGGTCAAATAGTCCTCAAACGACGACATTGAATGCCGATGAGGTACACAAAAATTCATCAGGGGAAACTCTTGCGCTAGAAAGAGGTAATACAATTTTTAACGAAAGTATAAATTTTGGTTGTACACAGCACAAAATTTGTTTGTACTGTTGATTTGTTTGCAGAGGTCGCAGGGAATGATGTCTCTCCGCTTCGAGTGGAGTCGCAAGCTAGCAAGGAAATTAGGTATTTGACACCTAGCCCAATGTCTCTGGATTCCCAGAACCAGCAGCAATACCTCGCAACTTTTGCAGCTTTGCTAAAGCAGCAACAGTGTAACTCAGATGCTGTAGGCGTCCACCCCGACGCCTTATCACTGTCCACTGGAGAAATTTCCCAGCATTTGCAGGTAGTGCCATCACAATATCAGGTTTGCGAGCTTTTGACATTAATTGGAATCCTTTCAGGGCTTACAAAATCTGCAAAATCTTCAGCATATGCAACAGCATTTTGGCGCCGCAGCTGCCGCGTCGGGACTGCCGATTAACCCGGTGGATATGCTCAATTTAATGCAGTTTCACCATTTGATGTCCCTTAACTTCATGAACCTAGCACCCCCTTTGGTATACGGCGCGAACGCCGCCGGAAGCAATACTGTTCCCGTGCCAACAGCTCAAAACATCAGCATTACTTCCACCAACGCTGCTGTCGCGACAGGATTATCTGATGCTCAGCTCACCAGCGGAGTCAACGCTTTACCGGTAGACTCTGTTAAAGGAACGACAGTCTCAGCTCCACCTCAGCACAATGTCAACTCAAACTCCCAGGTACTGTAAGAAGATTATGATTGTTTTAAATTATCTGTTTTGATTTTAATAAATTTTGCCTATTAATACATCAGTTAATATAAATTTAAAAACATAAACATGTTAAGCACTGATGGTTAAAATAGCTAGAATGAGAAAAATTAAAAAACAATTAACGAATTTTTTAGTCCGAAAGGTTATGTTTCATTTTTTATAAGCCCTTGCAGATAATATTATAATTTGCATCGCAGTGAAAAAGACTTATTTATTATATAAGGCTGAACAGAAGAGTTTGTATAGCCATGTCCATCTGTTTTTAATTAATTAATATACAACATATTTTGCAAACTAATTTATCTGGATAAAAGTTTTAGGCAAGTACATTAAAATGATTTTTCTCTGGAAACCATGACAAAAATGTCGAAGAGTGTTGCATGTTTTCCATTTTATTATTTCTCAATCTTAGTCAACTCGAGGTTAAGGTCAGCTTTTTCCAAACTATTTAAAATCTAACTCAATCTTAGCTTCTCTTTCTTAAAATATACTATTTAAATACATACATATATTTAGAAAAGGTTCAGAAAAAGGGAACATAAATTATGATTATTTTATTAAATTAGAAGCATCTTCTTTGCTATACAAAACAAAAGTTATTGATATTTAATCGGTTTTTGGTTTAACCGTTGGGTCCAGGTGGCTATACAGTAGAAAGATAGGTACCTTGAAATTTTATTATATTAATTAGGGAGTGAGAGTTCACTACCTTGGTTTTACACCTTTTTAATTTTTCTTCACGGTGAATCCTCTTTGCTATTACAGCTGGCAAGCAACCAAAAACGGGCCCGTACGCGTATTACAGATGACCAGTTAAAAATTTTACGGGCACATTTCGACATAAATAACTCACCAAGTGAAGAGAGCATTATGGAAATGTCACAGAAAGCAAATCTTCCAATGAAGGTATGGCTTAGAAAACATAAATGTAAAAACGGTTAAACAACATTTTTTATTGTAGGTGGTTAAACACTGGTTCCGAAATACGTTGTTCAAAGAAAGGCAACGCAACAAGGACTCTCCTTATAATTTTAATAATCCACCGTCGACAACTCTTAATTTGGAGGAGTATGAACGTACAGGTCAGGCCAAAGTTACCCCTTTGAATGATACCATCATCACAATATCAGCTCCAATGACTACAGAAACGGTTTCTTCAGCATCGTCTGTTAATACCAATCTGAACTCTAAAGAAAACTCAACTACAAGAGTGACCACGATTGGAAAAGCAATATCATCCGTGCCCGTCTTATTTGCTGCTACCGTTCCAAGCTCAACGCCTGTTTCTCGCCCAGAATCGACCAACTCGAGCGGCAACATATCCGATTATCTTAGCAATAATTTATTTTTTGGACAGCACGGGGGTAAGGACCAAGGCTTGCAATATCCTGTAGAAGGGCAAATAAAATCAGAGCCTCAGGATGACATGATTGGGGCCATTGACTTTGCATTCCAAACAAAACAGCAGCCAAACATTAACTTAAAGCATCAAGAGGAACTTGCGGATCCGCCAGAACAATCTATTACAAATCAAGATACGGATATGTCCCAGGACCAATCGTTACATGCAGGTTCTTCACTTCACTGTCAAAGTCAACAGCAAACAAACATTTTTGAAACGAAATCGGAGAGTGGTAGCTCCGATGTAATGTCACGCCCTCCTACTCCGTGCAGTGGAGCTGCAGGAAATCTCTACGGCAGTATGAATGATTTAATAAACCAACAATTAGAAAACATGGCTAGTAATATGGGGCCACCAAAAAAACTGCAGGTTGTTGGAAAAACATTCGACAAGAACTCAGCTCCAATCTCAAGCTCGGCCAGTGCCAGCACTCAGTTCGAAAGTAACTCTTCCAACTCATCAAGTTCCTCATCATCGACATCGGGTGGTAAGCGAGCCAACCGAACCCGTTTCACGGACTATCAAATAAAGGTTTTGCAGGAATTTTTTGAGAACAATTCATACCCGAAAGACAGCGATCTTGAGTATTTAAGTAAGCTTTTGTTATTGTCCCCCCGTGTAATTGTAGTTTGGTTTCAAAATGCCAGGCAAAAGCAACGCAAGATTTACGAAAACCAACCGAACAATTCCCTTTTCGAAAATGAGGAGACTAAAAAACAAAATATTAACTATGCTTGCAAAAAGTGTAGCCTTGTGTTTCAACGGTATTACGAGCTTATACGTCATCAGAAAAATCACTGCTTCAAAGAGGAGAATAACAAAAAATCCGCCAAGGCACAAATCGCTGCTGCTCAAATCGCTCAGAATTTGAGCTCTGAGGATTCCAACTCCTCCATGGATATACATCATGTTGGTATTTGTCCGTCAGGCTCAACAGTAGTTTCGCAAACTATGTCAACCGTCTCTGCAGTCACACTGCCGGGACAGTTTCCACAGCAATCAATTGCCGCTTTTCCGTCACCACAGCATTTGTTTGCGAAGTCATCTTCACTCACTGACTTCAGCCCATCCACGACCCCTACGCCCCCCCAACGAGAACGGAGTAACAGTTTAGACCATCCACATAGAACTCCCAAGTATGACTGTGATAAATGCGAACAGCAGTTTAACCACTTGGAGAAATTGCGAGAGCATCAACTATTGCACCTGATGAATCCAGAAACAATATTTTCAGTCCCAGTCCAAAATTCGAGCCCAGACGCCAATTTCGGTCCGTTCGGTAGTATATTGCAAAGTCTACAACAAGCAGCGGCTCAACAACAACAGCCTGAAAACCAACCACCACCAACAAAAAAACGAAAATACTCGGATAGCTCTTCCAATCCAGATGATTTACCGACTATATCGGAACTCGAGGCTTCACATAAGAAGCACGAATTCCTGTATAAATATTTTGTGCAAAATGAAACGAACTCAGAATTGAAACAGCAGTTTCTCATGCAGCGCAAACATAAGAAAGCAGAGCAACTTCAGTCCCAAGAACAAGGAAATGAATTCGACTTTGAACTGGAATTCTTAACTAAATTCTATCAGCAGAGCGAATTAAAAAAAGTCAGTAACTATGACTTTTTACTGCAGTACTATCGCACACAGGAAGAGGCAGCACTGAAGACAAAATCAAATCAACAGCATCCGTTTAGCTCTAGTAAAAAGCCAACCATCGAGTTTCTACTACAGTATTATCAACTGAACGAGTCAAAAAAGTTTTTTCAGTTAGTTGCCTCGCCCCAAATAATGCCTGATGGCCTAGGCTACAAACCATCGTCGCAGATGCAAAAACCTACGGCGGATGAAATTATTAATGTCATTGCCGAAACATCGTTGGCGCAGGCAACAGAACTACACAGAATAAAGCAAGAAGAACAAATCAGCATAGACAGGCCATGCGAAGAAAAGGAGTTATTTAAAAAAAGAAATGAAGTTGAAAAGCTTAATAACAATAACGTTAACATTAACTCGGTGCAAACCGATACAACCGAGGCGAACGGTAGCAAATTAGTTGACATTATAGAAGAGGTGTCAGTGGCTCCTACATCAATAACAATAAATGATGATAGCAAATTTTTAAGCACGAAATCCTTACAAAAAGATGACAAGGAAAAGTCTCAATACCTACACAATCTAGAAGACTTCTTGGATGCCACTATGATAGAGAATAACTCTCAGACCCTGACTTTTAATGATGACGAAAAAGCTTGCCAAAAGGATGAAACGAATATACCATCAATCCATAAAGCAAACGAGATGGAGATACGGTCTTCTGTGTCTCCTGTTAATGTTTCATCCAAACAAAACAAACGTCTACGTACAACTATTCTTCCGGAGCAACTGAACTTTTTGTATGAATGCTATCAATCCGAATCAAACCCAAGCCGAAAAATGCTTGAAGAGATATCTAAGAAAGTAAATCTTAAGAAACGCGTAGTGCAAGTAAGTATCAATATATATGTATACATATATTCAGATTTTGAGCTAGTGAAACGTTATTAACTTATGTTTGCACTTTGGAATTGCCTTCTGAGAAGTAAAAAAAAGTTAAAATTTGAGTTTATTCAAAAACCAAAAGTTTTTTAATTGTAGCTTTTATGTAAATTTTACATTTTAAAGCCATTGCGCAAAGCATAATCACATTTTTCATAATTTTTCATATAACGAGTTAAAAAAAATTGAATATAAACTCACAATGTAATAATGTTATCTACGAAATAAGCAAACTAAATTTTGTAATGTCAGGACTTTGTGGAAAGGAAAAATCAAGATTCCGGCAAACAACACCAACACAATGTGCTTTCACACGTTGCCTAGTAGCAAAACTTTTGACAGCTGTCCTTTATAGCCTAGTACTCAGATCAAAAAAAACAAATTCGGCGAGTTAAGCAGCTAGTTTTGGTGACAAGCAATTAAAAATTAAACAAAATTTGCTGCAGGAAAAAACACTTTAAGGATATTCTCAATTATCTTGGCAAGTCAATTAAAACAAGAAAGGAAAGCTAACTTCGGGCGGAGCCGATGTTGATATACCCTTGCAGAATACTCTGTAAATTATATTCTCCAAAATTATTCATATTATGCATTCATAATACTCAAAAAATCCCTTCCTAACTTTAAAAACACCAAAGTTATGGAATTTCCAATTGTTCAGATATATGGCAGCTATAGGATATAGTCGGCCGATCCTTATGACATTTGGTAGGTCCGATTGATTGGCCAAATATAAAACCCATAGAAAATCCCAACTTCCTAACCTTACAAACACCAAAGTTATGGCATTTCCGATCAATCAGTTATATGGCAGCTATAGGATATAGTCGGCCGATCCCAGTTCCGACATATATACTGCGTGCAAAGGAAAGAAGGGTGTGTGCAAAGTTTCAATTCGATATCTTTAAAACTGAGAGACTAATTTGCGTAGAAACAGACAGACGGACATGGCTATATATATATATTTATAGGGTCGGAGATGTCTCCTTCACTGCGTTCCACACTTTTGACCAAAATTATAATACCCTCTGCAAGGGTATAAAAAAAAAAATTTTAAGTTATAATTTAACTTTCTGATAATTATTTGGTCATTTAAAGTTTATAGCTGCAATTACATAGTTATTGTAGGCTATGTTTCCCAGTATTTTTTTTATTCTTTGTACGCCGACAGACTCGCCTTGACAATGTAATTGAGAATATGTAATGTAATGATACCTTTCTGCAAATAAGTTGTTTTCAATTTTAACTGTTTGTCAACAAACAGTACGACCGTACATAGCTACCTCGATTCTGATAAACTGTCAAAAATGCTGTCACACTGAAAAGATTCAAGTTTTTCCGCTGGCGAAGTTGTTTTTCGATCTGAGTAGGCCTTAAATCTTTTCGCTAGGGGCTTTCGAACGTTCGCCTAGAGTTCATTTAAGGAGGCTAAGTAATTTTTGGTATTTTTGGTCGTTCTGAGTAACTGATAAACGGATTTTTAAAAACGGAGTACTAGACTTTTAAATATTGCGCTGGTGTTGTTTGTCGTAAAGTTTCTTTACTAGAACAGGTTGGCCTTGTATTTTATACATAATTTTAAATGAATAGGTAAGAACCTTTTACAAAGTCATATTTTTATACCCGTTACTCGTAGAGTAAAAGGGTATATTGTATTCGTGCAAAAGTATTAACAGGTAGAAGGAAGCATTTCCGACCCTATAAAGTATATATATTCTTGTGCAGGATCACTAGCCGAGTCGATCTAGCCATGTCCGTCTGTCCGTGTCTCCGTCTGTCTGTCCGTCTGTCTGTCCGTCCGTATGAACGCTGAGATCTCGGAAACTATAAAAGCTAGAAGATTGGCATTTTGCATGTAGATTTTAGGAGTTCCTACTCAGCGCAAATTTGTTTCAAAATGGTGCCACGCCCCCTCTGACGCCCACAAGCCACAAGCTGTGTCCACAGTTTTGATGCTATTATGAAAATTTTAATTGATATGTATTTGTTTCGTCAATACCTATCGATTGGCCTAATAAAAGTTTTCCACGCCCACTCTAACGCCCAAAAACCTATTAAACGCTTAAGCCTGGCTAGCGCCTACATTTCCGCCTTTCAAGGCCTGTGGTAGCGCCATCTAACGGATTACTTTGGAACAGCTGGCTCAACAGAGTCAACGTTAATTCTCGATAAGGATTTCTATTAAAGGAAATTGCGATGGTTTTCATTTGTCAATTCCGAACTATATCCCAAGAACTATGCAAATCAAATCAAGTTATCCAAATTGGAGGTCTGAGTCAAACACTGGTGTATGTGTGTATGTATGTAAGCATATACACATGTATGTATTTACATTGTACACAGTTGCAATTGCCCGGCAAAGATAACTCCTTTCAAAAAAAACTATTCGCTATACCCGTTACTCGTGTTGTGCAAATATTTAGACTTTAATATACATAATACTATTTAAGAATGTATGTGTTTAGCCAATATAAGTATGTATGTTTAATATTTCTAGTCAATTTATTGCACTCAAAAACATAAACATAAACGCTGGTGCTGATGCTCGTGCTGTAAAGTTGCCAGCTCTAAGAGATCGCCGAATTCAAATTGATAATTTGAACTTTTTTAGCTGAGTAACGGGTATCTAATAGTCGAGGCACTCGACTATAGCGTTCTCTCTTGTTTTGACCTATGTTTTTAAACATATCATAAAGTGCTCTTGTCATGGTATTATAGGTATTATTTTATGTTACGGAGTCCATAGTAAATTGAGTATTTTAAAAACCATTAAAATCTATACAGTTTTGTGTTTTTACTGTAGTTTTTTGAAGGTTTAAAATTTGTATATGCATTTATATAAATTCAGATGTCTTTATTATTTTCTTTATTAATTTGTATTGTTCTTTTATTTTTTTTTGGTGCAAATTCAAATGAACGGCAATCGTAAACTAATTAGCCGGCACCTTTTAAAGTCTTATTTTGTTGTCCTTGGTTTTTATACCCTTGCATAGGGTATTATAATTTTTGTCAAAAGTGTGCAACGAAGTGAATGAGACATCTCCGACCCTATAAAGTATGTATATTCTTGATCAGGATCGCCTCCTGAGTTGATATAAGCATGTCCATCTTCTACGCAAACTAGACTCTCAGTTTTAAAGGATTGGAAATGCAATAACTTTGGTGTTTTTAAAGTTAGGAAGTTGCGATTTTTTATGAGTATTAAGAATGCATTATATAAATAGTTTTGGAGAATATAATTTATAGAATATTCTGCAAGGGTATATCAACTTCGGCTCCGCCCGAAGTTAGCTTTTCGTTCTTGTTTTCATTTAAGTCATCATAAAGCGCTTCTCTAATAGTGTTAATCAAAACCAAGAAAGGAAGCAATTTTCCGTAAGCCGAAGTTTATATACCCTTGCAGTTATTACAAAACGACCACATTTCGTTTTTTATGCCTATATTACTAAAAACACTGAAGCTATCTCGATTTAGCGCTCCATTCTGGCATCGTTTCCAGTTTGTGTAGAAACGGACGGACGGATGGACAGACGGACATGGCTAGATCGACTCTCCTGGAGATGCTGATCATGAATAGGGTCGCATATGTTTCATTTACTGCGTTGCAAACTTTACTGAAATTATAATACCGTCTGCAAGGGTATAAAAATGCTGGTTATTGATTTATGTTGCGGAGTCCATAGTTTTGGATTTTGAAAACAAATCGAAATAAAATATATAGAGTTTTGAGTTTGCACTGAAGTTTTTATATGTATTTATATAAATACAGACGTTTTTATTATTTCCTATTATTATTAATTTGTATCGTTTTTTACTTTATTTTTTAGTGAGAATGCAACACAGACCTATTAAATGATAGACAATCTTAAACTTATTGCCCAATTTATTGGTCGACAGACTGATTTTTTAAGTCACACTTTCCAGCTTGCGAAAAAAAAACTTAAAAAGGTAAATAATGCAGTAAATTAAATTAAAAATTGTAGTTCTGTAAGAATATCAATGTAGAAAAAGCAGCATTTATAACAGAGCATCTCTTGCTCTATTTTTCATTATTCTTGAAGGTCTGGTTTCAAAATTCTCGGGCCAAAGACAAAAAATCCCGCAATCAGCGGCACTATGCACACATATCTGACGATAACAGCTATGATGGTTCTAGTGGCAAAGAGGTTATCAGCGACCTAAAAGCTAATGGCGTGCCCCTGGAACAGGATCACGAAATGAATCTTCAGGACTGCCAGCTGTGCCAAGTCACCCAAGTCAACATCCGAAAGCACGCTTTTAGCGTAGAGCATATCTGCAAGATGAAGAAGCTACTCGAACAAACCACCGAGTTTTATGCCCAGAGCAATGGCAGCGGAAGCGATGACAACGATTCCGACAGGGAAAAAAGATTTTACGACTTTTCGAAGACCTTTCTGTTCCAACATGTTGTTTCGAATGCGTCAAGCAACGCTAATCTTACTCCAGGATCTGTTCAAGATTCAAATGCTCTTCCTGAAGAGAACTGTATCCTTAACTATGATACTGCTGGTGGTAATTCCAAAAGTCATATGCAGCATAACTTGCCAGCCGAAATCGGCAATGATGATGTGCGAAAAATCGCTGGTAATCAGGAAATAATGCAGCAGCTATTCAACCGAAACCATATCACCGGTAAGAGTTTCGGCAGGTTTTTTTTTATCTTATCTGTTGATCAGATTTAAAATTACTAATTTAAAATTTTTAATTTTATATAAATTAGCCTTGTCAATTTATTTTTAATTAAACAAGTTTTCTTTCGTTTATTTGCCGCTCGTAAATGAAATGATGTAATCAAAAATCATTTTTAAATATTGAAGAAAGACACATACCTTAAAAAAAATACTGAGAACTTTTTATTACAAATGTATTTTAAACGCCTCGCAAATTTAATTATTATAAAATAATCGATAAAATATTTTTATTTTTAATAGGTTATAATATAATACGTATAAATACAAAATTCAACAAGAAAATTGTATACAAATGTATACGTATAAAACTAAAAAAGCAGAGTCATGTGCTTTTTAAAATATTGCAGAAGAATCTGAAATCCCAAGTAAATTTTAAAGTGCACTTTAAGTGTTTAACTAAATCAACAAAGCAGTACATGGTACTTTTTATCTCCTACTGATATTGACACTTGATTAGGGCTTAAATATCATTATATATAATGAGAATGTATAATTCAACTAATGCAAGATCCGAATAACATTAATATACTGAAACATGTACAAAAATAAATATTTTATTCAAATCCATTTATTTTCAAGTTGCGTTTTTATTGTTATTTAGTTGTATGTTTTATAATTTCTTTGGTTTGTAATGTTAATAATGAACATCAGTTCGAGTAGAGTTACTCAATCGACTTTGATAATTATTCAATCGGTAAAATCTAAATCAGTAACTCTTATTTTATTAGTTATAGGTGGAAAGTAATTTGGAGTGTTTGTATGGCCTTAAAACCAAGGTGGTTAAGACATAGGTGAGTTGTTCTACTCAAACTTATCCTAACAAGCTAAACATATTCTAAATTACAGACTACAAATGGAAAAATGATTGCATAATGAGATGCGAAAGATACGTACACGAGAAAAATACGAACATACACAAACCATACTACGAAAACTAAAAAGTTCCTATTTTAATGAAATTTATAAAAACATTGACATTCCATGAACCAAATGAATATACAGATATATGTATTGAAATTCTTGCGAAGACCTATTTCAACATTAGTAAGAATTTTTTAATTAAACGGAAGTGTTCCTAACTATTCAAAATATAAATTAGCGATAATCTTAAAGTATACACAATTGTGGCAATCCTATAAATTTCGAAACGGAGGGCTTAACTTTAATAAGTCGAGAAACCATGGCAGCTCCAAAAATAATATGTAATAACTTAGATACATATATAATGAACTAGATTTAATGAAACGTAAACTGAGTTCCTAGCATTTGATTGCTTTATGCCTTTGTTTTCTATATTAGAATGTAATCAATGAATACTAAGATCTGCTTCGGCATGCCGATCTTTGAAACATTTTTCAAAAGCTGAAGATATACAGCGGTTCCTATTACATTTTCGGAAACTGTACATGGACATTATAAACAAACTGATTTTTATTTATTTTATTCTGTCATATGCTGAGAGTAAATGTGCCAATAATTTATTTTGCAATGCATGCTTATAGCATAGGAAACATTATATATCTAAAGGTATATTATACTAAAAATGACATGAGTTCAAATTTCTATAAAAAAATAGAGAATACATCCTGACTATTTAAAAAGAAAAAAGGAAATGGCTTAAAAAAATTATTAGTTTTATTTTTTTGTTTGAACTTATAAATTACTTTCAATGTTAAATATTTGTTACGACGTATAAAATTATTAAATCAGATTACAAAATTAATATTTTATTTGTAATTAAATTTTAAATTTGTAAAACAATAAATCTAAACTTCTAGGCGGATGGCAGAAGTAATATTTCAAAATTGCATTGATTTTTTATTAAAGCTTCCAATCATACTTAGAATTTAAAGAAAAATCTCAGCTTATTATTGCCTCGTTATGTATATTTATAATTTTTATTTTCTCTGCCAAGATATTTTGAAACGACACAGTTGGCTCATAAACAGTTAAAAGATAGTATTAGACTGATTCATTTTTCTAAAAATTTTACATTATAGATTTATTTAATGTCATTCTTTATCACATTCATTCATACGTACTCGTATATGCCTAAGTGTATTGTTAACTGCAAATAAATATATTCATATGTTACGAAACATAAGAAAACTGTACTAAGAAGTTCCTATAGAATTTAATAAAAAGATATACAAATATATTTACGTGAAAGTTCACAAATAACTATATGACATTATTTTCTGTTTATCTATTTTTAAATTTATGACAGGCAATTTATGAAGTAATAATCAGCATATGTCCATATTAACATTAGAAAATTACAAATGTGTGAGGATAACCCCGTAATCGTTTTATAAAATAATTATTTTCATACCTATGTACTTAAGCATTCATAATTGCCAAGAAACACAGATTAACATATATGGACATAATAGCAGACTTACACTCTCATATATACATATATGATTATGAAACTACACCCTCGCAATTATAAATAAGTATTAGTTGAAATAACTAATCGGTACGACGATATACATATATGATCAACATATGTAACACACAAAATAAAATGCGATTTCACAGATGAGATCAGAACTTGAATTGCTCAATTGATAACCACCATACATAGTTACGTATGTATGTATAAATATATAACATATCACCATATACTAGAATAAACCTTAAAAAGTTTGGTCCGTTCTTTTTACCAATTACATTTTTCACGGAGACTTTGCCTTCATATTTTTTAATTACCTTCATACATAGTCCTAACTATTATGTTTATTTATGTTTAGTTTTTACAATTCGGTTTCATCTGAGCTATGTCATTTTACATTTATATTTTGTGTGTAGGAGGAAATGCTAAACACATTTTTGAAAATCATATACATATGTATGTACAACGTTGCTATTTATTAATCGATTTAAAAAAATTCATGCTATTAAAATACTTGATTCGTAAATTCAAAGTAAGTAAACTTAATCGTAAACTTAATTTTAATGTCTGCCTATGTATTAATCAGAGTTACTACAGATAATGGGTAAAACTTAAAAAAGGAAATATAAATACATATTTATAAAGTTCCTATATATTTAATAATTGGCAAAAGATGTGCATATATTATAAAATTATAACTTAATAAAGATATGAACAAAAAAGCACACTTGTTTTGTTCCACGTGGTCAACAACTATTAGTATTTACCCATACGATTATAAATTTATATTCCTTTCTGGCTAAAGACCAGTACTCAGATCGAAAAACGAGTACGCTAGCGTAAAAACTTTAATCTTTCCAGTGTGACTGCATTTTCGAGAGTACTGTCAATCAGCTGGGTTCGTTGACAAGCAGTTTAAATTCAAAAATCGTATTTGTGGGAAAGAGCCTTTAAAATATATTATCAACTACCTTGGCAAGACAAGTCAGCCGCTGTACAAAGAAACTAAAACATTTCAATTTACATTTAACTGTTGTTTTTTTAATTTACTGATAAATATTTGCTAATTTAAAGTTCTTAGCTGCACTTAGTTCCTCCAGGCGATTTCTCTAAGTTTTTATTGTGTTTTTGTGCTCTGACAAGAGGCTCCCCAAAAGATCAACGCTTAAATAAATATTAGAACAAACAAGAAAGAAAAGCTAACTTCGGGCGGAACCGAAGTTGATATACCCTTGCAGAATATTCTGTAAAATATATTCTCCAAAATTATTCATATGATGCATTTTTAATACTCATAAGGAATCCCAGCTTCCTAACTTTACAACACCAAAGTTATGGCATTTCCAATCGTTCAGTTATATGGCAGCTATAGGATATAATCGGCCGATCCTTATGTAATTTGGTAGGTCGGATATACGCAGTATATAAGTCGGAACGGCCGGGATCGGCCGACTATATCCTATAGCCGCCATGTAACTTATTGATCGGAAATGCCATCACTTCGGTGTTTGTAAAGTAAGGAAGTTGGGATATTCTATGAATTTTATTTTCGGGCAATCAATCCGACCCACCAAATTTCATAAGGATCGGCCGACTATATCGTCCAGCCGCCATATAACTTATTGATCGGAAATGCCATAACTTTGGTGTTTGTCTAGTTAGGAAGTTGGGATTTTCTATGGGCAATCAATCTGACGTACCAAATTTCATAAGGATCGGCCGACTATAACTTTGGTGTTTTCAAAGTTAGGAAGTTGAAATTTTTTATGTGTTTTTATTTTTGGCCAAACAATATAATTTACAGAATATTCTGCAAGGTTATATCAACTTCGGCTCTGCCCGAAGTTAGCTTTCCTTTCTTGTTTTTAATTTTTTTTTGTTCTTTGAGATTTTGTAATATTTAAATATTATGGAATTTATTAACTTGTGCCGACGTATCTGGGAATCTTAATGGCCCCATTCTCTTGAAGAGAAGACAAATCAAACCTAATGGGTCGAACAGGCGAGATGCGAATGCAACGATCGATCGTTTTGTTGGTGGGACGTTTCCATCCAGTTCGAGAATACAACATTTAAACACATCCTGCTTCGGACTCCAAGTAAGCCCTAAAGTCTTGGTGTCTCCAGTGTCGCCTAGAGGAATTTTTGCTTCTTGCAACGGACTTTCGTTAAGAGCGCAGTTTGCTGCCTATTTGGCCAGCACAAAGCCAGCAGACCCGAAGATCTGTGAAATTTCCTGCCTGAGTGATTTTAGATCGATCAGGGAATCTGCGCCTGATAAGAGATCGTCGACATAAAAGTCGTCGACTATTTCCTATGATCCTTTCGGATGCGATTTGGCAAATATTTCGCTTAACTGTTTTAAGCAACGTATTACAAGAAACGGAGCGCTAGCGGTGCCATATGTAACTGTGTTGAGTCGATGAAGTTGTAATGGCTCTTTACGGCTGCGCCGCCAGCCAATCATTTAAAAAATCTCGATGAGTCTCCTCTAGCAACACTTCTCGGTAAAACTCGGCGGACCCACCATAAGGAGGTCGTCTAGTGAGAGCTGCGATATTGTTTTTGAAGAAGCATCGAACACGACCCTGAGCTTTGTAGACGAGCTTTGAAGTCTGAGTATGCACTGGTAGGGGATGAAGTAATGGGGTTTGCTAAAAATGACATTGCCTGTTACTGACATATGTCCTAATGACAAATACTCTCGCATGAAATATATATACATCCCAAGGTTAGTAAGGTTGCATCGCTCGAACACTAAGAATCGTCTGCGGGCTGTTTCGTAAGAGTACCCTAAGCTATTAGGGCTCGATTTGCAGGGAAGGCTTACCATGAATCGGCCAGAAGAATGTTGATGTACTGTATCAGCGAACGCCTGGTATTTTGTAAGTTCTGGTATTTGCTCAATTTCCCAAAATCTCATTAGAAGGGAGTCAACTGCAGGAGGCTCGTCAACCGTCCCTAACATGCAGCAGGCTAATGATGCTAAGGGTCGCGAAACCGTACAACTTCCGGAAGCTACCCTACCGAATACTGTCTTCTGAAGAATGGGACCGGAGTCGCTATGTCGAATCTTTCCTGTTGTCAGCAAATCAAAAAGCATGTCTGCCCCTATGAGAAGATCGATGCGCTTAAACGTGTTAAAAATGGGATCGTCAAGGCGAAGGTCTTCAGGAATCCAATCAGTGGGTGCTGTGTAATGCACAGGATAATACAACACAATAAATTCAACCACGACCTCGAAGGAATTGACACGAGAGCAAATTGTAGTTTGAACTGCATGGCGAGTTGTGAAACGTGAGTTGCCAATGCCTGATAATATCGTGTTGTGTTGATACCTCTTCAATTGAAGACCGTTTGCCAGTTCTTCGGTTATGAAATTAACGTGTGAGCCCGAATCCAAAAGAACCCTCGCCGTCTGTGTTTGACATGATTGACTCTTTACATCAACCAGAGCCGTGGCTAACAAAACCTGAATGACACCATTTTGTTGACTAATTTGCTTTACCCTCCCGGAGGTCGATTCATCAGCTACAATATGCTGATACCGCTTGTTTAATGCGTCAGCGCATTCCTGCCACATGGGACTATCTAGTCCATTTGTTCTTCCCACCTAGAACGCGTCGACTTTGGTCATTACAATGTGAATAATCATAGCGTTTGCTATAGTTTAATCGTTACCAAGAGATAGTACAGGCTCATAGACTGCCGTGACCGTGTCGATGAGCGACCTCAATGAGGTGGCAGACGGCAAATTGTGGGAGTACTGAACAGCAGCGCTCCGCTATCAAAGAAGATTAAGCAAGAAGATCCCTTTACGTAATTATCATCCGTTATTTGATATGCCTTGACAGTACCTAGGGCTTCCTTTTCTAGGCATGACGCTGGTGGCGTCAACTAAGCTTTTTAAGAGTCCCAAAAATGTTTAGAATTCGCATAATTGCCACCAAGCTTCGGAAACTTCATGTGCGGGAGATATATGGACGTATTTACTCCCAAGTTGTAAGACGATCTAGAGTGTTCCCAATCTGCGTCTGACCTAGTGCAAACTGACATAAGGAACGACCTCGCTCAAATGCATAATTCTTCCAGGTCCGCGCGACGTGCTATGTCCAAGCTGATTTCCTCGATTTCCTCCTGAAGGGTGAATGCCGTTTTGATATAGTCATTGAGAAGGTCCAATCGTCATTACATCTCACACGGCTCGAAAAGACGTGTCTGCGTGCGAGCTTCCTTGTTGATCCGTTCAATGTTTCGCCTAACGCGGTCCAGCTGTTCAAGCAGATCATTTGTATCGGTATGATTTTCTTCGACGGAAGAAGTTTTGCATATACGCTTCTTACCCATATTTGTAGAAGTGGTTGGCAGTTGTGCATACAAGCACTGCGAAGGGATGACAGAATGAATGGTAATTTGCTATAAACTAATTCACTGCTACTCCCGCCGATACGTATGTATGTAGACCCAAGAAACGAAATCAATTAAGCATGATGCACTCAGCAGTGGAACGAAAGAGCAGCGATGAAATTTCCGCTCAAAAGACATCAATAAGAACACGCGGTTCCCAAAGAAAATGAGGAAGCAGATGAATGCATTGTAGTACAGCTAATCCGCGCAAATATAGCTGGTGTCGTTGTTTTAGTTTGTGTGCGCTTGCAGCACAGCTAACTTCTGCCGGCGAATATCGCCTCAAAGCTACGAACGAAAATCGGTGAAATTTGCTTCTATGTATTGGTGCAGCGACCACGCCCCTGCAGTACCGTTCATCACCTTTTAATCGCTTTTTCATTACCAAAAATTCATCACTGCTAATTAATCGGCGATGAAACTTCATACAAATTAGTGATGAATTTAACATTGGCATGTCCCAGGAGTTTATCAGTGAAAATTCATCACTCTTTTATCAGTAATTCATCACTCTTTTTTCAGTTTTTCATCACTCTTTAATCAGTAATTCATCACTCTTTGAACAGCGTTTACTGATGAACATGCGATAAACGAGTAATTAAAATGCGATGAAATAGTGATTAACGAGTGATGAATTACTGATTAAAGAGTGATGAATTCATCACATTTTCATCACTATTTAATCAGTAATTCATCGCTTTTTCATCTCATTTTCATCGCTTTTTTTTCATCAGTAAAATTCATTCAGTAATTTTCCATATAAATTTCTTTTTATTTTGTTACATTATTTCATTATTATTTCATTTATTTCATTACATATAACTAATTAATTTAACTTAATTCAATCTACATATGTACGTTTTCAGTTGTATCGGAAGTGTTGAGGATGTTTCGGTTTCGGTGCTCTTTTTTTGACTTCGTGCTTTATGTACTGGCTCTTCCTGACCAAGTATATCTAAAATAGAAAACTTATTATAAAATATATAAAAACTTACTGCGTTTCTTGTTTTGCCGCCGGCCAAGTCCAGCTTAGTTTATGCTGGCCCAACAGTTTTATTATAAGCTTCGCCTTAAATAATGAATAAATATATTAACAGTATATGTAGGTACAGTTCAAATAATTAATAAAATAACACTTACCTAAATTTCTGATAAATTTAGTTATAAAATTTCACAAATAATCTCAGCTTCGATCTGTTCTCTCCGTTCTCTCCGTTCTCTCAAATGCAAGTGCACGTAAAAACCGCGAAAACAACTTCAGTTGAAAACAAGGGCGCCGTTAATCATAATGTTCTTTCCTTTGCCTAATTTGTCTTTACATGTTTCGCTTCGCGTCAAAGCACGGTATATAAAAGCATGTCCGGACTATGGAAAATAATCACATAACTTAAATTCACTAAAAAAGGAATCCATACCTTTCAAAACTATCATAATAATTTGATTTTTAAAAAGTATTTCCATAAAATAATATAATTAATAAGAATCAACGACTACAATACAAAAATTATGCTAATTTATTTTCAAGGGAGTATAAAGGTCGATCTGATTTTAATACATTATCCTCCACCTCTCAGCTCATTTTATGGGGAGAGAGACAGAGTAAGAGAGGGAGATGGAAATTTTTCTGCGTTGCCTACGATCGGGGACTGAGAGTTTCGGCTCTGCCTGCGTCGCACTCGGCTCTGCCGACTTTGCCTTTGGCTCAGCCGGCGTCGCAGTCCGCTGCTGATTAAACAGTGATGAATTTTTGTAGTGATGAATTTCGGAACTGCAGGGCAGATACAGTGGACCAAAAAAGTTTAAGTACAAAATAGTTGTGCAACTTGATGCAGTCAAAACGCTATTAACTAAAACAGGTATAATTATACCCGTTACTCGTAGAGTAAAAGGGTATATTGTATTCGTGCAAAAGTATGTAACAGCTAGAAGGAAGCGTTTCCGACCCTATAAAGTATATATATTCTTGATCAGGATCACTAGCCGAGTCGATCTAGCCATGTCCGTCTGTCCGTCTGTCTGTCCGTCTGTCTGTCTGTCTGTCTGTCTGTCTGTCTGTCTGTCTGTCTGTCTGTCTGTCTGTCTCTCTGTCTGTCTGTCCGTATGAACGCTGAGATCTCGGAAACTATAAAAGCTAGAAGATTGGCATTTTGCATGTAGATTTTAGAAGTTCCTACGCAGCGCAAGTTTGTTTCAAAATGGTGCCACGCCCCCTTTAACGCCCACAATAGCTTATATACGATTTTAAAAATTTAAATATTTCGGCAAAGTAAAAATGCAGTTTTATTGTGTTTATCAATACCTATCGAAATGTAGAAGAAATTTTTCAAATCGGACCATTCGTTAAAAAGTTATGCGTGATCAAAGTTTCTATCTCCATCTCCCTCGCACTCCCTTTACCTGAGTAACGGGTATCTGATAGTCGGGGCACCCGACTATAGCGTTCTCTCTTGTTTTCAAATAATTTCCGTACACCTAAGATAAAAATAGCTCCTAGCTCGTTAATATTTAGTTGGACCTCCTTTTGCAGCAAAAACTGCTAGTAGACGTTGGTGCATACTATGTACCAAAACTTTTGTGTCCTTTCTCTCAATTTTTTTCCACTCAGACTGCAAAATTATCTTAAGGGACGCTTTTGACAATATTTGGTGTTTTCTAAGATCTGGAGACTTTGGAGGTGTATGCAATTGCTTGCAGTTGTAGAGCAGCCACTCCTTGACCAAATAGGAGGTGTGTTTGGGGTCGTTGTCCTGTTGAAATAGAAATGTAGTTTCAACTGGAGCTGGTTCGCGCTGTCCTTAAGAATATCCTTCAAAATTTTAAGGTTGATGCTTGTCCATTGTAGTGTTTATAAACATGCAATTGTTTCGTGTTAAACTCCTAATCAACAACCAGAGAGTGATCTCCAACGTACACTGTTGAGCCTCGAACGTGCATTCATGGAGTGCAGACGCGTTTTATTTTTGCATTGCTGCAAATTCTTGGTCAAGATTCTATGGACAAGTCCACCTTCGTGGCAAAACAATTTGTTTTTGTTAGACAGGAAGCAAAAGCTGCAGTGACATTGTTCATACGCCCCGCTCGCGAAAACAAGTGAAACAAAAATCAAAAGACAACAGTTACAATTTGTTAATCTTGCAAATTAAATTAATTTCTAACATAAACTTAATAAAAATAAAATAAAAAACAGACATCCGTTCCCCGTATTTGAGTACCTAGTGCCTCCTGGCTGCTCACTGGGCTACGAATACTTCTGTGTAAACTACTCTAAGTGGGTTTGTGTACTGAAAGTCAGGAAAGTAGCGGACTCCGAATCCCAATTTGACATTCATTCTAAGGTGGCTAAGACACAAAAGACTATGACTAATGCTCTAAATTCCTCATTGAAACAATTTAGCAGCATTTATAAAACCAGCTCCATCAGCGCCCCACCTTTACCATCCCAAGCCATAGCTGGTGACGATGAAGATTGGTGGACCCCTACTAATAACAAACGCCGTTCAGAATCCAGGTCTCCCAATTCTGCCAATAAAATGCAGAGAAAATAGAATAGTCCCAAAACGTCTTAATCCACCAACCGATTTGCTCAGCTTTCAAACATGGATACTAACAAAGAAAATATAAGAGCCTATCAAACAGCCAGACAGTTGAGGAACAGCAACAGTCAATCAAACAATGAAGGCAACAACAGTATTAACAATACTACCAATAATAATATCTCCAATAATAGCACAGACAACATTACCAAACACCATCCCAATCACAAGCCACCTTTAATTGTGATTAATAACTGCGAGAATCTAAACGGGCTTATCCGATTCACATATAAAATCGTTCATCCGTCTAAATACTCCGTAAAATGCCTTTCTAACAATTCCGTTTTAATCCTTTCTGCAGATTCAGACACGTATAGACCTATCACTAAATCCTTGATTTCAAAAAAGGTCCCGTTCCACTCCTGGCAGCTTAAAGAGGACAGATCTTATCGCGTAGTTGTTCGAGGTGTTCATCACTCCACTCCGGATGAACACATTAAAGAAAGCCTAACCTTGCTTGGCCATACTGTTCGTTTCATTAATAGACGAAAAAGCCGTTTCCACAAAACAAAGTACGTCAACCTAGTGTTTGTTGAACTAGAGCCATCGTCAACCAACAAGGAAACTCATGAAGTCAAGACTCTTTGTCGCCAGCGTGTTCAAGTGGAATTACACTACAACAAGAAAGGAAAGCTAACTTGGGGCGGAGCCGAAGTTGATATACCCTTGCAGAATATTCTGTAAATTATATTCTCCAAAATTATTCATGTGATGCATTCTTAATACTCATAAAAAATCACAACTTCCTAACTCTAAAAACCTTAAAGTTATGGCATTTCCTATAATTCAGTTATATGGCAGCTATAGGATATAATCGGCCGATCCTTATGAAATTTGGTAGGTCCGATTCTTTGGCCAAAAATAAAACCTAAATAATATCCCAACTTCTTATCTTTAAAAACACCAAAGTTATGGCATTTCCGATCAATCAGTTATACGGACGGACAGACGGACATGGCTAGATTGACTCTCCTGATGATGCTGATCAAGAATATATATACTTTATAGGGTTGGAAATGTCTCCTTCACTGCGTTGCAAACTTTTGACTGAAATTATAATACCCTCTGCAAGGGTATAAAAAGGATGAAGTCGTATAATGCCATCGTTGCCGGATTTCAACCATACGAAGATGTGGTCAGAAACATGCCATAGAGACTTGCGAACGGGATGTCATCCTGTTAAATGTGTAAATTGTGGTGAAAATCACACAGCAAATTATAAAGCCTGTGTTGTCTACCAGCAGATAGTAAGACTTAAAAAAAATCGTCCATCCCAGGGTAACGCTCTCCCCCAAAAATCCCTCATAAAAAGGAGTACTGTTCGATCAGATGTCGTGGGAGCTTTGTCATACGCAAATGTCACCAATGGTCATTCTCGGCAGCAAACCCAACAGGGTGGCCGACCGCAGTTGCAGCAACTTGCGAACCTGCACCAGAGCCGATTCCCTCCACTGGAAACAAGCAGTAGGAGGCCTAATCAGCAACATAAACTAAAGGATCACCCCCGGTTACATCCACAAGCCATACTGACGGAAGCCCTTGACCAACAACAATATCCAGAGACCCGCGAACAGCAGCAACAGGTTTTCCAGCAGCAACATCAACGAAATATCCAGCATTTCCAAAACGATCAGCAATAGAAACGACAAGAACAAATATATTTACGATCTGAAGAAAAACTGTTTGTCCTCGTTGCTCGGTTTGACAAAATGCTCCAGATGTTGATGTCAAAGATGTCCCTTATAACCAACCTCTTACCCCAAATAGCACCAGGATGTGCACAAGCACTCGCTGGTCTACACACTGCCTTTCCAGCCCAACCATGAGTCAAATTGGACTCAAAATCGGTGTGTGGAACGCCGACGGCTTGACCAACAAGTCACTCGAGATGGAGCTTTTTGTAAAGCAATATCATATCGACGTTATGTTGGTCAGCGAAACTCACTTCTGCTCTAGATCATACTATCAGCTATGGGGGTATGACTTTCATCTCTCAAACCATCCTGCTGATAGCTATCGCGGAGGATCCGCAATTATCATCAAATCGTGCCTTAAATTCATATGTGTGGAGCACCATACGGCTCAGTGTGTTGCGGTCAAAGTCAAAACTGACCAAGGGGAAATAGTCATTGCATCTATATATTGTCCCCCAAATTCTCAGTTCACAGGTAATCACTATGAAGAACTTAAAAGTGAGCTTGGGCCAAATTTTATAATTGCAGGGGACTGAAATGCCCATCATCGTCTCTGGGGGTCACGTATTTCTTTAAACAGGGGCAGAACTCTAGCGGATATTATTCTCACATCCCATATGCAGGTTCTTGCTACTGGAGGGCCTACACATTACCCATACAGCCAACGCATGCCATCAGCCATAGACTTTGCCATCTACAAAGGAATTCGTTCTGATTTTCTAACCATCTCTGAAATCTTGAACTGAGTTCGGACCACATTCCATTAATAATGCAGTACAGAGTTTCCGCTTGTAAGCTTTCCCGCAAGACGTGCATCCTGCCCCAGAATGCAAATATACCAAAGTTTCAGCAAGCGATTAACGGTTTAGTTAACCTAAACATGCACCTGAACACTCCTGATGATATCGACGATGCTACTGAAATGTTTGTGCGAAATATTCACATCGCTGCTGAGTCATCAACCTGCGGACAAAGACCAAACAACCCATCTGATCCACCTGATGCTCTTTCAAAACCTGAGGTCCTGGATCTGGTGAGGTTTAAAATAACATTGCGTCGTAGATTTATGCGTTCTCGAGAGAAAAGACAAAAATTGACAAAAGAGAATATCGTCAATTTTGCTAGGCCTGAACACGTTGTTGAAACCCAGCATTCCTAAATGCACCCTCCTCGACAATTGATCCTATCCCTCATGTGAGTCCGGAAGAGGTCCGTCTTCAAATTCGCAAGCTGCAACGTAGTAAAGCTCCAGGTTTCGACGGCATCGACAGCAGAACTGCCAAGGCGTTATCTAGGAAGGTAATACTAGTTCTAGTTCTCATTTTTAAATCCATGTTACGTATCCACCACTTTCCCACTCAGTGGAAGTGTGCGGTCATTTCGATGATACCCAAGCCAGGTAAACCAGAAAACCTTGTTGCGTCCTACCGACCAATAAGTTTGCTGCCTACTTTCTCAAAAATAATCGAAAGAATGTTCCTCCTAATTAGAATGATGGCAGTAAGAAGAGTACAGTACCATTCCAGACCACCAGTTTGGCTTTAGAAATCACCATGGTACCCCAGAACAAGCCCATCGAGTAACACAGCACATTCTTGGAGCTTTCGAAAACAGGCAGTGCAGTTCAGCAGTCTTTCTTGATGTCAAAGAAGCTTTTGATCGCGTTTGGCACGATGGCTTGCTGTTTAAGTTGAAAACTCTCCTGCCAACTGCACAATATCTTCTCCTAAAATCGTATCGTTTAGAACGAAATTTTATGGTAGATGTAAGAGGCGAAAGGTCGTCTATCAGATGCATTCGAGCTGGCGTACATCAGGGTAGCGTACTTGGTCCGGTTTTATACACCGCTGACCTGCCATACCATAGGGCACCGGGTACCCTCTTGGCTACATATGCTGATGATACAGCCTTTATTGCCAACTCCATGTGTCGAATTGAAGCGACTGAACTCACCCAAAACTTTTTGGACCTCTATGACGAATGGACGAATCGATGTAACATTTCGATAAACGGGAATAAGTCCCAGCACTGCAATTTCTCTCTTAGAAGTAAAATTCTCCCCAGAGTAAAATTCCAGGACACAGTTATACCGCAATCTTCCCAGACTCAGAACTTGGTCTTGATTTTGGACAAACGAAGTACGTATGCATTCAAGTATGGGGTACTGCTTCAGACTCAAATGTCATGAGGGTCCAAAGAGTGCAAAAATTACGAATGCACCGCGGTATGTAAGAAACGAGGTCCTAGCTAGCGATCTTCACATTCCCATGGTGAGAGAGCAGATCAACATGCATTCTAGCCGATACAAAGACCGTCTACTAGCCCACACCAACCAACTAGCAGCATCCTTGTCAAATCAAACTACCAGAAGAAGACTGAAGCGTCGACACCCTGATGACGTCATCAAACCCGCGACTTGAGACAATAGGGTAGTCTGCCTCTGTTATAAAATTGTTACATTTTCTCATTTCTGTTATGTTTCATGTTATTTTTTCATCTTTGTTATTTCCATGCGTTTTATAGCCATTAAGTGGGTTGATCAACGCTTTAATAAATATTAGTACAAAAAAAAAAGTCTAGCTGGGAATATTGAAGAGCTGCTATGCAATAAGAAGCGTTTACAAAAAGCTATGCGGCTTAATTCTTCCACAGAACACCCATAAAACATTAGAGTCTTCAATAAAGAAGTTTCGCAGTATAATGTAAAGATTTCCTCTCTGAATATTATCCTATTGAAGCTGGAGTACCCCCAAGTGCGTGTTTGAACCGACACTGTATATTATTTACACAGCAGATCTACCGACAACCAGTCTTACAACAATTTAAACATTTGCTATGCAATTTCAACAATGGAATCCTCAAACCAATTTGACCTGTCGCTCCGAGCTTTGAGAAATAATCCATTAAATTAAACTAATTGAGAACCAAAACTTCCTCACCCAGCAAAAATAAATATCTTAAATAAGGATTTGCATAATTATCGTCAATCTATACGAAAAAAGATTCAATAAATAAAATACCGTTAAGATATGGATAATAATAATAATTCTGGAGTTTAGTTTTAAACTGATCTGTGCAAAAAAACTTTTACTGCGGTTTCGTAAGTGGGATGCAAATTCAAAATTAGCATCTTACTCTACTATATTTTCTCTAATTAATTGACCATCTGCATCTGTATAACGTAATACGAAGTGCATTATTGAATTACATAAAACTATCTTCCGCATATTTTAGAGTACTATGTAATGACTATAACAGACTCTACCAGATTATTTCTACTGCCTACTGTTTGGATTAAAAGTAGCAATGCTTTCTAAAAAGGCTAAATATAAATTAGTATTAGTGTTTTGTTTTGTATGTATTTTAACTTCGTTCGTTTTCATTTTTATACCCTTGCAGAGGGTATTATAATTTTGGTCAAAAGTGTGCAACGCAGTGAAGGAGACATCTCCGACCCTATAAAGTATATATATTCTTGATCAGGATCACCTCCCGAGTTGATATAGCCATGTCCGTCTGTCCGTCTGTCTGTTTCTACGCAAACTAGTCTCTCAGTTTTAAAGATATCGAATTGAAACTTTGCACACACCCTTCTTTCCTTTGCACGCAGTATATATGTCGGAACGGCCGGGATCGGCCGACTATATCCTATAGCTGCCATATAACTGATTGATCGGAAATGCCATAACTTTGGTGTTTGTAAAGTTAGAATGTTGGGATTTTCTATGGGTTTTATATTTGGCTAATCAATCCGACATGCCGAATTTCATAAGGATCGGCCGACTATATCCTATAGCTGTCATATAACTGATTGATCGGAAATGCCATAACTTTGGTGTTTGTAAAGTTAGGAAGTTGGCATTTTCTATGGGTGTTATTTTTGGCCAGCCAAACCGACCTACCAAATTTCATAAGGATCGGCCGACTATATCCTATAGCTGCCATATAACTGAACGATTGGAAATGCCATAACTTTGGTGTTTTTAAAGTTAGGAAGTTGGGATTTTTTATGAGTATTAAGAATGCATCATATAAATAATTTTGGAGAATATAATTTACAGAGTAATCTGCAAGGGTATATCAACTTCGGCTCCGCCCGAAGTTAGCTTTCCTTTCTTGTTTCAATTCTCGCGATCTTCTTTTAACCCCTAAAGAGGAATAGAACTCCGCGCGTAAAAACAAAGAGTACGAATCTATTTAGAAACATTATATGCATAGAGAAAGAGTCTATATCGCTTTAATGAGAGCGAACAGTGCATCATAAGTATTAATAAGTATTCATAAGACGGTATTCATCTTAAGACGGGTATTCTTTAATGTTCGTCATGCTAATTTAATTTCATTTTGAATACCCGTTACTTGTTAAGTAAAAGAGTATATCGTATATAACGGATAGAAGGAAGCGTTTCCGACCCTATATGCTTTACATATACTTTCAGTATTTTCCAAAACGCACCATTATTTTAAAAGTCATTCGGAATTTAGGTGTTAATTATGACGTTACTTGGTATTTAAAAACTGAGTTCATATATCTGAGAAAGCGAACAAACTGTTAGCGGGGTGCTGGGTGCGGGGTGGTTTAGAATTTTTATACTTTATAGAGTCGAAAATGTACCTTGAGCTGTCTTTCAAACTTTTGACTGAATTATAAAACCCTCTAATAAAAAAAATTGAATGTACATAAAAATAATGTCAGATTTAATTTAATTCTTTCTTTTAAAGTAACTGGAGGCTCTAATCAGGTGTCAACCGCTATATCTCACTTTAAACAAACTAAAATTTACTTAATATGGTTTTAAAAAAAAATAAGAAATTTGTACTTAAAAATCGTCCACAATTTATTTAGTTTGGAGATAAATTATAATTATCTATTTAAACTTTTGGCGAAGTCTTTGTTTTTCATAATACGTACTAAAATATATATCTAATAATTAATAATTATAACTATATAATTAACCTACGAGTAAATTAAAATAAATAAATTACGATATTTTTAAAATAGGAAATCAGTTTTTGGTTTCTTTACTGTCTTCGTTTAAATCAGGGAATAAAACCGAATCTCTTTTCAGTCCCGGTACCTAACCAAATCAACTGTTTTAGTTAGGGATTCCATTTTGACTTTGAATTTGGTTCCGGCTGAGGATCCGGTTTCTCCCTGTACAGCAACGAAATCCTAAAAAAATGTTTTATTGCAAATATTACGCATTTTAATTACACATGAAAAAATACAAACATACATTAAGTCGAGTTTAGGTCCTTTTTATGGTATTTTAAAAAGACTTCGCTATCTCGTACTTTTCTTTAAAATACGTCTGCTAAATTAAATTAATTTTTAAAAATTTTTAATTTATGCAATACTAAAAAACAAAAAAATTTTGTTTTCAAGGTTGACATTTTCGGTTCTGGTTTTACTTCCTGGTTTATACGAGCGAACTTTAATTCTTAAAATTTCTACTTGTAACCTCTGACTTTTTATGTAATAAAAATAAGGGGCTGAATAGAGACATTAGTCGTCCATGGTATATGTTTTATCTTAAATAGTTGTTTACGCAATATACACAATTCTTCACAGTCTTCAGAATTACTTACATACATACATACGTACATATTTATGTCACATTAATAGCATATTAATAAAATATAACGCTATAGAGTTTGAATCTTCGATTATTTCAGTAACATTTTATCTGGTAGAAAAAATTAATTAAGTTTGGAGAAGTCAAACATAAACATTGTATATAATAGTTTGAAGAGACTCATGCATAAATTATAATGAGAAAGACGAAGCAGACTGTTTGAATATTGATTTGAAGAATGCCCAAAAACCGTATGTAATTTTTTGGTATTCATAATATTAAAAATGAAATGGGTAAAATTTTAATTGATCTTGTATCAAAGAAAACAATATCACAGCGTAATGTATATATAAGTAAAATCACTTTACTTAGCAACGAAGAAGAATAATATTTTTGCAGTAAAACATACACAAGATAAGAAACACATTTTTGAAAGCTTAAAAAATTAGACCATTACGTAAGTTTAAAAATACCCTAATTGATATTTCACTAATTGGAGATGGCTTTCGGTTGATTATATTTCTACTATATATTCGTTTATTGATTGCACCTTTCAAAACAGTTTTTATTAGTAGTTTATGCCTTGCTAATATTAATTTTTAAGATCGTAAATATACACAAAATCAAATTTTAAATAAATTAAAGTAACATTTTTTTTACTATAAACATAAAAATATTTTAATTTAATTTAAATTCGCAGTATGCACAATAATGCAGTTAGATTCAAAGTATTTAGTAGGCTTTTAGAGCAAAAGAAAATTTACATTTACTTGCTAATATATGTATTTATATACATTATTAATAATAGTTTCTAAGCTTACATTGCGTCTTTTAATAAGAAAAGCGATATGGCGCATATTTGTAGCCATACTTTGTTATTTAATCAAACTCAATTTAAAAAACAATTACAAAAACCATTTAGGAATTGTATTTAAAATTGTAAAAATAATTATGTTAGAAAGATTTGAAATTTTTTAAATCAATTTAAGAAATCATGCTTCAGTTATCGCAACCGGTTTCAATCTTTATAACATTATGCCTACGTTATAAAAGGTAACGAAATCACAGAGCAATATGTAATTCCTTACTTAAAGATTACCTTTTAATATTGGCATAACTCAAAACATTTTACTGAGCTCCGAAAAATGGGGTGAGTGGAATATAAATAATTTTGTGACATTCTAAATTTTGACAATTATTATTTAAAAATAACCTGTTCAACGATGTATTTAAAACATCTTAATATCCAACAACAATTTGTGATACTTTCGATAGCCGTTATCCAAACAAAAATACGAAATCAAATACTCCTTTATAAACCGTTTTAACCGTAGAATCGTACGATTTGCAATAATCGATGCACAAAATTTGACGATTAAATAGTAAATTCAACCGTTTTGCGATAACCGGAACATGGGATGATAAATATTTATTAAAATTTTGTTTTAATTGGGGAAGTACTTGGAGTTGTCACTTTTTTTAATGAAAATGTCTTTCATTATTGTTACGTACGTATTTCTTAATAATTATTAGAGACTTGTTTAGATCAGGAATCACTTTTTATCAGCTTTAATTATTACAATTTTAGGTAAAATTAATACATTTTATAATTAGCTGTTAGACAATAATGATGAACTAGATGTGTTGGGTCAACTGTAAAATAAAATTCTATGTGGGCCACAGATTTAATCCTGGGTCTGTGTCTGGATATTGTTTGGAAACTTTATTATTTTCGAGTAAGTTATGCAATATTTATGTTGGAATAAAATAAAATATGTTTAAATTAATTGATATTAAGTACAAAAAAATATTTCGATATCGATTTTTCCTGTAAGTTACGTATATAATTTAAGTAAACATTATCATATGTAGTATTTTGTAATTTAAGAAAGTAACGCTTAAATAATTATTTTAGGCGGAGTCTTTGGTTATCTTATTGTATATATAAGATCTAAAAATTCCTTAAACTAGAATCGGCAAGGCCGGAGATTGATAAATATTGCTGAGATGCGGCGGGACGCGAAATCGTAAAAGTTTATAATTTACATTCACATCAAGTCGCTGTGTTCGGATCGTTGCGATTCTGATTTCGGTATCGGTTGTTGTGGATCTTCTTCCTGTTTTCTTAATCAAAAACCGCCGTACCCACCTATGTCGGACGGCTTCAAGTGATCAAATACGCTCAAGTGATGCGAGGGGTGACTATGGTGTGAATGATGATGGGTATGTGGATGAGTATAGCTTGGGTAATTCGCTTGAGGCGGTGTGTGACTATATGGGCTGTGTCCAAACGGATAATTGGGACTCGGCACATGTAAAGTTGCTGTGCTGGCTGGTACAGTAGACTGAACGGTACTGCCCAGACCATAGTGACCGTGTGTTGCTGCATATTCTCCTGTGTTATGTTGTGGATGTGATCCATATGCAGATGGACCGTACATTGAACTTACATTTACTTGAGGGATATGTGCCACATGGTGCGCTTGTTCCATATACATTGGATGCGGATGTGGGTGAGGAGGCGGATGAGGATGGGAAAGCGGATGGGGATTTGGCTCCGAACTATTAACAGTTACCCCAAGAGCGCTACCGATCAGATGAGTGGCATGATGAGGATAACCGGACGGGCTAAGAATAGGATAGTCAATACTGTTGCTACAATTGTTGTTACTATTTCCGCTTTCACTGTTGCCACGGCTTTCTCCACTGTTTCCGTATATAACTTCGTTGTCAGTTCTTGCAGTCGAAGCAGAAGCAACTAGACTGCTTACTGAGAAATTGTTATTGATCACGTTGCTGTTCTCTCTCGTAGGTCTACATGACTCCGCTTGTGCCGTATTTTCTTGATTACAACGTTTTGGTTGCTGCTGTTGTTGTTGGATGTGCAGTTGCTGTTGTTGTGGTTGCTGCTGCTGATGTTGCTGTTGTTGATGCTGGTGCTGCAAACCTAACAAACGACTTTCAACAGCAGCCGCTGCTGCCGCTGCTGTCGCCGATGTTATGTTGCTGCACTCGTGCTCTCTTATTGATGGTATTTGATCAACAAGCGACTCGAGGCCACACAAGCTTTTATGAGCTACATCTGAGTTAATGTGTCCTGATTGAGAAGAATTCTGATGGCTTTGATTTCCCACGCGTGGAGCCAGATGCTGGTGGTGTGCAGAAATCAGCATATATGGATTCGCATTTTGTTCCTCGTAGCGCTGCCAGTTCTCCGACTGTTCCTGATGAAAATGCTGCATGGGGTGATGCAAGTGCTGATGTGTCAGTTTTTGGGCTGGCTGATGACTTTGGTGGGGATGCGGTGATAGCCACTGTTGGTACTGGATATGAGGATTAGCTGGGCTCGCATCGGCATCGTGCGCCGGACTATCATACTGGTCCTTATCCACTGATTGCGGTTGCTGTTGGCCTATCTCAACAGCTTTAGTATGCTCACCTGAGCGCACTTGGGAATCTGAGTGCTCGTCTGGTGGGTCGAAATCGACAGCGGTGCACATGTTTGGGGAGCTTGGAGGTGGCGTTTCACCCAAGTGGGGTTGATCCCGCATATCTAGTCCAATCTCCAAGTTCCCATGCTGACTCTGTTTCTGTGTAGAAAGGTGTTCGTTCTGGGAATCGATGTTAGGCGACGTGCCATGAGCAACGGTAATTTGGTGCCCTACCGGTGGAGTTCCATGACCGTGCACTTGGGTATAATTGCAATTAAGGGCGGGGGATGCCATCGGTGATGCCGATGCGGTGTACAAAAGGTGCGATGGTGGCGGGGTATTGTACAAACTGGGCGGCATTTGATGATTACTTTGTGGTGACGCTGCTATATGCTCCATGGAGAGTGTATGCATTGAGCTTACTGACAATCCTGGTCCTGTGTTTGGATTGTTGTTTCCGTGCTGAAGCGGTTTCACTGTCATTATGTTGTCAATAACGGGTTTCAGTTTCTTTGGTCTACCCCTCTTCTTTTTAGGAGTTTCAATGCTGCCACTGCCAGAGATTACCGAGAGGTTAAGTATATTGTTAAAATCATGATGGGGCATATGTTGTCCGCCTATGGTTATTTTACTGCCTACGGAATGATCAATAATCTCTTGTCCCTTTATCTTCTTTGGACGGCCCCGTTTTTTTTTCTCTATTGGCTGCTGTGGAAGAGATTGCTGCGAGCCGAACACAGACAAGTAAGTGTTTTCACTTAGAGGGGGATTCTGGTTCGATACTGTTAGCATGGGTCTTTCGTCTCCCGAATAGGAAAATGATCCACGGTCCGTCACATTATTAGTCGATGGCACATTGGTATTCATATGAGACATCAATTTTTCAGATTGAACCTGATTCGAATCCTCGGCAACAGATAAAACATTTTCACACTCCGCAACCCCTGCCCTTGGACCACAGTTACCCACGAAAGCCATACCCGCTTGATGGTCACTAATAGAAGTTTGAAGTGTTTGCTTGACTTTACCACTGGTTTCTGTCTGCTGCTGCTCGCTACACTGGCGGATCCTCTGATCTGTAAACACGCACTCCGACTCATCAATATGGGGTATCTGGCCGTTTAGAAAGTCGCGGAACTTCTTCAAAGCCGCATAAAACGGAACTTTGTCGGCAGCACGAGGCAATTGCGCACATCGTGCTGATGATGATGGCATCACCCAAATATACTGTAATGTAAAAAAAATTTTATTTAAAAATGCTGTCAAAAATATACTAAATATGGTACATGTAAAAATAGCTGAATTAAGGAAATTTTTCTAAATTTATTTTTTATCGTAGTGTTATTGAATTACTCGAGGTCATACGTTGGTTATATTTTAATTTCTTTTAATTTCTATAACACAACGATTTATTCCACTTAACTTTCATCACACTTACACTCCCTGGGGAGTGAACCCGACTATGATAGGACTAGCTAGTTTCGTCTGCACGACACCTCACCTTTTTTATCTTTACCGTACTTTATCCTAAACCAACGACGTTAAGTAGTTAGGAGAATTATTCTCCACACTATCGGTACGCTTCGCCACGTAAGCGCTCAAACTCTGAGAATTACATAATTTTACGAAGAAACACTTTAACTCTAATTTCTCTGGCATATTTCAACACATATTGTAAAAAGTTTATAAGATTCAAAAATTCAAAGATATTTTTATACCCTTGCAGAGGGTATTATAATTTCAGTCAAATGTTTTCAACGCAGTGAAGGAGACATTTCCGACCATATAAAGTATATATATTCTTGATCAGCATTACCAGGAGAGTCGATCTAGCCATGTCCGTCTGTCCGTCCGTTTGTCCGTCCGTCTGTCCGTCCGTCCGTTTCTAAGCCAACTATTCCCTCAGTTTTAAGTTTAACTTTCCCAAAAGTTGTCTTTCTATTGCAGGTAGTATATAAGTCGGAACGAGCCAGATCGGGCGGCTATATCATATAGCTTCTATAGGAACAATCGGAAATAAGAGATCAAAAAAATTATAACTTTGTTGTTTTTTTTTTGTTCTTTGGGATTTGGTAATATTTAAATAAAATGGAATTACGGTTTTAATTAAATTAAAATCGGACAACAACATCATATAGCTGCCATAGAAACGATGACCGAATGCTGCGCAAAATCGACATAGCTTCGTTGTTTTTAGTAATATAGGCATAGCAATCGAAATCTAGTCGATTTGTAATAACTGCAAGGTATATAAACTTCGGCTTGCCGAAGTTTGCTTCCTTTCTTGTTTTATCGTTTATCTAGTAGCGCCCTTAGTGATAATTGGAAATAAAAACGAGTTTTCTTCGCCACCAAATCCACAATAACCATATTCTTATTGATGGTAGTTTGGCCAAACAGAACTTTAGATAAAAAACAAGGAGAGTCGCTATAATCGAGTTTCACGACTATAAAACAACCGGTACTAACAATTTTGGATATCTCGAAATTCATACGGACGGAGAGACGGCCAGACAGACGGACATGGCTTAATCGACTATTAACCCTGATCAAGAATATTACCATACGAGTACGGATATAATACATAAGGCATGAAATAATGCGACGAAACTACACAATTTTTACTTCACGGATAAAGGGTAAAAAACGTCCCAGTGGTTTGCCACTTCTTATGTTGCCGGAAATTTGTCGAAACTTATAAAGAATTAAAAATTGTTTAAATATAAATAAGTTTAAAAAATACGTATATATATGTTAAAATAACTATTTTCAACCAAATCGAAAACAAAGAGTTCTTATATTCTTAAGAGAATAATTTTTAACAAGCGCAAAAACTAGCACTTACGGTGTCAGTGCCATCGACGCGATCAGGTTGACGACCAAAATGAAACTCCTTTTTTCCTGAAAACACCTCGAATATTAGTTTGCCATTGAAAACGGCTACTTTTGGCCGAAACCTCTGCAGCTTTTCCAGCAAAATTCGACTGCCCTCCTTTATTTCCTTTCTTGTAAGGTCAGCTGAACCTTTGGTGGCTCGCGCCACCATGTTAGTAAATCCAATTCCTTGCTTTAGCAGTTTGTGATCTTCATCAGCATTCATTTGCTCCTGAGTGAGTCCCGCCAAGTAAAGGCACTTCCAGAAGTGATTGCCTGGTCCTGCATAGTGATGACCCTTGTATGCGGCAAACAATCCAGGATTTATTCCGACCTGTAAGTTGTTAAAAAATCGATAGTTATTATTAGTCTCTGCTTATATTACATTTATTATTTTGTATAAACATCCGAAATTTACAACTCACTATAACGATATCAAGATTATCACACAGATGATCTGGAATTGTCCGTTTAATTACTTCCTCCTCGGACATTCCATTGAATCTGTCATGTTTTTTGCGTTCCTTGGGTTTCATGGTTTGCAATAGATCACCAGTACCATCTTCGCAGACTGAAGTGCCGCCAGATCTGCTAAAAAATAATTATAAAAATTCATAAATATGATTTTTAACATAATGTTAAACATACAAAAAACCCTTATGAAAAGTTTTCTGTTAATAAAATAATATAATAACTTTTACACTGCGAGAATAATTTGCATTTAACCATACGCCAAATATATGATAGTTGTAGGACAACGCCGTTTAAAAACTTGGTATGTGTACCACAATTAAAATACGGTTGTGAAAATTTCAAATCTCTAGTTTTTTAACTAAGCTTGCAAACTGTGTAGAAACAGACGTCAGACGGACATGGTTATCTTAACTCGTTTGGTTATGCTGATGGAGGATATATATATATACTTTATAGGGTGGAAAAATTCTTTCTCTGCGTTATAACCTTCTAACCAAAATTAAAATACCCTCTGCAAGGGTATAAAAACTGTACCTAATACAAAACAACCTGTTCCTGTTAGAAAAATGAATATGAACGAAAATTTTGCTTTTAATTAAAAATGGTTATCTCTCTTTACGCTAGTTTAAGAAGAGACACATTTTTTTCGGCTGCTTTGAAATATGCGGGTGCAGATATTTTGCAAGCTTTGGCATTTATCTGTTCGTTGTCAATCTGCCAACGCCCTTATTGACATTTGAAAACAGAAAAACATTTCTTAAATACTAGATCCATTACAGCAAGACCTTTTATATTTACATTGTACTATTTGTTTCCAAATTTTTTTAAGCGAAAAAATTTTTAATTTTTTTTATACCAGTTACTCGTAGAGTAAAAGGGTATATTGTATTCGTGCAAAAGTATGTAACAGCTAGAAGGAAGCGTTTCCGACCCTATAAAGTATATATATTCTTGATCAGGGTCACTAGCCGAGTCGATATAGCCATGTCCGTCTGTCCGTCTGTCTGTCTGTCTGTCTGTCTGTCTGTCCGTATGAACGCTGAGATCTCGGAAACTATAAAAGCTAGAAGATTGGCATTTTGCATGTAGATTTTAGAAGTTCCTACGCAGCGCAAGTTTGTTTCAAAATGGTGCCACGCCCCCTTTAACGCCCACAATAGCTTATATACGATTTTAAAAATTTAAATATTTCGGCAAAGTAAAAATGCAGTTTTATTGTGTTTATCAATACCTATCGAAATGTTGAAGAAATTTTTCAAATCGGACCATTCGTTAAAAAGTTATGCGTGATCAAAGTTGCTATCTCCATCTCCCTCGCACTCCCTTTACCTGAGTAACGGGTATCTGATAGTCGGGGCACCCGACTATAGCGTTCTCTCTTGTTTTGAATTAATTACGTTAGTAAAGTAGCCTCTCAGATTTAAAGCTAACGGAGGTCTTTTTTCTATTGTAGGTTATATTGAAACGGGGCGGATTGGACGAATAAATTATATAGCTGGAATAGGAACTTTAAAAAAAAAACAATTGTAAAAACGAACAAATATTATTGCTGCCATAGTACATATCCGAAAATAAATAGAAAAACATTAAGAATATCCCTATAACTCTTGTTGGTTGTCGACATACTAGCAGTTACCAGTTCAGAATATGACCACAATGGAATAATTATTCCCGTTACTCGTAGAGTAAACAAGTAAAAGGTAGAAGGAAGTGTTTCCGGCCCTATAAAGTATATGTTTTCTTGATTAGGATCAACTGCCGAATCGATGAAGTCATGTTATATTGCATAGAAGGGTGTGTGCAAAGTTTCAATTTGATATCTTAAAAACTGAGAGACTAGTTTGCGTAGAAACAGACAAACGGACAGACAGACATGCGTATACCAACTCAGGAGGCGATCCTGATCAAGAATATACATACTTTATAGGGTCGGAGATGTCTCCTTCACTGCGTTGCACACTTTTCACCAAAATTATAATACCCTCTGCAAAGGTAAAAATATTAAAAAAAAAAATTTGTTTTTTCGATTTATTAAAATATTTCTTTTGAGATTTAGCAATTATTTACTATATCCGAATTACATTTTTAGTTTTGTCAATATCGGACAACAATATCATATAGCTGACATAGAAACGATGGCAAAATGCAGCGCAAAATCGACATATTTCATTGTTTTAAGTAATATAGGCATAGAAATCGAAATGTAGTCGAATTGTAATAACTGCAAGGGTATATAAACTTCGGCTTGCCGAAGTTTGCTTCCTTTCTTGTTTTTTTTTAATTGGTTAGCTGATCAATATATAAGATACCCATAGTCGAATCACTTGAATATAGCTTTTCTTCCTGTTATTTATTATATTTGAGATATATCTATTTTAACGACGAACGTTTTACTTACTCCTGTTGAATCGCTTGTGTTGTTAATTGCGTGGTTTCAGCACTGTCAGCAACCAACTTTTTTTTGCGCCCTCTCTTTTTTGGTGTCGGCTTAGAGTGTAAGCCGCATTGAGAGTTATCAGTTTGCTCCAAAATAATTGTACTATGTTGGGTGGGTTGGTATACTTCTCCGCTTAAACACTCTGGAGCACCATTTGGCGTTGGCATTGAAACTGGTCCTGTCGCGTATCCCGTCGTTCCAGTCGTTACATTTTCCATGTGGCGATGGGCTGCCGAATGCATGCGCATTTCCTCACCCATAAAACTGTACGGATCGACCACAGATGCATGACTGGAGCACCGAGTGCCCCCACTTAGCTCGATATGTGTCTGGGAGGCGGAAACCTGTACTTGATTACCGTTGGATGAAGATGCACTGGGGTCGTTGTGAGCTTCTCCAGAGAGAGGATTCTTTGCCAATAGCAGCTCATCAGACTTTTTCTGATTTTGCGACATAAGCACGATGTTAGGATGTTGCATTTGGTGTTGAGGGGTAACCGAGTGAGTGGACGAACTATGCGAATTCGGAGTTAAAACGTCGCCGGCACTGGTCTCGTACCCATCATCTTGATTTTCAGGCTTTGCGTTGCTTGGAGAGAGCGTTCTGAAAAACATTTTTTAAATAGTTATATGAAAATAGAATATGAGAATATAAGGCCAACCATTAATACTATTCGAAATTCTACAAAAACTCTAACGGCCAAAAGTTTTAAAAACAAATTTAAAAAAAGGTTTTTAACGATAACGTTTACTTAAATATTGTTTACTTATTTTGTTAGTATTAAAAGAAAAACAAAGGGTTCCCAATTCGGACATATCTAACTTATTTAATGGAATATGGTAAGATCGGCCAAATTATAAACAGAACATAAAGACCACCTGGAATCTATAAAAAAATAATATCATAATGTATTTGCAATTTTTTTTCAAAAGAACAGATATATGCCAATATGGACCAAATCCATGGCACTTATAGGATATCGTCGTCCGATTCAACCAAATTTCCAAAGTTGTATTTTTAATCTCAATTGAGAATAACAAAAAAACACAAACTTATTTTTAATGTTTTTCTGGGTATATGAAATTTTACTAGATATGACCGCTTCCAAACGGAGTTTCGGGTTTACGGGTTCTTTATACTTTTAATGAGTTATCCATTATTATTATTATTTATTATTATAAAAACATTTTGTTTTGAATGATTTGGTCTCAGGAATCATCAGACGAGACATTTTCCAAGTCAAAGAAGTATATTCGAAGTTTTAACGAGTCAAAATACTTAACTAGCTGTTTGACGTTACCACAGAAAATAAAAATGCCTTACCAGCAAATGTCGCCCGCCTCTTCATTGTTTGCCATCATCTACTGGAGGCATTATAATTTTACAATTGGTCAACCAAATAACGAATTGAATTAAAGTTTCAGATTTTCGTTTCGATATATTGGCACAGTGTTTCGATACAGCTTAAAAATGGCTTTCTGTTTTTATACCCTTGCAGAGGGTATTATTGTTGTTAATATAAGCATGTCCGTCTGTCTGTCCTTCTGTCTGTTTCTACGCGAACTAGTCTCTCAGTTTTAAAGATATCGGCCTATAGCTGCCATATAACTGAACGATTTGAAATGACATAACTTTGGTGTTTTTAAAGTTAGGAAGTTGGGATTTTTTATGAGTATTATAAATGCATCATATGAAGAATTTTTGAGAATATAATTTACAGGATAGTCTGCAAGGGTATATCAACTTCGTCTCCACCCGAAGTTAGCTTTCCTTTCTTGTTTTTAATCTACGGTAGTTTTCTCAACTAGACAGCAGAGTATTATATGTGATATTATTTATTAATTAATTACTAATACTTTATTAATACTTTTAGCCAAGTTCGGTGATACGGATCTTTAGGTTGCTTTGTTTTAATTCTAGAAGTTTGCCTATTAAGAACGTGCTTTCTTCTGGCAAACTTTGTTACTCATGCATTAAAATGTATGAGATAGTTAATGTTTGTATACCCTTGCAGAGGGTCAAATGTTTGCAACGCAGTGAAGAAGGATCAGCATCTCCAGGAGAGTCGATCTAGCCATGTCGGGCGAAAGCTTTCATAGGAACAATCGGAAATAAAATTTAAAAAGTATAACTTTGTTGTTTTCTTGTGATTTTTGGGATTGGGTAATATTTAAATACTATGGAATTACGGTTTTAATTAAATTAAAATCGGACATCTATTTCTTATAGCTCCCATGGAAAAATATAAAAATTAAAAAAAATAAAAATGAAACAAATTTTTATTTTGCTGTTTTTCTATTTATCAAAATATTCCTTTGAGATATAGTAATTATTTACTAAATGAGAATTACGCTTTTAGTTTTGTCAAAATCGGACAACAATATCATATATCTGCCATAGATATTTTACCATCGTAAAATACAGCCCAAAATCGACAAGCTTTATTGTTTTTAGTGATATAGGCATAGAAATCGAATCGTAGTCGTTTTGTAATAACTGCAAAGGTATATAAACTTCGGCTTGCCGAAGTTTGCTTCCTTTCTTTTTAGAGATGATGTCATTTATCTCTCTTAAATTTAATTTGCATTAAAGTATTGAAATTGACTTTTTATTGGGAGTTTTCTAAATTTTTAAGTTATCCTCTTTATAACATGGTATTGGACCGTATTTATTTAATTAATTATGGTTAATTCCCTGCAAAATCTATCATTTTTCACGAATTTTTATTGGCAATACGAATAGGTTCAGTAACATTTTTGTTTTCCCATGTGATAATACAACATTTAAAATATTAAAAAGTGAGTGAGATATAGGCAATCTCCGTCGGCAGCTCGAAAAACCGGTAAAGGGGAAAAAAAGTCGAAAACTTCGATTTTCTCCCAAAAATACAAGTTATTTGTTGTTGTAAAAATAATAAATGTTCCCGAAAACAAAAAGCGTTACCTGAGGAATTTAGTAAAGAAGTACTGTACGATTCGTCCAGCAGATTTTGCAGGATCGTGTACACCGACATTGGCAAGTTTTCAGGTTTTTTGCATTCAGAAACATATAGTAAGTCGGGAATAAATTCTTCAAACTGACTTATTAATTTTCGGGTATTAAAACTTTATTTTGACTAATAAATGGCTACTTACAGTTTGAACGCTGTGGTCGGCTCCTCGTGAAAATCATCCATTATAAGATCATGGTAAGCTTCGCGCAATGGCTGTGATTGCTGTGTCGGCTGATGTTGGTTTTGATGAGTTTGCTGCTGTTCATGTTGCAAATGATGTTGCTGGGAAATAAGGGACGGCTGGTGTAGGTGCCCATGACACTCCATGGGATGTTGAAGCGGTTGCTCTTGTTGGTGCTGACGTTGGTGGTCATTTCGATGGGTACCAAACAACGGAGAACTCTGATAAGGGGGGATATAGCTGGCATAACTAGCATGCTGCTGATGCCGAGGACTGCTTTCATGCATGCTTTGTGGCTGGTGATTTTGATGAAGATGCTGCTGCTGCATCATTTGTGTATAAAAATTATTATGCAACTGACTATCCATGATAGAAGGCGCTTCTGTTTGGCCATATTGCTCCTGCGTCGCATTATTATGGTGGGGCTGCAATGCCATTGGAATCGCTTGTGAAAATGCACCCGTTCCAGAGCTTTCCTTCTCGATTTGAAGTAAAAGATCAGAGTGACGATGCTGATGTTGGTATGTCAGTTCTGGACTAACATCGACAGGCTCTTGCTTGCTCCCGCTGGACGCTGACTCTATGTGCTGCTGCGACTGCCCAGACTGATCATGGTGAGGCGTCCATAAAGAAGTCCTTTGATCATCCAGCAAAATATCACCCGTTTCAGTCGTTACTGCTAACTTAGTAGGAATTCTTAAGTTCAAATTGGAAGAGTCATTTGCACAACCATCGATTTTATTGTTTGCTAATATACTTGTGGAACTACTAGAGTTATACAGACCAGCCGTACTGTACTGCAGTTTGTTATCAATGATCGATGACGATGCTGTCGGCGCTTCTCCCAGGGCGCCATGCCTTGGTTGCTCGCACTGCCCAACCGGCATGCTTGATGAAGAGGTTTGAGGAGCTGGAACTACCAATTCCACGCTAGTAACCAATGCTTGCTCTGGTGGCACATAACAGTCGTTATCGAATGGCACCATTTTCTCTGGACTTTTTCTCTCTGAACTGCCAACAGATAATGTCCCCTCAATGACGCTATTGCAGTTGCTTGGCAAATGCTTTGCCATTTCATTTGGCTTGTTCTCTGACATTCTTGCATTTTGATCAACGTCAGGGTCGTTAATTGGATTGCACACATCATTGACCTGGCTGCTGTTTAGTTCAAGAGTGGACAGCTTCAGCCGTTTGCGATTATTAGGCAGGCCGGGAAGATACTTCTCTGGTTTCTTATTGTTGCCACTTTCTGAATTAGTTAGGTATGGCGTTGATGGTGTCAATGTCGGCACTGTTCCATCTGTCGGTGCCAAGCTTTCATCCACCTTTGATGCCATTACAGTGCGAACGGGAATCTTTGCCCCCTGCACTTTGGCTTGACCAGTCACTGAAAATTTCAAAGCCTGCAGAATTCTTATAAAATCCTGTAAGGCAGCAACAAAACTTATTGCTTGTATTTGAGCTATTCCTAAGTCTAATGAAGCTACTGTAGGCGCGTGAGTGAAGGAACTACTTATCAGTGGGATGTTTTCACTTTCCACTTGCATACCCTATTTATAAAACGTCCATCGTCAATTAATCGTTTCCAATAGCATCTCCATCAAAAATGATATTTCGTACACTATTTCTCATGCCTTAGTCTCAATCAAATTACTTCGTTAGGTGTGTTAAGTACCAGATGCGCTATAAGCATGCCTGAAAATAAAATTGAATATAAATTTAAGTTAATCAAAAGGAAATGATTCTATTTTCACATATAGTATTATGGTAAAACATTTACAGACTTTCAGGACTTTTTTTACATTTGCAATCAATTTTATAACTTTGGTCAAATCCTTATAACTGATTGAAAGACTCATTTCATTTTTCGAGGGCAGACAAATTTGTACATAATATAGATATATAAGTTGAAATTTCTCACCAAACAGGGAAAAGTTTCTTTCCCCAATAACAGTCTTATCAATAATGCAAGAAAAATTCGTCTTGTTTATTTACACCTGTTTTTATAATGCTTATTTTACCAGTTTCTGTTAAGGCTCAAAGATATAAATATATAAGTCTATTGCTGAAGTGATTTTTGACGGGAAGAAATGAGTCCCATCCGAAACTTTTCCATTAGTAATAGATAGTTTTAGATTTAGATTTTAAAAAATGATTTTCTATTTTTCTTCCAGAAAAGACTACTTCATTTTTTGAAGTCGGCAGCAGAATAATTTCAGTCAAAAGTTTGCAACGCAGTAAAGGAGATATTTCCGACCCTATAAAGTACATATATTCTTGATCAGCATCACCAGAAAAGACGATCTAGCCATGTCCGTCTGTCCGTCCGTCTCTCCATCCGTCCGTCCGTTCTACGCAAACTAGTTCCTCAGTTTTAAAGCTATCTGCTTGAAACTTTTCCAAAAGTTATCTTTCTATTGCAGTTAGTATATAAGTCGGAGCGAGCCGGATCGGGCGACTATGTCATATAGCTCCCATAGGAACAATAGGGAAAAAGAATTCAAAACAAGAAAGAATGCATCATATGAATAATTTTGGAGAATATAATTTACAGAGTATTCTGCAAGGGTATATCAACTTCGGCTCCGCCCGAAGTTAGCTTTCCTTTCTTGTTTTTTATTTTTTTTGGTTCTTTGGGATTTGGTAATATTTAAATATTATGGAATTACGTTTTTCATTAAATTAAAATCGGACAACAATATCATATAGCTGCCATAGAAACGATGGCAAAATACAGCCCAAAATTGACATAGCTTCATTTTTTGTATAACTGCAAGGGTATATAAAATTCGGCTGGCCGAAGTTTGCTTTCTTTTTTGTTAGAAATAATTACTTTTAAATTAAAAATTGTTTATTTTACCAAAAAATATTTAACAAAAAATTGTTCGCCCCCATCCTTTAAGAACCCAATTCCTTAAAACCAAGATTTTAGAGCTCTTTCCAAAATTAAAATATATTTTTCTTTTTGTGGACATGCATATATCGTGCTGGAATCATTTCAATTGTGTTAAACATCTCTATATACAACAAATAGATGGTAAGTGCTTAAATATCTGCGAAGTGGGCCGAAGGAGAAAATTTTAGATAGTGAGAATGTTTTATTATTTTCGTCACAAAATTTTGTAATAAAAAGAAATAAATAAGTTTTTTATACCCTTGCATTTAATACAAAACGACTACATTTCGATTTCTATGCCTATATTATTAAAAACTATAAAGCTACATACATATGTCAATTTTGCGATGTATTTTACCATCGTATCTATGGCAGCTATCTGATATTTTTGTCCAATATTGACAGAACTAAAAGAGTAATTCTGATATAGTAAAACAGTTTTTGGGACACATAGATTTTATTATACCCTTGCAGAGGGTATTATAATTTCAGTCAAAAGTTTGCAACGCAGTGAAGGAGACATTTCCGACCCTATAAAGTATATATATTCTTGATCAGCATCACCAGGAGAGTCGATCTAGCCATGTCCGTCCGTCCGCCTGTACGTCCGTTTCTACGCCAACTAGTCCCTCAGTTTTAAAGATATGCTTGAAACTTTCCCAAAAGATGTCTTTCTATTGCAGGTAGTATATAAGGCGGAACGAGCCGGATCGGCCGACTATATCCTATAGCTACCATATAACTGAAGGATCGGAAAGGCCATAACTTTGGTACTTTTAAAGTTAGGACGTTGGGATTTTTTATGGGTATTAAGAATGCATCATATGAATAATTTTAGAGAATATAATTTACAGAATATTCTGCAAGGGTATATCAACTTTGGCTCCGCCCGAAGTTAGCTTTCCTTTCTTGTATACATTTACCATTGAATTGAGCTTGTCGTGATATTTTTATACCCTTGCGGTAAAAATTGTAATATCATCCAATTTTGGTCAGAAGTTTGTAATGCAGTAAAGGAGACGTTTCCGACCCCATAAAGTATATTTCATACCGTTTGAGAGCTAAGTTTAAAAGCTAGCGATCTGAAACTTTCACAGTCGTCCTAAAACATGTGTATGCAGGTTAAGTTTGAAAAGCGGACCCCGATCGGACGTCTATATCCTATAGCTCCCATAGGAACAATCGGATATACCTTGCAAGAATTGATGATATTTCGCGCAGTTTAAAAGCTTTTGACATCAATCTTTCCAAATCCTATATTTTTATGGATACTTTGATCAGGGTAAATGCGGTTGCCGATCGGACGTCTATATCCTATAGCTCCCATAGGAACAATAGGGTTAAAATTTAATGATTTTAAGGAAATGAATTTTTCCAGGTCTTATTTACTTACGCATACCTTGACCAGAGTAAAAGCGCTTGCCGATTGGACGTCTATATCTTATAGCTTCCGTAGGAAATATTGGTAAAGGCTGCGAAAATATCCATTTTTTTCTATTTTTATATGACATTTTTGCAGTATTAAAGCTATTGAAATGAAACTATGCAAATCTAGTTTATTTATACCTTATTCCTTTCGCTACTTTTTCAATTTTAGCAATTTCGGTAAAGTTTGCAAGGGTATTAAAACTTCGGCTTGCCGATGATTTAATATATATGAGGACTTTGGAAAGTATTTTAGGGGGAGTATTATTTTTTTAATCATTGTATGCAAATATGTTTATGAGTGTTCCTTTCGGGACTGGTAAATACGTTTGATAGAAATATGTATGCATACACACAATATTTAGCAAAACCCCAAAATGCAACGAAGCGAAAAATGGCAGTGGCAAGCTCTGAATGTGTGCACGTACTTGCATTTATATGTATGAGCCCACATGCACAAATGTATGTGCTTACATATGTATGTGTCCAAACTACTGTACCAGAAATTTTAGCAAAATCAAAAACAACAGCCAAATGAGTACGCACTCTCGAAAAAGCTCAAATTGTGAGTTTGTGTGAGTTTGAGAGATGGTTTTTGTGAGACAAAATATACAGTTACTAAGCAGTATACAACGCGCCTTAGCCCGCGTACCAATATGTATACAATATTAAACACATTTTAGTCGTGTGAAAACAATATTGTCTTTTAAATCTGAAAATATATAACAAAAAAAATTTAACTAAGAAAACCAAAACAAAAAAAATGGTTTTCAAAAACTACACTTATAATAGCAGCTAGTCAAAAAATGTTGTCACGGAAATCTCTACATTTTATGTATGCAAATACAATTTCATCTGTGCTTGGTTAAAGTCAGGCATTGTTTCGATTATAACATTTTCTACGCAAAATAATGTAGTAAGGACAGTGGTGCATACAAATTTGAAGGGCCCTTGTAGCCAATTGCTCTGCAGCAAAAATACAACAAAAATTTGTCCAAAACTGCCCAAAACTTTTCAATGACGTTAAGGTATGGTGACTGGGCAGGTGGATTCACCACATGCTGCTGAATGTTTAGGACTGTTATTCTGGTTAATACCGAAATTTATCGTGTATGCCCAGTTTTTCAGCAGTTTTCAGCAGGTTTTTCTTTAAAATTGCTTGACCGTGGCTTTTAGGTGTTTGTTTTCAAGCTCCGTATAAGGTCGCCGCCAAACATATTGAACCAAAAAGGTTAAGTTTTGACTCGTCTGCAAATTATACTTTATCACAAAACAGAATCAAAAGAAGAATGGTCTCCCTTGTCCCTAAAAAAGTATAATTTTGTTGTTATACCCTTGCAGAGGGTAGATTGACGAACGGACGGATAGACTGACATACAGATAGACGGACAGACAGACGGATTGGCAGTTCAAAAAAAAATATCCCAATCAAAAATCGAAATCAACTCATCTAAAAATGTTATTATATTCTTATGAGTGACTACTTTTGAAACGTATAAATTTTCCTTTATGGTAAAAAAATGTGCACAACATTTTTTTTAGCATTATTACGGCATTTATATATATGTATATATTTATATAAAATGTGGCGGAAGAGTATAGGTAAAGTAGCTATTAGGTAATTTATGGAAATGAAAACCACGGTATAGTAAAAGGTTCTCAATTTTCCAGTAATCTGGGTAAGGTTATGGGAAAAAAATGTAAAAAAAAAACATTTTTAAAAAATGTAGATTTTTTTATTATTTGGAGTGAATAGTTTTTTCAAAGTTGCAGTTGAATTATCATGTTTTTAAACGTAGTTATGCCTGATTATTAAATCATTTGAAAATAAAAATAAAGTGTATATGTGCCAAAATTGGGTTGTCTAAAATTTTTAGTGGAATTCTAAAAATATTTATACGCATATTTATTATACAAAAAAATAAAAATTTAACTTTAGAAGATTAAGCAAAATAGAAAACAAACAAGAAAGGAAAGCTAACTTCGGGCGGAGCCGAAGTTGATATACCCTTGCAGAATATATGATGCACTCTTAATACTCATAAAAAATCCCAACTTCCTAACTTTAAAAACACCAAAGTTATGGCATTTCCGATCAATCAGTTATATGGCAGCTATAGGATATAGTCGGCCGATCCTTATGAAATTTGGTAGGTCGGATTGATTGGCCAAATATAACACCCATATAAAATCCCAACTTCCTAACTTTACAAACACCAAAGTTATGGCTTTTCCGATCGTTCAGTTATATGGCAGCTATAGGATATAGTCGGCCGATCCCTGCCGTTCCGACTTATATACTGCGTGCACAGGAAAGAAGGGTGTGTGCAAAGTTTCAATTCGATAGCTTTAAAACTGAGAGACTAGTTTGCGTAGAAACAGACAGACGGACAGACAGACGGACAGACGGACAGACGGACATGGCTATATCAACTCAGGAGGTGATCCTGATCAAGAATATATATACTTTATAGGGTCGGAGATGTCTCCTTCAGTGCGTTGCACACTTTTGACCAAAATTATAATACCCTCTGCAAGGGTATAAAAAGTAACATTGGCGCTAATAAGTACATAGAGTCTTTCAAACTCGAACTGAATGATTACCCCGCCAGCGTACTTATCTTAATCGTTTTTTTTCGTAAAACATTATTTTGCGCGCCAAAAATGTATACGGTATAAAATCTACTACGAAATAAAAAAATTTGTTTTTTTAAGAAACGTTTAGCTAAATAGTATCCACTTTTCGTTTATACTTTTTAAGCTTCCACTAAAATAAAATCTGAAGTTTCCAAATGCTTAAAAAAAGGTATTTTTAGGCTATGCTAAATGTGTCAATTAAAGATATTTAGTGAATGTCTTAACAGTAAAAATGGAAAAGAACAATGGTTCAGTCGTTGCTGAGTAATTTGGTTACAAACTTAGAAACAAGGTTTCAAGAAAAACGAATTTAAAGTTTGTCTCTTTTAAAGACTTGAACATTTTTTTTAATCCAAATTTTTAAGACGTTTCTTTAAATAATTAATGCTTAGAAATATGGATAAAACCAATTTTCACAAAAGGTGTTAAGATGCTAACCCATTAGTTTTGAAGAATGACCCAGAAATTTATTTTGTTGAAATAGGCCTGCACAATATATTTAAATTTAAGAACGTACACAAAATATGAAGATAAACTTAATTTAACTACAATTCATAGACCAAAAATCAAAAGCTTAACTTTTTAACTTTCGGTTTAATTACTAGACATTGAAAATGTTTTTTTGACCGTTATATTAGACTTAAGTACCCCTATAGGCAAGAGATATTCATTGTCGCTAAGCAACACTCTATAAAAAGTAGTAAAAAGGAAACGACAAATTTTGGTATCTTAAGGATCTCTGAATTTGTACGAGTGTTTTCCGATTCCAGCAATTCAAAATTTCGTTTGCAAGGGCATTGTGAAATTTTATGTATTATTAAAAAAATGCATACATGTTAATGTATGTATATATGTACATGAGTTAAATAAATAAACAGAGACATGTGCAAACATACACAAATGTATATAGCAATTTATTTTTACGTATAATATTCTTTATATGCTATGCTGTGCTGTGCCTACCTATTTGGATTCGGACTCACGGATACGAAATACAAACACACGGACCCGATACCAAAATAAAAGATAAAAGACTAGTCGCCATTCGACTCGTTTTTTTGTTCACATGTATATGCGTTCATTTATGTATGTATATGGTATATACATATATGTATTCCTGCCTGTGGTTTTGCTAGAGATGATGATGATTCTGCTTCTGTTTTCGCTTTCCACAGCGGCTGTGGCAATAGCTAGAGAAACGGGAGCAAGGCGAGAGGAAGGAGGAGAAAACGACGACTCGACCAACAAAAATAAGTTTGTTTGCCTGTATGAATTTATGTAGAGAATATTTCTGCAAGTACATGAGCATGTACTCACGTTTCGTTCGACGGCTTGAGCACAGGATAAGTACAGGGGAATTCGCACACATACATAAAAGTTACATTTTCATCAATTTCTTGTTTGAAGCACTGCTCCTTAACTTGGCTTCGCATTATATTGCACATTTTGCATAATTTCAATTTCGTATGTATATGCAGACATATGTATGTGCATATATTGTAGTGTATGCATACATACACACACACATCAGTTTAGAGAGGCAGAGTGCGAACAAACTGGACACACACGTTTCACACGGCAGTTAGAAGGAGTTAAATGGCACTGTATCGCAGATGTATCGTAATCAGAAAACAAAACAGAACTTTGGATATATGATAATTTTCAACTTTCTGTTCATTCGACACAGTACACGACGACAGGCCACGAACAGCAACCGACACCAATAAAGCCGCAAATAGAAAGACGAGAAAAGAAAGCTTTGCTGACTTATGTGCAGTTCATATGAGCTTTTTCGACCGAGACTACGTACATAAACCGACAATGTCATCGATGTTTTAAAATATAGTTAATATCGATATTTGGCAGGTTATCATTGATGTTTTTCCATCTCTAACTTGTACCGAAAAAAATGGTCGTTATTCAAACATTAAAAAATGTTAACACCAAAGACCAATATAAACTCCTGATTATATTGGTCTTTGTTAACACGATACAATATCTCTTTGGTTCTTAAGCACGTCTATCATCCGTTAATCGTCGTTTTATCGATTCCATTTCTCTTAGCTTTTTTCGACCGAATCGACGTAAGCAACTCGCTACTATGTGGTGCGTTGCGGTACGTTTTGTTGTTACGTTGCACTCGAAACGGGATTTTGAGAAACACTCTAGCCCGTTTAGGTCAGTGGTGCACTTAAGCAATCTTTCATTGGGATAGTTTATTAATTTAATAGTAACTTTATCCACCGATAAAGAGCACTAATGAACATGGGTAAATTGTTGTTGAGATTCTGCAAAAATTTAAACACGCCTTTTAATTTGTCTTCCTAAAGATGCGTTAAGGTATTTCGAAATAACCTGTTTGGGATTCACTCCCGTTCTCACGAATTATAGTATTCGACGGATACGTAAAATGAGCGAGTGTCGATGTCAGTCGTAAGGCGCTGTGTGTGTGTGTGTGTGTGTGTTGCAGTTGTACGTATTTTATTCTTATCTTATTTATCTTATTTCTACTTGGATTTAAAAAGTGAAATTAATCTAAGCTGCAATTGGGATGTCGATGAGGCAGTCCGAGAACAGCTATAAAGATCCCATATTTGTTGTTAGCGTTTACTATGCTTATGTGAAGTGTCATGTTTGTTGAGCTGGGCCAATATGTACTCATGGAAAGCTTTATTGAAAGAATGGGAAATAATCGTATTTACAGAGAAATTGCTTTGCTAATTACATAAACTCTTTGATTTTAAACATTGTCGATTTACTATCTCGAATGACTAGGCACAACTTCCTGAAATTTATGTACATATTTACGTAGAGCAGACACACATAGATAGATATGTTAATAAAAGACACAGGTTATCATACTTCGAATGTTCATAAATAGGTATGTATTGTGCAAAATATCATTTACTCGTGTTTATGTAAAAACCTTGAACAATTTTTGAGCTTGGAACGAATCAATTTAACGAACGGGGGAAGTGAACAGCTGATACATTTCAGATAGTTACACACACACTATGTAAACAAATAATTTTATTTACTTTAAAGCTTATTAAAAGTAAGTAATTAAATACGTTAATTTAATTATATAAATGAAGCTAAAATTCTGCACAAACTTGTATTTCATTGCAAAGGGATATTTTTTATGTACATTTGTATACATATATGTAAAAAAAAAAGTAAGCCAACTTCGCCATTGCAAAGGGATATTTTTTATGTACATTTGTATACATATATGTAAAAAAAAAGTAAGCCAACTTCGCCAAGCCTCACAGCTATAACAAATGGTAAAATGCAATAAAGATTTGTTGATTTACCGATTAGGTACATTAGCAGCTGTATTTTTTTATATAAAACTTGAAATGCATATTTAAAATCGAAAGAAATATCTTATCTCAATTCGCATATACTGAAACACACAAAATGAATTCGATTTTCCTATTTTTTAAATTTAGAAAAATTGAGTTGAGACAAGTTGCCTAAAGCGCCACAATATTTCAATATAATTTGTATTTAAATTTAAATTTTTTTACTGTCTATTATGCTTTGTTCATATTCTCTTTCGAAATATGCATCGAATTGTAGCACAGGTGTCGAAATAAACAAGATTTAAATAAAAGCCTAGTACTCAGATGGAAAAACGAGTTTCCTAACGGATAAACTTTAATCTTTCCAGTGTGAAGGCATTTTTTTAGAGTTCATCAGAATTAAGTATGGTACGGTCGTACTTTCAATCAGCTGTGATTGTTGACAAACACTTAAAATTCAAAAGACTCGCTCTCATCCCGAAGAGATTTCGTCGATCTGAGTTTTGGGCTTCTGGCTTGAATGAATGTTTGGGATTTTCGTCAGTTGCAGTCCATTATTTGTCTTCGTGGTCTGAAATATCTTTTTTTTAAACGTTTCTTTCACCTTTATATACTTTCTAAGAACTTTGTTTCTTACATGTTATAGGGGCAATTGAAAAGAAAAGAATAATTCTTGACGTTCAACCATTAGTTTTTTTAGCAAATCAATTAAGAGTAAAAAATGTATTTTTTTTAAGAAATTTAGTTTTTAAATTCAAGTAAACTGCATTGCTGTGCTATTGCTACAATAGTCTTTTTATACGATTGCAGAGAGTATTATAATTTCAGTCAAAATGTTGCAACGCAGTGAAAGAGACATATCCGACCCTATAAAGTATATATATTCTTGATCAGCATAACAAGCCGATCTAACTAGTCTCTCAGTTTTAAAGCTATCTGCTTGAAACCTTCCCAAAAGTTGTCTTTCTATTGCAGTTAGTATATAAGTCGGAACGAGCCGGATCAGGCGACTATATCATATAGCTCCTATAGAAACAATCGAAAAAAAGTTAAAAAAAATTATAACATTGCTGTTTTTAATTTTTGTTTTGTATTCTTCGGGATTTTGAAATATTTAAAATTTTAAAAAAATCGCAGTATTCGTTGGAAAAAGTTACAGGTACAATGAAGCGTTTATATTCTTGATCAGGATCAATGGCCGTCTCGATTAAGCCAATTATTCGGTCAATATCTTTCGACACACTAAAATAGCACTATTATAGTTATAGGACATATTAAGTGTTCATTATGACGTCACTGTATATTTTAGAAATGGAGTTTAAATATTTGATAGAGCGCAGAAGAGCGAAAATCTAAAATTGTTGAAATTCATTATCAGCTGGGGCATAATTATTTTGAAATTGGAATCTTATAGTCGATGCACTTGCCTATAGCAATTCCGCTTGTTTTTTTTGTGGACCCATTGCGAGAGACTCGATAAATAAAACTGTTTCAATTAATTTAGGAATCCGACTCTAAAGCTGTCTTTTGTTTTACCCCGAGATCACATCTAGATATTTAATCGAATTTATATTCTGTTTTACGCAGGAGAATGTTGTTCGCCGGCTAAAAGGAATGGTAACATGTTTAATTAGAAGACGACGTATGAGACTCAAGAGAAGAGGCGCTAAAATTCAACGTGCTTAGAGGAAAAGATCTGACTGATTAACAAGCTACGAAATTGTATATACAGGTCGTTTCGTTATGTCTGATTTGGGAAGCGGAGATGAAGGCATCTCAGGATCAAGTAAGTGAAAGCTATGTTTATCGACAGACATATACAAATTGGAATATTTCAGAATACAATGTCGCAAACATGGAGGGTTCCTCCAGTAGGAACGAGTTTGATTCCTCAGTAAAAGGTATAAAGTTGTCTGTCTATTATTTCCTTTTTCTTTTGCTCCCATTCTTTTTGTTTTAGGTGGCAGCGGAGTGGAACAGGAATTGGCCACCAAAATGCTTCAAATACAATCCAAACGATTTTATCTGGATGTTAAACAAAATCGAAGAGGTCGCTTTATAAAAGTTGCAGAGGTAAATATAAGCACTGTGGGGCTATGACTTAAGCATTTGTGTTATTTCAAACTTAAGACAAGAAAGAAAGCTATCTTAACAAGAAAGCTAACTTCGGGCGGATCCGACGTTACTCCTTGCATAATATTCTGTAAATTATAACTCCAAAATTATTCATATGATGCATTCTTAATACACATACTTCTTTTGAATTTGACATATCTACCCTTTTCAGCCTCTTTTATAATGCGAGGGAGTGACAGTAACGGGCAGTAACGGTCATAGAATTAACTATATAGGATATAGTCGGCCGAACCTTATAAAATTTGGTAGGTCCGATTGATTGGCCAAATATAAATCCCATAGAAAATCCTAACTTCCTAACTTTACAAACACCAAAGTTATGGCATTTCCGATCAATCAGTTATATGGAGGCTATAAGATATAAGATTCCGACTTATATACTGAGTGCAAAGGAACGAAGGGTGTGTGCAAAGTTTCAAAACTGAGAGTCTAGTTCGCGAAGAAACAGACAGACGGACATGCTTATATCAACTCAGGACGCGATCCTGATCAAGAATATATATAATTTAACCTCTGCAAGGGTATTGCATTTTCATTTATTGTATGTTTAGCTTTGAATTTTTAATACCTAATAAAATTAATTTATAGAATTTACAAAACAATAAAGTTACATTTTTTTAAGCAATACGATTAAAATCTTAACAGTCTCAAATAAATATACATGTCCTTGACAGCAATACATATAAGACGTTAAATTTTTGTAAATTGAATATGTAATCGAATATAATTACCTTATATTGAATACGTAAAAACTATATGGCACAAAGTAATTTGTTGTTTAATTTTGTACTGTACTGTCGGTTGAATCAACCAAAATATGTTTATTGTATTTTATTATTTCTTCTTATAGTGAAAACTTTTTCATTTTTCTTAGACTTTTGCTTTTATAATTCCCAACCAATTTCAGAGCTTTTTTAAAACAAGAGGAAACAAAATAGACCACTAAAAGTTAGTTAGTTTTAACAATTTTAAGCTCTACATGAATTCATGAACCTGACAAACTGAGCGGCGAATGCTTCAGAACCAGAGAAACAAAAATTTTCCATTCTAAAGTATTTGTTAGCTTCAAAAACTAAAAGTCCCGAATGCATTGTTTAATATACGCGAGCACAAATTAAATTAATATTCTGATATCGAAAAAACAATTACGATAACTCGTCGCATCTTCCTCGTAAAGGTATATTTTTCCATATATATTCGTGAAGAACGAATTTATGCCGCTTCCGCCAGATAATTTGTCCGATCGTTCCTATGTTTATTAGTTGAACCTTTTTTGATATGGATTTTGTTTTTGTGTTCTGTCAAATTCTAAGATCCTAAAAAAGCGCGTCGATAAGGTTAGTAAGTTAAAATTAAAAAGTTTAAAGTTACAAAATATTAAGGGGAGATGAGAAATGAGTTCTTTTCATACCTTTTATTTTTGTACTTTTGTAGAGCTTCGATTCACAAAGTCAGAAAGTTGAGACATTTCCGACCCTTAAATCTTTATATATTCTTGATCAGCATCGATCTAGCAATGAAATTATAAAACCCTTTTCTGGGGGATAAACGGCAAACCGATTTAAAAAATATTTTCTCCGGCAGAAAGAAAGATCGTTGCAATTTATTCAAATTATATTTAAATATATTTTAAGCGGGAGGGACAATTTAAGATTCTTTTGGTATTTCAGTCAAAAGTTTGCAGAGCAGTGAAGGAGACATTTCCGACCCTATAAAGTTTATATATTATTGATCAGCATCACCAGGAGAGTCGATCTAGCCATGTCCGTCCGTCCGTTTCTACGCAAACTAGTCCCTCAGTTTTAAAGCTATTTGCTTGAAACTGTCCCAAAAGTTGTCTTTCTAATGCAGGTAGCTCCCATTGGGAACAATAAAAATAAAAAAATTTATTTTTAAATTTAAAAAAAAATTAATAACTTTGTTGTTTTTATTTATTTTTTGGTTCGTTGGGATATTGTAATATTTAAATAATATGGAATTAGGGGTTTTAATTAAATTAAAATCGAACAATTTAACGATAGTTCCTAGGGGAGCTTTTTGATATAATCGTTCGACTATTATAAAAGTAAAATAGTAATTTAAAAATCGTTCAATAGATTATTGTTTAGTTTATATTTCGGGTATATGTTAAGGCCTAGTACTCAGATCGACGAAAACTGGCGTGCACTTTTCGTCAGCCTTTTTTTTCACCTCGGTAGTCAGATCGACGAAAAAATACCAGAAAATTTCATAGCATTGCCAGTCTGATGAAATGAACTTTGAGTGAACCCTAGGGAAAAGAATAAAAAAATCAGATCGAAAAACGAGTACTCTAGCGTAAAAACTTTAATCTTTCCGTGTGACTGCATTTTCGAGAGTTCATCAGAATTAAGCGTGCTACGGTCGTACTGTCAATCAGCTGGGTTTGTTGACAAGCAGTTAAAATTCAAATATCGTATTTTAAAAGATATTATCAAATACCTTAGCAAGACAAGTCTGCCGGTGTACAAAGAAATTAAAAAACAATACAATTTAAATTTAAGAGTTGTTTTTTTAATTTACTGATAATTATTTGCTAATTTACAGTTCATATCTGCACTTTTATTGTGTTTTTCGTAGATCCTGGACCTAAAAAACATTTTGCTCTGACAAGAGGCACCCCAGATAGTATTAATGTTATTTTGTCCTCACATGTAAACACCTGCAATCGACTTTTGTGAGTTTTTTGAGTTTTTCCCTCCATTTCTTATAATGTTCAGTGAGAAGCGCACGCCAAAAGATTAAATTTTTTAATCTTTTCGCTAGGGTTCACCCAAAGTTCATTTCCGCAGACTGGCAACGCTATGGAATTTTCTGGTATTTTTTCGTCGATCTGTGGACCGAAGTAAAAAAAAGGCCCGACGAAAAGTGAACGCCAGCTGTTTGCCTCTCGCTCTCTCTCATGACTGGCGTACGGTTTTCGTCGATCTGGATACTAGTCTTAAGAGACGATTTTTCTAAGTTTTTTATTGTGTTTTTTCGTACATTTTTGTTCTAAGAAACACTTTGTTCTGACAAGATTAACTCACTCACAAGAAAACTCCTTTTTTTTATTTTTTCCCTCCATTTTTTAAAATGTTCAGTGAGAAGCCAATCAATCCGACCTATCAAATTTCAGAATATTTTGCAAGGGTATATCAACTTTTAACCCTTATACATTTAAGAAGTTTTTATTTATATTGAATTTTGTGAATTTCAGATTGGCGCTGATGGCAGACGAAGCCAAATATATTTGGCTCTATCAACTGCAGCCGAATTTCGTGATCATTTGTCGTCTTTTAGTGATTACTATGCTTCTCTAGGTATTTACAAATTCGAATAACGTACCCTTTAAGTATGTATTTATAGTTGTTTTCGACTTCCTTGAGATCAATATTTCTGATAATTTGTCAACCTTAAAACTCACTCCCTAAAAAGAAAAAGAAAGAAAACAAGAAAAGAAGCCAAATTCGGCAAGCCGAAGTTTATATACCCTTGCAGTTATTACAAATTGAGTACATTTTGATTTATATGCCTATATTACTAACAATGAAGCTTTGTCGATTTTGCGCTGCATTTTGCCATCGGCTCTATGGCAGCTATGTAGATATTGTTGTCCGATTTAAATTTAATTAAAACTGTAATTCCATAATATTTAAATATTACCAAATTTTCAAAAAAACAAAGTTATAATTTTTTTGAAATTATTTTTCCGATTGTTCCTGGGAGCCATATGATATAGTCGCCCGATTACCTGCAATAGAAAGACTACTTTTGGTAAAATTTGAAGCAGATAGCTTAAAAACTGAGGGACTAGTTTACCTATAAACCAACGGACGGACAGACAGGCAGACGGACAGGTGGACATGGTTAGATCCTGGTGCTACTGATCAAGAATATATATACTTTATAGGGTTGCAAATATCTCCTTCACTGCGCTGCAAAATTTTGGCTGAAATTATAATACCCTCTGCAAGGGTATAAAGATATATTAAAACAATAAGAGAATTCACCATAACTTGTGTTTCTCTCATTCTTATATTTGTTAATGTCACTATTGCTACGATTGAAAAGTATTATTTTATTTCAAAATTCTAAACTTATTATCAAATCCCAATATTGCTTATCAACAACAAAAACAGTAAACTCCCAAAGCTTCCCTTGAAAATATTATATAAAAGGGCTATATTTTGATTATGATGTGTCTGATTTTCAATTTATTTTTCGATTTTTAAAAGGTTAAGTCTAACTGTAAGAAACTAGTATATCCGAATATATTTAAAAACAAGAGAGAACGCTATAGTCGGGTGCACCGACTATCAGATACCCGTTACTCAGGTAAAGGGAGTGCGAGGGAGATGGATAGAGAAACTTTGATCACGCATAATTTTTTAACGAATGGTCCGATTTGAAAAATTTCTTATACATTCGATAGGTATTGATAACCACAATAAAACTGCATTTTTACTTTTTCGAAATATTTAAATTTTTAAAATCGTATATAAGCGATTGTGGGCGTTAAAGGGGGCGTGGCACCTTTTTGAAACAAACTTGCGCTGCGTAGGAACTCCTAGAATCTGCATGCAAAATGTCAATCTTCTAGCTTTTATAGTTTCCAAGATCTCAGCGTTCATACGGACAGACAGACGGACAGACGGACAGACAGACGGACAGACGGACATGGCTAGATCGACTCGGCTAGTGACCCTGATCAAGAATATATATACTTTATAGGGTCGGAAACGCTTCCTTCTAGCTGTTACATAGTTTTGCACGAATACAATATACCCTTTTACTCTACGAGTAACGGGTATAACAATGAAGTAATAATTTTGTTATTTATGTGAGTTTCATGATTATTCGATCAGGCGCGTTTTGACTTATAAATACTGCAAAAGAAAATATATTTTAGGGAAAGGTTTAGCTTTAAAACTGAGAGTTAAAATGATCAAATTAAGGTCGGAAATGTATCCTTCACTGCGTTGCTAATTTTTGACAGCAATTATAATACCAAAATACACTGCAAAAGTATTGTAACGAACTGATTTTTTACGTTCTGCTTGCTACGAGTATCGTGCGGCTAGCTCAGAAGATTTGTGTTGTTCGTCCCACCAAATTTATATAAACGTGACCGCCCGATTGTCTAGTGAGAACGCACAGAAGGTTAGGATATTTACAAAGATCTTTATTCGCCGACTTGTCCCTCGGCCTGGGACTAATGGTGACAGATGGGTATCTCAACGCCTCCCTGAAGAATTGTGGTCGCTCCACCGTCGCTCTCCGCTGCCTCGCTGTTCGCTGCTCGCTGCTCCGTAACGCCTCCGCTGTCTTTGGCCTCGGGGCTTTTGAGGGTCTAGGGATGCGTCACCGTTCCCAGACCGTTCCTGTCCCTGGATCTGTCCCGGCCGGTCACACCAGACGCCTACACAGTTTCTACCTGACGGTTCAAGCATACGCCGGAAGGCCGCCAATGTAGTCCCAGTGGCAGGACGCTAGGTTCAAGACGAACGCTTCCGCCCTCGCCTCTTCGCCGTGGACTAGATACGTCGGAGTGTAGCTTGGTTGTTGCTGGGCCTGCGATAACTGCTCGTCGTGTCTCGTGTCCTCGATGTCCTCGCTCTGCTCGCGGCGCGAATCCTGGCTCCGTTGTCCGCGTGCTCTTGTGAGACTAGGTGCAGCGGGTCTTTGGCTCTCGGGATTTGGTTAGCTACCCGTCTAGGACTCTGGCGGTGAACTACTGTGCTCTCGACGCATACGCCTCTCGAGACACCCGTGGTTCGGACGCGCGTCCTTCTTGGCTAGTCGCACCAGGGCCTGCACAATTCTCGCCTGTCGGTTCAGGCGTACGCCGGAATTCGACAAGGCAATTGTTTTCGCACGGCAGCTGGTTCTGGACAACTTCCCTTCCGAGCCCACGGTTCTTTGTCGGAGTACTCTTTTTATTCACTTCTGTCGGATTCGCCGAGCAATACGCCAAGCTCAAATCGCGACCAGAATTAGAATGAAACGCCTGGACTTAGCCGCGTGATGCCTTAAGGACCTCAGCTACCTGTTTCTCAGCTCGGAGACTTCAACTCTAAGTCCCGAACGTCTTGATGTAGCGATCTTGCTCCTGTTGACTCGGCGCGACTCTGCTTCCTCCTGATGTTGACTTGACTTGTTTTATTCACTGGTTTTCTGCTTGTCTACTGATCTTGCTGGATTGACTCCTTGTGATCGACTGATCCCGCTTCCTGCGCTCGGCCCGCTTTTATAGGCCGGCGTATCCCGTTAGTTCTCGGCTTCTCCTTTTTCGGTTTTGCGCACGGCACCATACTCGGTCCAAAGTCCGCCGCCTTCTACCGTTACACGTTCTCTTCAAACTCTCTCCAGCCGTACTCTCCAAACTCTCTTCTTGTTTCTCTCCAAACTCTCACCAGCTGTATTCTCCAAACTCTCACCAGCTGTATTCTCTAAACTCTCACCAGCTGAATTCCTCCAAACTCTCATTTATTTGTGAGGAGTTATTTAACTCCTCACAGTATAAAATAAGAAATCAAAAATTTCATTTTATCGGGAATATTCGTTATAGTATTTTTGCAATGTTTTTCAAAACACTAGACACAAATTATAGATATTTAAAAAATACATCCAGAGAATTTTTGAATTTTTCGATGAAACATGACTCTTCTCAACTCGTAGGTTCTAAATAAATTTGCATCCAGCTCATCGTTTTGTAATTTCTCAATTATTTCCGATAAACGACTAAATTTTCCCTATATTTCAGTTAATCTTACCTTTATAAATTCACTTAAATCATTATTAAAATTGAAAGCACATTGTTTGATTTATGAATTTCGAATTTATTTGCTTTGATTACAACTCTAAAGCCTTGACTAAGAATATCAAAATTAAGAAACTTATCCATTATAACATGAAGCATTATTCCTGGAAAATGTTCGTTAATATTAACATTACAAAGGATACAGGATCATTCCCTATACCCCTTAAGTTAACTGAGCTAGACAGACGTTTTCCTTGTAAATTCGCCGCTACGCTTTCCTTTACGAGAGAACATAAGATCCGTAATGACCTAGCTCCCCTCATTTGAAACATGTCCTGTTGTGCTGTGGGCGAGGTTTTTGTTCTAGAGCTGCGCTGGTCTGGTTGAGACAGTCCGCAATATTATGTCCAATTCTCCCACAGTAACTTAAAATGACATCTTCATGTTCCTCTCGACTTCGTTAAAACCCACAGATTCGCTTCGCCTTTAGTTGTTGTTACAGATCGTTACGGGTACCCGTAAGCATGGATTTTAAAAGCGATGTCAATAGGTGCCTCTCTGATACTTCTGATGAATTTGATGATTCCATTTATTCAGACACCTCACCTGTCCCGACTATGACCATTTTTTGACCTTCACCCTTCCTTTTGAGGGGAATCATTGATTTTAGGCAACTAATTGCCTTACTATCTTCTGGGACCAACGGTTTTCGCCCCAAGACAACTGGTAAATCTTCCTGTAGGGTTACTGTGGATGACGGCAATGTTTACCGCGTAGTCCAAAAGCTTTTCAAGGCTAATGGAATTCCTGTCAGCACTTTTCAGTTTAAAAATGAACGAGCCTTCACGCTTCCACTGAAATAGCCGAAATTACTGCAAAACTTAAAGCCCTGGGACACAACCCTCGGAATGTATTCAACCCCCCTGGTGAAAATGGGAAGGCGAACCGGGATATATTCTTTGTTGGACTGGAACCAGCTAGAAACAAGAAAAATGTATATGATATCCAGATAATTGACTACCAGGTGGTTAAAGTGGAACCGCAGCTTCAGAAAAAGGGTTCTTTAAGGTGTTACCCATGTCAAGAATTTGGACCTTCTGAAAATTTTTGCTCACTCTTGCCAAAGTGTGCCAGATGTGATGGTGACCATGAGATAAAAGACAAGGAGAAGTGCTTGGCCATAAATGAGGAACAACTCAAGTGCATTAACTGTGGTTCTAATCATAGTGCGTCTTCCCGTCGATGTCCTGCCAATTTAGAGGCTATTGAAAGACGTAAGCCCACTGGTTCTGTAGAGCGTAGACCCACTCAAAAACGTACTTTTAAGCCTGCCATGCCCCCGACTCAAAATGCTTGGTTTTCTACGCGTCTTTCTGCATCCTTAAGTCAGACTTCGCCAACGGCTAATTCACATCCAAGTGAAAAGACCTCCTTGATTGAACAACCTACTCAGGACAGGCTTCTGGAATTTATCAATGGATTAAGGAAACAACAAGAGGCTGCTGCGATAGCCCAAGCGGCTGCAATTGATAAGTTGTTGTTACGCTTTGATCAAATAATGTCAGTAATGACGACAACACTACAAATGTTACAAAGCATGATTTCTAAGCACGCCAATCTATCAGGGTCAACGCATTGCGATGACTAATTACGGTATAAATATCGTTATTTTTGCCATTGGACACTGGGTTTTGCAGAATTTTATTTGGTGCTGTCTACTGTCCACCTGGTCACCACCTTTTTTGGACGACTGAGGAATATCTGCGTCTGTTTAGCTCTGTAGGTAGCCGCTTTCTCATTGGAGGGGATTGGAATGCGCACCACAGTTTCAGTGCAATTGATCCTAACCAGAATCACGGATTTGCGCTCTGGAAATGCAGCCGCAACCTTAAAAGACGGGACTTGAGCCCACAGAGATTCCGAGATTGCTGAAGTATTTGCTAATGATCTTGAAAATCGCTTTACTCCATTTGAATTTGCAACAAGCGAAGAAGTCCAGACAACAATCTCTAGGTTAGGGCTTTCCTGTTATTGTCCGTCCAGTAGACGAAAATGAGGAACGTGGTCATATAAAGCGACTGGTTAGTACTAAAGCTCTTGGCATGGACGCGATTGATGGGAAAGTAGCAAAGGCTCTGCCTAGCTCAGTCATTGCACAGCTCTGTCTCCTCTTTAATGCTTGCCTGGACCTAGACTATTTTCAATCACCTTGGAAACGAGCATTAGTCACAATGGTGGCAAAAAAAGGAAAAGACCCATGTTGCCCGGAATCTTATAGGCCGATTAGTTTGCTGTCCATTTTCTCCAAGATTTTTGAGCGGATCATGCTTGGTAGACTTCTAGCTATTTAACGCACTTACGAACCACCAGTTTGGTTTCCGTAGTCGCCATAGTGCTATCGAGCAAGTGCACAGAGTAATTAACCGTGTTCTGGGGCTTTCGAATACCACAAATACTGCTCAGCCGTTTTTCTCGACGTTCGACAGGCCTTTGACAGGGTTTGGCACGAAGGACTGTTCTACAAGCTAATGCCGCTTTTGCCTGAAAGACTCTGGAATCTCATTGTATCGTTCTTAGATAATAGGGAGTTTGTTGTAGATATTCGTGGACACCGTTCTGGACTTCGCCCAATTCGTGCTGGTGTCCCGCAGGGATGCGTCCTTGGTCCGGTCCTGTACACAATTTACACCTCGGATCTTCCAAACCCATTTGCTCGTGGTACACTCCTAGCCACATATGCAGATGACACTGCATTTCTTGCAGCTGGTAGCACCACTACGTCTGCGTCCCGACGTGTCCAGACATTCTTAGCCGAATTTGAGTGCTGGGCCTCTCGATGGAACATTGCGCTTAATGTTGACAAAATGCAGCATGCCACTTTTGCTCTCCGTCCTGGCCGTTCGCGTAGCCTTTACATTGATGGGAATAGGCTCAAGCACGAAGATAAGGTGACGTACCTCGGAGTTACCTTAGACCGTCGCCTTTGTTAGAAGGGACAAATTGATCGAGTTTGTGGATCAGCAAGAACAAAGCTTGACAAAATGGACTGGCTCCTTCGTCCAGGTAGCGGCCTATCCCTTGAAGCCAAGGTGCGGCTTTTTAAGGCCATTGTCCTTCCAACTTTAAACTGGGGAAGCACTTGCTGGGGCACGGCCTGTGATTCGTCACTAAAAAGGGTGCAAACGTGCATTAAAAAGGCTCTCAGGAGGATGCTAGGAGTGAAGTCGCTACATTATGTAGAAAACCGAGTTATGTTCCAGGACACGGGAGTGCCGACGGTAACTGAGACGATTTGTAAATCGTCAAGTCGATACCGGGAACGTTTGCTCACACATGGAAACTGTCTGGCAAGACATCTTTTAACACCACTGGGTCGACGGCGTCTCCGCAGACGACACCCGGCAGACTTATGGATTCTCGGCCGTGACAGACATGGACGTCTTCTGTAACAACACATCCTGATTAACTTTTGACCGGCTATGACCACACCTGATTTGCCCAAGAATGGAGCACCCACTACCCGCTTTTTTGGGATCTTTAGAAATAATTTGTCAATACACGAAAACAAGGAACATCCTTGTGTTCCAGTTTCATCAACGCTCGATTCTGGGCCTTGTACTAATCAAAGTGTCGCGCTCTTTAACGACAACGTCTTTCCTTTCCCGAGCTCATCTTCCCTCTTGCACCTGCGCAACCGGACCACACTCGACGGTTATGCCGTTTTCCAAAAGGTCTGGCTATCTCGCTAACATTGCGGTCTCGCTCTTCAGAAAGAACGAGCACTTTGGATTCTAGGAATAGGTCGCCTTCTAGGAATTATGGACAGGGCCGTCGAGAGAGTGATATATGTACATCAGAAGCTAAATGAGTTTAGTCACAGAACAAAAGTGGACTTTTTTATTTTTATTTTTCTTTCTTGGTTTTCCTTATCATCTAAATTTTAGTAACAAATTTCTCACTGTCACCCCTCTCATCAGCTTTGATACCAGCGAAATACGAAAACGGCTTCTAGAATTCAAATAATTCCAAGAACTGCGACATATTTTTATACTTCATTATCTTTCTGATGAAATACAATTGGCATTTGTTGATTTTTTAACATAATGGAATTCCCTTAAAACAGGTGACCTGTCTACAATGAATAGCCTTATCAAAAATAAGTGCTAAGTGTTAAATAAAAATCCCACAAATACTAAAAACAAAAGAATTTTGGGTCACTCCAGGGCAAACTTGTCGCAACAACGAGTTGTAGTGACTTCTTTCCGACTTTTTTTAACACATGTATTTTCAATGGGAGGAAAGGTGTATTGACTTTTATTCTAACGCATGTTTTCTATCAATAAAAGAGTTATGTATATATCTCGGTAACTTTAACTTTGAACCCACACTAGGCCGGAAAAAATTTAGCAGTTCTTAGTTTGGATCCAAAGACTCAAACCAAAGACCAATATAATCTCTAAGATTATATAATTATGTCGTTCGAAAACATGACGGCAACCACAGATCAGGCAATAGCCGATTTATTTGCCCAATTTTTTCAAACGACTTACTCTACTTTAGATTATTCATCACAGCCTTATTCTTACACCATGTCCAAGTCAAACCTCATATTCTGTTCCACTTTAACAGAAAGCGCTCGTCTTTTGGATCTTCTTCGTATTAAACCTGTTTATTCGCCAGGGCCCGACGGTATTCCTGGGTGCGTGCTTAGGTATTGCGCTGTGCAAACCTCTTCACAAGTTGTTTACCTTATCTCTAGAAACCTCCCAATTCCCAAATATTTGGAAGGAATCATTTGTTATTCCTCTTTTCAAAAAAGGTAACAAGTTAGAAGCCATTAACTACAGAGGTATTTCTAAGTTGTCAGCTATTCCTAAGCTTTTTGAAAAAATTATTACTCCTCATTTGCAGCACCCTTGTAGATCAAGATTTATTAAACGTAGATCCAAAATCACAAACCTTTTTGAGCTCACTACATTTGTTATAAAAGCCTTCAATAGTAGTTTTCAAACAAACGTCATTTACACTGACTTTAGTAAAGCATTTGACTCTGTAAATCACTTACTTCTTATTCAAAAACTTGACCTGTTAGGTTTTCCAGTTGATCTGCTTAAATGGATTTCAAGTTATCTGAATGGAAGGTCACAAAGGGTCCTTTTTAAAAATTCAATTTCTGAAATTCTCCGTGTTACCTCCGGTGTCCCACAAGGGAGACATCTGGGTCCGTTACTTTTTACACTATTTATTAACGATCTTCCCTCAATTATAAGTCATTCTCGCGTACTTATGTACGCAGATGATGTTAAGTTGTGCCTGCTGTATAAGGACATTTCCTGCCATTTAAACTTGCAATCCGATCTAGATAATTTTCAAAACTGGTGCCGAGATAATTTACTAAATTTAAACGGTTCCACGTGCAAGATGACTTTTTATCGGGCCAATCCGATATACGCGACTTACACGTTAAGTGGCAGCTCTTTGGATAGAATAACTCCTGTAAACGATCTTGGCGTTCTCTTGGACCTTAAACTAAAATTTTCTAATCACATTTCGTCCATGGTTAATAAAGCCAGAGGAGTGCTTGGATTTATTAAAAGGTGGTCAAAAGAATTCGATAATCCTTATTTGACTAAATATATTATTTTGCTAGTCCGTCCGATTCTGGAGTATGGGTCTCCCGTCTGGAGTCCACAATACGCAATACATATTGGTCGTATTGAATCTGTACAAAAAACTTCCTTCTTTTTGCTTTACGGCGCCTAAACTGGAATGCAAATCTTATCTTACCTTCTTATTCTAGTAGACTTCTTTTGATTAATTTACCATCCCTAGCCAACCGTAGAACGATGCTTGGTACTATCTTTATTTATAACCCTATACATGGTGATATTGACTGCCCCGACTTGTTAAACTAAACTTTTTTGTGCCAAGTAGATTAACTAGAAATTATTTTTCCCTGATTTTTAATCATTGTAGATCTAACTATGCCTTGCATGAGCCTTTCAGAGTATTATGTTCTGACTATAATAGACTTTTTCCTGTAATATCACATCTTGACTCTCTGCCGCTGATCTAACTATTACTTTTTTCCCCGGACTTTTACCTTTATTTTCCTATCTCCCGTCTATCTTATCGCGAATCGTGCTGTACGATACACGGCTGCGCCCCTCGGTCGGTTGGGCGGGTAAGTGGGCCGTGGGACTCCGCGCGAAAAAAAAAGATGCCTAACGCCACACGATTCTTTGCACACGAATTTTTTGTCCTGGCTTTTCAACTGCCTTTTCGCTCTCTTGCCCAAAAGCCAGCGAGAGAGCGCTCTAGAGCCAGCCGCTGTTTTGAATTCACAAGCATTTCTTCGCTGCAGCGCGCTGTCGAAATATACTCTTTATTTTAAAATTCTAACGTTATTAAAAATACTTATTTAATATTGCCTTTATATGAATATTGGAATGTAGTATATTTTTAAGTAATGACCAAATATATCTATGTATATTGAGATTCATTAATTGTCATTAGGGTATTCAGCGTGCGACGTGTGAACGATTTTTAGGAACCTCAGAAATTTTGCGATTGAACAGGATGAATATTTTTATTTTCATTGTATTTTAAATATATGGATTTAAAAAATATGTGGTATTTTTATATTATATGTATTATAATACCATTATATAAAATTATTATCATAACATAAATTAAATTTATATAAGTATTTGTATATTATCTATTTTAATTATTTAGAAAAAAAAATCCGAAGGGGAAACAAAAAAGAGATTATATTGGTCTTTGCTCAAACTATCGTTTTCGTGTATTTATATATATATACTTATATTGTAAATGCACTAATAATTATAATTTGTTTAAACAAAAATTACAATGTGCATACCTTTATAGAGCGTATTATAATTTTAGGCAAAACTTTCAACGCAATCAAGGGCACATTTCCGACCCTATAAAGCATACATATTCTTGGTCAGCATCACCAGGAGGGTCTATGCTTGATAGTTTGTCCATCCGTCCCTTTCTAAGCAAATTAGTCGATCAGTTTTAAAGATATTTGCAAAGTTTCAAAAAGTCTTATTTCCTTTGCAGGTAGTTTATATAGCTCCCTTAGGAACAAACGGGAAAAGGAAAATAAAATTATAATTTTGTTGTTTTTAATTTTTAGCAATATTCTTCGTGATATATTTTTTACCAATTTCAGAAATAGAGTTTTAGTTTATTAAAATCGACTATTTCATATAACTGCCATCGAAACAATCGGGAAAGAATGAAAAATAAAATTTTAACTTCGTTGTTTTTTAACATAAACCATTTTATGTTGGTTTTGGTATCGAACTTGTTCAACAATAATTATAGTGTTATTGAATTACACTTACACTCCCTGCGGAGTGAACCCGACTATGATAGGACTAGCTTTGGCAACTCACAATTGCCAAAAAAAAAGCTTCTCTGATCGTAACATTGGGGAGTTTCTGATGCTCTGCTTCCATCCCCTTAGATAGCTGATGAGTCTGAGGTGACGTGCAGACGAAACTAGCTAGTCCTATATATTAAGTCGGGTTCACTCCCCAGGGAGTGTAAGTGTGATGAAAGTTAAGTGGAATAAATCATTGTTTTATAGAAGAAATTAAAATATAACCAACGTATGACCTCGAGTAATTCACTAACACTACATAAACCATTTTAAAGATATAGTAATTTGAAACGATAAAGGTCGAGCGACTATGTCATATAGCTGTAATTAAAGCGATTTAACCATTTATCGGGAAATCGATATCCTATAAATAGCATACAACTGAACGACCAGAAATGCCATAATTTTCATAAGGATCGGTCGACTATATCCTATAGCTTCCATAGAACTGAACGATTGGAAATGCCATAACTTTGGTGTTTTTAAAGTTAGGAAGTTGGGATTTTTTATTGTTTTTTTTTTTGGCCAACAAATATAATTTACAGAATATTCTACAAGGGTATATCAACTTCAGCTTCGCCCGAAGTTAGCTTCCCTTTTTTGTCTTAATTTATTTTTTTTTCGATTGTTTTTATGCGAGCTATATGATATAGTCGCCCGATCCAGCTCGTTCCGACTTATATACTACCTGCAATAGAAAGACAGCTTTAGGGAAAGTTTCTAGCAGATAGTTTTAAAACTGAGGGACTAGTTGGCTTCGAAACGGACGGACGGACAGACGGACATGGCTAGATCGACTCTCCTGATGATGCTGAACAAAAATTTATATACTTTACATGGTCGGAAATGTCCCCTTCACTACGTTGCAAACTTTTTACTGAAATTATGATTTATTAAAATTAAGATTTATTAAATTTTTTTTTTTTTAATTTAAATATTTTAACTTGGTACTTAAAATGGGCTGATTTTCTCATGGAATGTCAAATGGTTTATTTCCCCTAAAATAAACATAATTGGTACTAAAATGAACATTTGTAAAGGGCACTTTATATTCGGCGGCCCAAAAAAACCTAATGTTTAAGTATTTTGGAGTTAATAAAGCAATCATTAATAAAAAGCTGGTCAAAATACAGGCCCCCCTAACACTGACAATTTACCGGAGGATGGTAAATTAAAATCCGAAATGATGATAAAAGATTATAGAAGATATTATTTGGACTTAAAGGAAAATGCGCGAGGACGATTTCTACGGGTAAAATTTTAAGTTATATAATTCACTAGTTTACAGCCTCCCTAGCCGTTGTCGTTAAAGTATTCAATTTTGAAATAATTTTCTAAGTAAATTTAAGTTTTTCGTATATTTTTCGTGTTTTGTTCCTTACAAAATGTTCTAGGATTGCTATAACTTTACTTAAAAACTGAATTATTTTAACTTAAATTATAAATTATTTTCTTGGGAAATCTGAACCAATATTTGATCGGTCTGAATTTAAGCTCAAATTCAACAGGATTTCTGTCTGTTGCTCGATAGTAAAATGGCTGTTGATATCGTAAGAAAAATAAAAATTTTTTAACTTATTGTCCCAACGAATCAAACAGATTTTCTTTTAAAGTTTTAATAAGTTTATTAACATAGGAAGAGCTACATCCAAAATCCATTTGCGGGATAGTCATTAGAGTTTTTCCAGTTAGGGTTTCTATTCTACTCAATATTTAGAAGATGGTTTTTCTGTACAGCCCTAAATTCTTCACCGGAAACATGTTAAATGTACAAGTCGGCCATCATTATTTCTGTTAATAATCAGAGTCGAAATGGAAAGCGAAGAGGGGCTTCCAACCGCTTTTCCAGCCAGCATTTGTAAGCAGAGTAATGGGCAAGCAATTATTTTAAATTTCAAAAAGGTTTTAACCCTATAGAATTTATTTAAATAAAAGCATGTAAAAATATTTTTAAAACAGTTTAATTAAGTCAATTTTGCCCACTACACTAGAGCAACTGTGCTGGGCTTTTTTGGATGGTGGATAATGCTCAATGCCATTCTAAGTTTCATGTCTATAAAAAAAAATTTTTGCCAAACCCTACACATTTTCTATTCCAGTATATGAAGCAGATCAAAATGATTAAAAAAAGTTTGATTTAAAATTACCACTTAAAACGTGACTAAATTAGAAAAAACAGAAAAACAATCTTTAAAAAAAATATAAAAAACCGACTGGATGTTTTCGAAGGCGACACAGAAATCTACTTAGATAATCTTTGTATTTAGATCATATGTATTTACATTCCAACGGAATTTTAACCGTTTATGCAACGAAGAGTGGGCATTAATTTGCACCTGCAATTCTCGGTTTTGATAAACTTCCAAACCAGTTATGAGTGCGTATTGATGGTGATCGCGGATAGTAAGTTAGTAATTTCAACTGATGATCCAGATTGGCTATCTTGTAAATCAGATGGCATACAATCGCGTTTCCATCTTTTTCGATAAAGCACGAACCTTTTCTAAATTTTAAAAATAAAACAAAGTCTCACAAAGAGTAAATATTAAATGCCAGTTTTGAAGTCCAAGGGCTTGACTTGAATAGAAATTGTCATCAACGGCTAGGGAGTATTATTTTCGTTTATTAATGTTCTTTACATATACAATTATATAAATGAAAACAATTTTAGGTGTCACAAACCATTACAAGAGGTGGACCTAGATCTCAAATCGCTCTACCAGCTCAAGGCATGATTGAGTTTCGTGATGCCCTTACAGATTTGTTAGAAGAGTTTGGAGCAAACGATGGAGGGTAAAGTATAACAAAAAACTTATAAATTAATTTGTTATATTATATTAATAAAGATTATCTTAAGCCGATCATATTAATTATCTCTTTGAAATTACCAAAATAATATATATATTTGCCAAAATTTTCATCGTGGTATGAACACAATAAAAATGCAGGCAGATTTCACTCCACGCTATTTTATTTAGATTATTATTTAGGTCAGAAATAATATTTACCTGTTGTGCATACGCTCGCTTCTATACAAAGCCAAGTTTTTCGTTGAGATATTTTGCAAGCTTTGGGTCAACTCTCCTTAAACAGAGCTGCTACTTAGTCGCAAAAAGTGTGTTTTTCATATTGAGGTCCTATCATAAATAACATTTTTGGGGTTAAAAATGGTTGTTCCTTTTTATATAACTCAAATTAATAAATATTTTTCTGCTAAACCGGATATACTCTTTTCAAAGCTATAACAAAAATGTAAGATTCTATACAAAGATATTTTTTGCGAGTTTCTATAAGTCTAGTTTAAGTCTAGTATCCAGATCGAAGAAAACCGTATGACAGTCATGAGAGAGAGCGAGAGGCAAACAGCTGGCGTTCACTTTTCGTCGGGCCTTTTTTTTACGTCGGTCCACAGATCGACGAAAAAATACCAGAATATTCCATGGCGTTGCCAGTCTGCGGAAATGAACTTTGGGTGAACCCTAGCGAAAAGATTAAAAAATTTAATCTTTTGGCGTGCGCTTCTCACTGAACATTATAAGAAATGGAGGGAAAAACTCAAAAAACTCACAAAAGTCGATTGCAGGTGTTTACATGTGAGGACAAAATAACATGAATACTATCTGGGGTGCCTCTTGTCAGAGCAAAATGTTTTTTAGGTCCAGAATGTAAGAAAAAACACAACTTGTTTAACTTTAAATTAGCAAATAATTATCAGTAAATTAAAAAAAACAACTGTTAAATTTAAATTGTATTGTTTTTTAATTTCTCTGTACGGCGGCAGACTTGTCTTGCCAGGGTATTTGATTATATCTTTTAAAGGCTTTTTCCCGCAAATACGATATTTGAATTTTAACTGCTTGTCAACAAACCCAGCTGATTGACAGTACGACCGCAGCACGCTTAAATCTGATGAACTCTCGAAACTTTGGTCACACTGGAAAGATTAAAGTTTTTACGCGAGCATAATCGTTTGTCGATCTGAGTACTGGGCTTAAAAATAAAACAATGTCCCACAGTTTATAAAAAAAATTTGTATTCTGATACATAAAGAAAGATGACAAATCTCAATTACAAATGTTTCTAAACTCTATGATTTTGTCTACCCTACTAATATATTGAGACACCGGTTCCGAGTCTTATATTTTGGCAAACTTTTGCCAAGGCAATTGGCTTTTGCATCTTTTGTTTTAATGTGTTAGATTTATCCGTAACCAAGTCCGTCCGACCGTCTATATAAAACCCTATATCTCGGTGACTATAAGATCTATAGAATTCACCCAGAGCTTTGTAAATAAAAATTACTGCTCGATAAATCTTAATGGAGGGGACATAGCAGAACATTTGCAATACAGAACATTTTAAATACAATTGCGTTTGCACCATAACTTTTACAAAAATATTGGGTTCCGACTATCTTATATAAAATATCTTATTGCCACAACTTTTGCGTCATTTTTTTTCTATTCATTGATATCAATTCTATTGTGAGTTGATATAATACAAAATAAATATTAAAACACTTTCTACTTGTAATGGGTAATTCGTGCCGCTTGGAGTAATGTTTGTCATGAGATATATTGCTAAAATATATGGGTTCTGAAAAATTTAAATCAGGTTTCTGTAATTAAGAAACATTCAAAGAGTAAATATTAAATGCCAGAAGTCCAAGGGCTTGGCTTGAAAATTTTGAAATAATTTTAGGATTCTTCTTAGCAAATGTTTCCAAAAAATTGCATGGGATCTGAAGTAGTCACATTCTTTAGCTAATAGCACCATTAAATATTTTTTAATTCTGGAAAAGAAATGTTAAAATCCACTTGGACAATGTTAAAAATGCACTTGGACATGTTGTCAAAAAATATAGGAAATATGAACCGGTTCGCCTGTTATCGAGATTTAAAAATACAAATTCTGAATCATGTCATCCTTTGGTGGAACATTTTACAGGCCTTGTTAAAAATTGGTACACCGAACTCTATTAGAAAAGTATAAGCCCATTAATGCAAAAAGAATAAAGCTTAAAAGTTGTAACATAGTTTAATCTTAAATTTAAAAATATTGTCTTTTGTTTTCTTAAAGAACATGATACTTATTAAAAGTTTCGCCTTTCATTTTTTAGCAGGTTTAAAGGGGACTTGCCTGAGGAGCGGCATATGAAGGTGGATAATAAAAACTTTTATTTCGATATCGGACAAAACAACCGAGGAGTCTACATGCGGATAAGCGAAGTATGTACACAAATATTAGTTGTGATTTTTTTGTTATTGAATTTATATTTGTTAATTAAAGGTAAAAAATAACTTTCGAACTTCGATAACTATCCCAGAGAAATGTTGGATTCGCTTTCGAGATATTTTTAATGATTATTGCGAAAAAATGAAAAAATCGTCCGACTCAATTACTGCCGAAAATAATCTACCGACATCCTCAAATAGTCTTAAATAAATAAACATCGCGTGATTTATGCAATCTTAATAGAAGGCATAAAAAATGTATTTAAATATGTCGATTGACCAACAAAAATGTAAAGCTTGTAATGTCTGACATAACTAACTAATATCAGAACTCAGAAATATGCGAATGATTAAGCTTGAATGACACACACAAATATATTTATTTAGTAGCATTTAGAAAAAGATTTGTTAGTATTATTTAGTTTTTTATTATAAAATAATAACGTAATTTAGTTAGCGTTAAAGTAGAGAAAATTATATATTTAAATCACTCAGACAAAATCGAATAATTAATTTGTGCTTGGTCTGAGAATCTGCGCGCCATGTCACCGTAATGTAATAATATGTAAAAATCAACTATTTTATCTTCGGTTTTTAAATGACCGATTTAGGTTGGTCAAAAGGACCCAATATAATATCTCATATGGCTAATTGCTGTCCCTTGCGGCCCTTACAAGGCACAATTAACTTTTAATTAATTCATGAATTTATCGGTTATAGTTAATACAATTTATTAACAATAATTAAAACAAAATATGAAAGGTTTTAAATATAACAATTACGGAAAGAAACAATTGATAAATCTGGAGATAGTAAAAAAAATCGGATCCCAGTTTATAAAAAAAATTTGTATTCTGATACATAAAGAAAAGATGACAAATCTCAATTACAAATGTTTCTAAACTCTATGATTTTGTCGACCCTACTAATATATTGAGACACCGGTTCCGAGTCTTATATTTTGGCAAACTTTTGCCAAGGCAATTGGCTTTTGCATCTTTTGTTTTAATGTGTTAGATTTATCCGTAACCAAGTCCGTCCGACCGTCTATATAAAACCCTATATCTCGGTGACTATAAAATCTATAGAATTCACCCAGAGCTTTGTAAATAAAAATTACTGCTCGATAAATCTTAATGGAGGGGACATAGCAGAACATTTGCAATACAGAACATTTTAAATACAATTGCGTTTGCACCATAACTTTTACAAAAATATTGGGTTCCGACTATCTTATATAAAATATCTTATTGCCCCAACTTTTGCGTCATTTTTTTTCTATTCATTGATATCAATTCTATTGTGAGTTGATATAATACAAAATAAATATTAAAACACTTTCTACTTGTAATGGGTAATTCGTGCCGCTTGGAGTAATGTTTGTCATGAGATATATTGCTAAAATATATGGGTTCTGAAAAATTTAAATCAGGTTTCTGTAATTAAGAAACATTCATAAAAAGTTTAAAAAATTGTTAAAGCTTCTAAAAATAATATGTTATATATTATTATACAAATTAAAATAACTCCTAAACGCGTTTTTAAAACAAAAGTTTCAATGTGATCACGTAGAATAACAAAAATTACTAAGTACGATGAAAATGCATAGCAAAATAAAGAAACAAATCGAATGCGACACGTAAGCACATACCTGATAGATTTCCCAGAGGAATATTGTCTACAGATTGTGCTGCAGTGTGTGCTGAATAATAAACTAGAGCTATTAATTATTTAGAATTAAAAGTTGGCAGATTTTGAGCTCAATGAGAATTCATTGAACTGTTATGGAAAATTGTGAATTAGCTCTCGTTATTATATTTATAAAAAACCAGAGCCAGTTCATTTGATGAAACAAATAAATAAAATAATTTAATTTATCATAATACAATTGAAACTTAAAGCCGAAAAAGTCCTAACCGTTTCCCTATTAGAGTCGATGTTAATCTGACTATAAACTAAAAATCTTTATATTTACCGGGAAATGTAAGCGGCAATATGTTAAAGAGATCCAACAAATTAGTTAATTATAAAAAGTTGGTTTATCTTCAATGTTGTTTGGCAAAAAAGCATATTGTGTATTTTAAGAGTTTTGTGAAAATAATATGGAAATAAAGTTGAATTTAAAAAAATGTGAAAGGAATGATTTAATTAATCATGTATTTTATTTATAAACAAACTCAATGGCTAATGCACTAATAACTCTGAACGACATTAATGTTTGTGCAGTGGTATGATCATCAAAATATTACTATGGGCAGTGCATGAACTCCGTTCAATAGTTATTCAAAAAATAACGTTCACGGTTTTTGTTATAAATAAATTTGAATTAAAAATTAAAATTAAATTTTTTTAAATTCTAAACAAAATTATATGATATAAAAGAATAAAATAACAAGGCTTACGCAAAGTCAAAAATGGTTTACAAACATCATAATCGGCAGCCATAAGCAAGCAAAATATAAGCAAATATCTTAAAAACAACGAAGTTAAATAGACCAATCAATTTTTTGGCAGTGAATTAAACTTAAAAAAAACATTCTTTTCAAGATAAAAAACATTCTATTCTATTTAAGATTAAACACATTTTAAGAAAACGTATGTAGTATTTAATCATACATATTACAATTTAAAGTTTTCCAGTGTAAAAAAACAGCTGGCGGCAAAAGGGTAACACCCCGCAGCATCAATAAAAAACAGCAAAGCACTCCCGCCGATCACAGCAATCTTGCTAAGATCAGCAGTTAAAAAGATCCGGTATATGAACAATCCGTAGCGGAATGTATGCAAACTGGGACCTATAAAAATTCTGATTTGTCTGCTGGGGCTTTACAATTAGTGTATCCACCCAACCCTCAAAATATACATATACCGCCAAAGAGATTACTGAGTCCAGACTACCGGCTGAACTTGGCTCTGCAGGAGCAACGTCTGCTCCACCAAAATCCCTTTTAGTGGTTCCAATAAAGAAACAAATATTTGTGTCTCGGCCTTCCCCAGATCAACCATCTTCTTGTATACGAAACAAAACTAAAGCCGATAACTATGTATAGTATAAAGGTGGACAAGTTTTCTTAAGAAAATATAAATGTTTTAACTTATTGTCCCAACGAATCAAACAGATTTTCTTTTAAAGTTTTAATAAGTTTATTAACATAGGAAGAGCTACATCCAAAATCCATTTGCGGGATAGTCATTAGAGTTTTTCCAGTTAGGGTTTCTATTTTACTCAATATTTAGAAGATGGTTTTTCTGTACAGCCCTAAATTCTTCGCCGGAAACATGTTAAATGTACAAGTCGGCCATCATTATTTCTGTTAATAATCAGAGTCGAAATGGAAAGCGAAGAGGGGCTTCCAACCGCTTTTCCAGCCAGCATTTGTAAGCAGAGTAATGGGCAAGCAATTATTTTAAATTTCAAAAAGGTTTTAACCCTATAGAATTTATTTAAATAAAAGCATGTAAAAATATTTTTAAAACAGTTTAATTAAGTCAATTTTGCCCACTACACTAGAGCAACTGTGCTGGGCTTTTTTGGATGGTGGATAATGCTCAATGCCATTCTAAGTTTCATGTCTATAAAAAAAAATTTTTGCCAAACCCTACACATTTTCTATTCCAGTATATGAAGCAGATCAAAATGATTAAAAAAAGTTTGATTTAAAATTACCACTTAAAACGTGACTAAATTAGAAAAAACAGAAAAACAATCTTTAAAAAAATATAAAAAACCGACTGGATGTTTTCGAAGGCGACACAGAAATCTACTTAGATAATCTTTGTATTTAGATCATATGTATTTACATTCCAACGGAATTTTAACCGTTTATGCAACGAAGAGTGGGCATTAATTTGCACCTGCAATTCTCGGTTTTGATAAACTTCCAAACCAGTTATGAGTGCGTATTGATGGTGATCGCGGATAGTAAGTTAGTAATTTCAACTGATGATCCAGATTGGCTATCTTGTAAATCAGATGGCATACAATCGCGTTTCCATCTTTTTCGATAAAGCACGAACCTTTTCTAAATTTTAAAAATAAAACAAAGTCTCACAAAGAGTAAATATTAAATGCCAGTTTTGAAGTCCAAGGGCTTGACTTGAATAGAAATTGTCATCAACGGCTAGGGAGTATTATTTTCGTTTATTAATGTTCTTTACATATACAATTATATAAATGAAAACAATTTTAGGTGTCACAAACCATTACAAGAGGTGGACCTAGATCTCAAATCGCTCTACCAGCTCAAGGCATGATTGAGTTTCGTGATGCCCTTACAGATTTGTTAGAAGAGTTTGGAGCAAACGATGGAGGGTAAAGTATAACAAAAAACTTATAAATTAATTTGTTATATTATATTAATAAAGATTATCTTAAGCCGATCATATTAATTATCTCTTTGAAATTACCAAAATAATATATATATTTGCCAAAATTTTCATCGTGGTATGAACACAATAAAAATGCAGGCAGATTTCACTCCACGCTATTTTATTTAGATTATTATTTAGGTCAGAAATAATATTTACCTGTTGTGCATACGCTCGCTTCTATACAAAGTCAAGTTTTTCGTTGAGATATTTTGCAAGCTTTGGGTCAACTCTCCTTAAACAGAGCTGCTACTTAGTCGCAAAAAGTGTGTTTTTCATATTGAGGTCCTATCATAAATAACATTTTTGGGGTTAAAAATGGTTGTTCCTTTTTTATATAACTCAAATTAATAAATATTTTTCTGCTAAACCGGATATACTCTTTTCAAAGCTATAACAAAAATGTAAGATTCTATACAAAGATATTTTTTGCGAGTTTCTATAAGTCTAGTTTAAGTCTAGTATCCAGATCGAAGAAAACTTTATGACAGTCATGAGAGAGAGCGAGAGGCAAACAGCTGGCGTTCACTTTTCGTCGGGCCTTTTTTTACGTCGGTCCACAGATCGACGAAAAAATACCAGAATATTCCATAGCGTTGCCAGTCTGCGGAAATGAACTTTGGGTGAACCCTAGCGAAAAGATTAAAAAATTTAATCTTTTGGCGTGCGCTTCTCACTGAACATTATAAGAAATGGAGGGAAAAACTCAAAAAAACTCACAAAAGTCGATTGCAGGTGTTTACATGTGAGGACAAAATAACATGAATACTATCTGGGGTGCCTCTTGTCAGAGCAAAATGTTTTTTAGGTCCAGAATGTACGAAAAACACAACTTGTTTAACTTTAAATTAGCAAATAATTATCAGTAAATTAAAAAAAACAACTGTTAAATTTAAATTGTATTGTTTTTTAATTTCTTTGTACAGCGGCAGACTTGTCTTGCCAAGGTATTTGATTATATCTTTTAAAGGCTTTTTCCCGCAAATACGATATTTGAATTTGAACTGCTTGTCAACAAACCCAGCTGATTGACAGTACGACTGCAGCACGCTTAAATCTGATGAACTCTCGAAACTTTGGTCACACTGGAAAGATTAAAGTTTTTACGCGAGCATAATCGTTTGTCGATCTGAGTACTGGGCTTAAAAATAAAACAATGTCCCACAGTTTATAAAAAAAATTTGTATTCTGATACATAAAGAAAAGATGACAAATCTCAATTACAAATGTTTCTAAACTCTATGATTTTGTCTACCCTACTAATATATTGAGACACCGGTTCCGAGTCTTATATTTTGGCAAACTTTTGCCAAGGCAATTGGCTTTTGCATCTTTTGTTTTAATGTGTTAGATTTATCCGTAACCAAGTCCGTCCGACCGTCTATATAAAACCCTATATCTCGGTGACTATAAGATCTATAGAATTCACCCAGAGCTTTGTAAATAAAAATTACTGCTCGATAAATCTTAATGGAGGGGACATAGCAGAACATTTGCAACACAGAACATTTTAAATACAATTGCGTTTGCACCATAACTTTTACAAAAATATTGGGTTCCGACTATCTTATATAAAATATCTTATTGCCACAACTTTTGCGTCATTTTTTTTCTATTCATTGATATCAATTCTATTGTGAGTTGATATAATACAAAATAAATATTAAAACACTTTCTACTTGTAATGGGTAATTCGTGCCGCTTGGAGTAATGTTTGTCATGAGATATATTGCTAAAATATATGGGTTCTGAAAAATTTAAATCAGGTTTCTGTAATTAAGAAACATTCAAAGAGTAAATATTAAATGCCAGAAGTCCAAGGGCTTGGCTTGAAAATTTTGAAATAATTTTAGGATTCTTCTTAGCAAATGTTTCCAAAAAATTGCATGGGATCTGAAGTAGTCACATTCTTTAGCTAATAGCACCATTAAATATTTTTTAATTCTGGAAAAGAAATGTTAAAATCCACTTGGACAATGTTAAAAATGCACTTGGACATGTTGTCAAAAAATATAGGAAATATGAACCGGTTCGCCTGTTATCGAGATTTAAAAATACAAATTCTGAATCATGTCATCCTTTGGTGGAACATTTTACAGGCCTTGTTAAAAATTGGTACACCGAACTCTATTAGAAAAGTATAAGCCCATTAATGCAAAAAGAATAAAGCTTAAAAGTTGTAACATAGTTTAATCTTAAATTTAAAAATATTGTCTTTTGTTTTCTTAAAGAACATGATACTTATTAAAAGTTTCGCCTTTCATTTTTTAGCAGGTTTAAAGGGGACTTGCCTGAGGAGCGGCATATGAAGGTGGATAATAAAAACTTTTGTTTCGATATCGGACAAAACAACCGAGGAGTCTACATGCGGATAAGCGAAGTATGTACACAAATATTAGTTGTGATTTTTTTGTTATTGAATTTATATTTGTTAATTAAAGGTAAAAAATAACTTTCGAACTTCGATAACTATCCCAGAGAAATGTTGGATTCGCTTTCGAGATATTTTTAATGATTATTGCGAAAAAATGAAAAAATCGTCCGACTCAATTACTGCCGAAAATAATCTACCGACATCCTCAAATAGTCTTAAATAAATAAACATCGCGTGATTTATGCAATCTTAATAGAAGGCATAAAAAATGTATTTAAATATGTCGATTGACCAACAAAAATGTAAAGCTTGTAATGTCTGACATAACTAACTAATATCAGAACTCAGAAATATGCGAATGATTAAGCTTGAATGACACACACAAATATATTTATTTAGTAGCATTTAGAAAAATATTTGTTAGTATTATTTAGTTTTTTATTATAAAATAATAACGTAATTTAGTTAGCGTTAAAGTAGAGAAAATTATATATTTAAATCACTCAGACAAAATCGAATAATTAATTTGTGCTTGGTCTGAGAATCTGCGCGCCATGTCACCGTAATGTAATAATATGTAAAAATCAACTATTTTATCTTCGGTTTTTAAATGACCGATTTAGGTTGGTCAAAAGGACCCAATATAATATCTCATATGGCTAATTGCTGTCCCTTGCGGCCCTTACAAGGCACAATTAACTTTTAATTAATTCATGAATTTATCGGTTATAGTTAATACAATTTATTAACAATAATTAAAACAAAATATGAAAGGTTTTAAATATAACAATTACGGAAAGAAACAATTGATAAATCTGGAGATAGTAAAAAAAATCGGATCCCAGTTTATAAAAAAAATTTGTATTCTGATACATAAAGAAAAGATGACAAATCTCAATTACAAATGTTTCTAAACTCTATGATTTTGTCTACCCTACTAATATATTGAGACACCGGTTCCGAGTCTTATATTTGGCTTTTGCATCTTTTGTTTTAATGTGTTAGATTTATCCGTAACCAAGTCCGTCCGACCGTCTATATAAAACCCTATATCTCGGTGACTATAAAATCTATAGAATTCACCCAGAGCTTTGTAAATAAAAATTACTGCTCGATAAATCTTAATGGAGGGGACATAGCAGAACATTTGCAATACAGAACATTTTAAATACAATTGCGTTTGCACCATAATTTTTACAAAAATATTGGGTTCCGACTATCTTATATAAAATATCTAATTGCCCCAACTTTTGCGTCATTATACCCTTGCAGAGGGTATTATAATTTTGGTCAAAAGTGTGCAACGCAGTGAAGGAGACATCTCCGACCCTATAAAGTATATATATTCTGGGTCAGGATCACCTCCTGAGTTGATATAGCCATGTCCGTCTGTCCGTCTGTCTGTCCGTCTGTCTGTTTCTACGCGAACTAGTCTCTCAGTTTTAAAGATATCGAGTTGAAACTTTGCACACAGCCTTCTTTCCTTTGCACGCAGTATATAAGTCGGAACGGCCGGGATCGGCCGACTATATCCTATAGCTGCCATATAACTGATTGATCGGAAATGCCATAACTTTCGTGCTTGTAAAGTTAGGAAGTTGGGATTTTCTATGGGTTTTATATTTGGCCAATCAATCCGACCTACCAAATTTCATAAGGATCGGCCGACTATATCCTATAGCTGCCATATAACTGAACGATTGGAAATGCCATAACTTTGGTGTTTCCAAATTTTGGAGAGTATAATGTACATGTCGATGATTCACTGGAATTGTCCTCCGCTTCAGGCTGCTCTTCGTGGTCCGAACGGAAACGCTTTCTGGCGCGTGGCATGTCTTTGCAGTTTGGCTCTTCAAATACGAATGTTCTCTAAAACTGCTTGCGTCCCTTTTTGCAAGCGTCGCTCTCTACTTTATTCCACTCTTATTCCACATTCCAATGCACACACCATTGAGAACTTTCCGTTATCCCTTTTTGATGTGGACACCTGCATCCTTCTATCTCGCTCACACCAGTGCACAGACTAACGTTGACAACAGAATCAGTTGCCTCCATTCGGAGAACCGAAGAAACAGCACAGAAGCACATGAAAACGAAGGAGAAGCGAAAGACAAATCAAAGCTAACGGTCGTTATAATTTGAATTGTCTAACCAATCCACGACACGGCCATACTGACTTTCACACGTCCTCGTGTGTTTTCAACTTTAAAACATTACAAAATATTATCTCCCAATAATAAATAGAACTAGATGTACTTTGAAGATAATGCAAAATAACTATATTTTCATTAATCAGAAGCCTTATGAGCTATTAGTCTATGAACAGCAAATTAAACTTAGCATTTTTCCTTAATAACATTATTCTTTTAAATTCAAAAGTTATACAGAATTCTTAGTTCTTAATTAGCAGATCGAACTTACATTTCCTCATACTTAAACAAAGGACAATACTTTTTTTTTTTTTTTAAGCCTTGAGATCCGGATTACCATCAATTCAAACAATATTAATTTTCCATTTTCATTTGCTTCTCCAATAAGCAATCACATTTTCACATCGTCAATCACTATCTCTAACAACTTTCATTTCTTAACAATTTAAGTCTTTCTCGACCAACCGGCCATCACATAGCACACAGTTGTCACTTACATTTTCTTATTTCATAAATCATCGCAGCCATCACCGGCTCGATCAACATCATCTTCATCCATGACCGTCTCGTCATGCTCTGTGGTAATCCCCTTCTCAGGCATTCTTCGTAAAAATTCGTGGGAATATTTGTAAGTTCGATTGCCCTTTAACGCTTTTAATTTATATCGATCACCTGGTAATAGCTCAGCAACTAAAAATGGGCCTTTAAACTTGGGGTCTAGTTTTGTCTGATGTCGCTCCTCATTCTTGAGTAAGACATGATCCCCAACTTTATGCTTAACAATAGTGGCTTTATTCCGATCGAATCTCAATTTGTCATATTTGGAATTTTGTTCCATATTGTGCTTAGCTATATTTCTGATTCGGTTTACATCAGCTACACTCTCGTTTTCAGCAACGGGTACAAGACCAAATGGTCTAGCTTCTTTTCCAATTAGTAACTCTATTGGACTAACTTTTGTTACCCTATTGGGAGTGCAATTAAGAGCCAGTTGAATTTCGTACAAAGCGTCCTGCCAAGATCCCTTGCCTGTTTCAACCGCAGTTAGCATAGATTTAAGAGTACTCATCACTCGTTCGACCTGGCCATTGGCCCGGCTGGCGCCAGTTGCGATCAAATGTAAATCTATCTTTTGTGCTGAGCAAAAGTCACGAAACATAGTACTGGCAAAGCTACGTCCCTGATCAGCTATCAAACGGGAAGGAACCCCAAAAATCGATATTAAGGACCTCACTGACTTGATGCAGCTTTCAGAGTCTAGTCTAGTGGAGTGAAACAAATGGACGAACTTAGAAAATGCATCTATTTGGACGATTATATATTCCTTTTGATCATTTTTACCACTAAGCTTCCCTGTGATATCAATATGAACTGTATGAAACGGGACGCTCACTTTCGGAATGGGATGCAATTCAGCTTGTACCTTGCCAGTCGGAGGTTTAGATAACCTACAGGTAATGCAATTGTCAACGAATTTACGGACATACTTGGACATTTTGTCAAACCAATAATACTCGTACATTTTTGCGAGTGTCTTTTCCCAACCGAGATGCATAATTGCCTCGTGCACGTTGTTAACAGCAGACCACCTAAAGGGCTTTGGAATAATAGGAAGACAGTGAGTTTTCCCATGTCTTTGAACTTTCCTATATAGAGTACCACCACGTAACTCAAAGGTTTTTGCTATATCCTCAGGAAGTTCTCCATTGCGCAACTTAGACACGATGGATGATGTTTCGTCATCTCTCTGCTGCTCTGCCAGCAACCAGTTGTCGGTAATCTCTGTCAAGTTTATACGCTTTTCGGTTATACCTTTTAAATTTTTACGATCTTTCAACACTGGGTTTCGAGAGAGAAAGTCTACATGAGCCATTCGATCACCTGGTCTATACTCAATATCGAACTTAAAAACCTGCATATACGACCATCACCTTTGCACTCTAGGAGTTAACTCGGCTTTAGTTTTGGAAGCTTTGAGCGAATTACAATCCGTAAATACCGTAAATTGACGACCATGCAAGTAATGACGGAAATACTTCATGGAGACATATACTGCGAGCGTTTCCAACTCGTATGAGTGGTAGCGTGATTCGGCGGGGGAAGTCCGTTTGCTGAAATACTCGATCACTCGAGGCTTGTTCTCGATCCTATGCAATAAAATGGCCCCGTAACCATCAGCACTGGCGTCGGTGTGAAGCTCAATCGGAAAAAGTGGGTCGAATATAGTGAGTACGGGTTCATTGGTCAAGATAGAAATTACTCTTTGTCGCACTTGCTCATGCTCCGGGTTCCACTCAAACGATATGCTTTTGGAAGTTAATGCATACAGAGGTTTCAACAATTGTGAGAACTGAGGGACAAATTGTCTAAAATAAGAAACAAGACCAATGAACTGTCTCAGCTGGGTCACAGACTGTGGGGGCGGCAGATCAGTCAATGCTTTTATTTTCCTTGGATTGGGTCTTATTTCACCTGCCTTAACTTCAAACCCCAAATATTCAACACACGATTTTAGAAATGAGCATTTGGTGATATTAAAGGAAAATCCGGCTTTAGTTAGGGTTTGTAAAACTACATCAAGTCTTTCTAAAGCTTCGTCTTTGGTACCTGCTACTACCATAACGTCATCCATGTAAACTACGACATACGAATGAACAAGGTCACCTAAAGCACAATTAATAGCTCGTTGAAATACGGAAGGGGCATTCTTTAACCCAAATGGCATGGTAACAAACTCATACTGTCCGTCCGGAGTAACGAACGCTGTTCGTTCGATCGAATTCGGATGAATTGGGATTTGGTGGAATCCGCTTGCCATATCTATGCAGGTGAAAAACTTAGCACCGCTTAGTCTACCTATCTGGTCTGAAATAAGTGGCAACGGATACTTATCGGAAATAGTGTTCGAATTCAGTTCCCTATAATCAACGCAGAGACGGTCAGTTCCATTTTTCTTCTTAACAAGAAGCATCGGGCTTGCAAAGGGGGAGGAACTTGGTCTTATAATGTTTGCATCCATTAGCTGTTTAATAGACATTCGCACTTGTTCTTTTTCTTCCACGCTCAATCTATAGGGTCGTCTCTGGACTGTCTTGTTTGGATCAATCAGTCGAATCTCTAGCTGCCCCGTAGTTACGCGACTTTGTGGAATACTGTTTATAAACGAACCAGAATAATTTTGAAGCATTGATATTAGCCTATCCTTATCTAAACCACTTAGATCGGTATCAACATTGGCCAAATCGGGAACACAATCTGAAGTCAAGACAGGCAATACAGTTTTTTCATTAAACATTGAAAGTGAATTTGATGTAATTGTTACACCGATTCCCCGGCTCAAAATTTCACGCCCAATTAAAGCATCGTATTTGATATAACTATCTTGAACTGCATGGAAAAGAACTTCGAAGGAATGATCACAAATCAAAACTTTAGCCAATATCTGTAGGGTGCTACAAACCGTATTACTACCAATACCCCTTAAAATTACTACGTTATTTATTCTTGGTCCAGACAGCTTTAGCGAGACGGCTTCCTTGATGAGCGAGCACTCGGCTCCTGAGTCAAAACAAAATTGGAACGACTCACCAAATTGTTGAAAAGTTCCAAGGGGCTCAAGTACGGTACACAGGTTGACATCTTTAACATAATCCCTCTTGACCGGCATTGAGCGCTCCTGACGATCCGGGCACACAGTAGCCACATGTCCTTCCTTTCCACACTTAAAACAGATTAGAGTCGAGCGATCTCTTCCTCCATTATGTCCAGAACGTTGAGTAGCTAGTTGGCTATGTCGCGGTTGCACACCAGACGAACGACACTCCGCCTTCTTGTGACCCTCTTTTCCGCATTTGTGACATCTGATATTGGAGAAGGGTCTTGTTTTCTTATTAGTCAGGGCCGACAAGGCGTCACCAGTACCGCGGCTCGGTCCAGCATCAAAAGAAAAGGCTTTCAATTCCTGTTGTAACTCGTTCCGAGAATTGACTTCTGTAGTAAAAGCCAAGCGTCGCAGTCGCTTGTCCAATCCAGCCACGTGCGCCAAAGCAACAGAAACGGCAATTTGCTCTACCGTCAGGGACTTCCACCTGGACATCAGGGATGTTACAATTCTGCTTCCATACAGCGACATAGATTCTCCCTCTGTTGGGCGACCATTTAGCAGATTTAACACAGTTGCAGCCAAGGTCTCCGTTCCAGCGAAATACTGCAAAAACAGTTCTCTGAACTGCGTCCATGTGATCCCAGGGTAGACCGTTTGTGCAAGCCAATGAGAAGCGCTTCCCTGCAAAGACCGACTGAGAGCCATCACAAGAGCGCTGCCTTCTAGACTGTTTTCGGAAAGACTGTAATCCACCGTTGCACTCCATGATACTGCATCCGCGCTTGCACGATCAGGATTAAAGTTCGGCAATATAATGGCAACTGCGTCATTCGGGGCTCGCTGTACTGCTTTTATGAGTTCCGAGAAAGTACGATTTTGTGATTCCAAAAGCAGTTTCAGATTATTTTCACTTTCGATTTGAGGCCTGGGCAATCCCACTTCTGATGTCGATGATTCACTGGAATTGTCCTCCGCTTCAGGCTGCTCTTCGTGGTCCGAACGGAAACGCTTTCTGGCGCGTGGCATGTCTTTGCAGTTTGGCTCTTCAAATACGAATGTTCTCTAAAACTGCTTGCGTCCCTTTTTGCAAGCGTCGCTCTCTACTTTATTCCACTCTTATTCCACATTCCAATGCACACACCATTGAGAACTTTCCGTTATCCCTTTTTGATGTGGACACCTGCATCCTTCTATCTCGCTCACACCAGTGCACAGACTAACGTTGACAACAGAATCAGTTGCCTCCATTCGGAGAACCGAAGAAACAGCACAGAAGCACATGAAAACGAAGGAGAAGCGAAAGACAAATCAAAGCTAACGGTCGTTATAATTTGAATTGTCTAACCAATCCACGACATACATAATATTCTGCAAGGGTATATCAACTTCGGCTCCGCCCGAAGTTAGCTTTCCTTTCTTGTTTTTTTCTATTCATTGATATCAATTCTATTGTGAGTTGATAGAATACAAAATAAATATTAAAACACTTTCTACTTGTAATGGGTAATTCGTGCCGCTTGGAGTAATGTTTGTCATGAGATATATTGCTAAAATATATGGGTTCTGAAAAATTTAAATCAGGTTTCTGTAATTAAGAAACATTCATAAAAAGTTTAAAAAATTGTTAAAGCTTCTAAAAATAATATGTTATATATTATTATACAAATTAAAATAACTCCTAAACGCGTTTTTAAAACAAAAGTTTCAATGTGATCACGTAGAATAACAAAAATTACTAAGTACGATGAAAATGCATAGCAAAATAAAGAAACAAATCGAATGCGACACGTAAGCACATACCTGATAGATTTCCCAGAGGAATATTGTCTACAGATTGTGCTGCAGTGTGTGCTGAATAATAAACTAGAGCTATTAATTATTTAGAATTAAAAGTTGGCAGATTTTGAGCTCAATGAGAATTCATTGAACTGTTATGGAAAATTGTGAATTAGCTCTCGTTATTATATTTATAAAAAACCAGAGCCAGTTCATTTGATGAAACAAATAAATAAAATAATTTAATTTATCATAATACAATTGAAACTTAAAGCCGAAAAAGTCCTAACCGTTTCCCTATTAGAGTCGATGTTAATCTGACTATAAACTAAAAATCTTTATATTTACCGGGAAATGTAAGCGGCAATATGTTAAAGAGATCCAACAAATTAGTTAATTATAAAAAGTTGGTTTATCTTCAATGTTGTTTTGCAAAAAAGCATATTGTGTATTTTAAGAGTTTTGTGAAAATAATATGGAAATAAAGTTGAATTTAAAAAAATGTGAAAGGAATGATTTAATTAATCATGTATTTTATTTATAAACAAACTCAATGGCTAATGCACTAATAACTCTGAACGACATTAATGTTTGTGCAGTGGTATGATCATCAAAATATTACTATGGGCAGTGCATGAACTCCGTTCAATAGTTATTCAAAAAATAACGTTCACGGTTTTTGTTATAAATAAATTTGAATTAAAAAATTAAAATTAAATTTTTTTTAAATTCTAAACAAAATTATATGATATAAAAGAATAAAATAACAAGGCTTACGCAAAGTCAAAAATGGTTTACAAACATCATAATCGGCAGCCATAAGCAAGCAAAATATAAGCAAATATCTTAAAAACAACGAAGTTAAATAGACCAATCAATTTTTTGGCAGTGAATTAAACTTAAAAAAAACATTCTTTTCAAGATAAAAAACATTCTATTCTATTTAAGATTAAACACATTTTAAGAAAACGTATGTAGTATTTAATCATACATATTACAATTTAAAGTTTTCCAGTGTAAAAAAACAGCTGGCGGCAAAAGGGTAACACCCCGCAGCATCAATAAAAAACAGCAAAGCACTCCCGCCGATCACAGCAATCTTGCTAAGATCAGCAGTTAAAAAGATCCGGTATATGAACAATCCGTAGCGGAATGTATGCAAACTGGGACCTATAAAAATTCTGATTTGTCTGCTGGGGCTTTACAATTAGTGTATCCACCCAACCCTCAAAATATACATATACCGCCAAAGAGATTACTGAGTCCAGACTACCGGCTGAACTTGGCTCTGCAGGAGCAACGTCTGCTCCACCAAAATCCCTTTTAGTGGTTCCAATAAAGAAACAAATATTTGTGTCTCGGCCTCGGCTTTTAAATAAAAGCATGTAAAAATATTTTTAAAACAGTTTAATTAAGTCAATTTTGCCCACTACACTAGAGCAACTGTGCTGGGCTTTTTTGGATGGTGGATAATGCTCAATGCCATTCTAAGTTTCATGTCTATAAAAAAAACAGCCTAGACAATGGTCTAACTAAATATTGCCATGTTAAATAGTTAAAAAAAAAACAAGACACAATTGAAAAAAATCATTAAAAAACTTTAAACATAGATATACAAATTTGAATATAATGAATTAAATAATGATGCTAAAGATAAAAAAGGTCGTAGCTGAAATCAATAAAAGTTTAATATTGATTTGCTGTTTCATTAAAAATGCAACTTTGCGCTAATATACACAGCTAATTTGGAATTGTAAAAATTTTTGCCAAACCCTACACATTTTCTATTCCAGTATATGAAGCAGATCAAAATGATTAAAAAAAGTTTGATTTAAAATTACCACTTAAAACGTGACTAAATTAGAAAAAACAGAAAAACAATCTTTAAAAAAAATATAAAAAACCGACTGGATGTTTTCGAAGGCGACACAGAAATCTACTTAGATAATCTTTGTATTTAGATCATATGTATTTACATTCCAACGGGATTTTAACCGTTTATGCAACGAAGAGTGGGCATTAATTTGCACCTGCAATTCTCGGTTTTGATAAAGCCTAGTATCCTGATCGACAAACGATTACGCTAGCGTAAAAACTTTAATCTTTCCAGTGTGACCAAAAGTTTGAGAGTTCATCAGATTTAAGCGTGCTACGGTCGTACTGTCAATCAGCTGGGTTTGTTGACAAGCAGTTAAAATTCAAATATCGTATTTGCGGGAAAGAGCCTTTAAAAGATATTATCAAATACCTTGGCAAGACAAGTCTGCCGCTGTACAAAGAAATAAAAAAACAATACAATTTAAATTTAACTGTTGTTTTTTTTAATTTACTGATAATTATTTGCTAATTTAAAGTTCATAGCTGCACTTTTATTGTGTTTTTTCGTACATTCTGGACCTAAAAACATTTTTCTCTGACAAGATGCACCCCAGATAGTATTAATATTATTTTGTCCTCACATGTAAACACCTGCAATCGACTTTTGTGAGTTTTTTGAGTTTTCCCCTCCATTTCTTATAATGTTCAGTGAGAAGCGCACGCCAAAAGATTAAATTTTTTAATCTTTTCGCTAGGGTTCACCCAAAACTCATTTCCGCAGACTGGCAACGCTATGGAATTTTCTGGTATTTTTTTCGTCGATCAGGAGACCGACGTGAAAAAAAGGCCCGACGAAAAGTGAACGCCAGCTGTTTGCCTCTCGCTCTCTCTCATGACTGGCGTACGGTTTTCGTCAATCAGGATACTAAGCTTAAACTTCCAAACCAGTTATGAGTGCGTATTGATGGTGATCGCGGATAGTAAGTTAGTAATTTCAACTGATGATCCAGATTGGCTATCTTGTAAATCAGATGGCATACAATCGCGTTTCCATCTTTTTCGATAAAGCACGAACCTTTTCTAAATTTTAAAAATAAAACAAAGTCTCACAAAGAGTAAATATTAAATGCCAGTTTTGAAGTCCAAGGGCTTGACTTGAATAGAAATTGTCATCAACGGCTAGGGAGTATTATTTTCGTTTATTAATGTTCTTTTCATATTCAATTATATAAATGAAAACAATTTTAGGTGTCACAAACCATTACAAGAGGTGGACCTAGATCTCAAATCGCTCTACCAGCTCAAGGCATGATTGAGTTTCGTGATGCCCTTACAGATTTGTTAGAAGAGTTTGGAGCAAACGATGGAGGGTAAAGTATAACAAAAAACTTATAAATTAATTTGTTATATTATATTAATAAAGATTATCTTAAGCCGATCATATTAATTATCTCTTTGAAATTACCAAAATAATATATATATTTGCCAAAATTTTCATCGTGGTATGAACACAATAAAAATGCAGGCAGATTTCACTCCACGCTATTTTATTTAGATTATTATTTAGGTCAGAAATAATATTTACCTGTTGTGCATACGCTCGCTTCTATACAAAGCCAAGTTTTTCGTTGAGATATTTTGCAAGCTTTGGGTCAACTCTCCTTAAACAGAGCTGCTACTTAGTCGCAAAAAGTGTGTTTTTCATATTGAGGTCCTATCATAAATAACATTTTTGGGGTTAAAAATGGTTGTTCCTTTTTTATATAACTCAAATTAATAAATATTTTTCTGCTAAACCGGATATACTCTTTTCAAAGCTATAACAAAAATGTAAGATTCTATACAAAGATATTTTTTGCGAGTTTCTATAAGTCTAGTTTAAGTCTAGTATCCAGATCGAAGAAAACTTTATGACAGTCATGAGAGAGAGCGAGAGGCAAACAGCTGGCGTTCACTTTTCGTCGGGCCTTTTTTTTACGTCGGTCCACAGATCGACGAAAAAATACCAGAATATTCCATAGCGTTGCCAGTCTGCGGAAATGAACTTTGGGTGAACCCTAGCGAAAAGATTAAAAAATTTAATCTTTTGGCGTGCGCTTCTCACTGAACATTATAAGAAATGGAGGGAAAAACTCAAAAAAACTCACAAAAGTCGATTGCAGGTGTTTACATGTGAGGACAAAATAACATGAATACTATCTGGGGTGCCTCTTGTCAGAGCAAAATGTTTTTTAGGTCCAGAATGTACGAAAAACACAACTTGTTTAACTTTAAATTAGCAAATAATTATCAGTAAATTAAAAAAAACAACTGTTAAATTTAAATTGTATTGTTTTTTAATTTCTTTCTACAGCGGCAGACTTGTCTTGCCAAGGTATTTGATTATATCTTTTAAAGGCTTTTTCCCGCAAATACGATATTTGAATTTGAACTGCTTGTCAACAAACCCAGCTGATTGACAGTACGACTGCAGCACGCTTAAATCTGATGAACTCTCGAAACTTTGGTCACACTGGAAAGATTAAAGTTTTTACGCGAGCATAATCGTTTGTCGATCTGAGTACTGGGCTTAAAAATAAAACAATGTCCCACAAAGAGTAAATATTAAATGCCAGAAGTCCAAGGGCTTGGCTTGAAAATTTTGAAATAATTTTAGGATTCTTCTTAGCAAATGTTTCCAAAAAATTGCATGGGATCTGAAGTAGTCACATTCTTTAGCTAATAGCACCATTAAATATTTTTTAATTCTGGAAAAGAAATGTTAAAATCCACTTGGACAATGTTAAAAATGCACTTGGACATGTTGTCAAAAAATATAGGAAATATGAACCGGTTCGCCTGTTATCGAGATTTAAAAATACAAATTCTGAATCATGTCATCCTTTGGTGGAACATTTTACAGGCCTTGTTAAAAATTGGTACACCGAACTCTATTAGAAAAGTATAAGCCCATTAATGCAAAAAGAATAAAGCTTAAAAGTTGTAACATAGTTTAATCTTAAATTTAAAAATATTGTCTTTTGTTTTCTTAAAGAACATGATACTTATTAAAAGTTTCGCCTTTCATTTTTTAGCAGGTTTAAAGGGGACTTGCCTGAGGAGCGGCATATGAAGGTGGATAATAAAAACTTTTATTTCGATATCGGACAAAACAACCGAGGAGTCTACATGCGGATAAGCGAAGTATGTACACAAATATTAGTTGTGATTTTTTTGTTATTGAATTTATATTTGTTAATTAAAGGTAAAAAATAACTTTCGAACTTCGATAACTATCCCAGAGAAATGTTGGATTCGCTTTCGAGATATTTTTAATGATTATTGCGAAAAAATGAAAAAATCGTCCGACTCAATTACTGCCGAAAATAATCTACCGACATCCTCAAATAGTCTTAAATAAATAAACATCGCGTGATTTATGCAATCTTAATAGAAGGCATAAAAAATGTATTTAAATATGTCGATTGACCAACAAAAATGTAAAGCTTGTAATGTCTGACATAACTAACTAAACTCAGAAATATGCGAATGATTAAGCTTGAATGACACACACAAATATATTTATTTAGTAGCATTTAGAAAAATATTTGTTAGTATTATTTAGTTTTTATACCCTTGCAGAGGGTATTATAATTTTGGTCAAAAGTGTGCAACGCAGTGAAGGAGACATCTCCGACCCTATAAAGTATATATATTCTTGATCAGGATCACCTCCTGAGTTGATATAGCCATGTCCGTCTGTCCGTCTGTCCGTCTGTCTGTCCGTCTGTCCGTCTGTCTGTTTCTACGCAAACTAGTCTCTCAGTTTTAAAGCTATCGAGTTGAAACTTTGCACACACCCTTCTTTCCTTTGCACGCAGTATATATGTCGGAACGGCCGGGATCGGCCGACTATATCCTATAGCTGCCATATAACTGAATGATCGGAAATGCCATAACTTTGGTGTTTGTAAAGTTAGGAAGTTGGAATTTTCTATGGGTTTTATATTTGGCCAATCAATTCGACCTACCAAATTTCAAAGGGATCGGCCGACTATATCCTATAGCTGCCATATAACTGATTTATCGGAAATGCCATAACTTTGGTGTTTGTAAAGTAAGGAAGTTGGAATTTTCTATGGGTTTTATATTTGACCAATTAATTCGACCTACCAAATTTCATAAGGATCGGCCGACTATATCTTATAGCCGCCATATAACTGATTGATCGGAAATGCCATAACTTTGGTTTTTGTTAAGTTAGGAAGTTGGGATTTTCTATGGGTTTTATTTTTAGCCAATCAATCCGACCTATCAAATTTCATATGGATCGGCCGACTATATCCTATAGCTGCATAATAACTGATTGATCGGAAATGCCATAACTTTGGTGTTTATTAAGTTAGGAAGCTGGGATTTTCTATGGGTTTTATTTTTGACCAATCAATCCGACCTATCAAATTTCATAAGGATCGGCCGACTATATCCTATAGCTGCCATATAACTGAAAGATTGGAAATGCCATAACTTTGGTGTTTTTAAAGTTAGGAAGTTGGGATTTTTTATGAGTATTAAGAATGCATCTTATGAATAATTTTGGAGAATATAATTTACAGAGTATTCTGCAAGGGTATATCAACTTCGGCTCCGCCCGAAGTTAGCTTTCCTTTCTTGTTTATTATAAAATAATAACGTAATTTAGTTAGCGTTAAAGTAGAGAAAATTATATATTTAAATCACTCAGACAAAATCGAATAATTAATTTGTGCTTGGTCTGAGAATCTGCGCGCCATGTCACCGTAATGTAATAATATGTAAAAATCAACTATTTTATCTTCGGTTTTTAAATGACCGATTTAGGTTGGTCAAAAGGACCCAATATAATATCTCATATGGCTAATAGGGACAGCGTTGGGGCCCTTACAAGGCACAATTAACTTTTAATTAATTCATGAATTTATCGGTTATAGTTAATACAATTTATTAACAATAATTAAAACAAAATATGAAAGGTTTTAAATATAACAATTACGGAAAGAAACAATTGATAAATCTGGAGATAGTAAAAAAATCGGATCCCAGTTTATAAAAAAAATTTGTATTCTGATACATAAAGAAAAGATGACAAATCTCAATTACAAATGTTTCTAAACTCTATGATTTTGTCGACCCTACTAATATATTGAGACACCGGTTCCGAGTCTTATATTTTGGCAAACTTTTGCCAAGGCAATTGGCTTTTGCATCTTTTGTTTTAATGTGTTAGATTTATCCGTAACCAAGTCCGTCCGACCGTCTATATAAAACCCTATATCTCGGTGACTATAAAATCTATAGAATTCACCCAGAGCTTTGTAAATAAAAATTACTGCTCGATAAATCTTAATGGAGGGGACATAGCAGAACATTTGCAATACAGAACATTTTAAATACAATTGCGTTTGCACCATAACTTTTACAAAAATATTGGGTTCCGACTATCTTATATAAAATATCTAATTGCCCCAACTTTTGCGTCATTATACCCTTGCAGAGGGTATTATAATTTTGGTCAAAAGTGTGCAACGCAGTGAAGGAGACATCTCCGACCCTATAAAGTATATATATTCTGGATCAGGATCACCTCCTGAGTTGATATAGCCATGTCCGTCTGTCCGTCTGTCTGTCCGTCTGTCTGTTTCTACGCGAACTAGTCTCTCAGTTTTAAAGATATCGAGTTGAAACTTTGCACACAGCCTTCTTTCCTTTGCACGCAGTATATAAGTCGGAACGGCCGGCTATATCCTATAGCTGCCATATAACTGATTGATCGGAAATGCCATAACTTTCGTGCTTGTAAAGTTAGGAAGTTGGGATTTTCTATGGGTTTTATATTTGGCCAATCAATCCGACCTACCAAATTTCATAAGGATCGGCCGACTATATCCTATAGCTGCCATATAACTGATTGATCGGAAATGCCATAACTTTGATGTTTGTAAAGTTAGAAAATTGGGATTTTCTATGGGTTTTATATTTGGCCAATCAATCCGACCTACCAAATTTCATAAGGATCCTATAGCTGCATAATAACTGATTGATCGGAAATGCCATAACTTTGGTGTTTATTAAGTTAGGAAGCTGGGATTTTCTATGGGTTTTATTTTTGACCAATCAATCCGACCTATCAAATTTCATAAGGATCGGCCGACTATATCCTATAGCTGCCATATAACTGAACGATTGGAAATGCCATAACTTTGGTGTTTTTAAAGTTAGGAAGTTGGGATTTTTTATGAGTATTAAGAATGCATCATATGCATAATTTTGGAGAGTATAATGTACATAATATTCTGCAAGGGTATATCAACTTCGGCTCCGCCCGAAGTTAGCTTTCCTTTCTTGTTTTTTTTCTATTCATTGATATCAATTCTATTGTGAGTTGATATAATACAAAATAAATATTAAAACACTTTCTACTTGTAATGGGTAATTCGTGCCGCTTGGAGTAATGTTTGTCATGAGATATATTGCTAAAATATATGGGTTCTGAAAAATTTAAATCAGGTTTCTGTAATTAAGAAACATTCATAAAAAGTTTAAAAAATTGTTAAAGCTTCTAAAAATAATATGTTATATATTATTATACAAATTAAAATAACTCCTAAACGCGTTTTTAAAACAAAAGTTTCAATGTGATCACGTAGAATAACAAAAATTACTAAGTACGATGAAAATGCATAGCAAAATAAAGAAACAAATCGAATGCGACACGTAAGCACATACCTGATAGATTTCCCAGAGGAATATTGTCTACAGATTGTGCTGCAGTGTGTTCTGAATAATAAACTAGAGCTATTAATTATTTAGAATTAAAAGTTGGCAGATTTTGAGCTCAATGAGAATTCATTGAACTGTAATGGAAAATTGTGAATTAGCTCTCGTTATTATATTTATAAAAAACCAGAGCCAGTTCATTTGATGAAACAAATAAATAAAATAATTTAATTTATCATAATACAATTGAAACTTAAAGCCGAAAAAGTCCTAACCGTTTCCCTATTAGAGTCGATGTTAATCTGACTATAAACTAAAAATCTTTATATTTACCGGGAAATGTAAGCGGCAATATGTTAAAGAGATCCAACAAATTAGTTAATTATAAAAAGTTGGTTTATCTTCAATGTTGTTTGGCAAAAAAGCATATTGTGTATTTTAAGAGTTTTGTGAAAATAATATGGAAATAAAGTTGAATTTAAAAAAATGTGAAAGGAATGATTTAATTAATCATGTATTTTATTTATAAACAAACTCAATGGATAATGCACTAATAACTCTGAACGACATTAATGTTTGTGCAGTGGTATGATCATCTAAATAAAGTGCATGAACTCCGTTCAATAGTTATTCAAAAAATAACGTTCACGGTTTTTGTTATAAATAAATTTGAATTAAAAAATTAAAATTAAATTTTTTTAAATTCTAAACAAAATTATATGATATAAAAGAATAAAATAACAAGGCTTACGCAAAGTCAAAAATGGTTTACAAACATCATAATCGGCAGCCATAAGCAAGCAAAATATAAGCAAATATCTTAAAAACAACGAAGTTAAATAGACCAATCAATTTTTTGGCAGTGAATTAAACTTAAAAAAACATTCTTTTCAAGATAAAAAACATTCTATTCTATTTAAGATTAAACACATTTTAAGAAAACGTATGTAGTATTTAATCATACATATTATAATTTAAAGTTTTCCAGTGTAAAAAAAACAGCTGGTGGCTTTACAATTAGTGTTTCCACCCAACCCTCAAAATATACATATACCGCCAAAGAGATTACTGAGTCCAGACTACCGGCTGAACTTGGCTCTGCAGCAACGTCTGCTGCACCAAATTCCCTTTCAAAACTAAAGCCAATAACTATGTATAGTATAAAGGTGGACAAGTTTTCTTAAACTTTCATCTTTTGATACCACTGTCCGAAACGAGCGCTTTGCGGTCATATGCTCGGCGACTTTTGTCCGGAAAATATGGTGGTAAAAGAGTTCGACGCTAAGATAAAAAAGAAGACTAGTCGAGGCCAAACCAATGTACCATCTTCAAAAAACTAACCTCTAACCTAATTCTTTCCCATCAAAATTCAAGACGCTTGCGTAGCAAGCTAACTAAATTGTATTGTGATAGCCTGTACAGAAAGTCGGAGATCCCAAACTGCGAACTTTTTCAAGGTATTTCATATACACAATATATAGGTAAACCGCCCCTCTGGAAGGGGACGTGAAATTTTAATTTGAGTGGACTCAAATCTTACGTCAGAGAAGTTATTTCTTGGGGATTTCAACACTATTGAAATTATTTATTAAAATTAAAATTATCGTTTAATGGTAACTCTATATAAATAAGAAGCTTATATATTCCGCCGTTGTCTAAACTTCTTATTTTTTAAATCACTTTTCCGTTTTCAAATCTGTTCCGTCTGTCTGTCCGTCTTACCGTCAGTCTGTCTGTTTCTACGCGAACTAGTCTCTCATTTTTAAAGATATCGAATTGAAACTTTGCACACACCCTTCGTCCCTTTGCACACAAAATATAAGTCGAAACGGCTGGGATCGGCCGACTATATCCTATAGCTGCCATATAACTTTGGTGTTTTTAAAGTTAGGAGGTTGGAATTTTTTATGAGTATTAAGATTGAATGATATGAATAATTTTGGAGAATATAGTTTACAGAATATTCTGCAAGGGTATATCAACTTCGGCTAGCTTTCCTTTCTATTTTGAAGATATTTAAGTGATCACGAAAAATTCTCCGTGCAGGGTACAGCTCTCGCAGGAGCGGAAATAGTTTTATAACTTTGTTTGCACCAAGCGTAACTCTAATTCTTATTCTTCCTAGCTGTCGTTTGAAAACATGATAGCAACCACAAATCAGGCATTAGGCGATTTATTATTCCAATTATTTTATTATAGATCATTCAGCACAGCTTTATTCTTACTATAGGGTTTCCAGTTGATATTTTTATATGTATACTAAGTTATCTGAGTGGCAGGATCATTTCAAAAATTATTTTTCTAAACATCTCCGTGTTACCTCTGTGTCAAGGGGCACATCTTGGTCAGCTTCTTTTTGCATTATTTATTAACAACCTTGCAACCTCTGCCCACTTCTTCTTTATATTATTTATTAACGATCTCCCTATAGTCGTGACAAAGTCGCCTGATGTACGCAGACGACGTTAAGTTATGCATGCAATATAGCGACAATCTTATCCAAATGCTTTTTAAACATGGTGTTGTGAAAATCATTTCGAGTTTCCTTTTTTCCGGTGAATTCATAATATGCCACGTTGGGTGGTTTTGAGTTGACTAGAATCATACATGTTAATGACCTTGGCGTCCTTCTAGACCCAAAACATAAGTTTTTTGACCATGGTGAATGAAGTGCTCGTATTTATCAAAAGGTGGTCAAGGGAATAGGATGATCCTTATGTCACTAAGAGTTTATTTATTTCACTTGTCCGCCGAATTCTCAAGTACCGCTCACCAGTTTGAAGTAAACCAGATGTACATATAGACAAATATGCAAAATAACATTTTATTTGCGTTACGGAGCCCTAACTGGGATGCAAGCCCTATATTGTTATCTTGTCAGATGAAAGTTAATCTGTAGCTTCATCTGAAAATATGAATAAATATATGAGTAGTTTAGAAATAACAGAAACTAAAATAAATTTATTTTTTACCCCCATAGATGATGTGCGAGACGAGTCAATCTTAGTCGAAAGCAACAAAGTCATCGCGAAAGATAAATTCTTACGAGACCAAGTTAGTTCCGAAAACTAGAAATTGTGACTTATGTTCAAGGGAAAATCATCTAGTACGCAAATGTCCACGTTTTTTCCAAATGAGTGTTGGCGAGCAGTCGGCAAGTTGTGCTTTAACTGTTTTGCCCCCATAGCTGATTTACCAGACCCTGAGGAAATCACACGCTGCTGCACAGAACTATCCCCTCTGCCAACCCTACAAGTCCATCCGATGATTCCAGGCACCGACCAGTGAACCTGATAATCATTCGGGAGTTCCAGCCATTTGCAATCTCGGCTTCCAATTCCAAGCATGTCGCCTGATCGACTTAGGGTCTGAGGCGACATTTATGGTTGAACTATTATTTCCAACTAGGCATTACATCAACGGCAGGATATCTTCCTTCATACCCTATTCCGCTTTACCATCGTCGGATCAAAAATTTTATGAGAGCACGCAAAAAGATGTTCTGATAGGGGCCGACATTCTACCGCACTGTCTGGTGCTAAAACCAACATCTGTTACTTTCTCCTCGGACAAGAGACTATGGGTGCTTACCCGTGCCCGCTCCCGCACAGAATAACCTGACTCAGATCCAGTCATACAGCTGGATCTTATATGCTGACCCAATCTTAAGGTCAAATCTAACCATTAAAATCCTAGAGTGACAGTATTTTCGATAAGTGTTAAGCGCAGTGTTAAATCTATCGGCAGATACATTTGAGCGTCTTCACAGAGAACGGTCGTGTTTTTGTTTTGCGCTCCGAATTTTCATTTTTCTTATTGAAACCACCGGAGTTTACTTAAATCTCTTTAACGTTTCTACACCTTTAAGTGTTTTCTAACAACTTTCCGTTCGCTCGCGAGTGCATCGTGATTAACTTGTGTTTAGTAAACAAAAAGTTTTTATCCTAATTTAATTCGGTGCTGGTTTGTTGTATTTGTTTTCCATTGCCCCTCTTTTCAGTCTTTCTCTTCGTCGTTGAGCGCTGTTGGAACGGCACGCACTCTAACGGTAATATCTCTCAGAGTTGTTTTATACCGGAGTTAATCGGTTAATAATCCCGCTCTCTCTCTTTTCGTTTCTATCTCGTTCCGTGGTGCCTAACATCAAAGTTATTCGGTGTTTCGCTCCCGCTCTTGGCTATTCTGGCCTGGTTCGTGATGCCATCGATAAGAGGAGTGGCCTACGCTACTACTGCGATGAATGCAGTATACGAGAACCAGTCAATAACTATTAGGCGGCTCACAAAAAGCAGTGTTACGGAGTTAATCCGGAACTGCCGTAAAAATACGGACCTGCTCGTTGCGCTTGAATCGCAGCTCACTAGTCGCATGCTAGCTGAGCCTGATTCCCCAAAGCGCAAAAAAGTCGCGGTCGGTGGCCATTCTATGGCAGGTGCCGTGCAACCTGCTGCCCGCGATTCGATTCCAGCTCAGCTGCCAATCTTAGGCGCCACTCAAATGGTACTAAGATCGGGGCAAAAAATGATTCGGTATCCGAAGTTGCTGAAATCGATGTGGCCCTGCTAAGTACTTCCGCTCTGTCCGATCAAAATAAAGTAGTGGCCCCAACACCTCATGTAGACTTAACGTCCGGATTACCGGCCAATACTGGTAATACAGATACAAATTCTGTAGATTGGTACATGGGTTGCATGTGTTGTACCAAAAACGGTTACTTGTGTTCGGGTGCCCCAGCTAAAACATGTATTTGTTTCACGGCTCGCCCCACACCTCTCATCACTGGATATTACGGCTTATATCCGTAACAAAATCCAAGTTGATGCTTTGAAGGTCGAACAATTTTAATTTTCTTATGCTAGGAAAGTATTATCATTTAAGATTGGTATTCCTTGTGCTCTTTTTGCATCTGTGTGTTTCACCAGTTTCTGGCCCGAGGGCATATTTGTAAAAGAGTACGAAGCTAAGAGAAAAAAAAAATAGTTCAGGGGAAATGGAAAATACCATTAAAGAACCATCCCCAGCGCCCTCCACATCCTCTTCTGTCCCAAAAAACTAGCCTCCTCTTTTCTTCTTTGCTATCAGAATACAGAAGTCTTACTTAGTAAGCTGACTAAATTGTATTTGCGACATGGTCCCCTGACGAAAACTCTAACATATTAACGGCGCTAAAAGAGCCGCATGATTTTATTGACGGCTTGCTTGACATTGCGCTATCCCAAGTGAACCATGTTAAGAACTCCTTAGGACGTTTACTGGACTTGTGTTTTGTTTCAAATTCAGAAGGGGTTTGCCTATCAAGAACGTCACAACTTACACAACCAGAAGATCCTTATCATCCAACTCTAAGGCTGACTGTAGAGGCAAGAACAGAGCTGAATAAAAAATCCGAAAAGTCGGTTAAACGAATCCGCTGCTGTGTGTTCCGTTATACCATCCGTCAATTTCAAATAAACCTCCGTGGTTTAATAAAGAGTTTTCACACCTAAAAAATATTAAGCCCAGACTTTTCAATAAATTTAAAATGTGCGGTTCACAATCTGCCTTCTTTTGGTACCTAAGGGCTCGGTCAAATTTTATCGTGCTTAACGCCCGGTGTTATAAAAGCTATTTGACTCGTTGTAGGGTCCAATTTTCACAAGATCTAAAACAGTTTTATAATTTTGTTAACACTAAGCGTAAATCAGCCTGTTACCCTGCATCGCTATCATTCGAAAACTCTACGGCAAACTCTGATCAGGCAATTGCCGATCTATTTGCCCAGTTTTTCCAGACAACATATTCTGTTTCATCCCGTCCAAATCCGTCTTATTCAAATGCCATACCCAAGTCGAACTTGATTTTTTGTCCGAGGTTAAGCGAAAGCTCCCTTCTTTTGTATCTCCATAAAGTTAAGCCAGTCTATTCACCGGGTCCGGACGGAGTTCCAGGCTGCGTGCTTAAATACTGTGCTGAAACTCTGTGTAGACCTCTGTACAAATTGTTTACCTTGTCTTTAAAAACATCTCATTTCCCACTTATTTGGAAGGAGTCATTTGTCATTCCCCTTCATAAGGAAGGAAATAAATGCAATACAAGTAATTACAGAGGCATATCCAAATATCTCCATGTCAACATGGATTTATAAGGCGAAGATCTACGACGACAAACCTCTTTGAGCTAACGTCTTTTGTAATAAATGGCTTTAGAAAGAACATGCAGACTTACGTAGTTTACACTGATTTTAGTAAAGCGTTTGATTCAGTAAATCACTCACTTCTTGTATTAAAGCTAGACTTATTAGGGTTTCCATGTGATCTTCTAACATGGATCTCAAGTTATCTGAGTGGTAGGACTCAACGAGTCCTCTTTAAAAACTTGATCTCTGATTTGATCCGAGTTACTTCAGGCGTCCCACAAGGAAGCCACCGTGGCCCACTTCTTTTTACTTTATTTATAAACGATCTCCCTCTAGTCTTGACAAAGTCGCGTGTCCTTATGTATGCAGATGACGTTAAGTTATGCCTGCAATATAACGAAATTTCTAGCAGTTCAGACTTACAATCTGACCTAAATGCTTTTTAAACATGGTGTTGTGAAAATCTTTTGGATTTATTTCATTTTTTTCGGGTGAACACACAATATGCAACGTATACGATGGGTGGTTGCGCGTTGTCTAGAATTACGCATGTTGATGACATTGGCTTCCTCCTTGACCCAAAACTTAAGTTTTGTGACCATATTACTTCTATGGTGAATAAAGCCATTGGAGTACATGGATTTATTAAAAGGTGGTCAAAGGAATTCGATGATCCCTATGTTACAAAGACTCTGTTCATTTCACTAGTCCGTCCAATCCTGGAGTACTGTTCAGCAGTTTGGAGTCCCCAGTATGGTGTACATATAGACCGGATTTATTTGCTCAACTGGGCCTTAACTGGAATGCAAGCCTTATTTTACCATCCTACTCTAGTAGACTTCTCCTAATTAATCTACCATCCTTAGTAAACCGTAGAACGATGCTTGGCCCAACTTTCATTTATTTATTTATTTTTTTTTTTTTCGCGCGGAGTTCCACGGCCCACTTACCCGCCCAACCGACCGAGGGGCGCAGCCGTGTATCGTACGGCACGATTCGCGATAAAATAGACGCGAGATAGGAAAATAAAGGTAAAGGTCCGGGGAAAAAAGTAATAGTTAGATCAATCTTGTGCCAATGAAGCAAGTATCAATCGTTTTAGGAGCGGCAGAGAGTCAAGATTTGATATTACAGGAAAAAGTCTATTATAGTCAGAACATAATACTCTGAAAGGCTCATGCAAGGCATAGTTAGATCTACAATGATTTAAAATTAGGGGAAAATAATTTCTAGTTAATCTACTTGGCACAGAAAAGTTTAACCGACTTAACAAGTCGGGGCAGTCAATATCACCATGTATAAGGTTATAAATAAAGATAGTACCAAGCATCGTTCTACGGTTGGCTAGGGATGGTAAATTAATCAAAAGAAGTCTACTAGAATAAGAAGGTAAGATAAGATTTGCATCCCAGTTTAGGCGCCGTAAAGCAAAAAGAAGGAAGTTTTTTTGTACAGATTCAATACGACCAATATGTATTCCGTATTGTGGACTCCAGACGGGAGACCCATACTTCAGAATCGGACGGCCTAGCGAAATAAATAAAGTTTTAGTCAAATAAAGATCATCGAATTATTTTGACCACCTTTTAATAAATCCAAGCACTCCTCTGGCCTTATTAACCATGGACGAAATGTGATTAGAAAATTTTAGTTTAGGGTCCAAGAGAACGCCAAGATCGTTTACAAGAGTTATTCTATCCAAAGAGCTGCCACTTAACGTGTAAGTCGCGTATATCGGATTGGCCCGATAAAAAGTCATCAGCTTGCACTTGGAACCGTTTAAATTTAGTAAATTATCTCGGCACCAGTTTTGAAAATTATCTAGATCGGATTGCAAGTTTAAATGGCAGGAAATGTCCTTATACAGCAGGCACAACTTAACATCATCTGCGTACATAAGTACGCGAGAATGGCTTATAATTGAGGGAAGATCGTTAATAAATAGTGTAAAAAGTAACGGACCCAGATGGCTCCCTTGTGGGACACCGGAGGTAACACGGAGAATTTCAGAAATTGAATTTTTAAAAAGGACCCTTTGTGACCTGCCATTTAGATAACTTGAAATCCATTTAAGCAGATCAACTGGAAAACCTAAAAGGTCAAGTTTTTGAATGAGAAGTATGTGATTTACAGAGTCAAATGCTTTACTAAAGTCAGTGTAAATCTATATCTAAAAACTTATTCACGGGGATGTGGAGAGTCCCGAGTTACTGGATCGCATAAGCTTCTCCGTCCCTAATAGAATTACCAGGAACTACAACATTAAATATTTGTAGATCTAACTTTGATATGCATGAACCATTTAGAGTTCTGAGTAAAGACTATAATAGACTATACCATATTATTTCTACTACCGACAAAGAGTCAAGCCTAAAAGCATTAATTTTATCTTACTTAGCATAAAATTAGTATTAGTATTAGTCTCGTACGTATTTCTATTCTTAGTCTGTCCGCTTTTACATTGTGCTTTTTAACTTCTCGCGATCTCGTTTTTACGCCTATTAGGCTCCGCGCGTAACAAGCACTGCTTGGTGTCGTAAGGGCCACTTGTTTGCGCTGATCATAGTGCATCAACGTCCGAATCTGGGTACATCCGAGGCACACACCTTGTACGAGGCTCCCGTGAATTTGAGTTGAAATGGGAAATTACGCTCCCTTCGTGGCCATTCAAGTCCTTCAACAAGTTGCAACTGAAGGTGTGTTTCTGTTTCATTTACGCAATCGACGATCCATATCATCCTACTATCGAAGTAACAATCGACACGGGTATTGTAATAGAAGACCAAATCCGAGAATTCAACTAAAGTAGTACATTGTTTTCGCAAGTTAGTCTTTTTGAGGCTTAATAATTTTATTAGTGGCTTTATTTGACAGATGGCTCTACTGACCGATGCCCTTAATGTTTTTAACACTATCCGTCAATCTCCAATAAATTACCTTAGTTTAGCTAAAAGTTTGCAGACTTAACAAGAAAGGAAGTAGACTTCAGCCAGCCGAAGTTTATATACCCTTGCAGTTATTACAAATCGACTACATTTTGATTTCTATGCCTATACAGGGTTGCCCATATTCGACGGACCCATCTGACGACGCCATAACTTTTGACAGAGATGCCAGATCGCTTAATGACATACCGCGTTTGAAGCGTCAGTCCAAGCAGATTTTTACCATGGAACAATACACGCCACGCGAGCGCTCTGAAATAGTTGAAATTTACATTCAACAGAACAAGTCAATTGTGAAAACTCAACGTGCTTTTAAAAAATTAAAAAATGTGAAAAGTGCGCCTTCTAAGAACACCATTAAGCGTTTATACGAAAAATTTACGACTGGTGAGGCTCTTTCTAATCCGAAGAGGCCAAATAAAAGTCGACCAAGGCGATCGGACGAGAATATCGCTGCCGTACGAGCCAGTGTTGAGAGGTCCCCAAGAACATCCCAAAAACGCCGTTCTCAGCAGTTGGGCATGGCTCGGTCCACTTTACAACGGATTATTCGCGTTGATTTGCATTTGTTCCCGTACAAAATTCAATTGACGCAAAGATTGTTGCTTACGGACAAGCCTCGTCGATTGGAATGGGCCCAAAGAGTCATCGAAATGGCCAAAGATGACGATCAATTTTGGAACAAAATTATCATGTCCGATGAAGCCCATTTCACATTGAATGGGACCGTAAATAAGCAAAATTGCCGTATTTACGCCACTGAAAATCCTGAGAAGATTCAAGAAGTGCCTCTTCACGACGAAAAAGTCACAGTTTGGTGCGGCGTTAGTTCGAAAACGGTCATTGGGCCGTTTTTCTTCCAAAATGAAAATGGCCATGCTGTTACCATCAACCAGGAGCGTTATCGCGACATGATGACCAATTTTGTGATGCCAATTATTCGTCGAAAGCGTATGAGGCAGTTCTGGTTTCAACAAGACGGCGCTCCACCGCACACAAGTCGCATAACAATCGATTTTCTGAAGAAATTGTTTCCGGGCCGTTTGATGTCGAAAAGTGGTGATTTGGACTGGCCACCGCGTTCGCCCGATTTGACGCCGCCTGACTTCTTCTTGTGGGGATATTTGAAGTCAAAGGTTTACGTTAACAAGCCAAGGACCCTAGAAGAGCTCAAGGACAACATTCGTGAAGAAATAGCCGCTATTCCGGCCGAAATGTTGGCGAAAACGATGGAAAATGCTGCAAAAAGGGCACAATACGCCATCAACGCCAGAGGCGGCCATTTGAAAGATATCATATTCAAAAATTGATGTAAACAAATCTACTTGGAACAAATTAAATGATTAAGATTGCCAACCGCCAAATTTTTATTATACCCGTTACTCGTAGAGTAAAAGGGTATATTGTATTCGTGCAAAAGTATGTAACAGCTAGAAGGAAGCGTTTCCGACCCTATAAAGTATATATATTCTTGATCAGGGTCACTAGCCGAGTCGATATAGCCATGTCCGTCTGTCCGTCTGTCTGTCCGTCTGTCCGTCTGTCCGTCTGTCCGTCTGTCTGTCCGTCTGTCTGTCCGTATGAACGCTGAGATCTCGGAAACTATAGAAGCTAGAAGATTGGCATTTTGCATGCAGATTCTAGGAGTTCCTACGCAGCGCAAGTTTGTTTCAAAAAGGTGCCACGCCCCCTTTAACGCCCACAATCGCTTATATCCGATTTTAAAAATTTAAATATTTCGGAAAAGTAAAAATGCAGTTTTATTGTGTTTATCAATACCTATAGAAATGTAGAAGAAATTTTTCAAATCGGACCATTCGTTAAAAAGTTATGCGTGATCAAAGTTTCTATCTCCATCTCCCTCGCACTCCCTTTACCTGAGTAACGGGTATCTGATAGTCGGGGCACCCGACTATAGCGTTCTCTCTTGTTTTTTTCTTTGATTTTTTAAAAAAAAACATGGGTCCGTCGAATATGGGCAACCCTGTATTACTAAAAACAATGAAGGTATGTCAGCTATATGATATTGTTGTCCGATTTTAATTTAATTAAAACCGTAATTCAATAATAAACAAAAATAATTATAAACAAGAAAGGAAACTGACTGATATAATCGCCCGATTAGGCTCGTTCCAACTTATATACTACCTGCAATAGAAAGACAACTTTTGGGAAAGTTTCAAGCAGATAGCTTTAAAACTGAGGGACTAGTTTGCGTAGAAACGGACGGACGGACAGACAGACGGACAGACGGACATGGCTAGATCGACTCTCCTGGTGATGCTGATCAAGAATATATATACTTTATAGAATAACTTTTTAGAATACCCTCTGCAAGGGTATAACAAGAAAGGAAAGCTAACTTCGGGGGGAGCCGAAGTTGATATACTCTTGCAGAATATTCTGTAAATTATATTCTACAAAATTATTCATATGATGCATTCTTAATACTTATAAAAAATCTCAACTTCCCCACTTTAAAAACACCAAAGGTATGGCACTTCCAATCGCCATAGCCGCCATATAACTGATTGATCGGAAATCCCATAACGTTGGTGTTTGTAAAGTTAGAAAGTTTGGATTTTCTATGGGTTTTATTTTTAGCCTATCAATCCGACCTACCGAATTTCATGAGGAGCCATATAATTGAACGATTGGAAATGCCATAACTTTGGTGTTTTTAAAGTTAGGAAGTTGGGATTTTTTATGGGTATTATTATTTCCCCATATTTTGAAGGAATAATTTCTTTTCACAAGATAGTTAACAATAGTAAGAAGATAGTAAATATAACGGTAGTTCCCTTAGCTTTTCCAGGAAATGATTACTCCTCATCTCCGTGCCGGCACGGATTTAGGGCTTTAAAAGTAGCTCTCCAACAAACGTCATTTACACTGACTTCAGTAAACTCTGACTCTGTAAATCAGTTATGGTTGATCTCCTTTTATTGATATTAAGTTATCGGACTGACAGTCAATGAGTCTTTTTTAAAAATTCTCTTTTTTACATTTTTTTTGTTACCTCCGGTGCCACGCAACGGAGCCATCTTGGTCTTCTTTTTACATTATTTTTTAACGACCTTCTCTCGTTATAAGTCATTCTCATACTTATCTTATGTACTTATGTCATACTTATGTTGATGTACTTATGGTGTTAAATTATGTCTAAAGGATTGAAAGCACCCGGGTGTTTACTTATATCCATCGCTCATCTAGCAATGCAAAAAAACAAATTTCACCACCTGATGTGCACATGCTATCTACGAAGATTTCCGCCACCGAACGACTCCTTATTCTGAACACTCAGCGCAGAGAATTCTCCCTTGAATGAATCATTCCATATAGCTGTTTAATGTCTCAACTTCTTGCTCAGTTCACGCATCGCATAACCCTTCATGGCGGTAACCAGTTGATTGTACGTCTCTTGCGGGCAAGATACGGAATTTCAAAAAAAAAAAGCAGCAGTAAACTCCTATCTACAAGAAATGGCATCAAACGCAGCTGATGGCCGAAAATACGAGATTCGTTCTTACGGCATTCCACATTCGCCGGCTCACTCCACTTACAAAAATATACCGATAGCGAGTGTCTCATACTAAAGGGAAGAATCTTAAAGGACGAGAATCTGACGTCCAACGAATAGCGGCTCGGCAGAATTGTTTTTGTCTTCCCAGGAGCCGATGGCAGCGTCCGAATAGTAGACATCCGATTCAAAGTCGTCCTTCTGCCAGTGGAATATTTCAATCTTCTCCAAGAAAGCTTCCCACGTATAACTAAATATGCCGGCGCGTTGGCTTGCTTCTTTACAGTGCTCAGCATCTTCTTCGCCCGCTTCAACGCCCTCTTCGCTGCTACAACGTCACAGCATCCACGTCCTTCTGGACTCCTTGGTTGCCGTGAATACCGGTGTCAAGAACATCGACCCATCAATGCTTCTATGGCCGCCTCCTTTCGATTGCCAACTACCAGTAATTGGGGCCGAAAAGGTGTGCACAGCAACGATTTAGTCCAAAGTCTGTACGACCCAATTGAAGGTGGTCCTCAAAATCAAACACAATATACGTATCCGCACACCGATTAGGGCTCTCAGCGACGCCAGACGTGCCGTGATCGAGTGGATAATCTCCTGCAACCAACGGATATTATATTTTCCAACGCTGGCGATGACAAGGGCGGAATGTTTAAGCCAGGGTTCCTGTGCTGACCCGACACCAGGCCACCACAACGTCCACAACAGAGATAATAAATAATGATTATTTATTATTATTATTAATTACGGGCAGGAATTACAAGTTTTAAATACTTCAAATGGGTTATTGTTTGCCAAGTAAATAAATAAATATTACTCACCAGCACTTTTATTTTCTTTTAACTGTTTTTTAACTTTTTCATATACAGTTACGACACTAATCTTATCTCTTCGGTAATTTAATTTAACGAATAGACTACAAATCTAGAGGTTTTATTAGTTCCGTCCGAACTTCTGCCCAAAGCTCTACCATTTACAATTTTTTTTTTTTGTGAACACGCTACACAAGAATGGACCTTTTTTTTGTATATTGAGAAATTATTTCTAAAGATCCTAAAAAGCAGGTAGCGGGAGCTCTATTCTTGGGCAAATCTGGTGTGGTCAAATCAGGTCATAAATTTATCAAGATGTGTGGTTATAGGAGATGCCCGTTTCTTATGGCCGAAAATCCATAAGTCTGCCGGGCGTCGTCTGCCAGTTTGCATATGTGAGCAGACGTTCTACGTGAGGACTTACATATCGTCTCCGTTACCGTCGGTACTCCCGCGTCCTGGAACATAACTCGGTTTTCCACATTATTGTGCCACTTCACCCCCAACATCCTTTGTAATGCCGCTAGACGTTGTGGTGCTATTAGCTGCAAGAAATGCAGTGACATCTACATATGTGGCCAAGAGTGTACCATGAGCAACTAGGTTTGGAAGATCTGATGTGTAAATTGTGTACAGGACCGGACCAAGGACGCTTCCCTGCGGGACACCAGCATGAATTGGACGAAGTCCAGAACGATTACTACGAATATACAGTGTAAACTCCCTGTTATCTAAGAACCATTCAATAAGCTTCCAGGCGGAATTAGCTTGTACAACAATCCTCCGTGCCAAACCCTGTCAAAGGCCTGTCGAACGTCGAGAAAAACGGCTAAGCAGTATTTGTGATCTTCGAAAGCACCCAACTACTTTGTGTACTTGCTCGACAGCACAATGACGACTACTAAAACCAAACTGGTGGTTTGGAAGTGCGTATTCAAAGGCTTTAATAGATAGAAGTCTACCAATCATGATCCGCTCAAAAATTTGAAATAAAGTGGACAGCAAACTAATCGGCCTATAAGATTATGGGCGTCATGGGTATTTTCGTTTTTTTGCCACCAATGTGACTAATGCACGTTTTCAAGGTGATGAAAAATGACCAAGGGCATGCAAGCATTAAAGAGGAGACAGAGCTGTGCAAAGACTGATCTAGGCAGAGCCTTTGCTACTGTGCCATCAATCGCGTCCATGCCAGGAGCTTTAGTAGTAACCAGTCGCTTTAAATGATCCCGCACCTCATCTTCGTCTACTCGGCGAAGAGCAACAGAAGGCCCAAAGGAAAGCCCTGACCTCGAGATTGTTGTCTGGGCCTTTTCGCTTGCTACAAATTCAAATGGAGTAAAGCGATTCTCAAGATATGAGCAAATACTTCAGAAATCTCGAAATTACTGTGGGCCCAAGTGCCAACGCTACGATTAAGGGAAAACCTCTGAAGCGGCTGTCTTTTAAGGTTGCGGGTGCATTTCCACAGCGCAAGTACGTGATTCTGGTTAGGATTAATTGCACTGAGCTTGTCAATAAAAAATTCTGACAGAAAGAGGAGAAGGTTGTTCCTGAGTCAGAGCAGTGAGTTGCGCACTTAAACTTTTTAGATCCGAACCCAGAGGAAGAAGCCTGGATTTGGTAACGATCCAAAAATATATCAGGAGCGGAATATGATCAGAGGAAAGCCCCGGGCTCTTTGATATACACTGCAAAATCAATGGCCATCGGGAGGTGGTCATTTATCATTTAAATGAGTGGGTCCGCCACTAGCAAAAACCTGCACGTTTGAGTCAGCAATGAGGAAGCGGCTACCTACAGAGCCAAATAGACCTCAGCCGACCAAGAAAGGCGGTGACAGCACCAAGCGAAATTCTCGCAATCTCTATGACCAAACTTTTGGCAACAGTTTGCAGGTTGGGCTCCGATATTGTGGAACTTAGGTAAACGCTGCCGAGGACTGACATGAGGATGGAGAAAGACGGCAGGCTTAAAAGTACGCTTTTAAGTGGGTCTACGCTCTACAATGAGAGCGAGCCGTGCAGCAATAAGTATTTACGGGATTTGACTGCACTTTCGATCGACAATTGAAAAACTAATAATCAATGCCGCGAGAGCGGCTTTGGAGTCAACAGCGATAATTTTAAACCTTCTGCGGAGATTTTAGAGTGGGCATGCAAAGTTATGAGCCGGATATTGCACCAAGAGTATTAAGTAACAAGAAAGGAAAGCTAACTTCGGGCGGAGCCGAAGTTGATATACCCTTGCAGAATACTCTGTAAATTATATTTACCAAAATTATTCATATGATGCATTCTTAATACTTATAAAAAATCCCAACTTCCTAACTTTAAAAACACCAAAGTTATGGCATTTCCAATCGATCAGTTATATGGCAGCTATAGGATATAGTCATCCGATCCTTATGAAGTTTGGTAGGTCTGATTGATTGGCCAAAAATAAAACCCATAGAAAATCCCAACTTCCTAACTTTACAAACACCAAAGTTATGGTATTTCCGATCAATCAGTTATATGGCAGCTATAGGATATAGTCGGCCGATCCTTTTGAAATTCGGCATGTCGGATTGATTAGCCAAATATAAAACCCATAGAAAATCCCAACATTCTAACTTTACAAACACCAAAGTTATGGCATTTCCGATCAATCAGTTATATGGCAGCTATAGGATATAGTCGGCCGATCCTTATAAAATTTGGTACGTCAAATTGATTGGCCAAATATAAAACCCATAGAAAATCTCAACTTCCTATCGTTCAGTTATATGGCAGCTATAGGATATAGTCGGCCGATCCTTATAAAATTTGGTACGTCAAATTGATTCGCCAAATGTAAAACCCATAGAAAATCCCAACTTCCTAACTTTAAAAACACCAAAGTTATGGCATCTCCGATCGTTCAGTTATATGGCAGCTATAGGATATAGTCGGCCGATCCCGGCCGTTCCGACTTATATACTGCGTGCAAAGGAAAGAAGGGTGTGTGCAAAGTTGCAATTCGATATCTTTAAAACTGAGAGACAGTTCGCGTAGAAACAGACAGACGGACAGACGGGCATGCTTATATCAACTCAGGAGGTGATCCTGATCAAGAATATATATACTTTATATGGTCGGAGATGTCTCCTTCACTGCGTTGCACACTTTTGACCAAAATTATAATACCCTCTGCAAGGGTATAAAAATCTGTATAAAGGCGTCCTTTATGCGTCCCTGTGCTGCGCTCTCTTGTGATTTCGTCAGTGATGCAATTTGGGGAAAATGGGAAAAAGAAAGTGCCAACAAAACATCTTGTTTGACATTTATTTGGGTTCCCGGTTTCAAAATATATTAATGCATACTTTAACCATATTTACTAGTGATTTTATGCTTTTTTCTGGGCTTGCCTCAAATAAATTTAATTTTAGGTGTTCTGGTGCGGACCGAATATTACAAATTATTTTTTTGTTAGCATCGCAAACAAAGAAATATAAACATGATAAGCCCATCATATAGCAAATAAAAAGGGTAAGGTACAAAGAAATCTGGTTCCGAACGTATTCATGATTTTTAATATTCATAAGCATTTTCTTAGACAGAATGGTACACAACTCGAAATAAAAATTTAACGATCTATCTCCCCAAATACTACATCCAATGTACCGATAATGGCCACTACATCGGCCAGCATGTGCTGCTTTCCAATCTTTTCTAAAGCTGCCAAGTGAGCAAACCCTGGCGCCTTAATTTTGCAGCGATATGGGCGGCTCGATCCATCTGATATAAGGTAAACCCCAAACTCGCCTTTTGGAGCTTCAATTGCCGTGTACGTTGCCCCAGGTGGAACTTGATAGCCTTGGGTAAATAACTTAAAGTGGTGAATTAGAGCTTCCATGGATGTTTTCATTTCGGAACGCGTCGGTGGCGCCACCTTGGCATCGTCTGTTTTAATTTCTCCAGCAGGCATATCGTTAAGGCACTGATCAATTATTCGCAAAGACTGACGCATTTCCTCGATACGACAAAGATATCGGTCATAGCAGTCACCTTTAGTGCCGATGGGAACATCAAAGTCTACCAGGTGGTAGGCATCATACGGCTGCTGTTTGCGGAGGTCCCACTTTATACCGGAGCCACGCAACATGACGCCGCTAAAACCATAGTTCAGAGCCTCTTCTGCCGTTACAATACCAATATCCTCGGTTCGCTGCACCCAGATTCGGTTCGTTGTTAACACATCCTCCACTTCGTCCAAACGCTCGGAAAACTTTGATGCAAACTCATAGATATCGTCCATTAGGCCAAGAGGCAAGTCCTGCAAAAAAGCGTAGGTCAATAATTAGCTTTTACAAATGTGTGCGAAAGAATTACCAATGACACGCCACCGGGTCGGATATAAGCAGCATGCATTCTAGCACCAGAAACTCGCTCATAGAATTCCATCATTTTCTCGCGCTCTTCGAATAGCCAAAAAAATGGCGTTAATGCACCAACGTCCAGAGCGTGCGTGCCAACAGCCATTATGTGGTTCAAAATCCGGGTAATCTCGGCAAACAACGCTGCATTCAGCACATAATACAGAAAGAAATATTTAAGCGCATTTATTAAGAATTATAGGAATGGCTTAATGGAACATCCATGAACATCGTAATTGTCCTTAACGAGAATAGCTTAGAACACCTGCCGACTCAACTGAACTCTATAAAGTGCGACTACTACACATCTACGATACGGACAAGATAGCGGCGGATGAATTAGCAGCCTGTGTATAACATAACAATCAGTTATATGGCGGCTATAGGATCTAGTCGGCCGATCCTTATGAAATTTGGTAGGTCGGATTGATTGGCCAAATATAAAACCCATAGAAAATTCCAACTTCCTAACTTTACAAACACCAAAGTTATGACATTTCCAATCAATCAGTTATGTGGCAGCTATAGGATATAGTCGGCCGATCCTGGCCGTTCCGACATATATACTGCGTGCAAAGGAAAGAAGGGTGTGTGCAAAGTTTCAATTCGATAGCTTTAAAACTGAGAGACTAGGTTTGCGTAGAAACAGACAGACGGACACACGGACACACGGACATGGCTATATCAACTCAGGAGGTGATTCTGATCAAGAATATATATACTTTATAGGGTCAGAGATGTCTCCTTCACTGCGTTGCACACTTTTGACCGAAATTATAATACCCTCTGCAAGGGTATAAAAAGAAGAAAGGAAAGCTAACCTCGGGCGGAGCCGAAGTTGATATACCCTTGCAGAATATTCTGTAAATTATATTCTCCAAAATTATTCATATGATGCATTCTTAATACTTATAAAAAATCCCAACTTCCTAACTTTAAAAACACCAAAGTTATGGCATTTTCAATCGTTCAGTTATATGGCAGCTATAGAATATAGTCGGCCGGTCCTTATGAAACTTAGTAGGTCGGATTGGCCAAAAATAAAACCCATAAAAAATGCCAACACTTTTGACAAAAATTATAAAACTCTCTGCAAAGGTATAAAAAGAAACTTAAACATATCTGTCAAATTGGATCGAGAATATGTTTAAAATGTATAATGGTGGCAATTTTATTCATGCACATCCACAGTAAGGGAGCGACCAAGAGGAACAATTAGTTTCGTATTCGATCAATATAAGAACCAAAGAAAGAACATGGCATGTCAAAGAAAGAACATGGCAGAAAATATTGAAAGTTCTTAAAGAACTATTATTTACTTAAACTTAAATATGTCAGCAGAAAATAATTTTACTATTTTTACTGTAATATGAAACTTAAACTGAAAAAATGGGCTTTACATACTTTCTAAGACGGGAGAAAAGACTACACGTAGGGGAAAAGGGTCAACTGTATTCATACAAAAAGATAGAAGGAAGCGACCCTATAAAGTATACAACTTCTTGATTATGATCAATTGTCAGTATGTCTGTCCGTCCGTATAAACGTCAAGATCTCGGAAGCTAAAAGAGCTAGAGATTTAGCATGCAGATTATAGTTATCCCTACCACTAACCATACAACATATAGACTGGTCATTTCGTACTACGAAAATGGACACAAAAATTTCTTAGCGACGGGCCTCATAACTCTTAGCAGTAGGCCTTGGACGCTTCGTGTGCGTTCTGGTTTTTTGCGCTCTCATTTTTATTCTCATTTTGATGCAAAATTTATTTATCAAATTTTGTTATTGGTAAGATAGCATTTCGAGCGTGCAATCGTCGGTAAGGTATGTTTTCTCAACCACTTAAGAGCAGTCGGTGTTTTAAGAATTAGGGATCAGACAATTTGCAAGGATTAGTTTCCATCAGAGATAACATTATGCAGCTTTGATGCTGCAATTGAACTATGTCCTCCATCAGAACGTTTAGTGGAACAAATCAAAATAAAGCTGGCATTTTACCAATTTTAAAGTGACTTTGATTCCACTTGTGCAGCGCTCTACAGAATATCGACGAGGTCTACTTACTTCTAATATACTTGGCTCGGAGTGGCACCTCGATGTTAAGGAGCTTCTCCACAGCCAACGAGTAGCACTGCTCATTGCACATCATGGAGACGTAATCCAGCCGGTCGAAATAGGGCAACGCCTGCGTGTACGTTTTGTACTCGATGAGCTTCTCGGTGCCTCGGTGCAGCAGTCCAATGTGTGGATCCGCACGCATCACAGTCTGCAGAAACGGATAATGGGATTTAGATCTAGCTAATTGATCTGCGACTAAAGGCTTTAACCTCTCCATCTAGCTCCAGAACCAAACGCAGTACTCCGTGGGCAGCGGGATGTTGCGGGCCGAAATTCAGGGTCAGGTTGCGCACGGATTTCTCGACAGGTGTAACCTTGCCTAGCAATACGAAAATTTATGCATTAGCTCAAGTGCCAAGCAGATTGCGTTACCAACTAACTGTTCCATGGAGGCACCTTCCAGAGCGATGTAACCTCATCTGGATACATCACCGGACCGCTAAACTGCTTCATGAATTCTGGGTCAGGATACCATTTTGCAGCACTGCGCCGACTATGATGCGTACTGGAAATCGCGTATTTGGAGAGAGTGTTCAAAACTAAATAAAATGGTATATTTTCGCATTATGTAAGCAGAAAATCTTTACTTTAATGTGCTCGATCCTGCTAAAAACTGCTGCCGCAACATCAAGTGGGATAACCCGGGGGCCCAGGAGCGCCTCGCTATATTGGCAAACGCCATCCTGATAACCAAATTGTTCTTTTATGTTTTTAATAAGCGTTTCGCTCAGTTAGAACAACCAATTAGAGTAAATCTTTATTTCGATGGAACAATCGACACGAAAATCGCCGCCATTTACACCTGCCAATCAGTTGCAGCATATATGGTATTCTCACTGGGTTTTTTTGCGGTTTCCTATCGATAATAAGTTCAATTTGTTATGGTTACCGACTTTTTTATGTGGGGTAAAGGTTGTAGTTCACACAAGTAGCAACCTTATAAGTCATCCTTTGTTAAAAAAAACCAAACACTCTTTGCTCCGAAAGTTTACTCTAAGCCCTAGATGTAGCTAAGAGGGAGAGCGAGAGGCAAATAATTTAAATCTTTTGAATTGTCTGTTGTCAAAACCAAGTGTTTCTTAGGTCAAAAATGGGCGGAAAAGCACAACAAGAAAGTTAGAAAAATCGTCTGCAAGAACTTTGTGCAGCTATGAACTTTAAATTATCAAATAATTATCAGTAAAGCCTAGTACTCAGATCGACAAAAGAGTTCGCTAGCGGAAAAACTTTAATCTTTCCAGTATGACCAAAATTCCGACAGTTCATACTGTCAATCAGCTTGGTTTGTTGACAAGCAGTAGAAATTTAAATATCATAGTACAAAAATATTTAAAAATAATATAATGTAAATTTACCAGTTGTTTTTTTAATATACTGATAATTATTTGCTAATTTAAAGTTCATAGCTGCACTTTTATTGTGTTTTTCGTACATTCTTGACCTAAAAAACATTTTGCTCTGACAAGAGGCACCCCAGATAGTATTATTGTTATTTTGTCCTCACATGTAATCTCCTGCAATAGACTTGCGAGTTTTTTGACTTTTTCCCTCCATTTCTCCATTTAAAGGCTCTTTCCCGAAAATACGATATTTGAAATTTAACTGCTTGTCAACAAACCCAGCTGATTGACAGTACGTCCGTGGCACGCTTTATTCTGATGAACTCTCGATATTCTGGTCACACTGGAAAGATTAAAGTTTTTACGCTAGCGTACTCGTTTGTCGATCCGAGTACTAGGCTTTAATCTTTTCGCTAGGGTTCACCCAAAGTTCATTTTCGCAGTTCATTAGCGCTGCCATGCAATTTTCTGATATTTTTTTCGTCGATCTGAGGACCGAGGTGAAAAAAACGTTGACGAAAAGTGAACGCCAGCTGTTTGCCTCTCGTTCTCTCTCATGACTGGCGGACAGTTTTTGTCGATCTGAGTACTAGGCTTAAAAAACAAAACTTATTAAATTTAAATTATGTTATTATAAAATATCTCTGTATAGCGGCAGACATGTATTTGAAAATATCTTTTAAAGGCTCTCTTCCGCAAATAAGATATTTGAATTTTAACTGCCAGCTGGTTGACAGTACAACCATAGCACGCTCAATACTGATGAAATCTCAAAAATGCAGTACTACGTTTCAACAACTTCACCTATGAGGTAAGTGCCTCTGCTAAATATTACTACTTCCACACGCCTTATTATGGTATTTTTTGTCATTAAATAGTATATTTATTTTTACTGTCGTGAGCCGGATTACCTAAACTCCAACCGCGGTCACACTACTGAGAAGTTTTTTTATAATAGCTCTAGAATACAATATTTATGTATATATTTATTGTATGTAATCCAATTAAAAAAAATTGCCAATAAAATGAGTTGTTTTCGAGTATCTCTCTTTAGACGCAAACCTGTTCGGCGCTTATTTTAAACGCCAAGTGAAAAATGTAACTGAAAATTTACTTGGAAATTCAAGGTGCTATTGTGTTTATATTTGCTTGTCTTTTATTTTCTTGACGAATATGTTTGCAAACAATCTTGTTACGGACTGCTCCATTAATTTGCTTTAAAGTAGCTCAAAGTTATTAATTTCTCCAATGTGGTCAAATCTGTGTACACATATAGAGTTGACTCCGTCTCCACTGAAGGCAGTGTCGTCACTGTGTATGTATACAGAAAACGTCTCTCTTTCGGTGTATACATACATATGTATGCATCCGTATATGTATAAAAAAATACTTGATAAACTGTTTTTAATCGATGGCAAATTGCTATTTAGAAACTGTCTGCTCTATCAAATATGTTTATATTTATGTAAAGTGTAAAGTTTAAACGCAGTGAATAAGTCATTTCTAACCCTGTACTGAATATGTATATATTCTTGATCAGAATAACCAGGCGAATGCCTGTTAATACTTATTTGTTAAAACTTTCAAGTTAGCTCCTTTTATCTATAAAATGTACTATACTTTTCCGATTGTTGCTATAGGAGCTATGTAATACAGGGGCCCGATCTGGTCAGTCCGTCTTATATTCATATATGCAATAGGAAGACAACTTTTGGGAATGTTTCAAGCAGATAATAGCTTTAAAACTGAGTGACAAGTTTGCGTAGAAACGGACGGGTGGATGGACAGACGGACATGGCTAGATCGGCTCTCCTGGTGATGCTGATCAATAATATATATACTTTATAGGGTCGGAAATGTCTCCTTCACTGCCGGGATCGGCCGACTATATCCTATTGCTGCCATATAACTGATTGATCGGAAATTCCATAACGTTGGTGTTTGTTATGTTAGGAAGTTGGGATTTTTATGGGTTTTATTTTTGGCCAACCAATATAATTTACAGAATATTCTGCAAGGGTATATCAACTTCGATTTCCTTTCTTGTTAAACCCTTGCAGAGGGTATTATAATTTCTATCAACAGCTTGCAATGCAGAGACATTTCCGTCCGTCCTTTTCTACGCAAAAAAATTTTTAAAAGTTAACTTTGTTGTTTTCTTTTTTTTTTTGTTCCCAAAGACTTGATTATATTTAAATACTATGGAAGTATGGTTTATAGTAATAGTATATAGTAATTTTTTACTATATCAGAATTACGCTTTTAGTTTTGTCAAAATCGGACAACAATATCATATAGCAAAATAGACATAACTCCACTGTTTTTGGTAATATAGACATAGAAATTGAATCGAGTCGTTTTTTAATAACTGGAAGGGTATATAAACTTCGGTTTAAACTTCGGTTTCCGAAGTGTGCTTCCTATCTTGTTTTTATACCCTTGCAGAGGGTATTATAATTTTGGTCAAAAGTGTGCAACGCAGTGAAGGAGACATCTCCGACCCTATAAGGTATATATATTCTTAATCAGGATCGCGTCCTGAGTTAATATGAGCATGTCCGTCTGTCCGTTTCTACGCGAACTAGTCTTTCAGTTTTAAAGATATCGAATGAAACATTGCACACACCCTTCGTTTCTTTGCACGCAGTATATAAGTCGGAACGGCCGGGTTTTAGTTTTGGTCAATCAATTCGACCTACCAAATTTCATAAGGATCGGCCGACTATATCCTATAGCCGCTATATAACTGATTAATCGGAAATGCCATAACTTTGGTGTTTGTAAAGTTTGGGATTTTGTATGGGTTTTATTTTTGGCGAATCAATCCGACTTACCACATTTCATGAGGATCGGCCGACAGTATCGTATAGCTGCCATATAACTGAACGATTGGAAATGGCATAACTTTGGTGTTTCTAAAGCTAGGAAGTTAGGATTTTCTATCAATTTGACCTACCAAATTTCTAAAGGATCGGCCGACTGTATCCTTTAGCCGCCACATTACTGATTGATCGGGAATGCCATAATTTTGGTGTTTGTAAAGTTAGGAAGTTGGGATTTTCTATGGGTTTTATTTTTAGCGAATCAATCCGACTTACCACATTTCATTTCATATCCTATAGCTTCCATATAATTGAACGATTGGAAATGCCATAACTTTTGTGCTTTTAATGTTAGGAAGTTGGGATTTTTTATTAGTATTAAGAATACATCATATGAATAATTGTGGAGAATATAATTTGCAGAATATTGCAAGGGTATATAAACTTCGGCTCCGCCCTAAGTTAGCTTTCCTTTCTTGTTTTAATTTCAATTTTTATTGGGTCGGAAAAAATTTGTTCGAATTTTAATATTATTTTTTAACAAATACAATGTACTCCCTTACTCGACAAATGAGAGGTATACAAATGTCTACTTTATGTATTCTATTCCTTGCCTAAATTTCTATGAGTTAATATTGATTTTATTATTTGCAGATGGAGCAAGACATACATTTGTATGTACCGACACGGATATAGATGAAAACGAGTAATCATATTCGTAAGGTGAAGTTATCTTGTAAAAGATCGGGCTATTTAGCAAGCGGGTTATTAAAGAACTAAACTTCTAAAAACCAAATCGCTAACGGAATGCAAGACAGATTAAAGACGTAGCCTTACTTTTGCCAAATTCACAGATTCAAACTAGCAATCCACATTGCAGTATGTTGGCTCGTAAGAGACGCTTAACTTCCAGTAAAGTGCTTGCCGACCCGCAACCACCACTTATGGTAGCTCTCCCGAATTGCAACACGAAATATCAGCACAAGCAACATAGAGTACAGATATACTCTGGGAATCCATTGAACATCAAGTTATACGTGCCAGCGAGTGTTGAGAGTATGCCAAGTATACGGAGTAAGGCATTAAATACGACGAAAAACCAACAACCAGCTATGCATCGAAAGTCCAAAAGTAAAAGCAAGTTCCCAGCTTTCAGCAACCTTTCGCCCCTTCATTCATCAAGTGAAAGAGAAAATAATCCTTCCGCGAAGCATTCATTGGCACTGGAATCTGTCGAAACATGTGAAGTAACTTCTGTAGGGATAGGAGTAAAGACATCGCGGCATTTCTCTAATATTAAAAAAGCTGCAAAAAACCAGCACAACAGCAATAACAGGATTAGAAACCGAAGCCGCTTGTTTTCTTCGACTCAGTCTACAGCGGTGAGATGCAAAATGATGATTCCATTTCCGACATTTGGAGCAACATCTTTCGTTACTTTGCTCACTTTAATTTGTATGGAGACGGTTTTGCTCTCAACCATGTCCAGTTGCGCCAAAACGTTCTACATGCATTGGAATACATCGAACAGCATGTGAGTATAACAATTAAATCCAAGACCTGAAATACGATTTTTATTTCAATTAAATATCAACAATTTCAAAAGTAGATTTAAGGAAAGAAACTTTTAAATAGAGTTTTATCACTGCACAGTCCACTTAGTACACTACAACACTGAAAGACAAAATTAAGTAATTTCAGCATGAGTAAATAGCAATATTGACAAAATTTAAAATATTGACTTACTTAAAACAAAATTATAGATGACTCAGTTAAGAAGAATAAGACTCAGCTAAAATTTCTTCAAAGCTCAAAGAGAAACAGTTAAAACAGTTTTTCGTCATAACATTTATTTTTAATGGTGCATGCATACATAGCTCTTTATTCAGTTTTGCATATATTTTTAAATATAAGTGTTTTGCAATTTTATTTTGCAAACCTTATAGTCCTTATACATCCTTAAAAAAAAACTCGTGGCGAACACATATTATAACAAGAAAGGAAAGCTAACTTCGGGCGGAGCCCAAGTTGATATACCCTTGCAGAATATTCTGTAAATTATATTCTCCAAAATCGGATCGGCTATTCATATGATGCATTCTTAATACTCATAAAAATCCCAACTTCCTAACTTTAAAAACACCAAAGTTATGTCATTTCCAATCGTTCAGTTATATGTCAGCTATAGGATATAGTCATCCGATCCTTATGAAATTTGGTAGGTCGGATTGGCCAAATATAAAACCCATATGAAATCCCAGCTTCCTAACTTTACAAACACCAAAGTTATGGCATTTCCGATCAATCAGTTATATGGCAGCTATAGGATATAGTGGGCCGATCCCGGCCGTTCCGACATATTGTTGCGTGCAAAGGAAAGAAGGGTGTGTGCAAAGTTTCAATTCGATATCTTTAAAACTGAGAGACTAGTTCGCGTAGAAACAGACAGACGGACAGACGGACATGCTTATATCAACTCAGGAGGTGATCCTGATCAAGAATATATATACGAATATATAAATATGGGATTTTTTATGGGTTTTATTTTTGGCGAATCAATCCCACCTGCCAAATTTCATAAGGATCGGCCGACTATATCCTATAGCTGCCATATAACTGAACGATTGGAAATGACATAACTTTGGTGTTTTTAAAGTTAGGAAGTTGGGATTTTTATGAGTATTAAGAATGCATCATATGAATAGCCGATCCGATTTTGGAGAATATAATTTACAGAATATTCTGCAAGGGTATATCAACTTCGGCTCCGCCCGAAGCTAGCTTTCTTTCTTGTTTTTCAATGTATTTTGCTGTTCTTGTTTTTATCAAAATATTCCTTTGAGATATAGTAATGATTACTACATCAGTATTATGCTTTTAGTTTTGTCAAAATCGGACAACAATGTCATATAGTGCCGCAGAAACGATTGCCAGGGCTCTTGATGTGGTGGGTAGGCTTCTAAAATGCATAACAATCATAGAAACCACTCAAAAAGACGTGGCACCAAAAACAAGGGCTTCCAGTGTTTTATACAATAAAACGTGTATAAAATCATATACGAATTTGTTTAAATTAACTTTAAATCTTTTTGAAAGGGGTAGGCGGGTATACAGATACTTTAATATACCAGTATAATTATAAGTTTTTGAATGCAGTACGCGCATATGTTGTATCTCTAGTTGGGTACTGTTGGGACACTCACGGTCCCAGAGGGTTTCCACTTATTTCGAGCTCTGGTTCACAGCATACAGATAGCTGAAATCTTTATTTAAATTTAAATGGATTTCACAATTAATCAAATTAATACATTTTTTCTTACACTTGTGGTTTGCCTCTCTTAAACTTCTTATAGCGTCCTTTTCTTCTTCTTAAATTCTTAAGTTTTCCAATACTAACGATAACTTACAGTGTTAAACAACTTAAGAGTATTTTTAAACTAACAGATAAATTCAAATAAATCGACTTTTGAAATTGGACAGTTGGCGCGTGGCTAAACCTTCTTATTAGCCTCGCAACATTCCCCACCTCGTGATTCTTCTGCGTGACTACGCTGAGTATTACCAATCCTTATGATGTCCAATTTAGCCAGTTTAACTGCCGGGCGAGTAACGAGTCCTCCCGATGTACGTACAACACCGCTACGAACTTGTCCATCCTTCGCCAAATGAACATCCACGACGATCCCTTTAGGCCAGGAGTTTCGCTTGCTTGCTTCATCAACAATAAGAACCACGTCATTCACGGAAATTGGAGCTGGGTTCGGCTGAAACCATTTTGTACGTCTCGTCAGGGTGGGTAAATACTCTCGAATCCATCTTCTCCAGAAACGATCTGCTAGTTGACCAGCGATGCGGAAATTTTTGGCCAAGCCTAATCCATTGGTTTCCATCGCACCGCGTTCCCGTAGACCACTGGAGTTACCAACCAAGAAGTGGTTTGGAGTAAGGGCTTCCGAATTTTCCGATTCAAACGGAATATAGGTCAACGGCCTTGAGTTTAGGGTGCATTCGACATCGGCCAACGCAGCGCGCAATACTTCCTCGCGCAGTCCGATGTTCGACAGAATTTCCGTCAAGATTGACTTTGTAGAGCGCACCATACGCTCCCAGCTGCCGCCCATATGAGGCGATCCAGGAGGAATAAAGGTAAACGACATCTCCGGATACTGGCTTTCCACTGCTGACGTTGATATACGTTCGATCTCTTGCGCGAGTACTCTGCTGGCTCCCCGAAAATTCGTTCCGTTATCGGATAGCATCTTAAGAGGCACACCTCTGCGAGCAGTAAATAGTTTTAGAGCCAATAAAAATGAGTCCGTTGAAAGAGATGGAACCAATTCTAAATGAACAGCGCGAACTGTCAGGCAAGTAAATAAAACTCCCCATCTCTTCTCGCGACGCCTTCCTACAGCAACTTCAATGGGTCCAAAGTAGTCTACTCCAGTAAACGTAAATGGTAGTGTATGTGCCGATAGACGTTCCTTTGGTAAAGCTCCCATCATCGGTGGAATGGGTTGTGCTCGCCTGGTGCAGCACACGGGACAGTTATTGATGATTTCCTTTACAAGGGCTCGCAGACCTGGTATCCAATACTTTTGTCGTATTTCGTTGACAACTATTTCTGCATGCAGATGGTGGCACTTCCGGTGGTGATACTCTACTATAAGGTATGCAATCCTGTGGTGACGCGAAAGTATAACAGGACGCTTTACGCTGACTTCAACATTTTCGATAGCATCGATTCGACCGTGCATACGAAGCACTCCGACTGGGTCTAAGTACGGCGAGCATTTATATATTATGCTTTTCCGGTTTGTCAGGCAACGATTTTCCTTAAGGCATCGAATTTCATCAAAAAACTCTTCTTCTTGGCATGTCCGTATGAAAATTGTGTCCATTTCTACATCGCGCTTAAGCAAAAGCAGTCCCTCCAGCTCAGGTCCGTGCGGTTTCACGGAAAGAAGGCGTAGAAAATCCAAAACTCTCTTTTGCGCAGCACGCAGACGCTCCAGTTTGCTGAAACGTAGTGGATCCGGCATTACACATGCCAAAGGCGAGATTTGTTTCTTAATTTCCTCCTTGTGGTACAATACTTGAGTTTCTCTGGTTTTAGACATTTCATTTCCGCGTGGCCACTCCGATTCATCCTGAAACAGATAATTCGGTCCGGTAAACCATCGTATTGAACTATTTACCTCAACACTTTTTGTCCATTTAGTCCCATCGTCCGCTACATTTAGTTCCGAGGGTATCCAGCGCCATTCACCAACTTCGGACCCTTCAAGAATTTCTCCGACTCGTAGAGCTACAAATTGCGGGTACTTGCGAGCGTCGGATCTTATCCAGAACAGAACATCTTGAGCATCAGTCCAGAATACGCGTTTTTCAATTTCGTTTGATAGCTCAGACTCCAAACACTTGGCCAGGCGCAATCCTAAAACCGCTGCCATTAATTCCATTCGTGGTACCGATATAGGTTTCAAAGGCGCTACTCTGGTTTTCGATGCTAGCAAGGAGCATCGGATTTCGTCTCCAAGATCAATACGCAAATAAGCTACCGCAGCGTAAGCGTCCAAACTAGCATCAACGAACATATGTAGTTGCAGACTCTTAATATTGCTCGAACATGACATGTAGCGAGGAATACGCAGATCGCTCAATTTGGGCTGTAAGGCCTGCCATTTCATCCAGTCAATCTCATCCTGTTCCTTGATTGCGTCGTCCCAGCTCACACCAGACCTCCAAATATTTTGGAGAATAATTTTGGCACGTACGTTAAAAAATCCAAGAAGCCCGAGTGGATCGAAAATGGACATAACGATACTCAACACTCGGCGCTTCGTATGAGAGCCAGCTGACGACCTCTGCAGCAACTCAGGCTTGATGACAAACGTTAACATATCCGACTCGGGCAGCCACCACATCCCTAACACTTTCTCCTGTAGTTCGTCCTGTGTGCCAAGATACTTAGGCGATGCTTCATAAACGTCATTCAGAGAGCGCACGACGCGCTTGGAGTTTGATAGCCAATTTCTCATTTCGAATCCACCCTTCGCGTGAATATCCTTAATAATATTTGCGAGTTGAACCATTTGCTCCTCTGTATCAACTGACTCCAACCAATCGTCAACGAAAGTGTTTCGACAAATTGCTTTCACGGCTTCTGGATGACTTTCACCAAATCTCTCTGCATTACGTCTCAATATAATGTTGGCAAGTGACGGCGAGCATGCAGCGCCGAACGTCATCACCTGCATTACGAATGTATCCGGTGGGCGATTAATTTCTCCATTACGCCATAAGAACTTCTGGGAATATTGGTCTAGGGCGCAAACCTTAATTTGATGAAACATTTCACGTATATCGCCTGATACCGCTATAGGTCGTTCTCTGAAGCGCAACAGCACACCCATCAAGGACACCAACATATCTGGTCCTTTTAAAAGAGTGTCGTTTAGTGATATGCCGTCAACTTGCGCTGCCGCGTCCCAGACCAGGCGTGTCTTCTTTTTGTTAGGGTTTGTAACCGTGAATATGGGAAGATACCAAGAACGTGTACTGTTTGATAACTCCCACTTTTCCAGTTTGCGAATGTATCTCTTTTCCTTGTAGTGCTGCATGGTATTATTCAAAAACGTTTTCAGCTTCGGATCTTTTAACATTTTCGCCTCAAGGCACTTGAGCCTTTTGAGAGCCATGGGGTACGAATCGGGCATATTGATTTTGTCGTACTTCCACAACAGCCCAGTCTCCCAGCGCCTTTCGTTGGAAATGTATTTTGTAGTTGCCTCCATTATCTTTAGCGCCTGTTCATCTTCCTTAGATCGCAACGGTTTTATAGGAACACTCACGCCGAATGACTCCAACGAGAAGAATGCCTTCATAGCTTCATCAAGTTTCCGCGTACCGCAAACTGTTGTGCAATGGCAGATATGGAATACATGAGGTGGCGTGCCATTTTCCGGTCCTTGGCGGCCGTACACAGACCATCCTAATTTACATCGAACGGCAATAAGATCGTCATTTTCAGCTTGACGTACCTCCAGCGGCACACTGATCTTAATATTGTCTAGTCCGATGATAATTTGAGCCTTAACATCTTTGTATGTTGAAATTGGAACTGTTCTCAAGTGCTGACGTTCTTTGAGTGTCCGATCTTCGATGCTTTGCAATGGAAGATTCAAATTGCTTACAGTACGCACTCCTTTAAGTCCGTGTCTTACTTCCGGACGACCCTCAGCGGAAACACTGACGCTAACGACTCTCGATTTTGACTCGCTCTGGGTCACGTCGCTAGTCCACTTAAGACAAAGGTGCTCTTCAGGACCGTCAAGCCCTAGCTCATCGGCTAACGATCGTTCTATTAGCGTGCAGGACGCGCCTTCGTCGATTAGAGCATAAACGTCTATGCTACGGGAGTTATTGTGCAAAGTTACTGGTATATAACGGAACAGGGCCTTTGTTGTTGATTTCTCATGAAAGAAAACTGTTGACTCGCTGGTCTCTGAATAGCCGGTTTTTCTAGGGCTGTCCTCTTTGTCATTACGAATCTCGCTGTTAATCTCAGTATTCGGATAATGCAGTAGCACGTTGTGCGGTAACTTACATCCATCGAGGGTGCAAAGTTTCTTCACTCTGCAGTTACGGACAATATGCTTTCCAAAACAATAAAAGCAAAGTCGTTTGGATTTAATAAATTCCACTCTCGACTTGATGGACATGGATAAGAATCCTTTGCAATTTGCCAGACCATGGTCGCAGCCACATTCTGGACAAGGTTGATCTTCTGTGACGTGTGCCTTCGACTTGCCGTCGTCATTGCTTCCTAGCATGTCGTGCACTAGCAGGCGCTCCTTTGAATACCTTCCACTTTTATCTTTCTCTGTTGAGTGACATTCATAGGGTGCAACCATCGTCGCGCACATCGCTATTCCAAAAAGCCACTTGTCAAAGGTGGTCAAATTGGCGGCACCAGCTGCTAAGCGATGTCTACCCCAATCCAGCTTAAGATCACTTGGCAACTTAGCAACCAAATCGCTTAACAGAGAATAATCATTAAGGTATTCCTGTAGTCCTACTGACATCATTGTTGCACAATAATTCTGGACTGCCAGTGCCAGTCGAATCACGGATTCCAAATTGTTGGGTTTGATGGACGGCTCTTCTTTTAGCTTCCGTTGCAAGCGAGCATGCACTATTTCTGAACGTCCATACAACATCCTTAGCGTTCCAATAGCATAAGGTACCATAGCTGGGATCATAAGCTTTCCTCGCACAGCTTCTAGCGCAGATCCTTTCAGGCACTTCTGGAGTCTGATTAGATTTTCTTCGTTGGTAAATCCACATCTCTCGGTTGATTGTTCATAATTACTTATAAATAAAAGCCACTCTTCGGGCTTTCCGTTGAAAACTGGCAAGTCCCGTGATATGACCTGACGCGATGCAACTTGAGCTGGCGTCAATGTGTGTCCCAATGATACTGCATGTGGGAGCTGTGTGCCGGCAAACTGTGGCATATGTCTTCCTCCTCCAACGTTACTAACATTATAAACGAAGTTAGGCTGTGGTGCAGAACCCAGCCCATTGGCTGGCGGAATAAATCCTGCGGCACCATTTGGATGTACAGATATTGGTGCATTGTTTGGTGGCATGAATCCGACAGTGTTAGATGGCGGTATGCATTGCGCTGCGGTATATGTCGGCATAAACTGACCTGAAATGTTTCCCTGAAGATTCGCATAAGAAGATGCGTTCGGTAAGATTTCAGTCATCGCCCTCCTTTCTGTATACGGAGGTGTGGCGGCCCTTTGCTTGTTAACTTGTTGTGAGTACTGATGCCCTGCGCAATTCTGCGAAGCGTCGTAGCCGGCATGATTAAACATAATCGGTGTGCTTGCATTCTCAAGCGAAACAAACTGGTTCGAGTAAATAACAGTTTGTCTGGATACATTTTCATCCTCAAAACCTCTGAATGGCTCAGTGAAATTGCATCCTGCGATTCCAACTGAACCTGCTTCCAATCCCGTGGTGTGTAAGTTCTGTTCACCAGATGCGTTTCCTATTGCATCATCCATTTCGCACTTGTGACGTCACTCCTTGTACAAGTACCACTACGCAACTCATGTGCGTTTCACCAGCCAAAGTCGTCGAAACTTACGAATTTGGCTCTCAATGACCACTATCTTGTATACTCTGTCCTAACTCTCTTACACCCTTGGTAAAAGAATGCTTTCCCGAAATCACGTGCACCCTTGGCACCGAGTTTTCCAGATGGCAAAGTATTTCAGAATGTTGGGACACTCACGGTCCCAGAGGGTTTCCACTTATTTCGAGCTCTGGTTCACAGCATACAGATAGCTGAAATCTTTATTTAAATTTAAATGGATTTCACAATTAATCAAATTAATAGATTTTTTCTTACATTTGTGGTTTGCCTCTCTTAAACTTCTTATAGCGTCCTTTTCTTCTTCTTAAATTCTTAAGTTTTCCAATACTAACGATAACTTACAGTGTTAAACAACTTAAGAGTATTTTTAAACTAACAGATAAATTCAAATAAATCGACTTTTGAAATTGGACAGTTGGCGCGCGGCTAAACCTTCTTATTAGCCTCGCAACAGGAACCTCTGCCTCTTTATGCAGAGCTTGTTTGGGTAATAAGTGGGTTTGAAACAAGTAGAATTAACAAAAAATACGTTAACATATTATAATAAAAATTCAGTCGCCTTTAATAATTTTAAATTTTGATTGATAAGTAACTATCTTCCTCATTTATTTATAAAGTTCCTTCAAATGGTTACCTGCCTTTCATATTTAATTATTTTAAAATATGTTTCAACTTTCTAATCCACAGATTTCGGATTGATAACACTGATCACATAATCGATGTTAATAAAGGCAATCTTGCATTTGAGTTTGATCAGGTGCATATAATATGCCCAGTTTATGAGCCAGGGACTTTTGAAAACGAAACTGAGAAGTATATAATTTACAATGTGTCTAAAGTGGAGTATGAAACATGTCGTATAACAAATGCAGATCCGCGAGTAATAGCTATATGTGATAAACCTCAGAAATTAATGTTTTTTACAATAACTTTCCGGCCATTTACACCGCAGCCAGGTGGTTTGGAGTTCCTACCTGGAAATGATTATTACTTCATTTGTGAGTTCGTTTAAATAACTTTAATTTAAAGATCATATAATAATAAGTTTTGTTTTTTTTGTCTACTTTTAATATAGCAACTTCATCCAAGGATGATTTATATCGACGAATAGGGGGTCGATGCTCTACAAATAATATGAAAGTAGTCTTCAAAGTTTGTTGTGCCGCCGAGGACAAGAACAGAACCACACCGATAAGCAAATCTATATCAGGCGCAGACACTGGGGGAACCATCAGTGTTAATATAGCAGCTAGTGACGAAAGTCAAGTCCGCGGACAAGGCAACTCCATAGCTATTGGAACCAACATTGGAATGAGTGGAGGACTAATTCCAGGAGGACCACAATCCGCAGGAATTCCAATCAATCCGATCAACGGCAATAGTAATATAAATGGCATAGCAACTACTATTAATTCAAACATTGACCAGTTTAACCGAATACCGATTCAACCAAACATAATTGGTAACAATGTGGGAAATAACGCTCTAGGACCTGGAATGGTTGGTGGTGGTGGAATAGTATTAACTCCAGGCCATGGTCACGGCAACATTAATATGTTGCAACCGGGACGCGGTGGAATAAATGTAGCTTACCCCGGACATCACCACATCCAAACAGGGATCCGAATAAACAATGTGCCGACGCACAACAGCTATCCACCTCATAAGGGTAATGCTGACAGCAATACTAACGGGAATGGTAAGTAATGGCCAGAACATATGAGGTAACTGCATAACAAACCAAGAAAGTAGAGTAACTTTAGAAACGGAAGCTTAGTATAAGTTACAATTAAGGAGTTGTTTAAAATCACTGATCGTCAATTGAACAAGCTTATGTCATGCAAAGTGGTTTGCAATATCGGGATACTATTATTTACAGTACGTTTGTATTGGTCGAGGATATAGATTTAATAGGGAGGGAGAACCACAGACCACACGTACTAAGACATGCTCGCGTTACATCGCTTTTTTGGGAGAATAATTTATAATTTGTCTCTGCCAAACCTCTGGTAAAAACCATTTTCGAAGATAACTATGACATCTCACCATATCTAACATGTGCGAAGAAATAGGAATAGTGGGAAAAGTAATTGCACCAACCCTAAATACTGAGAGCGAGCCAAGCAGTAATAAGTATTCACAAGAGACTCGATTTCATGTTCGATCGGACAACTGAAAAACTATTTTCTTGTTTTCCCCTACGTGGCGTCACTGACATTGCCACTCGAGAGTGCGGACAGAGCAAATGACGCCTCCATACAGATTCTTAATATATGGATTTTTTATAATGCTCTTCCGAAGCAGGATAGAAAAAAATGTAGGCTCTGAACGACGGGCATTTTAAAATAAGCTCTTCAAATATTTGGGACAGAGTAGGTAGCACTTAACCTTTTTACTTAATTTATAAGATATTTATAAAACTAAGGCCCAACAATCAAAGCGCATGTGAAACCATAGGAACTCAAGGATCAGAAATAAATTAACCAAGAATAACTGAAGGTGCTAGTATAGAAACTAAAAAGTATTCGAGCAGTATATATTAATCACTTTTAAAAAGTCGATAGGGAATGACCTGGCAAACTCATTATTAACTTTTGGTACACCTGCAACAGTTTTAAAAATTTATGCTTGTCAAAGTTATCTTATCTTATTAAAATTGGAGTTAAAACAAGAGAGAACGCTATAGTCGAGTGCCTCGACTATTAGATACCCGTTACTCAGCTAAACTACTTAATATAAATATGCCTTCTTGAATGTTTTTTTTTTTTTAACATATTGTGAATTATAGTGACCACAGGAAAAAAAAGACAAAAATTTCAAATTATCAATTTGAATTCAGCGATCTCTTAGTGCTGGCAGCTTTACAGCACGAGCATCAGCACCAGCGCTGCTTTAGCGCAGGCAGCTTTTGTCCTGCACCAGCAGCTGTGTTTATGTTTATGCTTTTGAGTGCAATAAATTGATTAGAAATATTAAACATACATACTTATATTGGCTAAACACATACATTCTTAAGTAGTATTATGTATACTAAAGTCTAAATGTTTGCACAACACGAGTAACGGGTATAGCGAATAGCTTTCTTTGAAAGGAGTTATCTTTGCCGGGCAATTGCAACTGTGTACAATGTAAATACATACATATGTACACACATACGCCATTGTTTGACTCAGACCTCCAATTTGGATAACTTGATTTGATTTGCATAGTTCTTGGGATATAGTTCTGTATTGACAAATGAAAACCATCGCAATTCCCTTTAATAGAAATCCTTATCGAGAATTAACGTTGACTCTGTTGAGCCAGCTGTTCCAAAGTAATCCGTTAGATGGCGCTACCACGGGCCTTGAAAGGCGGAAATGGCTTAAGCGTTTAATAGGTTTTTGGGCGTTAGAGTGGGCGTGACAAACTTTTATTAGGCAAATCGATAGGTATTGACGAAACAAATACATATCAATTAAAATTTTCATAATAGCATCAAAACTGTGGCCACAGCTTGTGGCTTGTGGGCGTCAGAGGGGGCGTGGCACCATTTTGAAACAAATTTGCGCTGCGAAGGAACTCCTAAAATCTACATGCAAAATGCCAATCTTCTAGCTTTTATAGTTTCCGAGATCTCAGCGTTCATACGGACGGACAGACAGACGGAGAGACGGACAGACGGACATGGCTAGATCGACTCGGCTAGTGATCCTGAACAAGAATATATACTTTATAGGGTCGGAAACGCTTCCTTCTACCTGTTACATACTTTTGCACGAATACAATATACCCTTTTACTCTACGAGTAACGGGTATAAAAATACACATAACTACCCTACCCTACAAGAAGTTAAAAGTGGCTGTTTTGTTATTTTTATACCCTTGCAGAGGGTATTATAATATTGGTCAGAAGTTTTTAACGCAGTGAAGGAGGCGTTTCTGACCCCATAAAGTATATATATTATTGATCAGGATCAATAGGTGAGTCGATATAGCCATGTTCGTCCATCTGTCCGTCTGTTTCAATACCGTTTGCTAGCTCAGTTTAAAAGCTAGCGATCTGAAACTTTCACAGTCGTCCTAAAACATGTGTACGCAGATCAAGTTTAAAAACCGCTCCCATACGAACAATGGGATATAACTTGCAAGAGTCCGTTTCTACGCAAACTAGTCCCTCAGTTTTAAAGCTATCTGCTTGAAACTTTCCCAAAAGTTGTCTTTCTATTGCAGGTAGTATATAAGTCGGAACGAGCCGGATCAGGCGACTATATCATATAGCTGACTTATAACTGAACGATCGGAAACGCCATAACTTTGGTGCTTTTAAAGTTAGGAAGATGGTTATTGGCCAATCAGTCTGACTTACCAAATTTCATAAGGATCGGCCGCCTATATCTTATAGCCGCCATATAACTGAACGATTGGAAATGCCATAACTTTGGTGTTTTTAAAGTTAGGAAGTTGGGACTTTTTATGAGTATTAAGAATGCATCATATAAATAATTTTGGAGAATATAATTTACAGAATATTCTGCAAGGGTATATCAACTTCGGCTCCGCCCGAAGTTAGCTTTCCTTTCTTGTTTTTTGACAAATTAACGGGATGAAAGAAAAATTTTTAAAAATAAGTATTTATTTAGTCGAGTGCCTAATTATTTTTCGTCCCAAAAGTTGATATCAATAACTTTGTATGGCGGAAGTGCGTTTTTGTTTAATTTTATTAACATATTAAAAAAAATTGTCACGACTTGACTGATTTTTCCTGTTATATTATTAAAAATATGTTTTTTTTGTAAGATTCTAACGAAATAATCAATGGAACTTTTCCCAGTTAATTTTGATTTAATTTCATTATTTATGGTTCCGTCTTTTTTGCTCTAATTACGTACGAATGTTGAGTTCGACAACATAATTTGTTGGATATGGCAATTCTGTAAAAATTTTTCAGATAGTTTGTTTAAGGGTTAAAAGTAATCATGCTAAACGAAAGAATAAATAATACTGGCATAGTGCAAAAGAAGAAACATCAGATCCATACCGTTAAAAGTTGTTTTTTCTTAGAAAGAAGTTTGAATAATATGTTTTATAAAAATGTTTTGGGTTTGAAATAAGTTGTACGTATATTAATAATCGAAATTAATTTCAGATGACCACCACCATTACAACAAACATCCCAATGAGGTTGTAAAGAACGAAGAGCTCACGTACAATAGTGCTGCAGCGCCAGCAGATAGCCACTTCTTTGGTTTGTGGATTTGGCTCTTGTCATCTTTCCCACTGCCGTCTATTGAATGCTGTTTGTCTGTATATTGGCTAAACTCATCTTTAGTACTAAGCATTGCTGCAATCCTCGGAATCCACTATCTAGTTGAAAACGCGCTGCAAACCACGTTGCAGCCCTATAAACCTGGAATGATAGTTATCAGTCCAACTTTTAGCAACAACTTTTTTGACTCCAAACCCGCCACTATCGGATATGATAGGTGAATTTGTAACGAACAACAAATTTTGTGTTCCCATTTATTTTTTAAGAATACCAATATCACTCAATATTTTTTGTCACTCCGCTCCAACTATGTTAAAATAATTAGTCATAAAAAGTAGTGGACTGGAAAGGTTGGAATCACATGATATGCTTACTGATATTGATTTGGAAATGTAATTGCAATTGAACGAGTTATTCTGACTCAAAATTTAATATAATAGATCAGCTAGAAAGGAGAAAGGTGAAATAGAATTAATAAGTAAACAAATTAAATATATCAAGTACATCAACAGTTAAATATAGTGGTCTAGATGTAACTGATACCGATTAAGAAAAGAAGGAGGATAGCAGAATGCTATTGCGAAACAGATCAGCTGCAATACAGAGGGCCAGGTATACCAAGCACAAGCAATTTAGCTATGCATTTACCACCATCAAGTGCCTAGCCACTATGTCGACTGTCCTCCTTATAATTGTGTCCTTCTGGTTTTTTGAAATCACTATTTGGGGTATGTGCGCGTAAATAATATTATTTACTAGCATACGCAAAAATTATAAGGCGATGTAGCGATTATTAAATCATTGCAGCTATAGCTTTATTTGCCAGTTAAAATGATCATTCCGACATTCTCTTGTATTATCTAAGAACATATTGAATGAAATGTCCAAATTAATAGTAAAAATATACTAAAACACAGAGAATCGCATGCCCTCGGAATGGCTTAAGTGGATTAGAATTAATCTTATCACTGGAAATCTGAAGCCCCAAAAATGTTTGAAAAATCCACAAACTTAATATTATTTGATCCTCGTGCAAGCACATGTACGAAGGGTATTTCGACTGAAGTTAAAACAAAAAAATAATTAGAAACGCTTATTAAGAAAGCACGTATAAAATTAGGTATAAGTCATTCAAAGACAGTATAATGGAGATTGAAGATGACTACGCATATGTATAATCGTGTAAGATCAAATGAAATTTGTATGTGTGTTTAGTATGCATTGATGTATATTTAAAATCGTGGTAGGTATTTTGAATATGGTAAAGGTGAAATTCAAAGAACTCAACTATAAGTTTTATGTTCTTATTTGTTTTGTTTTATTTTAATGTTTTCATTTGAAATAATACCATTTTATTTTGTAAATGAGCCAACAGTATAGAGAAGTGATTCTTAACATTAAATAAAATATATATGTATATACATACATCATACACATACTTATATACAAGAAATGTTTAGGTGAAACGTTAAAAACTTTGTAAATTTAATATAACTTAACTAAAAATTGAAAATAAATAAAAAAAGGGAATGATAAAAAAAATTATAATATAAAAAATATATTGAGGCATCTTGTGCTACCTTCGTGTGAAAATTAAAAGGTTACAATTATAAATAGTCTATATATAGTAAATAATACGATACATTAGAGCGTGATTACATAAGCGTGTCTATAATTTAGTCCGACAAACATGTGTTAAAAATGTAGGCAGAACAAAATTTGCCACAGCGAGTTAACTATTTACAAATTATAATTCAAGACCCAGGAAACAGTCTACATCCCATATTTCATCTTTGGGATGAAATCTCAAATCTTGATTTTTTGCGATTAAATTTAAATATAACACGTTTATTGTGCATTTAGTGTAAGCTTCTTTATGTTTTTCGTGTTTTCTCTTTGTTTCATAAATCTGTGCTAGTTAACCTACTGCAATTCTGCCTTAAAAATTAAATTCTTTAAATTTCCAGAATTTTCGAACTCTAGGCGAATTGTATTCGTGTACTGCCACAGCAAACCTGAACACTAAACCGAATTTATTACGATCCAACGGTAACAACCAAAATCTGAATTCAGTCCCATTCTATGAGTGAATACCTTAAAAATATGCATTGCTCTAATTAGGCCTGTATCCGACACTTGCTGTATAGGTAATGATGGTTTATAAAGTTACAACTTTTATATTTTGTAATATTATAAGCTACTTACCTTGACAGATAAAATATAAATGCGGACCGTACTGTTACTTAATCAAATACTTAATATCATACTTACAACCAACATTACATACTACAAACAAACATACATAGATTCATACAATAGAACCGTAACTAAGTACATAATAAGACAAGAGTCAAAATAATATAATGAGTCGTTAGGATAATACATATTCATACAGCACACATTACATACAAACAGTTTCATATGCGAGCAACTTTTTATAAATTTGAAAAGCAGATGCTCACAAAAAACTTGATATTTAAAAAGCATTCGGCCGCGTTGTTTGCGATAGTAAACAAACTATGATCCCCCTAACCTACCTTCATTTCCGTCTAGGACAATGCTTTTTTTCACGCTACCATCATAAAAAGGCATACACCAAAACATTCTCAGATCGTTATATTTAAAACTTTTTTAAATGCACTCTTATTAAGTTTTTTGTAATAGGTGCTGGCGCAAAAAATTTATAATTAATACTGGATTATTTATTATTTTAATAAATTTAATATTTTAACTGAACGAAATTAGTATATATTGTGGCGAATAACTGAGTCGTTTTAATTTGGAATTTGAATAATAACATAATTGTAATTAAAAATTAAATTGAATCCTGTTTGACATAGGTAGACGGCGCTGTATCGTTTACAAATAATTTAAATTCTCATTTTATTTCTAAGAATACAATGACGATGAACAAAACAACTGTAAACATAATGAGACAACCCAAATCAAATTGCAAAACACAAGGCCGACTAATTTGATTTGATTTAATTGAATTCAACAATTTATTACACTATGCATTCACGCTAGTAAACACTTGTATTTGTATGTTACCGGAGAGAAGAGTATATTGTAGTTTTTAATAGTAGCTCAGCATATTTATATCTACTTATACGACGGTTTAAGGAGTAACATAAGCAAGTGCATATGACAAAAACTATGTATGAGCATAACAGATAGCCAAGCATCAAGTAATAATGGAGATGTGACATGCAGATGATAAAATATATTAATGAAAATAAAAGAATTTTGAATTTACATCTAATTTTAAATTAAATATATTAAATTTATTTTGGGCCTTCTAATTACAAAATTGTTTAATTTTCACTGAAATCAAAATCTGGTCCGTGCGGAACGAGATCGAAATTTTCGAATAGTGGAGTTTTTGGGGCCGGTTGTTCAGAATGTTAACGTTGCCTGAAAATATAAATGCGCCGAAAAGTAAGCGAATTTAATTTGGTGCGGATGAAGTCTAATGCAATTTCTCCAAAATATAATTGTCAAAATATTATCCAAACGTTTTTCAGATGGTTTGGAGCTAATAAAGGTAAACTGAGATCCGATATTTACTTCAAATTTATTCAGTAAATGATAAAGAAGGATAACTTTGGCAATTATAATTATTATTAGCTATTAGATGTGTACATAATTACAATGTACATTAATAAACGAATACATTTCTAATAGAATTCGGAGTCCTGAACGCAAGTCACAAAAATGTTCGTGCACACCAGCGTTTTGAAAAATAAGTTTCTCTTAGTTCCAAAAATGTACAAATTTGATAATTTTCAAACCTCAATTACAGGAGAATGACTATTCTGTAAATTATATTGGTTGGCCAAAAATAAGACCCATAGAAAATGCCAACTTCCTAACTATAAAAACACAAAAGGTATGGCATTTCCAATCGATCAGTTATATTCGGCCGATCCTTATGAAATTAGGAAGGTCGGATTGATTGGCCAAAAATAAAACCCAAAGAATTTCCCACATAACCGATTGATCGGAAATACTATAACTTTGGTGTTTGTAAAGTTAGGAAGTAGGGATTTTCTATGGGTTTTATTGAGAATGCCAAAACTTTGGTGTTTTTAAAGTTAGGAAGTTGGTATTTTGTATGGGTTTTATTTTTGGCCAACCAATATAATTTACAGAATATTCTGAAATATTCTATCCGTTTCGGCTCCGATTGAAGTTAGCTTTCCTTTCTGGTTAAACAATGATGTTGGTAATGTTATTAATTTGAGGTTCAGAAATGATCAAAATTCACATTTTTTCAACCTTGAGAATCAATTTCTTCAAACTTTTACCTGGTGCTACATTTTTTGATTCAAAAAGTATACTTACAAATTTTTTTGTATGTAATTAATATATTTTTTCCCAACATGATTTTTGAATACCAAAGAATCCAGAATTTGTTTTCAAGGACCTGGATATTATTAAACTTAATCAGCACACACATAAAATATGTGATTAGGTAAGTTTCAGATTTTACATAACGCGAATTGGTATTTGTATTTTTGTGGTGTACAAATACAAGAATGTCGGAAGTTAGTACTGTTTTTAATGGACAGGTACATAAAGAGAGTCGATTTAAGGGACTTAAAAGTGTATTTAATATTTAAAGAAGAATAAACCATTATTACAAATTTTTTATTTTCGTAGAACATCTGAAACCAAAAACTAATAAAACAAATGATTTAGAAAACGTAATTATTCCCCATTAATTTTTGAAATGTTTTTCGTACAAACCAATTTATAAACTTAAGTTAATCTTTTTGCTTTTATACGATTGCGTATATATTAAGAATAACATTTACATGTACATGTGAACTATTTAACATTATTTCACATACACAAATGCATTAGACCACTGCACTATGGGGAATTTGCCCGATTTTTTGGAATAAATTAATAACTCGCGAACTATGAAACATATTTCAGTGTGGTTTTTTTTATAGTGTTCTACATACCTATACACACCTGTTGGAAAAGTGAAAATATAACCACCCCCACCCAATTTTTTATATTTTTTATAACAAATTTAGCTCTATATGCTCTTAATTTTTAATTTCAATGTTGTACAAAAAATCATAGTCGTTTTCTTTTTCATAATTATCAACATCTAGAGACTCGTCTCCAGGTTCATATTCGTATAATAACAATTGAATGACGGAAGAGCAAGCAGCTTATGTTTTCGGACGCGCTTCTTCAAATTCATTGATGAAATGATGGGGTCTGAAGTAACCATGGCTCTCTGAAAAACATCTGTAAAGTTGGAGATTCGACTGTGGGATCAACTTGCTTGCTAACAAAAGTGAATTCGACATCTTCTTTTTCTCGAAGACCCTTTTGCTTATGCAAAACTTCCAGCAGGGCTGCGTTTTTGATCAAAAGATTGGTTTCTAAAAAATGAAATTACGCGAAAAGTCGCACGAAGCGCACGATGAGACAATATGTTCTGAATTCGCAATTAATGACTCTACAACATGGATATAGATACTCACTGAACAAAGTTAAACATTTTTTTAAAACTCTATTGAAAGTTTAACTTTCTTTCCAAAATCCAAACGAAAACATCACCTCCTACATTTACAAATTGTTAAAATTGGATGCACATATTATGCAATATTTGAGTATTTTTACACAGAACATACCTTGAGAATTAATAATCATTTCAAATTTGACTGTCTTACGTCAATTTGTTGCAGAGATAATGATTGCGCTTCTCACTGAACATTATAAGAAATAGAGGGAAAAACTAAAAAAACTTACAAAAGTCGATTGCAGGTGTTTACATGTGAGGACAAAATAACATTAATACTATCTGGGGTGCCTCTTGTCAGAGAAAAATGTTTTTTAGGTCCAGAATGTACGAAAAAACACAACTTGTTTAACTTTAAATTAGCAAATAATTATCAGTAAATTAAAAAAAACAACTGTTAAATTTAAATTGTATTGTTTTTTAATTTCTTTGTACAGCGGTAGACTTGTCTTGCCAAGGTATTTGATTATATCTTTTAAAGGCTTTTTCCCGCAAATACGATATTTGAATTTTAACTGCTTGTCAACAAACCCAGCTGATTGACAGTACGACCGCAGCACGCTTAAATCTGATGAACTCTCGAAACTTCTGGTCACACTGGAAAGATTAAAGTTTTTACGCTAGCGAAATCGTTTGTCGATCTGGATACTAGGCTTAAGCAAAATGTAAACAAACCATGTGCGCTTGCAACAGCTGACTTTAACAGTTGGTATTTAAATACTAGACTTTTAAGTTAACATTTGCGCTATGTTACCAAACAGCTTGATGTTTTCTTAATACATTAAAAAAAAAAATAGAAAATCGGCATACTTTTTATTCCAAAAAATCGGGCAAATTCCCCATAGTACACTGCATTAACACATTTAATGAGTGCATTTTAATATTAAGAAAAGCCTTCAACCTACTCAGATCGAAAAACAAGTTTGCCAGCGGAAAAACTTGAATCTCTCCAGTTCACAACGCATTTTAAAGCACAAGATACGCAACATGTAAAAAAAGGTGCAATTTAATAACATAAAAATTACACATTTTTATGAAAAGTGCGTCCTATTTTGTTGACAATTTTGATTACAATAATAAATTCTAACAAACTCGAGGAATTCAGATAAAGTTCAATGTCATTCATAATGGAAGTCATATAAATGTAAATGCTTATAAAGGGTGTTTATTTTAGAGGTACAAATAAGCCTAGCACTCAGAACTGTACTGAGAGAGAGCGAGAGGCAAACAGCTGGCGTTCACTTTTCGTCAAGGGTTTTTTACCTCGGTCCTCAGATCGACGAAGAAATACCAGAAAATTGCATATCGTTGCCAGTCTGCGAAAATGAACTTTGGGTGAACCCTAGCGAAAAGATAAAAAAATTTAATCTTTTAGCATGCGCTTCTCACTAAACATTTTAAAAAATGGAGGGAAAGATAAAAAAACCCGCAAAAGTCGATTGCAGGAGTGACATGAGTACATGTGAGGACAAAATAACATTAATCCTATCTGGGGTGCCTCTTGTCAGAGCAAAATGTTTCTTAGTTCAAAAATGTACGAAAAAACACAATAAATTTTAAATTAAACTTTAAATAAGCAAATAATTATCAGTAAATTAAAACAAACAATTGTTAAATTTAAATTGTATTGTTTCTTAATTAGTTTGTACAGCGGCAGACTTGTCTTGCCAAGGTAGTTGATAATATCTTTTAAACACAAATACGATTTTTGAACTTTAGCTTGTCAACAAACCCAGCTGGTTGACAGTACGACCGTAGCACGCTTAATTCTGATGAACTCTCGAAATTTTGGTCACACTGGAAATATTAACGTTTTTACGCTAGCAAACTCGTTTGTCGATCTGAGTGCTATAGAACTTTAAGTTGGCATTACTGTTCAAGATGGCAACCGATTTAACAGCTGTCAAGCGATTTATTCTCTGTTTGGTTTGGCAATTCATCATGAATAGACTCACGCCTGAACAACGCTTGCAAATAGTTCAACATTATTTCGAAAATAATGGTTCTGTGCGGAATACGTATCGCGCACTACGTCCATTTTATCGTCGACAAAATCGTCCATCAGTGCAGTTAATTCGATTAACCATGGAACGTTTTCGCACCACGTTTACTCTTATTGATAACTAGCAAGGTGCCCGCAGCTTTGCTTGCGGTGGCCAAAAATCGCATGGATTGATTAACGCGTTTAGCGTCCAGATTTTTTATACCCATGCAGAGTGTATTATAATTTTGGTCAGAAGTTTGTAACGCAGTGAAGGAGACGTTTCCGACCCTATAAAGTATATATATTCTTGATCAGGATCAATAGGGGAGTCGATATAGCCATGTCTGTCTGTCCGTCTGTCCGTCTGTTTCAATACCGTTTGCGAGCTCAGTTTAAAAGCTAGCGATCTGAAACTTTCACACTCGTCCTAAAACATGTGTACGCAGATCAAGTTTTAAAATCGCCCCGATCGGACGTCTATATCCTATAGCTCCCATAGGAACAATCGGATATATCTTGCAAGAATTGATGATATTTCGCGCAGTGTAAAAGCTATTGACATGAATCTTTCCAAATCGTATTTTTTTATGCATACCTTGATCAGGGTAAAAGCGCGTGGCGATCGGACGTCTATATCCTATAGCTCCCATAGGAACAATAGGTTAAAATCTGTCCAAATTTGATGTTTTTCAGAATATTTCGCGCTGTGTAAAAGCTATTGCTATAAATTTTTTCAAATCGTATTTTTTTATGCATTCCTTCATCAAGGTAAAAGCGCGTGCTGATCGGACATCTATATCCTATAGCTCCCATAGGAACAATCGGATATAACTTTCAAGAATGGAAGATATTTCGCGCAGTGTAAAAGCAATTAACATAAATCTTTCCAAATCTTATTTTTTTATGCATACCTTGATCAGGGTAAAAGCGCTTGGCGATCGGACGTCTATATCCTATAGCTCCCATAGGAACAATTCGGTGAAATCGGTCCAAATTTGTTGGTTTTCTGAATTTTTCGCGTAGTGTGTAAACTACTGACATAAATTTTTCAAAGTCTTATTTATTTACGCATATCTTGATTAGGGTAAAAGCGCTTGCCGATCGGACGTCTATTTCTTATAGCTTCCGTAGGAAAAATAGTTAAAGGCTGCGAAAGTAACCCTTTTTTTCTATTTTTATATGACATTTTTGCAGTATAAAAGCAATTGACATCAAACGACGCAAATCTAGTTTATTTATGTATACGTTATTCCTTTCGCTACTTTTTTCAGTTCTAGCAATTTCGGCTTGCCGAAGTTAGCTTCCGTCCTCGTTAATTTTAAGTTTTAAAAAGAAATCAAAATCAGCCGCCGGTCAATTATTGTAGTACACAGAGTCAGAGAGAGAGACAGTGCGAGAGAATGCATTCGGTGATCAATACTTGTGTATAATTTGTTGGAATTATTATTCCTACTTTAGGCTAATGTAACTTTTTTTAGAATTGACCTAGAGCTTCAGTAAAACCACCATATGAATCCTTAAGGTATCAGGATTCCCTCGATAAATTTTCATATTGCTAATTGACTTAAATCAGTGTTTTTTTGCCGTTAGGAAAAAATGAGGAAGATTCTTAGATTTTCAAAAATCGATAAAAAATAGTAAACATTAAAATATCCAATATTAAATTAAATAGAATCTTTATTATGTAGAGGACTAAATTTTGGCCAAAAATTGCATCAATTGATTAACGCGTATAGCGTCCAGATTTTTTATAGAAATTGGGGGTTTTTTGCCACTGGAAGAAAATGGGGGCATGTTTGTGGCCAAAATAAATCTTAGCAAATCAGTTTAGTGTTATAAGAATTGAATGGTAAAAAATTTAAATGGGGTCATTTAATTAGTTTAGGCTGTGCTTTGATTCTTAGTTTTCAATGAACAGTTTTATATATTTAGATGACTGCCCCCTGCCCTTTTCATAAAGCCCAACGGCTTGAACGCTTTGACGGGGTTTATTCGTTTGTGTTGCTGGTATAATTTAATTTTAATTTATTGTTAAGGTTAATTTAGTTTTAAGTTTTTAATTTTAAGTTTTAACAAGAAAGGAAAGCTAACTTCGGGCGGAGCCGAAGTTGAAATACCCTTGCAGAATATTCTGCAAATTATATTCTCCAAAATTATTCATATAATGCATTCTTAATACTCATAAAAAATCCCAACTTCCTAACTTTAAAAACACCAAAGTTATGGCATTTCCAATCGTTCAGATATATGGCAGCTATAGAATATAGTCGGCCGATCCTTATGAAATTTGATATGTCGGATTGATTGGTCAAAAAAAAAACCCATAGAAAATCCCAACTTCCTAACTTTACAAACACCAAAGTTATGGCATTTCCGATCAATCAGTTATATGGCAGCTATAGGATATAGTCGGCCGATCCCGGCCGTTCCGACTTATATACTGCGTGCAAAGGAAAGAAGGGTGTGTGCAAAGTTTCAATTCGATATCTTTAAAACTGAGAGACTAGTTCGCGTAGAAACAGACAGACGGACAGACAGACGGACAGACGGACATGGCTATATCAACTCAGGAGGTGATCCTGATCAAGAATATATATACTTTATAGGGTCGGAGATGTCTCCTTCACTGCGTTGCACACTTTTGACCAAAATTATAATACCCTCTGCAAGGGTATAAAAAGAAGATCAGCCGCCGCACAATTATTGTACTACACAGAGTCAGAGAGAGAGAGAGTGAGACAGTGCGAGAGAATGCATTCGGTGTTCAATGCTTGTGTATAATTTGTTGGAATTATTATTCCTGCTTTAGTCTAATGTAACTTTTTTTAGAATTGACATATAGCTTCAGTAAAACCACCATATGAATCCTTAAAGTATCAGGATTCCCTCGATAAATTTTCATATTGATAATTGACTTAGATCAGTGTTTTTTTGCCGTTTGGAAAAAATGAGGAAGATTCTTAGATTTTCAAAAATCGATAAAAAATAGTAAACATTAAAATATCTAATATTAAATTAAATAGAATCTTCATTATGTAGAGGACTAAATTTTGGCCAAAAATCGCATCGATTGATTGAAAGAAAAGGGGGGCATGTTTGTGGCCAAAATAAATCTTAGCAAATCAGTTTAGAATTGAATGGTAAAAAATTTTAATAGGGTCATTTAATTAGTTTAGGCTGTGCGTTGATTCTTAGTTTTCAATGAACAGTTTTATATATATAGATGATGACTCCACCCTGCCCTTTTCCCAAAGCCCAGCGACTTGAACGCTTTGACGGGGTTTATTCGTGTGTGTTGCTGGTATAATTTAATTTTAATTTATTGTTAATTTATTGTTAAGTTTAATTTAGTTTTATGTTTTTAATTTTAAGTTTTGAAAAGAAATTAAAATCAGCCGCCGGTCAATTATTGTACTACACAGAGTCAGAGAGAGAGAGAGTGAGACAGTGCGAGAGAATGCATTCGGTGTTCAATGCTTGTGTATAATTTGTTGGAATTATTATTCCTGCTTTAGGCTAATGTACCTTTTTTTAGAATTGACATATAGCTTCAGTAAAACCACCATATGAATCCTTAAAGTATCAGGATTCCCTCGATAAATTTTCATATTGATAATTGACTTAGATCAGTGTTTTTTTGCCGTTAGGAAAAAATGAGGAAGATTCTTAGATTTTCAAAAATCGATAAAAAATAGTACAGTGAACAGTTTTATATATATAGATGATGATGATGACTGCCCCCTGCCCTTTTCATAAAGCCCAGCGGCTTGAACGCTTTGACGGGGTTTTTTCGTGTGTGTTGCTGGTATAATTTAATTTTAATTTATTGTTAAGTTTAATTTAATTTTATGTTTTTAATTTTAAGTTTTAAAAAGAAATCAAAATCAGCCGCCCATCAATTATTGTAGTACACAGAGTCAGAGAGAGAGAGAGTGAGACAGTGCGAGAGAATGCATTCGGTGATCAATGCTTGTGTATAATTTGTTGGAATTATTATTCCTAATTTAGGCTAATGTAACTTTTTTTATTATTGACCTAGAGCTTCAGTAAAGCCACCATATCAATCCTTAAAGTATCAGGATTCCCTCGATAAATTTTCATATTGCTAATTGACTTAGATCAGTGTTTTTTGCCGTTAGGAAAAAATGTGGAAGATTCTTAGATTTTCAAAAATCGATCAAAAATAGTAAACATTAAAATGTCCAATATTAAATTAAATAAAATCTTTATTATGTAGAGGACTAAATTTTGGCCAAAAATCGCATCGATTGATTAACGCGTTTAGCGATCAGATTTTTTTTTATAGAAATTGGGGGTTTATGCCACTGGAAGAAAATGGGGGCATGTTTGTGGCCAAAATAAATCTTAGCAAATCAGTTTAGTGTTATAAGAATTGAATGGTAAAAAATTTTAATAGGGTCACTTAATTAGTTTAGGCTGTGCGTTAATTCTTAGTTTTCAATGAACAGTTTTATATATTTAGATTTGTATCCCCAGAGACCCCGTACGATGCGTACAGAAGAAACTATTGCTACTGTAGAGCGTAGCATTGAATAAGACCCGAATGAGTCCATCCGCCATCGAGCACAGGAATTGAATCTATGTCCATCCACTTTATGGAAGATTTTGCGGAAGGATCTTGGTTTGCGAGCTTACAAAATCCAACGTGCAAGAATTGAAGCCAAACGATCATCAAGCAAGGCGTAGATTGCCATTGTTCCCGAAGCGCATTTCTGGTTGAATGGCTACGTCAACAAACAAAACTGCCGCATTTGTAGTGAAGCTAAAACTCAAGTGTATGTCAAAACACCGTTACATCCAGAAAAACTGACTGTTTGGTGCGCTTTATGGGATGGTGGAATCATTGGTCCGTTCTTCTTCAAAAACGGTGATGGCCAGAACGTTACAGTCAATATGTCACACAGCTCGTGCCACAATCGATTTACTGAAAGACACGTTTGCTGACCGGCTAATTTCACGTTTTGGACCTGTGAATTGGCCTCCAAGATCTTGTGGTTTAACACCGCTAGACTACTTTCTGTGGGGCTATGTAAAGTCATTGGTCCATTCGGATAAGCCACAAACGCTTGACCATTTGGAAGACAACATTCGCCGTGTTATTGCCGATGTACGGCCACAAATGTTGGAAAAAGTCATCGAAAATTGGACGTCCAAATTGGAAAACATCCGAGCCAGCCGTGGCGGTCATATGCCAGAAATCATATTTAAAATGTAATGCCACAAAATTACCTTTCAAATAAAAAAAAATTTATGACAATCGAATAATCCGTTCCGTAATGACGTTCGCACACAACGTCAACGTGAGCAAGACGAGAGACGGCTTTCAGTTCGGTTGCTTTAAGGGGTTATCCGCGTCTTGACAATTCAAAAAATTCATTTTTGTCAAACTTTTTATATAATAGTACAAAGTTTCAGAAATGTTGTCTGAAAATTTCAAGTCGATCGAAGCAAAAATGTAGGAATGGGAGAAATTTAAAGCCCAGCGCGTCGAACGTCACAACGGGCAATTCGGGCTCGGGCGTCGGGCAGATGCGGCACTTTAAACGCGTTTTTCTCAAAACCACTTTTTTGAAGTCGGTAGTCACGATTTCTCAAAAACTATTGCACCGATCAACTTCTGCTTTTGCACACTTCTTTTAGACATAATTCGCTTGTCCTTAACGGAGGGATTTTTTAAATTTTTAATTACAACACATTTTATAAGCCAAAATATGGCCAAAATTTACGTAAAAAATAACACTTTTTATGAAAAGCGCTACAAAAAATTCAATTTTTAATTTTTAAAAAAAATGGCTCGTAGAGGACAAGCGAGACACATATACTATCAGAATAATTTTGGTTTTTTGATTTCAGATAAAAATTGATGGAGATATTTTGCCTACCGCAAGGACACAATTTTTTAAGAGGTCAAGTTCAAGCCTGCCTCAACGGCTCAATTTTAAAAATTTTTGGTTCAAATTTTTACACAATGTTGATCAAACCATAAACATTAATGTACAATAAACGAAATTTGTGAAATTGTCGTAAGATCTTTTAAAAAAATTCAAGAAAATAGGCTTTTTTTCGTGCTTCAAGACCCGGATAACCCCTTAATAGAGAAGTACGCGTTAACTTCTCTTTTAAAGCAACCGAAAATAATGCAAGCTCTGATCAAGCGCGGGCAATAACCCCCAACTTGACCGAGTTCTTAAACGTAGCGAGCGAGAGAACGCGTTCTTGCTCCCCTTCGCTACCATCGACGTCTCAGAGGCCAAAGACCGATGAAAGTGCTCCAATGCAGGTATGCAATAACCTAAGCTCATCAGCAGTAACTAACACCGCAATTTCTTTAACAGCGTCAACTGTAACAACAACTGCAACCGTATCGACTGCGCGTTTAATGACATCATCAGCTAGCAGCGCAAATATTAATACGTCTGCCGCTGCGCTGCTCGAAAAACAGAACAAAATCAATGAATGTGCTAAGCCGGCTGTGCAGACTGGTATGGATCGCTACATCCAAATCAAAAAGAAGCTGAGCCCTTTAAATTCTCAACGCAAAATAACCCGTAACAATGCTAGCCTAGCTGGAATAGAAACGCCCATGAACTCAAACCGATTTAAAATCTTGGAAGACGCCTATGACGTTGAGGCGGCCGAATCCACTGATGTCGAGAAAAGGAAGCCAAAACCTCCGCCTATTTATATTCGAGAAAAAAGTTCCAATGTTTGAAAGATTTGTTAATACACTGGAGTCTGTACTCGTCTCTGCAGCTCGAGTTTCAACACCCCAAACTACAAGTACGCAAAGCAACCAAAAGAAGACAAATCTACAAATAGAACAGCTCGTACTCGAAAAGCGACGCTTACGTCGAGAGTGGCAACTCCACAGATCACCTTCTGCTAGGCAAAGCTTAAAATATGCCGCACGTCAACTCACAAAAGCTTTACAGGAAGAAGAAGCACATGTCCACCGACGAGCAATTGTCAACATCTAGTACAAAACACTCACTATGAAGAGCTCACCCTACTCTAAGCTCACCGAAAATAACCGTGATGCCTATTAGAAATCCCACAGGCGGCTGGTCACGCAGCGATGCAGACAGAGCCAGCACGTTTGCCAACCACCTTAAAAATGTCTTCCAACCAAATCCTGCCACCAGTGCGTTCACCTTGCCGACTTTACCATATGAGCCTCAGCTTCAACATGAGCCAATTGAGTTTCGCCCAAACGAAATCGTTAACATCATCAAAAATCAGCTGAATCCGAAAAAATCCCCGGTCTGCGACCTCATAACTCCCAAAATGATCATTGAGCTCCCATATTGCGCCGTTTGCACTATCACCCAGCTTTTTAATGCCATCGCAAAACTTGGCCACTTTCCAGTGAGATGGAAAAAGTCGATTATAATAATGATAGCAAAGCCGGGAAAAGACCACACAATTCCCACGTCGTATAGACCATATGCATACTCTCATGCTTATCTAAACTCTTTGAAAAAAGCGTATTGACTCGGATAAACACATACCTAACAATCCAGGAAGGAATTCCGTCACATCAATTTGGGTTTCGTGAAAGGCACGGAACAATTGAGCAGGTCAACCGGATAACATCAGAAATTCGGAACGCGTTCGAAAAACGAGAGAGAGAAATTTGCTGTTCGATGCAACACTGCTATAACTGACGATTTCACTATTGGAGCTGGAGTTCCTCAAGGAAGCGTGCTATATGGATGTACGGCTCTCAGTTATGGGGGAATGCCAGCAATAGCAATATTGACATAGTCCAGCGAGCACCGTGGTACGTTCGCAACGAAAACATACATCGCGACTTAAACATTCTACCAGTCAAAGAAGTGATCGCAGAACAGAAGGAAAAGTACTTTACCAAGCTATCTTGCACCCTAACCACCTGGCGAGAGGTCTTACAATGTTGATCAACCAATCACACCTTCGTCGCAATGACTTACCCACCCAGCGACCGACTTAAGGTCTCGCAACCAGAATGCAGTCTTATTATACTGTTAGTTAAATTTTAATGTTAAGATTCGTAAACTTATTGTTAGTCTCAAAATTAAGAGAAGATTCAATAAATAAAAGCAAAGTTAAATAAAAAAAATAAAAAAAAATCGAATAATCCATCGTTGTTTTAATGAAATTTAAAGTTCTTTATTAAAACAAGTTTTTATACCGTTTTCTTATCGAGTAAAATGGTTATATTAAGTTCGTGTAAAGACTGAAAACGTTTTAGACTATATTAAGTATAATTATTATAAACTTGTGAAAGCCATATCTGTATTTCCGCCCGGTCAAAATGTACAATTTTGAAATAAGGGTCCGGAATACAGGCTCAGTTTAGAATACACAGTTCCCACCAGGACTGGTTGTAAATGGTACCACCGAATCAACAACAAAATGATTTTCTCGAGCCACTACGGCGCAGACTCCTCCTGTAGATAGAAACCCACCACCAATCAGACCAAGAAAATTATGCTTTACAGTATAACCAGGACTAGTATTTTGTCGGACGCCCAAAGTCAATGCAGATTTATCCCCATTCGTACGGGTTCTGCAGAGATGTGATTAACTATAAAAGGGATAGTAATTTTTCGGAGCAATGCATTAAGAATCCTTCAGAACTAAGTGTTCTAAATGTACGTAAATAATGTTTTTAAAAATATACGGATGAGTGTTCAGCAAATTTCTTTTAAAGTGGTATTCTTGCAAGGTCACTCAAAACGCATATTCTGCGTAAAAAACGACTTAAGGCAGGCTCAAGGTACAAGGAGTGACGTCAAAATACGAGTTAACTGGGCATTAATACATATATAATACGCTATAGAGACTAAATAATTAATAATTAAAAATGTACGCAAGGAAACTCAGTGTAATAGGATAATAATTGTGTAGAGCGCTATCTAAATTAATTTTCCTTTTCTGCTTTATAAAAATTACAGCAAAAGGGACTCATATTGCACATCTGAAAATATAAAATATAAATAAACAATAATTATCATTCAAAATAAAAAAACAGCTGCTTTTTGTTTTGATTTGAATATAATAAATCAAGCGACACAAAATTTTATTATTATTATCTTGGTCAGCAAGCTATACCTTAAATCAATCAAATTTTATAAGCAGAAAAAATGGTCTTGGTTTTTAAAAGGTTTTTTGTAAAAATAAACTAAATTTATAAACGCTTCTAGTCTTAAATTGTGTAGAAACGTAAAATGTCAACAAGTATGAAAAACAAACTGTTGTACAACTAGCTAAAAGTGTGCTTACATTTTGACTAAAATGGTTAAAAAATATTTACCACTCCTAAAAAAAAGTATTTAAAACTAAACTAGCTGCTTTGCGATAGGTTGTAAAATTTGATAACCCTTTTTATACCCTTGCAAAGGGTTCAGTCAAAAGTGAAGGAAACGGAAGTTTCTCGTCCATATAAAGTATATATATTCTTGATCAGCATCATCTAGCCATGACCGTCTGTTCATCTGTCCGACCGTCCGTCCGTTTCTACTCAAACTAGTCCCTCAGTTTTACAGCTATCTGCTTGAAACTTTCCCAAAAGTTATTATTCCATTGCAGGTGGTATAAAAGTCGGAACGAGCCGGATCGGACGACTAAATCATATAGCTCCCATAGGAACAATCGAAACAATCTTAAGTATAACTTTGTTGTTATACCCTTGCATTGGGTATAATAAGTTTGGTCAAAAGTGTGCAACGCAGTGAAGGAGACATCTTCGACCCTTTAAAGCATATAAATTCTTGATCAGGATCGCGTCGTGAGTGTATATACACTCACTCGCATATCTCTGCGTACACCCCAAAAAAATTTCAAAATCTAACTTTAAACCCTAGCTGTTCGGCCATTTATGCATATATTCAACCCATTCTTTTTTTAAACATAATTATAATTTATTGTCTTCATTGGCGTATTTTTTTTTAAATTATTCAACAGTGTCTTATATTTTATTTTTAATTTTAAACTTAACACTACCAAAAAATGTACCCGCGTACACCTATTTAAAACACAAATAATATTATTTTTAGTAACTGGTAACTGCAAAACTTCCGTAAGGCGTCTCGGCATGGAATCCACTTTTTTTTTTGTTTCATTTGCAGTGATTTTCCCCTACTCCTCGAGAATCACCTTCTTGAGCATTTTTTTTAGATGTTATCGTGTTTCTTCGGATTTTCCTCTCAAGAAGATCCCAAAAATGCTCAATTGGTCTTAGATCAGGACTTTGGGGAGGTGTTCGCAGCTGATTTATGACGTTATACAGCAGCCAAAGCTTGGTATTCTGATCCGTGTGCTTCGGGTCGTTGTCTTGTTGGAACCAACATTCACTTTCGAGCCCTAATTTTTCAGCACTTTCTTTTAATTTGTTTTTAAATATGTCAATATAGATTTTCTGATCCATTATTAACTCGATAAACACCCCCACACCATTATTCCGCTTCCTCCTTGCTTTACTGTGCCAACCAAATTTTCTTAATTTAAGGCTTCTCCGCTTTTCCTCCATACCAAAACCTTTCCCTTGATTCCAAATATGCAGAATTTACTTTCGTCGGAAAATATACCCTTATTCCAGAAGTCTTGGTGTTTGGAAATATACTCATTAGTAAAGGTTAGGCGCTTTTTTCTATTGACTTCCGATATGAGAGGTTTTTTGCGGGCGACTCTGCTATGGTAGTCAGCCTTTTTTATGGTCCGGCGAACAGTATCCTCGGAAACTGTTTTGGAAAATCTATCCACTACCTTCAGCTTTGCCTGATGAGCTGTCGTCCTTGGGTTGAGCTGAATAGATTTGATAATATTCCTCTGCTCGCGATTTATAAGCAAAGGCGGACGGCCAGAACGAGCCTTTGGCAAGATATTTCCAGCCGAGTTGTAGTTATTTATCACTTTTTGGATGAGTGGGTTCTGCCAAATAAAGCACCAATTTCTCTATAAGATTTTCCATCCAAAAAACCTTTTAATATAATTTTCCGCTCCTCAACAGAAATTTCCTTGCTTTTTTGTTCCATGTTGCAATATGATCGTTATTATAATAAAAGAGTTTCATTTTAACTGCGTAATGTCTATTTTTAGATATTCTAAAGTAGATCGGCGACAACAACTATAGTTTTGTTTAAAAAAATAATGAATAAAATACATGCATAAATGGCCGAACAATTACTGTTCAAAGTTTGATTTTTACATTTTTTGGCGGTGTACGCAGAGATATGCGAGTGAGTGTAAGCATGTCCGTCTGTCCGTCTGGCTGTTTCTACGCGAACTAGTCTCTCAGTTTTAAAGATATCGAATTGAAACTTTTCACACACCCTTCTTTCGTTTGCACGCAGTATATATATCGGAACGACTATCAGAAATGCCCTAACTTTGGTGTTTTTAAAGTTAGGTAGTTTGGATTTTCTACGAGTTTTATTTTTTGATAATCAATCCGACCTACCAAATTTCATAAGGATCGGCCGACTGTATTCAATAGCTGCCAAGTAACTGAACGATTGGAAATGCCATAACCTTGGTGTTTTTGAAGTTAGGAAGTTGGGATTTTTTATGACTATTAAGAATTAATTTACAGAATATTGAGCAAAGGGTATATCAACTTCGGCTCCGCCCGAAGTTAGCTTTCCTCTTTTGTTTTTGTATAATTGGTTTTTAAACATTACTTACTATTAAGCAACTAAATCCACGGAAATACGAGATTTAAAAATTAAGAAACAAATTAAAATTTAATTGTTTTCAATTTTGTAAAAATCTAACAAATTTATAAAACGCGAAACTTTATGATTATTTAATTTATCAGATTCAATTGTTTTCAATTTTGAAAAAATCTAACAAATTTATCATATTGAAGGTCGACAAATTTAGCTTCTTTGTGTTTAAGCATATACGCATACAAATTTGAATATTGAACATTTCGTCATTTTTTTTAAAAACAGCAAAGATAGATTGTTTCTTTTTGTTTCATATTTTTGGACCATATAAATTTTTACTGGGTCTCGTCCTTTACTCACCGAAATAGGTAGAAATATGTAGTTTGTCAAAAATTGAGCAATCTCATTAATATATATCCTTAAATTAAAAAAATATTTGGGGCGGTTTTTAATAAAACCGACAAAAACAAACATTGCGATTTATCATTTATTTATTATTTTCAGTGCGATCCCAATAGCTTAAGAACAAAGGAGCTTGTCATGTCATGGGAGAGCATTGATTCTAAGGATCTGCTTAGGTATAATTATATAGTTATTTAAATACATTTACATGCATATATTCAAATGTTGTTTCCTTTTAGCATCCCTCCTAGCCAAAATCTGTCTGCAACACATTTACTTACATCACCTGATGGATCACGATACCTGTTGGAAAATTCAAACGGTATGCCCGATATAAAATTTGAACATGTAATTTCACGATTATTTATAACAATTGCATTCCAAAAAGCCTAAAAGTATTCCATTTTGGTGAGAATAGTCTTGGATGCGGCCTGTTACAGAAATCATATAAAATCACTTATAAAACTATTTGTTATACCTTGCAGAGGGTATTACAATTTCAGTCAAATGATTGCAACGGAGTCATTTCCGACACTGTAAAGCCATGTCCGTCTGCCCGTCCATCCCGTCCGTCCGTCCGTTTCTACGCAAACTAGTCCGACATTTTTAAAGCTATCTGCTTGAAACATTCCCAAAAGTTGTCTTTCTATTGCAGGTGGTAAAAAGTCTGAATGAGCCAAATCGGGCGACTATATCATATTACTACCATAGGAAAAAGGGGAAAAAACTTTTTTAAAAGTATAACTTTGCTGTTTTTAATTTTTTTTTGTTCTTTGGGATTTGGTTATATTTAAATACTTTGGAATTACGGTTTTAATTAAATTAAAATCGGACATCCTTATCATATAGCTCGCATAGGAAAATAAAAAAAAAATTTAATAAAAATTATAATAAATAGTATTTTATTGTACAGGGTTGCCCATATTCGACGGACCCATGTTTTTTTTTTTAAAATCAAAGAAAAAAATAAAAATTTGGCGGTTGGCAATCTTAATCATTTAATTTGTTCCAAGTAGATTTGTTTACATCAATTTTTGAATATGATATCTTTCAAATGGCCGCCTCTGGCGTTGATGGCGTATTGTGCCCTTTTTGCAGCATTTTCCATCGTTTTGGCCAACATTTCGACCGGAATAGCGGCTATTTCTTCACGAATGTTGTCCTTGAGCTCTTCTAGGGTCCTTGGCTTGTTAACGTAAACCTTTGACTTCAAATATCCCCACAAGAAGAAGTCAGGCGGCGTCAAATCGGGCGAACGCGGTGGCCAGTCCAAATCACCACTTTTCGACATCAAACGGCCCGGAAACAATTTCTTCAGAAAATCGATTGTTATGCGACTTGTGTGCGGTGGAGCGCATCACAAAAAGTGGACCGAGCCATGCCCAACTGCTGAGAACGGCGTTTTTGGGATGTTCTTGGGGACCTCTCAACACTGGCTCGTACGGCAGCGATATTCTCGTCCGATCGCCTTGGTCGACTTTTATTTGGCCTCTTCGGATTAGAAAGAGCCTCACCAGTCGTAAATTTTTCGTATAAACGCTTAATGGTGTTCTTAGAAGGCGCACTTTTCACATTTTTTAATTTTTTAAAAGCACGTTGAGTTTTTACAATTGACTTGTTCTGTTGAATGTAAATTTCAACTATTTCAGAGCGCTCGCGTGGCGTGTATTGTTCCATGGTAAAAATCTGCTTGGACTGACGCTTCAAACGCGGTATGTCATTAAGCGATCTGGCATCTCTGTCAAAAGTTATGGCGTCGTCAGATGGGTCTGTCGAATATGGGCAACCCTGTATATGTCGGAGAGCAAGTACATGTTCTTCGTAGGTCAGTGTGTGTTCGCTGCGTAAGTGCATTTTCTAGAACGTCATTTAAAGTAGGCGACGCATAGGCGAGACATATTTTGGAACTTTGGATTGTAAATGCGCAGTTAGCGGGAAAGAAGCATAGTAGCGGAAATTGAGTGCCTGCTACTGAGTGAGGTCTGATCGTATTCCGCGAACTGAGTGAGAACAGAGACAGTAGCAAAGAAGGAATTGGTCAAATTGAGCTCTGCGTTCTCGGAGGTCAGTTCGATTTGCGGCATAGAGACGAGCAGAACTTGCTGTGCTTTGAAAATTAAATAAAAATGAATCCGTCACCAAAGGAGCCCCCGATATCAGAAGTGGGATCGGCTGAGCCTAGAGATCAAAATTCAAACCAGATCCTCGCAGCTCTTGAAGCATAGAACCGGAATCTAATGGATATTATCAAATCCATGCAGAATCCAAGGCCGGTAGCAGATGCAAAGCCTGTACGTGTTGCTTTGCCGAAATTTAATCCTGACTGTGCGGGAGCAGGCATACTGGAGTGAAGGATCGCTCGATGTTTTAAGTGCATAGAACTGGGAAATTGCGCTAGTTCATGTCCTAAAATCCGGACCAGCGGATCTTATTCGAGAAGCGTGTGGACATTTGCATTGTTTCCCCGCTCAAGGGAATAATAAAAGTATCCGGTGAGTCAATGTCATTTTGCCTTGACTCAGGAGCTGAATGTTGATTGGTCAAGGAAAGTGTTGCAGACAAGTTTTAAGGAAAGCGACTTAACAATACTGTGAAACTAAATGGCATCTGTAACGACTCTATCTATAGTACAATGCAAATCCTTTCTAATATTGTGATACTCAATACATCCTTTCTAATAATGTGAAGTATTGAACAGTATTGCGTAGAAGCTTTATTGCACGTTGTAAGAGACAAATACCTAAATTATGACGTTTTGATTGTGGCCGAAACTAAGGACGAAGCTTTAGATCGTGCTTTAGATTGTGCTAGAAACCTTGAGCAAGGCTGGATTTTCATTCAATGTAACTAAGTGTTCCTTTCTTAAAACTAGGATAGAATATTTGGGGTTTGAATTGAGCAAAGGACAGATTCGCCCTAACCCAAAGCATGAAAGAATTCGCTCGAAAATAATATCCGTTTTAACCTAGGAGCCGTAGCTAACCATATTTGACCCTCAACATTCGATTGAACTTAATACAGATGCCAGCGCAATTGGCTATGGTGCCATTTTGCTTCATAGAATCGACAAAAAGCCTCATGTTGTTGAATATTTTAGTAAATGCACGTCACCTGCTGAATCAAAATACCACTCATATGAGCTTGAGACTTCGGCAGTCGTCGATGCCATTAAACATTTTCGTCATTATTTACAGGGGCATAAATTTGTTGTATTTACAGATTGCAATTCGCTAAAAGCTAGTCGAACAAAATTGGACCTTTCACCAAGGGTGCATCGATGGTGGGCTTTTCTACAGTCTCTTGATTTTGACATTCAGTACACGAAAGGAGAAAGAATGGCACACGTAGATTTTTTATCAAGGAATCTGATGATTGAAGAATGCAAGAGGGTAGAGAAAATTGTTGAAAAGCGAATTGAATTGACTGAGGTAACTGACAATTGGATAGTTTCTGAGCAACAACGGGACCCTGGAATAGCTGATTTATTAACTAAGCTTAAAAATAACGAATTGCCGGAAAATTTAGATGAAACTTATGAATTGAGAAAAGGCGTTTTATATCGAAAAATACAAAGGAACGACAAAAACAAGTGTTTACCTGTAATACCTAGGGCATTTAGATGGACAGTGATTAATCACGTCCTCGAATCTATTATGCATTTAGGTTGGGAAAAAACCTTGGATAAGGTATATGGGTTTTATTGGTTTGAAAATATGTCGAAGTACGTTCGAAGGTTTGTCGAAAAATGTATTACCTGTAAACTAGCCAAGCCACCGGTTGGGAAAATTCAGGTGGAATTACATCCGATTAATAAGGTCGAAATTCCGTGGCACACAGTGCACATAGATATTACAGGAAAGTTGAGTGAAAAGAGCGACCTAAAGCAGTATGTAATTGTTTTGGTGGATGCGTTCACAAAATTTGTTTATTTTCGTCATACCTTAAATATTGACACAGAAAGTTCCATTAAAGCCGTCATGTGTTTGTTTAGTGTGTCTACTTGAATTATAGCGGATCAGGGTTGTAACTTTGCCAGCTCAGGATTTCGTGATTTTTGTTCTTCCCAACAAATTGAGCTTCACCTAATTGCAACAGGCGCGAGTAGGGCAAATGGCCAGGTTGAACGTATTATGAGCACACTTAAAAGTATGTTGACCGCTGTCGAAACCAGTCAGAGATCGTGGCAGATGCATTGGCTGAAGTACAGTTGGCAATGAATTCCACAGCTAATCGAGTCACCAAGGTCAGCCCATTAGAATTGCTTATCGGTAGGGAAGCTAGACCTTTCGACCTACTGCCAATAGGTGAAGAAGAGGATAATTTGATTAATAGAGAATCCGTAAGAAAACAAGCTAAGGAGAATATGGAAGTTAATGCTCGGTACGACGAACGTAGATTTGATAAGAATAAAGCAAAAATAATTAAATTTAACGTTGGAGACCATGTATTGTTGAAAAACGAAGAGCGACCAGACAAAACTTGACCCAAAATTTAAAGGTCTGTTTGAAATCATTGAGTTACTAGATGGAGATAGATATGTTTTAAAATCATTAACAAGAGAACATATAAGTATGCGCATGAATTTTTGAGAGCATTGCCAAAAAGACAAAGAAGTGAAGAAGTTGATTAAGAATTCGACGACTCAAAATTAGCTGAGTCTGATTCCCAAGTGGGGAATGAAGATATGGATGGCACTGTAGGTGCTTTGGAATCCCAAGAGGGGATTTAATGACCGCACCATAACAGATGGACATGTTATGGCGGGGGTCGGTGGTGACCGCACCATAGCAGAAGGACATGCTATGGCGGGGTTCGCTGGTGACCGCACCATAGCAGAAGAACTTGCTATAAAAGTATCCGGTGAGTCAATGTCATTTTGCCTTGACTCAGGAGCTGAATGTTGATTGGTCAAGGAAAGTGTTGCAGACAAGTTTTAAGGAAAGCGACTTAACAATACTGTGAAACTAAATGGCATCTGTAACGACTCTATCTATAGTACAATGCAAATCCTTTCTAATATTGTGATACTCAATACATCCTTTCTAATAATGTGAAGTATTGAACAGTATTGCGTAGAAGCTTTATTGCACGTTGTAAGAGACAAATACCTAAATTATGACGTTTTGATTGTGGCCGAAACTAAGGACGAAGCTTTAGATCGTGCTTTAGATTGTGCTAGAAACCTTGAGCAAGGCTGGATTTTCATTCAATGTAACTAAGTGTTCCTTTCTTAAAACTAGGATAGAATATTTGGGGTTTGAATTGAGCAAAGGACAGATTCGCCCTAACCCAAAGCATGAAAGAATTCGCTCGAAAATAATATCCGTTTTAACCTAGGAGCCGTAGCTAACCATATTTGACCCTCAACATTCGATTGAACTTAATACAGATGCCAGCGCAATTGGCTATGGTGCCATTTTGCTTCATAGAATCGACAAAAAGCCTCATGTTGTTGAATATTTTAGTAAATGCACGTCACCTGCTGAATCAAAATACCACTCATATGAGCTTGAGACTTCGGCAGTCGTCGATGCCATTAAACATTTTCGTCATTATTTACAGGGGCATAAATTTGTTGTATTTACAGATTGCAATTCGCTAAAAGCTAGTCGAACAAAATTGGACCTTTCACCAAGGGTGCATCGATGGTGGGCTTTTCTACAGTCTCTTGATTTTGACATTCAGTACACGAAAGGAGAAAGAATGGCACACGTAGATTTTTTATCAAGGAATCTGATGATTGAAGAATGCAAGAGGGTAGAGAAAATTGTTGAAAAGCGAATTGAATTGACTGAGGTAACTGACAATTGGATAGTTTCTGAGCAACAACGGGACCCTGGAATAGCTGATTTATTAACTAAGCTTAAAAATAACGAATTGCCGGAAAATTTAGATGAAACTTATGAATTGAGAAAAGGCGTTTTATATCGAAAAATACAAAGGAACGACAAAAACAAGTGTTTACCTGTAATACCTAGGGCATTTAGATGGACAGTGATTAATCACGTCCTCGAATCTATTATGCATTTAGGTTGGGAAAAAACCTTGGATAAGGTATATGGGTTTTATTGGTTTGAAAATATGTCGAAGTACGTTCGAAGGTTTGTCGAAAAATGTATTACCTGTAAACTAGCCAAGCCACCGGTTGGGAAAATTCAGGTGGAATTACATCCGATTAATAAGGTCGAAATTCCGTGGCACACAGTGCACATAGATATTACAGGAAAGTTGAGTGAAAAGAGCGACCTAAAGCAGTATGTAATTGTTTTGGTGGATGCGTTCACAAAATTTGTTTATTTTCGTCATACCTTAAATATTGACACAGAAAGTTCCATTAAAGCCGTCATGTGTTTGTTTAGTGTGTCTACTTGAATTATAGCGGATCAGGGTTGTAACTTTGCCAGCTCAGGATTTCGTGATTTTTGTTCTTCCCAACAAATTGAGCTTCACCTAATTGCAACAGGCGCGAGTAGGGCAAATGGCCAGGTTGAACGTATTATGAGCACACTTAAAAGTATGTTGACCGCTGTCGAAACCAGTCAGAGATCGTGGCAGATGCATTGGCTGAAGTACAGTTGGCAATGAATTCCACAGCTAATCGAGTCACCAAGGTCAGCCCATTAGAATTGCTTATCGGTAGGGAAGCTAGACCTTTCGACCTACTGCCAATAGGTGAAGAAGAGGATAATTTGATTAATAGAGAATCCGTAAGAAAACAAGCTAAGGAGAATATGGAAGTTAATGCTCGGTACGACGAACGTAGATTTGATAAGAATAAAGCAAAAATAATTAAATTTAACGTTGGAGACCATGTATTGTTGAAAAACGAAGAGCGACCAGACAAAACTTGACCCAAAATTTAAAGGTCTGTTTGAAATCATTGAGTTACTAGATGGAGATAGATATGTTTTAAAATCATTAACAAGAGAACATATAAGTATGCGCATGAATTTTTGAGAGCATTGCCAAAAAGACAAAGAAGTGAAGAAGTTGATTAAGAATTCGACGACTCAAAATTAGCTGAGTCTGATTCCCAAGTGGGGAATGAAGATATGGATGGCACTGTAGGTGCTTTGGAATCCCAAGAGGGGATTTAATGACCGCACCATAACAGATGGACATGTTATGGCGGGGGTCGGTGGTGACCGCACCATAGCAGAAGGACATGCTATGGCGGGGTTCGCTGGTGACCGCACCATAGCAGAAGAACTTGCTATGGCGGGGGTCGGTAATTCGGTGTGAATGAAAATGCACAAGTTGTTAAAGTTCATAAGTTAGTATGAATTGTTAAGTATGGTTAAGAAAGAAAACTAATGAAAAAAATGTTATCAAGAAACCTTTTCGTTTAAGTTGGTGAAGAAATTTTAATGAAAAGAATAAAAATGAATTACAACTGATATGTGAAAATTGTGTGATTTAAAGGTAGCACACGAGGACGTGTGATTTGTCAGGAAGGCCGTGACGGAGAGCAAGTACATGTTCTTCGTAGGTCAGTGTGTGTTCGCTGCGTAAGTGCATTTCCTAGAACGTCATTTAAAGTAGGCGACGCGTAGGCGAGGCATATTTTGGAACTTTGGATTGTAAATGCGCAGTTAGCGGGAAAGAAGCATAGTAGCGGAAATTGAGTGTCTGCTACTGAGTGAGGTCTGATCGTATTCCGCGAACTGAGTGAGAACAGAGGCAGGAGCAAAGAAGGAATTGGTCAAATTGAGCTCTGCGTTCTCGGAGGTCAGTTCGATTTGCGGCATAGAGACGAGCAAAACTTGCTGTGCTTTGAAAATTAAATAAAAATGAATTTTATGTTGAGGTGGACGCCGAGGTTCGTTAATTCGTTGGCGTGGGGGATCTGCGTAGCGTTCAAAAAAAGCGGAAAGCATGTTTGTCTATTAAGAGAAACCGTTACGAGCTTACACTTTAGCTTATTAAGTTTGATACGCCAATCAGATAGCCACCTTTCCACTTATAAGGCATTTTTCAAATAATGTAGACAAACAAGACCGTAGGCCTTTTGGTCTGTACGCTGACGGAATTGTGAGGTCTTTTCCGGGCTTCGGTATCAGATATTATATATTTTGTTCACTTCTTTGGGAAGTAGCCAAGATAAATGATCCATTAAAGAGTTTACAAACGACCTCCATAGCACAGTTTGAAGGTTCGATTAGAATTTTTGGGGTTAGTAAGTCACAACAAGGAACCCTTATTGGTTTTAGTTCCCTAATGACTTTTCGATTTCGTTGGGAAAGATTCTTAAAGGCGTTACTTTGAAGATGAAAATCTGCTGGTCTGCCAAGCACGTCGTATGCGTATCTTTTCTCGCACCAGCTGTTCGATTTGCTGATTGGATCTATAGTATTTATTTGCTAGTACTCTGGAGATTTTGTATTTAAGCTAGTTAGTTCTGTGCGAAGTTAGCCTGAAGAGGTGTTCAACTATTTTAAGAAGTGTTATTAGCACTGGCGAGTGGTCTGAAGATAGGTCAAAAAGCGCATTTAAGTTGAGTAACTTTTTTAAATATACATGTCTTAACAAAGTTAAGATAGTTGTTTTAAATTGGAAACGGAAAAGATTTTCTTACAAATGTATCGGATTAAAAATACAATAAAATGGTGTCGAATCGTAAGAAGATAAAAATAAAATAAAGTAATTTTCATTTAAACGCGATTACAAAAGCTCTTGGAAAATAAGGCACCTCGGTAGAAACGAATTCCATGCCAAAAACGCTTCTTCTGGTACTCTTTAGAAAAGACTATCCGATTTATACCAATTAAAAAATTTGATATGCAAATTTAATATTTCTTTTAGGACAAGTACTGTCGGTATGGTCATAAGAAAAAAGTACATTTTTTGGACAAAGTACTAGTATAAAAAAATCTCTCAATAATACCTTTTACTTATTTGTGTCCAAAAACTTAGTTAATTATACCCTTTCAGAGGGTATTATAATTTTGGTCAGAAGTTTTTAACGCAGTGAAGGAGGCGTTTCCGACCCCATAAAGTATATATATTATTGATCAGGATCAATAGGTGAGTCGATATAGCCATGTTCGTCCATCTGTCCGTCTGTTTCAATATCGTTTGCGAGCTCAGTTTAAAAGCTAGCGATCTGAAACTTTCACAGTCGTCCTAAAACATGTGTACGAAACTTGCAAGAATGGAAGATATTTCGCGCAGTATATAAGCTATTGACATACATTTTTCCAAGTCTTATTTATTACGCATATCTTGATCTGGGTAAAAGCGCTTTCCGAGCGGACGTCTTTCGTAGGAAAAATTGTTAAAGGCTGCGAAAATATCCCTTTTTCCTTATTGTTATATGACATTTTTGCAGTATAAATGCAATTGACATGAAACTGTGCAAATCTAGTTTATTTATGTATACCTTATTCCTTTCGCTATTTTTTCAATTTGAGCAATTTCGGCAAATTGCGCAATTAATTATAAGCCCCAAACTTTAGGATGAGCATTGCTTACAATATTTATATTTAATATAATAGGTGAATTAATAAAGTGTAAGTTTAATTTCATGGTTATGTCAACAAGAGCAAAAACAAATAATTAATGCTTTTCAGATTTATGTCAATTAGATGAAAGCTTTTCTCGATTGGCGGGATATGGATCCAGTCCAGACGTAGGATCCCGATCCCTCTGGGCTAGCCAGAGGCTATTAAGATCGGGTTCTGTAATCAGTTGCTTTTTGTCATGTCAACATAGCTTAAAGCAGTACATAGCCAAACGAAAGGTAAGTCTCTTATATATACAGATGTGTATATTGGTGATCTGAGTAATGTTCTCCAGATCGAGCGAGGACGACGTCTATATGAGCAAAACAATCAAACGGAGGCTGTCCGTACATGGCGTAGTGCACTTAAAGGGACCTGCCAACGCGAAGACTGCTTCCAGCTACTTGGATACTTGTACCAGGCCCATATGGACTGGGGAAAATTTCGGGAGGCTATTGAATTCGGGCATCAGCAGCTTGGGTAAGCTTTTTATACCCTTGGAGAGGCTATTACAATTTTTGTCAAAAGTGTGCAACGCACTGAAGGAGACATCTACGACCCTATAAAGTATATATATTCTTGATCAGGATCGCGTCGTGAGTGTATATAAGCATGTCCGTCTGTCTGTTTCTACGCGAACTAGTCTCTCAGTTTTAAAGATATCGAATTGAAACTTTGCACACACCCTTCTTTCCTATGCACGCAGTATATAAGTCGGAACGGCCGGGATCGGACGACTATATTCAATAGCTGCCATATAACTGAACGTTCGGAAATGACATAACTTTGGTGTTTTTAAAGTTAGGAAGTTGGGATTTTGTATGGGTTTTATTTTTGGATAACCGATCCGATTTTGGAAAATATAATTTACAGAATATTCTGCAAGGGTATATATACTTTTGTTTAATTCTAATTTGGGTTCAGGTGCTGAATTTGTTTCGAGATTGTAGCGAGAAACTATGAATTCGGGTGAGCCCGTCGACCAGACGGATTTGGTACGATCACCTCTAATTATACCAACAGTCGACTTCCGTTTCGTGTTCTAGATAACTCGTTCTGTCGCGGAGTGTTTGTTGCATTAACTAACTTAAGGGTTTTAGAATAAAGTGGAATATGTGAGTAAAGCGATTTTTCGATAGTCGATGTGAATAAAAGTGATAAGGCCAGCTGTTCGAGCTTGCATTATTCGTACTCAAAAAATAATAAAACATAAAATGATAGTTTCAGTCAAAAGTTTGCAATGCAGTGAGGGAGACATTTCCGACCCTATAAAGTATATATATTCTTGATCAGCATCACCGGGACAGTCGATCTATCCATGTCCGTCCTTCCGACTGTCCGTTCGTCCGTCCGTCCGTCCAAAAGTTGTCTTTCTATTGCAGGAAGGATATAAGTCGGAGCGAGCCGGATCGGGCGACTACGGACATTTTTTTTTTGTTCTTTGTGATTTGGTAATATTTAAATACTATGGAATTACGGTTTTAATTAAATTTAAATCGGACATCTGTAACTCCCATATAAAAATCGAAAAGTTGCAAAAAATAAGCAGAAAAATAAATTGTTTCTTGCTGTTTTTCTACCTATTATAATATTTATTTGAGATAAAGTAGTATCAGAATTGGTTTTGTCAAAATGGAACAACAATATCATATAGCTGCAAAATGCAGCGCAAAACCAACATAGTTTCATTGTTTTTAGTAATATAGGCATAGAAATCGAAATTTAGTCGTTTTTTATAGCATTACTGTAGTTTTCCCAGATGTTGTTAGTTTTTATTCACAAATCCAAACAACAACTGAAAAACTCGCTCAACTATTAATTGTCAAAATATGAACAGACAGTCTCGGTTGAAGCATTTAAAACAGTAATTGAGTTAAAGTTAAAAAATGGTAAAAATAAACTGTGATTTTCCAATTTTGTGCAAATTAGTTTTTCAAAGCCTTGACGTGATGGCACATTTTTGGGTTTAGCACACCGAAATCGGTTAAACAAGAAACAGCTTTTACAAAAATTAAGTATTCCATATTTCGATGCTTAAAAACAATGCAGCTAGGTTGATTTTTCGTAATACTTTCCGATCGCTCCTATGTCATCTTTACGATATAGTCGTCCGACTTTTATAAAAGTAAAACCGTAATTCTGAAATCGTTAAAAATAACTATATTTTGAAGTATATGGATATAGCTTCTATGGGAGCTATATGATTTAGTAAGCCGATCCGGTCCGTTTTGACTTATTACTGCCTGCAACAGAAAGAAGTCTTTTTGATAAAGTGGAGCCAGTATTAAAATAGTTGAAAACAGATATTAGGAAGAAGTAAAGGTTTTTGTCCTTAATAACTATTAACTTTCAATTTCCAATATCCTCAGAATTTCAGAGGAGCTGGATTCGCCAAATATGCGAGCTGAGACTTACTTAAACCTCAGTAGAGCACACGCTTGCTTGGGCGGTTTGGAGCGATCCCTAAGTTATGCTCGGCACTCACTTTACAATGAGTGCGGCACTAAATGTCGGAGTGGGCTTGTCCATTTGACGGTTGCTCGAGTGTATTTAGAAATGGGAGGATTTTCTAGGGCACTGGAAGGCTTGCAGGGTGCTTACAAGATTGCTACCGCTATTGGAGATCCTTCCCTGGAGCTACAAGTGTATGTTGCGCTATCTGAGCTTTTTGGACGCCTCCAGGATAACGATAAGAGTGCAACGTACGCTTCCAAGGCCTACGATTTATCTCGTTCCCTACAGTTGGGTGACCTGAACTCATGCCACCATAGAGCTGCATTATTGCGAATGGCTGTATCTCTGCGAAAGCAAGGCGAACTCGGAGATGCACAAGATTATTGTAAGGTAGTATCAAGGCGGTCCACCTACTTGATTTAAAAGGTTCTCAACGTAATCCGTTACTTCGTTTCAGGAGGCGACAAAGCTGTCACTAATATCTGGAGACCAGGCCACTTATACGCGAAGTATTCGCGTTATGGGTGACATTTACCGAAAACAAATGGACATGGATGTAAGTAGTGCACAAACGCATTGATTGCTGTTTTTTTTTTTGCAAACTTTCCAAGAATGTGTCCCTAAAATTTCAGAAGCAAATTCAAAATATTTTTAAAGTTACAGGAGAAAAGTAATTTTGTGATCGAACAGGGTATGTGTTAACATACAGATAGAATCGCATATGCATACACCACTTGACTTGAAAAAACGAGGAATGCTTTCTATAGACAATCTAAAATCTCGTTTGTCAACTCATTTTATGCGATTTCCAATACATTCTTATCGAATTTCGAGGTGCTTTTTTTTTTCTTATTCGTTACACGTTGAAAATACTTTAAATATATATGGTAATGCCAAATATATAATTTCAGAGGGCATTCCGGCAATACGAACAGGCAATGGGTACGTCAGCCAGTTTAGGGGATCGTATGGCGCAAATGGAGGCTATGGACGGAGCCGCCCGTTGCCTAGAAACACTACGTCTTCAAAACAAAATCTGCAATTGCAGACCTCTGGAATTTAACACAAGACTTCTGGAAGTTGCAAGCTCAATTGGTGCCAAGGTAAGAGTAAACGAGTTTATAGTATTTTTGTAGTTATTTTCTGATGCGAAATAAAAAAAGTTAAAAAAAACTGTTTTATGTTCTTCTAATGTAATTTACTTGAAGTAGTAAAGCTCATTTAGGTATCCGGTCCATACTACATCTGTGACATTTATACTTTTTCATACTTTTCAAAATTGGTAAAATTGCCTTTGCAACTTTGATATGACATTCTTGTATCTTTGGGAAAAATTTAACAAGATTTGGCACCTTCTAAATGAGTCCTTCTGTTGATAATCTATATTGCACAACATGTTCATGTCTGCTCGTGCGTTTTATTCTAAAATGTATTCAGCTTATTTTTGTGTTGTTGATATTCCAGTTTCTGGTTCGCAAGATTCGTTGTCGACTGGCCCTAATCTACCGCGCATTGGGCGACGAGGATCAGTACAACACACATTTTCGTTTGGCCAATCAAACGGATGCTGCGCTAGGCTTGAACTGTGGTGCGTGTGGCGAGTTGTTTGGGCTTCGGCCGGAAAACCTAGAAGCTTTGCCATGTGCACACATTCTTCATGCTAGGTAAGCTTTTATAATACGTATAGTAAGTCTAAAAAAAATTTGTTTATTCTAGTATTTTTGTAAAACTTGGCTTAAACTTACCTTTTTAAAAAAAGAGCCAACGCGGTCTGTGAGTAATCGGGACATTCCTACGTACTTAAAACGAAAAGTGCAAAATAAAATTAATTTAATTTAAAATCTATTATAGTCTTAAAAATATTTTTCAAAAACGTTTATTGCTTTTGCGGATATCCATTAGCACCACGATTTTAAGGACACCTGAGGCAACATTTCAATGCGAACTTTATAAAAAGGTTGTTTCTAAAAGTAACGTTTAGTTTTCTTCTTACCCAAAAACGATCTATTATTAATATACCCTTGTAGACGGTATTATAATTTCATTCAAAAGTTTGCAACGCAGTGAAGGAGACATTTACGACCCTATAAAGTAGATATATTCTTGATCAGCATCACCAGGAGAGTCGATCTAGCCATGTCCGTCCGTCCGCCTGTACGTCCGTCCGTTTCTACGCAAACTAGCTATCTGCTTGAAGTTTTCCCAAAAGTTTTCTTTCTATTGCAGGTAGAATATAAGTCGGAACGGGCGACAATATCACAGGGCTCCCTTAGAACAATCGGAAAAAAAAATTTAAAAAAATTAGAACTTTGTTTTTTTAATGAAGTAAAAATCGAACAACAATATCATATAGCTGCCATAGAAACAATGTCAAAATGCAGCGCAAAATCGACATAGCTTCATTGTTTTTAGTAATACAGGCATACAAATCGAAATTTAGTCGATTTGTAACAACTTCAAGGGTATATAAACTTAAGTCATTTTTTTGATGGTATATTTTCAATAAAAATATGTTTTCATAATTTGGAGTTGAAAATACCTAGCTTCTAAATATGATTTTTCTGTTGGATTGATGATTGAACATTTTTTTAAATTTTTAGTCATTGGCTTTGCAATTTTGTAAGTTTGGGATCAATTTCCTATAAAAACCGGAAATTCCAAAAAAAAATCGGATATCCTTTTGGCTTTGTGGAACCGTACATTTTTGTATTGCCTTTATTGGCCTAAGGAATTCTGCTTCCTTTTTCGTAAACTCGCATTTGTCGAGCTGAAGTTTAAGGTTGGCTTCCCTTAATTTAGCGAATACTTTTCGCAAGGACTGATATGTTTTTATACCCTTGCAGAAGGTGATATAATTTTGGTCAAAAGTGTGCAACGCAGTGAAGGAGACATCTCCAACCATATAAAGTATATATATTCTTGATCAGGATCACCTCCTGAGTTGATATAAGCATGTCCGTCTGTCCGTCTGTCAGTTTCTACGCAAACTCTCTCAGTTCTAAAGATATCGAATTGAAACTTTGCACACACCCTTCTTTCCTTTGCACGCAGTATATAAGTCGGAACGGCCGGGATCGCCGACTATAACCTATAGCTGCCATATAACTGATCGATCGAAAATGCCATAACTTTGGTGTTTTTAAAGTTAGGAAGTTGGGATTTTGTATGAGTTTTAAGAATGCATGATATGAATAATTTTGGAATAATTTACAGAGTATTCTGCAAGGGTATATCAACTTCGGGCGGAGCCGAAGTTAAGAATAAGATTATATCGTACATATTGGTGGACCAGGCAATGGTTAAAGATCAAATCTTCTTAGAGACTGTTTATACATTTCTTTGTGCTTTTTAAAACCGAATGGCACTCTCGTGATGTCCAAGGCTGTTTTTGGTATGGAAATGTGTTCCATGTGGATTTGGAAAACTTTTTGCTATGTCGATTGTTGTGAAGTACTGGCATTTGCCAAGTTTATCAATATTTCGTTCATGACGTGTATTTGGAATTTATCGTCTATCGTAATCTCATTGAGACTCCGATAGTCAACAACTAGTCGGAATTTTTTATTTCGGAGGCATCTTCTTTTTTTAGGGCAATACATATTGGTGAATTTTCTTATAATCCGTTGTTTTACTACTGCATCAATATGCTTAGTGTGGATTTCGTTTTTTATAATACTAGTGAAAGTCAAAATGTCACTTTCTTTGTACTGTAAATCACTGAATTCGTGTAAAACTTGTATTGGTTTTTGGGTCTCTTCTACAGTCAGATGTTCTAGTCTAAACTCATTACTTTATTTTTAAGTCACTCTCAATCGAAAAGTTAAAATCGCTATCCTCTGTTTTTTATGGCCGTTTGCCCTGCTGGCCCCTGTTGCAATTAGATGTAACTGAATTTTATTTTGATATACAGAAGTCACGGAATTGACCACTAGCAAAGCTCCTACCTTGATCTGAAATGATACGGCTAGGAACTCAAAAAAGATATATACCTGTCTTTACTGCGTTGATACAATTTTCAGAACCCAAGTTCAGGGTGTGATATAGGAAAATATACTTGATAAATAAGTCAGCTTCCCACTAATATCAATATGTACGGTATGCCACGGAATTTCTACCTTGGGAATGGGGTGCAGTTTCATTTGTACCTTGCCTGTTGATGGTTTGGAAAGCTTACAGGTTATACAGTTTTCCACAAATTTTCTGACGTACATTGACATACTTTCAAACCAATATCGTTCATAGACTTTGTTAAGAGTCTTCTGCCATCGAAGATTTATTATAGCCTCGTGCACATGATTAATGACCGACCACCTAAAGGCTCTCGGAAGCACTGGTAAGCAACTAGTCTTACCACTTCTTTGAATTTTGCGATACAACAATCCGGCTATAATTTCATAAGTTTTAGCTTACTGCCAAGTCAACGCGAACCTCAACTACTTTGTTTATCGTTTTCGAGGCTTCTGGAATAGGATAATGTCGAACATGTTTTACAGCACTAAACACAGCTTAAGTTTTAAGCTCATATGAATGATATTTTGATTCTGAAGCCGATGTATACTTGCTGATATATTCGATCACCCTACATTTGCCCCCAATCCTCTGAAGGAGCATTGCACCGTAGCCATCCGTGCTGGCGTCTGTATAAGAATCGCGGAAATATGAAGCCAAACCTATAAATTGTCTTAAATGCGTAATTGGATGACTTAATGCGGATAGAGCTTCTATTTTTCTGGGATTGGGCTTGATTTCGCCATCTCCAAATTTACCTAAGGCTCGTACTATCGCTCTTTGAAATACTGACGAAGCGTTCTTCAAACCGAATGGCATAGCAAGGAATTCGTATTGGCCTTCTGGAGTCACGAAAGCTGTTTTCTGGATGGAATCAGTGTGATAATCTGATAAAATCCGCTGGCCACGTCCAAACTGCTAAAGTATTTACTACCACGTAATCTTTCTATCTGACCTGATATTAATGGCAATGGATACTTATCAGACACCGTATTCGCATTTAACTTGCGAAAATCAATGCATAGTATATCACTTCCATTCTTCTTTTTAACTAAAAGCATAGGTCTATCGAATTAAGAGCTACTTGGCCGGATGACATTGCCTTCAATCATTTGTTGAATTTTGTCCCAACTATTGGTTTTTATACCCGTTACTCGTAGAGTAAAAGGGTATATTGTATTCGTGCAAAAGTATGTAACAGGTAGAAGGAAGCGTTTCCGACCCTATAAAGTATATATATTCTTGTTCAGGATCACTAACCGAGTCTGTCTGTCCGTATGAACACTGAGATCTCGGAAACTATAAAAGCTAGAAGATTGGCATTTTGCATGTAGATTTTAAGAGTTCCTACGCAGCGCAAAATGGTGCCACGCCCCCTCTGACGCCCACAAGCCACAAACTGTGGCCACAGTTTTGATGCTATTATGAAAATTTTAATTGATATGTATTTGCCTGTATTTCGCCTGTGTGGCAAATTGTTCTTAATATTAACTTAACATTATCAGCTTATTTCAAATTATCGTTGATCAGATTTTCAAAGATGCTTATCAAAGTTTCATTATTCACTACATTGAAAATTTGATTCATTTACATTGTGAGTTTGTTAGCATCAATTATGACACCAAAACCTAGCTGCAATATTTCTCGACCAATTAATATCGTACTTAAGGTAAATATCTATCACTACATGAAAAAGGAGTTCCACATTAAATTCGGAAATATTTACAGTTGCCAATATTTGTAACAATGTTATCACCTATTCCTCTCAGCACTACCGTATTATATATCATTTTCCCAACCAGCTTGTTGCAAAGTTTTTCCTTGACCAAAGAATCGAATCGAAGAAGAAGATAAAACTCTCACCCATTTGCTTCATAATACCAGTTGGCTCCAACACTGCGCACATGTCGACTCGCCTCTCGTTGTTGTATTTGTTCGCCGAAGTCGTTCACTTCGTACATGCAGATGCAATGTGACCAGGATTGCCACACTTGAAGCAAGTAACTCCTGACCTCTCCCGTCCAGCCAAGGGTTTGCCAGTATGATGATTTGGTTTTGCGTCGTTTCTCTCTTCTCCCTTCTTCCTGCCGAATTCAAACGCTTTATGTCCCATTTTGCTGCAATAATGGCATGAAATAATGGCATTTGATTTGCGCCTGCGCCTTAAACCTCTTTCTGTCCGGTCCTTGATCCAATCCAGAGTAGTCACTCACTTTGTTGAACGCAAACGCCTTTAAGAGTTGCTGCTGAAAACGGAACTTTCCAGCCTGGGATCGATTTGGGCCAACACTAGAAATATTTTACGAGGCTGCAGTCGATGTTTTTTGAATGAACTCTATGAAGTTTCGGCAGGCAATTCTTTCGCCCTTTTTGGTTGATACTGGCTTTATTGACCCCGCCTTTAAAACTGAATTTCTTATTTTTATACCCTTACATATAATTACTAAAATTTTAAATTATTCTCTTGTTTAACAATTACTAAAATAATGACTGGAAATAATATAACTACGACTTTCTGTAGCTTATACACCCTTACCTTTAAAATGGTCTATAACTTGTAAAGTAAAGCATTTCGTAAAATGTTTGTTGTGTTGATGGATGTTGCTGCATATTTTGGTGATAGTTTAAACATATTCCGCCCAATCACTGGCCTTTACGAGGCCGCTTAATTGTTTGTTGATTTGTGGGCGTGGCTACATTTTCAAATTGTTTGTAAGTATTTATATGCAAACACAAGAAATGTATTAGCTAAAATAAATTTTTTTACTATGCTAAATCCGACTAGCTCTTATAGTTTCCGAGATCACGACGTTCATACTCTACGAGTAAAGGGTATAACAATGTACATATATATAAGTTTATGGCTCTTCCAGTTGTTTTTATTGGGTTATTGTCTTAGATTTTTAAACAATGCCATTTATCAGGGAAATAAATTAAATTACAATTTTAATTATATTAAATTATTCGCAGATGCGCCTACGAAATATTACGACGTCGGGACAAAAATACACCACGGTCATGCCCCGCCTGCAACAAGTTGGTAAGCTCTCGCACACATCTTTGCGGCAGCGTTCCGGTTGAGAGCGAAAGTACCGACGGAGGCAGCGCCGTCACAGTTACCCTAAATGCAAATGCTCTGTCGGTGGACGGTCTCCTGGGCATGAACTCCGATATTCTACTACCATCGGTCGCGTTTTGCCATGTCAACAAACCGTCACTGGATGCCGAAAATAGCACTTTGTTGTCCCCCAAAGTCATGTACCACAGCAATTTGTCGTTGGCCTCGCTAAGTATGCGCGCATCTAGCCTAACGATTGATAGCGGGCAAAATGCGACCTCATCAGTTTAAAATGAGAACGAGAACATGTTCTGAAAAATGTCAGCTCTGTGAAGGCTCAGCATTGTTTAAGGTTATTTTAAAACGAAGAAAGAAGATCGGGATACCGAGTCAAAATGCAATATCAGGATCGTGATTTTATCGCTCGTTATTATAGATAGATTAATTGGCTTTCATTATATAGAACATTGCATTTTAAATGCACACAAAAGTTAACAACAATTTAAGTTACTAAATCTAAGTCCTACATGAGCAAGTGAGACAGCAACAATTTTTACTACGGCTTACGCTTGAATTCCAATTTACTTCTTAACTAAAGTACCCTGTCCGAACTAATATTCCTGTGTAATTCAAGTTTTATGATTAAACCATTGGCAGGTACATATTAGATTGTTCTGAAATATGTATGGTAGTATATGCACACACAACAAATGTAAAAACTAAAATAAATCGTTACTATGTGTTGTTGACACATATTGTTTTAAAGCTCGATATCTCCGAAACAAAGAAAACTGGATCATGTTACATTTTTTATAAAATAGTTTTACTGCATGTGGATTTGACCTAGCTGCAGAAACCAAAAATAATACGTATCATAGCTCTCACTAGAGCCGCTTTTTATTGCTTTGGTGATGTCAAAGTGTTGATATTTTTTCCGAGCAGTATAAATTGCCTTTATAAGGTTATAGAATATGGGATAACCATCATCCATCATACAAGCAACGCGTCCGGGATTGGTGATACAAAGTTTTCAAAGTTAAAAACGGGAAAGTTTGGCTTGGTCAAGGATTGGTAGAACTTAATTATAGTGGCCCGGAGGATACCCGCGAAAAATTGCTTAGAAAAGAATTCTGGACTTTTGGATGCGGATTGCGCGAAGTTATGCGTTTACTTGGCCTGAGTATTTCTCCTTGCAAGGACAGCCGTAGCAAGAAAACCATTTATCTCAAATTAATATATGCATACATGAAAGAACGTGGTGGTTCCTTCCACACTTCTAGCAGCGATTACCTTTGCGTCAAGATCCAAGCAATTGAGGCAATACTTATTATAATGTAATATTGTTTCTCTGCACCAAGCCTCAGGAAACTTGCCATTATTAGGATAAAATACCTCGGAAACGCGGTAATCCGACATGCCATTTATGGCCTCTTTAGTTCAATGGCGCTCAGTTAAGAATGAACTTAGCTCCTCCCAAGTAGGAATATATTATGTATGAATTGCTCCTATACCGAGAGCGTGAGGTTTATATATTAATTTAATTGTAATGGTGCTTTTTAGTTATTTCAAGTATGCCTTCCGTCGTAAAGAAGGAATCCATCCTCAAGAAATTATTTTTATTCACTTGCAAATGGCTTTTTTCCCAAGCTAAACGAAAGCCTAAAACAACTTTTTAAAAACTATTACGCATAATCAATCTTTCCAGTGTAACAGCATCTTTTTGGAAGTCAATAGAATTAAGCGTACTACGATCGTACTGTTAATTAGCTGGGTTTGTGACTAAAAGTACAAAGTCAAAAATCTTCTTTACAGGAAAGAGCCTTTAAAGGATATACTCACCTACATTGGCAAGACTAGTCTACCGTTGTAAAAAGAAATTAGAAACAATACTATTTAAATTTTATTTTATTTTTAATTTAAGGATAATTATTTGCTAATTTAAAGATCATAGCTGTATTAAGTTCTTGCAGGCGACTTTCCTAATTATTTTGTTGTATTTTCCGTGCGTTTTTGACCTAAGAAGATTATATTTTTAAATTTATTCGCTAGGGCGTGACGAACGTTCATCCATACTTCTTTTAAGGTGGTTGGCAACGCGACCTGCGATGAAATTTCATAATCGCAGGGGACTGGAATGCTCACCACCGTTTGTGGGGGTCTCGAAACTCAACCACCCGGGGAAGAGCTCTCCCAGACCTTGTTCAAAGATCCTTGCAACCGGAGGGCCTACGCATTATCCATATAGCCGAAGAACACCAACAGCCATTGACTTTGCTGTCTACGGCGGGATACGGTCTGAGTGTCTTTCCATTACAGAAACTCTTGAGCTTAGCTCTGATCACATCCCATTGATTATCAAATTCAGAGTCGCTGCGCAAAAAATTTGCTCCAGGTCTCGCATCCTTCCTCTAAATGCGTGCCTTCCTCGCTTTCAAGCAGCAGTCAACCGGCTTGTTAACCTCAATATGATGTTAAGCTCTCCTGATGTGGAGATGTTTGTCCGGAATATTCATATCGCTGCCGAGTCCTCAACCTGTGGACAAGTCTCAAACCCTTCCAACCCACCTCAGGCTCTTTTAAAGCCTGAGGTAATGGAACTGGTAAGGTTGAAAAGATCAAGATCCAGTCGACAAAAGTTCATATCGTCGTACTGAAGATGATTTTAAAAAACTTTTGTACCAAACCAAGCGCGAATATTTTGATGAAATGCTCCTTAACGCGGATTCCATTAAATCGTACGGCTTCAACCTTTGGAAATGTACACGAAATATGAAACAAAAGATCCCCATAAAAAAAGCTGGCGATACATGGTGCAGATCTGACTCAGAGATTTCTCTTGCTTTTGCCGACGAACTAGAGAAACGCTTTCAGCCATTTGACCTCGCGAGTCCCGAGGATGTTGAAGAAACACTGCCCTTTCTTAATGCTCCTTCCCCGGATGCACTTACGATCCAACATGTTAGCTCAGACGAAGTCTGCCTTCATATTCGAAAGTTACATCCCAGTAAGGCGCCTGGTTTCGATGGCATTGATAGCAGAATTGCCAAGGCTTTGCCCAAAAAAGGAATCCTGTTCTTTGTCCTCCTCTATAATTCAATGCTACGTATCCACCACTTAGCATCCCAAAGGAAGTGTGCAGTGATAACGATGATACCAAAGCAAGGAAAACCGGAGAACCTTGTCGAGTCATACCGACCGATAAGCGTACTGCCCACTTTCTCTAAAATATTCGAGAGGATATTTCTAGTAGAATTATGGGCGTAAGAAGCCTGCAGGACGCCATTCCCGACCACCAGTTCGGTTTTAGCCATCATCTTGGGACGCCAGAACAAGCACATAGAGTCGTTCAACACATTCTAAATGCTTTTGAAAATAAGCAATACAGCTCTGCTATTTTCCTCGACGTCAAGGAAGCCATTGACCGCGTTTGGCATGCTGGATTACTCCATAAGTTGAAGTCCCTGCTCCCGACCGGCAATTGCAATTCCTCTTATTAAAATCATTCTTGCTTGATCGAAGGTTTATGTTCGTGGTAAGAGGGGAAAGGTCAAGCATTAGAACTGCGCGAGCTGGCGTTCCACAGGGAAGCGTCCTGGGCCCCATTATGTACACTCTGTACACTTCGGATCTGCCATGTCCTACACAACCGGGCACACTTCTGGCCACCTACGCTGATGACACTGCCTTTCTTGTGAACTCCTCCTGCCGAGTCGAGGCATCAAGGATCACCCAGGACTTCCTGGATCTGTACGGCAAGTGGACAAACAGGTGGAATGTTGCTATTAATGGAAGAAAGTCGCAACATTGCAATTTTACTCTAAGAGGAAAGGTGCTTCCTAGAGTTAAACTCCACCATATCACCATCCCGCAATCACCCCAGGTGCAGTACTTGGGTCTGATCCTGGACAAGCGGCTCACCTGGAAAGGGCACATCCTGAAAATTGCAGCCACATGTCGCACTAAACTCAGAAAGCTGAATTGGATGCCTAAGCCTACGAGCCAGCTCAGCCTTGGCAACAAAATGTTGCTTTATAAATCAATTGTGGGACCCTCAATGACCTACTGCATCCAATTATGGGGCAAGGATCAGAATCTTCTGACCAAAATGTCGAGAGTTCATCAGATTTAAGCGTGCTACCGTCGTACTGTCAATCAGCTAGGTTTGTTGACAAGCAGTTAAAATTCAAATATCGTATTTGCCGGAAAGAGAATTCAAAAGATATTATCCCAACTTCCTAACTTTACAAACACCAAAGTTATCGCATTTCCGATCAATCAGTTATATGGCAGCTATAGGATATAGAGGGCTGATCCTTTAAGAGGGTATTATAATTTTGGTCAAAAGTGTGCAACGCAGTGAAGGAGACATCTCCGACTCTATAAAGTATATAAATTCTTGATCAGGATCGCGTCCTGAGTTGATATAAGCATGTCCGTCTGCCCGTCTGTCTGTTTCTACGCGAACTAGTCTCTCAAGAAACGAATTGAAACTTTGCACACACCCTTCATTCCTTTGCACGCAGTAAATAAGTCGGAACGGCCGGGATCGGCCGACTATATCCTATAGGCGCCATATAACTGATAGATCGGAAATGCCATAACTTTGGTGTTTGTAAAGTTAGGAAGTTGGGATTTTCTATGGGTTTTTTTTTGGCCAATCAATTCGACCTACCAAATTTCATAAGGATCGACGGACTATATCCTATAGCTGCCATATAACTGAACGATTGGAAATGCCATAACTTTGGTGTTTTTAAAGTTAGGAAGCTTGGGGTATTAAGAATGCATCATATGAATAATTTTGGAGAATATAATTTACAGAATATTTTGCAAGGGTATATCAACTTCGGCTCCGCCCGAAGTTAGCTTTTTTTCTTGTTAGTTATATATGTAGGTAGAGAAATCGTTTTGTAATAACTGAAAGGGTATACAAACTTCGTCTTGCTTCCCTTCTTGTCTTTTTAACTGATCTTGCAGACGGTATACAAAAAGACGGACAGACTGAAAACTCGTATAGTCATGCTGATATATATATATATATATATATATATAACAATGAAGAACCTTTTGTCAAAATAAATATGGTTCAAGCAGATACCTGAAAAATCATTATGTCACAATCCCTGAACACAATCACTGAATGTGCTTGAGTCTAGTTTTACTAATAACTTCTGAATAAATTTTGCGATTTATAACATTTTTAGTGTGTTGATAAATATAAACGGAAAAAATTGTGCTCAACCATCTCTCAAAGTGACGTGACAGAGGCTTTAGAGTGGGTCGGCCAAATTTGGAAATTAATTTGCGCAGCGTGTTAAATCCAGAGCTTGAGCTAGTTTTCTTCGTTCGTACGGACAGACAAGAATTTGTATACTTCATAGGGTCAGAAGCGTTCCCTTCTACTTGTTACGTATATTTTAATGAAGACAATTATCCTTTTACGATATCAGTAATGGGTATAAAAAAGCATAGAAATGACGATCTCAATGGATATCGGAATATATTAAAAATTGATTTGGTTTCTTAGTAAGCCCTTATTCCCGAGTTGCAGAATTTCATTTCTTATTTTAAGTACAAATAAATGACCTAAAATTAATATGTTTAATAGTATAGCAACTTTGGTTCCATAAATACATAAAGAGGTACTTACTTATTAAGTTTGCTTTTAATTTATTATTGCATTGCTGGATTTTTACATAAATACTTAAATTATGAATGTGCCTAAACATGCCTACCCTCCATTCGCAGTAGGTTGCTAAATTTTATTTAAACTAAATTGACTAGCATACATCGAGAGGCGTACCCTTATTGCATAATATACCCTACAGATATTAACATAATGCCTGCTATAATGACATTTGAGTATTGTGTAAGCATTTGGTATCGTTTAAAGATGAATCATAATTTATTGTGGTTTCATTCATGAAGTAAGCGGGTTTTTTATGGAATATCTGCATTCAAACTTAACTGGAAGGGTTTGTTAAATATTTAATTTATTTACAGTTTCTTATATAATAACCCAATTGGTTCACGATTTTTAGTCGGTTACATCTGACATATTCACATTAATAATCAATATTTGGCCCATATTATATTAAAAAAAGGGTAAATACAAAAGGTACATCATAACCTTTTTAATGTGAATGAGTGTGCTAGAATGTATATGTGGAATAAATAATTCTATACTAAATATAATATATGCATGAACTATGTAAATTGATTTCTTTTTATGTTATAAATTTGACTAGATACAGTTATTTTGAAGTTATTAATTATGTTTTTTTTTAAATTGGGTTTCTCCATTTACATTTCTTTAATGGTGTTTAAACTAATATATCTACATACATACACATTTATGCTTCGCGAAGGATGCCTTATCCATTTGCCCAAGGCCAGTGTCATTTTTACTCCCATTTAGTTAAAGCTAAAAAGCTTGAAGGCTTGCCTTAAGTTTAACTGACTGGCTGGATTTATTGTGCGAAAGAGACCTACTGTGGGAGTGAAATAAATTTAGGGTATTCATTTAAACTGTTAAACGTAATCGAAGAAAATAATGAATACCGTTGACTTATGTAAAAAAAATGATTTTTATATTCTGAACCAGATTTTTGCAATATTTTAATTGTTAAATAGCCCATAGTAGCCATCAACGTTGAAAATTAGAATTAATTACTCATTTGACTTTAATAACTTACGCCGTGGCTTTTTAGCTAAAGATAGTTAAGGTGTCGCTTCTAACAGCCGGCAATTACCCAAGTAAAATAAAATAATCCGAAAAATTCCGCTGCGCCACGAATTTTGTTGTGTATTATTATCGCTGAAGAATAGCATTAACAAAGATTAAAAAATTTGTACACGAGTAATATGACTCCAAGACTTTTCAGTAAATTTCTATTATTTTAAATAAAGCGTTATGCCACCAACAGATTACATAGACTGGTGTCTTGTAAGCTAGCAAAATATTTGATATGGAAATTATTGTAAGAACTGCTTACACTCCTACACATTTAAAACTTTTGCAACTTAAGTGAATACTTTAATTGCGTTTTCGTAAAACATGAGACATCTGATTCACAGTACACAGTATTTTTCGCAACAAGTAATATTCAGCACGTTTCATTAAATTGTCTGTCAGGAGCAGTAGTTGAAGTAGTACTATCAATGAAAAGGTATTTATTGTAGAAGCAAAATTGGGTTATAGTATCCACGAAAGTTAATTCGCAAGTTATCTAGCAAATATAACAAAATAATTAATTATTGTATTCATTTAAGTGACGAACGTTTCAGATGTGTAAAAGTTTATATACAATATTTTTACAGACTTGGGTGCTTTTAGAAACGACCTTTTGACTATCTACAGCTTAAGAAATTGCGGTTTTATTATTATCTAAGATATCTTGGACAAGGTAAAGAAGGCAACTAATTAAAAAAAACGATCACAATTAATTAATATGAATTCCCTAAATATTATCGTATGTCAAGATTTTTCATGACGCAAATAGAGCTGCTTAATGCCCAGTTATACAGTGTTGACAAAATATTCATATTTAAATCGATATGACTAGTAATGCTGGTGAAGAAAATATAAATTTTAAAACACCCTTAGCATGGGAATAAAAAATATTCGAGATCAATTTCGTATTATTAAAAACAATAATCGTACTGTTATATCAAACAGAATTAAACAATCTGAAAACGTAAAACAAAGATCAAGAAAAAATGTAAGAATTTACTATTGCAGGTTTCTAAGGAACTCAAAAATGTGTTAACTTAATTATTTTTTGAACCATTCGAGCAGTTAAACTATTTCAGAATAGTCACATAAATTTGTTAATTTTTTTCTGCTCAGCAAACTATCATGACCTTTAAGTCATCCAAGCAATTGGAAAAGCCCACTTCATCAATAAAGATATTGGTGTTCTGCTCGTGTATGCCTGGGCAAAAGCTCTGCTTCATTTGAATCTTCTCATCTGATAGTTGTTCGTTTCCAAGCAAATAGTTCAACGGTCCTTCATTCCGGTCATCGTGATAGCTACCCTCGCTATTACTACCATTATAATCTGGTTCGTTCTTCCTTAAAATGTGACGAATATTGGCTTCCATCGCCCTCCTCGAAAGAGTCCTGTGCGTGTGAGACTGAGTGTGGGGGCGGTTGAAGGGGCGAGTACTGGCGCACTTTGTTAATATTTCGGGCTTCTTGCACTTCGGACGACTGTTTCGGCTATGCTGTCACAACATGTCACCATTCGGGTCGTTGTTATCCCCATGGTCATCTGGGTCCACCAAATCAAAGTCGTGACTTTCCAACTCCAAGTCCATATCAGTCTCTTCATCAAAGGCTCCCAGCGGCGACATGGCTGTTGTGTGGAGGCTGGAGTAGTTTTCGTGCGTTAAACTATTGCTCGTAGTCTGATTATGGTTGTGATTGTGGCTCTGGTCTTGGTTCTGACTCTGACTGTGGCCCTCGTCTTCTTCCTGCTCTTCTTGTTGTTGCTGGCGGTTATGCATTAAATGCATAGTGTTTTTGGAGTCGTCGTCCCGCCACTTGTCCATCGATCTCCTGCGGGCGTTCATGAAGAAATTACCCACGGTAGTAGGTTCAAGTCCCAACTGTCGCGCGATCGTCACTTGCATCTCCTTCGAAGGTCTCTTGGTCTCCTAAAAGGAATATATATTTACAAATCCATTTTAATATAGCTTTAGAGTCTATGTCAATCAGAGCATTTGGCTTGTTTTGGATTTCAAAAAAAAGACTGAGTAGTTTTTTTACGAAATAAATGGGGATAGTGGTGCAGCCTTCACCATTAATACACTGACAAGATGCCAATCTCGACAATATACAGAGATCCTTATAAAATATATGTACACGCGGATTGTTAAGAATAGTAGGTTGGCTTTGCTAAAAATAAAATATACTTCAGTTGGTAGGCTTGTATTTTTCAAGGGACCATTTCTGGTGGCGGTACATGCAAATTTCGGTCGAGCCCTCGCATCTATATTTAATAAACTATTACAAATTAAAACAGTCCTGGGTGGGTTTTATCGGCACTGTGACAGATATTTCACAGCTATTGGAAAAGTCAAGAATTTAGCCCAAAAGAGCGAGATATGGGCATACTTCTTTAAAAACAACCAACATTTATTCGGACTCCCAAGATTCTCAATTTAATTTATTAATAACTCAACAGAAACATAACGTAAACAAAAATTTAATATTTCATAGTAAAGATTAAAATTCTTAGCATATATTTTAACAAAAAAATTATATATATTCTCAAATTAAACAAGAAAGTCTTTTTTTCTCGCACAAAAATTATTCGAACACTTAATGGAATTGTCAAAAAAACCACATTTTTTCTTTTTAAAATTTTTTAATATTTAGTGGGTCCTCCATTAGCATCGACCCAACGAAGTTTTAAGGATTCCTTGGATGAAATTTTTAGTATTGATTTTCGCAAATCTAGTGACAAATCTTGACCTAGTCCCATTTTGACCAATCGTTTTAAAACACACCGCGCAACTAATAAAAAACAAAAAAAATACGCGCCGAAGCCTATTTCGAAGTAATTCAAAGTAAAGTACTGAAAACGGAACGTTGCATTCAGAAATAGATCACAATAAATAGGAATAATTTGTAAGCTGCATTTTTTTTTGTTTTTTCTTTCAATATTTTTAAATTAAATTTTTTTGGGAAATGGCCTCTTAAAAATTCTTGTTCCAATGATACCTACAAAACAACGTACTAAAATTACGAAAGTTACCACAAATAAGCAGTTAAACTTGATATTAGAGAGTGTCCGAATGAATGATGTGCTGGCTTTTTAAATGTGAACAGTGTACACAAACATTTTACATTCTTATTATTTTGTATACTACGGTCAAATTAATTTATACGCTTTCAGAGGTGTTTTAATGTCGGTTTAAATAAATAGCTTTTCTCCGAGATATTTAGGTTTCTTATAATTTCTAAATTAACTTAAATGAAGATTACTTTTTTGTACAAATTGGACGACTATATCCCATATATGCCATAGGAATGATCGAAAAATCGACAAACCTTCAATATTTTTAATAAATTTTAATAAGCTAAAACAGATTGTTCTTCATTATTAATCAGGATATGTATGTCTGAGCCAATTGGTTATGACAAATTGTACATAAAACAAGAGAGAACGCTATAGTCGAGTGTCTCGACTATTAGATACCCGTTACTCAGCTAAACAACTTTAGATTTTGCATTAACATAATGTGAATTAGAGTGACTACAGGAAAAAAGGACAAAAAGTTCAAATTATCAATTTGAATTAGGCGTTCTCTTAGAGCTGGCAGCTTTACAGCACGAGCATCAGCACCAGCGCTGCTTTAGCGCATGCAGCTTTTGTCCTGCACCAGCACCTGTGTTTATGTATGCTTACATGCGTACACACATACGCCATTGTTTGGCTCAGACCTCCAATTTGGCTAACTTGATTTGATTTGCATAGTTCTTGGGATATAGTTCTGTATTGACAAATGAAAACCATCGCAATTCCCTTTAATAGAAATCCTTATCGAGAATTAACGTTGACTCAGTTGAGCACCTTGGCCAGCTGTTCCAAAGTCATCCGTTAGATGGCGCTATTGTATTGCGGAAATGTAGGCGCTAGCCAGGCTTAAGCGTTTAATGAGTTTTTGGGCGTTAGAGTGGGCGTGGCAAACTTTTATTAGGCCAATCGATAGGTATTGACGAAACAAATACATATCAATTAAAATTTTTATAATAGCATCAAAACTGTGGCCACAGCTTGTGGCTTGTGGGCGACAGAGGGGCGTGGCACCATTTTGAAACAAACTTGCGCCGCGTAGGAACTCCTAAAATCTACATGCAAAATGCCAATCTTCTAGCTTTTATAGTTTCCGAGATCTCAGCGTTCATACGGACGGACAGACAGACGGACAGACGGAGAGACGGAGAGACGGACAGACGGACATGGCTAGATCGACTCGGCTAGTGATCCTGAACAAGAATATATATACTTTATAGGGTCGGAAACGCTTCCTTCTACCTGTTACATACTTTTGCACGAATACAATATACCATTTTACTCGACGAGTAACGGGTATGATAAGCTCGAATGTAGAGGCTTAGAACGTCGCCTAGCGTGCGATTAAAGAGCGAAGAAAAATTACACTGCACAGCTAAGTGAAAGTCTAATAAGCATTTGTTTTTCCCTTCACCCGCATGTAAAGGTAAGAATACAAAATTTCCATGTTTGGGGACATTTTGAAATATTGAAAAATAATATGCTCTTGGTTTTAACTTTTTGGGTTTTGATAACAAATGTTAAATACAAAATTACAAAGTGTAAAATTTGCCATTGTCAAATAAAAAAAATAAATTTAAGAACATGCTTTTTTTGGCCTTAAAAATTGGTAGTCTAAACTAATTTTTGTAGCTCTTATATTTATACATACTTTGAAAATTGCTTGCAATGTTCGTCGCTGAAGATCGGTGAAGACCAATCGTGGTTTTTTTGGCTGAGGCATTTGCTCGATCTGAGGCTCTTCCTTTCGACGACAATTAACGACGTTGGTAACGGAAACGTTAATGACAGGTGTGGATGCAGACGAAGAGACAGATTCACTGGGCGGAGCTGAAGCTGTGCCAGTTGAAATTCGGCAGATGAACGATGTTCCAGAATATTGTTAAATGAAATAAAGGAAGTGGTTTGAATTGTTAAAGGCAGAAATGAAAAAATTTTATTTTTAAAATAAAATAGTACATACACAAGGTAAGCTTTCGAATCGCTCAATCTTTTTATACCTGTCAAAGCTTGAATATACATTTATGTACGGAGCTGACTATAATACAAAATAAAAAACTTATTTGGGGAAATATAGATACCAAAAATGATTAAAAAAAAAGACAAATCTAAAATGTTTGTTTGAAAATGATTTTAAAAGTTTATTTTACATTTTTTTTATAAAACTAAATTGAGATCTTCTTTTTCTAAAAGAAACTCGATTAGCACTGTTAACTTTGTTAATAAAATAACAAGTAACCCATTTACTTCAGGACCTCAAAACAGGATAAATAATTATATAAATTAATTTGTTTAATTTTTTACTTTTTCTCTTATGGGACTATTTCAATAAAATGCGGACTATAAAGGAAAAGAAACTGGAATATTTTATAATGGCAAATAAAATAAAAAAAGTTCCGCAAGGATCAGTTTTACTTAATATATACACTGCTGGTCTTGGGTTAGACGCACTCAGTTTTCCACACAAATTGGTTTTATATTTATTATTTTTATGATTTTTGAAAAAAAGTTAATATGCAAAAACCTTGGTTATTTAATAATACTTCAATTATAATATTCAAAATATTATAAAAATATAACATAAATTGTTTTTTGAAACATTTTCTTCTGCAACTTAAAATAAGGCACATTTTTGGTCAACAGAATAGACGCACTTACTATAATATTAAAAAAAAAAAATTTTAAGTTAAATCTGTAGTTGGTGTTGATATTTGATTTATTAGAAATAAAAAAAAACATTTCAGTAATAAGTACTGCCTCCTTTGTTAGTAATAACTTCATATATCAGGTCCTTCATAGAATAATACAGGGAATCTATGTATTTCAACGAAATCTCGCTCCAAGCCGTTTAATAGCTGCAGTTAATGTTTCCTTATCTTTGTATTGCTTTCCTCCTTCGTATACCTTACCCGCAAACATACGCGATAGCCAGCCCCAAACATTTTCAATTACGTTAAGATCTGGAGAATTTGGTGGCCAGGTCATTAACGTTTTGACTCGAAATAAACGACTTGACTACTCGAGCGTTATGAATAGGAGCGAGCATTGTCTTGTTGAAAAATCCAAGGAATTGGTCCAAAGAGATCATTTAATTTTGAAAATACGGACTCCAACAATGTTTTGAAGTGATCGCCGTTCATCTTCTGATCGATACAAATCAATTAAATTGTTCCATAAAACCTGATGGCACCCCACACCATTACTACACCTTCTCGGCTGTGGTTGGCGACTTAAATATAGCTCATCTTTTCGCAAATCGTGATAATAATGTTGAAAGCCATCGGGGCCATCAGTAAAAACAACAGAACGCCAATCATTAAGCCGAGTGTCAGATTGAACATTCCACGTCATGTATTCTTTCGCGAATCTTTGCGTATTGCATTCAGAGGAGTTTTTTTCTTGATTTTTAAAAGCTTTAGGTGTTCTGCATTTCTGATTGTACGCTGAACAGTTGAAAGGCTTGCTTTTACTCAGGCTAATTTCTTAATCTTAGTCGAATTTGATGCAATTCTAACAATCTTGCGTACTGCTTGTTCAGATAGTGCTCTTTTTTTTCCTTTGAAGTTTTTTCCATATTCCTCTGGATCTTTTAAATATCTATCAACAGTCCTGGAGCTGCCACTTATGTTTTTGGCAATGTATCCTTGCAAGTGAAATAGTCCACTTTTTGACGTTCTAATAAGGTCATAACACCAGCTTTTCCCATTTTTACTTTAAATACTGCACTTGATTACGCAAGACAAAGAAATCTAAAGTGCGTCTATTTCAATGACCAACCGAAAACACGTGTGATTGCCATATAAATTTCTGGAATCTTCGAATGTACAGTTATTTTTTCGCAAATCAACCAGCTGTGAGCACATATTTTTCGAACAAGATTCGAACTCTGATGAGAAAAAGTTTTTGGACAATTAGAATAAGCATTAGTATAAATATAGCATTTTATTTAAAATAAAAGTTAGTGCGTCGACCTAAGACCAGCAGTGTATATTTCAACGATATTTCCAATTCAATATGTGAAATATCCATATGTATGCTAACGATGTTCAAATGTGTCTCGCGTCTGTGTTTCAAAAAACTATACTCTTAACAAAATTAACCCTAAATACAAGAAAGGAAACAAACTTCGGCTAGCCGAAGTTTATATACCCTCGCAGATATTACAAAAAGACTACATTTCGCTTTCTATGCCTTTATTACTAAAAACAATGAAGCTGTGTCAACTTTGGGCTGCATTTTGCCATCGTTTCTATTGCAGCTATATTATTTTGTTTTCCGATTTTAATTTAATCAAAACCGTAATTTCACAATATATTTAAATATTACCAAGTCTCAAAGAACAAAAAAAAATTAAAAACATAAAAGGAATATTTTTTTTAAATTTATTTTTCCGATTGAAAACTCGCACTATTTTTGTCTTTAATTGCATCGCACCATTAATGTGTGAAGTTTTCTCCATACAAAATTAGCTGTTCGTCTATGGAATGAATTCCATTATAAAGAATTAAAAACATTGAAGACGGACTTTAATTATACAAAAATTGGTTCACACACTTTTAGAATCATGCTTAAAATTCAAAAAAAAATTATAGTTTATATTCCATTTGTTGAGGTACATTGATAATAAAATGAAAAAGTAAAAATAAATGGTTGGCTCTTGAATCCAAAAACAAAAAATACAGTGCATATTAAATTGTATGAATTTATGTTCAAACATTTGAGCTAATGTGCACATTTGGGATAAAAAGGATTGTTTTATGTGCATTTTATGTTAAAGTTTAATATAGTTTAAATGTAAATTAAATATAAATAGATATTAAAATATATTCAATTAAACATTGAAACAAAATGTAATATTTGCCTATTTCAAAAAACTGTAAACCGCAAACTGACTGTTCACCTCCCTTTCACATAGAGTAAGAATCTGTATAGAGGCGTCATTTCCTCTGCCCGCGCTCTCAAGTGACTTTGACAGTGATGCCACGTAGGGGAAAACGGAAAAAAAGAGAGTTTTTCATTTGTTCGATCGAACTGGAATCGAATCCCGTTGTGAATGCTTATTACGCTTATTCCTAAAGCCTGTTGGTGCGAGAACACCCCATACTATTGCTTGTGCTTCGCACATGCTAGGAGTGGTGAGAAATCGAAGTTAGCTTCAAATATGGCTCTCAGCAGAGCTTTGGCATAAATCCGGGCAGAGCAAATGAAACCTCTATAAAGATTCTTACTCTGGTTTTAATAGGCTGTGGTATGGAATTGTATGGTTGACATGAACACATACAACGGACCTTCTGAGCTTTAGTTTTAAGTTAACCCATGGCGAAATCTTAAATAAATAATGCCAGCCAAAGTTTTGAAAAATCTACCCAATCCAATATGATATAGTGGAATCTGGAATCGCACTCACCACTTGGGGTCATCGTTGGCCCAGCATGTAGGTCCAAGTCCGTCGGCATGGTCGCCGTGGAACTATTTGATCCTGCTGCTGACCCAAGCGGCGTCCCAGCACATAAAGGCGTGCGCTGGGGGATTTGGGCAGCGGCCATCCGCAGAGCAGACATGCGCTGGAACTCGGGCTCCTGGAGCCACTTGTACATCCTGCGAAAGGTCTCGCGGCCGGACTTTAGCTTGGACCACGGTTTCGGGTTTCGCAGCAGGTCGGACAAGGTGCCCTGCGAGCGACAGAGGACCCGCTGCGCGAAGATCGCCTGTGGAATACTGTATCTCTTGAGCTCTGCCGAGATGCGCTGGGCTAGATCCTTTGTGTTGATCTCCTCCATGTCACTGGCACTCCCAGCGCGGCTTAGTCCCCCTCCTCCAGCTGACACCGACGCCTTTGGCGAGGCGGAGACCGATATTTTGGCCTGCTGGGTGGCACCTTGAAATCCGTTCAGCAGGGCGGATTGGGGCTGCTGGTGAATGGCGTGGATGCTTGGACTGCACTGATCTGAAGCGACGCTGCTGCCCTCTTGGCCCTTGTCCAGGAAATACTGTGGTCTCTGCCCCGGAGACAGTCGCTCACTCAACTTGAGTCCGGTTCCCGCCGAGTCGTCTGTTATAGGAGGCGGGGTTGGAGTGAGGGACACGACTACGGGCAGATCGGAGGACAGACTAACGATGGTTCCGTCTCCGTTCTTCCAATCATCTGGCTTCCAATCCGGGGGGCAAATGGGAGCTGCGGTTTGGGAAAGATTTCGGTTCAGCTGCCCCCGCTCAAGCGGCATGTTGAGCCGCAGCCTTCGATCTGAGGGCATGTGGAACCTTGCCTCCAGTTCAGTCGGCATATGAAGTCGTACCTCACGGTCAGGATGTATTTGAAGCCAGTTCCTTAAAAAAATTTGATATTGTAATACATAAATAGCACGGTGCACCACAATCGCAACTTCTTTTTTCCTGCAGACCTAATCGCACCTAAGCATTAATAACAACTACGCCTTTCCCCATCAGCTGTAGTAGTTCAGTAATACTAAATAAAATTAATTTTTTTTAATCTAGTGAATCTAAATAAATTTATTCAGAGTGGTTAGCATATTTTACGATATTTTTGTTCCTTCCTCATGCTAGTCCTTGCTACTTTAAGTTAGTCAGAAAAGAAAATATGTGCATGGTTTCATTTTTAAAAGAGGTTCACAAATTATGATTTATCTACTTTACTGTGACTTTAAAAATAAATTGTGCCTATTTTTCTTCAGAAAGCTTGTTAGAAAGGATGCTAGGACATGTGACTTTGTTACTCCTTACGTAAATACTAAGGCTGAAGGAATAAATTCTCATAATTAAGGGCGAGCAGACAAATTTTGTTTAGAGATTGAATCGTTTGCGCTAACAGTTACAACACAAGTTCTTAATATTACAGCCTCACCATTGTAATGTAATATAGCTGCCATAGGAACGATCGAAAAATGTAAAGCAAAATCGACTTAGCCTGTTACATTGTTGTTATATCTTTGGGATATGGTAATATTTAAATATTATGTATTTACGGTTTTAATTAAATTAAAATCGGACAACAATATCATTTCGATAGTCGATTTGTATTAACTGTATATAAAATTCGGCTTGCCGAAGTTTGCTTCTTTTCTTGTTTAGAGTTGTTTTTGATTGATATATAAAGATAGGGTCGAACATGTCTTCTTTTCTGGCGCAAATAACGATATATTTTATAATTTTAAATCCTAGTTCGCATAACATCTATAACAATACACCGACCTTTACCACCTGCCTGTCAAACTGAGTAAATGAAGAAGGTAGGGTTTAAATTAAAGTAATAAGTCGCTGGTGATATGTTGGACTCCTTTGTACCTTTAACAAATAATTGTGCTATTTTATTAGTATACATACGTTCCTCCGTTGACATCAGGACCGCTATCTCCTCCTGATATATGGGCAGAATAGCCGAATTTCTCTCCATTGACATCTGCGTCGCCGCTATCTCCTCCAGAGATGTGGTCGGGATAGGAAAACTTTTCGCCGGTAACATCTGTGTCTCCGCTTTCTCCTCCAGATATATGGCCAGAGTAACCAAATTTCCCTCCGTTGACATCGGTATGTCCATGAGGTGTCGTAGAGTCCTTTTTGTGACCGTTATGGCTTAGATGGAGTTGAGATGAGTTTGAAACACGTCCCGACACGGAGGGGTGCAGATCGCACGAGACTAGGTAGTTATTGGGCGGAGGTGAAATCATCGAGGCCAGCTTTTCATAGGGTGAATAGGGCGATTGGACACTGCCTAACACGCCCAGACCTAAGTGCCCACTTGCCAAGGGCATGGTAAGAGCCGAGAAAGAACTGCAATCGGTACTGCTGCACCCAGAGGAAGCCACGTTACCAACAGAGCCCGAACCAGTCCCAACCGCGTCGGCGGACTGATGGGTAACTTCGCTGCCCTCAGCCACTCCTCCTCCTCCCTCGCCAACATTAACGTCTGTGTCGCCGCTGTCTCCTCCAGAGATGTGGCCAGAGTAGGCGAACTTTTCGGACATCGTTGATATAGGCGGAAGTGGTTGGATGGGGGTCAGCGTGGCATATGATGTTTGTCTAAAGCCAGGCGGTGAAAGTCGATCATTGACCGAAGTCAGCGTCTGGTACGAACTGTGACTGAGCAGCTGCCCACGACTACGCGAATCTCGATCATCGTCGTCTTCATCCTCAGCATCTCCTTCTCCGTCCCCTTCCCCGTCCGCACCTCCTTCGCCATCCACTTCCTTGTCGCTGTCCTGCGAATGAACGATAACCGAAAGGACCTCGCTATGCAGTCCTCCAAGGCCCATTTCCAGCTGAGCCGACCTATGGTGCAAGCCATGGAGAGTCTGGGCATGAGCTTGGTGATGCGGATGATGACTTGTTAGGCCGTATTGCTGCTGCTCCTCCAAGAGATGCTGGTGGTGCTGGTTTAGAGTAACCCCTTCGTCGTCACAGCCGACACCGTCAGAAGAAATTTCATCCATATCGTCCACGTCCACTCCAAGACCTGCATTTACGCTTGCCACATCCACGTGCATTCGAATGCGCTTATTGGCTTGATCTAGACGTTTGTCTTGGACAATGATAAGCTTCTGCTTCTCCCCCTCCCCTATTTCTTGGGGGAGAACCGCCTGTGAAATTGAGTCCACTGTCAGGCTGTCCAAGCTGATGTCTGACGCCACAAAGTCCACTGGGCTGCTATTGACCATGCGCTCCTGGCACAGATGATGTCGGTGCCGGTCCTGATGGAGAAGCCCAAATGACAATGGCATTGTTTTTTGCTGCAGCTGAAGCTGCTGAGGCACGAGTTGATATGATGTCTGCCTATTGCTGTGGCCCATTGCGTCAATAACCATGACAACAGAATCGGACCCCGATCCGGGCCCAGATCCATTTAAGGAGCGGTTCTTTTTCTCCCCACTCGAACCGTCCGCCCTCGAGCACGCAATCATAGTTTGCATGGACATGGCCAGATCCTCGCCGTTATCAGGCCCTTCTTCCTGTTGTTGATGGTGGCACTGGGACTGACTCTCCGGGTGGTGCCCAACAGTGATGAACTCGGTCGCATCTTCCACTAGCTCTTGGCTGAATGTCTGATGGTCAATTATCTCATTTATAGAGTCCATTCCTTTTGAGATGTAGCTTGAGTTGCGTTAACATTCGAATGGATCTGCAAAGAACAAAAATTAAATTGAATTATGTTAATTTTATTTTTTTATATAACTTCTATTAGTTTAATAGCCCTACTATTACTAAGATATCCCCAAAATAGTTGAGAATAAAAACATGTTATCTTTTACTGTCCTTTAAGAAGAAGCATCTTAAATATTTTAGTTCTGGCTGTTAAAGATAGGCTACATTTAAATATATTTTTTGTTATTAATTGCACCGAACACTTTTCATCGTTACCATCGTCGCCGACCTTAAGGGTTGCTTCATAAATACACAAACATAGATACACGTAAGTATATTCTGGTACTCACACACACGCATGGGGCAAAGGGTAGGGGTGGCTTGCACTTTCCTCATATTAACGTGTGAACAAATTGGCTTAAATGGTTATTCCTTTATTATTAAGCTAAGTACGATTTTTCGAAAGTATTTACCTAAGATCTGAATAGCCTTTAAGCTACATCTTTAGAAAATGGACTTCGTCCCACCATTTGAATATCGAAACAATTTTTAACAAAGCACTATTAAAAATCAAACCACTCGAAAGTTATTCAAATAAAGTTTCGTTCGCTTCTTTGACTGAAATGTTTGAATATCTGGGCTCGAATTCAATTCAGGTAAAGCACAATAAATAATTCGACACTCGACCCTCTCACTAGTCAGGATATATTTTTAAAAATAAGGCAGCTTTTGACTGGATGATGAAAACCTAGAGGCCCAGTCACAACGGCTCGTTTGTTTTCACAACTGAAACCTTCGGCTAGAAAATTCTCTACGCCTGTACGTGTGTACATACATGTACACACATGTGGGTGGTTTTTCCGAAAGTTTGTTATGTGACCGCTGCGTTTCATGAAGTCTCAGCCTCACGCGAATTATACCCAATTCGAACTGAACGGAACCAAACCAAACAGAACGGAACTGAACTGAAATGAAATGAACGGCCACAACGCACCACCACCGAGCTAAGGGTTGCCACAGGCAGGTACTGCACCAAAAGCCATATACCCCACCCCTAGGCTCGATCATGCGCACTGTGAGAAAGTGAGCTGGAACGTAAACTACACTCTTCGCGAACTACATTGGAACATAATATATATCTCTGATAAACAAGTTATTGAAAGTACACATTAAAAGGCAGCAAAGTTCTTATTTACGAAAGTCCTTCGGTTGTTATTTTCAGAGCATTTATAGTAAGATAAGACGATATAAGTTTTTATAAAATGTATAGTTTCATGTTTGAAGATTTTAAATTTCTAAACACTGTTTCAAAATATCTTCACATCTGGTGTTTGTACTATTCTGAACTATGCCAGCACCTAAGACACTATTTCAACAGTCTTAAGGGTAAAGCGGTTGCCCTTTCGGGATGCCTCAAGATACCAGGTGGCCTATTGAACTGAATCAACCATACAATTAATTGCAAAAAAAATTATTGCATCGTGGTTTTTAAACATATAACATACTCCGATATAGTAATTTTTACCACTTCAAAAATACAGTTTTAATTGGAAATCATATAGCTGCCAAAACAAAGATCCTAAAATTAATGGGAAACTCGACATAATTTCGATGTTTTTCAATATATACGCATATCATTGTTATTTCAAAAATACGTTTTTAAATTTTATAAAAGTCGAACGACTATATCGTATAGTTGCCATAGAAACAAGGGGAAATATAAATAAAAACAAGAAAATAAAGCTATCTTCGTTGAAGTTGATATACCCTTGCAGAATATTCAGTAAATTATATTCTTCGAAATTATTCATGATGCATTCTTAATACTCATAAAAAATACCAACTTCCTAACTTTACAAACACCAAAGTTATGGCATTCCGATCATTCAGTTATATGGCAGCAATATGATATAGTCGTCGGATCCGGCTCGTTCCGACTTATATACTACCTGCAATAGAAAGACAACTTTTGGAAAAGTTTCAAGCAGATAGCTTTAAAACTGGGGTATAGTTTGCGTAGAAACGGACGGACAGACGGACTTGGCTAGATTGACTCTCCTGGTAATGCTGATCAAGAATATATATACTTTATAGTCGGAAATGTCTCCTTCACTGCGTTGCAAACTTTTGACTGAAATTATAATACCCTCAGCAAGGGTATAACGAGAATGGAAGCTAGCTTCAGCAAGCCGAAGTTTTAATACCTTCTCAGGAGCGAACATTTTAATTTTTAAAACTTTCAAGAATCTATAGTTTAGCCTGCGCGAAATTTCGGCATACATGCGTCAACCGATTTTTATCAAAAATCAAGGGATTTTTGCACATGATCAGTTATGATCAGCTATGGAATATAGTCAACCGATTTAGATTAAATTTTAAATTTGAACCTGATCTTTCCCATGACATCTGTATGATATATGTGAACGCCCCATCTCCGCAGTTTTCAAACTTCGTCTTCGTACACATAAAAAGAATACGATTGAAAAAGTTTTAAACTAGCTCTAGCTTTTAAACTGAGATCGCAAAGGCTGAAACAGACGGACAATATACAAATTTTGCATGTTAAGCTTTAAGTGAGTTTAGTTGTAAAAATTAACCATTAATTATTATTAATCCTAAAATATTCACATAGCTGTCATTTATATGTTAATATGCTATCAACCCAAAACTTAACAAATTGTAAAATTTTATAAAATAAAAAATTTTTTGGTACATGAATTCTAAAATATAGTAATAAATAAATAATAAAAATAAATAAATACAACTTTCGAAGTTATTAATTTAATAATAATTTGGTAATTGTTCTTCCAATTCCTTTTTTGCCCACCTTCAGTCTCAAACTATCTGAAATCTAAAAATTTTTAATCTATTAGAATTTTGCAACACTGAAAACTAATGAAAACAAGAAAGGAAGCAAACTTTGCAAGTCGAAGTTTATATACCTCTTATATACGTTTGCCGTTATAACAAAACGACTATGTCGGTGTTGCGCTGTATTTTGACATCGCTTCCATCGTAATTCTGATATAGTAAATAATTACTATTTGTCAAAGCAATATTTTGGTAAATAGAAAAACAGCAAAAAACAATTTTTTGTCTTTTTTTTTAATTCTTCGATTTTTCTATGGAAGCTATATGCAGTGCCGCCAATTTAGCTTTTTTCCCGTCAAATCTGTATTTGGCCAAAGTCGAAATGCGGGAAAAATTTGGGAATGTCAGGAAGCGGGAATTCTGGATTTTTTAAAAAGCAGTTGGCTTTTTCCGCTTTTTTTAATGCTGCCACAAATTTAATGAAAAGGCACAAAAAATACGAGAGGCAAACAGCTGGAGTTCACTTTTCGTCAACTTTTTTTTCACCTCGGTCCTCAGATCGACGAAAAAAATACCAGAAAATTTCATAGCGTTGCCAGTCTCCTGAAATGAACTTTGGGTGAACCCTAGCGAAAAGATTACAAAATTTAATCTTTTGGCGTGCGCTTCTCACTGAACATTTTAAAAAATGTAGGGGAAAAATTAAAAAAAACCTGCAAAAATCGATTACAGGAGTTTACATGTGAGGACAAAATAACATTAATACTATCTGAGGTGCCTTTTGTTAGAGCAAAATGTTTCTTAGGTCAAAATTGTTCGAAAAACCATAATAAGAGTACAGCTATGAACTTTAAATTAGCCAATAATTATCAGTAAATAAAAAAAAACAACTTTTAAATTTAAATTGTATTGTTTATTAATTTCTTTGTACGGCGGATGACTTGTCTTGCCAAGGTAGTTGATAATTTCTTTTAAAGGCTCTTTCCCGCAAATACGATATTTGAATTTTAACTGCTTGTCAACAAACCCAGCTGATTGACAGTACGACCGTAGCACGCTTAATTCTGATGAACTCTCGAAATTTTGGTCACACTGGAAAGATTAAAGTTTTTACGCTAGCGTACTCGTTTGTCGATCTGAGTACTAGGCTTATCGCTGTAACACCTACCAGTTCTCGTACAAATGTACCAAATGTGTATAGAAGTGGCAACATAATCACATGTTCTTGTCGATGTTTGCCAATACTACCATCGCCATTTTACGTTAAACTACCATCACAATATATAAAAAGTGCGCGTAAGTGGTGATCTACACATATTTCACAATGCCCAAAGAGTATAAGCAAAAGTGCCATGATGTTTGGTTGAAAAGCGACGAATTCAAAGCATGGCTTCGCAGCGTTGACACTGACGAGTCTATTGCAGCTATTACAAGATCGGAACTAACATGTCGTACGCTAGCGAAACTAATGATAGTAGCGAAGAATTAGATGACTGCTAAATATATATATCTTATAAATAACAAAATTAAAAAATATTACAAACAAAAAATAAGTTTGCTCTTTTTTATGATTATTTTCAGCTTTTTTTTCTTTCTCTCCAGTTAAAAACAGCTTATTTTTTTCGTAAGTTGGCAGCACTGGCAATATTATATAGATGTCCGATTTTAATTTAATTAAAACCGTTATTCCTAAGAAACACTGCTCTGACAACAGACACCCCAATTGTAGATTAAATCGCAAACCGGAGTTTCAATTATTTTTCATGTTGCGACACCAGGACAATTGCGACCATTCGAACACAAAACGCATTACCACATTTTCGTGGATTTTCGTCGCATTTGTGCCTTATTGCAGTCATCGGGATCATGCTGGTGGAATTCGTGCCGAAGAAACCCGTAAGATTGATACAATTTTTTCAAAAATAAGGGCTTTTTGATAAATTGTTCACAAATAAACATAAGTAGATTAGCGTCTAGTGTCTAGAAGTAATTTTCGTAACAAAAAAACCGACTGGTGATGCTGATCAATAATATGTAAAAATACTTTTCACTGCGTTGCAAACTTTTGACCAAAAAATAATAGCCTCTGCAAGGGTAGACAAATAAAGATAAATAAAAACAAGAAAGGAAAGCTAGCTTCGGGTGGAGCCGAAGTTGATATACCCTTGCAGAATACTCTGTAAATTATATTCTCCAAAATTATTCATATGATGCATTCCTAATACTCATAAAAATCCCAACTTCCTAACTTTAAAAACACCAAAGTTATGGCATTTCCAATCGTTCAGTTATATGGCAGCTATAAGATATAGTCGGCCGATCCCGGCCGTTCCGACTTATATACTGCGTGCAAAGGAAAGACGGGTGTGTGCAAAGTCTTAATTCGATATCTTTAAAACTGAGATACTAGTTTGCGTAGAAACAGACAGACGGGCAGACGGACAGACGGACAGACGGACATGGCTATATCAACTCAGGAGGTGATCCTGATCAAGAATATATATACTTTATAGGGTCGGAGATGTCTCCTTCACTGCGTTGCACACTTTTGACCAAAATTATAATACCCTCTGCAAGGGTATAATTATATGTTATATTTATGGTTTATTACTCTACAACACCTATATCGCTCAGCATCACCAGAAGAGTCGATCTAGCCAAGCTATATGCTTGAATCTTTTCCAAAAGTTGTCTTTTTATTGCAGGTAGTATATAAGTCGGAACGAGCCGGATTCGGCGACTATATCATAAAGGTCCTATAGGAACAATCGGAAACCAATTTTAAAAAGTACTACTTTGTTGTTTTTAATTTTTTAATAATATATAAATACCACGGAATTTCGGTTTTAAATAAATTAAGATCGGACATCTATATCATATAGCTCCCATAGGAAAATCAAAAAAAAAAAGTGAAATAAAATTTGTATTTTTCTGTTTTTTCTGTTTATCGACATATTCCTTTAAGATATAGTAATTATTTATTATATCAGAATTTCGCTTTTAGTTTTGTCAAAATGGGACAACAATATCAAAAGGGCAATAGAAAGGCAACTTTTAAGAAAGTTTCAAGGCTAGACTCTCCTGATTGACTGAAATTATAATACCCTCTGCAAGGGTATACAAATTACAAAATATTTTGGTAGATAATACCCTTGCATATCAAATAATACCCTTACTTTATCAAATTGGCATGGCGTAGTTTTGTCATTTCTCATTAAAATAAAATAAACTGTAAATTGTAAAGAATTTATATGTGCTTCCATTTTTTAATGCTCAATAACTCCCAAACGCGAACGTTTAGAGCAAAATGTGTTACATATCAAAAGTCTGGTAATCAGAAAACCTAAAGGACTCGAGACTAAAAATAGATCGCCAGTCGCGTTTTTAAAAAGCGATAAAAACCTTTACATTTAACATTTGGCTATAATCTTGTAATTATTTTACTTCGAGAAATGGTGCCAAGGTAAAGTAAATAGCCCCTAAAATAACTTTTTAACGATATGTTGCACGTAAATTTACCTTTACATCGGCCTCAACAGATCTTATTTTCTAAATTGGTATTTTAGTATATCTCGCTGATGTTTGCCTTATGCGATGGTTTTATACCATTTCGGATCCTTCCCTTGAGTTGACTATATCCTATAGCATTATGTAATGCCGAGACTGACCCTGAAATTATAAAATCAGAAAGCTTTTCTTATCAGCTTAACAAACTGAAATTTTAGAAACTTCAAACAAAAACATTTCTTTAACATTAAAATACACTGATAAGAATTATACAACCTTCCGATTCGATTTACCAAAACAAAATAAATCTATCTTTATGTACAAATTGTAGAAAGTTTGTATTTCACTGAATAAACATGGACTCCATTGGACCTGGTTAAAAATATTGCAATTCTCTCCCATTCCTTGCCTTCAATAATCTTGCTCCACTTTCCCGAACGATGCTTGCATACCCTATTGATTGTTTACTTATCTGCTCCACTTTTTTGTATACTTACAGACGGGTGATCGCAGAGGTCTACGACTCGACTCTGGAGGTTCAGGATTTCGAGGGCAGTCCGGCGACAGCCCGTTACCACATCAACTCCTGGGTGGCTGGCCACACGAATAACCTCATCGAGAACATCATCTCCGGCGATATCCCGAAAAGCACTAGGATGATCCTGGCCAACGCACTTTACTTCAAGGCCTTTTGGGAAACGGACTTTATTGAGTCTGCCACCAGGCTCGATAACTTCTATCCGAACGGAGAGGGATCTAGTCCAGTGGTGAAGGTACAGATGATGGCCACCGGAGGCACGTTTCCCTACCACGAGGATCACGAGATGGGCTGCAAGATCATTGGATTGCCCTACAGGGGAAACCTAAGCACTCTGTACATCATCCAGCCACTCAAGTCATCGACGAGTGAATTGTTGGCGCTGCAGAAGCGTTTGACCGCGGCTAAGACTGAGGAGATGATCAGCCGGATGTACAGACGCTCCGCCGTGGTCGCATTCCCAAAAATGCATCTGACTGAGACGGCGAATCTGAAGACAATCATGCAGAATATGGGTCTGGGTGGCATCTTCAGCCCCGTGCAGAATGATCTCTCTCTGATCGGCACAAACGAGGTCCCGAGGACAAATTCGCTGGGCGGAAACAGCCTGCAGAATCTGGAGGCCCAGCGAAGAGCCGGATTGGGAGGAGAACGATCCGATTTGGTGGTGGACGACATTGTCCACAAGGTGGACTTCATTGTGAACGAGCAGGGAACGGAGGCGGCGGCGGCGTCTACGGTGACGTACCTCAAAAAATCCGGACCGGATGTTGTCTTCCGAGGAGACACTCCTTTCATGGTGCTATTGCGCCACGATCCCACCAAACTGGTGATGTTTTACGGCCTCATAAATGAGCCCCCAGCAGCTGCTTAATCCCAAGGATCATTAAATAATAAAGGTTTAGTACGTAAGTCCGTTGACTTTTTAGTTAGGAAGCCAATAAATCATTTTAAATGATTCAAAATAATAAATTAAATGATAATATAGTAAAACCAGCCATGCATTTTTGATTACTTTTTGACTTACACTAATATACCATTATATTACTGATATCTTATTTAACCTCAATCATTTAGAAGTATGCCACTTTAAAATCGGATTTCTGTAAGAAAAGTTATGGGCTCAGAAGTGCAGGTTTTTGGTCGTTTTTCTGCAAAGCCATTTTCCGAGAATTTGGAAAGGAGTGACATCATTAAAATGACGAAAAATCGACATGAATCATTCCAAATCGTATTTTTTTATGCATTCCTTCATCAAGGTAAAAGGGGCTACTTACCACTTCGGTGTAAACAACCTGTTTCACGGAACCGTCATCTGAAGTTCCTATCATTATTAGCGTGTGTCCCCAGTCAGGTGAATGACGTCTACCATCAGGTAGAAACACCTGCCGTGATCCTTTAGACGATTTACGCCGTCCAAGTTTTTAAGGATTCCGCTTGGCCGGAGCGGATCATCCACCTGTGGGAGGTGCTTTTCCACCTGGGCGCGCAGGTGCGGCATTGCAAAGAATTTTAGCCTGAAAAGGTCCATTATATAAAATCGCAAGTATTGTCACTTAAAAAGTTGGAACAACGGCGCCCAAAGGTGGTCACACTGCCTGGACCTGAAATCTGTGTGTCGCGCAATTCTCCGTTCCGCCGCATTTTCCGCGAAAAAAAAGTGACGTCGACGGGAGCCGGGGGTGGGGGGCAGGTCGCCGCGATCAGTTTTCCGTGGAAAGTGATCGAATACACCAGTTTTCCCGTCGCGTGTGTTACCCATGTGCAAAATACAGTGTTGCCAGACCGTCAAACTGAACTTTACCGGTTTTTCCCCAATTTCTCAGTTTTCCGAACTCGGCCCCCAACGTGAGACCCCCCAAAAGTTGCGCCCCGCTCCCCCACATCCGCCACGACCCTGGGAGACTGACTCTTATATTCTGTCATATGTTTACGCTGTCATAAAATATAGCTCTTTATTAAGTCGGCAGAACAACTATCGCTGCCTAAACAAAAATTAAGCCGTAAAGTATGCACCACAAATTTGGTGAAGAAAATGAAAACGTTTGAAAGTAAACAAGAAAGGAAGTGGTATCCAGAAATTCAGTATTTATTTATTACCAAATAATGTAAAACATATATTCGAATTTCTACTAATTCGATATATTTAATTATTGTTGTAAGGTCCATACTCTGTAGTTTAAAATTTATAGCTGGTGCAATTCAAAATTGAATTGTTTAAAAAATTAGGGAGAATGTGTCAGGGTGACAATAATGTAATTTATTCTGGAGTTAACTAGGGTACAAAATCTCAATAAGTACATACATATATTGTGTATATGCATTTCCAAATACAAACAACCATTAATGTACTAGCTATATTTGAATAAATTATTTTCAATATATTTATAAGAATAAATGTTCATTAATGTAATAAAACAAAGTTAAATCCAACTTCGACGAACAATTACTTGGAGACATTTTAATTCTGTACAAAAACTAAATGGTGTAAAATGTATACTACAGCTCTAGGAAATAGTGTAAGTATAGAGTAAAAAATTGTATGAAATGTATACTACATGCCGCTTACATAGTATTTTTGTTATACTAAATAGTATGCTTTATTTTAATACCGGCGAGGTTATTTATTTAATACTTCATGTACACTAGTTTCGTTGCTATTGTGTGTATGCATAAAGTAAAAATCTGCATAGTCATTTGCTATGCCTGCGATCTCGAGTGTCATTTCCAGTGTTGCCACGTAGGGGAAAAACGGAAAAAACAGAGTTTTTCGTTTGTTCGATCGAACTGGAATATGGTGAATACTTATTGCTGCACTGGTCACTCTTATTCCTAAGGGAATAGCAGCAGCTTATTTCGTGCAGACGTAAACTTTAAACTCAGAATCATATATCTGGCAAACTATATGGACTATAAAAAAAATTTAAATGCAGTTGTGTGTGGTAGTATTTTGACATTTATTAAGGCACTTCATTATTTTTAAACTCCATTAAATAACACTTTAAACTTAGAAAGACTAAACATAATGACAAACAAAACGGTTAAATTTTGACTCGTCTGCAAATAACATGTTATCCCAAAACAAAATCAAAAGAAGAATGTTCGTTCCTTGTCCCTAATACGGAGCTAGAAAACAAACACCTAAAAGTTACGGTCAATCATGGCGCGGGTCATGTTATGGTTTTGGCCTGTATGGCAGCTTTTGGTGGGACAACCTCGTTTTCATTGATGGGATCAAGGATGGCCAAAATGTACCTAAAGATTTTAAAGGAAGACCTGCTGCAAACTGCTGAGAAACTGGGTATACGCGATCGATTTCGGGATTACCAGGATAACTATCGTAAACATTCAGACTTGGCTTGTCTGGAACTGCCCTCACGTATTGAATCCACCTGCCCAGTCACCGACTTTAACGTCATTGAAAATTTGTAGAAAATTTTGAATCTGGCCATTCGCAAGAGGTCAAAATCTAATAAAAATGATCTTAAAAAGGCCCTCTTGGAAGAATGGGCCAAGATTCCAAATGATAAGTTGGTTTCTTCGATGAAAACTCGATTAAGGGGACCCTCCCATTCTCGATTTCAAATTTTGACGATTTTCAATGGCCTGGTAAATGTACATATCATGTATTATTTTTTAGTTGCAACTTTGCATCCATTTATTTGAAGTCTTAAAAAATATGAAAAAAAAATTAATCATCATTTTTTTTCTGTCATTGAACCAAATACCTTCTTTTCGGCGCATGGGATTTCCGCTCAATGGATCATCTGAAACCAAAAATTCCAACGGGACTAGGCAGAGTACATGTATGGCTATGGCATGAACTAGGATTATTATTTAATTTTTTTCAGCCACAAATCAAGTTCAAAAGTAAAGAAGATCTTCACCGATTTGATTTATTCTAGTTAATGGGTTATCCGGGTCTTGACACTTCAAAAAATTCATTTTTTTCAAACTTTTTTATATAATAGTACAAAGTTTCAAAAATATTGTCTGAAAATTTCAAGTCGATCGAAGCAAAAATGTAGGAATGGGAGAAATTTAAAGCTCAGTGCGTCGAACGTCACAACGGGCAATTCGGGCTCTGGCGTCGGGCAAGTACGGCACTTTAAACGCGTTTTTCTCAAAACCACTTTTTTGAAGTCGGTAGTCACGATTTCTCAAAAACTATTGCACCGATCAACTTCTGCCTTTGCACACTTCTTTTAGGCATAATTCTCTTGTCCTTAACGGATGGATTTTTTTAATTTTTAATTACAACTCATTTTATAAGCCAAAATATAGCCAAAATTTACGTAAAAAAAGACACTTTTTATGAAAAGCGCAGCAAAAATTCAATTTTTAATTTTTAAAAAAAATGGCTCGTAGAGGACAAGCGGGACACATACACTATCAGAATAATTTTGGTTTTTTGATTTCAGATAAAAATTGACGGAGATATTTTGCCTACCGCAAGGACACAATTTTTAAGAGGTCAAGTTCAAGCCTGCCTCAACGGCTCAACTTTAAAAATTTTTGGTTCAAATTTCTACACAATGTTGGTCAAACCATAAACATTAATGTACAATAAACGAAATTTGTGAAATTGTCGTAAGATCTTTTAAAAAAATTCAAGAAAATAGGCTTTTTTCGTGCTCCAAGACCCGGATAACCCCTTAATGCTATAGCAATATATGTATAGAACAACGCATTAAAATTTGGAACTGAAGAGTTATTATGTCATATTGCGGGGATATGTAAAACAAGACAATATTTTCAGCAGAAAATTGGAAATACAAGAGAGCCAACAATTTTATTTTATCGTAGAGGATGGGTGTGCCGATCCCAAATGAAAGAAGGAAAGCGCAGATTGTTTCTAGATATGGAGTGACGAAACACCGAACTCATTAACTACAGAACATTTTCTCTAGCTAATGACTCAGAGATGCTTAAAGGGATGTTTAATCCTAGATCACACTTACAAAAACATTTCAGGGGTATAAGTATATTTGTCAAACAGAGTTCACCAATTCCCAAAAGAAAAGCCGTTAAAATAAAACTATGGATTGGACCTGAAGTCAAGACAGTTGAACAACCTTTAAGATAATTTAAGTAGCCTTATAAGAAATAGTTGCGGCTAAGGTCGAGTAAGTTAAGTCGATATATCATGAGCGGTTTTCAGTTCATGGATTTCTCCCATTTCACATTGTGCCAGCGAGCCGATTTTTCGACGAAAATTAAAGTTTTAAAGCTAGGTTCTTCAAATCTGACCAAGCCTTCCCAAGCCGCACATATGAGATAGGTTTCCTTTTATTGATACTTGTACGGTAATAAATAATGCTGGCACTCCTGTCACTCTTATAGTATTTGTTGCGAGCCTCTGAGGCGTTCTCGCCGAGAACACCTAATGGAAGGATTGATGCTTCTATTATTTGGTAGCCGTGCATTAACACTTTATGGACTGTTGCCGACATTGGAAACCATGGATACAAGGACATATATAGTGTTATGGTTTTCTGACAATATTTTTAAAATTTTGTTGGATCAATTTCTAGGTGGCAAGAAATAGCAATTTAAATATTGTTAAAATATGCAATGCTGCATTGCCGTCGTTGGTATTTCTGCTTAGGCTTATCCACTTGTAAAGCCATAGCATTCCACATCTGCTTCAGAATCGTCTTTTTTGCTTCGCCATATCTTTTTTTCCTTTTCATCTCTATCTTGCCATTTTTTAAGTTTCAGTCTATATGCAGTTTTAAGAACGAATTCAAAAAATCGAATCCAACCATGTAGAGGACTTACATATTTTAATACTTCATGTTTTGGCTTAAGTTTTGGTGAGTCTATTTTAGCATTTTCATTGAAGACTTTTGGACTCGCTCCACATATCGGACACAATTGGCAAGATTTGGTTTCAGTCAAAATGTTTAAAACCTTTCCATCTAAAAGTGTCATTTGAAGATCATATTTAACTGAAATTGATTTTCCATTTACAACGGAGCTGACATATGAAGACAAATCTTTTATTTGACTATCCAAATTTTTTTCTCATCAAGAATATGGTCTTGTGTCTCTTTTACAAACTCAAACAGGAGTACGATTCATCCAAAATACATTTCCAATATTTTAGGGGGATTATTGTTGTCGCAAAAAGCGAGTCGTCAGGAAGCAATGAATGCAATCCAAAAAGTGTTGCTTATAGCTGCTTTGTCCGGTTCTTCCGTCAAATTTATAGCTTGCAATAAGGGTCAGACTTAAAGTATTGCCAAGCCGCTTAAATATATCTTCTTGCATTTGAATTATACGGCCACTAGTGTGGTCTAGAGGGCCTTTGAGCGGAACTTCAGCAACTGACTCGGTAACCTTAATATGAAAAGGTCTACATTTTGACTTTCTCTCTTTCTCTCTGACTTTCTTGTAAGCAGGCAAAATTTCACAAGATCGGGAAGTGCTGAGCTCGCGAAAGTTGTTGTACTGACTTTTAGTTAATGAATTTTGAAGCAGATATGCTAAAGCTTCATCCTCCGTTAGTCGAACCGAGTATTTTGTATTTTTTAACACAAGGACTGTATGTTTCTCTTTCGTTTTTTCGGCCGAAACTGCGGCGGCATGCACAAGAAGAGGTGTGTTGTGACGCTGATTAACAACTAAATCGGATGCCAATTTTCTCTTCTGTCGGGGACCGGCGTTAACATATTCAATGGGTGGGCGTCCAACTGGTCTTGATGTTGACGGCTTTGGATTTGAAGAATTAACTTACTGTTATTGCCATATTGGACAGAAGCCATTCGGTAGAGTTTGTCTTAAATCTGGTCATACTTCTGTTACATTTTGCCAAGTTCTTATGTATGCGAAGGTGAAAGCTTCTCACTTTGGTGTTGAATTCATCCTTTTTCTCCGTGCTTAAGTCGAATTCTTTCAGTTCATCATAAATCCAACTCGAAACGGCAGATGCGCTACGATTGTTTTGTATATAGGCGAACTCAACCACAGCTACAATGTGTGGAATTTATATATATCTGTGCAAAATGGAGCAAAAAAGATTAATAAAATTAGTTTATATACACTTTTCACTTTTATGACACAGTTACTTTTTGGCACAAGTTGACACAAAATTTGTTATAATCCACAACAGACGGGTTAGGAGGTTATCTTTTTTCTACTTTTGCACAACACCATAAACGCACACAAAGAACACATTATCAACCATGAATAAAGTCTTTTAATACCCTTGCAGAGGGTATTATAATTTTGGTCAAAAGTGTGCAACGCTGTGAAGGAGACATCTCCGACCCAATAAAGTATATATATTCTTGATCAGGATCACCTCCTGAGTTAATATAAGCATGTCCGTCTGTCTGTCCGTCAAACAAAAATTAAACAGATAATGTAAAATAATAAAAAATATGTAGATATGAAATTTAACGGGGTTAACGATCTCTTCTGCAATCCGTCCAAATTTTATGCTCGCATATACAAAACGACTTTCCTACTAGAAGTGCATTTCTACAAATGGTTCCGAGTGGTACTCACCGAACAGAGCCCCCATTTAACCAAAGCTCGATGTCCGAACGAAACGGAGATACCATCCACAAACATCCTTTGTTCCTCCTGCTGCTTTTCTTCCGCTCCTTGTTTCTGCAGAAAGAGTCTGTCTGAACCGCCCGTCATCGGAAACCAGGATGGACCCTGCAAGCCGATAGGCCATTGGTATTATTTTATCTTATTTAAAACAGGTTTGGGAAGCTATACCTGCCGCTGATTTTTCCTTTGCGTTGATCCAAAACGTTGTGGTCGTTGAGTTTTCTACAATGACTGTAGGTCTACGCGTTTTTAAAGGGCCTTTCCCGCAACTACGATATTTGAATTTTAACTGCTTGTCAACAAACCCAGCTGATTGACAGTACGACCGTAGCACGCTTAATTCTGATGAACTGTCGATGGAGTGTCGCTCGGACAATGAACGAAGCCTCCTTGCGGAAACTAGTCTAGCTGGGACCTCTGGAACTGGAAACCTATTAATGAGTTGTTATATAAAAACATATCATCTGATTAGAAATTGGCAAATGCAAGTTAAATGGTACAGTATTAAGGAACTTACCCAACTTAAACAACTCTCAGTCAGGAGATCCATTTCAAATAAGTATGACTGACTCCGAGATAAATCCGAAGTTAGCAATTTCTTTCAACTAAGCCTCCAATTGATTCCCACCCAGATAATTCCACATACTCCGCATACTGTGGGCACCACATTCCCTACTATAAACACCAGACCACCACCGCTAATGTAAACACCAAATTCCGGTAGAGTTTTAATTTCAATTTTAATTGACAAATTTCATCATCAAATTTCAGCTTACATAGAGATATAAGATATTTTATTTGCAAGAAAACCGCCCGGTATTGACCAAATACCGAATCGAAAACCGCCCGGTATTGACCAAATACCCGCTGATTTTATTAAACACACGGCCCGAAGTTTTTAGAATTATTAACAGGGGCTTTTAATCATACTTCGTGAAGTGGCAGAATAAAAAATGCGGCATACTTAAAAAGGAAAAAAATCTCTACTATAAAATAGGAAAGGCTTTGCCTCCCCTGATATCCTTTGGGAGCGACACTCCGGACTACTCCGCCAATCTTCGCCTGTGAGTCCGTTCCACAAAAGTATACGTGGAGGGCAACAAGATTGGCACCAAGCCGTTCCTGAGCTTTGGTCACTCCTGTTATTTTCCTGGGAGGCCTTTGGATGGCTCTGGGTCTCTGAAAGGCCGAGCCATCCACATCAGATCCATTTTGGAAACCAGAGCCTCCTGAAGAGACCGCGCGCAAAGCAGCCTTCGCCGCCAAAACAAAGGGAGAAAAAAATTTCATATATTAAATTGTAATTTACACATATCACCTGAATATTTTGTTATTCCGCGCATTTCTGTTCCCCTTGAGTCCGGTCCTAGCGCACACAGGGTATTCAAAACTGACCATTGGCCGAGAAAAGGAAAGCAAATCTTGGTAATTTGGAGCTGTAGTAGGGTTTGTAGGATGTAAAGGGGTTGTCCATAACACCAGCCATTAAAGCCTGGCCACGAATCTCCTTCTTCTTCGCTATCTTTTACCCGGCATTGGAAGCGACCTGGTAGCTAGCGCACTCCCGGCACAGGTGGCATGTTTGCACAGAACATGTAAAGAGAAACGTAATGTTAAAATTTCGATGTAATATACATTATTTATATTATAGGGGAAATGGGACCATCGTTTTAGGGAAAACCTTAGGTAAGCCTAGTACTCAGATCGACAAACGAGTACGCTAGAGTAAAAACTTTAATCTTTCCAGTGTGACCAAAATTTCGACAGTACGACGTAAATCAGCTGGGTTTGTTGGCAAGCAGTTAAAATTCAAATATCGTATTTGCGGGAAAGGGCCTTTAAAAGATATTATCAACTACCTTGGCAAGACAAGTCTGCGGCTGTTTTTTTAATTTACTGATAATTATTTTCTAATTTGAGGTTCATAGCTTCACTTTTATTGTGTCTTTTCGTAAATTTTTGACCTAAGGAACATTTTGCTCTGACAAGAGGCACCCCAGATGTTATTTTGTCCTCACATGCAATCGACTTTTGCTGTTTTTTTTATTTTTTCTCTCCACTTTTTCAAATGTTTAGTGAGAAACGCACGCCAAAAGATCAATTTTTTTATTCTTTTCGCTAGGGTTCGCCCAAAGCTCATGTCAGCAGACTGGCAGCGACGTGAAACAAATAAGGCCCGACGAAAAGTGACTGGCGTACGGTTTTCCGCGATCTGAGTACTAGGCTGTATTTTTCTAAGATGTCGATAGCTATCGATTTCTATATTGCGATCTGCGGAATTGGGGGAAACCGGCCGTGAGAGCCCGAATGAGCTAGCGGCACTGCCACTGGGAAAACTGCAGTTCGTAACAACACTTAACCTAATATCCTAATATAAATACAAATTCCTGTCCCGAGCCCACTGGCTTTACCGCCTCCGGAGATAGGGTCGTTCTCAACACATCAGAACCATTGCCAACAAAGTAACACGAGGCTGGTTGACTAACACCAACAAAGTCCAATTAGAAACAAACATTAAGAAATGCATAATCAAACCATTACCCCTATTGGCAGATTCGCATATCAGTTCATAAATAAAGTTCTAAAAGAACTGGCGCAAAAACACACAAGAAGCCCCTCAACAACACCAAACAATACTATCGGGAACAGGGAAAAAATCCAAAAACTCTGCAAGTTCCCGCAGCTTGCGGGGAAGAATTCGGCGGCACTGGCGACCCGTCAGAGTTCATTAGCAGAACAGAGAAAATATTGGAAGCATACGAGATTTACCTGGATCAAGCAGCAGAACTTCTGAACCCTCGCTCTCCGCAAACAGCTCGACGGTGGTGATCGTAGAGAAAACAACCAGCAATGGAGAAAGGCAGTTGAATGAGCACTCATAACGAGATGCATACCATGGATAATGGATAATGGATAATATCCTTAATTAACAGAAAGCAAGGTACATCAGCACACTAGATCTAAAAATTGACTTTTGGCAGATACCAACTGTCCTTGTGGAAGGTAACACCATTCGACCTGCACAGAGTGACCAGACATGGTGATCTTCGGAAGAACCAAACGGTTACACCGAAGAAGTAATACGAAGGCACATTTCCACGTAAAAATAAAGCAAATACCTATACACACAGACTCGGAGAAAATAACCGCGATTTGAAAATAAAATTTGAATCCAAAAATATTGAAAAAAGGTGGTTTGCGGTGAACATCGTAACTAGTCAGAGAATCGGAATTGAAAAAATCAAATTTTTAAAGGTACTTGGAAGTCAAAAAATCAACAACATTATTTCAAAACGATTCGTCAAGTATATTTTGCAGGATCGTGTTCACCTACTTTGAAAATAGACACTTTTCAGGAGAGCTTTTTAAAGTTTTGGACACCCAAAGATCGAATATAAAACGCGCTAAGTTAACTACGTTTTAACTACCCATAATTTTACAAATTTTACTCGGAAGAAGTGCATGAAGCGGACGACTGGATAAAGCAGAAACTTCCAGCGATATAAAATGACCATGCAACGTGGCCAGACTTTGCAGTTATGGAAAGAAAGTTATACTGACACCTACCATCATGGGACTCGGATGAAGATGCACAGCTGTGGCAACTGTGTGTGGCAAGAAACCAAATAGGGTATTTAGAAAAACTATAGTGAGGCAACAGCGGGTCGCTTGGGAATACAAAACACAAAACACCGTGTAAAGGCGGCCTACTGCTGGCAAGGCATGCATCGGGATATCCAGCATTACGTGCGACGCTGCCAAGTAGCGATACAAGACGTCGCAACGGCAGGCCGCAGGAATTAGCTTACCCAAATCGCACAAGGACTTTGGGAAACAATATGCGTAGACTTAGTTGAACCAATACCAAGATCATGCCACGGTAAGTTAGACATGTTCTCAAAAGGGGTGGAACTCGCGGTAGTGAGGAAAGCGTCCTCCTAGGCGACCTAAGAAGCTTATCTCAGACAATTTACGAGACACAATTTTAAAACCCAGCTGCAATACTAGGAAATCACTCACCAGCTGAGAGCCATGGTAATTGAGTTAAGCCATAGACAACTGACTCGATAGAATACTAGAAAAAGTGTGGAGAACACATTAGACATGTGAAAGCCTTAGAGATAAGAAGTTACGCTATACTATTGTGCAATATGGATAAAAGAACGTTGATGTTCACCCGACCTTATTACTTGAGCAACATTTTAAATCGACTTTAAGAAGGCAAAAGAGTTCTCCACTTTTTTCGTAAGTAATAATATTGGCGCAGATTTTACTTTAGTAGATAATGGCAAAAAAAAAATGAAAAAAACAGTGATATTCAAGAAACCATTCTAATTTCCAACTGCGAACTAATTATTCGTAAACAGGCTAATTATTCCTTTGGAATGTGATCCGTGGGATTCAGGGTAGTGGCACTGCATTGTATTTTTCACATGTTCCTCTTTCTATTGTTCCATATTAGACGCCAAATCGTTGAAGCTATTTTTACATCAATTTTGGTATACATTTTCATGATTATTTTAGTGAGACCGTGGACACTTTCAAATTTCTATCGATACTTAGTATTTTAACTGAAAATCTTTCTGAACACCATATAAATAGTGTAGTGCATACTACTAATAATACATATTTTAAAGTTATATATACAAAAGGCATTTAAAATGTTCTTTCCGTCGTTATCTTTTATCAATCGAAAATCGCTTAAGTTTTTTTTTGAGACAAAGCCTAATGTCCGATGAAGCACTTTTTAAAAATACGCGGATAACTGACAATTTACTGCCCTGCATGTATGCATTAATTGAGGTGCTGGTATACAATATCTATTCAAACTTCTTTTGTTCTCAGATATAAGTGATTTAAATAGCTCTTTGAATAATTAATATAAACCTACCCAAATCCCAAAAGTTTTGAAATCAAAGTTAAGCGTTCCTTAATTTGTATAGCATACATACACACAATCAATTTGTATACATATAATAACGTGTGTGTACATATGTATGTAACTGCAGCGAAAAATGCAGGTATATCGGTATCAATGCAGGTCCATATGTATACATACGCCTGCATTCATATACATTTTCATATATACCAATGAATACTGACACATAATAATGCAAGCAGGTCCTTGAAGTAATTAAGAAGAGGAAGTGTAAATCTATCTGGCCCAGTATGCCTTTATTAAAATTATTTTTTTTCCCCACTCATAAGCCTGGACCTGAAACAAGTATTTTGTGATGCTGTCAACATTATGCACTTCGCGACACAGTGCGACAAAGGCAAAAGAAGTATTCAATTCAAAATAAAACTACTGAAAGACGACCCAAAGGAAATTAAAATGCTGTCTACATGCCTTTCTATTGGCAGCGGCGAATTAAAATACCATTTTTTGAAAACAAAAAATTCTTCCAAACAAAACTTGACTTCCTCACACAATGAAATCATTAGCACACTTCAATCCGCGTTTAACGTCCTTCAAGCACCAATAAAGAGGAAAAACAGATCTCGAATTATTTCCAAAATGTCATTCTTCAGCATAATATTATTTATCATAATAACGGTTCACTTAGGGTCGACGAATGCCGATCAGGGTACGTACCGCACATTGAAGTTTTGTCTCGATTCAGGGAATTGCATAGTTCTAAACTCAATTAATTTTTCCAGTTGTTTTGTTGGACACAACTAGAGAAGCGACATTGGAGTGGACCAGGTATCCGTATGGTCCTCAAGCTCAAACACCTGGGGTACGTATTGTGTTAATTAATTTTCTAATAAGCTAATCACGGAATAAAACAATATAGAAAGTAAGACGAACTTTATAAGCCCAGGCAGCGATTTTTATGTGTATATGCTTATAAATAATAAAGCTTTGCCGATTTTACAATAAATTTGTCAACCGTTCCTATGGAAGCTTTATGAAGTTGTTTAAAATTACTATATCTTAGAATCTTCCCGTTAAAAACGGTGCAGTTTTATTTTTGTTCATTTATATTTCCTTGGTTCCTATGGGAATTACATGATATAGTCGACCGATCCGGCCCGTTTCGACTTATATACTACCTGCATAGAATGAAGACTTTTCAATTTCACATAAGAAAATTTAATGTTGGTCATCACGTAGTTATAAGGTAAACATACATACAATGTATAAAACGTCGTGGGTTTATATGTTAGAATAACGATTTTACAAAACACACAGTCGCTCGAATATTATATTTTTTTTAGTTCGGACATTGTTGTTACAGGCACATAAAAATAGTAGATATTTTACTAAATTTTAATTTAATGTACTGTTTTTAAATGATTATTATTTAAAGTTCCAAACAATCAGCTTAATTGGTAGTTTTATTATTGTTTTCACAAAATGACTATTTTATTGGAAATGGATTTCCTTGTCATTAAATTTTATTTATTGTACAAAATTGTCATCTTTTGCTAACATGGCTGATTGTGTCATTCTTAAGCGTGGTTTTATTGACAAGGTACCATGGTCTTTATTCTCCAATAAATTCGTTTTGATAAGAAAAAGTTTCATTGTAAAGGTAGATCGTGAGTTTTTTACTGTGGTCCAATACGATTTTTTTTGGATTGCGATTATTTTTCTTAAATGAAAAAAATAAGAAAACGGACAATTCTTCTATTTGTTTGGAACTTTAAATAATTAGACTCGACTATAGGGTTTCTCCTTGTTTGATTTTAATGCCTGTCCCAATGGACTACAAAATTTGAAAAATCTAGCTTGTTTTGTTAATTTTTTATAATTTGACTAACCTGCAAAGTTAACAATTGCTCGATGAATACATTTTTTGAGATACATCTAAGGCGCTACTTACACGTGGAATGCGAATTGCGTTTAGCGTCAAACTCAGTTTTCGTACCCGCTACTCGAAAAGTAAAAATATATGAAAGAATGTAACAGGTAGAAAGAAGCATTTCTGAACCTATACATATATATATGATCAGTATCAATAGTCTAGCCGATCAAGCCATGTATGTTTATGTCTGCCCGTATAAACGCCGAAATCTGAAGATCTAAAATCGCAGAGGTTTGCGATTAACATGCACATTTAAGTTATACCTACGAAGGATGTGCACCACGCCCACTCCAGCGATCACAAATCGCGAACCATTATTTTACCAGTTATTGGATGTGCTACTCGTGTGTAGATTGTACTGTAATAACAGCAGATGACGATTGTTTATGTAAAGTATAGATATTCTGTCCTTCCGTCCGTTTCTACGTAAACTAGGCACACAGTTTTAAAGCTATCTGCTTGAAACTTTTCGAAAAGTTGTCAAGCAGATAGCTGAGGGACTAGTTTGCGTAGAAACGGACGGACAGACGGACATGGCTAGATGGACTCTCCTGGTGATGCTGATCAAGAATATATAGGGTCGGAAATGTCTCCTTCACTGCTTTGCTAACTTTTGACTGAAATTATAATACCCTCAACAAGGGTATAACAAGTTAAAACGAGAAAGGAAAGCTAACTTCGGGCGGAGCCGAAGTTGATATACCCTTGCAGAATACTCTGTAAATTATATTCTTCAAAATTATTCATAAGATGCATTCTGCATAAAAAATCCCAACTTCCTAACTTTAAAAACACCAAAGTTATGGCATTTTCAATCGTTCAGTTATATGGCAGCTATAGGATATAGTCGGCCGATCCTTATGAAATTTGGTAGGTCGGACTGATTGGCCAAAAATAAAGCCCATAGAAAATCCCAACTTCCTAACTTTACAAACACCAAAGTTATGGCATTTACGATCGTTCAGTTATATGGCAGCTATAAGATATAGTCGGCCGATTCTCATGAAATTCGGTAAGTCGGATTGATTGGCAAAAAATAAAACCTATAGAAAATCTCAACTTCCTAACTTTACAAACACCAAAGTTATGGCATTTCCGATCAATCAGTTATATGGCAGCTATAGGATATAGTCGTCCGATCGCGGCCGTTCCGACTTATATACTGCGTGCAAAGGAAAGAAGGGTGTGTGCAAAGTTTCAATTCGATATCTTTTAAACTGAGAGACTAGTTCGCGTAGAAACAGACAGACAGACGGACAGACAGACGGACAGACGGACAGACATGGCTATATCAACTCAGGAGGTGATCCTGATCAAGAATATATATACTTTATAGGGTCGGAGATGTCTCCTTCACTGCGTTGCACACTTTTGACCAAAATTATAATACCCTCTGCAAGGGTATAACAAGAGAGAACGCTATACCCGTTACTCAGGTAAAGGGAGTGCGAGGGAGATGGAGATTTCTTCTACATTTCGATAGGTATTGATAAACACAATAAAACTGCATTTTTACTTTTCCGAAATATTTAAATTTTTAAAATCGTATATAAGCGATTGTGGGCGTTAAAGGGGGCGTGGCACCTTTTTGAAACAAACTTGCGCTGCGTAGGAACTCCTAGAATCTGCATGAAAAATGCAGAGATCTCAGCGTTCATACGGACGGACAGACGGACATGGCTATATCGACTCGGCTAGTGACCCTGATCAAGAATATATATACTTTATAGGGTCGGAAACGCTTCCTTCTAGCTGTTACATACTTTTGCACGAATACAATATACCCTTTTACTCTACGAGTAACGGGTATAAATAGAACAATTTTTGTTATCAATTTTAATAGAAATATTATTTATTTATTAGATCGTGATATCTGACCAAAAATATAACACCGTATGCAAGCATATCCGAATCTTTGTAACTATGAAAATATTGCTGATTGCAATTTTTGTAACGTAGGGGTCCAACTCTAACAGAATTATACATGAATGACTAGGCGCAAAGTAGTGTAGGTAATTTTAAATGTTGTTTTATTATTTGAACATGTATATGAAACTTTTCTAATATTTTAATTTTTTACTTTCAGTGGGTAGAAGAGTCATTTACAGACTTTGTAAAAGGCATTAACTGGAGAAGTTACGTTGTTTGTGATGTGGCATATCACAATGTCAACAACTGGCTGTGGTCGCCATTTATAGATCGTGGGCCAGCAAACAGACTTTACATTGAAATTCAATTTACAATACGCGACTGTTCTTTATTCCCAGGTAAATATACGCATTTGTTTTTTCAGCTTTAATCGACCATTATGACTATGAGATCCCCGCCAACCATTGTAAACTCATAAACATTACCTTTTTTTTCAATGTTATTCGTTTGGAATAAATAACAGCATGTGAATAAAATCTTTATCCCACCTTTTAAGTTACAAAATCTGAGAAACAACCAAAACTCGATTGACAAGTAAGTGCGTGTACTCTGAAACTTAATTAATGTTTTCTGTCATTTAGGGCTTTATAGGGTCGGCAAAAACGTTAATAATAAATTATTATTTATTTATCTGGTTTTTTCAGGGCTGTTGATCTTTAAATTGTCAAGGGGGACCCAATTTAGTCGCTTTAATTCATTCTTTACGTGAACAAACACATTCAAAATAAGAAAGGAAAGCTAACTTCGGGCGGAGCCGAAGTTGATATACCCTTGCAGAATACTCTGTAAATTATATTCTCCAAAATTATTCATATGGTGCATTCTTAATACTCATATAAAATCCCAACTTCCTAACTTTAAAAACACCAAAGGTATAGCATTTCCAATCGTTCAGTTATATGGCAGCTATAGGATATAGTCGGCCGATCCATATGAAATTTGGTAGGTCGGATTAATTGGCCAAATATAAAATCCATAGTAAATCCCAGCTTCCTAACTTTGCAAACACCAAAGTTATGGCATTTCCGATCAATCAGTTATGTGGCAGCTATAGGATATAGTCGGCCGATCCCAATATACTGCGTGCAAAGGAAAGAAGGGTGTGTGCAAAGTTTCAATTCGATATCTTTAAAACTGAGAGACTAGTTCGCGTAGAAACAGACAGACGGACAGACAGACGGACATGGCTATATCAACTCAGGAGGTGATCCTGATCAAGAATATATATACACTAGCTGTACCCGGCGCGACTTCGTTCGCTTAAAATTAGTTTTGAGTACGGTTTTCAAGACTTTCCCATTTCCACACCACCCCTGAGGTAGAGAAATTGGCGCGTTTTTTTAATGTGGTATCTCCAATTAGACCTATTCCACTGAAACTTTCTAGGTTTAATAATGTTAATTAATATGATTACTTTAAAACCTCTGTGTAAACAACATTTTTAGAAGATCCTTCAGGAGCGAGAATAATAAGGCTACTGGCAGAGCTAACTCTAGAGCATGCGACATAAAATTGTCCATGAGAGAAGCAATCTTCTCTAAGATCTAGTCCAGCCAGCTTCAAAGTCTGCCCCTGCGATTTTTTTATAGTTATTGCAAAGCAAACTTTTAGAGGGAATTGTAGCCTTTTAAACTGAAACGGCAGACTGGATGGTATTAATGGGATCCTGGGTATAAACACTGTTTCCCCCTTCGCGCACCCCGTAAATACTGTTGCTTCGATTACATTCTTCTTTGGGGGACTTAAATTTCGCAATAACATTACGGGTGCTCCAATCCTAAGAGACAGATTATGCTGAAGAATTCCTGGAGGATTCAAAGAATTTAAAAATTCAACAGGGTAATGAACAGCATTATGAGCATCAGGAACATAGTCGACCGATTTATAGGAGACTTCTAAACCATCAAATGAATTTAGCAATAAATGATTAATAGAGGTTGCTCTTTCATTTTTCGTTGTCAAAATGGCGCGCTCAGATAGCCAATCTAAGCTTTTACATGATATGTTGGAAATGTCAGGAAATATTTTGGATGTAAGGTCTTGAACGTTTTTGACTACATTTCCTAAGCGTGATGTTATAACTATTTTTCCATCAATTGTTGGATGGACGCCATTCCCAATTTTTAAAAGAGTTTCGGCAAAAATTCCTGCAGAACTGTCTCCTTTTAAGTGCACTCGCATATTTTTCGTGAGCGCTAGTTTTTTTTTATCTGTGGCCATAAAAATTAAGATTTTAAACAGGCCTTTATTTCGTCAGCTCTTGAACCTCTTGGCACAACAGGAAGGGTTTGGGGAAAGTCTCCAGCTAGCAGGACTGTAATTCCACCCATCAACATAGTATTCTCATTAATATCTTGCAGGGTTCTATTTATGGCTTCAAGCCCACCTTTATGTGACATTGTGCACTCATCCCAAACAATTAACTTACAATCTTTAAACAACGCAGCCATATTACATTGCTTTGAAATAGAGCAATGAGGTGTTTCTAAATTAACTAAATCCAAAGGAAGTTTAAATGTAGAATGAGCAGTTCGACCTCCATTGAGCAGGGTAGCAGCTATACCGGAAGATGCTACAGCTAGGGCTATTTTTTTTTAACTTCGAACTTTTGCCAACAATAAGTTTGTCAAGAAGGTTTTACCTGTCCCTCCAGGTGCATCCAAAAAAAATATTTCACCCATCTCAGCCCCAACGCTTTATAAAATTGTATTGTATACGACTTTTTGCTCGTCTGTAAGCAAATTTTCGTTGTTGGTAAGGAGAGTGTTGTTACTTTCATAACTTATTTCTCTTAGATAATCGGTATTATTTTCTTCCAATTCGGCTTCAGGAATAATTGGTTGAGAAAGACCATATTCTTTAAGACATGTTCCACCAATAGTCAATACAAAATGTTCAATACTTATTAGACCTTTGTTATAGACTCTTTCCATAATTTCGTCATTAATGTCAGAGTTTACGGGCATTTGTAATAAATGAAGTATATCTTCCGATAATAAAGTCTTGTACTTATTCCAAAGACCTAAAGGATCCGAGAGTTGACAAAAAACTAACATAATTCCAAAGAGATCACGTAAGTTTTTTGGAACTTGACAAACGCTAGCTTCTGCCAAAGTTTTGTCCCAATGACTATCATCCTCAAGTAAGCCCAATGCTTTGCAAGCTAATTGAAACGTACTGTATATTACGCCATTTACAGTTTTTAAATACGAAAATGAAGTTGGACCTCGTACCTCATGGAGTAAAAGTCTAAGAAAATAACATTCACTGTTATGTGGGTGAATGGTATAAACTCTGCCCAAAGCTGAATCCTTTTTAACTCCAGAAAAATGAGGTACGTCACTGCCTCGTTTTCTTCTAAGAAACTTTGTATAGTTCCATGTGTAATAGGATGGAACTTCAACATATAAAAGAGTTTTGGCGAAATCATCAATTTTACAAAGTTCAAAGAAAGCGAGAAGTGTAGTATTCGAAGGAGTGTTTATCTTCTTCGCTAGTTGATTTGGATCATTGGGATTAAAGTACACACGCTGCCCATTTTCTAAATGTACAGACATTTGCATAAATGCTGGAAATCGTTCGTGTATAGGGAAAGCCAGGATTCTCCACACGGCTTCCGAACTGCTTATATATCTTCCATTTTCATACGTTTTAACTTCATTTCGTCGGTCTTCAAGGGAAAATGAAGCCTGATCGCTGCCTTTATTGACATATTTGCATACGTATTTTATAGACTTAACTGAACTGCAATGCTTTGAAATGGAAGAACGAATCTGACGGAATTTGCTGTAGTTCCGGAAAAGTTAAACTTCCCCAACTTCAAACATTACCTGAGCCTCTTAAGAGCCTAATCCTAGGCGGAAACATTTTGGCTTTGCCTACAGAATTTGTAGTAATTTTCTATTTTCTTCCATGGTGGAAATTAAATAAGGCTCTTACTTCTGCTACAAAATGAAAAATAAAACCTAAGCATTTGATCCACAGGACTGACTATTGATCGAAAATCATATTGATCGGAGCAGCAGTTTAAATTTTTAAAATCCTAAACAAATTTAACTTAAATTGCCTCTTTCCCCTCCCCTTTCCCTGCAGCACTACCCCTCCCCTCATCAGTTTTCTGTTGCTGTTGCTCTCTCGGCCGTCGCTCTCTTGGCTTCTGGGTTTCGTTCTCTCGACAGGCTCCCGCAAAATACAACGCAATGACTTAGAAAATCTAAAAAAAAAAAATGTTAAAAACTTGAAAAATTAAACTTAAGCATTTGGGCCATAGAATAACTATTGAGCGAAAAATCATCTTGATCGGAGCAGCGGATTAGATTTTTTAAATCGAAAAGTAAATTTTAAATGTAGCCCCCAAATTATTTTCAAAACCTAAAATTCGGAAAAAACCAAATATCGAAATTCCAGCTTAAATACATCAACTTTTTTTTGCCCAGAATAATGGATGTTGGAGCTGTTTGGGGCCACTGGGGGGACATATCGGATCTTAGTGGGCGCCCACGCCCCCAATGGAATACTGTAAAAAAATTTGGCTGCTCTTGCTCTTATCCCCTTAAAAATCGGTCTTTCATGTTATAATCTTTAGGGATTATATGGTCGGAGATGTCTCCTTCACTGCGTTGCACACTTTTGACCAAAATTATAATACCCTCTGCAAGGGTATAAATATTACAATAATTTTTTTCTTAGGAACTATTGTAAACAATTATACGAGTAGGAAAGTTTTAAAGTATGCAGGAAAGTCGAAAATAGTTTTTTCGATAATAAAAACTATTTGTTTTGTTTATTTATAAAATAAATACATGTGTACAACCTGTGATCATTTTGGTGATGTAATGACTTTCGTGGAAGAGAAAAAAAACTTTCTTTAGAACCATAAATCATCTGGCATTTTAATTATTGTGTAACAATTGTATGTCATTTTCGAGAAATCATGAGCAGTTTTGTTTAACAATGTATGAATAACTCAAACAAGACTGTGGAAAATCATCAAAATGTTATAAATTGGGTATACATGATAAGGTCTTTAAAAATAGCTCTCCATCGAATATATTTTATTTCCCGATGTGGGACCTGGGAATCTGTATTATTTTCACAAAAAATCTTATTTATTATGTATTATTGTAACAAAACATGGAACCTTGAAATTCAATTACAATGGAATCGCTGCACATCGAAAATAATTTTTTTTTGGTTTGGGGGGTATAAAAAATTTCAAGTAAATCCGATAAAACATAAGCTTTTAAAGCAACCTGTTCTTATGCATTAATGTTTCAGAAAAAATCTTTAGGAAAATGATATATCCTAGCTTATAATCAAATGAACCGATTTTTGTTATGTACATAAATAAAGGGGGAGAATAACAATGTTTCCAAAGTTGCCAAATTTAATATAATTATCCAATAAAGAATTGTTTTAAGAAACTACAATTTTGTATTTACTGAATCTAATGAAAATGTCATTACTGTCATTAATTTTTAAAAAATCGAATGAATTGTTTTTGTTTTGTTCTATTTTTTATACCCTTGCAGAGGGTATTATAATTTTGGTCAAAAGTGTGCAATGCAGTGAAGGAGACATCTCGCGACCTGAGTTGATATAAGCATGTCCGTCTGTCTGTTTCTTCGCCAACTAGACTCTCAGTTTTAAAGATATCGAATTGAAACTTTGCACACATCCTTCGCTCCTTTGCACGCAGTATATGAGTCGGGACGGCCGGTATCGGCCGACTATATCCTAAAGCTGTCATATAGCTGAACGATTGGAAATGCCATAACTTTGGTGCTTTTAAGGTGATTGGGATTTTTTATGGGTTTTATATTTGGCCAATTAATCCGACCTACCAAATTTCATATGGATCGGCCGACTATATCATATAGCTGCCATATAACTGAACGATTGGAAATGCTATACCTTTGGTGTTTTTGAAGTTAGGAAGTTGGGATTTTTTATGAGTATTAAGAATGCATCATATGAATGACTTTGGAGAATATAATTTACAGAATATTCTGCAAGGGTATATCAACTTCGGCTGCGCCCGAAGTTAGCTTTCCTTTCTTGTTTTAATGTTAAAATAATATAAATAAAATATTATAAAGATTAATTTTTAAATTTGTGTAAACAAATTTACAATACCTATTATTTACCTACAACGCCAAAAAAAAGTGCCACATTGTAAATTTTTATACCCGTTACTCGTAGAGTAAAAGGGTAGATGGTATTCCAGAAAAGTATAAAGTATTCGGTCAATATCTATACACCAAAAATTTTCAAATTTAACAATTATTTTAGAAGTTATTAGCAATTTTAAGTGTTAATTATAACGTCACTTGAGAAACAGAGTACATAAATTTCAGAAAGTAAAAGAGCTGTTAGCAGTGGCTTGTGCTCTGTGCTAAAAGTGTTAGCATTGACGCCAGCAGGTGCACTCAGCTGAAATGATATTAATTTTGATTATGGTTAGCTAAGTAACCGGGATTTTAAAGCCGCGACACTTCGACTTTGTTTTAATCTTAAAGCTAAAAATTTAATAGAGACTTCAATAAAATTAAATATTTTATTTATGATAATTGAAGCTATTGGATTACTAGAGGCCACTCGGAGTTTCAGAGTTTTGTCTGACGGTTTTTCCGATATGCAGACTGTAAATACAACAATAGTTGAAGATTGTTAATTCCCCAATTTTCATGGCGTGTAGATCCACGTTTGTTTATGTTGGTTTGTTTTGACCTTTTTTTTATAATAATTGAAGCTATTGGATTACTCGAGCTCATACGTTGGTTTTATTTCCTACTATAACACAACGTTTTTTCCACTTAACTTTCATCACACTCACTGGGGAGGTAACCCCGCCTATTATAAAAAAAAGGTCAACACAAACCAACATATTTTATTTATGATTAAAATAGCACTATATATTTTGTATTTAATTTTTGAGAGTAATATTGCATACCGTTCCACTTTTAATTATTTATTTATTCTTTTACTAAAATCGTACATATGTCTTTGCCTTTTTTAGGAAACGCGTTGTCCTGCAAGGAAACCTTTAGTTTACTTTTCTACGAGTTCGATGCTGCCACCCGAGAGCCGCCTCCTTGGCAAACCGACAGTTACAGGCTTATTGCTCGCATCGCGGCTGGAGAGGGCCGCTTCAATCAAAACTCTGATGTAGATATAAACACCGAGGTAAAAAGCATAGCCGTAAACAAAAAAGGCGTTTACTTTGCGTTTAGAGATCAAGGCGCTTGTATAAGTGTTCTGGCAGTAAAAGTCTATTATATTACGTGTCCGGCTGTCACCGAGAATTTGGCACATTTCAACGAAACACCCACGGGAAGGGAAATAACTATTATCGAGAAGCAAAATGGAACTTGTGTCGAAAACGCAGAACCCTATGAGGCACCAACGTACCTTTGCAAAGGTGATGGCAAATGGACAATTCTTACTGGGGGCTGTCGTTGCAAGGCTGGATTTGAACCAAATGATTTGAATAAAACATGCACAGGTCAGTACTGTTAAAGATTTTTTCCCAAACTATATATATTATTTCTATTATTGGAATGATAAAAAAGGAGTTAAAATCTTTGGTAAACGCCCTAAAACTTTTTAAGTTTCCATACTTTCAAAAAATATAAAAAAATAGAAAGCTTGTCCCTTGTTTTAATAATTTTTTCCTATTTTTTGAAAAAAATCAGACCTAACAATTAGACCTAACGCTATAGTCGAGTGCCTCGATTATTAGATACCCGTTACTCAGCTAAACAACTTTAGATTTAGCATTAACATAATGTGAATTGGAGTGACCACAGGAAAAAAGGACAAAAAGTTCAAATTATCAATTTGAATTAGGCGATCTCTTAGCGCTGGCAGCTTTACAGCACGAGCATCAGCACCAGCGCTGCTTTAGCGCAGGCAGGCATACGCCATTGTTTGACTCAGATCTCGAATTTGGCTAACTTGGTTTGATTTGCATAGTTCTTGGGATATAGTTCGGTATTGACAAATGAAAACCATCGGAATTTCCATTAATAGAAATCCTTATCGAGAATTAACGTTGACTGTGTTGAGCACCTTGGCCAGCTGTTCCAAAGTCATCCGTTAGATGGCGCCATGAAAGGCGGAAATGTAGGCGCTAGCCAGGCTTAAGCGTTTAATGGGTTTTTGGGCGTTAGAGTGGGCGTGGCAAACTTTTATTAGGCCAATCGATAGGTATTGACGAAACAAATACATATCAATTAAAATTTTCATAATAGCATCAAAACTATGGCCACAGCTTGTGGCTTGTGGGCGTCAGAGGGGGCGTGGCACCATTTTAAAACAAACTTGCGCTGCGTAGGAACTCCTAAAATCTACATGCAAAATGCCAATCTTCTAGCTTTTATAGTTTCCGAGATCTTAGCGTTCATACGGACGGACAGACAGACGGACAGACGGAGAGACGGACATGGCTAGATCGACTCGGCTAGTGATCCTGAACAAGAATATATATACTTTATAGGGTCGGAAACGCTTCCTTCTACCTGTTACATACTTTTGCACGAATACAATATACCCTTTTACTCTACGAGTAACGGGTATAAAAATATATGGAAAAGGAGGGATTAATTTTTATTAAAGCATTTGGAAAATGTTTTACCTTTTCTTCATATAGATACGCAAATACCTTATTCCTTACTTACTGGTGCCTGTCCAAAAACTGGTCCAACACAGTTTATAACATAGAACTGGGCAGAGAAAATATTTTAAGAACTGCAGCTCTTATTTTGTTAGTTTTTTGGGATCGACTATTTATTACGGTCACACATTTCTTATATTGATTTGGCGATCGTTCAGATCAGTTTATTACATTTTGGCAAAGTATTCGATTCTCAAAATCTGTTTTTATACCCTTGCAGAGGGTATTATAATTTTGGTCAGAAGTTTGTAACGCAGTGAAGGAGACGTTTCCGACCCTATAAAGTATATATATTCTTGATCAGGATCACCTCCTGAGTCGATATAGCCATGTCCGTCTGTCCGTCTGTCCGTCTGTCCGTCTGTCCGTCTGTCCGTCTGTCCGTCTGTTTCAATACCGTTTGCGAGCTCAGTTTAAAAGCTAGCGATCTGAAACTTTCACACTCGTCCTAAAACATGTGTACGCAGATCAAGTTTGAAAATCGCCCCGATCGGACGTCTATATCCTATAGCTCCCATAGGAACAATCGGATATATCTTGCCAGAATTGATGATATTTCGCGCAGTGTAAAAGCTTTTGACATGAATCTTTCCAAATCGTATTTTTTTATGCATACCTTGATCAGGGTAAAAGCGCGTGGCGATCGGACGTCTATATCCTATAGCTCCCATAGGAACAATAGGGTAAAATCGGTCCAAATTTGATGTTTTTCAGAATATTTCGCGCTGTGTAAAAGCTATTGCTATAAATTTTTTCAAATCGTATTTTTTTATGCATTCCTTTATCAAGGTAAAAGCGCGTGCTGATCGGACGTCTATATCCTATAGCTCCCATAGGAACAATCGGATATAACTTTCAAGAATGGAAGATATTTCGCGCAGTGTAAAAGCATTTAACATAAATCTTTCCAAATCTTATTTTTTTATGCATACCTTGATCAGGGTAAAAGCGCTTGGCGATCGGACGTCTATATCCTATAGCTCCCATAGGAACAATTCGGTGAAATCGGTCCAAATTTGTTGGTTTTCTGAATTTTTCACGTAGTGTGTAAGCTACTGACATAAATTTTTCCAAGTCTTATTTATTTACGCATATCTTGATTAGGGTAAAAGCGCTTGCCGATCGGACGTCTATTTCTTATAGCTTCCGTAGGAAAAATAGTTAAAGGCTGCGAAAGTATCCCTTTTTTTCTATTTTATATGACATTTTTGCAGTATAAAAGCAATTGACATCAAACGACGCAAATCTAGTTTATTTATGTATACCTTATTCCTATCGCTACTTTTTCAGTTTTAGCAATTTCGGCAAAGTCTGCAAGGGTATTAAAACTTCGGCTTGCCGAAGTTAGCTTCCGTCCTCGTTTTTAATAAATTTTGAACTGTGCATCGACACGATTTCAGTCAAAATAATTTTTGACAATTTTCCTTGTATGTGAATACGTGATCTTAAAAAGTTTAAGAAAAAACGAAATCCAATTATTTTAATTTTTCTCAATCATCATATAAAGTCTACATGGCGGTACGTACGAGAAAAAGGACTTTAATTTTTTCTCTAAATTAGGTTCAAAAATGTTAACATTTTATTAGCGAACTGCTTTTTCTTCTTTTTTTAAATGATTTATTGTTTTCATTTTCCTAATTTCAGAATGTCCGCTTGGAACATTTAAATCCCCTGAAGTAACAAAGTGTACGCAGTGTCCACTGAATTCGAATTCCTTAAAGACTGGATCTCCATTTTGCAAGTGTATATCAGGATATTATAGGCATCCGAATGATGGCCGACATATGCCTTGCTATAGTCCACCAGCTGCACCTACAAATGTTACGTTATTGTTTGTCGACCAAACAAGTGCTATTATATCCTGGAGCGCCCCAATCAAAAATGAAACACATTCGAACAAAGCGCAGACAACAAAATATCACAGTAATATTGTGTACAAGATTCGGTGCAACATGTGCAGCCCAAACGTAATGTACAACCCCTCAACAGACACATTTAACGAAACGAAAATAACACTAACAAATCTGGAACCAGTAACGACTTACACTGTGCAGATACACGCAACGAATAGCGTGTCACATCTTACCGATTCAAGCCGGAACTCCAACGAATCGTCACTGACAGCAATCAATGATATAACATTTTCTAATGCGTCGTTTTTCAACATTCCGTTAGATTTGAACGAAATAAAGACCGGTTACGCCGACATTGTTTTTACAACTGAGTCAGTTTTGCTCTCGACAGTATTTAACTTACGTATATTGGCAATAACCAGTAAGAATGCTGAGTTAGAGTGGGACAAGCCCGTTCAAAATGATTCTCCACTTGAGTTTTATGAAGTGCGTTGGTTTCCCAAGGCTGAATTAGAAGCCATTAATAAAACAGCTTTAAATACAAAGGAGACAAAGGCACATATAGAAGGCCTGCTGGAAAACACTGAATATGGATTTCAAGTTCGATGTAAAACGATAAATGGCTTTGGTTCTTATAGTAATATGATTTATGCACAAACTCTTCAATCCGTAGGCTCAGGTAAATGTTATCCTCTATTATGGTGACGATAAATACTTATTTTGTCTAACCATTAACAGTTTACGAAGATTCTGTGCAAATTCGATTTATTGCTGGAGCCATTGTGACAGGCGTCCTATTTTTGGTCATTTTCATAATAGCTACAGTATATTTCATGAGATCCAAGCATCAGGATGAACTTGATAAAAAATCTACAAATCATTTGCCTTTACCATTGGACTACGCTAGCAACGAAGGTAAGTGTATTTTTGTAAAAGTATATTTATATTTACAATTTGGAGTCGTTTATACAAAATAAATTAAAATCAAGATAATTACGCTTTACCTTGATTTAAGATATACTCCTTACTGAATACTCCGTCCACTTATTAATAATATTGTTTATGTGGGTGCTCGATTTTCTATATACTGGGTTATATATAATAATCTAAAATGCATTTTCGCTTTCGTTAATTCTTCATTAAAACCGAATTTTAAGTTTACGAGAACAGCGAAAGTAACACCGCGCGGAGAGCGTTAATAATCTGCGTTGCAAGTTTACATACAACGAAATTGTTAAGTAGGCGAATAAAAAACCGGGGTCGGGCAAAATTGCTTCGATGGCGATGCTGACGACCAGCTGACCCAATCCAAGCGACTGACAAAAACTCAGCCGCCGGATTGGCAAACTCCGGACGCCCACATCCGCCGAAACGCTACAAATTAAATACAGAATATACGTTGCTAGTTGTGGCTTTTTGTTGTTTCTTACACTGATGTTGCACAGTCTCTACTGTTCTAGTCGGAAATCAAACTTCAATTAACATTGCTCCGAGAAATTAAAATGCACAAATAGAGATTAAAAATTAACTTGTATCAAAAACTTTAAGAAATATGGACCCAAGCTAAAGAAAGAGCATTCATAATTTGTGAGAAAAATTCACGGACAACGAGGCGAACGTTTAAAGGAACACAAATTACTTAAAATTCACAGAGGATCTTGGACGGTCTTGAAGTACTGATACAAGGAACTAGACTCCGCTCTAAAAGTTTGGTCGGTTATAGGCAGCCAAATTCTACTGAAATTAGTGGCAAAAGGTTAGCTTCACATTGCCTTCGACATAGAAAGAACGCTAAAAGAGTACGCGACAGCGAAGAGGCAAGCCTCTAATGTCTTTTAAAATCATTGTGGACACAAGAAAAATATGTCGCCTTACCCGCAGCACATATGTATGTGCAGCTACCAAGAATCAACATCCCTGAAAAAGTTTAAAATTGGAGAATATTCTGTGATCGATTTTCAAGCAGAGTTTACCAAACAGTCTGCAACAGCGCAAAATCACTACACGGGTTATACATCACCACTATAGAATCCCTCGCCTCATTAAAGGGACTGTTGATGTATCAACGTGGGATCCGTTGCTGGTCGTCATTAATTATAATATTGACTTTAAATTCGTCAAAAATTTAAACACAAAAGTTGGTTCCATATGGACAGCTACGCCACGAAGATTGTCAAACGTGTAGTCTGCTCTGAGTCAAATAATTGACTGGCTATGGCTTTTTGCAACAACTCTGGGAAACAAAACTAGATCAGGATGACGAGCTATCAAACGAACTCCAAACAGAGATAAGGAAATTACCGTAATGATATACATACTTTAAATTTTTTATATCTTTGTTTATGTCTCGAAGCGAGCATACGGCGACTACACAACGTTGCAGTTTTATTATGCTCGAAATCCGCTGGACACACCCACCACACTTTTGTGGCAAATTGAATAGTCAAATTAAGGCAGTCACAAGCCAGAAACAATGGTGTCAAGTATAATCGGCCAAAAAATTAAGAGACAATAACTAAATAGTTCTATGTTCCACTATTTCTACATTGACCAAAAAGTAATGGTCGTGTGAATTTTTCTTGTAACCTATCGGTGGGCTATATCAAAATTTGTATAGAATCGGTCTCATATCATTACTTTTATTTTCCGTAAGCTCCTCGTGTGAGTACTTCCTATTTTGTGAAAAAATAAGCAAAACCACTAAAATTTTGTATTTTGGTTTTGTGGTACGCTCACGCAAATAAAAGTATAGTGACATACATTTTGCTTTTCTGGTAAAAAAAAAGTAAAGGAGTTCGACGATAACCCTTCTTTGAAGCTTCTCCACAAAGGTAGTACAACTGGAATCGGTTAGCAACTTAACCCCAGACACTTTTAAACAGCTTTGCGAAGATTCTTCAGACGCCGGTGAAGGTGTAAAACTGTTCATTTACCAACTCAAAGAATTGGAAAATTCTATCTTGAATGTTAAGGCAAGGGACCATAATTTAAATTATTGCACCAAACTGCAAGTTGTAGTTAAATTCGTCATACCACGAAAGCGGTGACATACGTAGAGCTTTTACTTGTCACGATCACAGCAGCAACATCGCTCACATTTGACCAGCTCATAGGAGAAAAAGGCAATCCTTGATTCTCGACCTATCACACACATGACCAACGATCCAATAGATATTACAATGCTCACCCCAGGACATTGCCTTATTGGGAAATCCAAAGTGCTGTCAAGCTCTGGGAGTTGGTGTCTAGATGGAAACACGCCTTATGGATCTAATGCGCAAGTGAATACTTAAAAGAGATTCCGGCTCGATATAAATGAAAACCAGTCGAATTAAACACGCGGGAAGGACTACTGAGAAGGGCAATGGGACTAATTAATAAGACTTATCATCCTGTTCGGGTAGTCTACATCAATATAGAAAGAAAATTCACCGACACAGAATCCGAATATTAAACTACTTATTCATTTTTTTAAATACACTCAGCTGATTATAAGTCCCGTACATCAAACAGAATTGATTGGTTAAAATATAAAAAGATAGATACCACGTTAACCTAGGTCCAAGGATCGACAGCTCGTAAATAGTCTTCGTGGTAAGATTCCAAAACTGTATAACCAAAAAGTGAGACATGAAGGTAGACGTACTAGGGAAGTGTCCTTGTCCAATGTCTTTATCTATATACAGAATACACCCAAGAATCATGCAAACATTCATCTTGCCTACGATACAAATTTACTAATCCGACATTAATGATAAAACGAGAACGGAAGCTAACTACGACACGCCAGAGTCTTAATACACTTGCCGTCATAACAAAAATTGATGACAGCGTGCACTGCACGAATATAATACAGATAAATAAAATTTGGTATATTTTCTTATTTTTTTGTTCTGCATTACTTTAAAATAGGTTTCTCCTTAAATTTTGATTATGGTTGCAGACAAAGTCGCGTAGAGTAATACTATTAAATAAATAAAAATGAAAAGTCTTGTTAATAAAATTGTAGTCTTCGTCAATTTGGGCACAACAAACAGAAATAATCATCTTTATTTAGCTTTGAAAATAAAGTGCATAATATATAAATAAATATATAATATAATAAATATATAAAAATAAATAAATATATAAATAAATATATTTTAAAAATATGTTTGAGTCTATCCGAAAAAAAATTAAATCGTGCCAAGAGAAACACTATTGTTATTTAAAAAAATGTAGGTTATTAAAATTGTATTATATTTGTTACTTTTAACTGACTGCTTATTTACTTTTCGGCTTGCTGATGTAATATATTCTAGGTGTCATAGGTCGGATGCCCGACTATAGATTTCGTACTTGTACTTTTCCACTTTAAAAACATAATCAATTCTATTTTCAATACAATACAATATTATTCTTATTTTTATTTTTAGTTAATTCTATGGATACTACTCCAATTGTCAAAACCCTTCACTTAAACGGTATATCTTTTCGTAAATTTATATGTTTTATTTTATGTTATTTTTTAAGTCTGACTAAGTGGTTAATGGCATATTTCTTAGTATTCATTTGTATACCCTTGCAGGAGTGAACAATTTGCAACGCAGTGGGGAGACCTTAAACTATAATAGAAGTAAATACTTGATCAACATCAACAGGCGAGTCGATCTAGCCATGACCTTCTGCCCGTCCTTTTCTACATCAAGTTAAGATATTTGGAATGCTCAAAGTTCACAAAATTATTATTTTGATTGAATGTAGTATATAGGTCTGAACTGGCTTGATCGGACGACTAAATCTTATTGAAACATTCTGTAAAAATAATGGAAAAAATCATAACGTAGTTGATATTACTTCGACAAATAATAATATTTTCATAAGATCGGTCGACTATCATATATATGTCATACTCATTATCCAAAAGCTAATAGGAAAAAAAATTCGTCGGTTTTTAGCATTTTTTTTTGCAATTCTCAAAGGACTATATTATATCACTCACATAGGAACGGTCGACGATTTTATTGGAAAAATAAAAACCACTTAATTTTTGTCAAAAATACATAAAAATTAATGTATAATCGTTTTACAGAATGTTACATTTTTGTTACAGCTGCAATGGTATATAAACTTCGGCTTACCGAAGATAGTATTTTTTCTTGTTTTTATGTTATGTTATGTTTTATACTTTAAGGGTATTTTAATTTCAGTCAAAAGTTTAAAACGAAGTGAAAACGACATTTTTGACCATATACAATATAACATATATGGGATAGAAACAGTTATCATTTCTACAAGGTGCGTTCCAAAGTAAACAGGACTTCTAAAAAAAACAGAACAAATGGTTTTCGTAAAAATCAATGTATTTTATTTAAAAATTTTGCACGGTCCAAAAGCATGTCGACCAAGTGTTTAGATCGTTGGCCGGTATGGCCTCCAGTATACCAGTGCAAGCCGTCTCTACGTCTGCATAACGCTTTCCTTTTTTGGGCAAATACATTTTTCCGAAAAGGAAGAAGTGGCACGGCTGCAAATCAGGTGAATACGGGGAGTGGTTAATGGTTAAAATGTGATTTTTGGTCAAATAATCGGTCACAAGCGTCGATCGATGCGACGGCGCATTATCGTCCAACAAACGCCATCTTTCATCTTCGCGATATTAGGCCCCAACACTTTGAATGCCGCTTAGAATACCGCATTAACGTTTTGGACGGGTGGAACAAATTTTTTGTGGACAATACCCTTGGAATCGAAAAAACAAATCAGGATTATCTTCACTTTTACCACCATTCTCGATTTTTTTGTGTTTCAGCCCGTCCGTTGCCTTCCTTTTGGCGATTCGTTTCGGGATCATATTGGAAACAATCACAATATTGAAAAGGAAGTTTTTGTCCCTTTTGACCTCTTTAATGATGTCCTTAGCATGTTGAATTCTGAGCAATTTGTGGTCGTCAGTCAATTTATGCGGAACAAACCGTGCACACACCTTTTGTAAGCACAAATGCTCAGTCGAAATGCGATAAATCGATGTTTTGAAGATGTTCAATTCCATTTCCATGAATTTCAATTTTTTTTGATTTTTGATGAATTTACGCACAGTTTCGATGGTATTTTCGGTGATCACGAATTTCGATTGGCCCACATGTTGATCGTCATTTACGTCCTCACGACAATTTAAAAACGTTGAAACCAATCACCTTGTATAAAGTATTCTATAACTTTTATTATTATTTTAAAATGAACAAATTGTAGAAAAAAAGGTTTAATTCATATACTTTTACTATTTTCAACCATAAGTAGTTTTTATTTGTAAGCTTTAAGAAATTATTTATTTCTCATAATGATTTTTGGCGACCTTTCAATTTGTCTTTTAAATATTATATATTTGGCCTACGCCTCGGTATCCGTATTCAGGTTTAGTTTTCTCCTGAAATATTTTGTCAGGAATTTTTGTCAGTGGTTGAAATAAAAAAAAATTATAATACCCTCTGCAAGGGTATAAAAATTGTATTTTCTATGTCACTATACGAGGTGTGTTCAAAAAGTAAGGTGACTTTTCAAATTTCGCGGGCAACATATTTTCGATTATCGATTTTTTTGTTTTGTTATATTGGTACACTCTTCCCTAACATCTGTACCAAGTTTCAATGGAACATCCTCTTTTGTTTGGTTGTGAGAGGCGTAAAGTTACAAGTTATTTTGCGAGCTCGGCGATTTTTTTGCTATCGAAAAATATGGATCAAAGGATTTGCATCAAATTTTGTGTAAAAAATAAAATTAAGTGCTCTGAAACACTTGAAATGTTGACAGTGGCATACGGTGAAACTGTTCTGAGTAAAAAAAATGTGTACAAGTGGTACAAACTCTTCCAAGATGGCCGGGAATAAACAGGCTTAATACGAAGAAGATCCAAAATAAGAGAGCTTTCTGTTAAAGTGGGACAGAATATGAGGTTTGACTTGGAAATGGTGTAAGAATAAGGCGATGAATAATGTAAAGTAGAGTAAGTCGTTTGAAAAAATTGGGCAAATAAATCGGCTATTGCCTGATCTGTAGTTGCCGTCATGTTTTCGAACGACAGCGAGGAAGGAAAAGAATTAGATTTACGCTTGGTGTTAACAAAATTATAAAACTGTTTCGGGTCCTGAGAGAACTGGACCTTACAACGGTTTATGTAACTATTATAACACTGAGCATTAAGCACGGTAAATCTTGACCGAGCACTTAAATATCTAGTAAAAACAGATTGAGAACCGGTATTTTTATATTTCTTAAAAAGTCTGGACTTTTCATTTCTTAAGTGTGTCAACTCTTTGCTTTGCAAAAAATGAGTTTATTGCAGTGTAAAAAACATTAACTGCATCGGACATATTAATGCATAAGTAAAGATCAGACCAATTAAAGCCAGAAATAAAATTATTTAGCCTCAGAAAGTCTCCCTTGCGAAAACAATGCATTCGTTTGGATTTTTCTGATTTTTCTTCTATAACTCTACCCGTATCAAATGAAAGTTCGATTGTTGGGTGATATGGATCTTCAGGTTGCGTGAGTGGTACTACTCTGGACAGAAACACACCTTCAGGATTTGATACAAAACACAAATCAAGTAGGCGACCTAATGAATTTCGAACATGGTTTACTTGAGATAGAGATATGTCAAGCAGGCCATCAATAAAATAAATAAATGCTGTGCTAGTAAGACATTCGATCCATCCTCAGTGGACCAAGTAACTCCAGGTATATTAAAATCACCTAGAACTATCAACTGATCCCTATCGGAAAGCTTATTTACAACGGACTTAATAACGGATAGGTGATTTAAATAATCAGGAAGTTCAGACAACGGCGGAATATATGAGCAAGTTATGTATATAAAGTTACCAGGAAGCGATAACCTTACACAAATAAATTCAATGGTATTGAATTCATCAAAAAATAACTCCTCAGATGGGAAGTTTGAATCAACTCCAATTAAGACTCCACCTCCCCGTCTAGAGGGACGGTCATACCTATATATTGTGTACTTACCTGGAAAAACTTCGGAGCTAAAGATCTCCGGCTTTAACCAGGTTTCTGTGAACACAATAATATGAGATGCAAAGGAAAGGCTATCAGAATACAATTTAGTGAGTTTGCTACGCAAACCTCTTGCATTCTGATAGGAAAGAAGGAGGTTAGAAGTTAGTTTTTTGAAATTGGTACAGTGGTTTGGCCTCGACTAGGAAGTTTTACTCCCACGGGCCCCTTCTTCTTTATCTTAGCCTCGAACTCTTTTACAACCATATTATCCGGCCAAAAGTCGCCCGAGCATATGGCTTCAAAAAGCTCGTTAGGGACAGTTATCTTGAAAGATGAAATGTGTCTAGCATAAGAAAACTTAAACTTTTCCACCTTTACACTATTACAATCGGCTTTATTTTTTTCTTGTATATAAGACAATACATCAGAAGATGTTTGATCAGGGGAAAGCCGAGAAACGAAAATTTGTTTCTTTAATGGAACCACTAAAAGGGATTTTGTGGAGCAGACATTGTTTCTGCAAAACCAACTTGAGCCGGTTGTCCGGACTCAGTAGTCTACATTCTGAGAGATAGGTGGATCCCCTAATTGTGAAGCCACTACGGACAAATCGGAATTCTTAGAAGTCCCTGGTTGCATGCATTCTGCAACGGATTCGGACGTTGATGCACTATGATCAGCGCAAACAAGTGGCCCTTACGACACCAAGCAGTGCTTGTTACGCGCGGAGCCTAATAGGCGTAAAAACGAGATCGCGAGAAGTTAAAAGCACAATGTAGAAGCGGACAGACTAAGATTACAAATACGTACGAGACTAATACTAATACTAATTTTGTGCTAGGTAAGATAAAATTAATGATTTTAGGCTTGGCAAAGAGTCGGTAGTAGAAATAATGTGGTATAGTTTATTATAGTCGTTACACAGTACTCTAAACGGTTCATGCATATCAAAGTTAGATCTACAAATATTTAATGTAAGAGGAATATAGTTCCTGGTAATTCTATTAGGCACGGAGAAGCTTATGCGACCCAGTAACTCGGGACTCTCCACATCCCCGTGAATGAGTTTATAGATAAAAGTTGTGCCAAGCATCGTTCTACGGTTTACTAAGGATGGTAGATTAATTAGGAGAAGTCTACTAGAGTAGGATGGTAAAATAAGGCTTGCATTCCAGTTAAGGCCCCGTAGAGCAAATAATAAAAAGTTCTTTTGCACAGACTCTATCCGGTCTATATGTACACCATACTGAGGACTCCAAACTGCAGAATAGTACTCCAGGATTGGACGGACTAGTGAAATGAAGAGAGTCTTTGTAACATAGGGATCATCGAATTCCTTTGACCACCTTTTAATAAATCCAAGTACTCCCCTGGCTTTATTCACCATAGACGTAATATGGTCACAAAACTTAAGTTTAGGGTCAAGGAGGACGCCAAGGTCATCAACATGCGTAATTCTAGACAACGCGCAACCACCCAGCGTATACGTTGCATATTGTGGGTTCACCCGAAAAAATGTCATTACTTTGCACTTAGCGCTATTTAAATCCAAAAGATTTTCACAACACCATGTTTGAAAAGCGTTTAGGTCAGATTGTAAGTCTGAACTGCTAGAAATTTCGTTATATTGCAGGCATAACTTAACGTCATCTGCGTACATAAGGACACGCGACTTTGTCAAGACTAGAGGGAGATCGTTTATAAATAAAGTAAAAAGAAGTGGGCCAAGGTGGCTTCTTTGTGGGACGCCTGAAGTAACTCGGATCAAATCAGAGAGTTTTTAAAGAGGACTCGTTGAGTCCTACCACTCAGATAACTTGAGATCCATGTTAGAAGATCACATGGAAACCCTAATAAGTCTAGCTTTAATACAAGTAGCGAGTGATTTACTGAATCAAACGCTTTACTAAAGTCAGTGTAAACTACGTCAGTCTGCATGTTCTTTCTAAAGCCATTTATTACAAAAGACGTTAGCTCCAAGAGGTTTGTCGTCGTAGATCTTCGCCTTATAAATCCATGTTGACATGGAGATATAATCGATCTACAAAGATGTTGCAAATGGGGTGTAATAGTGTTTTCGAAAAGCTTTGGGATGGCGGATAATTTGGATATGCCTCTGTAATTACTTGTATTGCATTTATTTCCTTTCTTATGAAGGGGAATGACAAATGACTCCTTCCAAATAAGTGGGAAATGAGATGTTTTTAAAGACAAGGTAAACAATTTGTACAGAGGTCTACACAGACAGTACCTCAGCACGCAGCCTGGAACTCCGTCCGGACCCGGTGAATAGACAGGCTTAACTTTATGAAGATCCAAGAGAAGGGAGCTTTCGCTTAACCTCGGACAAAAAATCAAGCTCGACTTGGGTATGGCATTTGAATAAGACGGATTTGGACGGGATGAAACAGAATATGTTGTCTGGAAAAACTGGGCAAATAGATCGGCAATTGCCTGATCAGAATTTGCCGTAGAGTTTTCGAATGATAGTGATGCAGGGTAACAGGCTGATTTACGCTTAGTGTTAACAAAATTATAAAACTGTTTTGGATCTTGTGAAAATTGGACCCTACAACGAGTCAAATAGCTTTTATAACACCGGGCGTTAAGCACGATAAAATTTGACCGAGCCCTTAGGTACCGAGAGAAGGCAGATTGTGAACCGCACATTTTAAATTTATTGAAAAGTCTGGACTTTATATTTTTTAGGTGTGACAACTCTTTATTAAACCATGGAGGTTTATTTGAAATTGACGGATAGTATAACGGAACACACAGATAAAAGAAGGAATTCAATGCATTATAAAAGATATTAACGGCCTTAGCCACGTTAGTGCATGAATAAAATTCGGACCAGTCATAGCCGGATATAAAAGTATTTAAAAGATGAAAGTTTGCCTTACGAAAGCAGCGGGTTCGTTTAACCGACTTTTCGGATTTTTTATTCAGCTCTGTTCTTGCGTCTACAGTCAGCTCTAGAGTTGGATGATCTTCTGGTTGTGTAATTGGTGACGTTCTTGATAGGCAAACGCCTTCTGAATTTGAAACAAAACACAAGTCCAGTAAACGTCCTAAGGAGTTCTTAACATGGTTCACTTGGGATAGCGCAATGTCAAGCAAGCCGTCAATAAAGTCATGCTGCGCTAAAGGAAGTAAAATATTAGAGTTTTCGTCAGGGGACCATGTCGCACTAGGTATATTAAAATCACCTAATACAATTAACTGATCTCGATCCGACAGTTTTTTGGAAATGGACTGAATAACGGAAAGGTGATTTGCGTAAATAGGGAACTCAGATGATGGTGGGATATATGAACAAGTAATATATACAAAACTACCGGGAAACGATAATTTTATACCTAGGAATTCGATGTCATAAAATTCTTCGAAAGTTAGTAATTCAGACGAAAAGGTGGAGTCGACAGCAATCAGGACTCCACCTCCCCGTCTGGACTGACGATCAAGCCTATAAATTGTGTACTTACCCGGGAGAATTTCGGAGCTAAGAATATCCGGCCTTAACCAGGTCTCTGTACATACCATAATATTATATGGAAAATAAAAACTATCCGAATACAATTTAGTCAGCTTACTAAGTAAGCCTCTTGTATTCTGATAGCAAAGCAGAAAAGAGGAAGCTAGTTTTTTGGGACAGAAGAGGATGTGGAGGGCGCTGGGGATGGTTCTTTAATGGTGTTTTCCATTTCCCCTGAACTATTCTTTTTTCTCTTAGCTTCGTACTCTTTTACAAATATGCCCTCGGGCCAGAAACTGGTGGAACACACAGATGCAAAAAGAGCACAAGGAATACCAATCTTAAATGATGATACTTTCCTAGCATAAGAAAATTTAAATTGTTCGACCTTCAAATCATCAACTTGGATTTTGTTACGGATATAAGCCGTAATATCCAATGATGAGAGGTCTGAGGCGAGCCGTGAAACAAATACATGTTTTAGCTGGGGCACCCGAACACAAGTAACCGTTTTTGGTACAACACATGCAACCCTTTTTGGTACTACAGAATTTGTATCTGTACTACCAGTATCGGCCGGTAATCCGGACGTTAAGTCTACATGAGGTGTTGGGGCCACTACTTTATTTTGATCGGACAGAGCGGAAGTACCTAGCGGAGCCACATCGATTCCAGCAACTTCGGATACCGAATCACTTTTTGCCCCCGATCTTTGTACCATTTGAGTGGCGCCTAAGATTGGCAGCTGAGCTGGAGTCGAATGTTCGGATACCGAATCTTTTTTAGCTGCTGATCTTAGCAACATTTGAGGGTTTGCTGAAATCAGCTGCTGATCCGCCGGAATGCTCTGTTGTTCTTTTGATTTCGGTTGCGGGGTGTTCCCCTTTTGCTCCTTACCACCAGCGGCTTTTTTGCGCTTAGGGGACTCTTCTAATAGCTTACGACTATTAAACTGCGAGTCCAGCGCAGAGAGGAGATCATCAGCTCGGCGAAAACTATCTCTAGCCACTCCGAAACAGCTAATCAGCCCCATCAGGCCGCCTTTAGTTTGGCGCATGAACGATTTCATCTTGTTCGCAACCTCGACACAAGCGTCACAACAAAACTGCAAATTGGGCCCCTTTGAAAGGTCATCACTTGTGCGGCCAGTAAAACCGGCGCACTTGGTGTGCACCAAGCAGACAAAATTTTTATTATTCATTTTATTTATTTACCACTGTACCAAGAAAGCGAATTGAAATTTATAAACGAGCAGTTATAAGTACCGCAAGAGCGCAGAAACTGCACGCTTAGAACTTTCAAAGCAAAGAGAGAAAGAGAGTGGGAGCGTAAATAATTTAAAGTGCATGCACAAAAGAGAAACGGCGGGGATATAAGAAAAGAAAACACAGATAAGAATTACGAAAAAACTAAAACAAATTTATTAGTATTAAATACAAAGTGCACTCGCGAAGCGAATGGAGTTTAAATTTATGTTTAAATAAACCGGACGAGAATTAAAATTGTTTTGATGAAACCCACCGATGGGAATAAACGAAAACAAAATGCAAAATTCGAAGCGCAGAAAAAAAAACACGACCGTTCACTTTGAAAGTCAAAGACGATATATTCTAGCCTTTATTCATTAAACATATCCTGTGGAGCTAAAGTGAACCAAGTATTATTAATAAAGACTATAGAAGGCAGGCCAGATGTTTCCAAACAAGAATCTAAGACAAATTCATTAAGATTTTCCCTATACTTGCGATGTAAATATCCGTTTTATAAGTGCCGAACTTAATCCAAATTTGACAACTTTATACAGTTTTTAAGGACACAAAAAGAAATCTCTTCACAGAAGTCTTGAGTAGCTGCATGAATATTCCCATCGTTCACAGTCGGTAGATGTACCAAAATTTATAAATTTTCAAAAGCTGCTCGAATTTAGCTAAATACAAGAAAGGAAAGCTAACTTTGGGCGGAGCCGAAGTTGATATAATCTTGCAGAATATTCTGTAAATTATATTCTTCAAAATTATTCATATGATGCATTCTTAATACTCATAAAAAATCCCAACTTCCTAATTTAAAAACACCAAAGTTATGCCATATACAATCGTTAAGTTGTATGTCAGCTATAGGATATAGTGGGCCGATCCTTATTAAATTTGGTAGATCGGATCGATTGGCCAAAAATAAAACGCATAGAAAATCTCAACAGCTTAACTTTATAAACACCAAAGTTATGGCATTTCCGATCAATCAGTTATATGGCGGCTATAGGATATAGTCGGCCGATCCCAGCCGTTCCGACTTATATAATAATTCGATATCTTTAAAACTGAGAGACTAGTTCGCGTAGAAACAGACGGACAGGCGGACATGCTTATATCAACTCAGGACGCGATCCTGATCAAGAATATATCTGGGAAATAATGGTATACAAACGCGAAAATTTGTATTTGATTCTTTTTTTCATAGTTAATGATAGTGATGAAATACAAACGCGAATACAATTTGTATTGATCTGATGATGATCAAACAACTGTTTTGCAAAAAAGAATAAACTCCTTTTTCGTTTTCCATTGTTTCGCCAGTAATCGCAACCTTTGTATGTAAAGCTGCTGTTTTTTGTAAAGTTCTTGCATATGAGTACACATTAAATTTTTTTAATTTATTATTAAAATTTTTAAGAAACATAATATGAAAGTAGTTTTTATTGTGTGAGCTATAAATCTAGTTCCTGACAAAATTTAAAAAAAATTTACAATTCAGTACATAAATACCTTGCTCAGATTTTTCTCAAGGTTCTGAAATATGTACCTAGATAACGTACATTTGAACATATCAGTACCTAAACATCTTGCTCAGATTTTTCTCAAGATTCTCAAATATGTAACTAGGTACAACTATTTAGTTACTCCTCAACACTGGTCATACACCAATTGGTGGTTATTTGGCCTAGCTCGCAATTGGATATTATTGCGACAGAAGGATTTGGAGTAAAACTGGGTTTGAAATGGCTATAACTATAAGGCTCTATTCTATTATGTTCAGGTCTCTCACATTGTAGCTAAAGACAAAAAGAATTAAAATGTATATTCATTTTATTTTAAACAGCGAATAACAAATTTAGACTCAAAAAGTATATTAAATACCATTTTATATTTCGATTTTTTATACCGTTGCAGAGGGTATTATAATTTCAGTCAAAAGTTTGCAACGCAGTGAAGAAGACATTTCCTATATAAATTATATATATGTCCGTCTCTCCGCCCTTCTGTCCGTTTCTACGCAAACTAGTCCATCAGTTTTTAAACTATCTGCTTAAAACTTTCCCAAAAGTTGTATTTCTATTGCAGGTAGTATATAACTCGGAACGATCCGGATCGGACGACTATATCATATAGCCCCCATAGAAATAATCGGAAAACAAATTTTAAGAAGATAACTTATTTGTTTTTAATTTTTTGTTCTTTGGGATTTGCTAATATTTAAATAATATGGAATTACGGTTTTAATTTTAAATAAATCCGACATCTTTATCATATAGCTCCCATAGGAAAAACAAAAAAATACAATTTTTGAGTTTTTCCGGCTCGAGGCCAACAATTGAAAAATGTTTTAAATAAAAGTTTTTAAATTTTATTTTTTATTTTTTCCAATATTTTTCGGTTGCACTTCGGCAAATAAATAAACAAAAGTTTTTAAATTTTTTTATTATTTTTTCCAATATACTATATTTTGGTTGCACTTCGTCTAATAATAATACAGTATTAAGGGGGTCTTCTAGTCTAGAGGCTCGAATTTCGACCTTTTTTTAACAATTAATAAAAAAAAAAGCAATATATATTTTTACTATCCGTTTTTTTTATCATTTGTTTATTAAACTTAAAGGAGTGCATAAAATAAATTTCAAAAAAAAATTAGTTTTCATTGAGTTATTTCTTCTTGAAGAAGAGGGGAAAAGAGGCCGTGTCCGCGTCGCCATGATATCTATGCTTGTAGTTATCTGAAAAATAAAACAATGATAGATTCTTAATGAGTACAAATGTCGCTATGGCATGAACCACCAAAAAAAAAAATCTTTTTTTCATGAAATGGCGGCTACTCAAAGAAAAAAACACGATTTTTTCACTAATTTTTCCACTTTGTCGAATTTTTAAAAAATATTATAAATTTAAAATTTTTATTTTTTGTTGGTTCATGCGATAGCGATATATTTAAAGAATATTCATGCCAAGTTTCAAGTAAATCGACTGATTAGAACTTGAGTTAGAGTGGCGACCGCATCAAAAAAAGTAGTTTCGAGAAAAACGTGTTTAAAGTTTCAGTCGTTCGCTCAAGCGGTCTAGTTGCCACGTCACTAAAACGGCTATAACTTTGAAAATAATTTGAGTTTTGAAAAATCCTTTTAGGGAGATATTTTTGAATATCCAAACTATCGAATTATGAAAAAAATTTTTTTTCGATTTTCTCAAATTTCTAGACTAGAAGACCCCCTTAATACAGTATACAGTATTAATTTCCACGTCCGACGGTGCAGACGTGTAAAATTATTTGCCCTGAAGACGAAGTGCAACCAAAATATAATATATTGGAAAAAATAAAAAATAAAATTTAAAAACTTTTATTTAAAACATTTTTCAATTGTTGACCTCGAGCCGGAAAAACTCAAAAATTTAAAAGGTCGCCTACAAACAAAATTAAAAAATAAAAATAATAAAAATTAAATCAAAATTGTATTTTGCTGTTTTTCTACTTATCGAAATATTCCTCTTAGATAAAGTAATTGTTTACCATATCAGAATTACGTTTTAGTTTTATCGAAATCGGGCAACAATATCATATAGCTGAAACGATGGCAAAATGCAGCTCAAAATTGATATAGCTTCTTTGTTCATTAGGCATAGAAATCAAAATGTAGTCGTTTTGTAATAACTGCAAGCGCATATAAACTTCGGCTTGCCGAAGTATGCTTCCTTTCTTGTTTTTGCGTAAAAACGGTTGCACGGATATATTAACATCTACATCATTTTTGCCTAGTTCTGAATAAAAGTTTTAAATAAACTCAATATTTACTTTATATTATTATAAATTATCTCGGATTACTGGTAATTTTATCAAGCTTCTTATTTTCCATTGTCGGTTTTAGTAACGACGCCTCTGTTTGGCAATAGTAGAAGCTACGTGGATCCCCACACATATGAAGACCCTAATCAAGCTATAAGGGAATTTGCTCGGGAAATCGATGCAAACTATATTACTATAGAAGCTATTATCGGTAAGTTTCATATATTTTTCTTGACCAATTTTACAATACATTAAACAAATAAATTCTACAAAAAAATATTTAGGTGGTGGAGAATTTGGCGACGTATGCCGTGGCCGCTTAAAAATACCTCCAAATTTTGTTCAGGACATTGATGTAGCAATAAAGACATTGAAGCCAGGTAATTTTGAAGTCACCTCTATTAAACAATCATTTTTATTAGACCCTTGCAGAGGGTATTATAATTTTGGTCAAAAGTGTGCAACGCAGTGAAGGAGACATCTCCGACCCTATAAAGTATATATATTCTTGATCAGGATCGCATCCTGAGTTGATATAAGCATGTCCGTCTGTCTGTTTCTACGCGAACTAGTCCCTCAGTTTAAAAGATATCGAATTGAAACTTTGCACACACCATTCGTTCCTTTGCACGTAGTATATAAGTCGGAACGGCCGGGATCGGCCGACTAAATCCTATAGCTGCCATATAACTGATCGATCGGAAATGCCATAACTTTGGTGCTTTTAAGGTGATTGGGATTTTTTATGGGTTTTATATTTGGTCAATTAATCCGACCTCCGAAATTTCAAAAGGATCGGCCGACTATATACTATAGCCGCCATATAACTGATTGATCAGATATGCCATAACTTTGGTGCTTTTAAAGTTAGGAAGATGGGATTTTCTATGGGTTTTATTTTTGGCCAATCAATCCGACTTACTTATTTCATAAGGCAGACTATATCCTATAGCTGCCATATAACTGAACGAATGAAAATGCCATAACTTACAGATTATTCTGCAATGGTATATCAACTTCGGCTCCGCCCGAAGTTAGCTTTCCTTTCGTGTTAAATGTATAAAATGGAAAATAAACTATTCCTCGGGTTCTAGGGCCATCTTGAAAAGATTATATGGAAGTCATCAAAATTTCTCTTTTTAGGATCTTCGGAAAAAGCCCGCTGTGACTTCTTGACGGAGGCTTCGATTATGGGACAATTCGATCATCCAAATGTTATTTATCTACAGGGAGTAGTTACACGATCAAATCCAGTTATGATTATTACTGAGTACATGGAAAACGGCAGCTTGGACACATTTCTCCGTGTGAATGATGGAAAGTTTCAAACCTTACAGCTTATAGTAATGCTTCGAGGTATTGCAAGCGGGATGGCTTACCTTAGTGATATGAATTATGTACACAGAGACTTGGCGGCACGTAATGTTCTTGTTAATGCCCAATTAATTTGTAAAATCGCAGACTTTGGGTTGTCACGTGAAATTGAAAACGCCAGTGATGCATACACAACACGGGTATGTATAATGGAACGGATACAATAAAATGTTTTTATTTATTTTACTGTTTAAAAATGAAATAATTTTTTAAGTTATATATTTTTATTCAAAGGTTTTTTACTTGTGGGTAGAATAAAAGTTATATTAATTAACCCAGATTTGGGTACAGTTAGAGAAAAATTTTTTAAAAAGGATCGAAATACATTAAACCGTTAAACCTATATGTTTTACGTCGCTTCAAACCTAAAGGAAAGTTTTAATAAATGTCACATTGAATTTCCCAAGGTAAACACCAACTGTCCTAGATAAAAATCTACATCTGTAAACAGACAGGTGTCGTTCGCAACTTTGCCTTCGCATATAAAAGGTGAAAATCTCCCGAATTGCTCTATGCTTTAGCTGTGATACGATCTGGGCAAGTTATCTTATACATTGTCTCTTTAAGGGTACGTTTTTCCGATACATTTTTCGATCGTTCTTATGGAAGGTATATGATATAGTCATCCAATTTTTATAGTTTTATGCTAAAAATATTTTTATCTTTTTAAAAAATTTTAGTTTGTTATAGCTTTTACAAATAATTTTAAATAGTAACCAACAACGAAACAGAAATTTAAACAGTATTTAAGTCCCGAAAATTTAAAAAAAAAATCAGCCGTCTCAGCTTTTTTTCAATCGTGCTAATCACACGTCCAACTCTTACTTCCAGTACATGCAATTTAAATCAGAGCAAAATCTTATTCTTTTCATACTTAAAAATTATTTGGATTTTAAAAAAACTTGTAAATAAATTATTAAATTACTATTTTGTACTAAATTAACTTTTTATTTTAAAAGGGTGGTAAAATCCCTGTTCGTTGGACTGCGCCAGAAGCCATTGCATTTAGAAAATTTACTTCGGCATCTGATGTTTGGTCCTATGGAGTAGTTTTATGGGAGGTCATGTCTTACGGGGAGCGTCCATATTGGAACTGGTCAAATCAGGTATGAACTAATTTTAAAAAAATTTTACTTATAATTTATATTTACTTTTATAATAAATTTTATAAAGGATGTAATTAAGAGTATTGAAAAGGGCTACCGCTTACCAGCTCCGATGGACTGTCCAGAGGCCCTCTACCAGCTAATGTTAGATTGCTGGCAAAAGCAGCGTACTCATCGCCCTACATTTGCCAGCATCGTTTCAACTCTAGACAACTTGGCCAGACAACCGCAGTCATTGCTGACAACTCGAAACTCACCCGAATCAGAAGGTACACATATTTTGGATACACAGCGTGGTCAAAATATATTCATAAGTACCGACCTTTGGTTGGAGCACATAAAAATGTCAAGATACTGTCAGCATTTCAAAGAGGCTAATTTAATTAATGCTCAACAGGTAGGTTAATAAAGTTCTATGCTCTATATTAAAGTTACTAATTGGAATTTGCGCATATAGATTTCTAGGCTAACAGCTCAACAATTGTCGGATATGGGAATTACTTTGGTGGGACATCAGAAAAAGATTTTACATCAAGCCCGGCAACTGGACACTATAATCTAACCGTTCTATTTCAACTTAGTAGTGTAAGATGTACATATAAATAATATAATATATATTTAAAATAAAATATATATATATAGTTATATATATATATATATTTATAAATACATAAATGACACTTGTGAGATACAAAAACACAGGAACACATAACATAGTATAAGGATTTTATAGATTCTCTTAACGAGAACTTTAGTATATATGATAGAAAAAAGTATTGTTTTTACGTCGCTTATAAAAATGATTACTTTATTTATGTGTAACAATTATTTATCATACAGTTTTTAAAAATAATTATATAAATATAGCGTCGCTTTGATTGCTTAGCTTTTTAAATATTTTTTGTTATAAAAGTGGCATTACAAAATTATTAATTTTCATTAGACTTTAATCCATGGCTTACTTTGCATAAAATATTAAAACTTAATAAAAGTACACTCGTGCATACGATATGGTTTTTCAACCTAAAGAATACAACCATTATAGCTGTATCGTATTTAATTAAAATTGATTAAGACTAGGGCGTTTTAGTTTTAACCAGCTGAATTGTCCGGTAAGTTTAAATTACAGATAATCATAAAATTATTAAAAAACAAGAAAGGAAAGCTAACTTCGGGCGGAGCCGAAGTTGATATACGGACAGACGGACATGGCTATATCAACTCAGGAGGTGATCCTGATCAAGAATATATATACTTTATAGGGTCGGAGATGTCTCCTTCACTGCGTTGCACACTTTTGACCAAAATTATAATACCCTCTGCAAGGGTATAAAAACACGATTGATAGAGCATTGTTAAGCGCCTATAAAGATTTCATTAAATCAGCAGTCGGTTCTTTTTTATCCTATCCTAATTAGTATAGATAAGTGTTTTGCCGGCTGACGAGCAGAAGAGCTGCGGCAGAGGCCAACTCACAGACAGTAAAAGACTTCTTAAGTTTTCGGCATGAGTGTAATTTTTTTTTTGGCGCGCTGATTTTCCCGTTCAGCAGAATTTCGGCAATTAGTTTCTGTCAAGCTAGAAATTAGAGGCGGAGAAACATCGATGTTCACCGTCATCGATTTTTCAATGTTTTTGGAATTTTAAATATATTTTGTTTTCTAAGTAACAGTTTATTTTTACTCAAATATCTGTTCTGGTTTTGAAACAACAGGGGGCTTTCCTTGAAAACTCTATTGATTTATTTTAACTCTATACTTATTTTTTTCGTTCAAAGCATCACTTACTTGATTATAATTTGTGAGTAGTTAACTCTAACTCTAACTCTAACACCCTGCTGAAAAAATCACTTGCTTGTCAATTCAAGTGAACTTACGAATTGTGCCCTCTTTGGGTTGAAGCAACCAAGACTCTTGTTTTTCAGCAGCCCTACTGTTACTTAGCGACGAGTTGGTCGAACATTCGTCCTTCGGCCCTCCACCAGGTTCCTCTGACTCTGGGCTGCAGATTGTCTTGTCTTCATTTATCTCCATGTTCATCACGACTATCGTTTGCCCGATTGGGATCCTAGTGTTCTACCACATTATCCAGTTTTGTGTGGTAAGATGAGGATTGCACCGGTGCAGCATGTACAGGATGTCCTCCGGTATCTTAATCGTTAATGGAATGGGCAGGACCCACTGGCCACTGCACATGACTTCGATCATTTCTATTGGAGAATGAAAAAGTTTAAGAGAGACTACCTTTGATCTCTTTGCCAATAGTTTCGGCAGTTAAGCGCGTTCCTGTGTTTGGTCTTTTGATTGCGTAGTCTAGAAGCACAGTCTTTGGACACTATCTTCTTCAGCAACTCGGCTGAAGGACTAGCAATATTGCCGTTTTTGTGTGACCAGCGCAGCAGTCCGTTTCTCAGTATAGGGGAGTTTATTTGCACTGGTAGGTTGCTCAGGCTGCTTCGCTGCGGGCAGGTGGATCCAACTCTTACTGCAGACACAATAAGCTGTTTTTGCACCACTATAACGTTTTTCTGAGAAGAACCGACTCCATTTTGCTAACTATAACTATATGAACCAACGAGTTGGGGAGAAGGCTAGAAGTCAGACAGGCATCCGTGACGTCCGGGTAAGGCGATATCTTCAATGAGCACCCCGTTTAAGCCTAAAATACCAAGAAATTGTGTACCCTGGCTTATCCAACATACCTAACTGGCTTAAATAAATAATGTCTGTGTGTTCCCACATTGAACCAACACCACATATCAAGATTTAGGTTCCAAAAAAACATCACAGAGAAACTGACAAATGACAAGATCAAAAAAATTGTGTACTACCCAATACAATTCCTTATGGCGCAGTATGAGATTGGCGGAGGAGGGCTAGCCGACAAAAACCTCCTTCGTAGAGTGAGAGGATATAACCATTTCTCCTCCCTATCGCTCTTCACAGACGAGCGTTCCTCCACTGCTCATGCTCCCCACTACGCGAGATTCACGAGTATGCCTATAGCTAAATTAGTGGAGTTTTCGTACATGTGTCGCGAATATTCGTACGCTATTAATTGATACGTCCCTACGTTTTCATCACCAAAAATTCATCACTGCTGTTGATTAATCGATGAATCTTCATACAAATTAGTGATGAATTTAACATTGGCATGTCCTAGGAGTTAATCAGTGAAAAATTCATCACTCTTTAATCAGTAATTCATCACTCTTTTTTCATCACTCAGAGTAAGAGAGGGAGATGGACATTTTTCTGCGTTTCCTACGATCGGGGACTGAGAGTTTCGGCTCTGCCTGCGTCGCACTCGGCTCTGCCGACTTTGCCGTTGGCTCTGCCGGCGTCGCAGTCCGCTGCTGATTAAACTGTGATGAATTTCGGAACTGCAGTGGTTATTTGACATACATCTCAATGACAATGTGTTAGTTGAGCCTTTTTGCTTGCACGTCCAGCGTGGTGTGCAGTATAAGCTCCAAATCAAATCGATTTATTTTGCTTTCTAACTATTATTGTTGTTCAAACTCAGTAAAAAACCATGGAAAGTGAAGCATGTATCTTAAAGTCCAATGATCATGATAAAAATAAAATTGGTAAAAAATATGAATGCAACGGTTACACGTCTAAATATCACATGTCAAAATATCACGTCAAAATATTACACGACACAAATATCACACGTCAAAATATCACAGGACAAAAATATCACAAAATAAAAAAAAACTGAGATAAAAAGCGAAAACAGATGAAATGCAATTAAAAATTAAAATTGAAATTAAAAATTGGATTTGAAAATTGAAATTGAAAATTAAAATTGAACATTGAAATTGAAAATTGAATTTGAATTTGAAAATTGAAATTGAAATTGAAATTTGAATTTGAATTTGAATTTGAAAATTGAAATTGAAATTGAAATTTGAAATTGACAATTGAAATTGACCTTGAAATTGAATATTGAATTTGAAAATTGAAATTGAAACTGAAAATTAAACATTGAAAAAATTGAGTTTGACAATAAAAACTGAAGATATGAATTACAATTTCAAAATCATCTGTCACATTTCTTTAAATAAGATAATTTGACGTGTGATATTTTAGTTTTCTGATATTTTTGAAAAAAATATTTTTGTGTGATATATTGACGTGTGATATTTTTTACAATGATATTTAGACGTGATACCGAATCCAACAAGTGTTAAATTCTCAGCAGCCAAAAAATTTCGTCTTCTCCATTGTTGTTAATCTGATAATATTTCGTAATTCGTTTTTTATACCCTTACAGAGGGTTTCTACGCAAACTAGTCCCTCAGTTTTAAAGCTATCTGCTTGAAACTTTCCCAAAAGTTGTCTTTCTATTGCAGGTACTACCTTTAAGTCGGAACGAGCCGGATCGGCCGACTATATCATATAGCTGCCATATAACTGAACGATCGGAAAAGCCATAACTTTGGTGTTTTTATACCCGTTACTCGTAGAGTAAAAGGGTATATTGTATTCGTGCAAAAGTATGTAACAGCTAGAAGGAAGCGTTTCCGACCCTATAAAGTATATATATTCTTGATCAGGATCACTAGCCGAGTCGATTTAGCCATGTCCGTCTGTCCGTCTGTCCGTATGAACGCTGAGATCTCGGAAACTATAAAAGCTAGAATATTGGCATTTTGCATGTAGATTTTAGAAGTTCCTACGCAGCGCAAGTTTGTTTCAAAATGGTGCCACGCCCCCTTTAACGCCCACAATCGCTTATATACGATTTTAAAAATTTAAATATTTCGGAAAAGTAAAAATGCAGTTTTATTGTGTTTATCAATACTTATCGAAATGTAGAAGAAATTTTTCAAATCGGACCATTCGTTAAAAAGTTATGCGTGATCAAAGTTTCTATCTCCATCTCCCTCGCACTCCCTTTAGCTGAGTAACGGGTATCTGATAGTCGGGGCACCCGACTATAGCGTTCTCTCTTGTTAAAGTTAGGAAGTTGGGATTTTCTACCGAATTTCATAAGGATCGGACGACTATATCCTATAGCCGCCATAAAACTGATTGATCGGAAATGCCATACTTTGGTGTTTGTAAAGTTAGGAAGTTGGGATTTTCTATGGGTTTTATTTTTGGCCAATCAATCCGACCTACCAAATTTCATAAGGATCGTACGACTATATCTTATAGCTGCCATATAACGGAACGATTGGAAATGTCATAACTTTGGTGTTTTTAAAGTTAGGGAGTTGGGACTTTTTATGAGTATTAAGAATGCATTGTAACGAACTGATTTTATATGTCTGCTTGCTACGAGTATCGTGCGGCTAGCTCAGAAGATGTGTGTTGTTCGTCCCACCAAATATATAAACGCGTCCGCCTGATTGTCTAGTGAGAACGCACAGAAGGTTAGGATATTTACAAAGATCTTTATTGGCCGACTTATCCCTTATCAACGCCTTCCTTGAAGAATTGTGGTCGCTCCACCGTCGCTCTCCGCTGCCTCGCTGTTCGCTACTCGCTGTTCCGTAACGCCTCCGCTGTCTTTGGCCTCGGGGTTTTTGAGGGTCTAGGGATGCGTCACCGTTTCCAGACTAGGGTGAACAGGCACTGGGCTCTCAAAGCGGACGCCTTTCGCTTTCCTGTCCCTGGCTCTGTCCCGGCCGGTCACACCAGACGCCTACACAGTTTTTACCTGACGGTTCAAGCATACGCCGGAAGGCCGCCAATGCAATCCCTGTGGCAGGACGCTAGGTTCAAGACGAACGCTTCCGCCCTCGCCTCTTCGCCGTGGACTGGATACGTCGGAGTGTAGCTTGGTTGTTGCTGGGCCTGCGATGACTGCTCGTCGTTTCTCGTGTCCTCGATGTCCTCGCTCTGCTCACGGCGCGAATCCTGTTTCCGTTGTCCGCGTGCTCTTGTGAGACTAGGTGCAGCGGGTGTCTAGGACTCTGGCGGTGAACTACTGTGCTCTCGACGCATACGCCTCTCGAGGCACCCGTGGTTCGGACGCGCGTCCTTCTTGGCTAGTCGCACCAGGGCCTGCACAATTCTCGCCTGCCGGTTCAGGCGTACGCCGGAATTCGACAAGGCAATAGTTTTCGCACGGCAGCTGGTTCTGGACAACTTCCCTTCCGAGCCCACGGTTCTTTGTCAAAGAACTCTTTTTATTCACTTCTGTCGGATTCGCCGAGCAATACGCCAAGCTCAAATCGCGACCAGAATTAGAACAAAGCGCCTGGACTTAGCCGCGTGATGCCTCAAAGAGCTCAGCTACCTGTTTCTCAGCTCGGAGACTTCAACTCTAAGTCCCAACGTCTTGATGTAACGATCTTGCGCCTATTGACTCGGCGCGGCTGTGCTTCCTCCTGATGTTGACTTGACTAGTTTTATTCACTGATTTTCTGCTTGTCTACTGATCTTGCTGGATTGACTCCTTGTGATCGACTGATCCCGCTTCGTGCGCTTGGCCTGCTGATATAGGCCGGCGCATCCCGTTAATTCTCGGCTTCTTCTTTTTCGGTTTTGCGCACGGCACCATACTCGGTCCAAAGTCCGCTGCCTTCTACCGTTACACGTTCTCTCCAAACTCTCACCAGCTGTATTCTCTAAACTCTCACCGGCTGTATTCTCCAAACTCTCATTAGCTGTATTTTCCAAACTCTCATTTATTTGTGAGGAGTTATTTAACTCCTCACAGCATCATATGAATATTCTGCAAGGGTATATCAACTTCGGCTCCGTCCGAAGCTAGCTTTCCTTTCTTGTTTTTATTACATTTACAGCGTTGATGGAATACCTCAACCAGATATATCAGTGAATTGGGGGTCGAAGAAAATATTGAAAAAAAACAACACGGAAAGCCGCAGTACCATAAAGAGTATCGGGAACGAAAAAAAACAAAAACATTCTGATAATCAGGAATCCATTCAAAAAAGAAATGCGCAGCGCCAGCAAAATTTTGGACAGCGACAGAAGGACAGTAAAAAAAATTGGAGCAGAGCCATCGAATTGTAATAATCAGAAAGCAATGCAAAAAGGACACAGCGTCAAAAGGAGTTTAGGGAACGCAGAAAAAGGCAACACATCGAAGCGCAGGTGTTGCAATTACATAAAACCTCAACTTTGCGAATCAGTTTGGATCCAGAATTATTGGAAATGGAGAAAACATTTCCACATAGAGAAGTGAGCTAGAAATTACACAACATAATGAGCCAGAAAAATCAATTACAACTGATGGTGCAATACCAGTTGACCAGAATCGGCAATTAAAAAAGAGAGTGTGTCGAGAGACAGGCATGAAGAATCCTGCATCTTGTGAAAAATATCGTCGAAGTCGGGTGGTTCTGAATGCACTTGTTCAAGGACCAACAGAAAATGATGCATTCGAAGTCCCCTATCAACAGGTTATCGACTGTGCACAGACGGAAGCCATTTTATATCAAGTAATAGATATTCCTTCAGATGGAAACTGCCTATTTTCTTCTTTAATACGAGCCGTCAATCTTGACATGACATCCACGCAACTTCGGAGGCAGCTGCTCGTTTCTCCATTTGTTGACTCATGCATTAATACGAATGGTGCAAAGTCCATCCTAAACAGCAATACAGAATTTGGAGATATGGATTGTATCGATATTTTTGCAAGAACGTATAATCGTAATATTTGTGCACATAAAAACAATGTCAACGTTCTGACCAAGAAAGTAGAAAATTCTTTATTTCAGAGTTCAGGATTCGCACCGTTTCATCCACCTACATCTTCGGAACGTACATTTCACACCATTAATTGAAGTTGATGACATAAGAGATGGTCAACCTATTGAAAATATTCCTGTTAAAATCAATCCACACAACAACATTGAAGATGAAAGTAACGATGAGCATGATAATGCTAGTCCTCATGTAGACATCAATCCCAATCTACAGTAATTATCACGAACATGTGAAAAATCACCTCGAATTTTACAATGCCTTTAGGAAAAATAAATTTGGGTCATTCTTGTGCTGTTTGCGATAGTCTATGGTGGAGTTACGTATGTGGCACCACTGCATACATATGTTCTACGTGTAAGAACGTGTCTACGTGTAGACGCTCTAAAAATTCCTTTACTATCGTCGTACAATGGGTTTTCATACCCGATCATTCCCTCTTATTTGCCAAAATTATATATGATCGAGCAGCGACTCATTTCACCAATAATTCCGTTCATGCAAATCAGAAGACTTAGGCATATCAATGGTCATTATGGTATTTATGGACAAATCATCAACGTACCCGCCGAAGTAAATACTATGGTGAATCAATTACAAAGAAATATTGAAGATGATCACTGTGCTTATGTCCATCTAAAGAAGAAACTGGTCTTGTCAAAAAACAAAATATAAAACAATGGTTACAGTATCTTGTGAAAACACCACTGCATACTCACGAAAAAATTTCGATAAATGAAGCACTCCTAAATAATTATCAAGATCATGCAGGACTGGCAATGGATGAAATAAGTGAACACGTTCCTATCGAAGACAATATGACAGCTCAACAACAAACTCTCATGTGGAATGAAGATAAAATGTTGCATATGGCATATGGAGTGTTCCACGTAGTGTTTTGTTCGATGAATATGCTTTTTTTTTTTTTTTTTAAATATATGCTTTATTTATTGAATCTTCTCTATATGAGACTAACAATAAGTATATCAAATCTTAAGAATATAACTTAACTTACAGTCATGTAGACTGAATTTAGACTAACGGGCCCTAATATTTATTGCTGGGCTGGTAGATCGTTACGATGCAGACGAGTTCTGTTCGAAACCCGTCTTAGGTTCCTTGCGAGATTATTTGGGTGCAGTGTAAGCTTGTTATGGTAGGCCGCTTTCTGCTTTGCTATTTCATCTTTGACCGGTGGTATGCCCAGATCCCTGTGGATGTTTTCGTTCCGAACATACCATGGTGCCCCAGTGATTGTTCGCAGGATTTTTGATTGTGAGCGCTGTATGATGTCAACGTTGCTGTTGCTCGCGTTCCCCCAGAGCTGGGAGCCGTAGGTCCAAATGGGATTGAGGGTGGAGTTGTAGATAAGAACTTTAAAGTCCAGACACAGGGGTGATCGAGAATTTATAATCCAGTGTAGGCTGCTAGCTTTAAGTCTGAGATGTACTTTCTTGCATTCAATGTGCCTCCGCCAGGTTAGGCGTCTGTCGAGGTGGACGCCGAAATATGTTACATCGCTGGCTTGGGGAATCTGCGTACCATTCAAAGTTAGCGGCGGGCACGATTGTCTGTTAAGGGTAAACGTTATATGTTTACACTTTTGTTCATTAATTTTGATTCGCCAGTCTGATAGCCACTTTTCAACTACCACTAAATGATCAGCCAGTTGAGCTGTTGCTCTAGTTGGGCATCTCGAGCGGCTCAGGATTGCGGTGTCGTCAGCAAATGTGGACGTAGTCAGCCTCTCGTTCGTAGGGATGTCTGCTGTGTATAGGATAAACAGGGTAGGGCCCAGGGCGCTACCTTGTGGGACTCCGGCTTCAATGTTATACTCGTTGGATGTCGTTGTATTGCATCTAACCTCAAAGACTCTGTGGTAGAGGTACGACTTAAGTAACTTATGAGTGTTTTCTGGCAGTAATGTTATGATTTTATGCATAAGGCCTTCAAGCCACACTCGGTCGAATGCCTGAGAGACGTCGAGGAATATCACACTACAATATTCCCGATGTTCGAAGGCTGTACGAATTTCTGAAGTTATCCGGTTGACTTGCTCGATGGTTCCGTGGCTTTCACGAAACCCGAATTGATGCGCCGGGATTAAGTTTTGTTCTCTTAAATATGGTGTAATGCGCGTGAGCAGGCATTTTTCCAGTAATTTGGACAGGCACGATAGTAAGCTTATTGGCCTGTACGATGAGGGAATTGTGTGGTCTTTGCCAGGCTTCGGTATCATTATAACCACGGACTTTTTCCATTTTTTGGGGTAGTAGCCAAGTTTTGCGATCCCGTTAAATAGCTTTCATATAACATCCACTGCGCAGTTTGGAAGTTCAATTATCATTTTTGGGTTTATTAGGTCGGCCCCTGGAGCCTTTTTCGGTTTTATTTGCTTCCTAATGACGTTAGCAATTTCAGGTGTTTGAAACAAAATCGGGTTAATTGCAATTTCAGAGCTAAACGGCGGTAGTTAAAGAGAGTTTGTGGCGGCGTTCGGCTGAAATACATTTCGTAGGTGTAAAGCAAATGTTTCGCCTCTGTCTTCGTCACTGCGGGCCCAAGTACCCGAGGAGTTTCTAATCGGAGTGACTGATTCTATCGGAGAGCTTAAATTTGGGTGAGCTCTCCACAAAGGATGCTTTGTACTGGTCGGCGACAGTTTCTCGATGTACCGGCGCTGCGCAAGCTCCTCTTCTTGCTTGAGGGTTTTGGTGAGTCTGCGGGTGGCATCATTTTAGAGTTGCTTCGAATGGGGCGATCTGCAGGATTGCCAAGCGCGTCGTAGACGTCGTTTTTCCCGAACCAGTTGTTCGATTTGCAGATTAGTTTTGTATTGGTTGCTACGCACGATTGTCTCTTCTGGTGTTGAGATTTTGGCTGCTGCCACGAGTACTGACTCCAGGGCATCAGCACAGAAGTCGATGTCGTTCTCTATGTTTAACTGTGGTGTTAGTTCAATGTGGGAACTTACGTACTTTTTGTACTTTAGCCAGTTAGTTCTAGTCGAGGTCAGCCTGAAGGGGTGTTCGATTACTTTCGGGCTTTGAAGGAGAGTTATTAAAACAGGCGAGTGGTCCGATGATAAGTCCGATAGCGATTTGGCGCTGACTAAATTTCTTGGGATGTTCTTGGTCACAGCGAAGTCAATTAAGTCCGGGAGTTTTCTGGGGTCAGCTGGCCAATATGTGGGGCTGCCAGGGGAGACATAGTCGAGTTTGTTGCTCAAATTTATGATTGCTTTATACAGTTGTCTTCCTTTGGGCGTCACTAGTCTTGATCCCCAGTGCGTGTGCTTGGCGTTGTAGTCTCCTCCTGCTATAAAGCGATCTCCGAGTGAATTGTAGAAGTCCAAGAATTGCTCTTCAGTTATTTTAAATGGGCACCGATGGGCAATAGACAGCGACTATAGTGATACTGCCGTTGCCTGCTTGTAGTTTTATAGATGTAGCCTGCAAAAAATTTGTTGCAGACCTCTGGTGAAAGTGGTGCTTAATGCGTTCCCTGATTAGGATTCCAGTTCCTCCGTGAGCTTTACCGTCCGGATGATCTGTGCAGTATGAAGTATAACCTCTTATTTGGAAGTTGTATTTACTTGTGAGATGCGTTTCTGCCAGCAGCATTACATCTATTTGGTTTTCATTGAGGAATTGAGTTATTTCAAGTTTGTGCCGTGAAACGCCATTGGCATTCCACATGGATATTCGAAGACAAGACATCGATTATTTAGATTGTTGGGATGTGAGCAAATTTATTAAAATGTTTTGATTTTGCATAAGGTTTGTCATTGTTGTTTTCATGAAGGACATAAATTCCATCATACCCTGTTGTAAAGTCAGCATCATGGTTTCCATGCTGTTTGGTATTTGTCCTATTGCTTGCTGAGGTGTTATTATAATTTGCTCAGAGAATTGAGCTTGTGGGAACCCCGTCTGATTGGCAAGTCCTGATTTTAGGGCACTGGCGTATGAAACTCCCCCATTTGTGTTGAGGGGCCCAAATGAAGATCTGGCTGCTTTCGCAAAGAAAACATTAGGTGTGGTTTGGGATTGCACGTACGCATTTCGTGCATTCTGGGAGCGTGCTTGTTTTGCTTGTTGAAATTGACTCTTCAGCTCTTTATAGACCGGGCAGCCTCTGTAGTTTGCGGTATGGTTATCTCCACAGTTAGCGCATTTCTTTGTCTTTGGGTCTTCTTTGCTTGCAGGGCAAGGTTCGGATTTGTGGAAGCCACCACAAGCTACGCAGACTGAACGAAGCCCGCAGTTGTTTCTGGTGTGTCCATACTCTTGGCAGTTTGTGCATTGCAGCGGGCCATTCCGCTTATGCGGTTCTTCAACAGTAATCCTTCTGTGCAACAGGTATTGCAGTTTATAGATCGGGTGCACTTCATTTTTCTTCAAGGCTCTGCTTTCAGGCTCCAGTTCGACCTTAAAGAGTGGTTGCGGCTTTTTATTTTTGTTGATAATATTAATAATATTTTTGGAGAAGAATCCTTTTTCTTTCAGTGCCTCTTTTACCTCATTGGTGGATACGTCGGGCTCTATGCCCTTTAGCACTACTTGCAAGCCCTTGCTACGCTTGAGCTGGTACGTGTAGTTTCCTAGCCTCGTCTAGGTAATTTGTTACAGCTCTGAATTGATCTTCAGTTTTAGCTTGAAGCTTTGTTTCATGAATATTCCCTTTAACAAGGGGAGTAACACAAAAGTTGTCATTCCCGACCAGCGCAACAATTTTCTTTACTAGGGTATTTGAGTTCTGTTCCCTTATGTAAATTGGTGGGGGCTTTGGTTTCTTTTGAACAGCCTGTCCAGATTCGGATTGATTATTATCAATTTCCGACAATAGGGCGAATCTGTTGTTACTAGATGCCCCTGGTTGTTCGCTGCCTTTATTAGGGCAATTTTGTTTTGGTTTATTTCCAACCATTTTATTTTGCGGGCTTAGCTTCCGTTTGATTTGGATGTAACGGTCCATGCCAGTCTGTATAGCCGGACCCACTTGTTGTTGTTTGATATTGCCGATATTGGCACTCGTACTTACACTTGGCTTTGTAGTTTTATTCGGCGCTGCAGAAGTTGCAAACGCATTCGAAATCGCGTTGTTGTTAACGGCGACCGTTGATGTTGTTGTTGCAGTGGCTGCGGTTGCAGAAATTAACGAGGTCGCAGTGCTCGTGGCTGGTGAGCTGTTAGTCGAAGCTGGGGGTGGGGTTCTACACTGCAAGCTCCATGAAGTGGGAGTTGGTGTGAGTAGGGCGGGAGAACAAGACCGTGCTCTCGCACTGTCAATGGTCAGTAGGGCTGAGTTGCTCTTTGAAGAAGTTCTTTCTACTTCTGTATCACGGGTTGAGAAATAAGAAATATAACTGTTTCTCTGGTCTACGGAGCTTCTACGCTCATTTTTTGAATCGCCGCTCATTGAGCTATCACTCGTGGCACTTCTTAGTTTTTATAATAACTTTGCACTAGTTTTTTACATAGCACTAATTATTATTTACTGTTTTTAGCATTAAGATTGTCTTTATTACACCACTCTAGTATTTTTAGTTATTGTTTATCACTTTTGATCGGTTTTTTTTTCCGGAGCTCGCGCAAAACACGTCTGCACTCTCCGGCTCTTGTTTGTTAATGAATATGCTGAAGAACTTTCATTCCCCATAATCTACGGTGGACAATTTAGAACTTATAGGGATGGATGCAATATTACACCTTTTTTGCAAACATCTAGTGAACTCCGGCGTACAGATCGTCGCGCTACTGATCCGCAACATCTTTTGTATGTGGCAGCAAAGATTATGAGGCAACGAGTGAGCAGTTCCATTAGTATTGCTTTCAAACATGTTGGGCATAACAGCAAAGTCACCAAAGAAGATATACTATCCGAAGATTACATCAATAATTATATCAAAGGTAACCTAGCTTTCCTTCGTTGCATACCGAATTCGGCTTCGTACTGATCTGATAGAAAAAAAGACCTTTTCGCTATGATTAGACAATTAGGGGCTCCAACTACTTTCATGACACTCAGTGCAAATGAAACTGGGTGGACTGATTTGCTCCAATTATTGTACAGGCTGAAAAATCATCAAATGTTTCTGATGATTTTCTATCGAAAATGTCATATGTACAGAAAGCTGAACTTGTCATCGAGGACGCAGTCACATGTGCAATTTACTTCAACAAATTGGTGAATTGTTTGTTGAAGATTTTGCAGTCAAAACGAGACAATCCATTTGTCAAATATCGAGTGAAACATTACTTAAAACAAATAGAATTCCATGAAGTTTCTAAATGCAGCCCGGGTCTGGAAGGCGATCGAATAGAAAAATGATAGAGTTTCGTGGACTGAGCGGCAACGGTTGATTAAGACCAGAGACTTGGGCCTGGATAGTCTTGAATGGAAGTTTGACGAGATTGAAAAGTCTCTCCGTAATAAAGGTTGCCTCGGATCCAGAGTCGATCAGGGCTCGCGCCTGGAATTTGCACCCTAGATGGTAAATGTTAATGAGGGCTGTGCCTAGTAGGACGGCTCTTGAGCCGGATGCGAAGCACACTTGCACATCAGAGTGATCCTCTGTGGCGCTCGTGCCTCTGTAGTAGGCGCGAGTCGAGACCTGGCTGACGCAGACGGACTTGGAGCGGCCGCGAATGGATTACCGCGGTGCAGGAGGGTGTGATGACGGCATGTAAAGCAGCTATGTGCGCTAGTGCAATCCCTTTGTAGGTGCCCTCGTGCAAAACAGTTCAGGCAAAGCTGCTTTTTCTTAATGTAGTCGGAGCGACCATTTACATCCACCTCACATACTTTTATGGTTGGAAAATGCTCCAGATAATCTATTAAGTAACAGCACAAGAGTCATAGATATGATCGACAAGTTAGTTTCAGTATCAGAATCAGAAGCTTCTGGAAATATCAAACTCATAACACATAAACACACCTTCACGTGTTACAAAAAATTGGATCTGACAACACAGTGGTGCGGAAGAAAAAATTTATATCGATCAATTAACTTGGGTTCTACTAGAGACAAGTTAATAAAGAAGCGTATTGCGATTTCAAGTAGCGTTTCACGAAGCTTGAGAAGCAGCTTTACGGAGAATTCTCAGGAGCACAATCTGTAAGAGTGACTCTTGTAATGTTCTTCACAAGCGATGTAACAGTGATTGGCCTGTAGCATTTTTCAACCTCCCAAAATTGGCTTACTATCTTGTCCAATTCAGTAGTCGGTGATTTTTCTTCTGCTGCGGAAGCTAGGGCGGCCAGAAGAACAGAATTGCGGGAATACGGGCCACCGCCAGTAACACCCCAAACAAGTCAGGTCTTTTGCAGTAGGGGAAATCCTTGCATTAACTTGATTTGGCCAACGCATAATATATCATAAAATAAATTGGCTCCAATTAGAACGTCAACACGTTGCAATTTATTGAAAAGAGGATCAGCTAGACAAATGTTGATTTGATTGGCGAAGGTTGATTCTCGGTTAAGCTTGGAAAGCTAAGATGCTTTTAGAGTACACGCCTTTTCTGGACTCAGCATTTTTAGCTGACGGAACCCTGAGTGTCAACCGAAAACAAGGCCTTAGTACCATATATGGAAACTGAACACTTAGATCGCCTAAGCTGAAGCAATTTTGCAAAACGAGCTGTGATTAAATGAATTTGTGAACCAGAATCCAGAAGAGCACAACAGGAAATAAATGACCCAATTTGTTTTTTATCAATATAACTGCAGTGGCCAGAAGCACGACACGTGGCAAATTCTGGTGGTAAATTGATGCCTCTGCTAATCAACTCAGGTTCAACTGGATTAGACAGAGAATGCGCAGTGGATCGATCTATTCTCCCAGCATCGAACATTTTTCGTAAGCCGCATATCAATTGTCATATTTGCTTAGCAAAGAGCGACTTGTTAAAAAAAATGCTGCTACTGCCTTGTTAAAAGACTAACCTGGAACACAGATAAAAGTTGCCGGTAACAAGATGGATAAATTCGCGCAGATGTGTAACTCGGGATTGTATGTATGTTTCTGTAGTTTGCCCGGCAACTTTATACCTGTATGTATTAATTAATTTGGCTGTTGTACTAAACTGCCGAAAAGAATTGTAAATCCGGCTTGAAGGACCAAAAATGTAGTAGGGGAGCTTATAACGGTTTTGGGAATGAATGAAAAACTCCAGCGCAGTTTAAGTTTTACAGCAAAATCGTTTTATTCTTTCTTGAAATTCACCCTCTTTGTATGTATGTTTCAGTTATTAGTAGTATCATTAAGTCACCTAAAACGACGTTGCTATCCTAACACTAACAAGAAAGGAAAGCTAACTTCGGGCGGAGACGAAGTTGATATACCCTTGCAGAATATTATGTACATTATATTCCCCAAAATTATTCATATGATGCATTCTTAATACTCATAAAAATCCCAACTTCCTAGCTTTAAAAACACCAAAGTTATGGCATTTTCAATCGTTCAGTTATATGGCAGCTATAGGATATAGTCGGCCGATCCCGGTCGTTCCGATATACTGCGTGCAAAGGAGAGAAAGGTGTGTGCAAAGTTTCAATTCGATATCTTTAAAACTGAGAGACTAGTTTGCGTAGAAACAGACAGACGAACAGACGGACATGGCTATATCAACTCAGGAGGTGATCCTGATCAAGAATATATATACTTTATAGGGTCGGAGATGTCTCCTTCACTGCGTTGCACACTTTTGACCAAAATTATATTACCCTCTACAAGGGTATAAAAATAGTAATTTAGTACTGGCGTAGACAGAAGACAAAAGGTTGCTCCCCTATCTATCGACATTTTAAAATTTTTATTTATTTTTGAATTGTTTCTCATTATATACTGTGTCTTGCCAAAAAAATGGTCCTATTCGATATAACTTTTGTATAGCTTTACTAACTGGTTAATTAATTGTACCAGTTGTTTCCCTTTTTAATTGTTGGTAAGTTAGCTGATTACAATAACCTACCGGATTCTTTGATGGTTACCAACCGTATCTATTATAGTTATTATTTCTGGTAAAAATTATTATAACCATTTTTAAATCTGAATCGATTCGTTATTTTTTATTGCCTCTTGTTTGGATTCCTGGTGTCGGTATTGTTCCATTGATTATTGTTATTTTGATTTACCCATTGATTTTTATTTGGATTTCCTCAGTTATTGTTATATTGGGCTTATCTTGATCCCAATAATTATTATTATTATTATACATAATTCAATTAATTACCATTTACCTGATTATATTCTACTAAATTTATATTTTATTTATGTTGTAATTATTATTTTGCCTTGGTGGGTTTTTGTGAACTGGAGAAAGGGAAGCCCTTTTTTAACTGTTTTCGTTCATTGACAAATTATTTTTAAAGATTCCATTCTAGGGCAAATCAGGTGTGGTCACAGCCGGTCACGTTAATCAAGATGTGTGGATTATAGGAGACGCCCGTGTCTGTCACGTCTGAGAATCCATAAGTCTGCCTGATGTCCTCTGCGGAAGCGCCGTCGAGTCAGTGGTGTTACAAGATGTCTTGCCAGACAGTTTGCATGTGTGAGCAGACGTTCCCGGTATCGACTTGTGGATTTATAAATCGTCTCCGTTACCGTCGTTACTTCCTGAGCATCCTCCATCAATTTGTTCCTTCCAACAAAGGTGACGGTCTATGGTAACTTTTGAGCCTATTCCCATCAATGTAAAGGCAACGCGAACGGCCAGGGCGGAGAGCAAATGTGGCAAGCATTAAAGAGGAGACAGTGCTGGGCAATGATAGAGCTTGGCAGAGCATTGGCTACTTTGCCAGGTGCTTTAGTAGTAACCAGTCGCTTTATATGATCACGCTCCTCATCTTCGTCTACTGGACGGACAGCAACATAAGGGGCAAGCCCTAACCTAGAGATTGTTGTCTGGACTTCTTCGCTTGCTGCAAATTTAAATGGAGTAAATCGATTCTCAAGATCATCATCAAATACTTAGGCAATCTCGAATTCTGACTTGGTCCCGGGCACTCTGAGATAGTAAGGTGGTTGCACGGGATGCCTCTGTACATTGCAAAATCAATGGTCCAAGGAAAATGAGTGGGTCCGCCAGTAGCCAAAATCTGCATGTTTGAGTCAGCAATAACTGACATCAGAGTGTTTCCCCGAGGTTACGAGCGCCTGCACCCCCAGAAACTGTGGTGCACATTCCATTCCCCTCCAATAAGAAAGCGGCTACCTACCAAATAGACGCAGATATTCCTCAGCCGTCCAAGAAAGGCGGTGACCAGGTGGACAGTGGATAGCACCAAACAAAATTCTGCAAACCCAGGGACCAAACTTATGGCAACTGCTTGTAGGTGAGGCTCCGATATTGTGGTGCTTAGGTGATAATCTAAAGAGGATTTGACGATGACAGCAGCACCACCACGATGACGACCATCAGGGTGGTTGGCAGAGTGTACAGCATATCCATTAATGTGGAAGAATGAACGGCTGGTAAAATGTGTCTTTAAGATCATTAAAATGTCAATGTTGCGTTCCTGGAGCAGGTGCTCAATCTCAAGAGATTTGCCAACTAAGTTGTTGGCGTTCTAAATAACGATATTTATATCGTAATTATTCATCGCAATGCGTTGACCCTAATGGATTGGCGTGTTTAGAAATCACGCTCTGTAACATTTGCAATGTTGTCGTTGACATCATTTGATCAAAGTGTAACAAAAACTTGTGAAATGCAGCCTCTTGGGCTATCGCAGCAGCCTCTTGCTGCTTCCTTAATCCATTAAAAAATTCCAAACGTCTGTCCTGAGTAGGTTGTTCAATCAAAGGGGTCTATTCTCTTTGATGTGATGCAGAAAGACGCGAAGTAAGCCAAGCATTTTGCGCCGGGGGCATTGCAGGCTTTAAAGTACGGTCTCCTTGAATTTTGTCTCATGGTCACCAGCCCATCTGGCACACTTTACAAGTGTGAGCAAAATTTTTTAGAATGTCCAAATTCTTGACATGGGAAACACTTTAACGGATTTTTTTTTCTAAAGCTGCGGTTCCACTTTAACCATCTGGTAGTCAATTATTTGGATAGCTGTTTCCATCCGGTTCGAGTTCAACATATATATCCCGGTTCGCCTTTCCATTCTTAACAGGGCTTAGCAGCGATGATTTGATTGATCCTACAACCTCCGAGTATGTCAAGATTTTGTCTTTTCCTGAGGTTATTTACCTGAGTAAAGCGTTCTTCATCAGCAGTATCTTACTAATCTACTTGGGGGTAAAAATGGTTATAGTCGGGACAGATGAGGTGTCTGGATAAATGGGATCATCAAATTCCAGATACTCAATAACAAACTCATCAGAAGTGTCAGAGAGGCTCCTATTGGCATCAAAGGCAGTCGCCTTGGCATTCCTACATCCTTTCATAACAGCTACTTTAGCAGCTTCGTATGCATTGACCGATGGTCGCGTGACTTGGTCCTTACCAAATACTGAGTGCTAGGCCACATGAGAGTCCTGACTGGTTTCGCGACAAGCTTTCGCCGAGATCGCCTGAAATTGGAAGACATCTTTTTTGGGCACTTTACCAGCATCTGACATTGCACTTGCGTAAGGAACTAAGACAATAACGAAAAAGAAAATTTAAGCGCAGCAGCTAGCACAGAAGACAAGGCCGGCGAATGTTTTATTAAGAAAGTAAAAAAAAAAAGAAACCGTAATAACTCAGGAAAACAAAATTTTTTATAAAACTTTTTTTTTTAATACGGGAGCTCTGAATTAAACACAAACGGTTAGTTTGTCAGATAAGTCGAAACTCGAAAATGTAATAGGGAACTGTGCATTCCAATTCTTGTACAATTACCATTGCGTTCGGTAAATCTTGAGTGCTCATTGAAATTCGGTGTCTCTGATTTGACTGTTAAGGCCAGTTATAAATACCCTGAGTGCATTTTTCATATGCTTTTCATTAACTTCTGTTGAAGTTTGTTTCTTTCGTATTATATGATTTCTTTGTTAATCAACAGGGCTAATTTTGTATTAACCAAATTAAAATATTACATGATAGAGAGTTTTTTGGACTTATACTCTGTTGGGTCAGTGACGCTAACGCTAACCTTTGTTGGTGCCCAATTAAAATAAAACCGCACAAGATTTCAATTAAATATGCACTAATTTTATTCTAAAAGACACAAAGTTGGTTGGGCAGGCAGACCGATTTGTCTGTGCCTTTTAACAGCGAAAGTATAAAGAAAGAGAATAGGCAGGCGATCTGCGACCGTGCCTTCAACGAGCGAGTACAAAATCGAAACTGAACTTAAGTAGATGCTTGCCGTGGACAAAGGGCCAGGCAGCGATCGGCGACGGAATTCAAAAGGAGTAGCAATTACAGTAATTGAAAGAGATGCCCCGCATGGCAAATAGAAAAGGCAAAAACAAACATCGAGAATTCAATTTACGTTAAGATTAGAAACTTTAAGATTTTATTTAGGCTGCGGCATGACCGAACATTCTCCCCCCGTTGGAAGACCAGGGCTTTCAACCAGATCTTGCTTCGGCAGGACGCTCGACTTGCGGACAGCTCTTCGGGTGGTTCCAGTTCTCGTTTTGAACCAGGACGACATCGTTGACTTGTAGCGGAGGTTTGGGGATGCGCCACTTTGACCGTTGCCACCGTGACCAGAAGATTTGTTGAAAATAAGCAATTCTCTGCCAGCGGTCCAAACGGTTGAAATTTAGCTTTGTGACGTCAGGCTCAGAGTAAAACACCAGCGGAGCTGTGCCAAGAAAGTGTGCAGGAGCTAGCACCTCAAGGTCTGCTGGATTCTCTGAAAGTGGTAGTAAAGGTCGTGAGTTGATAATTGCTGCAATGTGGCAAACGAGTGTACACAATTCATCGAATGTCTATTATCAACCGAACGATAAAAATTAAATTTGGCCGTTTTTACTGCAGCCTCCCAGAGGCCTCCAAAGTGAGGCGAACATGGGGAAATAAAACGCCACTCAATTGAATCTTCTAGGCAGAATTGTGGGTCAGGCAGGAATAGATTTTTCAGCTCAGCCAGTTCGTTTTTAGCTCCAACGAAGTTCGTAGCGTTATCTGACCATATCCGGCAGGTTTGCCTCTGGTAATAAACCGCTTCAATGCTCCCAGGAATGCTTGTGTTGAAAGATCCTGAACTAGCTCCATGTGGATCGCTTTCGTCGCGAAACAGATGAAAACGCAGACGTACGTAGGTCAGCTATTAAATGCTGAGATAATTGTGGTTTAGCTCGGAAACATATAACGCACTTGGACGTTGCAGATGATACTGTTTTTCGGCCACCCATCGGCCAAAATTGAAGACGCATGTTAGCGAGCAGCGCTCGTGCACCAGAATGCAAGTTTTTCCGATGCAAGTCCAGTATGATAGCACTTGTAACTGGATGCTGGCGTGGTAGTATGACAGGATACTGCGCATTGTAATCCAAGGACGAATTTTTTAGTCTGCCACCAACTCGCATCAGCCCAAAGCTATCGATGAATGGAGAAAGTGAGGCCAACGATGTAATGATGTAATTTGTCGCTTAGAATGCAGCCTACAGTAGTCATCAGCCAGGCTGCTCATTTGGATGCATCTGATAAGCACATGAGTGCCCATTTTTACATCTTCGACATCGAGACCAGGACGTCTTATGCGGTTAACAAATTTTTATACGTATCCAAAAGTGTGGGTGATCTTTTGACAAGAATTCATGAACTTGCATTTTGAAGATAGGTCCACCAAAATACTCTTTCTGAGGTCGGGAAGAGTCTTCAAAGGTGCCACACGAGATTTTGAGCAAAATAGATGCACTTCTCGTTTGCCATCAGCTATTGAAACGAGATAGATACATCCTCCATATGCGTCGATGCTAGCGTCACAGAATCCGTGGATCTCAATAACACCATTTGGATGCAGCGCACCCATGTCAGATGACAGCTTCAGCCATGATGTGTTGAGTGCCTCAGGAAAGCTCCCGTCCCACTCCAACTTCTCTCTCCAGACTTGTTGCAGGAAGATCTTGGCCTTGGCAACCACAGGACCCATGAGACCAAGCGGATCATACACGCGAGCAATTGTGAAAAGCACCAGCCGTTTACATGGCTTTGGAGAGACCTGTATGGGAGAAAAAGAAAAACGAAAGACATCCGCTGCAGGATCCCAAGCAAGACCCAGTGTCTTGGTAAAGTCGCTGCCATCGTCAAACTTCAGGAATATTTATTTTTCCGATTCAGGAACTTTATCAAGGACATCGCGCTCGTTGGAACACTATTCCTGATGGTGGCTTTAACCTCGTGCAAGCAAGTTTGTTGTTTGAGACATGATTTCGAGGACTTCCTGTGTTGATTGGCCTCCTGTGATCAGATCATCAACGTAAAAGTCCCGCAAAATGATTTTAGAACCGATTTTAAATGTGCTCTTCTCATCGGCTGCAGGCTTAGTTCCATAAGTCACGGTATCAAGCTTGAATACTTGCACCTTCTGGTCCGGTGAGTCACGCCAAAGAATACATTAAAGATAGCTATCGGGTTCAGCCACGCAAACACACCGCTACATCTCGCAGATGTCCCCAGTCAATGCAACAGGGAAAGTCCGAAACTGTAACAGCGTGTTGAACAGCTTCTGTTGAATGGTAAGCCCTGCCAACGAGGTTCTGTTCAGCGAATGTCCACTTGACGTTTTGGCAGACCCATCAAAAACGACTCGCAATTTAGTCGTGGTGCTGTCTTCTTTGAAAACGCAGTGGTGGGGCAGAAAATATTTGCAAAGACTTGAGAGTAGAAAATCCACCTCCTGTAACGATCCAACCAAGCCTTGTTTTCTGCAATAGGGGTAACCCAGCAGCCAACTTAATCTGCCCTACAGATAATAGCTCAACTTCGTTTTATGCAACTGCAACTGGTGAGCGAGTCTGGAAGTCACAATGTAGACTTGAGATCCCGAGTCTAGCAGCGCACGGCATGGGTCCAAGCACCTGATCGACTTTGGACGCTTATGACTGCAGTTGCAAGAAAGACAATGTCAGAATCCACATTCTGAGCCAGCAAAGAGGTAGAAGGGCTTGAAGTAATTGCAACTTTGTTCTGCAGCTGGAGCTCGCATAACCTGGGTCGGAGACTGAGTGCCAAGGTGCAAAAGGGTGTGATGCTTGGAGCTGCAAGTTCGACAGCATCTTACTTATAATTGCGCACTTGATGGCCCTTCTTTAAGCAATTAAGACAGAGCGCTAATTCCTTCACCTTTCGAATACGCTCTTGCACTGACAAATTAGCGAATTGACCACAGCTATAAATTGAATGGCCACTGTTGTCGCACACAACACATCCATTTCCTAAAGTGTTAGTGGCAATTAGAATGCTTTTGTTGCGGCTTCTTCCTGATTGTGAGCTATATGAGTACGATGCTGCAGTATGCTCTACATTTTCCAATTTTTGTCAACGCTTGGACAAAAATGTAGTAAATTGATCATTCGAAGGAATTTCATCAATAGCCGCAGATTCTTCCCAATTGGCCTGAGTTTTGCTATCTAATTTTTGCAGTAAAACATGAATCAGAATGCAATTTGAGATTTGCTCAACCGAGCCCATTGACTGAAGAGCACGTAGGTAAGCATTTATTTTATCAGATATATCTCTCAGCTTCGCTGCGGACCGCATTTCCACTTTAGGGAGACCCAAAATTGCAGGTATATGGGTTAGGAAAATTAGACGCTTATTATTGAAACGGATATTCAATAACTCCAAGGCTACAGCATAGTCGCTGTCACAAATTTCCAATGAGCGCACTGTATCCAAGACGGAACCCTTCAGGCTAGACTTTAAATGCTGCAGCTTCTCAATGTTAGCGAGCTCCACGTCATTGTCGATGATAGCTTTGAAAATGGATTGAAAGTCGACAAATTCAGTATAGCCACCAGAAAATTCAGGCAATCTCAATTCAGGCAAATGAGATATTTTAGCCGGCACAGAATGGAAATCCAGGCCTGAGCGTAGAACTTCGAAGTGCTGGACGTTGACGCCAATTCTCGATTTAGCATGATTTGTATTGATATGATGAGCTCTTCAAAATCATCGCGAACCTGGCTACCGATTTTATTAAAATCCAGTTCCTCAAGACTGTCATGGACCTGGGCAAATGCAGCCTTATTCTCCTCTGAGAGCTTAACACGAAGCTCTAATTCTTCCTCACTCATCGCCTTGAGCTTCTCAACAGTCAAGGCCTTCTCAGAGGATTTCGCCTTAGAAAGCATTGATTCAGCCTTCAATTTGAGATGCTTTACTCCCTGGACTGAAGCAGCTAAAGTTGTTTCGGTTGACATTTTAATAAATTTATTTTATTATTTTCAGCTTTTATACTCGCAAAATAATTAAATTCCACTGTGCAGTGCGTGCTGTACCAAAACTCTTGACCACCGAAAAACTAACTATGTGCGTCTATTTGCACATAAACTGCAATATAGCGGTGGAAGGGGTTACATCGAACTCGCGAACAAAAACGTTTGGTCGCCGCTGTAAAACGTTTCAAAGCGGGAACGAAGGCACAAAGAGGAAACCAAAATGTTCTCTATGATGCGCGGGGCGGGTGCGATGTGAGTTTCTAGCGGAGTTTATGTATTACCGCTTGCGCTTGCATATGTACATAGAACTTGCAGGTTATGTATATGCGCGATCAATCAAACGAACGAAAGTTAAATTCTTTGTTTGGTTGCACTTTATTGTTAGTTTTTATTGTTTTTAAATCACGTCGGGGTCACCAAAATGTTGGGTCAGTAAGCTTTTTCACTAACGCTAACCCAATTAAAATAAAACCGCACAAGATTTCAATTAAATATGCACTTATTTTATTCTAAAAGACACCAAGGCCATAATTACAAAGTTAAATGTTTATGTTTAAGATTATTTGGTTGGGCAGGCAGACCGATTTGTCTGTGCCTTTTAACAGCGAAAGTATAAAGAAAGAGAATAGGCAGGCGATCTGCGACCGTGCCTTCAGCGAGCGAGTACAAAATCGAAACTGAACTTAAGTAGATGCTTGCCGTGGACAAAGGGCCAGGCAGCGATCGGCGACGGAATTCAAAAGGAGTAGCTATTACAGTAATTGAAAGAGATGCCACGCAGGGCAAATAGAAAAGGCAAAAACAAACATCGAGGATTCAATTTACGTTAAGATTAGAAACTTTAAGAATTTATTTAGGCTGCGGCATGACCGAACATACTCTTAAGTCTTGCTCAAGAATATGAATAGCTCGCTCATTACTACGAAATCTAATCTAGCCATTATTGCATCAAAATTTCATACGGACATGAGGTAGTGCATCATTCGCAATTCATTTTTTTTATTTCGTAATATTGATAATGCTTAAAAATATCTTGTACTTCCTCTAATATATTGTCACACAACGATTTCCGCTGTTTCTCTCTAACTAACTTATTTATCCAATTCGCCCCCAAACTGTCGCACAAGGTTATAGATTTCATATGAAGCATTTCATTTAATAATCGGATCAAATATTATTTACCTAATGAACTCCCCAATTTGGGATTTAGAATACTCTGCCTGATTCACAGTTGGAGTAGACATTGTAAGGTTTAGTTGAATGTCCCTTATTAATTTATCCACGATGATAATTATTTTTTTAAATCTTATTTTAATGAAAACTTTTTTTCTGTGCCATCGAATTTGAAAGATCATTTTCTCACAGCTATAGCTCAAATTGATTGTGTCTGTGGATCAGCAAAAACTAAACTTAACATTTTGTTTTGTTGTGAAATAATTGTCGTGTAAAATGGGAAGAGAAATTAATAAAAATGTGCATCAATTCATTAAATTTAGTTTGGAAGAGAAGAAGTCAATTTGTAATGTTTGCGGTATCAACAAACTTAAAACGGCATTTGACAACGAAACATATAGACATTCAATGACAATCAAGACAATCAATGAGTGGAACAATTCTGGAAATTCAAAACTAACCTAAGAAAAACGAAAAATATCGTATCAAACGAGCGAAGAAGCAATTGTTTCTTCTTTAATTAAAATAGTAACCACGGACGGAAAACCATTTATATTTCTAGACAGTGAAGGGTTCAAAGAAATTATGGATCCAATATATAATGCACTTGGCATGAACCCTGTAACGTCTAGAAATATTATGAACTTTGTGCCAGTCAAAGAGCAGCTTGTCAAAGAAAATATAAGATCTCTGGTGTCGCTGAAAATCGATGTTGCCACCAGAATGGATAAAGCCATTCTATGAGAAAATTTGCAAATGGTCCACGCAAACCTGGCTAAAACCGAGGTTATTGTAAAGACATTAGGCATGATTGAGCTCGGGGAATCTCATTTTTTTTTAACAATTTTCATACTTATGCACACAACATTACGTCGGACAATGGGCGAATGCGAAATCGCTTCGCACAGAAACATTTAGGTAAGTAATGATAAGTTATATATATATATATATGATAAGATATATATATATATATATATATAAGTGACGTATACGCAAATACCCTAGCTACCAAACCCAACATACAACCTGTATATCCAGAGATACCCATTATTCCAATTGTCAATAACATAAGCCCAGAGCCTACTATTGCAGTTATTCAAATCAATCCGACATAAACATTTAACAATTGTCAATAACATAAGTCCAGAGCCTACTATTACAGTTATTCAAATCAATCCAACATAAACATTTAACCCCTCAGACATAAATCTTTCCCACGCCTTCGATCGGCGGCATCCGAATTATAAACACTTCACACGCCTTTATCGACGACGGCAGACATAAACAATATTCAGACCTTTAAACAAAGGGTCCAGCCTGAGAACCCATTTGTCAGCATAAAAGCTTTGGCCAATCCAAATTAATTAAACAAAAGATGCAGCCTAGAAACCAACCCATCAGGCCACAGTTTTGACCAATCAAAATTATCTAATCAAAGTCCACTTTCGCTGCTCGCGCGCTGTCACCGGTAGAAGCCATAGTTATAAGAATAATGCATTTTGTAAAATCAGTTTAAGATTGGGGATCTAACTTGAAAGAACTTTACCAATAAAGACTCCGCTATATATTAAAATAAAAATCGCTTTTTTTTAATATATTCCGAACCGAAAAACATAATTGGCGCAGCCGGTAGGATACAAGTAATATCCTCGCGAGTGACTACCTAAAAAGGAATTAAAAAATTACTTCGCGAAAATAAAACATTATTTGTATCCGCAAAACGAACTTACTTAAAAAAAAAAAAAATTTTTTTTAAAAAAACAACATTAGTTAAATCACGAATGAGGATTTCTAGTGTCTAAACCAGTGAAAATAATCTAAATTATTTCGCCTAAATACAACAACTAAAAAAAAAAAAAACATTAAATATGGATCTGCCATCAACATCAGCAGCAGCAGCAGCCGTAGCCGCAGCATCAAAAGCTGCACAAACCCTTTCAGATGTATCAATGAACCATTTCCTTCTGCAACTGAAGCAGATAAATAAATTTAATGGAGACCCACTCTATTTGGCTCTCTTCATAAAAGAAGTCGATGAATTAGTCTACCATTATCCTACAGCATCAGAAGGCCAAAATCAAATTATACAAGCAGCCATCAGGAACCTCCTAGTTGGACAAGCCCGATCACTCTTGATGAGAAATATACCACAGGACTGGAAGGAATTGAGAAGCCTACTTATCGGCGAGTTCAACAGCGCAACGCCTCCACATCGAATGATAGCCGAATTACGTGAGACTAAATATAAAAATAATTTACGTAAATTTGTTGAAGAATTAGAAGAACAGACAAGTAGAATTTGTTGTAAACTTAGCTTAGATAATAATCCGTCAAACACAGTTCTAGTTTCGAGGACATTGAGTGATACAATAGCTGAAGTGATTCGTGAAAAATTACCAGTATAGTGTTCTTAATTTTATTTTCCTTTTGCTTCCGATCACTACGGCCACGCTTTCTTGAATGTTCCTTTTTTCCTTCGTTTTATGCCTATGGCAGAAAACGATGAACATATCGATACTTTTTACCAGGGATCGCACATACAATATATAAATTCAGGGTTACACACAAAATATAATATAACTAACTTAAAACTACTTTGGCCAAGTTGACTAGGAGGGATTGCTTACATAGTTCTTATTACTACAATTCGGCCGTCCTGACTATGAGGATCTCCCGATACTCGTTGACTTACTTCTAGTAACAATGCTACTTTGGCCATATTTATTTGTTTTACAATTGTCATTTATATCTATGTTTTTACTATTATTTCCAGTATTACTGTTTACAATAATATTATTTGTATTGCCAATTTCCTCCGTAGGATTCATTTCCTTATCTTTTATATCTGAACTTTCATGAACATCAATTTTTTCTTTTCCATTAAGCCAGGGTTTCATATTATGCACCGCCCATATACCAGAATATGGCACTTGGGACTGCTGAAAGTTCTCTACATCTTCAATAAAGTACCTATCATTATCTAACACCTTGGACACAACATAAGGCCCTTTAAATTTGGGAATTAACTTACTGGACACACCCTGCTGCGAGTTGAAATTTCTTACAACAACATAATCTCCCTCAAAAAATATTTGCGGCTTTTGTCGTTTTGAATCAACATAGTTTTTGTTATATCCTTGCGATTTTTTCTGGCATATATCAGCTTGTAGTCGTATTTCATTTAGGTCTTTGTGCAAAATTTCTTGACTCTCATCAATAAAATTTTCTTTTAAACTATCAATATAACAACCCTTCTGCCTAACCCCAAACAACATTACGCTTGGGTATTGATTTAAACTTCGGTTTTTTGTATTATTCATGGTAAACTCTACTTTGTCTAAAACTTTGTGCCATGCTTGATTATTCTCTACATCTGTTAACTTTGCTATCATTGGACCTAAATCTCTATTGACTCTTTCTACTTGTCCGTTAGCTTGTGGCGAAGCTGTTGCTACTTTAATATGCCTTACATTGTTTTGTACAACAAATTCCTCAAATTCCTTTGATGTGAAACAGCTGCCTCGATCAGATATTATGTTTTTAGGTCTACTGTACGATCTGAAATAGTTTTCTAACGCTTCGATTGCTTCCTTGGAACTAGTTGTTTTTGTTGGATATAATCTGGTGAATTTTGTACATGCGTCAATTATTACTAGTATGTGCTTCTTATTCGTTTCTTTGCTATTTATCGGACCATAGTGGTCAATGTGAATGACTTCAAACGGACTTGTTCCTTTCGGAATGGGATGTAAAAAACCCTCAGTTTTACCTGTTTTATTAGAAAATGCTATACACTTTAAGCAGTTCTTTATGTGAATCTCAACTTTCTTTCTTATACATGGAAACCAATAACTCTTATTGATAAGGTCCGCTACTTTGTCAATTCCTACATGCCCCATTTCGTCATGGTATTTGTACAGAACATTTTCTTCCATTGATTGTGGAACACAAAACAGTAGCCTATCGTTACTTTTCTTGTACACGACACCATTGCGTAATTCATAGTGCTCATCCTCTTGATTTAATAACATTTCTTTAACTCTATTTATATTTTCATCTCTTCCCTGACATATAATTAGATTTTCTTCGAAAGTATTTGTTTCAACTACGAGAATGCTATTACTTCGGCTAAGTGCATCCACATGTTGCATTCTTTTTCCCGACCTGTGTTCAAGCTCGTAGTCATAGTTTTGAAGCTCTAAAGCCCATCTTGCTATACGGGGGTTTATTTCTTTTTTATTTAAAGTTAAAGTTAACGAATTGCAATCAGTTACGATTTTGAATCTAATTCCTTGCACATAAACTCGAAATCTTTTTAATGCGTTTATTATTGCTAAAGTTTCCAATTCGAAACTGTGGTATCTTGATTCCACATCGGTTGTACGTTTCGAAAAATAAAAGACAGGGTGAAATTTGTTATCCCTTTTTCTTTGTAATAATATTGCGCCATAACCTAATGAGCTTGCATCACAGTGCAACTCCGTCTCATCTCTTGGATCATATATTGCTAAAATTGGAGCTTCTATTAACTTTTCCTTAAGTATAGTGAATGCATTTAGTTCTTCTTTGCTAAAAACAAACTTCTTGTCTTTTCTGGTTAAATCGTAAAGTGGCTTTGCAATAATAGAAAAATCTTTAATAAATCTTCTAAAATAAGAGCACAATCCTATAAAGCTTGAGACCTCACTGACTTTTAAAGGCACTGGAAAAGAACTAATTGCTTGTAATCCCGTTTCGTTCGCTTTTATCCCATCTCCATTGACTGTATATCCCAAGTAATCAATAGATGATTGCAAGAATTCACATTTATCAAGCCTCAGCTCTAATTTGTTTTCAACTATACGTTTCAAAACTTCCTTTAAAACTTCGAAATGCTCATACAAACTCTCCGTCGCTATCATAATGTCATCAAGATAAATCACAACTTTTCCTGGTCGTACCATATCAGCAAATATTTTGTTAATAAATCTTTGGAATGTTGGTGGTGCATTTGTCAAGCCAAACGGCATTCTTAGAAATTCAAACTGCCCTAGTGGCGTGGTAAAAGATGTATATTTAATAGAATTATCATCCATGAACACGTGATGAAATCCGTTTTTTAAATCAAGCTTCGAAAAGAATTTTTTATTCGCTAATCTTTCCAACAAATCGTCAATTAACGGAATCGGGTAATTATCTTTAAGAGTGACCTTATTAAGACGACGATAATCGACACACATTCTAAGTTCTCCTGTCTTTTTCTTTACAAGAACAATTGGCGACACATATTCGGATTCACTTGGGCGTATATACCCATTGGCTAAATTCTCGTCTAATATTTTTTGAACTTCGGACTTTTCTGCGTAAGACAGCCTTCGAGGGGGACACCGAAACGGTTTATCACTTTCAATTGTGATCTTCATTATACATTTTATTTTAGGTGCCCTTGGACGATCAGCTTCTTCGTAAAATGTCTTGAACAAAGACTTCAGCCTACTTATATTTTCTTGATTCACCTCTTTTCCTATCGTATACGTCGCTTTACCATCGCAAATAACATTTATATTAAGCATATCTCTATCAAATGAATCCACTTTGTAACTTTCTTCATTCGCAACGATTTTGTCTAATCTGGTATCAACATCGTCCTCTAGAGCTTCATAGACTTCAGCACTAGTATCCGCTACAACTTCTAAACATTTTGCTACCTCGGGCTTGCTCGACTTCTCTACTCTTTTCTCTACTTCTATCTGCTTCTCTACGTTGACTTCTACTTTGTTATTGTTTCCAAGATCGCTCTCTACTTTTGTCTCTACATCTACCTGTTTCTCTACATTGACTTTTACTTTGTTTAATAAATCACTTTCGCATTTTTCCACTAAATGTATACCCACTGGCTTAACAGATAAATGGTTAACATCATTAACTACTTGTACAAGTTTAAAATTACTTAGACTTAGAAAATCGCGTCCTACTACCATTGAGTACCTTACAGATTCATCAGTTACAACCAATAATTCAATTAATACGTTTTTATTTGAACTTATAATTAAACAAACTGTTTTTCCAATTATATTTAGTTTACTTTCATTTATTCCGTAGAATGTATTATTCAACGTGTCCTTATCAATGATTACGTTACTGGGAACTGCGGATTTCTTTAAAAACGAAACGGGACTTCCCGAATCTATGAGGCACTCTATGGAATACAATTTATTAGAATTATGTATCGTATTTTTAAATTGAACTTTCAAATTTCTTACATATTCGTTGTTATTCTCTTTCTTCTTGTACAATGAACACTCTCTAGCCAAGTGTCCAACTTCTCCACAGGCATAGCAAGCTCCATTAGCCCGTACTGGCTTGCGACATTCCTTAGCCTGATGACCAAAACTGTGACAGTTAAAGCATTTCATGACCCTCTGTTCCGGGGTCACGGCGTTTGGTAAAGACGTAGCTTGCATCCTTCCTTGTTGTACTGGAGCTTTGGGTTTCTCTACATCTTGAAAGGCTTCCAATACATCAGCAGGCACTGCAAAACGTAGTAACTTCGCTTGGTTTTTAAGTTGTACATTTTGTATGCCATCTATCAAATACTGAACTAGTTCGTGAACAGTCATAGCGACGTCTTGTGCCAGAGTAAGCTTATCAAAATAGTAAACGGCGAATTTCTCACCGAACTGCCACTTGCGGTTTTCAAACTTGCGTCGCATTTCCAATACGTTATCCTTGGTTCCAAAAACAATTTTTAATTGTGCCAAAATCAGGTCAATACTTCCAGACAACAGTGATGGGCGAGATAACAGCCAAAAATTAGCCTTGCCCTTTAAACGCGAGCAAATTAATGGACGCATGACGTCATCACTGACTTTGAACACATTTCGAACATTTTTAACCATCAACAACCATTCGTTTATGTTGCCACTGCCGTTGTATTCTGGGAGCAGCTCTTTGACGGTGTTTAAATTCATTTCTGGCTTTAAAAGACGGTCAGCATTTTCGAAACGTAAATTTTGCATCGCCTGTTCCATGCCCGCAGCGTTGCCACCCAACTCACTTCGTAGCAAGCTAAAAGTTGAAGGGTTTGGTTGAACGCCGTTCCCTTCGAGTTGAATGCCATCACGATCAATCGTCTCGACAAGCTTAAGTTCGTCGCCGTAAACGTCTTCATCTTCTTCTTCGCCGTGTTCTTCGTTGTTGTTGTTGTTGGCTGCCTTGGCGACAGCCATCTCACCGCCTTGGTCTTCGTTGTTGTTGTTGTTGACTGCCTTGGCGTCAGCCATCTCACCGCCTTGGTCTTCGTTGTTGTTGTTGTTGGCTGCCTTGGCGTCAGCCATCTCAGCACCAATTTCACCAGAAGACTCCACTTTTTCGTAGTACAACTCCGGTGCAATTTCAGACGGTAATACCGCACTTAACTGCGCAATTAGTGCAACTTTGTTTCCCTTTGTGGACAAGCCAAGTTTTTCACAGAAACTTTTGATTTCGATCAATTTGAGTTCGCCGAGATTAATGCGTGAAGCCATGTTAATAGACATATGCCTATTTTACTTGCTTAGGTTCAGTTACCACTTCTGAATTATAGTGTTCTTAATTTTATTTTCCTTTTGCTTCCGATCACTACGGCCACGCTTTCTTGAATGTTCCTTTTTTCCTTCGTTTTATGCCTATGGCAGAAAACGATGAACATATCGATACTTTTTACCAGGGATCGCACATACAATATATAAATTCAGGGTTACACACAAAATATAATATAACTAACTTAAAACTACTTTGGCCAAGTTGACTAGGAGGGATTGCTTACATAGTTCTTATTACTACACCAGTAAAAACTTTTATTACGTTGAGCAAATTTGATATTTCAACTCCTCTTAAATTAAAACAAGCTGCCCAATCTGTAGGAATGTTTGAAGAAAAATCCATAAATAATCGTTCGTATATGTCCCAAAACTCTCAGGAAGACTATGAATTTCAAGATTTTAAAACATCAAAATCATTCTCAAATACAAAACCCAACTATCATTCAGATAATAACCAAGGGGGTAGATTCCAAAATAATAATTATCAAAACAAATATAACAACAATCAGCAGAGACAGAATAAGTTCGACTCTAATAGAAGTTGGGGTAACAACAATAATTATAATAATTCAGGAAATAATTATTATCCTAAAAATTCTCAAAATAATCAAGGACAGGGTAACCAGAGTACTCAAAGTACCAATATTCCCCAAAAACGTCCCCGAGTTTCAGAATCAGATCAACAACGCAAGTCTGAACCAATGGACACATTTGAAAATTTTCAGACAACAGCCTCGGACGAAACACAACAGCCATAAAAATCAAAATTGATAATAAACTATGCCTCTGTCTTATCGATACAGGATCAAGCATAAATTTAATTAACAAAAACTTCTTTGAATACCCAATTAAAAATAATTCTACTAAAATTGAAACTATAGGTGAATCTGTAATTTTGAATAAATATATCCAGTTTAGTATACCAAAATTATTTTCATCTAAACAAACATTTTATATAAACCACTTTTCAAATCATTATGACATTCTTATTGGAAGAAAAATTCTAAAAGAAACATCAGCAAAAATTGATTTTATGAAAAACACTATTGAATTAAATAAATATGAATTCCCAATGGTAAATATAACGGAAAAACCTAAACAAACTTTTTCAAATATAGTAGACGATGAGGAATATATTTATGCCTTACAAACAGATTTATCTGACAATAACATAAGAGACGATCACTTAAATAATGAAGAAAAAACTGAACTTCATTATTTAATGTCAAAATATTTTGATATTCAGTATCATGAAGGTGAAAATTTGACTTTCACGAACGAAATCAAACACATTATTAAAACAAAACATGAAGAACCAATATATAGGAGACCATATAGCTATCCGTATATTTACGATACAGAAGTAGAAAAACAAATTGAAGAAATGATAAGACAAGGTATTATCAGAAAATCAAAATCTCCTTATTGCAGTCCAATTGTAATGGTACCCAAGAAAAGGGATGCATCGGGCATACCCAAATTTCGTATGGCTATCGATTACAGAGGATTGAACGAAGTAACTATTAATGACAAATTCCCTATTCCGAACATGGACGAAATCTTAGACAAGTTAGGGAAATGTCAATATTTTACAACATTAGATCTTGCTAAAGGGTTCCATCAAATTGAAATGGGCCCAGACTCTATTCAAAAAACTGCATTTTCCACTAAGAAAGGTCACTATGAATATACTAGAATGCCCTTTGGTCTTAAAAACGCACCCGCTACATTTCAGCGTTGTATGAATAATGTATTACACGACATAATAGGTACCCATTGTCTAGTATATTTAGACGACATTGTTATATTTTCTACCTCTTTACAAGAGCACATTCAATCTCTTAAAAAAGTATTCGAACGTCTTCGCAGATCAAATCTCAAACTACAATTAGATAAATGTGAATTTATGAAACGAGAAACGGAATTCTTAGGTCACATAATTTCAACCGAAGGAATCAAAGCAAATCCAAATAAAATTCAAGCTATTCAAGATTTTAAAATTCCAAACTCTCCAAAACAAATAAAATCATTTTTAGGCCTTTGTGGATTTTATCGAAAATTTATAAAAGACTTCGCAAAAATTGCAAAACCAATGACTCTTTGCTTAAAGAAAGGATCAAAAATAAATATAAGCGATCCTAATTACAATGAAGCGTTTGAAAAATTAAAAACTTTAATAAGTAACGATCCAATTCTCATTTATCCAGATTTTGAAAAGAAGTTCGATTTAACTACAGATGCAAGCAATTATGCATTAGGTGCAGTTCTATCCCAAGAAGGCAAACCCATTTGTTTTGCCAGTAGAACATTAAATGAACATGAGTTAAATTATGCAGCTATTGAAAAAGAATTATTAGCTATTGTATGGGCGACTAAGTATTTCCGCCCCTATCTCTTCGGAAGAAGTTTTAAAATATGCTCTGACCATAAACCGCTTGTTTGGTTACATAACATAAAAGAACCTAATATGAAATTACAACGTTGGAAAATAAAACTTAGAGAGTTTGACTATGAAATAAAGTACATTAAAGGAAAAGAGAATTACGTAGCAGATGCTTTGTCAAGGATTACAAAGAAAGAAACTAAAGATAACAAAATTGAAGAAGTATTTCAAAATGAAGACGATTTAGATACTACTGCAGCAACGGTGCATAGTGCACAAGAAGATAACGGTGATTGCATACAAATTACCGAACGACCAGTTAACGTTTTTAATCACCAACTTATATTTGAAAAGGGAAATCAAGACACTAACGAACTTACTCACTACTTTAATAAAACTATTAATAAAATAATTTACAGTGACATGACTGAAATCTTGGCAAAAGACATAATTATAAAATTTATATGTGGACACAATTTTGTTATGTACATTAATAATGACGAAGACTTTGCTATTTTTCAACGAGCCTATATGAAATTAATTAAACCAAATACTGGAACGAAATTAATGAAAACTTCAGTTATACTTCCCAACTTGCCCACATATGCAGACTTTCACGAGAAAATATTAGAAATACATGAAAAGACAATACATCAAAGTATAAAAAAAACTTATGACGATTTTAAAACTAAATACTATTTCCCAGACGCACAAAAACTTATTCAAAACATTATTAATAAATGTGAAATTTGTAATTTATGCAAAGCAGAGCACAGAAAAGTTGCTCTTCCTTTTGAAAAAACTCCAGAAACCAAAAATATTCGCGATAAATATGTTATAGACTATTATTTTATTGACCAACGTAAATTTTTAACATGTATCGACATTCATTCAAAATTCATTTCTATTATTGAAACCAAAACGACAGATTGGATTGAAAGTAAACGAGGACGGAAGCTAACTTCGGCAAGCCGAAGTTTTAATACCCTTGCAGACTTTGCCGAAATTGCTAAAACTGAAAAAGTAGCGATAGGAATAAGGTATACATAAATAAACTAGATTTGCGTCGTTTGATGTCAATTGCTTTTATACTGCAAAAATGTCATATAAAATAGAAAAAAGGGATACTTTCGCAGCCTTTAACTATTTTTCCTACGGAAGCTATAAGAAATAGACGTCCGATCGGCAAGCGCTTTTACCCTAATCAAGATATGCGTAAATAAATAAGACTTGGAAAAATTTATGTCAGTAGCTTACACACTACGTGAAAAATTCAGAAAATCAACAAATTTGGACCGATTTCACCGAATTGTTCCTATGGGAGCTATAGGATATAGACGTCCGATCGCCAAGCGCTTTTACCCTGATCAAGGTATGCATAAAAAAATAAGATTTGGAAAGATTTATGTTAAATGCTTTTACACTGCGCGAAATATCTTCCATTCTTGAAAGTTATATCCGATTGTTCCTATGGGAGCTATAGGATATAGACGTCCGATCAGCACGCGCTTTTACCTTGATGAAGGAATGCATAAAAAAATACGATTTGAAAAAATTTATAGCAATAGCTTTTACACAGCGCGAAATATTCTGAAAAACATCAAATTTGGACCGATTTTACCCTATTGTTCCTATGGGAGCTATAGGATATAGACGTCCGATCGCCACGCGCTTTTACCCTGATCAAGGTATGCATAAAAAAATACGATTTGGAAAGATTCATGTCAAAAGCTTTTACACTGCGCGAAATATCATCAATTCTGGCAAGATATATCCGATTGTTCCTATGGGAGCTATAGGATATAGACGTCCGATCGGGGCGATTTTCAAACTTGATCTGCGTACACATGTTTTAGGACGATTGTGAAAGTTTCAGATCGCTAGCTTTTAAACTGAGCTCGCAAACGGTATTGAAACAGACGGACAGACGGACAGACGGACAGACGGACAGACGGACATGGCTATATCGACTCAGGAGGTGATCCTGATCAAGAATATATATACTTTATAGGGTCGGAAACGTCTCCTTCACTGCGTTACAAACTTCTGACCAAAATTATAATACCCTCTGCAAGGGTATAAAAAGCTCTTCTAAAAATTTTTAGTATGATAGGTAAACCAAAAACAATTAAAATGGATCAAGATCCTGGCCTAATATCTAAATCATTACAAAATTGGTTAAAAAAAGAAAATATCAATATTGAAATAACAACTAGCAAGAATGGTATAGCCGACATAGAAAGGGTCCATAAAACAATGAATGAAAAGCTCAGAATTATCAATACACTTACAGACGCAGAAGATAAATTAATGAATATAGAAAAAGCAACATACGTTTATAACCATGAAATAACCCATGATGCCACAGGTAAAACTCCTGCCGAAATATTTCTTTATGGCATAAAACCGAACAAAAATATACAAAAACGGAAAGAATACAAGATAGATAAAATTAATAAAAACCGCGAGGAACATGAAATAGATTTGGAATATACTAAAGTTGAAAAAGAAATGAAACGAAAAGCTAAATTAGTAAACCCATTCAAAAAGACAGGAGCATTAGAACAAAAAGATGAAAAGCACTGGCAAGAAACTAATAGGGGTCATAAAGTAATAAAACACAGAAGTAAATTCAAAAAAGCTAAAATGCATAATCTTTCTCATCATTCCAGGGAGACTGACAGTACTAACTCTGATACTGAAATTGATCATGATACTGACATGGACGAAAATACCATTGATAACAGCTCAACAAATTAGCATTACACCCATTACTTCGAACAACGGTTATTTACTTCTGAACACAGGGACTATAAAAATACCTCTAAATTATGAACACCATATGATTAAAATAAATCAAACTAAAATATTTGAAACATATCAAGATTTTATAAAATACGAAAACCAATTTAAACACGTACCGGACATTGCTTTAACATTGAAACAATTAAAACATGAAATCAAGGGAATTACTTCGTCACAAAGACAAAAACGGGGATTAATCAACTTTGTAGGAATAGCTTACAAATATCTATTTGGAACATTAACTGAAGATGATAAAAAGGAGTTGGAAGATAAGCTAGAAAACTTACAGGAAAAAATAATTGAAAACAAAGAATTTAATGACATAATTCAAATAATAAATGAGCAATCCAAACATATAAACAGACTCGTAAGAGATGAAGAAGAGGAAGATGCTTTGCACATTTTTAGATACTCCCTAAATATATTTCTAGAATACATTGACGATTTACAAATGAGTTTACAATTAACAAGAGTAGGAATATTTAATCCTAAAATATTAAAACATGAAGAATTAGAGAACATAAACGAAGAAAAATTACTATCAATCAAAACTTCAGCTTGGTTAAGCAGTCAAACTAAAGACACTTTTATTCTAGCCCATATACCCACTTCATTTAAAGAAACACAAAAATATAGAATTATAAAATACCCAGATAATATCGGACGACAAATTGACATTAATGACAATTATGAATATTTTATAAACGACGAAAAAAAGGTATTTTACTTGGAAAATTCACCAAATTCATTAACAACTATATTAGACCAAAAATTTATAATCATGGATCAATGTATCTCTCAAATCCTTACTAATCAATTAGCAAAATGTCAACACACTTTTGTATCAGAAAATGAATCTGTAAAATACATTGAACCTAACATCATTATTACTTATAATTTAAGTGAAACACAAATTAAGCAAGATTGCGAAATGTTCAACAAAACAATTCAGGGTAACAATCTAATACAATTAAGTCAATGCTCCTTAGAAATAAGAGATATAAAATTTACAACTTCAAAGAATATAAATGAATATAAAATTATATTATCCAGCACTAATGTTACTTTATATGAACCAATACGATTGTTAAAACTTAAAAATTCTATTACCCATCAACAAAAACAAGAATCAATCTATAAGTGGGTTGTTTTTACGATATTAATAATTATACTTTTAAGCATCACAACTTACATCATATTTACCTATAGGCGCCTAGCCAACAAAAAAGAAATTTTGTTTAAATTCAACAAGGATGTTGAATCTTCTAAAGGAGGGGCGAGTGACGTATACGCAAATACCCTAGCTACCAAACCCAACATACAACCTGTATATCCAGAGATACCCATTATTCCAATTGTCAATAACATAAGCCCAGAGCCTACTATTGCAGTTATTCAAATCAATCCGACATAAACATTTAACAATTGTCAATAACATAAGTCCAGAGCCTACTATTACAGTTATTCAAATCAATCCAACATAAACATTTAACCCCTCAGACATAAATCTTTCCCACGCCTTCGATCGGCGGCATCCGAATTATAAACACTTCACACGCCTTTATCGACGACGGCAGACATAAACAATATTCAGACCTTTAAACAAAGGGTCCAGCCTGAGAACCCATTTGTCAGCATAAAAGCTTTGGCCAATCCAAATTAATTAAACAAAAGATGCAGCCTAGAAACCAACCCATCAGGCCACAGTTTTGACCAATCAAAATTATCTAATCAAAGTCCACTTTCGCTGCTCGCGCGCTGTCACCGGTAGAAGCCATAGTTATAAGAATAATGCATTTTGTAAAATCAGTTTAAGATTGGGGATCTAACTTGAAAGAACTTTACCAATAAAGACTCCGCTATATATTAAAATAAAAATCGCTTTTTTTTTAATATATTCCGAACCGAAAAACATAATTTATATATATATATATATATATATATTTATACTACACTATTATATAATTTATAAAATCTATGCAGACGTATCTTAATTGAGAACCAAAGAAACATAACATCGCTCGACGTTGCTACAAGGTGGAATTCAACCTATTTAATGCTTAAAAAATTATTGGACCTAAAGGATTTCCTGGCTACGCAGTCTTATATTTGTGTAGTTACCGATTGGAATTGGACGAGACGTACATTGACGCTTTCAGTGAAACATACGAGGCAACCCTAAAGCTACAAGACAAAAATTTAGTTTATAGTGAGTTCTTCATAGTATGGATGGAACTAAAATTGAAATGCGAGAATAGCCACAATTTGATTAAAAAAACAAGAAAGAAAAGCTAACTTCGGGCGGAGCCGAAGTTGGTATACCCTTGCAGAATACTCTGTAAATTATATTCTCCAAAATTATTCATATGATGCATTCTTAATACTCATAAAAAATCCCAACTTCCTAACTTTAAAAACACCAAAGTTATGGCATTTCCAATCGTTCAGTTATATGGCAGCTGTAGGATATAGTCGGCCGATCCTTATGAAATTTGATAGGTCGGATTGATTGGCTAAAAATAAAACCCATAGAAAATCCCAACTTCCTAACTTAACAAAAACCAAAGTTATGGCATTTCCGATCAATCAGTTATATGGCGGCTATAAGATATAGTCGGCCGATCCTTATGAAATACACTTTTGACCAAAATTATAATACCCTCTGCAAGGGTATAACAAGAGAGAACGCTATAGTCGGGTGCCCCGACTATCAGATACCCGTTACTCGGGTAAAGGGAGTGCGAGGGAGATGGAGATAGAAACTTTGATCACGCATAACTTTTTAACGAATGGTCCGATTTGAAAAATTTCCAAAAATTTCATTTTGGTTTACAAATTCAAATGACTGGTAGCAGAAAAATGTTTTGAATATATGGATGCATTCCAATTAATATAAATATAAATGAGATAGGAACAGGGCATACCGCAGTCGGTGTCTGCGCTTAGTGGTTGAGAAAACTTCAAAGCAAATCAGCTTTGGTTGTTGTTCTGCGAGCGTATGGTGCCTGCATACCTTACCATCGATTAAATTTGAGGGGTGGGGACAGATTGATCCTTAGCCGCTCCAGAGTTGGTAAATTATCCCTAGTTTCCATTCCGATTACTGAGTTTTCATAATCTTGCTACTTACGCTCAAGGTTATCATTGCTAAGACAGACAATTGGATCCTTAAATGGTCTCGTCTCGTTTATGACCCTTCCTACTTCTGCATGCACCAGAACGCTGCTCATTTTGTTGGACTGAGAATCATTCCCAGTATCCAACTAAATTGCTTTAAAACTGAGAGACTTATTTGGGTAAAAACGAATATTTCAGAAAATTATAATACTCTCTGCAAAGGTATAAATACTACGACTGCATTTTTGATATATGCGTATTTGTTTATTTTATTGTTCGCATATCAACTATGTGCAACCTGCAAATGAAAACTTTTGGACATTTTTCATACAGATAGCAATAAACCGAAGACATTAACCCAAAATTTAAGGAAATATTTTACTACTTACAGTATACATTTTCAATTTTAGTGAACCCTGGTTAATGACCTCATTATGTATAGAATAGTTTCAATATATATAAAATAAATTTTGGTCCAATTTATTTATTTTAGCCCAACTTTTAGTTTTATTTACAGACTTTTTAAAACATGGATTATAATTATTTTACACAATATTTTTCTATAAAAACATAAAATAATTTATATTTTCCTTGGCGGTATTTTTGATTAAAAATTTAAGTTTGTATTGTATTTTTTGAGCGCACATTTATAAAAAAAGTATAGGTAAATACAGGTTGTATGTATAAAAAAATTGTTAAGAACAGGCACATTCTATAACCTGCATATCACTCCATGTGGAAATTTTCAGCTTATCGCTATGGACTTCGTCAACATGCAATATTTCGAGCATTTCAAGTTTTGAAGGAGCACAACATGGACGGGGTGCACGACTGTGATCTTCTTGCCATATTAGACTTTGCAATAGGGCGTGATGATGGGCTGGATTGTGACGTGGGGGACATCGACCATGGCAATAGCCGGCATCAAATACTTTTGGCTGTAATATAAACTCAAAACCCTTAATGTCTTTGAATGCAACATCCAACTGATTTCTACAGCAACGTTGGTGCACTTTGTAGCAATTATTGCTCCATTTATCCTTTCGCCAAGATGTACCATGATCTGAACGATGATGTACGTAATCTTCGCTTCTATTATTAGTCAGCATGATATGATGAATGTCCAAGTTATCCTCTTGGTGGGAATTCAGGGATCCGTGTCCGATTATATTTAGAACTGGCATGAGGTTAAAGTGTTCGTTGTTTGGAGCTGTCGATTTTGCAGATGACGATTCCGTCGACTGGCTAGATTCACTAAGTATACGAGCACCTACACTCTTGCATCTATCGCATTGAATTTCTATACCCAAGTTTTCGTGGGTTTTGTTCAACCAACCCTGAACAGCTTTTGTCACGTCAAATTCTATCCACTGAGTTCGAGTTTCTTCTAAGCCAATATTCTCGAATTCCATTTTTCGGGAAGCTAGCAGCCTTCGTCTGTTTGCTGTGAGTAATTGATATACTTTAAGATTTAGTTGCCGGACTCGGACTTTTTTAAATTGATTAGATTTGACTTCATCAGAATGACAGCTTTTAACTATATTAACCGAATTATCATTTCCAGAAACGTGGCTAAATTTTCTTTTTTTAGGCCCTTGCCAACGACGGGAATTTTGTGCCAGGGATGAGCTATAGAGAAGCATTAGTCTTACGTTGGCTTCGTCAATTTTATCATGGTAAATCTTGGCATCTTTGATATTTGTTAGTGGAAAGTGCAATAGAATATTTGTTTTATCTGGTTGGTTAAATTTTAACTCTTCATTCCTGTTTTGAGTTTTGGTTTGTCTTAGCCGGCTTATGTTTTTAAGTGATCTTTTATGTCGCCATCGTCTGTGACTTATGTCATTGAATTTGTTTGTAACAATGCTTAACAAATTTAGGTCTCCCATGGATGAAGCTCCATAGTTATTATAATAACTAGGTACCTTTTCCTGCTTATTCCTTAGACGATTTAGGTATTCTATATATTTGTTATAATATTCAACTTGGCTTATATTGACCTGTAAATATATAAATGCATTAAAGGCTAATTTTGGATATGGTTTGGGCATTGCTGTCCAGGTTTGTTCTAAATTTCTTACCTTACCCATATCGGGTATTTTTTTTATTCCAAGTCCTTTTAAAACAAGTCGTTTAAGTCTGGCCTCGTCTACGCGTCTTAAATTAGTAATTTGCTTGATGTGTCTATTGTGACTCTTGGCTTTTATTTGAATATCTCTGGTTTGTCTCTTTTGCCTATTGTGAATTGGTACAGTGTTGTTCCACGCAACTGATATTTTCTGATTGATTATGTGTGGCATGTTATTAGACTGGCTTATATTAATCAGACTATATATATTTGAACTGACATTATAAAATGAGGCTCTGATTTGTTTGCTAATCTTTTTAGACAAATTGTTAAGAACCGTTTCCGTACTTGATATTTTGGTATTCATTTTGGATTGTAGTTGATTGGTTTTTAGGCTATCAACTTCATATAGATTTTTAAACGGCGAAATGCGAATTTGCATATTTGGATTTTGGTTATGTGATAAAGACGATTCGTTTAAATTTGACGTTTGGCGGAACATTCCATGACCACTTACTTTCTGCTGAGTTGGCAACAATAAAACTAATAAAATCCATATTTGTAGGTACTTCAAAGACCTAGTATAAACTTTGGGAAACTTAGTTTGAATATAATGAGTACAAGGCTGCCGTTTTACTTCTTTAACGTCTATTGTATTTGAAATGGTGTGGCAACAATAAACACAAATAAAAAAATTTAAAAACCAGGTACACTTGTTCCTAATAGTGAACAATATATTTGAATTGTGGTTTCTAGCTTTAGATTTGCATTCAAAAGAATGGAACCTTTCTGTTTGTTCATGGTTTTTTGGCGTAAAATTTGGTTTAATGACTATTATCATGTTTTCTCCACATGGCCATCAAATTTCGTTTGATGTTGATATAAAAAGGTTCGTAATCTCTCCATTCATTCGATCTGAACTCTCCAATTATCTAGCCTCTTCTTTGAATTGCATATATATTAAAACATTTATGCACAGAAATTTGTTGTAAAATGTTCACATCCACACTTTGTACTAGATTGTGTACATGAGTTCTGTGAGCATCTGTTGACGTTCAGACTCAGAAATTTTGTTTGTGAATAATTTTTAAGAAACAACACAAAATGCTCTCGGTAAAAGTAAATAAATGATCAGAGTTCCTCGAAAATTTGTACATATTTTCGTCTCGTTCGCACTGCTTTCAACATTCCTATACACAATTAAACCGAACCTGTTCGGCCGTTGATTCAAATTCGACTAAAATACCCTACAGCGAATGCTTACTTAGCAGCAGCAATATAAACAACTCACACATCCACACATACTCCCACAATACACTGGACATTTGCTTTCACATACACACGCAAATGGTCACGTACAGTGTGTTATTTACATACATTCAACACCCGAGTTCAGCATGACCTAGCTGCTTCGAATACGTACATCTTTCGAGAGTGTATTTCAGCTCGACATGCGTTCCCAGTGCATGCTTTCCTCCTTTCGTTTTTCCAATGGCTGGGTCACTAACGGGAAGATACTTATTTCAAAGACCAAACTTATCAATTTCATGCTAAATGTTATATGTAATTGTTATTTTATTTATTTTTATTTTACAAGAGAAATAACTGTCGTTTTATTTGTTAAAAGCCATCATACTTATTTTTTTTTCATTAAGGCATTTTAATGCTTATGTTTTACAAAACAGAAACTAATTCTCGTTAAATTCCTGCCGCAATTAAATTTAAAAAATATACTATAATATTAAATGCTGTCTTCTTTTCGGTAATAACAACAAGAAAATATATAATTTTTGGGCTAACAACCAACTTAAGTGGTCTTTTAATTACAAAAGCAGCTGTTGATTCTAAGAGGAAGTTCTGTGTGACAACCGGTCTTCCATATACTTTCTACAAAAATTCTAGCTATCAACATTTTAAGCAAATGCCATTACCGTATATAAAAAACAAAAGACACTATTTGCCTGATGACGTTTCTGTTCATATTTTTATGCTCGTCATTAAAAAAAACGCAGCATGACCGGCCATTCTTCTCTGATGTGGTTCAATATTAAAAGAATTGCTGTTTATAACACAATGATACACAACAGCGACATCTTCACAAATAATGATTAGAAGCAATCAATGATAACAATGGCCTTTTTTTAATGGGCATTCACGTCTCTTATAAATATTTTTACCCTTGCAGAGGGTATTAAAATTTCAGTCAAAAGTTTGCAACGCAGCGAAGGGCACATTTCCGACCCTATAAAGTATATAATATAATATATAGTATACGTAACATATACCTGGCATAGTATATAAATTTAGCCTTGCCAAAGTCTGCTTCCTTTTTTGTTTTTTTTTATTTTGGTGGTGACCACAATTTCTCAAATAATGTTTTAATTGACTTAGCTAAATATCAAAGAAAGGCTGGTCTCTGATCAATCCGTTATAACCGCTATTTTAAATCTCTTTCGAGAAGTTGATTCCTTCAAAAATATGGTAAAATTGGGAAGTTTCTGGATTTAATGTAAATAATTTGTGTAGGGGTTTGAATAGGACAATACCTAAGCACTCATCCAGGAATACCTCGGGCGCTAGCGAATAAACATACTCAACTTGAAGAAAATTCAAAAGAAGAGAACTTTCGGTTAAAGTAAGACATTTGATGTACGACTTGGATATGGTGTAAGCATAAGGCTGTGTTGATTGATCGAAAACAGAATATGTCGTTTGAAAAATACATTGACTATTGCCTGATTTGTTGTTGCCGTCATGTTTTCAAACGAAAGCGAGGAAGGATAAGAATTAGATTTACGCTTGGTGTTATTAAGTTATAAATTTGTTTCGAACCTGGACCAGGACCTTACAACGGTGTAAGTAATTATTATAACACTGAGCATTAAGCACGGCGAATATTGACTGAGCACTTAAATATCTAGCAAAAATAGATTTAGATTTTTATAAAGGGTGGACTTTACATTTCTTAAGTGTAGATTGACGAAAAGTATCACGGAACACTTGAATTCAGAACTTATATTATTGCAGTGTAAAAAAAGTGTAAAGGGAATAGGCTATATTAAAGCATGAGTAAAGATCAACCAATTAAAGCCAGAAATAATATTAAACAATGTTTTCTCCAAGGAGGCGAAACATGGAATACTTGGTAGTAAGACATTTGATCCATCCTCCGTCTACCACGTAACTCCTAATACATTGATATCTCATAAAAATACCAACTAATCCCTATTGGAAAACTGATTCGTCTGTCATGGGGGCAATCCTGTATAATGTGTACTTCCCTGAAAAGACATCGGAGCTTAGGCTCTCCGGCTTTTACCAGGATTCTGTAAACAATATTATATGAGATGCAAATACAATTAAAAAAGCTCGTTTGGGACTGTGATTTTGAAAGATGATATATAAGAAAACTTAAACTTTTCCACCCTTACATTATTGTTATACTCTTAAGTTATGTCTTGTATATAAGACAACATCAGAAGATGTTAGATCAGGGGAAAGCCGAGAAAGAAATATTTGTTTCTTTAGTGTAAGCACTGAAAGGTATTTTGGTGGAGCAGACCTTGTTTCTGAAAACCCAACTTAAAAGCATACCTTTTTGCAAACCTTTCGCTACGGATTGTTCGGATACCGGATCTTTTTAAGCTGCTGATCTTAGCAACATTTTGCGCCTTTTTTTGCTTTTAGGGTTGTCCTATAATAGCTTACGGCTTTTAAACTGCGATTCCAGCGCCGAGAGATCAGCTCTGCGAAAACTATCTCTAGAAACTCTGTAAAAGCTAATCAGCCAGTTCAAAGGGCCGCTTGAACTTTATATATGTTTCTTTCATCTGCTATCATACACAGGCCCATAATGTTATCTGTGAATAATCTTAAAAGGCTAGTTGTCGTTTCGGACATTTCTTTTCCTATATCCGGAAAATAAGCTATGCACTTTTAACAATTTTGAAATTGATAAGAGACTTAATCCTTCATTTTCGCAAATCAATAGCTTTTGCCAATGGCACCTAACATTTTATCCCTCCTAACATGACCTAGTTCATGAACTTGTCTATGCACATGCACTTCCATTCGATTAGATGTGTAAAAAAATAATAACCTGTCTTTCCTGAAAGTAAAATTTTCCCAATTTACAACTTTTAACGGACAAATTATTTAACTTATTTCAAATGTGTTTGCCCTTATTTTATTATGTGGTTACATCTGCTTAAAGCATCGTCTTATTTTGTTCTTGGTAGCTTATTGCCTCATCAACATAATTCACAGAAATCCCCACCATGACAGGAACATCTACTGTGGCCGAACACCAGATCACCATGAAGAACGACAAACCAGCATTAGAGAAGTCCATACAACTCTACCATGTAATGGTTAAAAAGAAGACGGGCAGATAATTAATTATAAACATAAGCAGTTTGGATATGAACTGTGCGTTCTGCAAGAAGGCTTTTTGTGATCGCATACTTTCAAGGTACGGAATTCCAAAAGTAGTTAATCCGACCACGGAGTGAAATTTACCAGCCGTTCCATTAAAATAATTTTCAGCGAGACGCGGGTAAAACAGAATTTCACGGCACAACGAGCAAATATAACGGTAAAGACTATGATGGCTCAGTTCGCAGAAAAAGACCGAAGGAAGCGGGATGACAACGAGGCAGACAGATCGAGAACGGTCGGGCACAATCCAGAGTCATCCGTCAACTCGCCGCATATAATAAGATGAACACAAGGATAATAAAGGATGCACGAGGCGGATCGTAAAAAAAGATGTTCTGAGGTTTCGTCAGAAAAGTTGGAGAAGGGAAAGCCTCATTCGGAAATAACATCATGAGCACACGCATTACTTGAGGTGAGGCCAGAAGGAAGATGGACGCGAAATCGGATCCAGTCGGCCAAGGGTAACAAGCTGAAAAAGGTAATTAACGAAAAACAAAAGGAGAAAGTAAAAAGTAAAAAAAAACTTACGGGAGAAAATGTTCTTTCACGACGATTCATAAGTGGTCGATTGGCACTGGACGATGGTGTCGAAAATACTGTAAACATCGGGCACATGGAGGGTCACACTTGCCAACATCCCATCAGAGGGAAAAGAAGCGCTAGGCCAAGAAATCGATATCAACAGAAAATGGATCGAAAAATCGGTAGTGTGACCAAACGACGAGAAAGAGAAAAGTCTAAGGGGGAACATCGAAGACGGGACATCAAAAGTCTATGCCAAAACGTGTGGGGAGGGAAATTCAAATTGAAAGGAGAAATTCAGGCGCCGTGGAACTCAAGGAGGAGCAGTGAGTTCCGAAGGTACCATGTGGAGGACTCGAAAGCTTGACGGATTAACAAGGATAAAAGCTGGAGAGAAGAAGAGAAAGTTTAAAGTCTCTGGGGGAAACATTTTGGGGCAGGAACTAAATTAAATGAGAGAGACATAAAGTTAGAGAGATACGGCGATACCGGAGAGTCCGCGTGCCGTGTGCAAAAGGATATAACGAGACAGAAGCGTACTTTTTAGTCTACGGTGGTACCTGGCAGAGGGTGAAAGGACAAGCGGTAAAGCCCTGAAATTTGGACGAGGAGTCAAGGAGACGACGAGAAATAAGCAGGCCAAGCGCTGTAAACTGGATCAGTGAGCAAGCAACAGAACGCAAGTGAACATGCAGAGCCGCATGGAGTCAACAAAGAGCAAGAGCAAGGACATTGAGACGTTCGGGACTTCAAGTTTGAGTCTCCGAATCAAGATACTAAGTCCAGGCTCTTTGTTACAATTCCTGTCGCGGTTTGAGCTTGGCCTATTGCTCGTCGTGTCTGACAGAGTGGAACAAAAGGAGTTCTTCCACAACGAACAGTGGGCTCGCAAGGGAATTTGCCTACGGCGAAATCCTACGTATGCTTAAATCGTCAAGTAACAAGAAAGGAAAGCTAACTTCGGGCGGAGCCGAAGTTGATATACCCTTGCAGAATACTCTAAAAATTATATTCTCCAAAATTATTCATGCATTGAATGCATTCTTAATACTCATAAAAAATACCAACTTTAAAAACACCAAAGTTATGGCATTTCCGATCAATCAGTTATATGGCAGCTATAGGATATAGTCGGCAGATCCTTATGAAATTTGGTAGGTCGGATTGATTGGCCAAATATAAAACCCATATAAAACCCCCCAACCCTTCCGCGGCTGGCCATATAAGTGCAAGCAGAGAGCATAACCAGGGCACGGCGGCCGTGAGCATAGCCACCTTGGGCACCGAGAACGACGAACAGCAAGAAAGCTATACTCCTACATACATACTCCTCTTTACCCTAGCACAGGGACTGCGTTTGCGGCCTTCCGGCCCAACGTCCGTATATTTCCTGTTTGATCTGGATTTCCTTCACTCCTGTGGCATTTCGCCTCCTACGTTCCTCCTTTGTTCCCAAACCGCTCTCCTGCATCAGGTTTTGTGGGGAGTTTTAAAACTTCTCACACGACTTATTAAAACAAATGGTTTTTGGCATTCGCAAAAATCCTTTTCTCTCAGAATATCTAAATTTTAGTTGTCAGGATCAGCTTAAAGTCTAAGTAAATTTTTTAGCTTCAAAAGATTATTATTTCGACCCTCAACGCCCGTATTCCGTATAGACCGCTGCTTTCTGCGATCGACTAGTATGGCCAATTACATGGAGCATGCTATTTTAAAGCCGAGAGAGCATGTTACTGTAAACCTTCGTGATAGTGTAATTCGGTTAGTTTAAGTATAAATTACGGACTATAAGTTTGCGTTGTTGTTTCTGGCAACCTTGCTAGTCACAGTTTCACGACATGTTTTCCGCCAGGGGTACCAAAAGTACTCCTTAAGCTGATTTCCTGTGATGGAGGTGAACTGTTCTCGTGCATGTGCTTGCCCATATCCCAGGGGTACAGCTGATTGATCTGATTAAACGTCTCCAACAGGTTTTTTATTACAGATATTATATAACGTCATTGTTATTAAACATATACATATATAATCAAATTGAAGTCATTTTTAAATCGAATCGTCTTTGACATTCAAAGTGAACGGTCGTGTTTTTTTTCTGCGCATCGAATTTTGCATTATGTTTTCGTTTATTCCCATCGGTGGGATTTATCAAAACAATTTTAATTCTCTTCCGGTTTATTAAAACATAAATTTAAACTCCGTTCGCTTCGCGAGTGCACTTTGTATTTAATACTAATAAATTGTTTTAGTTTTTCGTAATTCTTATCTGTGTTTTCTTTTCTTATATCCCCGCAGTTTCTCTTTTGTGCATGCACTTTAAATTGTTTACGCTCCCACTCTCTTTCTCTTTTTGCTTTGAAAGTTCTAAGCGTGCAGTTTCTGCGCTCCTGCGGTACTTATAACTGCTCGCTTATAAATTTCAATTCGCTTTCTTGGTACAGTGGTAAATAAATAAAATGAATAATAAAAATTTAGTCTGCTTCTGCAAAAAATGCAGCCTCGTAATCAGGGCTGACCAGTCTAATATGACTTGCTGGCTGTGTGAAAATATGGTGCACACCAAGTGCGCCGGTTTTACTGGCCGGACAAGTGATGACCTTTCAAAGGGGCCCAATTTGCAATTTGCGAACGAGATGAAATCGTTCATGCGACAAACTAAAGGCGGCCTGATGGGGCTGATTAGCTGTTTCGGAGTGGCTAGAGATAGTTTTCGCCGAGCTGATGATCTCCTCCGCTGGACTCGCAGTTTAATAGTCGTAAGCTATTAGAAGAGTCCCCTAAGCGCAAAAAGGCCGCTGGTGGTAAGGAGCAAAAGGGGAACACCCCGCAACCGAAATCAAAAGAACAACAGAGCATTCCGGCGGATCAGCAGCTGATTTCAGCAAACCCTCAAATGTTGCTAAGATCAGCAGCTAAAAAAGATTCGGTATCCGAACAATCCGTTGCAGAATGCATGCAACCAGGGACTTCTAAGAATTCCAATTTGTCCGTAGTGGTTTCACAATTAGGGGATCCACCACAAGGGACTACTGAGTCCGGACAACCGGCTCAAGTTGGTTTTGCAGAAACAATGTCTGCTCCACAAAATCCCTTTTAGTGGTTCCATTAAAGAAACAAATTTTCGTTTCTCGGCTTTCCCCTGATCAAACATCTTCTGATGTATTGTCTTATATACAAGAAAAAAATAAAGCCGATTGTAATAGTGTAAAGGTGGAAAAGTTTAAGTTTTCTTATGCTAGACACATTTCATCTTTCAAGATAACTGTCCCTAACGAGCTTTTTGAAGCCATATGCTCGGGCGACTTTTGGCCGGATAATATGGTTGTAAAAGAGTTCGAGGCTAAGATAAAGAAGAAGGGGCCCGTGGGAGTAAAACTTCCTAGTCGAGGCCAAACCAGTGTACCAATTTCAAAAAACTAACTTCTAACCTTCTTCTTTCCTATCAGAATGCAAGAGGTTTGCGTAGCAAACTCACTAAATTGTATTCTGATAGCCTTTCCTTTGCATCTTATATTATTGTGTTCACAGAAACCTGGTTGAAGCCGGAGATCTTTAGCTCCGAAGTTTTTCCAGGTAAGTACACAATATATAGGTATGACCGTCCCTCTAGACGGGGAGGTGGAGTCTTAATTGGAGTTGATTCAAACTTCCCGTCTGAGGAGTTATTTTTTGATGAATTCAATACCATTGAATTTATTTGTGTAAAGTTATCGCTTCCTGGTAACTTTATATAAATAACTTGCGCATATATTCCGCCGTTGTCTGAACTTCCTGATTATTTAAATCACCTATCCGTTATTAAGTCCGTTGTAAATAAACTTTCCGATAGGGATCAGTTGATAGTTCTAGGTGATTTTAATATACCTGGAGTTGCTCGGTCCATTGAGGATGGATCGAATGTCTTACTACCTATAGCACAGCATGATTTTATTGATGGCCTGCTTGACATATCTCTATCTCAAGTAAACCATGTTCGAAATTCATAGGTCGCCTAATTGATTTGTGTTTTGTATCAAATCCTGAAGGTGTGTTTCTGTCCAGAGTAGCACCACTCACGCAACCTGAAGATCCATATCACCCAACAATCGAACTTTCATTTGATACGGGTAGAGTTATAGAAGAAAAATCAGAAAAATCCATGCGAATGCATTGTTTTCGCAAGGCAGACTTTCTGAGGCTAAATAATTTTATTTCTGGCTTTAATTGGTCTGATCTTTACTTATGCATTAATATGTCCGATGCAGTTAATGTTTTTTACACTGCAATAAACTCATTTTTTGCAAAGCAAAGAGTTGACACACTTAAGAAATGTAAAGTCCAGACTTTTTAAGAAATATAAAAATACCGGTTCTCAATCTGTTTTTACTAGATATTTAAGTGCTCGGTCAAGATTTACCGTGCTTAATGCTCAGTGTTATAATAGTTACATAAACCGTTGTAAGGTCCAGTTCTCTCAGGACCCGAAACAGTTTTATAATTTCGTTAACACCAAGCGTAAATCTAATTCTTTTCCTTCCTCGCTGTCGTTCGAAAACATGACGGCAACCACAGATCAGGCAATATCCGATTTATTTGCCCAATTTTTTCAAACGACTTACTCTACTTTAGATTATTCATCACAGCCTTATTCTTACACCATGTCCAAGTCAAACCTCATATTCTGTCCCACTTTAACAGAAAGCTCTCTTCTTTTGGATCTTCTTCGTATTAAGCCTGTTTATTCGCCAGGGCCCGATGGTATTCCTGGGTGCGTGCTTAGGTATTGCGCCAAGGCCCTGTGCAAACCTCTTCACAAGTTGTTTACCTTATCTCTAGAAACCTCCCAATTCCCAAATATTTGGAAGGAATCATTTGTTGTTCCTCTTTTCAAAAAAGGTAACAAGTTAGAAGCCAGTAACTACAGAGGTATTTCTAAGTTGTCAGCTATTCCTAAGCTTTTTGAAAAAATTATTACTCCTCATTTGCAGCACCTTTGCAGATCAATTATTTCTCCGTGTCAACACGGATTTATAAAACGTAGATCCACAATCACAAACCTTCTAGAGCTCACTTCATTTGTGATAAAAGGCTTCAATAGTAGTTTTCAAACAGACGTCATTTACACTGACTTTAGTAAAGCATTTGACTCTGTAAATCACTTACTTCTCATTCAATAACTTGACCTTTTAGGTTTTCCAGTTGATCTGCTTAAATGGATTTCAAGTTATCTAAATGGCAGGTCACAAAGGGTCCTTTTTAAAAATTCAATTTCTGAAATTCTCCGTGTTACCTCCGGTGTCCCACAAGGGAGCCATCTGGGTCCGTTACTTTTTACATTATTTATTAACGATCTTCCCTCAACTATAAGTCATTCTCGCGTACTTATGTACGCAGATGATGTTAAGTTGTGCCTGCTGTATAAGGACATTTCCTGCCATTTAAACTTGCAATCCGATCTAGATAATTTTCAAAACTGGTGCCGAGATAATTTACTAAATTTAAACGGTTCCAAGTGCAAACTGATGACTTTTTATCGGGCCAATCCGATATACGCGACTTACACGTTAAGTGGCAGCTCTTTGGATAGAATAACTCTTGTAAACGATCTTGGCGTTCTCTTGGACCTTAAACTAAAATTTTCTAATCACATTTCGTCCATGGTTAATAAAGCCAGAGGAGTGCTTGGATTTATTAAAAGGTGGTCAAAAGAATTCGATGATCCTTATTTGACTAAAACTTTATTTATTTCGCTAGTCCGTCCGATTCTGGAGTATGGGTCTCCCGTCTGGAGTCCACAATACGGAATACATATTGGTCGTATTGAATCTGTACAAAAAAACTTCCTTCTTTTTGCTTTACATTGGCACAATATTGATCTAACTATTACTTTTTTCCCCGGACCTTTACCTTTATTTTCCTATCTCGCGTCTATCTTATCGCGAATCGTGCCGTACGATATACGGCTGCGCCCCTCGGTTGGTTGGGCGGGTAAGTGTGCCGTGGGACTCCGCGCGAAAAACAAAAAAAAAATTTCCGATCGGGAAATAAATCGTGAAATCGACATATCAAGTGTCGCAAGGTGTATTAACGAAGTGTTGTAGGTGTCTAGGTCAGGTAATTATCAGTATTATTCCCAAATATAAAAACATTTCCGGCCCTATAAAGTATATATATTCTTGATCAGGCTCACCAGGAGAGTCGATCTATCAATGTCCGACTGTCCGTCCGTCCGTCCGTCCGTCCGTCCGTCCTTCCGTCTGTCCTTTCGTCCGTCCGTCCTTCCGTTTCTACCCAAACTAGTCCCTCAGTTTTAAAGTTATACGATTGAAACTTTCCCAAAGTTGTCTTTCTATTGCAGGTAGTACATAAGTCGGAACAAGCCGGATCTGACTACTATATCATATTGCTCCCATAGGAAGAATAAGAAAAAAAGAATTAAAAAAAATTATAACTTTGTTGTTTTTAATTATTTTGTTTTTTGGGATTTGGCAATATTTAAATATGGAATTACGGTTTTACTAAATTAAAATCGGGCAACAATATAGCTGTTATAGAAACGATGGCAAAACGCAGCGCAAAATCGAAATAGCTTCTTAATAAAGGCATAAAAATCGAAATGTAGTAGATTTGTAACAACTGCAACTGCACATATATAAACTTCGGCTTTTTTCTTCCGATTTTTAAAGTCACAATACTCGATTTTCGCCCAAATATCCTAGTTATTTGTTGTTGTAAAAAAAAATTTCTCAAAACCACAAAAAAATCGCCAGCGTTACCTAAGGAATTTAGTAAAGTACTGTACACAATTTGAAACCGATTTGTCCAGAAGATTTTAAAGGATCGTGTAAGCCGACTTTGAAAGTGGCAACTTTTCAGAAGAGCGTTTTAAAGTTTTGGAAACCCAATAATCGAATATAAAACGCGCTATCTTACCTCTGTTCAACTGTCCATAACATCGGAAGGCTTACTCGGATCAATCTAAAATTGTAACTCCTGTCGCCATTATTGTTAATTTTTTTTAATGCATTGCAGTCTCTGAAAATTTATATTCTTTTCCCAAGAACGTAAACTCATCACTTTACCGAAGCTCCAATAACTGCTAGCAATTCCAGTTCATAAGAGTATCATTCTCTTCGCATGGTTTGGTCTTCCGACTCATATAGAAAATGGGTTGCCACAAACTATCATCCCTGTCTCGCTGAAGCAAGACGGCTCCGAATTTCAAGGTGTCGGTATGAATTTCTGTTTCAAGTGAATGGTCTTACAGCTTTAGAACTGGCCCACTAATTAGCCCTGCTTTTAATTTATCAAACGGTTCTACCTGCTTTTCCTTGAACTCAAATTTCGATTCCTTACGTAGCAAATCAGACAACGGCTTAATAATCACTGCATAATTTTCTACGAACCTTCGGAAATACGACTTCAAACCTAAAAATCTTTGGATTCCTTTTTTATTATCAGGAACTCGAACATCAGCCACCGCTCTTGTTTTCTCCTCACCTGGTTTGGTTGTGCCCTTTTCTATGATATATCCAAGGAAACTTACTCTCTTCTTCAATATCTGACACTTGCTGCAATTTATGCGCAAACCGCTTTCCTCTGCCACCTTCAAGACTCGCTTCATTTTCTGCACGCCCTGTTCTACACTCTTGCTAGCAATGATCACACATGGACGAGTACACCACTACATCATCGTTTTTTATCACATCTCGAAGGACTCCTATTAAAAGCCTGGTAAACACCGCTGGGGAGTACTGCCCACTCATGGTTGCAAACGATGTGTACTTTTGAGATTCTGATGGCACAGGAACATGAAAGAATCCATTGGTCAAATTCAGAGTTCTAAAAATTTTTCGAAAACACAATCCATGTGTGCTGTTGGAAAATAATCTCTGACAATCTTTTGGACACAATAGGCCAAACGCCTTGGATGTTGAAATACCGGCAACCGTCAAATACCGTCTGTCAACAAAATCTTTATCTCCACTGCGAACTTAAATTTCTCATCGGCTTATAATTTTCCACCAATAATTCTACTTCTGCAGGGATACCCTTACTCAAATGATCCAGTTCCAAGCCTGTCTCACTCTCTTTGGTGCTCAACAAACAAAGGCAATCAAAATCTTCCATTAGTTGCACACAGGAACTTTCTGTTATCTGTTCCTGAACCTGAACCCTTTTCGAAATCACGGTTCCTCTCTTCGTTACCATAATGTCGACGATTTCTAAAATTGTTGTTCCAAAGATTGCATCGAACTTCTTGCACTCGTCTGGAATCACGTGGAACTCGATCCACATTATCGCCTTACACTGCGCTGCTCGGTGTCCTGGCCGATTACATTTGAAGATTTCTTTTGTAGTAGACAATCTCTCTTAACTTGGCCATCGCCACATCTGAAACATTTCCTAACCGACTCTATTTTCATTTTTCTTGGCTGATTACGCTTGTTTTCTGGCTTATATGCTCTTCCTGCCTTTTGGTATGCCTCCATCTACCATTTCAAGTCTTTCAGATTTCGATCTTAAGGATGAAAGTCAAATGGAGTTCTTCGTAGAATGTATCCCACTTCTACGAAGAACTCAATTTGACTTTCATTCTTCAAACGTATCACCTTAGCAATTTCCGTTAATGCATATAGAAACTCCTGCAATGATTCACCCTTATGTTGACGATGTATTCCCAACCTGCCATGAATCTCGGCTGTAGATACCTGCACCCCGAACTCTAGTGTCATGGTAACTTCAAACTTTCCCAGTCCTTAATATCTCTCTGGCTACGACAAACCATTTTTGCTGCGCCACCAAGTAATTGCTTTGCATAAACAATGTGCTGCAGCGGGATCCACACAACAGGAGCCGCACAATCTTCTCAAAACTCCTCAATCAACAGATCTATATTTTGGACACCTGAGAAACTGAGAAACACTTCTTCGACGTCTTTTAATGTAAACTACGATCTAGACTGTCCTTGGTTAGTATGCAAAAAAGTGTGATGGAATTTATGTCCTTCATGAAAACGACCATGCAAACAATGGTTCAAAACCAGAACATGGTGTTACAGTTGCTTGCAGGAAAGCAGTCCAAATAATTGATGGAAAATATACGAATAACCATGTGAAACGCCAATAGCGTTTCTCGGCACAAACATGAAATAACACAGTTCCTGAATGATCAATCAATCATATCGACATTATGCTACTGATAGAGACGCACCTCACAAACAAAAAAAATTTCCAAATAAGAGGCTTCCCCTTCTACCGCATAGATCATCCAGATGGTAAAGCCCACGGCGGAACCGGCATCCTAATCAGGGAACGCATTAAACACAACTTTCAGGAAAGGTTTGCAACTAATTACTTGCAGGTCACGTCTATCAAAGTGCAGTCAGATAGCGGAACCCTTTCCACAGCCGCTGTCTACTGCCCGCCTCGCTTTACAATTACTGAAGGACAATTCATGGATTTTTACAACTTACTTGGAGATCGCTTCATAGCAGCAGGAGATTATAATGTTAAACTTACCCACTGGGGATCACGACTCGTGACTCCCAAATGAAGCCAATTATATAATGCAATTATAAAACTAAGCAACAAATTGGACTATGTTTCCCCAGGTAACCCCACATACTTTCGCCAACCAGTACAAAACATCCTCTGTGGAAGGCTCACCCAAATCTGAGCTCTCCAACCGAAACAGTCACTCCGATAAGAAACCCATCAGGTAGCTGGGCCCGTAGCGACGAAGATAGGTCAGAAACTTTTGCTTCACATCTCTGAAGCATTTTCCAGCCGAACCCTGCCACTGGAACGTTTCACCTAAAACAATTGCATGTCTGTCTAAATTGTTCGAAAAATGCCTTCTTACCATATCTGGAAGCAATGTTATCCCGGTACATCAATTTGGCTTCTGTCAAAGACATGGTACAAAAGAACAAGTTAACAGAATAACATCAGAACTCCGCACTGCCTTTGAGAATCGGAAATATTGCAGCGCAATATTCCTCGATGTATCTGAAGCTTTCGATCGAGTCTGGCTCGATGGCCTCATGCATAAAATCAAAACACACTTGCCTACATACACATATAAACTACTTGAGTCGTATCTGTCCAAAAGAGTCTTCGCAGTAAGGTGCAGCACAACAACATCTGACGACTACATTATCGAAGCTGGAGTCCCGCAAGGAAGCGCACTTGGGCCTACTCTCTTCGTCCTATATACAGCGGATATTCCTACAAACGAGCAGCTAACAACATCTACTTTCGCTGACAACACTGCAATCCTAAGTCGTTCGGGGAGCCCAATCCAAGCAACAACACCAACTAGCCAATCACCTCATCGTAGTTGAAAGGTGACTATCGGATTGGCGTATTAAAATAACGTTTACTCTCAACAAACATGCCCTCCACTATCATTGAATAGTACTCCGACTCCCCAAGTCAACGAACGTATCTCGTCGACCACCTAGACAGACGACTAACCTGGAGAAGACGCATCGAATGCAAGAAACTACATTAAAACTAAAAGCCAGCAGCTTACACTGGATATTAAACATTAGATCGCCCCTGCGTCTGGACTTCAAGGTCCTGGTCTACAACTCTACTCTCAAGCCGATCTGGACATATGGTTCCCAGCTATGGGAAATCCTGAGGACTATAACTGGGGCACCGTGGTATATTCGCAACCAAAACATCCACAGAGACTTCGGCATTCTGGCAGTAAAAGATAAAATTGACAAACAAAAGACGACCTACAAACAAAAACTCTCCGTGCACCCAAATCATCTCGCAAGAGGCTTGTCTCGGGTTTCCAGCAGAACCCGCCTTCAACGCAACGACCTTCCAACCCAGCAATAATTCTCAGGGCCGCTTTACTCAGTACCAGTCTTATGACTGTTAGTTAGATTACTATAAGATTTGATACACTTATTGTTAGTATCCGAAAGGAGAAGATTCAATAAATAAATAGCAAAGCAATTTCAAAAAAAAAAAAGATGATAAAAATTAGGTTAGAAGTTATAAGCCACAGAAGAAGAAAGGCAAGAGGATTGGTCAATGGGTTAGGACCGTCATCAAATCGATAACAGTTTTTTTAAGTTCGGAAGATGCAGAGAAGCTAGAAGAAGATATAAGGAAAATGCCAGAAGAGGAGATAAGAGTAAAGCCTAGTATCCAGATCGACGAAAACCGTACGCCAGTCATGAGAGAGAGCGAGAGGCAAACAGCTGGCGTTCACATTTCGTTGGGCCTTTTATTCACGTCGGTCCACAGATCGACGAAAAAAATACCAGAAAATTCCATAGCGTTGCCAGTCTGCGGAAATGAACTTTGGGTGAACCCTAGCGAAAAGATTTAAAAATTTAATCTTTTGGCGTGCTCTTCTCACTGAACCTATAAGAAATGGAGTGGAAAACTCAAAAAACTCACAAAAGTCGATTGCAGGTGTTTACATGTGAGGACAAAATAATATTAATACTATCTGGGGTGCATCTTGTCAGAGAAAAATGTTTTTAGGTCCAGAATGTACGAAAAAACACAATAAAAGTGCAGCTATGAACTTTAAATTAGCAAATAATTATCAGTAAATTAAAAAAAACAACAGTTAAATTTAAATTGTATTGTTTTTTTATTTCTTTGTACAGCGGCAGACTTGTCTTGCCAAGGTATTTGATAATATCTTTTAAAGGCTCTTTCCCGCAAATACGATATTTGAATTTTAACTGCTTGTCAACAAACCCAGCTGATTGACAGTACGACCGTAGCACGCTTAAATCTGATGAACTCTCAAAATTTTGGTCACACTGGAAAGATTAAAGTTTTTAAGCTAGCGTAATCGTTTCTCGATCTGGATACTAGGCTTAAAATAAGCAATAAAGGCGCAAGAAACGACAGCAAATTTATTATTATGTTTAAGAATTTAACGACATACATTAATGAGGAACAGATTAGGGTAAATGAATTTATCAATAATTATAGGAATGGCTTTAACAAAACTTTTGTGCGAAAAGATAAAAGAATCTGTAGATTGGAATATATCGACAGAATTTCTGTAACTCCGATTGGACTCAATATGTATATTCGATAAAAAGGAAACAAGTAAATGTGTTCAAGAATTAGAAGAACAAAAGATTCAGGTAGTATCTGAAGAACACATGTATGAGCTTTAAGAGCGATTAAGAATAAGACAGGCATAATATTTTCAGTAAGATTATCTATTTTCCAAGAGGAAATATATTCGTTACACAGAGTATTTCCACTCCCCATTAATAAAACATAATTTATTATCACACCCATGATGCAATTAATACCAAGAAAATGTACTTCTATAAAAATAATAAAATTGTAAATCAGGTTAATGAAAGTTGTCTGAGAAGGCTGATGAACCGAGAGGAGGCGTTCAGCACCAAGATATTTGAACCAGAAGCTGGATACATCGCAATTTTCAACGGAGAAAACGTAAAACTACAAACAGATTGTGGACGGGAAAGGATACTGAATGGATCGGCATTAATAGCGTTCAATGAATGTAGTGCTATGGTTAATAACGTTCAATACGAGGCAGTGGAAAGACTGGGGACAGCAAAACTGAAATTGAAAATACCCCAAATCGAAGCTATAAAAAAGAACAGAACTACCAAAGAATTGGGAATACATGAATTAAGGATGGAATATGTAGAAACGAGGCTGGAGATTAACAAAATACAAATAGAAGCAACAACAGCAGTCACTTGGTTTTCAAAAAAAAAACAACTACTCACACACCTCTATCTACTACCTTCACACCATCCATCCCAGCACTTGATACTTACACACCAACCAATGCTTCACTATGGTCCGTAGTTCAGGAATACCGATTCAGCAATTACTTGTGTCAACCCAACGATTGACTTGACACATGAGTAGCCACCGATTCCAGAATATGCAACGCATAAGCACTCGCACCCGCTCCACTTCCGAATTCGCCAGTTCGGCACTTTCGTACCAACTAAATATATGTATCAAAGAACCAAAATTCAATAAATATTCATTCTAAATACAGAAACCAAAGCAAACGGATTTGTTGCGTTTATTCCAAATATTACCTGAACTTACAAAACTATCAACATACTCCCGAACGTACATATCACAACTTACTCGTTTTTGAGTACTAGGATTTAAGGAGAGACGGACGAACGAAAAGATGGAGAGATGGACAGACGGACAGGCGGACAGGCGGACGGATGGGCGGACACGCGGACGAACGGACATGGCTAGATCGACTCGCCTAATTTATAGGGTCGAAAACCTGCCCATCACTGCGTTGCAAACATATTATTATTGTTTAAAAAAATTTCTGTTAAATATCAATCAGTCGTCATTTCCGCAGTTGCGACAAATCAAATTCCAAAAACAAGAAAGGAAGCAAACTTCGGCAAGCCGACGTTTATATACCAGTTGCAGTTATTACAACACTCTATGCCTATATTACTTAAAACAATGAAGCTTTGTGGATTTTGCGCTGCATTGCAGCTATAAAATATTGTTGCACAATTTTAACAAAACTAAAAGCATAATTCTGATATAGTAAATAATTACTATATCTCAAAGAAATATTTTAATAAATAGAAAAACTGCAAAATAAAATTTTTTTTATTGTTTTTTATTTTTCTATGGGAGCAATATGATATAGATGTCCGATTTTTATTTAATTAATACCGTGATTCCATATTATTTAAATATTACCAAATCCCAAAGAACAAGAAAAAAATTTAAAGCAACAAAGTTAAACCTCTTTTACTTTTTTTCTTTTTGTTCATATGGGAGCTTTATGGTATAGTCGCCCGATCAGGCTAGTTCCGATAGCTTTCAAGCTGAGCGACGGACGGACAGACGGACGAACGGACCGACAGTCGGATATTGCTAGATAAACTCTCCTGGTGATGCTGATCAAGAATGTATATATTTTATGGGGTCGGAATTGTCTCCTTCACGGCGTTGCAAACTTTTGACTGAAATTTTAATACCCTCTGCAAGGGTATAACAAGAAAGGAAAAATAAAAAAAAATGGAAATGTATTTCGACGAAATTTCCTTTCCGATATTTCTTAAATTTAAAATCATGACCTTTTATATTTTTGTACATGTTTAAAAAAACCTTAATAACTTCAAACAAAAATTAAATTCAGAAGTTTTTCCTAAGAACATATTCTTTTTAATGTCTTTAAAACTAATTTTAAATGGCCTAATTTAAAGACATTTGTTTCCTAATATAACGGTTTCATCGCTTGAGTTGACTAAAACATATAAGACTACATTGGTTTTTTTGCGTTTTAGCTCAATGCATGATTATATCCTAGATACACCAGTACTATTTGTCATGTCCTCCCAAAAAGAAGCATCCTCCATCCAGTGTATATCGTACTACTACATACATACATACATATATCGTCATGTGTATATGTACATAATTTCCGCAGGTTATCTCAATATAAATTGTTTAAAAGTACATTTTAAAAAAATTAAAGTTGAGCTAAACAACGTGGTGGTGGTTTCTAAAGTATTTAAATTTACAGTGCTTGCTAGACCAATCAATAAGCTACATTTGTAAGCACATATGTATGTTTAAATTCTGAAACACGAGATCTTGTGTAGCAGTCCACAAAATGAAGACTAAAAATATAGTCAATTTATTAAGAATTTAGGTTAGCATACATTATCCACATGTATTTTTTAGCCTTTCATAGGGGAATAAGGGTAATATATAAAGAATATTGATCAGAGTCTCCAGCGTGTTGACATAGCTATTATATTCCGGATGTGGACAATTTAGCAGCTAACTTCGGGTTTTTTGCACTCACATTAATGCAATGCGCGCATGTAGGATGTGTGCCGACTGCTCCCTGCATTTCTAAAATTCACCACATTTGAAATTCATCACCATTTCATAAGTAAGCCGACTGCGACGCCGGCAGGCCCGACACTCTGTCGATAATCGTAATAAACGTAGGAAATATTAAATCTCACTCTCTTAGTATCTCTCATCGTAAGTAAGGATCTTCTGAAAGGAAAACCATCTATTAAAATAACATCGCCTTGAAATTGAAATAACAAAATGATTTTTTAATAAGTATTCTAAACGATACTTATTAATTATTTTATTTTATGGGTATTCTATTATAAAATAACATGTTTTAAATCGTTTTAAGTTTTTAGAAATTCAAGAGATTGTTATTTTACTTTATGTATGTATACTTAAAAGTTCACAGCATGTGACAAATATTAAAACGTTTGAAGTATTTAAACAATTTAAATATAATTTTAAACGCAGAAATTATTTTAAAAATCCTCCCGATGGATAAATGTTCTTTCATCTATCATAGCTTTAATTATTTAATTTACAATAATGTCTCTCTGCTCAGCACTGCCTGCAGTTCTGGCTTTCATGGATCAAAGGTTTCAAATGAAGAACTTTTCGTAGTAGATTTCGCTGCCTTCGACTCTAGCAGAGCGTTAGGCGCAGCGTCAACTGCTGCGAACGAAAACGTGCACGTGAGAAAGAGAAAGACATTTAATCGGCTTCTTTCTCTCTCTTATATTATAATGTTATTTGGCTGCACTTCGGAATCTACCCCTATAATCTTCTTCTATTTTATCCTTTATGTTCTGACAGAGCCAAGCGCAGTTACATATGTACATACATATATCGAAAAGTGTTTGGTGGCGCCCTTAGAGTTTAGGAGCATTGATGTATTTTGAAATAAATTATTTAATAGATTTAGAAAACTAGTTATATTACATTTTACAGATCAATAGTGCTAATTATCGGAAAAGATTCGTTACCACAGTCCTATAAGAACGTCCTGGCCGAAGTAGTACACCCTGGACGAAGCCTCCGGAATAAGAACACTAAAAGGTAACATAAATTTCTGCTTAACAAAACTCAAAAATATATCAAATGAACAGCTTTTTTCAAAATAAACTATTAGATGTAAGAAAAAAATTATTAAGAGTAGTTTATTTGATAAAATATTAAAGTTTAAAATTTGTTACCCTTTGTAATAATTCCACTCAAAGTAAATAATTTAAAACTTAAAAAATAAATTAAATAAACGATACTTAAAAATTATTTTTCTTATATTTGTATAAAACTACTTTCAAATAAATTTTTTAATTGTCCTTGTAAAACTCCAAAAAATCCAGAACCTAATACGAAAAACACTCATAAAAATATATGAAAACAATTTCATAACGTGTTGTATTTTTCACATTTAACTTAAAATAAAACTGATATTTATTAACAAATTAAATAAAAGTTAATAATTACTGTAATTTTATAAATTGTTTTATAAAAAGCACATCATTTAAAATAAAATTTCAAAATATATATTTTTTTCTATATATTTTCAGAGGCACTGTAGATAAATCCGTAAGCAGAGTGCAGGCCTTTCCAAATTATAAAAATAACTTAATAAAAAAAAAGTTGAAAATTTTGTATTATAATAAATAAATAAATCCGTAGAAAAACCAACAATAAACATGCCTTTTTGTCATATGGGTATACTCCTTTTTGGTTTGCCGCGCCAACATAATTGCAAGACTGGACAGAGTCTGCGCTACATCGGGATCTTAATAATGCATCCAAGGGCCCCAGAAAGTACTTGATTTCGTTTTGCTCTTTTAGCTTTCCTTACCCGTGAGTTCACTAAATAAAGCTGCAATAATGACTAATTTAACAAAACATATACTCCTATTTAAATAAGAATGGTGTTTTTTAAAACAACAAATTTCAACTTGCTAGCTTTTCGTAATATTTCGTAATAAGTGAAATTCAAAATATTTGCCATAAACTATTATTTTGTTCAATCGGAGCTATAATCAAATAGGTTTTTACAATCAAAGTCTTTAAACAACTATTTCAAGTAAAGTTGTATTTTCGATCAGAAAATAACAAGTTTAAAATAATTAATTTAATAAAAAAAATTTTTTTTCATGTTAATAATTAATAAAAACGATTTAAAAACAAAAAGTTTTAGCTGTTACGGTCCCTAGTTAGTCGGATAATTGTTTAAAATTAAAAACGTTTTAAAAAAAAAACACTACCTTAAGTACCATGCGCATATAGTTATGAACAAATAAATTATGACGATTTTCCAAATATTTACCCATTGTTCATTTCACGAATGTACTTTATACGGTCGAAAATATCTCCTCTCCTTTCTTTCCCTAAAAAACGTTTGACCAAAAGTGTAAGGCTGTCTGCAATGGTATAAACATCTGTCAGCAAAATGTTTCACCTTTTGTAGCTTATCGTATTGTTCATGGCTTAAAAGAACTTCATTTGAGATAGGAATTATAATGAAATAAAAACAAAAGGACGCAGCTAAGTGCCAATATGTCTACAATGTCTTTTGGAAAAATGTACAAATATATATTTAAGTATAATAGGTATCTTATAATCAATGGTCAACTTATGACGCAGATACTTTTTGAAAAGCCCTCGCTAAGCGTCGTGTAACTCCTTTGAATTTAAATGGCCAAGAGCGGTTACCATTCATTGAGTTATTCTTGTGGGCAATTATTTTCTTATTTGCCTTTTGTGAATACTTTTTAATGACTCCCGAGCAATTAAAAAACCTTTTAACCGGTACTTCCTTGTTTGTATACAAGTACATTGTATAAGTAAGCCGATTTAAGGGAGAATAATGTTGGGAAAATTTCTATAAAACTTGTTAGCAATTCTTAAAGAAAAAAATCAGATCTCAAATTACAGTTACATGCAATGCAGATCACACTTCCCCGTTCATACGTTTGTTTCTAAACAATTTTTGAGGTGCACTTAACTGAACAGTCACTGTAACAGATATGTGAGTACAGAACCACATATATTATTATTAAACGAAAAACAACGGTATATTGGCATATATCTTCAAAAACAACAATATCAATCGAATACGAATGATTTCGATCATGTATATTGGCCAGCTTCTTGATGATGATCAAAAACTTTATAGGTTTGGAAATGTATTTTTTCTATGTTACACACATCGGATCTACAGTTTAATACTTTAAGTGAGAGTATAAGCATTTGTCTAGAATTAGTATAGAAAATGGCTATTCGTATTAATTCAAAAGTATACAACAGGCAGAAACTATAAAAAAAATGTTCAAAAGTCTAAAGATATAAAATGTTTTTCAATAGAACAATTTTCAAGATATAAAAAGAAATATTAATTACTTCTTGTTGTAATAAGAAACATTTATTTAAAGAGAAAAAGAAAAAAATGTTATTTAAAATTCTATCTAAAAAGTTAGCCTATTAGAACATTTTAAAGAATTTTACCCACATATGGCGGTTTTTGCCACATCATAATAAATAATTATTAGTTTCTGGCATAGCATTGATTTTATTTGTGTTAATGTTTTACAGTAATTGCAGAAGGAAGCCGGTATAACCATTTTTTAGAACATTCTTCTCTTTGTGTTAATGTTCAGTGCGTTATTATAATAAATAAAAAAGTTTAGCATAAATGAAACGTCCGCTTATTATGTCGGTACATGGTTTATTTACAAATAACTACTTTTTATATATGCACTACCCTATTACTGTAATAGGATGGTGACGAACCGCACAAAAGTGTTGCCCCAGGCAGCACAATCTGCACTAAACTGTTTACTAGAACACTCTCCACTCTGGAATAAATGACTTAAATTCAAGCTAATTGCTTGAAAACATTGTTCCTCAAGGGCCGATTTCATAATGTTATATTATAGTCTACTTTGTAATCTGTCAGAGAAAGTTTTTGACGTCGGGTATTTCTCAACCTACTTGTAAAGATCAATCGGCGTTCGATTGACTTTTATTGATAACAGTAAATTTTTGATTTGTTGCAGATGAAACAGTCCTCAAGAAAGTTATATTACAACGAGATACTAATTTGTATCTATTTAAATGTGAAATATGTTTCTAATATTTAGTTAAGCAGACGCAGTCAGCTTTTTAGTAGTACGCCACTAACTACATTTTTAGCATTTATAAGGATCAGCCGACTATATCCTATATATGCCATATATCTGATAGATCGGATATGCTATTACTTTGGTGTTTGTACAGTTAAGAATTTGGGATTTATTATGGGTTTTATATTTGGCCAATCAATCCGACCTACCAAATTTCATAAGGATCGGCCGACAATATTCTATAGCCGTCATATCGGAAATGCCATAAATTTGGTGTTTGTTTAATATTGGTCGTTATTAATATTTTTGTGGGAAATAAACAGTTTTGGGCGTTTCTGTTAAGGACGTTGCTCTTTTATGTTATGAAAGTTCGGCTTAATGAACATAAAGGATCCAAAACTCTTTCTCCATTTACAAAATTGTACTTTTGCTTCAGTAAAATGATATATACTTATATATATATATTATATTCTATATGAAAAAAAGTGAATTTAAATGCAACTCCTATTATTATACAGGGTTGCCCATATTCGACGGACCCATCTGACGACGCCATAACTTTTGACAGAGATGCCAGATCGCTTAATGACATACCGCGTTTGAAGCGTCAGTCCAAGCAGATTTTTACCATGGAACAATACACGCCACGCGAGCGCTCTGAAATAGTTGAAATTTACATTCAACAGAACAAGTCAATTGTGAAAACTCAACGTGCTTTTAAAAAATTAAAAAATGTGAAAAGTGCGCCTTCTAAGAACACCATTAAGCGTTTATACGAAAAATTTACGACTGGTGAGGCTCTTTCTAATCCGAAGAGGCCAAATAAAAGTCGACCAAGGCGATCGGACGAGAATATCGCTGCCGTACGAGCCAGTGTTGAGAGGTCCCCAAGAACATCCCAAAAACGCCGTTCTCAGCAGTTGGGCATGGCTCGGTCCACTTTACAACGGATTATTCGCGTTGATTTGCATTTGTTCCCGTACAAAATTCAATTGACGCAAAGATTGTTGCTTACGGACAAGCCTCGTCGATTGGAATGGGCCCAAAGAGTCATCGAAATGGCCAAAGATGACGATCAATTTTGGAACAAAATTATCATGTCCGATGAAGCCCATTTCACATTGAATGTGACCGTAAATAAGCAAAATTGCCGTATTTACGCCACTGAAAATCCTGAGAAGATTCAAGAAGTGCCTCTTCACGACGAAAAAGTCACAGTTTGGTGCGGCGTTAGTTCGAAAACGGTCATTGGGCCGTTTTTCTTCCAAAATGAAAAACGCCATGCTGTTACCATCAACCAGGAGCGTTATCGCGACATGATGACCAATTTTGTGATGCCAATTATTCGTCGAAAGCGTATGAGGCAGTTCTGGTTTCAACAAGACGGCGCTCCACCGCACACAAGTCGCATAACAATCGATTTTCTGAAGAAATTGTTTCCGGGCCGTTTGATGTCGAAAAGTGGTGATTTGGACTGGCCACCGCGTTCGCCCGATTTGACGCCGCCTGACTTCTTCTTGTGGGGATATTTGAAGTCAAAGGTTTACGTTAACAAGCCAAGGACCCTAGAAGAGCTCAAGGACAACATTCGTGAAGAAATAGCCGCTATTCCGGCCGAAATGTTGGCGAAAACGATGGAAAATGCTGCAAAAAGGGCACAATACGCCATCAACGCCAGAGGCGGCCATTTGAAAGATATCATATTCAAAAATTGAACAAACTTGGAACAAATTAAATGATTAAGATTGCCAACCGCCAAATTTTTATTTTTTTCTTTGATTTTTAAAAAAAAAACATGGGTCCGTCGAATATGGGCAACCCTGTATTTATTTTTCGTTACGAAATTCTGTTTTCGAAATTTTCGTGGTTGTAGTGCCTTCGTCTCGCGTTGATAAGTTTTTCTTTATATAAATATATTTTTTACATACATACAAAGCCACAAGTTTATTTTGTAGATGCACAAAACAGCGATTCTGCGATACCACCGATAAAATACAAATATTTTAAATGGGTCACTAAATTGCTAAGTATGGTTTTTAGGGGACACTTCCACTCAGTACAGTAGATCATGAGGGATACACACAGTGAATTATTTTTGTTGGGCCCTGATGTACTGTTCATTTATATTAAGTGGCCACTGTGCCCGTACACCATTACTTCAATGGGGCTCGGGCAGAACCCTCTTCCTAAATCATTATTAAATTAAATTGTATGTAAAAATGTCAAACCACTAGCCCCCTTATATTTAAGCGTCGCTTATATTACCATGTCACTACATAGACTTTCTCGATTTGAGGAACAAAGCATCATTTTAGGTGGTTTAGATACTCAGTTTGATGCAAGCAAGTGACCTGCAAGGGTGCTGTTCTCGTAATTACGCGCAACTCGGACGAAAACGAGTCAGCTCTGGTGCTCGATTGTCCTAGTTTATATTTGGTCGTCCTTTACATCTTTCAAAAGAGAATATTAACGAAATGTACAGTAACTGCGCAAACGATGGTGATGGGGGAGGCGATGGGCGCAAGCACGAATCTATTGAAATGAGTAAAGAAGTGGGTCACGCGTCAAATTTACAATCTAACACACAAACAAATGTAGACGCCTCCAATAAACAGCAGGTAAGTGCAGGAACTAGTTTTATTGAAAATGTAGAATAATATTGCAAATGAGCGACATTTTACAAGCCGAAGTTCAAACACCCTTGGAGTTATAACAAGTTTTTGGCCGGTATATATTTATGATTTACAATATCTATCAACACAATAAATTTTCCAACCACAACAAGATCAGGAACTAAGAATTTGATTAATTAAAATTACCCTCTTCAATGGTATGAAAATAAGTAAGTCAGACTTAAAGGCCAGGTCAATAAAGTCAGTGTCAAGCAGGATATCAAAAAAACTGCCTAAGCGTGGGCTGGGGTGTGTATATATATATGCATGTAATGTATGCCAACATATGCGAAAATTTTCCTATTATCTTCCGATATTTTCTATGGAAAAAAGGTTTTTTCGTAGCTTTGTCATATATATAAATGTGTTGCTACCTTAAAACTACGAATCGGATCGGTACGATTACATTTTCTTCAGCTCCAATTACTCTTCAGCTGTGAATTGCATTATCGTCTTCTGATCAAGCCGAAAAATACCTAACAATGACCCGTTAATGTTAACTCATATTGTAACTCAAGAAAACCAAATTTTCTTTGCAGGGACTTTATCTGTACATGAAATGTTACCTGGTAGTAAAACAAGAAAGGAAGCAAACTTCGGCAAGCCGAAGTTTATATACCCTTGCAGTTGCTACAAGTCTACTACATTTCAATTTCTATGCCTATATTACTAAAAACAAGAAAGGAAAGCTAACTTCGGGCGGAGCCGAAGTTGATATACCCTTGCAGAATACTCTGTAAATTTTATTCTTCAAAATTATTCATATGATGCATTTTTAATACTCATAAAAAATCCCAACTTCCTAACCTTAAAAACACCAAAGTTATGGCATTTCCGATCAATCAGTTATATGGCAGCTACAGGATATAGTCGGCCGATCCTTATGAACCTTGGTAGGTCGGATTGATTTGCCAAATATAAAACCCATAGAAAATCCCAACTTCCTAACTTTACAAATACCAAAGTTATGGCAGTTCCGATCAATCAGTTATATGGAAGCTATAGGATATAGTCGGTCGATCTCGGCCCTTCCGACATATATACTGCGTGCAAAGGAAAGAAGGGTGTGTGCAAAGTTTCAATTCGATGGCTTTAAAACTGAGAGATTAGTTTGCGGACATGGCTATATCAACTCAGGAGGTGATCCTGATCAGAATATATATACTTTATAGGGTCGGAGATGTCTCCTTTACTGCTTTGCACACTTTTGACCAAAATTATAATACCCTCTGCAAGGGTATAACAATGAGCCATGTCGATTTTGGGCTGCATTTGGGATCGTTTTTATGGCAGCTATTTGATTAAGTTGTACGATTTTATTTTTATTAAAACCATAATATTTAAGAATTACCAAGTCCCAAAGAACAACAAAAAAAAACATTAAAACAACAAAATTATCATTTTTTGATTTTTTTCCGATTTTTCCTATGTATATGATATAGTCGCCCGCTCCGGCTTGTTCCGACTTTTATTCTACCTGCAATAGAAAGACAACTTTTGGAAAAGTTTCAAGCAGATAGCTTTAAAAATGAGAGACTAGTTTGCGTAGAAAAGGACGGTCGGACAGACATGGCTATATCGACTCTCCTGGTGATGCTGATCAAGAATATATATACTTTATATTATATTTCACTGCGATGCAAACTTTTGACTGAAATTAAAATACCCTCTCTACCCAGACCGACGAAATCCGTTCGTCAGCCTTTTTTCCTTTAGGCCTTTTTTTCACCCCGGTTTTCCCCGATTTCAGGGTTGCCAGGATATCGATTCCAAACATTCAGAAGCTATTGTAAAAACTTGGGTTGTCTGGAACTGCCCTCACGTGGTCATAACGACTTGAATTTGATCGAACATTTATTGGAAATATTGGACATAAGGAAGAGGAAGATTTCAGAATTACGTTTTTAGTTTTATCAAAATCGAACAACAATATCAGATAGCTGCTTTGTTGTTTTAGTAATAAAGGGCATAGAAATCGAAATTTAGTCCTTTTGCAATAACTGCAAGGGTATATAAACTTCGGCTTGCCGAAGCTTGCTTCCTTTCTTGTTGTTTTTATGATTAACAAAATAGTTTAATTTTGTTGGTTATCTTTCTTAGTTTAGCAGCAATACCGACTTGAACTTTTATTTCCTAAATGCACGAAATGAGCTTCGAGCCTCTGTACCTTCCATAAAAACAAATTTAAAGAGAAAATCGTCAAAGCGTCGTTGTTTTTAAGCATGTACAAAACAAAAAAAAATCGGGAAATTTCATTGTTTTTCAATTAACTCATACAATATTATAATAACTTCAATGGTATATCAGCTTTGCTTGCCGAACCGTTTTTCCTTTCTCGGTCCCAAAGTAAAAGCCTATTGGAGCTTAAAATTAAAAAATTTACAACACCTTGTTAATTAAAACCTTTTGGGTAAAGTTACATTTTTAGTTTATATTTACATATGATCTTTTTTTTCAGTTGGTTAAACTTGAACTCCCAGAACGCGGGTCATGGTCTTCAAAAATGGATTTCATTCTTTCAGTAGTAGGACTAGCAATCGGCTTGGGAAACGTTTGGCGATTTCCTTACTTATGCTATAAAAATGGAGGCGGTGCATTCATATTACCATATATAATAACGTTGTTTTTAGCTGGAATTCCGATGTTTTTCATGGAGTTAGCCCTTGGTCAAATGTTGACCATTGGTGGGCTTGGTGTATTTAAGATTGCCCCCATATTCAAAGGTAAGATTTGCATAGGATATTATAATTCCAGTCAAAAGTTTGCAACGCAGTGAAGGAGACATTTCCGACCCTATGAAGTATATATATTCTTGATCAGCATTACCAGGAGAGTCGATCTAGCCATGATCGTCCGTCCGTCCGTTCTTCCGACCGTTTCTACGCAAACTAGTCCCTCAGTTTAAAAGCTTTCTGCTTTCTATTGCACGCAGAATATAAGTCGGAACGGCCGGGATCGGCCGACTATATCCTATAGCTGCCATATAACTGAACGATCGGAAATGCCATAACTTTGGTGTTTGTAAAGTTAGGAAGATGGTATTGTCTTTGGGTTTTATTTTTGGCCAATCAATCCGATCTTCCAAATTTCATAAGGATCGGACGACTATATCCTATAGTCCCCATATAACTGATTGATCGGAAATGCCATAACTTTGGTGTTTTTAAAGTAAGGAAGTTGGGATTTTTTAAGAGTATTAAGAATGCATCATATGAATAATTTTGGAGAATATAATTTACAGAATATTCTGCAAGGGTATATCAACTTTGGCTCCTCCCGAAGTTAGATTTCTTTTCTTGTTTAAAAAGAAAGTGGGTCGTAATAACAGCATTTGATCATACTAAGATAGATAAGCTAATATTACTGGAGATTCAAGCAGGGCTCAAGTTGAAGTGTAAGCATATTAACTATAAGTATAGCCCTAATTATTTGCTCTATCATTTTTTTAAGGAATTGGATATGCTGCTGCAGTTATGTCATGTTGGATGAATGTTTACTATATTGTCATTCTGGCTTGGGCGGTATTTTACTTCTTCATGTCGATGAGAGCAGGTAAGTAATTACTTTAAAGCTTGTATGCCCTTGCATCGGGTATTTAGTATCAGTCAGAAGACTGCAACGCAGGAAAGGAAACATTCCCGACCCTAAAAAAGTATAGTTATTATAACCATGTCCGTTTCCCCTTCTATCCGTCTGGCTCCTTTTACGTAAACTAATCTATCAGTCTAAAATATATTATGATAAAACTTTTCAAAACTGCTGGAAGTTGGCTTTTAAACATATACCCATTTACTTCGAGTCATAGTTATTTTTTACAATACTAACAAGAGAGAACGCTATAGTCGGGTGCCCCGACTATCAGATGCCCGTTACCAAAGACCAATATAATCACTAAGATGCGTAACGCCCATACATTGGTTTTGCAATATGCAGCTCGTTTTTTGGTGGCGACGAAAATTCCGCTCTCTCCGCTTGCATAAAGTTGAGAGCGTAAAAATCTAAAAATAGAATTGCACGAATAAGGAAGTGCGTATGTGTGCGTATTTGTTCGAGAAGACGATTTTCGTCCAGAAATCATTTCTGGACTAAGAAACTAATTGTGTGTCAAAAGAACTTCTATGATTGAACAGGATGATTATTTAAATTGCATTTATGTATATATGGCAATGAAGCTTGATGTAAAACTTTTTTATATACCTTAAAAATTAATATATGCATATTTAATTCATAGTTTCGTTTTACATATTTAAATTAAAGCTAAAAACATAACTTTTAATACAAAAAATATAAAACTGCTTGATTAAATTTAAAAATATTTCAATAAAGTTTTATAGATTTGAATATACTATGATTGTTAAACAAAAACAAAGCGAACTATATTTAAATTGAATATATTTAAAGGATATTTAATTAAATATATTTCGCGTTTTTTTATCCATGTCTGTTTTTATTAACTTTAAAATGGAAATATTAAATTTAATTTTTATTCAAATATATTAAACTTTGATCTAATGACTTAAAAAATTTAAGTAGATACGAATAACATCATATCTAATATTATCAACCTGCATTTAAATCTATTCTTATTTACTCAAGCAGTTTTATATGTTTTGTGTTAAAAGGTATGTTTTTATAATTAATTTAAATATATAAAACGAAACATTTAATTTAATATGCAGATATTCATTTTTATTTATCCATCGTTATTTTTGTATACCTAATAAATATTTAAAGCTAATATTATTATTTTATAAAAAGTTAAACTATTTATAATAACACAAATTGAATGCTTAATTATAAAACTAAGCTACAGGATATCCTATTTATATTTAATATTACGTACATACATATTTATAACTTTTTTCAAGTTGTCGAAAGCGTTTTGTAATATTTTTTAGAATGTTTTTTCGGTGCCATTTTTTTTTAATTTTTAATAAAATATTATTTATTTATTAGTGTCGCTTACAATTCACCCAAAAGCACGCGTTTTACAAATCAAATTAAAAGGCGCAAAATCATTTAACCAAATTTATTATTCATAAGAAATACTAAAAATGGGTAATTTTTATAAAATGTATATATAATATTTAAGTATGTATTTGTATATTAACTATTTTAATTAGGTAGTATAATTAATATATAAACTATTTTAATTATTAAATAGTATATTCAATATATTGACAACTTAAATTATTTAAACCTTATTTGTTTCCCCTTTGGGTTTCTCTTTTTCTAAATAATTAAAATAGTTAATTTACAAATATTTATATAAATTTTATTTATATTATGATAATAATTTTATATAATGTTATTATAATACGTATAATATAAAAATATCCAATATTTTTTAATCCATGTATTTAAAATACAATAAATATAAAAATATTCATCCTGTTCAATCGCAAAATTTCTGAGGCTCCTAAAAATCGTTCACACGTTGCATGCTGAATACCCTAATGACAATTATTCCAATGTGAAGTCATGTATGAAATAAATTATGTTATTTTTTTATACTTAGATATATTTGGTCATTACTAAAAAATATTATACATTCGAATAATTAGTAAATAAATTCTATATAAAGGCAATACAAAATAAGTATTTTTAATAATGTTATAATTTTAAAATAAAGAGTATATTTCGACAGAGCGCTGCAGCGAATTTCTTCGCTTGTGAATACATGTGCACACATACATTCGTCGGCTGTCGAAGTATGCGTGCAAAGAGCGGCTGGCTTTAGAGCGCTCTCTCGCTGGCTTTTGGGCAGAGAGCGAAAAGCCAGTTGAAAAGCCAGCACAAAAAATTCGTGTGCAAAAAAATCGTATGGCGTTACGCATCTTGGAGTTTATATTGGTCTTTGCCGTTACTCAGGTAATGGGAGTGCGAGGGAGATGGAGATAGAAACTTTGATCACGCATAACTTTTTAACGAATGGTCAGATTTGAAAAATTTCGTCTACATTTCGATATGTATTAATAAACACAATAAAACTGCATTTTTACTTTTCCGAAATATTTAAATTTTAAAATCGTATATAAGCGATTGTGGGCGTTAAAGCGGGCGTAGCACCTTTTTGAAACAAACTTGCGCTGCGTAGGAACTCCTGCATGCAAAACGCCAATCTTCTAGCTTTTATACTTTCCGAGATCTCAGCGTTCATACGGACGGACAGACGGAGAGACGGACAGACGGACAGACGGACATGGCTATATCGACTCGGCTAGTGACCCTGATCAAGAATATATATACTTTATAGGGTCGGAAACGCTTCCTTCTAGCTGTTACATACTTTTGCACGAATATAATATACCCTTTTACTCTACGAGTAACGGGTATAAAAATGCGGACTTAAAAGTATAACAATCGGATAATATGCTCTGCCGAAGTTTGCTTCCTTTCTTGTTCAACATATTTTTAACGAATTCTAAATGTTATTGTATATAAATGAATTCGATTTTTCAGATGTACCTTGGAGGACGTGTAACAATTGGTGGAACACAGTGAATTGTGTCAGTCAATATGAAAGAAAAAATTTACATTGCTGGGATAAGATAATTAATGGCACCGCAAAAAAAATGTGCTCCGTGTCTGCTGTAAACATTACATCTTCTGAGCTTACAGATCCAGTTAAAGAATTTTGGGAGTATGTGAATTATCTGTCATAATTTTAAACCTAACCTAATTTTTACCTAACCACAGACGCATTGTTGAGGCTTTAATCATGTCCTTAACACTTACATAAGTCGAAATACTTATAAAACTTTTTGTTTTAGGCGTCGTGCACTTCAAATATCTCATGGCATTGAGGAAATTGGAAACATTCGCTGGGAGTTGGCTGGAACTTTATTACTTGTCTGGATCCTCTGCTATTTTTGCATTTGGAAAGGAGTAAAATGGACAGGGAAAGTAGTATATTTTACTGCCCTATTTCCATATGTTCTCTTAACGGTTCTGCTGGTTCGTGGAATAACTTTACCTGGAGCTTTGGAAGGCATCAAATTTTATATTATTCCTAACTTTTCAAAGTTGTCTAATTCCGAGGTTTGTTTAAAACACTATAACTATAGCTAAGCATTAATTAATTGGTTTCCAAACAAATTTGTTGAGAAAATTTTGTAAATACAATGAAAAAGTTTAATTTCTCTACATATCTCCTTAAGTTTTAATGCGATAGATAAAATTTAAACTATATTAAGTCCCGGACATATTGTTATGTTATATATAATTATTGTTTGTCAAAAATGGACGGAAAAACACAAAAAAAACCCAGAAATGGACGGAAAAACACAACAAAAACCGAGAAAAATCGACCGCAAGAACTTAGAGCAGCTTTGATCTCTAAATTACCAAATAATTATCAGTAATTACAAAAAAAACTATTAAATAGAAATTATATTGTTTTCTATTTTCTTTGTATAGCGGCAGATATGTCTTATCAAAGAGGTTGAGAATATTTTTAAAAGGCTGTTTACCGCATATAAGGTTTTCGAATTTTAACTGCTTGTTAACAAGTCTAGTTGATTGACAGTCATTGACAATGCTGTCACACCGGAAAGATTAAAGTTTTTCCGCTAGCGAACTTGTTTTTCGATACTACTGAGTACTAGGCTTTATGTAGCAAAAGTTAAGTAAGAAATGCGATTAGGTCCTGACCAATGTAAAAGTGTGACAAATTTAATTCCTTAAATGTTAATTTAAAAAAATTGTACGTTTTCTTATTTAAAATCTTATTTAGGTTCATTTATTTTTTGTCATTTTTATTTCATTAATGTGCGGTAATTATATAAATAGTACATTGTTGTAATATCTTTCAGGTCTGGATAGATGCTGTTACCCAGATATTTTTCTCATACGGCCTTGGACTTGGTACTTTAGTGGCTTTAGGAAGTTACAACAAGTTTACCAATAATGTCTATAAGTACGCTGTTATTTTGTAGGAAAAGATTTTTACTCTAAACTAAATATATTAATATCTCACTTATTTTCAGAGACGCACTAATTGTCTGCACAGTTAATTCCAGCACCAGTATGTTTGCTGGCTTTGTAATATTTTCAGTTATAGGATTTATGGCTCACGAACAACAGCGACCTGTGGCCGAAGTAGCTGCCTCAGGACCTGGTCTAGCATTTCTAGTTTATCCATCGGCAGTACTGCAACTGCCAGGTTCTCCAATGTGGTCTTGCCTCTTTTTCTTCATGCTTCTGCTTATTGGCTTGGACTCCCAGTTCTGTACAATGGAGGGCTTTATCACTGCTATTATTGACGAATGGCCTCAGTTGCTGCGGAAACGCAAAGAAATATTTATTGCTATTGTTTGCGCACTTAGCTATTTAGTTGGCTTAACCTGCATTACACAAGTAGGTTTGAAGAGTGGAGTGTTGTAAAGCTGACTTTATTGATTTCGTTCATTTTTTTAGGGCGGCATGTACATATTCCAAATATTAGATTCATATGCAGTAAGTGGTTTTTGCTTACTATGGCTCATATTCTTTGAGTGCGTCTCAATATCTTGGTGTTATGGAGTTGATCGATTTTATGATGGAATAAAGGATATGATCGGATACTATCCCACAGTTTGGTGGAAATTTTGTTGGTGTGTCACCACTCCTGCTATATGCTTGGTTAGTATTTTATAAAATCTTGCATTTCTTTTATAATCATTTTTAATCATTTTCTTTGCTTATAGGGAGTCTTCTTCTTTAACATAGTGCAGTGGACTCCCATAAAATACTTGGACTACAACTATCCTTGGTGGGCGCATGCTTTTGGTTGGTTTACTGCATTGTCATCCATGCTTTATATACCAATATATATGTTCTGGTTGTGGAAACGAACTCCTGGAGACCTTAGTGAGGTGCGCAAATATAAATTTTATGCCCATCGAAAATTTTACAAATCAATTATTTAATTCTAAACCTCTTTTAGAAAATCCGAGCTATAGTTCGGATAGACGAAGATGTAACCCGGTTGCGCGAGAAAATGCAGAGAGAAGCTTATGCTAAAGAGGTTGAATTTCATTCTTTATAGACGTATATAAGCTATCTCATAAAGTTTTAAGTCACTTTTTGTTGACACGTTTATCAGCTAAATATGATTTACATTTATTTGCTTAACTTTGGGAATCATTTCTAATTTATACAACTAATATACAACGTTTTCTTTGATCTTTGGAATACTTTTCCCTGTCTTCACTTTAAACGTTGCAATAGTCCGTTTTACTAATTTTATATTTTAAATATTTCATTCTTTATTATCTAAAAAGCTAGTCTAAATAATCAAGCATAACAAATTGAGGTTTTTCAATGGTTGGTGTGTTTAATGTGGTACTTACTCAAGAGTATAATGCTGGAAATATTTACAGTGATTGGAATCTTGAATTTCTGAATATTCTGCTTCTGAAGCAAATATATCTAGATGAGTACAGTGCAGGATTTCAAAACCAATTTTACCATTGTTTGCTTAAGAAATTAATCGATATGTTTTTGACTTGCCAGTGTCAAGTTCTCATCCATTAGATTAGGTTACTTGGTATAATAAACACAAAAGGTTGTAATTAATATTTCAAATGTAAAAATTGAGGCTAAATCAGTTAATGCACTACAAAGAAGCAGACACATTAACATATGCAGAAACCGGTACATTTGCACCAATGTCGGGATAAGAGTCAAACTTATATCAGTTGAATTAATATATATATTAAAAACCGGTACAGATTATAAATTATTTTGCAATATAGTAATGTTTAGAAATAAGATATGGGTATCCCGCAATAAAATCACATTCATGTAATATAAGTTTAATTTATTTATATATATATATTATGATATATATAAATATATATAATGATATATATATATACGTATAATTATAGAGTTATAAAAATATTTGTATTAATTTATTTCAGTGTCCTGATGGTGCTTCAGGCATTGTTCTGTAATTTATCTATAAAATGTCATAATGTTGCTTAACGTGTCAAATAAATCGAATATCCACTTGACATAATGATCTACGATTCAGTTTTCATAAAGAGTTTTCGTAACTCAGCATCGCACAAAAAACTTTCCAATTTGGATTACAACTATTTTAAGGTAAGTTGGTACATTCCAGCATACGTTCTCCTGTTGGAGAATAAATTTGTTTACTATTAAAATGTCGCCGGAGGAAAACGCATAATCGTTAAAGGTTTCTAAATATTAGTTATGGTTCATGGATCCGTTTATGGGTCCCAAGTCTCCCACACTATTATATGAAACTGAAAACCAGAACATTACGAACACCCCCATGGCTTACTCTTAGACACACAAGATCATTTTTATACCCTTGCAGAGGGTATTATAATTTCAGTCAAAAGTTTGCAACGCAGTGAAGGAGACATTTCCGACATGTATATAAATTCTTGATCAGCATCACCAGGAGAGTCGATCTAGCCATGTCCGTCTGTCCGTCTCTCCGTCCGTCCGTTTCTACGCAAACTAGTCTCTCAGTTTTAAAGCTATCTGCCTTAGACTTTCCCAAAAGTCGTTCTATTGCAGGCAGTATTTAAGGCAGGCTTGCACCTTGTTGGCGCCCAAAACCTGATTTTTTTCCGGAATTTATTTCTTGGAAAGTATGGTAGGTGTGGGAATAAAATTTTAGCCAGTTGTAGGGTACAGTTTATTGAAGCTACACAATTTTTTTGAGCGCGATCCAAGCGAAGGGGGAGGGGGAGTACCCAACAATGGCGGCATGTCCGCGAAAAACTCGTCCTCATGGCGGATTTTTTGAAATTTTAAGAAATAATCTGAAACGCAAAAATCGAATATATTCTTAATCTGTACACTTGCTCGCATGGCTTGAACTAGGATAATTGAAAAAACATAAAAAATGCAAAAATTATGAGCTTTTAAAAAAAAAAATCGGTTTTTCCCTCATTTTTTCGTTACTCATTATTTTTTAAATAAACAATTTTTAATATTTTCAAAAGATCCTAGTCTATGCCATGCACATACTTCTGAGGAACATGTATAAAAAATTTCATGACGATTGCTCAATTTTTGCGGCTTGTACGACTTCCGCCAACTCGGAAAACATGGTTTCGAGAAAAACGGGTTTGAAAATTTGCACTATAATGGCAACGCGCTTGACACCGGTCCACCAAACGGCCGATAACTTTCGTGATTCAAGAGATTTCGACTTGAAATTTTAGGAGAGTAAAATTGAAACATGTATGTATCCGAAACTGCAAAAAAAAATTGATTTTTTTGACCTCACAAGGTGCAAGCCTGCCTTAAGTCGGAAAGAGCCGGATCGGGCGACTATATCATATAGCACTCATAGGAACAATCGGAAAAATATTAAATATTATGTAATTACGGTTTCAAATAAATTAAAATCGGACATCTATATCATATAGCTCCCATTGAAAAATCGAAAAAATTAAAAACAAGAAAGGAAAGCTAGCTTCGGGCGGAGTCGATGTTGATATACCCTTGCAGAATACTCTGTAAATTATATTCTCCAAAATTATTCATATGATGCATTCTTAATATTCATAAAAAATCCCAACTTCCTATCTTTACAAACACCAAAGTTATGGCATTTCCGATCAATCAGTTATATGGCGGCTATAGGATATAGTCGGCCGATCCCTATGACATTTGGTAGGTCGGATTGATTGGCCAAATATAAAACCCATAGAAAATCCCAACTTCCTAACTTTACAAACACCAAAGTTATGGCATTTCCGGTCAATCAGTTATATGGCAGCTATAGGATATAGTCGTCCGATCCCGGCCATTGTGTGCAAAGTTTCACTTCGATATCTTCAAAACTGAGAGACTAGTTTGCATAGAAACAGACGGATGGATAGACGGACATGGCTATATCAACTCAGGAGGTGATCCTGATCAAGAATATATATACTTTATAGGGTCGGAGATGTCTCCTTCACAGCGTTGCACACTTTTGACCAAAATTATAATACCCTCTGCAAGAGTATACAAAAATGTTTATTTTTATTAAAATATATCATTGCGATAATTGCGTAATTATTTACTATTATTTATTTACTGTCAGCTGCCATAGAAACGATGGCAAAATGCAGCACAAAATCGCCATATCTTCATTGATTTTAGTAATATATATCGAAATGTAGTCGATTTGTAATAACTGCAAGGGTATATATAATAATATAAAAATTCCGTTATTTATTCGCCTTATGAGTTTGACTGACTTATCCCGGTTTTAGCGCTCTTCCTTCTTTTATAAACTTATTAATGTATAATTATTAATGTGAATAATGTTTTACCGTCGAAAGATCATTGAAGTACTCTGCGCACGGCGCCAAAGTTTTTGGAGTCTGGCACCGTACCCTTTATATCCCTCTGCTGACTGTCTCCGGTCAGTCACGGGAAAATGTTATACCATCAATTTTACCCAGGTACCTAACCTATTTTAGAAAAAACAAGTACCCTTCCCGCCACTGTTAATAGCACGAGATAATAACTAATCTAAATGTTAATTAATAACCTTATTTATTGATAATAAGATATAAGTCTTCGATTTACGTTTAGATTGGAAGTGTCTTATTCAATTGCTTTAAATTTTGAAAACTTTTAGTACATTTAACTCTTACAGTATAAAATAAACATAAGATTCCTATTAAATGTGGTTAATATCGTTAAATTGGTTTTTGTGGAATCTTACATTCACTGCAAACTTGATTAAGTTCAGGTCGCTTTTGCTTGTTCATACACCATGATGCAAAGCGGAGTTCTTCGAAAATTTCGATCCAAAAGCAACGGTTCAGTGGTGTATAAGTCCATTCGCTTTCAAGAATCACTCCTTGGTCATGATTGACGCCCGGATGGATTGGTCTAGCTTTATCGTGGCACCGAAAGTTGAACCAAAACTCGAAAAACGCAACAACCGCAGCCACAAATATTCCAGCTATTAGTACTACAAACACACCACCTGTGAAATGGAAACATTAAGTATTTTAGTATTTAAATTTAAACAAGAGAGAACGCTATAGTCGGGTGCCCCGACTATCAGATACCCGTTACTCAGGTAAAGGGAGTGCGAGGGAGATGGAGATAGAAACTTTGATCACGCATAACTTTGAATGGTCCGATTTGAAAAATTTCTTCTACATTTCGATAGGTATTAATAAACACAATAAAACTGCATTTTTACTTTTCCGAAATATTTAAATTTTTAAAATCGTATATTAGCGATTGTGGGCGTTAAAGGGGGCGTGGCACCTTTTTGAAACAAACTTGCGCTGCGTAGGAACTCCTAGAATCTGCATGCAAAATGCCAATCTTCTAGCTTTTATACTTTCCGAGATCTCAGCGTTCATACGGACGGACAGACGGAGAGACGGACAGACGGACAGACGGACATGGCTATATCGACTCGGCTAGTGACCCTGATCAAGAATATATATACTTTATAGGGTCGGAAACGCTTCCTTCTTGCTGTTACATACTTTTGCACGAATACAATATACCCTTTTACTCTACGAGTAACGGGTATAAAAATGAAAAGATAACTTCGAGGACCGAATATAAGGCAAGAACGTTATTGTCAGAGGGCCTAGTAATTAAAAAAACAAGCATCCGATTACACTAGCTATACACAGTTTGTAAAAAAAAGTTTTAAAAACTATTTAACGCACCTATGCTTTCAAGTCCAAGGGCATTCGCTTTAGATTGTTTGCTTGTGCTTCTCCGGGTACACGTTTCATCAGTGTTTTTCCACCATTTGTCATACAACATTTGAATATCTCCCTTTTCCTGAAGCTCAAGTATCGCCAAAGAAATTTTATCTCGCCAAGGCGAACCTTTTGGCGTTGCTATACCATACCCTTAAACAAATACAAAAATTCATTTACAAAATTAATAAATGGATATCAAATTAAGGAATTTTTTGTTATGAGGTTGGAAAGACGCAATTTCATCTGTTTAAAATAAACAAGAAACTTAGAAATACAGTTGAGGTAAAAGGAATATCTGGAAATTATAAAATTATTCTTGTTTCTGTTTTTCTATCGCCTTAATATATCTGTATTATATTAACAAGTTTAGGTGGAGGTCATGGTAAAACTATTAGGTCAACATAAACTAAGCCGGACATGGACGTCGGCTAAGCGTATTAAAAAGTGGACAACTTTTTTCGCGTTCTATTGAGTAAGCTCTTATATATTTATACCCTTGCAGAGGGTATTACAATTTTGGTCAAAAGTGTGCAACGCAGCGAAGGAGACATCTCCGACCCTATATCTTGATCAGTATCGCGTCCTGAGTTGATATAAGCATGTCCGTCTGTCTGTTTCTACGTTTTTGTATTAAGAATGCATCATATGAATAATTTTGAAGAATATAATTTACAGAAAATTCTGCAAGGGTATATCAACATCGGCTCCGCCCGAAGTTAGCTTTCCTTTCTTGTTTGGCTTTACCTTTGCCTTAATATTTTTGGTAACTAAATAAATCACCCTATTTAGGAAATTTAAAGGCAAGTGAACTGTCCTTTATGCCAGAAAATCTCACCTTTTGTATCCAACAATCCTCCAATTTGCGTCAAATTACAGTCTCGCTGCACTATATAATCAAGCATTGTAGATTCCATCAAGAAGGCATAATTACCCTGATTAACTCGCTTTATCCCATCCTCATATGTAGTGGTAAACGCAGTTGGTTTCTTATTATCCATACTCCTCCACATTTTTTTGTAAGTTTCTATCATTGAGTCCTGGTAAACTTTGAACAATAAACAAGAATGTGACCAACACATTTTTGACTTACCCTAAAAAAAGTCATCGTAGATCCACTGTCTAAAGTGCCGTAAGATATCTCGGTTTGGGATGCCAAATCTTCTGCGTTTTCGATAGGGTTAATCATACGTTCAGTGGTTAGAAAAGCAGCTAGATTAGCCGTGTAAGATGCCACAATAATTAGAGAAAAGAAACCCCAAATACTGCTTATTATTCGGGTTGATATTGCTCTCGGATAAATATCGGTTGACTGTTGCATAAGCGTTCCAATTGTAAACCAAAAACTGTCAGATAGGGAAAACTGGTTGCCTATTGAAATATTATCTAAGTCGCATGGATGAATGTACCTCCATTCGATAGGCGAAAGTTTTCCCACAATATATATACAAATAGATACCAGGAAGTATGCATTCAGAACATATATCCAGATTTCTATAGCCAGTGGATTCATAAAAGAAAACAGTCTGGTTGGCTCTGAGGTAGGAACCTTAAATAAAAAAATTCAAAGCATTTCGACACTCGATCCAATCAAAAACTACAATAACAGATATTTCATACCTGAAATAAAATGCTAATACCCAAATTCATAAATGGTTTAGTAAAATCAATGACGCTTTCTCTTGCATATGTAATGGTCATAGAGCCAACGGCCAAGTCCGCCTTCTAAATATTTATAGAGGATTATTGTTTGAAGACGACAAATTGAACTTACGAACATATTTCATCAGCTGAGCGACCATTCCGTTCCATTCACCAGTTGCTGGATCTTTGGCACCATACTTCCTATCGGGTACCAAATCCAGTATATAATCAAACCCAACCTCGTGAGAAATGGTTTCCAATATATCAACGCAAAAGCCATAAAATCGTTCGTTGCCGGTAAAGTTTTTTTCGTAATGCATCATTACATAAGGAGTTTCCTAGGAAAAATGTACAAATAAATCAGTTTTAAATATTTTTAATTTTTCTTCTTTGCAGACCAGTATTGTTATGACTACCAGTGTCACATTCATGGAACCAGAATCAAAAAACATTGATGGTTCGGTAATATTAAGATGGCCATGTGGTGTCCATTCGCCAACTTTTACAATTGAGTGCTGTTTTAATTTTATTAGATCCAATTTGAACTGCACGCGCTGGCCTTCTTTAAATTGAATAGGACCGGTCAAGCCTTTCCATTCAACCTGAAGTAGAAAACGGGGTTAACACAAAATTATTTACTGTTAGTATGAAATATGCCATTCAAAAATCATTACTAGCACAGATACGCCTAGTTCTTTTTTATTAAATTAAACATTTTGTTAACTTTTATTATTCTTCAGCACAAAAATTAACCAATTTTTATACCCTTGGAGAGGGTATTATAATTTTGATCAAAAGTGTGCCACGCAGTGAAGGAGACATCTCCGACCCTATAAAGTTTATATATTCTTGATCAGGATCACCTCCTGAGTTGATATAGCCATGTCCGTCTGTCCGTCTGTCTGTTTCTACGAAAACTAGTCTCTCAGTTTTAAAGCTATCGAATTGAAACTTTGCACACACCCTTCCTTCCTTTGCACGCAGTATATATGTCGGAACGGCCGGGATCGGCCGACTATATCCTATAGCTGCCATATAACTGATTGATCGGAAATGCCATAACTTTGGTGTTTGTAAAGTTAGGAAGTTGGGATTTTTTATGGGTTTTATTTTTGGCCAATCAATCCGACCTACCAAACTTCATAAGGATCGGCCGACTATATCCTATAGCCGCTGTTGGGGCGGGTCAGTGCCAAGAACACTTCCAAAGTTTTTCCCAAAGAAATATATAAAAATGAGGGGTTGTGACGAGCTTCGTTTTCACTTGTGATCCGTTTCACCTTTATTTCGTAATGACTTGTAATATATCGTAAGCTTAGTCTAGAGGCCACCGATTCGGTTGCCAGTGATGCCGAACCAGCTATCTTCGAACCAGCTAACTTCTTGTTCGACATGAACATTCTCCCCCCCTCGCAATGGGGAGAGTGGCAGGTCACGAAAGGGAGCAAGTGCCTGAAAGGAGCCACCCCAAGGCTGAGTTTTGCGCCATGGGCAGTCCGTTCTGACTCGGGAGGATACCCGGCAGAATAAATTCCGCATATACGTCAGCTTCCAAGACGGCCGACACCAAGGAAGGGTGGAACCATCTGTCATCAGCCAGAGTGATGTTTGGAAAGGCATCCCGGACCTTCGGATCCAGGGGCTTGACCGGAGTTCGGGTCTGCATCTGGTCATCAACCAGCATTAGCAGCTGTCGGGTCTTCTTTGACGACTTTGAGGGGATTTCGGTGGTGCACACCCGCTCATCGCCCACGCGGGTGACGGAAAGGTTGAGGGCCTTTGTCAAAGAAACGTGAATGCGACTCACGGGGCAGCAAGGATCCACCAAAGCTCGGACGTCAAACCGTTTCTCCTCAGACCCCACCAAAATGGATGCCGTTGGCAAGATGCTCACACTCGTGCGCTGCAGGATAGCGGCGCACGATGGGACCGTAACAGGGCTTCGGGTCGGGGAGGTCTCCTTTGGTGACGATGAGCGCAACGGCAGTTCGCACAGTACTGATTAATAAGGACTGCGCGGAGCCGCTTCACCGCCGGGAGCCGAAGGAAACGTTGGCATTTCCTCAGCGCGTGCACCCCTCGGCAAACTCGGCACCTGTACCCGTTGGTTGCGCGTGGCCGAGCGTGCTGGATTGTGGTTGGCGCCATCGTGAACAATCTGTGGAAGCAAGTAAACAAAGGTTAGGGGTTATGGATGATGTGAATGATCGTGACATGTATGAGGACTGACGACACAGGATGACATGAGTTTAGGACTAGTAGGATTGGATGTTAGTCGCTAACTCAAGAAAAAAAAGGAAAAGGCAGAATCACTCGGAGCTGGAGGCCTCCATCGGAAGGCGGATCATCTTTGCGATTGGTCGTCGGATAATGCCACGTGCGGTAAGAACATCTGCCACTCGGGTCTTGCCATCCGCGCCTGGGCACACCAGTTGGATCCGCCCAAGCCGCCATTCATTTGGTGGTAAGTTCTCCTCTTTTAGCACCACCATGTCCCCCGTTTGAATGTCTCGCGTTGGAAATTGCCATTTGGTCCTTTTATGGAGCTCCTTTAGGTACTCTTCTTTCCAACGTAAGCAAAATTGCTGATGCCTTTAGCCGCTGCCATCGGTTTAAAATGGAAATCGGGTTTTCTTTAATCTCGGGGTCAGTCACGGAAAGGAGTCGCCCGCCGACTAGGAAGTGTCCGGGGCTAAGAGCTACGAGGTCTGCGGGGTCTTCGGACATTGGAGAAATAGGCCTCGAGTTTAAACAGGCCTCAATTTTGGATAGGAGGGTAGCTAACTCTTCAAAGGTGTACTTCCCGCCAGCTGTTTGCTTGTAGATGTGTGTCTTAAAGCTTTTGACACCGGCCTCCCATAGCCCTCCCATATGAGGCGCGCCAGGAGGGTTGAAGAGCCTGGTCACATTTTGAAGACTGTACTTGGACAGGATCAAAGACCTCGTAGCCTCAATGAAATCCTTGGATAGGGACGTGGAGGCTCCGTCAAACGTTTTCCCGTTGTAAGAGTATATGTGGTGCGGACAGCCACGTCGTGCGGAGAAACGTGAGAAGGCTGCCAGAAACTTCTCAGTGGTCAAGTCTGATGTAGCTTCTAGATGGATGGCTCGGGTACTAAAACACACAAAAACGCAGACATACCCCTTAGTTTTCTTACACCCCCGACCGAGATAGTTTTTTATGTCAAATGGTCCCGCAAAGTCAACGCCCGTGTGGGTAAAAGCCCTGGAAAAGGTAGATCTTGCGCAGGGCAAGTCTCCCATCAGCCGAGTTTGCAGCTTTTGTCTGTGGATGGTGCACACTCGACAGGAATGAATGGTGTCTCTTGCAAGATTTCTCAGCTTAGGTATCCAATACTTGGAGCGAATCAGTCGGATCATCAATTGATTACCCCCGTGCAAGGATATGCGATGGGTAAAGAGGGCCAAAAGTTTGGCAAAAGTGCACCTTGCCGGAATGATGATTGGATGTTTCTCATCATAGCTTAGCATCTCAGATGCTCGTAGACGGCCGCTGGCTCTTAAGACACCGTGGCTGTCGATAAAGGGGTTTAGATTGGAGATCGTGCTGGAGACTGGAATATGTTGCTTTTTGCCTAAGGCCTTGCATTCTATTGGATACTCATTGAGTTGGGTGAGCACAATCAGCCTCTCTTGGACATCAGTGAGTTCTGCCTTTATGTTAACGTTTTGCTTGCGACACATTCTTGCAAACCGGAATACGTAAGCGAGAACGCGTAAAGCCCTCTCGAATGCTGAAAAACGCTCCAGAATGTCATTTTTCGGGGGCGCTGTGGCGACATTACACCTTATTGGGCGCTGTTCGAGCTCGGTTTCGAGCGGGACCGACGAATTGAGTGGCCACTGCTCCTGGTTGTGACGCAGCCACTCAGGCCCATGCCACCAGAGGTTGCTGTCCTTAAGCTCATGGACTGAGACGCCCCTGCTTGCCAGATCAGCCGGGTTATCTTCCGATTTCACATGAAACCACTGTTCTCTGTTGGTGAGCTGATCAACTTTCGCGACTCTGTTGGCAACGAATGTAGTCCAAGTGCATGCTGGCTTGCTTAGCCATGCCAACACTATCGTGGAGTCTGTCCAATAATATGTATCATACTGAGTAGGAGGCATTTCGGAGAGAACTGCTGCGGCGAGTTCGGAGAGAAGCACCGAACCGCACAGCTTTAATCGCGGTATGGAAAGGGACTTTACTGGAGCAACTCGGGTTTTGGACAAAAGCAAGTGGGTGAAGCAGCCATCAGTCGTTTCGACGCGAACAAAGATGGCAGCACCATAGGCGCTCTGCGACGCATCGCAAAACCCGTGGTACTGCAGTTTTGCTGCTGGATGAAATCTTACCCATCTTGGGATGCGAACTTCTTTCAAAGTCTGATACCCTTCAAGAAAATTACGCCACTTTGTGACAAGATCAGTCGGAAGAGGCTGGTCCCAGCTTAACTCCCGCAACCAAATTTCTTGCATGAGCATTTTTGCCCGAACAATAAATGGCGATAACCATCCTGCTGGGTCAAACAGTTTGGCTATCTGGGATAAAACCTCTCTTTTGGTGTGGGTTGTTTGGAGAGAAATATCCATCGGCAGGAAGAGGAAACTGTCCGATGTCGCATGCCAACGGATTTCCAGAGTTTTTGCCATACTGGCGTCTTCCAATTCCAGATAGTCGGTCCTAATCAAGTGTTCCTTTGGAATGCCTTGTAAAAGTTTCTTCTCGTTTGAGGTTCACTTGCGCAGTAGAAAGCCCGCACTCTCTAGGGCACCGCGGAGCTCTTTGATGGCTGAAATAGCGGACTGCTGCGTGTGGGTGCCGGCTAAAACATCATCGACATACATAAAACTAGAAATTATGTCACATGCCAAAGGATATTGGTCACTTACATCATGAGCCAGTTGTTGAAACACGCGTATGGCAAAAAAAGGGGCACAGTTAACGCCGAAAGTGACAGTGTTGAGCTCATAATCACAGAGTTTCCCCTCTTTATCGCGGAACAGAATTCTTTGGAAACGTGTATGATCGGAATGGACGAGAATCTGCCGATACATCTTAGTGATGTCAGCATTGAAGACGTATTTAAAGAAACGCCATTTGAGGATCTGGGTGGTTAAATCATATTGCAGTACCGGACCTGTATGAAGGATATCATTTAGGCTGTACCCGTTGACGATTTATTGGAGGCGTTAAACACCACGCGAACCTTTGGGGTCGTACTGTCTGGCTTGAAAACCGCGTGGTGCGGCAAGTAAAAATTGCTGGAGTCGTCATTTGGAGAGACTAGGTGCATATGACCTAAATCTAAATATTCCTGAATAACTGAGTTATACTGCTTTCTCAAAAGAGCGTTTTTACTCAGCCGTACTTCATTCCTAAGAAATTGCGCCAGTGCGATGGACCGTGAATGCCCCAGGCTTATTTTGTTAGGTTCTTTAAAGGGCGGAGAAACAACATACCTTCCTTCTTTATCCCGTGTGGTGGTTTGCTGGAAATTATTTTCACACACCGAGCTGGATTCCTTACCCGGCTTCACTGGAACATCCTCCACCTCCCAGAACTTGGTGAGGATACCGTCTAGTTGAGATTCGGTGACAGACAACCGTGCTGAGAAGGAAGATATTCTGTTAGTGGGATTCTCCGCGATTGGGCCGCAAAGAATCCACCCGAATATGGTCTCTTGGCCAAGGAGTGTTCCGTAAACATTTGAGTGGAAGCCGCCTAAAATGATCGACGGAAGGATATCGGCGCCTATGAGCACGTCAATTTGCGAACTCTGGTAGAAATTCGGATCTGCTAATTGGATGGGAGGGAGGTCCCTCAACGACCCTTCGGGTATCCTATAGGATGGAAGATTTCCGGCTAAATGTGGTAGCACATATGAAGACGCTTCGATTTGGATTTGTGGCTTAATGGGGGAGCCTATATGGAATTGGCAGCGCTTACGTGGTTGAGCAGCAATAGTTTGGTTTACTCCCGAAACTTGAGCTTGTATGGATTCGTAGGGGAACTTAATTAGGTTGAATAACCGTTCTGAAATAAAGGTCGCCTCGGATCCGGAGTCAATTAAGGCACGTGCTGAGTACCTAATGCCCAAGTGGCAGATTTCTATGAGCGCGGTACTCAGGAGGACCCCTTGCGTGTTCACGGCGAGGTACGTTTGGACTGTATTTCTGGCTGGAGGTCAGGTTCGGATGCTGACTGGAGTTGTGGAGGGCCGCCGCGATGGAGGAGAGTATTGTGGCGACCTTTGCACGTGTAGCAATTGTGCGTACTCGTGCAGTCTCTCAACATGTGGGTTCTTGCAAAACAGTTCAGACAGAGTTTCTGTTGTTTAATATACTGTTCCCTGAAGGCAACCGACATATTCAAAAACTGGTGTAACGAACTGATTTTTGTATGTCTGCTCCCTACGAGTATCGTGCGGCTAGCTCAGAAGATTTGTGTTGTTCGTCCCACCAAATTTATATAAACGTGACCGCCCGATTGTCTAGTGAGAACGCACAGAAGGTTAGGATATTTACAAAGATATTTATTCGCCGACTTGTCCCTCGGCCTGGGACTAATGGTGACAGATGGGTAAATCAATGCCTCCCTTGAAGAATTGTGGTCGCTCCACCGTCGCTCTCCGCTGCCTCGCTGTTCGCTGTTCGCTGCTCGCTGCTCCGCAACGCCTCCGCTGTCTTTGGCCTCGGGGCTTTTGAGGGTCTAGGGATGCGTCACCGTTCCCAGATCAGGGTGAACAGGCACTGGGCTCTCAAAGCGTACGCCTTTCGCAGCCACAGCCTCCTGTCCCTGGATCTGTCCCGGCCGGTCACACCAGACGCCTACACAATTTCTACCTGACGGTTTAAGCATACGCCGAAAGGCCGCCAATGTAGTCCCTGTGGCAGGACGCTAGGTTCAAGACGAACGCTTCCGCCCTCGCCTCTTCGCCGTGGACTAGATACGTCGGAGTGTAGCTTGGTTGTTGCTGGGCCTGCGATGACTGCTCGTCGTGTCTCGTGTCCTCGATGTCCTCGCTCTGCTCGCGGCGTGAATCCTGGCTCCGTTGTCCGCGTGCTTTTGTGAGACTAGGTGCAGCGGGTCATTGGCTCTCGGGATTTGGTTAGCTACCCGTCTAGGACTCTGGCGGTGAACTACTGTGCTCTCGACGCATACGCCTCTCGAGACACCCGTGGTTCGGACGCGCGTCCTTCTTGGCTAGTCGCACCAGGGCCTGCACAATTCTCGCCTGCCGACTCAAGCGTACGCCGGAATTCGACAAGGCAATTGCTTTCGCACGGCAGCTGGTTCTGGACAGCTTCCCTTCCGAGCCCACGGTTCTTTGTCGAAGTACTCGAAGGACCGTTAATTCTTGGCTTCTCCTTTTTCGGTTTTGCGCACGGCACCATCCTCGGTCCAAAGTCCTCCGCCTTCTACCGTTACACGTTCTCTCCAAACTCTCTTCTTGTTTCTCTCCAAACTCTCACCAGCTGTATTCTCCAAACTCTCACCAGCTGTATTCTCCAAACTCTCACCAGCTGAATTCCTCCAAACTCTCACCAGCTGAATTCCTCCAAACTCTCATTTATTTGTGAGGGGTTATTTAACTCCTCACACTGGGGACACAAACGGATCGGATGGTTCTCCCTTGGACAAAGTTTACACGACTGTGGATTAACGGCGGGGTTGTGACGAGCTTCGTTTTCACTTGTGATCCGTTTCACCTTTATTTCGTAATGACTTGTAATATATCGTAAGCTTAGTCTAGAGGCCACCGATTCGGTTGCCAGTGATGCCGAACCAGCTATCTTCGAACCAGCTAACTTCTTGTTCGACATGAACAGCCGCCATATAACTGATTAATCGGAAATGCCATAACTATGGTGTTCGTAAAGCTAGGAAGTTGGGATTTTCTATGGGTTTTATTTTTGGCCAATCAATCCGACCTACCAAACTTCACAAGGATCGGCCGAATATATCCTATAGCTGCCATATAACTGATTAATCGGAAATGCCATAACTTTGTTGTTTGTAAAGTTAGGAAGTTGGGATTTTCTATGGGTTTTATTTTTGGCCAATCAATCCGACCTACCAAACTTCATAAGGGTCGGCCGAATATATCCTATAGCTGCCATATAACTGAACGATTGGAAATGTCATAACTTTGGTGTTTTTAAAGTTAGGAAGTTGGGATTTTTTATGAGTATTAAGAATGCATCATATGAATAAATTTGGAGAATATAATTTACAGAGTATTCTGCAAGGGTATATCAACTTCGGCTCCGCCCGAAGTTAGCTTTCCTTTCTTGTTGGTTTTATTTTCGGCCGACCAATATAATTTACAGAATATTCTGCAAGGGTATATCAACTTTGGCTCCGCCCAAAGTTAGCTTTCCTTTTTTAGTTTTTTTTTGTATTTATTATTGCGGTTTTGTTTTTAAATTCATGGTCGTTGTGATTTTGGTCATTACTAAACTTCATTAAAAGCTAACTAAATTGCAAAATCCTTAGCTTAAAAGAATCAAAAAAGCATTCTCTTCAAAAGTTAATACCAATTTATTTGCTTTTTCGAAGACGGAAAATCGCAAAATATTGTCTAAAGCTTAAAATTTAAAGAACAGTATTTATTGGTTGAATTAAAGTTAATTTTCTAACATAGGGTCTTATACTCCAAGAACTAAGAAAAAATATAGGTGATAGCCCAAATTCTGGGGATTTTTTGTTCTATTTCCTCGGTTTCCTACGGGCCATCACCAGTTAAACTGACCGGGGGCGCAGACGTGCATCGTAAGATATGAAAACAGAGATAAAAGTCCGTGGGAGAAGTAAGATCTAATTTTTTTATACTAATGAAGTAAAGCCTAATATTCTGATCGACGAAAATTGTCCGCCAGTCATGAGGGAGAGCGAGAGGCAAACAGCTGGCGTACACTTTTCGTCAGGCTTTTTTTCACCTCGGTACTCAGATCGATGAAAAAATACCAGAAATTTTCATAGCATTGCTTGAAATTGTCTGCTGAAATTAACTTTGGTTCAACCCTAGCGAAAAGGATAAAAAATTTAATCTTTTGGCGTGCGCTTCTCACGGAACATTTTAAGAAATGGCGTGAAAAAATCAAAAAACCCGTTAAAGTAGATTGCAGGAGTAAGGGTGTTAATCTTTTGGGGTGCATCTTGTCAGAGCAAAGTGTTTCTTAGGTCAAAAATGTACGAAAAAACCCTAGAAAAAAACTTAGAAAAATCGCCTGTTAAAACTAAGTGCAGCTATGAACTTTAAATTAGCTAATAATTATCAGTAAATAAAAAAAGTAACTGTTAAATTTAAATTGTATTGTTTTTAATTTATTTGTAAAGCGGCAGACTTGTCTTGCCAACTACCTTGCCTTTAAAGGCTCTTTCCCGCAAATACGAATACGGAGAACGGCCATATCTATTGTTGCTGGGTGGGGAGATCTCTTCGCCTGAGTCGTGAATGGCTAGTGTTCCAGGTTTAAGACCTCGCAAGCCTATTTGGATGAGCCTGTAGCTTGATCATATACTTTTCTTTTACGTTGTCGATTTCGACTTTAACAGATCCCACATTTAAATCTCTGTGAATGTTTTCATTCCATATGTGCCACTTTGCACAAGTTATAGTTCTCAGTATCTTTGATTGAGCTCGCTGTATTAATTCTAGGTTGCTAAAGCATGCGTTTCCCCATAGCTCGGAGCCATATTTCCAAATTGGCTTGAGAACTGCATTGCACTGAAGTACCTTGTATTCCAATTTTAACGGAGAACGGGCATTTATTAACCAATGTAGGCTTCTTTCTTTTAATTTAAGTTGTGTTCTTTTGGCTTTGATGTGCTTTCGCCAAGTAAGCCGTCTATCAAGGTGGACTCCAATATATGTTACCTCAGTTCTTTGTGGAATATGAATGTTGTTCAGAGATAGTGGGGCACAAGTTTGTCTGTTTAGTCTTTTGCTCGTTAACCTTTATGCACCAATCTGCTAGCCATTTATTTATCTAGAAGCCCGATATGAGCTGATAACTTTTGCGTTGCTCTTATGGGGCACTTAGATCGACTTAGAATGGCAGTATCATCAGCAAATGTTGAGGTTGTTGTATGATTGGTTGTCGGAAGGTCTGCCGTGTAAATTATATACAATGTTGGTCCAAGCACGCTACTTGAGGTACTCCAGCTTCAATTGGATGGTATTCGGAGAGGAAATCTTTACATCGCGCTGCGAAACTTCTATGCTCAAAATATGACTCCAGTATTATATTGGTGTTCTGTGGAAGCAAGGTTTTAATTTTATAAATTAAGCCGTCCAGCCAAACGCGATCGAAGGCCTGGGCGACATCCAGAAAGACTGCGGAACAATACTCTCGATTTTCAAATGTATTTCGTATCTCGGAGGTTGCTTTATACGATTCAGGAGCAGCTTTTCAAATATCTTTGATAGGCACGGCAAGAGACTGATTGGCCTATATGATGAAGGCTGGGATTAGTCCTTTTCGGCTTTGTGGATCATAGTGATGACAGACTTTTTGTTATTATTGCGTGGATAACTAACTACTATTGTTGTGGATAATAGCCCAATTTCATCATGCTGTTGAATATTGTGGTGAAAAGATGTACTGCACAGTTCGGCAATTCTGTAATCATTTTAGTGGATATTAAATCGTGTGCAGGCGCTTTATTTTTTTCTTGAGCCCTTATCATTGTTATCACTTCTCTTGATTGTAATATGATGGTCAGGGTAGCCTCTGGAAAGATGTTTGTTGGGAGCACAAAGCTATTTGTTGGTGGGAGTGGTTTAAAAATGTTTTCTAGATGTGCGGCAAATTCATTTGCCCTCTCTTCATTGCTGCGAACCCATTCTCCTGTTTGTGTGTGTAATGGCGACTCACTTTCGATGATTAAGCTTTCTACAGTGGATATCGTTTGCTGTTTGGGGAGAGATGCTGCAAATAGGATAATTGAGATCGATTAAATTCATCCTCTAAGGCTTCGCCTAGAAGATAGTTTGCTGTTTTAAGCCGCTCCTTCGAGGCAGGCGATCTATGGGATTGCCAATCCTTCCGAAGCCTTCGCTTATTGCGTAGCAGTTAGTTAATATGCCCAGAAGCCCGACAGTTGTTATAAGGATTACAAGCCGGTATACTAGGGGTGGAGTGTTGTGCACTAGTTCTTCAACTGAGCTGTCAATCTCTTCTTTTTGTTACATGTTTGGAAAGCCATCAATATGGGTGCTTACGTACTTTCAGTATTTAAGCCAATATGTTTTACGGGAGGTTAGAACATATATGCGTTCTGAAAGCTGTAGATGATCGTAGAGATGAAGTAAAAGTGGCGAGTTAAGTGTTCCACTTGGACATGATTTCTAGCCAGTCTTCTTGTGACGGCAAAATCAAGCAAGTCAGGCTTCTTATTAGGATCTGTTGGCCAATATGTAGGCTTACCAGGAGAGATAAGACCAATTTCTTGGTGTAATTATAGCGTTGTACAGCTGTCTTCCTTTGGGGTTGGTGAGTAAAGAGTGGGTGTGTTTTGCATTGTAATCACCAGCCGCTAAAAAACGGTCACCTAATAAGTCAAAGAACTGTACAAAATTATCTTCGGAAATAGAAAAGCGTGGAGGGCAGTATACAGCGGATAAGTTTAAAAAACCGCTTCTGGTATCGATGTGTATTGATGTAGCTTGTATCTCTGACCATACTGGTCATTTCATACAACGAAAATGGACACAAAAATATTTTTGCGTGTGCCTTCGGGTTTTTTGCGCTCTCATTCTCATTGCTCGCGCACTCATTGAATGAGTTCGGTCGTTCAGTCGCAGAGACGCGCATTTTGAAGAAGGTTGAGCCTGTGCTTGAATAGGGCTTTATATGTATACGTGTTCATGCATTCTCATACGGGGTGGAGTGTGCGTTTATTTCAATTCGATGCGGCAAGAATATTTTGTCTTTTGCTACTTTTCAGACTTGATAACCTAACAATACGGGTTTATGATAAAAATAAGATTATATGTTAAAGTATATTTTTTAATATATCCGCAAATATTTCATTTTGATTTACAAATTCAAATCAGTGGTAGCAGAAAAACATTTGCATATATATTCCAATTAATATAAATTAATCTACTGAGACATCGCAGTCGGTGTCTGCGCGATAGAATTTTAGGGGTGGGGACAAAAAAAGAACGGCTGTTTGGCTTTTGTTTTGTTTACATTTTTTAGGACACTTATTTTGAATGCTATGTTTAATGATCTTTGGTTGATTTCTTTGTAATTATGTGTAATTTTGTTTAATGTTGTTATTTAATATTCTAGTTGTATTTTAATGTATGTTTGCTCTTAAAAGTCGCCTCTCTGCGACTGAACGATCGAACTCGTGCAATGAGTACGCGAGCATTAAAATGAGAATAAGAATGAGAGATTTGCTAATGTTTAAAAAATGTGAAAACATTGATGATATCAATACCAAATTAATAAAATGGGAGTTTATAGAGGACACCATCAAATTTTGGGCCTTCTTGCATCTAAAAACAATTTATTTGTTGTAGGGGGCGATCCTGCCACAAAAAGTCATTGTAAGGCACCACAAAATTCCCACGGCGCGAATGCAAAGTGAACGAAATGAATAAGTCGGGGGCGTCGTTGTAATTCAAGAGGTCAGCTTTACCATGCTGCATACATGAGAGCGGGAGATCGGCTGCGGCCGACCGAGGAGTTCGGATCCGAAAACGAGGCTCGCACTCCGGAGCTCGGACTTTGCGAGAAAGCGACGGTGTAGTGGGCCACTGACCTAAACACCATAGCCTGGTTGCTCTTCTCACGGCTGGTCGCAGGCTCCGCTCACGACGTACCCAAACACGGTGCTCTGGGCCACTGGTAGTCTATTCTGTATTTTAAGAAAGCCCGGTCGCATTACGCTCGGATACATATCCGCGCCCATATCCACGTTCGTCAGCCAGCGTGATATCCCGGAAGTGGGTCCGCACGCGTCGCTCAGCTCCCGGATTGGAGTGCGGATGCGCACGTGAGGCTCTATTTTGAAAATGACGCCGAGCCGGACAGCGCTGTCGGTCTTAGACCCCACGGTTGCCGAACAAATATGTTCGCCTCCCACGTTGGTAGTCGGCAAGCGGAAACTCGTCGCTAAAAAGCGTCGTAGGCGTATAGGGGTCGATGAGCGCCGCAGTGTCGAAGACTCGCGTCCCGGTATCTAACCTCACCGATGCAATCGGGAGGAGGTTAATGCTGTGCCGCTGCAGGACGGACGTAGGGAACGGAGCGGCGACCGCGGGCTGCGAGGCACCCCAACGAGTGGCAGAAAATTACCACGGAGCGGCGGAAGAGTGCCCTGGAGTGGCGGATGAGGGCCGAGCAGCGGCTGAAGAATGCCGAGGAGCAGCCGAAGAGGGCCGAGGAGCGGCTGAAGAGTGCCGTGGAGTGAAGACAGAAGAACCGACGATATTTCCGAAGCGGATGGATCCTGCTGCAGAATCGGCAACGGTAGGATTGCATACCTCGAGTTCGTCTGTTTTCCAATGCAATGGCGCTGCGTGGACGTAGAGACATCGTGTGATATCTGATAGGCGGAATAGGGCAAATGAAAAATTTGGATCAGAACTGATAAGAACTACGAATTGGAACTACGGCTTGGAACTATGAATTGAAGCTACGAATCGGAGTGATGAATTGGAACACCGATGTGGAGGGGCGATTGGTTATTGCGGACAGGCGGACGTTTCTATCGGAAGAAGGACGACCTTCGCTATGGGACGCTTAATGAGTCCCCGCGCAGTGCGGATGACGACCACACGAACATGGCCATCGGTTTATAATAGATGTGGTGTGCCTCTTTCTCCCGTGTTCAACCATGTCGAGGATGGGCCCTCCAAAAAGAATGTGCCCAGGTGTAAGTGCCAACAGGTCAGTGGGGTCTTCGATCCTAGCCAGAAGCGTAGACCGCTCTTCGAACGTATATTTTCGCGTCGCCGTAGACTTGTAAAACAGGGTCTTGAAGCTCTTAACACCTGCTTCCCACAAGCCTCCCATATGGGGTGCTCCCGGAGGAATGAACTGCCAGAGCAGCTGCTGTTGACTATAGGCACCTTTCACAGCTTCTTTGAGAGCTTGGAGAAACTCGCGAGAGAGTAGGGCAGCAACAAAGCTCTTTCCATTGTCCGACTGAACTTGACGGGGGCATCCTCTTCGGGACACGAAACGAGCGAAAGATCCCTCGGGATCCAGAACTTGGAACGGATCAGACGGATCATCAGCTGATTGCCACCGTGCAGCGTTATGCGATGCGTAAAATGGACGAGGAGTCGAGACAGATGGCAGTCGTATGGGAAGATGAAAGGATGCCGTTTATCATACTGAAGAAGTTCGGAGGCCGTGACCCGGCCGCATGCTCTCATGAGCCCTTGGCTTAAGCCGAAATGGCCAACGCCGTTCTTCCGAAGATGCCCGGGCCGGTGTCCACCCTGCACTGTTGGACGGACTCGACTATTGTTCTCGCCTGGTTGCATAAACGTTCATGGCAAATCGTGTGATTAAGATCATCCAGTTCACCGATGTGGAGAAATGGGCACACGTCCGAGCATAACAAGCAGATAGCGCTTCAAGACCTCGCGGACAGCCAGCTGTGTTGGCATGGTCCTGCATGGCTGCAAAGGGCTCGCTGTGAGTGGCGCATTCAAGGCTATGACCCCTGTTACTGAACTCGAGTAGGGAGCAGTCAAGGTTGCGAAGGCTCCCTCTGAAGACATTCTTGAGCGTTTTTCCACGCTCGACAAGGCCTTGCGAGACCTAGCTTACACTCATCGATTCATCTAGCGCTCGCGAAAGCTCATGTCTCCGTTTGAGGATCTGTTGACAGGCCGCGGGAGCAACACCGTTTTTACTGGGGCCACCCGCTTCTTTACCGTTAGCAAGTTCACCACTACCGCGGACCCAGCCACAACTCGGACGTAAATTGCTGCGCCGTACGCCTTCTGGGAGGCGTCGCTGATCCCATGATGCTCGATTTTCAAATGTGGTCGAGAGCGGAGTAATTTTCCAGGAAGTCAACCCATCTTCGGCAAAAATCTCCAGGGAGGGCATCGTCCCATCCTTAATTCTGGAGCCAAATGTCCTGCATGAACATCAGCGCGAAGGAGATGGTCACTCTGGATGTTAGCCAAAATCGCCTTGCTATTGGATGTCCATTTTCTAAGAAGGAATCCTGCTGAACCCAGGGCCCCTTGGAGCTCGCGGATAGCCGCTTGCGCTTCGGTTTTGGAGTCTGCCCCCGCGAGTACGCCATCGGCGTACATGTACTGCCTGATAATCCGAGTAGTCTGCGGATACCTCGACTCTTCGTCGTCGGCGAGCTGTTGCAGGACACGGATCGCTAGGAACGGGGCACAATTGACTCCGAAGGTGACAGTCTTCAACTCGTAGTCGCGGATTTCCCCATCGGAATTGCGGAACAGAAAACGCGGGAAGATAGTATGCTTAGGGTCTACCCAAATTTGCCGATACATCTTCTCGATGACGGCGTTGAATACGAACACTTTAGGGATTTGAATTGTGGAGTCGGATTGTAAGACCGGCCCGCGTAAAGTATGTCATTCAGACCGGTCCCGTTTGCGGAAGGGCTAGAGGCGTTGAAAACCACCCGCACTTTAGTGGTCGTGCTCTCGGGCACGAACAGCATAATGAGGAAGATAGTACGTTGCGGAACTGCTCGTCAAAGAGACCTCGGCATTGTGACCTAAATCGAGGTATTCTTGGATCACAGCATCATATCGGGCCTTCAGGGGAGGATCCCTTTTTAGGCGCTGCTCGTTACGCAGGAATTAAGCCAGAGCAAAGGATTGTAAAGATCCGAGCTCGGAACCACTATGCTCGTGATCGCGCAAGGGGAGTGTCACAACGTATTTGCCACGATTGTCCCTTCTTGTAGTTTGGACAAAATTGTGTTCACAGACAGAATCAGACTCGGGGACTATCTGTGTGGGCACTTCCTCCACCTCCCAGGAGCTGATCCAACGAGTCGCCAAGGCCGCAGGTAACTCGCGTGGAGAAGGCGGACACGTTGCGGGGGGCCGCTGGAGATATAGGCCTGTCAACACCCATCCAAAAATGGTTTCCTGGCCAAGAAGTGAACCGCAAATGTTAGCCCAGGAGTTGCCGAGGAGGATGCACGAAGAATGTCGACTCCTATCAACACATCGATTTGGGAGCTTTCGAAGAACTTGGGGTCCGCAAGGGGGATGTCAGGAATTACCTTAATAACATCTTGAGGGATTGGTTAAGCTGAAGTTTCTAAATGCAGCCCGGGTCTGGAAGGCGATCGAATAGAAAAATGACAGAATTTTGGGGACTGAGCGGCAACGGGTTGATTAAGACCAGAGACTTGGGCCTGGATAGTCTTGAATGGAAGTTTGACGAGGTTGAAAAGTCTCTCCAATAAATCACTCACTTCTTTTATTCTTATAAGACAGATCTTGAATTATCTAAGTGGTTGGACTCAACGTCTTTAAATGCTCTATCTCTAATTTTATCCAAGTAACTTAAGGGACCCCTATTGGCCCACTTCTCTTTACATTATTTAAGTTATGCCTGAAATATATCGAAATTTCCTGTAGTACAGGATTACAATCTGATCTAAATATTTTCAGATATGGTGTTGTAAAAAAAATTGGACTTAAATATCACTAAGTGTAAAGTAATGACTTTTTTCAATATGCCACATATCGCTGGGTGGCTATGCGTTGACTAGAAAGATGCAGGTTGATCGTCTAGATCCAAAACTTAAGTTTTCTGACCATATTACTTCTGGATGCTCTATGGTTGAGGTGCAGTTTTCAGTCGGGTTCAGGAGTTCTTTAAAAGAAATTTCTAAGTCTCTGAGGCACTGGGCTAAAGGATCCTGTTCATTTAGTAAGCAGGGATTTTTGGATAATTATCTTTAGGGTCTTCCGCCCACTTTAAACTCTTCAGAGTAGGGGTGGAGTCCGCACACTCTGCCTCCGGACGGAAAATTCCAAGGGCTGGACCTGGGGCGGGGCCGAGTTTCTTGTAGAAAAAAGAAACTTGTCAATTTCTGAGTGGAATGTCAAGAATTGAACTTCGTCTTCGGGTCCAAAAATCCACGGACTAGATAACTGGTTACACAAGTACGGAGGTATCTATCCTCTGCACTAACTACTGAGTTCCGCGAGTACGGATGGATTTATCCTCTCCACTAATTACTGGGTTCTGCGATTACAAGAAATTCGTAAGGCACTGATACACTGGGCTAGAGGGTCCTGTTAATTTTTTGAACAGTGACTTTTGGATAATTTTCTTCAGGGCCTTCATCCCACGTTGAACCTATAAGGAAGCTATTAGGGAGCTTCAAAGTAGGGATGGGGTCCGCACACTCTACGTTGTTCGTCAGAATAGCCTTCACCTGTGTATTCTGCCTCCGGGCGGGCTAGACCTTCGGGCGAGGTCGCAGCCAAGTTTCTTGTAGGTCAGAGAAGTTAGTCAATTTATGAGTGGAATATCGAGTATTCGACACGTCTTCGGGTCCGAACACAAGGACGGAGAGATCTATCCTGTCTACTGAGTACTGGGTTCTCTCTCCACTAAATACTGCTATTTTACTCTAGTATATTTTTTCTAATTAATCTCTTACTATTATTAGAAGTTAGTAAATTTATGAGTGGAATTACGAGTATTCGACTCGTCTTCGGGTCCAAAATTCCAGGGGCTGGACCTTCAGGCGAGGCCTCATCCGATTTTTTTGTAGGTTAATGCCGAACTACTCGGTTGACAATGAGGGATCTACCCTCTGCACTTACTACCGGGTTACACAAGGGCAGAGGCATCTATCCTCTCTACTAACTACTGGGTTCCAAGAGTACGGAGGGGAATAGCGCTCAGCGCGTAACAAGCACTGATTTGTGTCGTAAGGGTCATTTGTAGTGCATTAACGTTGGAAAATAAATTTGAGAAGGGGTTTGCACCTGGCTTCAGCACCAAGGAATACCATCAGGCCCTTGCGAATAAACGTGATTAATAAGTAAAAGATAAAAAATATATAACTTTCGGTTAAAATGGGACAGAATATAACGTTCGGCATGAATATGGTGTAAGTATAAAAAATCGCTTGAAAGTTTTGAACAAATTAATCGGCTATTTCTTGAACTGTGGCTATAACGGGTTTTACCCTAAACAGATACTAATAACTTAACGCAAATAAATGAAATAATTTTGAATTCCTCAAAAAATAACACATCTTACTCGAGGTTTAAGTCCGCGGAAATTATGACACCACCTCCCCGCTCTGACAGACGGCCAAGCCTATTGTTGTGTGCCTACGTGAAAAAACTTCGGAGCTTAAGATTTACGGCTTTATCCCGGTTTTTGTAAGCACGAAATTATGAGAAGATAATGAAAGGCTATTAGAAAAAAATTAAGACAAATTTGCTGGCAAACCCCTGTATTCTGATAGGAAAGAAGGACGTTACATTAAGGTTTTTTTCGTTAAAAACAAGTAATGCTTAATGTGTGCAACTTGAATTATTTCAAATTCGTACTTTACAGCTGTTCCATGGCCATCTGAACTTTATTTCTACTCTTTTGGTTCTCTCACATTTTACCCTCAAACATGCCCTCAAATTTAGATTCGTGGGTATATAATTGCAACTCAATTGAATATTCTAATTTGTAACTTAGGGAGTAACCAAAATATTTACTGCTTTTTTTACTGTAAATCGAAAGCATTTGTATAGCATATAATCATTCGGTCAAAGTGGAAAAGTCGTACGAAAAAACAATACTTTGTTTCTATAACGAATTTGTTTATGTTTTTTAGGTTGGGGCGCCTCTACCGAATGTTATCACTAGAACTCGCACTGTTTTCTGCGTGTAGACATCGAATTGCGACCTGATGTCAATTTTTAATAAACCTTTTGCTTGAGCCGCCTTTTTGGACGCCATTTTTGACACCCAACACTCAAAAATTTTAGTTTTATAGATAAAACCTGAATAAACATTTTGCTGAATAGCGCACATGTATAAGTCAGGTTAGTTCTTCAAAAAAAATATCAAATATAATGTCCTTTTTCACAAAATTATCTTCGGAAATGGAAAAGCGTGGAGGGCAGTATATAGCGGATAAGTTTAAGAAACCGCTTCTGGAATCGATGTGTATTGATGTAGCTTGTATCTCTGACCATACTGGTCATTTCATACAACGAAAATGGACACAAAAATATTTTTGCGGGAGGCCCCACGGCTCTTAGCGGCAGGCCCCGGACACTTCGTGTGCCTTCGGGTTTTTTGCGCTCTCATTCTTATTGCTCGCGCACTCATTGCATGAGTTCGGTCGTTCAGTCGCAGAGACGCGCATTTTGAAGAAGGTTGCGCCAGTGCTTGAATAGGGCTTTATATGTATACGTGTGCAGTGTGCGTTTATTTCAATTCGATGCGGCAAGAATATTTTGCCTTTTCAGACTTGATACGCTAACAATACGGGTGTATTTATAATTGGGTTTATGATAAAAATAAGATTATATATTAAAGTATTTTTTTTAATATATCCGCAAATATTTCATTTTGGTTTACAAATTCAAATCAGTGGTAGCAGAAAAGCATTTGCATATATGTATGTATTCCAATTAATATAAATTAATCTACTGAGACATCGCAGTCGGTGTCTGCGCGATAGAATTTTAGGGGTGGGGACAAAAAAAAGAACGGCTGTTTGGCTTTTGTTTTGTTTACATTTTTTAGGACACTTATTTTGAATGCTATGTTTAATGATCTTTGGTTGATTTCTTTGTAATTATGTGTAATTTTGTTTAATGTTGTTATTTAATATTCTAGTTGTATTTTAATGTATGTTTGCTCTTAAAAGTCGCCTCTCTGCGACTGAACGATCGAACTCGTGCAATGAGTACGCGAGCATTAAAATGAGAATAAGAATGAGAGATTTGCTAATGTTTGAAAAATGTGAAAACATTGATGATATCAATACCAAATTAATAAAATGGGAGTTTATAGAGGACACCATCAAATTTTGGGCCTTCTTGCATCTAAAAACAATTTATTTGTTGTAGGGGACGATCCTGCCACAAAAAGTCATTGTAAGGCACCACAAAATTCCCACGGCGCGAATGCAAAGTGAACGAAATGAATAAGTCGGGGGCGTCGTTGTAATTCAAGAGGTCAGCTTTACCATGCTGCATACATGAGAGCGGGAGATCGGCTGCGGCCGACCGAGGAGTTCGGATCCGAAACCCGAGGCTCGCACTCCGGAGCTCGGACTTTGCGAGAAAGCGACGGTGTAGTGGGCCACTGACCTAAGCACCATAGGCTGGTTGCTCTTCTCACGGCTGGTCGCAGGCTCCGCTCACGACGTACCCAAACACGGTGCTCTGGGCCACTGGTAGTCTATTCTGTATTTTAAGAAAGCCCGGTCGCATTACGCTCGGATACATATCCGCGCCCATATCCACGTTCGTCAGCCAGCGTAATATCCCGGAAGTGGGTCCGCACGCGTCGCTCAGCTCCCGGATTGGAGTGCGGATGTGCACGTGAGGCTCTATTTTGAAAATGACGCCGAGCCGGACAGCGCTGTCGGTCTAAGACCCCACGGTTGCCGAACAAATATGTTCGCCTCCCACGTTGGTAGTCGGCAAGCGGAAACTCGTCGCTAGCAAAGCGTCGTAGGCGTATAGGGGTCGATGAGCGCCGCAGTGTCGAAGACTCGCGTCCCGGTATCTAACCTCACCGAGGCAATCGGGAGGAGGTTAATGCTGTGCCGCTGCAGGAGGGACGTAGGGGACGGAGCGGCGTCCGCGGGCTGCGAGGCACCCCGACGAGTGGCAGAAAATTACCACGGAGCGGCGGAAGAGTGCCCTGGAGTGGCGGATGAGGGCCGAGCAGCGGCTGAAGAATGCCGTGCAGTGGCGGACGAGGGCCGAGGAGCAGCCGAAGAGTGCCGAGGAGCGGCTGAAGAGTGCCGTGGAGTGAAGACAGAAGAACCGACGATATTTCCGAAGCGGATGGATCCTGCTGCAGAATCGGCAACGGTAGGATTGCATACCTCGAGTTCGTCTGTTTTCCAATGCAATGGCGCTGCGTGGACGTAGAGACATCGTGTGATATCTGATAGGCGGAATAGGGCAAATGAAAAATTTGGATCAGAACTGATAAGAACTACGAATTGGAACTACGGCTTGGAACTATGAATTGAAGCTACGAATCGGAGTGATGAATTGGAACACCGATGTGGAGGGGCGATTGGTTATTGCGGACAGGCGGACGTTTCTATCGGAAGAAGGACGACCTTCGCTATGGGACGCTTAATGAGTCCCCGCGCAGTGCGGATGACGACCACACGAACAAGGCCATCGAATCGTGGAAACACTGCGTCAATTCTGCCTATTCGCCACTCATTGGACGGAAGGTTGTCTTCCTTGACTACCACCATGTCCCCGGCACGGAGATTTCTTGTTGGGGTTCGCCACTTATTCCGCTTATGGAGTTCCTTGAGGTACTCCTCCTTCTATTGCTGACGAAATTGTTGATGAAGAGCCTTCAGGTGTTGCCAACGGTTTATAATAGATGTGGTGTCCCTCTTTCTCCCGTGTTCAACCATGTCGAGGATGGGCCCTCCAAAAAGAAAGTGCCCAGGCGTAAGTGCCAACAGGTCAGTGGGGTCTTTGGTCATTGGCGCGAGCGGACGCGAATTCAGTCATGCTTCGATCCTAGCCAGAGGCGTGGACCGCTCTTCGAACGTATATTTTCGCGTCCCCGTAGACTTGTAAAACAGGGTCTTGAAGCTCTTAACACCTGCTTTCCACAAGCCTCCCATATGGGGTGCTCCCGGAGGAATGAACTGCCAGAGCAGCTGCTGTTGACTATAGGCACCTGTCACAGCTTCTTTGAGAGCTTGGAGAAACTCGCGAGAGAGTAGGGCAGCAACAAAGCTCTTTTCATTGTCCGACTGAACTTGACGGGGGCATCCTCTTCGGGACACGAAACGAGCGAAAGATCCCTCGGGATCCAGAACTTGGAACGGATCAGACGGATCATCAGCTGATTGCCACCGTGCAGCGTTATGCGATGCGTAAAATGGACGAGGAGTCGAGACAGATGGCAGTCGTATGGGAAGATGAAAGGATGCCGTTTATCATACTGAAGAAGTTCGGAGGCCGTGACCCGGCCGCATGCTCTCATGAGCCCTTGGCTTAAGCCGAAATGGCCAACGCCGTTCTTCCGAAGATGCCCGGGCCGGTGTCCACCCTGCACTGTTGGACGGACTCGACTATTGTTCTCGCCTGGTTGCATAAACGTTCATGGCAAATCGTGTGATTAAGATCATCCAGTTCACCGATGTGGAGAAATGGGCACACGTCCGAGCATAACAAGCAGATCTCGCTAACCGGGGGGTAGCGCTTCAAGACCTCGCGGACAGCCAGCTGTGTTGGCATGGTCCTGCATGGCTGCAAAGGGCTCGCTGTGAGTGGCGCATTCAAGGCTACTGAACTCGAGTAGGGAGCAGTCAAGGTCCATGTTGCGAAGGCTCCCTCTGAAGACATTCTTGAGCATTTTTCCACGCTCGACAAGGCCTTGCGAGACCTAGCTTACACTCATCGATTCATCTAGCGCTCGCGAAAGCTCATGTCTCCGTTTGAGGATCTGTTGACAGGCCGTGGGAGCAACACTGGGGCCACCCGCTTCTTTACCGTTAGCAAGTTCACCACTACCGCGGAACCACCCACAACTCGGACGTAAATTGCTGCGCCGTACGCCTTCTGGGAGGCGTCGCAGATCCCATGATGCTCGATTTTCAAATGTGTGCTCGTGATCGCGAAAGGGTAGTGTCACAACGTATTTGTCACGATTGTCCCTTCTTGTAGTTTGGACAAAATTGTGTTCACAGACAGAATCAGACTCGGGGACTATCTGTGTGGGCACTTCCTCCACCTCCCAGGAGCTGATCCAACGAGTCGTCAAGGCCGCAAGTAACTCGCGTGGAGAAGGCGGACACGTTGCGGGGGGCCGCTGGAGATATAGGCCTGTCAACACCCATCCAAAAATGGTTTCCTGGCCGAGAAGTGAACCGCAAATGTTAGCCCAGGAGTTGCCGAGGAGGATGCACGAAGAATGTCGACTCCTATCAACACATCGATTTGGGAGCTCTCGAAGAACTTGGGGTCCGCAAGGGGGATGTCAGGAATTCCCTTAATAAGATCTTGAGGGATTGGTTAAGTTGAAGTTTCTAAATGCAGCCCGGGTCTGGAAGGCGATCGAATAGAAAAATGACAGAATTTTGGGGACTGAGCGGCAACGGGTTGAATAAGACCAGAGACTTGGGCCTGTATAGTCTTGAATGGAAGTTTGACGAGGTTGAAAAGTCTCTCCAATAAATCACTCACTTCTTTTATTCTTATAAGATAGATCTTGAGTTATCTAAGTGGTTGGACTCAACGTCTTTAAATGCTCTATCTCTAATTTTATCCAAGTAACTTAAGGGACCCCTATTGGCCCACTTCTCTTTACATTATTTAAGTTATGCCTGAAATATATCGAAATTTCCTGTAGTACAGGATTACAATCTGATCTAAATATTTTCAGATATGGTGTTGTAAAAAAAATTGGACTTAAATATCACTAAGTGTAAAGTAATGACTTTTTTCAATATGCCACATATCGCTGGGTGGCTATGCGTTGACTAGAAAGATGCAGGTTGATCGTCTAGATCCAAAACTTAAGTTTTCTGACCATATTACTTCTGGATGCTCTATGGTTGAGGTGCAGTTTTCAGTCGGGTTCAGGAGTTCTTTAAAAGAAATTTCTAAGTCTCTGAGGCACTGGGCTAAAGGATCCTGTTCATTTAGTAAGCAGGGATTTTTGGATAATTATCTTTAGGGTCTTCCGCCCACTTTAAACTCTTCAGAGTAGGGGTGGAGTCCGCACACTCTGCCTCCGGACGGAAAATTCCAAGGGCTGGACCTGGGGCGGGGCCGAGTTTCTTGTAGAAAAAAGTAACTTGTCAATTTCTGAGTGGAATGTCAAGAATTGAACTCGTCTTCGGGTCCAAAAATCCACGGACTGGACCATCGGTCGAGGCCGCATTCGAACTTCCTTTTAGGTTAATGCCGAACTACTCGATTGACAAGAAGCGATCTAGACTCTCCACTAGATAACTGGTTACACAAGTACGGAGGTATCTATCCTCTGCACTAACTACTGAGTTCCGCGAGTACGGATGGATTTATCCTCTCCACTAATTACTGGGTTCTGCGATTACAAGAAATTCGTAAGGCACTGATACACTGGGCTAGAGGGTCCTGTTAATTTTTTGAACATTGACTTTTGGATAATTTTCTTCAGGGCCTTCATCCCACTTTGAACCTATAAGGAAGCTATTAGGGAGCTTCAAAGTAGAGATGGGGTCCGCCCACTCTACTTTGTTCGTCAGAATAGCCTTCACCTGTGTATTCTGCCTCCGGGCGGGCTAGACCTTCGGGCGAGGTCGCAGCCAAGTTTCTTGTAGGTCAGAGAAGTTAGTCAATTTATGAGTCGAATATCGAGAATTCGACACGTCTTCGGGTCCGAACACAAGGACGGAGAGATCTATCCTGTCTACTGAGTACTGGGTTCTCTCTCCACTAAATACTGCTATTTTACTCTAGTATATTTTTTCTAATTAATCTCTTACTATTATTAGAAGTTAGTAAATTTATGAGTGGAATTACGAGTATTCGACTCGTCTTCGGGTCCAAAATTCCAGGGGCTGGACCTTCGGGCGAGGCCTCATCCGATTTTTTTGTAGGTTAATGCCGAACTACTCGGTTGACAATGAGGGATCTACCCTCTGCACTTACTACCGGGTTACACAAGGGCAGAGGCATCTATCCTCTCTACTAACTACTGGGTTCCAAGAGTACGGAGGGGAATAGCGCTCAGCGCGTAACAAGCACTGATTTGTGTCGTAAGGGTCATTTGTAGTGCATTAACGTTGGAAAATAAATTTGAGAAGGGGTTTGCACCTGGCTTCAGCACCAAGGAATACCATCAGGCCCTTGCGAATAAACGTGATTAATAAGTAAAAGATAAAAAATATATAACTTTCGGTTAAAATGGGACAGAATATAACGTTCGGCATGAATATGGTGTAAGTATAAAAAATCGCTTGAAAGTTTTGAACAAATTAATCGGCTATTTCTTGAACTGTGGCTATAACGGGTTTTACCCTAAACAGATACTAATAACTTAACGCAAATAAATGAAATAATTTTGAATTCCTCAAAAAATAACACATCTTACTCGAGGTTTAAGTCCGCGGAAATTATGACACCACCTCCCCGCTCTGACAGACGGCCAAGCCTATTGTTGTGTGCCTACGTGAAAAAACTTCGGAGCTTAAGATTTACGGCTTTATCCCGGTTTTTGTAAGCACGAAATTATGAGAAGATAATGAAAGGCTATTAGAAAAAAATTAAGACAAATTTGCTGGCAAACCCCTGTATTCTGATAGGAAAGAAGGACGTTACATTAAGGTTTTTTTCGTTAAAAACAAGTAATGCTTAATGTGTGCAACTTGAATTATTTCAAATTCGTACTTTACAGCTGTTCCATGGCCATCTGAACTTTATTTCTACTCTTTTGGTTCTCTCACATTTTACCCTCAAACATGCCCTCAAATTTAGATTCGTGGGTATATAATTGCAACTCAATTGAATATTCTAATTTGTAACTTAGGGAGTAACCAAAATATTTACTGCTTTTTTTACTGTAAATCGAAAGCATTTGTATAGCATATAATCATTCGGTCAAAGTGGAAAAGTCGTACGAAAAAACAATACTTAGTTTCTATAACGAATTTGTTTATGTTTTTTAGGTTGGGGCGCCTCTACCGAATGTTATCACTAGAACTCGCACTGTTTTCTGCGTGTAGACATCGAATTGCGACCTGATGTCAATTTTTAATAAACCTTTTGCTTGAGCCGCCTTTTTGGACGCCATTTTTGACACCCAACACTCAAAAATTTTAGTTTTATAGATAAAACCTGAATAAACATTTTGCTGAATAGCGCACATGTATAAGTCAGGTTATTTCTTCAAAAACAATATCAAATATAATGTTTTTTAAGAGAGGGGGTCCTTAAATAGACTATCTATAAATTGAATCTTTAAGGTAAGTCGGGCGTTTAACAATAGTCTTAGTCACAAACTTACCGCATTTACATAATTAATTAGGCTGAGGCCTCCGTTCCACGGAATTTCCTCATCGCAAGTCAAGTTCGGTAGGTTCAAAGTGTTTGATTGATCTAATGTCTGTAAACCAATCGCGAAAACGTAGACAGAATCGAACATTAGGGCTGGCTCTGACTAAAAATTTTAAAAAATGGAGTAGTTGCCTTATTACGTTAATAAAACTTACCTCAAGAGAAACAGATTTTCTTAAATGACGATTAACATAAGGATTTTGAAACATATGGTGACTATAGGATCCAATATCTTTCAAAATCTGCTTTACGCCAACATCTCCTATGTCGACCAATCGAAACGATGTTATGTTTACAAAATTATATTTAAAATCTTCCAGATCATACGTTTCCAAGTCAAAACTGGTAAACAAATAATGGTATTTGTATTCATTCATTTGCTGCTGTAATATCTTTAGAAAAGCAAATATTTATGTAAAATCTAAATGGCATTTACTAAGATTATCTAATAAAGTTTGTATATTTAGAACATACATTATAACACACTTATGAGTGGTGACTTCATAGCTGCAGTTACATAATTTATTTATGTTGGCCTTGCCTTCTCTGGCAGGACGGCTTCTGCCCGCGTGTCTTTCGTCGCTTATCACCTACTCTTCATCTTATCTGTGTCAGGCTGGTAGATAATCATGACGCTATTACCGAGTCCAATAAATGACTTTGTAAATGTTGGTCAATGCGAGGATTCTTAGTCCTCGAGGTCGTGGTCCAAGGGTGACCTCTGACAGGCCAGAACGCAAATATTTGATTCTGAACATGTGGTGTTTTCAAATGCAAGTCCCTACTGATGCGCATGACTCTCAAGAAAATTTGAAGGACACATTAGAGAATGATGCTCTTTCATTATTTGGATTCGATAAATCTAATAATGGTGTACGTGATGCAAGTACACTTGCTCCCACCTCTTGCTTTCTTATGGCACCTGACTTCATTAGTAAAAACATTGCTGATCAGTTGCCGTGTCAGTAATTGTAAAAATATCTCGACTGATTCTAAGTTTGTCCCGATCGTCAAGCGGTTTAGTGATCGCAAGATTACTTTTGAAAAATTTGGATCAGCGGACCTGGACTCTCCTGACCAAAAATATTCTGGTCGCTTCACGGTTTTTTCTGATGACCCTATGGACTCCAAATAAATCAAAGCCTGGACCGCGCACTTCTGCCTTTTTGATAAAGGGTGTTACTGATATCAAAAAACGGGTTATCATAGTTGGTGATTAGAATGCTCACAATAAATTTTTGGGTTGCAGTCGTTTTCGAGAGGTGCTGTCCTATGCATTTTCCTTCTGATCATATCTTGATATTATCCGGTGCAGTGTACCCATGCGAATGTTGTTATGATCCCAAAGAAAGGTGTCTTCCTCATCCATGCTGACTTTTTTCGACCCATAAGTCTATAGCCGACCTTCTCCACGATGTTCGAGCGAAGTCTTTTGAAACGGCTTTTGATTATTGATCTATTCCAGGACGCAATTCCGGACCACCATATTGGTTTTAGGAGTCTGCATAGTGCTGCTGATGAAAACAATTCTTGCGGAGTATTCTTGGATGTAAAGCAAGCCTTTGATCGTGTCAGGTACTACGGCTTACTCTTTAATCTGCTCCGCTAATTTCTTGCGGGCAGAACCTTAGAAGTGGATGTTTGTGCTGTAACGACCATATTCTTTTGTTTCTCGCTCTCTACGTAAACGTGCGGCTAGCTCAGAGAGGTTGTGAGTTCGTTCCAACAAATTTATTTTGGGTGATTGCCCGTGACCCAAGAAAAACTTGGAATTACGCTGACTTATTATTTCTCTTACTATAGCTTTATTGCTACTGGCTGTGTCGCTCCCGACGGGAGCCTTTTTAAAACTCCTCACATTTCCCCCTTTCTTCGGAAAAATGATTAAATTGGTTATTTCCCCCGCCCTTGATGTTTAGACTATTCGGATTCCCCGCCCGTCTTGTGTTCCAGATGTTCCCCAGACATTTTCCCCTGTCTGGGGGGACGATTCTCATGCAGTACCCTGAAAGACTTTGTTGCATCCACAAGCGTTTTTGTGGCGACATGAAACTAGGGTCTGGGCAGTGTGAAAATTGTTCATAGCTACCCTAAGCTACCCTAAGCTCTTGCAAGCCAATTTTCTGGGCTTAATTTTTGAAAAATTTCTATGCCCTTCACAGAGCGTGTGTCAAGTCAAGAGATATTTTAAAAAATTGCTAAGAGTCGTTAGGGGTTAATGGCTGAAATATGTTCAGCAATCGAAATTTAAAATCATTTCTTGTGCTAATGGCTCTTACTAAAGAATGCTCTAAGAAAATTATGCAAAGCGCGTAAAAACCTACCTAGTGTTCTTTAAAAACCCTAAAAATAGGGAGCATACTTACATTTTTTAATAAAATTGATATACCGTCCGAGTTTGTATCAATAATAATATTGTGAATTTCCTTGCTTTTAAATTCGTTCAATACAGACAGATAAGACCCTCGAGAAACTTGTCGCATGTGTACTTCACCCTGAAGAGAGCGGGATAGCTGATGTAGGTTAATAATTCCTGTCAAATAAATAAATTTATTTAATTGAGTTAACATCATAATTTTATCAAATATCCTATTACTGGGGGATTTTAACTTCTTAAGCCCCGATTTCCTTCTACACGAGTGATACACAAAACAAAATTTATCATGTATATAGCACCTTTTAAAAAAATTAATTGCTTTAAGCCAAGTACTCAGATCGACGAAATATGATCGTGAGCTAGGAGAAAAGCAAACAGCTGACGAAAACTTTTCGTCAGTCCCTTTTTTACCCCGGTACTCAGATCGACGAAAAAATATAAGAAAATTACATGGCGTTGCCCTTTTGGGTCTTGCTCTTTTTTGGGTCTTATCTAATCTTTTTTGGCTCAGTTGTCAGAGCAGAGTTTTTCTCTAGACTCTAGACTCTAAGAGAACTTGAGATCCCAGGTTGTTTATATTTATATTTCTTCTTTTTTTATAAATGTGGAAATTTTATTCTTAAGTTTAGCACACTGCTACCCAACTGGCAGCTTCTATTCGGTTTTACAAAAATAATACAATAATTGGTCTAGGCGTTACTTAGGGCAACAAGTAATTTCGTGATATTTTTTTTTGTTTTTTGATTTAATAATGATAATCCGGTCCGGCAGGTCTTGAGGGTGGTGTCGTTTCAGTCTTCTTTTGACTCGGTTCTATGGTTCAGCGGTGTTTATTGCAGCGGTGCCAAGTTTTCTGGCTAGGCTGTTGGGGTGCTCATTTAGCCTTTACATGTACTTTCGAGCAATTTCCTGCAGCTTGGCTGAGATCACGTTTGATGACTCTGGCTTGCATAAACCACGGAGCTCCAGAGATCCTTCTAAGGGTTTTCGCTTGCAAAACCCGGATTTTGTTGAGGTTGGTTTTTGCAGCGATGCCATAAACCTGGAGTCCATAGAAAAGACTTTGCGCTAATATGGACTTATAAATTTGGACCTTACAGCCAAGCGCGAGCCAAGCCATCCGAGCAACTTTGGTCCTGAAGGAGTGTTGGATACAAGTAATGTGCCTGCCAAAATTTAGTTTTTTGTCCAAAGTGATACCGAGGTACTTGTAGGCAGGAAGGGCTCTGATTGGACTTTCGTTGAGGCTGACTCCAGGGCACCTACATCGGCAATTGGTGAACGTTTCATTGCCACATTTGTCTGCGCTTACTTGAATGTTCCAGTTCATGGCCCATTGGTGAAATGCGTTCCAGATACTCTTGCAATGCAAATGTGGCAGCCAAGATACTTTTGCTTGTTATCAGGACAGCAGTGTCATCGGCGTAGCCGATCGCAATTAGCACGTCTTGTTCATCAACTTCAGTGATTGCAGTTTGTGTGGACATATCTAAAGCATAAATAGAGTATAGAGTAGGGCCGAGGGCGCTACCTCGGGGAACTCCAGCAGAGATCGGTTTGGTGGACGACTTGTACCTATCAGCAGGAAAGTGCGTTCTTCCAAGAAGCTTTTCACGAGCTGGAACAGCTGTGGCGTAAAAAGACTTTTGGCTTTGTACAGGAGCCCAGGGTGCCACACACTGTCAAATTGCCTGCTGGATGTCAAGGAAGGCAGGAACTGCATACTCCTTCTTCTCTAGGGCTTCTAAAGCAAAGTTGACAACTCTGTGCAATTGCTCAGGAGTTCCATGTCGAAAACGAAAGCCGAACTGAAATTCCGGAATCGCACTGGTGACATTCTCGTAAGTGAGAGGCCTGTTCAGGATCAGCCTTTCCATGATTTTTCCCAGGGTGGTAGAAGACTAATGGGCCTGTATGTGTCCACATCAGTCGGCGATTTTCCTGGTTTTTGCATCATCTCTAGGTTCGCTTCATCATTGTGTTAGTGTGGCCATACACAAAAATATTAAACAATAACAAAACAAACAAGAAAGGAAAGCTATCTTCGGGCGGAGCCGAAATTGATATACCCTTGCAGAATACTCTGTACATTATATTCTTCAAAATGATTTATAAGGTGCATTCTTAATACTCATAAAAAATCCCAACTTCCTAACTTTAAAAACACCAAAGTTATGGCATTTTCAATCGTTCAGTTATATGGCAGCTATAGGATATAGTCGGCCGATCCTTATGAAGTTTGGTAAGTAGGATTGATTGGCCAAAAATAAAGCCCATAGAAAATCCCAACATCCTAACCTTATAAACACCAAAGTTATGGCATTTCCGATCAATCAGTTATATGGCAGCTATAGGATATAGTCGTCGGATCCCGGCCGTTCCGACTTATATACTGCATGCAAAGAAAAGAAGGGTGTGTGCAAAGTTTCAATTCGATATCTTTAAAACTGAGAGACTAGTTCGCGTAGAAACAGACAGACGGACAGACAGACGGACAGACGCACAGACGGACAGACGGACATGGCTATATCAACTCAGGAGGTGGTCCTGATCAAGAATATATATACTTTATAGGGTCGGAGATGTCTCCTTCACTGCGTTGCACACTTTTAACCAAAATTATAATACCCTCTGCAAGGGTATAATAATATTTTGCAAATCTATTATAATTAAAAAAAAAATATATATATATATATATCTTTTCTTTAAATAATATCAAATTTTCTTTTTACTTGATTTAAAGAAGTGGCATTGCTAGCACATATGTATTTTAAAAATTCGTAACGAACCAGATATTACCAGTTAAATTCGTTCATTAAAAGTGAATTCAGTCGATTTGGTTAAGGATTTACTAAACTTATAATTTTATTTGCTTAACATATGCTTAACAAGTTTCGACGCATTTTTTATGGTGCAAAAAGCATTTCAAAACCTGTCGAATAGATTTAAAAGCCCCCTTGCGTGACGAATAGTGGAATGAATGTTCCAAATGGGACCTTAGTTTTATATCTTTCGAAAATCTTTCGTTAGGCTGAAGGATTTGGGACTTACCGAAATTTTTTTCGTGCAAAATTCCGAAGCGGGTCCAATTTAGATAATGTATTACATCAATAAAGGCTTGATTGACATACTGCTGGGACGGATACACGTTAATGGAAAAATCATGAGCAGATCGGCCTATACTCGGAATGTCCAAGGCATCACAAATCGAATTTATATGAGTCGCCAAAGCCGCATCAGTTGGACTAAATACAGCTTGAACACCAACATGTACCAGCTTGCACACTAATATTCAGGTACGGCAATAAATAATAAATTTAAAAATGTAGAGTTTTTTAGCTTACCCTTTTGAACTGTCTCAAAGGAGTCAAGTCGGTTAACATATTCAATGTAGTATTCAACGGTAGTCTCAGGCAAAAGACTTTTGTCTAAGTTTAACTTGTGAATTGCGTATCTAAACGCCAACTCCGAGTTATGTTTTCCGTTCTGGTTTGAAAATATGGCGCCTATAAAAGAATATCAAAAACTTGATTGCAACATATGCAGAAGTATTTTACCAACTCTTACTAAGGGAGGAACTCCCGAAGCAAATGAAATTAGCTGAAGTAGTAGTAAACCGCTTGCTATCGAATGCATTGTGTGCACATTCCGTCTGGGGATGAAAATGCAACTGGCTAAATTATAATTGTATTTGTTGAGCTACTGGCGAAGCCTTACAAATGTAAAAAAAGAGAAAAGAGGGAAAGCGATTGACCGATATTTTTTCATTTTTTGGTGTTTAAAGACATTCCAGTATGAGTAAAATCTACCAATTTTACAGTTAAAATGATCCAATTGATTGTATTAAAATCGGATGATTATGTCATAGAAAAACAAGAAAGGAAAGCTAACTTCGGGCGGAGCCGAAGTTGATATACCCTTGCAGAATACTCTGTAAATTATATTCTCCAAAATTATTCATAAGATGCATTCTTAATACTCATAAAAAATCCCAACTGCCTAACTTTAAAAACACCAAAGTTATGGCATTTCCAATCGTTTAGTTATATGGCAGCTATAGGATATAGTCGGCCGATCCTTATGAAATTTGATAGGTCGATAGGATTGATTGGCTAAAAATAAAACCCATAGAAAATCCCAACTTCCTAACTTAACAAAAACCAAAGTTATGGCATTTCCGATCAATCAGTTATATGGCGGCTATAAGATATAGTCGGCCGATCCTTATGAAATTTGGTAGGTCGAATTGATTGGTCAAATATAAAACCCATAGAAAATCCCAACTTCCTAACATCACAAACACCAAAGTTATGGCATTTCCGATAAATCAATTATATGGCAGCTATAGGATATAGTCGGCCGATCCCTTTGAAATTTGGTAGGTCGAATTGATTGGCCAAATATAAAACCCATAAAAAATTCCAACTTTCTAACTTTACAAACACCAAAGTTATGGCATTTCCGATCATTCAGTTATATGGCAGCTATAGGATATAGTCGGCCGATCCCGGCCGTTCCGACATATATACTGCGTGCAAAGGAAAGAAGGGTATGTGCAAAGTTTCAACTCGATAGCTTTAAAACTGAGAGACTAGTTTGCGTAGAAACAGACAGACGGACAGACGGACAGACGGACATGGCTATATCAACTCAGGAGGTGATCCTGATCAAGAATATATATACTTTATAGGGTCGGAGATGTCTCCTTCACTGCGTTGCACACTTTTGACCAAAATTATAATACCCTCTGCAAGGGTATAAAAAACGAATATTTACGAATAATAGATTAAGAAAGTAAGCAAGCTTCGGTAAGCTTTTGGGAAGTTCACTAGAATTGAGTGCACTACCGTGGTACTGTCAATCTGGGCTTATTGACAAACAGTTACATTCAAAAAACTTATTTACAGAAAAGGGCCCTTAAGGGATATTCTCCATTAACTTGGCCGACGAGGCTGATAAATTTTTTCTTGCAAGCGGTTTTTTAAGTTTTTTGTTGCGTCCATTTCTGATCTAAGAAACACTCTGTTCTAACGAAAGACAATTCATAGGATTACATTTTGAATCTTTTTGCTAAAGCATGGCGAACGTATACCCAGAGTTAATTTCAGGTGGTTGGCACGCGATGATTTTTCTAGCATTTTTGTCGATCTGCAGTTTTTTGCAGCACCTCTCCATAACCACTAACCTTTTGGAGCTCACTTCATTTGTGATAAAGAGCTTTAAAAGTAGTTCCCAAACAGACCATGATACAATAACATAAGGTAGTCTCGTCGGGAAAATCTGGTACCTCTACAATCATAACACTGTTTAGTAAGTGCGAGCAGAGCGACAATAGAATGTGTGGATTCACCCATGGCTCCGGGTTTTTTTTGTCTTTCATAATAAAAGAGGTTTTATCTTTATACCCTTGCAGAGGGTATTATAATTTTGGTCAAAAGCGTGCAACGCAGTGACTATAAAGTATATATATTCTTGATCAGGATCGCGTCCTGAGTTGATATAAGCTTGTCCGTCTGTCTGTTTCTACGCGAACTAGTCTCTTAGTTTTAAATATATCGGAATGAAACTTTACACACGCCCTTCTTTCCTTTGCACGCAGTATATAAGTTGGAACGACCGGGATCCGCCGACTATATCCTATAGCTGACATATAACTGAACGATTGGAAATTCCATAACTTTGGTGTTTGTAAAGTTAGGAAGTTGGGATTTTGTATGAGTATTAAGAATGCATCATATGAATAATTTTGGAGAATATAATATACAGAATATTCTGCAAGAGTATATCAACTTGGGCTCCGCCCGAAGTTAGCTTTCCTTTCTTATTTTTCATAATTAAATTTTTAATAGTTTTGAATTTGAAATTAGGCGTCGTTTTTGTTTTTGAGTGTTCAATCTTTTGTTAAGATTCTAAATTTTAAAATATATTCTAATCTTAAAATAAAACTTTAATATGTCAAATAGTCATGTTGCACAAGGGTTAATTATTTAAAAATTTCGTCCTTTCTCTTTAAAAAACGAACACGCACTGACCAAAACCCGAACGTTTAGACAGCCGACGAGACTACCTTATGTTATTGCATCATGAAACAGACGATATTTGACTCTGTAAATGACTTACTTCTTCGGAAACCAGTTGAAGTTTCGAGTTGATCTTATGATTTGGATCATAAGTTATCTGAGTGACAGACCGCAAAACGTATCTTCCGAAAATTCTCCGTGTTTTCCCTGCAGCATAAGAATATTTTCTGCCAGTTAAACGTACAATCCGATTTAGATCATTTTTAAAACTAGCGCCGGGCTGACTTTCCAAATTTTGAACGGATACAGTTTTCCTATAACCTCAAATGTTGACTCTCTGGGCTTGCCACCCTCGCCGAAGACTTCTCTTATTGCGTAGCAGATCTATAACAAGCTGGTAACTCCGCCGTCTTCCCTTATGCGTTGTCCGTCGTAGTGGTGTTCTTGTCGCTCCCGCTCTCTTTGCTTCGAATGTTTTAAGCATGCAGTTTCTGCACTCTTGCGGTACTTATAATTCCGATTTCGTTTTCTTGGTACAGTGGTTAGAATAGAAAGAATGTTTAGGGTAAAAGTGACTTGTTTGCATTTTTGTTCGTTAACGTTTATGCGCCAGTCTGCCAGCCATTACTCTAAAAGCACGTGGTGATCTGATAAGTGGACACTTAGACCGGCTTAGGATGGCAGTATCATCAGCAAAGGTTGATGTTGTTATAAGAGTGGTTTTCGGTAGATCTGCTGTATAAATAATATACTTACAATGTAGGCCCAAGCACACTACCTAGGGGTACTCCAGCTTAAATTGGATGATATCCATAGAGGAAATCTTTGCATCAAACTGCGAAATTTCTTTTCTGTAGGTAGAACTCCAAAATTGTATGGGTGCTTTGTGGAAGTATTAATTTTATTTAATGAATTAAGCCGTCCAGCCACACGCGGTCGAAAGCCTGTGCGACATCCGGAAAGTATATTTCGTATCTCTGAGGTTATCCGGTTAACTTGTTTAAAAGTTTCGTGTTTTTCCAAATTGGTGCATTGGTGTATTGCTTTATGCAATTGAGGAGCAGCTTTTCAAATATATTTGATAGGCACGGTAGAAGGTTGTTTGTCCTTTCTGGCATAATGGATCATTGTGATGACAGACTTCCTCCATTGTTGAGGATACTATTGGTGTTAAATATTATGGTTAGAAGATGTATTGCACAGTTTGGCAGTTTTATGATAATTTTTGGGGTGATGAGATCGTGGACCCGGCGCTTTCTTTTTATCTAGGGACTTTAATACTCTTGTAACTCCTTCTGGATGGAATATAGTTTGCGGGCTTCAGGATTGGTGATAATTGGGAGCACAAAGCTATTCGTTGCTGGAAGTGGTTTGAAGTCATTTTCTAGGTGGATGGCAAATGACCTCGCGGGCCATGTCTCTATTGACAACTCAACAGCAGATTTCTTTCATAGTTTTTATTCTCAACTTTCTATCAACTTAACATTGTTTCCTTCCTTAAGGTTTAAGTTGGTATTAACTTAACATTACTCTTCAGTATACAGTCATAAATCAAACATAAATGTAATGGGAATTTACAAAACAAATTTAGTTTAACGAACTAGTATAGCACTCCTTGCCTTGCCCAATATATATTTTTTGTCTTACATTTGTTTCTTACATCTCTTTCTCTTCAATCGTCTCTCAACTTTTTCACCATAACTCCATCTCTTTCTCATGCTCATGTTGCACACCTTGCAACGCTCTCTCGCACAATCTGCGTCATGGTCCCACTGGACCCCGCCATACAGTTACTGCGCAGCTAACTGCATGGTGAGTCTATGGCCTTGTAAATGTTTTACACTGAGTACATGGTATCTAACGAGTGCCTCAGCTGGTGATCTCTCGTATTCTTCTGCGTCCCCCTCTTCAGGCATGGCACGCAACTGCTCATGGGCATAATTGTATGTCCTTTTACTTTTTAAGGGTTTTAGCACATATCGGTCACCATCAAGACTCTCTATAATCACAAAGGTTCCTTTAAACTTCGGATCTAGCTTTGTTTGGTGCCGTTCACTCTTCACTCTTGAGCAATACATGGTCGCCTACCTTGTATCTTATTATCTTAGCCTTATTTTTGTCGAATCGTTGCTTTTCATATTCGGCAGCGTTTTCTATATTCTGTAGTGCATTCGATCTTACATTGTCGATATCTATTTCTAATTCTTCTACCAACGGCATCATGCCCATTGGTCTAGCTTCCTTACCAATTAAAAGTTCTAATGGACTTGTCTTCGTTACTCTATTGGCCGTGAAATTCATTGCCAACTGAACCTCCTTTAAGGCTTCTTGCTAGAATCGCTCTCTTGTCTCTACCGCTTTCAACATCGCCTTCATGGTACTCATTACGCGCTCCACCAGCCCATTGGCACGGCTGGCGCCAGTTGCGATTAGGTGTAAGTCAATTTTTTGTGTAGCACAGAACTGCCTAAAATCGTTACTGGCAAAACTGCGTCCCTGGTCGGCAATTATACGACTTGGTACCCCAAACATACAGATAGTTGATTTCAACGCCTCAATGCAGCTGTTCGTGTCAAGGCCAAGGGAGTGATCCAAATAAACGTATTTAGTGAAGGCATCTATTCTTTGACGTCATTCTTACCACTCAGCTTGCCCCTTTATGCCAAGGCACACTGACTTTAGGTATGGGATGGAGTTCTACCTGCGCCTTTCCTGAAGTTGTTTTGGAAAGTTTGCATGTGATGCAATTGTCTACAAATTTTCGTACGTATTTAGACATACTCGGAAACCAATACTGTGTGTATACCTTGTCTATACCTTGTCTCCCAGCCCAAGTGCATTAGTGCCTCATGCACGTGATTGATTACGATCCATTTAAACGCTCGTGGGATTACCGGCAGACATCGATTTCTTCCATTTCTTTGTATTTTCCGGTATAACATACCAGATCGCAACTCATACGTTTTTGCATCTTTTAACATTAGTTCATTGTTTTGCAGTTTTGATACTAGTTCGGAAATTTCTGAATCTCGATTCTATTCAGCAAGCAGCCAGTCATGGGATATATTTGCTAGATCTATACGCACTTCTGTAGTTTTTGTAGTCTGCTTAACAATTGGTAATGGATTGCGTGAGAGGAAATCTACATGTGCCATGCTTCTTCCCTTCCTATACTCTACCTCAAACCACTAACCATACAACATATAGACTGGTCATTTCATACAACGAATTTGGTCACAACGTTTTTCAATCGGGGGGCCCCAGTGCTGGAATCGGCAGGCCCCGACACTTCGTGTGCCTTCGGGTTTTTTCGCTCTCGTTCTAATTCTTATTTTGACGCTCGCGCTCGAGTTCGGTTGTTCAGTCGCAGAGACGCGCATTTTGAAGAAGGTTGGCCTGCGCTTGAATTGGGCTTTGTATGTATGCTTCATGCATTCTCATACAGGGGTGCATGTGTGCGATCATTTCATTTCGATGCAGCAAGAATATTTTGTCTTTTGCTACTTTTCAGACTTGGTACCCTAACAATATGGGCGTATTCACTATTGGGTTAATGATAAAAATAAGAATATTATATGTTACAGTATATTTTTTAATATTTCATCATAAATTTCATTTTGGTTTGCAAATTCAAATCAGTGGTAGCAAAAAAATGTTTTGCATATATGTATGTATTCCAAATAATATAAATCAATCTAATGAGATAGGAACAGGGCACATCGCAGTCGGTGTCTGCGCTTAGTGGTTCAGAAATCTTCAAACCAAATCAGCTTTGGTTGTTGTTCTGCGAGCGGATGGTGCCTGCATACACTACCGACGATTGAATTTTAGGGATGGGGACCAGAACGTTTTTAGGACACTTGTTTTGAATGTTATGTTTAATGATAAATAATTTTATAATTTTTTTTATTAAATGTTTAATTCTTGATTTAAAATAGTAATATAAATTTAAGAAAATCACTTCGAATATTTTTTGTCTGTACTTTATAGTGGTTAAACAATTTGTAATTTTCCAAGATTAAAATTATAAAATTATTATATGTACATATGTATATTTATCGGTAACTAATTCGAGCGGCGACTTTCAAGAATAAGCAAACATAAAAATATATACAACTAGATCATTAAATAACAACATTAAACAAAATTACACTGCGAATCAAAAAAAAAATCAACCAAAACTCATTAAATTATTTATCATTAAACATAACATTCAAAACAAGTGTCCTAAAAACGTTCTGGTCCCCATCCCTAAAATTCAATCGTCGGTAGTGTATGCAGGCACCATCCGCTCGCAGAACAACAACCAAAGCTGATTTGGTTTGAAGATTTCTGAACCACTAAGCGCAGACACCGACTGCGATGTGCCCTGTTCCTATCTCATTAGATTGATTTATATTATTTGGAATACATACATATATGCAAAACATTTTTTTGCTACCACTGATTTGAATTTGCAAACCAAAATGAAATTTATGATGAAATATTAAAAAATATACTGTAACATATAATATTCTTATTTTTATCATTAACCCAATAGTGAATACGCCCATATTGTTAGGGTACCAAGTCTGAAAAGTAGCAAAAGACAAAATATTCTTGCTGCATCGAAATGAAATGATCGCACACATGCACCCCTGTATGAGAATGCATGAAGCATACATACAAAGCCCAATTCAAGCGCAGGCCAACCTTCTTCAAAATGCGCGTCTCTGCGACTGAACAACCGAACTCGAGCGCGAGCGTCAAAATAAGAATTAGAACGAGAGCGAAAAAACCCGAAGGCACACGAAGTGTCGGGGCCTGCCGATTCCAGCACTGGGGCCCCCCGATTGAAAAACGTTGTGACCAAATTCGTTGTATGAAATGACCAGTCTATATGTTGTATGGTTAGTGCTCAAACTCAAAAGATTGTAGGTAAGCCCACCAACGATGGACCCTGGGTTCAAATCTTTCTTGTGGCGGCTAGCTTTAAGAGAGTTGCAGTCCGTGTACACCACGAATGGGCGGCCATGTAGATAATGGCGGAAATGTTTGACTGCATTGTAGACAGCCAACGTTGGCCATCTGTCGTGACGAATGCAGGGCGTTCAATAGAGTCTGGATGTATGGGTATCTGGTAAAAGCCACTGGCCATATCAAGACTCGTGAAATTCTTGCTGCCACGCAATCTATCAATTTGATCTGCGATAAGAGGCAGTGGGTATTTATGTGAGACTGTATTTGCATTCAACTCCCTAAAATCAATTAACAAACGATCACTTCCACTGTTCTTCTTTACCAATAACATTGAGCTCGCAAAAGGGGAGCAACTTGGTCGTATGACTTTGGATGCCAACAGTTCCTGTATTTTATCCCTCACTAGCAATTTTTCTTCCGTGCTGAGCCTATATGGACGCCTCATTACCGTTTTATTGACATCAATTAGACGGATTTCTAGTTCGCCTGTAGTATCTCGTCGGCTTGGAATACCCTTTATGAATCCTGATGCGTGTACCTTTAATATTTCTGTCAGTTCGGCTTTATCGGACTCAGATTCACATCACCATTTATGGAATCAATGAAATTTAATTCAGCAATGTTGGACAGTGTATTGACTGTGTTAATTTTGTACAGAATGAATTTGTTAGAATCTATAGTTACACCAAGACCCTGGCCTAGAATTTCTCGACCAATCAGCACGTCATACTTTAAAAATTTATCCATCACTACTTGAAACAAAATTTCTATGGAAAGTTTACATATTTTTACAGTGGCTAGAATTTGCATTGTGCATGTAATAGAGCCTTCGCCTATGCCACTTATAAGCACTGTGTTGTTGATCTTCTTACCCACTAACTTATCTGATAATTTGTAAGGATGTTTCTACGGCTGGGATGGAGCTCAGTCTCCCCAGGATCCTTTACAATCGAATTTGTAAATAAGCGGGGACGAGTTGAGGCGGGCAATCTGGACGCAGTCGCCGATGCGCGCGGTGAGCCTTATTGGTGGGTCAGATCAGGCATTTGGGACTCGGATTTGGGCCAGACGCGAACGAGTGAAAGCCGTCACGTGCGTGTCGGAGGAGGTACAGTGGGGGGAATTGGCCCGTACCACTGTGTCAACTCCCGCCGCCTGGGGCGCTGTTTCACGCCCACGCAGAGGAATCGTCTCTAAACATGGACAGAAGTCAGCGTTCCCAGTTCTGGGACAGGCTCCCACTGTTCGGGATGGGTGTGCGTCGGTCGAAACCGAGACGGAAAGCTATGCAAGCGGAGAGAAAACCCGTACTTGCACGCCTTCACGTCTGTGCACGTGGCTGCCACCAAGGTCCAGTTGCGCAGAGGAATCTTCTCGAAAACGCAACCAGCTCGGTTTAGGCCACTGTTTTAGCACACGCGGATCAGGGCTCTGAGGGTCCGGGAAGAAATAAATCCAACTCGGTGTATGTTCGCTGTTCTTATTGTCCGTGTTTTCGTTTTATATTTTTCTTGGTTATCTTTGTGGACTTTTCTTCCTCTTTTCTATCTGTATATTTTTCCCTAGCCGCACTATTTTCTTTCCCTGTCTCTCCCTATTTCTCTCGCACTCTACTCACTAGGGCCCTTCGTCCTAATCCTTGATGTCCTGCGGGTCCTTGGTGTCCTGCGGGTCCTTTTGCGTGGTTTCCTCTGGCTTCGATGCTTGTTCCTTGACTGGTGGCGAATGAAAGAGACCTGGACTAGCAGCCGCCGGGTTTATATAGCCAGCCGGGTCCTCGCTTCTCAACACTGGAACCGTGCGCAGGTCGCCTAATCCGATCGTGTGTAGATCGCCTAACTCGCTGAGTAGAGTGCCTGATCAGCTGAGATCCTAATTAATACATTAAATAACGCCTGTTTGAACTACCGGCTAACGGCCGAAGTTCTTTTGAACTTAACGGTTTTTTTGGCTTCTTGCCTGCCTTCGTGGCCTATCCTATCTTAGTACTAGTTCCTTTTCTTATTGTCTACCAATATGTACATCTTAAATTACTATCTTATCATTATTAACTTATTGTCTACCAATATTTGTGGGAATTATATACATTTTTTTAACTCGCTGGATGTGGGGCAGCTTTTACGGTGCCTCACAAATTTCTCTTTTATTAGAGAGCACTCTGCTCCGGTATCAAAAAACTAAGGAACGGGCTCACCATGTTGGTACAGGATTCCCTTTGGCTCGACGACGGTGCACACATCGGAGTTGTTGCTTCAGTTCGCTTCGTGTTGTTATGTTTGTTCTAAAAAGCAAACGTTGCAGCCGTTTGTCCAATTGCGCAGCGTGAGCCAGCACTACCGAAACCGCAATCTCTTCATCGCTCATCTTCTTCCACTTTGCTAGCAGTGCAATTACTTGTCTGCTAGCATATACAGACAAACTCTCGCTTGGCTTTGGGACACTGCTGAACATGTTTAGCAAAGTGACGGCCGGCGTCTCAACACCTTCGTAACGTTGAATGAAGAGTTCTCGGAATTCTTGCCACTTTATTCCAGTGTAGCAGATTTGCGACAGCCACTGAGATGCAACTCCGTACAGAGAGTTACTTAGTGCCATAACAAGGGCGCCACCTTCCAGAGTGTTCTCCGCCATGATGATACCGACGCAGCAGCGCCAGCATTCGCAGCGTCTGGGCAGAACTTTGATAGGGTCACTTTGTTGCTGGGTTGCGTTGCCATTTATTCTGTCTGCATGGATTTAATTAGATCCAGCAACTTTTTGTTTTGTGCTTCCAATAAGGCATGCCATTGATCATCGGATAAGCCTCGTGGTGAAGCGGATCCCACTTCTGATGTCGGAGATGACCGAGCTTGCGCCGGGAATGGAGGTGTCTCATCCTTTTCTGCCATATCAAGTTTAGGGTAGCACTGCAAGTCGCCTGTGTTGTTCTGCTCTTAGCCTTCTAGAACTGACCCACTCGCAAGCCCTTCCGCGCTCTTATTCTCCTTCCCCTCTTTCGTCCTATTCTTTGCTACAACTGTACTAAGAGTAGAACAACTACAGGCGCCATGCACACCTGAATCAAATTCAAATGATGATCTCCTTGTATAACAAAATTATCTCTCTCTCTTTTGATTCAACGGAATATTTACATGATTTCAAATCCAAATCTTCTTCTTTGTGCAATTAAAAATAATTTCAGTTAAATTCGATCCCCGACACTTATAAGGACCCGTAAGATTAATAGCACGCATGTTTAAATCTCGGAAGTTCCAGTGAAGAATAAGAAGAGGCTGGCACACAATTTTGCTCCTGTCCGGCTTGTACTTGTCGAGTAGATAGATCATAAAGCTTGATGCTTATCGTTGTAAGTACTTATGTATCTAGTATCAAAATTAATGTTGTTCAGACATGCCATTGCATAGGTTCCCGAAGACTGAAAGATTCTGAAATGCACACCGTTGACCGTCGGAAGAGCACTAGTAGATTGTATAATCAGGAATTTGCATATTTATTCCAGTTAAGCTCGAGATTTCGATGGCATTGATAGCAGGGTTGCCAACACTTCCTCATTACCATGTTCATTTCTAAACCCAAACTTAGGCAATGTGATTTGAACTACAGCTCCTTTAACAGTCACTTTGTGGCCACCATATTTAAAACCTCGCTCAACCGGCACCATGACGGTTACCCAATTTGTGTTGTATTCCGAAGCAGATTAAATATAAATCTGGGAGTATCTCTATGCTAGGTGATATTGTTCTCGTCGTCTCCTCCCAGTATGTTAGAGCAGCAGTGTCTTCATTCATTTAGGACCACATGCGATCTGTATCTCATTCGTTTTTTTACATCCAGGCACTCCCCTAGCTTTATTTACTTTGAAAATAAAATGGTCCAAAAATGTTTCGTATTTATTATACTTTTTATACAAAGTCCCACACAAATTGACAAGTTTCGCTGTGCAAATCACTTTTTGGATATGTACACAACGCCAATGCCGACCTATAGCAGTTTTAAAACAGAATTCAATCCAGATTCTTCTGTAGGGTGTGTAGACAGGACATAAGTTTCATTGGGAGATCATCGGAAGGTTGGGAGACGGTACGTATATAACGGAACAGAACCTATCAATCAATTAAACAAAAACAACGACACTGCAATTCTAGACGAGGTAATTGCACCCCTGCAGTTGAGGGTGGACGCGATAATACAGTGAGTGCGGAGGCAATACAGCGCGGTTGAAATACAGCAATCATTTATAGCTTTTCCGGGGCAAGCTGGAACGACCTGTTACCAGAGATATCACTGGCTTTCAACATCAGCACGTCAGAATTGACGGGATAGGGTCGGGAACTACGCTTAGGTTACGTGTTAGGTGTTTATTGCGAATACAGAAACATGGAAAAACAAGAAAAGAAAGCTAGCTTCGGGCGGAGCCGAAGTTGATATACCCTTGCAGAATACTCTGTAAATTATATTTTCCAAAATTATTCATATGATGCATTCTTAATAATCATAAAAATCCCAACTTCCTAACTTTACAAACACCAAATTTATGGCATTTCCGATCAATCAGTTATATGGCAGGATATAGTCGGCCAATCCTTATGAAATTTGGTCGGATTGATTGGCCAAATATAAAACCCATAGAAAATCTCAGCTTCCCAACTTTACAATAACCAAAGTTATGGCATTTTCGATCAATCAGTTATATGGCAGCTATAGGATATAGTCGGCCGATCCCGGCCGTTCCAACTTTTATACTGCGTGCAAAGGAAAGAAGGGTGTGTGCAAAGTTTCAATTCGATATCTTTAAAATTGAGAGACTACTTGCACACTTTTGACTAAAATTAGGGTATTACTCTGCAAGGGTATGAAAAACACAGAGCCTACATAAACTAAAACCGGTGGAAGGAGATTTTTTTTGTGGAAAAGTTTCAATCATCGTTGAGACTCGAGCCTCCAAAACGATTCCATTCTGACAAATGGTGCTTCCGTGAAAAGAATTCGGTTCGTAATCGGTTCCACCGACCTGGAGAATTCCAGGGTATGGTTTGGGAAACAGCCTCAGACCGGGTAACGATCGACGGATACAGTAAAAAAATCGGTTCCTCTTAGACATCACTTCTACGGCTTCTACCCGACAGAAGTCCGAAGGCGATTTCTAAGACGACCATTTTCAATTAATGTATTTCCAAGAGAATATGATGGAAGTGTCATTTGCCTCTAATGATCAGTTCAAAAATTAAAAAAAAAATACTATTATTTTTTATAAAACGTTTTTTTTAAATAAAGTCACAAGCCAGCCTTATTATATTTTAAACAAGAGAGAACGCTATAGTCGGGTGCCCCGACTATCAGATACCCGTTACTCAGGTAAAGGGAGTGCGAGGGAGATGGAGATAGAAACTTTGATCACGCATAACTTATTAACGAATGGTCCGATTTGAAAAATTTCTTCTACATTTCGATAGGTATTGATAAACACAATAAAACTGCATTTTTACTTTTCCGAAATATTTAAATTTTTAAAATCGTATATAAGCAATTGTGGGCGTTAAAGGGGGCGTGGCACCTTTTTGAAACAAACTTGCGCTGCGTAGGAACTCCTAGAATCTGCATGCAAAATGCCAATCTTCTAGCTTTTATAGTTTCCGAGATCTCAGCGTTCATACGGACAGACAGACGGACAGACGGACATGGCTATATCGACTCGGCTAGTGACCCTGATCAAGAATATATATACTTTACAGGGTCGGAAACGCTTCCTTCTAGCTGTTACATACTTTTGCACGAATACAATATACCCTTTTACTCTACGAGTAACGGGTATAAAAATACAACAAAAATCTTTTTTTATTTTGTTTTGATTTTTTTTTATAAAATTTTAGGACCTTGACAAAAAACTTTTGTTCGACGACTTGCCATGTCCATCCATCTGTCCGTCCGTTTTTCCGTCCGTACGCAAACTAGTCCCTCAGTTTTAAAGCTATCTGCTTGAAACTTTCCCAAAAGTTGACTTTCTATTGCAGGTAGTATATAAGTCGGAACGAGCCGGATCGGGCGAATATATTATATAGTTTGCATTAAAACATTAGGAAAACAAATTTTTAAAAATTATAACTGTTATCAATTTTTTTTTGTTGTTCTTTGGGATTTGGCAATATGTAAATATATTGGAATTACGGTTTTAATTAAATTTAAATCGGACAACAATATCATATAGCTGCCATAGAAACGATGACAAAATGCAGCGCAAAATCGACATAGCTTTATTGTTGTTAGTAATATAGGCATAGAAATCGTAATGTAGTCGATTTGTAATAACTGCAAGGTTATTTAAACTTCGGTTTTCCTTTCATATCTTGTTTTTGTTTGATCTAGATATATGATTGAATTAATTTTTAGAGCTGGTGGAAACGACCATATCCTTAAATCTTAATTTTAAAGATACCAGTTATACTTGCACTTTTATTGCCGTAGAATTAATATAATCTCATCCTACTCAATCTTATCTCACCTAATAATTACAAATTTCACTTTTTATGAATGAATAAATTACTTGTAATTAAACAGAAGTTATGTAGTATAATAATATTAACAGAATACATTCCCACGCACAACAACAACGGCTCAATACTCAAAGGCAATAAATAACTTCATTGATATTTTTATTGTGATTTTATAATGTATAACCGAATTTTTTCGGTGGGAATGCTTTAATGAAAGCAAAACCGTAATAAGATTATAACTTCCTATAATGAATATAACACAGGTATTTTTCCTTAATGGAAACACAAAAACACTCATGAATAGTAGGTATTTGATCGATATGCACAAGCAGCAAAATAGGACGTAGCCCCAACATATATGTATGTACACAAAAGATATTCATATACATGGATCTTGTATATGTTCTCTCTATGTCAATCTTGGAAATCAAAGGCTTCTAATTAGATAATTACATTAGACTTTGTCCCTTAATGCTACCGACACTCGATTTCAGTCGTTACTGAAAATTTGATGTATGTTGCATACATACATATTTTTTATTGTATATTTTACCTTATATGAGTTTGCATGCACACATATACACTGTTGAGAATATTTTCCCGTTTCCCAAGGTATAATCTATGGGCGCCAAAGTCAAAACACTTTTACTTAAATAGGAAGGTATGCCTTTTTGCTACAGCAAACCATCAAGTGTATCATTTTTTTTGACATTATATATATGTATATCTATATGTCGGGTTTGTTTTTGTTTTATATTGATTAAATTTTAACTTACATATACATCTTTAGATCTATGAACGATGAAGAAAAATAAATCTACGGGCATACAAAATTCTAAGTCCATTCGTCTATCAGTCGATCCACTTTTATAATCTTCACAACATGGTCTTGCTTTCCATACATACTTAGTATCGAATCATTTGAAGCTTTTGGGTGTGTGTCTTGAGTCACAGAATGCGATAGTCAATGGTCAATGACCAATGGAACTGGTCATTGATCTCTTAATCATCAACAATGGAATAAACGAGAGATATATAATCAAAGTCAGCTTCTCTGCCTGATGGCCTGTTTTGACCCTGAAGAGCTGCTTGGTTTTGGCCAGTTTGTCGCCATGTTGAGTTGGTGCTATTAGTTAGGCTAGAAGCGCTAGACTGAACACCGGTTACAGTTACATTTGAACTACTCTTTGAGCCAGCATTGTTTGCAGATCCTGGCCCACCATTTATGGAATTGCTACTCGCTGTACCACTTCCTACAGAACCTGTTCCAGAGCTTGCAGCACCACCAGAAGGATTAGAGACAGATCCTCCACTAGATCCAAGTAGATTCGAATTTGCCACATTTGGAATCGGGTTACTGCCACCGCCTCCACTGCCGTTGCCACTGCCACTGCTATTGCCATTATTGCCGCTGCTGCCGCCATTTCCGTTACCGTTGCCGTTGCTACTGTTTCCAGACAAACTAGCCCCTGAGCTGCTAGCGCCACTATTGGATGGAGTGCCAACGCCTCCGCCGTTGCCAGCACTACTTCCACTAGAGCTTGCAGATGAATTTGTTTGTGGTAAGTGCTGCATTATGTTCTGCACCTCATTCTCGCTCGGAGATTCAGCAAATATTGTGGTGTTGGAGAGAACACAGTTGTTTAACGCCATTTGCGCTTTGTTCGCCTCCTCTCGAGTTGTATATTTACATAAGGCAATTCCTTGGTTCAAATATAGGTGAAAGCTAACGAGGGGACCATGCTGCATACACAGTGTACGTAAAGTTGGACCGTCAATCTAAAAAAAAACATACGAAATGAAATGGTTAATAAATTAGTCCGCAATGTGAAGAAGCAAATTCTGTCCTCGACAAAAAACTTTTGTTTTGTTGCGACTTAGTTAGTGATCTGTTATGCAGAGTATTTTATTGTTTCTGTGGCAGGTAAAAGGTAAAATAGTCGTCCAAACCGACTTTGATACTACTGACAACAAACAGTTTGAAAAAGTTTCATCCAAATAGTTTTAAAATTGAGAAACTAGTTTGCGCAGAATCGGACGGTCGTGGCTAGATCGTTAATAATTTTCCTGATCATAATACTAAATACTATATAACTTCGAAAAATGTTTCCCACACTGCGTTAAAAACTTTACATTAAAAACTTGGGCGGCGTTATAGCACCTATAATAATAATTCCAACTAGCATACTACCTGCAATATAAATACTACTTTTGTGAAATTGCTAATGAAATAACCCTGTTAGTTACTAAGCAAGTTCGATCACCAGAACCGTTAAATAAGTAATGTAGGAACCGCATCTATTTACTGGACAAAAAAAAACCTTAATTATTCAGAATAGAAACAAGTAAGTTCGAAAGCGTAGCAGAAGGCATCTCCATATCGTATATCTGCCACAGGCACGTTCGGTTCAAATTTGTTACATTTATTTTATGTATTTATGTAATGAGAAAATTGTTTTAAAAATGTAGCTCTAGTCGTTTAAAAACAATTGACATTTATAATATAGTTACTTCTAAGTCGGATCGAGACGGACTATATCATTTAGCTCCCATAGAAACAATCATATTTGAAACACCATCCAAATTTTCTTTATAGAATATCCGTTGAACAGGATTCTCACAATTGAGGTTTCATTTCCTATGACTCACTTTTTGTCACAAAATTTAATATCATTGCGATCCTAACTTTACCTCTTTACCACTTTACCTTTTACACGTATGAGATAAGTAGGTATTGTTAAATTGAAGCTCTGACACTTTAAACATACCTGAGCTGTTAGATTTTTAAGAAGCAACCAACTAGAGCCCCATGAAGTATTACCACCTGTCCAAGTTGAATTTGGAGTTTGAACACCACCACTTCGAGCCTGCAGCCAACCATTAGCACCTCCACTGATGGTAGATGATGTCGAGGTACTACAATTTCCTCCGTTACCAGATTTATTTGAATTGGCAGTCAATCCGGGGGGGGGTCCTCTAGACGATGATTTATTTAGAGGGCTTGTCCAAAGCTCAGAAGTTGCGGCACATTGCTGGCTATTATCAGACCAGCTATAACATTAAAAAACACAATTGATTCAGCCCTATTTTGTTTTTAACATCATTTAAAACTTACCCTGGGAAATTTTGGTTTGGATTAAAACTCCATGTGGACGACGATAAACTTAGGGGCGGCAAATCAGTCGGAGAATTTTTGCCGGTATTGGCAAATATGTCAGCATCTTTTGGCGTTGAATTAATGGATAGTGGAGATCTTGCAACGCTTCCAGGAGTGATGCTGGGATCGTCTTCTATGCTTTTGATCTGAGAACCCTTAAAAGCAAACTTCTGCTTGGATATGTTTCGGTTTTATGTAATTGAACAGTTTTACCTTCCATGGTTTTCCTGGCTCGAACTCTTGGACCAGGTCGGTGTAAGCAGTTGCTGCTGAAGTTGGCTGAGCAACTGACCAGTCTTTATTCTCGTTATCAGATGAGGGCTCTGGCCAACCGTCCCCAATATTGCGTCCAGTTGACCACGTACTATTAAATCCGATGATCAATGTTAAAAAAAAAATGTATTATTTGTTTTTTTCGGTCCGTGACTTAATTTTTATGGATTAATTTTTTTATGGATTCATATTTTAAGAGTGTGAAAATTATTTTATTGGAAAAAATTTAGTATATAAGCAAGAAAGAAAATTTTCTTACAAAATGTATATATATACTAGGTTTGAATTTTATATTTTTGGCTTTTTTCTATCTTTAAATAAATAGTTGTATTATAAGAGATGCACTGTGTTCAAAATTATATTATAATTATAATTATAAATAATAACCACACAGTTAATGGCGATCCTATTTAAAACCATTACAAACTCAAAATCTAATTTAATAGATATTCAATAAACATTAATTTGAAATTATAGAATATTAATCATTTTTTTACCAAAACTATTGGCTATTTTCAAAGAGATACATACCCATCATTTTGTAGGCCCAAAGAGCTTATGTTGCTTGAGTTGTTCGGTAAATTTTGTTTAGTTGCCCCTGGGGCACGGGAAAATTCCGTACTGTCAGAGTTGATGTCCTTGTCTAATACTGGAAGCTTCCACTGATTTAATCGGGATTGTTGATTGGACGCTCCTTGGTATCCACCACTTGGCTGAAAACATTTTGTAAATTTCTTAAAATTGTTCATGATTTATGTTAGAGCCTTTTTCTTTTATAATTTTGGTCGTGTGTCAAAAAAATGAGTCTTAAAGGACACTTTGGCTGATAAGTTTAAAAGGAAATTGGGTAAGGTCCAAAAAAAAGTGGGTAGAACTTAAAATTTTTTGCTAGTTCAAGCAGAGCGAGCTGGTGCTTATTTTATACAAGTTTTTGTGAAAACTTTGGTATAAAAATGAACATTTGCTCAAACTACCTACAATTTTAAATTGTTGTTTCCCTTTAAACGATCGCTTTTTAAATCTTTTAACTAAAGGAGTGTCCTTTTGGACACTACCAAAAACGTCACAATAAAAAAGGAAAAAAAATATTATGGGGGTATTTTTTTAAACCCTTTTTTTCAATTTTTTTTCTGAATGCACAACGTTTGAAGAATATTGCGTTCAAATTGTAGATTGATCCGAGTAAAACTTCCGAAGTTATGGGCAGTTGAAAATAGGTGAGTCAGCTTTTTGTATGCGATTTTTGGGTGTCCAAAACTTTAAAACGCTCTCCTGAAAAGTTGCAATTGCAATGTTGGTGAAGACGATCCTGCAAAATCTACTGAACGAATCGTTTTGAAATTTTCTGTACCTAAATCCTCAGGTACTGACGACGTTTTTTTTTTACTGATTATTTTTTATTTTATAATTACAAATATATAGAATTTTTAGGCTAAAATCACCTTTTTGACTTCTAGTTACCTCTAGAAACAAATAAACTAATAAACAATTATTTTTCTGATGATCCAGTAACGAGTTATGCTTTTCACCGCAAAACCTTTTTTCTTGGAGGCGCCTACGGAGCTTTGCTGCAAACGGCTCATTTATTTTGTTTTTTATGAAAATTTGTGAAAACGTAGATTAAATGTTGTACTTTAATAACTTATAAAATAATTGATCTGATACTCAGGACAATCCCCTTTAATACCCAAAAGTATATTGACGACCTTAACTTTGGAAAAAAAAAATTTCGTTGACCTTACCTTATTAATATTGAGCTCAGAAAAGTTGCTTGGCAAGGTATTTATTGCATCGTGACTTCTTAAATAGTCATTGCCTGAGTGTACAGAGGGATGTTGCTGTTGTTGTGGCTGTTGTTGTTGCTGCTGTTGCGAAGTTGGTTGCATGTTTTGCTGTTTCACATACACAGCCTGTTGTGCATTTATTTGGTTCTGTAAATTCTGAATTTGCTGCTTGTATTTAGATATCGCCACGTTTACTGCCATTGGATTCGCATTTCCCCCGCGAGCGAGGGATTGTTGCGCTGCTTGGAGATGCTGAAAGCAAAACGATTTGAAAAGATATCAAATAGTTTTTGGAAGTAAAAGTGTATCAAAAATATTCTACAAACAGAGAATATAAAATTACCTTTATATTGCTAAGAAGTTGATTTAGCAGATTAAGGGTAGTTTGTGTTAGCGGTTGAGTCAATATCTGACTAGATATGAAACCACTGTGAATGGCCAACTGAATCTGCTGACCAAGCATTCGAATTTGCTGGCCCGATGGTTGATTGTTTGTATTTGCTGCTATGTTTACAGAAGCTGCTGCTGCCACTGCTGCGTTAGATGTGCTCTGGCCAAATCCGACGGATACGGCGGAATTATTACCAACGGTTTGAGGTCCTACAGCGACGCTATGTTGGCCCTGACTCAAATACTTTTGAACTTGCAAGGCTGTCATGTTGGCATTATTATTTCCACCTCCAGTAACAGCAGTACCACCCATGTTATTAATAATGTTATTCTGCGAAAAGGTTAAAAAAAATAAACATTTTCATACAACATACAGTATAAATTTATGAATATAAAAAAAACATTCGAATTTATCTCAAAAATATTTCAACACATCTCTTACATGAGGAAAAGACATTGAAGGTTGTCCACTGCTGACTGGGTAACGACCAGAAAATCCTCCGCTACTAGTTGAACTCGTGTGATCAGAATAAGAGCCAAGGTTTTCATCATGTCGGCGCCAGCCATCCATTGCCAAAGATGAGTTAGCACGCAACATATCGGCTGCTTCTTCGATGTTCATATTGGCAGCAACTAATGCCCGCTCCACGTCTTCCTTTTTGAATCCGTTCTCCACAAGAATCCGGAATTGCTTGCTCTGCTTGATCATCTCTGCGTTAATAACATTCACCATCCCAACATTGATTCCCGCTAGCTTTTGCTGTTGTTGAGATTTTCCAATGATCCCACTGTGTGTGTTCCATTCGGATCCCAGATCAACGCTATCCACCACACCTACACCTCCAGCAGTGCTCCAACCCGATGAGGCACTAGTGGGTGGCAGTTTGCTTTGCTTATTTCCCCAACTAACTCCAACTGGAGCTGCATCGCTCCAAGAGTTTTGTGCCAGTGTCGCGTTGGATTTATCATCCACCCAGTTACTACTGGACACAGTTGCACCGCTTGGGGCGGCAACGTTGTGAGTGTCATCTCCCCAAGACGTGACAGCAGATACGGTATTCCTTCCGCTAACATTGTTTGAGTGTACCCACATAGCGCCTCCGTCTGGCTTGTGTTGTACCCCTCCCACAGATGGTAGGCGAGCCTGCTGTCCAACTAAACTATTCATAGGATTATTGGAATTGGGCCCCACTGGAACATTGCTATTGCCAACGCCGGCGATACCGATACCACCCGACTGGTTTTGACCACGCATCAGATGACCACCACGACCAATTGGATCGGTCATGTCCTTCCAGTGACCGCTAGCACCCGGAACACGAGTTTGCTGGCCCCACAACGAAGTACCATCGTCGTAATTAGGAATACTGCGGCGCTGAGGCGGTGGCGATGGTTCCTCCCATCCACTTATCTGCTTTGATATGTCCTTAGGGCCACTCACGCCAACGCCCACAGCTTGCGCCGGCCCCCACTGTGTTGGAATATTGCCCGGCACAGGTCCAGGACCAGGACCTCCGGGACCGATGCCCGGGCCTGATGTTCCTTGAACATTCGTACTCGGAGTTGCAACACTTTGGCCAACCATTTTGTTGATATTTTGTATCTGGTTATGCGACATTTGCGGATGATGACCCCACATTTCTGATGTTCCATTAAGACGACCGGATATCCCACGGGGATCTCCTCGAATGGGATCACGCGGATCAATCATTCGTATGTCGCGGGGGTCACTAGAAGTTCCCCCAGAACCATTACCGCCACGATGATCAACATTCCGAATATCCATCGATCCAGCCAAAGGACGAATTTCGCGATGGTCTCCCCATCCGTTGCCAGTATTGTTGGAGTTTCCGCTACCACCTGCGACGACTCCAGTAGTCCCAGTTAAATTGTTTGCTCCGCTACCTGTTAGAAGTGAAAATAAATTCATTGAAAATACTCGAATTAAAAAATTAATGAGAAAGAAAGCTAACTTCGGCAACAGATTTTTACAGATTATTTTTCATTTTATAATAACTAATATATCGAATTTTTAGGCTTAAATCACGTTTTTGACTTCAAAGTGTTACCAAAAATCCAAAAATTGAATAAAAAAAAACTCAACTTAGTTACCTTTATAAACATCTTAACTAACAACCAATTTTTTTAAAAAGTCTTGCCCTAATCGCTCTTGCACTCCCATTTGTGTTCATATAATTACCAGTTGATCCAAGTCCAACGCTAACAACACCCTGTACCCATTGAGGTCCGCTCGATGAAACAACACCTCCTGGTCCAACATTAACTCCGCCTTGATTTACTCCTACTGCCGCTCCAGATCCCACGTTGTTTACCGACCCTCCTGTCCACACACTACTGCTGTCTGCCCCATCATCGTCCTCTCCCCAAGTTCCGCCAAGGTTAGAGGAAGGGGTATGACCCCAAGACGGCTTTGGAACTTGCTGGGCTGTCGGCTGACCACCGTTTCTCAAATTGGACTCCCAAAGATCAGTACCATTGTTAATGCTTGGCTTCCACATTGTCGGTCCGGCAGCATCTTTATTGGTCGGCTCTGGCGAACTGGGTACTTCCCAATTGGTATCCTGGTTGACATGCTGACAGCCCCAGCCATCTTGGGAAAAAAGAGCTTCGCGCATAGTGCTTAAGTGTTCTAACTGATCGTTAGCTTCAAAAGTTGCATTACCAACTATTCCAGCATCAACTTGATCTTTAACGTCATTATCGTAAGAATTTATCGCAATTTTTATGAACTCTTTAATTTGTTAGAAAAGGAATGACTTAACTTTTATCCTTATGCTTTCCGTGTTCTGTAAATATAATTTTAAACAAATATACATTTATAATTTTTGAATTTTGTATACGATTGTTTATATTTTTAAGACAATAAAACTTTATACTCAATTTGGCAAGTTAGTTCCATAAATGAGTACACGTCGAGAAAAATGTATAGCTCGTAAACGGCAAGTATTTTCGGATCTGTACGTTTACATTCGGCGGGGAAAAAGGTAAATGCTAATTATTTGTATTAACACTCAAAATAAAACGAATACTTGTTTCGTAGTGCTCATAACCTTAATTAGCATCGAAGTGTCTGTCCGTTTCTAAGCCTTTTCTTTAAGTTTTGATACATTCAAATAATTGTTAAACATATATATATATATATATATATGAAAATAAATACATATATTTAAAAAACGTTTCACTGCTTAACATGCTTCAAAATATTAGTTAGGTCTTGAAGCCAAAAAAGGCATATTTGCTATATTATACTTATGTATATAAAATATTAAATCCAGATATCCAAATATGCCTATCAAGTCCTAGCAGCTATTTCGACACAACATTTTTGGTTGTTATTGGATCATCAAAACATCAAAATGCTGTTAAAATGTAATAGAATTCCCTTAATAATAATAGCACAAAAACAAGAAAGGAAAGCTAACTTCGGGCGGAGCCGAAGTTGATATACCATTGCAGAATACTATGTACATTATATTCTCCAAAATTATTCATATGATGCATTCTTAATACTCATAAAAAATCCCAACTTCCTAACTTTAAAAACACCAAAGTTATGGCATTTCCAATCGTTCAGTTATATGGCAGCTATAGGATATAGTCGTCCGATCCTTATGAAATTTGATAGGTCGGATTGATTGGCCAAAAATAAAACTCATAGAAAATACCAACTTCCTAACTTAACAAACACCAAAGTCATGGCATTTCCGATCAATCAGATATATGGCGGCTATAGGATATAGTCGGCCGATCCCGGCCGTTCCGACTTATATACTGCGTGCAAAGGAAAGAAGGGTGTGTGCAAAGTTTCAATTCGATAGATTTAAAACTGAGAGACTAGTTTGCGTAGAAACAGACAGACGGACATGGCTATATCAACTCAGGAGGTGATCCTGATCAAGAATATATATACTTTATAGGGTCGGAGATGTCTCCTTCACTGCATTGCACACTTTTGACCAAAATTATAATACCCTCTACAAGGGTAGTAGTAGTCAACCATATTTTGCAGCTATTTTAAATTTTTGTTTAAAGCAGCTGTGCGCTACTAATGATGGTATTGGAATATTTCAAAAAATTGTCTTGTTGCATGGCGCAGTTTAGTAGCAGTGGGAATTATAAACGGTCAGATTTACAAAGAAAAACATTTTTAGTGTGTTTTTTGCAACCGAGTTGTATTTTATTAACAACAGAATGCATCTTTAATAGCTATAGTGCAACCTGATTATTCCCCTTTTTTTATAGTGGGAAGTTTATTTGTAGATTATTTTTAATGGAGAACCATGAATTAAATTTTTATTTTTTGGAACAAATCCAATGGCACAATCGGTTACCCAAAAAAAACAGCTTATGCTTCGCCCTGTTACAATAGTTTATCCCTGCAAATTAGCATCCAGCAATCAAATTACCGCTGCACCTAGGGCACAATTATTTTCCTGCTTGCACTTAAGTAAACTTACAGCATATTATACAAACACTCTACACTTTCATTTTGAAATTATTTTTAAAAAACTGTTATTCAAATTGTAATTGTATATGTAATACACAAAACTAATATTAAAACAAGAAAGGCAAGCTAACTTCGGGCGGAGCCGAAGTTGATATACCCTTGCAGAATACTCTGTAAATTTTATTCTCCAAAATTATTCATATGATGCATTCTTAATACTCATAAAAAATCCCAACATCCTAACTTTAAAAACACCAAAGTTATAGCATTTCCAATCGTTCAGTTATATGGCAGCTATAAGATATAGTCGGCCGATCCTTATGAACTTTGGTAGGTCGGATTGATTGACCAAAAATAAAACCCATAGAAAATCCCAATTTCCTAACTTAACAAACACCAAAGTTATGGCATTTCAGATCAATCAGTTATATGGCGGCTATAGGATATAGTCGGCCGATCCTTATGAAATTTGGTAGGTCGGATTGATTGACCAAATATAAAACCGATAGAAAATCCCAACTTCCTAACTTAACAAACACCAAAGTTATGGCATTTCAGATCAATCAGTTATATGGCGGCTATAGGATATAGTCGGCCGATCCTTATGAAATTTGGTAGGTCGGATTGATTGACCAAATATAAAACCGATAGAAAATCCCAACTTCCTAACTTAACAAACACCAAAGTTATGGCATTTCAGATCAATCAGTTATATGGCGGCTATAGGATATAGTCGGCCGATCCTTATGAAATTTGGTAGGTCGGATTGATTAGCCAAATATAAAGCCCATAGAAAATTCCAACTTCCTAACTTTACAAACACCAAAGTTATTGCATTTCCGATCAATCAGTTATATGGCAGCTATAGGATATAGTCGGCCGATCCCGGCCGTTCCGACTTATATACTGCGTGCAAAGGAAAGAAGGCTGTGTGCAAAGTTTCAACTCGATAGCTTTAAAACTGAGAGACTAGTTTGCGTAGAAACAGACAGACGGACATGGCTATATCAACTCAGGAGGTGATCCTGATCAAGAATATATATACTTTATAGGGTCGGAGATGTCTCCTTCACTGCGTTGCACACTTTTGACCAAAATTATAATACCCTCTGCAAGGGTATAACAAGAATGCTAACTTCGACAGCACGCACGTGTCACAACAATTAAATATTCTATATTTTATGCTTAAGAGCGAGCTATGAAGATAGATTGAGTTTTCGTTAAATTTTTTGATCGCCCTATGGCAGCTAAATAAAAGTCAATTCTGAAATCGTTAAAAATTACTAAATATATATGGGTATATGTTATATTTTCTTTTTTCCGTTTGTTCCTAAAGAGACTTCCAATTTTTATACCCTTGCAGAGGGTATTATAATTTTGGTCAAAAGTGTGCAACGCAGTGAAGGAGACATCTCCGACCATATAAAGTATATATATTCTTGATCAGGAGCACCTCCTGAGTTGATATAGCCATGTCCGTCTGTCCGTCTGTCTGTCCGTCTGTCTGTTTCTACGCGAACTAGTCTCTCAGTTTTAAAGATATCGAATTGAAACTTTGCACACACCCTTTTTTCCTTTGCACGCAGTATATAAGTCGGAACGGCCGGGATCGGCCGACTATATCCTATAGCTGCCATATAACTGAACGATCGGAAATGCCATAACTTTGGTGTTTTTAAGGTTAGGAAGTTGGGATTTTCTATGGGTTTTACATTTGGCCAATCAATTTTACGTACCAAATTTTATAAGGATCAGCCGACTATATCCTATAGCTGCCATATAACTGAACGATCGGAAATACCACAACTTTGGTGTTTGTAAAGTTAGAAAGTTGTGATTTTCTATGGATTTTACATTTGGCCAATCAATCCGACCTACCAAATTTCATAGGGATCGGCCGACTATATCCTATAGCTGCCTTATAACTGAACGATTGAAAATGCCATAACTTTGGTGTTTTTAAAGTTAGGAAGTTGGGATTTTTTGTGAGTATTAAGAATGCATCATATGAATAATTTTGGCGAATATAATTTACAGAGTATTCTGCAAGGGTATATCAACTTCGGCTCCGCCCGAAGTTAGCTTTCCTTTCTTGTTATAAAACTAAAACCGTATTTTTTATTGAATTGCTATTTGGATATATGTTAAGAAACAAATAAATTATAATTTTACTTCCTTTTTTCGGATTGTTCCTTTGGGAGGTAGCTTATGATATATTAGGGCGATATCTGCAACAGAATCAATACTTTTTGCAAAGTTCCATCCAAATTGCTTTAGAAATGAGAGAATATTATTCCGTTGAAACAATAAATGGCGGACGTGGCTAGATCGACTCGTTATGTTATGCTATTATATGTACAGTGACAAACTTAATTATTGGCACAGCAAGCATGTTAAACTTTGAGGCTATTTTTCTTCTTATAATATGCTGATATTAAAATAAAACAAAATATTTTTAGATATAATCATTAATTTTTTGTTAAATACAAGTGACTTCATTAATTTATCTTTTATAAATAATTTATTAAAAATAAAAAAACAAAGAATGGACCAAATTTGCCTGAACAAAATTATTGGCACACTTGGGTTTTAATTAACTATTTTGTTAAAACTTTATCCATTTGGCCACTTTTTAATTATCACATTTGCCTCTATAATCTTTTAGTGCCTTAAAATAAAGGAAAAGTTGTTTGACTTTACAAGGTAAAAATAAAATCAACCGCATGTTTCCAAAAATTAAAATTTAATAAGCAGAATGCAAATTTAAAGTCAACATTGGGGAAAGGATGCCCAGAAGCCATTTTTTCCATTCGGAGTACTTTGCTACATTTTAAAGGACCCACGCAGTTGCAAAATGCAGGGCACACTGGCTAATCCATGGCTTTGAGAGGCCAGGAAAGCGTAAGGGTCGTATAAAAGGACAATGTCAACCCCCAGATCTCCTCAACACGTATCGAAGTTGATGATAAGAAGGACTTTGGTAAGGATATTCACCCAACAGCCTTTTTTCAGGCCCTGCATGATAAACGAATTGAACCTAGAAAAAATCAATAGATTTTAAAAGTCAAAAACAATATGCCAATCGATTTTTAGGTCCTTTCAACCTTTACGTATGATTAAAAAATCGTTTCCCCTAGCAAAGAGCTTATGTTAGAACCCTTTTCAAGCTTTTTTCTAGGTTCAATTCGTTTGTAGAAACCATCATGCAGGGCCTAAAAAAAGGCTGTTGGGTGAATATCCTTACCAAAGTCCTTCTTATCATCAACTTCGATACGTGTTGAGGAGATCTGGGGGTTGACATTGTCCTTTTATGGCTTCTGGGCATCCTTTCCCCAATGTTGACTTTCAATTTGCATTGATCCTGCTTATTAAATTTTAATTTTTGGACACATGCGTTTGATTTTATTTTTACCTTGTAAAGTCAAACAACTTTTCCTTTATTTTAAGGCACTAAAACAATTTTAGCTATTAAATTAATCACTATACCATTAAGATTATAGAGGCAAATGTGATAATTAAAAAAAAAGTGGCCAACTCGATAAAGTTTTAACAAAATAGTTAATTAAAACCCAAGTGTGCCAATCATTTTGTTCAGGCAAATTTGGTTTTTTATTTTTAATAAATTATTTATAAAAGATAAATTAATGAAGTCACTTGTATTTAACATAAAATTAATGATTCTATCTAAAAATATGTTGTTTTATTTTAATATCAGCATATTATAAGAAAACAAGAGAGAACGCTATAGTCGGGTGCCCCGACTATCAGATACCCGTTACTCAGGTAAAGGGAGTGCGAGGGAGATGGAGATAGAAACTTTGATCACGCATAACTTTTTAACGAATGGTCCGATTTGAAAAATTTCTTCTACATTTCGATAGGTAAATATTTAAATTTTAAAAATCGTATATAAGCGATTATGGGCGACACCTTTTTGAAACCAACTTGCGCTGCGTAGGAACTCCTAGAATCTGCATGCAAAATGCCAATCTTCTAGCTTTCCGAGATCTCAGCGTTCATACGGACAGACAGACGGACAGACGGACAGACGGACATGGCTATATCGACTCGGCTAGTGACCCTGATCAAGAATATATATACGGAAACGCTTCCTTCTAGCTGTTACATACTTTTGCACGAATACAATATACCCTTTTACTCTACGAGTAACGGGTATAAATAGCCTCAAAGTTTAACATGCTTGCTGAGCTAAAAATTAAGTTTGTCACTTTTAGCCTAGTACTCAGATCGACGAAATCTGTTCGTCAGCTATGAGGGACAGCGAGAGCCAAACAGCTGCCAAACACTTTCCGTCAGGGTCTTTTTTTCACCCTGGTACTCAGATCGACGAAAAAACCAGAAAATTACATTCGTCAGGCTCTAGCGAAAAGATTAAAAAATTTAATCTTTTGGGGAGCCTCTTGTCAAAGCAAAGTGTTTCTTAGGTCAAAAATGTTCGAAATAATACTATAAAAAACTTCGCCTGATAGAACTAAATGCAGCTATGAACTTTAAATTAGCAAATAATTATCAGTAAATGAAAAAACAACTGTTAAATTTAAATTGTATATTGTTTTTTTGACAATAGACTTGTCTTGCCAAGGTAGTTGAGAATATCTTTTAATGGGTCTAAGCCGCTAATATAGTTTTTGAATTTTAACTGCTTGTCAACAAACGCAGCTGTTTGTCAGTACGACCGTGGCACTCTTAATTTTGATGAACTCTCGAAAATGCAGCCACACTGGAAAGATTAAAGTTTTTCCGCTAGCGAACTCTTTTGTCGATCTGAGTACTGGGCTTTTGACCGGAAGTATAATACCCTCTGCACGTGTATAAAACAATAATTTTGAAAGGCCGTGTCAGTTCTAAATAAGGGATTGTTAAAAAAAGTGAATGTTGGTTTATATTTTTAATTCAACCAAAAACGATTTCTTAGACAACGATTTTAACTTTTGAATGAACATTTTTTGAAAGAGATTTCTGAGATTTGTTTTCATGTAAACAATCATTTCCTATCAGAAAATGTTGGTTTTTAATCATCATGTTTCCATTTGGTTTTTACTTTGCTTTAAAGGTAAATTTTTTTTTCGTAAATAATAAAAAATACAAAAGCTACATGAATTTATATTGGTGCTTGTTTATATTGATAATATAACGATTGCTGCACAACAGGCGGTTTTCCTCTTTATAAATATATATGTATAAATAAAACATATATGTACATATTTTAATATTTATGTACAGATTCACGTGTCAGACGACACAATTTAAGAAATATTGAATTGCACATTATTTGAAGACATTTAATCCATTGCATACATATATATGTAAGTAAATACTCCACTATTTTGGTACATAGATATACATACATATGTAGAACTTATTTGACAACTCTGGTGGGGCAGCCATCATTGACGCAATCACTCTATTTTAAGTCTACCTTTCATAATTTCACTGTCGCCAGCAAGCACAAATAAATATTGATTTTTAAATGTTATTCTAGTCAATATAACGAATTTTCATACTATACCTATATACATAAATAAATATTAAATTCGATATATATTCATATATACATATATGGTTTTTGCTGTACACGGCTATGAACAGAAGATATTTTCAATTAACTAGAAATTCGCGTATCCGTTCGCCCATGGGTACAGACAAACAAGCAAAAACCAGAAATCATTACAAAATGGAGATCCAAGAAAAACCTACCAGACGAAAAATGTATATTCTTTATTTAAAACACAGAATATATTAAACTTAAGCACTTGTTTCTTTGCGAATAGACCGCAGAATATTTGCTTATAGCGAACGAGAAGTTGATTTTCTCTATATAAGTACATATGTATGTATTCTTGTGTGTATGTATGCATGCCAAGCCACTTTGATGATTTCACAAAGTGTGTATGTGTAGAATAACATACACACTCAATTGGCAATCTTTCACATTTCACAAAATAAATTAAAAGGAATTTTAAAATGTTTAAAATCTATCCTAAAAGTATAAATAATTTTGAATAAAAATTAATTATGTATTCGTTGTAATTGAATTTTAATTTCGGTGCACGTTATACGACGGGGACGGTACAAGTTACTAGTGTATTTAGTGAACTCACACAGCCATGGCTGCTGTTGATATTGCCACCTAGTCAAAAACCGAACATAAAATATTTTTTTATGGTGGTAGCTTTAAAAAAAAATAAAGAGCATACAGCATTGATAAAATGTATTTTTTAGCTTGGCCGGATAATTATCAATTGTTTTGGCCACAAATTGAAATAACTGACAGATAATTATACGTCATTATGTAAAATATTTAAAGCGTGGCAACTCTTAATATGGAACATCCATACGCATGTATACATGGACATATAACAATCACTTTCCAATACATGATACACAAACGAACAGAATTTATTCTGCACTGTTACACACATACTTGTATGCAAAACTATTCGCTTAGATTTTTGCGACCAATTTAGGTTATGCATATTTAGGTTATGTCTGAAAGTTTATTTTTTGGTCAGAAATAGTCCGTCTTGAAGCATACATGCCTTTTTTGTTTGATTTTATTTATGTCTGCCAGAGAATACTAACACAGTAACACTAATAAAAATCGGCAATGAAATTTTTCAAAGCTTTTTGTCTCAATGACACAGCGCTTGTTTTTGGATGAATACGCACACAAAAACATTCACTAATCGTGCTAATTCATTTTAGCACACGCGCTTGAATTGAATTAAGTAGTACCTATAAGACGCTCTCGCTCGCTCTTCGCCTGGACAACGTCAACCGATAAAATGCTTCTTGTAGTCAACCGATGTTATCGTATAGCAATCGATATTATTCGAATAAGGTTCAGTAATAAGGGTATTCCCTAAACGCCGTTTAGTAAACTGCGGCAAAGTAGTTGCTGATATTGACCAAAAGATATTTACCATTTTTATCGCTTAGGCAATACCCAAAATGAATCAAAGTCGTAAGAGCTGTTATTAAATACTTTTGCTGAAAGTCAAAGTTCCCTCAAAACGTCGATTAAACTCAGGTTGAGTTTGAAGCTAAAATCTATTTGTTTACATAATGTATGTAAACTCTTCTCTTCTCTTCCCAAAGAGTCCATCCTTTCGAAACGGTTGGGATTTTTGACATATGTGAAACTCCAATTCCCACAGACCAACATCCATCCACCATACGATAACAGCTGAACTGAAACCTGCCTAATCATTCTAGTCTGTTGCATTTCGCACAAAATTTGAAATAAAAACAACAGCGCTATAAATGAGACAATCAAGTCGGACTAATTGTCTGAAGATTTTGCCAGCCTGCAGAAAAAATAAAAACAGCTATTTCCCAATATTGTCTAAATGGTAACCAATCAAGTTCATTAAATATAAATATATTTGTTTTTGGTTTAATTATAATTTTATATTTCATCTTATTATCAATATCAATGATGGCAGACGGCATTAGTAACATAAGGATCATTGAAATCTTTTGACCACCATTTAATAAATCCAAGCACTCCTCTGGCTTTATCAACCATGGACGAAATGTAATTAGAAAATTTTAGTGTGTTCTGTCTTCCCACAGAGATCCATCCGTTCCGAAAATTCCCAGTTAGTTCCCCGACCGAATTTGACGGACTTTTTTATGCGATAGTTAGACGATGTTTTTTCGGTACAACTCTGAGTTCTTCTTTATGACAATAAAAATTGAAACATTCACTACGAAAATTAAAAAATAATGGCGCATTTCTTTCTTTTGAAAAAGGAAAAAATGCTGCTTATACTTAATCATTTATTAATTAAGCCTAGTATCCAGATTGACGGAAACCGTACGCCAGTCATGAGAGAGAGAGCGAGAGGCAAACAACTGGCGTTCACTTTTCGTCGGGCCTTTTTTAAACTAAAAAAAAACTCGCAAAAGTCGATTGCAGGAGTTTACATGTGAGGACAAAATAACATTAATACTATCTGGGGTGCCTCTTGTCAGAGCAAAATGTTTTTTAGGTCCAGAATGTACGAAAAAACACAATAAAAGTGCAGCTATGAACTTTAAACTAGCAAATAATTATCAGTAAATTAAAAAAAACAACTGTTAAATTTAAATTGTATTGTTTTTTAATATCTTTGTACAGCGGCAGACTTGTCTTGCCAAGGTATTTGATAATATCTTTTAAAGGCTCTTTCCCGCAAATACGATATTTGAATTTTAACTGCTTGTCAACAAACCCAGCTGATTAACAGTACGACCGTAGCACGCTTAAATCTGATGAACTCTCGAAACTTTGGTAACACTGGAAAGATTAAAGTTTTTACGGTAGCGTAATCGTTTACCGATCTGGATACTAGGCTTTACTGCTTAATGTGGCGGCATTAAGAGTTGCTCCACTCTCCACGCTCAGTGTAAGTGACGTCTGTTTGAAAACTACTCTTGAAAGCCCTTTATCACAAATGTAGTGAGCTCTAGAATGTTAGTTATTGTGAATCTACGTTTAATAAATCCGTGTTGACACGGAGAAAGGACTGATCTCCAAAATTGCTGCAAATGAGGAGTAATTTTTTCAAAAAGTTTAGGAATAGCTGATAACTTAGAAATACCTCTATAGTTAATGGCTTCTAACTTGTTACCTTTTTTTAAAGGAGGAATAAAAATTGATTCCTTACAAAAAATGAGGAATTGGGAAGTTTCTAGAGATAATGTGAAGAACTTGTAAAGAGGTTTGCACAGAGCCTTAGCGCAATACCTAAGCACTCTCCCAGGAATACCTTCGGCCCTGGCGAATAAGCAGGCTTTATACGAAGAAGATCCAAACGAAGAAAGTGAAAAATTAGATAGTTTTCTAATTTATTCAAACCGAAAAACTGCGGTGGCTAAAATTATTAATAGAGAAAATAAACGAAAACGAAAAAAGGTGTCGAAAGATGTCGAATCAATTTCAACGAATGCCTATGCTATATTTCGACAAAGTACTTAGAGCCTAGCTTAACGAAGGTTGACGAAGACGGGGCGACTTCGCCGAGAGCGAAAGAGAGCCTTATTGTGCTCCCGCCTTGACCTCGGCTACGAGGACGAGATCTCCCTCGCTGATGTTGGGCTGCTGCTGGTGCCATTTGCTCCGAATTTGGAGGCCCAGGACATATTCCCGGGACCATCGCCGCCAGAACATTTGCCTGACTGACGAGACAAGCCTCCATCGCCGCAAGCAGTTGAGACCCTCCTGGTCCGATGTTCGGAGTGGCGAGTAGCGGCCCGCCTGTCAGTAGGTGCCCGGGAGTCAGCGCCTCTCCGTCGCTTGGGTCGCTGCTGATTGCTCCGAGCGGCCGGGAGTTCATCACTGCGTCGATTCCCACGAGGACTGTCCCCAGCTCTTCGCATCCGCTTTTTGATGCGAATTCGCGTATCGCGTCGGCTTCGTCCTCTATCCTCTCTCGAAGGGCCCGGAAGTTGCGACTCGCTTTGAAAAGCCAATAAAAAGGAATCTGTGGTTAAATCTGAAACAACTTCTAGATGAACCGCTTTGGACGCAAAACAAACCAAGAGCGCAATGTAGGACTTATACGGAGGCGTACCACGAATTTTCAATGTCGAATAGACAGGGCCACAAAAATCAACGCCACATATAGCAAATGGGCGGAGAGCACGGAGACGATCTGCGGGTAAATTTCCCATAATTTGTGTCATTAGTCGAGCTTTACACTTAAAGCAGCGTATGCATGATCGAACTATCTGACTGCAGACCTCCTGAGCGTTTACGATCCAAATACGCGGTCGAAGGAGACTCACAAGGGCTCGTGGACCAACATGAAAATTGGAATGGTGAAGATACAACAATAGAAACCTGGCATTGTATGATATAGGAGCATTAGCTAGTCGCCCCCCAACTCGCAACAAAGAAAAGTGACACCAAGTCCCCTTGTCTTCATGGATGAATGGATTCAATCGCTGAAGACTTGGGTCAACTCTGGATCTTTTACGAACTTTTTCTTTTTCTTCATGATACTCATGCTTCTGTAATATCTCGACAATTTTTAGAAAAGCTTCATTATATTCAGTCGGCGACAAAGTTTTTTCAAATACCATACTTTTGTCTTTGCATTATAAAGCGGAACATATAAACGAATAACCGAAGCAGTTTAAGGTGTGACGAAAATCCCTCGATGACATCTACCAAATCCAAATTTCTTACAGCAGCGGTCAGTCCGACCGCATTCTTCCCCGATTCTTTTAGTATGACTTCTTCATCTAGGTCAAAGTGTGCATTTTGGGGCCAGTTTGCATCTTCCTCTTTTAAAAACGCAGGCCCTGTAAACCACATTTACTGTATGATTTCGTCGACGTCACAACCTCTTGATACAATATGTGCTGGGTTCTGTTTCGTTGGAACATGCCGCCATGTAGCTTCACCTGACCACTCTTGAATCTCCGCAACTCTATTCGACACGAATATGGATAATGAAGATGGATGAGACCGGATCCAATGAAGCGTAACTTCAAAATCCGACCAATAAACAATTCGTTCGATAGGTACCTTTAATAGGGGCTTGATTCTGTGGCAGAGATCTGCGAGAAGGTATGCGGCACATAACTCAAGCCTTGGGAATGTCTTAGTCTTGAGCGGCGCTACTTCAGACTTTGAAGTCAACAGTGATATTTTATAACCTTCTGCAATTTTGCTACGAATGTAGACGCAAGCTTCATAAGCTCTTAAGGATGCGTCGGCAAAGGCATGTAATTGGAGCGGTGACATCGGATCGGTATGCACAAACCGGGGAATAGATATTTCCTCTAATTTAGACAAAGTCATTTTTATCATATTCCAAGCTGTTTCCAAATGAATAGGAATCGACTCAGCCCAATCTGACTTATTTAGCCAAAGTTCCTGCAATAGGATCTTTCCTCTAATTACAATAGGACTTAATAAGCCGAGGGGGTCAAACAGCTTCGATGTCACCGATAGTATGTTCCGTTTTGTCGCTCGGAGACCCATGACAGCAGTGTCAATTTGGAACTTGAAGGCATCTTCGTTAGGCAACCACGATATTCCTAACTCTGAGTCCGAGATGGGTATGGATTTAATTGTGCTCTCAGATGCGGTAACGTCAGGTGAGTTTGAAACTTTGTCAATTCAAAACCTGCAATTTGAAGAACCTGAGATACTTCAGACTTAATAGTCTTTAACTCCTCTACGCATGCAGCACCAGTCAACATATCATCGACATAAAAGTCGGATCCAGTAACCTTAGCAGCTCTAGGAAAAGAAAGTTTAACAGACTCACTTAACCTTTTTAAACACCGAATAGCCAAAAACGGGGCTGGTCCAGTACCATATGTTACGGTGTTGAGCTTGTATAATCTCAAGGTCTCAGAGGGGTCTCTTCTCCACACTATAAGTTGAAACTGCCTATCTGCTTCATTCACGATCACTTGGCGATATATTTTCTTTACATCGGCGGTCAGGGCGAACCTATGCAGCCGGAAGCGCAGTAACGTTGAGTACAACTCATCTTGGCCCAACCATCAAAATGTCATCTAAAGACTTCTGAGTTGACGATTTACAAGACGCATCGAAAACGACACGTAACTTGGTTGACGTACTTTGGGGTCTCAGAACACATTGATGTGGGATAACATAATGTGGAGCAGAAGGAAGTTTATCTGTATGAGACATATGACTTAAGGAAAGGTACTCCTTAATAAATTCTAGGTACTTTTTCTTCATCTCAGGGTCTCGAGACAGCCTTCTTTCAAGCGACAAAAACCGCCGTTTTGCAACTTCAAAAGAGTTGCCTAACTCATTTGGAGCCGATTTAAACGGCAGTCTTACTTTTAACCGACCTGATGGCAAAACCTGAGTAGTCTTCCGGTTGCGTTCTTCACATAACTTTTGCTCAGGTGACAGAATTCTCTTTATAGATGGCATTTCTTCCAGTGACCAAAACTTCTGTAAAGTGCTGTCAATAGACACTAAAACCTCTTCACTACAACTGAAACTTGTTACAACTTCTGTATGGGAAGATGCCTTATATCTACCCGATACATCCCAGCCGAAGAGGGTTTTCTGCAGAGTTGGAAAGTCAGGACCTTGTCTAATTTGTCCAACAGCTAATAATTCGAAAAATGTTTCTGCTCCTATTAACATATCTATTCTTTTTGCTTGTAGACTTAGGGGTCTGCTAGTGGTAGGTTCTTTGGAATTTTCCAGTCATTGATATTGACCGACTGGCCAGGATGATATCCTGATATTGATTTCAAAATTCAAAAATCGAAAGAGAACTCACTACCATTTATACGCGACTTCACCATTGTGTGTACCCTTTTCTTAACTTGAGAATTGCACTCGCCAATACCAATTAAGTTAATACACGACTCCTCTTTACGGATCTGTTAGCGGTGAGCAAGGTCCTCTGTTATAAAATTCGTTTGGGACCCAGAGTCAAGAAGTGCTCGGGCCCAAATATATTCACCGTTTTTAGTTCTTACATTTACGATCGACGTGGCTAAAATCACTCTGTCCAATGATGTCGCATGCATAACATGTGATGTGGAAGGCTGATCTTGATTTAAAGAGGGAGAAAGAATCTCTTGGGGTGGTGGCAACGCTAAACTATTTTCGGACACTGTATATCTATGCAGTAAAAGGTGATGCGAGCGGCCACAAACTCGACAATTATTAAATTTGCATTTCGAAACAGTGTGACTCTTTCGCATACAATTAATGCATAAGGAAGCTGATTTTGCAAAGTCGCTAGGATATGGTCTCCTGCATTGCAATAGCTACAACTTTGTTGGGATTTACTGTTGGACGAAGAACAAGAAAATTAGCTACGATTATGTAGCTTGCTCGACATAACTTTATCTTGCTTTGGTTTCGTCGATTCTTCAGCGGATAAATACTGGTATCGGCGGTTTAACATTTTTTTAAAATCGGACCAAAGCGGTAACCTTTCATAATCTAATTGCTCTTCCCATTTCAGTTTGGTCACTGGGTCTACTCTGTTCAAAACAAGATAGATTAACATTGCATTTGAAATCTTGGGTCGTCTCCTATCGATAACAAAGAACCCTATATAGATGATACGGTGTCGATAATATTTGTTAAAGACGACGCTGACTGTTGCGTTATTTTCGGAAGACTAAACAATGTTGAAATATTATTCAAAAAAATTAAACATTCGTTATCATACACTTTTTTCAGGCTGATCATAGCCTTTTCAAAATTGCTCTCGGTGACTTGGTAGGCCTTTATAGTTCCCAAAGCTTCACCAGAAAGACAAGAAATTAAGTGATTGAATTTTTCAATAACGGGAATGCTGTCGTCTTGATGAACAAGAGTTTCGAAAAGGCTAATGAAATTCTTAAACTCCAAATATTTACCGCTGAATTTCGGCAATGCCAAATTTGGAAGTCGAGCTCGAGTTGGGGCTACAGAAGCTGATCCAATTATTTTGGTTTCGCTTGCCGTCTTCAAGGCTGAGATAAGCGACATTATTTTTGCCTTGGTTATTATTGAAAGCTCTCTCTCATCTAAATCTTCGATCTGTTCTTGTATTTGAGTTGCCTTAATAATTGAAGCATTTAAAATCTCTAGCCGACAATTTAGTTCTACTTCTTGAATCGGAATCTGGCCGTCTTCTATTCGATCATTTAATCAGCGGATGCTCATCCTTGGTTTTTTGAGCTTAATCTTAAGATCCGCAAGAAGTTCAAGAGATTTTGGCTTATCTGAACTCATTTTAATTTATTTTTATATAAGCCACGAAAATAAATAAATAAATATATATATATATATAAATAAATTATTTATTCCAAGAATTATTTTGGTAATTATCCACAACTTAAACGACGAAAAAAATATATTAAATTGAATATCGAGCCACGAGGTATTAAAATTAATAGTGGTTGCAAATGACGGCAAAAACCGGTATACCCGTCCGAACGCAGGGTAGCGCATCACTTTGATCGTCAGCGCGCCAAACCGAAAGTCCAACAACAATTACAACGTTGCTAACGGCGGACAAGCGAAAGCGATAAAGGAAAACGAACAAGAGAGGTCGCTATGGTCGGGTGCCCCGACTATCAGATACCCGTTACTCAGGTAAAGGAAGTGCGAGGGAGATGGAGATAGAAACTTTGATCACGCATAACTTTTTAACGAATGGTCCGATTTGAAAAATTTCTTTTACATTTCGATAGGTATTGATAAACACAATAAAACTGCATTTTTACTTTTCCGAAATATTAAAATTTTTAAAATCGTATATAAGCGAAAAAAAGTTCACCACTGCAGCTGCTTGTATATGAGGGCTTATGTATTGGTTATGTATAGCGGCTGGGATGATTTTAGCAACTATTAATTTTCAAGTTTCAATAAATAAATTGGGGGCGAAAGTGATTGCAATAATATAACACAATTAAAGGTTGCATCCAACGGCGGTTCAAATAGGTTATATAATGTGTATGTGTATATGTATGTGTATATAATAAATTTTAATATAACTGTTATTTTATTTATTATAAATAAATGCATGCAGAACTAGCTCTACTATATCGATACGTCTGTGCCAAGAATTGAAAGCGAGGTGCAATTTTTCAGCACAAGACAATAAACAATAAAATTGTTTTTCTTATAAACTCAAGCTTTCAATTTATGCACAAATACCTCAGGTTCTGCGTTAGGGTCTTTCACTCCGGCTGCCACTTTCCTTTTGCAAATTGAGCAGTTTTTCGCGCGGAGTCCCACGGCCCACTTACCCGCCCAACCGACCGAGGGGCGCAGCCGTGTATCGTACGGCACGATTCGCGTTAAGATAGACGCGAGATAGGAAAATAAAGGTAAAGGTCCGGGGAAAAAAGTAATAGTTAGATCAATCTTGTGCCAATGAAGCAAGTATCAATCGTTTTAGGAGCGGCAGAGAGTCAAGATTTGATATTACAGGAAAAAGTCTATTATAGTCAGAACATAATACTCTGAAAGGCTCATGCAAGGCATAGTTAGATCTACAATGATTTAAAATTAGGGGAAAATAATTTCTAGTTAATCTAGGTGGCACAGAAAAGTTTAGCCGACTTAACTAGTCGGGGCAGTCAATATGACCATGTATAAGGTTATAAATAAAGATAGTACCAAGCATCGTTCTACGGTTGGCTAGGGATGGTAAATTAATCAAAAGAAGTCTACTAGAATAAGAAGGTAAGATAAGATTTGCATCCCAGTTTAGGCGCCGTAAAGCAAAAAGAAGGAAGTTTTTTTGTACAGATTCAATACGACCAATATGTATTCCGTATTGTAGACTCCAGACGGGAGACCCATACTCCAGAATCGGACGGACTAGCGAAATAAATAAAGTTTTAGTCAAATAAGGATCATCGAATTCTTTTGACCTTTTTATAAATTCAAGCACTCCTCTGGCTTTATTAACCATGGACGAAATGTGATTAGAAAATTTTAGTTTAGGGTCCAAGAGAACGCCAAGATCGTTTACAAGAGTTATTCTATCCAAAGAGCTGCCACTTATCGTGTAAGTCGCATATATCGGATTGGCCCGATAAAAAGTCATCAGCTTGCACTTGGAACCGTTTAAATTTAGTAAATTATCTCGGCACCAGTTTTGAAAATTATCTAGATCGGATTGCAAGTTTAAATGGCAGGAAATGTCCTTATATTGCAGGCACAACTTAACATCATCTGCGTACATAAGTACGCGAGAATGACTTATAATTGAGGGAAGATCGTTAATAAATAATGTAAAAAGTAACAGACCCAGGTGGCTCCCTTGTGGGACACCGGAGGTAACACGGAAAATTTCAGAAATTGAATTTTTAAAAAGGACCCTTTGTGACCTGCCATTTAGATAACTTGAAATCCATTTAAGCAGATCAACTGGAAAACCTAAAAGGTCAAGTTTTTGAATGAGAAGTAAGTGATATACAGAGTCAAATGCTTTACTAAAGTCAGTGTAAATGACGTCTGTTTGAAAACTATTATTGAAGCCTTTTATCACAAATGAAGTGAGCTCTAGAAGGTTTGTGATTGTGGATCTACGTTTTATAAATCCGTGTTGACACGGAGAAATAATTGATCTGCAAAGGTGCTGCAAATGAGGAGTAATAATTTTTTCAAAAAGCTTAGGAATAGCTGACAACTTAGAAATACCTCTGTAGTTACTGGCTTCTAACTTGTTACCTTTTTTGAAAAGAGGAATAACAAATGATTCCTTCCAAATATTTGGGAATTGGGAAGTTTCTAGAGATAAGGTAAACAACTTGTGAAGAGGTTTGCACAGGGCCTTAGCGCAATACCTAAGCACGCACCCAGGAATACCATCGGGCCCTGGCGAATAAACAGGCTTAATACGAAGAAGATCCAAAAGAAGAGAGCTTTCTGTTAAAGTGGGACAGAATATGAGGTTTGACTTGGACATGGTGTAAGAATAAGGCTGTGATGAATAATCTAAAGTAGAGTAAGTCGTTTGAAAAAATTGGGCAAATAAATCGGCTATTGCCTGATCAGTGGTTGCCGTCATGTTTTCGAACGACAGCGAGGAAGGAAAAGAATTAGATTTACGCTTGGTGTTAACAAAATTATAAAACTGTTTCGGGTCCTGAGAGAACTGGACCTTACAACGGTTTAAGTAACTATTATAACACTGAGCATTAAGCACGGTAAATCTTGACCGAGCACTTAAATATCTAGTAAAAACAGATTGAGAACCGGTATTTTTATATTTCCTAAAAAGTCTGGACTTTACATTTCTTAAGTGTGTCAACTCTTTGCTAAACCAAGGTGATTTATTGGAAGTTGACGGATAGTACCACGGAACGCAGGAATTAAAAAATGAGTTTATTGCAGTGTAAAAAACATTAACTGCATCGGACATATTAATGCATAAGTAAAGATCAGACCAATTAAAGCCAGAAATAAAATTATTTAGCCTCAGAAAGTCTGCCTTGCGAAAACAATGCATTCGTTTGGATTTTTCTGATTTTTCTTCTATAACGCTAGCCGTATCAAACGAAAGTTCGATTGTTGGATGATATGGATCTTCAGGTTGCGTGAGTGGTGCTACTCTGGACAGAAACACACCTTCAGGATTTGATACAAAACACAAATCAAGTAGGCGACCTAATGAATTTCGAACATGGTTTACTTGAGATAGAGATATGTCAAGCAGGCCATCAATAAAATCATGCTGTGCTATAGGTAGTAAGACATTCGATCCATCCTCAGTGGACCAAGTAACTCCAGGTATATTAAAATCACCTAAAACTATCAACTGATCCCTATCGGAAAGCTTATTAGCAACGGACTTAATAAAGGATAGGTGATTTAAATAATCAGGAAGTTCAGACAACGGCGGAATATATGAGCAAGTTATGTATATAAAGTTACCAGGAAGCGATAACTTTACACAAATAAATTCAATGGTATTGAATTCATCAAAAAATAACTCCTCAGACGGGAAGTTTGAATCAACTCCAATTAAGACTCCACCTCCCCGTCTAGAGGGACGGTCATACCTATATATTGTGTACTTACCTGGAAAAACTTCGGAGCTAAAGATCTCCGGCTTTAACCAGATTTCTGTGAACACAATAATATGAGATGCAAAGGAAAGGCTATAACAAAACAATTTAGTGAGTTTGCTACGCAAACCTCTTGCATTCTGATAGGAAAGAAGGAGGTTAGAAGTTAGTTTTTTGAAATTGGTACACTGGTTTGGCCTCGACTAGGAAGTTTTACTCCCACGGGCCCCTTCTTCTTTATCTTAGCCTCGAACTCTTTTACAACCATATTATCCGGCCAAAATTCGCCCGAGCATATGGCTTCAAAAAGCTCGTTAGGGACAGTTATCTTGAAAGATGAAATGTCTCTAGCATAAGAAAACTTAAACTTTTCCACCTTTACACTATTACAATCGGCTTTAGTTTTGTCTTGTATATAAGACAATACATCAGAAGATGTTTGATCAGGGGAAAGCCGAGAAACGAAAATTAGTTTCTTTAGTGGAACCACTGTAAGGGATTTTGGTGGAGCAGACATTGTTTCTGCAAAACCAACTTGAGCCGGTTGTCCGGACTCAGTAGTCCCTTGTGGTGGTGATGCTACATTCTGAGAGATAAGTGGATCCACTAATTGTGAAACCACTCCGGACAAATCGGAATTCTTAGAAGTCCCTGGTTGCATGCATTCTGTAACGGATTGTTCGGATACCGAATCTTTTTTAGCTGCTGATCTTAGCAACATTTGAGGGTTTGCTGAAATCAGCTGCTGATCCGCCGGAATGCTCTGTTGTTCTTTTGATTTCGGTTGCGGGGTGTTCCCCTTTTGCACCTTACCACCAGCGGCCTTTTTGGGACTCTTCTAATAGCTTACGACTATTAAACTGCGAGTCCAGCGCAGATAGGAGATCATCAGCTCGGCGAAAACTATCTCTAGCCACTCCGAAACAGCTAATCAGTCCCATCAGGCCGCCTTTAGTTTGGCGCATGAACGATTTCATCTCGTTCGCAACCTCGACACAAGCGTCACAACAAAGCTGCAAATTGGGCCCCTTTGAAAGGTCATCACTTGTCCGGCCAGTAAAACCGGCGCACTTGGTGTGCACCATATTTTCACACAGCCAGCAAGTCATATTAGACTGGTCAGCCCTGATTACGAGGCTGCATTTTTTGCAGAAGCAGACTAAATTTTTATTATTCATTTTATTTATTTACCACTGTACCAAGAAAGCGAAATTGAAATTTATAAGCGAGCAGTTATAAGTACCGCAAGAGCGCAGAAACTGCACGCTTAGAACTTTCAAAAGCAAAGAGAGCAAGAGAGCGGGAGTGTAAATAAGTTGAAGTGCATGCACAAAAGAGAAACGGCGGGGATATAGAAAAAGAAAACACAGATAAGAATTACGAAAAAACTAAAACAATTAATTAGTATTAAATACAAAGTGCACTCGCGAAGCGAACGGAGTTTAAATTTATGTTTAAATAAACCGGAAGCGAATTAGAATTGTTTTGATAAAACCCACCGATGGGAATAAACGAAAACAAAATGCAAAATTCGAAGCGCAGAAAAAAAACACGACCGTTCACTTTGAAAGTCAAAGACGCAGGGCATCCCTCTGTGGCGAACAGGGTATTTCGCGACCGGCACGAGACTTTAAGTAGGAGCTGCTGTATATTTTTTCTATCCACACCAACATGCCGCGGGCAACAATAAAGCACTATGTAATTTGAGTGCTTTGACCTGCACTTGCACTTGCACTTTATATTTTTATTTTATGTGTCACTAAATGTGTCACAACCAAAAATAAATATTAATAATTTTAACGTCCACCCGGGGGCGCCATGAAAAATTAGATAGTTTTCTAATTTAATCAAACCGAAAAACTGCGGTGGCTAAAATTATTAATAGCGAAAATAAACGAAAACGAAAAAAGGTGTTGACGGCTGAAATCAATTTCAACGAATGTCTATGCTATATTTCGACAAAGTACTTAGAGCCTAGCTTAACGAAGGTTGGCGAAGACGGGGCGACTTCGCCGAGAGCGAGAGAGAACTTTATTGTGCTCCCGCCTTCGCCCTAAACTAACTTAAGCTAAACTTCAAGTTTTTACAATTCCATAACAAATTCAAATTTGAACCAACAGAAAGTTTTCTGTTAAAGTGGGACAGAATATGAGGTTTGACTTGGACATGGTGTAAGAATAAGGCTGTGATGAATAATCTAAAGTAGAGTAAGTCGTTTTGAAAAAATTGGGCAACTAAATCGGCTGTTGCCTGTGGTTGCCGTCATGTTTTCGAACGACAGCGAGGAAGGATAAGAATAAGATTTACGCTTGGTGTTAACGAAGTTATAAAACTGTTCCGGGTCGTGAGAGAACTGGACTTCACAACGGTTTAAGTAACTATTATAACATTGAGCATTATCCACAGTAAATCTTGACCGAGCACTTAAATATCTAGTAAAAACCGATTGAGAACTGGTATTTTTATATTTCCTAAAAAGTCTGGAATTTAAATTTCTTAAGTGTGTCAACTCTTTGCTAAACCAAGATAATTTATTGGAAATTGACGGAACACATGAGTTTATTCCAGTGTAAAAAACAATAACTGCATCAGACATATTATTGCAGTAAGTAAAGATCAAACCAATTAAAGCGAGAAATAAAATTATTTAGCCTCAGAAAGTCTGCCTTGCGAAAACAATGTATTCGTTTGGTTGATTTTTCTGATTTTTCTTCTACAACTCTACCCGTGTCAATTGTAAGTTCGATTGTACGGTGACATGGACCTTCAGGTTGCGTGAGTGGAGCTACTCTGGACTGAAACACACCTTCAGGATTTGATACAAGAGACAAATCAAGTAGGCGACCTAGTGAATTTCGAACATGGTTTACTTGAGATAAAGATATGTCAAGCAGGCCGTCAATAAAATCATGCTGTGCTATAGGTAGTAAGACATTCGATCCATCCTCATGGACCAAGTATCTCCAAGTATATTAAAATCACCTAGAACTACCAACTGATCCCTATCGGAAAGCTTAATAATGAAAAGGTGATTTAAATAATCAGGAAGTTCAGACAACTGCGGAATATATGAGCAAGTTATGTATATAGAGTTACCAGGAAGCGATAGCCTTACACAAATAAATTCAATGGTATTGAATTTCTCAAAAAATACAAGAGGTTTAAATCAACTCCAATTAAGACTCCACATCCCCGTCTAGAGGGACGGTCATAACTATATATTGTCTACCTACCTGGAATAACTTCCGAGCTAAATATATCCGGTATTAACCAGGTTTCTGTAAACACAATAATATGAGATGCAAAGGAAAGGCTATAACAAAACAATTTAGTGAGCTTGCTACGCAAGCCTCTTGCATTCTGATAGGAAAGAAGGAGCTTAGAAGTTAGTTTTTTGAAATAGGAACACTGGTTTGGCCTCGACTAGGAGGTTTTACTCCCACGGGCCCCTTCTTTTTTATCTTAGAATCGAACTCTTTTACAACCATATTATCTGGCCAAAAGTCGCTCGAGCATATGGCTTCAAAAAGCTCTTTAGGGACAGTTATCTTGAAAGATGTCTCTAGCATAAGAAAACTTAAACTTTTCCACCCTTACACTATTAGAAACCACTTTAGTTTTGGTTTTTATACCCTTGCAGAGGGTATTATAATTTTGGTCAAAAGTGTGCAACGCAGTGAAGGAGACATCTCCGACCATATAAAGTATATATATTCTTGATCAGGATCACCTCCTGAGTTGATATAGCCATGTCCTTCTGTCCGTCTGTCTGTCCCTCTGTCTGTTTCTACGCGAACTAGTCTCTCAGTTTTAAAGCCATCGAATTGAAACTTTGCACACACCTTTCTTTCCTTTGCACGCAGTATATATGTCGGAACGGCCGGGATCGTCCGACTATATCCTATAGCTGCCATATAACTGGTTGATCGGAAATGCCATAACTTTGGTGTTTGTAAAGTTAGGAAGCTGGGATTTCCTATGGGTTTTATATTTGGCCAATCAATCCGACCTACCAAATTTCATAAGGATTGGCCGACTATATTCTATAGCTGCCATATAACTGAACGGTTGGAAATGCCATAACTTTGGTGTTTTTAAAGTTAGGAAGTTGGGATTTTTTATGAGTATTAAGAATGCATCATATGAATAATTTTGGAGAATATAATTTACAGAGTATTCTGCAAGGGTATATCAACTTCGGCTCCGCCCGAAGTTAGCTTTCCTTTCTTGTTTGTATATAAGATAATACATCAGAAGATGTTTGATCAGGGGATAGCCGAGAAACGAAAATTTGTTTCTTTAGTGGAACCACTGAAAGGGATTTTGGTGGAGCAGACATTGTTTCTGCAAAACCAACTTGAGTCGTTTATCCGGACTCAGTAGTCCCTTGTGTAGATGGATTCAGTAATTGTAAAACCACTACGGACAAAGCGGAATTCTTAGAAGTCCCTGGTTCCATGCATTCTGCTACGGATTGTTCGGATACCGAATCTTTTGTATCTGCTGATCTTAGAAACATTTGAGGATTTCTAATAGCTTACGACTTTTAATCTGAGAATCCAGAGCAGAGAGGAGATCATCAGCTCGGCGAAATCTATCTCTAGCAACTCCGAAACAGCTAATCAGCCCCATCAATCAGCCTTTAGTTTGGCGATTTCATCTCGTTCGCAACCTCAACACAAGCATCAAAACAGAACTGCAAATTGGGCCCCTTTGAAAGGGCATCACTTGTCCGGCCAGTAAAACCGGCGCTCTTGGTGTGCACCATATTTTCACACAGCCAGCAAGCCAAATTATAATTACTCATTCTACCTATTGGAACTACAGTACCAAGAAAACGAATTGAAATTTATAAGCGAGCAGTTATAAGTACCGCAAGAGCGCAGAGACTGCGCAAGTTACCGCCTCAGCACTTTCCCTCGGCGGTCCCCCACCTAAACCCCTCCGGTTGACAAGCAGCTAGAAACCAAACACTTTATTGGCAACTAAGTTGCCAACCAAACAAACATCGCGGCCACTGCTGAGTCCAAGCCCCATATATGCATCCGGTCCAATTACAAATCCATTCCGCTAGGTCAGCACATTGTACGTAAACATTAAGCTTTGAACAAAGAATTATAAAATAAAGAATTCATTCCGATTTTCAACTCAAAACCAGCAACTACAAACATTTATTTGGTCGGGTTATACCCCGGGACATTTATTGAAGAACCTACTTAAGTTAAGTGGCGCAGTCGGCAGACCTCCGGCTAAAGGACAGATTCTATCCAAGAAACTCAAGGAAGGATCTGTGACGGCGGAGGATGACAGGAATTTGCAACACTATAATTATCCTTATATTGTAAGAGAGAGTAGAGTGAAGGTGAAAATAACGATGCTAATATTCGAAGATAGGCAGTGAAGTTCAAAAAGTAATGGAAATCAAGTGCGAGATTTTTTTTAATTTGGTTAAAATAAATTGCCGATGTCTGACGTCGGTGGACGGTTCGAGGTTGTGTCGAGCAGGTCGATCGAGCGGTCGGTTGCCGTCGGCTCGGCAAAAAGTTGCGGTTGGCAATGGATCGGTACGACAAAAGAGCGTCGGACGGCGCCGGTAGACGGTCGGGGTGCCGAGTGTTTGGTGCTGCACAGAGCGGGTCGACCAAGCGGACGGTTGCCGTCGAGGCGGCAAACGGTTGCCGTTGTCGTTGGTTCGATGCACACCGAGCGGCTCGGTAGACTAAAGATTGTGTTCGTCGTTGGCGGTCGGGGGCGTTGTGAATAGTTCGACGTCGAGCCGAGTGGCGGCAGAAGGCAACCTAGTACAGTGGGTCAAGTTATGTCAGAAAGGAGAAATTGGCTCGATCGGATCAAAGACAGAATAAAAATAAGAAGTATTATCAAGTATTATTATTAGGCGACGAACTGTAATGCACAGGGCGAAGCTTAGCTATCCCATGCTATGCAACAGGTTGAAAATAATTAAATAAATAAATTGTTAAGGTCCAGTCACAGTACACAGGGCGAAGCTTAGCATGGGATGGCTGCAACAAGTTGGAAATAAATAAATAAATAAATTGTTAAGGTCCATGCAGACGTATTAGGCAGCGAACTGTAATGCACAGGGCAATGCTTAGCGTGGGGGATCGTAAACAATTAAAAAGTGGCAAAGAATACCCATAGAGCAATGACTGTCCGCAAATGGTTGTGAAGCTGTATCGCACAGTGAAGAAAGGCAGAAAAAACAAAAAAAAATGAAATTAAATTAAAAAAAAAGTAAACAAAATAAAAATTATTACGATCCATTTTACCATTTTATCCAAGTATGACACAAATTACTTATTCAAATTAATTCACAGAACTCCATTTCAACACGGAAACTCGAGACCCAAAAACACTAATTACAGAAGAACACGACTAAATAACTAACTCACATAAATTAAGTTTAAGCAACAAACATACATACCATACATACTTATTAAGTAAGAATTTGAAACAAGCTCAGAGAAGAGGTAGACAATCAAGGAAATTATAAGCAACATACATACCATACATACTTAAGAAGTAAAAATTTGAAAAAAAACCCAAGAAAGGAGGTAGACAGTAATAAAATAAAAATAGCCAAGAAAATTACTACAACAGCTAGTTCAAGAGTTGGAATGACAGAAGAAAGCATGGCAACACAAATGGCAACAACGAGTGTATTAGAGGCCATCAAGGTAATAGACCTGGTGGAAATTATTCCAAAATACGAAGGAGACTCTGGTAAATTAGATGGTTTTATAGGAGCAGTGGAGCAGGCCTGATCAAAGGAGAGGAAAGATCGAATGTAGGGGTAATAGCTCTTAGAGCGGTGAGGAGTAAGATTGTAGGAGAGGCGGATAAGGCCCTCGACTTAGACGAATCAGAACTCAATTGGGATCAGATTAAGAAGGTACTAGTTACACATTTCAAGGATAAGAGATCCGAACAGGACCTTATTATGGAGCTGACCCATATTAAGGAGAAAAAGCTAGAATTAGAAGCACTGTATACAAATGTTATGACCCTTAAGAAAGCCCTGGTGAGTCTGGTCAAGTCCAGCGAACAGGGCATACTATTGAGAAGCGAGAAGATCAAGTGGTATGAGGATATAGCCTTAAACGCCTTTGTTTCAGCCTTAAAGGCTCCTATAGGCGTTACTATTCGAAACATGATACCGAACATAGCAAAGGCTTCTCCTGCAGGGAGAAGAATTTAGGAACCCTAGAAGAAACAGAGTTCGAAGTGAAAGACCAAGAAACGACAGGTTCGCAGGCCAAAGAGGTTAAGGAAGCTCCGAAACAGGAGTTAGGAAAACGGGACAACCCAGTGCCGGAGGCACAGACGGGCCCTTGGTCGCAGTATCGGTGGGCACCATGAATGGATGGCCAGGATTTAGATTGCCATATCCAATAATGGGTAATCCATTCAGGACAGATAACCTTAATCAGACAGAAGCCCCTAATTATGTTAGACCGTACCGTAATTACCATGACAGGAACACGAAGTGGAATTATGACCAAAATAATGGTGACAAGCAGTGGTATGGCAACAGCTATAACAACAGCAAGCCAAGAGAAGGCCAGTTAGCGATCCAAGCAGCTGGAGATGGAGGTAGTGGACAATCAAGAATGTCTAAGAATTCTAATTATTCGGGACAATCATATAACTCAAATTATTCGAGGCAGTCGAATAATTCGACCAACTCCAAGCGGTTATACAATTCGACCAATAATTCAGAGAGAGATGGAAATGGACCATTGACCATTGACGGTCATCTGCATAATATCCAAAACGATGAGGCAAATTTTTGCAATCAGCCTCGAACAACCAACAAAATATTTAGGAGCAAGGACGGGCCACTCCACCCTACCATATGTAATGATCAGGATTACCCCACACAAAACAATAAAATTACTAATTGATACAGGATCCACTTACTTGTTCATTCGTCCCGAATTAGCTCAACCACAGTATGTGAAGGAGCTGCATGACCCAATGGCCATTAAGACAACGGTCTCACACTAACCTCTACTAAACCACAAAATCCATAAAGAAAAAAATCAGAAAATTAATCAAACCAAATGAACAATAATTACAGATGGTCTAGGAGCATGGCCGCAGAAAGGAAACTCGAGATCCGGCCATTGCTAGGGGAAGAACCACTAGCGCAAATAAATCTAGGCGCTGCAAAGATAATACAAACTCATAAAGCATTGGTACACATAGTAAAACAAGAGAGAACGCTATAGTCGGGTGCCACGACTATCAGATACCCGTTACTCAGGTAAAGGGAGTGCGAGGGAGATGGAGATAGAAACTTTGATCACGCATAACTTTTTAACGAATGGTCCGATTTTAAAAATTTCTTCTACATTTCGATAGGTATTGATAAACACAATAAAACTGCATTTTTACTTTTCCGAAATATTTAAATTTTTAAAATCGTATATAAGCGATTTTGGGCGTTAAAGGGCGCGTGGCACCTTTTTGAAACAAACTTGCGCTGCGTAGGAACTCCTAAAATCTACATGCAAAATGTCAATCTTCTAGCTTTTATAGTTTCCGAGATCTCAGCGTTCATACGGACAGACAGACAGATGGACAGACAGACGGACAGACGGACATGGCTATATCGACTCGGCTAGTGACCCTGATCAAGAATATATATACTTTATAGGGTCGGAAACGCTTCCTTCTAGCTGTTACATACTTTTGCACGAATACAATATACCCTTTTACTCTACGAGTAACGGGTATAATTACAAGAATATCAAGAGGCAATAGAACAGTTGGAACGAACACTCACAGAGGTAGTTGAAGACGCGGAAACAAAGGACCTTGTTAAGGTTTTGCAAAACAAATTACAGATGATCAAGAACAGATTTGAGGCAATATGCCCCAGGAAGAGGAAAGCAAGGGGACTAATCAATGGATTAGGATCTGTAGTTAAATCCATAACAGGGAACTTAGCACGGAAGACGCAGAAAGGTTGGAAGAGGAGATAAGAAAAAAGCAAGAAGAGGAAAGGAGATTAAAGGAGAATTTGAGTTCACAAGAGAGGACAGGAGCTAAATTCACGATAATGTTTAAGAACTTGACGAAATAAATAAACGATAAGCAAAGTCGAGTAACGACATTTATTAATAATTACAAAAATGGAATCAGCAAGACGTTTTTAGAAGAAGACAAGAATATTTATAGGATAGAATATATCGATAGAATTGCGATAACAATAGGTATGCTAGGGCTAAATTTGAATGAATTAGCCGAACGTTTATTATTAGCAAAGATTGGGCTAATCTCGAAATTTATTTATGATAAACAAGAAACAGCTAAATGCATAAAAGAGTTGGAGGAGCAAAGAATACAGATTATATCAGAGGAGCATATGTATGAGTATTTGGAGCTAAGAACAATTATTAATAACACAGATATAATTTTCTCGATAAGATTACCAATGTTTAAAAAAAAAGAGTACTACTTACAGAGAATGGTACCCTTACCAATGAATAAAACAGAATTCATAATTGCACCAGAATATGTAGTAAACAGTAAAGAAGAAATGTACAATTATAAAGATAAATGTCAGAAGATAAGGAATTTGTATATTTGTAAGAATGATAAGATTGTAAATCAAATTAATGAAGAATGTCTTAAAAGTCTGATTAGCGGAAAGGAAGCAGATTGTGAAACGAGGGATGCCGGACTCGTAACCAGGATCTTCGAACCAGAGGAGGGCTACATCGCAATTTTCAACGGAGAAAATTTAAAACTGCAAACGGACTGTGGACAGAACAGAACCTTGAATGGGTCAGCAATAATCACATTTAGCGAGTGCAGAGCCATGGTGAAAACGTCCAATATGAGGCGGTAGAGAAACTTGGTACGGCAAAACTAAAACTGGAGATACCACAAATTCCAACCATGAAAAAGAACAGAACAACCCAAGAATTGGGAATCCATGAGCTGAAAATGGAAGATTTGGAAACGAAATTACGGATCAATAGGATACAAACGGGAGCAACAATACACACGACAACGACATACACCATGTTGTCTGTGATACTAATAATAGTATTGGCCGTGGCTTGTTTTTCCAAGCGAACGACCATTTTCACTCGGCGGTCCCCCACCTAAACCCCTCCGGTTGACAAGCAGCTAGAAACCAAACACTTTATTGGCAACTAAGTTGCCAACCAAACAAACATCGCGGCCACTGCTGAGTCCAAGCCCCATATATGCATCCGGTCCAATTACAAATCCATTCCGCTAGGTCAGCACATTGTACGTAAACATTAAGCTTTGAACAAAGAATTATAAAATAAAGAATTCATTCCGATTTTCAACTCAAAACCAGCAACTACAAACATTTATTTGGTCGGGTTATACCCCGGGACATTTATTGAAGAACCTACTTAAGTTAAGTGGCGCAGTCGGCAGACCTCCGGCTAAAGGACAGATTCTATCCAAGAAACTCAAGGAAGGATCTGTGACGGCGGAGGATGACAGGAATTTGCAACACTATAATTATCCTTATATTGTAAGAGAGAGTAGAGTGAAGGTGAAAATAACGATGCTAATATTCGAAGATAGGCAGTGAAGTTCAAAAAGTAATGGAAATCAAGTGCGAGATTTTTTTTTAATTTGGTTAAAATAAATTGCCGATGTCTGACGTCGGTGGACGGTTCGAGGTTGTGTCGAGCAGGTCGATCGAGCGGTCGGTTGCCGTCGGCTCGGCAAAAAGTTGCGGTTGGCAATGGATCGGTACGACAAAAGAGCGTCGGACGGCGCCGGTAGACGGTCGGGGTGCCGAGTGTTTGGTGCTGCACAGAGCGGGTCGACCAAGCGGACGGTTGCCGTCGAGGCGGCAAACGGTTGCCGTTGTCGTTGGTTCGATGCACACCGAGCGGCTCGGTAGACTAAAGATTGTGTTCGTCGTTGGCGGTCGGGGGCGTTGTGAATAGTTCGACGTCGAGCCGAGTGGCGGCAGAAGGCAACCTAGTACAGTGGGTCAAGTTATGTCAGAAAGGAGAAATTGGCTCGATCGGATCAAAGACAGAATAAAAATAAGAAGTATTATCAAGTATTATTATTAGGCGACGAACTGTAATGCACAGGGCGAAGCTTAGCTATCCCATGCTATGCAACAGGTTGAAAATAATTAAATAAATAAATTGTTAAGGTCCAGTCACAGTACACAGGGCGAAGCTTAGCATGGGATGGCTGCAACAAGTTGGAAATAAATAAATAAATAAATTGTTAAGGTCCATGCAGACGTATTAGGCAGCGAACTGTAATGCACAGGGCAATGCTTAGCGTGGGGGATCGTAAACAATTAAAAAGTGGCAAAGAATACCCATAGAGCAATGACTGTCCGCAAATGGTTGTGAAGCTGTATCGCACAGTGAAGAAAGGCAGAAAAAACAAAAAAAAAATGAAATTAAATTAAAAAAAAAGTAAACAAAATAAAAATTATTACGATCCATTTTACCATTTTATCCAAGTATGACACAAATTACTTATTCAAATTAATTCACAGAACTCCATTTCAACACGGAAACTCGAGACCCAAAAACACTAATTACAGAAGAACACGACTAAATAACTAACTCACATAAATTAAGTTTAAGCAACAAACATACATACCATACATACTTATTAAGTAAGAATTTGAAACAAGCTCAGAGAAGAGGTAGACAATCAAGGAAATTATAAGCAACATACATACCATACATACTTAAGAAGTAAAAATTTGAAAAAAAAACTCAGAAAGGAGGTAGACAGTAATAAAATAAAAATAGCCAAGAAAATTACTACAACAGCTAGTTCAAGAGTTGGAATGACAGAAGAAAGCATGGCAACACAAATGGCAACAACGAGTGTATTAGAGGCCATCAAGGTAATAGACCTGGTGGAAATTATTCCAAAATACGAAGGAGACTCTGGTAAATTAGATGGTTTTATAGGAGCAGTGGAGCAGGCCTGATCAAAGGAGAGGAAAGATCGAATGTAGGGGTAATAGCCCTTAGAGCGGTGAGGAGTAAGATTGTAGGAGAGGCGGATAAGGCCCTCGACTTAGACGAATCAGAACTCAATTGGGATCAGATTAAGAAGGTACTAGTTACACATTTCAAGGATAAGAGATCCGAACAGGACCTTATTATGGAGCTGACCCATATTAAGGAGAAAAAGCTAGAATTAGAAGCACTGTATACAAATGTTATGACCCTTAAGAAAGCCCTGGTGAGTCTGCTCAAGTCCAGCGAACAGGGCATACTATTGAGAAGCGAGAAGATCAAGTGGTATGAGGATATAGCCTTAAACGCCTTTGTTTCAGCCTTAAAGGCTCCTATAGGCGTTACTATTCGAAACATGATACCGAACATAGCAAAGGCTTCTCCTGCAGGGAGAAGAATTTAGGAACCCTAGAAGAAACAGAGTTCGAAGTGAAAGACCAAGAAACGACAGGTTCGCAGGCCAAAGAGGTTAAGGAAGCTCCGAAACAGGAGTTAGGAAAACGGGACAACCCAGTGCCGGAGGCACAGACGGGCCCTTGGTCGCAGTATCGGTGGGCACCATGAATGGATGGCCAGGATTTAGATTGCCATATCCAATAATGGGTAATCCATTCAGGACAGATAACCTTAATCAGACAGAAGCCCCTAATTATGTTAGACCGTACCGTAATTACCATGACAGGAACACGAAGTGGAATTATGACCAAAATAATGGTGACAAGCAGTGGTATGGCAACAGCTATAACAACAGCAAGCCAAGAGAAGGCCAGTTAGCGATCCAAGCAGCTGGAGATGGAGGTAGTGGACAATCAAGAATGTCTAAGAATTCTAATTATTCGGGACAATCATATAACTCAAATTATTCGAGGCAGTCGAATAATTCGACCAACTCCAAGCGGTTATACAATTCGACCAATAATTCAGAGAGAGATGGAAATGGACCATTGACCATTGACGGTCATCTGCATAATATCCAAAACGATGAGGCAAATTTTTTGCAATCAGCCTCGAACAACCAACAAAATATTTAGGAGCAAGGACGGGCCACTCCACCCTACCATATGTAATGATCAGGATTACCCCACACAAAACAATAAAATTACTAATTGATACAGGATCCACTTACTTGTTCATTCGTCCCGAATTAGCTCAACCACAGTATGTGAAGGAGCTGCATGACCCAATGGCCATTAAGACAACGGTCTCACACTAACCTCTACTAAACCACAAAATCCATAAAGAAAAAATCAGAAAATTAATCAAACCAAATGAACAATAATTACAGATGGTCTAGGAGCATGGCCGCAGAAAGGAAACTCGAGATCCGGCCATTGCTAGGGGAAGAACCACTAGCGCAAATAAATCTAGGCGCTGCAAAGATAATACAAACTCATAAAGCATTGGTACACATAGTAAAACAAGAGAGAACGCTATAGTCGGGTGCCACGACTATCAGATACCCGTTACTCAGGTAAAGGGAGTGCGAGGGAGATGGAGATAGAAACTTTGATCACGCATAACTTTTTAACGAATGGTCCGATTTTAAAAATTTCTTCTACATTTCGATAGGTATTGATAAACACAATAAAACTGCATTTTTACTTTTCCGAAATATTTAAATTTTTAAAATCGTATATAAGCGATTTTGGGCGTTAAAGGGGGCGTGGCACCTTTTTGAAACAAACTTGCGCTGCGTAGGAACTCCTAAAATCTACATGCAAAATGTCAATCTTCTAGCTTTTATAGTTTCCGAGATCTCAGCGTTCATACGGACAGACAGACAGATGGACAGACAGACGGACAGTCGGACATGGCTATATCGACTCGGCTAGTGACCCTGATCAAGAATATATATACTTTATAGGGTCGGAAACGCTTCCTTCTAGCTGTTACATACTTTTGCACGAATACAATATACCCTTTTACTCTACGAGTAACGGGTATAATTACAAGAATATCAAGAGGCAATAGAACAGTTGGAACGAACACTCACAGAGGTAGTTGAAGACGCGGAAACAAAGGACCTTGTTAAGGTTTTGCAAAACAAATTACAGATGATCAAGAACAGATTTGAGGCAATATGCCCCAGGAAGAGGAAAGCAAGGGGACTAATCAATGGATTAGGATCTGTAGTTAAATCCATATCAGGGAACTTAGCACGGAAGACGCAGAAAGGTTGGAAGAGGAGATAAGAAAAAAGCAAGAAGAGGAAAGGAGATTAAAGGAGAATTTGAGTTCACAAGAGAGGACAGGAGCTAAATTCACGATAATGTTTAAGAACTTGACGAAATAAATAAACGATAAGCAAAGTCGAGTAACGACATTTATTAATAATTACAAAAATGGAATCAGCAAGACGTTTTTAGAAGAAGACAAGAATATTTATAGGATAGAATATATCGATAGAATTGCGATAACAATAGGTATGCTAGGGCTAAATTTGAATGAATTAGCCGAACGTTTATTATTAGCAAAGATTGGGCTAATCTCGAAATTTATTTATGATAAACAAGAAACAGCTAAATGCATAAAAGAGTTGGAGGAGCAAAGAATACAGATTATATCAGAGGAGCATATGTATGAGTATTTGGAGCTAAGAACAATTATTAATAACACAGATATAATTTTCTCGATAAGATTACCAATGTTTAAAAAAAAAGAGTACTACTTACAGAGAATGGTACCCTTACCAATGAATAAAACAGAATTCATAATTGCACCAGAATATGTAGTAAACAGTAAAGAAGAAATGTACAATTATAAAGATAAATGTCAGAAGATAAGGAATTTGTATATTTGTAAGAATGATAAGATTGTAAATCAAATTAATGAAGAATGTCTTAAAAGTCTGATTAGCGGAAAGGAAGCAGATTGTGAAACGAGGGATGCCGGACTCGTAACCAGGATCTTCGAACCAGAGGAGGGCTACATCGCAATTTTCAACGGAGAAAATTTAAAACTGCAAACGGACTGTGGACAGAACAGAACCTTGAATGGGTCAGCAATAATCACATTTAGCGAGTGCAGAGCCATGGTGAAAACGTCCAATATGAGGCGGTAGAGAAACTTGGTACGGCAAAACTAAAACTGGAGATACCACAAATTCCAACCATGAAAAAGAACAGAACAACCCAAGAATTGGGAATCCATGAGCTGAAAATGGAAGATTTGGAAACGAAATTACGGATCAATAGGATACAAACGGGAGCAACAATACACACGACAACGACATACACCATGTTGTCTGTGATACTAATAATAGTATTGGCCGTGGCTTGTTTTTCCAAGCGAACGACCATTTTCACTCGGCGGTCCCCCACCTAAACCCCTCCGGTTGACAAGCAGCTAGAAACCAAACACTTTATTGGCAACTAAGTTGCCAACCAAACAAACATCGCGGCCACTGCTGAGTCCAAGCCCCATATATGCATCCGGTGCAATTACAAATCCATTCCGCTAGGTCAGCACATTGTACGTAAACATTAAGCGTTGAACAAAGAATTATAAAATAAAGAATTCATTCTGATTTTCAATTCGAAACCAGCAGCTACAAACATTTATTTGGTCGGGTTATACCCTGGGACATTTATTGAAGAACCTACTTAAGTTAACTCGCGCTTAGAACTTTCAAAACAAAGGGAGCGAGAGAGCGGGAACGTAATTTAGTTAAAGTGCATGCATAAAATCATAAAAGTGCACTGACTGGTTTAATAAATCTACTATAACGCGAATAGACGCTTTCTGCGATGAAATCGCGAATGTTTATATTGATTGGTCAATTAATATAAAACTTAACACTTAAAACTCTAATTAACTTTACTTCGAATACAATGAATCTGATCGACGTTCGCACCCAACGTCAACGTAAGCAAGACGAGAGACGGCTCTCAGTACAAAGACACAACGCGTACTTCTCTTTTAAAGCAACCGAAAATAATGCAAGCTCTGATCAAGCGCGGGTAATTACCCCCAACTTGACCGAATTCTTAAACGTAGCGAGCGAGAGAACGCGTTCTTGCTCCCCCTCGCTACCATCGACTTCTCTGTAGACAAAGAGCGCTGAATGTGCTTTAATGCAGGTATGCAATAACCTAAGCTCATCAGCAGTAACTAGCACTGCAATTTCTTTAACAACTTCAACTGTAACTACAACAACAACCGCAACTGTATCGACTGCGCGTTTAAAGTCTGAAGATAATTACAGAGTATTATGGAAATATCTTATCGAGAATAAAATGAACTTTTACACGTATCAGCTTAAAAGTAGCAAGGGCCTGCAAGTCGTACTTAAGGGCATAGAGTCCGACCTAAAGCCTGCAGAGATAACAAAGGCGCTACAAGAGAAGGGATTTTGCGCTAAGACAGTCTTCAATATCCTTAATAGGGATAGAAAGCCGCAGCCACTCTTTGAGGTTGAGCTCGAACCAGAAAATAAGCCCCTAAAGAAATACGAAGTGCACCCTATATACAATCTTCAGTTCCTGCTGCAATGGCCACTTTCCAGTGAGATGAGAAAAGTCGATTATAATAATGATAGCAAAGCCGGGAAAAGACCACACAATCCCCACGTCGTATAGACCTATAAGCCTACTTTTATGATTATCTAAACTCCTTGAAAAATGCGTATTGACGCGGATAAACACATACCTAAGAATCCAGGAAGGAATTCCGGAATAGTTCCGCACGGAACTATTGAGCAGGTCAACCAGAAATTCGGTACATATTTTTAGATGTCTCTCAAGCATTTGATAGAGTTTGGCTAGAAGGTCTAATGTACAAGATCAAGATAATGCTCCCCTACAACACTCATAAGCTTTTAGAATCTTACCTCTACGACAGAAAATTTGCTGTGAGATGCAACACTGCTATAACTGACGATTTTACTTTTAGAGCTGGAGTTCCTCAAGGTAGCGTCCTTGGGCCAACATTATATGTCCTCTTCACAGCAGACATCCCAACCAGTCGACGATTAACAACATCTACGTACAGCTATTCTCAGCCGCTCAAAATGCCCGAAGCAAGCAACTGCGCAGCTAGCTCTTCATCTGGTCGATGTTGAAAAGTGGCTTTCAGATTGGCGAATTAAAGTGAACGAACAAAAATGCAAGCACGTTACGTTCACCCTGAACAGGCAAACCTGCCCGCCGCTCATGTTAAACCATACTCTACTGCTGCAAGCAAACGAAGTGACATATCTAGGAGTACACCTCGACAGGCACATTGAAGCCAAAAGAACACACCTAAAGCTAAAAGCCAGTAGCATTCATTGGCTTATCAACGCTCGGTCTCCCCTTAGCCTTGAATACAAAGTCCTGCTGTATAACTCGGTACTAAAACCTATATGGATGTACGGCTCTCAGCTATGGGGGAATTCCAGCAATAGCAATATTGACATAGTCCAGCGAGCTCAATCGAAGATCTTGAGAACATCGCGACCTAAACATTCTACCAGTCAAAGAAGTGATCGCAGAACAGAAGGAAAAGTACTTTACAAAGCTACCGTTGCACCCTAACCACCTGGCGAGAGGTCTTACAAGGTTGATCAACCAATCACGCCTTCGTCGTAATGACTTACCCACCCAGCGGCCGACTTGAAGGACGCGCAACCAGAATGCAGTCTTAGTTAAATTTTAATGTTAAGATTCGTAAACTTATTGTTATTCTCAAAATTAAGATAAGATTTAATAAATAAAAGCAAAGTTTACAAAAAAAAAAAAAAATTTCGAAATTAAAACAATTTTTAGGTATTAGTTTGTGCACAAAGATTTATAGTTCACTTGCAAAGGTTGGTATACACTTCAGTGGCACTACGGACTCTGTTGGACCCAACTAATAGATACAGAAAGTCAACAATATATTTTCAACGTTAGTAATGTTTGTAAAAATTGGTATAAAAAGAGCATGTTAGTCAAGAAACACAATAAATATATACAAAAATATACATTAGGTTGTCAATTAACTCCCTTCCGCTTTTTTGCTCTTTATTCAATGCTTTATAAAAATTGACACAGTGAACGGATTTAGCTAAAATATGAGCCGTTTTGATCGATAATATGTTCACATTTAGACGGCAACTTCAGAATACCCCCTCATAAAAACTTCCCTACTTATTTGCGAAAAACTCTGACAGCCACTTTTCACAACCCTCTTTTTAAGCCTAACTTTACACCAGTAAGGGCATTCGCCATGGACAGGAACACTTGGCGCTATGTCCAGGACGATTCACCGGCTTTCAACCACGCTTGATATTGTCCTATGTGATTCATTTTTCGTCGCCGGTCACCATCTGCTTCAAAAATGGGTCGAGTTCATTCCGTTTGAGCAGCAGGCGTTGATTCTGTCCAACCGGTTTTTTTGCATCAAATCATGCGGCACCCAAACATCCATTTTTTTTGTTTTTCAGCCTTCTGCAGATGGTTTAAAACGGTTTGGTGACGAACTCCTATCTCCTCGGCGATGTCATGAGATCTCACATGCCGGTATAGCTCGATGTTTCCCATGATTTGATCGGTATTCGTCGGGCTGGCTTATCCATGGTGTCGTTTTCACCGGCTCTTAATAGTCGAAATCATTCCTCCGCGGTTCGAAGTGATAGAGTACCATCCCCTAAAACACCATTAATCTCACGGAATGTTTCTCTAGCGGATTTACCTTTTACGACTGAAAACTTTAAAAACTTTACACATGTATTATGTAACACATAACCAAACTTGTTATGAATCGTCGTTTTGTAGGTTATGTCAAGACCTCACATCAACAGCAAAGCACAGATTTAGGTGTTTTTTCTTCTTTATTTACAGTAGTTTTACGAAGTTCACATAACTAATATAATATCTTCTGCAAAGGAATAAAAACAGAAATCTTACAGATTTCATTTCTGTACTAATTAAATTTATTTTTAAAGACCGAATATGTATATTTACTGAACTCAAAAAGTTTTCTTCTTGTTAAGGAAATGAACGTTGTTTAAATAATATGGACTTTACAAATTTGAATTTGTAAATTTTTGGACATCTATGTAAATATTTCGATTACAAAGCATTTCCGTACTATTTAAATCAAGAAGAGCGGAAGGATTGATAAAATCTTAAATTACAAATGAATAAATCGAATTTTTAAACTTTATTTAAATACCCCTTAGACCTGATAGTCAGGCCAGATACAGGATACCGATTATTATGAAACTCTGTTAAAATTGTAGTAAGCCACTTACACTTATTAAGCAAGCAAATGTTTATAACACGTATTAATGTTAATAAGACTACTACTTAAAATTAAATATTGAACTTTATGAGTTTTGATTAAAAGTCTTTATTTTAATTGTCACTTAATTTGTTAGGTATTACGGAAAAGCAATTAGTATTTATTGTATTTGAGTTTTTTGGTTTAAAAATGCACTTAAAATGAAAATTATTAATTTTTAGCGCTTCTTATATATTTTCCTACACAACTTATAGGCTTTTATGTATTGAAAATTAGTACTACCAATTGCTGAGAAAATCAAAACCCTTAGGGATTTCCAATTCTGGTGTTATAAGTTTAGCATTTTCATTATAACGAAGATCTTTAAACTCATTTTCATTATCCGACAAGTCGTTTGGCATACTGCTTTGTGATGCAACCCTAACCAGCAGTTGCAGTTCTTCATTCGAGTCAAAACATTCCTCGGTATTATACACACATTTACTTTTTTGGTCGTTTATTCGATTGAAAATTATTTTTTTACTTTGGTTAACCTTGGCTTTTTCATAATTATGAACATGGAGACTGGGTATTTTTGGGTTGTGTGAATCGTTCGTTCTTAAACTTAAATAATGGGATTTTGTTACAGCATTGGGAGCTCCGAGAACAGAAACGTCTTCAAATTCTTTTGACGGTATGTTTATTTGAGATTTAGTTCGATAACTAAATGGAAATGAATGTTCATCTCGACAATCTCTGGTATTTTCATCATGTAGTATTTTTAACCCAACATTTTGGTAAGTATACGTGTACAGGTCTTTCTCGTTATATAAATATACAGCGTCACTACAACCAAGTTGTTGGTAATCATTTTTAAAATTTTCTGCTTTTATTCGTCGTTTTTTTTCTTCGATCCCATTATAGTACTTAGTATATATATCCGGATTTATTAATTGATTATTTAATATATTTTCTTGTTCATTTAAAGTCAATGTCAGCCAGGCATCTTGACTGTATGCAGCTTTTACTTTATTTACATCGCGCGTAATCTTTTCAGAAAGGGAATTAAGTTTTGAAAGGTACCCATGTATTCCTTCATGTGTTGCCATCCTTAATCTGAAACATTAAACAATATAATTTACATACATATAACGTTTATAACAGAATTTTTTTTCGGACTTTAATGAAAAATAAAACAAAATACTTATACTAATTTTGTGCTAAATAAGATAAAATAAATGCTTTTAAAATTGGCAAGAGTCTGCAGTAGAGTTAACATGGTATTATTATAGTCATTACACAGTACTCTAAAAGGTTCATGCATATCATAGTTAGATCTACAATGATTTGAAGTCCTGGTAATTAAATAATAATAAGTTATTTTGCACAGACTCTACCCGGTATATATGTACACCCTACAGTTCTCCAGGATTGGACGAGCTTTGTAACCAGGATGAACAGAGTCTTTGTAACATAGGGATCATCGAATTCCCTTGACCACCTTTTGATAAATCCAATCACTCCCCTTACTTTATTCACCATGGAATATGGCCACAAAACTTAAGTTTAGGGTCAAGAATGACGCCATGCTTGATACTAGACAGCGCCCAACCACCCAGCCTATATATGGCATATTGTTGGTGCACCCGAAAAATGTCATTATCTTACACCTATCGCTATATAAATCCAACAGATTTTCACAACACAATGTTTAAAAAGCATTTAGGTCCGATTGTAAGTCTGAACTGCAGAAAATTGTATATTGCAGGCAAAACTTAACGTCATCTGCGTACATGAGGACTCGCGACTTTGTCAGGACTAGACGGAGATCCTTAATAAATAATGTGAAAGGGAGTGGGCCAAGGGTGCTTCCTTGTGCGACGCCTGAAGTAACTCGGATAAAATTAGAAGTAGAGCTTTTAAAGAGTACCCGTTGAGTTCTACTACTGTTATCTAAGTAGTAGAACTCAACGGGTACTTAAGATCCATGTTAGAAGATATCATGAAAACCCTAATAACTCTAGTTTTATTACAAGAATCGAGTGATTTACAGAATCAAAGGATTTACTAAAATCAGTGTACAGTCTGAGTGTTCTTTCTGAAGCCATTTATTACAAAAGACGTTAGCTCCAAATGGTTTGTCGTCGTAGATCTTCGCTTTATAAGTCAATGTTGACATGGAGATATATTTGATCTACAAAGATGTTTCAAGTGGGGTGTGATAACGTTTTCGAAAAGCTTAGGGACATTACTTGTACATATTCGATTTATTTCCTTTCTTATGAAGAGGAATAAAAATTATTCCCTCCAAATAAGTGGAAAATGAGAAGTTTCCAAAGATAAGGTAAACAATTTGTGCAGAGGTCTACACAGGGTTTCAGCGCGGTATCTAAGCATGCAGCCTGGAACTCCTTCGGGACCCGGTGAATTAACTGGTTTAACTTTATGGAAGTCCAAGAGAAGGCAGCTTTCGCTTAACCTCGGACAAAAAAATTAAGTTTGACTTGGCATATGATTAAGACGGATTTGGACGGGATGAAACAGAATATGTTGTCTGGAAAAACTTGCCAAATAGATCGGCCATTGCCTGATTTTGGTGCTGTGTGCATGAATAATGTTCAGACCAGTCATATCCGGATATAAAAGTATTTAGACGATGAAAGTTTGCCTTACGAAAGCAGCGAATTCGTTTAACAGACTTTTCGGATTTTTTTATTCAGCTCTGTTCTTGCTTCTACAGTCAGCTCTTGAGTAATAATGATAGGGATCTTCTACATCGGGTCCAGCAACTTCGGGTAATGAATCATTTTTTCCCCTATCTAAGTACCATTTGAGCGACACAAGACGGTCCGTATTTTAACGGCAGTTGCCACTCCTCTTATCTATGGCATCGCGAACCAGGCCAGGGAATGGCAGGGAATACTCTGCTGTCCAGCCGAGTTGCAGTTTTTTAATGAAACTATCAGAAACTATTATCAACTAGCAGCTATAGCGGGCTAAAATTCAAAGAGCTCAGAATCTTATAATGAGAGAGAAAGAAAAGTGACAAAGCGGGAGTGAAACACCAATTAACTTTGATGTTAGGCACCTCAAAACCAGATAGAATGAAAAAGAAAGAGTGCGGGAGCGTAACACCAATTAACTCCGATATCAGACACAGCTGAGCGGGATAGACAGAGAAAGTGATAGGTCTGGAGCGTAACAACGTTAAGTTTCGCCGTTCCAACAACTCCGCAATGATGTTCAGAAAGGTTGAGAGAGATATTACCGTTGGAGTGCGTGGAAAAAGTCTTCTTTCTGTTGCAGGTAGAATTTAAATCAGACAATTACACTAGTCGGCATAATTATTTTGACAAAATTTTTTTTTGACTATTGAGCTTAGCGGTTCTTGAAATCGTCAAATAACGGTGCGAAAATGAGGCGCAAAACAAAGAATCTATTTTTAGCTATGTGCATGCTAAATTTTAGTCCGTTTACCTTTTGCATTCTCTTTCTGCTGATAAGAATGCATGCAGACAACGGTTTTTTGCGTGGCACAAGTATTTTGACAGCATCTTTATAAAAATATTTTCGCACTTTTAAGCACGCGAGAATCAAACAACTTCTGTGTTTATTTTTGATTAATATTAAACTTTGTTATTAAAATAGAAAGTTACTAAAATTATTAAATAACATGGGTAAAACGGCTGAGCTAAGTTTGGTTACCAGATCTTCAATGGTAGCAAAGTTTAACGCTGGAATAGCAGTCAAAGACATTGCCAATGAATTAAATGTGTCGCGTCAAACTGTGCACTACCAAATTAAAAAGTTTCAAAAACATAACGACTTGCGTAATTTAAGAAGATCAGGTGCTAAGCGCAAAACAGAGCTCAGTGAAGACAGAGTCCTTGTACGAGAATTTAAAAAAAATGTTTTTCTGAAGCCTCAATCTGCAGCAGATCAATTTAATTTGACAGCTGAGAATCCAATTAGTGAGCGCACAGTCCGCCGACGATTAAAAGAAAATGGTTTTAAGACTTACAAGGCCAAGGACGTACCATACATAACGAAAGCAAACAAGCTCAAAAGACTGTCTTTCGCAAAGGAGCATCTCCATAAGCCAAAAGAGTTCTGGAGAAGCGTTCTATGGACAGATGAAAGCTCCTTTGAGTATAATGCATCAAAAAATAAATTCTTTGTAAGATTACCAATGGTACAAAGGCAGAAAAGTCGGCCCGTTTGCCAAAAAGTAAGCCATGGTGGAGGCTCTGTGATGTTCTGGGGGTGTGTGGCGTATAATGGACTGGGTGACTTCGTTCCTGTCACTGGCTCGATGAACCAAGGCCAATATTTGCGTGTTCTAAATGATAATGCATTTACTTCCGGAGACAGGCTTATTGGACAAGACTTTATCCTGCAACAGGATAACGCCCCATGTCACAAAGCTAAGATGATCACAACGTTTTTGAAGGATGTTGGTGTTACCACCTTGGACTGGCCACCTCAAAGTCCAGATTTAAATATAATTAAAAACGTCTGGTCTCTTATAAAACGTAAGAGAACAGTATCGTTGAATAAAACCAGAGAGGAGACAATTTCTGAGATCACTTCCCTTTGGGAAGAGATATCTCCAGAGATCATCCAAAATTTAATCGATTCGGTACCCCGACGCCTGCAAAAAGTTATTGAAACCAAAGGAAATTATATATTTTACTAAACTCTTTTGTTTTCCCATTACTTTTTTAAGTTTAAACTTTTTTATTCATATCAAAAGATACTTGTCAAAATACTTATGCCACCACATGAAAATTACTTTAGCTTATATTTTTTCAAGTTCATATGGCAAAATGTTGAATTCATTATTTTTAAGTTTGTATTAGCACTAAGTAAAATAGAAAAAAAAATTATTGAGTTGTATCAAACCGTTAAAAAGTTAAATAAAAATTTGCACCATATTTTTTCGTCAAAATAATTATGCCGACTAGTGTATATCAAACAGCTCCCATTAGAACAAAGGGGAAATAAAATCATACCTTGTTGTTTCTTAACATATCTGAATTCAATACGAGATTTTTATCTTTTTTGTTGCCGTTTTTTCCTCTCTGAGAGGTATTTTTACTTAATTGTATTTTTTTGTATTTTTTCTGTACCTTAGAAACAAAGATTGGTGTTATTATTCCAAATTAGTCGCATATGTAAAGAGTACAAGGTCCCAACCACACGGCGCAACATTATGGTGTCAACGAGTTAAGGGGATGTATAGTATTTAATTTTTGTTGTCTGCGTTTTTGTTTCCGATTGCATTGTGTTAAAATGAATATTGTGTTAAAATTTTAGATTGATCCGAGTAAAACTTTCGATTTTTGGGTGTCCAAATAAAGCTTTCGTTCGCTCTCGCGAATTCGCCCCGTCTCCCGCCCCCTTAGCTAAGCATAGCTAAACATCTAAGAGATGTTTGTTGGAAATTAAAATGCAGTGATCCGATCACTCCTTTTCGTCGTCCCTAAATTTTGCAAATAAAAATTCGTCGCTTATCATATCTAAGTCACGTTTTTGTTTATACAAAATAGTATTAAACTTTCCACCTATAAAGGGCCCTTTCCTACAAATTTTGATTTAAAACTGTTAAACAACAAAGCCAGTTGATTGACAGTAAGACCGCAAATCACAACGCCTCTACAGACCATAGACGTCTTCCCTATTGAAAACATAAGAACATAAGAATTCCTCCAAAAACATACTTAAAAAGAGTTTCCTTAATTCCGAAAATTAGTAGATTCAATGCCGAGTCGCTTACAAGCTATTAACGAAAACCATGGCCTATGACGAAAAAACCAAACAGAAAACGCTTTCCATAAAAAGATATGGACAAAAATATAAATATAATCCGTTTTGCATGCTCACAAAAGTATTCGTGCACATACGAATTTTGAATTTTTTTTGTATTTTTTAGGGTTAGCGCATTATTTTTTTTTGTTATTTTGGTTGCGTTTCTATTTTAAAGACTGAATTCGGGGAAAACAGAAACTTTTGGTGTCATTCTTGGTGTAAATCTCTAGCAAAATGCCAAAAGGTAACTCCGTTCCTTAAAAAAAAAATATTTTACACCTACATAATGGAGTCGATCTATTAAATATATTTGTGGGATGTTTGACAGAAGTCCTTTAACCATAAGGAGTCTCATTTCTCGACTGAAATCCAGAAATTACCTGGAAAATCTACTCCGTTCTGGCCGTCTGAAATCATTAACCTGCAGGGAATAGAGGAAAATCCTCGAAGATAACAGGAAAAATCCGCACATTTCGGCTCCGAAAATTAATACTGTCATATCGACACCCCTGGGAACAAACGTATCCACTGAAACCGTCCGAAGAGTGCTCAGGAGCCAAGATCTGCATGGGAGATGCCCTAGAAAGAAACACTTGCTCTCAGCCATAAATATATTAAAGCGGCTTTCTTTTGCTCAAAGGTATTTAGACCGGTATTTTGAGTACTGGGAACAAGTAATATTTAGTGATGAAAGCTAATTTAATATATTCGGATCTGATGGAGAAGGAAAAGTGTGTCGAAAGCCCTGTGAAGAGCTTAAACTGAAAAATGTTAAACCAACGGTAAAGCATGGCGGTGGTTCCGTACTAGTTTGGGGTGGAGGAGTTGGAATGTTGGTTTTTATAGAGGGAATTATGAATGCTGAAGGATATCTTAAAATATTAAAGGAAAATTAACACTCCAGTGCCACCAAAATAGGTCTAGAAGGCGGCAAGTTCATTTTCGAACAGGACAATGATCCAAAACATACGGCTTGGAAAGTCAAGAATGTACAATATTGCTGAAGGAATGGTCGAATACACCCAAAGTGAGATGCCCAAAACTAGTGGAGTCAATGCTACAGTCAAGCATGGTGGGTGTTATGGTTTGGGCTTGTATGGCAGCTTCTGGCGGCGCAACCTCGTTCTTTTTGAAGTTATCATGGATGGCCAAGATGTACCTACAGATTTAAAAAAAAACTCAGCTACGAAGCATTCAGCAGGAATTGTGAAGGCTTGGTTTGTCTGGAACCGCCCTCATGTCGTCTTAACGCCAGCATACTCTCAAAATTTAAATTTGATCGAAAATTTTTGGGAAATATTGGACATCGCTATAAGGAATAGGAAGATTTCGAACAAAAACGGCCTGAAGTGTTCTTATGGAAGAATCGCCAAAAATTCCAGTGGAAACCACTAAAAAGTTTGTTTCTTCCATGGGAAATTGTCTCAAAGCTGTCCTGAACCAGAAAGAAGGACATACAAAATTTTAACTTTTAAATTACAAATAATAAGTTAAGTAGAATATACTGCACGAAATAAGCAACACGGCATGTTTATTTGTTTTTATAATTAAGAAAATCGCTTTTGTTTATTAAACATGTTAATATTTCCTATTAAAATACTGCATTTAAATTTTTCTGTTATCTTTCTTAGTTTAGCAGGAATAACGACTTAAACTTTTTTAGGTAACTGCACGAAATAAGCTGCGAGCCACTGTATTTAAACTTTAATTTATTATTACAAGCTCAAACATTTTTAAGGATCTTAAGCTTTTTGATGTGAAAGTTTTTTTTTCCAAGCTGTTTAAATTTTTTGAAATTTTAAAGGTGATACGAAAGGTATACCTTAAGAATATGTTTGAAAATATGCGTATAGGCTTATGTACCATTGATCAATTTTTTTTTTTTTTCTGAAATAAGTTTTTTATGAGAAATCGGTGTATGTAACTTTAAGTCGAGGAAGCTTTTTTTGAGGACATTCGCAACATTTTATATAAAATTTTTTTAGTGTTTTCACATACACATACAAGAAAAAGTATGCGTACAAACATGTCCCGCTACTTTGGAGCTTAAAAAAACCTTTTGAAAAAAATCTTACAAATTTAATTTTTATTTTAACAGATAGTACATTTATTTACTTTTCGTTTGATGTATCTTAACCCTTCTTACACTTTATAATTTGCCTAATATTCACAAAAATGTACAAAATGGCCTGATTTTGCAACAGAAAAAGTATGCGTACAAAGACAAAAATCAAAAGGAAACTCCATATTTTTGGCAAAAGGAGTTGAATTTTATACGAAGTCAGGTACCCCTTTCGTTTTAGGAATTTAGCCAACCGATTTGGCATTGTCTGGACCAATTTCGTAGTGTCCTCCACCGATATTTTATTCCATTACTAGACCATCACTTTTTTTTAGCATATCCTTTGATGTAACGGTGTGCTGGCGGATCCTGCGCTCCTGGAGCTCCCACAAATGCTCAATGGGATTGAGATCTGGGGACTGCGGTGGCGAATTGAACCGATTTTTCACATTATAGAGCACCCAAGGCTTCGTATTCATGGCACAATGCTTTAGGTCGTTGTCCTGTTGGAACCAAAAGTCATCCTCTAGTCCCAGTTTCGTGACTCTTTGATGTAAATTTTCTTTTAGGATGTTGATATACATCTTGTGATCCATTGTGGACTCAATGCAAACAAGATTTCCAACTCCAGTGGCCGCCAAACATACCCAAACCATAATGCCACCACCACCGTCCTTAACAATTGGGGCACAGTTTTGGATGTCGAGGGCTGTACCATTCTTTCGCCACACAAGCTTACGGACCTTTATCCCGAATATGCAAAACTTGCATTCGTTGCTAAAAATCACTTTTTTCCAGAATTCCTGGGGCTTATGATATGAGTAATTTCTTCCGGGCAGTACAGCTGTTATAGTCATCATTCATCAAAATTTTGCGAACTTTTTTTGCATGATGATCGTTATAATATCCTTTGCCATTTGGGAGGTTGTTGTGCTTGGATTTATTTTTATTGTCTTCAAAACGCTTCTCCTCCCACACTCAGAAAGTTTGGTGGTCTACCAGAGCGGGGTTTTGACCCACAGGAACCCGATAAATTACTCTTTGTACAGAGCAGTGTGATCTGCCAACTATCCCACCAATTTCCCGAATAGTTTTCCTTTTATCACGTAGTTGTACTATGACTTTCCTCAAATCATGGTCAATTTCTTTTATATTTTTCCCCATCATAAAAATAACGTCTGGTTACAACATAAATATGCCAGATTTGATTACAAACTATTAATTAAACTTTGATTATCAGTTATCAATGCCAAAACTGCAATTTAAAAGCTTTTAATATCGTCCTTTTTGATTTTTTTTTTGTACGCATACTTTTTCTGATCCGAAATCGGGCCATTTTGTACATTTTTCTTAATATCAGGAAAAGAATAAGTGTTAGAAATTTAAAGGTTACATCAAACGAGAAGTAAATAAATGTACTATCTGTTAAAATAAAAATTAAATTTATAAGATTTTTTTCAACATGTTTTTTTAACTCCAAAGTTGCGGGACATGTTTGTACGCATACTTTTTCTTGCATGTGTATGTACATTTGTGAGAGTATTATTGTCTTGCCAAATTCATTAATAGTCATTTTAATTTGAAGTTTGAAATTATTTTACCTTGAGAAGTACTAGTTTTAAATTTAAATTTGTGCCTGCTTATTTGTAGCAGGGCCCAAAGTAAACAATTTTGTATCGTCTAATTCAAAGGACTATCTTTGTTACCTTAATAACATTGTATTTGTATTGTCTTATTCAAAACATAGTAGCGGAGTTGTTCACTAATAAATACAATTTTAATTTAAACCTCTTACCACGGTTATAATTAATACCACCTGTAGATTCTAAATTTGTTGTATTATTATTTCTGTAAATTGTTGGTATACTTGCATGTAAATAGGAACTATTGGCAATTGTTTATTCCTCAAGCACATTCAAGAAAAATACCAAAACTAATCAATGTAAAAAATTCATGGTAAACATACGGGATTACTTTGTTTGATGTTTAATATCCCTTGTCCATTATACTTTATTCAGACCAGAGTCGCAACAGCCTTGCGTTGTTGTAAAATGTAATGTAGATGTTTTAAATTTTTTAACATGCATCGATAAGAGTTTTAAGAAACGATATAAATTGACAACATTTCACACATTATAATATATTTTTAGTATTTGATATTAACCGTTGATGTTCTATGCCACCAAAACAACAATAAATATATATATGAGAATTAAAAAAAGGAAAAAATACTTGAAATAAAACAAAAATATTTAAACATACCGAACGAGAATTTAAAAATAAGTTAATATTAAATTACCTAATTATTATTATTAAATATATTAGTGGGGCTTCCTATAGCAGCGTGAATGCTTGCAAATATGCTCTATATGGCGTCCTCCTTGACCCTAAACTTAAGTTTTGTGACCATATTACTTCTATGGTGAATAAAGCCAAGGGAGTACTTGGATTTATTAAAAGGTGGTCAAAGGAATTCGATGATCCCTATGTTACAAAGACTCTGTTCTTTTCACAAGGCCGTCCAATCCTGGAGTACTGTTCTGCAGTTTGGAGTCCTCAGTATGGTGTACATATAGACCGGATAGAGTCTGTGCAAAAGAACTTTTTATTATTTGCTCAACGGGGCCTTAACTGGAATGCAAGCCTTATTTTACCATCCTACTCTAGTAGACTTCTCCTAATTAATCTACCATCCTTAGTAAACCGTAGAACGATGCTTGGCACAACTTTTATCTATAAACTTATTCACGGGGATGTGGAGAGTCCCGAGTTACTGGGTCGCATAAGCTTCTCCGTGCCTAATAGAATTACCACGAACTATGTTCCTCTTACATTAAATATTTGTAGATCTAACTTTGATATGCATGAACCGTTTAGAGTACTGTGTAACGACTATAATAGACTATACCACATTATTTCTACTACCGACTCTTTGCCAAGCCTAAAATCATTAATTTTATCTTACTTAGCACAAAATTAGTATTAGTATTAGTCTCGTACGTATTTCTAATCTTAGTCTGTCCGCTTCTACATTGTGCTTTTAACTTCTCGTGATCTCGTTTTTACGCATATAAGGCTCCGCGCGTAACAAGCACTGCTTGGAGTCGTAGGGCCACTTGTTTGCGCTGATCATAGTGCATCAACGTCCGAATATAAAGTTAGTTCTTTCTTTTCTTAGAAAGTCTGAACTTAAGCTTCTTGTACTACCTGACAAAAGCGAGAAAATTAAGAAATACAAACATGACATGTATTAAAATTTCCACCACTTCACCATCTTTGCTAAAGCCTAGTACTCAGATCGAAAAACGAGTTCGCTAGAAGAAAGACTTTAATCTCTCCAGTTCGAGAGTTCATCAGAATTAAGCGTGCTACGGTCGTACGGTCAATCAGCTTGACAATCAGTTGGCAACATTATAATTATAATTATTTGGTAATTTAGAGATCATAGCTGATCTAATCTCTTGCAGGCGATTTTTCTGGGTTTTTGTTGTGTTTTTCGATATGAGTACCGGGGTGTAAAAAGAGCCTGGCGAAAAGCGTTCGCCAGCTGTTTGCCTCTCTCTCCCTCTTATAGCTGACGTACAGATTTCGTCGATCTGAGTACTAGGCTTTAGCCTTAATTAAGCGTGCTACGGTCGTACGGTCAATCAGCTGGGTTTGTTGACAATCAGTTGGCAACATTACAATTATAATTATTTGGTAATTTAGAGATCAAAGCTGAACTAATTTCTTGCAGGCGATTTTTCTGGGTTCTTGTTGTGTTTTTCGATATGAGTACCGGGGTGTAAAAAGAGCCTGGCGAAAAGCGTTAGCCAGCTGTTTGCCTCTCGCTCCCTCTTATAGCTGACGTACAGATTTCGTCGATCTGAGTACTAGGCTTTAGTCTTATGTAGACAGGCAAATTGAGTTAAGCAACTCGACGCAGTGGAGAGTCCTCTATTCAAACGGAGTTTTGCCCTAACTCGATAACACCTTAACTCGGCTGCCGATTACGTCAAATTATCGACTAAATTCTTTTTTGAGGTGGATAATATAATGACGTATATATGAGGTATAGACTTGGCCACACTTCCAGCGGTCGAAAAAATATGTATACAATTAAATGAAAATACAATATGAGTTTTTGCAATAAGTCAGCAATATGAATAATTGCATTGTTGAGGTGGAGTACGAATATGTTGTGTTAAAAGTATGTTTACAAAAGTGAAATTCTTATGTATAAGTATCGCCTTAAGCATTTACCAATTTCGAATCATTAAAAATTGTTTATTTTCCAGATAAATGGTTACGATATTAGTCATTTGCCAAGGTATGAAGCGGTTCAAAAGTTCCTTCAAGCTAAAGAAAAAACCCTTGTTGTTGAATTGTGCAGACAGAATAATAATGCATTAGATTTAGAACTGAAACCAGACGCCAATCCCAAATTGTCAGATGTGGACAAAACCGACTCGATTCTGCAATCAAACAAATGCGAAGCTGTCTTTTCTGCATTATTCGAAAAGCCAGCGGAATTAGACCCATCAGCGTCAACAAAAACCGACTGTACCTCTCAACAAGTGGATTTCATCCCGTCCACAATTCCTGCACCTTCGGAAGGAATCACAACAAAGAATCCTGTTATATTAACTCTGCGTGCTTTAGGCCATGAAAAACGTTTAGGGTGTTCTGCAGTTTTTGCGGCTTCGAAGGAAACACAAACTCATACCTCAATCGATAACGATGTCTTAAAAGATCAGGACTTAGTACAGCAGATAACTGACCACTTTATTGAGCAAGAACACCACTTGTTTGAACAATGCTTGGAACCGGAAATTGATATTGAGGTATGTAGTGAAAAATGAATGTCCACTTTTTAATACATCTCCTTTTTTCTACAGGACTAAGAAAACTTAAGCTCTGTATTTTATTTTAGTTTAACTTTATATATTAGCATTTGACAGATTTACATCTTATGCTATATCTTTTTACACCCGTTCAGAGTGTCCTTTAATTATGGTCAGATTTTAGTATTCCACACCTCTGGCCCTAAACTAAATGCTCTTAGTCATTATTAGTACCACTAAGCCAGTCGATGTAGACAAGACCGTCTGTCTGATTTTTAGTTTAGTTTAGTTTTTTAGTTTAAATCAGAATAGACAACTGCCAACACACGTATACACATGGCTGTGCAAATGATTTACGCATACGGTTGGCCTCCAAAGTCATGTTATTGGATTGGTTTTTAGAGACTTTGAATGTTTTCATATCAAATGTAGTTATTGGAATATATAAAGTCGGCCAGAATAATCAAATGTAGTTATTGGAATATATAAAGTCGGCCAGAATAACCTCCTATTTGCTCTACAACATTAAATTTTAAACCTGTTTTTTTTGTTTGGCTTAAAGAGGGCCAGAACTGCCCTTTGAATTCTTTGTAAATACATTGGCAACCGGAAGTTTGATCTTCTTGCGACAGTGTGCACTGCGCGAATATCATTATGGACGTTCTGCCGTAGTGAAGATGCGCAGCAGAAGTGGTGGGGGGACTAGGCGTGAAATACGAGTCGAATGAACCCCCTTGCTATGACCCCGAGCGCTGTTTAGAAGTTATTCAATAAATACTTTATTTTTTGTAGTTTTCAAAATAAAAATGTTTGAGCCTTTGCCGGAATCAAATATAATGTAAAGACTTAGGATCTTGTAATAATTTTTTTTTGTGTTGGGCAGCTCGATAAAAAAGTTAGCTTCCAAACAACCAAAGCTACACCCATGTGCTGTCAGTAAAATGGTATTTTTAAATGTTAATCATTTCATTTACCATTCGGCACATTCGGTAACAGAAAATGCTTGTGAAGGCAAAAAGGTGAAATTCTTTGCTAAAGCGGGCATTACGCGAATATCTTAAAAAATATGTGAAGAAAAATTACCTAATAAATATATACTACTAGGATAGGGTCATTCGATTTTGATAAAACTCAAGGTCCAAAAAGAAAAAAAAATAACTTCGGCAAGCCGAGTTTATGAACCCTTGCAGTTATTACAAAATGATTAAGTTTTATGCCTATATTACTAAAAACAAGAAAGGAAAGCTAACTTCGGTCGGAGCCAATGTTGATATACCCTTGCAGAATATTCTGTAAGTTATGGCATTTTCAATCTTTCAGTTATATGGCAACTATAGAATATAGTCGGCCGATCCTTATGAAATTTGGTAGATCGGATTGATTGGCCAAATATAAAACCCATAAAAAATCCAAACTTCCTAACTTTACAAACTCCAAAGTTATGGCATTTCCGATCAATCAGTTATATGTCGGCTATAGGATATAGCCGGCCGTTCCGACTTATATACTTCGTGCAAAGGAACGAAAAGAATGTGCAAAGTTTCCATTCGATATCTTTAAAACTGAGAGACTAGTTCACGTAGAAACAGACAGACGGACATGCTTATATCAACACAGGACGCGATTCTGATCAGGAATATATATACTTTATAGGGTCGGAGATGTGTTCTTCACTGCGTTGCACACTTTTGAATAAAATTATAATACCCTTTGCAAGGGTATAACAATGAAGCTATGTCGATTTTGAGCTGCATTTTGAAATCTTTTCTATGGGCGCTAAATGATAATAATGTCTCAAAAATATTTTTATAAATAGAAAAACAGCATAATAAAAATATTTATAATTTTTATTTTTTTAATTTTTTGATTTTCCTATGTGAGCCCTATGATATAGATGTCCAATTTTAATTTAATTAAACCATTAATTCTATAGTATTTAAATAGTAGTAAATCCCAAACAAGAAAAAAATTTAAAACAACAAAGTTATACTTTGTACTTTTTTCCGATTTCATCTTATATACGACAACTTTTGGAAAAGTTTCAAGCAGATAGCTTTAAAACTGACGGACTATTTTGGGTAGAAACGACGGACAGTCGGACGGCGGATAGACGGACATGGCAGGATCGATTCTCCTGGTGATTGGGTAAAAAAATGTTAAAATTTTAACTTCGTTGCAGCAGTGTTTTGATCTACAATTTCTAGTTATTTAAATGAAACAGTACCAAGCATCGTTCTACGGTTAGTTAGGGAGGGTAAACTAAGTAACACTAATCTACTAGAACAACAGATCCATCCTCAGTGTCCACGTGCAAAAGACTTGACAACGGAAAAGTGATTTAAATAATCTGGAAATATAGACAACGGCGGAATAAATGACCACACTATATTAATAAAATTATTACGAAATTTTAACTTTACGCAAATAATTTCAATTAGGACCACGTCCCCTTCTAGAGAGACGGTAATATATATATATATAGTGTACTTACCTTCAAAAAGTTCGGTGTTTCGGATCTCCGGGTTTAACCAGGTTTCTGTAAACACGAAATTATAAGATGCAAAGTAAAGGCTATCAGAACACAATTTAGTTAGCTTGCTATGCTATCCTGTTACATTCTGATAGGAAAGAAGGAGGTTAGAGGTTGGTTTTTTGAAGTTTATCAACCCTTTCAGTTATTACAAAACGACTAAGTTTTATGCCTATATTACTAAAAACAAGATTGGTTTGGCCTTGACTAGGAAGTCTTACTCCCACGGGGGTCCCTTTTTATACCCTTGCAGAGGGTATTATAATTTTGGTCAGCAGTTTGTAACGCAGTGAAGAGACGTTTCCGACTCCATAAAGAATATATATTCTTGATCAGGATCAATAGGGGAGTCGATATAGCCGTGTCCGTGTGGTTCAATACCGTTTGCGAGCTCAGTTTATAAGCTAGCGATCTGAAACTTTCATAGTCGTCCTATCGGACGTCTATATCCTATAGCTCCCATAGGAAAAATAGGTTGAAATCGGTACAAATTTAGTGTTTTTCAGGACATTTCGCGCAGTATATAAGCTATTGACATATATCTTTCTAAATCTTATTATACCCGTTACTCGTAGAGTAAAAGGGTATATTGTATTCGTGCAAAAGTATGTAACAGCTAGAAGGAAGCGTTTCCGACCCTATAAAGTGTATCAGGGTCACTAGCCGAGTCGATATAGCCATGTCCGTCTGTCCGTCTGTCCGTCCGTATGAACGCTGAGATCTCGGAAACTATAAAAGCTAGAAGATTGGCATTTTGCATGCAGATTCTAGGAGTTCCTACGCAGCGCAAGTTTATTTCAAAAAGGTGCCACGCCCCCTTAAACGCCCACAATCGCTTATATACGATTTTAAAAATTTAAATATTTCGGAAAAGTAAAAATGCAGTTTTATTGTGTTTATCAATACCTATCGAAATGTAGAAGAAATTTTTCAAATCGGACCATTCGTTAAAAAGTTATGCGTGATCAAAGTTTTTATCTCCATCTCCCTCGCACTCCCTTTCCCTGAGTAACGGGTATCTGATAGTCGGGGCACCCGACTATAGCGTTCTCTCTTGTTTTTTTTATGCATACCTTGAAAAGACGTCTATATCCTATAGCTTCAATAGGAATAATACAGTGAAATCGGTCGAAATTTGATTTTTTTTCAGATGTCTTCGTTTTATGTAACAATTCGTTTGGTGATTAAAGATGAAGAAAAATTTTTTTTTATTTCAGAAGTAAAAATTTTATTTTATTTCACAATTTACATTCATTTCGATTACAAAAATGTCTCGATGTGTCTCGTTTACAACGACAATGTATTGCGATTTAGTTGGATCGCCAACAATAATTGCAGCGACATCATTAACGGAGGGTGCATTGAAACTTCGCACATGTTCACCTGTTGGTACAATCCGCTCTTATGACAAATTTGTGCGTATCCGATGTAAAGAATCATTTGTTAAAGAATACGGTGTAACTTCTGATCGTGTGATGGTGTAGTGTGTGGTGTATATGTAGTTGTTATGTGTGGCAATTCATTGTGTTGGTGTGAGTGATTGGTTATGTGTGTTGTATCTTTTACCTTGCAAGTCGGCATGAAACCGCGTTCAATATCAATATCCAATATCTAAATTTTCATCATCACTGTAGTTCGCAGTGGGATCATATTGGAATGAATCGCATTCGCAAAACGACGTGTTTAAAACCTTTTCAAGTGGTTTAAAAGCTCCGTCAGAATGTCGCGTTTGTATGATGCCAATGATCCTCGTGTCCTTACGCGTTGTCCCAATCGGGCATTTTCTCTTATTATATTTTGTCTTTCTTCGCTTAAGTTCTGTGAATACACTTTTTGCTGGCTTGCAAAAAGTGGCGGCCGATATTCGCACGTCGTCCTCTAGCCATTTTGGACTATGGACAGAGTGGTGAATTTAACCTCAAATGCACGATCCACATAATTTACACAGTTCAACTTACCACCTTAAAGACAAATGCCTGCTGTTGAAATTGAATACAAATTTGCTCAATTTTTAAAATTTCTTTTTGAACAATACCGGTTTGTCACATGAGTAGCTTTCAAACAATGTATCACGCATGTTATGTATCAGTGATGGCGCTGTATGAAAAATAAGATTTTCTCGCTTTTCTGTTGAATTTTTTCCTAATTTCTTTGCTATAAACCTCACGGAGCCCGAGACCTTTCTTATTTTGCTCTGTATATTAGCTATTGCCAACAATTTTTCAAAGTCTGCAAGGGTATTAAAAGTTCGGCTTGCCGAAAGTTACCTTCCACGTTTAATCTATGTTTCGAATTCTTTTGCAACCATATTTTCCGGCCGAAAGTTGCCAGAGCACATGACTTCAAAAAGCTCGTTTGAGACAGAGACCTTGAAAGATGAAATGCCCCTAGCGTAAGAAAGCTTAAACTTTTCTACCTTTACACTTTTGCCAAAGCTTTAGTTATACCCGTTACTCGTAGAGTAAAAGGGTATATTGTATTCGTGCAAAAGTATGTAACAGGTAGAAGGAAGCGTTTCCGACCCTATAAAGTATATATATTCTTGTTCAGGATCACTACCCGAGTCGATCTAGCCATGTCCGTCTGTCTGTCTGTCCGTATGAACGCTGAGATCTCGGAAACTATAAAAACTAGAAGATTGGCATTTTGCATGTAGATTTAAGGAGTTCATACGCAGCGCATATTTGTTTCAAAATGGTGCCACGCCCCCTCTGACGCCCACAAGCCACAAGCTGTGGCCACAGTTTTAATGCTATTATGAAAATTTTAATTGATATGTATTTGTTTCGTCAATACCTATCGATTGGCCTAATAAAAGTTTGCCACGCCCACTCAAACTCCCAAAAACCCATTAAACGCTTAAGCCTGGGTAGCGCCTACATTTCCGCCTTTCATGGCCCGTAGCGCCATCTAACGGATGACTTTGGAACAGCTGGCCAAGGTGCTAATTCGAGCGGCGAAAAACATACAAGAAGGCATATATATATTAAGTTGTTTAGCTGAGTAACGGGTATCTAATAGTCGAGGCACTCGACTATAGCGTTCTCTCTTGTTTTGTCTTGTATTTAAGACAATACATCAGAAGACGTTTGATTAGGGTAAAACCGAAATATTAAAATTCCAGTCAAAAGTTTGCTACGCAGTGAAGGTGACGTCTCCGACATAATAAATAATAATAAATAATCACCTGGGGAAGTTCGTGTTCCACTATTTCCTTATTATGCCCTTGCAGCTATCTGCTTTCCCAAAAGTTGTCTTTCTATTGCAGGTAGTACATAAGTCGCAACGAGACGGATCGGACGACCATATCTATATCTCCCATAAGAACAATCGGAAAAAAGTTTTAAGAAATATAATTTCCTTTTTATACCCTTGCAGAGGGTATTATAATTTTGGTCAAAAGTGTGCAACGCAGTGAAGGAGACATCTCCGACCCTATAAAGTATATATATTCTTGATCAGGATCACCTCCTGAGTTGATATAGCCATGTCCGTCTGTCTGTTTCTACGCAAACTAGTCTCTCAGTTTTAAAGATATCGAACTGAAACTTTGCACACACTCTTCTTTCCTTTGCACGCAGTATATATGTCGGAACGGACGGGATCGGCCGACTATATCCTATAGCTGCCATATAACTGATTGATCGGAAATGCCATAACTTTGATGTTTGTAGAGTTAGGAAGCTGGAATTTCCTATGGGTTTTATATTTGGCCAATCAATCCGACCTACCAAATTACATAAGAATCGGCCGACTATATCCTATAGCCGCCATATAACTGATTGATCGGAAATGCCATAACTTTGATGTTTGTAGAGTTAGGAAGCTGGGATTTCCTATTGGTTTTATTTTCGGCCAATTAATCCGACCTATCAAATTTCATAAGGATCGGCCGACTATATCCCATAGCTGCCATTTAACTGAACGATCGAAAATGCCATAACTTTGGTGTTTGTAAAGTTAGGAAGCTGGGATTTTCTATTGGTTTTATTTTCGGCCAATTAATCCGACCTATCAAATTTCATAAGGATCGGCCGACTATATCCCATAGCTGCCATTTAACTGAACGATCGAAAATGCCATAACTTTGGTGTTTGTAAAGTTAGGAAGCTGGGATTTTCTATGGGTTTTATTTTTGGCCAATTAATCCGACCTATCAAATTTCATAAGGATCGGCCGACTATATCCCATAGCTGCCATTTAACTGAACGATCGGAAATGCCATAACTTTGGTGTTTGTAAAGTTAGGAAGCTGGGATTTCCTATGGGTTTTATTTTTGGCCAATCAATCCGACCTATCAAATTTCATAAGGATCGACCGACTATATCCTATAGCTGCCATTTAACTGAACGATTGGAAATGCCATAACTTTGATGTTTTTAAAGTTAGGAAGTTGGAATTTTCATTTGAATAATTTTTGGAGAATATAATGTACATAATATTCTGCAAGGGTATATCAACTTCGCCTCCGCCCGAAGTTAGCTTTCCTTTCTTGTTTTTATTTTTTTTTGTTCTTTGGGATTGGCTAATATTTATATACTATGCAACAACGGTTTTAATTAAAATAAAAACGGGCATCTATATCATATAACACCCAAGCTTTTAGTGTTGTCAAAATCTAACAACAATGTCATATAGCTGCCATAAAAACGATGGCAAAATGCAGCGCAAAATCGACATAGCTTCATTGTTTTTAGTAATATAGGCAGAGAAATCAAAAATGTAGTCGTTTTGTAATAACTCCAAGAGTATGTAAACTATAGATTAACCAGTTTATTAATTGATTATAGCTGTACGATTTACAGCAATTAATAATAATAATTTGTTTTATTTTTGTTCTTAAATCTTAAAAAGTTACTATATTTCAAGTTCCGTCTTAAACGTTCAAAATCAACAAAACTTTGGCGATTTTTGTATATATTTTTCAAAAGAAGATTTATTCGATATTTTTGCCATTTTTCTTAACGGTATTTTAGGTTGAGTTCTATGTGTATATGTTCAAAAACAAAGAATCTTTCTATATAAATGTAAAATATAATATATATAAAAAATACATACTGCGTTTAATACCCAAAAGACTTTTGTTATAGATTCATCATAATAAATGTAAACATAGGACAAGTTTATATACTCGAAGCTAATCAATTTGAAATCAAAAACAAGAAAGGAAAGCTAACTTCGGGCGGAGCCGAAGTTGATATACCCTTGCAGAATACTCTGTAAATTATATTCTCCAAAATTATTCATATGATGCATTCTTAATACTCATAAAAAATCCCAACTTCCTAACTTTAAAAACACCAAAGTTATGGCAATTCCAATCGTTCAGTTATGTGGCAGCTATACGATATAGTCAGCCGATCCTTATGAAATTTGATAGGTCGGATTGATTGGCCAAAAATTAAACCCATAGATAATCCCAACTTCCTAACTTTGCAAACACCAAAGTTATGGCATTTCCGATCAATCAGTTGCCATATAACTGATAGCTATAGGATATAGTCGTCCTTATGAAATTTGGTAGGTCGGATTGATTGGCCAAATATAAAACCCATAGTAAATCCCAGCTTCCTAACTTTACAAACACCAAAGTTATGGCATTTCCGAGCAATCAGTTATATGGCAGCTATAGGATATAGTCGGTCGATCTCGGCCGTTCCGACATATATACTACGTGCAAAGGAAAGAAGGGTGTGTGCAAAGTTTCAATTCGATGTCTTTAAAACTGAGAGACTAGTTCGCGTAGAAACAGACAGACGGACAGACAGACGGACTGACAGACATGGCTATATCAACTCAGAAGGTGATCCTGATCAAGAATATATATACTTTATAGGGTCGGAGATGTCTCCTTCACTGCGTTGCACACTTTTGACCAAAATTATAATACCCTCTGCAAGGGTATAATGAAAGACATCTTCATTATATTTGGAACTAAATAGTATGTTTTTTATTTAACAGGAAGTAACGCTCATTAAAGCGGTTGAAAATGCAAACAGCGATCAAATGGGGCTGATTGTTTGCTCTTCTGGATTTCAGTCGTCAAACATCGACACGAACAAAAGTGATATACTGTGCAATGATTCAGACCACTGCGAGGATGTGTTTATTAGTGGTATACAACCGAAAAGTATAGCTTACCGAGATGGTCGCCTACGACAGGGTGATCAGATCCTTCGTATAAACGGTATGGATGTGAAAAACCAGGAGGAGGTAGAAGCACATATAGCGGAAAGTAGCACTGCAGTAACACTCCTAGTTAGTCGAATCCTATACCCTGTAAGCTTGAGTTTGTCTTAACAGTGCCCAATTAAAATATATTTAAAATAAACTTAGTCAATTAAATTAAATTTAATTGAAATCGATAGCAAAGTATGTTATCCAGCTCTATGAAGGTTAGCCAAGAATCAATAAGAATATAATTTATAAATATTATATTAATTGGGCACTAGGCATTGTTTACGTATTTAGTTTTTAACTAATTATGATAATGTTAATCCGCTTTTGATAGGAAGACGAGGACGATGATGACATTAATTTTGAATACGCCAATACATTTTTACCAGATGACTACACGAATGTAGTGGATAAATTGGATAAGGTCTTAATAAGTCAAGTTCAGTCTTTTGAAGAAGTAGCCAATGAAACCAGGGTGCAGTCAGACAAATGTTTTCACTCGCCATCTGAACAGCATCTATTAGATTCCGATGTTAAAACATCTTCCTTACCAAAAAAAATGATTGACCAGTCCAGCAAGTCGTGTAGTAAAATCAAACTTCGTCCAGATGCGAGTTTGGATCATCGAACAACTTCACATCAATCTTCAAGTCAAAATCAAGTTAATGTCCGATACGAGTACGACGAAAGTGAGCACATTTACGAAACCATTCCAGAAGATTCTGAATCTGAACCACTTTATTGTTCTCCGTACCAAAGTTCAAACGGGAAGACATCTATCGGTTCTTGTTCATCCGCAATAGCAACGACACAGGACGAAGCATTAGAAAAGACAATGCAGCAACAAACTCAGCGAGTCGCTCAGTGGTTGGGCTTAAAACCGCAATATCCCAGAGCTATACACACTTTAGTTGGTCGTCCCCCGCCATTGAAATTAACCCAGCAACCAACTTGTAGTCGTGTTTTTACATTGCGCAGCACATTGACCAACACAAGCCGATCCAGTAGTAGTGGAGTTGCATACAGCGCCTATGGACCAAATAATATTGTTAATGGAAATGTGGCACCTGGCGAAGAAGTTGATAACTCATCAAGTGCCTATAACACTGGTGGCTCAAACAATAGCGCCTCGCCCCATCAAAATACGACAAATGTTGAGGACGATATCACTGCTATCCAAAAATTAGAAAATGCAGTGATTGATGACCCCAGAGAATATTTGGATACAAATGCTGTAAGCAGTATGTTGCTATTACCATTTGGCAAATCTGGTCGAATCGGCCTTTGTTCTTCCAATTTGCCAACAACGTATGTCAGCGGTAGGCAAATCAATAATAAAATACATTTTAATTTCTAGTTTTGTTGCAAATTTTAATTTACGTATATATATGCTTCCAAACCGTTTATTATCCGAAGACGTAATGTATAATTCGGACAGTCCGAAATATTTTATATATTTACAGCGCGGTATTTGTATAATATTAAAGGGAAAAATATAATTTTATACACGAAATTGGATTGCATTAAAATAGAGATCTTCGACCTTTAAAGTATATATAATCAGCATCAAAAATCATGTCCGTTTGCTTCTCTGACCGTCTCCGTTTGTACGAAAACTCACTTTCAAAACACGAAACTATCAAAAAAAATCGAGAATAATATTGTAGTCTAGAGTATTAGCCAAAATATGTATTTTATATGAACATTTTTTTTTATTTATTTCAGAGATTCAAAGCAAGGCAAGCTACGAAAATGAGAACATTCAACTTAAAGGGGATCATAAATTATTGAGAGATAAACAAACTGAAGAATCGAATAGCCATTGTCCACAGTTCAACGCGCCAAATTTAAGTAGCTATCACTTCGTAAGTAGCCAAGAGGTAAGTGCTACGACACCCTTGCTTAGCCTGACAGGGTTTTTACTACTAGTAAAGTACACACTTGTGGACAAATAAGCACTAGAATGTGACAATCATTTGTTTTATGATTAGATCGTTTTTTAATTTGTTTAATGGTTTGCGAGCACAATTGTGGATTCATTCCATAATTTTGATTAACAAAGTTAAATAATAAACTGCTCTGTTGTAGTGGCTTGAAAGCCGTTCGCCATATTGTATCCGTTATAATCAGCAGCAAATAGTTAGTTCTCTTAATATTTATTCTTAGAATTTCCTAAAATTTCAGAAGCAGATTCAAAATATTTTTAAAGTTACAGAACAAATAGTGAGCACGCGTCGAGCAAGTATACGAGCGGCCGGAAACTTCGACGTGCGATTTCTAAGTTTTTTATTCTTACGATTTAAACGTCCTATCGAAACGAGATTATTGGATTCGGGAGTAAATACTCTTCTATTTGAACTTAAACAAGAAAGGATAGCTAACTTGGAAGGAGCCGAAGTTGATATACCCTTGCAGAATATTCTGTAAATTATATTCTTCAAAATTATTCATATGATGTATTCTTTATACTCATAAAAAGTCCCAACTTTCTAACTTTAAAAACACCAAGGTTATGACATTTTCAATCGTTCAGTTATATGGCAGTTATAAGATATAGTCGGCCTATCCTTATGAAATTTGGTAGGTCGGATTCATTGGCCAAAAATAAAAACCATAGAAAATCCCAACTTCCTAACTTTAAAAACACCAAAGTTATGGCATTTCCAATCGTTCAGTTATATGGCAGCTATAGGATATAGTCGGCCGATCCTTATGAAATTGGGTAGGTCGGATTGATTGGCCAAAAATAAAACCCATAAAAAATCCCAACTTCCTAACTTTAAAAACACCAACATTATGGCTTTTCCGATCGTTCAGTTATATGGCAGCTATATGATATGGTCGCCCGATCCGGCACGATCCGACTTATATACTACCTGCAATAGAAAGACAACTTTTGGGAAAGTTTCAAGCAGATAGCTTTAAAACTGAGGGAGTAGTTTGTGTAGAAACGGACGGACGAACGGGTAGACGGACGGACAGACGGACATGGCTAGATCGAATCTCCTGGTGATCCTGATCAAGAATATATATACTTTATAGGGTCGGAAATGTCTCCTTCACTGCGTTGCAAACTTTTGACTGAAATTAAAATACCCTCTGCAAGGGTATAAAAACACCAAAGTTATGGCATTTCCAATCGTTCCAATCGTTAAATAGGTTAATTTACTATATATTAACATGATAAAAATATAAGGCCAAATTACGCGATTTGATGGCTGTCATTTTCTTTCTGACCAAATAAATACACTGAATAATTATTATAACTGCAAGGGTATATAAACTTCGGCATGCCGAAGTTTGCTTCCTTTCTTGTTAAAGTTAGGAAGTTGGGACTTTTTATGAGTATTAAGAATACATCATATAAATAATTTTGAAGAATATAATTTACAGAATATTCTGCAAGGGTATATCAACTTTCTTGTTTTTTCTATTTTTATAAATCGGCAAGGGTATTAAAACTTCGGCTTGCCGAAGTTAGGTCCCGTCCTCGTTATACCCTTGCAGAGGGTATTATAATTTTGGTAAAAAGTGTGCAACGCAGTGAAGGAGACATCTCCGACCCTATAAAGTATATATATTCTTGATCAGGATCACCTTCTGAGTTGATATAGCCATGTCTGTCAGTCCGTCTGTCTGTCCGTCTGTCTGTTTCTAGGCGAACTAGTCTCTCAGTTTTAAAGATATCGAATTGAAACTTTGCACACACCCTTCTTTCCTTTGCACGCAGTATAGAAGTCGGCCGGGATCGGCCGACTATATCCTATAGCTGCCATATAACTGATTGATCGAAAATGCCATTACTTCGGTGTTTTTATACACGTTACTCGTAGAGTACAAGGGTATATTGTATTCGTGCAAAAGTATGTAACAGCTAGAAGGAAGCGTTTCCGACCCTATAAAGTATATATATTCTTTATCAGGGTCACTAGCCGAGTCGATCTAGCCATGTCCGTCTGTCTGTCCGTATGAACGCTGAGATCTCGGAAACTATAAAAGCTAGAAGATTGGCATTTTGCATGCAGATTCTAGGAGTTCCTACGCAGCGCAAGTTTGTTTCAAAAAGGTGCCACGCCCCTTTAACGCCCACAATCGCTTATATACGATTTTAAAAATTTACATATTTCGGAAAAGTAAAAATGCAGTTTTATTGTGTTTATCAATACCTATCGACTATCGACAATACCCGACTATAGCGTTCTCTCTTGTTTAAGTTAGAAAGTTGGGATTGATCGGAAATGCCATTACTTCGGTGTTTTTTAAGTTAGAAAGTTGGGATTTTTTATGGGTTTTATATTTGGCCAATCAATCCGACCTACCAAATTTCATAAGGATTGGCCGACTATATCCTATAGCTGCCATATATCTGAACGATCGGAAATGTCCGCTTGAAAAAAAAGGAATACTTTTATAAAATCAGGTTTTCTGCGAAGGCATCCTTGAACACTTTTATTTTGTTCGAATCCTAAATCCTAGCATTTGAAATTTATTTAAACAAATTCAATTCGTCTTTGACTTTCAAAGTGAACGGTCGTGTTTTTTTTTCTGCGCTTCGAATTTTGCATTTTGTTTTCGTTTATTCCCATCGGTGGGTTTTATCAAAACTATTTTAATTCTCGTCCGGTTTATTTAAACATAAATTTAAACTGCGTTCGCTTCGCGAGTGCACTTTGTATTTAATACTAATAAATTTGTTTTCGTAATTCTTATCTGTGTTTTCTTTTCTTATATCCCCGCCGTTTCTCTTTTGTGCATGCACTTCAACTTATTTACACTCCCGCTCTCTTGCTCTCTTTGCTTTTGAAAGTTCTAAGCGTGCAGTTTCTGCGCTCTTGCGGTACTTATAACTGCTCGCTTATAAATTTCAATTTCGCTTTCTTGGTACAGTGGTAAATAAATAAAATGAATAATAAAAATTTAGTCTGCTTCTGCAAAAAATGCAGCCTCGTAATCAGGGCTGACCAGTCTAATATGACTTGCTGGCTGTGTGAAAATATGGTGCACACCAAGTGCGCCGGTTTTACTGGCCGGACAAGTGATGACCTTTCAAAGGGGCCCAATTTGCAGTTTTGTTGTGACGCTTGTGTCGAGGTTGCGAACGAGATGAAATCGTTCATGCGCCAAACTAAAGGCGGCCTGATGGGACTGATTAGCTGTTTCGGAGTGGCTAGAGATAGTTTTCGCCGAGCTGATGATCTCCTATCTGCGCTGGACTCGCAGTTTAATAGTCGTAAGCTATTAGAAGAGTCCCAAAAAGGCCGCTGGTGGTAAGGTGCAAAAGGGGAACACCCCGCAACCGAAATCAAAAGAACAACAGAGCATTCCGGCGGATCAGCAGCTGATTTCAGCAAACCCTCAAATGTTGCTAAGATCAGCAGCTAAAAAAGATTCGGTATCCGAACAATCCGTTACAGAATGCATGCAACCAGGGACTTCTAAGAATTCCGATTTGTCCGGAGTGGTTTCACAATTAGTGGATCCACTTATCTCTCAGAATGTAGCATCACCACCACAAGGGACTACTGAGTCCGGACAACCGGCTCAAGTTGGTTTTGCAGAAACAATGTCTGCTCCACCAAAATCCCTTACAGTGGTTCCACTAAAGAAACTAATTTTCGTTTCTCGGCTTTCCCCTGATCAAACATCTTCTGATGTATTGTCTTATATACAAGACAAAACTAAAGCCGATTGTAATAGTGTAAAGGTGGAAAAGTTTAAGTTTTCTTATGCTAGAGACATTTCATCTTTCAAGATAACTGTCCCTAACGAGCTTTTTGAAGCCATATGCTCGGGCGACTTTTGGCCGGATAATATGGTTGTAAAAGAGTTCGAGGCTAAGATAAAGAAGAAGGGGCCCGTGGGAGTAAAACTTCCTAGTCGAGGCCAAACCAGTGTACCAATTTCAAAAAACTAACTTCTAACCTCCTTCTTTCCTATCAGAATGCAAGAGGTTTGCGTAGCAAACTCACTAAATTGTATTCTGATAGCCTTTCCTTTGCATCTCATATTATTGTGTTCACAGAAACCTGGTTAAAGCCGGAGATCTTTAGCTCCGAAGTTTTTCCAGGTAAGTACACAATATATAGGTATGACCGTCCCTCTAGACGGGGAGGTGGAGTCTTAATTGGAGTTGATTCAAACTTCCCGTCTGAGGAGTTATTTTTTGATGAATTCAATACCATTGAATTTATTTGTGTAAAGTTATCGCTTCCTGGTAACTTTATATACATAACTTGCTCATATATTCCGCCGTTGTCTGAACTTCCTGATTATTTAAATCACCTATCCTTTATTAAGTCCGTTGCTAATAAGCTTTCCGATAGGGATCAGTTGATAGTTTTAGGTGATTTTAATATACCTGGAGTTACTTGGTCCACTGAGGATGGATCGAATGTCTTACTACCTATAGCACAGCATGATTTTATTGATGGCCTGCTTGACATATCTCTATCTCAAGTAAACCATGTTCGAAATTCATTAGGTCGCCTACTTGATTTGTGTTTTGTATCAAATCCTGAAGGTGTGTTTCTGTCCAGAGTAGCACCACTCACGCAACCTGAAGATCCATATCATCCAACAATCGAACTTTCGTTTGATACGGCTAGCGTTATAGAAGAAAAATCAGAAAAATCCAAACGAATGCATGGTTTTCGCAAGGCAGACTTTCTGAGGCTAAATAATTTTATTTCTGGCTTTAATTGGTCTGATCTTTACTTATGCATTAATATGTCCGATGCAGTTAATGTTTTTTACACTGCAATAAACTCATTTTTTAATTCCTGTGTTCCGTGGTACTATCCGTCCACTTCCAATAAATCACCTTGGTTTAGCAAAGAGTTGACACACTTAAGAAATGTAAAGTCCAGACTTTTTAGGAAATATAAAAATACCGGTTCTCAATCTGTTTTTACTAGATATTTAAGTGCTCGGTCAAGATTTACCGTGCTTAATGCTCAGTGTTATAATAGTTACTTAAACCGTTGTAAGGTGCAGTTCTCTCAGGACCCGAAACAGTTTTATAATTTCGTTAACACCAAGCGTAAATCTAATTCTTTTCCTTCCTCGCTGTCGTTCGAAAACATGACGGCAACCACAGATCAGGCAATAGCCGATTTATTTGCCCAATTTTTTCAAACGACTTACTCTACTTTAGATTATTCATCACAGCCTTATTCTTACACCATTTCCAAGTCAAACCTCATATTCTGTCCCACTTTAACAGAAAGCTCTCTTCTTTTGGATCTTCTTCGTATTAAGCCTGTTTATTCGCCAGGGCCCGATGGTATTCCTGGGTGCGTGCTTAGGTATTGCGCTAAGGCCCTGTGCAAACCTCTTCACAAGTTGTTTACCTTATCTCTAGAAACTTCCCAATTCCCAAATATTTTGAAAGAATCATTTGTTGTTCCTCTTTTCAAAAAAGATAACAAGTTAGAAGCCAGTAACTACAGAGGTATTTCTAAGTTGTCAGCTATTCCTAAGCTTTTTGAAAAAATTATTACTCCTCATTTGCAGCACCTTTGCAGATCAATTATTTCTCCGTGTCAACACGGATTTATAAAACGTAGATCCACAATCACAAACCTTCTAGAGCTCACTTCATTTGTGATAAAAGGCTTCAATAATAGTTTTCAAACAGACGTCATTTACACTGACTTTAGTAAAGCATTTGACTCTGTAAATCACTTACTTCTCATTCAAAAACTTGACCTTTTAGGTTTTCCAGTTGATCTGCTTAAATGGATTTCAAGTTATCTAAATGGCAGGTCACAAAGGGTCCTTTTTAAAAATTCAATTTCTGAAATTTTCCGTGTTACCTCCGGTGTCCCACAAGGGAGCCACCTGGGTCTGTTACTTTTTACATTATTTATTAACGATCTTCCCTCAATTATAAGTCATTCTCGCGTACTTATGTACGCAGATGATGTTAAGTTGTGCCTGCAATATAAGGACATTTCCTGCCATTTAAACTTGCAATCCGATCTAGATAATTTTCAAAACTGGTGCCGAGATAATTTACTAAATTTAAACGGTTCCAAGTGCAAGCTGATGACTTTTTATCGGGCCAATCCGATATATGCGACTTACACGATAAGTGGCAGCTCTTTGGATAGAATAACTCTTGTAAACGATCTTGGCGTTCTCTTGGACCCTAAACTAAAATTTTCTAATCACATTTCGTCCATGGTTAATAAAGCCAGAGGAGTGCTTGAATTTATAAAAAGGTCAAAAGAATTCGATGATCCTTATTTGACTAAAACTTTATTTATTTCGCTAGTCCGTCCGATTCTGGAGTATGGGTCTCCCGTCTGGAGTCTACAATACGGAATACATATTGGTCGTATTGAATCTGTACAAAAAAACTTCCTTCTTTTTGCTTTACGGCGCCTAAACTGGGATGCAAATCTTATCTTACCTTCTTATTCTAGTAGACTTCTTTTGATTAATTTACCATCCCTAGCCAACCGTAGAACGATGCTTGGTACTATCTTTATTTATAACCTTATACATGGTCATATTGACTGCCCCGACTAGTTAAGTCGGCTAAACTTTTCTGTGCCACCTAGATTAACTAGAAATTATTTTCCCCTAATATTAAATCATTGTATGCCTTACATAAGCCTTTCAGAGTATTATGTTTTGACTATAATAGACTTTTTCCTGTAATATTAAATCTTGAGAGAGGCAGAGAGCGCTCCTAAAACGATTGATACTTGCTTCATTGGCACAAGATTGATAACTATTACTTTTTTCCCCGGACCTTTACCTTTATTTTCCCATCTCGCGTCTATTTTATCGCGAATCGTGCCGTACGATACACGGTCGGTTGGGCGGGTAAGTAAGCCGTGGGACTGCGCGCGAAAAAAAAAAATATATCTTAATTGTTAGCAGCAACGTCTGGTCTTGAAATACTAATGGTTTTTGGGGTTTGATGCTGACGTCGACTTTTCTCCCTACCCCTCTTTTGCGCCGTAAATTTGACCAAACATATTATGTTTGAGACAAGCCAGTCGAATTTCCTAATTTATTTAATTTTTTTTTATAGGTTGCAAAAAGATGCCAAGAATCAACAAGTTCGAAACGAAATTCTGGATTGCCCAATAGCGAAAATGGTGACGGAATTCCAATGGTTTGGAAAGTTAAGAGACGCCCAGACGGAACGAGATACATTGTAAAACGGCCAGTACGCACTGGCAACCGTCCCCAAGTTGCTAATCGAAAAAACATGCGCTGTAACGAGCTTACCACAACGGAAGAAGATACTGTATCTGAGGTCAAAATTGGTCGTTATTGGACAAAAGAAGAACGAAAGCGGCACATTGAACGAGCGAGAGAGAGGCGGCATCATCAAACGCAACAACAGCTGCAGTAAAATTTCTACTTATTCATTTAAGTATTAAGTAGCTTAACTACCGTTTTCGTAAATTGTATAGAGGAGAGGCCAACAGGTTGGGACACCTTTTGATTTTGGTCTGCCATTTGGTAGCTAACTTGTGAAAGCTAATTACCGTTATAAAGCTTATTATTTAGCGTTAAATAAAAAGCAAAAATAAATTGTTCTCCTTTAAGAAAAAAAAAGTTCAATTTAAAAAAAGGTGATGTAGATTAGGGATAATTGAAAAATCGCCTTAATCGCGCTCCAATTTTTAGGAAAATATTTATTTTTGTTATTACTTATTTTAGTATTATTTTAATCATGATTGCCTTCAAAATAAGTGGCTCTACCTACACTTCTCAAGTTAAAATTTAATACAATTTTTTGACCATCAATTTAACACTTTTTCAGAACCTGGCTTAAGCTTGGCTTGAAATTCTTTTGGTAAAAGTTTAAGATACTTATATTAAACAAAATTGTTTTAGTAGACAAATTTTGAGAGGGTTGACAGTTTTAACTTACAGATTGTCCCAATTTATAGACCTCTCCCCTGTTTAATTTTAAAATTTTTAGTCGCTATCGTAAAACTTTCAAAGCTTGCTTGCTGGTCACGACTCACGAAACTTACGGAGATTATAAGATGTAAGTCTACGTAAGTGCATAATCAAGACTTATATTACTTCATCAAAAATTTGTGCTTAATAAATATGTAGATTTGATATTTTATTTTTATTTTCATAGGAACTCGTCCATTGTATAAGTTTTGACGATCTTTGACAATTAAAAATAAAAAAAATATCATTAATTTGAAATATGTCAAACAACTTTCAGCATATATATATTTCGTTGTCAATTGTTCCTAACTAGTTATATGTTAAAGTAATCCCATCCATGCATACAGTCTTCGTTGATGCTAATGAATATGTATCGCATATAAATGCATATTACGTAATTTTAAAAAATAATTTGTGTAAGCTTCAACATAATTCTTAGATATTACGAATAATATTGTTTACTTAAAATAAAGTTTAAAAAATGTACAAGGGTTGAAAATATGTACTTACATATTTTTTTATAATGAATTCCCCTTTGCCTTGGAATGGAAGCAATAAGCCTTTACAATGACGCATTGAGACGAAATGGCCGATCTAGCTCCATTTAATTCAATTTTCAAATTGTGCATTCGCGGTAAATTAAGCCAACGAACGTGTCTTCACACCATCTGTCCAAACCCTTCGGAAACTTTAAACCGACCATCTGGTAGATATAATTTCTTATTTAGACTATTGTTTCTGTAAACTGATAATAAACCATGTTGTTCATTTTTTTATCTAGAATGGACTTAAGTAAATATCCTTGTAACCCCAATTCATGTACAGTTGCGAAAAAAAAAATTGCACCACTACATCGCACTGCTTTCACTGTAAAAAAAAGTTAGTTTGCTGTTGTTGTTTTGTTTTTAAAATTTTTTTTAAGGTTTGGTATTGTTGTAGTCTAAAACAAAGTTTCCGTTTTTATTAATCCCGCGTTTTTTTTTTTTTTTGTTTTTTACTAAAAAGTCAGAAAAACAGCGTAAAAAAAATAGCACCACTTACAAGTTACTTAGAGAAAATCTTATATTTCGTCCAACAGCCTTAATAGAAAGTACCTGCTGATAAGATTGGACTATTTTTTAACTATTTTGTTTAAAAAAAATCAAAAACAACATTAAAATGGGACGTGAAAAACAATGCACTGCGGAAAAGCGACAGATGAAACAATTCGCAAGTGACTCAGACAACATAACTTAAAAGCCTGCAGTCCCAGAAAGGTTAACACTTTTAAATGCCAGGCATATTGCTAAGCGCATGAAGTTTGCAAAGAACATGTTAATTGGCTACGTCAGGCGTCCCAAAAACTCTTATTTTATGCCGCAGTGCACCACAAAGACCATAAAATATGGAGGGAGTAGTCCAATACATTGGATTAAAACCATGCTGGATCAGGACGTGTACCTAAATATTTTGGACACGATTACGATAACCACCGTAAGATCACTTTGGAAAGTAGTGGAGGAGTCTTGGACTCATATTCCCACTAAACGGTGCCAGAACCTGGTTGACGTTGTGAGGCTGTTATTGCCAATAATGGATGTACAACTAAATAGTAAATGAAGAATCTACACTTTATTTGGATCTATAAATAGAGAAAACTCATGAATTTTTTACTTACTAGTCGTTGTTATAGTTTTAAATCTATTTTTGAAAAGTGGTGCTATTATTTTTTCGTCAAATTTCTTTAGTTTCAATAAAATATCTAACATATCTTAAGAAATTAAATAAATTTGTTAATTTTTTTTCACATTTCCCGTTGGTTTATTGTATTTCGATTTCAAAATGGTATTAAGCGTTTCATAGTGTAAAAAGTATAGGTACAGTGACCGCAGCACAATTTGTTCTGTACTTTTTGCGACGACTTTTGCTAAAAGTTCTGTACTTGCGGCGCGCAAAAAAATATTTTCAGCTAACTGATTTCGGAAGAAATCCGACAATTGGAACTCCAATTTGAACCGGTATTATCCATCAACGAAATTTGGTAGAAATTTGAACCATATATTTTGCTAAAATAAAATTTCCTATTGATCCTGCTTCATGAATCACAAGTGTGATTTAAAAAAAAAATTGAATTAGCTTGGTGATCAATTTGTTAACAAAAAAAATAATAATATTGTTGGTCAACTAGGCCACCAAACAATTTTTGCTGTCTTCAACTATTGATAGTCAGCATAAAATTACAGTCTTTAACGGTCAACAAGGCGATCAACTTGGCGATTAAACATTCTAAAGCTCTACGTTGGATAAGGACAGGTTCTGATCAACCAGGCGATTTGAACCAGACCAGATTCCTCTGATCAATCTGTTTAAAGCTAGGTTACATATTTACAACCCATCGGAATGAGTCGAGGCTCATAACAAAATACCTCTAAAACGGATTATACAAGAAAAGTTAAAATGAGACCGAACAGCTACATCAGTTGTAAAATGAAGAGATATCAGTAGGATTGCAAATTCAGAATGTCATTCGGAATTATAGAAATGACTCAGTGCTGACAACTTTTGAAAAAAAGCTGTTTTTAACTGGAGAGAAAGAAAAAAAACTGAAAATAATCAGAAAACAGCGCATACAATTTTTTTTTTGTTTTTAATCTTTTTTAATTTTGTTATTTATAACATATTTAGCAAGTCAGCTAATTCGTGGCGACTATCATTAGTTTCGCTATCGTACGGCATGTTTGTTCAGATCTTGCAGTAGCTGCAATAGACTCTTTTCTAGTCAGTGTCATCGCTGCGAAGCCATGCCTTGCATACGTCGCTTTTCAACCAAACATTACGGCACTTTTGCTCATACTTTTTGTGCAAAGACATTAGAACATATATATATTATATTGGCCTTTGCTTTGGGCATTGTGTAATACGTGTAGGTCACCACAACATATGATAATGTTGCCACTTCTGTATACATTTGGTACATTTGTACGAAAACTGGTAGGTGTTACCGCGTTAGTACACTTTTTATCCACAGCTTCATAAAAAATTGTATTTGTTGTGTCTTTTTCATGAAATTTATGGCAGCATTAAAAAAAAAGAAATAAAGAAAACTGATTTTTAAAAAATCCAGAATTTCCGCTGGTTTCGCTGGTTTTTCGATGGTTTTAAAAAATACGATAATAAATATTATCGATAAAAAAGAAAAATTTTTAATTTGAGATTACATTTTTTTATGAATTGAAGTTCTTATTAAAGCCTAGTACTCAGATCGACAAAAACTGTACACCAGTCATGAGAGAGATCGAGAGGCAAACAGCTGGCGTTCACTTTTCGTCAACGTTTTTTTTCACCACGGTCCTCAGATCGAAAAAAGTACCAGTAAATTGCATAGCATTGCCAGTCTGCGGAAATGAACTTTGGGTGAACCCTAGCGAAAAGTTTAAAAAATTTAATCTTTTGGCGTGCGTTTCTCACTGAACATTATAAGAAATGGAGGAAAAAATAAAAAAACTCGCAAAAGTCGATTGCAGGAGTTTACATGTGAGGACAAAGTATCATTAATTCTAGAGCAAAATGTTTCTTAGGTCAAAAATGTACGAAAAATACAATAAAAGTGCAGCTATGAACTTTAAATTAGCAAATAATTATCAGTAAATGAAAAAAAAAAAACAACTGTTAAATTTAAATGGTATTGTTTTTTTAATATCTTTGTACAGCGGCAGACTTGTCTTGCTAAGGTAGTTGATAATTTCTTTTAAAAGCTCTTTCCCGCAAATACGATATTTGAATTTTAACTGCTTGTCAACAAACCCAGCTGATTGACAGTATGACCGTAGCACGCTAAAATCTGATGAATTTTTGAAATTTTGGTCACACTGGAAAGATTAAAGTTTTTACGCTAGCATACTCGTTTGTCGATCTGAGTACTAGGCTTAATAAATAAAATTGATCCACTTTTTTTGTATTAAGCGCGCGTCCTCGGTCCGAAATTATCTGTCCTTATTTAGTACAGCCTAGCACTCAGATCGACAAACGAGTTCGCGAGCGTGAAAACTTTAATCTTTCCAGTGTGTCTGCATTTCATCAGAATTAAGCGTACCACGGTCCTACTGTCAATCTGGGTTTGTTGAGAAGCAGTAAAAATTCAAAAATCGTATTTGCGGGAAGCCTTTAAAAGATATTATCAAATACCTTGACAAGATTATTAAAAATACAATACAATTTAAATTTAACAGTTGTTTTTTAATTTACTGATAATTATTTACTAATTTAATTTACTAATTTACACTTTTTAGCAGTTTCAGAAATAAAGTTTAATTTTATTAAAATCGACTATTTCATATGCTTAACATAAACCATTATAAACCGAGATATAGGAATTTTTAACGATTTCCGGTTTTACTTTTATAGAAGTCGTGCGACTATGTCATATAGTTGTAACTAAAAGCATTTATCGGAAAATTTTAAGCATCGATATCGAAATCGAATATTAAATATTTTGTAACAACAAAAGTCACGGTTTTGTTTTAAAAATCACGCTGATTTATAATTACTGTTATGCCCACTTCCCATAGAGTCCAGCCGTTCGAAACGGTTGGGATTTTTGACAAATGTGAAACTCCGATTCCCACAGAGCACATCCACCATTCGATAACAGCTGATCTGAACAGCTTTGGATAATCATTCTACCCTGTTGCATTTTGCACAACATCTGAAATGAGCACAACAGCGCTATACTTGGTAACAGGCTGCAAGTGACCTACGCGAACAACCAAAACAGCCTGCAGAAAAAATAAGAACAGCTATATCCCGATATTGTATAAGTGGTAACAAATCATGTCCATTAAATTATCCCGGCTCCAGTTTTGAAAATTATCTAAATCGGATTGTACGTCTAAATGGCAAGAAATCGTTATACTACAGGCATAATTTAACATGCGTGCATAAGTATGCGTTGAATGGTCTAAATTATAATAAGTTAAAACAAGAAAGGAAAGCTAACTTCGGGCGGAGCCGAAGTTGATATACCCTTGCAGAATACTCTGTAAATTATATTCTCCAAAATTATTCATATGATGCATTCTTAATACTCATAAAAAATCCCAACTTCCTAACTTTAAAAACACCAAAGTTATGGCATTTCCAATCGTTCAGTTATATGGTAGCTATAAGATATAGTCGGCCGATCCTTATGAAGTTTGGTAGGTCGGATTGATTGGCCAAAAATAAAACCCATAGAAAATCCCAACTTCCTAACTTTACAAACACCAAAGTTATGGCATTTCCGATCAATCAGTTATATGGCAGCTATAGGATATAGTCGGCCGATCCTTATAAAATTTGGTACGTCAAATTGATTGGCCAAATGTAAAACACATAGAAAATCCCAACTTTCTAACTTTACAAACACCAAAGTTGTGGCATTTCCGATCGTTCAGTTATATGGCAGCTATAGGATATAGTCGCGGATCCTTATAAAATTTGGTACGTCAAATTGATTGGCCAAATGTAAAACCCATAGGAAATCCCAACTTCCTAACTTTAAAAACACCAAAGTTATGGCATTTCCGATCGTTCAGTTATATGGTAGCTATAGGATATAGTCGGCCGATCCCGGCCGTTCCGACTTATATACTGCGTGCAAAGGAAAGAAGGGTGTGTGCAAAGTTTCAACTCGATAACTTTAAAACTGAGAGACTAGTTTGCGTAGAAACAGACAGACGGACAGACGGACATGGCTATATCAACTCAGGAGGTGATCCTGATCAAGAATATATATACTTTATAGGGTCGGAGATGTCTCCTTCACTGCGTTGCACACTTTTGACCAAAATTATAATACCCTCTGCAAGGGTATAAAAATAAGGCAAATAAATCGTCTGTGGTCTGATATGTGGTTGCCGTCATGTCATGTCATCATGTCATTCCTTCTTGTTCAAGCGAAAACGAGGAAGAATAAGAATTACACTTACGCATGGTTAACAAAGTTATAAAAGGTCCTGCGAGTCTCGGCTTAACTAATTATTATAACACTGAGCATTAGGCACTATAGATCTTGTCTGAGCGCTTAAATATCAAGCAAAAATAGATCAAAAACCGGAATTTTTTTATATTTCTTTTAATGTGAGGTCTTTAGTTTTCTTGATTGTTAAGTCCTTGTAAAGCCAAGGTGAGTTATTGGAGATTGACGGATATTACCTCGCAACAAAGGAATAAAATTAAACGAATAACACATGAATTGAATAACGTATTAAAGCAACACTAGTGCAGATGCCAGCTAAAACGCTGCTCAAAAAGTGCGGAAGTATGGCCTTGAAAATAGATTAGATGGCCTTTTTTCCTTTTTTAATATTTAAGTGCTTTAATCGGTATCTGATGAGGAATCATTAAATAAGTCTTCCTCTACATCTTTATTTGAAATAAGACTGATGTAAAGTGTGATGTAAATGATATTTTCGCAAATCTTTATTTCTGGCCTCGAGAGCTTCTTCTGACATCATATCTATCATACCTACATATACCAAAGACCAATAGAGATTATATTGGTCTTTGCCTATACCTATCGGAAGGGCAAAATGATTTATTATTTCTGCAGCATGTATTACAATTTTATGGACAGATGTAGGCATGTAAAACCATGGATACCAGTCCACAAATATTATTGCGGACTGCAATGCATAATGTTGAAAGGCTTCTGTATCAATTTCATATCCACATGCTAAGGTGGGTAAGATTACGCTGAATCGATAAATTAATACAGAGCTTACTCCGGCAGCCTTTTTTGGTTCTTTGAAAAATCTTCTGGCTGTGTTACCGTTATTAGTATTACCAGAACCAGGCTTGGGAACATCAACCAATATGCCTATTTCCTTTCGCAAATTATCTTATATTTCCCTTATTCTAACATCTACAGCTGCTTTTTCCGCACTGCGAATTTTCCATTTTTTAAGAATAGTTCTATAGCTAATATGTAGAGTGCAATCATGAAAACAAATACAAGCGTGTAGACTTGATAAGCCATATTAATACAGGTTTTATTTGCTCGGGAAATTTTGTATATTAATAAGATCGCTCATTTTTTTTGGTGTTGTTCACATATTCCACACAATAGGGATGATGATTCTGCCAGAGCACTGAAAACTTTTAAATCTATCATGGTAATATGAAACTTATGAGTACATCAATAATATTTTTCCAGTCTCGTTGGCTGCATTTCGGCTATTTGACTTTTAAATTTGTTCACTTCATCACGTACCAAATCTTATGTTTCTTTAAGACAACCCAATTTTACTGGCCTGCAATAACGTGTGGATGATCCAAGAACTATTTGTAGTGATACCAAGCACACCGAAAACATATGTTAATCGATCATACAAGCATTTGTGTCGTTAAAGTTTTGACGATATTTTGCATGGCCACTACTCCCATCACAGCCCCGTTTGTATATTGCAGTTATCGTAGGAATATTGTTATTCTCTGCTGCTGGAAAATCTTTGGCATGTGCGGTATATAATCTGGTAACTTTGTGATTAACCAAGCTTTGTAAGGGTACCTCGAATGAATGATCATTGATGTTTAGACCACTAGGATATTCCTTTTTTTCAGACAGTAGAACAGCGTACGTCGGAAATATATTTGCATTCCGCTTTTTGGTACCACTCTGCAGGTCTATATATGCCTTCTTTGTGTAACCACCATCAAAATATAAAGCTAAGGCTTTCTCTGCTGTGTACTTAATCGGTTGATTATCAGCGGATTGCGTAGCTAATATCATTTTTTTTGGGCAAACTTACATCAAGTTTAATCATCTTAGCTCCACTTCGCTTGCCAGAATTATACAATCTAGTACTAGCCGCAGATACGAGCTCTTTGCACGAAATAGCTTTAACGATGTCCGAAAGTTTTTTTTGTCAGTAAAAGTAAGCTCGGGTCGTCCAGCATTTGATCTTAGGTCCACCAATATATGCTTATAATTTAACCATTCTTTGTTGCTTACCTTAAAATTCTTACGTATACGATGGTTCTCCTGCCATTTTGATGCCAATTTATTGGTAAAATTTTATATTTTCTTAGTTATTTTGTCGCATTCACTATCATTATATATATTTCTGTCTATAATATTGTTTTAGACGTATGTCTGCAGAGCAAAAAATTTGTTGGGAGCATCATCAAAATAGCACTGATACTGACAATGAGGCTAAAAAAATATATATTTAAAGGTAATTTTCGGATATATGCGGCTCATGTTGGACATTTTCACAGCGCAAAACATTGACTAATTTTTACCTCAAAAGTTCTGGTCTACGTAAGTTTAGTTTGTTAGTAAACATTTACATCTTACAATTTTGGGACGAACACAGTTACAGGTCACAAACCACTTATTTTGTATTTAATTACATACCTTATTCCATATTTAATAGCAAAAAGTTGAATTGCAATGAATTAAATCAAATTATTTGCAAATTTTCGCAAGTGGTCAAAATTGGCGGGAGAGCGGTTAGCGTCAGCTGTTGAAACACATATGTTGTGTTTGAAGCTTTATAGCTGTGCGAATATTGAGAGGAAAGCGAAATTATAGGTTTTTTGGCCTATTGGATATATTAGTTTTCGATTACAAAATCATTTTGGCGCCAATAAATAAGTTGAAATTTGAATTAATCGCTGCTAAATCAGTCATTTCTTCCACAGTGCACTGCGGACGACAGTAGTTGCGACATAGAGTAATAATGTATAGAGGCGTCATTTGCTCTGCCCGCGCTCTCGAGTGACTTTGCCAGTGATGCCACGTAGGGGAAAAACAGAAAAAAAGAGAGTTTTTCATTTGTTCGAATCGAGCTTCATTACATGCCCATGGTGAGATTCTGCAGCTGGACTGGTCGCTCTTATTCCTAAGGATAGGTGCGAGAACTCCCCATACTATTGCTTGTACTTCGCACATGTTAGAAGTGGTGAGAAACCGAAGTTAGAAGAAGTTAGCTTCGAACATGGCTCTCAGCAGAGCTTTGGCAGAGGCCCGGGCAGAGCAAATGAAACCTCTATATAGTTTCTTACTCTATGGTTGCGATTCGGAGTTTTATGCCGTCTTCCCACCGAGATCCATCCACCTTCCGTTGAACGGATGGTCCATAAGGTTTTGTCGTTCCGAAAACATTTTTAAGCGATAGATAGCCGATGTTTTTTTCGGTGCAACTCTGAGTTTTTCTTCTTGACATAAAACAATAACGACTGGGAATTTTAGACAATGGAAGGCGCCAAATCAATAAATGCTGTTTATAATTAATTAATCACTGCTCCAACCGTCTGGCAGCATTAAGAGGTGCTCCACTCTGTTACTCAAAACATGGAGCAGAGCACCTTGAAGAACGAGAGTATGTCCCCAGACTTATGTATATGTGTGGCTTGCAATTAACTAACAAAATTTATTTATTCCAAAGTAACAGTTGTTTTTTTTTGTTTACTAAAATTTATTTGCTGATTTAAAGTTCATAGCTGCACTTAGATCTAAACTAATGCTTTTAAGAATCGCAAAGAGTCAGTAGTAGAAATAGTATGGTATAGTCTATTATAGAAACTTCGCAGTACTTTACAAGGTTTATGTATATCATAGTTAGTACAATGATTTAAAGTAAAAGGAATAAAGTTCCTGGTAATTATATTAGGCACAGAGAAGTTTAGCCGACCCAGTAACTCGGGACTCTCCACATGAATAAGTTTATGAATAAAAGTAGTGCCAAGCTTCGTTCTACGGTTTAATAAGGATGGTAGATTAATTCGAAGAAGTGTTCTAGAGTAGGATGGTAAAATAAGGCTTGCATTCCAGTTAAGGCCCCGTAGAGCAAATAATAAAAAGTTCTTTTGCACAGACTCTATTCGGTCTATATGTAAACCATACTGAGGACTCCAAAATGGTGAACAGTACGGACTGACTAGTGAAATAAAATCTTTTAATAAATTCAAGTACTCCCCTTGCTTTATTCACCATGGAAGTAATATGATCACTTAATTTTTGGGTCAAGAAGGACGCCAAGGTCATCAACATGCGTGATTCTAGACAACGCATCACCAGCCAGCGTATACGTGGCTTATAGTGGGTTCACCCTAAAAAATGTCATTTCTATACACTTAGCGCTATTTAAATCCAAATGATTTTCACAACACCATGTTTCAAAAGCATTTAGGTCCGATTGTAAGTTAGAACTGCTGAAAATTTCGTTATATTGCAGGCATAACTTAACGTCATCTGGGTACATGCGGAGACGCGCCTTTGTCAAGACTAGAGGGAGATCGTTTATAAATTAAGTAAAAAGAAGTGGGAAGCCACCTTGTCTTCCTTGTGGGACGCCTAAAGTAAATCGGATCAAATTAGAGATAGAGTATTTAAAGAGGACTCGTTGAGTCCTACCACAAAGATAACTTAAGATCCATGTTAGATGATCACATGGAAAACCTAATAAGTCTAGCTTAAATACAAGAAGCGAGGGATTTACTGAGTTAAACGCTTTAATAAAATAGTGTAAACTACGTTAGTCTGCATGTTCTTATTAGAGCCATTCATTATCAAAGACGTTAGCTCCAAAAGGTTTGTAGTCTTCGCCTTATAAATCGATGTTGACAAGGATATAATTGATCTACAAAGATGTTGCACCTTAACTGTATATTACAGGTGCAAGCCAGGATGACGTGAACGTTTTATGAGGAATGTGGTTCTGTGTGAATAGTCTTTAAGAAAAATTATACTCAACGTTTCACAAATCTAAGATATCGATAGTAGTTTTTTTTTTATTATGTTCCCTATCTAGTGCTGATAGCCGGCAATGTAATTTTGATTAAATTTTGGTGCGCTAAATAAACAATAGCTGTAGTTCTACCTGTACATTTTATTTGCATTAGAGAAATTATCCGGAGAGTCATTCCCTAATGCTTAATACCTGTTTCCTTGCCTTCGCATATGTATACCAAAGCTTGTCGGGATACTGCTGGAATGTGTACCTGGCCAAATAAGTTTTCTAGTGTACACACGTAAATTTTGATCAAATTTTATTCGAGTGCTATTAACAGTATTTCTTGTAGACGAATAAAATCTATTCTGTAATAAATTGATAGTCTACTAAACTGGTTGTATGGGAAATAACAGCCAAAATGTAATATTCCATTTAAAGATAGGCGCAAATCTAACTATTTATATGCTTCTGGCCACACAGTGTATTGTGTTGTTGGTCTCAGAGAGGGGTGGGAGCATAAAAGAAGTTACAAGGGGTGAGTGACACAAAAGTTGTAAGTTAGGGGTTGGTTATGAGCGCGGTATTCGGTGTGTTCTGTGGCATTGCGGGTAAAAAGATTGAGTGAGAGAGGAAATTCTTTAATTTTGCTTATAAAAAACTATTTTCGTTGAAAAGTTTTTTTAATGTAAGTAAGTTTACCAGAACCGTGAAAATCTTCCAAGTGTACGCCTTTATGTATTATGAATAGGCATACCCATTACACCCATGTGTGGCTATCACTCCCATAAACATGCGTATGTATACCAAATGCACTTTCGGTCTTTTTTATATATTGCAGAGAATCTTCTAAGGGAAGGAACTACAAATATTTTATAAACTGACATGGTGATTTAAATAATGTGGCCAAACAAGGAAATTATATAGTTAAAATTTAAACAGCATATTGACATGTCTGCAGCACACATAAACACGGAATTTAGTGGGTTCAATAGAGTGAGTTCAAATTCTACATCCAGTTCCATCTCATCATTTAATTTCTTATCGGCTTCCGTGTCATCGAGCTCCTCCTCATTGGGCGAAAGTATTATTACCCAGGGCGAAAGTATTATTGCACCGCGCGAAAGTGTCAGCAGCTGTTCATTGACCACCAACTTTGTTCCCCTTCAAAAAAAGGACAAGAGTGCTATTGAAATGTCAGCACAAGTGACACCAAAAATCTTGAGCAATATTAATCCGAAGGAGTCAATTCACAAGTCGAACACCGTACATCAACTCGAAATGATTGAACAACCAAAAGTGAATGCGGCGTCTTTACCTCTATCCGACGATCCGCGAACATTGCAACTGGCGTTGGAACTATCTTTGGTCGGATTTAATGACAATCAAACTTGTTATGCGCAACCTGCTCAAGCCCCACCTTTATCTTTAATCGCACAAAGTCACTTCGAGATAGGCGCTATTAACGGAGTGCCCGCGTTCTCCAAAACAGATAACACCCTGCCACCTCCATCGGCATCGAGTTGCCTTTTATTACCCGTTGCCGGGACCGTCAGCTTAGAAGATCGATCAAAAAAGTCGCAAAACATGACCGAATGTGTTCCAGTCCCCAGTTCAGAACATGTTGCCGAAATAGTCGGTAGACAGGGTAAGTATAATCGATAACAAGCGGGATCCAAAAATTCATTACACTTGGCACGTTCTTTGAGAATTGAGTTTAGTTCTTAACTTAGTCTATATCATAAAGCTACCATTGGAACATTCGGGAAAAAGGGACATAAAATTATAACTTCGTTGTTTCCAACATATATCCTTTTACTCAGAGATATACTTTTTTATTTAGAGATTTTATAAAAATATAAAAATATATAAAAATGTATCATATAGCTGCCATTGGTAAAAAAGGTAGTTATAATTTCGTTATATATATGTTTGCTTCCTTTCTTGTTTTTTTAAGGACTACTATTTTTGTAAAAAGTTTTCGTAAAAACGGACAGATGGACTTGGATTGATCGACTCGGCTGGTGATGCTGATCAAGAATATACATGCTTTATAGTATAGTATAAATAGGTATAAAATATGCGTACGATGACAACGCTAAAATTAGGACACCAATTAAGAGCTGCAGAATTAGCTTAGATTTTAGGGAAATTAATTATACAATTTTAAAAATACATTTTTCATTTAATAAAATCAAAGGACTTATAATAAGTTGACATTTAAGCAATCAAAAAATGTTTTATTAATTCGACAAAAAGATATGTGTACGTATTAAGGAACTGCCACAAGATTGTAACTTAATGCAGCGGTTTGGAGTCGACTTATATTTAAAAAATGGGTCAAATAAAATACACTTTTTTTTATTTTTGGAATTGGATTATTTTTATTTGTAATTTTTTAATAAGTTGTGCTCTAGGCTCAAATTTTAAAAGCAAGTTATGGGGAACGGCTTGCAGGTTGTGAATCTCTTAGCCGGAAATAATAATAATAAAACAATTATTATGTGAAGAAATATATTAATTTTATATACTTGTTTCCGTTCTTAGGTTGCAAAATCAAAGCTTTGAGAGCCAAAACCAACACTTATATTAAAACACCAGTTCGAGGAGAGGAACCGGTATTCGTAGTGACTGGTCGAAAGGAAGATGTAAACAAGGCCAAACGGGAAATACTGTCCGCTGCTGACCACTTTAGCTTAATACGTGCATCACGCAAGCCAATAGGCGACGGTCAGAGTAGCGGCATAGTAGGAATTGCAAGTTGTTCTGGAGGTGGTGCACTTCCCCGCATGCAGTCCGGTCCTCCATGTATGCCTGGACAGGTAACCATACAGGTACGTGTACCCTATCGGGTTGTTGGACTTGTTGTTGGGCCCAAAGGTGCTACGATTAAACACATTCAACAAGAAACTCAAACCTACATTGTGACACCTTCGCGCGAAAAGGAACCAATTTTTGAAGTTTCTGGCTTGCCCGAAAACGTAGATACTGCACGAAAGCAGATAGAAGCTCACATTGCCCTTCGAACTGGGGCTGGATCTGGAAATGGTGACGCCAATACTATGCAAGGTAGTGAATCGGTTGAGACGAATGAGTTCGCGCCCCTCCCTACAATAAATTCATTAACCCAAATACTAAATGATGATTTAAACTCTGAAATTTTGTCGTCTATATACAAAAATGGAATTCCATCTGCACAAGATTATGCAAACAATTCAATAAAGATAGCTGGAAATGGTAGCAATTCAGTAAAGCCCATGCAAGGGCATCATACTGGCAACTATTTTCCAAAAACCGAATTCTCTGACATGGAAATGGTAGGAACTTTAACACCAACAGGAATATCCGATAAACACCTTCCCGGAAATGAAGTTTCCATGCCCTTGGCAAAAGCTAATGTTGTATTTCGTAATACATCTAGTAAAGCATTAACCTTCTGTCCTCCCACATCAACATCCGCATCGATTCATTCCAACTCTAATGCAAATATTTTAACAAGATCTTGTTCATCTGCTTCCTCAACAACTTCAACAAAAAGTACCAGTAATAGCGCCAACACACCTCCAGAAATATTGAATATATGGAAAAATATAAGTGATTCAATTGACGTGGATGAGGGTATAGGGGATTCGCCTAGTATTTGGAATCAACCTGCAAATATTATACCCACTGCTCACTGCTCTCCCACAATCTCAATTAGTCCCACGGACTCGGTCTTAGGCATGGGCGAACATACTACAAATCAAAAAAATCTGCTCCACACAAAAGAACCGACTATATGTAACAACCAGCAAAAACCACAAGCCATTCAATTGCAATCCAACCCGGACAAATATTTGATTCATCGCGAATGTTTTGTTTGTAATGAAAATAATGTTACCACAGCTTTGGTCCCATGTGGTCATAATATGTTTTGCATGGAGTGCGCAAATCAAATATGCATTTCTATGGAAGCAGTTTGCCCGGTTTGTCATTCTATTGTTTACCATGCAATGCGTATTTTAGGATAATTTTAATTTTATTACTTTTGTAAGTCATTTATTATGTTTAACAAATTTTAATTCGTTGGTTTTGTAGTTTGTTAATATTTTTTGTTTGTCGCTTCCGTGAAGTGCTTTAAAATGTAGCTAAATTTTAGTTTCTTCAAAATGGTTTGACCTGAAATATTTTTATTTAACACTGGTTTTGTACGGTGCAGCGGCTGCATGTGCAGCATTCTAGCCATTTGGTCTTCGAGTCTGTAAGTCTTAACCGCTGCCTCGTTTAAAATTAAATCAGCTGAATATTTATATTATAGCCCAAACAAAAATTTGATTAAATTAGGAAAATAATTGTGTACTAAGATTTGTTAAGTTAAAAATCGTTTTGACACTATTTGAGGTATTGACTTCTTGATATTATAAACGTTTATTTTTGCTACTTCTACAGTTAAACTTAAGCCCACTTTTCATTTTTGATTTAATTTGTGTTGAAAAATATACCTAATTATAGTTAATTTCTTCTGCCTCCGGCATTTAAAAATTGGTCGGTCGACAAGTGGAAGAGATTTAATTTTGATATAATTTTTAACAATGGGGTTGACAAAAAGTATTTCTAGTCAAAACATAAAAATTCAGCTTATGACACCCAATAGTTGTGCGTGAGGACACCATTACATTTGTTTTAACAACAAAATATTATGTTTGGACTGCGGTCAAGGATTGCTAAACTAAGTTTTATCGAGTTTTCAATTGATATACATGAAAGCATCTTTAAAATGATAACTTACTAGAAAAAGCATTTTACCAAAAAAAGGGTGATGAAAGTTTCAACAGTGTTTCTTATTTTCTTATGTTAAATGTGTCAATTAAAATGCGCATATATTCTTCTCTGCTCGAGTTAAAAGGGCACATCAAACACGTTCCTATAAAAAACCCATGTGACATATTATTTCCTAGCAGAGAGTATTTTAATTTTTGTATAACGCAGTGTAGAAGACATTTCCGTCAGTTTGTATTCTTAATACCGTTCGCGGGTTCATTTTAAAAGTCTTTAAAATATCGTCTTTTTTTGTCTACACTGATAATGTTAAAAACCTTTGCTGATCAGACAGTACCCTATTGCTTCCCTAGGAACGATATATTTTATTAATTTGTTTGTTTTTCGAACAATTTATATTGTATAATGCTGTAGGAGAGGTAGCACACACCTACTTTTTTCAGAAAAAGGCTTCCTTGGCCGTAAGCTACTTAAAATGCAAATGGAATAATGGAAGCACAATGTCTTTTGTTTGTGCTTTTAGATTTTTTAAAAATTTGTACAACTTTCTTATAGCTAAAGGGCATAAAGGATGCATAGCTTTGCATAGAATTTATAATCTTTTAGCATAATTATAAAAAAAATGCATATAGAAAATGTTCAAAATGTTGACCCCAAAGGAACCTGCAGATAGATTTCATTTTTTTTATTTGACAAGGTTATTTTGTTAAAAAGGCTATCTTTATGGAACTTTTATTAGGAGCAGTTCAGTAAAACCACTTTAGGCCTGCATCCTAGGTTTTTCCGAAATCAGATGACTATGGCCTAAGTCTGCCATACTGACCGTACAGTTCTACATATTTAGCTTGCTATTTCTTTCGTTCTTGTATTTTTTAAAACTCAAATTAAATTTCATCAGTTAAATGCCTTCATTATTTTGTGATAGTAATGACATCCTAAAAGTCTTGAAACAATTTGCTAAAGATTGGAATCCACAATCAATAACTCAAAAGTCATAAAAAGTAAAAAGTCTTAAAATTTGTCTACCGTTGTAAAGGGAATTGAAATTTTGCTAAGAAATCTCAAGAGTTTTTAGTTTCGTAAATTTTGTTCGGTCTTGTCGGTTGAAATTCCACTAAGCAACAACCTTCTAAAAAATAAAGTTATGCTGGTTGTTTTATGTATAATTTTGCAAAAGATTTTAATATATATCCTTATCTAAAACTATACGATTTTATCGACATTTGGTTTGGTTTTTTTTTTTTGTTTACAAACAAAGTCCTTAAACGGTTACCCGACAAAATAATGACGGCAGAGTTCAAACACTTAATTCAATTCAAACAGCTACATTTTTCGACTATTTTACAAATTTACTACTATTATTTAGAAGTGAAGAAAAGAAAATGTAATTACCGTATTCTTTATATTCGTATTTGGTTTGATATTTGTAAAGAAAATTGTACATCAGATATGAATAAAGCTACAGAAAACAGTTTTGTTTTATGTTTTCATATATCTTTAATTTAAAACTAAAAAGTATTTTTTTGCTGATTTAAAGGTTGTAGGTTAAAATGTTTCTCATTAATTAAGGCACAGAAAAAAATTTTGTTTTAGATTTTCATATATCTAAAATTTAAAAAAGTAGTTTTTGTCCATTACCCATTTAATGATTATTTTCAAATCTCATTTTTGAAATTTAAAAGTACTATTCTTATTTCTTTTTAATTGAAGTCTTTGATTTTTTTGTCATTTATTTTTTTTTCGAAATTATAACGATATTCAAACATAATATCTATAAGAGAAAAATTACACGTAACCTTCTTTGACCTATAGATCGAATAATGCTGCGCATATTCGCTAACCCTTTTTAAAAAAAAATTTCAGATTTTGTAGACCACAAAACAAATAGAACCTAAAATTCAATGTTTATTAATTATTATTTGTTTTTTATAACCCACTACTCATAGAGTTAGAGGATATATTGTATTCTTTGAAAAGTACGTAACAGAAAGAAGGAAGCGTTTCAGACCCCATTAAGTATACATTAATAAACGAGTCGGTCTGACCATAACCATCTGTCTGTCCGTATATAAACTTCGGCACCACTCTTTTAAAATCTCCGGACAAGAGAAGCGAGATTTGTAACCAGTTTAAGGACGATTTCATGTCACCTCCAATTTGAATTCAGTTCCTTGTGGCAGATTTACCAGTTTTTCGAAAAGTTATTCCGAATGAATAGCAATAACAATTTTGTAAATTTTAAAAATAATACTAAAAATATAAAATAAATAACATTAAAAATTCAATATGTCAAGTCATATATTTCGAAAATTAATAAATGTAGCCAACCAAAACTTTTATTAACTTTGTGATTGAGTTACCTATAAATTGCAAAAAAAATTAACAACATTTTGTACATATATCAACAAATTAAATAAATACAGTTTTTTTTAGAGTTTTCAAGAAAATTTTTTCATTGAACCTTTTTTTTAGTTTAAGCTGCCAATGGCCTTTAGCAGTTAACCTTTTGGTCTTGAACTTTAGTCACTTGCTTTTAAAATAAAAGAATCATCATATAAAAGAATCATTACCCAATCTTTTTTTAAGTTAATAATTCAGACTTTAGTTAATCAAATTTAACTTTTGCTTTGATTGTTCATAATAATCTAGAAAAAATTTTCAAAGACACATTTTTTATTTAGATCCCTAGGGAAAATTAGCAAACGAAATTTCTCATTTAATAAATAATAACAATCGTAATTCAAAATATATTGGATCTTATAAGTAAATGTTATAACACTAATTCTCTAAAAAATAAAAATTGACTGATAAAATAGCATTAATATTAAGATCGGCACGAAACATATATTATATCAATAAAGGCAGATAAAAATAGTTATATTTATTAAAAAATACGATGTATGACCCACATGTGACAACTACCTTAATAAAGCTTACGATTAATGTGAATAAAAAGACTTATACATTTATAGTCAATCATATTTAATATTTATAATACAATGTAAATGCGCAGAATGTTAGAAAACCGAAAATATTGTAGTTCTGTTCAAAATTGAATGTGTTATAATAACAATTATTTTACATCTGTGTTTGTAATATGTCCCAAGAGTATATTAATCAATCTAGTCCGATTAATTGTAATAGAGGCTTATATATTTTTAAATGTATATAATTTTAAACTAAAATCTGTAAGGTCAAAAATTCAAACGAGTGAGACTAAATAAAGGTTATTATTGCGCAAAATAAACATTTTACATTACATAAACTATTACTAGAGCAATTTAATTTCATACAAGAATTATAAAAAAATGAGCATTTATATATATACTATAATAATATATGTATATTATATATATAATAATGTATATTATATATATAATAATATACATAATTAAGCCCTAACAAATATTCTTTGTAAGGTAGCATTAATATTTCAAGGAATTCAATGCGTTCTCATATGTACGAAGAATCAGTATTTCAAAATAAAAATATCTAAGATATATTAATGAGTAATAATAGATTACCAGTTTGTTTAAACAAAATATAAAAAAAGATCTAGGGTGCTTGGTTAGACTTATAATAAACTGGAATCGTAAATGTTTGATGATAGAGCAAATTCTTAAATAATATTTTCAGAAGATAACCATTACCATTGTGGAAACAAAATAATGATTGCAATGTACTTAAATTTCAATGATAAATTATGAGTACAGTGGTTGTAAAGGCTATGAAAATGTGAACGTGTAAATCAGCCCAATAGCAATTTCAATTTATAATAAACATTTTACAAAGCTTAATGACCTGAAAAGGAAATAAGAAATATTTTGAATTTATTGATTATTTGATTCTTAATGTTATTAATTTATTTATGGCTAAAGCAAAAGTTCTATTCCATAGTTTTTATTCCATTTCCAGAGAAAATTAAATAGAAGAAATCTCACAACAAATTTTGACAGAAATAGAAAAATGATTGTTCCTATGTTGTGTTTAAACACCATAAAAAAGTTAAAAAAATATTACATTTTCTATTTAGTTCTTTACGAAACACACGTACATTTCTTGTAGGCTCAAGAACACTTTGATTGTATCTTCAATAAGAATTATTTCTAAGAAATAATTTACATACATATGTACATACGTACATACATACAGAACGGGAGAAATTATTTTTTTACAAAGTTTGTAAGGTTTTACATTTAACTTATTATTATTGGCCGCTAATGTATTTACAACGAATATTTTACAAATGCGATTGAGAAAAAAAAACAATAAATGCAGAACAGAAATATAAGAAAACGGTGAATAAGAAAATGAATGTATATGTCTATATAAATATATTTATTTATATAATTTAATAAAAATACAAAAACATATAGTTTTAAAGTAAGCTCCCAATACCATAAATAATATTAACAATAGTAAAATATCCGTATTGTGTTCGACAGAAAATATAATATCTTAAAAGTACATTTCATATATCGACTTTAATCGGCATACTCTTTTTACTGATTAGTACTCACATTTAAAAGCCGACTTGAAAGCCGAGGCCCTTAAATTTATATAAGAAATATTTATGCAAATATAATTATATACATACAGTAATGTATCACTAAATGGTTATATAATAAATTTTTCGCAGATAAATAGGTGCATTTTCTTATAAGTGTTTAGTAAATTTTTTCAAATTTTTTAAAAGAAATATCGTCGTAAATCTGTAACCGGTTTTTTTGTGGTTCGATACAGTTCGATTAAGTTTCAAATGGTTTTCGAATGAGTGTCTTAGGTCATTTTTGGGAATGTCCTTCAAAATGCTGGTTAGCAGCAATTGATTGAGATTTATGCCAATATGGCACGGGGCCAGATCACAATCACAATGAAAAACTTGTAGTTTTGACAACCCCAGCTTTCAATCTTGCTTGCAAGGTAAGTACTATCACCGGATCTGCTCACCTTTAATGGCAATGTTATGGTCAATGCTATAAAGATGACAGCTGTGCAGTGTTCGGTTTTTTGTACGAAACAAAAAAAAAATTGCTTGAGTTCGGAAGTGCGTGATAACCTTACCACTTCCACTATATGGAAACGGAGTAATCATCAACATCTTTTTACACTTATTGAAGAAATTATTTTGCGAGTTCAAACATTTTGATCATGCAACAGGGTTAATATCCGAAATCAGAATCGGGAAATCACATCAATTGCCACTAACATCTGGGATTTGGCAGTACCCCAAAAATTCGTGGAGGTTGACGCAAAGCGCACATCGCGTCATAGTGTTTATTAGGATGGAGCATCTTAGAAACAAGTAATACGAAGCATTTGTATCGCTTCATAATTTAGAGCTAAGTAGACACAGGTTTTAATAAAAGCTTCAACGTAGATCCATTAATAGCGCGGAAGCTCCACTCTCCTCTCTACTTGCAAAAAAATCAGTGGTCACTGTGAAGTCTAGGAAAGTAAACTTGCCAGAAAGCTGAGTAGCATTAAATAGGAATAACTCTCTACGAGGCAAAGACAACAAGGATCCAGAACTGTTCTGATAGAAAAAAGAGTATGCCGCCGAGCTTTATACTGACATTGCTGACACCGTTGACATGTTTTATATTTCAACATTCACGTAGGGTAATATTACTCCTATATTGCTCACCATTTATGAAGCTAAATCTGTACCCCAGCAATTTAATACTTTTGGGATCCCCAATACGACAGTCAATATATAAATAAGAGATGTTTTGAGTGATGATACGGCAACAATAGAACGAGAATCTTTATAGATAAACTTATTGCGCCCTTGACACAATGAAAAGAAGCAGTTTTTCAAGCTGAATAAAAATTTCAATTATTCGTTCTGCATATGTTTTCCAAATGGCTTTTGTAGCAGCTCTGAAAGGCTTCTATTTTGATACCATAATAGTAAAAGTTGGTACCCATAGAGAAAAGCTTTACACAGAGAAGTATCTCATAAATTCCACCTAAGCTCATGCTTAATGTGCCTTAAGAACTTTAGGGTGGCAAAAAAAAACCTTAAAAATATATATTCTGAAGAGATTACCATCCAGTATTTTTTTAGGATACCGCGTGTGGAAAGGGCTGAATGTCAGTACAAATGTTTAATTATTTTACACCATACAAATAATTTCTTGAAGACAATGACTAGTTGGTGGCAATTGTTCTGGAGATCCAAGTTATTGTACGATTTTTCTGCGACAATACGGCCTCTAAGCCATGCGCGGAAGCGTCCGTTGATACATCAAATGATTTATTAAAACTAAGTCTACTAAGACTCCAATTGTTTATGAGATAACTCAATTTTTATTTTTCTAGATTGGTTCGCACTTTATCGTTAGTTTTAAGGCCGTTAGTGATCTTGCGATTGTGGCTTTAAGGCTTAAGCTGCTTAAATGTCTTCGATAGTAGGTAGCCCTGCACAGGACATGATAAATCCCAGCTATTATACTCTCTTTTCGAAGAACTTAAAGTTTTCCTGAGATACCCTGTTGCGGCTCTCACAGCATGTTTTTGATAATTGATTCCTTAGGACTTCGTTGCTGGGTGCACCTTGAGTCCAAATGCTAATCTGCAATACTCATATGTTCCGTTGTTAACCGAGAAGGTCCCTATCTAATTTTGCAAACTCGATTAAAATGTCCACAAAAAGTATCAGCGCAACTAGCAAACCACTTAGTTGTAGTTGAAAAATGGCTGGCCGACTGACGAATAAAGGTCAATGAGCAAAAGTGTAAGCACGTTACATTTACATTAAACTGACGAGAGGGAGGACAAGCTTACATTAAACAATACTGTGCTGCCTCAAGCCAACGAAGAAGCGTACACCTTGACAGACGACTCACTTTTAACACATTTAAGACCAGACAACACATCTAAAGCTGAAGGCTGGCAGCCTGCAGTGGCTTATAAACTCCCGTTCTCCTCTTAGTCTGGACTAAAAATACTGTTCTTGAACTCAGTCCTAAAACAATCTGGAGATATGGCTCTCAGTTGTGGGACAGATCCAGTAACAGCAGCGTAGAAATTATGCAGAGAGCTCAGTCGAAGATCCTCAGAACCAACACCGGTGCACCGTGGTACGTTCGGAACGATAACATTCAGAGAGATCTGAATATTCTCCCCGTCAGAGATGAAATAGCGCAAACCAAAGATACTACAAAACTTCAATGCTTGTTGCTGAATTGCACCTGAATTGTCGGTTTAGAGACTGAGGAGACCCATTGTTGTGACTTAACGCCTGAGCAAATATACTGCCGGGGTCGTTGTCGATGGGTATGTAAGAAAATGTTGTAGGGAGACTGGGTTTGCTGCAGTTTGTTGGATTCTTCTTATTTACAGAGCAGGCCGCAGTTGAATGTGCATCCCAACGGGCAACGCAGACTACGCGTACTTTTTATATTATAACCGTTTTTTAAGCGCTTTTCGTAAGGTAGGTGTAGTAATTTATTTGTGAGTTGTTGAGTTCTTGCAACCCAATCGTACTGGAACCCGCTGTTGCAATAGCAGCAGATCGGCCTACAAATAGTAAAAAATCCGATGATGAAGAAGAAAACGTAAAAATTGAGTTTTTCCCATAATAAAATGGATAATAACCCACGATTAAATACCAATTTTATATTATCAGGGTAAATGATTAAACTTTGAAGTTTGATTACAAGAAAACCATAGCCTACCACCAAATAATGCCTTTTTTTTCGATTTTTGGCGTTTATGCCTCTTTACCAAACACACCCTTCGTTCCTTTGCACGCAGTATATAAGTCGGAACAGCCGGGATCGGCCGACTATATCCTATAGCCGCCATATAACTAATTAAACGGAAATACCACAACTTTGATGTTTGTAAAGTTAGGAAGTTGGGATTTTTTATGGGTTTTATTTTTGGCCAATCAATCCGACCTAACAAGTTTCATAAGGAACGGCCGACTATATCCTATAACTGCCATATAACTGAACGATTGGAAATGCCATAACTTTGGTGTTTTTAATGCCAGGAAGTAGGGATTTTTTATGAGTATTAAGAATGCATCATTTTTGGCGTATATAATTGATAGAATATTCTGCAAGGGTACATCAATTTCGGCTCCGCCCAAAGTTAGCTTTCCTTTCTTGTTGTCCGGGGAAAAAGTAATAGTAAGATCAATTGTGTGCCAATGAAGCTAGTATTAATCGTTTTAGGAGCGGCTGTGAGTCACGATTTGAGATTATAGGAAAAAGTCTATTATAGTCAGAACATAATACTGAAAGGCTCATGCAAGGCATGGTTCTACAATGATTTAATATTAGTGGATTAGTTCCCCATCTAAAGTTGACGGACTCGTTGTTGCGATAGTTAGGTGATATGTTTTCGCTGCAACTCTGAGTTCTTCTTCTTGACAGTGAAAACTAAGAAACGTAAGTTTAACGTTGAAGGCGCCAAATCAATAAATGCAGTTCATATATGCAATAATTAATTGATTTCAATTTACAGTCGATAATACAATACATGAAGATGGCCCTGTCAATAATGGAAGCTGGGTGTAATGTGTGTGTAAGTACAAGTAACAACAATAAAATAAAACAACTTTTTTTGCAGGAAAGGGCCCTTAAAGGATATTCTCAAGTACTTTGACAAGACGATTCTGCGAGAGTACAAATACTAATAGTTATAATTGCACTAAGTTCTCGCATGCGTTTCTTTGAAGATTACATTTAAAAAGACCGGCAACGCAATCAAATTTTCTATTAATTATCCAAATTGTTAGACGACCGTAGCACAAACAGTTCTGAAGAACTCTGAAAAATTGGAAAGATAAAAGGTTTTTTGCTTGCAAACTTGATTTTCGATCTGAGTACTAGGCTTAAAGCCAAGTACTGAGTGTGTTGTGGACATCAAAAAGGCCTTTTTGGGGTTTCCTGTGTTTTGTTTGATCCGAAGAGCATTTTGCTTTGACAACACAATTTAAAAGATAACATTTTGTATTCTTTTTGCTGGGGCCTTGTAAACGTTTGCTCAGAGTTTATTCTGGAGGATGGCAACGCGATGTAATTTTTTGGTCTTTATTTTGTCGATCTGAGTACCAGGGTAGAAGAGTGTCAGCCAGTTATTAGGCCTAACCTAAAAAACTTTAGAAGCTACTCTTAATACGGTACAAATTATATAAAATAATAGCATTTTTCTTTCTTTACATCACATCATACTCGCTTTCTGAAACAGCTCAATAATTTCCCCTATGTGCATTTATTTACATAAAATTATTTATTAGTTCTATTATTCAAACACAACTTTTGAGTTGTCTTTATTTTGTCCTCTAGGAACAACTGCAACCCTCGACAGACATATTTGGTATAACACTTAACACCAGATTATGGTTGTCGTCAAAATATAACAAACTTAAGGAACTCATTTTTGTAGGCGAGCAACACGGTGTGGCCGACGTAGTTAAGGCTGCTAAATGTGTGTGGGGATATTGCTCTAGGTACCCAACTTTGCAATCTCCACTGCAGAAGTATGCATCAAATGACGTTGGTGCTACGACAAAATGCCATCCAAAGCTGGTAAAGTTAACTTTGAGTGGATATCGACAACATCGCATGTCATGATCATTCTCCGTGCAGTCCATATATACGCTGCGCTTTCTTCGATGCTTTTTTTGTGATCCAATTTCTATGTGAACTGTCTGAAATAAATGGTAATTGTCAATAGTTTAATATATTTGGATCAATTTGGATAAAACAAAAAAGTAAAAACATAAAAATCGAAATAACCATTTAAATACATTTTTTTACCCTTGCAGGAGAAATTTCCGACCCTATAAAGTATATATATTCTTGATCAGCATCATCAGGAGAATCGATCTAGCCATGTTCGTCAATCCGTCTGTCCGTCCGTTTCAACACAAACTAGTCCCTCAGTTTTAAAGCTATCGGATCGGACGACTATATCATAAAGCTCCCATAGGAACAACCGCAAAGAAGAATTCAAAAAAATATAACGTTTTGGTTTTCAAATATTTTTTTTTGTTCTTTGGGATTTGGAATATTTAAATATTTTGGAATTACGGTGTTAATTAAATTAAAATCGGACAACAATATCATATAGCTGCCATAAAAAGGATGACAAAATGCAGCGCAAAGTTGACATAGCTTCATTGTTTTTAGCTTAGAAATCGAAATGTAGTAGATATGTAACAACTGCAAGGGTATATAAACTTCGGCTTGCCGATATTTGCTTCCTTTCTTGTTTAATGCCAAATCGGTAACTTTTTATTAAATTAAGAGGTTTCGTACCAATGGATTCTTTGATGTATTATCGGTAATCACAACTAATGGCTTCATCCAGGATTCTGCGCCTTTGATTAGAATTTCCTGCGTATTATTTGACCCAAGATCGCCAAACAGAGATTTTAAATCAACGTTAACCCATTGGCCAAGTCCTGACGGAATACTTTGCCGAAACTCAAACATTTTGACTTTATGAGTAAAGCTTGTAGTATTTGCCCGCTTTGCAGCACGGTGGATGGTCACAACAATTTCTTTACTTGGCTGGTTTTTAATCTCTTCAACGAGTTCCGGTTGATGGCTGTTTATCCAGTCCCACCCACGTAAATATAAATGAAGCGTAGCGTATGATAACTCCGAGTAGGTACTGTCAATTTTAAACCGCAGAACATCGGCTTTGCGATTGTGTCGGACATGTGGTTGAATTTCTAAGTGGACGAAATAAAAAAAAATTAATATCATAAAAGTTTTAATTATTAATATTAAGATTTAAAATTGATATATTAAGATCGTTTTTCAAAAAAAGAAAATAACGGTATTAATGCCTTGTTACTATAACTTAAAAAGGCTTGAAGATGCTTCTCTAGGAATTTTATAATTTAAATTTTTTGTGTAACGCAGTGAGTCGAAAATTTCGCCCTGTTCAACAGTTCGTTTAGTCGTTTAGGCAGAAGTTTGCAACACAGTAAAGGAGACATTTCCGACCCTGTACATATATATATATAATTTTGACCAACATCATCAGGCGAGACGATTTAGCCATGTCCGCCTGTGCCTGTCTGTCTATGCATACATGGTGATATTGACTCCCCCGACTTGGTAAGTTGGCTAAACTTTTCTGTGCCAAGTGGATTAACTAAAAATTATATTCCCCTAATATGAAATCACTGCAGATCTAACTATGCCTTGCATGAGCCTTTCAGAGTATTATGTTCTGACTATAATAGACTTTTTCCTATAATCTCAAATCTTGACTCTCTGCCGCTCCTAAAACGATTAATACTAGCTTCATTGGCACAAAATTGATCTTACTATTACTTTTTTCCCCGGACTTTTATCTATATTTCCTTATCTCGCGTCTATCCTCTCGCGAATCGTGATACACGGCTGCGCCCCTCGGTCGGCTGGGCGGGTAAATGAACCGTGGGACTCCGCGCGAAAAAAAAAAAAATATGCATGTACTCTAGTCATTTTGTAGCTATAATAACAACAATCAGAAAAAATATTGAAAAGAAAATGTATTTGGCATCAACAGAACATTGTTTTTAAAATTTTGTGCAAAAACATAGCTGTACTATCGTTTAATGGAATATTTCATTTTTGTTATAGGTAACAAAGAAAATACAAACTTCATCAAAAGATTCTGTTAAATACCATCAGCAGAGAGTTTTTATAACATCCAAATCTTCTGTTAAACACTACTCTTTCCCAATTAATTATACAAATTAATCTAAATAAAAACATAGTTCATTTCCGGTCAGACAGTTTTTTCAAAGCTGAATTGTTGTATGATTTTGTCAATATCTAAGTACAATTAATCCGATACTACCTCATCAAATAAAATATATATAGCAAATCCATCTTGTCGTATTTCCAGTTCCTTTTTTTGCTCATGCACACAAATTCATATCTTTTCGTGTTTACATTTGCAAGTAATTGTACAAGTCCATCTAAACAAAAACATACTGCAATTCCATACGTGAATTATACCCACAGTTACAAAATATTATGTTATAACAAATTAAATAATAATTGCCTTATAATAATAATTAAAGCATGCGAGTCACAATTTTTTGTTCGAGTTTCTCTTCTTGATTTTTTAAAGAGTCAATTACCGGATCCCGACTAAGTTCCAGACTGTGTGATTAGATACTGCGATGATACCATGTGTAGACCACTAAACCTTATGCGTAGATACATCTTACATCTCTCTCACTTGAAAAATATTTAGAGCAAGTTAATGCCTACAAATCCCTGCAGTTTCTCCAAATCTTTCAGATATCAGTCTAAATCTTAAGTTTGTTTAATGATTTTATTCTGATATCTAAAATTAGAAAAATATTTATACCAATAAAAGTTTCAAAACTGATCGTTTGATTCCCCGCGTACTAACTTCTAAAATAAAATGGTATTTGGATCCCAGACTCTATAAGTTTTTGTTGAAAACACGAATAAACAAGAAAGGAAACAAACAAAAATAAAATAAAATATTATATTTTTCGATGCTTAAAAACAATGAAGCTAGGTAGATTTTTTGTTGCATTTTTCGATCGTTTCTATTATTATAGTCGTCAGATTTTTATAAAATAAAAATATAATTTGCCTGTCATAAAAGCAAAATAAAAATTGAAAAAATTTAATTAATTATTAAGAAAAGAATAACAAAACAAGTTATTGATAAAATTGTGTTTTTGAAAGATTCATATACTTTTCACATTTTTTGAAATATCTCATTTTTTTGTGAAGATTCAACTTGATGTAACCATCACAATGTTATACTTCTTCTTTCATTCTTATTCCAATATTAATAACTTTAGATTATAAAAGAAAAGGGACACGAAGTCCGAATATAATAAAGTGGTTTTTGAATTCGTATAAAAGCAGATTAGTACCGCCCGGATTGACGACTCCAGGAAAAATACAAGAAATCTAAATAATTCTAGATCGATCACGCAGGAGGGAGAGAAGAAATATAAGGAAATGGCCACATTGATAGAATGGCGTTACCGTTATCGTAGTGGAACGGAAAGATCCTTCCCTAATACATAACCCACATAGTGGAACGGAGAGAGATTCTTCCTAATTAAGCCAATTATCGTAGGGTAACGGAAATATCCTTCCAAATAATTTAAATCTTTTAGGGGAACGAAGAGGTCCTTTCTAATTAATCAATTAAATTTGTATTAGTCCACAAGAAATTCGGCTTCGGTCTCGCTCGGACCTTTTAGCGAGCCGTTTCATTTTTGTTGGTGGTTCCATTCCTAATTAATTGATTAACCATTTTTTTAGTCTACAGGGTCCAGCTCGTGAGACTTTCTGCACCATGGAATACGTGATATTTGAAGATTATCATTACCCGGCTAGAGAGCATCATTAAAAGTAGCGCCCGATCAGGGGCATTGAGGCCAGCCAGAAACACATCAAAGAGACATAAAGACCAATTAAAAATAAAATTATCTTAAAAATTTAATCGTCGGAGTTTTGTAAATGGTGGATGCAGTGGAACGAGTAGGTAGCTACACAAGATAAAAGAATAGGAAGAAGGAAATCAGCTTGCAGTAAAATACGAATAAAGCTGAGACTTAGCCTATGTCAGTGAACCGTGGCCGACCCAAAGGAGTCCAATAGTATGATGAGTACGAAAAAAACGATTGAATTAAAAATCCAAGCGTAGGGGTACGATGGAATTTTGTCGGAAATACGCCCTAGAGGTCGAATTCAGATTCAGCACTGATGGCGCCATGGTAGTGATGCATGCAGAAGGCCACGCTGTTGGGTAAGGGCCGCTCCCAGAGGTGGTATGGAAACGTCACAATTACAGGAACACTACAGTCCTCGAACTCCAAGCACCAAGTTGGTCCACTTGAGACCATCCCGAGATTTAGAATGGTCGGGACGTTTAGAAGAACATCTTCCGGGTTTAGTAAAAACCGCTTGTATATAATTAACGCAGATGGCGAAAGAACACGAAAGAGTGATAAGGTGCGTTCACCACCCCTTTCAGATCCCGATACGTTCTTAACATACGGTCGGACAGCCGATGCCAATCGTCGACGTAGAACAAGCGTGTGGAAGATGCGGAGAAGTCGGCCATACCAGACAGGGTTGTACTAATACCCGATTGAATTTCGGATCACGGCTACAGTCACTTCGATAGCGTTGGCCGGCCGTAAGCTTAAACGTAAAATAGTTATTGCGCACTTGTGTGAAATTAGCTGGCACGCGAGTAATGATTCTATTGATGGTTTTGCCCGCTATGTTGCATTCCCTGATATTAGGTATGCATTTCTTGGTCTCAATGGGTACACGAATACATTGCTAACAGTACGTCCTTCGGCGGAGGCCCCCGACTACGGACGAGTAAGCTCGATTCAACACCGTCGGCCGTTACGAGCTCGTAGATATACTAAAGAGGCAGTACGGCTGCTTAGCAGGAAGAAGAATTGATCGGGGTCTCGCAATAAATAGCATGGAAGGGGATGAGTCAACAGTATCATTCGCCAGATGACCACTCTCTTGAGATAAGGGTCTATGGGATAACGGCTTGAGAACCGGAAAGGATCCCGCAGGGTTCTCGGCCAGACGAAGATTGTCAGACGACCCGAGACCCGAGCAACAAGAATATGTCGCACGTGAGTTAGAAGTCTTCGAGAAACTTCGGGAGGTATCTCATGTGGCGGAACATCAAATAATTATACGCCATGATACACCCTTGAAACGCATGTGCTTTGATTATCTACCTTTGAACGCTCATTCAGTGCCTGACGCATACCCCGTCCCCAGAATCAATCATATCTTAGAAAAATGGCGACAAGTCAATCATCGTATTTAAAACACTGTTATTAGCAGATAACCGTGGCTCAGGATAGCCGTCAAACCTTCATGGTTACAGGTAAAGGTCTAATTTAGTGCAAACTTAATTCAGTCAGCACAACCTTCCAACGCGCCTTAGATAGTGTGAACGGGGTTCGCTATCGCCTTTTCGAACGTTATTATTGTCATAGGCGCTACGAAGGAGCAACACCTATGTAATATTACTGAATTCCTTCGTAGATTTTGGATGGAGAATTTAATTGTAAACCGCAAGAAGTGCGCGTTCTTTTGAAAGAAGTAAGTCTACCCAGGCTACGTGATTAGTGGCGAGGGAGTTCAAACTGAGCAGGAGAAAGTGACGGCTTTCACCAATTTAAATTTTACTCGCAGTCTTAAAGAACTCCGACAATGGCTTGGTGTACATCGAAGGATAGGAGAAAGTCATTGCCTACGCCAGCCGTCCGCTTACTGCTACTGAGGGTAACTATACAACAACAGAGAAGGAGTGTCTGGTAATTATATAGGTCATTAGGTAAATGCGATGTTATTTGCAGGGTTATCGGTTCGAAATAATCACCGACCATCTAGCTTATAAATGGTTGAACCGTGGGCCTTGGAGTTCCAACAGTTCCAGTTTGACATAAGCTATTCCGGCAATCTGCGGAATCAACAGATGACCGAAGTGAAAACTTCGTTTAAATGGATCCAGAGTATGGAAACCAAAATACGACACTACACCGAGAAGATATGTGCTTAAAGGCAGGGAGTGGACAACTCTACCGGAATTTGGGATACATGACTGATGACAAGGATTCATTTCAGTGGACACCCGCATTCCTAATACAAATAGAAGTTCTCCAAGAGTGTCACGACGCTGGACATCTGGGTATTCGGAAGAAAATTAATCGGCTGTCCAATTTTAAGATTATTCAGACTAAATCGAAAGGTAAAATGTTAATTTGCTTGAGAAATCAGCAAATCAGAGAAATCAATCGAGGTAAAAGGCTCGATCGAAACAGGGAAATTGCAAGCTCGTCGTGTTCCACGACGTTTTTTCCAAATGGGTAAAGCTAATACCGTTACGGAAAGACACCGCCACTCATGTCCAAAAGCCCTTCCGAGCACGTATACTTGGTATCATCGGTATCGCCTAGAAGTTCGTGTGTGATAACGGTACCCAATTCTCCAACCGTACTTTGTCCAAACGTCCCCGATGACCACCCCAAGATCTCCTATAGAAGAGATCTCGACAGACTGCCTGTGGTCAGCACAGGTCACTGAAACGTTGTCGCCGGCGACGACGGCGGAGATTTAACAACCCAATGAGGGTCGTTACAACGACAAGAAAAGGCTGAATTAATTCGGCACGCCAATCACACACCTGCGCCGCACCGGATCTTTCACTGTCTGAAAGGGAGCATACGGTTCTCGATCAGGTCGTGTCTGAAATACAAAGTACCAACTGGGGTGGCCCATTCACAGAAGGACAAACCACCCCAGTGCTAAAGGAAGACGTAGCACGAACATCCGACATCCCCACGATACCGCCTAATGATTGCAGGTTTCCGAAAGGTGGGGTTTAGATCACTCTCGCAGGTGGTGGCCACCCTGAAACGAAGGCGGTCATTTTCCTGGTTTTCAAGTGAGGCGATGAAGCCAGAGGGTGAGTGCTAGGATAACCCCATAGGTTAACACGTGAAAAAAATAAACTGGTAAAGTTTGATAGTTAGTGTGCAGATCGGTGAAGCGAATAAAAGAAGCATCGTAAAAAAATTTACGTAAAAGGAAAGCTCATGTTACCGTGATTATTATTTTTGGTTTTAATCCCCCAAGTGATCTAGGTATACATCGGAATCCGAATCGTGAACGGTAACAGATAATTTTCCAACGGTCCACGACCCGCCCAACTATCACCCGGCACGATTCACGACAAGATACACGCGAAAGACTCAAAGTTAGATATACAATGGCTTAATGTGGGTAAATATAATATAATTTCTAGTTAATATACTTGGCACAGAAATGATAAACCGACCTTCCAAATCAATCTCACCACGTATGCAGGGGTTATAAATAAAGACAGTATGCAGCATCATTCTACAGTAATAGAATAGAAAGATAAGATATGATTTGTTCAGGCACCGTTTAGCAAAAAGTAAAATGTTTTTATGTACTGGTACAATACGGCCAATATGTAATTTTTTTTACTCCTGAATCGGACGGACTAGCGAAATAAATAGGGTCTTAGTCGAATTCTTTTGACTACCTCTTAATAAAACCAATAACACCTTTAGCTTTATCAACAATGGACGATATATGGTCAGAAAACTTTATTTACGGGTCCAAAAGGACGAGGATAAGTCGCATATTTTGGATTAATACGATAAAAAATCACGACTGACATCTAATTTTGTATACCCTTGCCGAGGGTATTGTAATGTTGGTCAAAAGTGTGCAACGCAGTGAAGGAGACATCTCCGACTCTATAAAGTATATATATTCTTGATCAGCATCACCGTGAGAGTCGATCTAGCCATGTCCGTCTGTCCGTCTGACGGCCCGTCCGTTTATACGCAAACTAGTCCCTCTTTTTATTGCAGGTAGTATATAAGTCGGAACGAGCCGGATCGGCTGTCTATATCCTAAGTTGATCCTGAGTTGATATTGCCATGTCCGTCTGTCTGTTTCTACGCAAACTAGTCTCTTAGTTTTAAAGCTATCGAATTGAAACTTTGCACACACCCTTCTTTCCTTTGCACGCAGTATAAAAGTTGGAACGGCCGGGATCGGCCGACTATATCCTATAGCTGCCATATAACTGATTGATCGAAAATGCCATAACTTTGGTTATTGTAAAGTTGGGAAGCTGAGATTTTCTATGGGTTTTATATTTGGCCAATCAATCCGACCAAATTTCATAAGGATTGGCCGACTATATCCTGTAGCTGCCATATAACTGATTGATCGGAAATGCCATAAATTTGGTGTTTGTAAAGTTAGGAAGTTGGGATTTTTTATGAGTATTAAGAATGCATCATATGAATAATTTTGGAGAATATAATTTACAGAGTATTCTGCAAGGGTATATCAACTTCGGCTCCGCCCGAGGTTAGCTTTCCTTTCTTGTTACCTTTCTTATAGTGGGAAATTTCAAAAGGTTCCTTCCAAATATAAGAAAGAAAAAATATAGAGATAAGGGAACAAATTTAGCACAGTGCCTAAGCACATACCCAGAAATACCACCGTGCCCTTGCGAATATAATCAGGCGTAACACAAAGAAGATCAAAAATAACTGAATTGTCAGTCAAAGCTATTAAATTTTAATTACCCGATATACTTAAGTATTTATAAATTTCTAGAAGAAATTTTTGTTCTTTCGCCAATTATTTCGCTACTTATTTCTGACAATTATATTTTCTTAAATAAAAAAATAGCCTTAATTACATTACTGTGGGTTGAGTAGTATTATTAAACATATTCTACACAATCAGTCTTAATTTTCAAGCAAAAAAGGACCCTGAACTTAAAAGATAATTTATGAGATTTATATTTTTATTATACCCTTGCAGAGGGTATTTTAATTTCCGTCAAAAGTTTCTAACGCAGTGAAGGAGATATTTCTGACCCTATAAAGTATATTTGTTCTTGATCAGCATCACCAGGAGAGTCTAGCCATGTCCGTCTGTCCGTCCGTTTCTACGCAAACTAGTCCCTCAGTTTTAAAGCTATCTGCTAGAAACTTTCGCAATGGGAAAGATTATTGATGAATAGAGTTAATAGCAAAGGTCCCAAATGACCTGTTTCAAAATTATCTGCGTAGCCTGAACTGCTAGTCATTTGGGACCTTTACTATTTACTCTATTTATCTATAATCTTCCCTCCATTATGATGAAAAAATACTATTGTATGCTCATAATGTTAGAAGGGGTTTCGGCTTACAGTACCGTTTTTTATACCCTTGCAGAGGGTATTAAAATTTTGGTCAGAAGTTTGTAACGCAGTGAAGGAGACGTTTCCGACCCCATAAAGTGTATATATTCTTGATCAAGATCAATAGAGGATTCGATATAGCCATGTCCGTCTGTCCGTCTGTTTCAATACCGTTTGCGAGCTCAGCTTAAAAGCTAGCGATCTGAAACTTTCACAGTTGTCCTAAATCATGTGTACGCAGATCAAGTTTGAAAACCGCCCCGATCGGATGTCTATATCCTATAGCTCCCACAGGAACAATCGGATATAATGAATGGAAGATATTTCGCGCAGTCTAAAAGCTATTAACATAAATCTTTCCAAATCTTATTTTTGAATGGATACCTTGATCAGGGTAAACGCGCTTGGCGATCGGACGTCTATATCCTATAGATACTATAGGAACAATAGGGTGAAATCGGTTAAAATTTAATGATTTTTAGGATATTTTGCACAGTATATAAGCAATTAACATGAACCTTTCCAAATCGTATTTTTTTATGCATACCTTGATTAGGGTGAAAGCGCGTGACGATCGGACGTCTATATCCTATAGCTCCCATAGGAACAATAGGGTAAAATCGTTTAAAATTTAATGATTTTTAGGATATTTCGCGCAGTATATAAGCTATTGACATGAATCTTTTCAAATCGTATTTTTTATGCATACCTTGATTAGGGTATACGTCTATATCCTATAGCTCCCATAGGAACAATATACCTTATTCCTTTCGCTATTTTTTAATTTTTAGCAATTTCGGCTAAGTCTGCAAGAGTATTAAAACTTCGGCTTGCCGATGTTAGCTTCCGTCTTCGTTTCTTCTGTATTTAAGCCTAGTACTCAGATCGACGCAAACTGTTCGTCAGTCATGAGAGAGTGCAAGAGGCAAACAGCTGGCTTACACTTTTCGTCAGGCTTTTTTTTCACCTCGGTACTCAAACTGACGAAAAAAAGTACTGCAAAATTACATCGCGTTGCCAACCACCTGAAATAATCGTTTGGTGAACCCGAGCGAAAAGAATAAAAAATTTAATCTTTTGGTGTACTCTTCTCAGTGAACATTTTAAAAAATGGAGGGAAAATATCTAAAAACCTCCAAAAGTCCATTGCAAGAGTTCACTTGTGAGGACAAAAAAACATTAATACGATCTGACGGGGATGCAATATCCTGGGAAATGGATAAAGGTAGTAAGTCATAATTGTACATTATTAATTATTTATTAACGTGGACATATACAATATTTATGTTTAGATAATAGTTGCCTTTTTTGCCACAATACATGCCGCAATGCCGAAAACCAATTTCACGCTTGCGTCCTTAAACTCGACATTTTCGTTTAATTTAAATTTGTTTGGTTTTCTGTTTGTCAACAAACCCATCTGTTTGACAGTAAGACCGTAGTACGCTCAGTTCGGATAAACTCTCGAAATTTTGGTCACACTGGAAATATTAAAGTTTTTCCGCTAGTAAACTCGTTTGTCGATCTGAGTACTAGGCTTTATTGTAAAAACTATGATATAAAATGTATTTTTCGACAAACATGACGCGTTTACACTGACTGTCTGAGCATAGTAGTAACCTATACAGACGTTGCATTTGCTTTGCCGGAATCTCTGCCAAAGTTTTGTTTCAAGCCATGTTCGAAGTAAAAATTGATTTCTCACGAGACCTAACATTTGCGAAGCAACAGCAATTGTAGGAAGATTTTTTGCACCAGCCCTTAACAATGAGTGCGACCCGTACAGATTTAAGACGGAACTGGATGAACAAACTTTATTTTTTGAACAACGAGAGCTATAGAATTGGATTTCATGCAGATTCTAGTAATGCAAGGACAACGGAGGCTGTATTTTCTAATCCCACTTCGCAATATTGGCAATTGATATGCGATTTAACTTAGTAAGAAATCATTTAATAAATATTTGTACTTACGGTCAGGAAAAATGTAAATGCTGCTAATGTGTGAAAGAATACTTTCGTATTCTTCTCCGTTATTGTTAATGGGAATTTCAGTGTTTTTATCTTGATTTTCATTTAAATCTATTTCGTGCATTAATTGAAATTCGTTAACAGTGTTAGCATCATCTCCTTGCATTTGAGAGGATGAACTTTCATCAAATAATTCAGTAATGGTATCGCTGCCAAAAGTGTCATTTGGTTTCACATTTTCTGGAATTGTTGATTTTGGCAACAAATGAGATTCGCCTGTACTTGCCATACGACTCCAAACTGTATTTTTCGAGGAAGTATTATAATCTTTATAAAATTTATCTAATATATTTTGTGGTACGGATATTGGTTTTGTTATGTTGGGAAGTTTTTTTAAATTCAAACGCATAAGTATGTGCATTTTAATTGACTCCAAGCTGTCGACTTTGGCTTTCTCACGCAACTGACGTTGTAGCATACTTTCTATATTGAGTAAGGTATTGTGGTGCATAGACACGCTTTGAACTCTTGTAAAATCTCCTGAAACTGCCACCTTTGGTAAAGAGGAACTTTTTCTCCCCAGCTTACTTTGTACTTTCATTTGGAATAATGCCGTATTTTCATTAACTTGATCCTCTTCAGAGGTCGGTGAAGATGCATTTTTTTCAAAAAGTACGTTTGTACCGATATTTTTTTCGTTACTCAACAAAACAATTTCCGGTCTTCCGTTGCCGTTGGAAGAATTACTATAGCTTTTAATTTCTGTTTGAGCAAAAACACTGCGTGCAGTCGCTAAAATTAAAAGCACAGCGACTGCGACCCATCGGTTAACAAGAAAATGGCATCTCGAACGTTTGCAGTCCCATAAGACTCTGCACGGAATTTGATAGCCTATATCGTTGCGGTATACTCTTATGTGAATAGCTGTCATTGACCGGTTTTTTTGAGTTTTTTCATTTAAAGTGGTGTTATCACTCATTGGGGTATAATCATATTGATCGTGAGTCTTGTATGTCTTCCAACCGAACAAAACATTGGCCTGCATGATTTTTAATCAAACCGTTGTAGAGAACTGAAAAAGACTAGATATTATAAATATATTGGCAGTTTATTATTTTTGTAAGTACTAAAATCTAGTTTCTTACTTTATTACATCATATCTTCAAAGAGTATTACAAAGAACACATTTCCGACCCTATAAAGTATACATATTCTTGATCAGCATCACCAGGAGATTCGATCCGTGCCCTTCCATCTGTCTGCCCATTTCTACGCAAACTAGTATCACAGTTTTAAGGCTATCTGAATCAACATTTTTTAAAAGTCCTTTAAAGTAATAGCAACTCTACGGTTTGCATTGGCACAATCACAAAAAATAATATATTAATTTTTTTTAAACCTAGAGAAATACAAATGAAGCTATCAAAAGCTGTCGAGCCGGTCTAGTCATGTCCGTCTGACCGTGGTCCGTAGTCCCACAATCTTAAAGCTATTTGGAAAAAGTCTGTTTTTTGTGGCAGTTAGTAGCCGGAACGGAGTACTATACTATATAGCTCCCATAGGAACTTTATTGTTTCTATTATTTCCAAACGATTGAACGACCGATTTCTCGAAAAAGCTACAATGTCTTAAAACGCATATAAATCGAAATATAGTCGTTTTATAATTTTTGTAACAGATGCAAGGGTATTTAATCTGTGGCTTAAAAAGTTGTCATTCTTTCTTTTAATTGTAATTGCTGAATGCATCAACTATCAGAGAGACCTGTAACTTTGTTACACAATTAATATGCCACCACAAGATGGGAGCCATCTGGTGGCAAGGTATATCTACCAGCCACCGCTGACTTGACTACATTACGCTATAAGTGCTTGATTTTGAAATTCGGTGACTGGATAGATTTCACCGAAATTATATATGTATACCGCACAACAAAATGTATCAATCATCTCTACAGTATTTTTGATTTGTGGGCGTTAAAGTGGACGTGGCCATTTAAAGACTTGTACATAAACTTGCACTGGTATTCATCACTTATCTGTATGCTAAATTTAAACTCCCTATATTTTACGGTTTCCGAAACAAGCAAGTTTCCGAAAACGATTCCTTGCAAGTTAAAAAAGATTGTTGTTAAGCAATCGAATATTTTAATAGGTGGGGAAATTATTAGAAAAAATTTAGATTTTGCTGTGTTATTTTGTCATTATCTCGTAAGAAGCAAAATGTTGATAGTTAACTTTAAAATAAAAGAAAAAATTATATTGTTTTTCCTCGGGAAACATTTTTTTTTAATTCCAAATGTTCCTTTATCCAACGCACGAAACCCAAAACATACTACCGACATTTAATTTTTTGTGGCATATGAATGTAGGACGGTTTCCAGAAAACTTTGTTTGCCCATTTCGTTCTCAGCATCAACAATCAATTTTGGAGCCGGTATCGTAGGGTTTAATTTTGGTGGTGTACATTTGCGACCATTTCGTGGAACTTTAGCCTTTAACCTTTGATTGTGCAGAACTGGGTATAAGCTGATAATTAGCAGATAACTTTCTGTGTAGTGTTTCAATACAATTATACATGTGTAAATTGGGATGGCTGATCGCCTATTCAACTTTAGCATAATAATTTACTTCTGCATGAAAAATACTTTGAGCCAATGTGTGCATATACATACATACATTTAGGATAAGTTGCCTAGGGTAAGTGCTTAAAAAAAATGTTGACACATAAGCCACTTATTAAAAAATGTATCTAAAGCCAAACTAGAGTCTAAAAATCTGTTTTACTTATAGCTTGCTTTTACTATGAAAATTGTTCTACTACTCCGACAAAACTTACTCTGAAAGTACCAAAATAACTCTTAAGATCATGTGGCACCTACAGATTTAAAAATACAAAGCTAAATCCCAGATTATTTGCATTGTTTGGGACCGTGTCGCAGCAAAATGCGTCAATGGAAAATGACCACCCTAATGTGCAAACAGTCAGACGAATAAGTTCGTGCATGTGTACATATATGCAAAGACCGTTCATTAACGTTTCACATGAGTCCTCTTGATGAACACTCTATTGTATTCAATTAAAACCATTTATAAACATAATAAATTGTTGTGCTCTTGAACTTCAGTTCATCGTTGAAAGTGCAGTATTCCCCTTTGCAGACAGAGCAGAGCAAATCAGATATCATAAACCTACATACATAAATATATGTGTATGTATGTACGAAGTATTTGTATGAAGATGTGTGTGTATGTACATTTATAATATTTTAGCGATAACAAACATTTACAGAAACACGTACCAATTGTACATAAGAACATATATAATTATCTATTGGTATTTATTTATATTCACACACATGAGCAACCGAATTCTGTTTTGAACACTAAGCAAGTGTATATATTTACATGTACTTATAAAATGTTTTATATTGAACTAACAGTTGGGCTATGGTTTCGCACATATTTCACTTGCTTCACGTTATTATTAATTTGATTATTCATTGCCGAGAAACACATAGTTAGTTAATTGTAGTAAGCGAAAGTAAGCAATATCAAAATAATAATTGTTTTTCCCATAGAGAATCAAAATATGGAAACCCGGAGATTCTGTTCTGCTGGCTGTGCGGTTGAATGACGAGGTGGAACTGAGCAGCTGATCAAAAGCGATCGGGACATGTACTAACATATGTATGTACACACGGCTCAACAGGCATTTACTTGGAATAATAGTGGTCCACTATTAGTGGAATTTTAAAATGTGATTTGCAACGCATACTAAATAAGTAAATAATGACTTCTTTAACTTTTAGATTTCGTTATGACCACAAAAATTATCTCTGCTTGGATCTTACGTCAGAACATCTGAACAGTTCGACCACAGGTGCTCTCCGAAAAAACATTTGTTTTTTTGTAAACTAGATTTAAAAATGTTATATCAAAATAGAGAGATTTTTTTGCATATGACATTTATATGTTTTCTTGGCCAGGAATTCGGATAACTATTTAGGGTATTTGTTCGTCTTTTGAAGAGTACCGTTAACATACATTTAAAGACAGTAATACTTAATTTTGTTTATAAGTCCCCACATTAACAAATATAGCTCCAATCGGTAGAATTAAAATAAAATATGAAAATACAAAAATCGGATGATACCAAATGTCTGACAAATGTTTGTCAAGTTTGATGGGCTGTAGCCACGCGCTTTAAGTTCTACAAACTATGTATACATACTAACTATATATTTTATACTATATACTATACATACCATACTACTATATCTAACTTTTCCAAGCCTATATTCGCTCTTTTTATTTACGTTGCCGATCAAACGTCTAGAGGGGCGCAGCCGTGTATCACGGCACGATTCGCGAGAAGATAGGGGGAAAAAAGTAAAAAAAAGATGAATTTTGTGCCAATGAAGCTAGTATTAATCGTTTTAGGAGCGGCAGAGAGTCAATATTTGAGATTATAGGAAAAAGTCTATTATAGTCAGAACATAATACTCTGAAATGCTCAGGCAAGGCATAGTTAGATCTACAATGATTTAATATTAGGGGAATATAATTTCTAGTTAATCTTCTTGGCACACAAATCGGGGGAGTCAATATCACCAGTACCAAGCATCGTTCTATGGTTGGCTAGGGAGGGTAAATTAATCAACATAAGTCTACTAGACAGAGAAGGTAAGTTAAGATTTGCATCCCAGTTTAGGCACCGTAAAGCAAAAAGAAGAAAGTTTTTTTGTACTGATTCAATACGACCAAATGTATTCCGTATTGCGAACTCCAGACGGACGGACTAACGAAATAAAAAAAGTTTTAGTTAAATAAGGATCATCGAATTCTTTTGACCACCTTTTAATAAATCCAAGCACTCCTCTGGATTTTTTAACCATGGACGAAATGCGGTTTGAAAATTGTAGGTTAGGTTCCAAGAGAACGTCATGATAGTTTACAAGAGTTATTCTATCCAAAGAGCTGCCACTTAATGTGTAAGTCGCGTATATCGGATTGACCTGATAAAAAGTCATCAGCTTGCACTTGCATGCGTCTTAATTTAGTAAATTATCTCGGCACCAGTTTTGAAAATTATCTAATTGCAAGTCTAAATGGCAGGAAATGTCCTTATACTGCAGGCACAACTTAACATGATCTGCGTACATAAGTACGCGAGATTGACTTATAATTGAGAGGAAATCGTTTATAAATAATGTAAAAAGTAGCGGACCATCTGGGCTCCCTTGTTGGACACCGGAGGTAATTTTAGAAATTGAATTTTTAAAAAGGACCCTTTCAGGTAACTTGAGATGTATATAAGGAGATCAACTGGAAAACCTAATAGGTCAAGTTTTTGAACAGGAAGCAAGTGATTTACAGAGTCAAATGCTTTACTAAAGTCTGTGTAAATGACTTCTGTTTGAAAACTACTATTAAAGTCTTTATCACAAATGTAGTGAGCTCTATTGTGGATCTATGTTTAAAATTTCCGTGTTGACACGGAGTAATGATTGATCTACAAAGGTGCTGCAAATGAGGAGTAATGATTTTTTTAAAAAGCTTAGGAATAGCTGGCAACTAGAAATACCGCTGTAGTTACTGGCTTCTAACTTGTTATCTTTTTTGAAAAGAGGAACAACAAATGATTCTTTCAAAATATTTGGGAATTGGGAAGTTTCTAGAGATAAGGTAAACAACTTGTGAAGAGGTTTGCACAGGGCCTTAGCGCAATACCTAAGCACGCAACCAGGAATACCATCGGGCCCTGGCGAATAAACAGGCTTAATACGAAGACGATCCAAAAGAAGAGAGCTTTCTGTTAAAGTGGGACAGAATATGAGGTTTGACTTGGATATGGTGTAAGAATAGGGCTGTGAAGAATAATATAAAGTAGAGTAAGTCGTTTAAAAAAATTCGGCAAATAAATCGGCTATTGCCTGATCTGTGGTTGCCGTATTGTTTTCGAACGACAGCGAAGAAGGAAAAGAATTAAATTTACGCTTGGTGTTAAAGCCTAGTATTCAGATCGCCGAAAACTGAACGCCAGTCATGAGAGAGAGCGAGAGGCAAACAGCTGGCGTTCACTTTTCGTCAACGCTTTTTTTCACCTCGGTCCTCAGATCGACGAAAAAAATACCAGAAAATTGCATAGCGTTGCCAGTCTGCGGAAATGAACTTTGGGTGAACCCTAGCGTTCTCACTGAACATAATAAGAAATGAAGGGAAAAACTCAAAAAACTCGCAAAAGTCGATTGCAGGAGCTTACATGTGAGGACAAAACAACATTAATACTATCTGGGGTGCCTCTTGTCAGAGCAAAATGTTTTTTAGGTCAAGAATGTACGAAAAACACAATAAAAGTGCAGCTATGAACTTTAAATTAAATTTTAAATTTAAATTGTATTGTTTTTTAATTTCTTTGTAATCAATTAATTTCTTTGTACCTTGTCTTGCCAAGGTAGTTTTTTATATCTTTTAAAGGCGCTTTCCCGCCAATACGATATTTGAATTTAACTGCTTTTTTTCTAAAATCAATTCGGCTGCGTGCAGACGTGTTTTATTAACGCTCCGGAAAAACAATTAGCCAATCAGTCGAAAACGTTCGAAAAAAAAATAAGCGCGAGGTTTTGCGTTTCGCGATGCAAATCGCATATCGTAAACTAAAGTTTTAATTAATTAAATAATTAATCTTTACGCACTAACTATAAACAAATGAGTAAGAACGTGGATCAGCGCACTCAACGACAAAAACAACAAGACGAAGCCCGTGAAAAAATTCAGAGAGAACAAGACAAACGTCGTCTCTCTTTGGCCCGTAACAACGGCTATTTTACGGTGACGAGTAATACTCTAGAACCGAAAGTGCTTGAAGGTGCAAGTTTACTGACCGCCGAAAACCAGAGAGCTAACTCTTGCTCTCCCGCCCTGCTCTTCACCGCTCGAACGCCATGGAGTGAGCAATGCAAGACTCCAACAGAGCTTCTGCCGCCTAGCGCAACAACAACAGAAACTACTACGACTACTACAACGGTCTCTGTCGCCAACAATGCAATAACGACTCCACCCTCTTCTTGTGCTGCGGGTAAAGCAACAGCACAACCAAGTGCAAAAATCGGTGCAAACGGCAAAAACAAAGCTACGGTAGAAGAAGTGACAATTCTGCAAGCGGGTTCGGCCATTCAGACAGGCATGGATCGCTACATTAATATCTCCAAGCGCAAGCTAACACCCCCAAAAAACTCGGACGGCAATAAGCCCAAAATTAATCGTTCCAACAAAGGCCCTGTAAATCCCGGGCCATTAGATGAAAACAGATTTTCCATTCTGGCGGAGCCTGAAACAGAGTCTGAACAATTAGCCCTAAAGCCCCCACCTATTTTTATTCGGGAGAAGATCTCGAATGCTCTAGTCAACAAAATAGTTGAGCTTGTCGGAAAAGATAACTTTCATGTTATTCCGCTTATGAAAGGGAATATAAGCGAAACTAAACTCCAAACCAAAACCGAAGACGATTTCCGAGCAGTGTCGAAGTACTTAAACGATGCCAAAAAGAATTACTACACGTACCAGCTGAAAAGTTGCAAAGGTTTGCAAGTTGTGCTTAAGGGAATAGAACCCGATGTGACCCCCTACGAAATTACAGAGGCCTTTAAAGAAAACGGTTTTTGCGCAAAAAATGTTATAAACATTATGAACAAAAACAAGAAGCCGCAACCACTCTTCAAGGTCGAGCTGGAGCCAGACAGCAGAACTTTGAAAAAAAACGCAGTGCACCCGATCTACAAGTTGCAGTACCTTCTGCACCGTAGGATCACAGTGGAAGAGCCGCACAAACGGACCGGACCAGTGCAATGCACAAACTGCCAGGAATACGGTCATACCAGGGCTTACTGCACCCTCAGGTCAGTATGTGTAGCTTGTGGAAACTGCCACGGCTCCGAACCCTGCCCTGCCAACAAGGAAGACTCTCTCACTAAAAAGTGTGTAAACTGCCAAGGAAACCACACAGCTAACTACAGAGGCTGTCCAGTCTACAAGGCGATGAAAAGTCGGATGCAACGAGCAACAACGGCACGCTCCCTGAACACACAAAACACTTACATGAGATCACAAACGACACCGGAAGTTTTCTTCGCAAAAGCAGCCAGATCATCATTTGGCCCTTCAATTACCACCAACGGAATTTCTTACGCCAGTGCTCTAAGATCAGGCACAGCTCACATAGAGCCGAAAATTGATAACATCCAACAGGCCATGGGACAGCCACAAAGTAACATGGAATCTATGATGATTACTTTGCAACAAAATATGATGGAATTTATGTCCTTCATGAAAACTACCATGCAAACCCTTATGCAAAACCAAAATATCTTACTACAAATGCTTGCAGCTCAGCAGTCCAAATAAACCATGCCTAGCCTTCAAATAACTCTGTGGAACGCCAACGGTGTTTCACGGCATAAACCTGAAATAACTCAATTTCTGAACGAAAACCACATCGACGTTATGTTGCTGGCTGAAACGCATCTCACCAGCAAATATAACTTTCAAATACGGGGATACACGTTCTATGGCACAGATCATCCAGATGGTAAAGCGCATGGCGGCACTGGAATCTTAATAAGAGACCGCGTCAAACACCACTTTCACCAACGGTTTGCTAAAAATCATCTGCAAGCTACATCGATAAAAATACAGTTGGGCAACTGCAACCTTGCCATTGCCGCTGTCTACTGCCCACCCAGCTTTACAGTCTCCGAAGACCAATTCATGGACTTCCACAATTCGCTTGGAGAGCGATTCATAGCAGCAGGAGATTACAACGCCAAGCACACGCACTGGGGATCCCGCCTTGTGACCCCAAAAGGAAGGCAACTATATAATGCACTCATTAAAACATGCAACAAACTGGACTACGTTTCACCAGGCAGCCCTACATACTGGCCTACAGATCCTAGAAAATTACCTGATTTAATTGATTTTGCTGTGACAAAAAACATCTCTCGCAATCTAATATCTGCAAAATCGCTTTTGGATCTATCATCGGACCACTCACCAGTGCTAATAACTCTTCTTCAAAGCCCGGAATTAATCGAGCACCCTCGCAGGCTGACGTCGCATCGAACCAACTGGCTGAAGTTCAAAAAGTACGTAAGTTCCCACATTGAACTAACTCCACAGCTCAACATCAAGGAGGACATCGACTGCTACGCCGATGCCCTGGAGTCTGTACTCGTCGCAGCAGCCAAAGTCTCAACACCGCAAGGGAGGGATGGGCACACACACCAACACAAAACTAACCATGAAATCGAACAGCTTCTTCTGGAGAAAAGACGCTTGAGACGTACTTGGCAAACCAGCAGATCGCCATCCTCAAAACAAAGTCTTAAAGAAGCTGGTCGCAGACTTACCAGGGCTCTAAGGCAAGAAGAAGAAAAAGCACAACGCCAGTACATTGAGAAACTTTCACCCACCAGCACTAAGCATCCCTTGTGGAGGGCCCACCCAAAACTAAGTGCGCCGGCCGAAACAGTAATCCCCATAAGAGACTCTTCAGGCAGCTGGGCCAGAAGCGACAAAGACAGAGCTTGTACATTTGCTTTACACCTTCGAAATGTTTTTCAGCCAAACCCTGCAACTAATTCATTCGCACTACCGTCGCCGTCAGTTCGAATTGAATCTGAGACGGAGCCAATTCTGTTTCAACCAAATGAAATTGCAAAAGTAATCAGCGAGCAATTGATACCAAAAAAGGCCCCAGGCGGTGATCAAATAACTCCCAAAATGTTAATCGAACTTCCAAACTGTGCAGTTCAGGTTATTTGTAAACTCTCCAAAAAAATGGAAAAAATCGGTAATCAATACCACACAATACCAGCTTCGTATAGACCGATAGTTTACTCTCGTGTCTGTCAAAACTGCTCGAAAAATGCCTTCTGACGCGCATCATTCCATATCTGAAAGAGCACAACGTTATTCCAGCACATCAATTTGGCTTTCGAGAAAGCCATGGAACAATAGAGCAAGTCAACAGATTAACAACAGAAATAAGGACTGCATTCGAGCTTCGGGAATACTGCAGTGCGGTATTCCTTGACGTTGCACAGGCTTTCGACCGAGTCTGGCTTGATGGCCTTATCTATAAAATCAGAACGATCCTGCCGGGAAACACTCACAGGATACTGGAATCGTACCTATACAACAGAGCCTTCGCCGTGAGATGCAACACCACAACATCCGATGACTACGCTATAGAGGCTGGAGTTCCCCAAGGTAGCGCCCTTGGTCCAACTCTATTTCTCCTCTACACCGCAGATATTCCCACGAACGAGCGGCTAACTACTTCTACATTCGCAGACGATACCGCGATCATAAGTCGGTCCAAATGCCCAACTCAGGCAACAGCACTACTAGCTGATCATCTCGTTGTAGTGGAGAGGTTGTTATCAGACTGGCGTATAAAAATAAATGCGCAAAAGTGTAAACACATAACGTTTACTCTTAACAGACAAACGTGTCCCCCGCTAACCCTGAGTAACACGCCACTTCCACAAGCTGACGATGTAACGTACCTTGGCATCCACCTAGACAGGAGACTTACATGGCGGAGACATATCGAAGCTAAGAAAATTCACCTAAAACTAAAATCAAACAGTCTCCATTGGCTTTTAAACGCGCTCCCCCCTCTGCCTGGACTTCAAGGTCCTGCTCTACAATTCAACGCTTAAGCCAGTCTGGACCTACGGCTCCCAATTGTGGGGAAACGCGAGCAGCAGCAACATCGACATTATTCAGCGAGCACAATCAAAAATCCTGAGAACTATCACTGGGGCACCTTGGTATGTTCGGAACGACAACATCCACAGAGATCTTGGCATTCTACCCGTAAAAGATGAAATATCAAAACAAAAAGTGTCCTACCACACCAAGCTAACTTCTCATCCAAACCAGCTCGCCAGGGGCCTAGCCAGGGCTTCCATCCGGACCCGATTGCAACGCAATGACCTTCCAGCTCAGCAATAGTTATTAGAGCCCCTAAATTTTCGCGCCAGTCACCTTGACTGTCAGATAGCTTTTTAATTTAAGATTCTATATACTTATTGTTAGTCTCAATTCAGAGAAGATCCAATAAATAAAATGCAAATGTAAAAAAAAAAAAAAAAAAAAAAAACTTGTCAACAAAGCCAGCTGATTGACAGTACGACCGTAGCACGATGAACTCTCGAAACTTTGGTCACACTGGAAAGATTAAAGTTTTTACGCTAGCATACTCGTTTGTCGATCTGAATACGAGGCTTAACGAAATTATAAAACTGTTTCGGGTACTGAGAGAACTGCGGTTTAAGTAACTATTATAACACGGGGCATTAAGCACGTAAATCTTGACCGAGCACTTAAATATCTAGTAATAACAGATTGAGAACCGGTGTAATAGGTAGTATTTATTATTATTTATGGCGTCTTTTATTTATTGTAGGCTTACGTACTTTAGTTTAGGCTTATTTTACTTTAGTTTTAGCTTTAGTTCACTTTTGTATATCTCTTGTCTTTTGTATCCTCTTCCGTTGCGCTCTCATAACGAAGTGATCTCACTGCTCGCAGGCAGCTTGCTTTCAACTCCCGTTTTCGCAGAGAGTCGCTCTCTTGAGAGAGTAACATGCTCTGTCGAGAGAGCATACTTATATTAACTGGCCTGCTACACCGGTATTTTTATATTTCCTAAAAAGTCTGGACTTTACATTTCTAAAGTGTGTCAACTCTTTGCTAAACCAAGGTGATTTATTGGAAATTGACGGAACACAGGAATTAAAAATTGAGTTTATTGCAGTGTAATAACATTAACTGCCCGGACATATTATTGCATAAGTAAAGATCAGATCAATTAAAGCCAGAAATCAAATTATTTAGCCTCAGAAAGTCGGCCTTTCGTTTGGATGATTTTCTAGGTGTTCCCCTTTTGCTGCTCACCACCAGCGGCCTTTTTGTGCTTAGGGGACTCTTCTAATAGCTTACGACTATTAAACTGCGAGACCAGCGCAGAGAGGAGATCATCAGCACGGCGAAAACTATCTCTAGCAACTCCGAAACAGCTAATCAGCCCCATCAGGCCGCCTTTAGTTTGGCGCATAAACGATTTCATCTCGTTCGCAACCTCGACACAAGCATCACAACAAAACTGCAAATTGGGCCCATTTGAAAGGTCATCACTTGTCCGTCCCGTAAAACCGGTGCACTTCGTGTGCACTATATTTTCACACAGCCAGCAAGTCATATTAGACTGGTCAGCCCTGATTACGAGGCTGCATTTTTTGTAGAAGCAGACTACATTATTATTATTCATTTTATCTATTGGAACCACTGTACCAAGAAAACGAATTGAAATTTATAAGCGAGCAGTTATAAGTACCGCAAGAGCGCAGAAACTGCACGCTTAGAACTTTCAAAGCAAAGAGAGCGAGAAAGCGAGAGAGCGGGAGCGTAAATTAGTTAAAGTGCATGCAAAAGCAACACTAAAATCATCACTACGACTTACGACGATCAACGCAGAAAAGAGAAACGGCAGGGTTACAAGAATAGAAAATACAGAACAGAATTACGAAATTAAAACAATTTTGTAGTATTATTGCTCAAAGATTTATAGTTCACTCGCGAAGCGAACGGAATTTACATGTATGTTTAAATAACTGGAAGAAAATGAAAATTGTTTTGATTAATCCCACCGCAGAAAAAAAAACACGACCGTTCACTTTGAAAGTCATTTTATATATAATATATACCCATATACTCTATAATCTATAATCATAAACATAATCTTGTTTTCATAGTCCTTCTTTAATCCCTCTCGAAACGCAATAAAGTATACATCCTCTAAAAAAAAAAAAGATTACTTAAACTCCGAAGAGAACGGACGTGCTTTCCGCGAGTTCCGGGAAAACCTGAAGAAAGTGGATGTATTAAAAAAGTTCTCAATGTAAAACCCCCCAACCATCAGAATCGACCCTTGGCACCTAAGCAACATGCAGTGGTAAAACTTCTGCAATCGCACCAAAAGTAACAGCAACAACAACAGCAACGGCAGCACAACCAACAACTTCTACGGCAACAGCTCTTACCGCGGAATCGACTGCGATGTCGTCGACTGCAGCGCCAAATATAACGTCAACTAAAATTATGACAAAACGAAATCAAGCAAATATTCAGCAAGCGGGCCCGGTCATACAAACCGGCATGGATCGCTACATCCAAATTAAGCGTAAGCTTAGCCCGCAGAACACCGCGGTGGGTAATAAGACAAAAATAAACCGAATCCAAAGAGACAACGAATTACCCGGGAGATCCAATAACAACAGATTTGCCCTCCTAGCTGAAACTCAACCGGAACTGGGTAAAGAGACCCAACCGAAACCAAATCCCCCAACAATTTACATCAGGGAGAAAAGCTCGAACGCCGTGGTCAACAAAATTGTTGTGCTGGTCGGGGACGGAAATTTTCATGTTGTTCCGATCATTAAAGGGAATATTCACGAAACCAAACTTCGGACCAAATCCGAAGAATATTTCCGAGCTGTGTCTAAATACCTGGAGGAAGCTAAGAATAACTACTACACGTACCAACTAAAAAGCAGCAAGGGCTTGCAAGTTTTACTAAAAGGGATTGAGCCCGACGTAACCCCCAATGAAGTTATCGATGCCCTCAAAGAAAATGGTTTTTCTGCAAAAAACGTTAGTAACATCATTAAAAGGAACAAAAAACCACAACCACTTTTCAAAGAGTCTTGAAGAAAAATGAAGTACACCCCATCTATAACCTCCAATACCTATTGCACCGAATAATTAAGGTGGAAGAACCACATAAAAGGAACGGCCCAGTTCAATGTACAAACTGTCAGGAGTATGGACACACCAGAACATACTGCACACTTCGATCAGTGTGTGTAGTTTGCGGAGACTTTCACAATTCCGCCAATTACCCTGCCAACAAGGAAGACCCCCAAAAGAAGAAATGTGGAAACTGCGGAGAAAATCACACGGCAAACTACAGGGACTGTGTGGTCTACAAGGAGTTGAAAGACCGCATGCGACGAGTGACAACCAAATCACTGAAAACGTGTACACTTACTCAAAAACGACGCCGGAAGTATTTTTCGGGACGGCTGCAAGATTCTCATTTGGTTAGCTAAATACACAGAAGGGATTCTCATACGCCGATGCCCTTGGAACAGGAACGGAAAACCCACTCCAGTCTTATCTAGGAAACGTTCCGCAGGTCCCAGGACAGTCACAAAGCCCACTGGAAGCTATGATGGTTATTATGCAACAAAGTATGATGGAATTTATGTCCTTCATGAAAACGACCATGCAAACACTGATTCAAAACCAGAACATGGTGTTACAGTTGCTTGCAGTAAAGCAGTCCAAATAATTGATGGCAAATCTACGAATAACCATGTGGAATGCCAATGGCGTTTCCCGGCACAAACATGAAATAACACAGTTCCTGAATGAAAATCATATCGACATTATGCTACTGATAGAGATGCACCTCACAAACAAATACAATTTCCAAATAAGAGGATACACCTTCTGCCACACAGATCATCCAGATGGTAAAGCCCACGGCGGAACCGGCATCCTAGTCAGGGAACGCATCAAACACCACTTTCACGAAAGGTTTGCAACTAATTACTTGCAGGCCACGTCTATCAAAGTGCAGTCAGATAGCGGACCCCTTTTCATAGCCGCTGTCTACTGCCCTCCTCGCTTTACAATTACTGAAGGACAATTCATGGATTTTTACTACTTATTTGGAGATTGCTTCATAGCAGCAGGAGATTATAATGCCAGACATACCCACTGGGGATCACGACTCGTGTCTCCCAAAGGAAGGCAATCATATAATGCAATTATAAAACTAAGCAACAAATTGGACTCTGTTTCCCCAGGTAGCCCCACATACTGGCCAGCTGATCCCAGAAAGGTCCCAGACTTAATAGATTTTGCGGTGACAAAAAACATTCCACGCAAAATAATAAGCGCCAAAGCGCTTTCGGAAATGTATGTAAGTTCTCACATCGAACTAACCCCGCAGCTCCACAAACAAGCGGACATCGAAAGATCCACTGATGCTCTTGAAGATGTACTCGTGGCAGCAGCCACTATTTTAACACCACAATCAAAGGGCGTGCAAATCAAGCATTTTAAAACTAATCTGCGATTGGAAAAGCTTGTACTGGAAAAGAGGCGTCTGCGACGTGCTTGGCAAACCAATAGATCGCCATCTTCAAAACAACGCCTTAAGGAAGCAACTCGCAAACTAAACCGAGCCCTGAAGAAGGACGCTGAAAATGCACAACTGCGGTACATCGGAAAACTTTCGCCAACTAGTACAAAACAATCTCTGTGGAGGGCTCACACAAATCTGAGCTGTCCAGTCGAAACAATCACTACGATAAGAAACCCATCAGGTAGCTGGGCCCGCAGCGATGAAGACAGAGCCGAAACTTTTGCTTCACATCTCCGAAAAGTTTTCCAGCCGAACCCTGCCACTGGTCCATTCCTCCAATATTGCTTCAGCCAAAAGAGATAGCGAAAGTGATCGAAGATTTGAAACCGAAGAAGGCTCCGGGCAGTGACCTAATAACACCAAAAATGATTGAACTTCCAAACTCTTCTATTGAGGCTATTTTTAAACTCTTCAATGGAATCATACGTCTCGGCTATTATCCGAGCAAATGGAAAAAATCTACTATCATAATGATACCGAAGCCCGGAAAAGACCATACAATTCCTTCATCCTACAGACCAATAAGTTTACTATCGTGTCTGTCTAAATTGTTCGAAAAATGCCTTCTTACACGCATAATACCATATCTGGAAGCACACGATTTTATCATTAAGATCATTAAATAACAACATTAAACAAAATTACTCTGCGAATCAAAAAAAAAAAAAAAAAACCAAAGCTCATTAAACATATAATTCCAAACAAGTGTCCTAAAAAATATAAACAAAAAAAAAGCCAAACAGCCGTTCTTGTCTCTGCCCGCCCTAAAATTCAATCGTCGGTAGGGTATGCGGCACCATCCGAGAGCACCATGAGAGCGCAAAAGCCCCGAATACACACGAAGTGTACGGGGCCTGCCGCTAAGAGCCGTGGGGCCTCCCGTAAAAATATTTTTGTGTCCATTTTCGTTGTATGAAATGACCAGTCTATATGTTGTATGGTTAGTGGTACAATCGAACAAGTTAACAGAATAACATCAGAAATCCGCACTGCCTTTGAGAATCGGGAATATTGTAGCGCAATATTCCTCGATGTATCTCAAGCTTTCGATCGAGTCTGGCTCGATGGCCTCATGCATAAAATCAAAACACACTTGCCTACATACACTACAACAGAGTCTTCGCAACAACATCTGACAACTACATTATCGAAGCTGGAGTCCCGCAAGGAAGCGCACTAGGGCCTACTCTCTTCGTCACTTTATTAACATTTGACTTTCAAAGTGAACGGTTGTTTTTTTTTCTGCTCTTCGAATTTTGCATTTTGTTTTCGCTTATTCCCATCGGTGGGTTTTATCAAAACAATTTTAATTCTCGTCCGGTTTATTTAAACATAAATTTAAACTCCGTTCGCTTCGCGAGTGCACTTTGTATTTAATACTAATAAATTTGTTTTAGTTTTTCGTAATTCTTATCTGTGTTTTCTTTTCTTATATCCCCGCCGTTAGTCTGCTTCTGCAAAAAAATGCAGCCTCGTAATCAGGGCTGACCAGTCTAATATGACTTGCTGGCTGTGAAAATATGGTGCACACCAAGTGCGCCGGTTTTACTGGCCGGACAAGTGATGACCTTTCAAAGGTGCCCAATTTGCAGTTTTGTTGTGACGCTTGTGTCGAGGTTGCGAACGAGATGAAATCGTTCATGCGACAAACTAAAGGCGGCATGATGGGGCTGATTAGCTGTTTCGGAGTGGCTAGAGATAGTTTTCGCCGAGCTGATGATCTCCTCTCTGTGCTGGACTCGCAGTTTAATAGTCGTAAGCTATTAGAAAAGTCCCCTAAGCGCAAAAAGGCCGCTGGTGGTAAGGAGCAAAAGGGGAACACCCCGCAACCGAAACCAAAAGAACAACAGAGCATTCCGGCGGATCAGCAGCTGATTTCAGCAAACCCTCAAAAGATTCGGTATCCGAACAATCCGTTACAGAATGCATGCAACCAGGGACTTCTAAGAATTCCGATTTGTTCGTAGTGGTTTCACAATTAGGGGATCCACCTATCTCTCAGAATGTAGCATCTCCACCACAAGGGACTACTGAGTCCGGACAACCGGCTCAAGTTGGTTTTGCAGAAACAAAGTCTGCTCCACCAAAATCCCTTTTAGTGGTTCCACTAAAGAAACAAATTTTCGTTTCTCGGCTTTCCCCTGATCAAACATCTTCTGATGTATTGTCTTATATACAAGACTAGCTGTACCCGGCGCGACTTCGTTCGCTTAAAATTAGTTTTCAGTACGGTTGTCAAGACTTTCCCATTTCCACACCACCCCTGAGGTAGAGAAATTGGCGCGTTTTTTTAATGTGGTATCTCCAATTAGACCTATTCCACTGAAACTTTCTAGGTTTAATAATGTTAATTAATATGATTACTTTAAAACCTCTGTGTAAACAACATTTTTAGAAGATCCTTCAGGAGCGAGAATAATAAGGCTACTGGCAGAGCTAACTCTAGAGCATGCGACATAAAATTGTCCATGAGAGAAGCAATCTTCTCTAAGATCTAGTCCAGCCAGCTTCAAAGTCTGCCCCTGCGATTTTTTTATAGTTATTGCAAAGCAAACTTTTAGAGGGAATTGTAGCCTTTTAAACTGAAACGGCAGACTGGATGGTATTAATGGGATCCTGGGTATAAACACTGTTTCCCCCTTCGCGCACCCCGTAAATACTGTTGCTTCGATTACATTCTTATGAAGACCTTTTATCTGCAATCGTGTCCCATTGCATAACTTTGGGGGACTTAAATTTCGCAATAACATTACGGGTGCTCCAAGCCTAAGAGACAGATTATGCTGAGGAATTCCTGGAGGATTCAAAGAACTTAAAAATTCAACAGGGTAATAAACAGCATTATCAGCATCAGGAACAGAGTCGACCGATTTATAGGAGACTTCTAAACCATTAAATGAGTTTAGCAATATTATTAATAGTGGTTGCTCTTTCATTTTTCGTTGTCAAACTGGCGCGCTCAGATAGCCAATCTAAGCTTTTACATGATATGTTGGAAATGTCAGGAAATATTTTGGATGTAAGGTCTTGAACGTTTTTGACTACATTTCCTAAGCGTGATGTTATAACTATTTTTCCATCAACTGTTGGTTTGGCCCCACTCCCAATTTTTAAAAGAGTTTCGGCAAAAATTTGAGGTGTTTCTAAATTAACTAAATCCAAAGGAAGTTTAAATGTAGAATGAGCAGTTCGACCTCCATTGAGCAGGGTAGCAGCTATACCGGAAGATGCTACAGCTAGAGCTATTTTTTTTTAACTTCGAACTTTTGCCAACAATAAGTTTGTCAAGAAGGTTTTACCTGTCCCTCCAGGTGCATCCAAAAAAAATATTTCACCCATCTCAGCCCCAACGCTTTGTAAAATTGTATTGTATATGTTGCAGCAGGGTTATTCTCATCCGACATCGTAGTAGCGCAGCGAGTTTCGGTTTCGCACACCTCAAGTTCTAAACGCAACTGCAATGCATCGTTCCTTCTTCCTTTTGTGCTTACCACCGAACCACACTCGGCGACAGCGACACTACGCTGTCGCCCCGCTAAAACGCAATTTCTTAAAGCGACAACATGACACAGCAGAATTAGAGGCTAATGCAATATTACCAATAGTGATGAAATAGGCCTTCTGGTGAAATTCCCGAGAATATACCCATACACTCATACCAACATGCACACACTCTTAGTGTGCGCCGACACGGCCATCCTGACCATTACACGACCTCGTGAAATTTACCAAAGATGCTTTGTTACCAATTAACCAACTTAAAATAAAGTTTATTTAAATATAACTCCTCATTTTTCATCTAGACTTATAATTTCTATTACAATTTACATCTTCAATTTATTTTATTTTTTTTTTTTTTACATTATCATTAACCATTTAGATTAAACATTATGTTATTTAATGCGCCACACGCCATGATCAAAACAATTGTTTTGCACTTGTGCTTACATTATTATTACAAATTTTATTATTATTACAAATTTTATTATTATTACCACTTTTTTTTATTATTAGCCATTAAGGCACCTGTACTGTCTCTTTCAACAGTTTCTTTTTACATGCTTTCATTACTGTCTCTTTCAACAGTGTCTTTTTCAACTATTTAATTACTGTCTCTTTCAACAGTGTCTCTTTCAACTATTTCATTACTGTCTCTTTCAACAGTGTCTCTTTCAACTATTTCATTACTGTCTCTTTCAACAGTGTCTCTTTCAACTATTTCATTACTGTCTCTTTCAACAGTTTCATTATTTGAATCCTCATCACATAATTCAAACTCTTCTGGTATTTGCCCATTTGGCATTTTTCTTATGTCATCATGAGCATATTTATATTTTCTATTATTTATCAAAGACCTGAGCATATATCTATCCCCCTCTAACAATTCAGTTATTTGAAACGGTCCCCTAAACTTTGGACTTAACTTTGTTTGATGCCTCTCTTCATTTTTTAACAATACGAAATCTCCAACTCTGCATCCAACAACTTTAGCCTTGTTTTTATCAAATTGCTCCTTGTTATATGCTGCTGCGTCTGAAATATTTTGACCTGCTCGTGCTCTCACTTTTGCTAAGTCGACGTCTTCTACTATATCGCAGGGTGGAAGCAACCCCAACGGGCGGGCAACTTTGCCGATAAACAATTCTAACGGGCTTGCCTTTGTCACTCTACTAACGGTACAGTTCAAAGCTAATTGAACTTCTCCTAATGCATCTTGCCAAGATCGATTGCTAGTTTCAACGGCAGTTAACAAGTTCTTTAAGGTGCTCATAATACGTTCAACTTGTCCGTTTGCTCTACTTGCACCTGTCGCAATCAAATGCAAATTAATTTTTTGTTGTGAACAAAACTCACTAAATCTAGTGCTGGCAAAACATCTGCCCTGATCCGCTATCATGCGATTTGGTACTCCAAACAGAGAAATAGCAGACTTCACAGCATTTATGCAATTTTCAGCATCAATTTTAAGCGTATGGGTTAGATAAACAAATTTAGTAAAGGCGTCCACTTGAACAATAACATACTCTTTCTGATCAGACTTGCCACTCAACTTTCCAGTTATGTCGATATGAATGGTGTGCCAAGGTGTATTTACTTTTGGTATTGGATGAAGACTTACTTGAACTTTACCCGAAGAAGATTTTGACATTTTACACGTAATGCAGTTCTCAACAAACTTCCGAATATACTTGGACATGTTATCAAACCAGTAATAGTCGTAGGCCTTATCTAAAGTCTTCTCCCATCCCAAATGCATAATGGACTCATGGATCTGATTTATTACGGACCATCTAAATGTTCGAGGAACAATTGGTAAAGATCGAGTTCTACCATTTCGCTGAATTTTTCGATATAATATTCCTGCTCTCAACTCGTAAGTTTTGGCAATGTCCTCTGCAAGAGAATTTTCTTTCAATTTATTTCCAATATTAACTATTTCAGAATCTTGACGCTGTTCGGCCAAAAGCCAATTGTCAGATATTTCTGCCAAATTAATTCGTTTTTCTGGAATTTTGCAAGTTAACTCTGCTGAAGGTAGATTTCTTGAAAAGAAGTCAACATGAGACATTCGTTTACCTTCTTTGTACTGTATGTCAAATGTAAAAGACTGTAAATAAGCCCACCATCTTTGTACCCTGGGACATAGATCTCGTTTCGTTATTGATGCTTTAAGTGAGTTACAATCAGTGTAGACAACAAAATTTCTACCCCATAAATAATGGCGAAAATGTTTTATGGCCAAAACAACAGCAAGAGTTTCTAATTCATAAGAATGATACCGTGATTCAGCAGGAGAAGCAGCCTTACTAAAATATTCAATGACATGAGGCTTGTTGTTGATTTTATGTAACAAGATGGCACCATATCCACGAGAACTTGCATCAGTATGTAACTCAATAAGATGGCTCGGATCAAAAATTACTAAGACTGGCTTTTGTGTAAGGATAGAAATAACTTTTTGTCTAATTTCTTCGTGTTCCGATCTCCAAACAAAATCATTCTTCTCCGAAGTTAAAAGATATAACGGTTTCATAAAACAGGAAAATCCTTGCATAAATTGCCTGAAGTAAGACGCTAATCCAATAAATTGGCGTAAAGCAGACACTGACTGAGGTGGTGGCAAGGTAGTTAACGCTGTGACTTTAACCGAATTGGGGCGGATTTCACCTGCACTCACTTCAAATCCGAGATATTGAACTGTTGACTTGAGAAAAGAACATTTTTTTATATTAAATGAGAATCCAGCATTCGTGAGACAATCAAGTGTAATTTGCAACCTTTCCAACGCCTCACTTTTTGTTGCAGCAGCCACCATTACGTCATCCATATAAACGACAACAAACGTATTTGCAAGGTCTCCTAGTGCTTGCATGACTGTGCGTTGAAATATTGAAGGTGCATTCCTGAGCCCAAACGGCATTGCCAAAAATTCATATTGTCCTTCTGGAGTGACAAATGCTGTGCGCTCTACCGATTCTTCGTGCATGGGAATTTGATAATACCCACTTGCCATGTCTAAGCATGTAAAATATTTCGCTCCATAAAGTCTGGCTATCTGGTCTGATATAAGGGGCAAGGGATATCTATCTGCGACTGTATTAGAATTTAATTCACGGTAATCAACACACAGACGATGAGTGCCGTCTTTTTTGTTAACCAACATTATGGGACTTGCGTAAGGTGAGCAACTTGGCCTTATAATTTTACATTGTAATAATTCATTAATCTTGTCTCGTACCAATTCTCTTTCATTTGGGCTAAGTCTATATGGTCTTCTTTGAACAATTTTTCTTGGGTCTACTAATTTAATTTTCATTTCACCCGAACCAACTCTAGTCGAAGGAATTCCATTAATAAAAGATTTTGAATAATTTTCCAAAAAAATTTTGTAATTTATCTCTATCTTCCCCAACAAGATCAGTATCTAATTCACAAAATTGCTCATCATTTGAACAATAGTTTACAGTTTTTGCTCTAATAATTTCGAATTTTCCTGGTGATATTATAACATTAAATCCAGGGTACAGTACTTCTCGACCAATAATAATATCATTCTTCAAATACTCATTGTCCAAAACATGAAACAAAACTTCAATACAGTGTTGATTAATTTTTACGTTGCTAAGTATTTGCAATGTGCTACATATACCGCCACTACCAATACCCTTTAACATCACTACATTGTTAATTCTTTTACCAACTAATTTGACACTTATCTTTTGTTTTATTAATGAACATTCCGCTCCAGAGTCGAATGTTGTGATAAACGTCTGACCATGATGAACCATCTCTCCTTTGGGCTCAACAACTTCGCATAGTTCCACTCTTTTCATCTGGTGTGTATCCTTGACTTTATCCACTTTGGTCTTACTGCAATGTGTTGAAATATGGCCAAGTTCACCACACTTAAAGCAGGTTACATTCGTTTTTTTGTTGTGGCCAAATGCACTCCTGCCGCTACTGTTCATAGCCTGAGACGAATGATGAATTTGCTGCTGTCTAGCTCGACATTCCATCATCTTGTGGCCTAATTTTCCACAGAAATGACATTTAATTGTTGAAAGTTTCGGACGCTTTATGTCAGGTAAAGAAATTTCCTCTTGCTGATTTTTCTTCCTTTTGTTGAACGTGAATGCTTTAAGCTCGGTTTGCAATTGACTTCTGGTGCGCATATTTGAAGTAAAGGTTAGACGCTGCAACCTGTTATCAACATAAGCCATCTTCGCAAGCGTCACAGAAACTGCAATTTCTTCCACGTCCATGTCACGCCATTTCGTAATAAGTGACGTCATCATACGACTAGCATAATTGGAGAGGCATTCGCCATCGGTCGGACAATTAGCTAACATTGACAGAAACATAGCCGCTGGCGTTTCTGCACTGCCAAAACGCTGCATGAAGAGTTCTTTAAATTCGTCCCAAGTTATGTCAGGATAACATATTTGTGAAAGCCACTGCGACGCACTACCTTCCAACGATGCACTCAAGGCCATTACCAACGCGCTGCCTTTTACGGTATTTTCTGCCAAAATTATATTTACTGTAGAACACCACGCCGATGCGTCTGCGCCATCAAGGTCTGCGTTAAATTTTGGTAGCACAATTGTTTTTTTATTTGTTGTTTCTGGTGTCGCAGATTGTACGGCTTTGATAAGCTCGATCAAATTTTTATTTTGCATTTCCATTAAAATTTTCCATGGCCCATCTGATTCACTAGGTAGCGAGCCAGATCCCACTTCTGATGTTGCAGCAGGGTTATTCTCATCCGACATCGTAGTAGCGCAGCGAGTTTCGGTTTCGCACACCTCAAGTTCTAAACACAACTGCAATGCATCGTTCCTTCTTCCTTTTGTGCTTACCACCGAACCACACTCGGCGACAGCGACACTACGCTGTCGCCCCGCTAAAACGCAATTTCTTAAAGCGACAACATGACACAGCAGAATTAGAGGCTAATGCAATATTACCAATAGTGATGAAATAGGCCTTCTGGTGAAATTCCCGAGAATATACCCATACACTCATACCAACATGCACACACTCTTAGTGTGCGCCGACATATACGACTTTTTGCTCGTTCGCTTAATATTAGTTTGGAGTTAGGAAATTGGGTTGTCAGGGCTTTCTTATTTCTTATTTGCGCGTTTTTTGAAAACCTTTGTGTAAACAACCTTTGTAGAAGATCCTTCAAGAGAACTTGGAAACATTTTGGCTTTGCTTACAGAAATTGTAGTAATTTTCTATTTTCTTCCATGGTGGAAATTAAATAAGGCTCTTACTTCTGCTACAAAAAGGAAAAATAAAACCTAAGCATTTGATCCACAGGACTGACTATTGATCGAAAATCATATTGATCGGAGCAGCAGTTTAAGTTTTTAAAATCCAAAACAAATTTAACTTAAATTGCCTCTTTCCCCTCCCCTTTCCCTGCAGCACTACCCCTCCCCCTCATCAGTTTTCTTGGCTGTTGCTCTCTCGGCCGTCGCTCTCTTGGCATCCGCTCTCTGGGTTTTGCTCTCTCGACAGGCTCCCGCAAAATGCAACGCAATAACTTAGAAAATCTAAATAAATTCGTTAAAAATACTTAAAAAAATGTTAAAAACTTGAAAAATTAAACCTAAGCATTTGGGCCATAGAATAACTATTGAGCGAAAAATCATCTTGATCGGAGCAGCGGTTTAGATTTTTTAAATCGAAAAGTTAATTTTAAATGTAGCCCCCAAATTATGGGGGATATCAAAATTTCTTTTAGATTTCTAATTAGGCCTTTTCAAAACCTAAAATTCGGAAAAAACCAAATATCGAAATTCCAACCAGTTTAGAAGTTAAGCTTAAATACATCAACTTTTTTTTGCTTAGAATAATGGATGTTGGAGCTGTTTGGGGCCACTGGGGGGACATATCGGATCTTAATGGGCGCCCACGCCCCCAATGGAATTCTGTGAAAAAATTTGGCTGCTCTTGCTCTTACGGTTTGGGCTGTGGCCGTATCCCCTTAAAAATCGGTCTTTCATTTTATAATCTTTAGGGACAAAACTAAAGCCGATTGTAATAGTGTAAAGGTGGAAAAGTTTAAGTTTTCTTATGCTAATACATTTCATCTTACAAGATAACTGTCCCTAACGAGCTTTTTGAAGCCATATGCTCGGGCGACTTTTGGCCGGATAATATGGTTGTAAAAGAGTTCGAGGCTAAGATAAAGAAGAAGGGGCCCGTGGGAGTAAAACTTCCTAGTCGAGGCGTTTGGCCTGTACCAATTTCAAAAAACTAACTTCTAACCTCCTTCTTTCCTATCAGAATGCAAGAGGTTTGCGTAGCAAACTCACTAAATTGTATTCTGATAGCCTTTCCTTTGCATCTCATATTATTGTGTTCACAGAAACCTGGTTAAAGCCGGAGATATTTAGCGCCGAAGTTTTTCCAGGTAAGTACACAATATATAGGTATGACCGTCCCTCTAGACGGGGAGGTGGAGTCTTAATTGGAGTTGATTCAAACTTCCCGTCTGAGGAGTTATTTTTTGATGAATTCAATACCATTGAATTTATTTGTGTAAAGTTATCGCTTCCTGGTAACTTTATATACATAACTTGCTCATATATTCCGCCGTTGTCTGAACTTCCTGATTATTTAAATCACCTATCCGTTATTAAGTCCGTTGCAAATAAGCTTTCCGATAGGGATCAGTTGATAGTTCTAGGTGATTTTAATATACCTGGAGTTGCTCGGTCCATTGAGGATGGATCGAATGTCTTACTACCTATAGCACAGCATGATTTTATTGATGGCCTGCTTGACATATCTCTATCTCAAGTAAACCATGTTCGAAATTCATTAGGTCGCCTACTTGTTTGTGTTTTGTATCATATCCTGAAGGTGTATTTCTGTCCAGAGTAGCACCACTCACGCAACCTGAAGATCCATATCACCCAACAATCGAACTTTCATTTGATACGGGTAGAGTTATAGAAGAAAAATCAGAAAAATCCAAACGAATGCATTGTTTTCGCAAGGCAGACTTTCTGAGGCTAACTAATTATACCCGTTACTCGTAGAGTAAAAGGGTATATTGTATTCGTGCAAAAGTATGTAACAGCTAGAAGGAAGCGTTTCCGACCCTATAAAGTATATATATTCTTGATCAGGATCACTAGCCGAGTCGATCTAGCCATGTCCGTCTGTCCGTCTGTCTGTCCGTCTGTCTGTCTGTCTGTCCGTATGAACGCTGAGATCTCGGAAACTATAAAAGCTAGAAGATTGGCATTTTGCATGTAGATTTTAGAAGTTCCTACGCAGCGCAAGTTTGTTTCAAAATGGTGCCACGCCCCTTTTAACGCCCACAATCGCTTATATACGATTTTAAAAATTTAAATATTTCGGAAAAGTAAAAATGCAGTTTTATTGTGTTTATCAATACCTATCGAAATGAAGAAGAAATTTTTCAAATCGGACCATTCGTTAAAAAGTTATGCGTGATCAAAGTTTCTATCTCCATCTCCCTCGCACTCCCTTTACCTGAGTAACGGGTATCTGATAGTCGGGGCACGCGACTATAGCGTTCTCTCTTGTTTTATTTGTGGCTTTAATTGGTCTGATCTTTACTTATGCATTAATATGTCCGATGCAGTTAATGTTTTTTACACTGCAATAAACTCATTATTCCAGTTACTCGTGAGTAAAAGGGTATATTGTATTCGTGCAAAAGTATGTAACAGCTAGAAGGAAGCGTTTCCGACCCTATAAAGTATATATATTCTTGATCAGGGTCACTAGCCGAGTCGATATAGCCATGTCCGTCTGTCCGTCTGTCCGTCTGTCCGTCTGTCTGTCCGTATGTCTGTCCGTCTGTCTGTCCGTATGAACGCTGAGATCTCGGAAACTATAAAAGCTAGAAGATTGACATTTTGCATGTAGATTCTAGGAGTTCCTACGCAGCGCAAGTTTGTTTCAAAAAGGTGCCACGCCTCCTTTAACGCCCACAATCGCTTATATACGATTTTAAAAATTTAAATATTTCGGAAAAGTAAAAATGCAGTTTTATTGTGTTTATCAATACCTATCGAAATGTAGAAGAAATTTTTCAAATCGGACCATTCGTTAAAAAGTTATGCGTGATCAAAGTTTCTCTCTCCATCTCCCTCGCACTCCCTTTACCTGAGTAACGGGTATCTGATAGTCGGGGAACCCGACTATAGCGTTCTCTCTTGTTTTTTAATTCCTGTGTTCCGTGGTACTATCCGTTAACTTGCGTTGTAAGGTCCAGTCAGCTCAGGACCCGAAACAGTTTTATAATTTTGTTAACACCAAGCGTAAATCTAATTCTTTTCCTTCCTCGCTGTCGTTCGAAAACATGACGGCAACCACAGATCAGGCAATAGCCGATTTATTTGCCCAATTTTTTCAAACGAGTTACTCTACTTTAGATTATTCATCACAGCCTTATTCTTACACCATTTCCAAGTCAAACCTCATATTCTGTCCCACTTTAACAGAAAGCTCTCTTCTTTTGGATCTTCTTCGTATTAAGCCAGTTTATTCGCCAGGGCCCGATGGTATTCCTGGGTGCGTGCTTAGGTATTGCGCTAAGGCCCTGTGCAAACCTCTTCACAAGTTGTTAACCTTATCTCTAGAGACCTCCCAATTCCCAAATATTTGGAAGGAATCATTTGTTATTCCTCTTTTCAAAAAAGATAACAAGTTAGAAGCCAGTTACTACAGAGGTATTTCTAAGTTGCCAGCTATTCCTAAGCTTTTAGAAAAAATTATTACTCCTCATTTGCAGCACCTTTGCAGATCAATCATTTCTCCGTGTCAACACGGATTTATAAAACGTAGATCCACAATCACAAACCTTCTAGAGCTCACTTCATTTGTGATAAAAGGCTTCAATAGTAGTTTTCTTCTTACTTCTCATTCAAAAACTTGACCTTTTAGGTTTTCCAGTTGATCTGCTTAAATGGATTTCAAGTTCTAAATGGCAGGTCACAAAGGGTCCTTTTTAAAAATTCAATTTCTGAAATTCTCCGTGTTACCTCCGGTGTCCCACAAGGGAGCCATCTGGGTCCGTTACTTTTTACATTATTTATTAACGATCTTCCCTCAATTATAAGTCATTCTCGCGTACTTATGTACGCAGATGATGTTAAGTTGTGCCTGCAATATAAGGACATTTCCTGCCATTTAATCTTGCAATCCGATCTAGATAATTTTCAAAACTGGTGCCGAGATAATTTACTAAATTTAAACGGTTCCAAGTGCAATCTGATGTCTTTTTATCGGGCCAATCCGATTTACGCGACTTACACGTTAAGTGGCAGCTCTTTGAATAGAATAACTCTTGTAAACGATCTTGGCGTTCTCTTGGACCCTAAACTAAAATTTTCTAATCACATTTCGTCCATGGTTAATAAAGCCAGAGGAGTGCTTGGATTTATTAAAAGGTGGTCAAAAGAATTCGATGATCCTTATTTGTCTAAAACTTTATTTATTTCGCTAGTCCGTCCGATTCTGGAGTATAGGTCTCCCGTCTGGAGTCCAGAAATTATTTTCCCCTAATTTTAAATCATTGTAGATCTAACTATGCCTCGCATGAGGCTTTCAGAGTATTATGTTCTGACTATAATAGACTTTTTCCTGTAATATCAAATCTTGACTCTCTGCCGCTCCTAAAACGATTGATACTTGCTTCATTGGCACAAGATTGATCTAACTATTACTTTTTTCCCCGGACCTTTACCTTTATTTTCCTATCTCGCGTCTATTTTATCGCGAATCGTGCCGTACGATACACGGCTGCGCCCCTCGGTCCGTTGGGCGGGTAAGTGGGCCGGGGGACTCCGCGCAAAATAAAAAAATATATATATATATATACAGCGGATATTCCTACAAACGAGCAGCTAACAACATCTACATTCTCTGAAAACAGTGCAATCCTAAGTCGTTCGGGGAGCCCAAGCCAAGCAACAACACAACTAGCCAATCACCTCATCGTAGTTGAAAGGTGACTATCTGATTGGCGTATTAAAATAAATGAACAAAAATGTAAACTCGTAATGTTTGCTCTCAACAGGCAAACATGGCCTCCACTATCATTGAATAGTAGTCCGATTCCCCAATTCAACGTATCTCGGCGTCCACCTAGACAGACGACTAACCTGGAGAAGACACATCGAATGTAAGAAATTACATTTAAAACTAAAAGCCAGCAGCTTCCACTGGATATTAAACATTCGATCGGCCCTGCGTCTGGACTACAAGGTCCTGCTCTACAACTCTACTCTGAAGCCTATCTGGACATATGGCTCCCAGCTATGGGGGAACGCAAACAGCAGCAACATTGACATCATACAGCGCGCACAATCGAAAATCCTGGGGCACCGTGGTATATTCGCAACCAAAACATCCACAGAGACGTCGGCATTCTTGCAGTAAAAGATGAAATTGACAAACAAAAGACGATCTACAAAAAAAAATCTCTCCGTGCACCCAAATCATCTCGCAAGAGGCTTGTCTCGGGTTTCCAGCAAAACTAGCTTTCAACGCAACGACCTTCCAACACAGCAATAATTCTCAAGGCCACATTTCTGAGAACCAGTCTTATGACTGTTAGTTAGATTACCATAAGATTTGATACACTTATTGTTAGTATCCGAAAGGAGAAGATTCAATACATAAATAGCAAAGCAATTTAAAAAAAAAAATTTGTAACATCTACAAGGGTATATAAACTTCAGCTTGCCAATGTTTGCTTCCTCTCTTGCTTAAATAAAAAAATATTTAGCAAGTGCTGCCAATAGTTCAAAAGATTTATTGCCAAATGGCCCAGCGTAATCACAGCCTGAGAGCGAAAGGTATATCGGCCATAAATTGATGCGCTGTGTGCTTACGTTGGCCAAATCATTTTCAATACTTTTGATGCGTATGAAAAAAGGGTAGAGTTCTCTAGATAAAAATTGTTGATTTCGGAAGCAAAAAAGGTAATATTGTGAACAGTTCAGTCGTTCACCGACTCAAAGAAGGCCCTTCTTACAGATAATCGGTGAGTTCTTTTCCGTCAGTAGATGTTTATAATTTATGAACCAATCGGTTCATGCTCAAAAAATTTTCTTGTGCTGACCTTAAAGGTCCCGTTCACGACAGGACGAAATGGAGCAATCATGCCTCGTGTGGCATTACATAATGCCATGCATTGCGAGTAATTCCGACGTTATTTTTGCCAAACCAAAATGATGGTTGACTTGCGTATATTTCGATGTTCTTGTGTTTTAAAGTAGTTTTTATAAATGGGACTAGTCAAATCAGTAGCAGAGAAGCACACAGAGCAGCTCTTGTTTTTCATTCTATGAGTGAAACAGATACAGGGACATTTGCTCCTACCAAACTGCAGTAGACGATTGCCACATATGCCTTGATGGAGGCATTATTCTATTCTTAATTCTAAGTAAGATTCTCCTCGCAACGTCGGTCAAAAAACTTAAGTAGATCGTCTACAGCCAGGGGTTCCAATGAGCGACTTTCTTTAAACCATTTGGGTCGAAATTTTTATTGTCAATGTTAGCACAAATTAAATGTATAATCCCAAAGTCCCATTCTGCAGCATGCAATCACCACAGCTCCGTCTGTCACCTTACGCAGAATTGTAACAGCTCTCGTAGTTTCGAAGGAAAATTTACATATGTATCCAACATAATCTTGAGAATGTGACGTGTTATAACGCTCAATCTCATCTTCCTCGTAAGCTGCATCTGTTATAGGCATATGACGGATAATATCCCCAAAGTAGTGGGATTTTTGTATTGCCGTCAAATGCTGCTTGCTGTGAGCCGTTCTTTCAAATATGTTCTTATAAGCTGATCACCCTATGTACCAGCTTCACCAGTGAAGCGGTTGTTGTGTAATTTTGGAAGTTCGCTCGTAGAGCTGCCGCTGAGTTTGCCCGTTTGTTTCTCAGTCAAACACTCAAATAGTTGTTGTAGAAAAAGACGAAGAGTTTTAGTGTATTAAGCTTGATGTCAACAACTAAATGGTGTTTATCAACAACTAAACATGGCCAGAAGAATCCAAGGAAAATAAAACGATTATTTCCCAGATTTTAAGTGCAGTGTATTTAGATATTTCAAATTTTTTGGCTAAACACCGAAGCTATGCAATGGCGCCGGGGACGAAAAGTGGGGAGTTTCAAGCTATCTGCTTGAAACTTTCCCAACATTTTTTTTCGAGCCGGATTGGGCAATATATTATATAGCTCCTAAAGGAGCAACGAAAAAAAAAATGTTTTTATACCCGTTACTCGTAGAGTAAAAGGGTATATTGTATTCGTGCAAAAGTATGTAACAGCTAGAAGGAAGCTTTTCCGACCCTATAAAGTATATATATTCTTGATCAGGATCAGTAGCCGAGTCGATCTAGCCATGTCAGTCTGTCCGTCTGTCTGTCCGTCTGTCTGTCTGTCTGTCTGTCTGTCTGTCTGTCTGTCTGTCTGTCTGTCCGTATGAACGCTGAGATCTCGGAAACTATAAAAGCTAGAAGATTGGCATTTTGCATGTAGATTTTAGAAGTTCCTACGCAGCGCAAGTTTGTTTCAAAAAGGTGCCACGCCCCCTTTAACGCCCACAATCGCTTATATACGATTTTAAAAATTTAAATATTTCGGAAAAGTAAAAATGCAGTTTTATTGTGTTTATCAATACCTATCAAAATGTAGAAGAAATTTTTCAAATCGGACCATTTGTTAAAAAGTTATGCGTGATCAAAGTTTCTATCTCCATCTCCCTCGCACTCCCTTTACCTGAGTAACGGGTATCTGATAGTCGGGCACCCGACCATAGCGTTCTCTCTTGTTAAATATAACTTTGTTGCTTAAAAAGTTCCTTTTTATACCCTCGCAGAGGGTATTATAATCGGAAATGCCATAACTTTGGTGTTTGTAAATGGGTTTTTCAACGGGTTTTATTTTTGGCCAATCAATCCGACCTACCAAATTTCATTAGGATCGGCCTACTATATACAATAGCCAGGGAAAACTACGAGGTGCGCCGGCGTCAGCAGTCGCCAAATACTGCTACTGGTAGCCCTACCTGGAGGGCAGATGAAGAAAATCGCTGACCATAGCGAGAACAGCGAGCTAACTCCGAGGGACGCCAACGACAGCAGTCGCTAAGCACAGCAGCGCACGCTCTTGTCAGGGCAAACTCCGAGGAGCGCCGACGACAGCAGTCGCAAAATACTGCTAACCGCGCTACCTGGAGGGCGGATGAAGAAAATGGCAGACCAGAGCGCGTAAGGGACGCTGATAGGTTCGTTAGGAATAACCCCATAACTCGTGTGCATCAGCAGCATTTGAACACATTGCGTAGTCGGGAGACACGACTACAGCGGAGACTTCGAGAGCAACAAATTCAAAATCGTCAGGCGGAATCGCATTCCGACGCATCCAGTCTACGCTAGCGTCCTGCCACAGGGACTGCCTGAACCGTCAGGTAGAAACTGAAATACATCCTAACATTCTGTGCGTTCTCACTAGACAAACAACACACATCTTCTGAGCTAGTCGCACGATACTCGGAGCGAGCAGACCATAAAAATCAGTTCGTTACAATAGACACAATTAAGGGACTAGTAAATGGATGCAAATTGACCATTGCATGTTTAACGGCTCCCCTATAGTTAAAGGACTGTGGATTAAGTTTTCAAATCCTACGGTTGGGGCCATAACCAGGTCAAAAGTTCGAAGGAATGGGCGTCCGGTTTAACGCCCATTCAGAAAACAGCCCGAGTTTTTCAGTGTGGAAATTCAGGACATTCTTCGATTGATCGTAAGCAATTCCCAGTTGTTCCTGCTGATGCTATTACCATCCACAAAAGCCAAGCAGCAACCTACAGCAAAGTCGCAGTGCATCTTAAAAGAGGCATTGAGCAAGCTTCGCATCGGGCATCGGGTCTTTTCTTTTAGGAGACTTTGTTCCTCCAACTAGATTTGGAGCTACAAATGTCCAAGATGAACTTCAATGTTTAAGAGGGGAAAAGGCTTTGCTACGCAATACGAATTCTTGGTCAACAGGACTAATGCCATCTCATTATATTACCACAATGTTGTGTCTCTTCGTGCTCATCACGAAGATTTTCCCAACGACAAAATTATTTGGTCCGCAACTTTTTTATGTTTTGTTGAAACCTGGACTCCTTCACATGAAGAGTATAATAAAAAAGGATTTTGGCATTATAAGAAGAATAGATAGCAATCGTTTAAATGGTCTTGGGAAGAAAGGAATACTCATCTATGCTAAGAAGAGTATTTCGAAAAAATGTTGTATTTTTGTTCGAAACAACTAAATCAATAAGCACCGATGAGCACCTATCAATCGATTGCATTTAAATTTCTTGACACGTCATTTTTAACTGTCTATCGGAGTCTTAGATTTCCTATTACAAGATTTCGAAATGAAATTAAGCTGAAGTCGAAAAAGTGCGCAAAATAAATAATAATAAAGTGGTAATATTAGGAGACTGTAATATTTGCAAATCCTTAAGAACGGATTCTCTGGAGGCAATTTTAAATACGTATAACCTTTTTGGAACAAACAGCTATCCAAAAACAATACACCTTATCCTTATATTCTTGATCAGGATCGCGTCCTGAGTTGATATAAGCATGTCCGTCCGTCCGTCTGTCTCTCCGCCTGTCTCTCCGCCTGTCTGTCCGTCTGTCTGTCCGTTTCTACTTGTCTCTCATTTTTAAAGATATCGAATTGAAACTTTGCACACACCCTTCGTTATTTTGCACGCAGTATATAAGTCGCAAAGGCCGGGATCGGCCGACTAAATCTTATAGCCACCATATAACTGATTGATTAGAAATGCCATAACCTTGGTGTTTGTAAGGTTAGAAATGGGATTTTCTATGGGTTTTATTTGTGGACAATCAATCCGACCTACCAAATTTGATAGGGATCGTTCCGACTTACTACCTGCAATAGAAAGACAACTTTTGGGAAAGTTTCAAGCAGATAGCTTTAAAACTGAGGGACTAGTTTGCGTAGAAACGGACAGACGGACGGACAGACGGACAGACGGACGGACGGACAGACGGACGGACGGACAGACGGACATGGCTAGATCGACTCTCCTGGTGATGCTGATCAAGAATATATATACTTTATAGGGTCGGAAATGTCTGCTTCACTGCGTTGCAAACTTTTGACTGAAATTATAATTATTAAATTATTCGGAAGAATCAAAGCTGGACCGTATCTACAAAAAATTGCAGAAGCAAAATAAAACTCTATACTAGACGGTCAGGATTCAAAGCATTGACGGAAATCCTGAAGTTAGCCGAAGAAGTAGAAGAAATAGAGGCAGAAGCGGAAAGGGCATCAGCAGATCATCTTAGTTAAGGATGACTGCAAAACGTGGAAGGTGATATTCGGCAGAGGGTCGAGAATAACGATTCGGCACTTCTTGCCTTCGCAAGCGGGGGAGGTTTGACGCTCCAGAGGGCACAATATAATTAAATAAACATTAGGAAATATAAAGTATAACAATAAGCCTAGGTTAAGAGAAATACATGAAGTTTAGATAATAAAAGCATGAAGCGAAATTCAAATAATCAGGCGGGCGTACCAAAAGGAAGAGCTGGGCACACTGACCACCGACCTCATGGCCACACGCGCGAAGTTTCATGGCACGGGATTTTGCCGTTGTACGGCCACACTAATTGGGGCCAACAGGTATAAAAAGGGCACCGGTTTCCCACTCCAACTGACTCTGCAACCGACAGCGATCCCAGAAGGTGAGCCTTACGCTTGGGTGTGAGCAACCTCTCTGGGAGTTAATTGAGGAGTCTTTTTTAGGATGGGGTCTAGTACCCCACCCAAATACATTGTAGTTGGCTAACCTTCCCCTTCCTCCCTTTACCCACTCCCAGAAAGACCGACCGTCATCAGTGACAGACGATCTTGTGGATTCCACCACCCACTCCCGACTTCGAGGAACGAAGCCGCCATCGGTGGCAGCCGACTCCAATCTCGAGTTATCACTCGGTTCACCGAGTCGATCACCTGCTCGGGTCCCACTTGGCTCGCCGAGCTAACCTTGGCAGACCCACAGTGGGGTGCGACTCGTCTCATAACATGGAAGACCTAAGTGGCTTCCAAACTTTCTCTAATAACATGGAAGACCTAAGTGGGCTCCAAACCCTTCTCTCATCACCTGGACGACCTAAGTGGCCTCCAAATCTTCTTCCGCACCCATAGGGCGCCAACCACTGCGCAACTACCGAAGGACGACCAGTAGCGGCTCACGACCACGCTAGAGGACAACACCGACGGACGGACCCGTCTCGTCGCACTATCTTTGTCTTAAACTCTGTAAATTTAAGTTGAATAAACCTAATACCCTTCAATTTCACCTAACCCCGCACCTGTCATACTCTGGTAATCGGATACAACTCTTACAGTAACCTCTGACGATGATGATACAAGGACTTCCACTCATATTAATGATTCAATCACAACCTTTAACCAAAGAAAAGACGAAATCTTGAAATACTCGGAGGTAATAGTATCAATAAATAATCGCTGCTAAACCCTGTTGACGACCATAAACGTCCTCAAGCTGCAGGCTCTGGTATGACCATACAATCACATTCTTCAAGTAAAGAAGACTCTACCTACTTAGGAAAGAACAATAGCGTTGCTATTTTGTCTGACGATGATGATACAAACCAAGAAACGCGATCCCCGTTCTCCACGCTTACTTTTGAGGGGAATCACTGATTTTAGGCAACTAATTGCCTTACTATTTTCTGTGACCACTCGCCTCAAGACAAATGGTAAATCTTCCTGTAGGGCTACTGTGGATGACGGCAATGACTACCGTGTAGTCCAGAACCTTTTCAAGGATAATGGACTTTCTGTCAGCACCCTTCAATTCAAAAATTAATGAGCCTTTCGAGTCGTCATCAAGGGACTTCATACATCCATTAAAATAACCGAAATTACTGCGAAACTTAAAGCTTTAGGGCACAACCCTCGGAATGTATTCAATCCCCCTGATGAGAATAGAAAGGCGAACCGGGATATAGTCTTTGTTAAACTGAAATCAGCTAGAAATAACAAAGATATACATCTTTTACATATCCAAATAATTGACTATCAGATGGTTAAAGTGGAACCACAGCTTCAGAGAAAGGGTCCTTAAGGTGTTTTCGATGTCCAGAACTTAGACATTCTAAAAATTTTAGCTCACTCTTGACAAAAGACATGGAGAGGTGCTTGGCCATAAATGAGGAACACCTCAAGTGCAGAACTGTGGTTCTAATTTAAGTGCGCCCTCCCGTCGATGTCCTGCCTGTAAGATGTAAGCACAATGGTTCTGTAGAGCGTAGACCCACTCAAAAAAGTACTTTTCAGGCTGCCATGCCCCCGGCTCAAAATGCTTGGTTTACTTCGCGTCTTTCTGCATCCTTAAGTTAGACTAAGCCAGCGTTTAATTCACATCAAAGTGAAAAGACCCCTTTGAATGAACGACCTACTTCTGGAATTTATTAATGGATTATGGAAGAAGCAAGAGGCTGCTGGGATAGCATAAGCGGCTGCAATTGACAAGTTGTTACGCTTTGATCAAGAGATAAGAGAAGATAAAGAGCGTGATTTGTAAGCACGCCAATCCATTAGGGTCAACATATTTCGATGACTAATTACGGTATAAATATCGTTATTTGGAACGCCAGTTGGCAATCTCTAGAGATTGAGCACCTCATCCAAGAACGCAACATTGACATTTTAATGATCTCGACGCTCGTGCACTAGGGGAAACACTCTGATATCAGTTATTGCCGACTCAAACATGCCGATTTTGGTTACTGGCGGACACACTCATTTTTTGTGGATCAATGACCACCTCCCGAGGGCCATTGATTTTGCAGTGTACAGAGGCATCCATTGCAACCACCTTACTGTCTCAGAGTGCCCGGGACTTTCCTCTCCGCTCCTGATATTTTTTTGCGTGGCTGCCTATACGATCGTTACCAAATCCAGTCTTCTTCCTCGGGGTTCGGATCTAAAAAGTTTCAGTGGGCAACTTAATACTCTGACTCAGTAACCACCTTCTCTTCTTTCTGAGGACAAAGTAGATTCTTTTGCTGAGGTCTTAGTTGAACAGATCCATAAAGCTGCCCCTCCTTCTACCTATTCCTACCTCCATCTTGGGCATATTCAAAGCCAGAAATTGCTGTCTTGGCCAGAAAAGGTTATGCAGTTCGCCGTGTCTGGATGAGAACGAGACATACCATCGATATGGCAAGATGGAAGGCTACTGTGTCAGAGCTAATGTCAGATTTATGGACAAGCTCAGTGCAATTGAATCTAACCAGAATCACGGATTTCCGATGTAGAAATACACCCGCAACCTTAAACACACGTTTCAAAGGTTTTCCTTGGGCCCACAGTGATTCCGAGGTTGCTGAAGTATTTGCTGATGATCTTGAGAACCGCTTTACTACATTTTAATTTGCAGCAAGCGAAGAGGTCCAGACAATAATCTCTAGGCTAGCGCTTTTCTTTGGCCCTCCTGTTGCTGTCCGTCCAGTAGACGTAGGTGCGTGATCATATAAAGCGACTAGAGCTTTAGTAGCTCCTCGATTGATGGTAAAGTAGCAAGGGCTATGCCCAGCTCAGTCATTGCGCAGCTCTGTCTCTTCTTTAATGCTTCCCTGGACATTGGTCATTTTTCATCACCTTTGAAACATGCACTAGTCACAACGGTGGCAAAAAAAGGAAAATACCCATGTTGCCCGGAATCATATAAGCCGATTAGTTTGCTGTCCACTTTCTCCAAGTTTATTAAGCCGATCATGCTTGGTAGACTTCCAGCATTAACGCCTTTGAAGACGCACTTCCGAACCACCAGTTTGGTTTCAAAGATCACAAATATTGCTCCGCCGTTTTTCTCGACGTTCGAAAGGCCTTTGACAGGGTTTGCCAAGAAGGATTGTTCTACAAGCTCAGGAATCTCATTGCATCGTTCTTAGATAATAGGGAGTTTGCTGTAGATATTCGTGGACACCGTTCTGGACTTCACCCAATTCGTGCTGGTGTCCGGTCCTGTACACAATTTACACTTCGTATCTTCCAAGCCCAGTTGTTCGTGGTACCCTCCTGGCCACATATGCAGATGACACTGCATTTCTTGCAGCTGGTCGCACCACTATGTCTGCCTCCCGACGTGTCCAGATATTCTTGGACAAATTTGAGTGATTCTCGATGGAACATTGCGCTAAATGTTGACAACACTGAGCATGCCACATTATGTGGAAAACCGAGTTATGGTCCAGGACACGGGAATGCCGACGATTTGTAAATTCTTAAGTCGATACATCTTGCAACATCACTGGGCCGACGGCGTCTCCGCAGAAGACACCCGGCAGTCTTATGGATTCTCGGCCGTGACAGACACGGTCGTCTTCTATAACCACACATCCACCACTTGATTAATTTATGACCGGCTTTGCCCAAGAATGGAGCACCTGCGATGCGACCCGCTTTTTTTTGGGTTCTTTAGAATAATTTGACAGTAAACGAAAACAAGGTCCATCCTTGTGTGGCGTGTTCAAAAAAATATAAACCAAGAAAGAAAAGCTAAATTCGGAATTTTTTATGAGTATTAAGAATGCATCATATGAATTATTTTGGAGAATATAATTTACAGAATATTTTGCAAGGGTATCTCAACTACGGCTCCGCCCGAAGTTAGTTTTCCTTTCTTGTTTTTATACACTTGCAGAGGGTATTATAATTTCAGTCAAAAGTTTGCAACGCAGTGAAGGAGACATTTCCGACCCTATAAAGTGTATATATTCTTGATCAGCATCACCAAGAGAGTCGATCTAGCCATGTCCGTCTGCCCGTCCGTCTGTCCGTTTCTACGTAAACTAGTCCCTTTAAGTTGACTTTCTATTGCAGGTAGTATATAAGTTGGAACGAGCCGGATTGGGCGACTAAATAAGCTCCCATAGGAACAATCCGGAAAAAATCGAGATAGCGTTTTTAGTAATATTGGCATAGAAATCGAAATGTAGTAGATTTGTAACAACTGAAAGGGTTTTTAAACTTCGGCTTGCCGAATTTTGCTTCCTTTCTTTTTTCAAACGACTTACTCTACTTCAGATTATTCATCATAGTCTTATTCTTACACGATATCCAAGTCAAACCTGTTGTCTTCTTTTGGATCTTCTTCGTACTAAGCCCGTTTATTCGTGCTTAGGTATTGCGCTAAGGCCCTGCCCAAACCTCTCCATAAGTTGTTTAACGTATCTAAGTTTTCAGTTATTCCTAAGTCTTTTGAAAAAATCATTACTCCTCATTTGCAGCACCTTTGTAGATCAATTAAACGTAGATCCCCAATCGCTAACCTTCTGGAGCTTACTACATTTGTGATAAAGGGCTTTAATAGTAGTTTTCAAATAGACGTCATTTAAACAGACTTTAGTAAAGCATTTGACTCTGTAAATCACTTACTTCTTGATCAAAAACTTGACCTGTTAGGTTTTCCAGTTGACCTCCTTATATACATCTCAAGTTACCTGAATGGCAGGTCACAAAGGGTCCTTTTTAAAAATTCAATTTCTAAAATTACCTCCGGTTTTTACATTATTTATAAACGATTTCCCCGCAATCACAGGTCATTCTCGCGTACTTATATACACAGATGTTGTTAAGTTATGGCTGTAGTACATTTCCTGCCATTTAGACTTACAATCCGATCTAGATAACTTTCAAAACTGGTGCCGAGATAATTTACTAAATTTAAACGGTTTTAAGTAAGCAAGCTGATGACTTTTTATCGGGTCAATCCGATATATGCGACTCTCACGTTAAGTGGCAGCTCTTTGAATAGAATAACTCTTGTAAACGATCTTGGAGTTCGAATCACATCTCGTCCATGGTTAATAAAGCCAGAGGAGTGCTTAACTTGAAATTATATTCCCCTAATATTAAATCATTGAAAATCTAACTAAGTCTTGCATGAGCCTTTTAGAGGATTATGTTCTGACTATAATATACTTTTCCCTATAATCTCAAATCTTGACTCTCTTCCGCTCCTTAAATAATTAATACTGACTTCATTGGCACAAAATTGATCTAACTATTCTGTATATTAAATTCATGGAGGAATATGTTTCCATGGGCCACATGTATCCCACCAATGACAAAATTCCAAACACTCCGCACTATTTCATTCCGCACCAGTGCGTTCTACTGCCACAAAGTACTTCAACAAAGTTGAGAGTAGTTTTTGACGCATCGTGCCGTACATCGACGCAGGTATCGTTGAATGACATCTTGATGGTAGGCCCAACCATTCAAGAGGAGCTGTACTCGACACTGCTTTGGTTTAGATTGTATAAGTTTGCCCTTCTGCCCTTTGCGGCAGACATAAAAAAATGTATCGCCAAGTAATGGTGGACGAATCTGACCGAAACTTTCAGCTCATAGTATCGAGACGAGATCCCTCTGAGTCTCTGAAAATCTTTAAGTTAAATACCGTTACATATGGAACTTCGCCGGCACCCTTTTTGGCGATCAGGTGTTTAATGCGGCTAGGAGAGATGGCGCAAGCAACTTACCCAAAAGCCGCACAGATTATTCAAAAAGAAATTTATGTTGACGATTTATTGACTGGCGCCGGATGCGTTGAGGACCTGCAAGGCCTTCGAGACGGAGTTTCTCAGGTTTTGCAAGAGGCAGGATTTGAACTGGCAAAGTTGTTTTCAAACTGCCCAGAGTTATCCGCATCTGATAGCGCTGTAATGCCACTTATAGCGGGCTCAGACGTAACTAAGACCCTTAGCGTGGTTTGGTTACCGGTTAAAGATTACTTCCAATTTCGGTTGGATGACTCTTTCCTAGATCTTCGCGCGACAAAACGAAAAATTTTGTCGGTGACTGCTCGACTTTTCGATCCACTTGGTCTCTTGTGTCCTTTAGTCACAAGGGCAAAGATGTTGTTGCAGGAGCTGTGGCTTCGAAAGCTAGATTGGGACGAGTCGCTACCAATGCAGTTGCATACTTCATGGGATACCTTTAAAGCAACGCTTCTGCAGCTGACGAAAATTAAGGTATCGCAATTCGTCCACACAGATCCGCAAGTCCCGATTCAAATGCATGGTTTCGCTGACGCTTCCATGCGAGCGTATGGAGCGTGCATCTACGTTCGTTCTCAAACTGCTGAAGGTTTAAAGGTGTCTTTATTGACCGCTAAATCAGAAGTAGTTCCCCCAAGACGAAAACTTTGCCTCGCCTTGGGCTGTGTGCAGCTCACCTTTTAGCAGATCTGTATAATCGTGTCAGGCCATTGCTAAATTGTCCTATTGAGAATGTTTTCCTATGGACAGACTCCGAGATCACATTAAACTGGATCAAAACCCATCCTTCGTCGTTGTCGGTTTTTGTATCAAAGCGGGTCGCAGAGATTCAGGAGTGGTCGGAGAACGCAACTTGGCGACACGTTCCCACGAAACTTAACCGAGCAGACATAGTATCCCGTGGATGTGACGTTGAGGAGCTTACAATGTCCATCTGGTTCAGCGGGCCTCTGTTCTTGCTGGACTCAGAAATTAATTGGCCTGTAAATCAACATTTCGAACTGCCGGCCGCAGAAGTGTCGATGGAATTAGGCAAATCGGCATTAGCTCTTGTAGTCAGCCCGGAGACAATTATCTGCTTCAGAAAATAGAAAACTTTTCGTCGCATCTGAAGCTTCTGAGAGTTTGCTTATGGGTTCTCCGTTTTATTCAAAGGTGCAGAAAAGGGACGAAGACATTTGAAAAAACTTTCGCCAAGATAACTGAATTTCGCTTTTGAGAAAATTGTTGAAGTTATCCAATTTCATGAATTCAATGAGGATAGCAACGAATATTCAAAAGCTAAGCCCCTTTATTCAGGAGAATAAATTAAATTGGTGTTCCTCGACATTGCTACGAGTTGTTGGTCGGTTAATGAATGCTCCTATCTCACAATTCATCAGATCATATGTGTCATACCTGCACGTTACGAATTGTCACGCTGGCCCTTGTAAGTTTTCTGCGCGAAAAAGTATGGCTAGTCAATGCGCAAGAAGTCCGAGCCCGTCAGGAGGAGCAGGGGGCGGTATAGGAACATACGCATTAAAAAAGGATGCGAGTTTGCGCAGAGCACCACACTTCGGCGGACTTTGGGAGGCAGGTGTAAAGTCTGCAAAGCACCTGTTCCTTCGGATCTCTTGACCGCGGAGGAGCTCGGAACTCTCCTCACCAGCGTGGAGGCCGTGCTGAAGTCGAGACCGCTGGGAACCCTCAGCAACGACCCAAACGACGGCGAAGCCCTGACCATGCACTAGTCACAATGGTGGCAAAAAAAGGAAAATACCCATGTTGCCCGGAATCATATAAGCCGATTAGTTTGCTGTCCACTTTCTCCAAGTTTATTAAGCCGATCATGCTTGGTAGACTTCCAGCTATTAACGCCTTTGAAGACGCACTTCCAAACCACCAGTTTGGTTTCAAAGATCACAAATATTGCTCCGCCGTTTTTCTCGACGTTCGAAAGGCCTTTGACAGGGTTTGCCAAGAAGGATTGTTCTACAAGCTCAGGAATCTCATTGCATCGTTCTTAGATAATAGGGAGTTTGCTGTAGATATTCGTGGACACCGTTCTGGACTTCACCCAATTCGTGCTGGTATCTTCCAAGCCCAGTTGTTCGTGGTACCCTCCTGGCCACATAGGCAGATGACACTGCATTTCTTGCAGCTGGTCGCACCACTATGTCTGCCTCCCGACGTGTCCAGATATTCTTGGACAAATTTGAGTGCTGGGATTCTCGATGGAACATTGCGCTAAATGTTGACAACACTGAGCATGCCACATTATGTGGAAAACCGAGTTATGGTCCAGGACACGGGAATGCCGACGATTTGTAAATTCTTAAGTCGATACATCTTGCAACATCACTGGGCCGACGGCGTCTCCGCAGAAGACACCCGGCAGTCTTATGGATTCTCGGCCGTGACAGACACGGTCGTCTTCTATAACCACACATCCACCACTTGATTAATTTATGACCGGCTTTGCCCAAGAATGGAGCACCTGCGACCCGCTTTTTTGGGTTCTTTAGAATAATTTGACAGTAAACGAAAACAAGGTCCATCCTTGTGTGGCGTGTTCAAAAAAATATAAACCAAGAAAGAAAAGCTAAATTCGGAATTTTTTATGAGTATTAAGAATGCATCATATGAATGATTTTGGAGAATATAATTTACAGAATATTTTGCAAGGGTATCTCAACTACGGCTCCGCCCGAAGTTAGTTTTCCTTTCTTGTTTTTATACACTTGCAGAGGGTATTATAATTTCAGTCAAAAGTTTGCAACGCAGTGAAGGAGACATTTCCGACCCTATAAAGTGTATATATTCTTGATCAGCATCACCAAGAGAGTCGATCTAGCCATGTCCGTCTGCCCGTCCGTCTGTCCGTTTCTACGTAAACTAGTCCCTTTAAGTTGACTTTCTATTGCAGGTAGTATATAAGTTGGAACGAGCCGGATTGGGCGACTAAATAAGCTCCCATAGGAACAATCCGGAAAAAATCGAGATAGCGTTTTTAGTAATATTGGCATAGAAATCGAAATGTAGTAGATTTGTAACAACTGAAAGGGTTTTTAAACTTCGGCTTGCCGAATTTTGCTTCCTTTCTTTTTTCAAACGACTTACTCTACTTCAGATTATTCATCATAGTCTTATTCTTACACGATATCCAAGTCAAACCTGCTGTCTTTTTTGGATCTTCTTCGTACTAAGCCCGTTTATTCGTGCTTAGGTATTGCGCTAAGGCCCTGCCCAAACCTCTCCATAAGTTGTTTAACGTATCTAAGTTTTCAGTTATTCCTAAGTCTTTTGAAAAAATCATTACTCCTCATTTGCAGCACCTTTGTAGATCAATTAAACGTAGATCCCCAATCGCTAACCTTCTGGAGCTTACTACATTTGTGATAAAGGGCTTTAATAGTAGTTTTCAAATAGACTTCATTTAAACAGACTTTAGTAAAGCATTTGACTCTGTAAATCACTTACTTCTTGATCAAAAACTTGACCTGTTAGGTTTTCCAGTTGACCTCCTTATATACATCTCAAGTTACCTGAATGGCAGGTCACAAAGGGTCCTTTTTAAAAATTCAATTTCTAAAATTACCTCCGGTTTTTACATTATTTATAAACGATTTCCCCGCAATCACAGGTCATTCTCCCGTACTTATGTACACAGATGATGTTAAGTTATGGCTGTAGTACATTTCCTGCCATTTAGACTTACAATCCGATCTAGATAACTTTCAAAACTGGTGCCAAGATAATTTACTAAATTTAAACGGTTTTAAGTAAGCAAGCTGATGACTTTTTATCGGGTCAATCCGATATATGCGACTCTCACGTTAAGTGGCAGCTCTTTGAATAGAATAACTCTTGTAAACGATCTTGGAGTTCGAATCACATCTCGTCCATGGTTAATAAAGCCAGAGGAGTGCTTAACTTGAAATTATATTCCCCTAATATTAAATCATTGAAAATCTAACTAAGTCTTGCATGAGCCTTTTAGAGGATTATGTTCTGACTATAATATACTTTTCCCTATAATCTCAAATCTTGACTCTCTTCCGCTCCTTAAATAATTAATACTGACTTCATTGGCACAAAATTGATCTAACTATTCTGTATATTAAATTCATGGAGGAATATATTTCCATGGGCCACATGTATCCCACCAATGACAAAATTCCAAACACTCCGCACTATTTCATTCCGCACCAGTGCGTTCTACTGCCACAAAGTACTTCAACAAAGTTGAGAGTAGTTTTTGACGCATCGTGCCGTACATCGACGCAGGTATCGTTGAATGACATCTTGATGGTAGGCCCAACCATTCAAGAGGAGCTGTACTCGACACTGCTTTGGTTTAGATTGTATAAGTTTGCCCTTCTGCCCTTTGCGGCAGACATAAAAAAATGTATCGCCAAGTAATGGTGGACGAATCTGACCGAAACTTTCAGCTCATAGTATCGAGACGAGATCCCTCTGAGTCTCTGAAAATCTTTAAGTTAAATACCGTTACATATGGAACTTCGCCGGCACCCTTTTTGGCGATCAGGTGTTTAATGCGGCTAGGAGAGATGGCGCAAGCAACTTACCCAAAAGCCGCACAGATTATTCAAAAAGAAATTTATGTTGACGATTTATTGACTGGCGCCGGATGCGTTGAGGACCTGCAAGGCCTTCGAGACGGAGTTTCTCAGGTTTTGCAAGAGGCAGGATTTGAACTGGCAAAGTGGTTTTCAAACTGCCCAGAGTTATCCGCATCTGATAGCGCTGTAATGCCACTTATAGCGGGCTCAGACGTAACTAAGACCCTTAGCGTGGTTTGGTTACCGGTTAAAGATTACTTCCAATTTCGGTTGGATGACTCTTTCCTAGATCTTCGCGCGACAAAACGAAAAATTTTGTCGGTGACTGCTCGACTTTTCGATCCACTTGGTCTCTTGTGTCCTTTAGTCACAAGGGCAAAGATGTTGTTGCAGGAGCTGTGGCTTCGAAAGCTAGATTGGGACGAGTCGCTACCAATGCAGTTGCATACTTCATGGGATACCTTTAAAGCAACGCTTCTGCAGCTGACGAAAATTAAGGTATCGCAATTCGTCCACACAGATCCGCAAGTCCCGATTCAAATGCATGGTTTCGCTGACGCTTCCATGCGAGCGTATGGAGCGTGCATCTACGTTCGTTCTCAAACTGCTGAAGGTTTAAAGGTGTCTTTATTGACCGCTAAATCAGAAGTAGTTCCCCCAAGACGAAAACTTTGCCTCGCCTTGGGCTGTGTGCAGCTCACCTTTTAGCAGATCTGTATAATCGTGTCAGGCCATTGCTAAATTGTCCTATTGAGAATGTTTTCCTATGGACAGACTCCGAGATCACATTAAACTGGATCAAAACCCATCCTTCGTCGTTGTCGGTTTTTGTATCAAAGCGGGTCGCAGAGATTCAGGAGTGGTCGGAGAACGCAACTTGGCGACACGTTCCCACGAAACTTAACCGAGCAGACATAGTATCCCGTGGATGTGACGTTGAGGAGCTTACAATGTCCATCTGGTTCAGCGGGCCTCTGTTCTTGCTGGACTCAGAAATTAATTGGCCTGTAAATCAACATTTCGAACTGCCGGCCGCAGTAGTGTCGATGGAATTAGGCAAATCGGCATTAGCTCTTGTAGTCAGCCCGGAGACAATTATCTGCTTCAGAAAATAGAAAACTTTTCGTCGCATCTGAAGCTTCTGAGAGTTTGCTTATGGGTTCTCCGTTTTATTCAAAGGTGCAGAAAAGGGACGAAGACATTTGAAAAAACTATTTCGCCAAGATAACTGAATTTCGCTTTTGAGAAAATTGTTGAAGTTATCCAATTTCATGAATTCAATGAGGATAGCAACGAATATTCAAAAGCTAAGCCCCTTTATTCAGGAGAATAAATTAAATTGGTGTTCCTCGACATTGCTACGAGTTGTTGGTCGGTTAATGAATGCTCCTATCTCACAATTCATCAGATCATATGTGTCATACCTGCACGTTACGAATTGTCACGCTGGCCCTTGTAAGTTTTCTGCGCGAAAAAGTATGGCTAGTCAATGCGCAAGAAGTCCGAGCCCGTCAGGAGGAGCAGGGGGCGGTATAGGAACATACGCATTAAAAAAAGGATGCGAGTTTGCGCAGAGCACCACACTTCGGCGGACTTTGGGAGGCAGGTGTAAAGTCTGCAAAGCACCTGTTCCTTCGGATCTCTTGACCGCGGAGGAGCTCGGAACTCTCCTCACCAGCGTGGAGGCCGTGCTGAAGTCGAGACCGCTGGGAACCCTCAGCAACGACCCAAACGACGGCGAAGCCCTGACCATGCACTAGTCACAATGGTGGCAAAAAAAGGAAAATACCCATGTTGCCCGGAATCATATAAGCCGATTAGTTTGCTGTCCACTTTCTCCAAGTTTATTAAGCCGATCATGCTTGGTAGACTTCCAGCTATTAACGCCTTTGAAGACGCACTTCCGAACCACCAGTTTGGTTTCAAAGATCACAAATATTGCTCCGCCGTTTTTCTCGACGTTCGAAAGGCCTTTGACAGGGTTTGCCAAGAAGGATTGTTCTACAAGCTCAGGAATCTCATTGCATCGTTCTTAGATAATAGGGAGTTTGCTGTAGATATTCGTGGACACCGTTCTGGACTTCACCCAATTCGTGCTGGTGTCCGGTCCTGTACACAATTTACACTTCGTATCTTCCAAGCCCAGTTGTTCGTGGTACCCTCCTGGCCACATAGGCAGATGACACTGCATTTCTTGCAGCTGGTCGCACCACTATGTCTGCCTCCCGACGTGTCCAGATATTCTTGGACAAATTTGAGTGATTCTCGATGGAACATTGCGCTAAATGTTGACAACACTGAGCATGCCACATTATGTGGAAAACCGAGTTATGGTCCAGGACACGGGAATGCCGACGATTTGTAAATTCTTAAGTCGATACATCTTGCAACATCACTGGGCCGACGGCGTCTCCGCAGAAGACACCCGGCAGTCTTATGGATTCTCGGCCGTGACAGACACGGCCGTCTTCTATAACCACACATCCACCACTTGATTAATTTATGACCGGCTTTGCCCAAGAATGGAGCACCTGCGACCCGCTTTTTTGGGTTCTTTAGAATAATTTGACAGTAAACGAAAACAAGGTCCATCCTTGTGTGGCGTGTTCAAAAAAATATAAACCAAGAAAGAAAAGCTAAATTCGGAATTTTTATGAGTATTAAGAATGCATCATATGAATGATTTTGGAGAATATAATTTACAGAATATTTTGCAAGGGTATCTCAACTACGGCTCCGCCCGAAGTTAGTTTTCCTTTCTTGTTTTTATACACTTGCAGAGGGTATTATAATTTCAGTCAAAAGTTTGCAACGCAGTGAAGGAGACATTTCCGACCCTATAAAGTGTATATATTCTTGATCAGCATCACCAAGAGAGTCGATCTAGCCATGTCCGTCTGCCCGTCCGTCTGTCCGTTTCTACGTAAACTAGTCCCTTTAAGTTGACTTTCTATTGCAGGTAGTATATAAGTTGGAACGAGCCGGATTGGGCGACTAAATAAGCTCCCATAGGAACAATCCGGAAAAAATCGAGATAGCGTTTTTAGTAATATTGGCATAGAAATCGAAATGTAGTAGATTTGTAACAACTGAAAGGGTTTTTAAACTTCGGCTTGCCGAATTTTGCTTCCTTTCTTTTTCAAACGACTTACTCTACTTCAGATTATTCATCATAGTCTTATTCTTACACGATATCCAAGTCAAACCTGCTGTCTTCTTTTGGATCTTCTTCGTACTAAGCCCGTTTATTCGTGCTTAGGTATTGCGCTAAGGCCCTGCCCAAACCTCTCCATAAGTTGTTTAACGTATCTAAGTTTTCAGTTATTCCTAAGTCTTTTGAAAAAATCATTACTCCTCATTTGCAGCACCTTTGTAGATCAATTAAACGTAGATCCCCAATCGCTAACCTTCTGGAGCTTACTACATTTGTGATAAAGGGCTTTAATAGTAGTTTTCAAATAGACTTCATTTAAACAGACTTTAGTAAAGCATTTGACTCTGTAAATCACTTACTTCTTGATCAAAAACTTGACCTGTTAGGTTTTCCAGTTGACCTCCTTATATACATCTCAAGTTACCTGAATGGCAGGTCACAAAGGGTCCTTTTTTAAAAATTCAATTTCTAAAATTACCTCCGGTTTTTACATTATTTATAAACGATTTCCCCGCAATCACAGGTCATTCTCGCGTACTTATGTACACAGATGATGTTAAGTTATGGCTGTAGTACATTTCCTGCCATTTAGACTTACAATCCGATCTAGATAACTTTCAAAACTGGTGCCAAGATAATTTACTAAATTTAAACGGTTTTAAGTAAGCAAGCTGATGACTTTTTATCGGGTCAATCCGATATATGCGACTCTCACGTTAAGTGGCAGCTCTTTGAATAGAATAACTCTTGTAAACGATCTTGGAGTTCGAATCACATCTCGTCCATGGTTAATAAAGCCAGAGGAGTGCTTAACTTGAAATTATATTCCCCTAATATTAAATCATTGAAAATCTAACTAAGTCTTGCATGAGCCTTTTAGAGGATTATGTTCTGACTATAATATACTTTTCCCTATAATCTCAAATCTTGACTCTCTTCCGCTCCTTAAATAATTAATACTGACTTCATTGGCACAAAATTGATCTAACTAATCTGTATATTAAATTCATGGAGGAATATGTTTCCATGGGCCACATGTATCCCACCAATGACAAAATTCCAAACACTCCGCACTATTTCATTCCGCACCAGTGCGTTCTACTGCCACAAAGTACTTCAACAAAGTTGAGAGTAGTTTTTGACGCATCGTGCCGTACATCGACGCAGGTATCGTTGAATGACATCTTGATGGTAGGCCCAACCATTCAAGAGGAGCTGTACTCGACACTGCTTTGGTTTAGATTGTATAAGTTTGCCCTTCTGCCCTTTGCGGCAGACATAAAAAAATGTATCGCCAAGTAATGGTGGACGAATCTGACCGAAACTTTCAGCTCATAGTATCGAGACGAGATCCCTCTGAGTCTCTGAAAATCTTTAAGTTAAATACCGTTACATATGGAACTTCGCCGGCACCCTTTTTGGCGATCAGGTGTTTAATGCGGCTAGGAGAGATGGCGCAAGCAACTTACCCAAAAGCCGCACAGATTATTCAAAAAGAAATTTATGTTGACGATTTATTGACTGGCGCCGGATGCGTTGAGGACCTGCAAGGCCTTCGAGACGGAGTTTCTCAGGTTTTGCAAGAGGCAGGATTTGAACTGGCAACTTGGGCTGTGTGCAGCTCACCTTTTAGCAGATCTGTATAATCGTGTCAGGCCATTGCTAAATTGTCCTATTGAGAATGTTTTCCTATGGACAGACTCCGAGATCACATTAAACTGGATCAAAACCCATCCTTCGTCGTTGTCGGTTTTTGTATCAAAGCGGGTCGCAGAGATTCAGGAGTGGTCGGAGAACGCAACTTGGCGACACGTTCCCACGAAACTTAACCGAGCAGACATAGTATCCCGTGGATGTGACGTTGAGGAGCTTACGATGTCCATCTGGTTCAGCGGGCCTCTGTTCTTGCTGGACTCAGAAATTAATTGGCCTGTAAATCAACATTTCGAACTGCCGGCCGCAGTAGTGTCGATGGAATTAGGCAAATCGGCATTAGCTCTTGTAGTCAGCCCGGAGACAATTATCTGCTTCAGAAAATAGAAAACTTTTCGTCGCATCTGAAGCTTCTGAGAGTTTGCTTATGGGTTCTCCGCTTTATTCAAAGGTGCCGAAAAGGGACGAAGACCTTTGAAAAAACTATTTCGCCAAGAGAACTGAATTTCGCTTTTGAGAAAATTGTTGAAGTTATCCAATTTCACGAATTCAATGAGGATAGCAACGAATATTCAAAATCTAAGCCCCTTTATTCAGGAGAATAAATTAAATTGGTGTTCCTCGACATTGCTACGAGTTGTTGGTCGGTTAATGAATGCTCCTATCTCACAATTCATCAGATCATATGTGTCATACCTGCACGTTACGAATTGTCACGCTGGCCCCTGTAAGTTTTCTGCGCGAAAAAGTATGGCTAGTCAATGCGCAAGAAGTCCGAGCCCGTCAGGAGGAGCAGGGGGCGGTATAGGAACATACGCATTAAAAAAAGGATGCGAGTTTGCGCAGAGCACCACACTTCGGCGGACTTTGGGAGGCAGGTGTAAAGTCTGCAAAGCACCTGTTCCTTCGGACCTCTTGACCGCGGAGGAGCTCGGAACTCTCCTCACCAGCGTGGAGGCCGTGCTGAACTCGAGACCGCTGGGAACCCTCAGCAACGACCCAAACGACGGCGAAGCCCTGACCCCCGGGCATCTGTTCATCGGCGGCCCCCTGCTGGCCCCACCGTCGGAAGCACTCCCGGACCAAATCAATCTGACCTGCGTGCGTCGATGGCGAGGTGTCTTGTCGCTCAAGCACAAGTTCTGGCAGCGATGGTCCCGGGTGAACATCTCCAGCCTTCAGCAGAGGTCCAGGTGGCACAAGGAGGACAACCTCCCACCCCAGCAGTGGAGGATCGGGCGAGTGGAAGCGGTTCACGCCGGCGCCGACAAAAAGGTTCGGGTGGCGGATGTTGGGACTCCGGAAGGACTGTACCGGAGAGCGATACTTCGGCTGTCGGTATTGCCGACGGTGGGCTGAAGGACGTCGTCCCTTCAGAGGGGGCGGTGTTGGCGCACTTAACGCGATTATTCAAATTGTAAATTCTCTCTAGTTTTAAGGCGATAGCGGGAGCCAATAAAGCTTTCGTTCGCTGTCGCGAATTCGCCCCGTCTCTTGCCCCTCTTAGATAAGTGTTAAATCGAACCCGATCAACATCGCACTCCCTTTCGTCGCTTTTGTCGTCTCAAATATAAAATCAAATATCCAACCACAAGTCGCGTTTTCTTATTAATACAAATTAGTATTAAAATTACATATTCCTTTTTCCCACGGTATTTTACCTATATTTTCTTATCTCACGTCTATCTTCTCGCGAATTGTGCCGTACAGTACACTGGTGCGCCCTTCGGTCGGTTGGGCGGGTATGTAAGACATGGGGCTACGCGCGAAAAAAAAAACTTCAACTGATAACCGAGCGGTCTCGGTTAACCGCAATTAAGCCTTCTGTAATCACAACAAAAACGTTTCAAGCCATTTTTTTATATTGTCAACAAAAACGTCTAAGTCAAAACATCCTGTGGTAATCAGTTCACCTCTTCCAATGCCTTTTAGATGTTTGATTTCTTTTCTAAGTTGCAGCCTATCACATTTATTGGACACATCTTCCCTCATGAGACTTAGATCGCTACCAGAATCAATCATTGCGGTAAAGTTAATATTCTGTGCGCTGAAGTTTTTGTAAATTAGGCCTTCTTTTGGAGATGTCCTTCCTTTCCACATTTACATTTTCTTAACTTGCTTCTGGTTATGATGAGAATTAATTTTCCTTTCTTCTTTATTTACAGCATTTCCTCTTACTTTGTCATAGATTTCTATCTTAACTTTGAGCTTCTTTACGGTTTTAGCTCCATACAAGCTGGCTTTGTTTGCTTTGCTATCGGGGAATCCTTCAATTAAGTAAGATACTAAGCTTTCTTCCTCTAGCTCATAAGGTTTTCTTATTTCCATTAGACTATATAAATATTCTAAACATGTTTCTGTCACTTTTTTCTCCCTAAGTCTTAATATATCTGCCGAACACAACTGCTTTCCGAACTCATCTGATATGATCCTAAAAATGACGAAATCTTGAAAATCTCCTAATGTAGTCTCGAGCTTATGTTTCTAATAGCTTCATGAAACTCAATAATGAGTGATCCACACTCGCTTACAGTTTCATCCTCGGCAACATCAACAGTATGTGCCACCTGGAAATGATCCAAAAGTCTAAGTGCTAATTGGTAACTGCTCTTCCTACCATCCGTATTTAAGCGCAACTCATTTAGCTTTTCCCTCAGAGAAGCTACTGTCATCGATAAAATAGCTTTTGAATGCATGGTTACGATTAAGATGTCGTTTAAAATGCTCTTTTTAACTACAACAGAAAGATGACCTAATTTCGAATTCTAGTTTAAATGTGAATAAATGTAAATAAATGTTAAAGAAATGGAAAGAAAATTCTCAAGTTCGCCTTGCCGTACTGGACAAAACTGCGGTTTTCGTGCTTTTTGCCTAGTTCGTTCTCTTTGCCTCTTCTGGTCAGCTTCGCCAGCACAGCTCTGGGAACTTCTTCGAGCAGTCCGTCTCTGGAAACACCTCCTCTGCTTATTCTTTTTGGGCAGAACTTCTTTAATAGTCCTTTCTCTGGTAGCGCCTCTCGGGTAGCCCTTCTTCTTGTGGGACTTCGTCTGGTAGTGATTTGCTGGTAGAACTTCTCTGGCAACACTCTTCTGGAAGAACTTCAACTGGCCGTCCTTCTCTGGTGGCGCCACTTCTGCTTATACTTGTCGTTGTAGCCTCGTAATGTTAAGCGAACTTTGTAAAACACTGTTGAGTCCTTGCTCTTTTATAGTCTCCTCGGAATATTTAGCTCATGCTTCAAAAAGCGTCAATTTGGAATTCAGTCGTTCCTCTCGCTGCTATCTCTTCAGTTTTTATCTTGTTGCAAAATTTTCTTCGCCGTGGCGTCCACTTATACAAGTAAAGCCCCTTGGCTTGCAAATAAATCTGACGAGTGACACTTCACGTAGCACACACATATGAAAATTTATTTCACCATAATTTTTGAGGTTGCTTAAAGAAAACTTTGGAGTGGCTTTCAAGGTTAATTAGCAGTTTTAACTTTTAAAATATTGGTCTTTTATCTAAAATCGACGCTCTCACTTCATCGTATTTTGTATGTTATCGCATACAGGGTTCTTTCACTATTTCTGTAACTTTCCCGGACGAGCCCGATTAAATTTGTGGGATAGTACAAATTTGGATTTATTAAAACAAACGATAACTCCAAATGATAACCGAGACCGACTTCTTTATCGACAGCACACTATAGACGATTTCTCACTCTTCCCCTTTCTTAACTTTCTTAAATAGCTATTCAATAAATAAATTTGAGATAAATACAAAAGCTGGACTCTGCTGATATTTCTGACTTAATTATATGGTGATTAAACTAACTTTCCAATCCTACTTATATTACTTGTTCATATATCCCTCCATTATCTGAGTTCCCAATTGCGGTATCCCAAGTAAACCATGTTAAAAATTCCTTAGGACGTTTACTGGACTTGTGTTTTGTTTCAAATCCAGAAGGGGCCTGTCTATTATACTGCCACTTATAAAACCGGACTCAAGAGCTGACTGTAGATGCGAGAACAGAGCTGAATAAAAAATCCGAAAAGTCTGTTAAAGGAAGTCGCTGCTTTCGTAAGGCAAACTTTCATCGTTTAAATAAATTTAAATTCATGCACTAACATGGGTGGCTACAAAATTAAAAAGCTGTTTTGGTTCTTGTGAATCAACAAGCGTTAATGGACTTTTTTATTTTTAGGTGTGACATTTCTTTATTTAACCATGGAGGCTTATTTACATTTGAAGGATAGTATAACGAAAGACACATGTAAAAGAAAGAGTTCAATGGATTATCAAAGTTCTTTAAGGGGGTCTTCTAGTCTAGAAATTTGAGAAAATCGAAAAAATTTTTTTTTCATAATTCGATAGTTTGGATATTCAAAAATATCTCCCTAAAAGGATTTTTCAAAACTTAAATTATTTTCAAAGTTATAGCCGTTTAGTGACGTGGCAACTAGACCGTTTGAGCGAACGACTGAAACTTTAAACACGTTTTTCTCGAAACTACTTTTTTTGATGCGGTCGCCACTCTAACTCAAGTTCTAATCAGTCGAAATTGAAATTTGGCAAGAATATTCTTTAAATATATCGCTATCGCATGAACCAACAAAAAATAAAAATTTTAAATTTATAATATTTTTAAAAATTTGACAAAGTGGAAAAATTAGTGAAAAAAATCGTGTTTTTTTCTTTGAGTAGCCGCCATTTCATGACAAAAAAAGATTTTTTTTTGGTGGTGCCATAGCGACATTTGTACTCATTAAGAATCTATCATTGTTTTATTTTTCAGATAATTACAAGCATAGATATCATGGCGACGCGGACACGGCCTCTTTTTTTTCCCCTCTTCTTCAAGAAGAAATAACTCAATGAAAACTAATTTTTTTTTTGAAATTTATTTTATGCACTTCTTTAAGTTTAATAAACAAATGATAAAAAAACCGAATGGTAAAAATATCTATTGCTTTTTTTTATTAATTTAAAAAAAAAAGGTCGAAATTCGAGCCTCTAGACTAGAAGACCCCCTTAATATACAAACGATCGGAAATAATAATATAACTGATTAATCGGAAATGCCATAACTTTGGGATTTTCTATGGGTTTTATTTTTGGCAAATCAATCCGGCCTATCAAATTTCATAAGGATCGGCCGACTATATCCTATAGCTGCCATATAACTGAACGATTGGAAATGCCATAACTTTGGTATTTTTATACCCGTTACTCGTAGAGTAAAAGGGTATACTGTATTCGTGCAAAAGTATGTAACAGCTAGAAGGAAGCGTTTCCGACCCTATAAAGTATATATATTCTTGATCAGGGTCACTAGCCGAGTCGATATAGCCATGTCCGTCTGTCCGTCTGTCCGTCTGTCCGTCTGTCTGTCCGTATGAACGCTGAGATCTCGGAAACTATAAAAGCTAGAAGATTGGCATTTTGCATGCAGATTCTAGGAGTTCCTACGCAGCGCAAGTTTGTTTCAAAAAGGTGCCACGCCCCCTTTAACGCCCACAATCGCTAATATACGATTTTAAAAATTTGAATATTTCGGAAAAGTAAAAATGCAGTTTTATTGTGTTTATCAATACCTATCGAAATGTAGAAGAAATTTTTCAAATCGGACCATTCGTTAAAAAGTTATGCGTGATCAAAGTTTCTATCTCCATCTCCCCCGCACTCCCTTTACCAGAGTAACGGGTATCTGATAGTCGGGGCACCCGACTATAGCGTTCTCTCTTGTTTATAGTTAGGAAGTTGGGATTTTTTATGAGTATTAAGAATGCATCATATGAATAATTTTGGAGAATATAATGTACATAATATTCTGCAAGGGTATATCAACTTCGGCTCCGCCCGAAGTTAGCTTTCCTTTCTTGTTATTATTCAATGTGCAAATTATGGCAAGGGGCTTGAATTTAATCAATTTTTTCGGTTTCATCGAAATCTTGCTTCTATATTAACAAATATTTCAAACTGTTTTATTAAATTGGAGTAAATTGTGATAAGATAGTGTTATGTAGTAAACCGAGCAAAGACAGCAGCCTTAAAGACACCCAATTGGATAACACTAGTTTGAAACAATAAACGAACACTCATTTTAGAAACTGACTCTCAAAGTCTTTTTAAGGTACATATTTTTAGTGTTTTGTTTTCATGCATAATTTAATTTTCCTTATTTCCTTTTGGTCATTGAGTGCTCATTTTACTACACACAAATGAACATGTGTAAAATCAACATAGATAATTATATGTTAACTATTCTCTAAAATTTTCATCTATATTGTTGTTTAAATTTTTGGGACACAGAGTAGTGTTCATGTTTTTGTGGTTTTATTATTGTTTTTACAAAGTCGTAACCAAATTAATTTATTTATATTAATTTATTCATGTATTATATTTTGTTTTTGTTAACATTCATTAAATGCTGTTCTTATGTGCATTATTTTTTTTCTCATAAACTCATTCTTTGGAATCCCAACCAAGAAATATATTCTTTATAGAAAAAAGAAGAACCGTTACTATTTGTCTGTGCACTTTAACATTTAATATTTTCATTGAAAGTGCTCATTATACCCGTTACTCGTAGACTAAAAGGGTATATTGTATTCGTGCAAAAGTATGTAACAGGTAGAAGGAAGCGTTTCCGACCCTATAAAGTATATATATTCATGTTCAGGATCACTAGTCGAGTCGATCCGTCTGTATGTCTGTCTGTCCGTATGAACGCTGAGATCTCGGAAACTATAAAAGCTAGAAGATTGGCATTTGCATGTAGATTTTAGGAGTTCCTACGCAGCGCAAGTTTGTTTCAAAATGATATCGATTGGCCTAATAAAAGTTTGCCAAAGTTTTTGAAACAAACTTGCGCTGCGTAGGAACTCCTAGAATCTGCATGCAAAATGCCAATCTTCTAGCTTTTATTGTTTCCGAGATCTCAGCGTTCATACGGACGGACAGACGGAGTGACGGAGAGACGGACAGACGGACATGGCTATATCGACTCGGCTAGTGACCCTGATCAAGAATATATATACTTTATAGGGTCGGAAACGCTTCCTTCTAGCTGTTACATACTTTTGCACGAATACAATATACCCTTTTACTCTACGAGTAACGGGTATAATAATAATAATTATTTTGAGACTCCCCTAAAAAATTGGGAAACGTTAAGGGTTATTAAATATATAGCTCCGACTATTAATTTCCCCGAAGGAAATTAAATCAATTACATGGGAACATTTGAAACATTTGACTAACTCTTTTCCGATCAGGCAGGCCTATATACAGTGTATAGATACTTGTAGGTATGTACTTTGGTATGAAAATGGTAACAAATATGGGAATAATTTGGATACCTAAATACTTATAAAAGTATGTACAATTTACCTAGGTGGTTTTCTCGCTGTTTATATGATCTAATTTACATTTTTGTATGCAATTAAAGTGCAGTTTTTGTAATATAAACAAAAAAGAAAATTAAGTTTTAAAGTATTTTGTAGAGTACTATAATTTTACGGATAGATTAGACCATGATGTCTGAGATTGGTCTTCGATTGATTTAAATGACTAGACTAAAACGACAGATTGACTTAAGTAGGTATCGAAGTTACCAGTGTTTGGCCAATAATGATTAAGAAATACAGGGTTCGGGCTCAGCCTCAAGTATGGCATTTAATGTAAGTTGAAAAAACCCCAGTGTGCAGACTTTTAAAAGTATAGCAATGAGCGAGACCCAGTAGGTCCGTACTTAAGCCTGAACCTGGACCATAGGATCTTTGCAACTTCAGCTCTTTGTTATTCCCTGTTTGGCCAGATTGAACACATTGATCTTTCTGCTTGTTCCTCCCAGCGGGTGAGAAAGTCGGCATGCCCGGTCCTAGGGAAACTTAAATTCTTCGATCTCGATCTTGGCAGTGCAACCCTTAGGAGCCAAGTAGGGAAGCGGGTTGCTGGCCTGCTATCGATTCTCGTGTGAAAACATGCAATTATGGTTTTATTTGTACTATTCAGAGTTTGCATTTACAAGTTTATTGTTTTGTTTTCGGAATATTAAGAGCAGGCCTCATTCCTGCAAAATTTCGACTATGCAGTTTTTATGATCATGGGAATCAATTGTTAGTGAAAGCCCAATGGCGCGAAGGGTTTAATTGTATAAGTATGTTTATAGCCCATAAATAAATATGTAGATAAGGGGTTAAAACAAACCCAAATTGCTTTACATTCCCATAATTATACGCAATAAGTAAATGTGTAATTAGGCACAATTAATTCATATATTTTAAACTACCTAATTATTTCCTCGATCGACTTGACAGTGCGATGCTTTTGTAGGTGCATATTTGACTCACACCACGACCAGAATTGTACATACTTATAAACAATGAACTTTAAAGGACACTATGACTATACAAATGCAATATTTTCTAAAATATTCGTCCCGCTAAAGCCAACTGTTATAGCTTATTTTAAACAGGTTTTTTTTAAATTTACCAGTACACTTTCACCGTCTTATGACACGAGATGGTCTTCACTGCTGTAGAAACCATGACAAATTTAAACTATCTCAAGTGGCTTGCTAGCTAACCCAATCTTAAAATCGTAGTTGATTTTCAATTCAGGAGGCACTCACTTACTACGTTATCGGAATGTTTGATAAATCAAATCGCAGGCCAAGTCACCTAAAATATAAGGAATGGTGAAAATAAACAATGTGGCTACTTTTTACTATTTATCGTAACGTTATAGGAAAGTCCTACGCCTTTCTATGAACAAATCAAAACTTTGTTGGAGTGTATTAAATTTTCCCCCATTAGAATCAGAATCATTTGGCAGAGTTGAGCGAGGGGCACTGGGCACTAGCAATCACTTGCCACCACTTTTATTTTGTTAAATTTGATTTTAATCCGCTGATAATATTTTAAGACTTTCTCTTTCGCTCGGCTGAGCTTAATGCGATTTAATCATGCTTTATACAAAGGGTGTATGTGAATTTGCGTGCCGATAAGAAAGTGATGATGAGAGGGAAGGTTATACGAATAAGATAGCTTAAGGGGGCGATTTTATTCATGTAGAGTCCTGCGAATTTTTTATCATGCTTATAATTTTAAATAAGATACTAAAACTTTGATTTAATAAATTAAAAGGCTTTAACGAACCCTATGACTAACATCCAAAAAATAATATTTTTATACCCTTGCAGAGGGTATTATAATTTCAGTCAAAAGTTTGCAACGCAGTGAAGGAGACATTTCCGACCCTATAAAGTATATATATTCTTGATTAGCATCACCATGAGAGTCGATCTAGCCATGTCCGTCTGTCTGTCCGTCCGTCTGTCCGTCCGTCCGTCTGTCCGTCCGTCTTTCCGTCCGCCCGTCCGTTTCTACGCAAACTAGTCCCTCAGTTTTAAAGCTATCTGCTTGAAACTTTCCCAAAAGTTGTCTTTCTATTGCAGGTAATATATAAGTCGGAACGAGCCGGATCGGCCGACTATATCCTATAGCTGCTATATAACTGAACGATTGGAAATGCCATAACTTTGGTGTTCTTAAAGTTAGGAAGTTGGGACTTTTTATGAGTATTAAGAATATATCATATGAACAATTTTGAAGAATATAATTTACAGAATATGCTGCAAGGGTATATCAACTTCAACTCCGTCCGAAGTTAGCTTTCCTTTCTTGTTTTCTATTAATAATAGTTAACGAGTATCTTTAAGAAGAATATTCCCTTAATATTCAGAATAATACATTACATTGTTAAGTAATTTGATTTTTTCGGATAATTACGTGTTTTTGTTAATTGTCTTTCTTTCACTTTTAAAAATTCACGAAATACCATATCGCAAAACAACAAATCTACAATTTTATACCATTGCAGAAGGTATATAATTTGCAAAGCAAATAAGAAGTCATTTCCAAGCTTTTAATGTAGATACATATATTATTGGTAAGCATATCCAGGAGTGTCGATCTAACTATGCCAATCTTTGACTTCGATGCAAAGTTTTAACTGAAATTGAAATACCTTCTGCAAGGTTATGAAAAGCAGTTAAATTGTGCTTAATAGTGGAATAGTTTAGATTTATATGTTGTCGCCTTGACTTTGGGATTGTAAGTCAAGACTTTAAAATTGCAAACATGTCCTAATTGTCGTTGAAAAGGCCAATCTCTTCCTGCCAAAAGTTGTCATTCTATTGCAGGTAGTATATATGTCGGAACGATCGGACGACTGTATCATTTACCTCCCATAGGAACAATCGTAAAAAAAATTCCAAAAAATTATAACTTTGATATTTAAAATTTTTTTTTTGGATTTGGAAAAATTTTAATTATATGGAATTACGGTTTTAATTAAATTAAAATCGGACAACAATATCATATAGCTGCAATAGAAGCGATGGCAAAATGCAGCGCAATATTCATTGTTTTTTGTAATATAGGCATAGAAATCGAAATGTGGTCGATTTGTAATACCTGCAAGGGTATATAAACTTGCCGAAGTTTGCTTCCTTTCTTGTGTAATTTGTATTTAAATGAAATAGTTAGTAACATTTTTTGTTGACATTGTAATGTATTGCACTACACATTGAACTTTCCTATAAAATGCCAATAGCGCCAAATACACAAATCACCAAAATATGTAGAGAAACGTAATACCCTTTCTAGCATTTGTACTTCTTATAGAAGAAGGAATCACAGATGCGGACCCTTTGTAAATTGAATTTTATCTCCTCAAATGGGAATCAGCAGACAATTAAAAGTACAAATTTTGAACTCAAGGCAATTTACATTCTGTTGCTCTTATTAAAGCTAAAACAAGAGAGAACGCTATAGTCGGGTGCTCCGACTATCAGATACCCATTACTCAGGTAATGGGAGTGCGGGGGAGATGGAGATAGAAACTTTGATCACGCATAACTTTTTAACGAATGGTCCGATTTGAAAAATTTCGATAGTTATTGATAAACACAATAAAACTGCATTTTTACTTTTCCGAAATATTTAAATTTTTAAAATCGTATATAAGCGATTGTGGGCGTTAAAGGGGGCGTGGCACCTTTTTGAAACAAACTTGCGCTGCGTAAGAACTCCTAGAATCTGCATGCAAAATGCCAATCTTCTAGCTTTTATAGTTTCCGAGATCTCAGCGTTCATACGGACGGACAGACGGAGTGACGGAGAGACGGACAGACGGACATGGCTATATCGACTCGGCTAGTGACCCTGATCAAGAATATATATACTTTATAGGGTCGGAAACGCTTCCTTCTAGCTGTTACATACTTTTGCACGAATACAATATACCCTTTTACTCTACGAGTAACGGGTATAACAAGAGAGAACGCTATAGCCGAGTGCCTCGATTATTAGATACCCGTTACTCAGCTAAACAACTTAATATAAATATGCCTTCTTGTATGTTTTTCGCCGCTCGAATTAGCACCTTGGCCAGCTGTTCCAACGCTATCCGTTAGATGGCGCTACCGTGGTACCACGGACCTTGAAAGGCCAGGTTTAAGCGTTTAATGGGTTTTTGGGCGTTAGAGTGGGCGTGGCAAACTTTTATTAGGTCAAACGATATTTATTGACGAAACAAATACATATCAATTAAAATTTTCATAATAGCATCAGAACTGTGGCCACTGTTTGTGGCTTGTGGGCGTCAGAGGGGGCGTGGCACCATTTTGTAACAAACTTTCGCTGCGTAGGAACTTCTAAAATCTACATGCAAAATCCCAATCTTCTAGCTTTTATAGTTTCCGAGATCTCAGCGTTCATACGGACAGACAGACAGACGGACAGACAGACGGACATGGCTAGATCGACTTGGCTAGTGATCCTGAACAAGAATATATATACTTTATAGGGTCGGAAACGCTTCTACCTGTTACATACTTTTGCACGAATACAATATACCCTTTTACTCTACGAGTAACGGGTTTAATTAGGGCTAACTTTTTTTGTTTTTAATTTATGAACTGATTAAGCTATGTTGAGTCCTAACTTTTTTATAACTATAAAGATAATAAATTGTAAAAGACGCCTTAATTTATTTTGGATAATTTTGGATATCTCAAAAAAACCCAATACAATGGTCATTTCTCCAAGCAGAAGTTTAAAAACTCTTGCAGCTTTAAAGGAATTGAATATTTCAATAAATAACTATATATCTATTTGTGGGCCTATATGATTTATTTATTTGATTATTCCTGTGGGAGCTATTTAATATAGGCTTTTGATCCGCCCCGTTCCGACTTATATACCATCCGCAATAGAAAGAATACTTTTGAAAAGTTGTATCCAGTTGCATCTAGTGATACTGATAAGAATAAAATAACATAGGATCTGAAATTTGTCTGAAAAGGGTATACAACTATTATATTTTTCCTTTAAATAAGACTAACCCCTTTAAAATATGTTAAGGGGGTCTTCTAGTCTAGAAATTTGAGAAAATCGAAAATTTTTTTTTTTCATAATTCGATAGTTTGGATATTCAAAAATATCTCCCTAAAAGGATTTTTCAAAACTCAAATTATTTTCAAAGTTATAGCCGTTTTAGTGACGTGGCAACTAGACCGCTTGAGCGAACGACTAAAACTTTAAACACGTTTTTCTCGAAACTACTTTTTTTGATGCGGTCGCCACTCTAACTCAAGTTCTCATCAGTCGATTTACATGAAATTTGGCATGAATATTCTTTAAATATATCGCTATCGCATGAACCAACAAAAAATAAAAATTTTAAATTTATAATATTTTTAAAAATTCGACAAAGTGGAAAAATTAGTGAAAAAATCGTGTTTCTTCTTTGAGTAGCCGCCATTTCATGAAAAAAAAAGATATTTTTTTTTTGGTGGTTCATGCCATGGCGACATTCGTACTCATTAAGAATCTATCATTGTTTTATTTTTCAGATAGCTACAAGCATAGATATCATGGCGACGCGGACACGGCCTCTTTTTTTTCCCCTCTTCTTCAAGAAGAAATAACTAAATGAAAACTAATTTTTTTTTTTTGAAATTTATTTTTTGCACCCCTTTAAGTTTAATAAACAAATGATAAAAAAAACGGATAGTAAAAATATATATTGCTTTTTTTTATTAATTGTTAAAAAAGGTCGAAATTCGAGCCTCTAGACTAGAAGACCCCCTTAAGTAAATGTTATTTTAAGGTTTGAATATATTTTTAATTTTAATAATATAGCAAATTTCTAAATAGGCTTTTCTTCGTGTTACATTTTTTGACACATTCAAATTAAAACAAGAAAAGAAAGCTAATGTTAAAAACAAAAAATTGAGAAAATCCATTTAAATATTTTTTAGAAAATGTACCATTCAAATGGAATTTAAACAAGAAAGGAAAGCTTACTTCGGGCGGAGCCGAAGTTGATATACCCTTGCAGAATACTCTGTAAATTATATTCTTCAAAATTATTCATAAGATGCATTCTTAATACTAATACAAAATCCCAAATTCCCAACTTTAAAAACACCAAAGTTATGGCATTTTCAATCGTTCAGTTATATGGCAGCTATAGGATATAGTCGGCCGATCCTTATTTGGTCAGAAAATCCCAACTTCCTAACTTTACAAACACCAAAGTTATGGCATTTCCGATCGTTCAGTTATATGGCAGCTATAAGATATATGGCAGCTATAAGATATATATAAGATATAGTCTCTCAGTTTTAAAGCTATCGAATTGAAACTTTGCACACACCCTTCTTTCCTTTGCACGCAGTATATAAGTCGGCACGCCGGGATCGGCCGACTATATCCTATAGCTGCCATATAACTGATTGATCGGAAATGACATAACTTTGGTGTTTGTAAAGTTAGAAAGTTGGGTTTTTCTATGGGTTTTATATTAGGCCAATCAATTCGATCTACCAAATGTCATAAGGATCGGCCGACTATATCCTTTAGCCGCCATATATCTGATTGATCGGAAATGCCATAACTTGGTGTTTGCTAAGTAAGGAAGTTGAGATTTTCTATCAGTTTTATTTTTGGCCAATCAATCCGACCTATCAAATTTCATAAGGATCGGCCGAATATATCCTATAGCTGCCATATAACTGAACGATTGGAAATGCCATAACTTTGGTGTTTTTAAAGTTAGGAAGTTGGGATTTTTTATGAGTATTAAGAATGCATCATATGAATAATTTTGGAGAATATAATGTACATAATATTCTGCAAGGGTATATCAACTTCGGCACCGCCCGAAGTAAGCTTTCCTTTCTTGTTTAAATTTCATTTGAATGGTACATTTTCTAAAAAATATTTAAATGGATTTTCTCAATTTTTTGTTTTTAACATACATTTTATTTAGTAGCTTTTAAAAGATTTGGCATTGAATTTAATTTATTTATAACTAATTCTCAAGAAATATCGGCTTTACTTGATTTTCGAACAAAATTTATTGTCACTGGTCTATAAGATGGACTAAAACCAAGTACTTTATTCTAGTTACGGCTTATCACGGATTTAGTTTTTTCGAAGCCGTTTAATTAAATGATTTATATCTCTTCTCCCAATGCAAGGTTTTTTTTAATAATAGTTGCCCTTTAGAAAATTTGTTCCACAGTTTAGTTTCAGTTGTAGAAATGGGTGATCTTCTTAATACTTTAACATGTTTATGTTTAAAGCATAATAATTAAATAATAATGAATAACAGTTCCAAGAAATTCGACGTGCTTTTAATAATGATTGACATGCAAATTTAGGGTACTACATTTAAGAAAATCGAATTTTAGAATAATGTTTGAATTTATTATTTACAATTGAAATATAAATTTTGAAAAAATGGTCCAAAATTTAGAAGGTTTGCCTCTAAATTAAAAACTTGCAACCCTTCAGTTTTAAAAAGCTTACCAAAATTTAAAAACAAGTTGCATATTAAAAAAAAAAAAGGCTTCCAGAACCATTTTTTATCGAACCCCGTTTTTAGGGCCATTTTGAAGTAGGAGTAACTGAATGCGCCAACAAAAAACTCAACCTCATTGGATTGCAAAATAATGAACCATATAAACATTGCAATTAAGTTAAGTATAGATATTAATTATTTATAAGACACCTTGGACTATTTATCCAGAAGGGAATAAAAAGGCCCGCTGCAATCCTTTGGGCCCAGCATGGTTTCCTTTAATTAGTTCTACACACTTTGCGACCAGTAGGTATTGTCGCCCGCAGTACTTTCGGTCTCCTGTTAAGTGATAGTCGTCAGACAGCAGGGAATGCGTGGTAGGTGGTCGGTGGTCGGTTGACGGGAGGCGCGGCCTCGGTGTGCTCATAATAATTGAAGCATATTCACAGTGGTTGCCTCTTCCTGAAAGGGGCGTATGTGAACCCCCGTGGGCATGCAGCACCCACACCCACACCCACAGCTGGCTTCCTAGGGAAGCCCCTTTAGCCCTCACCAAAACGCTTTTCCTTGTTTATATTTGGTTGGCTGGCCAAATGCTTGGCTGGTCATCGCCGGTCCGGGTATGATTTTCGGCTTTGGGTCTTGGTGAGTTGAGCATGGCGCTGCTTTAATTGTTTAATGGCTCGTTACTTGAATTCCCAGTGGGGGACTCATGGTGCGACTATGCTAACTGGTATTTTCAAGAGCGATAATTGTAGCGTTTTATTACGGATTAAGCAAATTTTCTGTAAATTACATCTGAAGGGCAATGTCACAATACAAATGAGGTGCTGGTGAGACTGATATTATTATTGTATGAATAATTCTGGGACTTAAGGATTTTTCAATTTTGGTTATATTATAATAAGTTTATAAATAACAAACAAACACAATTCTAGTTAAACTGCCCACCCCCACTATAATGCTCACAGTTAATTTTAAAAGTTTTTAAGAAAATAAAGATAAACAAGAAAGGAAAGTTAACTTCGGGCGGAGATGAAGTTGATATACCCTTGCAGAATACTCTGTAAATTATATTCTCCAAAATTATTCATATGATGCATTCTTAATACTCATAAAAAATCCCAACTTCCTAAATTTAAAAACACCAAAGTTATGGCATTTCCAATCGTTCAGTTATATAGCAGCTATAGGATATAGTCAGCCGATTATTATGAAGTTTGGTAGGTCGGATTGATTGGCAAAAAATAAAACCCTTCGAAAATCCCAACTTCCTAACTTAACAAACACCAAAGATATGGCATTTCCAATCGTTCAGTTATATGGCAGCTATAGGATATAGTCGGCCGATCCTTATGAAATTTGAAAGGTCGGATTGATTGGCTTAAAATAAAGCCCATAGAAAATCCCAACTTCCTAACTTTACAAACACCAAAGTTATGGCATTTCCGATCAATCAGTTATATGGCAGCTATAGGATATAGTCGGCCGATCCCGGCCGTTCCGACATATATAATGCGTGCAAAGGAAAGAAGGGTGTGTGCAAAGTTTCAATTCGATAGCTTTAAAACTGAGAGACTAGTTTGCGTAGAAACAGACAGACGGACAAACGGACATGGCTATATCAACTCAGGAGGTGATCCTCATTAAGAATATATATACTTTATAGGGTCGGAGATGTCTCCTTCACTGCGTTGCACACTTTTGACCAAAATTATAATACCCTCTGCAAGGGTATAAAAACGTCAGCGCTTGCGATTACCCCATTGACAGATGACGCCTGCCACAACACACTATAATATATATATATTATATATAAGCTTTTAAAAGATTTGGAATTTAGTCCACCATTTGTTTGCACCTTAGTTCGGATACATTTAACTAATTTAATATCCCGCCATGTACTGTTTCCCTGGACGTAGGCTTAATATTTATGTTCAGTGAGTCATAAAGATATATTTTGCGACATACCTTACAAATATATATATAAGCTGTATGTGTTTCGGATAAAACTAATTGTCAGTTGTAATATATTTAATATATCGTCAAGAAATATTTCGTTCACTTAGCCTTAGGAAAAAATATGATTATCCCAGGACTGTTGTTATCTACTAATATTAAGTAATAGAAAATAAGAAAATGTATCCCTTAATACAAGAAAATCGAAATAAAATTGTTTATTGTATTCGTATTTCATCCATCTGCTCGGATGAACTATTTTCTCAATTAGGGAGAAATTCCCATAGTTTGCATAACAAAAAGTCATCCAAAAACCACGAAAAAGAACGCTAAAATTTGTAAAATCGGTGGACTAGCGATCTAATAATGACTTACACATTAAGTGTTGTGAAGCTGAGAAGCGTGTGCTTGATCTAAACTTGTGGTTTCGTTTGTAGTAATTTGGGCTTATAAATTATGCTCTGCCAGGACGATTTGTTAGCGCAATGCAAAGAGCTAATTATGGATTTGTTTAGTTTTTTCTAATATTAAAAATGAAAGTAGCTTGAATATACAAAGTCAGTTGTGCGAATTTGGCAAAGCAACTTTAAAAACAGTTTTCATTTAGATTGTGTGAAAAGTTGCTTGTTAAAACCGAAACCCTTTTCAAGAAACTGAATCTTACGACCTACTTCATTCCGGCTGGCTCTTTCCTTTCTAGTTTCAGCGCCGGTCTGCCGCTATATCAGCTAGACGCCCCTTTTCTGGTCTCCCCTCCCCAAATTCAATTGCGTTGCCGTGTGAAGTCTTGCGGACGGGCGATAAGGAGAACGACGCTTTTTTATATCAGCACAAAAGCAACTGTTGCCGCACTCACGCTGGCTGCATGTAATAGCCATCTGGAATTGGGAGTTTTTCTTCATCTTAGATCTTAATAGGTGGTGGAGCGGTGGAAAGTCGTTTGTTTGGGAAGTGGCAGGCTATCAGCCTTCTTAAATTATTAATGCAAGTCCTTTCTTGAGATTTTTAAACATAAATTAAATTGTGAAGTTCTTAGTTAAAGTGCCGTTTTTCAATTTTTAAATATTAATATTCAAATCTTAAGATTATAAATAAATTGTTCTTATGACTTGGGAATTTTCGAACTCAAAAGTAAGCCATGGATGAAAAATAGGCGAATCAATTTTCAATTTACCAAATTTTCAATTTACCAAATTTTAGTATACATTTTTAAAAACTAAAATTCTGAATTCATCATAAAAACCAACTTCCCTCAGTTTAAGAACAAACTGAACTAAATTGTTCCTTCTTCTTAAAATGAAAAAAACCGAGCACTAAATTTAAAAACCAAGTTCTTTTCTTGATAGATAATTTGCAACTCTGAAATTGAGAGCTAGCGAACTCTAAGTTAGTACAAATGTATTGAATCGACCAAAAATATATTTCTGATTTTCTTTAATTTATACTGTTTTTAAATTAATATGTAAACAAAAGTATAGAACTCCAGTACAAGGTAAACATATTCTTATTATTTAATTTAACATTGTGTTAGACTATAAATAATTCCTAATAACTTTTGTTTATACGCATTTTTGCATCTTTACGAAATCTGTTTAGGAAAAAGAACATGCCTAAGAATCGAAACTAAATTTGAGAGAAAATTTATATTGAATTCAAGTACGCATTCCCGCATTTGGAGATTCTTGAGAATTGAGGTATTGAAAACAAAAACAAGAAAGGAAAGCTAACTTCGGGCGGAGCCGAAGTTGAAATACCCTTGCAGAATATTCTGTTAATTATATTCTCCAAAATTATTCATATGATGCATTCTTAACACTCATAAAAATCCCAACTTCCTAACTTTAAAAACACCAAAGTTATGGCATTTCCAATCGTTCAGTTATATAGCAGCTATAGGATATAGTCAGCCGATTATTATGAAGTTTGGTAGGTCGGATTGATTGGCAAAAAATAAAACCCTTCGAAAATCCCAACTTCCTAACTTAACAAACACTAAAGATATGGCATTTCCAATCGTTCAGTTATATGGCAGCTATAGGATATAGTCGGCCGATCCTTATGAAATTTGAAAGGTCGGATTGATTGGCCAAATATAAAACCCATAGAAAATCCCAACTTCCTAACTTTACAAACACCAAAGTTATGGCATTTCCGATCAATCAGTTGTATGACAGCTATAGGATATAGTCGGCCGATCCTTATAAAATTTGGTATGTTGGATTGATTGGCCAAATATAAAACCCATAGAAAATCCCAACTTCCTAACTTTACAAACACCAAAGTTATGGCATTTCCGATCGTTCAGTTGTATGGCAGCTATAGGATATAGTCGGCCGATCCTTGTGAAATTTGGTAGGTCGGATTGATTGGCCAAATATAAATTCCATAGAAAATCTCAACTTCCTTACTTTACAAACACCAAATTTATGGCATTTCCGATCGTTCAGTTATATGGCACCTATAGGATATAGTCGGCCGATCCCGGCCGTTTCGACTTATATACTGCGTGCAAAGGAAAGAAGGGTGTGTGCAAAGTTTCAATTCGATATCTTTAAAACTGAGAGACTAGTTCGCGTAGAAACAGACAGACGGACAGACGGACAGACAGACGGACAGACAGACGGACAGACGGACATGGCTAGATCGACTCGGCTAGTGATCCTGAACAAGAATATATATACTTTATAGGGTCGGAAACGCTTCCTTCTAGCTGTTACATACTTTTGCACGAATACAATATACCCTTTTACTCTACGAGTAACGGGTATAAAAATTATATTTTCAATTTTATAAAAATGTAGTCCTTTGATTTTTCATACCCCTGCTACAACGTAAAAAAGATATTTAATTGATTTGTAGAATAATTCATGCACCAGCTTACTTTTTTTTGAATTAGTGCAATAAGTAATGACTTTTGAACCATAGTGCAATGTGCAATGTAACCTCTGAACTAATATGTCGTATTACACGTGCGTATGCGGATAATTGGGTAATATTTGTATTACGCATTTCATGGATGTGACCTTAAGGGGGTATAGTATTTGTTTTTTTTTTGTTCGAATGCACAACATTTCAAGAACATCTTCTGAAGGAATCCTTTTGAAATTTTGCAGAGTACTTCTACACTAAATTCTTCAGGTAACGCTATCGAGTTTTCAACTCGGATTTTTTGGCGAAAACCGATGATTTTGACTTTCAAATACCTTTAAAAATTATAAAAAACATTTGTAAATAAAAACTGGACAGCGTTACTTGGGGAAATTCCTTTTAATAATTCAGTGGCCAGTTATTCTGTACACCGCAAACAACTGTTTTTCACGGTGCCGCCGGAGATTGCTTATGTATATCTCACTCACTTTTTAATATTTTTGGATACAAATTTTTACATATATTGTTATGTATTATCACATGGGATTATCGCCTATAAAAATTGGTGAACAATTACCGATTTTGTTGCGAAATAACTGTACCCCCCTCCCCCACCAAACCACCCTTTTAAGGCTTTTCTTTTTTAAAATAGTTGCAAGCTAGTATCTGCAAATAAAATGAAATGGATCGGAGTCAGAATCCTAACCCACTTTTTAGATGCTTTCTACTCTTATTAATATATGTCTGGACAGTGGTAGGCGGTCTGTGCTTGCAGCTAAAGCAGTATACATAAGCCCCAGCGGAAAGACTTTTCCCTGCACGAGCATGTGCCGTGTCGTTGGCACGTGCCACGTGGCGATTGCTCGAGCTGCGTCCCAACTTCAGCACCAGTGCGAAGATAATACGATGATTGCTGGCTGCTTCAGCTTCCTGCGGGGGATTCGCTTTCATGTGCCACCATGTAGCCTAATAAAAACATTTGCTTCCTCCACCTTCAGGCATTTTATGATCTAATCTGTGCATATTAAATCTTAAATATAATAAAACCATCTGGCAATCGGATATTATAAAAATTATTTCGTTTTAGTTGTAATAATGCAACTTACAAACTACACTTACAACATTTCAATTTCTCCTGCAAATTTACCATTTTAAATCGAACAGAATATTTTCTATTCGGCTAGCGCTCGCTAACCATTGATTTTAATTTTATCACACATATTCATATTCTTGCAATACCAAGCATATCCTTTTTTCACTTTTATTTTTGTGCACACCCCTTGAGTTTGATCAAAATAAGATGACCTATTGCTGCTGACTTTGACTTTATTAAAAAATCTTGAAAATCGTTTTTAAACTTTTGCCAATATCTAAACTATTTTAAAATCTGCCCAGTAATTTTTATTTCTACGTAGGCAAATTTAAGAATCTGACCATTTGAAATTTTTTGTTCTACAAATGAAACATGATTATTGGAAAAGGGAGTAAACAGCCTGCGAATTTGTTTGTTGGTTTATACATATGTACATATGTATATGATCAAGTAGCGTTCCAGTTATACCTTGTACTAGGAACAGTTTTCCCTGCTGATCTGCGTGGACGAACTGCTTCGTATTTGCCCTGCTTTCTGTGAAGCAGTTTGGCTGGTCGAAAACATCTAGGGTATGAGTAGCAAAGAGAAACAAGAAAGGAAAGCTAACTTCGGCCGGAGCCGAAGTTAATATACCCTTCCAAAATTATGTCTCATTCACTGCGTTGCACACTTTTGACCAAAATTATAATACCCTATGCAAGGATATACAAAATATACTATTCCAATTTAAAGACCATACCAGCTTACAGACTACATTCTTGATCAAAAACAATACCATATATCAGTTTCGTTCCACGGGGAAAATTGGGAGTAAAGACGTAAAAACAAAAAAACTCTGTGACATACATATAGCGAGTATGCATTTCCACACCATAACTACTCCACTCTCGTGTCTGACTTGAGGGTCAACGTTCTTTTTTCGAATTCTGCGTAGCGCTTCCTCCACACGTTTTGCCGATTTGTCCATCGATTAAAAAAATGTTAAATTTAATTCAGTCGAAAATATTACCTGATCCCAGAAGCTGTTTGGCTTGGTCAGAAGGTCTATAGCCCGAGATCATGGTCTTACGTTTAGCAACAGGGCAATGGTAGTTTCATTCGTGCAGGGCCGTTCTAATAGTCTGAAGACTAATATCCTATCCTGTTTCATCTAAGAGTCGATCTTGGAGGCGCCTATTTTTCTGTCCAGCTTCACTTTGCGGGCATTTTCCAAACTAGAAGCTCATTTAAACCATTTCTATTATTTTTCCTATCTCCTCATAAGATTTTCCTTCACTGTGCCGAAGAAGTATAATTTTAATTGTCTACGAATTTTTTGGCTTGCATACGATTCTTGGGAAGTCCCTGTTGAACGAAAACAACAGTTATCATATCAAATTAGTTTTTGTTGCGCAAAAATACCCAAATTGCCTATACAATCTTCGGTGGCTAGCGCTGGTTTTTAATATAAACAGATTAATATAAAATCGAGATTATTTATAAACGAACTAAAAATTGTATTAGTGAACTCAAAATAAGGCCAATTTGTATTGAAAATAGATATGTTGGCCAGGATATTGTTCTTGAATTTTAAATCGACTTTATCCCCTGCAGTTATGTGCGCTTATTTTTAAATATTTATCTAAGCGTTTTAAAACAAGCAAACTTCAACCTCTCAGCCAGTATAGTTGCCGTCCTTTTCGGGCAAGTAGCAACGGATACGCCAGTGCTGCGCGGAAGCAGGACCAACGTTTCGGAGCGCCAGCCTCCACATGTGAGGCCAGCTGGTGGGTGTGACCGTGTTTAGGCTTGTCGACAACTAAACAACCGAATGCCCACACCCACGCCCACGCCCACGCCCACTCCCACTGCCTGTTTGAGTCTGTGTATGCACGCTTTTGATGCTGAAGCGGAAGCGTGCGGGTAGTTAACGGAAATGTAAAGCGCTTATTGTATCGGAATGAAACAATTCTATTGGGCGAATGTTCCTGCCTTGCGACTTGTTTCCTTTTTCGCAAAATTCGAATTCAAATTAAATGCAACATGTGTATAAGTGAAAGCGGTGTGTGGGGCTTGAAGCTTAAACTGAATGTAAACGGTGCGGCGGCTGGATAACCAAGCATACCACCGTTTACAAACATCTTAAGGCGCTTCAGCTCTACGTTGAGCGAAATATTGAATGTCTTTGCTTAGTCCAAAGTAATTTCACGGGCTTATTGTACGTCAGTTTAGAGTAAAAACACACCTATTTGTGTTCCTAGAGCGCCTGCAGTTGATCCTGTCTTTAACTTAAAGATTCCTCCGCCAAGATATGTTCGTTGTATTAAAACGCAGCTGTGAAATTACTACGAGCCGCAAAGCGCTTTCTCCTTTATCCTCTCTGCTCTTTCCTCTCCACGGGTGCGAATGTGACAACTGCTGTATGCCGGCCATCGGCCGTCGGCCAATCACAGCGCTTACCTGCGGCAAATGGTGGAGTGTGCGCCGCCACTCTTGCTTCGACCAATCACAGGCGGTTCCTTTGCTGCAATCACAACTTAGTGCTCCGGGGGACGCAAGCTGGCATGCACGAGGGTCGGACTAGTTGGTTTCTGGAACGGATCCGGGCAGGCAGGTCGTGACATTATTATTGCGACTGGCGATCCAAAGGTAAATGCAGTTTTGCCGCCGTGTCGGGAAGTGTACGCATCATTGTTCGAGTCAATTTTCGCGATTCCGGCAGTGCCGCGTAAATTCTATATCGACTGAAATTGCTATCGATACTGGCTATCGGCCCCAACCGGGAATGTTACATATTTCATGCGATAAAAATATGATAGTCATATGTGTGTAATCAAAAGTGTTGTCCGGAAATGAACAAGTGAACTTAAACAAAAGCGCCTGCTCAGTTTAATTTGTGTTCTTGCAATCGAGACTCAGTAGTCCCCATGGCGCCGTCGACAATAGATTTCTGATCACCGCAGGACGCGACTTCCACCGTCACCATCTGCACATATTCACATTTAAAGCTTGGTCCACCCTGCAAGGGTTCGCGCAGCGTGAACTCGGCAGAGAACTGCAAAATCTCCTGGATAAAGCTTGTACATATAAAGTCAAATTCGATCGCGATTAGCACTGTACCGATTTAGAAATTGAAATCGATATCGTCGATCACAGTTGCAACGGCGGAAGACGGTCCATTAGGAACGGATCCACATTCCTATACGCATCTATGTTTACGCTGCAACCAACTCCGACGGCCATAGGCTCCGTAGTGCCCCCCTGGTCGGCGGGAACGTTGATAGAGCGCCTACCGTCATTAGAGGACATGGCTCACAAGGGTAAGCGCGCAATCTGTGGGTCCCTTTAAATATATATAAGAAAATACCTTCCGCTGTGAAAACATATTTTTTTGTAACTAAGCCAAATGGACTTGCCCAAATGGAAACAGCATGGACAAAATCTTTGAGATCACTTAATCACCTCTTACAAGGTGCATATTGGTCTAAACAGACCGCTGCAGCGGTCACCATACATATTTGCACAGCCCTGCATGTCGTTTCAAGTAGGACATCTGTCGTTACTTGTGCGTGTATCGTTGGAGCTCCTCCCTTTGCCGGCGAGTTAGGGAACTGCCGAAGCTCAAGCAAAAAGCTCTTTTAAAATCATTTTTGGTCATAAAATTTAGTTTTTAGAAATCGTCACGTTTTTTATTCAAATTTTTTTTATATCAAACCATTTTGTTTTTAGATCAGTTTAAGATGTAAACAATCAAATGAGAGCAGGTACAAAAATGATATATTTTTAAAATTATTATATTTTAGACTCGATGCTTAAAGCAATAAAGCTGGCTCGATTTTCCTATACATTTTAGGATCGTTCCTATGGCAGCTAAATTGCATAGTGATTTCTGAAATTGGTAAAAATTACTTTATCTCGGAGTATAGATAGAAACAACGAAGTTATAATTTATTCGCCTTTTCCCAATTAGGCCGATCAGGCCACTCCGACTTATACATACTCATACATAGCTTTAAAAAGCTTAAAAACTGATGGGTTACTTTGCCCATAAGCGGACGGACTGACATAAGAGTCTAATAATTAGAGTCAAAAGTTTGCTATGCAATTATACTGCACATTTTCGTCCATATAAAGTATACATTTCCTCGACTGCGCGTCCGCCTGTCTGTTTGTCCATTTGTCTTACCGAAGTTTTGTTTCTTTCTTGTTTACTCTTGCAGAGGGTACTATAATTCGAGTCAGAAATTCTAAACGCGGAGTGCAGTGTCCGTCCGCTTGCTAACTTAGTTTTTAATATAGACCCCTGAAACTCGTGATTGTCTTTTATATGAGTTCGCAGATCGGAAATCTTAATCCCAAAGCTGTCATAGGAATGATCGGTTCAAATTTGATCTGGTCAATAATATGAGTTTTATAAAATCCTATAACTGCCATATTAATTACATACTAGCCCTTTGGTTTTAACCACTTAGAATGACTATCAGTTTATATATAATCGGGTAAAATTAGCTAAACTTGGTTGATTTCAAAGAAGTATGTGTATATACTGCTGGTTGTCTAATTCAGAGACACATTGTACAATTATTTTTCTTATTAGTATAATTCAAACAAAAAGTAAAGTTTACTAATAAAACATTGTTTCCATTTACGTGGAAACTTTTTCTCGGCCTATAAGACCGTATTATTCAAATAATATTTAGGAAGGCCAGAAATACTATATTCATGTGTAATAAGAGAGATGGGAAGAAAAGAAAAGTAAGAACACTAAAAATTCCTGTTCTATGAAATGAATAAATTAATAATAAATTATTTGTATTACATTACGTAAAGATTTAAATTTTACAGTAAATTCGTCCAAAAATTCGTCCAGTTAAAATTCTGAAATCGTTAAAAAGAACAACTTTTTAACAATGGTTACAATAAGCAAATATTCGTACCAAAAGCTTTTGTAAATTTACCTTAAAGTAAAGTTAACATGCTTATTAGTATTATTACTAAACTCAACCCAAAGTGTTTTGATGTGGGTGCGCTTGTTTTCCAACTATTTTGAAAAGGATGTACGAAAAGATGTAGCAAAGTAATTAGTTAGTAACAAATTTTGTGGTTAATTTAATCGCCAATACAGTACACAATTTAACAAAACAAGGACGAAAACTAAGTTCGGCCTGCCGAAGTCTTAATACCCTTGCAGACTTTGCCGAAATTACAAAAGTAACTTGATCTGCGTACTCATGTTTTAGGACAACTGTGAAAGTTTCAGATCGCTAGCTTTTAAACTGAGCTCGCAAACGGTATTGAAACAGACGGACAGTCGGACATGATCCTGATCAAGAATATATATACTTTATGGGATCGGAAACGTCTCCTTCACTGCGTAACAAACTTCTGTCCAGAATTATAATACCCTCTGCAAGGGTATAAAAACACACTATCATAACTATACGTTAAATTTTCCTCAAAATACTAGATTACTTGATACTAGATTTTGTCGTTTTATACGGTTCGAGTACTGGTATGTACATATATACATATAAAGATTTATTTTTTGGGCATAAATTATTATTTTCTTTTCATACTTATACCAATGATTTATTTTTTGAGTAAATATAGATTTAATCTGGCGTTTAGTAGCTTTTTACAATTCCAGTCATACGTTTTCAATTTTATAAAAGTAAGACAACTTATTATTAAGCTGTCATCAGATCCTTCATACATTTCCGGTTGGCAGCTAAATAGCAAAGCCTATGCCTATTTTGAAAGTTTCATGAAGAAAATTTTAAATCTTAGATACCCAAAGCTTGGAGAGCCGAAGAGATAGACGGACGTGGTTCTGTTGATTTACATATTTTAAAATGCTGATCAAGAACATATATAACTTTAAGTGCCTTAAACGTAAAACTATAATAGCCCCATTAAGGATATAAAGGCGGATATACTTCTGCGATTTATATTGAACTTACATTTTTTGAAAATCAAACATTTCAAAACACGATTTTAATACAAATGCATTACAATTATTACATTATTGTCCCAAACTCATTGACTTTTCTTAAATATACTTTTAATATTTATGCGGCAAGTAACTTTCTTTTTTTGTGGTTCTTATAGATCTATGTTACTAACAAGATACAAACATGAAAAACATAGCACAGTGACTCCTTGATACGAATTTTACCCCTATACTTTGCTCTTTTTTTATAGACAACGTGCTCGCAATGAGAAATTTACCCTGTTTGGGTACCGCTGGTGGTAGCGGACTAGGCGGTATTACCGGAAAGCCTTCCCCTACAATGGAAGGCGTGGAGAGCGGGACGGCGTCGCAGCCCCATTCGACATCGTCGTACTTTGCCACGACCTACTACCATTTAACCGATGATGAATGTACGTTTTAATAAGTAATGCCAAGCAATTCCCTTTCCACATCCGCCCGTGTCTAGATAGCCCCACGGTCTCCCTATCACACCAAATTTTAATACGTTTTCCCAATATATTTATATGTACTGCGAAGCAATTACTGCAAGCGTTAACTTTCTGCCGATTTCACACATTACATATTTTTAAATAGGATTGGCTTTACTTTAAGGTCATTTAATAAATTGTTTCGCTATGACTTATACATCCTGAGGTTGGTTTACTTATTAATGTTCAAGAATAGAAACAGAGAGATACATATTAAAAATAGGCTGTTGAAATGTAATTGAAATGTTATTTTGGAGTTGCTTCTGTGCTTTTAGCTCCGGCGCATCAGACTGATAACATTCAAAATGTTTTTATTATCGTGTATTAATCAGTCAGATCTCCATTTATATGCAATTTAGATAGGTTTTTTAAAAATGAAACAACGTTTATCTTTCCTGCATGTGGAAACATGCAACCAAAAAGACTGAGACACTCGAATATACAGGTTCATACTTTATTGAGGAGATAATGTGAATTGCTGATCTTAGTCACTCTGAAACGTAGTAGTACTCGAGCTAATGAAGTGAAAACGATTAGACGTGCCAGAACCAGATATGGTCCCACAAAAGATCTGATGCGAAGTTAAAAAAATAGAGCCATTGCGATAACCGTTTTCCTTAACTAAATATGTGCCATTAAAACTCGGTATTGGCGTGAAAACAGCTCAATGTCCGGGTAAACCCAAAGAATACAGCTCAATGCGATCGGCAGAGGTATTGTTCAGTGGCTGACTCGAAATCGCGCACATGCTGCCAATTACAGTAGCACAATGGGAAGAGCTGATCATCGGTGACAATTGGGATCGGCATGGACTTTCAAGACGGTGATGAGCCAAACAATATTTTACGAATTGCGGACTAGCTTATAGGCATCGGCATCGGCATCGGCATCCCTCAAATTCCATTTTCAATCACAAACTCATCCCCAGCCCGTCGAGCTGTTAAGTACTCTCCGCCAGGTCAGCTTATTGTTGTGCTCGTGAATCAATACAATAATTTTCCACCTTTAATGATCTTGAAGTGTGTGTTCGTTGTCGACGACCGTTTCGTGTCATGTCGTTACAAATGAAAACAATTATTGGCACTGAAAGCCGAAGTCGAGTAAATACAAATACACACAATGCACTCTGAAATGCCAAATGAGCCTCTTTAGCGGCTGCAGGGGACTAGCATTGTACCCAGTACCCAGTACCCAGTATCCAGTACCCACCCCGTCGGTCCTGTCCATTTTTGCAGACAAGGGAAAGACTGTCCTGCCCCTGAAGGGACCAGTCCCCTAGAGGGTCCAGCTTCAGGACCCGAACCCTGTTGCTAAGCCATTGTTTTCCTCGCCGACAGATTTGTGTTGCAATTACATTATTAATCCCACTAGCAAGATGTTTTGGGAAATTGTATGCCCGTGCCCTGTAACATTGGCAAATCAAATTTTCGGCCAGCAATCCCATTTGGCAGTCCCTACATTGGTATTACAATAAAAATATTATACTTTCGTCTTGCGGGATCTAAATACCTTGTAGAGACCTGGGCACAGGTTGTCGGTTCCGACTTTTTTTTTGAGTCATGTTATCGAGTTGATGTCGACGAGTTGCCCCTGCATACAAATGTAGTGTGGCGCTTAACTGCAATTTATTAATCTTAAGGCGCTCTAAAGAGACATCTCAATTTAATTGAAGATCAAAACAAAAACGAACTCGGCTCGGAAATTTATCATCAGACGCATTCCGATCCGATTCTGAAAACAGAAAAGTCACTCGGATTAGCCCTTTGTCAGAAGCTGACTTTCATATGCATGTATCTAGGTATTGCTGCCGCCTCGATGATTTCTTTACCAATAAAGCAGTAAATTGATACGCAGATTTTGGGATTTTATTTCAATAAGTCCCAATACTCGGAAATTTATATAAAACCCTTCCATTCTTATGCTTGACCTGAACACCAAGTATGCCCTTTTTTAGCCTTTTGGTTTTTTTCCTTTTGCGCTCTCCTTCGTACTTCAGATAAATACACTTAAAAATGTTTTTATTTCATTTTAAATCGCAATCGCAAAAATAGTGTAATAATATTCGATACACTTTTTTATGTTAGATATTTTTTAAAAAACCTGTGATTTTAAAAATGTAAAAATCATAGAAAATGTAAATTGCAAATTGCAAGTTTATAAGACCGAACAAATAACAAATTAAGTTTAAAATATGTTATTCAAGTATTGAAATATGTATGAGATGGCTGTATTTTTTAGTATTTGCATCGCTTTGTGTATTAATACTATGTTGTGCAGACTAAACAGGGACCAATCTGGCCCTCGTATACAAATTGAGATGCTAAGTCCCGCCTTAAAGGCACAGAAAAAGTTATCAAATTGGTTTTATCCCCCTCAACATTTCCATCTCGAATTTTGGGTCGACGAATGTATTTTGACGTCTTTAAAAGCGTGACAAACCGAATTATTCGCCTCATTGCCACAAGCTTATTCTTATGTGAATGTATGGAAGTGTACATCCGAGTGCGCATCGGCGGGCAGTTACAGTCGAGCACTGACGAGCCCGATTAGGTTGTGGCAATAAAATCGACCCTGAGAACTATTAAATTAGAAACAGTACACATATATTACATATCTTCATTGTGTTTTGCAGGTCACAGTGGAGTAAATCAGTTGGGCGGCGTTTTCGTTGGTGGGAGACCCTTGCCAGATTCAACACGACAGAAAATTGTCGAACTGGCCCATTCTGGAGCACGACCGTGTGATATTTCTCGGATTCTACAAGTATCCAATGGATGCGTGAGCAAAATTCTCGGCAGGTAGGATCCCTCTTTAATTTTTGAACTCACCAAATTTGCCGATAATAACCTCAAGGTTAGCTTGCAGCATTATCTGTTTTTTTTCTGGATCTTCCAGCACATATATTCCAGCACATACACGCATAAAAACTCTCAAAAACGGAACAAATTGAGTCATATATGAATAAATAAAAATAATATATTTGGTGCTTAAAATATTAATTCATATTTCAAAACTTTTGATTTTGCTCAGCTTTTAAAGACTTTTCAAACCCAAGCTAAAACAATGTCTAATAGCGTTGCCTTATTGGAAATCTGTGAAAATACTTTAATAAGTCCAGTTCAATTCGATAATTTGTTTTTTATATGCAAATAAATTTTGTCTTGCCGCTGCATTTGATGGCTAATAGGGTCTGATGGTTGATATCTGGATCCACTAACTATAGTCCGGCTACTACACTAATATTTAGCTTTAGATTTTACAAGAAAGAGAAGCAAACTTCGGCAATCCGAAGTTTTTATACCCTTGAAGTTATTACAAAATGATTTCGATTTTTATGCCTATATTGCGCTGCAGTTTGCCATAGTTTCTATGGCAGCTATAGAGCAATGAATATAAAAACATATTACCTGTATATATTTATAAATATATATATTTTATATATATATATAAAAGGTAGGCTATAAAAATAAAAATAAAACAAGAAGGGAAAGCTAACTTCGGGTGGAGCCGAAGTTGATATACCCTTGCAGAATATTCTGTAAATTATATTCTCCAAAATTATTCATATGTACATTATTAATACTCATAAAAAGTCACAACTTCCTAACTTTAAAAGTACCAAAGTTATGGCATTTCCGATCGTTCAGTTATATGGCAGCTACATATATGATATAGTCGCCCGATCCGGCTCGTTCCGACTTATATACTTCCCATAGAAACAATCGGAAAAAACAATTCAAAAAAATTAAAACTTTGCTGTTTTGAATTATTTTTTTTGGGATTTGGTAATATTTAAATATAAAGGAATTACGGTTTTAATTAAATTAAAAACGAACAACAATATCATATAGCTGCCATAGAACGATGACAAAATGCAGCGCAAAATCGAAATAGCTCCATTGTTTTTAGTAATATAGGCGTATAAATCGAAATGTAGTCGTTTTGTAATAACTGCAAGGGTATAAAAACTTCGGCTTGCCGAAGATTGCTTCCTTTCTTGTTCATTTTCATTGTCCAGATAGCTGTTAAATACTCTAACTCCGGAGGATAAACGGATGTGGTTTTTGCGGCCAGTCCTACGTGCGCTGATTTAAGCGAAACCTGCGACATTATTTTTAAGGGATTGTTGTCCAATAATATCGAATATTGGTCACAACCTTATAGGAATACAACAAAAAAAACTATTTTTCTGTTTTCCCATCAAAATGAATTAATTAAATAAGTTAAGTTTCTACCAATTGCTGACAAGAAAATTTTGTTTGTTTTGAAAATACGTTTTCACAAATTAAGCCTTTTTAGTGTTGTTAAAAGGTTTTAAAGATACATTTAAGTTAAAGAATCAAAAGCTGAATTTTAAAACTTAGGGCCCACCAAATATTACTAAAAGTTACCAACTTATTATAATCCAATACATACTTCTGAATACAATCAATCAAATTGCAGGGCAACGAGCAACACTTAATAAACACTTGATTATTATATTAATATAAATATGGTTTACTTTACTCTAATCGGTGCATTTATACTTTTAATGCTCAGTTATTAATCTTTTTTCAAATGTCTCCTGTTCCATGTTACTTTAACTAACTATTACTCGTAGCTTAATAACAACAACGACTTTTTTCTAGGTACTATGAAACTGGAAGTATAAGACCTCGTGCTATTGGTGGATCCAAGCCACGTGTGGCCACAGCTGAAGTGGTTAGCAAAATTTCACAATATAAACGCGAGTGCCCGAGCATATTTGCATGGGAAATCCGAGACAGATTACTTCAGGAGAACGTTTGTACCAACGATAATATTCCAAGTGTAAGTGACTCGAACTCTATTAAAGCATGCATGCGATTACTTTCATTTGTTTTCGGGGCTCAAACAAATATCCAATGCAATCGCCCAAAAAACTTTACTTTTCCGACTAAAAGTGTTCGGCAAATCTGAACCAAAACGATTCGTTTGTAAAATTCGCCGCAGCCATTTTCTTTTCCCTAGCATTAACATTTTCTTTCGTTCTTTTTTATATTATTTATTAAGTATGCCAAAAAAGCAAGCCGAATGAATTGTGACAGCGATGCTCATGCCGATGGCCGCCTCCATGGCCGATGTCGTTGTCCTCCTTGCCTGCCTTGTCCTTTTCCCATTGACAGTTGTGTGGAAAATGTGCTCGTTCAGATGGAAGGGAAAATCTTTTATGCACATTAAACGACTAAAAGGGAAATCAGTGCTAGAAAAATGTATGAAAAAATACAATATTAAATAAATACGGCCCGCCGCCACCACAAACCGTTAAGCGTTGAAATTCACGCGCCAGTGCGAGGGGGAACTGCTGAATCACGTTTACATCTGGAATCGGAATCGGATTCGGGTCGTTCTCGAATTAGGGTGAGAATCGGAATCGACCATTTCGGGCTCAGGTCCACATGAGGACAAGGTATGGTGCGGGAACTGTTTGTGCATCGACTATTCTTAGGTCTTGACTAAGACGATTTTGTTGATAAGTGACAACTACTTAGTGCTCGATTAGCACCTGCACTTGCTGTCCCGAAAAACGCGAAAGTATTGCCATGAAGGGAACGACGTCAGCAGGCGCTAGTTAGGCAGAAGACGGAGCTCATTTTAAAAAAATCAGTTTCAACGTTGCTCGCGTACCCCCTGGTAAAGGACATTCTGCCTAATTTTTCCACTCAACTGCACTTTTCCCTGTTGTTTTTCCACGTTCGCTCGCTTGCTCGCTCGCTCATTTATATGTTTGCCCGATTATGCTCCTTTTTCCATTTCTTTTTCTTTTTATTTTCCTTTCCTTTGAATTTGTTTGAAAAGCGTTGTCAAGCGCAGGCACGGCATTAATACAATAAGAAACTGAATAAATTGCAATCCAAAGCAAACAAAAGTGCCATGTTTGCGACTGGAACCTGAAATTGCTAACTTTACTGATTTTTAAGTTCAGGCTTTTTCGCAAGTGCCGATCTGAGATTTCTCGCAAAAGTCAACATAGCCCACTATGGCCAAGAATTACTCGTACAGAAGATCTGACCAAATACAACCCCACGTTCCAGGTGTCATCCATAAACCGAGTGCTGCGAAACCTGGCGGCCCAAAAGGAGCAGCAGAGCTCGGGAACGAGTGGCTCTGCTGCGGGCACCGGCGCGGGCAACCCGCCCAGCGCCAAGGGCAACAGCAGTGGCAGCATCGGCAGCGGTTCCAACGGAACGAGGGCCGCCCACACACTGAGCTCCTCCACCGACCTTATGCAGACTGCCACGCCCCTGAACTCCTCGGAGAGCGGCGGGGCGAGCAACTCCGGCGAGGGCAGTGAGCAGGAGTCGATCTACGAGAGGCTCCGGCTCCTCAACACACAGCACGCCGCCGGACCGATGGACCAAGCCACAGCAGCCCCGCTGGTGGGCCAGGCACCCAGCCACTTTGGGGCCCACTCCGGCCACCCACTCAACCAGCTGGTGCACGGCAACCAGCAGGTGCTCCAGCAGCAGCAGCAGCAGAGCTGGCCGCCGCGCCACTACGCGTCCGGAGCCTGGTACTCCACCTCACTGGGGGGCAGTGAAATGCCCATCTCGTCGGCTTCCAGCATCGCCTCGGTGGCGTATGCCGCAGGTCCTCCGCTCGCGCAGCCTTTGAGTCCGCCGGACGACATCGCCGGCCTGGGCAGTGGCAACCACCTGAGAAATTGCCCGGGGACCACGGAGGACATTCATTTAAAAAAAGGTAAGTTTTGGCGACTATACTACCGATATTTGAAAACCGAAATCTTCGTGTTCACCAACAAGTTACTTCATAGTCAAAATTTATTTATTAATTATTGCCCCTAAAAGCTATGCAGGCAAGTAGCTGGAATCTTTCCATATTTTAAGATCGATATGTTTTCGATTTCAAATAGAAAGTATTTTTGATTTCTAAGTTAAAAAATAAAAAAGATCGTGATTAGTTTAACTATGTTTTTTATTTTTAGTCTTAGTCTTGATTGTTATTTCAATTTTATTTAAAATTTATAGTTTACTAAAGTTTAGTTTTATAAAATAAGAAGTTCCTCGACAAATCCAATTTAAACAAGAAAGGAAAGCTAACTTCGGACGGAGCCGAAGTTGATATACCCTTGCAGAATATTCTGTAAATTATATTCTTCAAAATTATTCATATGATGTATTCTTAATACTCATAAAAAGTCCCAACTTCCTAACTTTAACAAGAGAGAACGCTATAGTCGGGTGCCCCGACTATCAGATACCCGTTACTCAGGTAAAGGGAGTGCGAGGGAGATGGAGATAGAAACTTTGATCACGCATAACTTTTTAACGAATGGTCCGATTTGAAAAATTTCTTCAACATTTCGATAGGTATTGATAAAAAAAAAACTGCATTTTTACTTTTCCGAAATATTTAAATTTTTAAAATCGTATATAAGCGATTGTGGGCGTTAAAGGGGGCGTGGCATCTTTTTGAAACAAACTTGCGCTGCGTAGGAACTCCTAGAATCTGCATGCAAAATGCCAATCTTCTAGCTTTTATAGTTTCCGAGATCTCAGCGTTCATACGGACAGACAGACGGACAGACAGACGGACAGACGGACATGGCTATATCGACTCGGCTAGTAACCCTGATCAAGAATATATATACTTTATAGGGTCGGAAACGCTTCCTTCTAGCTGGTACATACTTTTGCACGAATACAATATACCCTTTTACTCTACGAGTAACGGGTATAAAAACACCAAAGTTATGGCATTTCCAATCGTTCAATTATATGGAAGCTATAGGATATAGTCGGCCGATCCTTATGAAATTTGGTAGGTCGGATTGATTGGCCAAAAATAAAACCCATAGAAAATCCCAACTTCCTAACTTTAAAAACACCAACGTTATGGCTTTTCCGATCGTTCAGTTATATGGCAGCTATATGATATAGTCGCCCGATCCGGCTTGTTCCGACTTATATACTACCTGCAATAGAAAGACAACTTTTGGGAAAGTTTCAAGTAGTTAGGTTTATAACTAAGGGAGACACGAACGGACAGACGAACATGGCTAGATCGTCTCTCCTGGTGATGCTGATCAAGAATATATGTACTTTGTAGGGTCGGAAAAGTCTCCTTCGCTGCGTTGCAAACTTTTGACTAAAATTATACTACCCTCTGCAAGGGTATAATAAATATGGACAAACCTTCGAATATCTGAATGCCATAGCATCTTAAGCTCCGACTGCAAGCATGTACAATGTACAATCCGAGCGCAGCCCACCACATTTTATTTTACTCTATGTACGCACGAGCGAACTTGGCATTTGCAAATTTTCGTTTGCTGATATGCCGTTTTATTTTCTTATTTATCAGTTATAAAAGTCTACAGCTCGAACAGAAGGTTGACGTGTCGTGCGTAAATGCGGCAAGCACGTGACCAACTTGTAATGCACTTGGCTCTGATTGTCTCAAACATCCCAAGTCTTTCGAATTTTTACAATTATTTTTATTGTGAACGTTCTCCAGCCTCGGTTCCACATTAAAGCTTTAATAAGATGGTTGCCCCGGACAATCATTAGTCCTTCTAAAGCCAATCTTAAACCAATCGCGCTTACACTGCGCGAATAAACTGGGAAGGCGATCAGTATGACAGATACATACATACAAGCTATTGATTTTACTATCTACATTCTTGACAGGAGGTGCACTTCGTTCCTGGCATGATGATTTGGCGGTTTGGATTTCCGAGAGCTTATTGGCGCTGAGGTGTCGGATTCGATTTTATACACTTAAGAAGAGTTTCTTAATATTAATTGTATTCTATTTATTGCTATAATTTGGTCAGCCTAATATAGATTTCAGTTTTACTTTAAAAACAAGAAAAAGGAAACAAATATTCTATATTTCGATAAATCATTTGATCGTTTCTATGGCAGCTGTAACAAGAAAGAAAGCAAACTTCGGCGAGCCGAAGATTAGAAAAACAATGAAGCTATGTCGAACTAAATGCGTAATTCTAATATAGTATACAATTACGATATCTCAAAGGAATATTTTGATAAATAGTAAAACGGCAAAATAATTTTTTTTTTTTTTTAATTTCTATGGGAGCTATATAATATAGACGAACATGGCTAGGTCCACTCTCATGGTGATGCTGATCAAGTATATATACACTGTATAGGGTCGGAAATGTATCATTCACTGCGTTGCAAACTTTTGACTCAAATTATAATACCCCCAAGGGTTTAAAAATAACTATATCTCGGAGCATGTTGGTATATGTTAAGAAACAAAGAAGTTAACATTTTATTTCCCTTTACGCGATTGTTCCAATGGCAACTATATGATATAGGATGATATAGTATCATATTTTTATAAAACTAAAACCGTATTTCTGAAATTGATAAAATAAAATCCGAGTATCAGAGTAAATTCTGGTTAAGAAATAACCATGTTACTATACTATTTATTTTCCTCCTATATATGATATAGTAGGCCGATCCGACTTATGTACCACCTGCAACTGAAAGAAGACTTTTTACAAAGTTTCATCCAAATAGCTTTAAAACTGAGGGACTATTTTGCGTAGTAATATATAATAAATGTATATACATTATAGGGTGCCATTATAGGGTAACATCTGCAGGGGACAAAACTGTTTAACATAATTTGATAAAACAAAATATATTTTTCCTTTTTGGTTCCTTTAAAGCTTAATTAATATGTACAAGAAAGTTGTTTGCTGTCATTAAAACTATTTAAATTTTCAAAACATCGTTGTTTGTAATACATATCGTCTTTAGTGTCTTCGAAAAATTAATTGATTTTGGTAAATTCTGACTTTCTATGAATTTTACTACCTTTTATAGTCTCTCAGATTTAGTACTGGAGTAATATTTAATTAAGAAAAATTGATTTGTATACCCTTGCAGAGGATATTATAATTTCAGGCAAAAGTTGATAACGCAGTGAAGGAGACATTTCCGACTCTATTAAGTATATATATTCTTGCAGCATCAACATCAGCAGAAGAGTCGACTTAGCCATGTCCGTCTGTCCATTTCTTTGCAAACTAGTCCCTCAGTTTTAAAGCTATCTGCTTAAAACTTTCCCAAAAGTTGTCTTTCTATTGCAGGTAGTATATAAGTCGGAACGAGCCGGATCGTATATAATATATCTCCCATAGGAACAATCGAAAAAAAAATTGTTTAAAAGTATAACTTTTTGTTTTTAATTTTTTTTTTGTAATTTGGGATTTGGTAATGTTTAAATACTAGTACGACTTTAATTATGTTAAACTACATCTATATTATATAGCTCCCCTTGCAAATTCAAAAAATTAAAAAAAAAAAAATTAAAAAGAATTCATTTTGCTGTTTTTCTATTAATAAAAATATTCTCTTGAGATATAGTAATTATTTACTATATCAGAATTAGGCTTTTAGTTTTGTCGAAATCGGACAACAATATCAAATAGCTGCCAAAGAAACGATGTCAAAATGCATCGCAAAATGTACTCGTTTTGTAATAACTGATTTTGTATATAAACTTCGGCCTGCCGAAGTTTGCTTCCTTTCTTGTTCGATCTATTTTAATATTGTTTTGTACCTATTAAGTTAATTGGGGTTATATAAATATTAAAATTATTAAAATGCTTCTCTTTTGTAAAAAATATTTAAATGCAAATCTCATTTCAAAGTCGATTTCGTTAAATAAGAAAAAAGAAGCCCCAGGCGAGTTCACCGACCTTAAACTAATTAGATCTTGCTTTTTGAATCTTTTATTTATAATATAATTGGCTTCAAATATTTTGTTTCGTATCAGTGCCACTTATGATATTACTTCTGTTTACTTTCATCTATTTTGCCAGTAATGGCTCACAAAATGGAGGTTCCATGAGTGTCGTCGCTGTGGTATTTATTTGGCTGAATAAATCAGGCGGACTTTCTATAGAAGAAGAACATGTGTGTCAGAACTGTCAGTGCTATAGCGACTCTGCCTCCACCTCCGCCTCCACCTCCACCCAACATTCCCCTTTCTAAGCAAGTATAGCTGTGGGGCAACCACTGCCGTTACCACTGCCGTGGTTGACAGGTTTACCCTTAACCGTGTAGTTTGCTTTAATGCGATTTACAGACTCATTTTACAGGCGATGACACTTCATTAAACGACAAACCGTGAGGGTGGCTGTGGTTAGAGATGGGTTCATGGTCAGGATTTGGATGCGTAGGGTTGGGGTGGGATTGGATGCGATGCGATGGCAAAGATGGGGGGTGCATAAATAGATTACAAAATACATATTTATAAAATTGTGATTCAAATCCTCCTTTTGGAGTTGTGGCCTTATCAAAATGAGTACTCAACGCACTTGAATGCAAAAGTGTCGCACCACCGTCCTTAAACACAGGCTCGAACTAGAACTCATCCTCCCAACTCACCCATTCCCAGTTTCCAGACACCGTCGCAGATCTGCTGGCTAGCAGCTCATGTCTTTTCGTTTTTGTTTCCTGGCATCTGACGCCGTCTGTCACTGTAACGCTGTTGCCGCTGTTGCCGCTGTCAGAACATGCAGCTCGCCAGCCTGTGACATGTGCTTTGAGGAGACGCAGGACAGGGTCTATCCCGCGGCTTGTCTCTGGGCTATCAGCGTCTATGTGCCTCGTCACATTCACTAACATTCAACGTCAATTACACACGTCTGTATACTGCCTATGTGTACTAGAACACACCTTAGCCAGAGCTGACCGTGGCTGTCACACAATGATTAGCGTTCTCCTTTGATGTGGCCGCTAGTGCGGATCTAACAGCTGCAAGCTAACCCTGCCTACGAAAATCCATTCCTAACTAAACCAATGTTATAAAACATACAGAATCTCGAATTTCCATCGCCCTTATAACTTAAGGTCCTGTAAAAAACCAAAAACATATATAACATGAAGGGAAGCTAGTTCAGGCAAGCCTAACTTTATATGCCTTGGAGTTAAAAGAAACAAGAAAGCTAGCAAACTTCGGCAAGCCGAAGTTTATATACCCTTGCAGTTATTACAAAACGACTACATTTCGATTTCTATGCCCATATTACTAAAAACAATAAAGCTATGTTGATTTTGCGCTATATTTTGCCGATATGTCCGATTGTCCGATTTTGAGAAAACTAAAAGCGTTATTGTGATATTCTAAATTTATATTTATAATAATAAACTATATACCAAAGGAATATTGTGTAAATAGAAAAACAACAAAATAATAATTTTTTATTATATATATTTTTAATTTTTTGATTTTCCAACGGGAATTTAATTTAAATAAAATTGTAATTCCATAGTATTTAAATATTACCAAATCCCAGAGAACAAAAAAAAATTAAATTAAATTTTGTTTTCTGTATTTATTGCTAACATTTGGTCAGCTTCATATTGATTAATGTTTTACTTAATGGCAGCTATCGAATATAGTCGGCCGATCCTTATGAAATTTGGTAGTGTCCCTCAGTTTTAAAGCTATCTGCTTGAAATTCTCCCAAAAGTTGTCTTTTGTCTAGGTAGTATATAAGTCGGAACGAGTCGGATCGGGCGACTATATCATATAGCCCCCATAGGAACAATCGGGAAAAAAAATTCAAAACGAGAAAGGAAAGCTAACTTCGGGCGGAGCCGAAGTTGATATACCCTTGCAGAATACTCTGTAAATTATATTCTTCAAAATTATTCATAAGATGCATTCTTAATACTCATAAAAAATCCCAACTTCCTAACTTTAAAAACACCAAAGTTATGGCATTTTCAATCGTTCAGTTATATGGCAGCTATAGGATATAGTCGGCCGATCCTTATGAAATTTGGTAGGTCGGACTGAAATAAAGCCCATAGAAAATCCCAACTTCCTAACTTTAAAAATACCAAAGTTATGGCATTTCCGATCGTTCAGTTATATGGCAGCTTTAAGATATAGTCGGCCGATTCTCATGAAATTCGGTAAGTCGGATTGATTGGCCAAAAATAAAACCTATAGAAAATCTCAACTTCCTAACTTTACAAACACCAAAGTTATGGCATTTCCGATCGTTCAGTTATATGGCAGCTATAAGATATAGTCGTCCGATCCCGGCCGTTCCGACTTATATACTGCGTGCAAAGGAAAGAAGGGTGTGTGCAAAGTTTCAATTCGATATCTTTAAAACTGAGTGACTAGTTCGCGTAGAAACAGACAGACGGACAGACAGACGGACAGACAGACGGAGAGACAGACGGACAGACGGACAGACGGACATGGCTATATCAACTCAGGAGGTGATCCTGATCAAGAATATATATACTTTATAGGGTCGGAGATGTCTCCTTCACTGCGTTGCACACTTTTGACCAAAATTATAATACCCTCTGCAAGGGTATAAAAATTATAACTTTGTGTTTTTAATTTTTGTGCGATTTGGTAATATTTAAATATTATGGACCACAACATCATATAGCTGCCATAAAAACGATTGCAAATGCAGCGCAAAATCGATATGTCTTCATTGTTTTTAGGCATAGAAATCGAAATGTTTGTAATAACTGCAAGGGTATATAAACTTCGGCTTGCCGAAGTTTGCTTCATTTCTTGTTTAAATCATAACAAATAATTTTAAACTGTTTTTGCTATTCTCTTCGGCAGAACTCGATGGCCATCAGTCCGATGAAACGGGCTCCGGTGAAGGTGAAAATTCCAATGGTGGCACTTCCAATTTGGGTAACAATGAGGATGATCAAGCTCGGTTGATACTTAAAAGAAAGCTGCAGCGTAATCGAACATCTTTCACAAACGATCAGATAGATAGCTTAGAAAAAGGTAAGAACATTTTGACTTATTTTAAAAAGCCTCCACAAAAAAAAAACAAACAGTCATAACAAATGAATACAAAAAGCTTATAAATACTATTACTAAATGAAGCAAATCATTACAAAACCACATAACTTTTTGTTATCCCACTGTTACTAAACAATCATAAACGAGAAATTTCGCCGTGTTTTGGCAGAAGTAATTTTTACAGGAATTATCTTTTTTCTAGTATCAGATTTAACAAGAAAGGAAAGCTAACTTCGGGCGGAGCCGAAGTTGATATACCCTTGCAGAATACTCTGTAAATTATATTCTCCAAAATTATTCATATGATACATTCTTAATACTCATAAAATTCCAACTTCCTAACTTTAAAAACACTAAAGTTATGGCATTTCCAATCGTTCAGTTATATAGCAGTTATAGGATATAGTTGGCCGATCCTTATGAAGTTTGGTAGGTCGGATTGATTGCCCAAAAATAAAACCCATAGAAAATCCCAACTTCCTAACTTAACAAACACCAAAGTTATGGCATTTCCAATCGTTCAGTTATATGGCAGCTAAAGGATACAGTCGGCCGATCCTTATGAAATTTGATAGGTCAGATTGATTGGCTAAAAATAAAACCCATAGAAAATCTCAACTTCCTAACTTAACAAACACAAAAGTTATGACATTTCCGATCAACCATTTATATGGCGGCTATAGGATATAGTCGACCGATCCTTATGAAATTTGGTAGGTCAGACTGATTGGCCAAAAATAAAACCCATAGAAAATCCCAACTTCCTAACTTAAAAAACACCAAAGTTATGCCATTTCCCATCGTTCAGTTATATGGCAGCTATATGATATAGTGGCCCGATCCGGCTCGTTCCGACTTATATACTAACTGCAATAGAAAGACAACTTTTGGGAAAGTTTCAAGCAGATAGCTTTAAAACTGAGGGACTAGTTTGCGTAGAAACGGACGGACGGACGGACAGACGGACGGACAGACGAACATGGCTAGATCGACTCTCCTGGTGATGCTGATCAAGAATATACTTTATAGGGTCGGAAATGTCTCCTTCACTGCGTTGCAAACTTTTGACTGAAATTATAATACCCTCTGCAAGGGTATAAAAATAGTAATATAATATATTTATATAAAACTAAACTACATGTTTCCTATATCTGCAAGGGCAAGTAAAAGCATTTTTAAAGATAGCTGCCTTTTTATACCCTTGCAGAGGGTATTATAATTTTGGTCAAAAGTGTGCAATGCAGTGAAGGAGACATCTCCGACCCTATAAAGTATATATATGCTTGATCAGGATCACCTCCTGAGTTGATATAGCCATGTCATTACTGACATTAATTTTTCCAAGTCTTATTTATTTACGTATATCTTGATTAGGGTAAAAGCGCTTGCCGATCGGACGTCTATATCTTATAGCTTCCGTAGGAAAAATTGTTAAAGGCTGCGAAAGTATCCCTTTTTTTCTATTTTTATATGACATTTTTACAGTATAAAAGCAATTGACATAAAACGATGCAAATCTAGTTTATTTATGTATACCTTTTTCTTTTCGCTACTTTTTCAGGTTTAGCAATTTCGGCAAGGTCCGCAGGGGTATTAAAATTTCGGCTTGCCGAAGTTAGCTTCCTTCCTCGTTAAATATACTATATTTACTTCAACTCTTAAAATAATTTTTTTTAGAGTTTGAACGAACTCACTATCCAGATGTTTTTGCGCGCGAACGCTTGGCTGGAAAGATTGGTTTACCGGAGGCTAGGATCCAGGTTTGGTTCTCGAACCGGCGGGCAAAATGGCGCCGTGAGGAAAAACTTCGAAACCAGCGAAGAACACCAAACTCCACTGGAGCTAGTGGAACCTCGTCCTCGACGTCAGCAACTGCTTCCTTGACAGATAGTCCCAACAGCCTGAGTGCTTGTTCCTCTTTGCTGTCCGGATCGACTGCCGGTCCCTCTGTCAGTAAGTACTAACTTATTTGCGCACAATTTCGGAAAAGGACCCTATAACAAGAAAATAAAAAACCATTAAAAAGATAAATTAGCACAACAAGAATGTGCGCAACATTAAAGTTCTTCGAGTAAGAGATACTCGCCCCTCAATGTCTCATAAACGAAAATGTCAGCACACTGGTGTAATGTTATCCAAACCTTTTAATGCGAATATACTTTCAAACAATCTTGGAGATTTCAACGTTCCTACCACCAGAAATGGTCCTGTAGAGACATTTTTAAAACGCTATCGGTAACACGAAAATATATAAAAAAGCGTAATTCTTTGCAATCGGACGATCACAGCATAGATTTTCTTTTTTGCGTGTATATTTAATTGACGCCTTTGTCACACTCTAAGTACTCTTCGTCACTACGTGGACGACCGAACATAGTGATAGGTTGCAAATAAGATTGTACAATGATTCCAGAGAAATGGTTTTAAAACGTGAGCGACCACCAACTGCACCTTAAAATTGAAACAAACCAGAAATTAAAACAAGAAAAGAAAGCTAACTTCGGGCGGAGCCGAAGTTGATATACCCTTGCAGAATACTCTGTAAATTATATTCTCCAAAATTATTCATATGATGCATTCTTAATACTCATCCAAATCCCAACTTCCTAACTTTAAAAACACCAAAGTTATGGCATTTCCAATCGTTCAGTTATATGGCAGCTATAGGATATAGTCGGCCGATCCTTATGAAGTTTAGTAGGTCGGATTGATTGGCCAAAAATAAAACCCATAGAAAATCCCAACTTCCTAACTTAACAAACACCAAAGTTATGGCATTTCCAATCGTTCAGTTATATGGAAGCTATATGATATAGTCGACCGATCCTTATGAAATTTGATAGGTCGGACTGATTGGCTAAAAATAAAACCCATAGAAAATCCCAACTTCCTAACTTTACAAACACCAAAGTTATGGCATTTCCGATCAATCAGTTATATGGCAGCTATAGGATATAGTCGGCCGATCCCGGCCGTTCCGACATATATACTGCGTGCAAAGGAAAGAAGGGTGTGTGCAAAGTTTCAATTCGATATCTTTAAAACTGAGAGACTAGTTCGCGTAGAAACAGACAGACGGACAGACAGACGGACAGACGGACAGACGGACATGGCTATATCAACTCAGGAGGTGATCCTGATCAAGAATATATATACTTTATAGGGTCGGAGATGTCTCCTTCACTGCGTTGCACACTTTTGACCAAAATTATAATACCCTCTGCAAGGGTATAAAAAGGTTTAAACTATGACAATAAGACCAGGCAGTCCGTCTCTCTGTCTGGCCGACTTCTCTTAAGGGGTGTATAGTTAATTCGTTGTAAAATCGGTCATTAAACATTTTTATTGGCGAAACGGATAGTCTCAGCTCAATTTTGTTTTTTGCATGTGATAGGGCAAAATTTAAACAACATGTGTGAATTTTTTCATCCAAAAATATTAAAAATATTGAGTGAGATACAGGCAACCTCTGGCAGCGCCTCGAAGAAAACACGTTTTGCGGTGTACACGATAACTGGTCAAAGAATCATCTGACTTGAAAAAATCAAATTGCATTAGTTAAAGGAAAAGATTTCTCAGGTAACGCTGTCGAGTTTATATTTTTTTTTCGATTTTTTAAGGCACTTGAAAGTCAAGAACCCCGATTTTCGCCCAAAAAGTCGAGTTATTTGTTGCTCTAAAAATAATACATAAAAAAAAACAAAAAAAAACTCGAACTCGAGCGTTACCTGAGGAATCTGATAGAGAAATACTGTGCAAAATCTCAAAACGATCCGTTCGATAGATTTTGCCGAATCGTGTACACCGACTTTGAAATGGCCACTTTTCAGAAGAGCGTTTTAAAGTTTGGGACACCCAAAAATTCAATATAAAACGCGCTTACTTACCTACGTTCAACCGCCCATAAGTTGGGAAGTTTTACTCCGATCGATCTAAAATTTTAACACAATAAATCTGAAAAAAAATGGAAAAAAAAAATTTTAATACTATAGCCACCCTTAAACTTATGCAAAGTTTTAGCCAAATATAATTGCTTATGACTGGATTTGGAAAAATAATTTTTTTATTGGCTTCCATTTTAAAGCTAAGTATATTTTAAATAAGCAACAATTATTAATTATAATTAAATAAACAAACCCTTTTCGATGTTTGTTACCTTTTTAGATACCATTAATAGCCTATCCTCGCCAAACACATTGTCCACCAGTACTAGTGCTCCTGCGGTTGGTGCTGGAATAGAGAGCACCGGCAGCCCAACGCCAGCCCTGCATGTTCGATCCGGGTGCGTCTCTGACATAGCCGCTGGACGGAACGGTGAGGACTGCAGAAGAGCCTGCTCACCTTGTCCACTGGGGATTGCCGGTCACCAAAGCACGCATCACCACCAGAGCAATGGACATACCCATGCCCACGCACATGCACTTGTTCCTGCTATTTCGCCACGCCTTAACTTCAATAGTGGTGGCTTCGGTGCGATGTACTCGAACATGCACCACACGGCCTTATCGATGAGCGATACTTATGGGTAAGCATTCTAAATGTATATTTTAACGGACAATCGAAATTACATGTAGATAGAGCAATTACAAAAGAAAAAAAAATGAATTCTTAAAAAGTATTCGTAGTGTTTTGAAATCACAGCCAATTTAAGCAACCCTGTTTTTGCGTTTTTAATTGTCTGGCAGTCATACACATAATTTTTGACAGCGTGCACTGCTCAAGTACGACAAATATACGTCATCTAAAGGATAGTCAGTTCAAAGGATGGATCTAGGCAATTAAAGTTGATTTATGGGTATGGATACAATATGTATACAATATGCTATGTGTTCGTGTTTTTAGGAGTTACTGATTTGATATTAATTATATTTCAACTATTACTAAGGTTTCAATAAGTCCATAAATCATTTTTATACCCTTGCAGAGGGAATTATAATATTAGTTAAAAGTTTGAAGGAGTGAAGGAGACATTTCCGGCCCTATAATGTATATATATTTTTGATCAGCATCACTAGGAGAGTCGATCACGCCATGTCCGTCTGTCTGTCCGTAACTAATTTCAGTACTAACGATTTCTTTTTAAATTTACAAGCAAAGAAAAAGTCTGTGTAGGGAAAAAGCTTATATAGTAAAAACTAAAAAAGTTTGAAGTTCAAAATCGATTCTATATTTGTTCCTGATTGCCTGAAAAGCTTATCACCATTTATACAAGGAGTTTTATCAAGGGAATCTAACTTACCTAATCAATAAGCACGGTGGTTTTTAAGGACCGCGGGCAATTAAATAATTCTGCAACAATGTGAGAAATCAAATTATGTACGTCGGTTTTTTTTTAATGTAAATCAGAAAATGTAATACACTTAGTTTATTTTCAATAAGCTTACAATCTAAAGGTACACTGCTTATTTTTCAGAACGGTTACTCCAATTCCGAGCTTCAACCACTCGTCCGTCGGTTCCTTGGCCCCGCCATCTCCCATGTCACAACAGGGCGATCTCACGCCACCCTCCCTGTACCCGTGCCACATGAACCTACGGCCGCCGCCAATCGCACCCCCGCACCACCACCTCGTGGCGGGCGACGGGGGCAGCCCGGCGGGAGGAGGACTGGGTAATGCCCAATCGGCGAGCCTGGGAACGAGCTGCAGTGGATCCGGTTACGAGGTGCTCTCCGCCTACGCGCTCCCACCGCCGCCGTTGCCGTCAAGCAGTGCACCGGCACTCAACTTCTCAGCTGCCGCCAGCAGCAGCGCCAATGTGGCTGCCCACCACACCATGCCCCAGGAACCGTGCGCCTCGCCCTGCAGCTCCAACTCGAACCACTTGGGAGTTGGCCCCGGCTCTGTGTTCGCGACGGACCCGGCTTCGTCGGCCGTCCCTTCATATGCACACATGAGCTACAACTACGCGACGGCCGCCAACAATGTGACTCCCTCTTCCGCCGTCAGCTCCGCAGCGCACGTGGCTCCAGGAAAGCAACAGTTCTTCGCCTCGTGCTTCTACTCACCTTGGGTCTAGGCAAAATAAGGTGGTTCAGAAGGAAAAGCGCTGCACAACGGACTATTAAAATAATTGTAATACGCCCTCTACTAAAGAGGTCGTAATAAATCGAATTTACATATCTCTTACAAAATATAGAGGTTGTAGAAAAATGCATATGTATGTATAAATTATATAGTTCCGCCCATTAAATCCAATCTATAGTGTAGAATAATTGGTGTAAATTAAATAATTTAATTTTGACAAATGGAGACAATCTTATCATGTTTCACTATTGCACTCAAAGGGAATTTATTTATTATTCAATTATTTTAGTTTTTATTTTGTAAAAGCTTGCAATGGCTTTAAATTAAAAAAAAGTAATAAACAACCAAAAAATATATAAAAATATTTTTAAAAAAAATAATAACAGGAAAGGAAGAAAAGGAATCCGAAGTTAATATACCCTTACTAAAAATAATGAAGCTATAGTATGTCGATTTTGCGCTGCATTTTAACATTGTTTCTATGACTGCTATATGATATTGTTGTTCGATTTCGATAAAATTAAAAGCGTAATTCTGATATAGTAAATAATTATTATTTGATAAATAGAAAAACAGCAGAATAAAAATTAAATTTTTTTTTAATTTTTTGATTTTTCTTTGGGAGCTATATGATATAGATGTCCGATTTTAATTTAAATAAAAGCGTAATTCCATAGTTTTTACAGACGGACATGCTTATATCAACTCAGAACGCGATCCTGATCAAGAATATATATACTTTATAGGGTCCCTCACTGCGTTGCACACTTTTGACCAAAATTATAATACCTTCTGCAAGAGTATAAAATAAGGTATTCAAAAAATTAAAAAAAAAAAAATTAAATAGTTTTAATTTGTTTCAAGATTCCCCTTTAAAACATTATTAACATTTTGTTTTTATTTTTTATATTTTTTTTCTGAATGCACATAATTTGAAGAATATTACGTTATAATTTTAGATTTTAGAGTAAAACTTCCAAAATTATGGACAGTTTAAGGTAGGTAAGTTAGCTCGTTTTGTATTCGGTTTTTGGGTGTCCAAAACTTTAAAACCCTCTCCTGAAAAGTTGCCAAATCAAAGTCGGTGAAACGATCCTGCAAAATCTACTGGACGAATCGTTTTGAAATGTTGCACATTATTTCTGCACCTAAGTCCGCAGGTACTGACGCCGAGTGTTTTTTCACTGATTATTTTTCATTATACCCTTGCAGAGGGTATTATAATTTTGGTCAAAAGTGTGCAACGCAGTGAAGGAGACATCTCCGACCCTATAAAGTATATATATTCTTGATCAGGATCACCTCCTGAGTTGATATAGCCATGTCCGTCTGTCCGTCTGTCCGTCTGTCTGTTTCTACGCGAACTAGTCTCTCAGTTTTAAAGATATCGAGTTGAAACTTTGCACACAGCCTTCTTTCCTTTGCACGCAGTATATAAGTCGGAACGGCCGGGATCGGCCGACTATATCCTATAGCTGCCATATAACTGAACGATCGGAAATGCCATAACTTTGGTGTTTGTAAAGTTAGGAAGTTGGGATTTTCTATGGGTTTTGTATTTGGCTAATCAATCCGACATGCCGAATTTCATAAGGATCGGCCGACTATATCCTATAGCTTCCATATAACTGATTGATCGGAAATGCCATAACTTTGGTGTTTGTAAAGTTAGAATGTTGGGATTTTCTATGGGTTTTATATTTGGCTAATCAATCCGACATGCCGAATTTCATAAGGATCGGCCGACTATATCCTATAGCTGCCATATAACTGATTGATCGGAAATGCCATAACTTTGGTGTTTGTAAAGTTAGGAAGTTGGCATTTTCTATGGGTGTTATATTTGGCCAGCCAATCCGACCTACCAAATTTCATAAGGATCGGCCGACTATATCCTATAGCTGCCATATAACTGAACGATTGGAAATGTCATAACTTTGGTGTTTTTAAAGTTAGGAAGTTGGGATTTTTTATGAGTATTAAGAATGCATCATATGAATAATTTTGGAGAATAAAATTTACAGAGTATTCTGCAAGGGTATATCAACTTCGGCTCCGCCCGAAGTTAGCTTTCCTTTCTTGTTTTATAATAACATATATATCGAATTTTGAAAATTAAAAAAAACTCGACGTAGTTACCTTTAGAAACATCTTAACTAATAAACAATTTTTTTTGTTTTTTCTGATGATCCAGTAACGAGTTATTATGTTCACCGCAAACCCTTTTTTCTTGGAGGCGCCTTGCGAATGGCTCATTTATTTATTTTTTCCATGAAAATTTGAGAAAACATAGTTTAAAACTTCGATATGCTAATAAAATAATTGATCTGACATTAACCGTATCACGTGAAAAAATTCATGAAAATTGGCCTTTTTTGGCCCTTAAGAACACTCAAGCTTACGTAGTTTGTAATAATCTTAATAAGTGCGAGCAATCAATGGCTAGCACTTTAATTTTCTGTGGGTTAAATTTTTTACACTGGTGCGTTTGAAATCTCCCGCCTTAAAATCTATAAAACTGGTTTATTACCGTCGTCCTACCACAGTAACCTTTCCGCTGTTGCAATATCCTCTTGGGGTGGTTTCAACTTCCATTTCGGTCAGCACCTTAGCTTTCCAGCTTCTAAGGCTCCAGATCACTTTCGCCATACTCCGCAGCAGCCTGATTTAAAAGGAAAAACGCGTTGGGTCGAAAAGCTCTATGCGACCCACAATTTAATTGTCTGCGTATACTCCAATGAATTGTGATTTTAACTGAGCATATTTGGGAATGTCGAAACCCAAGTCCTCCATATTGGTGACCTCGAGAATTTCGCCTAATCGAAATGCAGTCAGCTTAGCAACATTCGCAAATCGGTTAAAAATGCCCATTTGCTGAGTTGTGAGTAAGCTATTTGGCTTCAAGAGTAGCTCCTATCAGCTGAACGCCTTTGTCTTGCAGAAAATCAGTCAGCAGTGTATATCAGGATCACAGGGTACACCACTTAGAACAAGATGCGTTTCAGCGGTTCCTATATTGACATTATGATGCTTAGAAACTCTCGCTAAGCGAGAAGACGCTTCCCTTGAAGCTATTCTCCTGCTCAGCATTATCCAGTTTTACCAGCAAGTTAGTGAGTCCTGGCCAGATTGCTTCTTCTTTTGTGTCAGCACCGTCCAACATGTCTACGTAGTGATTCTCCAAATTGCATTTCACGGTCCTCAGAATTTCTTCTCGCGTTGTTACTGACGAACTACCCACATCTTGGGAAGCAGCATGGCATTGTTAGTCCGAACTTGGTCTATAAATATAAATCACATATTATCACCTGGGGGAAAATTTCCGCAATGTCCCCACAAATTACTACCCCTCCTTCCTCGGATCCCGCGTAAGACTCTAAATCATGCGGGGCTTTCCAGGCTTGTGCCGTTGACCACTGGGAATATTGGCAGGTACCAACACGGTGTCATTACTGTTTCTAGTGTTGTGATTGGTCTTGCATATACTTTCCGCACGTACTCAACCCGTTGTGGACGCATGTCATCGGCTAGATTCAGTTGCCGCTACAGCTTCTGATTGGGCAGCTTAAGAGCTTGAGGGCTGTGAATACGCTATGGGGTAGAAAAGTATCCTTATACTTCCACAGTAAACTGGTCTTAAACCGTCCTTCTACTAGTTTTGTATTTTCCTTCCGGCGCCGTATGACAGGAAGATCGGTCTGGGCTTTACAAGCTGTGCACGACTAATGGTCCAATTGTTAAGGTTAATTAGCAATTACAGGGAAAACTTGTTTTATTTGCTTCAGCAACAGGCCAATGAATATTTCAGGCCTTTCGAATCACTTATCCAATGTAAATTAAATCTCCGGAACGCTTTAACAAAGCTGGTCCATAGGGGCAGTCCCTGTAGCTGTTTTTCCCTCAGTTGAAGAATGTGTTCATCTTCAAGCAACCTTTAACTACGTTCGCACGTGTTGTGGTTAAGGGAGGGGAGCAGGGAGTTTTAGATAACATATAAAACTTTTTCGTTTAAAGGTGCCTAATATCGAACCTAATCGGGTTTAAGCTCTCGCTCTCCGCTAGCTCTTTCGCTCTCTCTTTTGTCCTCTGTCTTGCTCGTATCGAGGCGACTTTTATCGAAGTCAATCGGTCTTACGCTCCCGCTCTGGCCACCTCCCCTTCTCCCTCTTTTTATGTTTTTGAGCGTTAAGATTTTTTTACCCTTGGAGAGGGTATTATAACTATAGTCAAAAATTTGCAGGTTATAAATGGAATGCACTTCATTTTTCTTCAAGAATCTGCTGTCTGACTGTAGCTCTACCTTGATGAGTGGTTGCGGCTTTTTGTTCCTGTTAATGATGCCACTAACGTTTTTTGCAGAAAAACCGCTTTTTCTGAGGGCATCGATAACTTCGTCCCCGACCAGCGCAACAATTTTGTTGACCAGGGCGTTCGAGCTTTTCTCCCTGATGTAAATTGGTTTGGGCTTTGGTTTCGGTTGGGTCTCTTCACCCAGTTCTGGTTGAGTTTCAGCTAGGTTGAATATTTGCTTGATTTTGTTTTGTCATAATTTTAGTTGACGTTATATTTGGCGCTGCAGTCGACGACATCGCAGTCGATTTCGCGGTAAGAGCCGTTGTTGTAGAAGTTGTTGGTTTTGCTGCCGTTTCTGTTACTTTTGGTGCGATTGCACTACTACTACTAGTAGAGCCGGGTTGTTCTTCGTCGACGTTTTTGACACTTTGAAGGAGACACTTCCGATCCTGTAAAGTATATATATGCTTGATCAGCATCACCATGTCGATCTAGCCATGTCCGTCTGTCCATCCGTCTGTCAGTTTCAACGCAAACTAGTCACCCTGTTTTAAAGCTATCTGCTTGCAGGTATATGTCGATGTGTCATTATACCCTTGCAGAGGGTATTATAATTTTGGTCAAAAGTGTGCAACGCAGTGAAGGAGACATCTCCGACCCTATAAAGTATATATATTCTTGATCAGGATCACCTCCTGAGTTGATATAGCCATGTCCGTCTGTCCGTCTGTCTGTTTCTACGCAAACTAGTCTCTCAGTTTTAAAGCTATCGAATTGAAACTTTGCACACACCCTTCTTTCCTTTGCACGCAGCATATATGTCGGAACGGCCGGGATCGGCCGACTATATCCTATAGCTGCCATATAACTGATTGATCGGAAATGCCATAACTTTGGTGTTTGTAAAGTTAGAATGTTGGGATTTTCTATGGATTTTATATTTGGCAAACCAATCCGACATGCCGAATTTCATAAGGATCGGCCGACTATATCCTATAGCTGCCATATAACTGATTGATCGGAAATGCCATAACTTTGGTGTTTGTAAAGTTAGAATGTTGGGATTTTCTATGGGTTTTATATTTGGCTAATCAATCCGGCATGCTGAATTTCATAAGGATCGGCCGACTATATCCTATAGCTGCCATATAACTGAATGATTGGAAATGTCATAACTTTGGTGTTTTTAAAGTTAGGAAGTTGGGATTTTTTATGAGTATTAAGAATGCATCATATGAATAATTTTGGAGAATATAATTTACAGAGTATTCTGCAAGGGTATATCAACTTCGGCTCCGCCCGAAGTTAGCTTTCCTTTCTTGTTAAACAATCGAGTTAATTTAATATTGCTATGCCCTTTGTGTATAATTACATTTTTATAAAATTTAATGACTCATAGGTGGCGTTTTCGATATTGTTAAATATAACAGTTTGTTAATAAAGGCATACTTTTAGGCGAGAATAACTAACTCACTTGTATTTATTGCATTTGTAATAAAATTAAAGCTAGCAATTCGGAGTTTCGGTACCAGAAAACCAAATTAAGAAAGATTTTGCTAATCAATTTAACCCATTCTTTTAACAAAACAATAGCAATAAATTAATCATTTAATCCTAAGAGCATTAGATTTTAAATTTTGCATATTACTTATTGAGTATTAAACATTTTTTTTTGGTTTCAATGTGTATTTTTTAATAAGGGTGAAAATGACTGAGCGAATTGTATTCCAAAAAATCTTCTTACAAGTTGTTAACGTACACAAAACAACCACTTCGAAATATGGTTTATGAATAGAGATTATAACAGATTTGACTCAATCAAGATATTGGCAGAGGGCTTATAGCTACTTTAATATAATTCGTACTAAACGTGACTTGGGTGGTATCCTTAGCAAAATAAATATGCAAATTAAGAACAACAATAAAACAATAAATAATTTACATCACCGATTGAAGAAATCAAATATATTTACAACCAGAAAATCTGATATTAAACAGGAAAGGAAAGTTAACTTCGGGCGGAGCCGAAGTTGATATACCCTTGCAGAATACTCTGTAAATTATATTCTCCAAAATTATTCATATTCAAGGATGCATCTTAATACTCATAAAAAATCCCAACTACCTAACTTTAAAAATACCAAAGTTATGGCATTACTAATCGTTCAATTATATGGCAGCTATAGAATATATTCGGCCGATCCGGCTCGTTCCGACTTATATACTACCTGTAATAGAAAGACAACTTTTTGGAAAGTTTTTCATAAGGATCGGCCGACTATATCCTATAGCTGGAAGTTGGTCACAGAGTGACAGCTTTTTTTAGAGTTCAGCAGTATTGTGCGTGCTGCGTTCGTACTGTCAATCACCTGGGCTTGTTAACAAGCAGTTTAAAGCCAGTTATGAGAGATAGCGAGAGGCAAACAGCTGGCATTCACTTTTCGTCAACATTTTTGTATACCTCGGTCCTCAGATCGACGAAAAAAATACCAGAAAATTGCATAGCGTTGCCAGTCTGCGGAAATGAACTTTGGGTGAACCCTAGCGAAAAGATTAAAAAATGTAATCTTTTGGCGTGCGCTTCTCACTGATCATTATAAGAAACGGTGGGAAAAACTCAAAAAACTCGAAAAAGTCGATTGCAGGATTTTACATGTGAGGACAAAATAACATTAATACTATCTGGGGTTCCTCTTGTCAGAGCAAAATATTTCTTAGGTCCAGAATGTACGAAAAAACACAATAAAAGTGCAGCTATGAAATTTAAATTAGCAAATAATTATCAGTAAATTAAAAAAAAAAACAACTGTTAAATTTAAATTGTATTGTTTTTCAATTTCTTTGTAAAGCGGCAGACTTGCCTTGCCAAGGTATTTGATAATATCTTTTAAAGGCTCTTTCCCGCAAACACGATATTTGAATTTTAACTGCTTGTCAACAAACCCAGCTGATTGACAGTACGACCGTAGCAAGCTTAATTCTGATGGACTCTCGAAAGCGCTATCACACTGGAAAGATTAAAGTTTTTTACGCTAGCATACTCGTTTGTCGATCTGAGTACTAGCCTTAATAGTTGTTCTTGTTTTAATTATTTGGTAATTTAGCTGCTCATGGCTGCCCTTATTTCTTGCAGGAGATTTTTATGTGTTTTTGTTGTGTTTTTCCGCCCATTTTTGACCTAAGAAACACTGTGCTCTAAGAACAGACACCCCAAAAGATTAAATATTTTAAGCCTAGTACTCAGATCGACAAAAACTGTCCGCCAGTCATGAGAGAGAGCGAGAGGCAAACAGCTGGCGTTCACTTTTCGTCAACTTTTTTTTCACCTCGGTCCTTAGATCGACGAAAAAATACCAGAAAATTGCAAAGCGTTGTCAGTGTGCGGAAATGAACTTTGCGTGAACCCTAGCGAAAAGATTAAAAAATGTAATCTTTTGTAGTGCGCTTCTCACTGAACATTACAAGAAATGGACGGAAAAACTCAAAAAACTCGCAAAAGTCGATTGCAGGAGTTTACATGTGAGGACAAAATAACATTAATACTATCTGGGGTGCCTCTTGTCAGAGCAAAATGTTTTTTAGGTTAAGAATGTACGAAAAAACACAATAAAAGTGCAGCTATGAACTTTAAACTAGCAAATAATTATCAGTAAATTAAAATAAAACAACTGTTAAATTTAAATTGTAGTGTTTTTTAATTTCTTTGTACAGCGGCAGACTTGTCCTGCCAAGGTATTTAATAATATCTTTTAAAGGCTCTTTCCCGCAAATACGATATTTGATTTTTAACTGCTTGTTAGCTGATTGACAGTAAGACCATAGCACGCTTAAATCTGATGAACTCTCGAAATTCTGGTCACACTGGAAAGATTAAAGTTTTTACGCTAGCATACTCGTTTGAATACTAGGCTTCAAAAATGTAATCTTTTGGCGTGCGCTTCTCACTGAACATTATAAGAAATGGAGGGAAAACTCAAAGAACTCGCAAAAGTCGATTGCAGGAGTTTCCATGTGAGGACAAAATAACATGAATACTATCTGAGGTAAAAGAGCTTTTAAAGGATATTCTTAACTACTTTGGCAAGACATGTCTTCCGCTATACAAATAAATTAGAAAATAATATAATTTAAATTTAATAGTTGTTCTTGTTTTAATTCTTTGGTTTTACTCATGGCTGCCCCTTATTTCTTGCAGGAGATTTTTCTGTGTTTTTGTTGTGTTTTTCCGTCCATTTTTGACCTAAGAAACACTGTCCTCTGAGAACAGACACCCCAAAAGATTAAATATTTTAATCTTTTCGCTAGGGCCTGACGAACGTTCACCCAAAGTTCTTTTCAGCAGACTGGCAACGCTTTGCAATTTTCTGTTTTTTTCTGACGATCTGAGTATCGGGGTGAAAAAAAGGGCCTGACGAAAAGTGTTCGCCAGCTGCTTGCCTCTCGCTCTCTCTTATAGCTGACGAACAGATTTCGTCGATCTCAGTACTAGGCTTTAAGATCTACAATTTTCTTGCAATATTTGTTGGAAAACCAAATAAAAATACAATTATTTTCCGAGAAACTGGTCCAGCGTCCAATATCTGGGCAACAAATTCATTTATACAATAATGCGAAAGCTATAAAAAAATGATCTTCGTACAAGAAATAAATATTATCGTAAAAATAAATATTTTACTTTTGCAATGGGCATCTCGGAATAAATCGTACAGGAATCAATCATACGACAAAAATGCCCGCACGATCTCCCTAGGAGTGGGTATATACACTTGGAGGTATATGGACTTATAGATGATCTTTGTTGTTGTTCAAAACAAATAACGCATGCGCAGTGCGAGCCACTGCCTGTTGGCTTTTTGTAGCAGCGCAGACGTCTTGCTGATCAAGAGTGCTGTTTCCTCGGACCTGCCAGTAATAGACAAAAGCTCGTGGAGTTCGCTTCGTTTTCGCAGAAAATATTATTTCGTGCTGCGCCCGTTCTGTGTTACCTGTAGTCTAGTTGTACGTACCAATACCAACCTCGACCAGGGGCTTAAGTAGCCTATCTATGAGACATGTGTAAAATAAAAAGATAACTAAAGCATTTGTGATACAACCTATGAAGTTAATCAATTTTTTCATAAAGTTAACAATTGTAATAAAGTTTGTTTCTATTCTATATAGTTATTTATATTCGCGTCGGGAAAACAAATAGTTATTTTAAGGGCGATTGCTCATTTATATGCATATACATATGCACCTCGAATGGATACAGATGCGGATAAACGGTTTTAAATTTTTCAACTTATGTGTATTTCTTTCTAAATTTCTTTTTCAAGTGAAGTGCAACTAAAATTAAAATAGATAAGAACTAATTATTCCTCGTTATCCCTTAAATCAACAAAAGGAAGGATAAGTGAGTTTATGATTTCAACACATGCGTACAGAAAGTGAATGCGTCTCATATATATAGAAGTCTTGGATCTATTCATGGCGTTGTGTAACACGTTGTTGTTTATAAAAATAGACTATGAAAAATTTCAAAAACTGTGATGAAAAATAAGGAAAAGTATATAGTGAATGTGTTCGTTTAAATACTGTTGTTCATTTTGCTCTTTGTGGTTAAAATAAATTTTTTAAACGTGATTTTATAGAAATTAATTTAGATTGTGTGCATTTTTATAAAGTGCAAAGTATAAACATAAAACTATTTAAAACAGATCTCTTCCTGCATCTCTCATAGCTTTTCGTTTTGTATAAATCTACATATTTATATATAGCCATGTATCTAAATTTGAATAAATAAAGATTCTGTATTTGTATGTACAGGTTTATTTCACAGCCGGTGACTGCGAACGACTAAAAATAAACATGCAATACATGAATTTTCGTTTATTCAGTAAAAAGTTTTCCATTAACAACATTTATGCTCAATGAGGGAAAGGCGATCGAATTTCCGTTTTCCAAAACGTGGTGGGACGTGTGCAACTTAAAATACATAAATACATGTGTGTCATTCCGTTTCATTGCGATTCGGCTAAAGTTTTTAGTTACACTCTTGAGAAATTAATTTTTATAATATACCTTGAATGTTATGCAAATAAGCCGAACACATCTAAATTAAACTGAAATAAATGAGGAGGAATATTAAATGCATAAATATATCACTAACACTACCAACGATTTAACTCGAAGTATCCAGGTGTAAAACCGAGTAAACTTACTTTGTAAATTATCTAGTCTATACCTCAAAAATCGGGAAAGAATTCAGAATTTCTTAAGAATTTACGTAAAGAAAATTCTTCGCGGCCTGCGATATTTCTCTTGATATCGCAACTTAAAATTGCTGGGTTTGACATAAGGGCCTAGAAGAACTTACTTCTTAAAAAATAGTTTCAAACATTCAATAAATCCTATTTATTTACATGCTTTTCCAGACTTCACCCACGACAAACAATGTGCGACACCGAATATAAATAAAAAATAATGCTTAGAATGGCAAAAATTAAATTAGTTGTTTTATTATAAAGTTTTCAGGCTTTTGAACTTAATCCTCCGTTTTGCTACAGGATAAAGGGATACATTAACAAGAAAGGAAGCTAACTTCGGCAAGCCGAAGTTGATATACCCTTGCAGTTATTAAAAAGACTACATTTCGATTTATATGCCTATATAACTAAAACAATGAAGCTTTGTCGATTTCACCCTGCATTTTGCTATGGTTTCTAATGCAGCTATATGATATTGTTGTCCGATTTCGACAAAACTAAAAATTTCTGATATAGTAAATAACTATCTCAAAGGATAATTGATAAATAGAAGAACAGCTAAATAAAATGTTTTTATTTCTTTTAATATTTCTATTCTTCTATGGGAGCTGTATTATATGGATGTCAGATTTTAATTTAATTAAGCCCGTATTTCTATAGTGTTTAAATATAACCAAATCCCAAAAAACACAAAAAAATTAAAAACCACAAGGTAATACTTTTTAAAATTTTTTTTCTGATTGTTCCTATGGGAGCTATATGATATAGTCGCCCGATCCGGCTCGTTCCGAATTATATACTACCTGCAATAGAAAAGCAACTTTTGGGAAAGTTCCAAGCAGATAGCTTAAAAACTGAGAGACTAGTTTACGTAGAAACGGACAGACGGACGGATACACGGACATGGCTAGATCGACTCTCCTGCTGATCAAGAATATATATACTTTATATGGTCGGATATGTCTCCTTCACTGCGTTGCAATCTTTTAACTGAAATTATAATACCCTCTGTAAGGGTATAACAGCATGGTGTCGAGCAATTAGCAACCAAATACGTATGGTTTTTGTAAATATAATTTTCTGGTTATGTGTCTCGAGTCATTACAATCTTTGACAAATGCAGAATACCCAACCCTAAAGCCTGGTATTCATAGATTTAATACTAATACTCAGATCAAGAAACTAGTTCTCGAGCGGAATCTTTCCAGTTGTCAGATCAAAAAGTGATCGGCGACTATATCATGGGAACAATCGGAAAATAAAATTTTAATAAGTATAACTTTGTTAGGTTGTTGTTTTTAATATTTTTTTTGTTCTTTTTAGATTACGGTTTTAATTAAATTAAAATCGGACATCTATATTAAAAATTAAAAAAAAAATTAATTTTTAGTTGCTGTTTTTCCTGTTATCAAAATATTCCTTTGAGATATAGTAATTATTTACTATATCAAAATTACGCTTTTAGTTTGGTCAAAATCGGACAACGAATCTTATAACAGAGCAAAATCGACATAGCTGCATTCTTTTTGTAGTGTTATTGAATTACTCCAGGTCATACGTTGGTTATATTTTAATTTTTTCTATAACACAACGATTTATTCCACTTAACTTTTATCACACTTACACTCCCTGGGGAGTGAACCCGACTATGATAGGACTAGCTAGTTTCGTCTGCACGTCACCTCAGACTCATCAGCTATCTACGGGGATGGAAGCAGAGCATCAGAAACTCCCCAATGTTACGATCTTTTTAGAAATATAGGCATCGAAATATAATGTAGTCGTTTTGTAATAACTGTTTGCTTCATTTCTTGTTATTTCTATAATAAGCTTTAATTTAAAACAAGAAAGGAAATCTAGCTTTGGGCGAAGCCGAAGTTGATATACCCTTGCAGAATATTCTGTAAGTTATGGCATTTCCAATCGTTCACTTATATGGCAGCTATATGATATAGTCGGACGATCCTTATAAAATTTGGTAGGTCAGATTAAATGGCCAAAAATAAAACCCATAGAAAATCCCAAGTTCCTAACTTTACAAACAAATTATAATACCCTCTGCAAGGATATAAAAATATAAGTTGAAGTACTCTCGAGTATAACAAACATTCAACGGAAGGAATGAATACCTATTAAATTAAATTATAAGCAACGTATTTCGCTTTCAGAAAATTATTTAATTTTTTTTTAATGTTTTAGAGCGATAGAGCCACAGCCGTTGAAGACGAAGAAAAACCCTCAGCATGGGGGTGGCTGAAGATTTCGCTCCCAGCTTTGTTAAAAAGCCACAACTGCATCAGGAGGACGATGGCAATCGACTGATATTTGAGTGCCAGTTATTGTCGTCCCCAAAACCAGACATTGAGTGGTTTCGAAGTGACAATAAACTTGTAGAAGATGGCCGAACCAAATTCAAAATTCAACCCGTTGGAGATAATAAATATACGGTAGTATTAGAGCTTGACGATGTAGTTGAAACGGATGCCGGACTTTACAAAGTCAAAGCCAAGAACAAGTCGGGCGAAGTCTCTGCGTCTATTAATTTAAATTTCACACGTAAGTTGAAAAATTATTCAGACTGATCTACTCCAATGAAATAATAAATAATTGCCCATAAATGGTTTAAAACTTGTCATGGAGCGGCCTTAAAATAGCTTTGCAAACGGGGATAGCAACATAGTGCAACAGGGAAAATGTAACAGTAGTTTTGACTTGGGTTTCTGAGTGTAAAATACTCATCTCTGGCTTAGCTCGCCATTAGATGTTACAGAAATGTAGTAAGTGGATTTTAATTAGTATCGATGAGCCATTTTCAGAATCTAACATCAAATTCTCAGCTACACTTCAGAACACTAAATATGTGGCACCGTGTAATTTAGATATTTGTCAGAATCACAAGGCGCTTAATAAAAACATGTCCGCCAATAGGCAAAATGATTTTCAGCTTCCAATGGAATTTGGACACCCAAAGCTGGCAAATAAACAATCTGACAAAATATATTTATTTTCTAATACACTAATACTAATATGGATAAATTACCTTTGGCGTGCCAAAGCTGGCTCCATTTCTTCATACATGTTTGAAATATTGTTTTGAACTTATTAAGAGATTAAGAAATAATTTAATTAGAAAACATTTTAAAAACTAGTGCCTTTGGTCAACAAATATTTATTTTTTAAATTTTACGAGTACAACATTTTTATAATACATTTACCTATTTTTACTTTACCGATGTATAAAATTCTTAGCTGCTGACGAACCAAAAGAAAAGTAAGCCACTTTTGATGATTTACCTGATTCAGTGTTGTCTTTAAACAGATAAGCACCTGAAGAAATACAATTACATTATTTTTAAATTAATCTTTTCAATAATTAATTTTGAATGCCTAAAATTGACACAATAAGGTATTAATATTTAGGTATAATTGCATGTTGCCCGAACACGCTGCTTTTAACTTTACAACCGCTTTACTTTTTCTTTCTATACTACTATTTCCTAATGGGGGTTTTAAATTCAAACAGAGGGTAAGTTTTCACTTCTTGAAAACGAAGGGTAAGTAAAGCTTAATTACATTTACTGGTGTTCAATGTGTCCAGATATATACATACAATAAAACTTCTTTAAAAACCAAAAAAATGTAGACCAAATTTATTTACATACATGTATACGGACGCTCGTAGAATTTTCGATATAAGCCTATTAAAACAAAAGCACCTTTTCTGAGAATTTCTCAATTTGTTAGCTTTATGCTAGTGTGTGTCTGTGTGGCCAATTTTCAGCCCCACTACCCAAAAAAACGGGTATGATATACAAAATTGGAAGTCCAGCCCGTCTGGAACAAAAGCTATGTGGTACTTCTCTATCTAAAATTAAATGTTTGTCCGTACGTAGAATTTTCCTAAGAATCAATGCGTCCCCAGCCCCAAAATGTGAAACAAAATATTAAACGTTTATATGTAAATAACTTGTATGTATGACTGTGTATATATATTTGATAGAGTACAAAAAACTGTCAGGGAATATCCAATTTTGTTTTTGTCAAACATAAGTTTGTCTCTCAGGTGTTCCGTAATGTTTTTGAAAATATTTGTGCCACTAAATATAACATAATGGTAAACAACTTACTAGCTTTTTAAGACAATTTGCATAAAGTTGAACCAAGCTTACCGTTGTATCGTTATGTTTTATAAAATTGTCATAAAGAATGAAGGATCGCAACATAATATTTACATATGTTGCAGACAAATCGACGGTTTCGCGCCGACATTCGCGAAAAAACCCGCAATACGACAGGAAGAAGATGGAAAACGATTATTATTTGAGTGCCGCGTTAACGCTGATCCAATACCCACTATTATTTGGTTTCACAACGGAGCTGCTGTTAAGGAATCGGCACGACATAAGGTATTTTTATTTATTTTATTTATGAAAAACGGCAGGCACAAAAACCATGACGATAGCAGAATTAAAAAAAGTCTGTTAAAAACAAATTTTAATATATTAAAAAAAAATATTTTTAAAAAAAAATATTTAAAAAAAAAAATATTTTAGTATATTACAAACTTTAAACGTTTTTCATTTTATATTGAAAATATTGTTCTCTTGTAATTTGAAAAATTTGTGTTAAGAATTCTACCTTTTCTGTGGTCAAAAAATTAGGTTTAATATGGATTTTAAACGTTTATATTTAACCTCCCATTATGTAAAGTGTATTTTGTAGTTCGGACCAGGAAAATCCTTCGCTTTAAGATCCTCCGGTATCGCTTATTTTCAACAATTAATAATATATTCAAATTTTTTAGCTTACTGTTGACAAAGACGTCCATTCATATTTTGCAACACTCGAGATACTAAATGTCACAGTTGAGGATGCTGGCAAATACAAAGTGAATGCAAAGAACGAATTGGGCGAAAGCAATGCAACAATAAGCCTAAATTTCGACAGTAAGTTCTAAGTAGAGCATGCCAAATTTTTGAATTTAATTTTCATTAACATTCAGTAATTCGTTTTTCGTTTTGCTAGTTAACAGCATTAATAACTCATAAAGTAAGAACGATAACGCTTCATTTGGTTCAAACTTTTAGATCTTATATTTAAGGGATACCTCAATAATATATTCCCTTATTGATTGTAATTGGTTTTCTTGTTTGATAGAACGCCAAATATCTTTATTTAAATATTGGTTATTTTTGAGATGATAGTACTTAATACAGATAGTTATTAGCAATCGCAAACCACGAAAGATTAAATATGAAATTGTAACGGTTTAAGGATTCGCACAATTCGAAATAGAACACTGGGTGTTTGAAACTCTCGATGATAAAATCGAAACCGTTAAAAGAACTTTTCCATATGTATATATTTTGTACGCCCCCTTAAGCATAATCTAAAAAATTTGTTAACATTTCGCAACGTATTGATATATTTCTACGCACTGTCCTGTGTCCGGAACTGTCTTTATTTGTCATTGCAAACTGTGCTACATGGATACTCCAACTCTATAGGCGACGAAGCCCCCGTGCCGGAAAGTGCAGAAGGCATTAAGCCGACTTTTACCGAACGTCCGGTAATTCGTCAAAGCGAAGATGGCGGCAATGTGACGTTCGAATGTAGATGCGTCGGAGATCCTACGCCAACAGTCACATGGTACGAACATATCATAATGAGCATGTAAATTTACTATATGAGAGTCCGATAAGTAAAGTAAATAAAACAGAACATATTAAAAAAGAGATCGATATGCATTCGGACTGGAAGCATGAGAGCCCCTCAAGTGATATATGTTTGACAGCAGTGTTTGTTAATCGACAAGCAATCACTTATTCAACGGCCGACGGATTACCCACTCGACCGAACTTCTATTCACTGTAAACGTTTCACTCAAATACTTTTCTTCATGTGCACAAAGGTCCCATGGCGAGACTATACTAAGCGAGTCCAAACGCTACAGAATGTCCCTGACAATGGATCAAAAACTTTATCACATGGCGTGCCTCGAGATTAGCAGTGTGGTCTCCTCTGACCAGGGCGAATATCGCGCGCAAGCGAAAAACAAGCACGGCTCTGGCGTCGCAACCATTAATCTAAATTTCGAAAGCGGCTCGAAAAAGTAAGACAACCAACACGCAATTAGAGATAATCAAAAATACCGAAAGTTATACTCCTTTCAACTCAATACAGAATTCCAGATGGAAAGTCTCCCCGCTTTCCAAAAAAACCAACGATTCGCCAAGAGGAGGACTTACTCATCATGGAATGCGTATTGGAAGCGCATCCGGTCCCGGACATTGTCTGGTATTGCTCAGATAAGGAAATCTTTGATAATCAAAGAACAAAAATGACCCGCAAGGCAATAACTAAAGACAGCTACATTCTGACTCTGGAAATCCAAAATCCAACAAAAGAGGATGGCGGCAACTATCGCTGTAACGCAATTAATATGTATGGCGAAAGTAATGCAAACATTGCGCTTAACTTTCAAGGTACTCTTCTTATTTTTCTTTCTAATGTCGTGATTTTATTTATTTTATACACAAGTAAGCATGTAAAGATTTAGTTTCCTTTGGAGGAATTTAAGTAGAGGAGACTGGGGTAACCCCGGCAGGATGATTTCAAACCAAGTTTTTGTCCACTAAATCTATAGTTTTCACAAGGTCCTTACTAAGCGTTGTAATGTCAATGTATAGCAATTAAAAACTAAGGGCATGCACTAAAACCTTGATATTTCTAAAGTAAAATTGATAAACAATTATTGAAATATTTCAAATTAGACCGCATCTTATTTATTGATTAGTAAATGACTAGAGGTTGCATTTAATTTCCAATGTATTCTTGATTCGTCTTTAACCAACAAATCAAAAAAGTGACAGCTTTGGATAATACAAAGGTTCGGCAAGCCGAAGTTTATATACCCTTGCAGTTATTACGAAAAATTAAAAACAACAAAATTATATTTTTTTTAAAATTATTTTTTCCGATTATTTCAATGGGAATATATAATTTAGTCGCCGTAGAAAGACAACTTCTGGGAAAGTTTCAAGCAGATAGCTTGGAAACTGAGGGACTAGTTTGCGTAGAAACGGACGGACGGACAGTCAGACGGACATTGCTAGATCGACTCTCCTTCACTGCGTTGCAAACTTTTGACTGAAATTTTAATACCTTCTGCAAGGGTATACAAATATATTAAGTATCATACAAATTAATAACACAAAAGTGTCTACCGCGTTTTACCGAATAATTTACTCCGAGCAATAAAGGTTAGTTCTAAACAATTAAAATTCATTCAAGATTATAACATAATTATCGGTAGCGGAAATACCACACAGGGAGACTTAGCCCAAGCCCCAATTTTTCCTAAGGCATGTAGGAACGCTTTGCCTAGAGTATTGCATACTTTTTGACGAAAATTGAATCTAAAATGCAATATATGGGGTGGGGTGCTTAGAAATCTCTAAAAGTTTGAAACCTCTTAAAAAAGTGTAAACAGGGCTTTAAACGCAAGTCAATAACATACAGGCCTCTTCAAAATGCATTTTATTATTAACAAAATTTCATCTTTTAAATAAATATTTTTCATAAATGTTTTTTTTGTACATTTTCAAAATATAGAGAGCATAAAGCTTTAATACCTTTATTAGTATTAAATGAAATCCCTTTTTTCATATTAATTAAATATACAGTTGAGATAAGACAATGCTTTTATATTAGCTATCATATGTAAATATACAATTTTACTAATACAGATAAATATATTTATATTTACTTATATAGTTTGGCTTTTTAGTCACTTTAATGGCTTAAAATAATTATTTTTAGATTTCAAAGAAAGTCCGATTTAAACAAGAGTCAAGTTCACATCTTTGGTACAGTCAATAGATGACCCAAGCCAAAAACTAAAAGTTAGCTTCCCCTTTTTTTCTATTTTGAATATTACTACCGAAATTGCGTAATACAACCTTGTTTATTTTATAAAACAACAGGTGCTAGTGACGCGAACGGTTTTGCGCCATCCTTTATTGAAAAACCGAGGATAATACCGAACGAATCTGGCACATTGATTACAATGAAGTGCAAGTGCAAGGCAAAGCCAGAGCCCACAGTGACTTGGTACAGAGGCCAGGACATGGTCGAGAAGAGTAAGAAGATCAAGATCAACACAACGGTCATTGCAGAGGACACCTATGAGCTGACTTTGGAAATAAAGGTAAAGTATCTGGCATGATTTCGCAACAGACTACGGCTAACGAGTTTGTATTTTCCATAGGATCCTGGGGCAACCGATGGTGGGACCTACAGGTGTAATGTCAAAAACGAATATGGCGAATCAAACGCCAACCTTAACCTTAACATTGAAGCCGAGCCAGAGCCCGAGGGTGAAGGGCCAACGTTTATTGAAAAGCCTCGCATTGTATCCGAAAACAATGGCAAGTTGGTAATAATGGAGTGCAAGGTCAAAGCAGATCCGAAACCCGATGTCATTTGGTTCCGCAACGGAGAAGTTGTAAAAGAAAGCAACAAAATTAAGACATTTATTGAACAGCGTGGAGATCAATACTACATCAAGCTGGAGCTCTTAGATCCGCAGCTAGAGGACTCCGGCCTCTACAAGTGCAACATTAAAAACACGCTGGGCGAGCTAAACGCAAATCTTACATTGAATATAGAGAGTAAGTAACCCAAAAAGTGCCATTTCAATCTCTGTGGACGTCGGTACACGTAGAGGCGACTCCTTCTTCTAGACTGTGAGGAGCAGATTGCTAATCTAAAGCCGCAGAATTCATAATCTGATGTAATGGAAATCGAAAGGAATCGCTTGAAGGCTTAATACCAATTTAGAAAATTCGATCTGTCGGGGACGGCCAAATGTTCCAGTTTAAAAAGTGTATTCCCTTAGACTAATACTTAATCAGTTTTCGTCACAAAATTTTATATCAGAAATTTTGTATATTTTGTTTTGTATGTTTTGTACATTTGTACTTCGTTAAGAGGGGTTTTTGTTGGATAGGCTTATGCAGCCAAAGTTTGACGTCTATAGTATATGTGCTTTGAGGTCCCAAGCTGTCCTTGCAAATCTTCTTCCTTATGTCTGCCATGACGATTAATAAAACTTTGTTTTCTTACAGTTGTTCCTGTTATTAAAGACAAACCTAAAATTATTAAGATTATCAAAAAACGAACTGTAGTCATCGAGTGCACAGTAGCTTCGAAGTTCGAACCCAAGTGCACCTGGTACAAGGAAACAAACACTGTAATTGAGAGCAAGAGACACGTTTACCTGGTAGAGCAAACTAAGGACGGGGAGTTCGCCGTCAAGCTGGAGATCAACGATGTGGAGGAGAGCGACAAGGGAGCTTACAAGCTGGTGGCCAGCAACGAAAAGGGAGAGGCTGTATCTCAAGTCGTAAATCTCGTTGACATTCCGGAGGAGGAACGCAAGCCCAGCAAGCCGGAAATATCCCGGAAGCTCGTCGATCAGAAGGTCACCGAATCGAAGACCTTTGAGCTTCTGATCAGCCTCGCCCAGTCAGACCGCAAGTGCAAAATTGAATGGTACAAGGGCAGCACCTTAATACGCGAAACCAAGGATATAACCACCACGTTCGATGGAACGACCGCGCGACTAACATTCAGTTCTGCAAAGACGGAACACACTTCTAACTATAAAGTCATTGTGATCAATGAAGTCGGAAAGGACGAATCGTCGTGTAAAATTACAGTGGAAAAAGGATCCAAGAGGAAGGAAGACCAGATTAAAGAAAAGGATAAGTCTAAGGCTGAAAAAGAAAAGGAGCAAAAGGTAAATGAAAAAACAACAACATCAGAAAGTATTGAGCACAGGCAGCAGAGCTTAGAATTTGAAACAAAACAACAATTCCAAAAGATTGAAAACCAGGTTATAGTTAAGGTGGAGCAGCATTCTTTTGATCAAAAATTGACCACAGAGCAAAGCAGTCTGTGCGTCACCATTAGTGATGAATCAATAGGCTCAGAGAGTCTTAAGGAATTTTCACAGCACTCCACTTCATTGTTTGAGTCAACGGTTAGTGAGTGGCTTAGAGTTCAATCAATCATGTTGACGGTAAAAATCGGCAATTGTTACAGCCTAAATCGTCAACAATACTGTTATTATTAATAAAATAATTATAAATATATATATAGTATATTATATATATTATATAAAGCCTTTCACCCCAAACGTTCAAGCAGTTAATGCAGTTTGTAAAAACATCCCTACTTTGTAAAATGACAATATATTAAATGGTGAGGGTGCCAAAAAAAAGGTGTTTTTTTAAATTTGTAATATTTCTCAATAGAATTTGTAATATATCTGTGTTGGCATCTACGATATTATTCTCTAAAAAATATTTTTCTTAATTGCTGTTAAAGTGCAAAAGGTTATTGTTTACTTCGCCGTATAGCTCAAATATATATAACGATTACGTTCACTCCTATGCTTTTTAATTTGTATCAGGTCAATACGTATATAGGCTTACTTAAATGTACAATTTACAGTTGTAATTTTTGATATTATTAATCAGGTTTAAAAAATTAGATAAAAAAATTTTTGCATGTCTAATTAAGTCTTATGTGTACGCTGGAACTAAAAAAAAAATAATTTATAATTTGAGAAAATACATCCAAAAGAATAATGCAATTAAAAGTAGTTTCCAATAAAAAAAAAGTCACCAAAGTTATATGATATTAAAAAAGCTCAACAGCTTACCAAGTAATTTAATTTTTAATGAAATGTGTAATTTGTAGGTTGAGTCAATGAATGAATAATTTAAATGTCCATAAGGTTACCGACATAACACTAACCACTTATGCCAATTTGACTTCACACATAACAAATTGAAATTTTTGATTTATTAATGAATTTATAAATAACCAGACAATAGCTTTCTTAAGCATACAAACCGCTAAAAGTTCGTTCTCTTTACCAAACAGTCGGGCGTTTCTTTATATGAAATCCCAAAATTGAAAAGGAGAAGTACATCGAATGTCTCTCTGGATATCTCTCAGTCAAATGCTTCTAAGGACATATTTGGTGTTACATTAAAGCCAGTGGGGCAATTACCAAGTGATGAGGTTTGCAGTAAATCTTCCGGCATTCGGACTACAGTTATTAAATTACAATTGTACTACAACTTTTTCTTCGTATCTTTCAATTAAATCCTTCAGCTAAACTATATTACTTTCAGGAGACTTTTCTATTTTTCATGTCTTCTTTAAACGCCCAATAATTTATTTCTTGATTGAACTCTGGCAATGTTTGAAGATTTTTATACGATAACAGTTTCTTTTCATTTTATTTAAGCCAACTATCCTTAAAAATGAATATAACTACTCGTTTCATTCTTAATTTGTTCTTACTAATATATTTTTGTAAACTTTACGTATTCTCATGTTGGTCAATAACAATCAATACACTACAACACTGACACAATAATTGAAGGAAATTGAGGAAGAAGAAAATCCTTCGGACCACCCTGCTAATAAAACTGATAAGCAAAGGAAAGAAGATCAAAAAGAGAAGGAGGCAGTCCCAAAAGAAAAACAAACTGGAACGGAAGTGAGCGCGGACAAGCAAGATGAAAATCTAAAAGTAAAAGAAACACCAGTTCTGCAAGAAGTCAAAGCTCAAAAAACTGATGAGCCCAAAAACAAGAAAGTTGTGGACAAAAAATCTGATGAAAAGTCAGAAGTAAAGGAAACACCAGTTGAACAAGAAAAGAATGAGCCAAAGAAAATTAGATCTGAACCGAAATCTGAACAACCAAAGAAGAAACTCGTTGACAAAAAATCGGATGAAAAGCCAGAAGTCAACCAAATACCAGTGGGAATGGAAGAAGCCGAAATTCAAGAAACTCCTGAGCCCAAGGAAATTAGATCTGTACCAAAAACTGAGCAGCCAAAGCAAAAACACGTTAACAAAAAGGACAATATAGCTCAATCAGAAGCAAAAACCGTAGAAGATAAGCCTATTTCAGATACAACTCGGACCAAAGACAATAAGCTAGACCCCGAAGAGGTAAAATTAATGGCCCTCACTTCTTCTTCGAGTTTTAGCCAACATCCAAGACACATTTTTCACATCAATCACACATAGCATGTTCTAATTGATTTTATTTCCTAACGTTCTCGTGAAGCTAGAAATTATAGACTTGCATTTAATAATTTTGATAATATTCTTACATTTCATTCACAGCTGCAGGCAACGGAACAGATAGGACTAAAAAAAGTGGAGCGAAAGGTAATAATAACATTCTTTAAATCATAAGCCAACAATTTTACAATGAAGAAATATTATTATATATTATTATTATATTAAGCTACAGTTTATACATTACGTTAGTTTAGTGGATGCACAAAAATACAACCAACTTTATTTAAAAGAATTCTGTAGAGAGCAGCATATTGAAACTAAAAATATATATAGCTGAATTTAGTATATTTATGTGTTGCTGTTTTATTTAGCGTGTATCAAAAAATATTACAAGTACATATATTTTTTCAAATTTATAATTTCTTCCAACTTGTAAAATATAACTATAAAAAAAGTAAAAAAAAATTCGTTTACAAATTTGGAATTGTTATTTCACTCCCCATTTTTAAATGTTCAAGTAGAGGTTTCACTAATTTAGCGAGGATAAATTACCAACCCATTTGATTAATTACTTGTAATTTGTATAAATATGTGTCTATATGTGAGTAAAATGTTATATTTTTGTTGATACTCAGCCAAGTATTGTGTCTATTAAGGAGGAAAAATCATCAGAGGTACGCCGCCAATCAATAATCAAAGCTCAGGAGGAAATCATAGTCGATGATTCGAAGATATCATCAAGAAAGTCGTCCCTGGCGGTAAGTTTAAATCATAATATTTGGTTTTCGTTGAACAATATTCGTTGAATGTATAAACTTAATGTTTAACCAAAAGATTGAAGAATCTAGGACAGAATCCCGACGCTCATCAATTATTGACAAAAAACCATTGGAAGTGAGTAGACAAAAATAGTAAAACATGTGTGCATACCATTCTAAAATTGATACGAAGTTGACGCGAATTTTTAAGTCCGAGTCCTTTAAGATAGATTAAACTGCTTTATTCCCAATAAATACACCTATAAGAAAATTATTTCCACTGTAGCAGGTTGATAGTAAACAATTTGATGCTAACAAAAATCCACAAGCACTAAAAGAAGAGATTCCCAAGCTAAAACCTGCTGAGAAACGTCGAACATCAAAGGTGAGCGGTTTAAAAGAAAATCACCCAAACTGCTAATCGGCTCTAATTCGTCGTTGTTATACCCGTTACTCGTAGAGTAAAAGGGTATATTGTATTCGTGCAAAAGTATGTAACAGCTAGAAGGAAGCGTTTCCGACCCTATAAAGTATATATATTCTTGATCAGGGTCACTAGCCGAGTCGATATAGCCATTTCCGTCTGTCCGTCTGTCTGTCCGTCCGTATGAACGCTGAGATCTCGGAAACTATAAAAGCTAGAAGATTGGCATTTTGCATGCAGATTCTAGGAGTTCCTACGCAGCGCAAGTTTGTTTCAAAAAGGTGCCACGCCCCCTTTAACGCCCACAATCGCTTATATACGATACATTTAAATATTTCGGAAAAGTTTTATTGTGTTTATCAATACCTATCGAAATGTAGAAGAAATTTTTCAAATCGGACCATTCGTTAAAAAGTTATGCGTGATCAAAGTTTCTATCTCCATCTCCCTCGCACTCCCTTTACCTGAGTAACGGGTATCTGATAGTCGGGGCACCCGACTATAGCGTTCTCTCTTGTTTTCTTTACGTGTGATTAATTTAAAGCCTGCAAATTGCTATAGGCTTTACTTTTTTTTCTGCAAAACTTTTTTTAAACAAGACACCTTTAGTCGGCTGACTAACTTTTGTGCAAGAAAAATTTGATCGCATTAAAAGCCTGGTTGTAATCGGTTACCAGTTCATATTATGAATAATTATAACAGAACGGAAACAAAGCAACTGGACTTGAACAGTTCCATTCGGATTACAGTGTGGCTAGAAATTTTTAGATAGTGTGGAAAATACACATTAATGATTTGTAACAAAGCAACTCAAGTTTAAGATAGTTGCATACTGACTATAAAGGGCTTAAACAATTTTACTTGTCGAAAAAATGAATATTAAAAAAAAGTTAAAAAGGGAATTTTATTTGAGTTTTTTCTTTCGTTTAATTAATTAATTAATCATGACGGAGAAGGGCCATTTGATTGCAAACATTTCCTTTTAAGCTTCTTATAAGGGGTACATTTCCAAATGTCTAAGAGCATGGTTCCTACGTTCGAGTCACGAAGCGGGTATAAAGGGTATCACCTGGTACGAATCCCGATATCCTCTAGGATAATTAAAGTAACGACAATAAAAAGAAATGAACAATTTTAATCATTTCTTATAGGTGTCAAAGTACCGATCCAAAATATTGACAGGGCTTCAATGTTTTTAAACATATACTCATAAAAATCGAATAATAGTTGTTTTTAATTTTATAATTGCTACAAGGGTATATATAGCCGAAGCTAGTTTCCTTTCATGTTTTTAAATATTTTTTGTTTTAAAGACCATTTCTCTTTTTAGGAAAGAAAGTGCCATTGAATTTAGATAATCATTTTTAAAACCAGTATTTTTTGGAAAAAATGTATTTGCAGTTCTTATAGATTGGCTGTCCCCACTATTTTTTCTAACCCAAACTGGTTGCTTTCACTGCAGGCCTTGTAGATTAAAAAAAATTGATGTTAAATATTAAGGGAACAAAAATTATATCTTAAAATGTCTAATAATCCGCACTTGCTTGTTGTTAATATCTTATGAAAAACACATCGATTCAACCGCATTTATCTCATGGCTTAGCCTTTCGTAAAGCCAATACCAATTATTAAGTCAAAATATCTCCAATAACTACATACATATACATATATTTACTAAAAATAGCTTGCACAGTTTTATTTTAGTTTTTCTGCTTAAAATCATATTTCGGCCGTACCAACGCTTATAATTCTTGAACTTCAACAACAAATCTCGAACACTTTAGGAAATAGAGCTTATTTCAAACGCACACAAATCGTGAAATTCTGTAGAGACATGGTAGTCTAGTACTCAAATAGACGGAATTCTCTTGTTAGTTATGAGGCTGAGCGAGAACCAAATCAACTATGGGTGATTGTAGTCTTTTGAAAACCGCAAAAAACACAGAAAATCGCTTGTAGAATTTAGTTCAGATTTGAATTTAAAATACCCAAATAAATATTAGTAGACTCAAAAAAACTGTCATATAGAAATTGTATTGCTTTTAAATTTATTTAAACATCGGCGGACTTGTTTTGCCAAAGAACTTGAGAATATCCCAAAAGACTCATTTCCGCATTATGATATATGAATATTTGATTTTTTTTAATGCTTGTCAACAAAACCAGCTGATCGACTATAAGGCCGTAGGCCACACAGTTCCGATGAACTCTTAGAAATTCGGTCACATTGGAAACATTAAAGTTTTTCCCCGGGCGAACTTGTTTTTTGATCTGAAAAAATAATAAACCGACACTTGCGCCGCACTCGGATATAACGTTCTGCTTTGCTTCTTTTGTATTTTTCAACGTTGCAATAAAGGGTATTTATGAAGATATTTAAATGGAATTATCTGTAACAGCCTTGTCAATATGTTCAGCAGGTTACCAATTTGAATAGGTCGATGATTACCTCATATAGCTGCAATAGAAACGTTGCAGACAAATGTTCATAAAAGCCTTCTTTTAAAATGGCCTATAGCAACCACAAAAAATTTGTAAGTTCATTTTTGTAATAGCCGCAAGAGTATTAAAGCTTGTTCTGGTCGAAATAAGTTTTTTATATGTTTTACGTTAACATTTGTCTTTTCTTCACTGTGTCCATATATTCAATGTGTGTGTTAAAATGTGTGATTCCTTCATCGTTTTTGGTTATTGTGCATAGGTGATAGAGGAACAAAAGCCTGCTGAGGAGCTACCAAAGCTGCGTAAAGCATCCATTGCCCAAGTGAAAGAGGATCCAAAGCCTGAGGCGGTGAAACCGAAGGCAAAGGCTAAAGCGAAAGCAAAGCCCAAATACGAGGAACTCCCAGAAATCCCAGACTACGAACGTCCACAGCTTGAAAAGTATGAAAAGTCCGATTTTACGCCATCTGACTTTGCTCGTGAACTGGAAATACCAAACAAGATGGAAAAACCCATCTTAGACAGCGGAAAAAAAGAAGCTGAGTCACCTAGCCAGAAAAATGGAATCCCCAAAGTATGTTTGTTTTTCGTCTTAAATGTTTTTCTATAATATTGATTGTCAAATGTGTCATAACATATATTGTCTTGTAACTTGTGCATGCATACAGAAGGCAGACATTGTTGAGAAGCCAGCAGAAGAACCTAAGGGCTTAAAAATCGGCAAAGGTAAACTTCCTGATGAAGATGACAGTCGCGATGGCGCCATTCTCAAACCAGTCATAATAGAGCCCGAGGTAATACATTTTGTTTGTAACTTAAAAAACATTTCAATGCACAGAAAAAAAGGTAGCACAAAGCTAGCTTTAATAATTTTAACTCATAAATTAGCTTTAGCTTTTGTATAAACATTTAACCTAATTTCTTGGTACAAGTTATTATTGTTTTTATAATATGTCTTCCCCAATACAATTAAAACCCAAGCATTATTTCACGACACTTTTCAGAAGGATAAATCAGAGATCGGAAATAAAAAACTTCCTGAGGTAAGTAAAGTAAAAAAACCTTATACCTTAGGCATATCTTATTTCGGGTGACCGAATAGTGAAGCGGAACAATTTGTTTGCATACAACATAGAATAGATCCCTTAAACACACTAATTGTAAAAACCCCTTGAAAAATGCACTAGCAGGCCGATAAACCATCTGTACTAGATATTATAAAGCAGCGGCGTCGATCCTCTATCAGAAATCTGATGACTAAGGAACCAATTCGAAACGAATCATTCCTTGGTGTAGTTCTAAAGCCCGTGATAAAGGATGCTAAAGAACAAACTGCGCCTCAGCAAGCTATACAATTAACGAAGGTAACAGTTTTGAAAACTTTCGTGCAAAGCAACGCACTTCTGTAAATGTCCCTTTTTTATTGACTAAACTATTTATACGTTTTCGAAATCTTTCGCACTTTCAAATTTCGGGTATTTCTACACCCAATTTTAAACAAAAAATGTTATTCGCTGGCTTGCGATCTTTATGTCTGTCTCTTTCCCTGCCACTGTCACTATCTCTTTCTCTGTACCTTTTTCTTTATATTCGTATCTGCCCTCGCCCATTTCTTTATTTTGAACAATGTATACAATCTTCCTAACTCCTAACTCCTGACTCCCTACCAATCCCATACAACCAAAGGCTAATGCGACGGAACAGTTCTCTCCTACGAAGGCGATCAAGGCGCAAGTGTCCGACTTGAAAAAGCCTGAGGCTCTTGCAACCCTTGATGACTATGAGCGACCCGAATTAGAAAAATATAAAGTTAAAATTGACAAAACTAAATCAGAGAAACCAACACCAGCTATTATTACTCCGGACACTAAACACACCGAAGTCGAATTGCCAGTAGAAGAAGCTAAGGTAAGCATAGTTCCATTTGATACACCCTCAAATATATTCTTAAGCATATACCAGCGAATTGAAAACATGTTCATATGAACATTCTTATGTATAAATGTTTTTGAGAACACAAATACAATATGAAACAAAAACTATAAGGCAGTTTAATTGGAATAAATATGTTACCACAATATTTATTCGTTATATATATATATATATATATATACATAAAAATTTATATTTATATTTATATAAATATATATATATATAGAGTATAAAATATGTATATATAAATAAATGTTTATATTTAATGTGTTGACAAATCTTTTGTCAGAAATATGCAACTGTTCCTCAAAAGCTGTTTGATGTCTGTTTATTCTTGTCGCTCTGTCTAGACGGTTCCAAATTTGATTAACAAATTTTAATTTTAGTTGTTATTGCATTAATATGTAAAAATGATTTACAAAAATTGATTAATATTGGATTCCGAAATGATGCTGCTCTTTTCATCTGTCGTCTTTTAAATCAATTTACACATAGACATATATGCTGAAGCAGTCTATTAATTTTTTATAAAAATGTCAAATTTTAATTTTACTATAACGGTGGGTACTTATTTTATAGTTTCACTACCAGTGAATACCATCCACACGTCATTAGATTTAAATAAACACAAATTTAAATAAACACTATTAACACATTATTATTATTTTAAGATTCATAAATTAAGTTTGATATATTTATATATACTTTTAGATTAAGCCTGATACTCATTTCAACAAAAAACCTTACAGAATTAAAATTTAAAAATTTAAATTATGAAAATGTTTGTAATGTTTTTGTGAACTTTCCAGTCCTAATATTGCATTGATTTTATTTTATTTACATAACGAATCGGAGAGAAACCGATTTGCAATTAAGTGTGGTGAAATTTACATAGATAGCTGCAACTGACAGCTTAGTCCATTTAAAATAAATTGTATGCACTTCATGTTTCTAATAGAGTGTCTGTATGTTTTTTTAATAGGAGGAAAAGCAAAAGGTTCCTAGGATGCAACCGCCTGCTCCAGGTGAACCACCAAAGATCGAAGTGATACGGGAAAAGCGACCATCACTGGCACCAGAGCCGCCAAGTCGCCGCGGATCCCTTATACCGCCAGCCGATACAGGTCGTCGACCATCACTAATCATCAATGACGAGGTAAGCGGTAAAGAGGGCTAGCAGGACCATTTTATTTATTAATGTTTTTAAACATTTGAGTGTAGAAAATGTTGCACTCAAAAAAAAATAAGCCCCAAAACTTAAAAACTTGCCATACATTTTTCTTGAGGCAAATTAAACATTTTTTGATCACAAAAATAAATAGTGCATTTCCAAAAATCTAATTCTCAAACAAGGTTTGATGTTTTATATTTATACCCTTGCAGAGGGTATTATAATTTCAGTCAAAAGTTTGCAACGCAGTGAAGGAGACATTTCCGACCCTATAAAGTATATATATATTGTTGAGCAGCATCACCAGTAGAGTCGATCAAGCCATGTCCGTCTGTCCGTCCGTCTGTCCGTTTCTACGCAAAGTTGTCTCTTCAGTTTTAATACTATTTGCTTTAAACTTTCCCCAATGTTGTTTTTGTATTACAGGTATCAAAACCTCCCATAGGAACAACGGGAAAAAAAATGTTTAAAAAGTACAACTTTGTTGTTTAGAATTTTTTTTGTTGTTCTTTGGGACTTGGAAATATTTAAATACTATGGAATTACGATTTTATTAAATTAAAATCGGACATCTATATAATTTTGCTCGTGAAAATCAAAAAATTAAAAAAATAAAATGATTAAAATATTCTTTTGAGATATAGTAATTATTTACTATTTGCTTTTAGTTTTGTCAAAATCGGATAACGAATCATATAGCTGCCATAGAAACGATGACCAAATGTAGCACAAAATCGACTTAGCTCCATTGTTTTTGGTAATATAGCCACAGAAATTCAGTCGTTTTGTAATAACTGCAAGGGTATATAAATTTCGGCTTGCCGAAGTTTGCTTCCTTTCTTGTTTTGGGAAGAGATTAAATATAAATTTGCTTTTAAGTATTTGGAAATTATTTTTTTATTTCATTTTTTTGAGTGTAAAATTATACAATTATCAACCGTAAGCGGTAGGTAAGGAAGTGCTGGTAAAATTAATGTTCTGGGAAACGTGTATAATGTTGCATACAAGAGTTCATGGTGCTGTTTACGCAAGCAATTTAAACAAATTCAAGCTTGCCTCAGTACAGTTGATTAATGTTGGCCTAAAGCGAATTAGAAACAAAAGCATATATATTATAAGTTAAATCTGAACATAAATTATTAGATAGGTGTGGGTCATTTAATACTACTTTTTTTTGCCTACACTGTTTCACATATGTATGTATGCATGCATATACACGTGTATAAACATAACAGTATATTTAAAACCTTTACTCCATAGTTTCATGATGCTTACATAGAATATTCCATAGGCTTTCCAATATGAAAAGAAAGACATTTATGTTTTAAAAGTACATTATTTTGACAAAAAACATTCAATTGTAGTCTTTCAAAATCACATGATTTTTAGTCTCTATTTTCAGGCTTAGCGCAGGTACACTTGATAATTATTTTAAAGTAGTTTTAATTGTTAATAAACTACAAAACATTTATGTGATTACATTACTGCTTTGTCGATTAACAGTGGATATTTTTGATTAAGTGTATGCGTTTATGAAAAATAGTTAATCACTCCAATGTAGCTAATTTATATTTGTATTTACTGTGTTCCCTTTTATGTACCTACCATATATGCAAAATGTCCTTCAAACTAAACAACAATCAACCCGCCAACCAACAATCTATCAATACAACTTCATTTAATAACAATCCAACAAAACCGTTCTCAAAATCTCAACAACAAAACATTAAATACTCCAACGCATACCCTTTGCATTCAACAACAACACTTGTACACCCACTCCGCAAATCCTTCATCACTGAACAACCCAAAACAGAAGAAACTCCGTCCCGGCGAAGTAATGGACACTCGGGTAAGAAATCTAAATATTTTGCCAGACATTATAAAAGATGCTTCGCAGGCTTTTAGCAAAAAGGTCAAATAATGTTAAATAAGGTATATATTCCATGCTGGTATGTTTACAAATATACAGCAAAAAAGGAAAATTCTAACTGCCCAATAAGAGGTTCCATTCGGGTATAGAAGGAAACCCGAGTCTGTTATATGTCATAATTTTATTTTAGGCTCATGATGCTTGCCCTCGATTTTGGCCTAGTGTACGGAAAAAACAAACAAAATTTATCGAAAATACAACGTACGTGGTTTAAAAATAGCGGACATGAGCCCAGATATATACAGCATAATTTTATTTTTATAATACAGTAAAATTTTGACAAATGAAACCCAAAAATAAGTCAAAGCAAACAATATTTTGACATACAAAATACTTTATATTTCCCCAGACGTAGGTCACTGCATTGCGGTATATCACTGTGCCTGCCAATGCGTACATATTCATATTCTTTTCGACCGTGCCCTACATTCCTTTTACATATATGTATGTTGCAATGCATATAAGACATGTTCATATTTTTGTAGATTATATACTAGCTGATTTCATTGAGTGATGCAGAGAATATATAGTTTTGATTCATATCGGTCATTTCTGCGGCTAAGGTTTATTGTTCAAATAAATTATTGCCAGTGATCAGACAACATCTAGTTCAATATCTAACAGTAACCGATTTGGGATTACTACGCTTTTGGTTCGGTTAAATGAAACGCTAAGTATTTAAAGAAACTCCATTATAGTAAATATTATTATAAGAACTATGAAAATAATAAATATAGGCAAATAAAAAAATATAATCAAACAGGAGCACACCATCTTCAGAATATTATCTCCTAAAAAGCCTATAAAAACCAAACCAAACACAATATCTACACACATTGATACTTACAAGACGTATTATTTCAATGATGTATGCTAGAGTGTCTAATTTCATGTTCAGCATTATAATACGATTCAATAATATTACAGTTGTTGAGGCCAGGCGAGGTCGGTGAAGGACAGGTGAGAGTTAGCTGCACATCGTTGTTGCCTAATTAGTTTTGTTATTAGAACTTATTTTTAACATTTGGTGATTCGCATTCCATCTCAAGACATACTTCAAAAATAAATACAAAACGAGAAAGGAAAGCTAACTTCGGGCGGAGCCGAAGTTGATATACCCTTGCAGAATACTCTGTAAATTATATTTTTCAAAATTATTCATAAGGTCGGACTGATTGGCCAAAAATAAAGCCCATAGAAAATCCCAACTTCCTAACTTTACAAACACCAAAGTTATGGCATTTCCGATCGTTCAGTTATATGGCAGCTATAAGATATAGTCGACCGATTCTCATGAAATTCGGTAAGTCGGATTGATTGGCCAAAAATAAAACCTATAGAAAATCTCAACTTCCTAACTTAACAAACACCAAAGTCATGGCATTTCCGATCAATCAGATATATGGCGGCTATAGGATATAGTCGGCCGATCCTTATGATATTTGGTAGGTCGGATTGATTGGCCAAATATAAAACTCGATAGCTTTAAAACTGAGAGACTAGTTTGCGTAGAAACAGACAGACGGACAGACGGACAGACAGACGGACAGACGGACAGACGGACATGCTTATATAAACTCAGGAGGTGATCCTGATCAAGAATATATATACTTTATAGGGTCGGAGATGTCTCCTTCACTGCGTTGCACACTTTTGACCAAAATTATAATACCCTCTGCAAGGGTATAAAAATGGCCCTTTGACTCAAAATTCATTCAAAGATACACGACTCATATGTTATACTGGAACCTCGCACACTTACCTGTATAAGTTCAACGGGTTCTAATTGTTTTAACTACCACTACTTGAAGCAGAATTTAAAAACCTAGTACAGTATTTGTTAAACGTCATAACTCGTATCTAATTGCATCCACTCTTTTTTATAAGTCGTTAATAAACCCAATTTAGTACATTGGTTTGTTAGTTTATTTTGTCCAAACAATAAATATTTGTTTTATATTTATAAAATTGGCCCAATTTTAGTTTTATATTGCAGAATAAAGTCAGCATGTCACATATTAGAACGGACCTTATACACTATAAATAAAAACGGATTCACGATCTGAATTCTCAGATCGGTTTTCGTTTTAGTTTGCATGTGCCAACAATTGTGCCAACAAATTTCATAATTGCGAAAACCCTATTAAGAAATCAGATCATCCAAAATATTTTTAAAGATTAGAACTCACATTATGTTGAATACTACGCTTTTATTTTTAAAACAAAACAAAATTAAATCAAAAGTGAAGTTGTATGACCTACTTACCCCTTTTCCGACTTTTTTATTTTTCTAAAATACGTTAGCAAAAGCAACAACGACCCGGAGAAATGGGGGACACGAAACAGGTCTTAAAATTGTGGTCGAGTTTATCGACCATTTCTGCTTAATACTTGAGTTCGCTTGCCTTTTATTAATTATGGAAATGAAGTTATATTATATTTAAATAGTAGGACGTACATATGTATGTCATTCGGTGTAAAAACTATGTAAATACCCATATTTTTGTTATCCAATCATTATATACAAATTGTGTACCATAAGTTGAATCGGAAATTTGAAAAAAAAATATTTTATTTTATTACGCTCTTTCTCAATAGAGATTCTTAACTTTTACTCGAACTCATTTCATATATAAATCGAAGGTCATATTTCCAGAGCACGATTTAAAGTATAAAACGGTCAATATAACTTTTATAATCGGGTAACATACTTGGCCAACATAACCAACTTTCGTTCCTGTATTCATTTAATTGTCAATTTAATTTTGTAAGCTACGTTACTATGCACCAGGTATTTAAGTACCATAATGATTTTAAATCTTATGTTTTGGTAGGAGAATTGTTTATGGGCTTAACATTCTTTTTTTTTGATTATTATTCCCCAATTGGCGTACAAAACCAGATAAAGGACATTATAGAAACCAAATACTAATACTAATGTTGTGCTACGTAAGATAAAATTAATGCTTTTAAGATTGTCAAAGAACATGGTGCAGTCTATTGTAGTCATTACACAATACTCTAAATGTTTAATATAAATGTTTTATCATAGTTAGATCTACAAAGATTTTTAGTTCCTGATAATTATATTTGGCGCAGAGAAGTTTATGCGACCCAGTAACTCGGTACTCTCCACATCCCCGTGAATAAGTTTATGAATAATAATGTACAATAACGATCGTAGATTAATTAGAAGAAGCCAGCGCACCACCACCCAGCCTGGAACTAGAATTTTTAAATGATAGCGTTGCTGGGTAACAGGCTGATTTACGCTTAGTGTTAACAAAATTATAAAACTGTTTTTAATCTTGTGAAAACTGGACCCCACAACGAGTCAGATAGCTTTTATAACACCGGGCGTTAAGCACGGTAAAATTTGACGGAACCCTTACGTATCGAGGGAAGGCAGATTGTAATCCGCGCCATTTAAATTTATTCCTTATTAAACAATAGAGGTTTATTTGAAATCGACGGATAGTATAACGGATCACACAGACTTTAAAAGACTTTTCGGATTTTCTATTTAGCGCTGTTCTCGCATCTTCAGTCAGCTCTAGATCTTAATAGACAAACACCTTCTGGATTTGAAACAAAACAAAAAGCTGGTAAACGTCCTAAGAAGTTTTTAACATGGTTTACTTGGAATGCGCATGAAAAGCAAGCCGTCAATAAAATCATGCTGCGCTGAAGGAAGTATAATATGAGAGTTTTCGTCTGGGGGCCAAGTTGCACTAGCTATATTGAAATCACCTAACAATACTAACTGATCTCGATCTGACAGTTTTTTGGAAATGGGCTGGATAACGGAAAGGTGATTTGTGTAAATTGGGAACTCAGATGATGGTGGGATATATGAACAAGTAATATATATAAAACTACCGGGAAACGATAATTTTATACCTAGTCAATTTTTCGAAAGTTAGTAATTCAGACGAAAGGGTTGAGTCGACAGCAATCAAGACTCCACCTACCTGTCAGGACTGACGATCAAGCCTGTAAATTGCGTACTTACCCGGGAAAATTTCGGAGCTTATAATATCCGGCCTTAACCAGGTTTCTGTACGTACAATAATATTATATATAAACGAAAAACTGTCCGAGTACAATCTAGTCAGCTTATTAAGTCACCCTCTTGTATTCTGATAGTAAAGAAGAAAGGAGGAAGCTAATTTTTGAGGACAGAAGAGGATGTGGAGGGCCCTAGGGATGGTTCTTTAATGGTATTTTCCATTTCCCCTGAACTATTATTTTTTATCTTAGTTTCGTTTTCTTCTACAAATATGCCTTTGGGCTAGAAACAAGGAAAATCAATCTTAAATGATGATACTTTCCTATCATAAGAAAATTAAAATTGTTCAAACATCGAATCATCAACTTGGATTTTGTTACGGACATAAGTCGTAATATCCATTGATGAGAGGCCTGGGCGAGACGTGAAACAAAATCCTTGAAAAATATTTTCTAATTAAATGAAAAATGTTTCGTTAACAGATTTACAAAATCGGTTTGGATACAATGAATTTATATAAGATTTATTATTTTCGGTGTAATCTTCGTATTATTCTTTAGTGTAAATCAATGAAATGTTCGTTCAAACTTTATTAACGTATTAGTTGTATGATAATGATATAGGGAGATAATCCAAATTGCCATTTACCAAAAAGTTGAATTAATGAATTATTTGAATGTTTATATTTAATCCATAATACTGGTCCCATCGAAAATTAAACAAATAACTATTTTTTTCGATCCAAGTTTTTAAATCGCTTTTCTGTAAGCATTTTTTATTACTGTGCCTATAGTAGTAGATGTAAAAGCTTTAAAAATGTAGTTCAACATCGCCATAATAAAGTAAAAACGGATTAGCTACTTTAGTTTACGCCATTCAAATATTTATGAAATAATCTAGTTTTTTTTATGTAAATGCACTAATAAAACTACTTGCTTGATTTCTGTGTTTATATAGTCTGCTGATTGACATGATACAGCAGTACTTGCTTATACAAATCTGTATTATATTTACAAATTTACATAAAATAGACATTGATCTTAAGGATAAGACCCATAATAGGATCCCGTATAACTTAGAATCTGCAACGTGCACTGCATTGAATTTGTAATCAATTGCAATGCTTTTACTTAATAATTTTAGAATTCTAATAGTTCTGGAGCCATGTGTGGATAATGAAATCCATATCTGGTTAGGATTGTGATGTATAAGTAAATCACTTTTATTAACAATATTCAATCATTTGTCTAACCTGTACCATAAGTAGAATGTGTTTGTAGTTTTTATTTTACGTTACTTTGACAGTTTGGTATACCTATCCCCACACTGTCAGCGGAATGCATTTAAATTTTTCGTTTAAAACTTATTATATCTTTATTATATCTTACGAATATTAACAACATATCTATATGTATTATTCAGGCCTTTTCCGATCCTTAAAATTCGCCAGATTTGACTAATCCGAAGACTTCAAAGATTGAAATTGAAATTTCACTTTCATTTAGTAAATCGGAACATGCCTGATTATTTTTATCTTGAATGTTATTCAGGCATTGTACACATCATAATTTCCTGTAATCATTATTCCTTATATTTGTTTATCTGTTTGTATTTTTTCCCGTCTTTATCATCATCTGTGTCAATGTTAATGTGTTTGGAAAATAGCGGAGAAGACCATCGATTGATGTACGGCGCCCAAGCGTGCAAGATCTAGAAGATCTAATAAACAAGCCATCCACGCCATTACGAGATGTCGGTGATGGAGGTCCTCCTTCAATCGTCGATGTCCAAGAGTCTTACTCCGTCGTGGAAGGTATGTATTCATTATTTAAGTAGGCTGTTAAAGTCGATGTAAGATTCAGGGTTCAGAAACCCTAATGAGCATAGCATCACCATGGACGGCAGTACATGTAGGTACATTTTGAATCCTGGATACAGGAAAAGGTTATAATAAATTGTGAAATAAAAATGTTCACCAAATATTTTTAAAGCAATATTTAATTTAAAATTCAACCAACATAAATGAAGTTAACATAATATGCAAAATAAGATTTACGCAAAGCCCATAGTCTTTGAAATTTCAACCAATCGTTCTGGTGGCAGCTAGAAGTTAAAGTCTTCCTTAACATAATTTATTAAAGTAAAATAGGTACCAAATTATAGATGAAAGTCTTAATGCCCACCAATCAAAAAATACAAACTAAAATATTTGTATTTGTATTTAAACATACCTATCAAAAAATAAATTTAAAGTTTCTTAAAAATTACCGTCTTATTCAGCATGCTGCTGTTATAAATGCCAGTGAAGACAAAAATGTAAAATTATTTTCTGAAGCGGGCCAAATGACAAAATTTTAAACATTGTAAAATTTAGTCAAATTTAATTATCAGAAATATTGATCAATTGCACAGAATCAGGCATTACATTTTAAAAATTTTAAAATCCATAAAAATTTAATATTTTTGTACAGTGATTATGTTAGAAAAACTTCCCAATCGGTCGACTATATCCGATAGCTGACATGACGTTTGCGTATATCTCTCTGTTCTTGCTTAATATGATGTTTTTTTTTGCCGAAATTAACTTTCGTTCTCTTTTTAATGGTGATTTTCAAGTACCCATACGATTTTTATGTTGAGTGTTGCTATGCGAACCCTGATATCCGTTCAAAAGACTGACTAATCAAATGTATTTGTTAACATGAGCATGCTTTGTACTTGTTTTTCTAGACTCTACCGCTTACCTTACGGTTGGAGTCGAAGGCAGTCCAGCACCAACATTCAAATTCTACAAGGGAGTTAGTGAAATCCTTGAGGGTGGTCGGTTTAAGTTTCTCACAGATGGGCAGACAAACACAATTACTTTGTGTATGCGTAAGTGCAAGCCCAACGATGAGAGCAAATACAAGATTGTTGTTTCAAACATTCATGGTGAGGATTCCGCCGAGATGCAGCTCTATGTATCTGATTCAAGTGGCATGGATTTTCGTGCTATGCTAAAAAAACGTCGTTATCAAAAATGGGACAAAGACGAACAGGACCCCAATTGGGGTGACCTAAAAGAAACGGAAAAACCGTTGCCGGCCCTTAAAAAAGTTGAAAGGGTAAGAACCAAGTTAAACGCTTTAAACAGACTCGCTGATGAAGGTGTGGAATTCTCTATCATTTATTGGCACTCTGATTCAGTTTAGTAGAGCCTTGCTACATTCCTTTTTCTTGCATTTATTTTTAAAACGTTGTACTCCGCATATCTTAAGCTTACTAAACTGAATCTTTGTGGCAAGTGAACGTTGGCCGCAGCTTAAGTTTCATTTAGTTATTTCCAATAAATCAAGAAATTGAAATAGCATCAGTATTGAAGCACAAATATAGACAAATATTCCAATTCAGGTATAGTCAGGTGAAATATATATAAATATTTTAATTAATGTTATATTATAAAGAAGCCTGTAATTAAATTACCGTATTTAAATGTTCAACAATTATAAACTGAATATATTATAATTCGATTATTGCAAATAAAATTTAGGGTCCAGGATCGCGTAGACCATCTTTAGCTGAGCTGATTCCCGATTGGCCGACATTACACCCGTTTCGGCGAGAGGAGGTGCGCTTTGGATATATATATATAAAGATATATATAATATTTATTTTCAAATTAATACTTTGTATTACTTATATTATTTTTCAGTGGTGAAGCGATTATTGATTTTTGTTCATTTTTTATAGAATAATACGGTTCGGATATCAACTTATTTTATTGCGTATTTTTGCTCTTGATATCGATTTTAACCGCAAAAAAAATGTTCTGAAAAGTGACTTGACAAAACTTAACACTTCCTCTGAAGTATAAGGGTTAATTTGAATTTTGATATTTGTTACTTAAGCTTTGTGTCATTCCATGAAGAGTTTTCCACTTAAAAAACATCGCATCTGTACTGCTTAATGTTTGGCAGAAATGTTCGAAATGCTTGGACAATTAAGAGCCCTGCATAAATCACGTAGTATGTAAACATTTTCATTATTTCAAATGCCACCAAAAAAATGACGAATGCGGAACATAGATTTTTAAATTAATTCATTTAATTTCTAGAAATGTTGCATTCGTTTTTTTCGCGGTTGGGGATTCAATTATTATTGTACAAATGTGTACTATATTGAGGAGAAGCTTTAAAATATATACATATATGCTTCTACTTAATTACAAATTCGATATACGATAAGTAATAAAATATTATCAAATATTCTGTAGATTTCTAAAAAGAAATTCTTAGCAAACATAAAATTTTTTTAAAATTTTTTCGGGTTTAAATAGCATTGTAGAATAAATCATAACAGTTTTCTACGTTGCGTAAAAAAGTTGTTCATACTCTAATCGAATTTAAAAGAAAATTTTAAATAGACCCAATTATTTGTACACGGTCGTTGATTGAAAGCTTTGTCCTTTTGAAGCTTAGCTGAAGCCTGCTTCAACACGTTTTAAAATATATGTTAGTTAGTTATGCCAGGAAGTAAGGTCGTTAAAACATTTCACATAAAAGGAGCAGTTAGCATTTATTTATTTAAAATACACCAACACCATCCTAGTATATTATTTCAACCACAAGTTGTTCAAACGCCGTGAAACCACTTTTAACATGACAATGATTAGCTATTGATTAAAAATATTTTGAAAGTAATCATAATCAGGTGACTATTTTTTATAAAAAGCGAAAAGCCTTAATATAAAATAAACTCATTATTTTTTCTTGTTTCTTGCCTAGTTTTACATATTTGATTTAAACTTAAATAGGCTTTCTCTCAAACATTTTTGCTTATTACAAATACACACTACATTACAGTTTAAAGTTAGTGTATTTAAATGAAATTTTAATATCCCTATATTAAAAAAAACCATTGCCGTAATGATTTTAGATAGAAAAGTATTTTGACCCACGTACAGTGTCGACTTTTGTATAAACAAACAATACAAATTTACCGGTCCCAAGTTAATTTTTCAATAATTTAAACTGCAATAATAATTTGCAATATAAACTATTATATTGGTTTATGTGTTGGTTTTTTTTTTTAACGTTTTTAACACAACGTAATTATAAATAAATTAAAATATAACCAACGTGAGACTTAGAGTTTAATCAATAACTTTAATAGACAAATTGGTTTATTGCATAGGCATAATATTAATACACCAAGCGAATATGGCGTTCAAAATTATAAATAAAGAAATCTTCTATAAAAAAAATTATAAAAATGTGGAATAAACTCGTTGGTGTTGTTTTTTTTTGAAAATATCGAAAGAAATTTATATCAGACTTTGTTTTTTGGGCTCGTATTAATAAATATATAAGAAAATAACAATAAATAACCCATCCTATTAAAATATGTCTCTTATATATATGATTTTGTAATACAAATTAAATTACATGCGTATATATGTGAGAAGTATTTTGATTAGGTTAATATAATAAGAAAAAAATAATGACCATTTATTAATCGTATATCAAATTTACAAAACTTTACCCATTTTTGACAACGTATCAACTAACAATATGTGAGCACAGAAGGTTGAGTCCTTCCTCAGCCCACTTATCGACCAATTCGCGAAAGAGGGAAAGGACAAAAAGGTTGTATTTGAAGCCAGATTCAGCAAACCCAATTGCAAGCCCAAGTGGCTATTCCGAAAGGACGTAAGTACAATCATCCCAGCTCGATATCCAACCGTAATGAGAGCTTTTCCACCAATTTTATCCAATGTCTAATACTTACTTAATTATAGGAGGTGTTTACGGGCAGTAAATTTAAGTTCAAACAAGAAAATGATACCTATCAGCTGATTATAACGGGACCAAAAGTCGAAGACACCGGCAAATACACTATTGAAATCGGCGGCGTGTCAAGCACAGCCTTTTTAAATGTCGAAGAAGCCGATCCTACCTACACATTTACAAAACCCCTCAAAAAGAAACTGGAAGGATTTACCCAGCACGAGACTACTCTGGAATGTTCTGTTAGCAGCAGTATGGCTAATGTACATTGGTTCAAAGACAATACAAAATTAGAGTCTGACGATCCTCGCTACCTTATTTCTAAAGACATAAACGGCAACCTAAAGCTTATCATTAAAGACTCTGTACTTGAGGATTCCGGACTTTACAGATGCCAATTGGATAAGCAACCTGATAAGACTGAGTGTAACCTTAAGGTTACGGAGTACCCCTACAAATTTGTTAAGGTTCTAAAGTCTCAGCAATGCATTGAAAAAGACACAGTTACGCTTGCCTGTGAAATCGATGATGCTATGGGGGAAGTACAATGGTTCCGTAACGGTGAAGAAATAAAACCCGATAAGCGCATTCAAATTGTAAAAGACGGTCGAAAGCGAAAGTTAGTCATCAAGGACTGTAAGGTAACTGATGCCGGCCAATTCAAATGTACAACAAACGCTGATAACACAGAGGCAGAAATAATTATTAACTGTAAGTCTTCACATAACAACATTATTATTTATAAAAACCATACGCGTCTGACAATCTCTTTTTAAGTAATTTAGTTTATCCGCTTCAATGCCGCTCGTTGAAAATACTTGCATAACATATTTTGGAAATAATATCTAAAATACACGACATTGAGTTGAATCGCACTTTATGTGTTTCCATTTCTTGTACGTGAAAGCTTGCACCTTTTGTAAAGTACTATTTTGTTGTTCCGTGTTATTGATAAATTACAAGCGCAGGTAAATATTTTTTCGAACCGAATAAGTCGCAAAAGCTATTACTGCTTAAAATCTTATTTTCAAAGAAGAGGGTAGATGTTTCTCACTATAAAACTGGTATATCGATCATTTTTATTGCCAAATAAATATATGTAATAAAATTTTTTTTTATAAATTTATTCTTTTACCCATTTTTATAAAAGCTATCCTAAGTAATACATAAAATGAATTAACCCGTTTATCCTTAATTTTTTAAATTTAAAGATCAAAACAGATTTAACAAAAAACTTAAGGACACAGATGCCGTTGAAAGAGAAAAGTTGGTTCTCGATGTGGAGCTTCAGGATCAAACAGCGCCATGCGACTGGAAGTTTAACGGAGAGCCGATAGTACCGAGTAAACTTGTTGAGATTAAAAACTTGGGTGGCGGCAAGCATCAACTAATCTTTAACAGCCTGGATATGTCGAATGAGGGCGAAATAACTTGCGAGTCTGGACAACTTAGTTCAAAATGCAAACTTTCTATTCGCAAGGGAGAAAGTAGACCGAACATTGATTGCCCTGATGAATTTGCCGGACCTATCAGTGCCCCTGTTATAGTAGAAGTACCATTTAAAGGTAAGAATACTGTCCCACAAAGTCCGTAACCCTTGAAAACAATGCTTGAACTAATTTATTCCAAAAATTTTTGTGACTAGTACAGGGTTGCCCATATTCGACGGACCCATGTTTTTTTTTAAAAAATCAAAGAAAAAAATAAAAATTTGGCGGTTGGCAATCTTAATCATTTAATTTGTTCCAAGTAGATTTGTTTACATCAATTTTTGAATATGATATCTTTCAAATGGCCGCCTCTGGCGTTGATGGCGTATTGTGCCCTTTTTGCAGCATTTTCCATCGTTTTCGCCAACATTTCGGCCGGAATAGCGGCTATTTCTTCACGAATGTTGTCCTTGAGCTCTTCTAGGGTCCTTGGCTTGTTAACGTAAACCTTTGACTTCAAATATCCCCACAAGAAGAAGTCAGGCGGCGTCAAATCGGGCGAACGCGGTGGCCAGTCCAAATCACCACTTTTCGACATCAAACGGCCCGGAAACAATTTCTTCAGAAAATCGATTGTTATGCGACTTGTGTGCGGTGGAGCGCCGTCTTGTTGAAACCAGAACTGCCTCATACGCTTTCGACGAATAATTGGCATCACAAAAAGTGGACCGAGCCATGCCCAACTGCTGAGAACGGCGTTTTTGGGATGTTCTTGGGGACCTCTCAACACTGGCTCGTACGGCAGCGATATTCTCGTCCGATCGCCTTGGTCGACTTTTATTTGGCCTCTTCGGATTAGAAAGAGCCTCACCAGTCGTAAATTTTTCGTATAAACGCTTAATGGTGTTCTTAGAAGGCGCACTTTTCACATTTTTTAATTTTTTAAAAGCACGTTGAGTTTTCACAATTGACTTGTTCTGTTGAATGTAAATTTCAACTATTTCAGAGCGCTCGCGTGGCGTGTATTGTTCCATGGTAAAAATCTGCTTGGACTGACGCTTCAAACGCGGTATGTCATTAAGCGATCTGGCATCTCTGTCAAAAGTTATGGCGTCGTCAGATGGGTCCGTCGAATATGGGCAACCCTGTACACCAGTATTTTTTCTAATGATCTTGATTCTATTTAAATATCAATTTAATAACATCACTTTTATACCCTCGGAGAAGGTATGACGTTTTGAGTCAAAAGTTTGCAACTCAGTGAAGAAGAAGTCTCCCTATAAAGTATATATATTTATGATCAGCATCACCAGGAGTCCCGATCTAGCCATGTCCGTCAGTCTATCCGTCTGTCTGTTTCAGTTTAAGATCACACTTTCGGAAAAGGGGTTTTTATATTCCTGGTCGGAGCCTGAACTAATTTCTTGAAAAAGTTGACATATACGTATAAATAAAAAGCTGCAAGGAAGTTTGCTTCCTTTCCTGTTTTTAAATAACTCTTAGAAATTATACATTAATTTAATTGTATAAAACAATTTTGAATACCTCTAAACATACATTTGCACGTCGTTCAACAATATAGTTAAATTATTGGGCGTTTTAGCACAGTAACGCCTAATAATATGATTTATACTTACATATGTATATTGGCTAAATTAGTTATTCAACTCGAAAGAGAAAAATAATAATTTAACTCCCTTCATATATATATGACTTACACCAAAATTGTAAACTTTTTTAATTTAGTTTCCGGTACAAAGCAAACACCGGTAGAGGCCAAATTGTTAAAAGACGGCAAGCCATTGCCGGTTAAGGATGTGGAGGTTGCTGTTACCGATGACAAAGTCACGTTTAAAATAAAGAAGCCGGCTAGAGATTTAACCGGCCCATATCAAATTAAAATTTCTAATGGTCAAGGTGAAGATACCAAGGACGTTAAAGTTATTTTCCAAGATGTTCCACAGCCCCCGCAGGAAATTGATATTACTGATGTATATCAGAGCTCCTGTGTAGTTAACTTTAAGCCACCAGTCGACGATGGTGGTACTCCTATAACCAAATATGTTATCGAACGGCAGGACTTGAGTAAGAAACAAGGCTGGGAGAGTGTCGCTGAGGTTTTACCTAATGAACCATGTCTGAAAAAAATCGACGACTTGGTCCCAAAGAAGCAGTACAGATTCCGTATTCGTGCTGTCAACGCAATTGGCTCCTCAGATCCGGCAACCTTCAAAAATACCATACTAGCGAAAGATCCATGGGATGAGCCGGGAAAGCCGAAGGCAGTTGATCTTACCGATTGGGATAAGGATCATGCGGATCTGAAATGGGAAGCCCCCGATAGTGACGGCGGGGATCCCATAACTGAATATATTGTGGAATACAAAGAAAAGTTCTCTAACGATTGGGTAGCCGGCAAGACGGTTGACGGCGACGCTAGAACTGCTACCGTTGACGGGCTGAAAGAGGGGCAACAGTACGAATTCCGAGTCCGTGCTGTTAACAAAGCAGGTCCAGGTGAGCCTAGCGACAAGACTAAATCTATTATTGCAAAATGCCGTTTTGTAAAGCCCTTCCTTGTTGGGGACGGCCTCAAAAACATTACCGTAAAGAAGGGACAAACCATTCGATTCGATATAAAATATGATGGTGAACCGGAGCCAGCAGCATCTTGGGTAAAGGGAAACGACAATCTAAAGTTCGATAACCAGCGCATTTGCTTAGATCAGTTGGAAAGGAACTCATCAATTACTATTAAAAAATCTGTACGGAAGGATACCGGAAAATACAAATTAATACTGTCAAACAGCTCAGGAACCATTGAGTCCGAGGCCCAAGTTGTGGTTCTTGACCGACCACTTGCTCCTGGTGGACCATTCGAACCAGAAGAAGTTCGTGCCAACCATATTAAAATGAAGTGGAAGCGTCCTGAGGATGACGGGGGTTGCGAAATTACTGGGTATGCTTTAGAGCGAATGGACGAAGAGACGGGACGCTGGATCCCAGCCGGCGAAGTAGGTCCAAACGAGACTTCATTTGACTTTAAGGGATTGACGCCAAATAAGAAATACAAGTTTCGCGTCAAAGCTATTAACAAAGAAGGCGAATCCGAGCCACTTGAGACTTCCGACGCCATTGTTGCAAAGAATCCGTATGACCCACCAAGTCCTCCCAGCCAGCCAGTTATCGATGATTATGATAACAAGAGTGTTCTTTTAAAATGGAAGCGACCGCCTTCAGATGGCGGACGACCTATTACCCATTACGTCGTCGAAATCAAAGACAAGTTCTCACCCACATGGAGTGAAGTGGCCAAGACTGAGGACCCCACTCCCGAATGTTCGGTGGAGGGCCTAAAAGAAAAAATGGTCTATCAGTTCCGAGTTAGAGCCGTTAATAAGGCGGGCCTCTCTGAACCTTCTCAGCCAACCGACAATCACCTCTGCAAACACAAAAACCGTAAGTCTAGTCATAAATGATTTTCAAATCCAGCTGCAGACTTGCTTTGGCTTAATATTTAAACACGCGTCGCAAACCTTTTAAATATTGCTTTCAGATTTATATGAACATAAAAAATTATCAGAACCTTAATTAACACGCAAATTTTTTTTTGGCCTACCCACTAATAATCACATTTTTTATGTTAAATGAAGGGTTTTCTAAAATTAAAAACAACTTAATCTATTTAATAAGGAAGGAATTTGTTGATTCCATGTATTTTATTGTCGCCTATAAAGTTTTTCACGTTTATTACTTTTAAATAAATTACTCCTTATAGATTTCAATTATCAAATTACACTAGAACTATGTTACCTTGCCTTTTACCGTGTACCTTTACATAGCAATTTTTCATTCCATTAGACAAGTCCATAACTAAGAAATATATAGGCTAAAAAAAAACTTTAGTTGTAATGTTTATAAGTTGAATTAGGGTTACAGGATGTGGAAAATTTAGGAAATTCATCAAATTAAAATTTGTATAAAATAACATAATGATTTGCATGTATAATTCTAATTGAACGCTCTGTAGGAAATCACTTCGCAAATATTCGCATCAGCTTTACTGCCAACGCTTATAAAGTGTATGTATTTTATAAAAATACTTAAAATGTCAAAGAAGTAAAAATACATTTTAAAATGAATTCGTGTTTATTAAACTTTTAGTTAAACCGCAAATCGATCGGTCCACTTTTAAACGAGTAACAATAAAAAGTGGCCGTACTCATAAATGGTCAGTTGATGTCATCGGGGAACCAATACCAAATCTTCACTGGAGTTGGAGGGATGATATTCCATTAACCAACGGAGATCGAATAAAGATAGAAAATGTTGACTATCACACAGACTTTAGCATTACAAATGCTTTGCGTAAAGACAGCGGATTTTATACTTTAAAAGCTGAAAACCGCAATGGTATTGACCGGGAAACCGTGGAATTAGTTGTTCTTGGAAAACCCAGTTCACCAAAAGGACCCCTTGCCGTCAGCGACGTTACTGCAACTGGGTGCCAACTGCAATGGAAAAAACCTGAAGATGATGGTGGAGTACCGATTAAGGAGTATGTAATTGAGAAAATGGACACGGCAACAGGAAAATGGGTTCGAGTTGGAAGATCTCCTGGTGAAAAAGAGCCACCAAGCTTTGAAGTAACCGGCTTAAATCCTGGATCGGAGTATATGTTTCGCGTTTCCGCTGTTAATGAGGAAGGGGAATCCGAACCGCTAACTACTTTGGTAGGCGTCGTGGCAAAAGATCCGTTCGATGAACCTAACAAACCGGGAACTCCGGAAGTTACTGATTATGATAATCAAAGTGTGAGTCTAAAATGGACGGCACCTAACAATGACGGAGGAGCACCGATTCAAAAATACATAATTGAAAAAAAAGATAAGAATAAGCCTGATTGGGAAAAAGCTCTCGAAATTCCGGGAGATCAACTGGCAGCCACAGTCGAAGGTCTACAGGAATATGGAGAATATCAGTTCCGTGTAATAGCAGTTAACAAAGCTGGGCTATCTCCCCCTTCAGATGCTAGTGTTCCCCAGATTGTTAAGTACAAAAAGTGTAAGTATAATGCCGTTCGTATCCGATGAAGTCACAAATATGTTGATATATAGGGAAATATTAAAGATTTCATGTTTGAGCCCATTTTATAATGTACTATAAAACACTAAAATTTACTTATTTTTTTTTGTCCATTTTTATTTTTAAATCGCAGTAAAGCCTCGTATCGATCGATCAAACTTAAAGCCATTGTTGATTCGCGCCGGAAAGGCCATTAAGTACGATGTTAATGTTCGTGGCGAGCCTGCACCCACAATAACATGGTATCAAAATGATACAGAGCTCAACCCGAACGAACTACCAAGCAATAGCGAAATCAAGAACATCCCATACAACACGAAGATTTCAATTCTTGATACAGTTCGTAAACACACAGGCATCTACAAAATAAAGGCTGTGAATGAACACGGTGAGGATGAAGCTACTGTAGAGGTCAATATTCTAGCTCCACCCGGAAAACCAAGGGGGCCCTTGGATGTAAAAGATATTACTAAAGACAGCTGTAAGCTAAAATGGAAAAAACCTGAAGATGATGGTGGAAAACCTATTACTGCATATCAGGTTGAAAAGTTTGATAAAAAACAAGGTCGATGGGTACCTGTCGGTCGAACCTCTGCTAACGATACCGAATTTGATGTCAAGGGTCTTCAAGAAGGCCATGAGTATCAGTTTCGTGTCAAGGCAATTAATGAGGAGGGAGAATCCGAGCCCTTGGAAACCGATGGCAGTATCATAGCGAAAAATCCCTATGATGCTGCTAGCAAGCCCGGTACACCCAAAATTGAGGATTACAACGAGCATATGGTCAAGTTGAAGTGGGAGGCTCCGAAGTCTGATGGAGGGGCTCCAATCACTGGTTACATTATTGAAAAGAAAGATAAGTTCTCCCCTATTTGGGATGAAGTACTCAGCACCAATGTAAGTTATTTATATTTTAGTACCATTTGCATTTTTACGTAGACATTATTCTAGCAATTGTATTTTAAAAAATGTTATACTTAAAGACATCCGCCCCTGAAGCAAATGTTGAAGGTCTTATTGAAGGCAATGTATACCAGTTTCGAGTACGGGCAGTTAATAAGGCCGGTCCCAGCGAACCCAGCGATGCAACAGAGCCTCATTTGGCTAAGCCGAAAAATCGTAAGAAAGTTTATTTTACACACGAACTTCGCGGAGAAAACAGAATATATTTCGACTGCGTTCATCAGAATATTAAGCCAAAAGCACATAACAAATATATTATATAAAATATAAGACTACATCGATCAGCTTAGTTCATTTTATCTTAAAAGCTTATTGAAAGTTGAGAATATTTGTAACACAAATAACTTTTTTAATTTTAGTTAAGCCATCTATAAACCGAGAAAAAATGAAGCCCATCAAAGTTCGCGCTGGCCAAACGGTTAAATTTGACGTAGACGTCAAGGGAGAGCCGGCGCCAACTTTAACCTGGTTCCTAAGAGAAGGCGAACTAACGCCTACGGGGCAGGTACGGTTAGAAAATGAAGACTACAATACAAAACTCACATTGCTAGATACATCTCGCAAGCAAAGTGGCGAGTATAAGTTACGTGCTGAAAATATAAACGGCGTTGATGAGGCCGTGGTTGAAGTCATTATTTTGGATAAGCCTTCGAAGCCCGAAGGACCATTAGAAGTCTCCGATATTCATAAGGAGGGTTGCAAGCTCAAATGGAAGAAGCCGAAGGATGATGGAGGTATACCTATTACAGGCTATGTAGTAGAAAAAATGGATACAGCAACTGGTAAATGGGTACCGGCCGGTTCAGTCGATTCAGAAAAAACAGATATCGAGATAAAGGGTTTGGACCCAAATCATCGTTACCAATTTAGAGTTAAGGCTGTTAACGAGGAGGGTGAATCGGAACCTCTGGAGACTGAATCGGCTATTACTGCCAAAAATCCATTTGATGTGTCTGCGCCCCCTGGCCTCCCAGAGCTTGAAGACTGGGATGAGCATCATGTCAAACTAAAATGGGAACCACCAATTCGAGATGGCGGCTCTCCTATTACTAATTATATAATCGAAATAATGGACAAAGATTCGGGAGAATTTGTAAAGGCGGTTGAAACAGATAGTCCAATTTGTAAGGGCGTTGTCAAGAAGCTTGAAGAGGGACAGCAATACAAATTCAGAGTACGTGCTGTGAACAAGGCTGGACCATCTGACCCATCTGAGCAAACAAATTGGCATATAGCAAAGCCTCGATTCCGTAAGTTGTCTGCACTAATATTTTTCATTTAATTTGTATGTTTTTAATTTTAATATTACTTATTATTCAGTAAAACCTCATATTGACCGAACCAATTTAAAACCTGTGATCGTTAAAACTGGTTTATCAATTAGCTTGGACATTGACGTAAAAGGAGAACCAGCTCCGAAAGTGGAATGGTTCTTTAATTCATTGCCCCTAGAGAGCAACGAAGATAATGTTAAAATTGATAATGTTGATTACAATACGAAATTCTTTGTTATGCGCGCTCTGAGATCTCAAAGCGGAAAATACATAATCAAAGCAACAAATGAAGTCGGTGAAGACGAAGCTGAGCTGGAAGTTACAGTTTTGGGAAAGCCAGGAAAGCCGAAAGGACCTCTTGAGGTCAATGATGTAACGAAGCACAGCTGCAAACTTAAGTGGAAGAAACCAGATGATGATGGCGGTACACCTATCGACTATTATGAAATAGAAAAACTTGATCCACACACTGGTCAGTGGTTGCCATGTGGAAAGAGTACCGAGCCTGAGGCAAAGGTTATTGGACTTCATGAGGGTAAACCTTATAAATTCCGGGTAAGAGCTGTTAATAAGGAAGGAGAATCTGAGGACTTAGAAACCGAAAAACCAATTATTGCCAAAAATCCATTTGATGAACCGGAAAAGCCAGGCAGACCGGAGCCTACTAATTGGGATAAGGACTTTGTTGACTTAGCCTGGAATCCGCCAAAATCCGATGGCGGTGCACCAATCCAAAAATATATTATTCAAATGCGGGATAAGTCTGGACGTGCTTGGGTGGACGCTGCTACAGTTACTGGTGATAAAACTAATGGTACCGTTACTGGCGTAGAAGAAGGCCATGAGTACGAGTTTCGTATTGTTGCCGTCAACAAGGCAGGACCCAGTGACCCCAGCGATGTTTCAAAAACGGTAGTGGCTAAACCTCGGTTCCTCAAGCCACACATTGACCGAAAGAACTTGCAAAGAAAAATAATGCGCAGTGGTCAAATGCTTCATATGGACGCTGCAGTGAAAGCAGAACCTCCAGCTAAAATAACATGGACTTATAATGAAAGTGAAATTAAGACTTCCGACAACATAAAAATAGAAAACGAGGCCTATAAAACCACATTCATTATGACAAAGGTGAAGCGCGCTGATCGAGGCGTATACATCGTCACTGCCAAAAATGACTCTGGTTCCGACACTGTAGAAGTTGAGCTGGAGGTTCTGTGCAAGCCAAGTAAGCCCAAGGGTCCTTTAGCTGTATCTGATGTGACGGCCGAAAGTGTTCACCTAAAATGGGAGAAGCCCGAAGACGATGGCGGAGAGCCCATTGAACAATATGTAGTCGAACGCATGGATACGGAAACAGGTCGATGGGTCCCTGTTCTTACAACTAAGACACCTGAAGCTGATGTAACAGGTCTCACGGAAGGCAAAGAATATCTCTTTAGGGTTAAAGCTGTCAATTCTGAAGGCGAATCGGAGCCCTTGGTGACTGATATTCCTATTAAAGCCAAGAATCCATTTGATGCTGCCGATACCCCAGGCAAGCCGCAAATCACTGATTGGTCTGCTAACCACTGTGATCTTAAGTGGAGAGCTCCAGAAGACGATGGCGGAGCTCCCATCACCGGCTATATTGTAGAAAAGAAGGACCCCAATACAGGAAAGTGGCAAAAAGCACTTGAAACGAATACGCCTGAATGTAAAGCCTCCGTGAATGACTTAATCGCAGGCAACAAATATCAGTTCAGAGTTAAGGCCGTTAATAAGGCAGGAAAAAGCAAGCCGTCCGAACCATCAGACCAAATGACAGCAAAGGACCGGTTTGCACCACCCAAAATTGATAGAACAAACATAAAGGACATCACCATTAAAGCTGGACAACACATTCGATATGACATTAAAGTGTCTGGAGAACCTCCGGCATCTAAAGTTTGGCTCCACAACAAAGCTCGACTTGAAAATGACGATAGTGACTACAATATAGATATGGAGTCATATCGCACAAAACTAGCAGTACCATTTTCAAAGCGATTCCATTCAGGAAAATATACGCTTAAAGCTGAAAATGAATCCGGACGTGATGAGGCTTCATTTGAAGTCATTGTCTTGGATAAGCCAGGGACTCCAGAGGGACCGCTTCGCGTAACGGATGTGCACAAGGAAGGATGCAAGCTAAAATGGAATGCTCCCCTAGACGATGGAGGACTGCCAATAGAGCACTACATTGTCGAGAAAATGGATGTTGAAAGTGGGCGTTGGCTTCCATCTGGTCGCTTTAAGGAACCCTTTGCTGAATTGAATAATTTGGAGCCTGGTCATGAATACAAGTTTCGAGTGCTTGCTGTAAATACCGAAGGTGAATCAGAACCATTGGTTGGAGAACAGTCTATTATAGCCAAGAATCCATTTGATGAACCCGGAAAGCCAGGAACCCCAGAAGCGGTAGATTGGGACAAAGATCATGTTGACTTGGTGTGGAGACCACCAATTAACGATGGTGGCTCGCCTATTACTGGCTACGTAGTTGAAAAACGTGAAAAAGGTACTGACAAATGGATTAAAGGAGCTGAAGTCACCGCTCCAGCCTTTGGCGAAGAGTGCAAAGCTAGTGTGCCAAACCTTAATGAAAACTGTGAATACGAATTCCGAATCAAGGCAATTAACGCAGCAGGGCCTGGTGAACCATCTGACGCAAGCAAACCTGTTATTACAAAACCAAGAAAGTGTAAGTCTAAACACATTTTTTTAAAACCTTTTCATATCCAAAAACAATTTTTTTTAACAACTTTGCCCAATTACCAAAATTTTGCCAATTTTAAGACGACAAATCTTATTATTAAAATACCTCTACTATTAGATTTTTACTCCACAAGTACACAGTAATACATTGGTTTTTATTAGTGTAACATAAACAGCAGCTTAAACTTTTTTTTACTTTTTTTATGTAAAGTGGCCCCCAAGATTGACCGGAAAAATATTCGAACTTACAACGTCAAGGCTGGAGAACCTATATTCCTGGACATCAATGTCAGTGGAGAGCCCGCACCAGATGTTTCTTGGAACCAAAACAACAAGTCTGTTCATGCAACTTCAGTTAGTCATATAGAGAATATTCCATATAACACCAAATACGTAAATAACAACCCTGAACGAAAAGACACAGGCCTCTACAAAATCTCTGCCCAAAACCTCTATGGCCAGGATCAAGTAGAGTTCCAAATCAACATTATCAGTAAGTTAAAACAATTAGTTATTTAAAAAAAAAATGAAAAGGTTTATATTGTAATCTTTTACCAGCTAAACCTGGCAAGCCTGAAGGTCCTTTAGAAGTATCAGATGTACACAAGGATGGGTGTAAGCTGAAATGGAAAAAACCTAAGGATGATGGAGGCGAACCAATAGAAAGCTACTTGGTGGAGAAGTTCGACCCAGATACGGGTATTTGGCTGCCTGTCGGAAAAACTGACGTACCAGAGTACAACGTCGATGGTCTAGTCCCAGGCCACGAATACAAGTTCCGCGTAAAGGCTGTAAACAAGGAAGGTGAATCGGAACCTCTAGAATCTTTGGGTTCAATTATTGCCAAGGATCCTTTTAGTGAGTACTAAACTTATTAATCTTTTAACATTAATCCTCCTAACTTATAAAAAAAACAAAAACATCCATTTAGCTGCTCCATCGAAGCCTGGTACTCCAGAACCTACCGATTGGACTGCAAATAAGGTGGAGCTTGCCTGGCCAGAACCAGCAAGTGATGGTGGATCTCCAATCACAGGCTATATAATTGAGGTGAAAGACAAGTACAGCCCTCTTTGGGAAAAGGCTCTGGAAACCGACTCTCCGACTCCCAAAGCTACTGTTCAAGGTCTTATTGAAGGAAATGAATACCAGTTCCGGGTAGTTGCTTTAAATAAAGGTGGCCAATCGGAGCCTTCGGATCCGAGCAAAACATTTATAGCCAAGCCACGCTACCTTGCTCCAAAGATAGATCGTAGAAACCTACGTGATATAACTCTATCCTCCGGAACCGCTCTTAAGTTAGATGCAAATATAACGGGCGAACCAGCTCCAAAAGTAGAGTGGAAATATTCCAACTACCCTTTGCAAGCAGGAAAAAATGTGACAATCGAGAGTCCTGACTACTATACAAAACTAGTTATTCGACCAACGCAACGAAGTGACTCTGGAGAATACTTGGTTACAGCCACGAACAGTTCTGGAAAGGACAGTGTGCTTGTAAATGTGGTTATCACAGACAAGCCCACCCCCCCCAACGGACCACTTCAAATATCCGATGTACACAAGGAGGGTTGCCACCTTAAATGGAAGCGTCCTAGTGACGATGGTGGAACTCCCATTGAGTATTTCCAAATTGACAAATTAGACCCCGAAACAGGATGCTGGATTCCTTCCTGTCGTTCAACAGAACCACAAGTTAATGTTACCGGTCTTACGCCTGGAAATGAGTACAAGTTTCGAGTATCAGCTGTAAACGCCGAAGGTGAGTCACAGCCATTGGTTGGTGAGGAAACAATAATAGCCAAAAATCCATTCGATGAGCCTGGCAAACCCGAGAATCTTAAAGCAACTGATTGGGATAAGGACCACATAGATTTAGCGTGGACTCCACCGCTTACAGACGGCGGATCTCCCATTTCTGGATATATCATTGAACAGAAAGATAAGTTTGGTAAATGGGAGAAGACCCTTGAAGTACCAGCTGATCAATGCAAAGCAACTGTTCCGGATCTTGTGGAAGGTCAAGCTTATGAGTTCAGAGTTTCCGCAGTCAACGCTGCTGGACCTGGAGAGCCGGCTGACGCCACTGCACCGATAGTTGCAAAGGCTCGCAACAAGCCACCTGTTATTGATAGATCTAATTTGATTGAAGTGCGTATAAAAGCTGGGCAGACATTTACATTCGACTGTAAGGTATCTGGTGAACCAGCTCCTAAAACGAAGTGGTTGCTTAAGAAAAAAGAGGTGTATACAAAAGACAACGTTAAAGTAACTAATGTTGAATACAATACAAAACTAAAGGTTTCTGCTGCTACACGAGCCGATTCGGGTGTATATACAGTGTATGCGGAAAATGTTAATGGAGAAGACAGTGCTGAAGTTAATGTTACTGTCATTGACAAGCCGTCACCGCCAAATGGACCACTTAAGGCTGATGATATAAATGCGGAATCTTGTACTCTGCACTGGAGTCCACCAGACGATGATGGTGGACAACCAATAGATAACTACCTCGTTGAGAAATTAGATGAAGTAACAGGTCGTTGGATACCAGCTGGGGAGACGGACGGACCAACTACAAGCCTTAAAGTAAAAGGCCTTTTCCCAGGTCATAAATACAAGTTCCGAGTGCGCGCCAAAAATCGTCAAGGAACTTCAGATCCACTTACAACACCTCACGCGATCGAGGCTAAAAATCCATATGACGAACCTACCAAGCCTGGCACTCCAACAATTAAGGACTTTGACAAAGACTTTGTTGATTTGGATTGGACTAGACCTGAGAGTGATGGCGGATCTCCTATAACCGGCTACATAATTGAGAAACGCGACAAGTATTCTCCCGATTGGGAAAAGTGCGCTGAGATTAATGATGACGTCACTAATGCTCACGTTCCCGATCTGATCGAAGGTGTTAAATATGAGTTCCGTGTTAGAGCTGTTAATAAGGCCGGTCCAAGTTCTCCCAGTGATCCAACTGAACCACATCTGGCTCGACCCAAAAACATGCCACCAAAGATAGATCGAAACTTTATGTCCGATATTAAAATTAAAGCTGGTAATGTGTTTGAATTTGATGTACCAGTTACTGGAGAGCCATTGCCCAGCAAAGAATGGACTCACGAAGGCAATATGGTCATTAACACAGACCGAGTAAAAATTTCCAATTATGACGACCGCACCAAGATACGAATTCTTGATGCCAAACGCTCCGATACAGGGGACTATACTTTAATAGCTCGTAACATAAACGGAATAGATAGGCACACCGTTAAGGTTACTGTCCTGGATGTGCCAAGTGTGCCTGAAGGTCCCTTACGCAATGGTGATGTAACCAAAAACTCTATAGTCCTGCGTTGGCGACCACCCAAGGATGACGGTGGCTCAGAGATAACGCATTATGTTGTAGAAAAAATGGATAATGATGCCATGCGCTGGGTGCCAGTTGGTGATTGCACTAATACCGAAATCCGGGCTGATAATCTCATCGAAAATCATGACTACAGTTTTAGAGTACGAGCTGTTAACAAGCAAGGACAATCGCAACCACTCACAACCTCTCAGCCTATAACTGCCAAAGATCCTTATTCTCGCCCAGACAAGCCTGGCCAACCGCAAGGTGTAGATTGGGGTAAAGATTTCGTGGACTTGGAATGGGCTGCTCCAAAAAGGGACGGAGGAGCACCCATTTCTTCATATATTATTGAAAAGAGACCTAAGTTTGGTCAGTGGGAGCGCGCCGTTATTATTCCCGGTGAGGAGTGTAAGGCCCACATACCAGAACTTACGGAAGGTGGAGAATACGAGTTCCGGGTAATTGCCGTAAACCGAGGTGGACCTAGTGATCCGTCCGATCCATCTGGAACTATTATTTGCAAGCCACGCTTCCTTGCTCCATTCTTCGATAAGTCACTTTTAAATGACATTACTGTCCATGCTGGAAAGCGTTTAGGATGGACCTTACCAATCGAGGCATCTCCAAAACCTTCTATTAAATGGCTTTACAACGGTAAGGAAGTTGGTGCAAACTCACGGGGAGAGTCAAACCTTTTCCAAAACGAATTAACTTTTGAAATTCCATCGTCACTTAGGAGTGACGAAGGACGGTATACCCTTATACTAAAGAATGAACATGGTTCCATTGATGCATCTGCTCACGCAACCGTTTTGGACCGACCATCGCCACCCGAGGGCCCTCTAGATATAACAAAGATTACAAGAGATGGATGCCATCTAGCCTGGAATGTTCCGAAAGATGATGGTGGTTCGCCAATTTTGCATTATATTATAGAGAAAATGGACTTGTCTCGAAGCACTTGGTCCGATGCTGGCATGAGCACACATACAGTGCATGATGTAACTCGTCTTGTTCACCGCAAGGAATACTTGTTCCGCATTAAAGCCGTCAATGCAATCGGGGAATCTGATCCATTAGAAGCAGCAAAGAGTATAATTGCTAAAAATGAGTTTGACGAACCTGATGCACCTGGCAAACCAAATATTACTGACTGGGACCGTGACCATGTTGACTTGCAATGGGCTGTACCAAAGAGTGATGGTGGCGCTCCCATAACAGAATACATCATACAGAAGAAGGAAAAGGGAAGCCCTTACTGGACTAATGTCTTGCATGTTCCTTCAAATAAGAACACTGCCTCAGTTCCAGAGCTAACCGAAGGTCAAGAGTATGAATTTAGAGTGATTGCTGTTAATCAAGCAGGCCAATCTGAGCCATCAGAACCGTCCGATATGATTATGGCAAAACCACGCTACCTGCCGCCAAAAATAATAACCCCACTCAATGAAATTCGCATTAAATCTGGGCTTATATTCCACATTGATATTGATTTCATCGGTGAGCCAGCACCACAAGCGACATGGACGCTTAATAACAATCCGCTGAATTCGAATGACAGGTCAACAATTACTTCGATCGGTCACCACACCGTAGTACACACTGTAAACTGTCAAAGGTCCGACTCGGGAATCTACCACCTACTACTGCGAAACAGTTCAGGAATTGACGAAGGCAGTTTCCAGCTTATAGTACTCGACCGTCCCGGACCACCAGATGGTCCAATGGAATATGAAGAAATAACAGCAAACTCTGTGACTATATCATGGAAACCACCAAAAGACAATGGGGGGTCTGAAATATCATCTTATATTATAGAAAAACGTGATCTAACGCATGGCGGTGGGTGGGTTCCGGCAGTAAACTATGTTAATGCTAAATACAACCATGCTGTTGTTCCCAGATTACTAGAAGGAACGAAATATGAATTTAGAGTGATGGCCGAAAACCTACAAGGACGATCCGATCCACTTACATCCGACCAACCAGTGGTTGCCAAAAACCAATACACAGTGCCAGGTGCACCTGGAAAACCAGAACTAACCGACAGTGACAAGAATCACATTTCAATCAAATGGAAACCCCCAATTAGTAACGGAGGGTCGCCCATTATTGGATACGACGTTGAACGTCGTGACATCAACACAGGCCGATGGATAAAAATAAATGGACAACCAGTACCTACTACTGAATACCAAGACGACAGGGTAACACCGAATCATCAATACCAGTATAGAGTGTCGGCGGTTAACGCTGCTGGTAACGGTAAGACTTCTGAGCCATCGGCCACATTCGATTCTCGACCACTACGTGAAAAACCACGACTTTATTTGGACGGTCTGTTGGGAAAGCGTGTAAAAGTTCGAGCGGGAGAACCTGTTAACATAACAATTCCAATATCCGGTGCTCCAACCCCTAAAATTGAATGGAAGCGAGGAGACTTAAAGCTGGAGGAAGGCAAACGGGTATCCTACGAGACTAACTCGGAGCGTACCATATTCCGCATTGACGATTCAAACAGACGAGACACTGGAAAATACACAGTGACCGCCATTAATGAATTTGGTAAGGATACAGCTGATATTGAAGTTATTGTCGTGGACAAACCTTCGCCACCTGAAGGACCTTTGAGCTACACGGAGACAGCACCAGATCACATTTCCCTACAATGGAATCCGCCCAAAGACGATGGTGGCAGCGACATATCGGGGTATTTAATCGAGTTTTCAGAGTTTGGCGTAGACGATTGGAAGCCCGTCCCGGGATATTTCCCCAAGACAAACTACACTGTAAAGGGTCTTACAGAAGGAAAGAAATATATTTTCCGTGTAAGAGCTGAAAATATCTATGGAGCATCAGAAGCATTGGAAGGCAAGCCTGTATTAGCCAAGTCACCTTTCGATCCTCCCGGCCCACCCTCTCAACCAACAATTGCAGCATATTCGCCGAACTCTGCCAGCTTGGAGTGGCATCCACCAGACTATTGCGGTGGTAAACCTATAACTGGGTACATTGTTGAGCGACGAGAACGTGGTGGCGAATGGATTAAGTGCAATAATTATCCCACACCAAATACATCCTATTCAGTGCCTGATCTTCGTGACGGAACTCGTTATGAGTTCCGCATAATCGCACTAAACGAGGCTGGACCCGGCCAACCATCAAAGCCATCCGACCCTATGACGGCTGAGCTTCAACGCTATCGTCCAGATCCACCAGAGCCACCAAAACCAGACCGAATTTCCAGAGACAGTGTCACATTATCTTGGCGCCCACCCCGCAACGACGGAAAATCCAGAATCAAAGGTTATTATATCGAGGTTCGACCCAAAAACGAGAAGGACTGGAAAATTGTTAACGATTTGCCCATTAATTCAACCGTATACAACGTACCAAACCTTAAGGAAGGAGAAGAGTATTCATTCCGTGTTATTGCTGAAAACGAAGTTGGACGATCAAATCCATCCAAGCCCTCGCAGCCAATTACAATTGAGGAACAACCAAACAAGCCTTGTATGGAATTGGGAGGTGTTCGAGATATAGTGTGCAGAGCTGGTGATGACTTTAGCATTCATGTACCATACGTAGCTTTTCCAAAGCCCAGCGCCTTTTGGTATTCCAATGACAGTGTGCTGGATGACGATAATCGTGTGCACCAACATATGACTGATGATGCAGCATCATTTGTGGTGAAGAACTCAAAACGATCCGACTCAGGTCAATATCGACTTCAGTTAAAGAATCCATCAGGGTTCGATACGGCTACTATTAATGTTAAGGTATTAGATAGACCAGCTCCGCCAACCAACCTACGCGCTGATGAATTTGCGGGAGATTCTCTAACATTGTATTGGAATCCACCAAAGGATGACGGTGGCTCCCCCATACAAAACTACACTATTGAAAAGAAAGAATCTCGTTCGTCCACTTGGACTAAAGTTAGCAGCTTTTGCACAGTTCCATTTGTCAGAGTTCGAAACCTTGCGATTAACAAAGAGTATGACTTCCGGGTGATAGCTGAGAATAAATATGGCCAATCTGATCCAGCGAACACATCAGAGCCGATACGAGCAAGGCATCCGTTTGATGTTCCTAATACTCCTGGTATACCTCATGGCATTGACTCGACAGAAGATAGTATAACAATAGCGTGGTCGAAACCAAAGCATGATGGCGGTTCTCCCATAACCGGCTACGTTATAGAGAAACGCCTTCTGAGCGATGACAAATGGACCAAGGCAATTCATGCTCTTTGCCCAGACCTTACTTGTAAAATACCAAACTTAATTGAAAATGCTGAATATGAGTTCAGAGTGGCTGCTGTCAATGCAGCCGGACAATCATCCTACAGCGGTTCCAGCGATCTCATTTTCTGCCGCCGACCACCGCATGCCCCTAAGATAACTTCCGACTTATCAATTCGTGATTTGACGGTAATTGCAGGTGATGAATTCCACATAACTGTACCTTACCACGCAAATCCTCGACCAACGCCATCATGGAGTGTAAATGGTCTTGAAGTTATTCCGGACCAGCGCATCAGATTCGATTCAGATGATTATACTTCAGTTTACTACAATAAATCGGCTAAACGAAGTGAGACTGGCTCATACACGATCACACTTACCAACAACAAGGGTTCAGATACAGCATCGTGTCATGTTACTGTGGTAGACAAGCCAGGACCCCCTCAGGGTCCATTGAATGCCTACGACATTACCCCAGATTCCTGCACCCTAGCCTGGAAGACGCCGTTAGATGATGGTGGTTCACCAATTACAAATTATGTGGTTGAAAAACTGGACACTAGTGGCACATGGGTGAAAGTAAGTAGTTTTGTTCGTAACACCCATTACGATGTTATGGGCCTTGAACCTCAACACAAGTACCATTTCCGTGTAAGGGCAGAAAATCAGTACGGCTTGTCTGATCCATTGGACATTGCCGAACCCATTGTTGCCAAGCATCAATTCACAGTTCCTGATGAGCCTGGTCAACCAAAGGTTATCGACTGGGACTCTGGAAACGTAACATTGATTTGGACTCGACCAACTAGTGATGGGGGGTCACGCATTCAAGGCTATCAAATTGAATACAGGGACATGGTTAACGAATCTTCTTGGAATACATATGACTACCTAATAAAGGACACTAAATATCAGCTCTACAATTTAACCAACGGCTGCGAATACGAATTCCGTATAAGAGCCAAAAACGCTGCTGGTTTGAGCAAGCCTTCTCCACCATCGTTAAGATTTAAACTAAAAGGAAAGTTTAGTGTACCCTCACCACCTGGAACACCGCAAGTCACCAGGGTCGGCAAAAACTATGTCGACTTGAAATGGGAAAAACCTTTAAGAGATGGGGGATCTCGCATTATTGGCTACATTATTGAACGAAGGGACATCGGTGGAGCCGTATGGGTAAAATGTAACGATTACAATGTTTTGGACACCGAATACACTGTTATAAACCTAATTGAAATGGGCGACTACGAATTCCGCATATTTGCTGTAAATTCCGCTGGCCGCTCAGAAGCCAGCTTATGTACAATGCCAATCAAAGTTTGCGAGGTTCTTGGTGGTGAAAAGCCCGAATGGATTTCTCGGCTTCAAGACAGAGTCGTACCTTGTGGCAAGGATTATACATTACAATGTGCCGCCTCGGGTAAACCCATTCCAACCGCTAGGTGGCTCCGCAATGGAAAAGAAATTCAAATGGGTGGTGGCAGAATTACATGCGATAGTAAGGATGGGCATTTCCGACTGCACATTTCTAATGTGCAAGCTGGAGACGATGGTGATTACACATGTGAGGCCATCAATTCCCTAGGATTTGTCCATACCTCAGGTTATCTTAAAATTGGAGCTCCACCAATCATTAACAGATGTCCCAATGAACTCTACTTACCAGAAGGAGACAACACAAAGATCAAAGTCTACTACTCCGGCGACCAGCCACTGACTGTGATATTAAAAAGAAATAATGAAGTCATATCCGATAGTAACGACGAGACGCATATTAAGTTAAACATATTTGATGATTATGTAGCGATTTGTATTCGAGATATTGTAAAAAGTGATGGTGGACAATATCAAATTGACTTTACTAATGAATCCGGTAATGCCACCGGACAATTTGATGTACGCATTACTGGCCTACCTTCAGCTCCCACAGGGCCGATGGGAATCTCTTACATCAACAAAAACTCCTGTTCTTTGGCTTGGCGTCCGCCTTCCTACGATGGTGGTCTTAAAGTGACTCACTACGTGGTTGAGCGTAAGGATCTGGCATCACCACATTGGATAACGGTATCAAGCACTTGTAAAGATACCGCCTTTAACGTACAAGGTCTTATCGAGAACCAAGAATATATTTTCCGTGTGATGGCTGTGAATGAGAACGGAATGGGTCCCCCATTGGAAGGTTTGAATCCTATCCGAGCTAAGGCCCCAATTGATCCGCCATCTCCGCCAGGCATTCCTCAGATTACTGAGATTGGAGGAGACTTTGTGCATTTGGAATGGAGCAAACCGGAATCGGATGGCGGTGCTCACATTCAAGGCTACTGGATCGACAAACGTGAATTTGGCAGCGACACATGGCAGCGTGTCAACGCTACCATCTGTGCAGCCAATCAAATAAACTGTATCAATCTGATCGAAGGTCGGCAGTATGAGTTTCGAATCTTTGCTCAGAATGTAGCAGGCCTTTCAAAGGAGTCTTCCGCTTCCCAAGCGGTGAAGATAATAGATCCAAAGGCGGCCTCGCCTCCATTGATTGTGAAACCGCTACGCGATGCCAATTGCATTCAAAATCACAACGCCCAATTTACATGCACAATAAGTGGAGTTCCTAAGCCAACCATAACCTGGTATAAGGGGGCTCGCGAAATCAGTAATGGGGCACGATATCACATGTACTCAGAAGGGGACAACCACTTCCTAAATATCAATGATATATTTGGCGAGGACGCTGATGAATATGTCTGCCGTGCTGTGAACAAAGCTGGAGCCAAATCAACACGCGCGGCCTTGGCCATTATGAGTAAGTATTTTTTCCCCAAATTTTATATTTTTTGGTTATTTATTTATAATTAAATTTTTTGTAACATAGCTGCTCCAAAATTAAATGTTCCACCAAGATTTAGAGATACGGCCTACTTTGATAAGGGAGAAAATGTTGTAATCAAAATACCCTTCACTGGCTTCCCAAAACCACGTATTAACTGGGTTAGAGAAGGTGAGAATATCGAATCCGGTGGTCACTACAATGTGGAGGTCAAGGAAAGACATGCTGTTCTTATAATTCGCGATGGATCCCGTTTGGACTCCGGACCTTATAGAATTACAGCTGAGAATGAACTGGGTTCTGACACAGCAATAATACAAGTGCAAATTAGTGATCGTCCAGATCCACCCCGATTCCCCTTAATTGAAAGTATTGGTAGTGATTCGTTGTCTCTTAGTTGGAAAGCACCGGTCTGGGACGGAGGCAGTGATATAACAAATTATTACGTAGAGCGTCGTGAGCACCCATTATCTTCATGGATACGTGTTGGAAATACTCGTTTTACTTCTATGGCGGTCAGTGGTTTGACTTCAGGAAAAGAGTACGATTTTCGTATATTTGCTGATAATGTATATGGACGCTCTGAACCTTCTGACACTAGTACTCTAATCAAGACTAAAGAGTCTATTAAAAAGAAGCCCACGGAACGTAAATGGGAACTGGATGCAAATGGCAAAAAGATTCGCGGCAAAGCAGATGGCCCCATTAAAGACTACGATTCGTATGTGTTTGACATTTACTCAAAGTTCGTTCCGCAACCCGTTGAAATATCTCAACAAAGTGTCTACGACAAATATGATATTCTCGAAGAAATCGGTACCGGTGCCTTTGGAGTGGTGCATCGCTGTCGTGAGCGAAGTACTGGGAATATTTTTGCCGCTAAATTTATTCCGGTTTCACATTCAGTCGAGAAAGACCTTATTCGCCGAGAAATAGACATAATGAATCAGCTGCACCATCAAAAGCTCATTAACTTGCACGATGCTTTCGAGGACGATGATGAAATGGTCCTAATACTTGAATTGTAAGCGAAAATCATCACTTAAATATATTTTTTATAATTTTATTATTTCTTCTCTTAGCTTATCGGGGGGCGAACTATTTGAACGCATTACTGCCGAGGGCTATGTGATGACGGAAGCTGAAGTTATAAACTATATGAGACAAATTTGCGAGGGCATCAGACATATGCACGAAAAGAATATTATTCACTTGGATATAAAGCCAGAGAATATTATGTGTCAAACTAGTTCAAGCACAAATGTTAAGCTAATCGACTTTGGATTAGCGACACGGCTGGATCCAAATGAAGTTGTTAAGATTACAACCGGCACAGCTGAGTTTGCTGCACCGGAAATTGTTAACAGGGAACCTGTGGGATTCTATACTGATATGTGGGCTACTGGAGTACTGTCTTATGTTCTGTAAGTTCATTAAATGATCAATTTTTTCTACTTTTTACTTCACTCAGAAAAAACTTTCTTATCGATCTCGAACTTGAGTATTTTCAACGTAAGGAGTTTGATGAGATAGAAAATAGTCGAATCGAACTAAAAATGGTTAATTTGTGAATGATTTTGTTGGTAGGTCTCTTCTCGATTGTAGAATTAATATTTTTAATATTAATATCACACAATTTTTTCAATAACGATTTATTTTCCCTATTTTTATAAATTATTTTTTTACAAACCCTACATCTTCTGTAATTTGACTATGTTTTACCAGCTCCAAACGATATTTAAATTAAAAATGCCCCTTTGTTTTAGGCTAAGCGGCTTATCACCATTCGCTGGTGATAATGATGTACAAACACTGAAGAACGTTAAGGCCTGCGATTGGGATTTCGATGTGGAATCATTCAAGTACATATCTGAAGAAGGCAAAGACTTTATTAGGAAATTGCTTGTGGCAAACAAAGAAAAGCGTATGACTGCACACGAATGTCTCCTACATCCTTGGCTCACTGGAGATCACAGGGGAATGACACAAGCAATTAATCGTAATCGCTATCTGGCCTACCGTGAGAAATTAAGAAAGAAATATGAAGACTTCGAGAGGTATCTGTTACCAATCGGACGTTTATCGGAATACTCATCTCTGCGAAAGTTGCTAATGGAGAAATATAAGATTCACGATGCCGTTTTCGATCGGCGTCAAGCAGCACCACGCTTTGTGATTCGACCATCGTCCCAATTTTGCTATGAGGGTCAAAGCGTAAAGTTCTACTGTCGTTGCATTGCAATTGCTACTCCTACCCTAACCTGGTCACATAGTAATACTGAGTTGCGACAGAGTGTCAAGTTTATGAAACGATATACTGGTGATGACTATTACTTCATCATTAACCGAGTAAAGTTAGACGACCGAGGAGAATATATTATTCGTGCTGAAAATCACTATGGCTCTAGAGAAGAAGTCGTTTTCCTGAATGTTCAGCCGTTACCAAAAGAGCAGCCCAGGTATCGGACGGAATCAACTCCGGTTCGCAGACGTGAACCTTTGCCGTACACGTTCTGGCAGGAAGAGTCAGAGACGGCGCCCAGTTTCACATTCCTTTTGCGGCCACGCGTCATGCAGGCCCGCGACACATGCAAACTGCTTTGTTGTTTAAGTGGCAAGCCAGTTCCAACTGTTAAGTGGCATAAGGACGGCCGGGAGCTTAGCAAATACGAGTATGCGATGACCCACTCTGATGGAGTTGTCACCATGGAAATTATTGACTGCAAGCCATCTGATTCAGGAAAATACACCTGCAAGGCAACAAACTGTCATGGAACAGACGAAACCGAATGTGTCGTAATTGTTGAAGGTAAGCTAAAAATAAATTTTCAAAGATCACAAAAATACTATTTTATTTAAAGCAGGATACTCATATGATCTACTTATTTATTAAAGATTAAATTAATTGTCTGCTTTCAGTCCATTTTTTATTACAGCCCGTCATGCCCAATATTATTACCCGTATAAATATTCTTATTTTGTTTTACTTTTACTCTTATATTCTTAGAATAATACTTTTTTTTAAGTGCCCAGCTAAATCGTATTAAATTTAACAATAAATTCGTTCTGATTTAAATGGTAGATATTAGACGGTATAGTTTCATCATTGGTACCAATTTTATTTAAAATAATATATGAATTGTATTTGAAATTTTGTTAACTAATTATACATTTGTTTTAGCGTTTTTAACGAATACCACAGTTATGATACACATGAAAGTTATTAGATCGTTACATACATCAACGCATTCTTCTTTAAATGTAAACGTTATTGATTTACACGCAATAATTTGGGCATGAAAAGGCTTAGAATACCTCATGTTATTTTGAAGCGTAACATATTATTTAAATATATTGTGTTAATATGGTCTTTTTTAATACGTGCTTACCATTTGCTATACTACATTTTTAAATTTAATTTTTCCCAGGAGAATGGGTTACGCCTGAGCAGGCTCAACTTGCCCACAATTTCCTTTACTCAGGAGGTAAATGATATCAAAGTGAAACAAACAAAAATAAATATTTTCCTTTAGCATGCTTCTAATATCTAAAATGAACACGATTTTACATTAAAACCATTATTTTTAAGGAAAACAACAAGAAATAGCGTTCTAGTTGGATTTTAGACGTTTTCTACACTTTTTTATTGAAATTTTGAAATAATAAAAACCAAGCAGACTTTTGTACAAAATTTCCTTGACTAAGGTCTTATAGCGTTAAAATTCTTTTGTATTTGAAATGGGGCGAACAGACTTTTAAAAATCGACTGCGCATAACAAAGATAAAAAAAATTCCATTTGATATCTAGACGACTATGTCTCAAACAACAAGAAAAACTACTCATCAGATGTTCAGAGCGTATGAGTTCGTGCCGCTTAAGTCTCAGCAGCTGCAATTGACTCTGCTCAGAAATAACGATAACATGGCTTACTAAGCTGTTGAATCGAATTTGTTTGTTTTAATTGAAATTGAACACAAACTTGCCGTTTATATTAAATTTTGCAATAGAACACTACTTATCTATTATCACAAGTAAGAACCAGCTAATGTTTTTACGCTTTTCTTTCATTATTAAAATAACTAACTAGTGGTAAACCATTTGTTAGCTTTATCACTTAAAAAAAAAACACTCCCGCTCGATTTTAAATGCTAATACATAGTTCCCTCAAATCAAATTACTCGTAACTATAATTCCGTTTGTGTAAGTCAAGTATGAATGAATCCCAATAAAGACAAATGTACACGTATTTCATAAAACTTGTTCCACGAAAAACGTGACACAAAAGTGAAGGTCTTCTTTCGCAAAAAAAAAACACCAGCACAATGTGCTGGAAAAGCCTAACAAAAACTTGTTTAACCCTCGTCAAATTTAACTATAGATAGAAATAACAATAAAATGTTCTCAATTTTGATTAGATGCGACTGTAACAAAACTCGACATCTACGTTGTTTTTTTATATTCAATGTTCAAATATTTTTGATTTAATTTTGCAAATTAGTGTCAGAAGTTGAATAAGTCCATATAAATTTAAACAAATCAAATTTAAAAGAATGTTAGGGACAGGATACAAATATTCAATTTATATGGGTCGAAGCTGAAAATAATTTTTGGAGTACAAAAATCCAAAGTTTAGTTTAGTTTAACCAAAAACAAAAAAAAAGTGACAAAGAGAACATGTTTAGAAAAAAAATATCTTAAAAGATAAGATTAATGGTCATTGGGTAAATTTGTACCACTAACACATTTCTTTTCAACTAAGTTCATTTGAAGGTGTTTCAAAACGTGGAACGACATAACCAATAAACAGCGTAACATTTTGACAAGATGGCGAATAAGGGGTTTTTGTTTTTGGCTTTTCATTGAAATCATTTATTTTAAATTGACAGATGACCCTATGTTTTGAGTCTCGTTCCACGTGGAATGACACAATAATATATTTGATGCATGATCAACAACAATAAATTTATTGTAAATGTATTATATTTTCTAAAACAGATAGGAAATACATAGAGCAGCCAATTAAGCCAGCTCCTCCGCCTATAGTAACATCCCGCCAGGTCACCTCAACTTCAATTCAGAGCACATCGGAGTCTAAGGCAAGTACTCAAAGATGAAGTTAGGTCATCTCATATTTATTGGTCTATTATAGCCCGACAAGACAAGTTCTTCAAGCACGCAGAATAGCATTTCAAGCAAAAAGAAGTATGCTTCTAATAGTTTACAGGCTCCTGGAAGCCCATCTAGATCACGAAGTGCAACTAAAGAACTTATACGTACGTATTTATTTTTTATAAATAGCCTTTATAACAAATTACACTTCAATAAAAATAGTCCCGCCTGATGATTCATTAATGTGCAAGCCGGACTTTACAAAGCCCCTTCACGATTTAGCTATTCGTGATGGCGAGCAGTTAATACTTACCTGCCATGTAAAAGGCGACCCAGAGCCTCAAATTACTTGGTCAAAGAATGGAAAGTCTATATCATCTTCTGATATTATGGACTTAAAGTATAAAAACGGTATTGCAACTTTAACAATCAACGAAGTTTTTCCGGAAGACGAGGGAGTGTTTACTTGTACGGCCACAAATTCTATCTGTGCTGTGGAAACTAAATGCAAGCTGACAATCAAGCGTAAGTAGATTTTTTTTTAAATATTTTGTTTATTCAATCAACATCTAAAATATGTGCAAATAGTTGGCATTACTAAATTACTAAACATTACTACTGTTAATAGTTATAATCTAATTGAGTAACTAGAAAAACAATATACATATTTTGGTTATATAAGCTAATAATAAATTTTTGTACAAACGTTTCCAAACGAAACAGTTAAAGTAGGCCTACCCCCAGATTCGTTGGGTATAATCAGTAATTTTTGAGCTAATCAAAACTGGCATATTTAGCAAGTAAAACAGATTCTTATGATTCACCAGAATCAAGCAGCAACAATAAAAAATGTTCGAATGTTATTGGAGTGATTTTATTAAGACTTACTTTATTGGTACAGAGAAAGGCATGGCATAAAATTTAACTTAATAAAATGGATTATACCGTGTGAAAAAGAAGAACATAAGCATTCATAAAGAAAAGTTAAGACAAAACTGTGTAAAGCGTCGCACTATTCAAAGTGTTTTTTCCTCTTAAGCCTAGTACTCAAATTGAAAAGCAAGTTCGCCAGCGTCACCGAATTTTTAAGACTTCATCGGAGCAGAGTGTGCTACGGTCTTACTGTCAATCCGGATTCTTTTTTTTTAAAGATTAGAAAAATCAAAACACCCGCAGGGAATTGTCTGCCGTTATACAAATGAATTTAAAAACAGTAAAAACAGTATATTTTACAGTTATTTTTAAATACCATTTTTTTGGGCAAATTCCTGATCCATTTTCCAATGAATTTTTGCATTAGCAATTAATTTTGCTCCATGTTTCGAGTTTTCACAACATCAACGGTAGACTTAACAGTTCAAAAGTGTTTGACGAGCTCTAGGTTTAATCTATATTTAAAGCTTAAAGTGATTGCCCTAAAAAATAAAATGAGTTAATTCAGTTTTTAGCGTTTTTACCATTTGAAATGTTTTTTTTTGCTTTTAACCGGCTCGATATAGTCCACCTGACTTCAGGGCTCGTCTGAGACTTGTGACGTGGAGTTTATTACTTACTCTAACTATTTATTTTGTAAATATTTTTTATATAATTTTAGCGCTGGATAAGAACTCTACCAAACGACAAGTTATCGCCGGCGACAAAGCGCCCAAAATAGTTAGTCACCTGGAATCGAGATTTGTTAAGGATGGCGATGCAGTTACTCTGGCCTGTCGCATTATTGGAGCTGAACATTTCGATGTAGTATGGTTGCACAACAACAAAGAGATAAAGCCGAGCAAGGACTTTCAATACACCAACGAGGCCAATATATATCGATTGCAAATCGCCGAGATTTTCCCCGAAGATGGCGGCACCTACACTTGCGAAGCCTTCAATGATGTAGGCGAATCGTTCAGTACTTGCACAATTAATGTAACAGTGCCTGGAGATGAGCCCAAGCACCCGGCCTTTGTAAAATTCCCCACATCAGTTTCGGTACTGGAAGGCGAGAGTACTATATTGGAATGCGAAGTAGATTCTGAGCTCCTTAATTTGGTTTGGGTAAAGGATGGCAAGCCCATTGACGAAACTCTTTCACGATACTCATTTACCAAGGACGGAAGCCGATACGCTTTTACAGTTTCAAAATGTAACTTGGACGATGTGGGCCAGTACCAGGCTAAGGCGGTATCCAGAAAGGGCGAAAGTATATGCGCATTCTCAATAAACGTCCACAACTCCGATTGATAAGCCAAATTAGGAAGATATTACACTGTATCGAACCAACTATTAAAAGCCTGTATATTTATTATATACATATGTTAAGAGTATGCTAAAATTAGACTGCTCATAAAAAGTCGATTTCATCATTCAAACATCTATACACACACATAAGCGTTTATGTATATAAATATATGTAAAGTTTATGCATTTCAACCATATCGACCATAATCCTGGAATATCAGATTCTCGTGCACTCCCATAACATGTAGAAATACTATTAATCGAAAATAATATCTAAGCAAACTTCAATATAATTGACTACCCTCACATTTTTAAAAATGGCAATAAACTCACAGATTCGGATAGAAAATTAAGAGGCCTCCGCTGCTTGAGTGACTGCTGGCATCCTCAAAAAACATCTTAAACTCATTGGCCACTCAAGTAGTTGAAAATTCTAATTCTCTAAAAGACTTCTGTATAACTTACAAAATATAAAGACAAATGTGAAGTATGCGGGCAGCAATTGACAGAAAAATAAATGTAATATTTTATAAATAAAAATTATAATCAAATTATTGGCCAAATTAATTTAGATAATAGACGGGTTTCCTGTTATGAGAGCTCCTCAGAGCTGGAATATAATCAGTTTTGAGGGAATCGATGTTTTTTAAAACAATCAAATCAAAATAGTACAAAACAAGAGAGAACGCAATAGTCGAGTGCCTTGACTATTAGATACCCGTTACTCACCTAAACAACTTAATATAAATATGCCTTCTTGTGTTTTTTTTTTTGTTTTTTTTTAAACATAATGTGAATTAAAGTGACCACAGGAAAAAAGGTCTCTTAGTGCGCTGGCAGCTTTACAGCACGATCATCAGCACCAGCGCTGCTTTAGCGCAGGCAACTTTTGTCCTAAATGTTTGCGCAACACGAGTAACGGGTATAGCGAATAGCTTTCTTTGAAAGGAGTTATCTTTGCCGGGCAATTGCAACTGTGTACAATGTAAATACATTAATATGTATATGCTTACATACATACGCCATTGTTTGACTCAGACCTCCAATTTGGCTAACTAGATTTGATTTGCATAGTTCTTGGGATATAGTTCGGCATTGACAAATGAAAACCATCGCAATTTCCTTTAATAGAAATCCTTATCGAGAATTAACGTTGACTCTGTTGAGCACCTTGGCCAGCTGTTCCAAAGTCATCCGTTAGATGGCGCCATGAAAGGCGGAAATGTAGGCGCTAGCCAGGCTTAAGCGTTTAATGGGTTTTTGGGCGTTATAGTGGGCGTGGCAAACTTTTATTGGGCCAATCGATATTTATTGATGAAACAAATACATATCAATTAAAATTTTCATAATATCATCAAAACTGTGGCCACAGCTTGTGGCTTGTGGGCATCAGAGAAGGCGGGGCACCATTTTGAAACAAACTTGCGCTGCGTAGGAACTCCTAAAATCTACATGCAAATGCCAATCTTCTAGCTTTTATAGTTTCCAAGATCTCAGCGTTCATACGGACAGACAGACAGACGGACAGACAGACAGACGGATAGACAGACAGACGGACAGACAGACGGACAGACAGACGGACAGACAGACGGACAGACGGACATGGCTAGATCGACTCGGCTTGTGATCCTGAACAAGAATATATATACTTTATAGGGTCGGAAACGCTTCCTACATACATACTTTACATACTTTTGCACGAATACAATACACCCTTTTACTTTACGAGTAACGGGTATAAATAGTACATTTTTATACCCTTGCAGAGGGTATTCAAATTTTGGTCAGAAGTTTGTAACGGAGACGTTTCCGACTTATATTCTTGATCAGGATCATTAGGGGAGTCGATATAGCCATGTCCGTCCGTCCGTCTGTCCGCCTGTTTCAACACCGTTTTAATTTTTTAATGCTTAGCGCGTACCGATCGGACGTCTATATCCTATAGATCCCAAAGGAACAATAGGGTGAAATCGCTTAAAATTGTATATTTTTCAGGATATTTCGAGCAGTATATGAGCTATTGACAAGCATTTTCCAAGTCTTACTTATTTACGCATACCTTGCCAATCGGACGTCTATATCTTATAGCTTCCATAGGAATAATTGTTAAGTGTCGTGAAAATATCCCTTTTTTTATTTTTATATTTCTGCAATGGTATTAAAACTTCGGCTTGCCGAAGTGAGCTTCCGTCCTCGTTTTTAATAATGTTTTCAAAAAATTATCATTTGAATTCATATTGCCCGACCATATTGGGCCAGAAAAAAGTAGTTCAACCAAAACAATTTCTGGCTTGTTCCAGTTTCACTTGGAAGTGGTTTTTCTTAGGTACAACATGAATATTGTGTTAAAAGTTAAGATTGATCCAAGTAAAACTTCAGAAGTTATGGGCACTTGAACGTAGGTAAGTTAGCGCGTTTTATCTCGACTTTTTTTTTCGACTTTTGGGTGTCCAAATCTTTAAAACGGTCTAAAAAGTTGCCATTTCCAATGTTGGTGTACACGATCCTGCAAAATCTACTGGACGAATCCTTTTGAAATTTTGCACAGTACTTCTTTACTAAATTCCTCAGGAAACGCTGTCGAGTTTTTAAATTGGGTTTTTGAGCGAAAATCGAGAACTTCGACATGACATGACATGTCATGACATCTAAGCACGCCTATATCCTAGGACTACCACAGTAAGGATCGGCTAAACGGATGTATATCCACTGATGATTTCCAAATATGATGTTTTTTATACCATTTTTGCCACAAATCGCCAGCAAGTGACAAACCACTTTCGATATCTTTTTCATCAAAAATGTCAGGAATATATCATCCTGACTCTCACACCATTGATTAACATTTAAATTTTTAACTTATTTCTTACTCTTCCGTAAGCAGTGCAATTATTCAATTAACAATTACATCAAAATGTAATTCTTATAGCATCAAGCATCAATAATAAAACTATCACTCACAAGTAAAGTTATCTTAGTCTTTAAAAATAATTAATTTCCTTGCTGGCGGAAATAATATCTTAATATAATCTAATTTAATATCTAATAGCTGTCACACACCTGTCATACTTACCATAAGGATGAACTCAGGTTATTCGCGCAGTGTACTCGGATATGCTTGCGAGGCTAACACGCACGGGCATTTCAGCTCTCCAGTTTGACAATAAAGACGACCTTCTACTTTAAGAAAATTTACAATATAGAGCAATAAAACAGCATCGCTTTATCTACTTTAAATCATTATAATGTATTTTAAGACTTAATTTTTTGTACCGTTTTTCTTTTTGTAATATTCGCTGAAATTAAGACCAACATCAGTTTAATTTAAGGTGTCCGTTTAATTCGCATTGTTTGTATTAAACTGTCGCTGTCATAAATTGTTTATATTGATGCGTGATTTGCCATTAGATGGATTTCAGAACCTTTAATTAAAACAAGAAAGGAAAGCTAACTTCGGGCGGAGCCGAAGTTGATATACCCTTGCAGAATACTCTGTAAATTATATTCTCCAAAATTATTCATATGATGCATTATTAATACTCATAAAAAATCCCAACTTCCTAACTTTAAAAACACCAAAGTTATGGCATTTGCAATCGTTCAGTTATATGGCAGCTATAAGATATAGTCGGCCGATCCTTATGAAGTTTGGTAGGTCGGATTGATTGGCCAAAAATAAAACCCATAGAAAATCCCAACTTCCTAACTTTACAAAAACCAAAGTTATGGCATTTCCGATCGTTCAGTTATATGGCAGCTATAGGATATAGTCGGCCGATCCCGGCCGTTCCGACTTATATACTGCGTGCAAAGGAAAGAAGTGTGTGTGCAAAGTTTCAATTCGATACCTTTAAAACTGAGAGACTAGTTCGCGTAGAAACAGACAGACGGACAGACGGACATGCTTATATCAACTCAGGAGGTGATCCTGATCAAGAATATATATACTTTATATGGTCGGAGATGTCTCCTTCACTGCGTTGCACACTTTTGACCAAAATTATAATACCCTCTGCAAGGGTATAAAAATCAGAAAAGTCTGCGTTACGTACATTTCACTAACATCACTGAGGGCGGCAGTACACGTACCTTTTAAGAAAATGAATTGGGGAAATATCGGTAAAAGTATAAAATACCAATTAAAAACTGGATTTGTTAAGGGTGGTGGCTTAAAATGTTCCATTTATAAAGGCTGATTTCTTCTTGCAATAACGCGCCGAATGACACCCAACTATGAATGTCATGCTCCGTTCAAAAGATAATGAAACAAGAAAGGAAGCAAACTTCGGCAAGCCGATGTTTATATTTATATTCCTATATTACTAAAAACAATGAAGCTATGTCGATTTTGCGCTGCATTTTGCCATCGTTTTTATGGCAGCTATATGTTATTGTTGTCCGATTTTAATTTAATTTAAACCGTAATTCCATAATATTTAAATATTACCAAATCGCAAAGAACAACAAAGTTATAATTTTTTTGAATTTCTTTTCGATTGTTCCAATGCGAGCTATATGATATAGTCGCCCGATCCGGATCGTTCCGACTTATATACTATCTGCAACAAAAAGACAACTTTTGGGAAAGTTTCAACCAGATAGCTTTAAAACTTAGGGACTAGCTTGCGTAGAAATGGACAGACGGACATGGCTATATCGAATCTCCTGGTGATGCTGATCAAGAATATATATAATACCCTCTGCAATGGTATAAAAATTATTATTATTATATTTTTTAAGAAAATCGGAAACTTAAGCAAGGGTATATCGACAAAAATAAGTTTTAATTTAATTTGTTTAATTTCATTTAATTAAATCGTCTTTGACTTTCAAAGTGAACGGTCGTGTTTTTTTTCGGCGCTCCGATTTTGTATTTTGTTTTTATTTAATCCCATCGGTGGGTTGTATTAAAACAATTTTCATTTTTTAAGATCTTTAAATTTACTATTAAATTCCGTTCGCTTCGCGAGTGATCTTTGAATCTGTGTGCACATAAGAATAATCCAAAATTTGTTTTAATTTCATAATTCTGTTCTGTGTTTTCTTTTCATGTAACCCCGTCGTTTCTCTTTTGTGCGTTGTTCGTCGTAAGTCGTAGTGCTTTTTTATATCCTTGCAGAGGGTATTATAATTTTGGTCAAAAGCGTGCAACGCAGTGAAGGAGACATCTCCGACCCTATAAAGTATATATATTCTTGATCAGGATCACCTCCTGAGTTGATATAGGCATGTCCGTCTGTCTGTCCGTCTATCTGTTTTTACGCAAACTAGTCTCTCAGTTTTAAAGTTATCGAATTGAAACTTTGCACACACCCTTCTTTCCTTTCCACGCAGTATATAAGTCGGAACGGCCGGGATCGGCCGACTATATCCTTTAGCTGCCATATAACTGATTGAAGGGTATATCAACTTCGGCTCCGCCCGAAGTTAGCTTTCCTTTCTTGTTTAGTGTTGCTTTTGCACGCACTTGAACTAAGTTACGCTCCCGCTCTTACGCTCTCTTTGCTTTGAAAGTTCTAAGCCTGCAGTTTCTGCGCTTTTGCGGTACTAATAACTGCCCGCTTATAAATTTCAATTCGTTTTCTTGGTACAGTGGTTTTGCCTAATTTGCAGTTCTGTTGTGATGGTCGTGTTGAAGTTGCGAACGAGATGAAATCGTTCTGCGCCAAACTAAAGGCGGCCTGGTGGGGCTGATTAGCTGTTTCTGAGTTGCTAGAGATAGTTTTCGCCGAGCTGATGATCTCCTCTCTGCGCTGGATTCGCAATTTAATAGTCGTAAGCTATTAGAAGAGTCCGTTAAGCGCAAAAAGGCCGCTGGTGGTAAGCAGCAAAAGGGGAGCAACCGAAATCAAAAGAACAACAGAGCATTCCGGCGGATCAGACGCTGACTGCAGCAAATCCTCAAATGTTGCTAAGACAGCAGCTAAAAAAGATTCGGTATCCGAACAATCCGTAACAGAATGCATGCAACCAGGGACTTCTAAGAATTCCTATTTGTCCGTAGTGGTTTCACAATTAGTGGATCCACCTATTTCTCAAAAAGTTGCTTCACCACCACAAGGGACTACTGAGTCCGTACAACCGGCTCAAGTAGGTTTTGCAGAAACAATTTTTGCTTCACCAAAATCCTTTTCAGTGGTTCCACTAAAGAAACAATTTTTTGTTTCTCGGCTTTCCCCTGAGCAAACATCTGGTGTATTGTCTTACATACAAGACAATACTAAAGCCGATTGCAATTTCAATTTCAAAAAACTAACTTCTAACCTCCTTCTTTCCTATCAGAATGCAAAAGGCTTGCGTAGCAAGCTCACTTAATTGTATTCTGATAGCCTTTCCTTTGCATCTCATATTATTGTCTTTACAGAAACCTGGTTAAAGTCGGAGATCTTTAGCTCCGAAGTTTTTCCAGGTAAGTACACAATATACAAGTATGACCGTCCCTCTAGACGGGGAGGTGGAGTCTTAATTGGAGTTGATTCAAACATCCCGTCAGAGGAGTTATTTTTTGAGGAATTCAATACCATTGAATTTATTTGTGTAAAGTTATCGCTTCCTAGTAGCTCTATATACAAAACTTGCTCATATATTCCCCCATTGTCTGAACTTTCTGATTATTTAAATCACCTTTCCGTTATTAAGTCTGTTGCAAATAAGCTTTCCGATGGGGATCAGTTGGTAGTTCTAGGTGATTTTAATATACCTGGAGTTACCTGGTCCACTGAGGATGATTTTATTGACGGCCTGCTTGACATATCCTTATCTCAAATAAACCATTTTCGAAATTCACTAGGTCGCCTACTTGATTTGTGTTTTGTATCAAATCCTGAAGGTGTGTTTCTGTCCAGAGTAGCATCACTCACGCAACCGGAAGATCCATATCACCCTACAATTGAACTTACATTTGACACGGGTAGAGTTATAGAAGAGAAATCAGAAAAATCAACCAAACGAATACATTGTTTTCGCAAGGCAGACTTTCTGAGGCTAAATAATTTTATTTCTGGCTTTAATTGGTCTGATCTTTACTTATGCAATAATATGTCCTATGTGGTTAATGTTTACCACTGCGTGGTACTATCCGTCAATTTCCAATAAATCACCTTGGTTTAGCAAAGAGTTGACACACTTAAGAAATGTAAAGTCCAGACTTTTTAGGAAATATAAAAATACCGGTTCTCAGTCTGTTTTAACTAGATATTTACGTTCTCGGTCAAGATTTACCCTACTTAATGCTCAGTGTTATAATAGTTACTTAAACCGTTGTAAGGTCCAGTTCTCTTAAGACCCGAAACAGTTTTATAACTTCGTTAACACCAAGCGTAAATCTAATTCATATCCTTCCTCGCTGTCGTTGGAAAACATGTCGGCAACCACAGATCAGGCAAAAGCCGATTTATTTGCCCAAATTTTTCAAACGACATACTCTACTTTAGATTATTCATCACAGCCTTATTCTGACACCACATCCAAGTCAAACCTCATATTCTGTCCCACTTTAACAGAATGCTCTCTTCTTTTGGATCTTCTTCGTATTAAGCCGGATTATTCGCCGGGCCCGATGGTATTCCTGGGTGCGTCCTTAGGTATTGCACTAAGGCCCTGTGCAAACCTCTTCACAAGTTGTTTACTTTATCTCTAGAAACTTCCCAATTCCCAAATATTTGGAAGGAATCTTTTGTTATTCCTCTTTTCAAAAAAGGTAACTAGCTAGAAGCCAGCAACTACAGAGGTATTTCTAAGTTGTCAGCTATTCCTAAGCTTTTTGAAAAAATCATTGTTCCTCATTTGGATCACCTTTTTAGATCAATCATTTATCTGTGTCAACACGGATTTATTAAACGTAGATCAACAATCACAAACCTTATAGAGCTTTCTACATTTGTTTAAAAGGGCTTCAATAGTAGTTTCCAAACACACGTCATTTACACTGACTTTAGTAAAGCATTTGACTCTGTAAATCACTTACTTCTAGTTCAAAAACTTGACCTGTTGGTTTTCCAGTTGATCTTCTTAGATGGATCTCAAGTTATCTGAATGGCAGGTCACAAAAGGTCCTTTTTAAAAATTCAATTTCTAAAATTCTCCGTGTTACCTCCGGTGTCCCACAAGGGAGCCAGAGATAATTTACTAAATTTAAACGGTTCCAAGAGCCAGCTGATGACTTTTTAACGGGTCAATCCGATATACGCGACTTACACATTAAGTGGCAGCTCTTTGGATGGAATAACTCTTGTAAACGATCTTGGCGTTCTCTTGGACCCTAAACTACAATTTTCTAATCACATTTCGTCCATGGTTAATAAAGCAAGAGGAGTGCTTGATTTATTAAAAAGGTGGTCGAAAGAATTCGATGATCCTTATTTGACTAAAACTTTATTTATTTCGCTAGTCCGTCCGATTCTGGAGTATGGGTCTCCCGGAATACATATTGGTTGTATTAACTCAGTACAAAAAAAATTTCTTCTAAACTGGGATGCAAGTCTTAACTTACCTTTTATTCTAGTAGACTTCTGTTGATTAATTTACTCTCCCTAGCCAACCGTAGTAGCTTGGTACTATCTTTATTTATAACCTTATACATGGTGATATTGACTGGTAAACTTTTCTAAACTTTTCTATCCAAGTAGATTAACTAGAAATTATATTCCCCTAATTTTAAATCATTGTAGATCTAACTATGCCTTGCCAGAGCCTTTCAGAGTATTATGTTCCGACTATAATAGAATTTTGCCTGTAATCTCAAATCTTGACTCTCTGCCGCTCCTAAAACGAGTAGTACTTGCTTTATTGGCACAAGATTGATCTTACTATTACTTTTTTCCTCTGACTTTTACCTATATTTTCTTTTATCGCGTCTATCTTCTCGCGAATCGTGCCGTACGATACACAGCTGCGCCCCTCAGTCGGTTGGGCGAGTAAGTGCGCCGTGGGACTCCGCGAACAAAAAAATGGAGTATAATCCAAAATCAAACAGCACTCAGGTTGAAATTCTGAAATCGAATTGTTCTCGGCTAGTAAAAGTAGTTGTATATTTGTTATTTCTTAATTATATCTGGCTTTCGTATTTTGTACTATTTTTTGGATCGTTCTTATAACATACGACCTGTGATAAGACATATAGTATATATGCTAATCGAATGAAAACTTTTAGGTAAGTTATATCCAGAAATAAAACTGAGAAACCAATTGATGTTAAAAGGAAAGGACATAACTATATCGCCTCGTCCAGTTATTCCGATCCAGAATACATACTATATATATGGTCGGCAATGTCTCCTAACTCCGTTTAACTTCTGCTTAAACTATAAGAAAGGGTGTTTTTTTTAGAGGTATGCAACTTTAAATTTCAGTAAAACAACGAAGGATTATTCGAATGACATGATTTTTTTTTTTCGAAAGATAGTCTTGTGGCATTACATTTTAAATATGATTTCTGGCATATGACCGCCACGGCTGGCTCGGATGTAGTCCAATCTGGACGTCCAATTTTCGATGTCTTTTTCCAACATTTGTGGACGTATATCGGCAATAACTCGGCGAATGTTGTTTTCCAAAAGGTCAAACGTTTGTAGCTTATAGGAATAGACCAATGACTTTTACATAGTAGTCTAGCGGTGTTAAATCACAAGATCTTGGAGGCCAATTCACAGGTCTAAAAGTGAAATTAGGCGGTCACCAAACGTGTCTTTCAGTAAATCGATTGTGGCACGAGCTGTGTGACATGTTGCGCCGTCTTGTTGGAAGTACAGCTCCTGGAAATCATGGCTGTTCAATTCAGGAATGAAAAAGTTAGTAATCATGGCTCTATACCGATCACCATTGAAGAAGAACGACCAATGATTCCACCAGCCCATAAAGCTCACAAAACAGTCAGTTTTTCTGGATGTAACGGTGTTTTGTCATACACTTGAGGTTTAGCTTCACTACAAATGCGGCAGTTTTGTTTGTTGACGTAGCCATTCAACCAGAAGTGCGCTTCGGGAATCTACGCCTTACTTGATGATCGTTTGGCTTCAATTCTTGCACGTTGGATTTTGTAAGCTCGCAAACCAAGATCCTTCCGCAAAATCTTCCATAAAGTGGATGGACATAGATTCAATTCCTGTGCTCGATGGCGGATGGACTGATTCGGGTCTTATTCAATGCTACGCTCTACAGTAGCAATAGTTTCTTCTGTACGCACCGTTCGGCGTCTCTGGGGATGCAAATTATCAATAATTATTAATCGAATTAACTGCTCTGATGGACGATTTTGTCGACGATAAAATGGACGTAGTGCGCGATACGTATTCCGCACAGAACCATTATTTTCAAAATAAAATTGCACTATTCGTTGTTCAGGCGTGAGTCTATTCATGATGAATTGCCAAACCAAACTGAGAATAAATCACTTGACAGCTGTTAAATCGGTCGCCATCTTGAACAGTAATGCCAACCTAAAGTTGTTTACCTCTAAAAAAACACCCTTTACAATTTCCATGCTTAAACACCACCTATTATTAAAAACAGACACTGTAATTACAATTGTTTTTTAAGTGATAGTGATTTAATGAAACAAAATCTTGCCATAACAGCCAAAATCTTGTATACCTTTTAAAGCGTATTCGGATTAAGTAATTTGTTAATCGTTAATGAATAAGATTGTCTTAGAAAAAAAGAAACAAGCGAAAGAAAAATATATTTATTTTCCATAAATAAAAATCAGAAAAACATGTAATTTTTCTCTAGAAAAATATTTTAATTATAAAAATAACTTCATTGAGAAACTTGTTTATTGTAAAGCTAGTTTATTTACAGTTATGTTACATTAGTTTTTGTTTCTTATATTTAAATATTTACTGAAAATTTAAAAAGTAATATCATATAAAATTGTTTTAACAGTAAAATGTAACAAAAATTCATATTTCGTAGGCAACTATTTTTTCTTTTGTAGTTTAATTATTTTGTCCTGGCTAACTTCTAATTAACCAAAAGTGCTGTGAACTAATCAAAACTGACTAAGTATGCACAACACAAGATTTTAATTAAAATAATAATAATTTTTCAAATGTTTATTTCGCAACACGCTTTTACATTTTCTTCTTTTTGTTTTGGATATGCTATCACACAGCGCGAGTAAAACGTTGAATTTATTCAAGCAAAACGTAAGGCAGAACAATTAAGGGCTCATTGTTGTAGGATTTTAATTGGAGAACTTGATGCCATTCTTTAAATTGTTGAATTCCGGTAGGTGCATCGTCTGAAGATGATCGAATCCCAGTACGGTACTCAACGCCCATTAATGGCAATTTAATCGTTGACTCTGCAGAATCGATAGAATACCGTCTCTTGTTACTGAATTCATTGCTTAAATCTACACCTAAGTTGTTATTGTTACTATTACTAACATCAGAATTCTCATTTTTTAGTAATTCGAGCGATGCTAGGGGCGGGGACGTTTCCATACTGACAACAGGAACTGCCTTTGGTTTCGTTAGCAGACGATCAGCATATAATGAATTAAAAGATTGCAGCATGCTGTTATTTCGAAAATCGTTCAGTTCATCAACGAGTTTCACGGTGTCAGAAACTTCTTGAATTACTTCTTGTTCATCTAAATCGCCATCGCTTAATAAAGTTAAACATGAATCTTCATCGCTTTCAAATTGTACTTCCGAAACCGATGCTGCGGCACTCGTTTCAGTCTTAATATTTAAATTACATATATCAAACGTTGAAAGTTTTTTTGCTTCTTCTTCCCCCTTTGAGGAGGTATTTTCCACTTCGCTATCATCATCAAAGCTTGAGCTGCTGCTACTGCTATAATTTAATACTCTCTCTTTTCTACCTGCAGAGTTCTCCCTGCACAATTCCTGGGGGAAAAACAGTTTATGATGAAGCTTTGTATCTGAAGAAGAATCTATTGACTTTGGTTTACAATGGAACAAATGTTTTAGTTCTAAATCAATAGTCTTACTTTGACGTTTATGGTGTTTTCGACACGTACGGCGATAGCGGTAATGCCTGGGTCGAGGGGACAGCTTGCTCGTTTTCGATATTAAATTGTCTTTTTTCAGTGAAATTTCAGTTGTATTTTGTGATAAAGTTGTATGTTCCTGATCAGAGTTGGGAATCGTTTTTTTTACGTTTACCATATCTGAATTTGTATTTGGCGAAACTGCAGTCATTGAGTTTGCTGGAGAGTTAATTTTACTTGGAGTTTTTTTTATTGTCAATACAATATGATTGCTGCAAGCTTCACCATCCCCTATTGAGCGTTGTACAACTGCATATTCTTCGTTATTGCTGTTTTCAAATTCATTCTCTGCTTCATTGTCACTATCACTACTGTTATTGTTACTACTCGGATTTGAAAAGGTGCCATTCAAGGCAATCCTAATCCGTTTAACTGGCCCATTAAATTCATTGCGTTCACGTTTCTTGTTTTTCGTAAAATCCATCCCATTTATTTTTTTATTTTTTAGAGTTGTCTCTAATTTTTTGACGGTAGACTGAGTCCTATGATTTCGCAGCTTTTTATTTATGGAGTCTTGAGTTTCTTTTAAACTGTAATAACTACAGGTACTGGAAATACTATCACTGTAGGGACTGTTATCCTGGGATTCATGGTCACTGCTTTTGTCGCTTACTTCAGCATCACCAAACTGTACTTCACCATTAGCCAGTTTTAATAAATTATAGCTGAAATCATTTACGGAGCACGAATCAAAAATTGAGTTAGACAATGGCGATTTTTTGATGTTGGAATAGACTTTCATTGGCACGTAGTTTTCATTATGGCTATTCATACCAGTAATCGGAACATCAATATTAACCTTCAGCGGACTGGAACTTTTATGTTCTCTGGTTTTTTCGGGCGCTTCAACGCTTTTCGAAATCGCATCAGGAGTAGACGATGACTTTACCCACTCTTTAAACCTGTGTCTAGCACGACGACATGTTGGTAAACACTTTGCAACTCCGAGAAACGGTGTCATATAACATCTATAAGGTTTCGCCTTAAAGGGTTTAATAAATTTTAAAGAACTCAGATCTTTTCTTATTCGATCTGATGTAAGAAGTCCATATTTGGGAACTACATCAGCTCCGTTGGTCACAGTGTATGATTTTAAGATATGAACAACATTTTTTTCTGATTGAAAACTAGAAGATGAATCAACACTATCCCAATTACCGTTTATGTTTGGTATATAGAAATTATGCAAAGCATTTATGTGGAAGTTGTTCACTTTGTTGGTTTGAACATAAAATCTTTGTTTTGCTACGCAATCGGGATCTTCGTTAACTGTGAAAACAGGAAGAACTACGCTGTTTTCTATTTCTTGATTAGAGTTGTCAAGCTGAGCATCGGCGCTAAAATTTATCAAATTTAGGGAATCATTATTTGTAGATATAATAACCGATACGTTTTTGGTATCTGAGCTTTTTTTATTATTTCCTCCACCTTAGTAATTGGTTTTTGGATTTCATCCATTATCGAATGCAGAGGATCGTCGTTATCATCGAAATCTAGATCAAATATGGACTTTACTGGTTTTGGTTGAGTGGCACCTACTTCTTCATTATCCGAACGTTCCACAGAAAACAATTTTTCTTCATTTTTGTGGCGAGAAATGTTCTCTTTATGATTTAAAATAGTTTTTGGATCGTTCGTATCAATATCTGATGTTGAAATCAACTCTCCAACTGTACTTTGAACTTCTTCGATAACTATGCAAGTACACGGTACTATTTGAGCTTGGTAAATTTTCTCAATCTCAAATTCACTCAGAGGGCTGTTAAAACTGTTAACTAGGTGCATTAGTTGAGTGGTAATATCATGTAAATTTTTCGGCATCAAGTTTTCCATATTTCGTTCTAAAGGCAGGGTCTGAATAGAGTTGCTATTGCTTTCCACTGAAGTACATTCCTTAATTTCTTGTGATTTATTACTATCGTGAGATGGTTCTGAGGTGACAGTATCACTATCCGTATTTGCAGGATCTGTAAAGTAAAAAAGTGTAATGTATTAAAAAAAAACAAGAAAGGAAAGCTAACTTCGGGCGGAGCCGATGTTGATATACCCTTGCAGAATATTCTGTAAATTATATTCTCCAAAATTATTCATATGATGCATTCTTAATACTCATAAAAAATCCCAACTTCCTAACTTTAAAAACACCAAAGTTATGGCATTTCCAATCGTTCAGTTATATGGTAGCTATAGGATATATTCGGCCGATCCTAATGAAGTTTGGTAGGTCGGATTGATTGGCCAAAAATAAAACCCATAGAAAATCCCAACTTCCTAACTTTACAAACACCAAAGTTATGGCATTTCCGATTAATCAGTTATATGGCGGCTATAGGATATAGTCGTCCGATCCTTATTAAGTTTAGTAGGTCGGATTGATTGGCCAAAAATAAAACCCATAGAAAATCTCAACTTCCTAACTTTACAAACACCAAAGTTATGGCATTTCCGATCATTCAGTTATATCGCAGCTATAGAATATAGTCGGCCGATCCTTATGAAATTTGGTAGGTCGGATTGATTGGCCAAATATAAAACCCATAGAAAATCCCAACTTCCTTACTTTACAAACACCAAAGTTATGGCATTTCCGATCAATCAGTTATATGGCAGCTATAGGATATAGTCGGCCGATCCCGGCCGTTCTGACATATATACTGCGTGCAAAGGAAAGAAGGGTGTGTGCAAAGTTTCAATTCTATAGCTTTAAAACTGAGAGACTAGTTTGCGTAGAAACAGACAGACGGACAGACGGACATGGCTATATCAACTCAGGAGGAGATCCTGATCAAGAATATATATACTTTATAGGGTCGGAGATGTCTCCTTCACTGCGTTGCACACTTTTGACCAAAATTATAATACCCTCTGCAAGGGTATAACAAGAAAACTAACTTCGGATATATTTAAAGTTGATATGTATACCTTGCAGGTTTCCATTTATAAAATTAAATAGTACTTTATTAAATTTCATCCTGTTATTGTAATTTCGATCTTAAATTGTCAAAAATGGACTTTTAAGTGTCATTGAAAACGGGTTTACGAAGATTTTCATAAAAATAGGACGATTTTTCCTACAGCCGCTAATGAATATACAGTATATACTTGAAATACAAAGAAGACTTATAGTAAAGTGTCATCCAAATAGCTATAAACCTGAGATCAACGAAAGACGGGCCTGCTTAGATCCATTCGGCTCATATTCCTGAATTATATTTTAAATATATAAGCAAATTTCTCCTTCAATGCGTTTCAATCTTGAATAAAACTATATTTAAACAAGAAAGGATGAAAAATTCGGCAAGCCGAAGCTTATATACCCTTGCAATTTAAACTAGCTCGGTGATGGCACGGAAATCACTTTAGTTTTTTAATCATTTATAATAAAGGTCTAAAAATATTTCGTCTTCAGCAGTTATCAATCGGAAATAATAGCGTTACGTTATACACTTTTTTCGAACGTTGATGCACTATGATCAGCGCAAACAAGTGCCCCTTACGACACCAAACAGTGCTTGTTACGCGCGGAGCCCTATTCACCAATGCGAGAAGTGATAAAGGACAATATAGACGCGGACAGACTAAGTTAGAAATACGTACGAGACTAATACTAATACTAATTTTGTGCTAAGTAAGATAAAATTAATGCTTTTAGGATTGGCAAAGAGTCGCTATGAGAAATAACATGGTATTATATTCGTTTCACAGTACTCTAAACGGTTCATGCATATCATAGTTAGATCTACAAATATTTAAAGTAAGAGGAACATAGTTCCTGGTAGTTCTATTAGGCACAGTAACTCGGGACTCTCCACATCCCCGTGAATAAGTTTATAAATAAAAGTTGTGCCAAGCATAGTTCTACGGTTTAATAAGGATGGTAGATTAATTAGAAGTCTACTAGAGTAGGATGGTAAAATAAGGCTTGCATTCCAGTTAAGGCACCGTTTTGCACAGACTCTATCCGGTCTATATGTACACCATACTGAGGATTCCAAACTGCTGAACAGTACTACAGGATTGGACGGGCTAGTGAAATGAACAGAGTCTTTGTAACATAGATCCCTATGTCGAATTCTTTCGAATTCCTCAGACCACCTTTTAATAAATCCAAGTACTCCCCTGGCTTTATTCACCATGGAAGTAATATGGTCACAAAACATAATTTTTGGGTCAAGAAGGGCGCCAAGGTCATCAACATGTGTGATTCTACACAACGCACAATCACCCAGCTTATACGTGGCATATTGTGGGTTCATCCCAAAAATGTCATTAAATCAAAAAGATTTTCACAACACCATGTTTGAAAAGCATTTAGGTCCTATTGTAAGTCTGAACTGCTGGAAATTTCGTTATATTGCAGGCATAACTTAACGTCATAAGCGTAAATAAGGACACGCGACCTTGTCAAGATTAGAGGGTGATCGTTTATAAATAAAGTAAAAAGAAGTGGGGCAAGGTGGCTTCCTTGTGGGACGCCTGAAGTAAATCGGATCAAATTAGAGATAGAGTTTTTAAAGAGGACTGGATGAGTCCTACCACTTAGATCCATGTTAGAAGATCACATGGAAACCCTAATAATTCTAGCTTTAATACAAAAAGTGATTTATTGAATCAAACGCTTTATTGAAATTAGTGTAAACTACGTCAGTCTGCATGTTCTTTCTGAAGCCATTTATTACAAAAGATTTTAATGTTGACATGGAGATATAATTGATCTGCAAAGATGTTGCAAGTGGGGTGTAATAACGTTTTGGAAAGGCTTTGGGATGGCGGATAATTTGGATATGCCTCTGTAATTGCTTGTATTCGATTTATTTCCTTTCTCATGAAGGGGAATAACAAATGACTCTTTTTAAATAAGTGGGAAATGAGAAGTTTCCAAAGATAAGGTAACCAATTAGTGCAGAGGTCTAAACAGAGTTTCAGCACAATATCTAAGCAGGCAGCCTGGAACTGCGTCGGGATCCGGTTAATAGACTGGTTTAACTTTATGGAGATCCAAGAGAACGGAGCTTTCGATTAACCTCGGACAAAAAATTAAGTTTGACTTTTATATAGCATTTGAATAAAACGGATTTGGACGGGATGAAACCGAATATATTGTCTGGTCAAATAGATCGGCAATTGACTGGGTAACAGGCTGATTTACGCTTAGTGTTAACAAAATTATAAAACTGTTTTGGATCTTGTGAAAATTTGACCCTACAACGAGTAAAATTTGACCGAGCCCTTAGGTATCGAGAGAAGGCAGTTTGTCAACCGCACATTTTAAATTTATTGAAATGTCTGGACCTGGATAAAAGAATGGTTTTTCTACCCTTGCAGAGGGTATTATAATTTCAGTCAAAAGTTTGCAACGCAGTGAAGGAAACATTTTCGATCCTAAAAAGTATATATATGTATTCTTGATCAGCATCACCAGGAGAGTCGACCTAGCCATGTACGTCTGTCCATTTCTACGGAAACTAGTCCCTAAGTTTTAAAGCTATCTGCTTGAAACTATAGCTATAGGAACAATATGAAAATTTTATTTTCGGTTTTGATTAAGGAGGTATATATATACCTTTTTCAAAAAATCAAATTTTTTGCTTTATCTTAAAGAACAACTTTTTGAGAACATTTCCCCAAATTTGTATAGAGTTTTGAGCAGTAGAAAAAAGTTACAGCGCTCTGCCCAAATCCAAACATGAAACTTTAAACGCGAATATCTCGAAATGTTTTTCTTGACTTTGCGGTGATATGGATTGGCGAAAAACTACTGAACCGATTTTCTTCAAATTTTTTTTTTAAATGTTCGTAATGAATTTAATGAGTACTTGAACAATACATTTTAAATGAAAAAATTTTATTTCGCCGAAATAGATACTTTTGTAAGAATTCTAGCGTCCAAAAACTTCATTTTTAGCATTAAACGTTCCCGTATGCATAAAAAACAAAATTTTTTTAAAACGATCGTTCAAGTATTTTTACGGTTTCAGTTGACCCGTTCGTCCTTGGGAATTTTCACCGCAAGGCTCTTCAAAAAAAAGGCGTTTAAGGGAAACAGCCACCACTTAAAAACTATTAAATATTTTTCTACAAATTTTTACATAAATATTGTCAACAATCTAAACTTTCAGAAAATATAACATCTATATCATATAGCTCCAATAGGGAAATCGAAAAATGTTTTCATTTTTTCAAAATAAGGTGAAATCAAATTTTTATTTTGCTGTTTTTCTGTTTATCAAAATATTCATTTGAGATATAGTATAGTATCATAATAACGCTTTTAGTTTTGTCAAAATCGGACAACAATATCATATAGCCGCCATAGAAACGATGGTAAAATGCAGCGCAAAATCGACATAACTTCATTGTTTTTAGTAATATAGGCATAGAAGTCGAAATGTTTTTTAATAACTGCAAGGGTATATAAACTTCGGCTTGCCGAACTGCACTTATTCAATTATAGACCAAATTGTATATTACTCAATATCCTGCTGTTATCAGTCTTCATAAGAAACATCGATTTTGTACTTACCTTCTACTTTGTTTTTAAAAGTAGCATTTCCCGAATATGATTCCAAAATTTGTGGAGAATGCATTGATGTATCTAGAAACATTCAGATAATCACTTGTCAATGAACAATGAGTGCTTTTTGAAAACGAACCTGAACAAGACGATGTTGGTCTTGGAAAAGATGTACGAGTAGCAAGTTCTCGATTTGTAGACGAATTTGAAAGATTACTCGTTGACGATTGCATTGAAACACTTAATTTTCTGCTCTGAATTTCGTTGAAGAGTTCCTTGGTTGTCTTTACCTTTTTAACAGTTGAGCCACCAAAAAATATTTGCTGAGACAAACTCGATGACTCCTTGGCAATAACAGCGTCCACACCTTTAGATCCTTTTTTCCTTCCACGTCTTTTTGGAATTTGAGATTGACAAAAGTTTTCCAAATACTCAGGCCTACTATTTGGATCATATCCTATACCAGCAGTAGGCATAGGCATCTGAGTTGCAGTTACATTGTGTAACCGCACATCAATTACATTTTCAGGTTTCCTCACCTCCTCTACAGTTGAGGGAGATAGACGACTACATGATGCACTTGAGTCGTAAGCATTATAATCATCAAATTTTTGTTTTCCTGACTCATTGCTTTGAAACGCACTGTTGTGTCCCGCCAAAAAGCCTGAATTACTCTGGCTTAAAACGTCTAGTTGATTAACTGATTTAAATCTGCCAGTAAATGTCAACTCGCTGGAGCTTAATCGAGTTTTATGCTGCGAATTACCCAATGTAGCATCTCCAGATAAAATTGAACTTATAGAACTGTTCGATAGGGAAAAAATTTCTGCAAATAGAATCGGAATACAAAGTGAATGTATTAATTATAGCATTTAAAAAGCTATGGTCAAGTAACTAAGCTTTATCGCAACTTGAGGGGTTTTAAAAACGGACTTAATATAGTCGCGAACATGTTTAATATACTATATTTTGAATCGACGGCAATCTTTACAAATAATATGTTTTTAAACGGAAATTTTTCCTAAATAGGGAGTTATTTTATTATTTTCAAAAATTAAGTCGTGAAATCGTCGTACTTAAATTAGTTTTGCTTTATTTGCAAAAGAAAGAAAAGTTTTAAGTACTCTCGACACTGCCTCTTGATTTCTGTCGTGTTAGCTATCGATTATTCAACTTGATTAACCTATCCACATAGGGCCAACTCCATAATTCTTGTTACGAACAGCTGTTCTTTTTGTTTTAATTTTTGATATAAAAAACAATTTAAAAATAGTTTGCCTGCCTTGCCAACATTCAAGTATTGACGACCGATGGGGTAAACATGTCCCAAGTTCTCGAATATTTCCTTAACGTCCAAAAAAATTGGACGAAACAAGGAGAAACGCTATAGTAGAGTCCCACGACTATAAGATACGGTTAGTAAACTAACTAAAATAAATCAATCTTAGGAAGCGACATTTACCGAACAACACATACCCCATAACCTGCGTGCGACCAGCACCCTCTCTTCCTTTAGTCATTAGTATGCCCGTTTCTATGTTGTGCTTTTTCACTTCTCGCGATCTCGTTTTTTACGCACATTGGGAAATAGGGCTCCGCGCGTCACAAGCACTGCTTGGTGTCGTAAGGGCCAGAAAAAAACTTAAGAAAACCTAGAACATTCATGTTATATCACAAGAAATCGACCCATTATAGTTTAACGTTCATACGGACGGACAGACACACGGACAGATAGACGGACATGGCTTAATCGTCTTCATCGATCCCGATCAAGAATGTAGGGTCCTTCACGCTTCCTTCTACCTGTTACATACCTTCCAACCAATACAATATACCTTTTTACTCTACGAGTAACGGGTATAAATATGTCATATAACTGAACAATTGGAAATGCCATAACTTTGGTGTTTTTATACCCGTTACTCGTAGAGTAAAAGGGTATATTGTCTTCGTGCAAAAGTATGTAACAGGTAGAAGGAAGCGTTTCCGACCCTATAAAGTATATATATTCTTGTTCAGGATCACTAGCCGAGTCGATCTAGCCATGTCCGTCTGTCAGTCTGTCCGTATAAACGCTGAGATCTCGGAAACTATAAAAGCTAGAAGATTGGCATTTTGCATGTAGATTTTAGGAGTTCCTACGCAGCGCAAGTTTGTTTCAAAATGGTGCCACGCCCCCTCTGACGCCCACAAGCCACATACTGTGGCCACAGTTTTGATGCTATTATGAAAATTTTGATTGATATGTATTTGTTTCGTCAATACCTATCGATTGGCCTAATAAAAGTTTGCCACGCCCACTCTAACGCCCAAAAACCCATTAAACGCTTAAGCCTGGCTAGCGCCTACATTTCCGCCTTTCATGGCGCCATCTAACGGATGATTTTGGAACAGCTGGCCAAGGTGCTCAACAGAGTTAACGTTAATTCTCGATAAGGATTTCTATTTAAGGAAACGGAGTAACGGGTATCTAATAGTCGAGGCACTCGACTATAGCGTTCTCTCTTGTTTTTTTGTAGATTGTAGTTTCTTTGAAAACATTTCAAAAAATAAATGGCAGATAATTATTTTTTGTCTTTAAAAATTATTGGAGCAAGAAAATTAAATTAATCACTTCTACTATAAAAGGAGTTAAATCGATTTTTTAACTTTTATTCAATTTGGTTGCGTTTCTTGGATATCAATCCTTATATCAACGATGGTCCCAATTTTTTTTTTCGGTTTTAACGGGTATAGCTTTTTTTATTTAAATGAAAATGTTTTCATTTTTCATAGCCGCGCTATTTTAAGAAGTTTAGGCCCCAGAACCCTTATCCCACTCCTCCAAATAAGCAAATAATATGTTTGCTGTGTTAACAAAATCGTTACCCCATTAATGGTTTGAGATGACTGCTTGAGAGTTGGAAGAAAACGCAAATACAAATGTATCATACCTGAATCTGGTGCTAGTGTCGACTGTAACAAACCGTCGCTGCCTTTCGCACCGAATCTTAAGTTTTGTCCGATTTGGCCGTCTCTATCTTTACTTTTTTTTTCCTTTTTTAATTTTTTCTGTCGAGAACTTGGTGTGGTTGGAACTACAAGAGGCACGGGGACATTCAAATTGGATTTTTCTCGTTTCGGCGCATAGTGGTTGTCATTTTCATCAGAATCTGATACAATGTCGATCACAACTGAAGCTTCGTTTATCTTCTCGGTACTAACATTGTTTAAATTTAAAACGGAATTCAAAGACGGTTGAGGAGATCCCTTATGCCTATTTAAAATAGGCTGGGATTGGCGTCGCTCCTTACGACTGTGCACTGCTGTTAAAGAGTTGTTTTCATCACGTTCGCAATTATTAACAAGATTTAAGAAGTTTGTGTGAACCTGGGTGTGCCCACTTAATGGCGGAGGCTCGGAAAGGTCGGCATTTGAATGCTCGTCAGAAATAATTTGCTTCGATGGCAGTGATTGCGAGAACGGAAAATGTTCTACTGACTCGCTTAAGTGACTGTCTGGGGCTGCCGCGTCGGATTTCACAAAATTTGACGATAACTGAGTTGGCAGGGAAGGAATTTGACTGGGATGTTGCATATTTTCTGTAGCCGATTGCTGAATTCCCACCATTTCTCGCCACTTTTTAAGCAAGGACTTTGCACGTCGAGCAAGGGATTCATTCTTGGTTCTTCGTCTGAGTTGATTTATGTATTTGGCTAATCTGGTGGCCTCCAGTTGTTCCTTGGTGATTGTTGTGCCTTCCAATGCACATATAACAGAAAGCACTGCCTCCATATTGACGACCTGAAAACATGGCTCATATATTTAGACCAATTTAGGGGAAATTGGTAAAGTTCCTTACATCGTAGTTCTGATCAAGTGCCTGAGATAGGTGAGTGGTAAGTTGTTGGATTTGGTTTTGGTTCATTTATATCTTCCGGATTGCACGGCCCCTGATCCAGATCCAAGGAACGGCGGGAACTGACCAAATTGTTTACATGAAAAATTATGTACATATGTTAAAAATATAAATTTTTTATATTTATTTTTCCGTAATTTTTGTATTACAAAATATTGAAAAACTATTATAATCAAAACAAAGCCAAACGATTACAACGTTAAAGATGGTGCAAAATAAATCAAACGAATCGGTTTCTTAACGACTAAAGGATTAATAAATTATAATGTAATTAATGTATGCAATGAATGTCTGTAAAACACACACACAAACGCACGAAATATCATGTCTACAAGTTATGCTTACAAATTATAGGTACACAACTTAATTAAAAAATAAGTGTATCCTCGGCGCACTTCCTTGAATACGGAAATGTTTATATTCGTCACAAAATAAAGAAAATTAATAATTTATCTTCAATTCCCCGACTCTATCACTATTCGCCATTTTCACCATTGACAGCTGCACTTGGGTGAGAGCAAATTATAAATATAAATATCGATATCTTTTGACGTTTGTTAAATTTAATGTAATATATGCTGTTGACACTATGCACATCAACAATCGATATTTATGGACTGACTCAAACGACCCTCACACAACCGCAAAATACATTGGTTGCAACCCATTCACACTGGAACCCGCTGTTGCCAAAGCACCTGATTGGCCTACAAGACATTAACAAAGCAAAATTAAGAAACTAACCTGAAAATGTAAAATAATAATAAATTATTTACTGCTGTTGGCAAATGGATGAAGGAGGATAATTGTACTTAGAGGACAGTTCCGAACCTGGCATCCGAAATTGGTACACAACAATATGAGAGAGGAAGAGACCACCACCTAATGTCATGTATAACGATTTTTTTAAGCTCCTTGGATGTCTTCCAAAAAGACTATTTTCGTCCTAGACGCTCGAAGATACCTTCCTTTGCTTTGACGACAAGTTCTCCATTATTTAGTTATCTTAAATAAAATTTTGTTTTCATTGGTTTATTTATGTACATTTATTGGCATTGCCTTTAATAGTCCATAAGCCAGTTCTTAAAAGAAAAAAAACGAAATAATACCTATTAAAGATCCCATAAATATCATAAAAACGTTGAATTTCCTCCACAGCACACTAACCTCAACACCAAGTTTTGTTCGTTATTTTCCAGCACATGTATATAACATTTGGAACTGGATCGCTGTTGCAGAAACACCGCCCGTGTGAATAGGCTTTTATACATACGTGAGTTTCTTATTGTAATCGGATATAACTCAGTCAAGCCTAGTATCCAGATCGACGAAAACCGTACACCAGTCATGAGAGAGGGCGAGAGGCAAACAGCTGGCGTTCACTTTTCGTGGGGCCTTTTTTTCACGTCGGTCCACAGATCGACGAAAAAATACCAGAAAATTCCATAGCGTTGCCAGTCTGCGGAAATGAACTTTGGATGAACCCTAGCGAAAAGATTAAAAAATTTAATCTTTTGGCGTGCGCTTCTCACTGAACATTATAAGAAATGGAGGGAAAAACTCAAAAAACTCACAAAAGTCGATTGCAGGTGTTTACATGTGAGGACAAAATAACATTAATACTATCTGGGGTGCCTCTTGTCAGAGCAAAATGTTTTTTAGGTCCAGAATGTACGAAAAAACACAATAAAAGTGCAGCTATGAACTTTAAATTAGCAAATAATTATCAGTAAATTAAAATAAACAACTGTTAAATTTAAATTGTATTGTTTTTTAATTTCTTTGTACAGCGGCAGACTTGTCTTGCCAAGGTATTTGATTATATCTTTTAAAGGCTTTTTCCCGCACATACGATATTTGAATTTTAACTGCTTGTCAACTAACACAGCTGACTGACAGTACGACCGTAGCACGCATAGTTCTGATTAACTCTCGAAATTTTGGTCACACTGGAAAGATTAAAGTTTTTACGCTAGCGTACTCGTTTGTCGGTCTGAGTACTATGCTTTACTAATAATTATTTGCTAATTTAAAGTTCATAGCTAAACTTTTATTGTTTTTTCATACATTTTTGACCTAAAGCCTAGTACTCAGAACGACGAAAACTGTACGCTTCCAGCCCCTAGGACAAACTGAACATTTTCTGCAGACCTTAGGAACGGTTGTAGGAATAGGAATAAAATATCTTTCAAACCGATTTTATTTTTGAAACTATTTTATTTAAAGAAATGAGCTTTAATCTCCCTCTGGTTCATTTGGCGACTGGATTTTCACAATTTTCGGGTCGCCATCGGCACCATAACGCCGCTAATGTTGGACCATAATACAATAACATAAGGTAGTCTCGTTGGCAAAATCTGGTACCTCTACTATTATAACAATGAGTGCGAGGGAAATGAGAACTGTTTAGTAAGTGCGAGCAGAGCGACAATAGAATGTGTGGATTAACCCTTAGATGTTTCAGGTGTTTTTTTTGCCTTTCATAATAAAACGAGTTTAATTTTTTTTTATAATTTAATTTGTAATAATTTGGAATTTGAAATTAGGGGTTGTTTTTGTCTTTGAATGCTAAGTCTTTTGTTAAGATTCTTAATTCCTCCCACAGCGCTCTTTTTCCAAACATTTCGGTGCTTTTAAAAATTTTACGCCATCGACGTGTTTGCGGTACAAATTGCAAAAAGTCATGTTGCTCAAGGGTTAATTCTGTAAAAAATTCGTCCGCAGACAATCTTTTCCTTCAAAAAACGAACACGCACTGGTCAAAACCCGAACGTTTAGACAGCCGACGAGACTACCTTATGTTATTGTATCATGTGTTGGACAATGTCATCCAAAATTAGACCATTCGTTTGCCGCACTGGCGGCCATTTGCCCGATATTATGTTCCACACATAACTGGATAAATGTAGCTTCAAAATAAAGCGCAAACCAATTTGATACCTCAAACCGTATTTATTTTATTTAAATTTCTTTTCTTGACACTCTTGTTGGGACACCCTTTAATTTATGACCTATGTAAATACTTAAAAATTAAAAATTTAACATCAACATTAGGCAATTAAGAGAAGTCGTAGAACTTTTAATGAATACATACGATCATACAAAACAGCCGATAAAAATCATATAACACTGTCGCCAAATACATATTTGGACTTTTATTCTGAAGTTCGGTCGATTTACGACGACCAATACGGACATGGGAACAGAATAATAAAATTGATTAATTATCAGTAAATTAAAAAAAACAACTGTTAAATTTAAATTGAATTGAGTACTAGGCTTAACAGACTTTTTCTAAGTTTTTTATTGTGTTTTTTCGTACATTTTTGACACAGAAACACTTTGCTCTGACAAGAGGCACCCCAAAATTTGCCGTGCAATTTTTTTGGTATTTTTTCGTCGATCTGAGTTCTGGATTGAAAATAGGGCCTGGCCCTAGTGTACTAGGCTTAAGCCTACTGATCATTATTTGGTAATATGGTTTTTGCTCGCGATTCTGTTTTTTTTGTTGGGTTTTTCCGTCCATTTTTGATCTAAGAAACACATTGCTCTAAAGAGAGACACTTTAAAAGACTAAATGTTTTATGGTGGGAATGGTGTTAGGCAACCCGATGTAATTTTCTTGTATTTTTCGTATTGGGGTCAAAAAAGGTGCCTAGTGTTCGCCAGCTTTTTGTACGCGGTCTCTCTCATAGATAACAAAAGGATTACGTCGATCTGAGTACTAAATTAACGTCCCTAACACAACTTTCTATGCAATTCTTAGCCGATTTTATTTTCAAGCAACCCAAAAATCTTGGCGCAAAGCCATTTATTTTTATTAACCCTTGAGCAACATGACTTTTTGCAATTTGTACCGCAAACACGTCGATGGCGTAAAATTTTTAAAAGCACCGAAATGTTTGGAAAAAAGATCGCTGTGGGAGGAATTAAGAATCTTAACAAAAGACTTAGCATTCAAAGATAAAAACAACCCCTAATTTCAAATTCCAAATTATTACAAATTAAATTATAAAAAAAATTAAACTCGTTTTATTATGAAAGGCAAAAAAAACCCCTGAAACATCTAAGGGTTAATCCACACATTCTATTGTCGCTCTGCTCGCACTTACTAAACAGATCCCATTTCACTCGCACTCATTGTTATAATAGTAGAGGTACCAGATTTTGCCAACGAGACTACCTTATGTTATTGTATCATGGTCCAACATTAGCGGCGTTATGGTGCCGATGGCGACCCGAAAATTGTGAAAATCCAGTCGCCAAACTTCTTACGCATAACTTCGAGCGTTGCGTTGCTTGTGTGCCATGTGGCGCCATCCTGTTGGATCCACATGTCGGTAATATCGATGTTGTCGAGCTCTGGCCACAGAAATTCTTCTAACATCGGTCTGTATCGCTGACCATTGGTGGTACGGTGTTTCCTTCCTCATTTCGAAAGAAATAAGGACCGATGATGCCGCCATGCCATAATTCACACCACACATTCAGTTTTGCTGGGTACTGGACTACCTCTACAGTCTGTTGTGGATTGTGCGGTGCACAAAACGGCAATTTTATTTATTGACGTGGCCGCTGACGCAAAAATTGGCCTCGTCGGCGCTTTATCTGGTGTGCCTCTTGTCAGAGCAAAATGTTTTTTAGGTCCAGAATGTACGAAAAAACACAATAAAAGTGCAGCTATGAACTTTAAATTAGCAAATAATTATCAGTAAATTAAAATAAACAACTGTTAAATTTAAATTGTATTGTTTTTTAATTTCTTTGTACAGCGGCAGACTTGTCTTGCCAAGGTATTTGATTATATCTTTTAAAGGCTTTTTCCCGCACATACGATATTTGAATTTTAACTGCTTGTCAACAAACACAGCTGACTGACAGTACGACCGTAGCACGCATAGTTCTGATGAACTCTCGAAATTTTGGTCACACTGGAAAGATTAAAGTTTTTACGCTAGCGTACTCGTTTGTCGGTCTGAGTACTAGGCTTTACTAATAATTATTTGCTAATTTAAAGTTCATAGCTAAACTTTTATTGTTTTTTCATACATTTTTGACCTAAAGCCTAGTACTCAGAACGACGAAAACTGTACGCTTCCAGCCCCTAGGACAAACTGAACATTTTTTGCAGACCTTAGGAACGGTTGTAGGAATAGGAATAAAATATCTTTCAAACCGATTTTATTTTTGAAACTATTTTATTTAAAGAAATGAGCTTTAATCTCCCTCTGGTTCATTTGGCGACTGGATTTTCACAATTTTCGGGTCGCCATCGGCAGTAAAAGCCAAGCGTCGCAGTCGCTTGTCCAATCCAGCCACGTGCGCCAAAGCAACAAAAACGGCAATTTGCTCTACCGTCAGGGACTTCCACCTGGACATCAGCGACATAGATTCTCCCTCTATTGGGCGACCATTCAGCAGATTTAACACAGTTGCAGCCAAGGTCTCCGTTCCGGCGAAATACTGCAAAAACAGTTCTCTGAACTGCGTCCATGTGATCCCAGGGTAGACCGTTTGTGCAAGCTAATGAGACGCGCTTCCCTGCAAAGACCGACTGAGAGCCATCACGAGAGCGCTGCCTTCTAGACTGTTTTCGGAAAGTTATTGTATTATGGTCCAACATTAGCGGCGTTATGCTAATGTTGGACCATAATACAATAACATAAGGTAGTCTCGTTGGCAAAATCTGGTACCTCTACTATTATAACAATGAGTGCGAGGGAAATGGGAACTGTTTAGTAAGTGCGAGCAGAGCGACAATAGAATGTGTGGATTAACCCTTAGATGTTTCAGGGGTTTTTTTTGCCTTTCATAATAAAACGAGTTTAATTTTTTTTATAATTTAATTTGTAATAATTTGGAATTTGAAATTAGGGGTTGTTTTTATCTTTGAATGCTAAGTCTTTTGTTAAGATTCTTAATTCCTCCCACAGCGATCTTTTTTCCAAACATTTCGGTGCTTTTAAAAATTTTACGCCATCGACGTGTTTGCGGTACAAATTGCAAAAAGTCATGTTGCTCAAGGGTTAATTCTGTAAAAAATTCGTCCGCAGACAATCTTTTCCTTCAAAAAACGAACACGCACTGGTCAAAACCCGAACGTTTAGACAGCCGACGAGACTACCTTATGTTATTGTATCATGTGTTGGACAATGTCATCCAAAATTAGACCATTCGTTTGCCGCACTGGCGGCCATTTGCCCGATATTATGTTCCACACATAACTGGATAAATGTAGCTTCAAAATAAAGCGCAAACCAATTTGATACCTCAAACCGTATTTATTTTATTTAAATTTCTTTTCTTGACACTCTTGTTGGGACACCCTTTAATTTATGACCTATGTAAATACTTAAAAATTAAAAATTTAACATCAACATTAGGCAATTAAGAGAAGTCGTAGAACTTTTAATGAATACATACGATCATACAAAACAGCCGATAAAAATCATATAACACTGTCGCCAAATACATATTTGGACTTTTATTCTGAAGTTCGGTCGATTTACGACGACCAATACGGACATGGGAACAGAATAATAAAATTGATTAATTATCAGTAAATTAAAAAAAACAACTGTTAAATTTAAATTGAATTGAGTACTAGGCTTAACAGACTTTTTCTAAGTTTTTTATTGTGTTTTTTCGTACATTTTTGACACAGAAACACTTTGCTCTGACAAGAGGCACCCCAAAATTTGCCGTGCAATTTTTTTGGTATTTTTTCGTCGATCTGAGTTCTGGATTGAAAATAGGGCCTGGCCCTAGTGTACTAGGCTTAAGCCTACTGATCATTATTTGGTAATATGGTTTTTGCTCGCGATTCTGTTTTTTTGTTGGGTTTTTCCGTCCATTTTTGATCTAAGAAACACATTGCTCTAAAGAGAGACACTTTAAAAGACTAAATGTTTTATGGTGGGAATGGTGTTAGGCAACCCGATGTAATTTTCTTGTATTTTTCGTATTGGGGTCAAAAAAGGTGCCTAGTGTTCGCCAGCTTTTTGTACGCGGTCTCTCTCATAGATAACAAAAGGATTACGTCGATCTGAGTACTAAATTAACGTCCCTAACACAACTTTCTATGCAATTCTTAGCCGATTTTATTTTCAAGCAACCCAAAAATCTTGGCGCAAAGCCATTTATTTTTATTAACCCTTGAGCAACATGACTTTTTGCAATTTGTACCGCAAACACGTCGATGGCGTAAAATTTTTAAAAGCACCGAAATGTTTGGAAAAAAGATCGCTGTGGGAGGAATTAAGAATCTTAACAAAAGACTTAGCATTCAAAGATAAAAACAACCCCTAATTTCAAATTCCAAATTATTACAAATTAAATTATAAAAAAATTAAACTCGTTTTATTATGAAAGGCAAAAAAAACCCCTGAAACATCTAAGGGTTAATCCACACATTCTATTGTCGCTCTGCTCGCACTTACTAAACAGATCCCATTTCACTCGCACTCATTGTTATAATAGTAGAGGTACCAGATTTTGCCAACGAGACTACCTTATGTTATTGTATCATGGTCCAACATTAGCGGCGTTATGGTGCCGATGGCGACCCGAAAATTGTGAAAATCCAGTCGCCAAACTTCTTACGCATAACTTCGAGCGTTGCGTTGCTTGTGTGCCATGTGGCGCCATCCTGTTGGATCCACATGTCGGTAATATCGATGTTGTCGAGCTCTGGCCACAGAAATTCTTCTAACATCGGTCTGTATCGCTGACCATTGGTGGTACGGTGTTTCCTTCCTCATTTCGAAAGAAATAAGGACCGATGATGCCGCCATGCCATAATTCACACCACACATTCAGTTTTGCTGGGTACTGGACTACCTCTACAGTCTGTTGTGGATTGTGCGGTGCACAAAACGGCAATTTTATTTATTGACGTGGCCGCTGACGCAAAAATTGGCCTCGTCGGCGCTTTATCTGGTGTGCCTCTTGTCAGAGCAAAATGTTTTTTAGGTCCAGAATGTACGAAAAAACACAATAAAAGTGCAGCTATGAACTTTAAATTAGCAAATAATTATCAGTAAATTAAAATAAACAACTGTTAAATTTAAATTGTATTGTTTTTTAATTTCTTTGTACAGCGGCAGACTTGTCTTGCCAAGGTATTTGATTATATCTTTTAAAGGCTTTTTCCCGCACATACGATATTTGAATTTTAACTGCTTGTCAACAAACACAGCTGACTGACAGTACGACCGTAGCACGCATAGTTCTGATGAACTCTCGAAATTTTGGTCACACTGGAAAGATTAAAGTTTTTACGCTAGCGTACTCGTTTGTCGGTCTGAGTACTAGGCTTTACTAATAATTATTTGCTAATTTAAAGTTCATAGCTAAACTTTTATTGTTTTTTCATACATTTTTGACCTAAAGCCTAGTACTCAGAACGACGAAAACTGTACGCTTCCAGCCCCTAGGACAAACTGAACATTTTTTGCAGACCTTAGGAACGGTTGTAGGAATAGGAATAAAATATCTTTCAAACCGATTTTATTTTTGAAACTATTTTATTTAAAGAAATGAGCTTTAATCTCCCTCTGGTTCATTTGGCGACTGGATTTTCACAATTTTCGGGTCGCCATCGGCAGTAAAAGCCAAGCGTCGCAGTCGCTTGTCCAATCCAGCCACGTGCGCCAAAGCAACAAAAACGGCAATTTGCTCTACCGTCAGGGACTTCCACCTGGACATCAGCGACATAGATTCTCCCTCTATTGGGCGACCATTCAGCAGATTTAACACAGTTGCAGCCAAGGTCTCCGTTCCGGCGAAATACTGCAAAAACAGTTCTCTGAACTGCGTCCATGTGATCCCAGGGTAGACCGTTTGTGCAAGCTAATGAGACGCGCTTCCCTGCAAAGACCGACTGAGAGCCATCACGAGAGCGCTGCCTTCTAGACTGTTTTCGGAAAGTTATTGTATTATGGTCCAACATTAGCGGCGTTATGCTAATGTTGGACCATAATACAATAACATAAGGTAGTCTCGTTGGCAAAATCTGGTACCTCTACTATTATAACAATGAGTGCGAGGGAAATGGGAACTGTTTAGTAAGTGCGAGCAGAGCGACAATAGAATGTGTGGATTAACCCTTAGATGTTTCAGGTGTTTTTTTGCCTTTCATAATAAAACGAGTTTAATTTTTTTTTATAATTTAATTTGTAATAATTTGGAATTTGAAATTAGGGGTTGTTTTTGTCTTTGAATGCTAAGTCTTTTGTTAAGATTCTTAATTCCTCCCACAGCGCTCTTTTTTCCAAACATTTCGGTGCTTTTAAAAATTTTACGCCATCGACGTGTTTGCGGTACAAATTGCAAAAAGTCATGTTGCTCAAGGATTAATTCTGTAAAAAATTCGTCCGCAGACAATCTTTTCCTTCAAAAAACGAACACGCACTGGTCAAAACCCGAACGTTTAGACAGCCGACGAGACTACCTTATGTTATTGTATCATGTGTTGGACAATGTCATCCAAAATTAGACCATTCGTTTGCCGCACTGGCGGCCATTTGCCCGATATTATGTTCCACACATAACTGGATAAATGTAGCTTCAAAATAAAGCGCAAACCAATTTGATACCTCAAACCGTATTTATTTTATTTAAATTTCTTTTCTTGACACTCTTGTTGGGACACCCTTTAATTTATGACCTATGTAAATACTTAAAAATTAAAAATTTAACATCAACATTAGGCAATTAAGAGAAGTCATAGAACTTTTAATGAATACATACGATCATACAAAACAGCCGATAAAAATCATATAACACTGTCGCCAAATACATATTTGGACTTTTATTCTGAAGTTCGGTCGATTTACGACGACCAATACGGACATGGGAACAGAATAATAAAATTGATTAATTATCAGTAAATTAAAAAAAAACAACTGTTAAATTTAAATTGAATTGAGTACTAGGCTTAACAGACTTTTTCTAAGTTTTTTATTGTGTTTTTCGTACATTTTTGACACAGAAACACTTTGCTCTGACAAGAGGCACCCCAAAATTTGCCGTGCAATTTTTTTGGTATTTTTTCGTCGATCTGAGTTCTGGATTGAAAATAGGGCCTGGCCCTAGTGTACTAGGCTTAAGCCTACTGATCATTATTTGGTAATATGGTTTTTGCTCGCGATTCTGTTTTTTTGTTGGGTTTTTCCGTCCATTTTTGATCTAAGAAACACATTGCTCTAAAGAGAGACACTTTAAAAGATTAAATGTTTTATGGTGGGAATGGTGTTAGGCAACCCGATGTAATTTTCTTGTATTTTTCGTATTGGGGTCAAAAAAGGTGCCTAGTGTTCGCCAGCTTTTTGTACGCGGTCTCTCTCATAGATAACAAAAGGATTACGTCGATCTGAGTACTAAATTAACGTCCCTAACACAACTTTCTATGCAATTCTTAGCCGATTTTATTTTCAAGCAACCCAAAAATCTTGGCGCGAAGCCATTTATTTTTATTAACCCTTGAGCAACATGACTTTTTGCAATTTGTACCGCAAACACGTCGATGGCGTAAAATTTTTAAAAGCACCGAAATGTTTGGAAAAAAGATCGCTGTGGGAGGAATTAAGAATCTTAACAAAAGACTTAGCATTCAAAGACAAAAACAACCCCTAATTTCAAATTCCAAATTATTACAAATTAAATTATAACAAGAGAGAACGCTATAGTCGGGTGCCCCGACTATCAGATACCCGTTACTCAGGTACAGGGAGTGCGAGGGAGGTGGAGATAGAAAGTTTGATCACGCATAACTTTTTAACGAATGGTCCGATTTGAAAATTTTCTTCTACATTTCGATAGGTTATGATAAACATAATAAAACTGAATTTTTACTTTTCCGAAATATTTAAATTTTTAAAATCGTATATAAGCGATTGGGGGCGTTAAAGGGGGCGTGGCACCTTTTTGAAACAAACTTGCGCTGCGTAGGAACTCCTAGAATCTGCATGCAAAATGCCAATCTTCTAGCTTTTATAGTTTCCGAGATCTCAGCGTTCATACGGACAGACAGACAGACAGACGGACAGACAGACGGACAGACAGACGGACAGACAGACGGACAGACGGACATGGCTATATCGACTCGGCTAGTGACCCTGATCAAGAATATATATACTTTATAGGGTCGGAAACGCTTCCTTCTAGCTGTTACATACTTTTGCACGAATACAATATACCCTTTTACTCTACGAGTAACGGGTATAAAAAAAAATTAAACTCGTTTTATTATGAAAGGCAAAAAAAACCCCTGAAACATCTAAGGGTTAATCCACACATTCTATTGTCGCTCTGCTCGCACTTACTAAACAGATCCCATTTCACTCGCACTCATTGTTATAATAGTAGAGGTACCAGATTTTGCCAACGAGACTACCTTATGTTATTGTATCATGGTCCAACATTAGCGGCGTTATGGTGCCGATGGCGACCCGAAAATTGTGAAAATCCAGTCGCCAAACTTCTTACGCATAACTTCGAGCGTTGCGTTGCTTGTGTGCCATGTGGCGCCATCCTGTTGGATCCACATGTCGGTAATATCGATGTTGTCGAGCTCTGGCCACAGAAATTCTTCTAACATCGGTCTGTATCGCTGACCATTGGTGGTACGGTGTTTCCTTCCTCATTTCGAAAGAAATAAGGACCGATGATGCCGCCTTGCCATAATTCACACCACACATTCAGTTTTGCTGGGTACTGGACTACCTCTACAGTCTGTTGTGGATTGTGCGGTGCACAAAACGGCAATTTTATTTATTGACGTGGCCGCTGACGCAAAAATTGGCCTCGTCGGCGCTTTATCTGGGGTGCCTCTTGTCAGAGCAAAATGTTTTTTAGGTCCAGAATGTACGAAAAAACACAATAAAAGTGCAGCTATGAACTTTAAATTAGCAAATAATTATCAGTAAATTAAAATAAACAACTGTTAAATTTAAATTGTATTGTTTTTTAATTTCTTTGTACAGCGGCAGACTTGTCTTGCCAAGGTATTTGATTATATCTTTTAAAGGCTTTTTCCCGCACATACGATATTTGAATTTTAACTGCTTGTCAACAAACACAGCTGACTGACAGTACGACCGTAGCACGCATAGTTCTGATGAACTCTCGAAATTTTGGTCACACTGGAAAGATTAAAGTTTTTACGCTAGCGTACTCGTTTGTCGGTCTGAGTACTAGGCTTTACTAATAATTATTTGCTAATTTAAAGTTCATAGCTAAACTTTTATTGTTTTTTCATACATTTTTGACCTAAAGCCTAGTACTCAGAACGACGAAAACTGTACGCTTCCAGCCCCTAGGACAAACTGAACATTTTTTGCAGACCTTAGGAACGGTTGTAGGAATAGGAATAAAATATCTTTCAAACCGATTTTATTTTTGAAACTATTTTATTTAAAGAAATGAGCTTTAATCTCCCTCTGGTTCATTTGGCGACTGGATTTTCACAATTTTCGGGTCGCCATCGGCACCATAACGCCGCTAATGTTGGACCATAATACAATAACATAAGGTAGTCTCGTTGGCAAAATCTGGTACCTCTACTATTATAACAATGAGTGCGAGGGAAATGGGAACTGTTTAGTAAGTGCGAGCAGAGCGACAATAGAATGTGTGGATTAACCCTTAGATGTTTCAGGTGTTTTTTTGCCTTTCATAATAAAACGAGTTTAATTTTTTTTATAATTTAATTTGTAATAATTTGGAATTTGAAATTAGGGGTTGTTTTTGTCTTTGAATGCTAAGTCTTTTGTTAAGATTCTTAATTCCTCCCACAGCGCTCTTTTTTCCAAACATTTCGGTGCTTTTAAAAATTTTACGCCATCGACGTGTTTGCGGTACAAATTGCAAAAAGTCATGTTGCTCAAGGATTAATTCTGTAAAAAATTCGTCCGCAGACAATCTTTTCCTTCAAAAAACGAACACGCACTGGTCAAAACCCGAACGTTTAGACAGCCGACGAGACTACCTTATGTTATTGTATCATGTGTTGGACAATGTCATCCAAAATTAGACCATTCGTTTGCCGCACTGGCGGCCATTTGCCCGATATTATGTTCCACACATAACTGGATAAATGTAGCTTCAAAATAAAGCGCAAACCAATTTGATACCTCAAACCGTATTTATTTTATTTAAATTTCTTTTCTTGACACTCTTGTTGGGACACCCTTTAATTTATGACCTATGTAAATACTTAAAAATTAAAAATTTAACATCAACATTAGGCAATTAAGAGAAGTCATAGAACTTTTAATGAATACATACGATCATACAAAACAGCCGATAAAAATCATATAACACTGTCGCCAAATACATATTTGGACTTTTATTCTGAAGTTCGGTCGATTTACGACGACCAATACGGACATGGGAACAGAATAATAAAATTGATTAATTATCAGTAAATTAAAAAAAAACAACTGTTAAATTTAAATTGAATTGAGTACTAGGCTTAACAGACTTTTTCTAAGTTTTTTATTGTGTTTTTCGTACATTTTTGACACAGAAACACTTTGCTCTGACAAGAGGCACCCCAAAATTTGCCGTGCAATTTTTTTTGGTATTTTTTCGTCGATCTGAGTTCTGGATTGAAAATAGGGCCTGGCCCTAGTGTACTAGGCTTAAGCCTACTGATCATTATTTGGTAATATGGTTTTTGCTCGCGATTCTGTTTTTTTGTTGGGTTTTTCCGTCCATTTTTGATCTAAGAAACACATTGCTCTAAAGAGAGACACTTTAAAAGATTAAATGTTTTATGGTGGGAATGGTGTTAGGCAACCCGATGTAATTTTCTTGTATTTTTCGTATTGGGGTCAAAAAAGGTGCCTAGTGTTCGCCAGCTTTTTGTACGCGGTCTCTCTCATAGATAACAAAAGGATTACGTCGATCTGAGTACTAAATTAACGTCCCTAACACAACTTTCTATGCAATTCTTAGCCGATTTTATTTTCAAGCAACCCAAAAATCTTGGCGCGAAGCCATTTATTTTTATTAACCCTTGAGCAACATGACTTTTTGCAATTTGTACCGCAAACACGTCGATGGCGTAAAATTTTTAAAAGCACCGAAATGTTTGGAAAAAAGATCGCTGTGGGAGGAATTAAGAATCTTAACAAAAGACTTAGCATTCAAAGACAAAAACAACCCCTAATTTCAAATTCCAAATTATTACAAATTAAATTATAACAAGAGAGAACGCTATAGTCGGGTGCCCCGACTATCAGATACCCGTTACTCAGGTACAGGGAGTGCGAGGGAGATGGAGATAGAAAGTTTGATCACGCATAACTTTTTAACGAATGGTCCGATTTGAAAATTTTCTTCTACATTTCGATAGGTTATGATAAACATAATAAAACTGAATTTTTACTTTTCCGAAATATTTAAATTTTTAAAATCGTATATAAGCGATTGGGGGCGTTAAAGGGGGCGTGGCACCTTTTTGAAACAAACTTGCGCTGCGTAGGAACTCCTAGAATCTGCATGCAAAATGCCAATCTTCTAGCTTTTATAGTTTCCGAGATCTCAGCGTTCATACGGACAGACAGACAGACAGACGGACAGACAGACGGACAGACAGACGGACAGACAGACGGACAGACGGACATGGCTATATCGACTCGGCTAGTGACCCTGATCAAGAATATATATACTTTATAGGGTCGGAAACGCTTCCTTCTAGCTGTTACATACTTTTGCACGAATACAATATACCCTTTTACTCTACGAGTAACGGGTATAAAAAAAAATTAAACTCGTTTTATTATGAAAGGCAAAAAAAACCCCTGAAACATCTAAGGGTTAATCCACACATTCTATTGTCGCTCTGCTCGCACTTACTAAACAGATCCCATTTCACTCGCACTCATTGTTATAATAGTAGAGGTACCAGATTTTGCCAACGAGACTACCTTATGTTATTGTATCATGGTCCAACATTAGCGGCGTTATGGTGCCGATGGCGACCCGAAAATTGTGAAAATCCAGTCGCCAAACTTCTTACGCATAACTTCGAGCGTTGCGTTGCTTGTGTGCCATGTGGCGCCATCCTGTTGGATCCACATGTCGGTAATATCGATGTTGTCGAGCTCTGGCCACAGAAATTCTTCTAACATCGGTCTGTATCGCTGACCATTGGTGGTACGGTGTTTCCTTCCTCATTTCGAAAGAAATAAGGACCGATGATGCCGCCTTGCCATAATTCACACCACACATTCAGTTTTGCTGGGTACTGGACTACCTCTACAGTCTGTTGTGGATTGTGCGGTGCACAAAACGGCAATTTTATTTATTGACGTGGCCGCTGACGCAAAAATTGGCCTCGTCGGCGCTTTATCTGGGGTGCCTCTTGTCAGAGCAAAATGTTTTTTAGGTCCAGAATGTACGAAAAAACACAATAAAAGTGCAGCTATGAACTTTAAATTAGCAAATAATTATCAGTAAATTAAAATAAACAACTGTTAAATTTAAATTGTATTGTTTTTTAATTTCTTTGTACAGCGGCAGACTTGTCTTGCCAAGGTATTTGATTATATCTTTTAAAGGCTTTTTCCCGCACATACGATATTTGAATTTTAACTGCTTGTCAACAAACACAGCTGACTGACAGTACGACCGTAGCACGCATAGTTCTGATAAACTCTCGAAATTTTGGTCACACTAGAAAGATTAAAGTTTTTACGCTAGCGTACTCGTTTGTCGGTCTGAGTACTAGGCTTTACTAATAATTATTTGCTAATTTAAAGTTCATAGCTAAACTTTTATTGTTTTTTCATACATTTTTTACCTAAAGCCTAGTACTCAGAACGACGAAAACTGTACGCTTCCAGCCCCTAGGACAAACTGAACATTTTCTGCAGATCTTAGGAACGGTTGTAGGAATAGGAATAAAATATCTTTCAAACCGATTTTATTTTTGAAACTATTTTATTTAAAGAAATGAGCTTTAATCTCCCTCTGGTTCATTTGGCGACTGGATTTTCACAATTTTCGGGTCGCCATCGGCACCATAACGCCGCTAATGTTGGACCATAATACAATAACATAAGGTAGTCTCGTTGGCAAAATCTGGTACCTCTACTATTATAACAATGAGTGCGAGGGAAATGGGATCTGTTTAGTAAGTGCGAGCAGAGCGACAATAGAATGTGTGGATTAACCCTTAGATGTTTCAGGTGTTTTTTTTGCCTTTCATAATAAAACGAGTTTAATTTTTTTTTATAATTTAATTTGTAATAATTTGGAATTTGAAATTAGGGGTTGTTTTTGTCTTTGAATGCTAAGTCTTTTGTTAAGATTCTTAATTCCTCCCACAGCGCTCTTTTTTCCAAACATTTCGGTGCTTTTAAAAATTTTACGCCATCGACGTGTTTGCGGTACAAATTGCAAAAAGTCATGTTGCTCAAGGGTTAATTCTGTAAAAAATTCGTCCGCAGACAATCTTTTCCTTCAAAAAACGAACACGCACTGGTCAAAACCCGAACGTTTAGACAGCCGACGAGACTACCTTATGTTATTGTATCATGTGTTGGACAATGTCATCCAAAATTAGACCATTCGTTTGCCGCACTGGCGGCCATTTGCCCGATATTATGTTCCACACATAACTGGATAAATGTAGCTTCAAAATAAAGCGCAAACCAATTTGATACCTCAAACCATATTTATTTTATTTAAATTTCTTTTCTTGACACTCTTGTTGGGACACCCTTTAATTTATGACCTATGTAAATACTTAAAAATTAAAAATTTAACATCAACATTAGGCAATTAAGAGAAGTCGTAGAACTTTTAATGAATACATACGATCATACAAAACAGCCGATAAAAATCATATAACACTGTCGCCAAATACATATTTGGACTTTTATTCTGAAGTTCGGTCGATTTACGACGACCAATACGGACATGGGAACAGAATAATAAAATTGATTAATTATCAGTAAATTAAAAAAAAACAACTGTTAAATTTAAATTGAATTGAGTACTAGGCTTAACAGACTTTTTCTAAGTTTTTTATTGTGTTTTTTCGTACATTTTTGACACAGAAACACTTTGCTCTGACAAGAGGCACCCCAAAATTTGCCGTGCAATTTTTTTGGTATTTTTTCGTCGATCTGAGTTCTGGATTGAAAATAGGGCCTGGCCCTAGTGTACTAGGCTTAAGCCTACTGATCATTATTTGGTAATATGGTTTTTGCTCGCGATTCTGTTTTTTTGTTGGGTTTTTCCGTCCATTTTTGATCTAAGAAACACATTGCTCTAAAGAGAGACACTTTAAAAGATTAAATGTTTTATGGTGGGAATGGTGTTAGGCAACCCGATGTAATTTTCTTGTATTTTTCGTATTGGGGTCAAAAAAGGTGCCTAGTGTTCGCCAGCTTTTTGTACGCGGTCTTTTGTACGCGGTCTCTAGATAACAAAAGAATTACGTCGATCTGAGTACTAAATTAACGTCCCTAACACAACTTTCTATGCAATTCTTAGCCGATTTTATTTTCAAGCAACCCAAAAATCTTGGCGCGAAGCCATTTATTTTTATTAACCCTTGAGCAACATGACTTTTTGCAATTTGTACCGCAAACACGTCGATGGCGTAAAATTTTTAAAAGCACCGAAATGTGTGGAAAAAAGATCGCTGTGGGAGGAATTAAGAATCTTAACAAAAGACTTAGCATTCAAAGACAAAAACAACCCCTAATTTCAAATTCCAAATTATTACAAATTAAATTATAAAAAAAATTAAATACAATAATCCACACATTCTATTGTCGCTCTGCTCGCACTTACTAAACAGATCCCATTTCACTCGCACTCATTGTTATAATAGTAGAGGTACCAGATTTTGCCAACGAGACTACCTTATGTTATTGTATCATGGTCCAACATTAGCGGCGTTATGGTGCCGATGGCGACCCGAAAATTGTGAAAATCCAGTCGCCAAACTTCTAACGCATAACTTCGAGCGTTGCGTTGCTTGTGTGCCATGTGGCGCCATCCTGTTGGATCCACATGTCGGTAATATCGATGTTGTCGAGCTCTGGCCACAGAAATTCTTCTAACATCGGTCTGTATCGCTGACCATTGGTGGTACGGTGTTTCCTTCCTCATTTCGAAAGAAATAAGGACCGATGATGCCGCCTTGCCATAATTCACACCACACATTCAGTTTTGCTTTGTACTGGACTACCTCTACAGTCTGTTGTGGATTGTGCGGTGCACAAAACGGCAATTTTATTTATTGACGTGGCCGCTGACGCAAAAATTGGCCTCGTCGGCGCTTTATCTGGGGTGCCTCTTGTCAGAGCAAAATGTTTTTTAGGTCCAGAATGTACGAAAAAACACAATAAAAGTGCAGCTATGAACTTTAAATTAGCAAATAATTATCAGTAAATTAAAATAAACAACTGTTAAATTTAAATTGTATTGTTTTTTAATTTCTTTGTACAGCGGCAGACTTGTCTTGCCAAGGTATTTGATTATATCTTTTAAAGGCTTTTTCCCGCACATACGATATTTGAATTTTAACTGCTTGTCAACAAACACAGCTGACTGACAGTACGACCGTAGCACGCATAGTTCTGATGAACTCTCGAAATTTTGGTCACACTGGAAAGATTAAAGTTTTTACGCTAGCGTACTCGTTTGTCGGTCTGAGTACTAGGCTTTACTAATAATTATTTGCTAATTTAAAGTTCATAGCTAAACTTTTATTGTTTTTTCATACATTTTTGACCTAAAGCCTAGTACTCAGAACGACGAAAACTGTACGCTTCCAGCCCCTAGGACAAACTGAACATTTTTTGCAGACCTTAGGAACGGTTGTAGGAATAGGAATAAAATATCTTTCAAACCGATTTTATTTTTGAAACTATTTTATTTAAAGAAATGAGCTTTAATCTCCCTCTGGTTCATTTGGCCACTGGATTTTCACAATTTTCGGGTCGCCATCGGCACCATAACGCCGCTAATGTTGGACCATAATACAATAACATAAGGTAGTCTCGTTGGCAAAATCTGGTACCTCTACTATTATAACAATGAGTGCGAGGGAAATGGGAACTGTTTAGTAAGTGCGAGCAGAGCGACAATAGAATGTGTGGATTAACCCTTAGATGTTTCAGGTTTTTTTTTGCCTTTCATAATAAAACGAGTTTAATTTTTTTATAATTTAATTTGTAATAATTTGGAATTTGAAATTAGGGGTTGTTTTTGTCTTTGAATGCTAAGTCTTTTGTTAAGATTCTTAATTCCTCCCACAGCGCTCTTTTTTCCAAACATTTCGGTGCTTTTAAAAATTTTACGCCATCGACGTGTTTGCGGTACAAATTGCAAAAAGTCATGTTGCTCAAGGGTTAATTCTGTAAAAAATTCGTCCGCAGACAATCTTTTCCTTCAAAAAACGAACACGCACTGGTCAAAACCCGAACGTTTAGACAGCCGACGAGACTACCTTATGTTATTGTATTATGTATTGGACAATGTCATCCAAAATTAGACCATTCGTTTGCCGCACTGGCGGCCATTTGCCCGATATTATGTTCCACACATAACTGGATAAATGTAGCTTCAAAATAAAGCGCAAACCAATTTGATACCTCAAACCATATTTATTTTATTTAAATTTCTTTTCTTGACACTCTTGTTGGGACACCCTTTAATTTATGACCTATGTAAATACTTAAAAATTAAAAATTTAACATCAACATTAGGCAATTAAGAGAAGTCGTAGAACTTTTAATGAATACATACGATCATACAAAACAGCCGATAAAAATCATATAACACTGTCGCCAAATACATATTTGGACTTTTATTCTGAAGTTCGGTCGATTTACGACGACCAATACGGACATGGGAACAGAATAATAAAATTGATTAATTATCAGTAAATTAAAAAAAAACAACTGTTAAATTTAAATTGAATTGAGTACTAGGCTTAACAGACTTTTTCTAAGTTTTTTATTGTGTTTTTTCGTACATTTTTGACACAGAAACACTTTGCTCTGACAAGAGGCACCCCAAAATTTGCCGTGCAATTTTTTTGGTATTTTTTCGTCGATCTGAGTTCTGGATTGAAAATAGGGCCTGGCCCTAGTGTACTAGGCTTAAGCCTACTGATCATTATTTGGTAATATGGTTTTTGCTCGCGATTCTGTTTTTTTGTTGGGTTTTTCCGTCCATTTTTGATCTAAGAAACACATTGCTCTAAAGAGAGACACTTTAAAAGATTAAATGTTTTATGGTGGGAATGGTGTTAGGCAACCCGATGTAATTTTCTTGTATTTTTCGTATTGGGGTCAAAAAAGGTGCCTAGTGTTCGCCAGCTTTTTGTACGCGGTCTTTTGTACGCGGTCTCTAGATAACAAAAGGATTACGTCGATCTGAGTACTAAATTAACGTCCCTAACACAACTTTCTATGCAATTCTTAGCCGATTTTATTTTCAAGCAACCCAAAAATCTTGGCGCGAAGCCATTTATTTTTATTAACCCTTGAGCAACATGACTTTTTGCAATTTGTACCGCAAACACGTCGATGGCGTAAAATTTTAAAAGCACCGAAATGTTTGGAAAAAAGATCGCTGTGGGAGGAATTAAGAATCTTAACAAAAGACTTAGCATTCAAAGACAAAAACAACCCCTAATTTCAAATTCCAAATTATTACAAATTAAATTATAAAAAAAAATTAAACTCGTTTTATTATGAAAGGCAAAAAAAACCCCTGAAACATCTAAGGGTTAATCCACACATTCTATTGTCGCTCTGCTCGCACTTACTAAACAGATCCCATTTCACTCGCACTCATTGTTATAATAGTAGAGGTACCAGATTTTGCCAACGAGACTACCTTATGTTATTGTATCATGGTCCAACATTAGCGGCGTTATGGTGCCGATGGCGACCCGAAAATTGTGAAAATCCAGTCGCCAAACTTCTTACGCATAACTTCGAGCGTTGCGTTGCTTGTGTGCCATGTGGCGCCATCCTGTTGGATCCACATGTCGGTAATATCGATGTTGTCGAGCTCTGGCCACAGAAATAAGGACCGATGATGCCGCCATGCCATAATTCACACCACACATTCAGTTTTGCTGGGTACTGGACTACCTCTACAGTCTGTTGTGGATTGTGCGGTGCACAAAACGGCAATTTTATTTATTGACGTGGCCGCTGACGCAAAAATTGGCCTCGTCGGCGCTTTTCGCGGTCTTCTGGCTTCAGTTTTTGCGTCAACTCGATTTTATACGTGTGTAGACCAACATCCAGACGCAAAATTCGGTGTGTGGTCATCCTGGAGAGGCCTAGAGCAGCTGACCGGCGACGAACCGACTAATTCGGGTCTTCCTCAACACTGGCCGCTACGGCGGCTATATTTTGTGCACTGCGACCAGTTCGCATTCTGGTTGGCTTCCTAAGATCCAGAAGAGTATAATCACGCTCAAACTTTTGCACAGTGTGACGAATTCCGCTCTCAGGGAAGACATGAACGCGACCAAGTTCACGAGTAAATTCACGTTGCACAGTTATAACGAGCCATTATTTCGATATTATACCCTTGCAGAGGGTATTATAATTTCAGTCAAAAGTTTGCAACGCAGTGAAGGAGACATTTCCGACCCTATAAAGTATATATATTCTTGATCAGCATCACCAGGAGAGTCGATCTAGCCATGTCCGTCTGTCCGTCTGTCCGTCCGTCCGTCCGTTTCTACGCAAACTAGTCCCTCAGTTTTAAAGCTATCTGGTTGAAACTTTCCCAAATGTTGTCTTTCTATTGCAGGTAGTATATAAGTCGGAACGAGCCGGATCGGCCGACTATATCCTATAGCTGCCATATAACTGATTGATCGGAAATGCCATAACTTTGGTGTTTGTAAAGTTAGAATGTTGGGATTTTCTATGGGTGTTATATTTGGCTAATCAATCCGACATGCCGAATTTCATAAGGATCGGCCGACTATATCCTATAGCCGCCATATAACTGATTGATCGGAATTGCCGCAACTTTGGTGTTTGTAAAGTTAAGGAGTTGGGATTTTCTATGGGTTTTATTTTTGGCCAATCAATCCGACATACCAAATTTGATAAGGATCGGCCGACTATATCTTATAGCTGCCATATAACTGAACGATTGGAAGTGCCATAACATTGTTGTTTTTAAAATTAGAAAGTTGGGACTTTTTATAAGTATTAAGAATGCATCAAATGAATAATTTTGAAGAATATAATTTACAGAATATTCTGCAAGGGTATATCAACTTCGGCTCCGTCCGAAGTTAGCTTTTCTTTCTTGTTTTAAATTATTACCAAACGTTCGGAAAGCGTGAAACGGTGCATGGTAAAACTGATTGATATACTGAATATTTTAACACCTGAATGACATTTCTATCTTTAACAGCTGTCAAGATATCCCTGTCGGTAACCCTGACACTACTATTGGGACACCCTTTCTTAAACTTGTATAGATTTTGTGCTTATGTCAGTAATGAACGTCTTTATCAGAATAAAAGCCTCAAATATGTCCTTTTCGAGAATGTTTGCACTTTTATTTGCCACTGGTATGGCAACTAAATATTTTGTTAAGTTACATATTATACTCTATTCCCACAGAGATACATCCGTTGAATGGATGGTCCATAGGGTTTTGCCGTTCCGAAAATTCCCAGTTAATAACTAATAAAACATATTTATTATACTAGGGAATACTTTGTGAAGGTCTTAGATGTTTACCCCGATGACATGGAAGCTCAGGTAGCTCTGCGGTCCCCAGGCCGAGCTTGTTGAGATAGCACTCGAGAAAGGCTGGAGGAGAAGCGAGCCCAGACCGTGATCATGTCATTGAATTGAGCTTGGCTGTCTGCCATCCTTGAACAGCAATATTTTAACTACAATTTGTCCAAAGCTAGGCGAGTTGTAGAAAATGCATTTGGCCATTTAAAGGCAAGGTTTCGGTTTATTGGTAAAGGTCTTGACAGCCATTACAAAAATAACAATGCAGTCATTTTAGCCTGTTGCATTTTGCACAATATTTTAAATGAGCACAACAGCGCTATAAATGATGCTTGGCAACAGACAGCAAGTGACCTAAGGGAGCAACCAAATCGGACTAATATGTCTACAGATTTTAGCCCGCCTGCCGAAAAAATAAGATCAGCTATTGCCCAATATTATTTGAATGGCTCCGAATAAAGTTCATTAAATATCCATTTGTTTGTTTTTTGATTTATTTTATTTTCATTTAATTTTCATTGCTACTTATCCTAAATTTCATTTAATTTTCATTGCTACTTATCCTAAATTTCATTTAATTTTCATTGCTACTTATCCTAAATTTCATTTCCTAAATTTCATTTAATTTTCATTAAATGAAACATTTTTTTAATTTTTTGATTTTTTAACAGGACTAACAAATCAGCCTGGAATTGAGCTTGGCTGTCTGCCATTCTCGACAGGATTTCAGTCTGCTTCTGCTGGTCCTCCAGCCTTTTTCGAGCTATCTCCAAAAGCTCGTCCTTGTGGTCAACCTTACTTCGCTTTGCAGGAGGGGCAGTGCTGCCTGAGGCTTGACTTGTACTGCAGATGTCATCGGGGTCCATGTCGTCGAGGTACTCATCTAAGACCTCCACAAAGTATTCCTTGGCACCTGCAATAAATAAATACATATTAGTTAATTGTAAACCACAAATGTAAGTCTGAATACATACTATCGTTATCCACAGTGTTCTGCTCGGTATTGTGGATGCGAAATGCCCCTAGGAAGGAGTGGAGCACATCATAGTGCTGCCACACGGAAGGAGCCCCACCGCTTGGCCCGATTTTATTTTTTTCCTGCCTGGAAAGAATAATACCGTGGAATGGATTGCCATATATTGTTGCTCGCATATAAATTACTTGTATTTCTTTGTCGATTTTTGTTCTCACATCTTTGTATGACACATCGAAACCGGCTTCCATAAGGGACTGGGCCATCTCCATGTATACGAGGTGTGTTCAAAAAGTAAGGTGACTTTTCAAATTTCGCGGGCAACATATTTTCGATTATCGATTTTTTTGTTTTGTTATATTGGTACACTCTTCCCTAACATCTGTACCAAGTTTCAATGGAACATCCTCTTTTGTTTGGTTGTGAGAGGCGTAAAGTTACAAGTTATTTTGCGAGCTCGGCGATTTTTTGCTATCGAAAAATATGGATCAAAGGATTTGCATCAAATTTTGTGTAAAAAATAAAATTAAGTGCTCTGAAACACTTGAAATGTTGACAGTGGCATACGGTGAAACTGTTCTGAGTAAAAAAAATGTGTACAAGTGGTACAAACTCTTCCAAGATGGCCGGGAAGATGCCAATGACCAGCAATTTCGGAACAAACTTCGCTGACACACGACTCATACCCAAAACGTTTGAAAAAATTTCATGGCACGAGCCAAGCGATATACCGACATCTTCAGCAACTTCTCTGATAGTGATTCGACGATTTTCCAAAACAATTTTCGTCACTGCTTGAACGTTTTCATCAGTTGTTGACGTGCTTGGGCGTCCAGAGCGAGGCTGGTCATTGGCATCTTCCCGGCCATCTTGGAAGAGTTTGTACCACTTGTACACATTTTTTTTACTCAGAACAGTTTCACCGTATGCCACTGTCAACATTTCAAGTGTTTCAGAGCACTTAATTTTATTTTTTACACAAAATTTGATGCAAATCCTTTGATCCATATTTTTCGATAGCAAAAAATCGCCGAGCTCGCAAAATAACTTGTAACTTTACGCCTCTCACAACCAAACAAAAGAGGATGTTCCATTGAAACTTGGTACAGATGTTAGGGAAGAGTGTACCAATATAACAAAACAAAAAAATCGATAATCGAAAATATGTTGCCCGCGAAATTTGAAAAGTCACCTTACTTTTTGAACACACCTCGTATATGGACATTTTTGCGAGCTCCACGCAACTGCTCGATATTTTCCTGCCAAATATCAATTAGCAGGAGCTCTATCCGCGCCGTCCACCGGCGGTACGGGTATTACCGACTGTGAAATTAAAAACAATGAAATATTACAAATATTAGCAGCATTTATTGTTCATACCTGTTGCTTCGGAGCCTTCCATTTTCAAAAGTTCCCTGTCATTATTGTTTACATTTTCGTAGTGAATGTTCCAATTTCCACTGTCAAGAAGAAGAACTCAGAGTTGCACCAAAAAAACATTGCCAAACTATCGCATAAAAAAGTCCGTCAAATTCGGATGGGGAACTAACTGGGAATTTTCGGAACGGCAAACCTTATGGACCATCCGTTCAACGGATGGTGGATGGATCTCTGTGGGAAGACAGCATTAGTCCGATTTGGTTGTTACCAAGTATAATTTTTAGCGCTGTTGTGCTCATTTTAAATGTTGTGCAAAATGCCACAGCCTAGAATGATTAGCCACAGCTCTTCAGATCGGCTATTATCGGATAGTGATGGTGGATGTGCTTTGTGGGAAACGGAGTTTCACATTTGTCAAAAATCCAAACCATTACGGATGGACTCTATGAGAAGAGAGTATCCATCCACCATCCGTTGAACGGATGGTCCATAAGAGCGAGAGGCAAGCAGCTGGCGTTCACTTTTCGTCGGGCCTTTTTTTCACCTCGGTCATCAGATCGACGAAAAAATTCAAGCAAATGTCATAGCGTTGCCAGTCTGCTGAAATGAACTTTGGGTGAACCCTAGCGAATTGAATACAAAATTTAATCTTTTGGCTTGCCCTTTTCACGGAACATTTTAAAAAATGTGGGGAAAAAATAAAAAAGTGCAGCTATGAACTTCAAATTTGCAAATAATTATCAGTAAATTAAAAAAAAACAATTGTTAAATTTAAATTGTATTGTTTTTTAATTTCTTTGTACAGCGGCAGGCTTGTCTTGCCAAGGTTGTAACGACCCTGTTTTGGGAGGCGGTATAGCTTGCCGTGGTCAGGGTTCGTGACAGATATTTATATTTTCCCTCTATAGACCGATTTACCTCCCTTTCCCCAATAATGACACAGAGGGATAGAACTATAACGGAGACGTGTATTTCGAAGTAATCGTATAATATATGTTGATCGTGTGGTTGTGTATAGATGAGTCGGGACTGCTTGCTTTGTCGATTCGGCGCTTCGGAAGGGCCGAGTGATGAACTGCCTGCTGCGAACTTCGGCGCTGCGGATGGGCCGAGAAGTCGTGTCGGCGCTGCGGAAGGGCCGAGAAGTGGACTGCATTGTCGTGCGTACGTCGGGTTCGTAGTGTTTTGGGTCGTTGGGAGCATGATACAATAACATAAGGTAGTCTCGTCGGCAAAATGTTGGTACCCTACTATTATAACAATGAGTGCGAGTGAGATGGGAACTGTTTAGTAAGTGCGAGCAGAGCGACAATAGAATGTGTGGATTAACCCTTAGATGGTTCAGGGGTTTTTTTTTTGCCTTTCATAATAAAAGGAGTTTAATTTTTTTTATAATTTAATTTTTAATAATTTTGAATTTGAAATTAGGCGTTGTTTTTGTCTCTGAATACTGAGTCTTTTGTTAAGATTCTTAATTCTAAAATATATTCTAATCTTAAAATAACAAAGAATGTAAACGAACCTTTAATAATCGCAGCCGAAAATGTTAGAATAAGTTTAGACATAAAAACTTATACTAATATTTTCCGCTGCTATTATTAAAGTTTCGTTTACATTCTTTGTTATTTTAAAAGTATCACAGCGATTCCTCCCACAGCGCTCTTTTTTCCAAACATTTCGGTGCCTTTACGCCATCGACGTGTTTGCGGCACACATTGCAAAATGTCATGTTGCTTAAGGGTTAATTTCCTAAAAAATTCGTCCGCAGACGAAAGACGAACACGCACTGACCAAAACCCGAACGTTTAGGGAGCCGACGAGACTACCTTATGTTATTGTATCATGGTTGGAAGAGATCTACTTGGATTCGGGAATGTAGGGCATCGTTAGTTTCGGTCTGCCGGGCATCGTTAGGTTCGAACTGCCGTTTCTACATCCGTTTCGTTTCCGGGTCGGAAGCCGGAAACGAGACGTCTGGGGGAACTCACCGAGGTTGGCCTGTATTGCGAAAACCGGGCCGCCTCATTCTAGGAAACCACACCGGGATGCCAGTGATCCTCACCAGGACGTAGAACCGATTTAAAAACCGAGTTCTTACGGATCCACTACTAATACCAAGACTATCTACCAGAACACTTGCCTTGTTGCTGGTGTATCTGGGGTCTTGCCTCTGCTTATATAGGCCCCGTTGAGTGTGCCCAGAGCGGTCGATGTCGAGAATCCCGATATCGATAACTCCTTATCGGGTCACGAATATAGCGATGGTAGTCGACTATCGATGTATCGGCGGAGTTAGTGTGGCCAGGTTTATCGTTTTGGGTGTTTTGTTTTTCTGACCCCTAGGTGTCCTGCTGTTGCTTCACTGTGGTTTTATCGCAGTACTCGTGCTCTTTGGCTTTTCGCCACGCACAGTTTCCATGGCTGTGTGTCCTCGTCTGCGGCCCATGACGGTAGATGTCTGTATAGTTTTCCGTTGATTATCGCGTAATCTGGCCATGTTTTGGGATTTCTTTCCAAGTCTAGGAGTTTCTGTTTAATCCAGATGTGTTCTTCGACCTCGGCTCCGTGAGCTTCTTCTTCTTGCATTCTGGATAAATCACCTGTCGCTAGTGATCTGATGTCGTGGCTCTTCTGTTTTTTGTTTCTGTTTTTGTTTCTTCTGTTCATGTTCATTCTTACTGTGGTGCCTCCTCATCGTAGTGTCGCGTTACATTGTTCCAAGAAGTCTATCCCCAGTAGAAGGTCGCCGATTACCTCTTCGAGGATTAGCAGCGTTGTCATGCTTGTTTTGTTCCCGAGATCTATTGGTACTTCCAGTGCCTCTGTGACTGTTCTGTTTGTCCCGTCTGCAAGTCTAATGGCTTCGGTTACTTGCTTCCTTATCCCATGCCTGGCTATGTTGTTGGTTAGTTTCCTGGCTATGAAACTTCTTGTGGCTCCCGTGTCTATGGCCCCGCGAACTCCTTTGTTGCCTATATTCACTTGTGCAAGTAGTCGTCGGCCATTGAAGTTTATTGCTGTTGCGGGTGTGGTGTTTGCACTGGCGTTTTTTTGTGCGTATTCCATCATGTCCGCATATCCAGCAATATTTTCTTGGTGTGTTGTTGCACTGCTCTCCTATGTGTCCCTCTCCTTTGCACCTTGAACATCTATTATTCATGCTGAATGATCTTGTGATTCCTCCGTTCAGTGCTTGTGGTGGTTCCTGGGGTCTCCATTGGTTTCTTGTTTGTCTCCCGAAATTTCCAGATGTTTGCTGTTGTCTCTCGAAATTTCCCGGTCGCTGCTGTTGTGTACAGTGATTTTCCGGTGTTTGTTGTGTTGTGCGTTCCTGTGACTAGAGGGCCTCGAATTCTTTTGCTAACTGCAGGTATTCTGCTAGGGTTCGGCATTCTCCCCGTTTAGCATACTTTTTAAATTCCACTCGACTGTTCCGGTAAACCCACTCTAGTTTTTTTTCTTCCGTGAGTGTGGTAAATCTCATAATCTTCCAGAGTTCCCGCGCGTAGTCCTTTGCTAGCTCGTTTGTACCTTGGTGCCTGCATGTTATGTTTTCCATCGCTCTCTCTGGTCCGCTGGTCTGTAGTATTCCAGGAATTATTTTTTAAAGTTTTCCCACGATAGCATTGGGGTAGGATGGGTGTGCCACCAATCCAGGCCACAGTTTCTGATCAAAATTACCATAGCTCCTGCTGCGTGGTCGATCTCTATCCCATAGGCTCTTGCCAGCTCTTCCGTTCTACAAATGAATTCTGTCGGGTCATAAAATTCTCCCCAGCTTCGTATTACTCCCATTGTGGCCACTTTGTCGATCTTTCTTGGCTCGGGTACGGGTTTTCCGCTGCTTGTTTCTTGCTTGTCTGGTATCTGTAGCAAGTTCTGGTTTTCCTCCATTCCGGCGGGTGCTGGTAATGGGGTTCTCGTGTGCTTCTGTGCTAGGTCTTGGAGACGTTTGGTGGTTTCTTCGTTGTGGGCACCGCTCTTGATTAACTCCGACATTTGTTTCCGCATGTCCTCGCACCGCGTTTCTGGCTTGATGTCGAATTCCCCCAGATAGATTTCCAGTTGGGCCTTGTTGCAATTGCTGATCCAGCTTCGAGTCAGCTTGTCTTCCATTTTTAATCCGTGCTATGTTGAGGAAGAGGGTAAACGATCTTTGTTGGTATTTTGAGGTTTCTATCTGTTTGTTTTTAATCTGCTCGGGCGCCACTGTAACGACCCTGTTTTGGGAGGCTGGGTTAGGGTTCGTGACAGATATTTATATTTTTTCCTCCGTAGATCGATTTAAGTCCCTTTCCACAATAATGACACAGAGGGATAGAACTATAACGGAGACGTGTATTTGGAAGTAATCGTATAATATATGTTGATCGTGTGGTTGTGTATAGATGAGCCGGGACTGCTTGCTTTGTCGATTCGGCGCTTCGGGAGTGCCGAGTGATGAACTGCCTGCTGCGGACTTCGGCGCTGCGGATGGGCCGAGAAGTCAGTTCGGCGCTGCGGAAGGGCCGAGAAGTCCTGTTGGCGCTGCAGAAGGGTCGAGAAGTCGTGTCGGCGCTGCGGAAGGGCCGAGAAGTGGACGGCTTTGTCGTGCGTACGTCGTGTCCGTAGTGTTCTGGGTCGTTGGGAGAGATCTACTTGGATTTCTAGTGGGATTCGGGAATGCAGGGCATCGTTAGTTTCGGTCTGCCGGGCATCGTTAGGTTCGAACTGCCGTTTCTACATCCGTTTCGTTTCCGGGTCGGGAGCCGGAAACGTGACGTCTGGGGGAACTCACTGAGGTGGGCCTGTATTACGAAAACCGGGCCGCCTCAGTGATCACGACTGGGTCTGGGCTGATTTCTAGGAAACCACACCGGTGATCCTCACCAGGTCGTAGAACTGATTTAAAAACCGAGTTCTTACGGTTCCACTACTAATACCAAGACTATCTACCAGAACACTTACCTTGTTGCTGATGTTTCCTCGAAGATCGTCGGAACGCAAACGACTCATCTCTGCTTATATAGTCCCCGTTGAGTGTGCCCAGAGCGATCGATGTCGAGAATCCCGATATCGATAACTCGTTATCGGGTCACGAATATGGCGATGGTAGTGGACTATCGGTGGAGTTAGTGTGACCAGGTTTATCGTTTTGGGCGCGCGTTTTAAAAATGCGCGATTATTTGTGACGCTGGGTCGTCACAAGGTATTTGATAATATCTTTTAAAGGCTCTTTCCCGCAAATTCGATATTTGAATATTAACTGCTTGTCAATAAGCCCAGACAGTATGACCGTAGCACGCTTAATTCTGACGAACTCTCGAAATCTTGGTCACACTGGACAGATTAAAGTTTTTACGCTAGCGTACTCGTTTGTCGATCTAAGTACTAGGCTTAAGCGCATACCGTACTCGCAACAAGGATCAGAACACCTTGGAGAACGAGAGTATGTACTCAGACTTATATTTGTGGTTTACAATTACTAATAAAATATATTTATTGTAGGTACTAGGGAATACTTTTTATTTGTGGTTTACAATTACTACTCAAATATATTTATTGCAGGTACTAGGGATCTGATCTAAATGGTAACAAATCAAGTTCATTATATATAAATATTTGTTTTTAGTATTATTATTTCATATTTCATTTTATTTTTAATGTCTAGGATGGCAGACATCCAAGTTAAGATCAATGACATGATCTCTGCCTACGCTCGCTGCTCGTGCTGTACATCTATCACTTATACTGCCAGAAGTTACAAACCAAGACTTCTCCCACATACAAACAGACTTGCCCTGACAGTATTAAGAACCATGAACAGAAGAACACTGAAAGGTGACACCTTTGCGCTCTTTGCAGGGACCGCAGAGCTGCCTGAGCGTTGACTTCCGCTGCAGAGGCTTCCAGGTCAGCGGGGTCCACATCTAAGACCTTCAAAAGTATTCCCTAGTATATATATTTTATTAGTAATCGTAAACCACAAATATATGTCTGGGGACATACTCTCGTTCTCCAAGGTGTTCTGACTACGGTATGCGCCTAGGAAAGAGTGGAGCAACAATTAATTATTACAAGTATAAAAAGCATTTTTTGATTTGGCGCCTTCATTAAATATACATACTCTCGTTCTCCAAGGTGTTCTGCTCCATGTTGTGCGTACGGTATGCGCCTAGGAAAGAGTGGAGCAAGTCTTAATGCTGCCATACGGATGGATCAGTAATTAATTAATTATTACAAGTATAAACAACATTTTTTGATTTGGCCCTTTCCTTTTCGAAAAGTTACACGTCATTTTTATTTTTTAATTTTCGTAGTGAATGTTCCAATTTCCACTGTCAAGAATAAGAACTCAGAGTTGCACCAAAAAGAGTTGCAAAAAAAAAAACATAGTCCGTCAATTTTGGATGGGGAACTAACCGGGAATTTTCGGAACGGCAAAACCTTATGGACCATCCGTTCAACGGATGGTGAATGGAGCTCTGTGGGAAGGGGGCATAACTGGGAATTTTCGGAACGGCAAAACCTTATGGACCATCCGTTCAACGGATGGTGGATGGATCTCTGTGCGAAGACGGCATCAGAAACACTTTGCTCGAACAAGAGGCACCCTATTGTCTTCTCCGGTGGGACTCCTCCAGCACTTCCACTCTTCGATCGCTTGCATTTCAGGTGGTTATATAGCTGTCCCCGCATCGACTTCCACGCCAGCTTGCAACTTTTATCTAAACATAAATATTGTATATGTCCACGTTAACAAATATTTAATAACGTACAACTATGGTTTACTATCTTTATTCATTTCCCAGGCTATTTCCTCCCACGCTTATTTTATCATGGTTGAATTAAAATGGTTTTTTTTTGCAAATCCCACAATTCTGGGCGGGACTCTACAGATCGTATTAATGTTATTTTGTCCTCACAAGTAAACTCCTGCAAATCGACTTTTGCGGGTTTTTGATTTTTTTCCTTCCATTTTTTAAAATGTTCAGTGAGAAGCGCACGCCAAAAGATTAAATTTTGTATTCTTTTCGCTAGGGTTCACCCAAAGTTCATTTCACAGACTGGCAACACTATTAAATTTTCTGGTTTTTTTCATGGATCTGAGTACCGAGGTGAAAAAAAGCCTGATGAAAAGTGTATGTCAGCTGTTTGCCTATCGCTCTCTCTCTTGACTGATGAACAGTTTTCGTTGATCTGATTACTAGGCTTAACTAACAAATATAAAATATAATAAAAAACAAGAAAAAAGCAAATTTCGGCAAGCCGAAGTTTATATACCGTAATTTCAAGCCCAAAAAACAAAAAAAAAAATGAAAAACAAAAAATTATAATTTAAAAAATTTTGTTTTCGATTGTACCTATACCAATTCGTTCCGACTTATGTATATACAGGGTTGCCCATATTCGACGGACCCATGTTTTTTTAAAAAATCAAAGAAAAAAATAAAAATTTGGCGGTTGGCAATCTTAATCATTTAATTTGTTCCAAGTAGATTTGTTTACATCAATTTTTGAATATGATATCTTTCAAATGGCCGCCTCTGGCGTTGATGGCGTATTGTGCCCTTTTTGCAGCATTTTCCATCGTTTTCGCCAACATTTCGGCCGGAATAGCGGCTATTTCTTCACGAATGTTGTCCTTGAGCTCTTCTAGGGTCCTTGGCTTGTTAACCTTCAAATATCCCCACAAGAAGAAGTCAGGCGGCGTCAAATCGGGCGAACGCGGTGGCCAGTCCAAATCACCACTTTTCGACATCAAACGGCCCGGAAACAATTTCTTCAGAAAATCGATTGTTATGCGACTTGTGTGCGGTGGAGCGCCGTCTTGTTGAAACCAGAACTGCCTCATACGCTTTCGACGAATAATTGGCATCACAAAATTGGTCATCATGTCGCGATAACGCTCCTGGTTGATGGTAACAGCATGGCCATTTTCATTTTGGAAGAAAAACGGCCCAATGACCGTTTTCGAACTAACGCCGCACCAAACTGTGACTTTTTCGTCGTGAAGAGGCACTTCTTGAATCTTCTCAAGATTTTCAGTGGCGTAAATACGGCAATTTTGCTTATTTACGGTCCCATTCAATGTGAAATGGGCTTCATCGGACATGATAATTTTGTTCCAAAATTGATCGTCATCTTTGGCCATTTCGATGACTCTTTGGGCCCATTCCAATCGATTTTTCGTATAAACGCTTAATGGTGTTCTTAGAAGGCGCACTTTTCACATTTTTTAATTTTTTAAAAGCACGTTGAGTTTTCACAATTGACTTGTTCTGTTGAATGTAAATTTCAACTATTTCAGAGCGCTCGCGTGGCGTGTATTGTTCCATGGTAAAAATCTGCTTGGACTGACGCTTCAAACGCGGTATGTCATTAAGCGATCTGGCATCTCTGTCAAAAGTTATGGCGTCGTCAGATGGGTCCGTCGAATATGGGCAACCCTGTACTACCTGCAATAGAAAGACAACTTGGAACAGTTTTAAACAGTTTCAAGCTTTAAGACTGAGGCACTAGTTTACGTAGAAACTGACGGATGGACAGACGGACATTCGGACGGTCATGACTAGATCGACTCTCCTGGTGATGCTAATCATGAATATATATACTTTAGATGGTCGAAAATGATTACTGTTACCGCCGTAATTTAAATTGTCAAGCCTGCCGCCAAATCAAATTGGCCACTTAGCGAATATGGCAGCATAGTATAGTATAATGTGGTAACGCTACGTAAAAGACGCGACTTGAGAAAAAACCAGCGAAGCAGCAACACAAAGTTTTTTAAAGCTCTCTATTATAATTTAAAAGTTTGATTTAAATAAAGACCGCTACATAAATTTGTATGCCTAAAACTGCTTTCGTCTATTAATAACATCGGTGCCTCAACATTTCTTTAAAAAACTTTAACTACGCACTTCATATTCGGAATTAATTGCGAAATTCACAAAGGCACTCACATACATCCATATTTACCTAAATATACACAAAAGTGTAAAAGCCATGTATGTGTAAGAAGCCACGCTGTAGTACATCGCGCCGAATAGAGTTTAATCTAAACCATCCAAACATTTGAGTGAACCAATAAAATTACCCTGGAAAAGGACACCACAGTCTGTGGGACTTGCAAAAAGACCCGTGCCTCTGATGGTATCCAAAATTGGGTACAGTGCGATAATTGCAAAGAGTGGTACCACTTTGTCTGTGCTGGAGTGAACAGTACTATTGCGCAACTGGATTGGACTTGCGCCTTGTGCAAAGTCCCTGAAACAGATGCGGCTTCAACAAGCGGACTGCAACATCAACTGGAAAAGGACAATCCATTCGACTTACAAATCAATCAAGTCAATTTGGAAATCCCGAAATTGCAAACTACTGTAAGCCTGAACTCGAATCCCACTAATACAATCACACCATGTCCAAATAACTTGATGTTGGCAATGCTGGAAGAAACACGCGAAGCTGAAAAGAAGTACATCGAGCAAAAATACATATTGCTCTCCCAAGCACAGGGAGCACACGCTATGTCACTTCCATCAATATCAATTGGACCTACTGCATCCCAGCTAGCCGCAAGACAAGTGCTAGCTCCGGATCTGCCTACATTCAATGGCAACGCAGAGGACTGGCCAATCTTCATCAGCATGTACGAAAATAGCTGCGCAGTAGCCGGCTTCTCAAACGCTGAAAACATGCTTCGACTCCAGAAGTGCCTCAAAGGAAAAGCCTATGAATTGGTGCGTGATAAGTTACTAATTCCAGCGCTAGTTCCAGAAGTTATCAACACTCTGAAAACCTTTTTTGGACGCCCAGAATATATCCTTGACCGTTTGATCGACAAAATCAGGAAGGTCAACGTACACAAAGACAGATTGGAATCTCTCATCGATTTCGCTATGGCAGTACGCAATGCATGCGCAACTATGGAGGCCTGCAACATGACCTCTCATCTTGACAACCCAATGCTCTTGCGCGAGCTTGTTGATAAGCTGCCCACGCAACAAAAACTGAACTGGGCCTTACACCCCCGCTGTAACGACATACCAGTTGTTAAGTCATTCAGCGACTGGTTGTATAAATTAGCAGAGGCAGCATCGACCGTTATAGCCGTACCAAGTTCAAGGACCAGCACTGTAAACACTCACACACAAGCTCACCAAGGAATGGATAACGATGATGATTCTAAATCAGATCAAGAAGCAGCTTCAAGCCTCACATGTGCGATGTGTAAGTCCACTGAACATCAAGCTGCCCAGTGTCAGAAATTTAATATGCTTACTACTGAAGAACGGCAGCGCATAATTAACGAGACTAAAGCGTGCTACAGGTGCCTAAAGTTTCATCGTCGTAAATGCTTTTCAAGGCGTGACTGTGGCATAGATAATTGTCAGTCCAAGCACCACCCACTTCTGCACAGAGATGCACCGAAGCCAGAACTCGTCAGTGCCCACCATAAGGATAGCGACCGTGAAGAACAATACTTCCGAATCGTGCCAGTCACTCTATATGGAAACGGAGTAACTTTCAACACCTTTGCCTTTTTGGATGAAGGCTCATCTGTCACGCTAATTGACGAAAATATTTTGCGGGTCCTTAAAGTTTCCTCAACACTGGAACCACTATGCCTACAATGGACTAGCGAAACCACTCGCATGGAGGAAACATCTACCAAGGCTCACATTCAAGTATCAGAAGCGGGAAGTCAAAAAAGGTTGTGGCTAAACAACGTACGCTCAGTTAAAAACCTGGCTTTACCAAAGCAAAGCGTCGATGTCAACAAACTGTGCAACCAATATTCACACTTGCAAGGACTGCCATTACAGTCATACTTCAATGCTCAACCGATGCTGTTAATTGGCGCCAACAACTGGACTTTGGCAGTACCTCGGAAGATTCGTGAAGGAAGACACAACGCTCCTATAGCCTCAAAGTGTTTACTGGGATGGAGCATTCAAGGATCAAGCAATTCAAACCGTCACGTCTCCTTGCACCACTGTGACTGTAACTGGCCCGAAATCGAAAGAGCTGTGAAGGAAAGCTTCAATGTAGACCCTATCGCACCGCGGGAGCTCCACTCTGAAAACGATAAAAAGGCTATATGTATTCTTGAAGATACTTGTAAAAAAATTAACGGCCATTATGAAGTTGGCTTGCTTTGGCGTGATAAGGAGGTAATGGGATGCTGCTTCAAAAAGCCACGGAAAATCGCTTAATGATTTTATGCTGAATGGACCCGATTATCTGCAGCCATTGACTGATATTCTTATGTCATTTAGGGTTGGTCGTATCGCCGTATGTGCAGACATCGCCGAAATGTTTCATCAGATAACTATTCAAGAAAGCGATAGACATGTACAACGATTTCTATGGCTTACCAAAAATTGTCAGGCACCAGGGATTTTTGTCATGCGCGCAATGACTTTCGGAATTTGCTGCGCTCCTTGCATTGCTCACCATGTACGAGACAAAAATGCATATGAATTCAAGAATTCAAATCCGCGTGCTTATGAAGCCATAACACAAGCTCACTACGTAGACGATCTCATAGACAGCTACAAGAACGACGATGAAGCTATTAAAGTTGCGTCTGAAGTCAGAGATATCCACTCCAAAGGCGGATTCATTATCAGAAATTGGATTTCCAACTCTACCGCAGTTCTTCAGCATTTCGGAGAGCGCCAAATCGACAGCCAAAATTCCAAAGACCTGGGGGGTCCTGAAAAGGTGCTTGGTATGTATTGGGATCCTACCAGTGACGTTTTTAGGTACATTTTCAGATTTGCGAGATTGAAACGAGACGTCTTGAATGGTGATACAGCCCCAACAAAACGAGAAGCTCTTCAAGTACTGATGTCCGTGTTCGATCCCCTTGGCCTTTTATCTTGCTACACCGTCGGTCTAAAAATGCTATTGCAAAAGGTGTGGCGCACTGGAATAACTTGGGACGAAGAACTGCCGAATACACTACTCGCCCTTTGGACCCAATGGAAGACCGTTCTACTACATGCAGGAGAACTTGAGTTTCCTCGATACTATTCCAAACTGTTGCCGAATGCAGATCGGATTGACTTGCATACATTCGTAGATGCAAGTGAAGACGCCTACGCGGCTGTTTCCTACCTCCGTATAAAGCGAGGAGACGACAACGAAACTGTATTAGTAGCCGCCAAATGTAAAGTCGCGCCTTTAAAGCCCCTCTCCATTCCACGCATGGAACTCTTGGCAGCAGTAATGGGAGTAGGATTGGCAAAGAAGATAATGAACACTCGAGGACTAAAAATCGATACAACAACATACTGGTCCGATTCTAAAACCGTTCTTCAATGGCTAACTATGGACCCCCGAAAGTTTCAGTCATTCGTCATGCATCGAGTCGGCGAGATCGTAGACAACACCAACCGCAACCAGTGGCGCTGGGTTCCGACAAAGGAGAACGCCGCTGACTTAGCTACGAAATTCTTCAAGACTCCTGATGCATCTAGATGGATCAATGGCCCACAATTTTTGGGACAGCCGGAAGCCGAATGGCCATGCAAAGAGTCGAATTTAACATCTGTACTGATCAATCTGAACTTCGTAAACATGTCTTCCTTGTAAGAAAACTTGATCAGTTTAATTTTGCAGTGGATTATTTCTCAGATTGGAAACGTCTGTACAGGGCTGTAGCGACCTTTATCCTTTACATCCAAAAGCTGCGCGCAAAATACTGCGGAAAAGCGCTACCAAAAACACTCAACTCCGAAATTATAGACGCTGCAAAATCATGGATATTTAAACAGTCTCAGGCAAAAGTATATTCGAATGAGATCAGCGCCCTGAAGTCCAATTTGACTATAGATAAATCCAGCCCATTAATTGGCCTAAATGTCTACCTAGATGCAAAAGAGATCATACGTGTACAAGGCAGAGCAGATCGCTTGAATCCGCAAGAAGACGCCATTGTATTGCCCAAGAAGTGTAGGATCGCCTTTTTGGTCACGAAGGATTACCACGAGAAATCTCACCATATGCTCCACGAGACGACCATCAACTTAATTCGAAGCCAATTCTACATAGCACGTCTGCGAGTCTTGTACAAAAATGTTCGAAAGGCATGTCAAAAATGCAAAAACTCTAATTCGTCGCCACAAGTGCCCCAAATGGCACCGATACCAGCAGCCAGACTCGCATGCTTTGAAAGACCCTTCACCTATACTGGGGTGGACTATTTTGGCCCGATACTGGTAAATGTTGGTAGACACAAGGAAAAGCGCTGGGGAGTTCTATTTACATGCCTTACCCTTAGAGCTGTACACCTAGAAGTAGCATATAAACTCGACGTAAGCTCATGTATAATGTGTCTGAAAAACTTTATGGCGCTCCGTGGAACCCCTAAAGAAATTTTCTCCGACAACGGAACCAACTTCAAAGCCACAGAGAAGGTAGTACAGGAAGAGCTCAGGAAAATAGACTTTAATGATATTACAGTACAGTATGAAGCTATAAAGTGGCGTTTTAACCCACCAGCTGCACCCCACATGGGAGGAGCGTGGGAGCGACTAGTCCGATCAGTAAAGACTGTGCTAAAATCAATTTGCCCGGCGAATAATTTCAATGATGAAACACTCCGAACGGCTCTTATGGAAGCTGAAACTATCATCAATTCCAGACCATTATTCTTTGTATCCCTAGATTCAGCAGACGATGACGCCCTTACCCCAAATCACTTGCTATTAGGCTCATCGAGCGGCTACAAACCAATAGCAGATCATAACACCGATCTAAGGCTGCGATGGCATCAAACGCAATCATTTGCTGATAAGTTTTGGAAACGATGGGTAAAAGAATATACACCAACACTAACTAGGCGCAGCAAATGGTTCACTAAACGCCCCCCAATCGGCGTTGGTGATGTAGTCGTCGTCATTGATGATCAACTACCGAGGAACCTGTGGCCAAAGGGGCGTATTAGTGACGTAATAACAGCCAAGGATGGGCAAGTTCGCAGAGCTACCATTTGGACACCAAAAGGAACTATGATCCGCCCAGTCGCCAAAATAGCAGTCTTGGACGTCGGATTTAAAGAAAGTGAACATCCGAAGGACCTTCACGGAGGGGGGAATGTTACCGCCGTAATTTAAATTGTCAAGCCTGCCGCCAAATCAAATTGGCCACTTAGCGAATATGGCAGCATAGTATAGTATAATGTGGTAACGCTACGTAAAAGACGCGACTTGAGAAAAAACCAGCGAAGCAGCAACACAAAGTTTTTTAAAGCTCTCTATTATAATTTAAAAGTTTGATTTAAATAAAGACCGCTACATAAATTTGTATGCCTAAAACTGCTTTCGTCTATTAATAACATCGGTGCCTCAACAATTACTTTACTGCGTTGCAAACTTTGACAGAAATTTTAATACCCTCTGCAAAGGTATAATAAGTTGACGCCCGATTCCATCAGATAAATACAATTGGTTTGAAATAATTTTAAATTTATATTTCAGAGTATGCGCATTTTGATTTGATTGCATTGTTGAAGTTGAAAATTAATTATGTTAGCGGGAAATAATGTTGTGACGATTGTACATTTTTATATATTTTTTATATACATACAACACATTTTGTGAACTTTTTTAAAAATTTGTATTTAAGATAATATCACCAGCATAATAGATACACCAGCATTACGAAATAGCGGCTTACTGCCGGAATAGGAATACTATTAAGTTATTTTAATAACATAGTAATATGTTTACCAAGTATGCACACATGTCGTCCAATATCGAAAGTAATCTTGGAAATCTACGGCTAAGTGAATATATATGTATATAAGCTTATGTATTTTAGTGGCTTCTATTTAACTACGTTCGAGTATTTGGACGCATACAAATTTGACATTTACATATGGATCTATTTAAGTTTGTATATTTTACAAATATTAAACGATACTAACTACTTATTTGTATACACCTAAGCTTGGGTGTATTTCTATGGCTACAGCATTGGTGCGTAAATGGCACAAAAATTGCATGGTTTCACAAATTAACTATATATATATATATATATATATATATATATATATATACGTGTAATGGCACTTGAACTGAAACTTAATGGCTAATCAAACAGTGACTATCCTAGCCGTTTTTGCATTTACAAAGCCGATTTTATCTTTTTAATATCCCTCCATTATATGTAAAGAACCGACACGACCTGAAGGTGAGTCACTATCGTGTTCTTGGCTTTTGTTGTTAGTCGTCATCCTAGTCGTCCAGCTCGCGCTGGGATGCTAGCTCCACTTCATCGGAAGAAAAGCCAGAAGGTGATAAGCTTTCTGGAGGATAAAAAAACTGCTGAGATGGCGTGTGCACACAATCATTGCCATGAACCGAAGAAGATGCTGTAGATGACATATCCTGCAAATGGTAAACAGCTGCAGCGGCTGCAACAGCAGCCTGAGCATTTGATCCCCCGGAGTGTCCCTTGGGACAGGCATCGGCGCAGGCACTTCCCGAGACCGCAGAAACTCCGCCTGTGCGGCACCATAATTGCCTCATTTCAGCCCGCCGATTACGCATCAGAACCTTGTATTCGGAAATTCGCATCTTTTTGCCATCCACAATGCAGGTGCGCTTGGGTCGTGGTCTGTAGCGATAGTCTGGATGCTGTTCCATGTGAAGCTTTGATAGCCTTGACTGTTCCTCGTAGTATGGCTGCTTGTCGGCATTAGACATTGCTTTCCAGCGAGCGCCAAGAATTTTCGATATATTCGAGTTGTGCATGTCTGGGCATGCTTTTAATATCTTTCTGCGCTCATCTTTTGCCCACACCATGAACGCATTCATGGGTCTCTTTATGTGCGGTTTGCTGTGCCCGTGGCCTTGTCCATGACCATTGCCTTGCCTAAGCGGATGTGATGATGGCGACGCAGATATAGGGCCGAGTTGACCTGCAGTGATACTTTCTGGGTCCAATGCCGCCGAACGTTCCGAATTCGTTCCACAACTATTTATCGAGTCGCGACTCATTCGCGTTGCCCGTGATCCCCCAGAACCGACGACCGCCGAGTTCCACACTCTCCCCTAGAAAGGAAAAAACAAGAAATAAGTCCATGTTAGTACAATAATAGAAATATAATTAAAAAATGTATTAATATTATTTTTATTATCAGTTAAATATTCCAGATCATTATTAAAAGAGGAGCCTTTTCAGACATTTAAGCTATATAATGCGATTTTCCTGAAACTGCTTTTTTGAAACCATCATGAAAGCCGATTTTATTCAAATATTTTGTAATATAGTTCTGTTTGAATTAACAGTATAATTCGATTACAGTATTATCTAAAAAAGCAAGAATAATACTACAACTGTTTTCCCTAGTTCCAAGATATGAATCATCCCAATCCAATGTTTCGAACTCTTGGAATCATAGAAGCACATTATAGAATACAACAAAAACCAAAATATCAAAAACGAATACTTTATTTTATAATTTTATGGCTGTTAGGTCCATGTTTCATCCCATAAAATATGCAACTTAGTTTGGTTCAAAGAAATAAGCTCTCGTATGTGAAAATACCATACAACAAATAGAACAGAATTGTGTATTAAACGAAGATATTATGAGTTTTCTTCAAGTCAATTAAATTTTTTTTTTTGGTTTTGAATATTACTACAATTGGACTTAACAACATATATGGAATGATGTAAGAAAAATAATTAATCGAAAATAAAAAAAGGTTACTCACGTGATTCTTTAAAAGGGGCGACTCTATCTCGGCATAATGCTGTTGCCCTTGATGCCAGCTAAGGGGTGGACTGGATACAATGGGCGTAAGGCTTTCGCTGTGATCCCTTTGACAAGAGCTGTTCGGCGAAGAACTCGGCGATCCCTTTGGCTTGGTAAGATTTAGGGGAGCGTCCATTTCAGAGTCTTGGACTTCCGACAGGCTCGCCATACTGTGGTTGTCTGTCGGCGATGGTGGAAAATTCTTGGAGCAGTCAACTGTTCGGCCGTGTGGCGACTCCGGGGGTGTATTGTGGCTATAAGAGAGGATTGCATAAGGTGGGTTCTCATATGCTGGGGACTCCGGCCTTGACAAGCAGGCCCCTTCATTCCCGCCCCTTTTCATTTCTCCGATCTCCATTAGCGGCAGAGAGGCGGAAGAATCTGCCCCTGATGGCTCATTCGCAGTGGTCGATGCAGCGAGTACATTGTTGTTGTTGGAAAAACTGTTGTTGTTTTTATTATTATTGGCAGCTGCTACTGCTGCCGCCGCCAGAGCGGCCTGTATGTGCGCAGCCGCAACAGCCGCAGTGGACCACATAGGAGCTAGTGCCATTTTGTGTGCGCTGGTTGGCTCATTTTGACTGTGACTTTCATTGTAACCGTGACTGTGGTGGGCAACAGCTTGGGGGCTGGCATGACCAGGAATAAGTTGTAGCAACTGTTGACCAGGCATTGGGGGCTGTAGGAAGGCAGGAAGAAAAGGAACCAAGTTTCCGGATGACACGGAAACTCCCTGCTGCTGTTGGTGGGGATTCGGTGCTGTAAATCGTGCTGCCCCAAACTGACTGCTTAGTTGATTGTGCAACTCCTGAAGGCAGCTTTCGTGCTGCAGTCTCTGCACGTTCTGGAGGTGTTGTTGCTGTTGAGCACTTGCGTCGATATCGGTCATGCTAACGTAATGGGTCTAAAAGAAACGAAAAGATGTGGGTTCTCTCTGAATATGGACATAGCAAACTAATAAAACTATTCAAGTCGTACAAATTGGAAACTTGTTAAAAAAATTAGATTTGTAAGCCCTACACGTTTTCACAACAGCTCAAAAACCAGAAATCTTGTGCAAATTATTTTTTTAACTGTTTTCCACAAAGGTTCCAGAACAGTTAAAAAACATATTTCCGAACATACAAAAGCAAAAATAAAACAATGCTTAAAAATTTAAAAAAATGTGATAAACTAAAAAATATGTATTAGCTGTAATAGAAACGATTGAAAAATTTATCGGTAAATCGACCAATCTTTTTTTATTTTTAAGCATCAAGATTTAAATATAAAATTTAATTTTTGTGACAGCTGTTTTAACATAGGCTTGCCGAAATTGGCTTTCTTTCTTGTTTAAAATCAAAGCTCTAAAGGAGATACAACTTTGACTGTCCGAAGTGTCCTTTTTTTCATCAAACTAATAACATTAAATTAAATATTGGATTGGTACGACTTATACAATATAATTTTCATAAAAAAAAAGTCTGAAAATTCTTTTTTATTATTTTTGTATTTCAAAATTTGGTTCCTGAACGCAATAAAAGGTTGACAGTTATAATAATAATTTTATAAGCAAACTAAAAAAAAAATTTTAGTCGGCCATCCTTAGTGAACTAATTTAAAAAAGGTTATAAAGTGTTTGGTGATTTGTTTTTGTTAAAATGGGTGTGGCAAGAAAATACGGACGGACAGACTGGCAGACAGAGGGATATGGCATAAGCGTCTAGGATATTGATTCTGATCAAGAATATACACATGTTTATAATTTAAAGGGTCGGATCCGATTCCTTATCTTTTAAGTCTAAAAGTCAACTAATTAATAGAATGTAAAGAATTCCAAGAGTTAGTTTTCTCCTGAGATTGAGAGCATAACTTGAGCTAGACGGCGTTTTCAGCTCATGTTGGGAACAGAAGCGACAGAGAAGATACGCGCAGAGAGAGAAGAGACGTCAGTTCTCGTTAAAATAGCGGTCAGGCACTTTGGCTTGACCTCTTGCCACGATCGAGACTCGCTTCGCAAAATGAAAAATACTGAAATTACTTTATATCCAACTCAGAAGTGATATCGGCCCTACCACAAGACAGTAGAACCGTTTTAGCTCCGTTGTAAGCTAAAAATCGCGAGTTAATTAAATTAGGCAGTTAAGGTATCATCACTGTGGGAGAAATGGACAGAAGATCGCCAACTGTCACAAAAGGCGAAAAATAACGAACGACACCGGATCAGCGTTGCTCCAGAGCAAAAGCCTCATCCCCTTAACACCAGGACATGCTTCAAATTTGTGAGTCTATTCCGCATGTCGAAAAGCGCATTAACCTGGCGGAGGTCTTAGACAACTGGTTACTCGCTGAAATAATTGACAAATGGTGTAATGACCAATTGGAGTACAATTTACTTTTTTTTTTTATATATTTATTGTTGAGCACGCCACACAAGAATGGATCTTGTTTTCATGTATTGACAAATTATTTCTATAGATCCAAAAAGAGCGGGTAGCGGGTGCACCATTCTTGCGCAAATCAGGTGTGGTCATAGCCGGTCATAAGTTAATCAAGATGTGTGGTTATAGAAGACGACCGTGTCTGTCACGGCCGGGAATCCATAAGTCAGCCGGGTGTCGTCTGCTACTTACTTAATTGAAAAATTCAACGGAACAATATAGAGCCTTCATCGTACAGTGCACTTAGTTTGGATTGGTACGACTTATACAATTATTTTCCATTACAACAACGCCTCACTCGTTAGAGAGTAAAGCCTAGTACTGAGATCGACGAAAACTGTTCGTCAGTCCTGAGAGAGAGCGAGAGGCAAACAGCTGGCGTTCACTTTTCGTCAACTTTTTTTCACCTCGGTCCTCAGATCGACGAAAAAATACCAGAAAATTGCAAAGCGTTGCCAGTCTGCGGAAATGAACTTTGGGTGAACCCTAGCGAAAAGATTAAAAAATGTAATCTTTTGTAGTGCGCTTCTCACTGAACATTACAAGAAATGGAGGGAAAAACTCAAAAAACTCACAAAAGTCGATTGCAGTTGTTTACATGTGAGGGCAAAATAACATTAATACTATCTGGGGTGCCTCTTGTCAGAGCAAAATGTTTTTTAGGTCCAGAATGTACGAAAAAACACATTAAAAGTGCAGCTATGAATTTTAAATTAGCAAATAATTATCATTAAATTAACTATCGTAATCGTTTGTCGATCTGGATACTAGGCTAAAGACACTTAACAAACCCAGCTGACTGACAGTACGACCGTAGCACGCTTAATTCCGATGAACTCTCGAAAATTTGGTCACACTGGAAATATTCAAGTTTTTACGCTAGCATAGCCAGTTAAACTTGAAAGGAAAATTGTCAACAGTTTTCGAATTAAAACTAGGACGGAAGCTAACTTCGGCAATCCGAAGTTTTAATACCCCTGCAGACTTAAGCTTTTATACTGCAAAAACGTCATATAAAAATAGAAGGTATGCGTAAAAAAAACGATTTGGAAAGATTCATGTCAATATCTTATATACTGTGCGAAATATCCTGAAAATCATAAAATTGTAACCGATTTCAGCCTATTGTTCATATAGGAGCTATAGGATGTAGACGTCCGATTGGTACGCGCTTTTACCCTGATCAATGTATACATAAAAAAATACGATTTAGAAAGATTCATGTCAATAGCTTTTACACTGCGCGAAATATCATCAATACTTGCAAGGTATATCCGATTGTTCCTGTGGGAGCTATATGATATAGACGTCCGATTGGGGCGATTTTCAAACTTGATCTGCGTACGTATTTAAGGACGACTGTGAAAGTTTCAGATCGCTAGCTTTTAAACTGAGCTCGCAAACGGTATTGCAACAGACGGACATTGCTATATCGACTTCCCTATTCATCCAGATAAAGAATATATATACTTTATGGGGTCGGAAACGTCTCCTTCACTGCGTTACAAACTTCTGACCAAATTATAATACCCTCTGCAAGGGTATAAAAAAGGGTTTTGTTCGACTACATTTATGTACAAAAAATTGGTTGAAGATCAATTGGCAGAACGATTTTGAAAACCTACAGAACTGATATTGTAATATATTTGTGGTACACAGCGCCTTAATATAATAATTATTTCGTCATTCAATTTGGTTAATTTCATTTGTTTTAAATTTAGCAATCAAATCTGCCTGCAACTTTAACCATTATTAAAGCACGCCGTACTCATTAATGACTTAAAAAAATCTAATTAAATTTATTTTTAAAATTTATTTTGTACGTTAAATAAAAAACAACAAGCAAAGCGTTTGAACGGTAATCTTCATTTAAGCATATGCTTTAATTTTGTAGCAAACTCCTCACAACATAAATAACATTTTTTTTTAATTTTGTAAAAAAATAATTAAGGAAAACTTTTACTTTCTTTAAATAAACAATAAGTTTACTGAAATATAACATTTTTTGGTTTCATTTATAATTAAACTAATAGCTTTTTTAATCCAAAAAAATTGTTTAATCATCAATTTTGTTTAACGTAGTCCAAAATTTAGCATAGAGGGTTACTGACCAAACTTTAAGCACTTACCCCAATGAGGTTTTCGTTCCTTAACTGGATAATTGTCATCCACAGGGAACTTAAATTATTTCAAAATATTTTAAAATAGTGAGCATAAAACTGATTTTTATACCCGTTACTCGTAGAGTAACAATTTGAATGCGGAAGAAAATTGGCGTTAATACGGACGGATAGATCCTGATCAACAATATACATATGTATATAATTTAAAGGGTAGGAAACGTTTCCTTATTTTTTTAGTCTACGAGTTACGTGTATTTTTATACACATAGTGACTACTGTTCGTCAGTCATGAGAGGGAGCGGGAGGCAAACAGCTGGCATACACTTTTCGTCAGGCCTTTTTTTCATGTCGGTTCTCAAATCGACGAAAAAATAACAAAAAATTACATCGCGTTGCCATCCACCTGAAATGAACTTTTGGAGAACCCTAGCGAAAAGAATAAAAAATTGAATCTTCAGTAAAAATGCGCAAATGTGCAGGAATTTACTTGTGAGGACAAAATAACATTATTACGATCTGTGGAGTCCCGCTCAGAATTGTGGGATTTGTTAGATAACAAATACATGCCGCCATGACGACAACCAATTTCACCTTGCGTCCTTTGAACTCAACATTTCCGTTTAATTTAAATTAGGTTAATGTTAGTCAGCAAACCCAGCTGATTGACAGTAAGACCGTAGTACGCTCACTTCGGATGAAAGCCCAGTACTCAGATCGACAAACGAGTATGCTAGCGTTAAAACTTTAATCTTTCCAGTGTGACCAAAATTTTGAGTTGGGTTTGTTGACAAGCACTTAAAATTCAAATATCGTATTTGCGGGAAAGAGCCTTTAAAAGATATTATCAAATACCTTGGCAAGACAAGTCTGCTGCTGTACAAAGAAATTAAAAAACAACACAATTTAAATTTAACAGTTGTTTTTTTTAATTTACTGATAATTATTTGCTAATTTAAAGTTCATAGCTTTTATTGCGATTTTTTTGTACTTTCTGGACCTTAAAAACATTTTGCTTCGATAGTATTAATGCTATTTTGTCCTCACATGTAAACTCCTTCAATCGACTTTTGTGAGTTTTTTGAGTTTTTCCCTCCATTTCTTATAATGTTCAGTGAGAAGCGCACGCCAAAAGATTAAATTTTTTAATCTTTTCGCTAGGGTTCACCCAAAGTTCATTTCCGCAGACTGGCACCGCTATGGAATTTTCTGGTATTTTTTTCGTCGATCTGTGAACCGACGTAAAAAAAAAGGCCCGACAAAAAGTGAACGCCAGCTGTTTGCCTCTCGCTCTCTCTCATGACTGGCGTACGGTTTTCGTCGATCTGAATACTAGGCTGATCTCTCAAAATTTTGATCACAGTGGAAAGATCAAAGTTTTTCCGCTAGCGAACTCGTTTGTCGATCTGAGTACTAGGCTTTAGAATGTAAAGAATCCCAAGTGTTAGTTTGTTACTGAGAGCACAACTTGAGCTAATCGTCGTTTTCAGCTCTTGTTGTGAACAGGAGCGAGAGAGAAGATACGCGCAGAGAGAGAAGAGACGCCAGTTCTCGTTAAAAGAGCGGTCAGGCACTTTGCTTAGCAGAATGAAAAATACTGAAATTACTTTATATCCAACTCAGAAGTGATATCGGCCCTGCCACAAGACAGTAGAACTGTTTTAGCTCCATTGTAAGCTGTAAGCAGTTAAGGTATCATCACTTTGGGAGAAATGGACATAAGATCGCCGATTGTCACAAAAGGCGAAAAAATAACGAACGACACCGGAACGGATCAGCGTTGCTCCAGAGAAAAAGCCTCGTCCACCTAACACCAGAACATGCTTCAAATTTGTGAGTCTATTCCATTTTGTTACTTAGAAAAGTTAAGAAGTCGCATGTAATCGCATGTCGAAATCCACATCAACCTGGCGGAGGTCACTGACAACTGGTTACTCGCTGAAATAATTGACGAATTGTGTAATGACCAATTGGAGGACGACTTACTTAGTACCTATGGGCATGCTTAATCGAAAAATTCAACGGCACGGTAGAGAGCCTTCAGACAAGCTGTATTAAACAGCGTACTTGAATCTGCAATGCATTTAGTTTGGGAGAAGACGCTTGACAAAAAATCATATGTATATGCTCACAATTGGTGGGGTCTGAAAATTAAAAACTATGTAGTTCTTACAGGCGATTTTTCTAAGAGGCACCCCAAAAGATTACATTTTTAAATCTTTTCGCTCGGGCCTGACGAATGTTTATTATATTTTCTTTTCGGGTGTCTGTTGTCAGAGTAGAGTGTTTCTTAAGCCTAGTACCGAACTGAGCGTACTAAGGTCTTACTGTAAATCAGCTGGATTTGTTGACAAACAGAAAACCAAATAAATTAAAATTAAACGAAAATGTCGAGTTCAAAGGATGGCATGTATTGTGGAAAAAGATGCAACTATTATCTAAACATAAATATTGTATATGTACACGTTAACAACTATTTAATAATGTACAATTATGACTTACTATCTTTATCCGTTCCCCAGGCTTTTTCCTGCCACGCTCTTTTTATTATGGTTGCTATAAAATGTTTTTATTTGACAAATACCACAATTCTGGGCGGGACTCCAAAGATCGTATTAATGTTATTTTGTTTTTTGATTTCCCTCCATTTTTTTAAATGAGAAGCGCACGCCAAAAGATTAAATTTTTTATTCTTTTTGCTAAAGTTCCAAATATTCATTTCAAGTGGTTGGCAACGCGATGTCGTTTTCTGGTGTTTTCGTCGAAAAAGCCTGACGAGCTGTTTGCCTCTCGCTCTCTCTCATGACTGACGAACAGTTTTCGTCGATCTGAGTCCTAGGCTTTGGGTCAAAAATAAACAACTGGTAAGTTTAAATTATATTGTTTTATAATTTCTCTGTAAAGCGGCAGAAATGTCCTGCCAAAATAGTTGAGTATATGCCTTTAAAGGTTCTTTCCCTCAAATAAGATTTTTGAATTTTAACTGCTTGTTAACAAACCAAGCTCATTGACAGTACGAACGGAGCACGCTCAATACTGATGAACTTTCAAAAACGCTATCACACTGGAAAGATTCAAGTACGATCTGAGTACTAGGCTTAATCTGCTGGTGAACAAAAAAATAGGCTTTTTTTATCAAAGAAATGCATAGCTATGAGAAAAGACACTTCCAAAGATTCATTTTTAATTTTTTCGCTAGGGCCGTACGAGTTAATTTCGGAGGTTGTCATGTAATGTAATTTTCTGGTCTTATTTTTTTGGTCTGGTATATGCTACTTGCAAAATGAAGATGTCTTTTTGCAAAGATTCATCCAAATAGCTTTAAAAGTGAGGTACTAGTTGCTGTTAAAACCGACCCCCCTGGAAATGCTGTTGTCGGAAATGTGCCTCCACCACAAAAATATAAAAAAATATTAATATTAATTATTAATATTAAAAAATTAATTTACAATTATATAATAATTTACTTTAATGTGGGATAACTGTAAGAAGGGTATTTGTCTATTTTCTGAAATGCCATTTTTCGAAAATTGTCCGTTAAGTTTTTATATTGGTTCTTCTTGGTGGCTATATAATATAGTAGTCCGAAATTTATATGAAATGCTTAAAAAGTACTATTATAATAATTTCCTTTTCTTAACGAAAGCAATTTAGATTTTCATTTAAGGAAATCATTTGGTTTTTTTGACTTTTTTTCTCATTTTTAACGCTATTTTTTTTAAGCAATGGATTTTTGAAAAGTCTTGGTGTATTTATATTGTAGTATCCTCCTGCCCCTATCAGTGCCCTTTAGGACTACGTGGACGGAGGCTAGCGTTTAAATAATTTCAGACGCCGGCGGTTTGTGCCCTAGTAATAAATATAGTCCGATTGCGTCACTATTTGCAGATGTTCTCTTAGTGGCGGCGAGTCGCATTGGTAGTATGTGGAATAAAACTACAGTGTATGTTATTAATCTTTTCATAACAAGCAACAGTTTATTCAAAAAATTATTTCTTGTTGCGAACCAACAAAAAAAAGAGTTAGTTCAAGAAGCAAATAAATTAATTTAAAAAAATGAGTCAAAAATGTCAAAACGAAAAAAACTGTAATGCATTGTGCTTAACGTGCTTAAATAATAAGCTAAATTAAGCGAATGCCTCGTGACACCAAATAATGTATCGAGTTGGGAAAGCTGTGAAGAAGGTGAAGACGTTATACAGCCTTTATATAGAAACAGCTTTCAAGGAATCGAATATTTTAATAAGAAGTTACCAAGCACTTGTATTATTATAAGCTAATATCAGATCACTATAACTTTGCAACGGAACAACGGAATTTTAAGATAGATACCCGTTTTGGTTTATCCGCGCACTGTTTGATTTCGAATTTGGTTTTTAATTAATATTTTTTGTACGTGGGAAGCTTCCGCTTCACCCACTTATACTGCACACTTATATTCACAAATGTTTTAAGGAAAAGTCTTCCTTGCTTTGCACTCCCACACTAACTATAGATCTTGATAAATATAGCAGGTGGCTCACCTCGCGCATCGTCAACAGTTGTGCCATTACAGCAAGTCAATCCTGTCGAGCAGTTGAACAATTTAAATAGGGAGGATGGCCCGAAAGGTCTGCGCCTGATTGGCCAGGGCGATGCGACACAATGGCAAATCGCAGCGTGACGCGTGTCCGTATCGGTATCAGAACCCGCAACCGTCACTGCCAAACGACCCTGTTCCTCCACCACCTTCGACCAGGTTGCTTGTTATGCTCAGTGCCCAATGCTCAACGCTCACTGCTCTCAGTACCAGCATTCGGCACACATTGGGTATCCATTCGGGCAGGGTATCCAAGTCCAAACGCCCTCGGGATTCCGATTTCGACTTCACTTGCCGTACTCAGTGCACTTACGCTCGCCCTCTTCGTCGCCGCCTTGGTATCTACTGCTCCGGTCGAGCCATCGCGGGAAACTGTGGGCGCCGGAGTAGCCGACGACTTTTGAGGCAGAGCTGAACAATAAACTGTTCGCGAAGCTCAGAGAGCGGCAGCTGCGCACCATGGGCAAAATAACTTACCTAATCAGTAAAAAAAGGACGCCTCAATAATAAACTTTAGCACGAGGCTTACTTTTATTTGATTTAGGTTATTGATGTTAACTAAAGAACTTATTAATATTTAAAATGTTGGTTTTCAGGCTCTAGTTGAAATCATATTTAAGTCAATAATTGTAGCGTATTGTGAATTTTGTAACGAATAAATTGTAAGCCCGTCCCTGCAGTAAGTTATCAAGAACATTTTGCAAAAATATTTAAATTTAGCATCCTTTTTTGGTTTAGGCTTTGTGTTAATTTGTTGGTCTAAAAGAGAATTGTATTCCACAGTTTTAAACATACTTAAATGCAGAGATCTAGTTACATATATGGGGTCATTTTTGGCGTATAATATTTATAATTGACATAGTGTCTGATAAGTAAACATAAACATATTTAAACACAATATTAGTAATAGCGTTCCAACAATTAAATGGAAAACTATCATGAAAAAAATGTATTAAGACACAGAAAAGTTTTTTCTTCATATCGGCAATCCAATCCAAATTGGAAATCAACGCAACTTCAACTGCCGTTCGGATGTCTTGCCCACTGTGCGTGGCGGCAGCTCCACCTCTTATTCTCTTTGCCGCTCTTCGTTCTCCAAACCGATGGCAGCTCTTTCCATCGCTACTCCCACCCTTTGAGGTCACGAGACAAACTCGCCGAGCGGTTGGTTGGGGACTGCCGTAAATGTATGTGGGCGTGGATTCAATTGTTCTGCACATACATATTGTTGCACGAATTACAAGAATTGTCTCTCTCGCTCCTTGTATTTCGACCAATACTTTTCCCTTCTCTCTCTTTCACTCAGCCCCAGATCTGTGCCATCCCTGTCTCGCCCGCCTACCTATGTGCACTTGTGTAGCTGCCGAACGAATACATGAGAATACCGAGAAACAAAAACCTTTTTGTTTCTGCTCGACTCCAAAATCGATATAAAGAAAGCCAAGGAAAGGGCATTGTCCAACACAATCGCACGTATGTATGTACAGTAAGGCTCCGCCCCTTTTCGTTTGGCGACGTCGCAAGTGGTGGTGGGTAATGCTCCGCTGTCTCAGCCAATTGTCTCCTCAATTATTTGCTATTGTATTGCCGCATTGCGATTCGGTTGGCGGACGGATAGCGAAAACCGCTAACATAAGTATATCGGAAGTAAGCACATGCCCTTTCAAAATGTACACGTGGATATGTATATTGCCCTTTGGCTTTCTAAACCGTTTTCAGTGTTTCCACCATGTACTCCTGGGCGTAGCCGGGAATTTACTTAGTGGTGGCTCAAAATACACTCTGTAAGACAATTTTTTGCAGAAAGCCCACTTTGTAGACATATACATACATATTTACTTATACATATAGCGTTCATTAAACGTGTGGAAAAATTAAAAATAACACTTATCCAAACATGCATTTAAAGAACATTGAAAATTATATAACTTTCCCAAGAATTGATTTGGTCAATTGGTTTGAGTAACTGTTTTCCTTTGCACTTACATAATTGCGAAAAAATCACGAACATGATCGGGGAACTTAATCGACCATTAAAAGAATTAGGGGATACATTTAAGAGGGCAAGAAAGAATGTTTGGCATATTAAAAAGATTATAAATGGCTCTAATAAATCTAATAAATAAAAATGAGAGCACCTAATGTTAAAGTCTATTACGACCTCAAAAAAGCTTAAGATGGTGTAAATAAATTTATCAAAGAAATTTATTAAAATGACAGGATTGAAAAGCGTTGTCGAACTCTTTTGGATAATTAATAACTAGGTTGTGATATGTTTAATTTATCTAATGACATTGACTATGTCATTTGTATACTTGCATCTTAATAAATCTATTAAATAAATATGACTAACCTAATGTTCATATCCACAGCGCATTCTACTATTGAACACCTATATTACCGCCATTTAAATTGTTCAACATTCCTGAAGAATTTATCGCACTTAATTATAATACGTAGCCTTTCTAAACATAATTGGGTTTTGTCTTTGGATTACATTTTATAATCACAGCAACAGCTAACACTTACAAACTCAATACCATCCTTAACTATTATTTAAAGATTTTTTGTTTAAAACAACTATTTCAATCATAGAGCAAACTGATTGAATCTTTCTTGGCTTTTAAGACACAGATGAATTTTCGACAACACTCCTTTGAAGTATTTGCGTTTTCGTTTTTATACGCTTGCAGAGGGTATTATAATTTTGGTCAAAAGTGTGCAACGCAGTGAAGGAGACATTTCCGACCCTATGAAGTATATATATATACTTGATCAGGATCAATAGGGGAGTCGATATAGCCATGCCCGTCTGTCCGTTTGTTTCTATATCGTTTGCGAGCTCGGTTTAAAAGATAGCGATCTGAAACTTTCACAGTCGTCCTAAAACAAGTGTACGCAGATCAAGTTTGAAAACCGCCCCAATCGAATGTCTATATCCTAAAGCTCCCATAGGAACAATCGGATATAACTTTGCAAGAATGAAAGATATTTCGCGCAGTGTAAAAGCTATTGACATAAATCTTTCCAAATCTTTTTTTTTTATGCGTACCTTGATCAGGGTAAAAGCGCGTGACGATCGGACGTCTATATCCTATAGCTCCCATAGGAACAAAAGGGTAAAATCGGTTAAAATTTTATGATTTTTAGAATATTTAGCGCAGTATACAAGCTATTGACATGAATCTTTCCAAGTCGTTTTATGCATACCTTGATCAGGGTAAAAGCGCGTGACGATCGGACGTCTATATCCTATAGCTCCCATAGGAACAATAGGGTGAAATCGGTCCAAATCTGATGATTATCAGAATATTTCGCGCAGTGTGTAAGCTACTAACATAAATTTGTCCAATTCTTATTTATTTACGCATATCTTGATTAGGGTAAAAGCGCTTGCCGCTCGGTAGTCTATATCTTAAAGGAGATAGGAAAAATTGTTAAAGGCTGCGAAAGTATCCCTTTTTATACCCGTTACTCGTTGAGTAAAAGGGTATATTGTATTCGTGCAAAGTATGTAACAGGTAGAAGGAAGCGTTTCCGACCCTATAAAGTATATATATTCTCGTTCAGGATCACTAGCCGAGTCGATCTAGCCATGTCCGTCTGTCCGTCTGTCTGTCTGTCTGTCCGTATGAACGCTGAGATCTCGGAAACTATAAAAGCTAGAAGATTGGCATTTTGCATGTAGATTTTAGGAGTTCCTACGCAGCGCAGCGATTTGTTTCAAAATGGTGCCACGCCCCCTCTGACGCCCACAAGCCACAAGCTGTGGCCACAGTTTTGATGCTATTATGAAAATTTTAATTTATATGTATTTGTTTCGTCAATATCTATCGATTGGCCTAATAAAAGTTTTCCACGCCCACTATAACGCCCAAAAACTCATTAAACGCTTAAGCCTGGCTAGCGCCTACATTTCCGCCTTTCATGGCCCGTGGTACCAATGCATTGGGGTAGATGGCGCCATACAATAGCACCATCTAACGGATGAGTGCTCAACAGAGTCAACGTTAATTCTCGATAAGGATTTCTATATCCCCGAACTATATCCCAAGAATTACGCAAATCAAATCAAGTTAGCCAAATGTAGTAGGACAGTGGTGCAGGACAAAAGCTGCCTGCGCTAAGGCAGCGCTGGTGCTGATGCTCGTGCTGTAAAGCTGCCAGCTCTAAGAGATCGCCGAATTCAAATTGATAATTTGAACTTTTTGTCCTTTTTTCCTGTGTACTCTGTACACTCTAATTCACATTATGTTAATGCAAAATCTAAAGTTGTTTAGCTGAGTAACGGGTATCTAATAGTCGAGGCACTCGACTAGAGCTTTCTCTCTTGTTTTCTATTTGTATATGACATTTTTGCGGTATAAAAGCAATTGACTTGAAACGATGCTAATCTAGTTTACTTATGTATACCTTAATCCTTTCGCTACTTTTTCACTTTAAGCAATTTCGGCAAAGTCTGCAAGGGTATTAAAACTTCGGCTTGCCGAAGTTAGCTTCCGTCCTCGTTAAAGTTAGGAAGTTGGGACTTTTTATGAGTATTAAGAATGCATCATATGAATAATTTTTGAGAATATAATTTACAGAATGTTCTGCAAGGGTATATCAACTTCGGCTCCGCCCGAAGTTAGCTTTCCTTTCTTGTTATACCCTTGCAGAGGGTATTATAATTTTGGTCAAAAGTGTGCAACGCAGTGAAGGAGACATCTCCGACCCTATAAAGTATATATATTCTTGATCAGGATCACCTCCTGAGTTGATATAGCCATGTCCGTCTGTCCGTCTGTCTGTTTCTACGCAAACTAGTCTCTCAGTTTTAAAGCTATCGAGTTCAAACTTTGCACACACCCTTCTTTCCTTTGCACGCAGTATATATGTCAGAACGGCCGGGATCGGTCGACTATATCCTATAGCTGCCATATAACTGATTGATCGGAAATGCCATAACTTTGGTGTTTGTAAAGTTAGGAAGCTGGAATTTCCTATGGGTTTTATATTTGGCCAATCAATCCGACCTACCAAATTTCATAAGGATCGGCCGACTATATCCTATAGCTGCCATATAACTGATTGATCGGATATGCCATAACTTTGGTGTTTGTAAAGTTAGGAAGCTGGAATTTCCTATGGGTTTTATATTTGGCCAATCAATCCGACCTACCAAATTTCATAGGGATCGGCCGACTATATCCTATAGCTGCCATGTAACTGATTGATCGGAAATGCCATAACTTTGGTGTTTGTTAAGTTAGGAAGTTGGGTTTTCTATGGCTCTTATTTTTGGCCAATCAATCCGACCTATCAAATTTCATAAGGATCGGCCGACTATATCCTATAGCTGCCATATAACTGAACGATCGGAAATGCCATAACTTTGGTGTTCTTAAAGTTAGGAAGTTGGGATATTTTATAAGTATTAAGAATGCATCATATGAATAATTTTGGAGAATATAATATATAGAGTATTCTGCAAGGGTATATCAACTTCGGCTCCGCCCGAAGTTAGCTTTCCTTTCTTGTTTTTAATTAAAATTTCTACACGTAATAAAACTATCTTTTTTGTAAGTCGAGTTTGATTTGTAAGATATGGGGGATGCTTATGGATTGGAAACCACATACAATATTAGTTTAGGAATCAAAAAGCCCCAGTTATCCGTAAACATGAAATTCTTTATGGAACTAATTAGAAAACCAAAATAATTAGAAAACCATATGCATATATGCAATATTGTTATACAGTGTTTGCATTTAGATCATGCAGAAGCTATTGTACTTTCTCGGGACTTTTCTATTTGTATAAGATCAGCAGCTACAAATCAAATTTGAAATCAAGTGTTAAAATAAAAACTTTTATAAAAGTACCGATTTTGAAAAGACCGTTAAAAAGTTTAAGTCTATACGAAAGAAGGACATTAAGGAGGCATACAACCAAGTAAAATATAGATAGCTTAATATTATATAAACAGCCCTAGTTAAGGTTGAAGGCGTGCTTAGCTTACAACTAACCAACCATAATCTAATGCGACTTACACAATTTGTATTTGCTATTTTATTTGTTTATTTTGTAACTTTGGTTATGGCTTCAAAAGCATCTATTAACCAGTCGAAAATTACGCTTTCTTAGGCGTGGGTTGAGGGTAAGGGAGTCGGAAAAAGATCAAAGGACAATTTCCTGATTGTTTTATTCCGTTATTTTATTTTGTTTGGGCTCCGTTTCCATTCGTGTTGTTGTGTATATGGTGGTACAGTTTTATTGTTGATTTTTGGGCGTATGTTGTCTTTGCTTATTTATTCAATTCGTTTACTTTGACAGTCACCGTCACTCTGTTTCAAAAACCCTCGAACAAGCGCGTCCGCCTCCCTTATTGTCAGCCACCCGCCATGGTCAGACTTATTTATTTATTTGTTTATTTTCATTATTAAATTGTACTTCATTTGTTTATTCCGTTTTGTTTCATCTCAATTATTGTCGTGTATTTTGTGAGCTCCGAAAAATCTAGAATCTGTAAGCTTTTCTGGCTTTAAATCAGATTTGTATACCCTTGCAGAGGGTATTATAATTTCAGTCAAAAGTTTGCAACGCAGTGAAGGAGACATTTCCGACCCTATAAAGTATATATATTCTTGATCAGCATCACCAGGAGACTCGATCTAGCCAAGTCCGTCTGTCCGTCCTTCCGTCCGTTTCTACGCAAACCTTGCCAAAGTTTGTTTCCTTTCTTGTTTAATGATAAGTTCTAGTTTTTGTAGAAAATGCAGTCGATTCTCTCTTTTCAATAGCAGCCAGCCGTCTGGGAAAGATAGGTGGTGTGTTTTTAAATTTGTTATAAAATAAAGATAAAGCTTCAGCTTCAATTAAAAAGCAAGTGTTTCGCGCTACTAACGTAGGCAAAGCACCACCCTTCTCTGTCTTATACCAACAATATGAACCATCTGGCTCCCATCCTAGGAGAAACCACAGACCCGGACAGCGGCACCTCATTACCACGAAACGAACTCGACACAATGTGGAGTTTTCAAGTATACTCTTACAGCCCAGCTCATCGGATGGTCCTGCGTAGTGGGCAAATGGGGGTATGCGAAGAGGGTACTGGGGATGGGTTTTGTTGTTAAAATGTTTTGTTTGCTGCCAAACAATTGCTTTAACCCCGTCAAATGTACTCATCCCTGGGTCTATTACCTACTGTAAAATCGCGAACATGGAACACTCGTAAAACCTGAGGCGAAAAAGTATCCTTTAAGAAACGATGCATCAAATATCCTAATATTATAGCAAGATTAAAAGTATCTTTATACATATGTACTTACAAATATTTTTCATAACCTTTGTTTCTTCGTTCACGAATATTTACTCATTGCACAACCCTAAAGGGAAATGTACAGATGGGGGTGTAACAGAAATCTTAACAATTCAAGTTTTAACCCAAAACGGAATATAAGTGTCAAAAAATTTGTTTGGTTAAATTCAAATCCCAAGTTCCTTGCAGGAAAGGTTTATAAAATGAACGGCCTTACAAATTTGAAGAGTCAATATTTAGTAAAAAATAACAATTTAATGTATGCATCATCTGCGAACAACAATTTTTATACCCTTGCAGAGGGTATTATAATTTTGGTCAGAAGTTTGTAACGCAGTGAAGGAGACCTTTCCGACCCCATAAAGTATATATATTCTTGATCAGAATCAATAGAGGATTCGATATAGCCATGCCCGTCTGTCCGTCCGTCCGTCTGTTTTAATATCGTTTGCGAGCACAGTTTAAAAGCTATCGATCTGAAACTTTCACAGTCGTCCTAAAACATGTCTACGCAGATCAAGTTTGAAAACCGACCCAATCGGATGTCTATATCCTATAGCTCCCATTGGAACAATCGCATATAACTTGCAAGAATGGAAGATATTTCGCGCAGTGTAAAAGCTATAAACATAAATCTTTCCAAATCTTATTATACCCGTTACTCGTAGAGTAAAAGGGTATATTGTATTCGTGCAAAAGTATGTAACAGCTAGAAGGAAGCGTTTCCGACCCTATAAAGTATATATATTCTTGATCAGGGTCACTAGCCGAGTCGATCTAGCCATGTCCGTCTGTCCGTCTGTCCGTCTGTCTGTCCGTCTGTCTGTCTGTCTGTCCGTATGAACGCTGAGATCTCGGAAACTATAAAAGCTAGAAGATTGGCATTTTGCATACAGATTCTAGGAGTTCCTACGCAGCGCAAGTTTGTTTCGAAAAGGTGCCACGCCCCCTTTAACGCCCACAATCACTTATATACGATTTTAAAAATTTAAATATTTCGGAAAAGTAAAAATGCAGTTTTATTGTGTTTATCAATACCTATCGAAATTTTTCAAATCGAACCATTCGTTAAAAAGTTATGCGTGATCAAAGTTTCTATCTCCATCTCCCTCGCACTCCCTTTACCTGAGTAACGGGTATCTGATAGTCGGAGCACCCGACTATAGCGTTCTCTCTTGTTTTTTATGGATACCTTGATCACGGTAAAGGCGCTTGGCGATCGGACGTCTATATCCTATAACTCCTATAGGAACAATAGGGTGAAATCGGTTAAAATTGAATGATTTTTATGATATTTCGCACAGTATATAAGCAATTGACATGAATCCTTCCAAATCGTATTTTTTTATGCATACCTTGAATAGGGAAAAAGCGCGTGACGATCGGACGCCTATATCCTATAGCTCCCATAGGAACAACCTTATTACTTTCCATTTTTAGCAATTTCGGCAAAGTCTGCAAGGGTATAATTCCGTCCTCGTTTATATTGAAATCTCCTTACTTTACGTATAAGCCAATTTTTGAAATAGTCTCGTCAAAATAAGCTCCTAAAAAATTAAACATGCTATATTTTGATTCGATGCTTAAAAACAATGAAGCTAGGTCGATTTTGCGGAACATTTTTCGATCGTTTCTAACTCCGTTAAAAATGACTATATCTAGAAGTATATGGGCATATGCTAAGAAACAACGAAGGTTTACTTTTCTTTTCCTTTTCCCGATTGTTCCTGTAACAGCTTTATGATACAGTCGTTCGATTTTTATAAAGCTTTAAATTGTTAAAAATACTATATCACGGAATATATGAACAACCAACAAAGTTATAATTATATTATTTCCCTTTTTCCGAATAGATCTAAAACTGAGGGACTAAGTTGCGTTGTTTGCGGAGAGACGGTCGGACAGACGGACATGTCTAGTTCGATTCGCCTATACACTTTATAGAGTCTGAAATGTGCTCTTCTCTGCGTTACAAACTTTTGTCTGAAATTAAAATACCCTCTGCATGGGTATACAAATATTTGATTCAAATTTGAACTTCATTTAATACTACTACCGAGCTATAATCAAATAAAAACACTTTTCGCACACTACAGGTGCGAATCGGCCGGTATCACTGCCATCCACAGTGATAGTTAATTCAAATAGAGATAATGTCCAAATCATTTTGGTAAATTTTAATACAGTCTATTAAATTTCGTATTTAAAAATAATATTTTAAATCTTTAAGTCCATTTTATTTTTTTGATTATTACTATTTCGTTTAATTTAGTTTTATTGGTTTAAAAATAATATAATACTTAATTATTATCTACACTTTTAGATTTAATTAGTCATTTTTTTTACCAGTTTAGTCCAAAATAATCTGACAGGTTGTGTGACTGTCTTTATGCAGATGTTATCCTAGTCATTTAATATATATGTATATAGGAATACTTATTTCGTCAGTGTGGAAATTACATATAGCACTTGCCGCCATAAAGTTTGTGAGTATCTAGCCATTTCGAAAGCCGAAAGAGATAGGTTTTCCCCGTCACTGGCGCTTTTAAGACCCAAGTTGCGTCAAGCAATCCTTTTGAGTTTTTATTATAACGGACGCCTTGCCTCCAAATAATGAATAAATAACGAATATAAAAGAAACAAACACCCTCACAAGTACATTTAAGAATGGGCAGCCTCAATTTTGAGATATACGGTGAAGATGCCGATTACTCTGAATAATGTAAGCATAACAAAGCAAATACATGCATATATAAAACGTTAAGAATAGGATATATATATATTTATAAGTTGCAAGGGTATAAAAATAGGAGTGTACGCAACGAAAAGAATGCTGAGACTTTGTAAGGATGGGGTAAATGTATATAATTTAGACCACAGGGAACCGTATTTATACCCCTTACTCGTAGAGTAAAAGGGTACTGTTTATTTGTTGAAAAGATTCCGTCCTTATAAGTATATATAATCTTGATCAGGATCAATAGAAGAGTCGATCCAGCCACGTCCGACTGTCTCCCTATGAAGGTTGAGAACTATGAAACTATAAGACCTAAAGATTTGAGATTGATTTGAGCAGCGCAAGTTTGTCAGGCCTACTGTAACGGACCAAAATCGCGAAATTTCTAAGGGACTTGGTTAAGACATATGGTATACGGTGTGATCGATCACACCAAATCGAAACAATATTTTACACGACACGACGTTTTTGAGAAACGCAGTTCTTATCTAATCACTTTTAAATAAGGTTTTTTTCTGGTCAATGGTTAAACATATTTATTAATTTTTTTAAATAAACCATTTAAGTCCAAAGACCAAATTTAAGTATATCGAACGAGAGTTAGTATCATATAAAAATTTCTTGTTTAGAAATAGTTATTAATTATCTGAATTTCCCCTGTATATATAGATCTCTGCTAAAATTATTACCTTGATTATTTATAGATTTGTGGACTTTTAAGATTCCCAAGTTCAATTCAAGGTTTGACTACCCCTTTTATCGCGGCCACTAAAAAAACTAACACCGAAAAGGGACTAGACTAATCAAATTTTGTCTTTTCGGAAAATAACGTTTAATTCGTTTGTCCACACCGGAATAGGTTTTAAAATAAGATGGAATGATTGGGGGCTAGGGGTGCCGAATCATGCCAGCCGAGTTTGTGTTCCGACCATGTCCAATGTTTAATGGATGAAGATTGATGACGTCGATTGATGATCGTTATAATCCATATTATTAGTGGGGTGGCTGTTGAACTTGGTTCAAATTGTTGACAAACCGTATCGCTTTTGCCACGTCCTTAGTCAAAGCCCCCGTCCAGGCTTTCGATCTACGGCACTTCCGTAGTCTTCAGCCTATGTTAATACATCCCAGCTCTTCATTTGTAACCCCATTGTTTGGCAGGAACAATGGGGCTGGATGTCCCAATACATTGACTGTGGCGCTACTTTGGCAACAAAACATCGACAATGAGCTTCTAATTTGAATGCTATTTTGTCTTTTGTTGTCAGAGATTTAATCATCTCCTTCTAGGCGGGACTGTAGCTGCCTGGCATTTTCCCATCATTAGTGCCACCATTGTTTTCTGGCTTAAATGAGCGCTTTATTCTCATTGTGGGTTATGGGTGGTCATAAGATTGGGACAGCTAACTACATATGTGAATGTCACAATAGATAATCAAATATTTATCAATGCAATTGGACAAACAAAAAAAGCAAAAACTCTTCTTAAACTTTTACAACGGCTTGTTGTGAGGGCTTGTACACCTTAAAACGCAGCTATAATAATTTCTAAAAATCATGTTTTCAATTCAAATTTCAATTTCCCCAATCTATTTCTAAATTTCCTGGCCCAAAGTAACAGTGTGGGGATGTGCGGACGACATGTGAAAGCTCCGTGCGTATCCCGTTTGCAGTGCGAACATTAAATAACTCGTAATTGAATTGACGCCGACTCAGGATGCAGGACTCGGTATGTAGGAGGCTGTTGGAAGGAAAGGGACTCTGAGGTGGAACAAAGTTACAAATTGTCGTGAAAAGAAAGAAAAAACAATTACCCAGCAAACGATGGGCGGTCCAAGATGAAATACGCTTCTATTGAAGAATGAAAGCTGTTCTCTGGCTTGCCGACCTACAATCTCTTCTCCCACATATCGCGACCTTTGCTTTGACCAAGACATTTGCACTTGACATTAGCCGCGCGGGTGGGCCAAGGGTTGTTTTTGTAGCGGCTTGTACTCGTAATTAGAATAAAGCCAGAAGTTGAGTGGCGGTCTTTGCAGCGGGCGCACCGGCTTCGCCACTTCCACAGGCGTTCCTCCCCAGAAAGTACAATTCATTTATTTGTGTTCCCAAACCATTCAATGACCCGCACGTGCAGTTGCATCACCCTGCTTAGAGTACACTCCCTTCCCATGTGCTATTATAAGAGCCATCCAGACAAGCGTTCAAGTTTTATTCGCTTGCCATTTTTTACGTAAGGTCCGTTGACTAAAACACAGCAAAAAGCACAGGTGTGGCGGCAATCTAAATTTTAAAAGGCTTGGGAGGTTACATCGGCAGTTTGGATATCCTAGTCTTTGTGTCGAAAATTACTTGATGATACGGTAGTCCTATTTCTATAAAATTAATAATTACATTTCTGTTCGGATGTTTCTAAGGCGGCTATAGAAAGAAGACAAGATAACCAAAATACATTTTGTAATGACCACTACGATTTTTACGAGAAGCCGAAGTTTATATACCCTTGCAGTTATTAAAAAACGACTACACTTCGATTTCTATGCCTATATTACTAAAAACAATGAAGCTATGTCGATTTTGGTCTGCATTTTGCCATTAATTCTATGGCTGCTATATGATATTGGTGTCCGATTTTGACAAAACTAAAAGGGTAATTCTGATTCAGTGCGTTGCAAGCTTTTGACTGATATTATAACACACTCTGGTATATAAATAAACCAAACTCAAATATTGAAGAGATTAGATGGGCTGTTAGGTGTTTATCGTACATGCACGACTCTCGGTTTGTGTCGGGACACACTGTACAAAGTTAAACCAAAACCAGCAAGTACGAAAACGTAGATTAATGGCAGCGACATAAAAGAGCAGTTTATTATTATAATTGAGTTGAATTTCAATTAAATTTCACGGCATTTTGGCAAAATGGCGTCAAAAAATGAGAATCAGAATAATCGCTTTTGCATAACATTTTAATATTTTATTTCGCTTCCAGTTTATTCAATGAGTTCGCAAGCCAGGAAAGCAATTACAATCAATTCTTTAAAAAGTTATAATCTTTAAAAGAAGGACAGACAACCACCCGGTGGGTATAATTTGTTTTCCCGTGGGGTTTAATTTTAAATATTTGTTTTCATCTTATCTCCTCATCGGATCTCAGATGGCTTTTTTTAAGAAAGAATTATTGATTTTCCGTTAGTGCTATCCGAAAAAAGAATTGTTAGGAAAGCCCCCTGCAAAAGCACTTGTGAAACCTTTCCGCCAGCAACAAAGCGGCGAGATGTGTACGACAATGCGAAATTATTCAATAAGCAAAAGCTCAACGCACAGGAAACTTTTTTCACAGTCATGTTCTAGGACTAAAGAGTCAGTCAATGAAGCGATGACACAGCGTGTCATCTGTGTAATTTGCAGCCTCTGTGCCACCGGCCTCCTCTATTGCTCTTCAATGGTGTACCTTGTGTTATTGGAATATTAACGGTTTTTGTTACAGCTTTCGGCGACAGGAGCAGTCGCTTGGGAATTCGGATTCGATAACTACGCGGTTGAATGTCTCAGCTGGTGGTTGCGGTACTGCGGTTGCTTCACTTCTCATCAGATTAAGCTTTGTTGGCAGACGACACACGGAGCGTGCCAATGAATTTTAATAGCAATAGCCCGCGCCAGAGCAATGTCAGGCCAATCTCAAAAAAATTGTTTTCATCATACATTGACAGCTTGGTAGGACCTTACAACTGACTCCTGCTACTTAAATAGTGACAGAAAAATAATATTAATCGGTTTTTGATTAGACTATACTGTAATTTTAAAACAAATAAATGATTTGGTCCTGCAGGAGTGTCTATATTGACGTTTTCGTCAATATATTTTCCAATAAAATACTTTTTTTCGGACGGTCTTGTGCGGGTTTTTTTAAAAGTAGGTTTATCCTTAAAAATTTCTATCCCGAGATCTCGACTTTCAACCCGACGAACAGACAGACATGGATAGATCGACTCGGCTATGGATCTTGATCAAAAATATATATATATATACATTACAGTGTCGGATACTCTTCCTTCTACCTCTTAAACACTTTACAACCAACTCAAGAGTCTTTTTCTCTACAAGTAATGGGTATAAAAAAATGTTTAAGCAAAAAATTAATTAAGAATATGCATATTTTGGAGCTTCAAATAAAAATCTAAAAAGTGTTCAAAATTAATGCCGTTGCTCTAAGCCATGCTATTAAAAATAATAATAATTAAATATTGACCTTTTCTCATATCTCCATTTTAAAATATAAAAACTCCATATAAACATTAAATTCTTACCCAACAGGTTTTTGTATGATAAAACGTTCCCGTACATCTCGATTTCTTACCTGAGTGTCGCACACAAGCGTACAACCCCTCACTGGACACCTTGTTCAAACTAATTGCATAGCACATGCACGCACTTCACCACAGATTTATTTGCTATTTCAGGAGTCATTAGCTGCGCACAGGGAATGAACGTCAACCATATTCAAAGCCCCCTCTTACGATGCTAGAAGGATATAACAGCCTTCTGCTGTGGGATATAACAGACTTTTGAAGGATTGACATGAGGCGGTTAATTATAATTGTTGGTCGGACTATCTGGCTCCAAGCACTTGGCTTTGCTAACAGCAATTCTTTTCATAATCTTGTCATTAAAACTTTACTTATTTATTTTTGATGTAAAAACCATTTGCCCAGGGTGTGTTTAGTAACAACCATCCAAACGTTTTCCGTTGTGTCATAAAATCACTGCACTGTGGTTGCGCATATATCCGAGCCGGCTAAATCTACATCCAAAAAAAACATATTTATTCCAAATTGGAATAACATTTTAAATTGTTTTTATATCACAGCACTTTTATTCAAAAATCAACAATTTAGGCTCTAGGCTCCAAAAATATAAGCAGACCTCTCAACATTTGCACTAATGTTTGTTAGACTAGAGCAGAATTTTGAAAAAAGATATGGTCGCATATCTTTTACGATTACGCAACTTTTTGTACAAAACACAGTTTTCTCTAAGGATTCGCGTTTGGGAGTTAGTTTGTTTTAAACAAAAAAGGAAGCAAACTTGCCATTATTTCAAACCGATTAAATTTAGAATTCTATGCCTATATTACTAAAAGTTGCATTTTGCCATCGTCCGATTTTAATTTAAACAAAACCGAATTCCATGGTATTTAAATATTACTAAATCGCAAAGAACAAAAAAAAGATTAATAAGAAAGGAACGCGGACAGACGGACATGCTTATATCAACTCAGGACGCGATCCTGATCAAGAATGAATAATCAAGGGTCGGAGATGTCTCCTTCACTGCGTTGCACACTTTTGACCAAAATTATAATCCGGTATTATAATTTTGGTTATGATTATATATTGATTATATTTTCAGTCAAAGTATATATATTCTTGATCAGAATCATCAGACGATTCGATTTAGCCATGTTCGACTATCCGGCGGTCCGTCCGTTTTAGTTTTGTAGCTATTTGGATAAGACTGACCTAGCTTAATTGGTTTTATGAATCAAAATCAAAATAAAGAATATTTAATATAAATACCAAGGGTATATAAGTTTGCTTCCTTGCTTGTTTAAATTGGTAATTTTTTCCCAAGCTAAAGCAGTCTATCGATCGGTATTTTCAATTTTATTACTAGTCTCCTCCTAACACTCTAAAAGTGCCCATTGTGACTACATGAACTCCGTACTCAGTGATGGAGGTTTTTCAAACTTTGGAAAAGTATTTTATACAATTCCATAATGCAGTAGCATTACCGCTTCTTCCAAAAACTCTCTCCAGCTAAAAAAGAATTAAGAGCACAAAACATGTGAGATTTGTATATAACGGTACAATAATAAGAAACCACATTTTAGAAGGAATTTTTTTTAAAGTGTACATACGTGCTGAAAGTGTATTTGCCCTGCGCGATACGAACGAGAATGTGAAATGAAAACACATATTCCAGCTATTTCCCTAAGAATCAGCATTCACCCATCATCTTAAAACAGATCGTCACAACCACACACATGCCACATGCCGCACGCGTATCTCATTTTCCTATGCGACCCTTACTCACCACCCTATAGGTAGATCTCCATACTTATAAGACGCCGTAATGAAGTGAGAAAAGTTACACGAAGAACAGGAATTAAAGTTTACTTAATGAAATCGATTTTTTGATATCCTTGCCGGTATACCTTAAATTCAAAAGCCAAATAGTTTCTGTTACAACTGAACTAAAAATAACCAGAATACCACGTTCTAAACATTAACACAAAAATGTCAGTTATTGCATATTGTCGTTAGATAATTCCTAAATATGGGATTGGGATGTTTTGAATTGACACCGGAAGCTTTATAAAAGAGCAAATAAACTTCCTGCTTATTTTAAGTATAAACAAAATTGATACCCTCTGTAAATGAAAATTAATTTTAGGGAAAGATGTTCCTCGGTTTTATGCAGATGGCGGTCATATCAATGTCCGAAAAAGGGAAGTGCTAATTTCCAACTTTTAGAAATTTTCTACACAACAAAACGTATCCGCGTATTCCTAAATCCACTAAATATATCTTCATGACAATGACATATCATTGAGAAATAGTTTAAAGGGCTTAAGAGTGGCGCGATTAAAGTTTTTCATAATTAAAACTTTTGTACTAATTCGGATAATTTAAAGGCCAAATATTATCCTTATAAAACAATCAATCACTCAATTATTTCAATAGTTATTACAAAAATAAGTTTAACGTAATTAATAACGATTAAATATACCTTAAAGCAAGATAGCGTCTCATTATCTGTGATGCTGATCAAGAATATATATACTTCATAGGGTCGGAAATCTCTCCTTCACTGCGTTGCAAATTTTTGACTGAAATTATATAGCGCTCTGCAAGGGTATAAAAAGTCACTCTATACTGACAAAATTTGTTTATCTTAGTTTTGGTTTGGTTCAACATTAAGTCGTCGGTTTTGGTTATTTTTAGATTAACCGTTTAAAGTGTATTATAAAGGTAATGCAGCACTTTATATTAGGTTTCCTACCACTATTCCAATGCATTATTATATGTATTATAAATACATACGTATATGCATGGTACAATTCCAAATCACACCGGAAATACGTTTTGCAAAATTTTCTGAAAATATTCTAACATTAATCAAATCGTGCTAACCTTGCAAAGCCACTGCAACATCATACCATGACAACCTCATCGCTACATGAGCTTGACAACAGAGGGGAAAAGGAAAGAGAAGTAGGTGCACAAAAATGCAGGCGCAGAGCTAGGGAGTGGTAATACAGGGGAATAGAAATAGGAAGGAAAGACAGATTTCTATTTTTAAAAGCGAAATTTATGAATGAAAACAGAAACAGAAAATCATACGGCAGTAAAAACGAAGCACATCAGAGTCTGTATCATCAGATATAACACATCTCTTGCAAACTCTATTCTGTATGCACCACATTAAATACTCCGAAGATCTATAGGAGTCCTCTGTTGTTTTGAAAAGATTCAGTCATAAGAGTATGCATGGAAATATTTTGCTCCATTTAAACCTTTTTTATGACAATCTTCTTAAAAAATTCTTGTCATCTTCACAAATGTTGTATGTTGGAAGTGCGAACTTTTCGACTTAAGATCGTTTCGATCTCGGAAAGAAAATAAACGATTGATAACTCTCCGTGCCCAAGTACACCAGCAAATGCGGTAAATCAACACATATAAATATAGAACAAGAAAGGAAAGCTAACTTCGGGCGGAGCCGAAGTTGATATACCCTTGCAGAATACTCTGTAAATTATATTCTTCAAAAATTATTCATAAGATGCATTCTTAATACTCATAAAAAATCCCAACTTCCTAACTTTAAAAACACCAAAATTTATGGCTTTCCAACCGTTCAGTTATATGGCAGCTATAGGATATAGTCGGCCGATCCTTTTGAAATTTGGTAGGTCGGATTGATTGGCCAAATATAAAACCCATAGAAAATACCAACTTCCTAACTTTACAAATACTAAAGTTATGTCATTTCCGATCGTTTAGTTATATGACAGCTATAGTTGGCCGATCCCGGCCGTTCCGACTTATATACTGCGTGCAAAGGAAAGAAGGGTGTGTGCAAAGTTTCAATTCGATATCTTTAAAACTGAGAGACTAGTTCGCGTAGAAACAGACAGACGGACAGACAGACGGACAGACAGACGGACAGACAGACGGACAGACAGACGGACAGACAGACGGACAGACAGACGGACAGACAGACGGACAGACAGACGGACAGACAGACAGACAGACGGACAGACATACGGACAGACAGACGGACAGACAGACGGACAGACAGACGAACAGACAGACGAACAGACGGACAGACGGACATGCTTATATCAACTCAGGAGGTGATCCTGATCAAGAATATATATACTTTATAGGGTCGGAGATGTCTCCTTCACTGCGTTGCACACTTTTGACCAAAATTATAATACCCTCTGCAAGGGTATAAAAACTCACAAGAAAATGAACAATATACTGTCCCAATGATTCATATACATCATTGCACGTTCAAAACCTATATAAAAACTTATTTATATATCCATATTCAACTCATCCCTTTTGCTGTTCAATCTATGAACCGATGCATAGTGTGGGCGAAGAAAAGGCAGAAAATCTCATGTATAAATTGATCAGCCACTTCATATTTTATAATGATGACAACACCGAAATGTTGAACTCATCCATAAATGTCATAAAATTCATAAATATTGCTGTAAAATGTTCATTGTCTTCGCGCAAGTGATTTAGGTCAGCTCGTATCTTGAAATGCTTGTGTGGGCTTTTTTATTTTATCGATGGGCTGCCCATTGCCCTGCCAAAAGGCGGAAAGAATGTCTTATGTTCCCATACGGATGCGCCTAGTTTTACTTAAGAGTCAATGTCTGTTTTTGTACGCCTGCAGAGGGTATTATAATTTCAGTCAAAAGTTTCCAACGCAGACATTTCCGATATATAAGTCGGAACGAGCCGGATCGTGCGACTATATCATATAGCTCCCATAGAAACAATCGGAAAAAAATTAAATTAAAATTAAAATTAATTAAAGCAAAGTTTTTATACCCTTGCAATTTTTACAAATCGACTACATTTCGATTTCTATGCCTATATTACTAAAAACAATGAAGCTATGACAATTTTGCGCTGCAATTTGTCATCGTTTTTATGGCAGCTGTATGATATTGTTGCCCGATTTTGACAAAACTAAAAAGCGTAATTTTGATATGATAAATAATTACTATACTATATATAAGCAGCAAAATACATTGAAAAAAAATTTTTTTTTTCATTTTTTTATTTTTTTATGGGAGCTATATGATATATGTGTCGGATTTTAATTTATTTAAGACCGTAATTCCATATTGTTTTAATATTACCAAATTCCATAGAACAACAAACAATATTAAGGGGAAGGGAAACAAGTCCATACCGACTATCCCTGCGATTCTGATTAAAAATATTCAAGTGATTGCCGCATAATAGCAAAATGGTCGAACAGCTTAATTCGTTTTTCAAAGAATTTCTTTTCATTTAGACTGTGTGTATTTTTAAGTGATTCAGGGCAGTTAATTTCCATAATATTCGTACTCAAAGTTGTTAAATGCTTATCCTATGTGTGAAAATATGCTTTTAATGAAAACCTTTTGAACTTCTAGGCTATAATGATAGTATCTTTCGCTGGGATTATATATTGCGGCGACGGTGTGATTGTCTTTATTTTAAGCATATAATGATAACAACTACCCCAGAAAGCAAACTAGAACCGGAAAATTCAGATTTTATTAGATCTTTTGCGCATTGACAATAACAATCAGCCCATCATCATCGTTAATCATCCCCATTTTTTGAGCAAAGTATTGGACAGATAAACATCACATTAGCGTGATTCCAAGCCGATTAGCTTAGTAAAGCCGTAGCCTGAACCTGAACTCCGCAAAAGTTGCTTATTCATTGACAGCTAGAGCTAAAACTCTGCTACCTCATCGTTACTCAACGCTTTGAATAATTCCCCGGTGACTAATAAGTACACTCAAACTGGGTGGTGGAAAATCATAAGCATGATAGGCCCAAATATATTTGATGGTCAAAACATATCAACATACAGGAAATGAATAACGGTTTGGAAAAAGGGTTTAAAGTTCAAACAAAAAAGTGTTGTTGAAAAATCAAATATAGTTTATCCCTTTTCAGTTAGTATTGTAGAAACTAAATGTATACATTTGTTATGCTTTTGCAAAGGGTTTACAATATTGGTAAACTTTATTGACCCTGTGAAGACAAGTCTTGTTATACCCTTGCAGAGGGTATTATAATTTCAGTCAAAAGTTTGCAACGTAGTGAAGGAGACATTTCCAGGAGAGTCGATTTAGCCTTGTCCGTCTGTCCGTCCGTTCGTTTCTACGCAAACTAGTCTAGTTAAAAAAAATATTATTTTGCTGCTTTTCTATTTCTTAGAATATTCCTTTGAGATATATTAGTTATTTACTATATCAGAATTAGGCTTTTAGTTTTGTCAAAATCGGACAACAATATTATATAGCTGACATAAAAACGATGGCAAAATTGTTGTAATAACTGCAAGAGTATTCGGCAAGGGTATATAAATTAAAATCGGACATCTATATCATATATAGCTGCCATAGGAAAATGAAAAAATGAAAAATATTTTCAAATAAAAATGTGTAATTATAGTTAAATCGCAAACTTCTTTCTTTTCGTTGTTTCCCATTGTGCTTTAATTTAACAAGACTTAAAAAAAAACTGTCCCTGATTTCGATGTATATTTCTTTGAACCAAGGACAGTGAAAAGGTCACGTATCTGGTCTAAGATAGCATTTGACGAATTACCATGTACAAATTAAAGTAAGTAGTCACGTAGCCCGGAAAGAATTCAGAGTTTTCAATGAAGCATTCAGAATTTTCTTGAATGCAGTCTAACTTTTGGAAAAAGGTATAACGGTTTTATTTTATATTTATATTTAAACAAATGTGTGGCAAACGAACATTGATATCTTTTACAATACATTTTATGTTTTTAATTTTTTTACATTATCTTTTTTTTATTTGATTTTCCCCAACGCCGGTATAAGCTTTTATTATTCTTTTATACTTTACTGTGACGCTTTGTATGTAAGTTCTATTTAGTGCTTCTTTCATCATTTGTGCTGGTTTGAATAGCCTTTGTATTGTTCTCTCCATTCACGACTCAAACAATAAGCTTTTCTTTCCACTGGCTTGTACTTTCTTCCTTGACTCACTTTGGTCCTCGTTTGCGAAGGCCTGGCCTCCCCATAAAGCTGAGTCCTAACCATGGTCTTGATATTTTTCAGCCTTATTCAAGAAAGCTTAGTCGAAACCTCTAATGGCCCTTTCCATTATTTTACGTTAGTTTATGTGCACAGGTTACGAACGAACAGCAAGTGCTAAGGGAGCATTAAACATTTTTTTACCCTATATCATCATTTTGCGCAGAGAGGACACGCCCCTAAAAAGAATTTGCATTCTTGTGATCAGTATTACTGGGAAAATGAATTAAAGCTTAAAACAATTTGTTTAAAACATTGATTAGATTTTTAATAACCAACAAGAAAGAAAGCAAACTTCGGCAAGCCGAAGTTTATATGCCCTTGCAGTTATTACAAAACGACGACATTTCGATTTCTCTGCCCATATTACTAAAAACATGAAGCTATGTCGATTTTGCGCTGGCATCGTTTCTATGTCAGTTATATGACATTGTTGTCAGATTTTTTTTAGGCGGTGACGAATTGTTATTTTCACTTTATTATTATTATTTTTGGTAGACGTTTCCGACCATATAAAATATATATATTCTTGATCAGGATCAATAGGGCAGTCGATATAGCCATGTCCGTCTGTTTAATACCGTTTGATAGCTCATTTTAAAAGCTAGCGATCTGAAACTTTCACAGTCGTCCTAAAACATGTGTACGCCAACTGCCATAGGAACGATCGAAAGGAAATCGAACTCCATATTCTTTGACAGCTATTTGATATAGACTTCGAATTTTTATAAAAAAAAACCGTAGTTTTGAAATTGTAAGAAAATCTCTAAAACAACGAAGTTATATAGTATTTTTATTTCATTTTATTTATTTTTCCGGTTGTTCTAATTTCCGAATTATGTATATACCTGCAATAGATAAAAGACTTTTGGAACTAGCTTTAAAACTGAAAGCCTAGTTTGCGTAAAGTGGCGAAAATGTCACCTTCACGGGGTTACAAGCTTCTGATCAAAATTGTAAAATGTTTTGAAAAATAAAATAGTAATAAAATGTTTAATATATAAAATACAGTTTTTTTAATACATATGTTAGTCGATTCCGTATTATAGTTCATGTTATTTTGTTGTTTAAAAATCATGTTAGATTGAGCATTCAAGTTTTATATTCGAAGAATTAGATATATCTGAAATATATATAGGTGTAAAATTTTGTATTTTCTTATACGAAAATAAAACAAATTTTTTTAGAAACATATGTACTTCAAGGAATGATTTTTATACCCGTTACTCGTAGAGTAAAAGGGTATATTGTATTCGTGAAAAAGTATGTAACAGCTAGAAGGAAGCGTTTCCGACCCTATAAAGTATATATATTCTTGATCAGGGTCACTAGCCGAGTCGATATAGCCATGTCCGTCTGTCCGTCTGTCCGTCTGTCTGTCCGTCTGTCTGTCCGTCTGTCTGTCTGTCCGTATGGACGCTGAGATCTCGGAAACTATAAAAGCTAGAAGATTGGCATTTTGCATGCAGATTCTAGGAGTTCCTACGCAGCGCAAGTTTGTTTCAAAAAGATGCCACGCCCCCTTTAACGCCCACAATCGCTTATATACGATTTTAAAAATTTAAATATTTCGGAAAAGTAAAAATGTAGTTTTATTGTGTTTATCAATACCTATCGAAATGTAGCAGAAATTTTTCATATCGGACCATTCGTTAAAAAGTTATGCGTGATCAAAGTTTCTATCTCCATCTCCCCCGCACTCCCTTTACCTGAGTAACGGGTATCTGATAGTCGGGGCACCCGACTATAGCGTTCTCTCTTGTTTTTAGTTTTGATGAGTGCAAAAAAATGGTAACTGTTTAGAAAAAATGTTACATTTTTTCGGTCTTTATTCTCAACTATTTAAAACATTTTCATAAGGGTGCTTAAGGCTAATGTGCTCACCTGACTAAGTAATCTTCTTCGTATTAGCTGAAGTTGTTTAATCATCTCCAAGTCAGAGTGTTCCTTCCCATTCGTTGGATCTTTTTCAGGAGGCGGCATATCGGCATAATGGCGGTCCCTGTAAAAATGGTTTGCCAGATTTTTTTTAATTACCAAGCTAAAATTCAACGGTAGGCCAAGTTATATTATCCACCTTTACATTTAATTAAATTAATTTGTAATTTTTGAGGACAAAGGGGAGCTTCTGTATTTAAGCCTAGTACTCAGATCTACGAAATCTGTTCGTCAGCTATGAGAGAGAGCGAGAGCCAAACGAAAACGTTTCGTCAGGCTCTTTATTCAGCCAGTCTGCTGAAATGAACTGAGCGTTCGTTAGGCCCTTGCGAAAAGATTAAAGCCTAGTACTCAGATCGACGAAATCTGTTCGTAAAGCATAGTACTCAGAAAAACTTTAATCTTTCCAGTTTGACTGCATTTTTGAGAGTTCATCAGAGTTAAGCATGCTACGGTCGGTACGATATTCTCAACTACCTTGGCAAGTCTGACGCTATACATAGAAATTAGAAAACAAAATAATTTGAATTTAATAGAAGTTTTTTTTTAATTACTGAGAATTATTTGGTAATTTAGATATAATAGCTTCACTAAGTTCTTGCATGCGATTTTACTGGGTTTTTTGTTGGGATTTTCCGTCCATTTTTATACCCTTGCGGAGGGTTTGCAACGCAGTAAAGCAGACATTTCCGACCCTATAAAGTATATATATTCTTGATCAGCATCACCAGGAGAGTCGATCTAGCCATGTCTGTCTGTCTGCCCGTCCGTTCGTCTTACCCAAACTAGTCCCTCAGTTTTTAAGCTATCTGCTTGAAACTTTCCCAAAAGTTGTCTTTCTATTGCAGGTAGTATATAAGTCGGAACGAGCCGGATCGGGCGACTATATCATATGGCTCCCATTGAAACATCCGGAAAACAAATTCAAAAAATGTTAACTTTGTTGTTTTCAATTTTTTTTTTGTTCTTTGGGATTTGGTAATATTGGATAATATGGAATTACGGTGTTAAATTAATTAAAATCGGACAACAATATCGTATAGCTGCCATAGAAACGATGGCAAAATGCGACGAAAAAGATACCAGAAAATTTCATAGCGTTGCCAGTCTGCTGAAATGAAATTTGGGTGAACCCTAGAGAAAAAAACGAAATGTAATCTTTTGGCGTGCGCTTCTCACTGAACATTTTAAAAAATGGGGGCGAAAAATCCAAAAACCCGCAAAAGTCGATTTCAAGAGTTTACTTGTGAGGACAAAATAACATTAATACGATCTGTGGAGTCTCACCCAGAATTGTGGGGTTTGTCAAATAAAACACATTTTAATGCAACCATTATAAAAAAAGCGTATGTGGAAATAGTTTGGGAAATGGATAAAGATGGTAAGTCATAATTGTACATTATTAAATATTTGTTAACGTGTATACAATATTTATGTTTAGATAATAGTTGCCTTAGTTAGATAATAGTTGTCTTGCCAAGGTAGTGGATAATATCTTTTAAAGGCTCTTTCCCGCAAATATGATTTTTGAATTTTAACTGCTTGTCAACAAACACAGCTGATTCAGTACGATCGTAGCACGCGTAATTCTGATGAACTCTTAAAAATGCAGTCACACTGGAAAGATTAAAGTTTTTACGCGCTTACTCGTTTTTCGCTCCGAGAACTAAGCTTTAATTCTTTAACGAAAGATTAAAGTTTTTACGCTAGCGAATCTGAGTACTAGGCTTTACTATCTTTATCCATTTCCCAGGCTATTTTCTCCCACGCTCTTTTTATAATGGTTGCATTTAAATGTTTTTTATACCCTTGCAGAGGGTATTATAATTTTGGTCAAAAGTGTGCAACGCAGTGAAGGAGACATCTCCGACCCTATAAAGTATATATATTCTTGATCAGGATCACCTCCTGAGTTGATATAGCCATGCCCGTCTGTCCGTCTGTCCGTCTGTCTGTCCGTCTGTCTGTCCGTCTGTCCGTCTGTCTGTTTCTACGCAAACTAGTCTCTCAGTTTTAAAGCTATCGAATTGAAACTTTGCACACACCCTTCTTTCCTTTGCACGCAGTATATAAGTAGGAACGGCCGGGATCGGCCGACTATATCCTATAGCTGCCATATAACTGATTGATCGGAAATGCCATAACTTTGGTATTTGTAAAGTTAGGAAGTTGGGATTTTATATGGGTGTTATATTTGGCCAATTAATCCCACCTACCAAATTTCATAAGGATCGGCCGACTATATCCTATAGCTGCCATATAACTGATTGATCGGAAATGCCATAACTTCAGTGTTTGTAAAGTTAGGAAGCTGGGATTTTCTATGGGTTTTATATTTGGCCAATCAATCCGACCTACCAAATATCATAAGGATCGGCCGACTATATCCTATAGCCGCCATATATCTGATTGATCGGAAATGCCATGACTTTGGTGTTTGTTCAGTTAGGAAGTTGGTATTTTCTATGAGTTTTATTTTTGGCCAATCAATCCGACCTATCAAATTTCATAAGGATCGGCCGACTATATCCTATAGCTGCCATATAACTGAACGATTGGAAATGCCATAACTTTGGTGTTTTTAAAGTTAGGAAGTTGGGATTTTTTATGAGTATTAAGAATGCATCATATGAATAATTTTGGAGAATATAATGTACATAATATTCTGCAAGGGTATATCAACTTCGGCTCCGCCCGAAGTTAGCTTTCCTTTCTTGTTATTTGACAAATCCTACAATTCTGGGACTCCGCAGATCGTATTAATGTTATTTTGTCCTCCCAAGTAATTTTTCGATTTTCCTGTGTGAGCTATAAGATATAGATGTCTGATTTTAATTATTTTAAAACCGTAATTCCATTGACTTTTAATATTACCAAATCCCAAAAAACAAAAAAACAAGAAAGGAAGCAAACTTCGGCAAGCCGAAGTTTATATACCCTTGAAGTTATTACAAAACGACTACATTTCGATTTCTCTGCTGAGTCGACTTTGTGCTGCATTTTGCCATTGTTTTTATGGCAGCTATATGATATTGTTGTCAGATTTTAATTTAATTAAAACCCTAATTCCATAATATTTAAATATTACTAAATCCCAAAGAACAAAAAAAAACAAGAGAGAACGCTATAGTCGGGTGCCCCGACTATCAGATACCCGTTACTCAGCTAAAGGGAGTGCGAGGGAGATGGAGATAGAAACTTTGATCATGCATAACTTTTTAACGAATGGTCCGATTTGAAAAATTTCTTCTACATTTCGATAGGTATTGATAAACACAATAAAACTGCATTTTTACTTTTCCGAAATATTTAAATTTTTAAAATCGTATATAAGCGATTGTGGGCGTTAAAGGGGGCGTGGCACCATTTTGAAACAAACTTGCGCTGCGTAGGAACTTCTAAAATCTACATGCAAATGCCAATCTTCTAGCTTTTATAGTTTCCGAGATCTCAGCGTTCATACGGACAGACAGACAGACAGACAGACGGACAGACAGACGGACAGACGGACATGGCTAAATCGACTCGGCTAGTGATCCTGATCAAGAATATATATACTTTATAGGGTCGGAAACGCTTCCTTCTTGCTGTTACATACTTTTGCACGAATACAATATACCCTTTTACTCTACGAGTAACGGGTATAATTAACAAGAAAGAAAAGCTAACTTCGGGCGGAGCCGAAGTTGATATACCCTTGCAGAATATTCTGTAAATTATATTGTTTGGCCAAAAAAAAAATCAATACAAAATTCAATCTTTGTAACTTTAAAAACACCGAAGTTATGGAATTTCCAACCGTTCAGTTATATTGCGGCTATAGGATATAGTCGGCCGATCCTGCAATAGAAAGACAACTTTGGGGATAGTTCTAAAAAGCCAGCTAATAGGTTTTGACTATTCCATACCAACTACCTTTATTATACCTGTATACCCTTCTTTCCTTTGCACGCAGTATACAAGTCGGAACGGTAGGGATCGGCCGACTATATCCTATAGCTGCCATATAACTGAACGATCGGAAATGCCAAAAAAAAAAGTCTAATACCAAGCCACCACGATTTCTAAATGCCCGATTATGATATACTCCCTACTACAGGTATAATACACGTATTAACAAAGTCATCGTTTAACTTAAAAGTGCTCACATTAGTTGGTACGAAATAGTCAAAACCTATTAGCGGGCTTTTTAGAATTTTTTTATTTTGATAGCGAACGAAAAGGACCGAAAAACATATCACGTATCTAAATTTCCCATTGGACCATATCAAATCTCAAAATTTCCTGTTGTGCGGCAGTCCACAATACGCAAAATTATCTTCTAAAGATTGCCAATTTGGCAACTTCCTTTTTGGAAAATTAACAATCTAATTCTATTAGACCGAAGCTATTGAACATTTGTCCGAAACATTATGGCATTATGGTGCGGAGCTGGGCTAGAAACTTTCCACTAGTCCGTTCATGCGCATAAAGTCTATATTGGGAATGGCTCTTAAAAGCATTACTCATGTACATAAGAGCGTTAAAAAAATTGATAATTATATATATATATATATACATATATACATATATACATATACATATTCAGAAAAACTAATACTAATCACCTATTATTAAAAATCCATCCACTGAGTTAAATACAAGTTCCGATATCTTTGTTAACCATTATTTATTTGTCCAATTAATTTCTAAAAAGAATAAAAACTGAAAAAAATGCTTGTTTTTAAATAAAATTGATAAAATTGCTAAAAATTACAAGATTTGTGGCTGATAATAAAAAAAAAGCTGCAAGAAATGTAATAAAAATTTTTTGCTGTTTTTTCTATTTAGCAAAATATTCCTTTGATATATAGTAATTATTTACTATGTCAGAATTACGCTTTTAGTTTTATCTAAATCAGACAACAATATCATACAGCTGCCCTAAAAACAATGGCAAAATGCATCGCAAAATCGACATAAGGCTATGTTGTTTTTAGTAATATATAAATTATAAATTTAACTTTTTGACTTAGATTTAATGCGATTAAAGTTTTAACTTCTGCACCACTCAATAATATTTTTTTATTCTCCCGGTAGTACTCGTTCAAGCAAAAGTTTTCTGATATATTGAGTAGCTTACGTGCTTAGTTTGACAGTACATTGAGAATACTTTAAACTGAAAAAATATACGTTTCATCTCCAAACACATTTTTCTCCTAATGTTGAATCGGAATGTGTTGTAAATATACAACTTATATTATATAAGTTCAACAGATCCTTCCAATCTTGATAACCTTTCGCCAGCCAAGACTATATCCATCCTGTACCTAAATTGCTTTCTTTGCGGTAATGCACGAAAGGGTTCCATGCGAAATAAAACAAGGAAATAGAGCTTGTCATGATTAAATCTGCATAATGTATCCATAATTTATATTTAGTATTATACGCGCGGAAGACCCGCACAAGCTCTGTCCCGTGCACTAGATTCAGCATTACCGTGCCCTTCGAGAACAAATGATTGTTTTCCCGATTCGCTTTGAACTGAACATTTTATTTATAATGATGACTTCCGCTCTCTGCGACTCCATCCGCACGAGGCATAGTGCTTGTGCACCGTATCCCTTCATATGAGCACATAGAGGCAATGTGGATGTTCCCATACAGTTGTAGACACAAATATTGACTTGTACACTTACAAATAGCTTCCGCAAATTCACTTCAATGGATTTCTCTCCTTTTAGACCCTGTTTCTTCTTTCTCTTATATTAAAATACCAATATTTATAGACACCTACACATACGTAAACGAGTAAAACTTAAAAAAATGACATCCTGTATGGTACGAAATGGTCAAGCTGCGGAAAGGAACAGTGACAGAAGCACAAAATACCAAATAAATAAATAATAAATTAGTTACGGAAAGTGAGTAAGTATACAAACAAAGAGGATAAAGTAAGTTCTTTGAAAATGTACGCTCGTTTATCAAGAAGTAAATACTGTGCGACTATTTGTCAATATACACTGTCCACAAAAGCTAAATATGGAAATAAGATTAAATATTTGAACATTCATTAAGATTATAAAGCCCCATTTTGATGAAGATTCTTAAATTTTAGATCTAAAGCTATTCAAAATATAACTTTAGCTTGCCGAAATACATCTCTTTAGCATTAAAGCTATATTATAAAAAGTCATTGAACATTCAAAAAACTTCCTTTTTAAACAATCAATGCCCAAAAATAGGTAAATGTTTCATAATTTCAAAAATGACTTTTTATAATATAACATTAATGCTAAAGCGTATATACCCAGCGATAATTACATATTTTTCATAAGGGACAACGAACACCAAAGTTTGTCCTATGGTTGGTCCGTTGGTTCCTGTAACATTCCATTAAGACATACTTTGTAAACACACTAAAGTCTGCAAAATTTTCATTGCCGAAATTTTTAAATAAATCGATTTGGTTTTTTTGTTTGCTTGTTACCCATCCCTTTGGGCCAACTGTGTCCGATTTCACTAAGTTGGCACGTGGTTGATTGGTGTGTGTTTCACGGTGCATATAATAAATATTATTTCTCTTCCTCTGAAGCGCCGCAAAATAACACCCAAAATACATAAAAACTCCTGGTGCAATAATGAATTTTCAATTTTTCTAGTCCTAGCCTTCTCATGACATGTGGTCTGTTCTATTGATTGTGGCCAGCATTGTTTACGAGCATTGGTAGTAGCCCTAATGCGGCTGTTCAAACACGTGCTGGCATTAAAAATGAATACGGTTTGAAAGGACAAAGACCGCTTTCCACTTTGCAAATTGAACCACAAAGAGGTATAAGATCCGATCACGTTCAATCTCCAGATTATGGGCCATGAACTTATTTTTACTTAATTTTTAAAAAATTTTAGTATGAATAGCCTTTGGGATTCAGTGAGGCCGAATTCCCTCATTTTATTATTTTAGAAATAACAAACAACAATAAAGGAAGTAAACTTCAGCAAGCCGATGTTTACATATATACCGTTGCAGTTATTAAAACACGACATTTCAATTTCTATGCCTATATTACCAAAAACAATGGAGCTATGTCGATTTTGCGCTGCAATGTGCCATCGTTTCTAATGCAGCTATATGATATTATTGTCCGACTAAAAAAACACTAAAAGCGTAATTCTGATATAGTAAATAATTACTAAATCTCAAAGAAATATTTTGATAAATAGAAAAACACCTAAATAAATTTTTTTCCATTTTTAATTTTTTTTTTGATTTTCCTATGGGAGCTATATGATTTAGAGGTCCGATTTTAATTTAATTAAAACCGTTAATCCATAATATTTAAATATTACCAAATCCCAAAGAACACACGCTTGATTTATCTCCAAATATGTATTCTGCATTTAACAATATTTATAATAAAATTTTATATTTTAACAGTTCATCAACTTTATTGTGTTTAATCAATATATAATATAATAAAATCGACATAGCTTCATTGTTTATAGTAATATGGGCATAGTAATCGAAATGTCGTTTTGTAATAACTGCAAGGGTATATAAACTTCGGCTTGTCGAAGTTTGCTTTCTTTCTTGTTTTGTATTATTTTTACACTGATCATGTTTAAAAATCTTTCCATACGGTAGCTTCCGTTCTCGTTTTATAAAATCGATTACTTTTCAAAATTGCAGTGAAGGCATATTTGAATTTGCATATGTGATACGGATTTGGCTAGAAAATAAGGAAGAGTTGTCAGATCCTTTCTGTCTACCTAGGGCTGTGAATGGATCAAGGGGCTCTTACAAATCGCAGTTCAAAGAGAGGTTTTCCTTTGTGTTTATGACTGTTTTGTTACTGAATGCGCTTTGGGTGTATATTGTTTGTTTGTTGATGGTGCACTTGTTTGGTCAAAAAGCTGCAAACAAAAGGACGACTGGACCGCGCATAGCTTACAAAGGACTACATTTTCTGCTCCGTTTATCCGGTCGTCCAGACTTCCATCCTCCGACAGGCTTATGTATTATTTATGCGTGCTTATGCTTGTGCATTTTTAAAGTACTGGATACTCAAGTATATGTTAACGGAAATGTGCGAGTCTTTCTTGGCGATGGCTGGGGCTAGTCCAGATATCCAGTACTTTGTTTATTACCGGTAGATTTGACTTGCCATTAGCTAAACAAAATTTGGATGCTGATTATTGGCGTATGAAGATTAACTTTTTTCAGAAAATTTTTGTTTTACTTTTTATGCAGAATTCATCCGTGCTGTCAAAAATAACACAGTAGTGATCAAGAATATATATTAAGGAGTTGTATATATCCTCAAGGGATAAACCAACTTACTAAAATGTAAGTAGACCCAAAACAAAGTTCCCAAAAAAAGGAAGAGCTCTAACTCATCCTAATATATTTTGTATTGCTGTTTAAAATGTTATTACTCTAGTTAATTATTCCTACTTTTGTTTTAAATATATACACACGGGACTTGAGTTAAAGTAACCTTTTTCTATTTGAAATATATTTAAATGTTTTTTCTGAATTACAGTCAACTAAACAAAAAATAGGCGGGGGGCAAGCCCCTAATGCCGTCCTACCCTTTTAAAACATTATAAAATATCTGGAGTTTCTAAATTTCTAAAAAATATATAAGGCATTAAAGCACGTGAAAAACGTACTATACAAAATTGTAAGTGTTTTTAAATAATTGTCGATTTAATTTTGTAAATAACATTTTACTTCTTTAAAAACTTAAGCTAGGTGTTGGGGGTTAAGCACTTACCACTTGGTGGTAACTACAAAAATAATGTGAGTCCTTTATGTGTTTTGAACATAAAATTGTTTGAATTTTTAAGCATTTTAGATCAAACTTTCTCCAGATTCAGCTTTTTATTGCAGATAAGTGGAAACGTCGAATATGCGTCGAATAACTCCCATAAATGAAAAACAACAAGAAAGGAAAGCTAACTTCGGGCGGAGCCGAAGTTGATATACCCTTCCAGAATATTCTGTAAATAATATTCTCCAAAATTATTCATATGATGCATTCTTAATACTCATAAAAAATCCCAACTTCCTAACTTTAAAAACACCAATGTTATGGCATTTCCGATCAATCAGTTATATGACGGCTATAGGATATACTCGACTGATCCTTATGAAATTTGGTAGGTCGGATTGATTGGCCAAATATAAAACCCATAACAATTCCCCACTTCCTAAAACACTAAAGTTATGGCTCTTCCGATCGTTCCGTTATATGGTAGCTATATGATATAGTCAGCCGATCCGGCTCGTTCCGACTTATGCAATAGAAAGATAACTTTTGGGAAAGTTTCAAGCAGATAGCTTTAAAACTGAGGGACTAGTTTGCGTAGAAACGGACGGACGGACAGACGGACATGGCTAGATCGACTCTCCTGGTGATGCTGATCAAGAATATATGTATATACTTTATCGGAAATGTCTCCTTTACTGCGTTGCAAACTTTTGACTGAAATTATAATACCCTCTCCAAGGGTATAAAAATTAAAAAAATACAAATTAAAAAAAATGTATTTTACTGTTTTTCTATTTATCCAAATAATTAATATAATATTAATAATTATTTACTATATCAGAATTATACTTTTAGTTTTCTTAAATCAGACAACAATATCATATAGCTGTTATAGAAACTGTTGTTCTTGTTGTTAGTAAGATGCTGCTTTATTTTAGTAAAATAAAACATGTCTACATGTTCGTCTAAGCGGATGATTTAAATACAAACATACTGATTGCAAAATGAAAACACATTTTTAATAACTTCAAAAAATTTTCACGAGGACTTTTTTAAGAAGGAAAGAAATATTCGATTGAAACGAAACTTTCAGGTTTTATTGTTATATATTTCAACAGTCTTTTCAAATTTTTTGCATTAAAATATATGTCATATTACATATGGTACAAGCATTTCGCAAAAAAAATTTAACACAATTCACTTTTTTTTTAAATTCTCTTTAGATTAATCAAAACTTTAATCAAAACTTTTTTTAAGGTCTTTGAGGTCCAAAATGAAAATATGAAAAACCGATAAATCGCACGTCAAAGTTTTCGTATACAAAAAATCGTATTTCTCCTGTAACTTTCAAAATATTTTGAATTTTCTTCTGAAATTTTAAGGACTCATTCTTGGATAGTTTGGGTAGACATTTATACAAAAAAATTCGATTTTATAAAGCAGGCTCCCCCTTAAAGGATAAATATATATTTATTATATTTCGAAAGAAAGTCTAGAGTCTGTTACTGAAGGTGAAAAATATATTTTTGACAATTACGCACAATAATAACAGCTTACAAATGAAACCCGCTTTCCAGCTATTAAAGAACTAGAATTCAATGTTCGAATCAGTCAAAAGCTTGCAACGCTGTAGGGACAACATTTCCTAAACATTTCCTAAGTACACATACATATATATTAATAATCAGCATTAGCAGTCATAATTAATAGGTTTTTTTTAATTTTTAAACAAATACAAATATATCCAGTTATGGTTTACGGTTTCAAAAATATGTTTTAAATTTTATAAAAATTAGATGAATATATCATATGACTGACACAGGAAGGATAGAAAAACAAAAAAGGAATTAAAACTTCGGCTGGCCAAAGTAAGCTTACTTTCTGATAAATATGTTTTTAATATTTTAATATATACATGAAGTACAGTAGAGAAAAACTAAAATAAAATAGTCAGCGCCCTTTCACATTTTTGTAGACTTGAATGTTATTTAATTAAAAGCAATATTTTATTATACAATTTTTTCTTTGTGTAGTACAGCAACACAATCACTATGCGTGTGAGCCTTATTTCTGTTAAAGAAGTCACTTAGATGACTGCAAATCAGTATAGTATTAGGAAAAACTTCATCCCCCTTTAGAAGCTCTTGTTATTAATGTAAGAATACGGTGAGGAAACCAGCCAGAATAATAAGCCACAAAATTTCATTGCATCGACGTGAAAGCCAAGGAAATGTTGACATAATAAGAACAGTGCAGATGATGGTAAACCAGAGAGCTGACGGCTTCTGAAAACACTGTAATCTGCAGGGTGAGTCAATAACGTCGTGGCTAAGCCCAATGGGGTGCGACAAGTGTAATAATCACTGAAGGATTTGATGGCCATGACATGGCCGACCCTGGCTTGACCCTAAAAATGTTGTTCAACCAAATTGCTTTGAATTTGTTCTTGAATTCCCCAACACACATTAATTAGGTCTACAACTTTTCCAACGTGACTCCTCGCGCGTGCTAATCTAAAAACAATAATAATATACACATATTTTTCATACTTTCATAATCTATCTCCTAGCTGACTCTGATTGACATATTAAATATTTTAAGATGATTTTATCTGGTAAAACTAGTTTATATCAGTTAGTATCAAATAATGCACATAACAACATAAGCTAACTAACTAATTATTTTAAAATAGAAAACAAGAGAGAACGCTATAGCTGCTTTAGCGCAGGCAGCTTTTGTCCTGCAGCAGCATACACACATACGCCATTGTTTGACTCAGACCTCCAATTTGGCTAACTTGATTTGATTTGCATAGTTCTTGGGTATAGTTCGGTATTTACAAGTGAAAACCATCGCAATTTCCTTTAATAGAAATGCTTATCGAAAATTAACGTTGGCCAGCTGTTCCAAAGCGCTATTGTATTGCGACATCTACCCCAAGACATTGGTACCACGGCCATGAAAGGCGGCAATGTAGGCGCTAGCCAGGCTTAAGCGTTTAATGGGTTTTTGGGCGTTAGAGTGGGCGTGGCAAACTTTTATTAGGCCAATCGATAGGTATTGACGAAACAAATACATATCAATCAAAATTTTCATAATAGCATCAAAACTGTGGCCACAGCTTGTGGCTTGTGGGCGTCAGAGGGGGCGTGGCACCATTTTGAAACAAACTTGCGCCGCGTAGGAACTCCTAAAATCTACATGCAAAATGCCAATCTTCTAGCTTTTATAGTTTCCGAGATCTCAGCGTTCATACGGACAGACAGACAGACGGACAGACGGACAAGGCAAGATCGACTCGGCTAGTGATCCTGAACAAGAATATATATACTTTATAGGGTTGGAAACGCTTCCTTCTACCTTTTACATACTTTTGCACGGATACAATATACCCTTTTACTCTACGAGTAACGGGTATAAAAACTGTGTACTTTTCTAAATAATTGTTGCAGAATGGTGGAGACAAGGATTGCCGAGGTCGAGAAAAACAATTCCATGCTGAAGCGTTTTAAGCAATTTGGGCATCAAATTAAGCGGTGCTGCTACCAAAAATAAACACACTTTTCTTGATCTTTATTATCATAGTAAAACAAGAATAATAATTCCATAAAAGTTCAGAATTGTTATTGCTTGCAATTTTTGGAATATGATACAAAAAATTGCTTCCGAGTTAAGTTATCACAAATTAAGTCCAAGTTTTATTTGGAAGAGTAGTAATAGAGGGAACATAGATTTATAGTACATAATTTTAATACCCATGCAAAGGGTTTATAATTTTGGTCAAAAGTGTGCAACGCAGTGAAGGAGACATCTCCGACCCTAAAATATATATATTCTTGATCAGGATCGCCTCCTGAGTTGATATAAACATGTCCGTCTGTCTGTTTCTACACGCACTAGTCTCTCAGTTTTAAAGATATCGAATTGAAAATTTGCACACACTCTTCTTTCTTTTGTACGCGGTATATAAGGCGGAACGGGATCGGCCGACTATATCCTAAAGCTGCCTTATAACTGGACGATCGGAAATGCCATAACTTTGGTGTTATTAAAGTTAGGAAGTTGGGATTATCCTATATGTAAGGAGAATTTAATGAAAATTATGGAAAATATAACCGTAATTGAAAGGCCAAAATGAGGAAAGACACTAACCACGGATTTCTTTATCATCCCTTAATTATGGTGACATTTATTCTGCAACTTCCAATAACAGCGTTCATTAAAAGCAAAAGCTGTGTCATTTAAAAACAAAAAAATAATTTAAAAAATCTCCTGTTTTTTGATTTACTTACCACTTCTTTTAACGATTTCAATTCATAGTGAAGATATATTGTTCAAATAATAAGCGTCTACTGAGCCCTTTCTTAATGTCGCCTCTGAAAGGAAAACAATGAAATGAATTGTATAATGTAAATATAAAAACATTTCATAAATTGAAATAAGCCGATAACGGAAGCTAGTTTCGGCAAGCCTAAGTTTTTATGCAGCGAGATAGATTACTGTGGACGGCAGTAAACGTAGTGACGATGCACCCCAGGAGAATGTGCAAATTCGACTACAATACAAAGGCACAGAAAATCTGCTGTGATGCTTAGACCGGAACGAGTAATACTTCAATCGAAAGGTATCGCAAATATCCTATAGCTGCCATATAACTGAACGATTGGAATGCCACAACTTTGGTGTTTTTAAAGTTGGGAAATTTAAATTAAAAAAAAAATAGTTCTATAAAATTGGAACCCAGCAGCACCAAACAACTAAACTTTCATCTACAGAGTAAATGCAAGATTTATTTTTGTAAACAAGGTTAATGTGTGTAATTTCTTAAATATACTTTCAATGCAATTGTTCCTAACGTCACGTCACGTTGGCCCCCCATATGGTGTGTCTAAAAAACAGAAAATGAAGTGCCTTTTTTATCGCTATTGAGTTACAAGAAATGTGACCACTCGGACATCCATAAATTTAATATGCATGGTTTTTTTCAAATTCTCTATAGAAACAGCAGCGACCAAGACAAGAACTTTATGGCCCCAATGCGGAGTCGTTTTCAGCCTACTTGTGCATGAAAAAAGCGATTGGATTATTGATCACCTTTAATAAATTCCTATTTAGCACGTTCAAAGAAAACACCTTATTTAAGCAGAAAAATACTTTTATTTTAGAGTAGTTTCATATACGGATGCCGAGCCTTGTAAATTCTAACTTTATTGGACAACTTGGTTTAAATTGCTTTAACTTTCAAATTAACTGATATTAAAACACTAAAATACTTTTTATAGCAGAACATTCTGAACCAAAAAAGGTTTACATTTTTCAAAAAAATAAATTTTAATATTTTTTACACAAATATACTCTTGAAATTGTTACAAAAATTTAATATTCTATATTTCGATTTCTATGGCTAAAAACAATGAAGCTAGTTTTATTTTCCTATCATTCCTAAGCAGCTATATGATATAGTCGTCCAATTTTTGTAAAAGTAAAACCGTAATTTTGAAATCATTAAAAATGACTATATCTCGGAATATATGGGTTTATTTTACGAAACTACGGATTCATTTTATTTGCCGCATATATGATTTGCAGCTTTATGATAAAGTCGTCCGATTTTTATAAAACCAAACTTGTATTTATGAAGTTTCTAAAAATTACTATGTGCCTAAGTATATTCGCATATGATAAAGTTATATTTTTTCTTTCCTTTTTCCCGATGGTTTCTATTGGAGCAATATGGTATAGTGATTTGATCCATTCATTCTGACTTATAAACTACCTGCAACAGAAAGAAAACTTTTTACAAAGATTTATTCAACTAGATTTTTAAAGATTTATTTAAAACTGTGTACAAACAGACAAACGGACGGACTGCGTAAAACAAAATCATGTAGGTATTTTGTTATACCCTTGCAGAGGGTATTATAATTTCAGTCAAAAGTTTGCAACGCAGTGAAGAAGACATTTCCGACCCTATAAAGCATATATATTCTTGAACGGCATCATCAGGAAAGTCGGACGTCAATATCCTATAGCTCCTATAGAAACAATAGGGTGAAATCACTTAAAATTGTATACTTTTCAGGATATTTCGCGCAGTATATAAGCTATTAACCTGAATCTTTCCAAATCTTATTGTTTTGTCAAAATCGGACAACAATATCATATAGACGCTATAGAAACGATGGCATCATTCAGCGCAAAATCGATATAGCATCGATGGTTTTAGTAATATAAGCATAGAAATCGAAATATGAATATAAACTTCGGCTTGCGGACGTTAAAGATACTTATTTCTTGTAAAAACAAGTATTATATTTGCTTAAGGGAGAGTAAAGTATTTACATTTTTTTTCTGAATGCACAACATTTTAAGAATATTGTATTGAAATTCGAGATCCGAGTAAAACTCCCGAAGTTATGGGCAGTTGAACATAGATAGGTTAGCGCGATTTATATTCGATTTTTTGTGAGCTCAAACTTTAAAACGCTCTCCTGCAAAGTTGCCAGTTTCAAAGTCGGTGTACACGATCCTTCAAAATATACTAGACGAATTTTTTTGAAATTTTCCACAGTACTTCTATACTAAACCTCAGGTAACGCTGTCGAGGTTTATGACTTACAAGTGCGTATTAAATCGAAACAAATATTAATAAATAACAAGAAAGGAAAGCTAACTTCGGGCGGAGCCGAAGTTGATATACCCTTGCAGAATACTCTGTAAATTATATTCTCCAAAATTATTCATATGATGCATTCTTAATACTCATAAAAAATCCCAACTTCCTAACTTTAAAAACACCAAAGTTATGGCATTTCCGATCGTTCAGTTATATGGCAGCTATAGGATATAGTCGGCCGATCCCGGCCGTTCCGACTTATATACTGCGTGCAAAGGAAAGAAGGGTGTGTGCAAAGTTTCAATTCGATATCTTTAAAACTGAGAGACTAGTTCGCGTAGAAACAGACAGACGGACAGACGGACAGACAGACGGACAGACAGACAGACGGACAGACGGACATGGCTATATCAACTCAGGAGGTGATCCTGATCGGAGATGTCTCCTTCACTGCGTTGCACACTTTTGACCAAAATTATAATACCCTCTGCAAGGGTATAAAAACTAGACAGTGGTACCTAGGGCAATTTGTCCTTTAAATGATGCAATTTGACCAGTTACGATGTACACCAAAAACCACCTTTTGCGTGCTCAATAACTTAAAATTGATGTGACTATAGTTTCATTTCTGAAATTATTTTTTTTTCGGTGTACATATAAAGTACTACAAAACGAGAATGTGTGCATATGTAGAGCAGATGTGGCTCAGATGTGATTTAAAGCAGCATTACCTCGTTGTCAATCTTATAAAAATCTTTTGTATTTTCGGCAGAGTGGAAAAGAGCTCTCATCTATTTCCTTTTTTTCATCACTATTGTTATACCCTTGCAGAGGGTATTATAATTTTGGTCAAAAGTGTGCAACGCAGTGAAGGAGACATCTCCGATCAGGATCACCTCCTGAGTTGATATAGCCATGTCCGTCTGTCCGTCTGTCTGTCTGTCCGTCTGTCTGTCCGTCTGTCCGTCTGTCTGTTTCTACGCGAACTAGTCTCTCAGTTTTAAAGATATCGAATTGAAACTTTGCACACACCCTTCTTTCCTTTGCACGCAGTATATAAGTCGGAACGGCCGGGATCGGCCGACTATATCCTATAGCTGCCATATAACTGAACGATCGGAAATGCCATAACTTTGGTGTTTGTAAAGTTAGGAAGTTGGGATTTTCTATGGGTTTTGTATTTGGCTAATCAATCCGACATGCCGAATTTCATAAGGATCGGCCGACTATATCCTATAGCTTCCATATAACTGATTGATCGGAAACGCCATAACTTTGGTGTTTGTAAAGTTAGAATGTTGGGATTTTCTATGGGTTTTATATTTGGCTAATCAATCCGACATGCCGAATTTCATAAGGATCGGCCGACTATATCCTATAGCTGCCATATAACTGATTGATTGGAAATGCCATAACTTTGGTGTTTGTAAAGTTAGGAAGTTGGCATTTTCTACAGGTGTTATATTTGGCCAGCCAATCCGACCTACCAAATTTCATAAGGATCGGCCGACTATATCCTATAGCTGCCATATAACTGAACGATTGGAAATGTCATAACTTTGGTGTTTTTAAAGTTAGGAAGTTGAGATTTTTTATGAGTATTAAGAATGCATCATATGAATAATTTTGGAGAATATAATTTACAGAGTATTCTGCAAGGGTATATCAACTTCGGCTCCGCCCGAAGTTAGCTTTCCTTTCTTGTTTTTTGAATGTCTTTAAATATTAATACACTTACACAATGCATTAAAATATATATATCTAAGATCAAATCCGTGTAATTGAATTTTATAAAATGACCTGGCCAAATGAGAATGGAGAAACAGTATTTCCGTTCAAAGTTGTTAAAGTAGTTTGTTCAAAAACAATTATATTTAATTCGCAATATTTGTTAAGATATATTTTACAAATCTATTGAACCAAGGCAATGAGCTTAGCCTTTCGCATGACCATATACATTTTTTTAATGTCAGGAGCTCCTATTAAAGAAAGGGTTTTGTTTTTTACGGCATACAACGTCGAATAAGGTTTGGAATATGCAGGCAAGTAGTGACATAGTAAAACTTAATGGTGTAAAACTTAACAACAAAAATCGAATAATTTATATGACAATTTACTTTACAAATATGAAATTGCAAATAATTATTTGATATACTTAGAAAAATAAACAAGAAAGGAAAGCAAACTTCGGGCGAAGCCGAAGTTGATATACCCTTGCAGAATTCTGTAAATTATATTCTCCAAAATTATTTATATGATGCATTCTTAATACTGATAAAAAATCCCAACTTCCTAACCTTAAAAACACGAAAGTTATGGCATTTCCAATCGTTCAGTTATATGGCAGCTATAAGATATAGTCGGCCGATCCGGCTCGTTCCGACTTATATACTACCTGCAATAGAAAGACAACTTTTGGGAAAGTTTCAAGCAGATAGCTTTAAAACTGAGGGACTAGTTTGCGTAGAAACGGACGGACGGACAGACGGACAGACGGACATGGCTATATCAACTCAGGAGGTGATCCTGATCAAGAATATATATACTTTATAGGGTCGGAAATGTCTCCTTCACTGCGTTGCAAACTTTTGACTGAAATTATAATGAAATGACATTTCGTTTCTATGTCTACATTACTAAAACCAACGAAGCTATGTCGATTTTGCGCTGAACGATGCCATCGTTTCTATGGCTGCTATATGATATTGTTGTCCGATTTTGATAAAACTATAAGATTTGGAAATATTCATGTCGATAGCTTATATACTGCGCGAAATATCCTGAATTTTAAGCGATTTCAGCCTATTGTTTCTATGGGAGCTATAGGATATAGACATCCGACTTTCCTGGTGATGCCGATCAAGAATATATATGCTTTATAGGGTCGGTCATGACTCCTTCACTGCGTTGCAAACTTCTGACTGAAATTATAATACCTTCTGCAAGGGTATACAAATATTGAATTGTGATCAGAACTGTAGCAAACAAGAAGGCATTGTCCTTTAGCAGAATTGGTTTTGCACAATCACAAACATTGTTAACTAGGTAGTAAAAGCAAGACAATCAGTCGTGTGACATTTTTCGAATGAGATCCCTTGCTCCAAATATACAACATTTTTAACATACAATGAGGTAACATCAGGGTGCAGGTTACTGGGTGCTCGGGCTCCAGTATTAGTTTCAAAATACGAAGAGTTTTTGGTAGCAAGACTCTGTGTTTGGCCTCTGCTGGTAACTGTGAGTGTCACTCCTAATCTTGATGGTAGTCAATGGATTTAAATTGGAATTCTTGAAGAATTATTTAAGTCGGCTCGTCATTTTAGCCAATTTTCTGCCAGTTTCCTTGAGAGTATATCATCGAAACGCAATATGAAAAGCCATAGCCTTTGGAAAAGAGTTTTGAATTGGATTACAATGGGTCCCAGAAGTCCAATAGAATAAATTATTCTTGAGATGTCAGACTGGACTTGTCTTTTTGTGCCATGGGGTCTTGCAGCCCACATTGTATGTGTCAATGTGTCCTTTCCAGGATGCTAGAATAACCCAATTACTTTATCTGAAAGATGATTGAGTTGATTCTAGAGGGCTCTAGGTATCGTCTATTGATATGCATGGGCTATTGAATGTGCAAGATTAGTACAAGATATAAGTTAAATAAACTAGTTCGGTTTAGTAGTTGTTCGACCTCACTATTTGACCCAGGATTCCCAAAGCGTTTAGATATTCTTGTTAATAATCAACAGCCATTTGGTGCGCACGAGGAATTATCGATGGCTTTCGTTTACTCATAGTTGTCGAAACATTTGTACACTATCCGTATCCTATCAGTTTTCGACCCAAAACCGCGGGTGTGGCTTCCGTAAATAATTTATAAATTGAAAAAATTTGAATGTAAATCTCTGATTCGAAAGACTTTTTAAAAATCCCTAAAACCAACTTATAGTCGAATGGCTTAAACAGTTAATAACCAATAAAATTGGTTTAGAGTAAGAATCTCTATAGAGACTAAATTTGTTCTGCTCGCGCTCTCAAATGACTTTTTCAGTAAAGCCACTTATGAGAAAAAGTAATAGGTATTTGTTCGATCAAACGTATTAGAAGTATTAAGTATAAGTATTAAACATACGAATTTATTATAAAGTATATATATTCTTGATCAGCATCACCAGGAGAGACTATCTAGCCATGTCCGTCCGTCTGTCCGTTTCTACGCAAACTAGTCCCTCAGTTTTAAAGATATCTGCTTGAAACTTTCCCAAAAGTTGTCTTTCTATTGCATGTAGTATAAAAGGCGGAACGAGCCGGATCGGCCGACTATATCCTATATCTGCCATATAACTGACCGATCGGAAAGTACATAACTTTGGTATTTTTATACCCTTGCAGAGGGTATTATAATTTTGGGCAAAAGTGTGCAACGCAGTGAAGGAGACATCTCCGACCCTATAAAGTACATATATTCTTGATCAGGATCACCTCCTGAGTTGATATAGCCATGTCCGTCTGTCCGTCTGTCTGTCCGTCTGTCTGTTTCTACGCAAACTAGTCTATCAGTTTTAAAGCTATGGAATTGAAACTTTGCACATCCTATAGCTGTCATAATTGAAAATGCCATAACTTTGGTGTTTTTATACCCGTTACTCGTAGAGTAAAAGGGTATATTGTATTCTTGCAAAAGTATGTAACAGGTAGAAGGAAGCGTTTCCGACCCTATAAAGTATATATATTCTACTAGTGACCCTGATACTAGCCGAGTCGATATAGCCATGTCCGTCTGTCCGTCTGTCTGTCCGTCTGTCTGTCCGTCTGTCTGTCCGTATGAACGCTGAGATCTCGGAAACTATAAAAGCTGGAAGATTGGGATTTTGCATGTAGATTTTAGGAGTTCCTACGCAGCGCAAGTTTGTTTCAAAATGGTGCCACGCCCCCTCTGACGCCCACAAGCCACAAGCTGTGGCCACAGTTTTGATGATATTAAATTTTAATTGATATGTATTTGTTTCGTCAATAAATATCGATTGGCCTAATAAAAGTTTGCCACGCAAAAGTTTTCCGCCTTTCATGGCCCGTGGTAGCGCCATCTAACGGATGACTTTGGAACAGCTGGCCAAGGTGCTCAACAGAGTCAACGTTAATTCTCGATAAGGATTTCTATTAAAGGAAATTGCGATGGTTTTCATTTGTCAATACCGAACTACATATATCCCAAGAACTATGCAAATCAAATCTAGTTAGCCAAATTGGAGGTCTGAGTCAAACAATGGCGTATGTGTGTATATGTATAATATATATGTAAGCATATACATATGTATGTATTTACATTGTACACAGTTGCAATTGCCCGGCAAAGATATAACTCCTTTCAAAGAAAGCTATTCGTTATACCCGTTACTCGTGTTGTGAAAACATTTAGACTTTAATATACATAATTCTATTTAAGAATGTATGTGTTTAGCCAATATAAGTATGTATGTTTAATATTTCTAGTCAATTTATTGCACTCAAAAACATAAACATAAACACAGCTGCTGGTGCAGGACAAAAGCTACCGAATTCAAATTGATAATTTGAACTTTTTGTCCTTTTTTCCTGTGGTCACATTATGTTAAAAAAAAAACACAAGAAGGCATATTTATATTAAGCTGTTTAGCTGAGTAACGGGTATCTAATAGTCGAGGCACTCGACTATAGCGTTCTCTCTTGTTGAAGTTAGGAAGTTTGGATTTTTTATGAGTATTAAGAATGCATCATATGAATAATTTTGGAAAATATAATTTACAGAGTATTCTGCAAGGGTATATCAACTTCGGCTCCTTTCTTGTTAAAGTTAGGAAGTTGGGATTTCTTATGGATTTTATATTTGACCAATCAATCCGACCTACCAAATTTTATAGGGATCGGTCGACGATATCTTATAGCTGCCATATAACTGATTGATCGGAAATGCCATAACTTTGGTGTTTGTAAAGTTGGGAAGTTGGGATTTTTTATTGGTTTTATTTTTATACCCTTGCAGAGGGTATTATAATTTTGGTCAAAAGTGTGCAACGCAGTGAAGGAAACATCTCCGACCCTATAAAGTATATATATTCTTGATCAGGATCACCTCCTGAGTTGATATAGCCATGTCCGTCTGTCCGTCTGTCTTTTTCTACGCAAACTAGTCTCTCAGTTTTAAAGCTATCGAGTTCAAACTTTGCACACACCCTTCTTTCCTTTGCACGCAGTATATATGTCGGAACGGCCGGGATCGGCCGACTATATCCTATAGCTGCCATATAACTGATTGATCGGAAATGCCATAACTTTGGTGTTTGTAAAGTTAGGAAGTTGGAATTTTCCATGGGTTTTATTTTTAGCCAATCAATCCGACCTACCAAATTTCATAAGGATCGGCCGACTATATCCTATAGCTGCCATATAACTGAACGATTGGAAATGCCATAACTTTGGTGTTTGTTAAGTTAGGAAGTTGGGATTTTCAATGGGTTTTATTTTTGGCCAATCAATCCGACCTTCCAAGTTTCATAAGGATCGGCCGACTATATCCTATAGCTGCCATATAACTGAACGATTGAAAATGCCATTACTTTGGTGTTTTTAATGTTAGGAAGTTGCGATTTTTTATGAGTATTAAGAATGCATCATGTGAATAATTTTGGAGAATATAATTTACAGAATATTCTGCAAGGGTATATAAACTTTGGCTCCGCCCGAAGTTAGCTTTCCTTTCTTGTTTTTCATTCATTTTTATACCCTTGCAGAGGGTATTATAATTTTGGTCAAAAGTGGGCAACGCAGTGAAGGAGACATCTCCTATAGGGTCGGAGATGTCTATATATATGTATATATTTTCTTGATCAGGATCACCTCCTGAGTTGATATAGCCATGTCCGTCTGTCCGTCTGTCTGTTTCTAGGCGAACTAGTCTCTCAGTTTTAAAGATATTGAATTGAAACTTTGCACACACCCTTGTTTCCTTTGCACGCAGTATATAAGTCGGAACGGCCGGGATCGGCCGGGATCGGCCGACTATATCCTATAGCTGCCATATAACTGATTGATCGGAAATACCATCACTCTGCTGTTTGTTAAGTTGGGAAGTTGGGACTTTCTATGGGTTTTATATTTGGCCAATTAATCCGACCTACAAAATTTCATAAGGATCGGCCGAATATATCTTATAGCTGCCATATAACTGATTGATCGGAAATGCCATAACTTTGGTGTTTGTAAAGTTAGGAAGTTCTATGGGTTTTATTTTTGACCAATCAATCCGACATATCAAATTTCATAAGGATCGGCCGACTATATTCTATAGCTGCCATATAACTGAACGATTGGAAATGTCATCACTTTGGTGTTTTTAAAGATAGGAAGTTGGGATTTTTTATGAGTATTAAGAATGCATTATATGAATAATTTTGGAGAATATAATTTGCAGAATATTCTGCAAGGGTATTTCAACTTCGGCTCCGCCCGAAGTTAGCTTTCCTTTCTTGTTTCGATTGCTTTTATATGATCTGGCCCGTTCCGACTGGTTGCTCTTAGCTTGTAGTTTGTAGCACCTAAGACCCAAATATTGCTAAAAAAAAAAAAAAGTTTTATTATACCCATTACTCGTAGTGTAAACGGGTATATTGTAATAGTTTGAAGGTATGTAACAGGTAAAGTACATATATTCTTGATCAGGATCAACAGCCGAGTCGATTTAGCATTGTTCGTCCGTCCATATGAACGTCGGAAAATATAAGAGATTTGGGATTAAGCATGAAGATTCTAGGTTTTCTTACGCAGCGAAAGTTTATTTCTAATTGTTGCCACGCCCACTCTTAGTGTAACCCACTCCGCAAATTACCAAACACTTTAGAGACCTGGAAAAGGCTAGTTATTGGGCGGAACAGGTCAAAACTAGCATCAAATAAGTATTATTCAGTCAATATAGATCAACACTCTAACAATTTTCAGAATCGCACCATTTGTTTAAAAGTTACAGAACATTTTAAGTGTTAATTATGACGTCATCTTTATCTGAAAGATATAGCGGAAGAGAGCGAGAAAACTGGTAGCAGGGGGCGGGGTGCTGCTCGCTCTCAGCTTTTGGTGTTTACACTGCAGTTCGGTAGATGGCGCGCTTCTAAAATTTTCGAAACCCGCAACAGCTGGGGGCAATAGCGTTTCTCCTTGTTATACCCTTGCAGAGGGTAACAGAAGTTGATCAGGATCGCGTCCTGAGTTGATATAAGCATGTCCGTCTGTCCGTCTGTCTGTCTGTCTGTTTCTACGCGAACTAGTCTCTCAGTTTTATAGACATCGAATTGAAACCTTGCACACACTCCTCGTTCCTTTGCACGCATTATATAAGTCGGAACGGCCGGGATCGGCCGACTATATCCTGCCATATAACTGAACGATCGGAAATGCCATAACAGACATGCTTATATCAACTCAGGACTCGATCCTGATCAAGAATATATATACTTTATAGGGTCGGAGATGTCTCCTTCACTGCGTTGCACACTTTTGACCAAAATTATAATACCCTCTGCAAGGGTATAACAATGAAGCTATGTCGATTTTGCGCTGCATTTTGCTATCGTTTCTATGACAGCTAAAAATTCGCCTTGTAACGGTCATAAAATATATATGAACGTTCGGACTTTTTGCATAGTAGCATCCATATATCTTTAAATACGAGGACGAAAGCTAGCTTCGGCAAGCCGAAGTTTTATTACCCTTGCAGACATATAAAAATAGAAAAAGGGGATATTTTCACATTTCCTATGGAAGCTATAGGATATAGACGTCCGATCGGTACGCCCATTTACCCTGATTAAGGTAAGCATAAAAAAACGATTTGGAAAGATTCATGTCAATAGCTTATATACTGCGCGAATATCCTGAAATGTCTCCTTCATGTGTTACAAACTTCTGACCGAAATTATAATACCCTCTGCCAGGGTATAATAGGTCTAGTTGACGTAGAATCCGACAGAGGGACGGAAATGCCTAAATCGACTTGCCTGGTGATGCTGATAATCTTCGTTGCAACATCTTAATATTTCATTGCATAAAAAGTTTTTTCGCAAATAATTATGTTATTAAAGATTTAAAAATATTTGCGTATCATTATCACACTCTTGGAATTAGGAAGAGAGTTCTTGCTTTTGTGCAAAATTATACAAGCTTTTGAAAGGGTATGCAGATCTGCGAACAATGTGTTGTTACTGTGCAACAACACACGTGCGAGAGTATGTTGCAGTGCCGAAGAAAGCGTGTGACGATCAGCAACTAGATTGAGACAAGGACGGAGGCCAAGACAGAGACTGCAGCGCAAAGTGGTTTGGTCCCCTCCGATTCTCCAAGTCGGTGCAATACTGGCAATACATCATTTTGCGTTGGGCAATGCCTCAGTGGAAGCCGCAGCTCAGCATCAGCAGCAGTCACCGAGTCGTTGACTTGAAATCGAGCTGCTTTTATTTTGTTCTCTTTGTATCTCTTGTTAGCGAAGCGAAGTCGAAAAGCTTAAAGCTTAGCACAGAAGGAAAATTGTAAATGCAACATTTTATACAATTTTTGCATTCAACACTGTGTTTTAGCTTGCATGGCAATAGAAAAATTGTTAACTATTTGGAATTTGGTTGAACGAAAATGAATAAATTTTCATTACGCACTTTGAAATCAAACAAGAAAGGAAAGCTTACTTCTGGCGGAGCCGAAGTTGATATACCCTTGCAGAATATTCTGTAAGTTATGGCATTTCCAATCGTTCATTTATATGGCAGCTATAGCATATAGTCAGCCGGTCCTTATGAAATTTGGTAGGTCGAAGTGATTGGCCAAAAATGAAACCCATAGAAAATCCCAACTTCCTAACTTTACAAACACTAAAGTTATGGCATTTCCGATCAATCAGTTTTATGGCGGCTATTGGATATAGTCGGCCGTTCTGACTTATATACTGTGTGCAAAGGAACGAAGGGTGTGTGCAAAGTTTCAATTCGATATCTTTAAAACTGAGAGACTAGTTCGCGTAGAAACAGACAGACGGACATGCTTATATCAACTCAGGACGCGATCCTGATCAAGAATATATATACTTTATAGGGTCGGAGATGTGTCCTTCACTGCGTTGCACACTTTTGACCAAAATTATAATACCCTCTATAAAAATGGAGAAGTCTTTTACCTCGTTAAGTGGGGTTTATACCCGTTAGTCGTAAAATCCGTCCGTTGTCGGGATATCAAAAATTAAAAGTTTAAAAGCTATCTGCTTTAAACTTTCCCAAAAGTTGTCTTTCTATTGCAGGTAGTATATAAGTCGGAACGAGCCGGATCGGGCGACTATATCATATGGCTCCCATTGAAACATCCGGAAAACAAATTCAAAAAATGTTAACTTTGTTGTTTATACCCGTTACTCGTAGAGTAAAAGGGTATATTGTATTCGTGCAAAAGTATGTAACAGCTAGAAGGAAGCGTTTCCGACCCTATAAAGTATATATATTCTTGATCAGGGTCACTAGCCGAGTCGATATAGCCATGTCCGTCTGTCCGTCTGTCCGTCTGTCCGTCTGTCTGTCCGTCTGTCTGTCTGTCTGTCTGTCCGTATGAACGCTGAGATCTCGGAAACTATAAAAGCTAGAAGATTGGCATTTTGCATGCAGATTCTAGGAGTTCCTACGCAGCGCAAGTTTGTTTCAAAAAGGTGCCACGCCCCCTTTAACGCCCACAATCGCTTATATACGATTTTAAAAATTTAAATATTTCGGAAAAGTAAAAATGCAGTTTTATTGTGTTTATCAATACCTATCGAAATGTAGAAGAAATTTTTCAAATCGGGCCATTCGTTAAAAAGTTATGCGTGATCAAAGTTTCTATCTCCATCTCCCTCGCACTCCCTTTACCTGAGTAACGGGTATCTGATAGTCGGGGCACCCGACTATAGCGTTCTCTCTTGTTTTAATTTTTTTTTTGTTCTTTGGGATTTGGTAATATTGGAATAATATGGAGTTACGGTGTTAAATTAATTAAAATCGGACAACAATATCATATAGATGCCATAAAAACGATTGCAAAATGCAGCTCAAAATCGACATATTTCATTGTTTTTAGTAATATAGGCATATAAATCGAAATGTAGTCGTTTTGTAATAACTGCAAAGGTATATAAACATCGGCTGGCTGAAGTTTGCTTCCTTTCTTGTTAAATATATATGTTTATAATCGGATAAAAATCTAAATATAGGAGTTTTATAGAATATATAACATTTTTAATGGTAAAGAAGGCAGAGAACGGATCGAAAAAAATTAAAAATAAAATACAAATTAAAAAAAAATTAGAAACTACAAAACTTTAATATTACCTTTTAAATTTATTAAAAATTATTAAACGAATTCGTAATTAAAGCCATCGTAGAAAATTGAACTATTCACTTTTTTACAAAAAGTGGTATAAAAACGTTTTACAGTTGAATTTTTAAATATAATAACTTTTTAGTGAAAACAATACAATAACATTTTAATTCCCTAAACATATTCCAATTATTAGTATTAGTATTATTATTAGTATTATTAGTATTGGCATGAGTTCACTAGGCTAAAGATTTTTAAAAATTTATTGGCAGTTATTTAAAAATAACTCAGAAGACAAGTGTCATTGTTATCATATAATGCTTTTTGTTGCACTCGAAAGAAAGGGAAACAAACGCATCGTCTGTTGATTAAAATCAGAAAGGAGGAAGGAGTACATTTCATCTAGTCGGACGAACAAGACAGCTTTTGTTTACGATTCGAATATCGGACTGACTCTTGTTACTGACTCAAAAATTTTACAGTTGACATCATCCGGAACAATTTAAGCCACCGCCCAGAAAAAATGTTATTTGCTTGAACTAATAAACTTTTACTGTAATCGGACTGAACATTTTTAAAAAGGGGTATTTGGTGGTAAGTCTGTAAGCTTTCGCCTATTTTTGTAGATCTAAAAATGTTATATTAAATTATGTATGTCGAATTTTTTAGTGATAATAAAAGAATTTAGTTAGTTTTTATACCCTTGCAGAGGGTATTATAATTTTGGTCAAAAGTGTGCAACGTAGTGAAGGAGACATCTCCGACCCTATAAAGTATATATATTCTTGATCAGGATCACCTCCTGAGTTGATATAGCCATGTCCGTCTGTCTGTCCGTCTGTCTGTCCGTCTGTCTGTTTCTACGCAAACTAGTCTCTCAGTTTTAAAGCTATCGAATTGAAACTTTGCACACACCCTTCTTTCCTTTGCACGCAGTATATAAGTCGGAACGGCCGACTATATCCTATAGCTGCCATATAACTGATTGATCAGAAATGCCATAACTTTCGTGTTTGTAAAGTTAGGAAGTTGGGATTGTTTTATTATTGGCCAATCAATCCAACCTACCAAACTTCATAAGGATCGGCCGACTATATCCTATAGCTGCCGTATAACTGAACGATTAGAAATGCCATAACTTTGGTGTTTTTAAAGTTAGGAAGTTGGGATTTTTTATGAGTATTAAGAATGCATCATATGAATAATTTTGGAGAATATAATTTACAGAGTATTCTGCAAGGGCATACCAACTTCGGCTCTGCCCGAAGGAAAGCAAAGGAAAGCTACCTTTCTTGTTTAACATATTTTAATACAAAAGTAAATAGAAATGCACTTATGGTTAGTCCAAATATTCAGTAACCATACACATTTGAATCCATTTGTCTGTGCGTTTCTCTTAGTTTTTAATCTGTCTGGATAATATTTTCAAAATCTTCTTCCTAATGCAATTAGTGGAAAGCTGAGTTCAAAAACCTATTACTGTGATCACGTAGTGACGATGCGTACCGTGAGCGTGGCAAAGGGAACTGCAGAGTCTGCTGTGATGGTTCGGTGGGAACTAGTGATGGCCTACTATATAATGGGCTACAATAAAAGTATAGTTTTTTTGTTTCTTAACACATATTCTTGAACTGCGATATATAGTAATTTTAGACGATTTCAAAATCGGACTACTATAGCTTCGTTGTTTTTCATCGAAACCAGAAAAAAGAATATTTTATATTTATAACAGCTGCAAGGGTATATAGATTTCGAAGTTTGGTTCCTTTCTTGTGAGAACTTTTTATCTCTATAGAGTGAATTTATATTTAGACTGTTATCGACCTCCTGAGGCACTTAACATCCTATAAAATGTATTTTTTCTTGGTTAGGATCGATAGCTGAGTCGATCTAACCATGTCCGTTTCCCGGTCTGTATTTCCGAACATATAAACCTCGAGATCTCGGAAACGGACGGAAGGACAGACAAACGTGGCTAGACCGACTCTCCTGGAAATGCTGATCAAGAATATATATGCTTTATGGGGCCGGAAATGTTTCCTTCACTGCTTTGCAAACTTTTGTCTGAAATTATAATATTCTCTGCTAGGGTATAAAGAGAGTTATAATAGGTCTAAAAATATATCGGTCTTTTCTTTTAGTTCGGTTTCTCCGTAACAATAAAATTCTAACCACCAAAACTGGTAATATGGCAAGGTTTCTCTGTTTTTTTTTATTGCAAATTTCCTCCTTACTAAGCAGCCTAGCACACCTTTCTTGTTTTATTTTTATTGATTTCTTGGATTCGCATTCACCTGTTGTTATTTGGAGTGTGTTGTTGCTTTTTTTGTTGCACCGACGTAAAAAAGCCACAGCATTAGCGTCGACAATACAACTAGTTTTCCATGCTGCATTCCCGTCGACTGTCGTCTTATGTCGTCCCGGCGGATCGACGCTATTTGCAGCATGGCTATGCGGATTCGGACTTTATCTATATAACCCAAAACATGTTTTCGCTGCATTTTCTTAATAGACAGAGACTTGCAAGATTTGTGCTCTTGCGTAAAGGTATGCACATAAGGATGAACCCTAGTTGTAAGCTTTGATTAATTTACTTATTGGTTTATATTCTATTTCACTGGTAAATTCAAAAATTAGTATTAAATAGATAACTAGTTAAGTCGTTAAAAACATGGTATTTACTATACGATATAGTAATCCAATACCGACCATTCCGTCTTATATACTATTTCCTATTGATACCCTATTATTATGAATATTGTTATATATGTATATATAGAATTTTCTGTAGGTTGCAGCAATACTCAGTTTTTGAAAATACTTCGGCTAGCCTGCATCTAGATTCCTTTTTCATTATCTGATATGTTATTCAACCTAAAATTGTAATCCGGAATATTTATATTTTTTTACTGTTTAAGAAGGACATAAATACAAGCTAAAATATTTTGCAATTGTTCTGCAAGGGTATTCCATGCTTCGACCCCGAAAACTAGCATTTCCTTCTTGTTTAGTTCGTTGCTGCTAATTTTTCCTGTGGGCCAGTTTTGCCAGATCTCTCGGGCAGAACTGGATAAACAACCTGTCATGTGGCCCCCCGTTCGTACTCCTCAAGTTGAACTTAATGATCGTGCGTGCAAATGGGTAAGCGCTGTGGATCTTTTAAAAGTGCATGCTGTATTTCTGCGAATAAATGACTATTGCAGATACTGGCACTGTTGATAACATATAGCTCACCACATACGGTACTGTAAACTGTAAGACAGGAACCGCACAATGAACAAGTCAACTTTTTAATGAATTGAATGATTCGTAATATTAGAGCGCGTTGCCAAAACTGTCTAGCCTTATATAATTATAGGCAAGTACACTTATTATATAGAAAATGGAGTGCTGGAAGAGCAAATATCAGAAAAAAAGGAAATTGGAAAACATTATTACATGGGCATACCCTGATTAACAGACTAGATCTATATGAATGAGCAGCAAAACCAATGATACCAACTCTCTACCAAGTGTGGTTCACATTAATTTCAAGTCCTAATACCTGATCATTTTTGGCTGGACTTTAAGCAGCAGAGGTTTTACGGTTTGATATGCGCCTATTCCTTTTTCGCTTGCACACCAGGTTAAAAGGAGAGGGTTCAGGGGCGGAATGGTGTGTATCATTGTTTTTGCCTTTGATTGTCTCTTTGATGTAACCGTGGACCTTATTATAAGCGCTGTGGATGCGACACGGCACCTTTCCTGTCTTTACAGTCTCCAGAATTTATGGCGTTCCACAGTGACACCACGGAGAACAAGTAAACAAAACCAGCAGACAATCGAAAAACGGCAACAAAAGCAATAACTCGACACAAGTATGTATGTACCAATATCATTAGGCCGAAACGAAAACTAGAAAGCGTGAGCCCGACCGAGAGCATTTCGCTCAAATTGAAGTCTATATTTCAGAATATTTCAGATGAGAGAAATGTAAGATCTCGAATGTAAGTGTAGACTGCTAAGGATTTTGCAGATCTACTTGAAGACTTTGGCAAGTACTGCAATATTGTTGCGATTGCGTTATGACCACATACACACAGGCACGGACAAACAAGCACATGCGTACTCAAAAAACCAGTCCAGTCCGAGCCATCTCATACACGATCTCAAGCTCCTTTGAGCCAGCTACTGATGAGATATTTCTCTCCTCTGTCCCGGATCCACTGCGAGCAGCGTGAATTTCGATTCCAGTTCCGATTTCTGCCTCAGCCCCACATCCACCCCGCCCCTCCGGAGATATTCTCGCGTGGCAAGTGCACCTGTCGCGACCTATGCTTGTATGCAGCACTCCAGACTTCGATGAATCAGGCAAACTGGCCGAACCCGAGCTGTGGACCTAAAATCTCACATCTCACAGCATTGGGAGAAACAATGCCAAACGACGTGGCAAAAGGAAACATTTTATGACTATTATTGGGGAAATTTGTATATTGCCATTGTTGGGTTGCCGCTGGGTTGGTAGTTGGTAGTTGGTAGTATACTCACATTTCCTTACAGAACCCGGTTGAGATTTCATGTCTTTGAGTTGTACTCCTTTGACTAGGTGCTACAAGGACCGCTTTGTAAGCCGATTGCATGTTAGATACATTCATAGAATAAATATGTATAAATAATATATATGTACACATATATTACTTTATGGCACTTTTGAAAATTCACATTATTTTTCCCGTCACATTTAGTTATGTTCCGTAATGCCGATTCTGGCAATTCGTTTATCTGCTAGCGTCACATCCATGTGAGCTCAGTCACAATTAGAATGAGCTGCCAGGCCTCGGCGGACCAGGCTCCAAAAATATTAATTTTTTATTTGCGATAGGTCGTTGAGCTACCTTGTAATTGTGGCAGTATCGATGCACGATGCAATTTTATTGTTCTTTCCTGTCAACTTCTGAGAGCCCTACTAATGACGAAAAATTATAGTCATTTTAAAAATAATAAATATTTGTGTCATCACTATGCTTAATGGACAGTTGTATGAATATCATTTTATTTAACTCAAATGCACAAAAACATAAATACGCAACAAAGTGTAAAAGTCACATTATTGACATGCGATTGCGTCTTTCTTCAGTTGCATGTTACGAGGCGGCAACAAAATCTCCGCAATCAGCATATAGCCGACTCAAAAGCAAAAAGTTCATGTGGAGCTATGCAGCATTAGGTTGGCATAGGGCCTCTTAAGCTCGGCACGCGCACGTGGAATGTGTTCCAAACCACCCGCAAGTCCACACCAGCAAATGAGACGGCCAAACGACGCGAATGAAGCACCACCACCACTGCGAAGCGATGTTCAATAGTCACTGATTCCAAATCCAATTCCAAGTTCACTTCCACTGAATGCTTAAAAAAGAAGAGAGAATAAAAAGTAAAATGCTCTTCTGAAATTCTCTTCGCCGGCCGGATTTCTCTTTTCTCACGTCCAGAGCAGCAGAATAAAAAAGCGTCAGCCAATGATTCGGTGCCGAGCTATCCAATCGCTGCACAGTTTTCGGGCCGCCCACGCCCCAGACAGTTTGGCAGCAACTGCTGTGCAAATTCATGGTAGTTTAAATACAGTTTGTTTCTTCCAATGGTAGGTCAGTAACTATAAGTCAAGACTACTGAAATTGCAAGAGGCTTTTCTCGCAGTGGGCCAGTGGTTACTCACTTTAAGTGCAAACTGAAATGATCAAAGCAGTTGCATTGAATTAACAGCACGATAATTGCAATCAGATTTCGTAACGGTTCTAATTTCCAATGTATACATAATAACAAACAATTGTAATTTAGTATAAGTTATTATTTATCTCATTTATATAAGATTGAAGAAAGATTGTGAAAATAATCATCACTTAGCTTCAAATCCAACCATCACAAATGTTCCCTAAATCATTTCAGAATCTTGACTCATGTATTTATACCAAAACAAAAAACAACCGAAAGCTTAAATTTGTGCTAAGAATAAACTATAGACAGTATTGTTACTACACGTCGTGTTCATACTGTTTCGTATAACACTCATATGATGTTGTATAAATATTAAACTATTTCGTTTTTTTACAGTTAACAAATTACTCCCAGTAAAAATGCAATAAATAATTATATTCTTTACTTATTATTCGTATATTATCGTATATTATATATATATTTTTATAAAAAAGTGTTAAATGATTTAATTCTTATATAAGTGACAAACAATTTCTTAGAATAAGAAAATTTATATTATTAATATTTAAATAGCTGAAATAAAACACATAAGTCAGCATGTACAAAGATAAATATATATATTGTGCATAAATATGCGGATCTCAACGATATAATTGTACTGTTTTCATTGTAACAATTATTGGCGCACGCGTATTGATACATATTTATGTACATTTAAATATACAAGTACATTTTTTAATCTATTGGCTGAGCATATGCAAACATGTATATACATATGTACATACATATGTATGTATGTGCATCTACGCCTGCGCGAATTACTTGTCAACAGCCCTTTTAATTTTATATATATCTAATTAATTAATAATTTGTTATACACAAATTACCAATAAGCACAACTACCAAAAGTTAAAAATGACATTACATTTTTTTTTACAACAATTGTATTAGCATAGAGTAAGAAACTATTATTATTATTATTATTACTCTACGACGAGAATGAGGAAACCAGATGACCGCAATAAGACACTAATGCGACGAAAAGCACTAAAATGTGGTAACGCGTTTTGTATTCGAATTGTCGCAATTGTCCTGGTTTCAAACCAGGGACAAGATTTAAAACTCCGGTTTAGAATTTAAAACATATAGAGTAGAGTTTTTGAATTTGTTTCAGTTTAAACTGAAAACTTATTTGCTTGTGGTATAAAATGTACACCACATAGTACAATCGGTATAGAATTGAATTAGTTCCTATAGGAACAATCTTAAAATAAAACAAAATTTCGGCAAGCCGAAGTTTATATACCCTTGCAGTTATTACAAATCGACTGCATTTCGATTTATATGCCTACATTACTAAAACAATGAAGCTATGTCGAATTTCCGATTCATTTTGCAATAAATAAATAATACATTTTATTTTACTTTCATCTTACCAACCGAAAGCTGGAACCCTAAGGCTTATAATTGTTATCTTATTACTTTAAAATGAATACTCTTGGTTTTAAGAAATAACTTAATGCTTTATACAGGAATTCAGCATTAGTATTTTACTAATAAAGAAACCTATTCTCATTAGTAGTATCTCGTATTGACTTGACACCCAAGAAAAGCATGTACTAAAGAAAACCATAGACAGTATTACAGTATTCGTATTAATTAAACACTTAAAAATATAAAATTACATTAAACATTTATCTACTGTGTACAAATTGTTTTTTGTTTGAAAGTTTGGGTTGGTTGTTGGTTAATTGTTGGTTGTTTTCACTTTCCTCATGTTGGCAAATCTTTCCTTGATCATGGTTACTAATGGAGCCGATGTCCGATGACCGTATGAAGAGAGATGTTTATTTTAGATGCAGATTCGAGTTTATTCAACTCTGTTTTGCAGAGACTTGAAAGAGAAATGTTTTTAAGGGGTATATATATAATTCCATAAAAATTGACCATCTCACAAGAAATAAACATAGTCAATGAGACGTCAGCTCTTCTAACAGGTAAATATACCTAACGGCCAGATGGCGCCACATCTTTATTGTTGCCGCGCCAATTGCAATTCTATTGAAATTGGTTTTTAGGGAAAATTTTAGCTAATCCCAAAACTCAGTAATCGATTTCAAAGAGCTTTTTTTCCCATATAAAGTTTTCTATGACTTTTATTATGCAGCAAAGATATTCACCACTCTTATTTTACATTTTACAGAATGTTTGGTTTTTTTTACATAAATGGCAACGCCGGGATGGGGAGGCTGGCAACGCCGGGATGGGGAGGGTCTTGAGGGGGCAACGCTGGCGGTCTTGTGGGTATGATTTCGGTCGGGAGGCTTGGGAGCGTTTCCTACGCTTTTCTGAGGGGGTCCCAGGCTCGGGGCGGATGTGGGGGAGCGGACTTTTGGGGGCCTCACGCTGGTGGCCGAGTTCGGAAAACTGAGAAATTGGGGAAAACCGGTAAAGTTCAGTTTGACGGTCTGGCAGCACTGTATTTTGCACATGGGTAACACACGCGACGGGAAAACAGGTGTATTCGATCACTTTCCACAGAACACTGATCGCGGGGAGCTGCCCCCCACCCCGGGCTTCCATCGACATCACTTTTTTCTCGCGGAAAATGCGGCGGAACGGAGAATTTCGCGACACAATGATTTCAGGTCCAGGCAGTGCGACCACCTTTGTGTTCAACGCAAATGTAGGCGCTTTCTGGCCACTTTCGCATGGCCTTACGGGACATTTTGCTGCTTCTCCAAGGTGGTCATACAGTCTTGGCGCCGTTGTTCAAAGTTTTTAAGTGACCATACTTGTGTTTTTTATATAATGGACCTTTTCAGGCTTAAAATCTTTGCCATGCCGCACCTGCGCGCCCAGGGGGACAAGCACCTCCCACAAGTGGATGATCCGTGCCGGCCAAGCGGGATTTTTAAAACCTGGACGGCCTAAAACGGTTAAAAGTTCACGGCAGGTGTTTCTACTTGATGGTAGACGTCGTACACCTGACTCGTTCGTTTATAGTTGCCCTGAAGACGGTTGCCGAAGTGCAACAGAAATATGTATATTGGAAAAAATACAAAATAAAATTTATTTATTTATTTCAACCGTTGACCTCGGCCCGAAAAACTTTAAAATAATCATCAAGGGTCGCTAACAAACAAAATTTATAAAAGTTTTAAGACATGAAAAAATATAAATAAACAAACGCATCCAGAAAAATAAATTCATTTGTACTTAAAATAATCCAATTCAAAAATCTCCGAATCAGGAGTCGTTGCCGTCGAATTTTAAATTATACTGAACTCATTTGCCACCGTTTTAAGGTGGGGTATGGTATTTAAATTTTATTTTTGCATTTTTTTCTGAATGCACAACATTTGAAGAATATTGCGTTAAAATTTTAGATTCATCCTACTATAACTTCCGAAGTTATGGGCAGTTGAACGTAGGTAAGTTAGCTCGTTTTGCACACAATTTCTGTTCGTAAATCCGCAGGTACTGACGTCGAGTTTTTTTATACCCTTGCAGAGGGTATTATAATTTTTGTCAGAAGTTTGTAACGCAGTTAAGGAGACGTTTCCGACCCTATAAATTATATATATTCTTGATCAGGATCAATAGGGGAGTCGATATAGCCATGTCCGTCTGCCCGTCTGTTTCAATACCGTTTGCGAGCTCAGCTTAAAAGTTAGCGATCTGAAACTTTCACACTCGTCCTAAAACATGTGTACGCAGATCAAGTTTGAAAATCCCGATCGGACGTCTATATCCTATAGCTCCCATAGGAACAATTGGGTATATCTTGCACGAATTGATGATATTTCGCGCAGTGTAAAAGCTATTGACATGAATCTTTCCAAATTGTATTTTTTTATGCATACAGTGATCAAGGTAAAAGTGCGTGCCGATCGGACGTCTATATCCTATAGCTCCCATAGGAACAATAGGCTGAAATCGGTCCAAATTTGATGATTATCAGAATATTTCGCGCAGTGTGTAAGCTACTAACATAAATTCTTCCAATTCTTATTTATTTACGCATATCTTGATTAGGATAAAAGCGCTTGCCGCTCGGAAGTCTATATCTTAAAGGAGATAGGAAAAATTGTTAAAGGCTGCGAAAGTATCCCTTTTTTCTATTTGTATATGACATTTTTGCAGTATAAAAGCAATTGACTTGAAACGATGCAAATCTAGTTTACTTATGTATACCTTATTCCTTTCGCTTCTTTTTCACTTTTAGCAATTTCGGCAAAGTCTGCAAGGGTATTAAAACTTCGGCTTGCCGAAGTTAGCTTCCGTCCTCGTTTTAGTTTAAAATCACGTTTTTGACTTTAAAGTGTTACCTAAAATCCAAAAATTGAATAAAAAAAAACTCAACTTAGTTAACTCTAGAAACATATTAACTAATAAACAATTTGGTTTTTTCTGATGATCCAGAAACGAGTTATGCTGTTCACCGCAAAACCTTTTTTCTTGGAGGCGCCTACGGAGCTTTGCTGCGAACGGCTCATTAACTTATTTTTTTTATGAAAATTTGTGAAAGTAATTTTCGTGAAAATTTCAAAAAAATTCGTATTGTCCTACACCTAGCCAAGGAGACTTGTCCCCCATTGACACAAAAAAGGCATGCCTTCGAGTTTTCTCAATCAGAAAAAATACGAACGTGTATTTATCGTAATGGAGGACATTAATGGTATCCCTATATATTTATACGGAATTCTTCCTTCCTGCCCACTAAATGTTAATGCTTTATAAATAAAAATTCAAAATAGTGTTTCGTCATTAAAGTGTGTCCCAAAAAACAAGTATGGAATAACTTGAATTTGACCATTCTGAAAATTGGGCTTTATTGATTGATTATCGGGATGAGTGAGATTTACAGTACTAAATTTTATTAAGTCACTAAATTTATTTTGCGATCTACGAAGTTTAACAATAATTTAACATTTATTTACGTTCGTTAAAGTATATAAAACTGCATTGAATGAGCCCTATTTTATAAATATCGATTTAGGTATGTATTTGTATTGCAGGGTGGGTCATCAGTTTTCGAAATATATATACGGACATTGGTCTCGCACATTCCAACAATGTTAGTTGCTTATCAGAATGGATCTAATGCTTCTGTGAGACTATTTTGGTTTTTGGAGGTGGAGTAATGGAAGTCGATCTTGCAGACTTAGATGCCTCCATATTAGCCCGACGCGCAGCTGCGGCCATGTACGTCCCATAGTATCTACTGAGCATGTGAGGATCAACATGGTTGAGCTCGATGTATGCGTTTGGAATGGCAACTGACAGAGTGGATGGGATCGCAGAAGGAATGGGCGAGATGAGTGCAGATCTGGGAGCGACAGTGGGCTCTGCCATGGGACATTCCTCTAATGAGCTGGACTCTTCATGTTGGCTGCTGCTGCTGCCCAAGGACCTGGCTGCCGAGCTGGAAATGGAGTAGTTGTGCTGGTCAAGATCTTCGGGATCATGATCGGGGTCGGCTTCGAGTGAAGACAGCCTGCCATCGCTTAGGTACGAGTTATTGTCCTCAACAGAAAACAGCTGCTTTATAGTTCCTCTGCTCTTTTCCTGGTCATCCGCTTCTGGATCTGCATTCGCATCCGGATAGTGATCAGGATCAGGATTGATACTTTCGTCTACCACATCCACGTTAACTTCGACATCAATGTCGGTGTCAATGTCGGCATCGGTCACAGGTTGTTCCAATCCCAAAACAACCTCACGATGTATAGTTTGCTTTGTTATGACCGTGTGGGTTTGTGTCGTCGTCCGTGCCGTTGTCGCTGGCCTAACCAAGGAATCCTGATCTTCGGAGACAATGTCAACAATCTGGACATCGGGTGCCAGGAGCGAAGCCACGTCAAACTGACGCTTCCGAGTCTGCGAAAACATGTTCGCAATGGTTGTTGTCGTGGTGGAATTGATGTAGGCAATGTGCTGATGCTGGGCGTGTGGCTGCTGGGCCTGAGCCGGTTGTACTACCTGGTCCAGCTGGCTGGGCTGTTGTCGCTGCATTGCTGCGACTGGGTCTGCGGAGGGGTACTGTGGCATACCGGGTGCTGAGCCCCGATTAAAGAACTGGCCTATGTACTGTTGGTGATACGGATATCCCAACGCCGAAAGTTGCATGGCTGACTGAGAGCTGGGCGGAGGTGGAGTGGTGAGATCCAAGGGGGGCGGACTGGGCGAGTCCGTACTGGCATCGTCCACTGACAGACCCATGTGCTTTCGGACTTTGCGCTGGGCCTTTCGACGTCTGAAGTCTCCTTTGCGAAAATCATCCATGTTGGCCGGATGTATTGCCCAATAATGGCCCTTGCCATTTGCACTGCGGCCAGATTTGATAAAACAATCATTAAGTGAGAGGTTGTGCCTGATGGAGTTCCTCCAGCCCGGGCCTCGGCTTCTAAAATACGGATAGTTATCCAAAATGTATTGGTAAATGTCTGAGAGGACCAACTTCATTTCAGTTGAGCTCAAAATGGCCATGGCAATGAGCCCAATGTAGCTGTGTTGCGGCTTGGGCTCCTCGGGTTGAAAAATGCGTTGCGTTTGTGGGAAGAGGGAAATGGTTGACAGTGCGGCCATTCGGTTGACAGCTGGAATGTTGCCCGAGCCATGGTGTCCGTAAGGGCTTAAGTGCAGCCACGGAGTACTTGTACCACCACCGCCTCCTGCGGCGTATTGGGGGCATCGAAAACGTTCAATGTTTAGGGCGTAGTTGTACAGCTGCAGGCGGTATTGCTCCAGAGCTATCGTCGTGGCCTGAGTTTGTGAATTTCTTGGCGGTCCAAGTGGATATATGCTGGACAACGTTTGCTTGGGAACATGACCGCTGCTGGACGTGGTTCCATGATCCTGCTCGGCAGTGGTCGCCTGCGAAGCAGCCAAGTCAGAGTGAGCCATTTGGTTTTTTACATCCACACTAGAACCTTCTTTATTACGTCCTTGAAGATCATTAAGTTAAACCTGTTCAAAATAAAAAAAGACGTTTTTATTAAATTAATAAAATAAAATAGTTATTTATTCAAGTTACTCAACGTGTATAATAAACCACAAAGGATTTATACACATCTGTTGATCTTCATTTTATTTTCTTAGCCTTTAAAACAGCTTGTGTAGTGAAGGTCATTGGGCAATTCTAGGTCAAGCAACAACGCAAGTGTAAAATAGTTATACCTAAAACAAGAAAATTACGTCTTCATATATGTATGTTTTAAGATCTCGGATTTAAACTTTTTTTGAAACTTGTACGACTATCCATTAAAACCTGAAATTTACTTTTTTGCTTGTATGCCTCTTTCGGAAGCAATATATATTATATATATAAATATATATAAGAGAGCAGTTATTTGAAATTGTAATGGGACAACAAGGAAAACAACGATGCCTAAGTGAAAATATATAATACTAGCAGGGTGCCCGCATCTTCGCTTGCGATGTCTTATGTTTGCATTATGCTGGTCTCCATACAGGAAGCTCTTAAATATTAAGACAATATTTTTTAAATAGTGCAATTTATGCAATGTTTATATCGAATAATAAGATTAAAAACTACAAAAACGCATTTATATATGTACAAAATGCAATTATGCTAATTGGTATATCACAACTGCACATAATTAATAAATAACCAAGTATTCATTTAAATGTAAATCATTTATGACTTTACTAATTAAGAATAGTAAGAAACGAAACAAACTGGCAAAACTCACCAAATTTTTATGTTAACATCAGAGATATCAACAAATTTGTGTATTCTATAGAAAAAATTAAAATTCCGAGAAAGGCGAACTAAAATAATAATATTATTGCTCACATACGTTTATACACCAAAATACACGGTTACACCAAATTGAAAGTTTCCCCGTTAACTTCTTCTTTTGCGCACTCTTTCCTCTCTCTCTATCTACTGCGATCTCTTATGTTTCGTAACAGCGCGTGGCAAAACACTGTAAAAATAAACACCGCAAAAAACAATTTGAACGGTATATTTTTACTGCACTATCAAAAACCGGGCCAAATAAATTTTCGCCAAAAAAAAAAACGGCTTTTGAGTATTCTGGCAGCAATTACTGTAAAGAGCACTTAAATTCGATAATATAGACTTTTTGCTTAAGCCTAGTATCCAGATCGACAAACGATTACGCTAGCGTAAGAACTTTAATCTTTCCAGTATGACCAAAATTTTGAGAGTTCATCAGATTTAAGCGTGCTACGGTCGTATTGTCAATCAGCTGGGTTTGTTGACAAGCAGTTAAAATTCAAATATCGTATTTGCGGGAAAGAGCCTTTAAATGATATTATCAAATACCTTGGCAAGACAAGTCTGCCGCTGTACAAATTATAAAAAACAATCAAATTTAAATTTAACAGTTGTTTTTTTTTATTTTACTTATAATTATTTGCTAATTTAAAGTTCATAGCTGCACTTTTATTGTGTTTTTTCGTAAATTCTGGACCTAAAAAACATTTTGCTCTGACAAGAGGCACCCCAGATAGTATTAATGTTATTTTGTCCTCACATGTAAACACCTGCAATCGACTTTTGTGAGTTTTTTGAGTTTTTCCCTCCATTTCTTATAATGTTCAGTGAGAAGCGCACGCCAAAAGATTAAATTTTGTAATCTTTTCTCTAGGGTTCACCCAAAGTGCATTTCCGCAGACTGGCAACGCTATGGAATTTTCTGGTATTTTTTTCGTCGATCAGGGGACCTACGAAAAGTGAACGCCAGCTGTTTGCCTCTCGCTCTCTCTCATGACTGGCGTACTGTTTTCGTCGATCTGGATACTAGGCTTTAGCGTCCAGAATTTTTGAAAGGACCTTTGAATTGACCTTTTTTCCAATTGGAAGCGATTGGTGCCACTTGGCGAGCCCCATACATCTTAGAAAATCAGTTTAAAGTTATTAGAATGTAATAAAAATGCATATTAATATTGTTAACCAGTGGTTTTGGCTGTGCGTTGATTTCCAGTTTTCTTACTGATAGCTTTATACATATATAGAGATGATGACTGCCCCCTACCCTTTTCCTAAAGCCCAGCGGCTTGAACGCTTTGACGGGGTTTTTTCGTGGGTGTTGCTGGTATAATTTAATTTTAATTTATTGTTAAGTTTAATTTAGTTTTAAGTTTTTAATTTTAAGTTTTAAAAAGAAATCAAAATCAGCCGCCGCTCAATTATCGTAGTACACAGAGTCAGAGAGAGAGAGAGAGAAAGTGCGAGAGAATACATTCGGTGTTCAATGCTTGAGTATAATTTGTTGGAATTATTATTCATACTTTAGGCTAATGTAACTTTTTTAGAATTGACCTAGAGCTTCAGTAAAACCACCATATGAATCCTTAAAGTATCAGGATTTCCTCGATAAATGTTCATATTGCTAATTGACTTAGATAAGTGTTTTTTTGCTGTTAGGAAAAAATGAGGAAATTTCTTAGATTTTCAAAAATCGATAAAAATAATAAACATTAAAATATCCAATATTAAATTAAATAGAATCTTTATTATGTAGAGGACTAAATTTTGGCCAAAAATCGCATCGATTGATTAACTCGTTTAGCGTCCAGATTTTTATACCCGTTACTCGTAGAGTAAAAGGGTATATTGTATTCGTGCAAAAGTATGTAACAGCTAGAAGGTAGCGTTTCCGACCCTATAAAGTATATATATTCTTGATCAGGGTCACTAGCCGAGTCGATATAGCCATGTCCGTCTGTCCGTCTGTCTGTCCGTCTGTCCGTCTGTCTGTCTGTCCGTATGAACGCTGAGATCTCGGAAACTATAAAAGCTAGAAGATTGACATTTTGCATGTAGATTTTAGGAGTTCCTACGCAGCGCAAGTTGCGCAAGGTGCCACGCCCCCTTCAACGCCCACAATCGCTCATATACGATTTTGAAAATTTAAATATTTCGGAAAAGTAAAAATTCAGTTTTATTGTGTTTATCAATACCTATCGAAATGTAGAAGAAATTTTTCAAATCGGACCATTCGTTAAAAAGTTATGCGTGATCAAAGTTTCTATCTCCATCTCCCTCGCACTCCCTTTACCTGAGTAACGGGTATCTGATAGTCGGGGCACCCGACTATAGCGTTCTCTCTTGTTATACCCTTGCAGAGGGTATTATAATTTTGGTCAAAAGTGTGCAACGCAGTGAAGGAGACATCTCCGACCCTATAAAGTATATATATTCTTGATCAGGATCACCTCCTGAGTTGATATAGCCATGTCCGTCTGTCCGTCTGTCTGTTTCTACGCGAACTAGTCTCTCAGTTTTAAAGATATCGAATTGAAACTTTGCACACACCCTTCTTTCCTTTGCACGCAGTATATAAGTCGGAATGGCCGGGATCGGCCGACTATATCCTATAGCTGCCACATAACTGAACGATCGGAAATGCCATAACTTTGGTGTTTGTAAAGTTAGGAAGTTGGGATTTTCTATGGGTTTTGTATTTGGCTAATCAATCCGACATGCCGAATTTCATAAGGATCGGCCGACTATATCCTATAGCTTCCATATAACTGATTGATCGGAAATGCCATAACTTTGGTGTTTGTAAAGTTAGAATGTTGGGATTTTCTATGGGTTTTATTTTTAGCCAATCATCCGACCTATTAAATTTCATAAGGATCGGCCGACTATATCCTATAGCTGCCATATAACTGATTGATCGGAAATGCCATAACTTTGGTGTTTGTAAAGTTAGGAAGTTGGCATTTTCTATGGGTGTTATATTTGGCCAGCCAATCCGACTTACCAAATTTCATAAGGATCGGCCGACTATATCCTATAGCTGCCATATAACTGAACGATTGGAAATGTCATAACTTTGGTGTTTTTAAAGTTAGGAAGTTGGGATTTTTTATGAGTATTAAGAATGCATCATATGAATAATTTTGGAGAATATAATTTACAGAGTATTCTGCAAGGGTATATCAACTTCGGCTCCGCCCGAAGTTAGCTTTCCTTTCTTGTTTTTTATAGAAATTGGGGGTTTTTTGCCACTGGAAGAAAATGGGGGCATGTTTGTGGCCAAAATAAATCTTAGCAAATCAGTTTAGTGTTATAAAAATTGAATGGTAAAAAATTTTAATAGGGTCATTTAATTAGTTTAGGCTGTGCGTTGATTCTTAGTTTTCAATGAACAGTTTTATATATATAGATAGATAAATATAAGAATATACTACTAATAAATACTTTAGCTAAATTTTTCATTTTTCGTTTTAAGTCACACTTTGAATACCTTATTTTAAAGCTACTATTCAGTAAATAAGCCTTCTGTTTTACTTAAGCCTAGCTATGAGGGAGAGCGAGAGGCAAAAAGCTGGCGAACGCTTAAGAAATTAAAAAACAAGAAAGGAAAGCTAACTTCGTGCGGAGCCGAAGTTGATATACCCTTGCAGAATACTCTGTAAATTATATTCTCCAAAATTATTCATAAGATGCATTCTTAATACTCATAAAAAATCCCAACTTCCTAACTTTAAAAACACCAAAGTTATGGCATTTCCAATCGTTCAGTTATATGGCAGCTATAGGATATAGTCGGCCGATCCTTATGAAATTTAATAGGTCGGATGATTGGCTAAAAATAAAACCCATAGAAAATCCCAACTTCCTAACCTAACAAAAACCAAAGTTATGGCATTTCCGAGTTATATGGCGGCTATAAGATATAGTCGGCCGATCCTTATGAAATTTGGTAGGTCGAATTGATTGGTCAAATATAAAACCCATAGAAAATCCCAACTTCCTAACTTCACAAACACCAAAGTTATGGCATTTCCGATAAATCAGTTATATGGCAGCTATAGGATATAGTCGGCCGATCCCGGCCGTTCCCGGCCGTTCCGACATATATACTGCGTGCAAAGGAAAGAAGGGTGTGTGCAAAGTTTCAACTCGATAGCTTTAAAACTGAGAGACTAGTTTGCGTAGAAACAGACAGACGGACAGACGGACATGGCTATATCAACCCTATACTTTATAGGGTCGGAGATGTCTCCTTCACTGCGTTGCACACTTTTGACCAAAATTATAATACCCTCTGCAAGGGTATAACAATACAATTTAAATTTAATAGTTGAATTTTAATTTAATTGAATATTCGCTAATTTAAAGTTCATAGCTGCACCTAGTTCTAGAAGGCGATTTGTCTAAGTTTTTATACCCTTGCAGAGGATATTATAATTCCGATAGAAACAATAGGGTGAAATCACTTAAAATGTTATACTTTTCAGGATATTTCGCGCAGTAGTGACATACATCTTTCCAAAACTTATGATTTTATGTATACCTTGATCAGGGTAAAGGCACGTGCCGATCGGACGTCTATATCCTATAGCTCCCATAGATACAGTAGGGTGAAATCGGTCCAAATTTGATGTTTTTCAGGATATTTCGCGCAGGATATATTAACATTAATTTTTTTAAGTCTTTTTTATTTACGCATATCTTGATCGGGGTAAAAGCGCTTGCCGATCAAACGTCTATATATTATAGCTATGAAAATATCCCTTTTTTCTATTTTTATATGACATTTTTGCGGTATAAAAGCTATTGACATGAAACTATGCAAATCTATATTATTTAAAAATTTAAAGTTTTTAATTTTTTTTTATTCTTTGGGATTTTGTAATATTTTACTATGGTATTACGGTGTTAACTAAAATCAAAAATTTAATTTAATTAAAATCTATATCAAATAGATCCCAAAAAAATCAAAAAATTAAAATATATAAAAGTAAAAAATTTATTTGGCTGTTTTTCTTTTTATCAAAATATAGTAATAAATAACTATTTCAGAATTTCGCTTTAACCCTTTTGGGACGGAGTCTTATTTTAAAATCCAAGATAATTGTAGTAAATGTTTTTTTCATATTATGAAAGGTGGCTAAAAAAAATGATCTACTGCATACATAAAAATTCTTAAGTCGTCCTTTAATCCTGGGACATATAATCCCAATACGTATTTTTGGTGGGACATGTTATCCCAGTAAGTGTAAAAGTCGTAAAAGTTGAATATTAGGTTTAGGTAAAAAAAAGGCATTTGTGTTGAATTTTTGAGAATTTATTATTATTATTATTTATTCATTTAATTTGTGCAACGGAGCAAAGCATTTAAAACACAAAGGTGCGTTTTTCATGCGTTTTTTCGTCCCCAAGCGATGTTCATCATGCCAATGCAGTATGGGGTTTTTGACCTGTTTTTGTGGCATTAATTAATAACTCGGTCAGTTTTGGAGATATCGACATGAAACTTTACCAATCGTCATTATTTGTCCCTAGGCAAATATAGTGTGAAAATGGATCAGGAAACAATATCCTATAGCTACCATAGGAACAATCGGTTAAAGCTAAAAATAAATTAATGAAATTTAAGGAGCTGAAATTTGTTGCTCAATGCCTATAAAAGTAGATGATAATACGTGCAAAAAAGCAAAAAGAAAATTCCATCAAACTCAAAACTCATCGGCATCACGGATACATTTCGACTATCAATTCGGCAGTTTGTAGACAAAATGATTTGAATTTGTCCAAATTGACGGGCAACTGACAGGACAAACATATCAAAATGATCCTCATATTATAAATAATTTGTTCATCAAACATTGTATAGCCTTTTCTCGCTATTCCAAACAGCAACCAAGTCGGCGTTGGAGAAAGTGAGGTTATCTAAAAAATTAAATTGCATTAATAGTGCGGAAAAAAATTGAAAACGCTACAACATACACTTGGACGCACTGAAAAATTGAAATTTGTTCCTCAAAATTCAGCTTAAGGTGCATTTAAAAAATGACAAAATGTTAGTATAAGCACGCACAATTTAAACAAATAATACATTTAACATAAAGTACAAACCTGTGAGATCAGTTTCAATTTGTTTTTTTATTTTAAAATGGTGTTTTACACGAATAAGTTAATTTCACAGAACGCCTCGAAAAAATTGCAAACTTAGCGCAGGTGCTTTCGGATGCAACAGCTGACTTTACCGCTGTTCTGCTAACATATGCTGTTAAATATTAACATTTAAAAAAAAACAAGAAAGGAAAGCTAACTTCGGGCGAAGCCGAAGTTGATATACCCTTGCAGAATACTCTGTAAATTATATTCTCCAAAATTATTCATATGATGCATTCTTAATACTCATAAAAAATCCCAACTTCCTAACTTTAAAAACACCAAAGTTATGGCATTTCCGATCAATCAGTTATATGGCAGCTATAGGATATAGTCGACCGATCCCGGCCGTTCCGACTTATATACTGCGTGCAAAGGAAAGAAGGGTGTGTGCAAAGTTTCAATTCGATTGCTTTAAAACTGAGAGACTAGTTCGCGTAGAAACAGACAGACGGACAGACGGACATGGCTATATCAACTCAGGTGGTGATCCTGATCAAGAATATATATACTTTATAGGGTCGAAAATGTCTCCTTCACTGCGTTGCACACTTTTGACCAAAATTATAATACCCTCTGCAAGGGTATAAAAAAACAATTTTAATTGACATTTACGCGAATGCCATCTTTTCAATCGGAGAACAGCGCCAAAGCTAAAAACCCGGTTCCGAGATTATTTCGTGATTTTAATACTGCGTTTGAAATATATTTGTCAAATGACCTTTATTCCTTTATTCGAAGATGTGCCGAAGATGACTGCCCCTCCCATATGTGTCAATTTGTTTGTAATATAGTTTTTGAAGATACTTCAAATGAAAATATACATCGTTTTCAAGAACAACACTCAAACATTTCACAACATTTTAAAAATATCACAATTAAAATAATTTTTTTGTTTAATGAAAATAAAATAAGTTCATTTAATTCAAATTAGTTTTTGTTCCCACTGAACATTTTAATCTCTCTCATGACTGACGAACAGTTTCCGTCGATCTGAGTACTGGTCTTAAAAAGTGTAATCTTTTGAGGTGTCAGTTGTCAGAGCAGAGTGTTTCTTAGATCAAACCTAAGAAACCCAAAAAATCGATGCATTTAAGCTATGAACTTCAAACCACCAAATAATTATCATTAAATAAACCCCTTTAAATTTAAATTGTTTTTTAATTTCGTGTACACCGGCAAACTTGTCTTGCCAAAGTACTTAAGAAGTCTCTTTAAGGCCCTTTCTTGCAGAGTACTTTCTTGAATATTAACTGTTTGTCAACCAACCCATCTAATTAATAGTACGAACGTAGCACACTTAGTTCTGATGACCTCTCAAAAATGCTGTCACACGGGAAAGATTAAAGTTTTACCGCTGGCGAACTCACTTTTTGATCTGAGTTCTAGAAACCACCGACCAAGCCTCTTATTCCACATTGTTTTTATATGAGGAAGTAATACCACATCCGACATACATATGATCATTTACCACAGTTTGATATGGCTTTTGACTGAGACCATAAGAGGGTCTTACTTTTCATCTTACTGTGCGGTCGGTCTACGGGATAGCCAATGCTCAATTTGTTGATCCTCGCCATTTATGTTAATGAGTACTCCTCTTGACGCCACTTTCGGAGTGATGTGCAGTTTTTGTTTGTTTTGAATGATATAGTAAGAGTACTCTTCAGATTTTACGTAAATCAATATTTACGACGATCGGTATGTGGAAAAATATGAAAGAAAATTATGAGATGCGGCATATATATTTTTGTTAGGCTCGGTATTGTTACGAGGCCGAAACTAATATCTAAACCTAAAAGTATAGCTAATTTGACTTGACGGATGCTGATCAAATTGTATCTTAGTTTTGGTTACAAAAAAGGTGTCGAAAGTATCAGGTCGACATCAAACTTGGCGAAGAAAACTCTTGCAAATGGACATGGCCGGCGCACTCAGTCAGCTGTTTTTAAATCAGTTTTCCTAAAAACTAAGCAGCTTAATTCACTTCGAACTATTTTGTTGTTATCTGTTTCCGAAAAATTCTGCTGAGAAAATAATCTTCAAAAACCAAAATCTTTATAAATCGTTTGAAACTTGAAAAAAATTATATATATTTTTTTAGAAAATCATTCAAACTCGTGTGTTTAAAATACGTTTATCTTTTTTTAAAGATTTATTTTATCTAGGTAAAATAAGTAAGTAATATACGTGTGTCGATAGATAAATATACTTTGAATATACTGTTAATGTTTTAATCCGATGGATTAGAATTTGATCAAGTAATGCGTTTTAAATACTAATATTTAAATATAAAATTTGTATTATAAAATATTATTACAGATAGATTATATTTATTATTCAATTCCAATTCACACGAAAAACTAATTTGGATTAAAAAAAGGTTATTTAATTTTTTGACCGTCAAGTCAAAATATTGGTTAGGTTAAAAATTTAATAAATATCCTTGTATCCTGTTAAAAAAAGCTTACGTTTTGAAAAAAAAACAATAATAAATAAATTTCATGTAAAAGAAAGGTATCAACAGTCATAAATAAAAGAAACTATTTTTTGGTGAAAAAAAAGAAGAATCAAGAGTACATATGTACAATGGTTTAAAAAAAAACTATTGGCAGGATACGGAAAATAAGTATTCATATATTATCTATAATATATATTCCTGTACTTAGTAACTTAATTTTACATATTATAATGCCCATGCTCTACAGTTTTAATTCTAAAACGTAGTTTCAATTGTAAAACAAAAGACAGGACCAAATTTTTGCAGGTGAAGCACGTAAGTTTAATACGATTGTTTTAAAAAGAAGGCCAATAACATTTTGTTCCTAATGGTTTATAGATAAATTGTGTATAAATAAAAGGAAGTAAATTAACGTTATTATAGTACTGTAAAAAAAATGCACACAAATTGTGCTGCTTACAAGTACAGATATACAGATATACATACACATATGTAGTTACGTGTTTGTATCGATATGCGTGAGAAAAATAAGTGATAACCATTCCTAAGAAATTAAAATGATGTATATCTTTAAGATTTAATAATGCACAACGTTTGTATATACTTCCATTTTGAGAGATCAGTCAAACAAATTCTATTTATTTGTATAATTACTTTTACGCTTTAATTACAAATTAAATTGTTTTCAGCTTTGCAAACACAACAGCAATTTTGATAGCTAAGTAAGAACAAAATTTTATAAAAATAATTATAAGAATATATGTATACTCATTTTAATAACAATAATAAATAAGTAAAAATAAATATGAAAAAAAATTCGGTGTTCCGTTTATGGGGAGGACTTCCACACAAAAACTAAATCTGGTTTAATGTATAATACAGCTCTCAACAAATAGTATAAGTGTTATACTAACATTTCAACATGAATACTAATGTTAGCGCCATTATTTGATGACTTCGAAAGTTGTATTTTAATACTATCGAAGTTATTTAATCATTACATTAACAAATTTTTAAAATTCAATAGTGCAGAATTCATGAAACTAAACTTTCTATGACTATTTTTTTGGGGGTACGGTAAATTTAAAATTTTTGAAACCCGAGTTCACTTTTTCTGTCTTAACTTACAATTTATTTGCGCAAACGGTACGATACATTTCAGCATGTCCGCATAAATTCACGTTATCTTCAGGGTATTGATAAGTGTTAACCGTTATTAAGCGTAATCACTCTCACAGGTAATCATTTACCATACAAATTTATGTATATATTAATAACACTAATTATTCGGAACCACTTCAGAAGCACTGGTTTTTATATAGTACACAAAATTTTACCACAATTTGTATTGTAAATATTTTATTAGCTGGGACATCAATTGAAAATTAGAATGAAATCAGGAACGTGTGGTCGACGCGAAGTTCAAACTATGTCTGAGTCCGGCCAAAATGGCTGAAGACCTGAGCACAAGGGTGCCAGCGGTATGGATGGTTTTAGCCGGCCACGCCCCGCCCTGAACTGTCGTTTTCCATTGGCCAGATTCACTCTGCGCTCTGGGGGTGGTATTGTAGTCGGCGATACCGGTCCTCTGCAGTCCTCTGCAGTCTGTTCCGGTATTAGCGCTATCTCTTTTGGGTCCACTGAAAGGTGGGAAAGGGACTTGAAAAAAGCAAACACACCTACACCTATCTTGTTCTAACACCCGCACTTCCGAGCAGGGAAGAAAATCGACAACAACTTTAATTCCTATTGTAAACATATACACATATACAGCTTTATATAATTTTCTTTTATATGATTGGGATCAAGGTATACCGAATTTGCATTGTGGGTAATCAATAAAAACGCAATCTGGTGTGCTTATATACGGGCTTACGTTTTAATTAAACTGTTTTTGAAAACATGCCAATAAAAGAAAAACCGTCGACACGACGAACCAATGTTCCATATTTTTTGATTATCAAAAAATATTTTAGTACCACTTTACCGAGTTCCAAAAATTATTATTAACAGTAAAATTAAATAATTTAATTTAAAATATATTAAATGTACTCAAGTAATGACAAATTAATCTCTTTAATAACGAAAAATTTCCTATATAACAAGAAAGGAAAGCTAACTTCGGGCGGAGCGGAAGTTGATATAGCCTTGCAGAATATTCTGTAAATTAAATTCTCCAAAATTATTCCCGAACTTCTTAACTTAAAAAACACCAAAGTTATGGCATTTCCAATCGTTCCGTTATATGACAACAATAGGATATAGTCGGTCGATCCTTATGAAATTTGGTAGGTCGGATTGATTGGCCAAAAATAAAACCCATAGAAAATCCCAACATCCTAACTTTACAAACACCAAAGCCATGGCATTTCCGATCAATCAGTTATATGGCAGCTATAGGATATAGTCCGCCGATCCCTGCCGTTCCGACTTGTATACTGCCTGCATAGGAACGAAGGGTGTGTGCAAAGTTTCAATTCGATAGCTTTAAAACTGAGAGACTAGTTTGCGTAGAAACATGCTTATATCAACTCAGGACGCGATCCTGATCAAGAATATATATATATATGATAGGGTCGGAGATGTCTCCTTCACTGCGTTGCACACTTTTGACCAAAATTATAATACCCCCTACCCTATCTCCGACCCTATAAAGTATATATATTCTTGATCAGGATCACCTCTTTAGTTGATATAAGCATGTCCGTCTGTCTTTTTCTACGCGAACTAGTCTCTCAGTTTTAAAGATATCGAATTGAAACTTTGCACACACCCTTCTTTCCTTTGCACACAGTATATAAGTCGGAAGGGCCGGGATCGGCCGACTATATCCTATAGCTGCCATATAACTGATTGATCGGAAATGCCATAACTCTGCTGTTTGTTAAGTTAGGAAGTTGAGATTTTCTATGGGTTTTATTTTTGGCCAATCAATCCCACCTACCAAATTTCATAAGGATCGGCCGACTATATCCTATAGCTGCCATATAACTGAACTATTGGAAATGCAATAACTTTGGTGTTTTTAAAGTTAGGAAGTTTGGATTTTTTATGAGAATTAAGAATGCATCATATGAATAATTTTGGAGAATATAATTTACAGAGTATTCTGCAAGGGTATATCAACTTCGGCTCTGCCCGAAGTTAGCTTTCCTTTCTTGTTAAATTTAGGAAGTTGGGATTTTTATGAGTGTTAAGAATGCATCATATGAATAATTTTGGAGAATATAATTTACAGAATATTCTGCAAGGGTATTTCAACTTCGGCTCTGCCCGAAGTTAGCTTTCCTTTCTTGTTAAATTTAGGAAGTTGGGATTTTTATGAGTGTTAAGAATGCATCATATAAATAATTTTGGAGAATATAATTTAATTTAATTTCAACTTCGGCTCCGCGCGAAGTTAGTTTGTTCTGAATTAAATAGTAACTAATCTTTACACAACTAAATTGTTATTTACTTCCTTTGTCCGTACTAATTTAGAATATTGCGCTCCTGTTTGCAGTCACCAATATTTACAAATTTTTTCCGTTGCCTTCTTACCCTACTAGATTAATATTGCTCAATTTGTCTTTTCAAGTAAAATGTAGAACTATGCTTGGTACTATTTTTATGCACAATATGTCATGGATGCTATTGAATCTACATAATATGTAAGCCGCTAAACATTTAATGTGAAAATTTTACAAAAGTTGTTTTTCTATTGCAGGTAGTATAAAAGTCGGAACGAGCCGGATCGAGCGACTATATAGCTCCCATAGGAAAATCGAAAAATAAAAATTTATTCCCTTATACCCCTTATAATTTACATAATAGTCTGCAAGGGTATATCAACTTCGTCTCCGCCCGAAGTTATCTTTCCTTTCTTGTTTGAATATAAATTTTGTGACGATAGATGATTAAACATTCGACTAAATAAATACAGTTTTTTAATTTTTCGCATTCTACAAAGAATTTAAACTTTTTGTCTAAAAGGAATAAGAACATTTTAAAAATGGTATTTTTTAGTCGAATGCTGAACGAAAATCGTTAATCGTTTGATATCAGAAATTTTGTATGTTAAAAGTGTGATCGTCTCATCCTTAAAAAAGGGTTTGTTTTAACTACAGATTAAGTGACCCAATACCTGCTTTTAGATGAACACCACCTTTTTTCGCAGGGACGACGAAGACTGGCTGCCACGGCCATATGTGTAAATATATGTTTACTATATCCTACATCCTGCCAAACGAACGATCAGGACTAAATAGCGCGATTTCGTTGTAAGGCACATAAGAAAAGAATTGCTATGATTGAATAAATAAAACTAAGCTGTGCCTTCTCTTCTTCTTGAAATGGCTTCCGAAATCAGTTTTAATTTTGTCGAGCCGAAAAAGCCTTGAAGGAGAGTCCGAATCTCTTAGCAGGCCCTTTATCTGTACTAACAATTTTGACAGTATGACGAGAAAGGGTCATAGTGAGCCAACGTGAGAAGGCGAAAATTGGTTTTTATTTAAAAACAAGAAAGGAAAGCTAAATTCGGATGGAGCCGAAGTTGATATACCCTTGCAGAATATTCTGTAAATTATATTCTTCAAAATTATTCTTATGATGTATTCTTAATACTCATAAAAAATCCAAACTTCCTAACTTTAAAAACACCAAAGTTATGGAATTTTCAATCGTTCAGTTATATGGCAGCTATAGAATATATTCGGCCGATCCTTATGAAATTTGATATGTCGGATTGATTGGGCAAAAATAAAACCTATAGAAAATCCCAACTTCCTAACTTAACAAACACCAAAGTTATAGCATTTCCGATCAATCAGTTATATGGCAGCTATAAGATATAGTCGGCCGATCCTTATGAAATTTGGTAGGTCGGATTAATTGGCCAAAAAATAAAACTCAAAAAAAATCCCAACTTCCTAACTTTAAAGATACCAACGTTATGGCTTTTCCGATCGTTCAGTTATATGGCAGCTATATGATATAGTCGCCCGATCCGGCTCGTTCCGACTTATATACTACCTGCAATAAAAAGACAACTTTAGGAAAAGTTTCAAGCAGATAGCTTTAAAACTGAGGGACTAGTTTGCGTAGAAACGGACGGACGAACAGACGGACAGACGGACATGGCTAGATCGACTCTCCTGGTAATGCTGATCAAGAATATATCTACTTTATAAGGTCGGAAATGTCTCCTTCACTGCGTTGCAAACTTTTGACTGAAATTATAATACCCTCTGCAAGGGTATAAAAAACCTGGAAGGGTATTTAAACTTGGGCTTGCCAAAACTAGCTTCCGTTCTCGTTAATCTTGAAGTTGTTAAGATGGAATTGCCCATAAGTGAACCACAGAAAATATCATTAAGGATTTTCAAACTTTTTAATTCTCGGATTTAGTGCTATTTATTTGTTTCTTTTTACACCTTTCCTGGAAAATTCTTTGAGCATACTTCAGAAGCGATCTAAGAAGAGGTTTATTGGTATTTATATTTTGAACAGTTGTATTTTTTTAAAATCTACCTAACTATTGTTGATGAGCCATGAACGCATGCACATTGTTAAATGCTTAATCTTGTCGACTTCTAGCCAGACTTGGCACCTTTTTGGATTGCCAGCCGCAAAACCACTTGAAAGATTTCAGCAATGCGATTAAGATTTGCCAAATAATCCCCTTTGTCATTTAATACTTCCATATCATCTTACCAAAACTGAAATACAGTATGAGTGAGCAGTTTGTAAAAATCATTATTATTGTTTGTACTCGACACTTTCTTTTTAAAATATGAGGCGATTACAATGACATCTATTATGAAGCTATATGGGGTTCCTTAGAAGGCCAGCCTAATGAAAACCACTTATAATTGTTCTTTGTTAAACGTGGGTCTTTATGTAAATAAACCATATACACATTTCGTATGCCCCTCCGGATTATAATTCGATATTTACCCACAAACTGTTATTTTATGTTACAACTGGAACACAATTTTATTTTATTTTATTCTTAAGCTCTGCCAAAAGATTTTAAAAATTTAATATTTTTATACCCTTGCAGAGGGTATTATAATTTTGGTCAAAAGTGTGCAACGCAGTGAAGGAGACATCTCCGACCCTATAAAGTATATATATTCTTGATCAGGATCACCTCCTGAGTTGATATAGCCATGTCCGTCTGTCCGTCTGTCTGTCCGTCTGTCTGTTTCTACGCGAACTAGTCTCTCAGTTTTAAAGCTATCGAGTTCAAACTTTGCACACACCCTTCTTTCCTTTGCACGCAGTATATATGTCGGAACGGCCGGGATCGGCCGACTATATCCTATAGCTGCCATATAACTGATTGATCGGAAATGCCATAACTTTGGTGTTTGTAAAGTTAGGAAGTTGGGATTTTCTATGGGTTCTATTTTTAGCCAATCAATCCGACCTACCAAATTTCATAAGGATCGGCCGACTATATCCTATAGCTGCCATATAACTGATTGATCGGAAATGCCATAACTTTGGTGTTTGTTAAGTTAGGAAGTTGGGATTTTCTATGGGTTTTATTCTTAGCCAATCAGTCCGACCTATCAAATTTCATAAGGATCGGCCGACTATATCCTATAGCTCCCATATAACTGAACGATTGGAAATGCCATAACTTTGGTGTTTGTTAAGTTAGGAAGTTGGGATTTTCTATGGGTTTTATTTTTGGCCAATCAATCCGACCTACAAAACTTCATAAGGATCGGCCGAATATATCCTATAGCTGCCATATAACTGAACGATGGGAAATGCCATAACTTTGGTGTTTTTAAAGTTAGGAAGTTGGGATTTTTTATGAGTATTAAGAATGCATCATATGAATAATTTTGGAGAATATAATTTATAGAGTATTCTGCAAGGGTATATCAACTTCGGCTCCGCCCGAAGTTAACTTTCCTTTCTTGTTTTTTAAACAAAACGCCTGTCTTATTTATCGAACCCATGTTCAAAGCGAAACGCAGTTTGTTGCACCTTTTATGTAAGGTATAGTCGAGTGCCTCGACTATTAGATACCCGTTACTCAGCTGAACAACTAAATATAAATATGCCTTCTTGTAATAAATTGACTAGAAATATAAAACATAAATACTTATATTGGCTAAGCACATACATTTGATTTGATTTGCATAGTTCTTGGGATATAGTTCAGGATTGACAAGTGAAAACCATCGCAATTTCCTTTAATAGAAATCCTTATCGAGAATTAACGTTGACTCTGTTGAGCACCTTGGCCAGCTGTTCCAAAGTCATCCGTTAGATGGCGCTACGGGCCATGAAAGGCGGATATGTAGGCGCTAGCCAGGCTTAAGCGTTTAATGGGTTTTTGGGCGTTAGAGTGGGCGTGGCAAACACGAAAGTTATGGCATTTCCGATCAGTTATATGGCGGCTATAGGATATAGTCGGCCGATCCTTTTGAAATGTGGTAGGTCGGATTGATTGGCCAAATATAAAATCCATAGAAAATCCCAACTACCTAACTTTACAAACACGAAAGTTATGGCATTTCCGATCAATCAGTTATATGGCAGCTATAGGATATAGTCGGCCGATCCCGGCCGTTCTGACATATATACTGCGTGCAAAGGAAAGAAGGGTGTGTGCAAAGTTTCAATTCTATAGCTTTAAAACTGAGAGACTAGTTTGCGTAGAAACAGACTGACGGACAGACGGACATGGCTATATCAACTCAGGAGGTGATCCTGATCAAGAATATATATTCTTTTATAGGGTCGGAGATGTCTCCTTCACTGCGTTTCACACTTTTACCAAAACTATAATACCCTCTGCAAGGGTATAAAAACGGAGAGGACTATTATTAATAATTTCATTTCCATAAAAAATTGGATATATTGGTAAGTTTCTCACACTTTTTTGTTGTATGGCTAATGTCGATTTATTTTCTTCGTCGATCTAAGTCCGGGGTGAAGGTGTTCACCAGCTGTTTACCTCTCGCTCTCTCTCATAGCTGACGAACAAATTTCATCGATCTGAGTACTAGGCTTACAAGTAGTTTTTGCATGTATTCATGTTTGTCTGTGTTCCGCCAACAGTCGTATGTACATATGTATGTATATATTTGCATGTTTCTACACTGAGTTCCTAAATTCGTCATAGCTAAAATTCATCGCCTTTCATCAGTATGCTGACTGCGACTCCGGCAGAGCCCACACTCTCTGTGCACGATCGTAGGAAACGCAAAAAAAGTTACATCCCTCTTTTACTCTGTTTATTGAGAGAGGGAGGACAATCTAAAAAAATCACAAAGGCTGTTGTAGGCTTAAAATTGAAATAAGATAATTTTTTTTAATAGGTATTCTAGTCGATTCTTATTAATTATATTATTTAATGGATATATCTTTTAACAAGAAAGGAAAGCTAACTTCGGGTGGAGCCGAAGAATACTCTGTAAATTATATTCTCCAAAATTATTCATATGATGCATTCTTAATACTCATAAAAAATCCCAACTTCCTAACTTTAAAAACACCAAAGTTATGGCATTTCCAATCGTTCAGTTATATGGCAGCTATAGGATATAGTCGGCCGATCCCGGCCGTTCCGACATATATACTGCGTGCAAAGGAATGAAGGGTGTGTGCAAAGTTTCAATTCGATATCTTTAAAACTGAGAGACTAGTATGCGTAGAAACAGACAGACGGACAGACAGACGGACAGACGGACATGGATATATCAACTCAGGAGGTGATCCTGATCAAGAATATATATACTTTATAGGGTCGGAGATGTCTCCTTCACTGCGTTGCACACTTTTGACCAAAATTATAATACCCTCTGCAAGGGTATAAAAATAACAAGCATTATGATAGAAATGGATTCGTAATCTGCATATTTAGCATAGTCGTACTTTTTTTATATACCTGCTTTGACGCTAATCGAATCATGTAAAGACAAATAAGCAAAGGAAAGAACAATAGGATTAAAGGAGCCCTTGTTCTTGTTATACCCTTGCAGAGAGTATTATAATTCCAGTCAAAAGTTTGCAACGCAGTGGAGACATTTCTGACCCTAAAAGTATATATATATTTGATCAGCATCACCAGGAGAGTCGATCTAGCCAAACTAGTTTCTTAGTTTTAAAGCTATCAGTCGGAACAAGCCGGATCGGACGACTATATCATATAGGTGCCATAGGAACAATCGGACAAATTTTGTTTAAAAATTATAGCTTTGTTGTTTTTTAAAAAAAATTTCTGTTCTTTGGGATATGGTAATATTTAAAAACTATGGAAAATATTCCGTTGAGTAATAGTAATTACTTACTATATCAAAATTACGCTTTTAGTTTTGTCAAAATAGCTGCCATAAAAACAATGTCAAAATCCAGCGCAAAATCGACATCGCTTCATTGCTTTTAGTAATATATGCATAGAAATCGAAATGTAGTCCTGTTGTAATAACTGCAAGGGTATAAAAAGTCCGGCTTGCCAAAGTTTGCTTCCTTTCTTGTTCGAAGTCCTTTTTTTGTTTTTCACTATTTTTTTATGTATTTGCATTTGATTACCACAGAGAACGGATCAAAGTTGGCGTTTTTTGTAAATAGTTAAAAATTAAATTTATCGGATATTCTGGTGTGAGTATTTATTTAAATAATCAAAGTGTTAAGCATTAAGTGTTATTTAAAATATTTGTTACAACATCAACACGTTTAAAGTGTTTTAACAGTTGTTAAACTTGCAATTCTCGCCCTTCAACCAAATAATGTACCTTTTTATACCCTTGCAGAGGCTATTATAATTTCAGTAAGGGAAACATTTTCGACCCTATAAAGTATATATATTAAGCATCACCAGGAGAGTCGATCTAGCCATGTCCGTACAAAGTTTCAATTCGATATCTTTAAAACTGAGAGACTAGTTCGCGTAGAAACAGACAGACAGACGGACAGACGGACATGCTTATATCAACTCAGGAGGTGATCCTGATCAAGAATATATATACTTTATATGGTCGGAGATGTCTCCTTCACTGCGTTGCACACTTTTGACCAAAATTATAATACCCTCTGCAAGGGTATAACAAGAAAGGAAACTGAGAGACTAGTTTGCGTAGAAACAGACAGATTTATACCCTTGCAGAGGCTATTATAATTTCAGTAAGGGAAACATTTTCGACCCTATAAAGTATATATATTCAGCATCACCAGGAGAGTCGATCTAGCCATGTCCGTCTGTTCGTCCGTCCGTCAGTCCGTCCGCCAGTCCCTTCGTCAGTCCGTCCGTCCGTTTCTACGCAAACTAGTCCCTCAGTTTTAAAACAATCTGCTTGAAACTTTCTCAAAAGTTGTCTTTCTATTGCAGGTAGTATATAGTAATGTCTCGGAAATGTCTCCTTCACTGCATTGCAAACTTTTGACTGAAATTATAATGACCTCTGCAAGGGTATAAAAAGAAAAAAAATATTCATGTATAAAAATGGATTATAATTTACTGATGAAAATGCGATGCTTAGCTGATTAAAATGCGATGAATAATTGATGATATTTCCGACACATTTTACATATTCGCAAAATATTTTATATCTAGTTTTTATACCTTTACAAATTTAATAGTTTGTTAATCTAATACTTTGTGGTATTTGTCTACAAAATTCAGACCAATGTCAAATTATCACATCTTATGCAAACTGATTAAGGTCTTATCTTGATTTAACATTATTTAGCTTTATATAAAATTAAAAAAACCTTTAGTGTTCTAAGCATTAATTCTCATCTATGTTTATAACACAAGTAAAAAAAAGGAAAAAAGAAAGATGTCGGCAGCTGGAATTGAACTTGCGGTGCTTAGATTTCTGGTCAGACGTTCTAACCCCTAGGCTACTCGGACAGGGTTAGAACAATTTTATGGTTATTTTAGAAAAAGTTTCCTATGTTATAGAAAATATTTCTATATTTTGGAATTAATTTCTATTTTTTAGAAAATATTTCTATATTTAAGAAAATATTCCTATATTTAGAAAAGCGTTTCTATTTTTTAGGGTTATGGAATTTTTAAGGTTAATTTGAGAAAATTTATCTATTTTTTAGGGTAGATAATTCTTTAGGGCAGAATTTCTTATTTGAAGAAAAAAATTTATAAAAATAAGTACCATTTTTACTAAAATATAGAAATTCTTTTTGGGATTAAGGGTGAGTTTAGTTTATGGCGACATTTCTACATTTCTACATTTGAGAAACACTTTCTTGATTTAAAAGTTTTCTTGTTTTGAGAAAAAAATTCCTTGAAAATAGAAATCTTTTCTTGGATTTGGAAAAAATAAAGTTTTAGGGCGAATTTCTAAAATTTAGGGTTCATTTTGCTATATTATAAAAAGTATTATAAATAAATAAAAAAAGTAAATATCTATGGAATTTTAGAAATGCTTTGTTAATTTTGTTAAGATAGGTAAGTCATACCATTTATCTATTGGAATTCTTTTGATCTTTTAGAAAAGGAAAAAGAATCCTTATGCGGTCCTTATAAAGATGGTTAAGCAACCATTAATGGCTATCAGAACGCCTCTTGCCAGTATGACTTAACAAATTCTTGAATAGCTATCGAACTCCATCTCAAAGTTAAAACGTGTTTGAATAGAAGAGAAACAGGTGCATTAAAATTCACGTTTTCCATTTTTATTTGGCCTAACGTTTCCGAAACAACACAGCAGTGAAATTAAGATTTTAAAAGGAAATGAAGTTTGAAGGAGGGGTTAATTCGCTGCCAAATCGGTCTTTTTTTAGCATTAAGCAATACGAATAGTAGCAGTAAAATTTTTGTTTTACACAATATTGCTATTAAAAACAAGAAAGGAAAGCTAACTTCGGGCGGAGCCGAAGTTGATATACCCTTGCAGAATACTCTGAAAATTATATTCTCCAAAATTATTCATATGATGCATTCTTAATACTCATAAAAAATCCCAACTTCCTAGCTTTAAAAACACCAAAGTTATGGCATTTCCGATCAATAAGTTATATGGCAGCTATAGGATATAGTCGGCCGATCCTTATAAAATTTGGTACGTCAAATTGATTGGCCAAATGTAAAACCCATAGAAAATCCCAACTTTCTAACTTTACAAACACCAAAGTTGTGGCATTTCCGATCGTTCAGTTATATGGCAGCTATAGGATATAGTCGGCTGATCCTTATAAAATTTGGTACGTAAAATTGATTGGCCAATTGTAAAACCCATAGAAAATCCCAACTTCCTAACTTTACAAACACCAAAGTTGTGGCATTTCCGATCGTTCAGTTATATGGCAGCTATAGGATATAGTCGGCCGATCCCGGCCGTTCCGACTTATATACTGCGTGCAAAGAAAAGGGTGTGTGCAAAGTTTCAATTCGATATCTTTAAAACTGAGAGACTAGTTCGCGTAGAAACAGACAGACGGACAGACGGACATGCTTATATCAACTCAGGAGGTGATCCTGATCAAGAATATATATACTTTATATGGTCGGAGATGTCTCCTTCACTGCGTTGCACACTTTTGACCAAAATTATAATACCCTCTGCAAGGGTATAACAAGAAAGGAAACTGAGAGACTAGTTTGCGTAGAAACAGACAGACGGACAGACGGACGTGGCTATATCAACTCAGGAGGTGATCCTGATCAAGAATATATATACTTTATAGGATCGGAGATGTCTCCTTCACTGCGTTCCACACTTTTGACCAAACTTATAATACCCTCTGCAAGGGTATAATAAACATATTATGGCACATATATACAAATCTTTAATTGTAAGAAGCATTTTGTTTTTCTTATAAGTACCAATTTCGATTTCAACTGTAAAGAAAACCACAATTGTGAAAGTCAGTGTTAGATTGAGAATTTTTAGAAAGAAGTTTTCACTTTATAGAAATTTTGTAGGGTAAATAGTTTTTGAAAACAAGTACTAGGGAGATATTATTTTATGGCGATAATAATCTTTAGTTTGATAGATTATTATATTTGATTAAGTTCCATCTTTAGATATGAGCGGTTAAAGTTGTGAAGTGATTTCAAATGCAACCATGAAAAGTCGATGCCAATTTAATTATGCTTTCGATGTCCAACCCAACTTTTCTAAAAATCCTATTCATATTTATAAAAAAATTAATTTATAAATTATTATTCCTGAGACTATGAGATTTTGTTTACATTTACAAAATAAACTAAATATTTGTTATTTCGATTTTTATGCTTAAAAAATAAAGCTTTGTCGATATTCCGGTATTTGTTAAGAAACAACGAAGTTATAATTTTATTTCCGCTTTTCCCCGATTGTTAATTTTGCAGTAATGTAGGTATATGACCAGTTTGCAAACTATTGGCTGAAATTACTCTCTGCAAGGGATTAAAATCAGAATGTAGCTTAATTTGACATGCTGATATTACAATAACCTTACAGTTTGACGAAAATGATGATAGCGTACATGTAAGCCTACAAATAATAGATATATGACAGCTATAGGACATAATCAACTCAAGGAATCTTATTAGTCGAAAAGATATTAGCACAATTCTTCGAAAACCACGAAATTTTAATGCTGCTATAGGATAGGCCGGAGCCGAAGTTATCAACTTCCCTTGCAGAATATTCTGTAAATTATATTCTCCAAAATTATTCATATGATGCATTCTTAATACTCATAAAAAATCACAACTTCCTAACTTTAAAAACACCAAAGTTATTGCATTTCCAATCCGTAAGGTATATGGCAGCTATAGGATATATTCGGCCGATCCTTATGAAATTTAGTAGGTCGGATTGATTGGCCAAATAAACCCATAGAAAATCCCAACTTTCTAACTTTACAAACACCAAAGTTATGATCAATCAGTTATATGGCAGCTATATCCTATAGTGAACGCCAGCTGTTTGCCTCGATCTTAGTACTAGGCTTAAGAAAACTTAAGCCTAAAGCCTAGTACTCAGATCGACGAAAACTAAAGCAAAAAGCCTAGTACTCAGATCGACGAAAACTGTCCGCCAGACATGAGAGAGAGCGAGAGGCAAACAGCTGGCGTTCACTTTTCGTCAGGTAGTTAATAATAACTTTTAAAGGCTCTTTCCGGAAAATACGATATTTGAATTTTATCTGCTTGTCAACAAACCCAGCTGATTGACAGTACGACCGTAGCACGCTTAATTCTGATGAACTGTCGAAATTTTGGTCACACTGGAAAGATTAAAGTTCTTACGCTAGCATACTCGTTTGTCGATCTGAGTACTAGGCTTTATTCTTTTCGCTAGGGTTCACCCAAAGTTCATTTCATTTTCTGGTATATTTTTCGTCGATCTGAGTACCGAGGTGAAAAAAAGCCTGACGAAAAGTGGACGGCGGCTTTTTGCCTCTCTCTCTCTCGATCTGAGTACTACTTTAAAGCCTAGTATATATATCAACTTCGGCTCTGCCCGAAGTTAGCTTTCCTTTCTTGTTCTATTTTATTTATTTTTATACCCGTTACTCGTAGAGTAAAAGGGTATATTGTATTCGTGCAAAAGTATGTAACAGGTAGAAGGAAGCGTTTCCGACCCTATAAAGTATATATATTCTTGTTCAGGATCACTAGCCGAGTCGATCTAGCCATGTCCGTCTGTCTGTCTGTCTGTCCGTCTGTCTGTCCGTATGAACGCTGAGATCTCGGAAACTATAAAAGCTAGAAGATTGGCATTTTGCATGTAGATTTTAGGAGTTCCTACGCAGCGCAAGTTTATTTCAAAATGGTGCATCATATAGCTCCAATAGAAACAATCGGGAATAAAATTAAAAAAAACAAGAGAGAACGCTATAGTCGAGTGCCTCGACTATTAGATATGTTACTCATCTAAACAACTTAATATAAATACATGCAAAATGCCAATCTTCTAGCTTTTATAGTTTCCGAGATCTCAGCGTTCATACGGACAGACGGACATGGCTAGATCGACTCGGCTAGTGATCCTGAACAAGAATATATATACTTTATAGGGTCGGAAACGAAATATTTATAGTTAGTTAGTTATACCCTTTTTTATAATTTTGGTCAAAAGTGTGCAACGCAATGAAGGAACAGGATCGCGTCCTGAGTTGATATAAGCATGTTCGTCTGTCTGTTTCTAAACGAAACTAGTCTCTCAGTTTTAAAGATATCGAATTGAAACTTTGCAGTATATAAGTCGGAACGGGCACGATCGGCCGACTATATCCTATAGCTGCCATATAACTGATTGATTGGAAATGCCATAACTTTGGTGTTAGTAAAGTTAGGAAGTTGGGATTTTTTATGAGTATTAAGAATGTATCAAAAATGTATTTTTCTTTTTTTTTCTAGTTATCAAACTTTTCCTTTGAGATATAGTAATTATTTACTATATCAGAATAACGCTTTCAGATTTGTCAAAATCGGACAACAATATCATATAGCTGCCATAGAAACTACGGCAAAATGCAGCGCAAAATCGACACAACTGCATTGTTTTTAGTACAAGGGACTAGTTTGCGTGGAAACCGACGGACGGATAGACGGACATGGCTAGTTGACTCTCCTGGTGATGCTGATCAAGAATCTCCTTCACTGCGTTGCAAACTTATAATACCGTCTGCAAGGGTATAAAAATTGCCAAGAGTGTTCAAACTTTGTCTTGCCGAAGCTGTCTTTCGTTTTCGTTTTTTGTTTAATTTTTAAACGGAGCCTCGGATTTACAGCAAGATGGGTGTCATTCATTTTACAAGATTTTTTGTAAGGGGTATGCACACTATTTCAAATTCAGCGTTATTTTTTCGTTGATTTACCTCAATACTTACTTTATTAAATGATAATTTGAATGATTCCAGTCAAACATAAGAACATAATGCGTGCAAATTGTTTGATAATCACTAGTCCCAAAGGAGTTGCTGTATTTCGTCAAGCCTTAACTAACAATAGAAAATACATACATATGTACATGCATCCATGATAACCAACGAAATCGGATACGAGGGTAGAAGGCATACACTAGTAAAAAACTCTTTCAAAATGTTATTGAATGATTTTTCCTATTTATTATTTTTTTGTTATTTTGATTGATATTGGAAATGTTTTATTAATTTTTATAACTTTCCGATTTTATTTTTTACTGTATTGTTAATAAAAAAAAGAGTAAACATCGACCATGTTTGGGTTAAAAAATTAGACCAACGATATTTCATATTTATTGAAATTTATTTAATAAATCTAAACATAATGTAAATCTACCTTATTAGGCCTTATTAGGCTCACTTTCGCATTTCACTTAATTTGCTGGATATGGGCTCATCTTTTTCAAAACGTATAAGCGTATAGTAGACTAAACCAAATCACAAAAATTTGCAAGTTGCATTAGTTATATAATAGTATGTGTTTAGAAATGCATCATGTCCGGTTTAAGGGTTATTTCCAATATGTATTTAAAAAAATGTTATTTAATATTTGTATCTTAATTTATATGCATTACATTTTTAGACAAAATTCTAAAACTTAGACATAATCTTTTATAAGTGCAGGAAGGTCTTGCTCATTTGCTATTAGCTGAAAGGCACAAACAAGATTGCCACTGCTCGCCGACGGGAAATTGTTAAACGGTATTTAAACAGCAAGCCGAACCAGGTCTGGGACAAGGACAAAGGCCAGCTAATCCCAAGACGCACGCACAACAGGAAGCAACCACAAAAATGTGTAATTTTAACAGTAACGGAGCAACAGCGCTTCAGCCATGCAAGGATAACACCAACAATAAGGCGTATCAGCGCGATGTGAAGAAGGGGGACACGACACTAATGAAATAAATGGAACGGCGCTGCTGAGCGCATCTTGGGGATGGGCCAGAGTGACTTTAAATATGGGCAAGTGGAGTGGGCGGTGGGTGGTGGCTGGTGACTAGAACAACAATTATTCTTATATAGGGTTTGTTGGGCTGCCATTGGCGCTCGACCAAGTTGCTTTGGAAGCCGGTGTTGAAGTACTCTGAGCGTATAATCGGTTTACAACCAATAAATCCCATTGGGGAATAGAAGCCATTGAAACTCGCTAAGCTACATGAACACAGCTCTATACATTGATATGACTCATGCAGTGGTGTATCCACGGGGGGACGTTTTGAGGGTTCAAAATTCGGAAATCATTAAAACTAGATATTACTATATCTTGCCTATAATATTATTTCTCTTTTTTTGGCATAGAAGTATGGGAGTATATGTATACTACAACAGAACAAAAACTTGTTGCACAGTTTCATCCAAATATCTTAAACACTGAGGAACAAGTTGGAGTAGAAACGGGCAGACGGAAATGGCTAGATCGACTCTCCTGGTGGTGCTGGTCAGGAATAGGGTCGGAAAAGTGCCTTTCTCTGCGTTGCGTTTTGACTGAAATCATAATATGTACCGTCTGCAAGTGCATAAATATTAAAGAAAGTTGCCTTATTCATTGGCATCGCGCCATAAATTCTAGGGTACATTTATTTATAAGTTGTGTTAAGGAAACAATTTTTTTACGCGAGTGAACGACGGCATAGTCGGTAGTCGATTTGTAATAACTGCAAGGGTATATAAACTTCGGCTTGTTCCTTTCTTGTTTTACTTAAATATATACATTTTTTCTTGTTTTTCGGCCAATATTGGTTTATTGCAATTATTTCTTCATTTGAAAAAAATATTCTTGGACATATTTAAAGCAAATTTCTTGAACTAGGAAAATTTTTTTTAAAAATAAAGTTTTATTGCGATTTTATGGGTAATTTTATTATGAGTGTATGTAATCTACACTACAAAAAGTGGCAATAATTTTAAACCATTTCTTTTTACATTCTCTTCTGTAAGTTTCATGCCTGAAATAAGACACATGTATAAAACACAAACAATTGTATTATAAGCAAAATAAAATAGCTTTTTTAAACTAAAAGTAATATCAAAGTCAGCCTGGAAATTGAATGGCGCATTTTTATTGTTGGGTAAAGGACTGCTCTAATTGAGTTATATGAGCTTCGACTTGGTGTCGTAATTGGACGGTTGCGACAGATGTTGGAACGACACATTTGAAACCAGATACCTGTTTATTATCTGATAGAACTGGTTATATTTTTACATTGAGGGTGCGCAACAAGAAAAATACAAATTCATGGTGGTGTTTTCCGACAATGCTATTCAACGCCCTTACTTTTCGCACTTGATAGCAAACACTTTACTTACAATTAATAGTAGTAATAAGTATAAGTAGCAACGCAAATTCTATAATAATATTAAATTATCTGATAAGAGCTTATTTTGTTACTTTGCACATGAGCAGTCCCAATTCACTGCTAGTCACAACTCGGCAGTCAAAAGTTTGCTACGCTGTGAAGGAGGTTTTATTATTTGGCCAATAAATCCGACCTACCAAATTCATAAGGATCGGCCGACTATATCCTATAGCTGCCATATAACTGCACGATTGGAAATGCCATAACTTTGGTGTGTTTAAAGTTAGGAAGGTGGGATTATTTATGAGTATTAAGAATGCATCATTCAAACAATTTTGGAGAATATAATTTACAGAATATTCTGCAAGGGTATATCAACTTCGGCTCCGCCTGAAGTTAGCTTTCCTTTCTTGTTCTGGTATAGTTTTTAAATGTAAAGAGATAAAGAGAGGGAAAGCGGTAGCGTAGTGAAGGCACATTCATATTTCTGTCTCCCTAATAAATCAAAGTTTCAAGCGTGCAGTTTCTTCGCGCTTGCAATACTTATAACTGATCGCTTACAAATTTCGAATTCCTGTTGGTACAATGGTCCGAAAAAGTATAATGATGAATAACGAGGACGGAAGCTAACTTCGGCAAGCCGAAGTCTTAATACCCTTGCAGTTTAAATACTTTGCCGAAAATGTTAAAATTAAACAAGTAGCGAATAGAATAGGGTATACATAAATAAATTAGATTTGCATAGTTTCATGTCAATAGCTTTTATACTGCAAAAACGTCATATCAAAATAGAAAAGAAGGTATATTTTCGCCGCCTTTAACAATTATTACTACGGAAGCTATAAGATATAGACGTCCGATCGGCAAGCGCTTTTACCCTGATCAAGATATGCGTAAATAAATAAGACTTGGAAAAATTTATGTCAATATCTTATACACCGAGCGAAATATTCTGAAAAACATCAAATTTGGACCGATATAGACGTCCGATCGGCACGCGCTTTTACCCTGATCAAGATATGCATAAAAAATACATTTTGGAAAGATTCATGTCAATAGCCTTTACACTGCACGAAATATCATCAATTCTTGCAAGATATATCCGATTCTTCCTATGGGAGCTATAGGATATAGACGTCTGATCGGGGGGATTTTCAAACTTGATCTGCGTACTGTGAAAGTTTCAGATCGCTAGCTTTAAAACTGAGCTCGCAAACGGTATTGAAACAGATGGGCTATATCGACTACCCTATTGATCCTGATCAAGAATAATATACTTTATAGGGTCGGAAACGTCTCCTTCACTGCGTTACAAACTTCTGACCAAAATTATAATACCCTCTGCAAGGTTATAATAATTTGGGCTGCTTTAGTCAAAAATGCAGTCTGGTAATTAGGGCTGAACAGTCTAACATGAATTGCTGGCTGTATCAATATATGGTCACACCAAGTGCGCAAAACTAAAGGCGACTTAAAAGGGCGTATTAGCTGTTTCGGCATGGCCGAGCTAAAGCCTAGTATCCTGATCGACAAACGATTACGCTAGCGTAAAAACTTTAATCTTTCCAGTGTGACCAAAAGTTTGAGAGTTCATCAGATTTAAGCGTGCTACGGTCGTACTGTCAATCAGCTGGGTTTGTTGACAAGCAGTTAAAATTCAAATATCGTATTTGCGGGAAAGAGCCTTTAAAAGATATTATCAAATACCTTGGCAAGACAAGTCTGCCGCTGTACAAAGAAATAAAAAACAATACAATTTAAATTTAACAGTTGTTTTTTTTAATTTACTGATAATTATTTGCTAATTTAAAGTTCATAGCTGCACTTTTATTGTGTTTTTTCGTACATTCTGGACCTAAAAACATTTTGCTCTGACAAGAGGCACCCCAGATAGTATTAATGTTATTTTCTCCTCACATGTAAACACCTGCAATCGACTTTTGTGAGTTTTTTGAGTTTTTCCCTCCATTTCTTATAATGTTCAGTGAGAAGCGCACGCCAAAAGATTAAATTTTTTAATCTTTTCGCTAGGGTTCACGTTTCCGCAGACTGGCAACGCTATGGAATTTTCTGGTATTTTTTTCGTCGATCAGGAGACCGACGTGAAAAAAAGGCCCGACGAAAAGTGAACGCCAGCTGTTTGCCTCTCGCTCTCTCTCATGACTGGCGTACGGTTTACGTCGAAGTGGATACTAGGCTTAAAGATCTACTCTCTGCGCTGAAATCGCAATTTTACAGTCGTAAGCTATTAGAATCTCCTAGCCCTGGTTAGCTGCCGATCGTTAAAACGAGCTTTTTGAAGTCAAATGCTCTGGCATTAAAGCTTAATCGTATGGTATTTAAATTTTTGTTGTCTACTTTTTTTTCTGAATGCACAACATTTGAAGAATATTGCGTTAAAATTTTATATTGATCCGAAGTTATGGGCAGTGGAACGTAAGTAAGTTAGCTCGTTTTTGAGTGTCCAAAACTTTAAAACGCCCTCCTGAAAAGTTTCCATTTCAAATTCGTTGAACACGATCCTGCAAAATCTACTTGACGAATCGTGTTGAAATTTTGCACATTTTGGTTTTTTCTGATGATCCAGTAACGAGTTATGCCGTTCACCGCAAAATCTTTTGTTTTTGTAGGCGCCTACGGAGCTTGCCTGTGAATGGCTCATTTATTTTTTTTTTGATGAAAATTTCTGAAAACATTGTAATGAAAAGTACGCTTTTAGTTTTGTCAAAATCGGAAAAAAATATCATATAGCTGCATTAGAAACGAAGGCAAAATGCAACGCAAATAGCTTCATGCTTTTGGTAATATAGGCATAGAAATCGAAACGTAGTCGATTTGTAATAACTGCAAGGGTATATAAAATACGGCTTGCCGAAGTTTGCTTTCTATCTTGTTAACTCGTGATATTTATAATATGGCGGTTTGAAAAACTAAGAACATTGCTTTTCATTTTCTTCATTTTAAGTAAAACAAAATGTATGGGTAGTTTAGTAGACATGTTTATCTCTATTCCCACTACATTTTAATACATTCCCGTTAAAATCCCTACAAAATAACTATTTTTAAAAACTTATTTTTACCACAGCCAATTCTGTTTAAAGGCCTAGTACTTAGAACGAAAAACGAATTCCCAAGCGGAAAAACTTTAATCTTTCCAGTGTGACTGCATTTTCGAAAGTTCATCAGAATTGACCAGTTAAAATTCAAAAATCGTATTTGCGGGAAAGAGCGTTTTAAAGATATTATCAACTACCTTGGCAAGACAAGTCTGCCGCTGTACAAATAAAATAAAAAACAATAAAATTTAAATTTAACAGTTTTTTTTTTAAATTTACTGTTAATTATTTGCTAATTTAAAGTTTATAGCTTCTCTAAGTTCTAACAGGCGATTTTTCTAAGTTTTTTATTGTGTTTTTTCGTACATTTTTGACCTAAGAAACAGTTTTCTCTGACAAGAGGCACATCAAAAGATTAACACCCGTTGTCTTCTCCAGTGGGACTCCTCCAGCTTTTCCACTCTTCGGTCGCTTGCATTTTAGGTGGTATTTATTGCTGTCCCGCAGCGACTTACACGGCAACTTGCAGCTATTATCTAAACATAAATATTGTACATGTCCACGTTAACAAATATTTAATAATGTACAATTATGACTTTATCTTTATCCATTTTCCAGGCTATTTCCTCCCACGCTCTTTTTATAATGGTTGCATTAAAATGTTTTTTATTAAATCCCACACTTCTGGGCGGGACTCCACAGATAGTGTTAATGTTATTTTGTCCTTACATGTAAACTCCTGCAATCGAATTTTACGGGTTTTTATACCCTTGCAGAGGGTATTATAATTTTGGTCAAAAGTGGGCAACGCAGTGAAGGAGACATCTCCTATAGGGTCGGAGATGTCTATATATATGTATATATTTTCTTGATCAGGATCACCTCCTGAGTTGATATAGCCATGTCCGTCTGTCCGTCTGTCTGTTTCTAGGCGAACTAGTCTCTCAGTTTTAAAGATATTGAATTGAAACTTTGCACACACCCTTGTTTCCTTTGCACGCAGTATATAAGTCGGAACGGCCGGGATCGGCCGACTATATCCTATAGCTGCCATATAACTGATTGATCGGAAATGCCATCACTCTGCTGTTTGTTAAGTTGGGAAGTTGGGACTTTCTATGGGTTTTATATTTGGCCAATTAATCCGACCTACAAAATTTCATAAGGATCGGCCGAATATATCTTATAGCTGCCATATAACTGATTGATCGGAAATGCCATAACTTTGGTGTTTGTAAAGTTAGGAAGTTCTATGGGTTTTATTTTTGACCAATCAATCCGACATATCAAATTTCATAAGGATCGGCCGACTATATTCTATAGCTGCCATATAACTGAACGATTGGAAATGTCATCACTTTGGTGTTTTTAAAGATAGGAAGTTGGGATTTTTTATGAGTATTAAGAATGCATTATATGAATAATTTTGGAGAATATAATTTGCAGAATATTCTGCAAGGGTATTTCAACTTCGGCTCCGCCCGAAGTTAGCTTTCCTTTCTTGTTTTTTTTTTTGCCCTCCATTTTTTTTAATGTTTAGTGAGAAGCGCACGCCAAAAGATTAAATCGTATTTGCGGGAAAGAGCCTTTAAAAGAAATTATCAACTACCTGGCAAGACAAGTATGCCGCTGTACCAAAATTCACATTTGGTTGGAATTCTTTGAAGACTTTTATTCACTTCCAATTTCGAAATTGTTGTCTTTTACTAGGATTATACCAAATCGACATCCGTTTGGCACATATTTAAGACATTTTTATTTCTCTTCTTTTAAAACCTACAACATCGATCTGATATGCGGGAAATAGTCAACTACTTTGGCATGACATGTCTGCCGTCATTCGAATAAATTAGAAAACAATTTAATTTAAATTTAACAGTTGTCTTTTTTAAGTTACTGATAATTATTTGGTAATTTAGAGACAGATCGACGAAATCTGTTCGTCAGCTATGAGAGAGAGCGAGAGGCAAACAGCTGGCGAACGTCAGTTCAAAAGATATTCTCAACTACTTTGGCAAGACATGTCTGCCGCTATACAAAGAAATTAGAAAACAATATAAATTTAACTTAATATTCGTTTTTTTTGTAATTACTGATAATTATTTGGTAATTAAGAGATCATAGCTGCTCTAAGTTCTTGCAAACAATTTTTCTGGGTTTTTGTTGTGTTTTCCGTTCTTTTTTTAACCTAAGAAACACTCTGCTCTGTTTCAGATTTCTAGCTTTTAAACTGAGCTCGCAATCGGTATTGAAACAGACGGACATGACTATATCGACTCCCCTATTGATCCTGATCAAGAATATATATACTTATGTGTTCGAAACGTCTCCTTTACTGCGTTACAAACTTCTGACCCAAATTATAATACCCTCTGCAAGGGTATACAAGTTTTAAATATTTAACTGTCTGCATTCGTATGTGGATAATTCAGTAGTTTTTGTAGGAGTATGGCCTGCCACTTTTTATTTTACGAATATGAACTTTACAATTTTTGTTTAAAAAGGAAATGTTTCTGCAAAATCAAAAGTGAGTCGAGTGAAAAGTTACAGACACAGTTGGCTTGTACACGCCTCAATGCCGAATTTAGTTAACTTGACGCCGTTTTGTACTACTTTCCGTTCAAGTGGAAAAAGACAAAAGCCGTTAATTTGTTTGATTGAGCAATGTATACATTTTTGAGTGCACAAATTGTATTCAACAATGACCAAATAATAAAGGCAACGACAAAGGTTGCTAAAGGAGGAAAGGACAGAGACGCAACTATTGTAAATTTTTCTTTCTCTATACTCACCCCTATTTGGTGTTTTGGCCAAACGCTGTTTTGGTGCAACCCCGACGAAGATGACCGACATAACATATGACATCGATTCGACGGACGATAGTTATGTGGTAACAAAGATTTACTAACAACAGTTTTGTTTATGTGCATATATATATATATATATATATTTACAGATATATAGATATATATATAAATATATTTATTTATTTATTTAGGTATATCAGGGTTTAGCGCACATCCATTTGTGACGTAACATTTAATTCAATTCTGTTGTTTATAAGATTTGTAATTTTATATAAAATTTGAGGTTGTCCCAATGTGGTTATGGTCCTTCGACATAATCACGAACGCCAACATTTATGCGACCCTCGGCGGCTGTTACCGAAAACCCAAGAATGCGGGCGTCCATTCTAGTCATCTTATTCTTCTTAACTTTTTTCTGCTTGTTCTTAAGAAAGACAATATTAATACGCAATTTTAATTATACATACAAGACCCACCTTGCTGTCAGTATAGTCGTTCGCCGATGGTGTAATGGCAGGAGCTGGTTTACACATGTCATCATTGTGTGCATTTTGGGCACGCTGCAAACTCTTGTATTTACTGCGTCGATCCAAAAACTGCTTTGCAAAATCCAAAGACTCTTTTCCTTCACCTATGAGGTTAGAAAATACCATTTATATAGCAAAGTACGACTTTATTGTGTGATATAGATTGTGTGCAGTCTGGTCCGTATTTTCTTGTCCGTCGAACAGGTTAAGTTCAGCTGTTTTGCCACGACTTAACCGTCGCTAAATTAATGAAGTTTGTGACCTAACAAATACAATTGATCAGGATTTAAATTTAAAATTTGTATGATAGATAAAGTGACGATCATAATTAATTAAATGAAACAAAATATTTAAAGATATCAGTTACTGTTAAATACAAGTCTCTTCATTAATTTCCCTGAACAAAATTATTGGCACACTTGGTAATTAATTAACTTTGGTTAACACTTTATCCCGATTTACTCTTAATAGTTTAATGATAAACAAGAAAGGAAGCAAACTTCGGCAAGCCGAAGTTTATACACCCTTGCAGTTATTACAGATCGACCACATTTCGATTTCTATCCTTATATTACTAAAAACAATGAAGCTATGTCGATTTTGCGCTGCATTTTGCCATCGTTTCTATGACAGCTACAGTATGTCAAGAAACACTTTACACACTGAAAATGATCTTTATTTTTATACCCTTGCAGAGGGTATTATAATTTCAGTCAGAAGTTTGCAACGCAGTGAAGGAGACATTTCCGACCCTATAAAGTATATATATTCTTGATCAGCATCACCAGGAGAGTCCATCAAGCCATGTCCGTCTGTCCGTCCGTCTGTCCGTTTCTACGCAAACTAGTCCCTCAGTTTTAAAGCTATCTGCTTGAAACTTTCCCAAAAGTTGTCTTCCTATTGCAGGTAGTATATAAGTCGGAACGAGCCGCATCGGGCGACTATATCATATAGCTGCCATATAACTGATTGATCGGAAATGCCATAACTTTAAAGTTTTTAAAGTTAGGAAGTTGGTATTTTCTATGGGTTTTATTTTTGGCCAATCAATCCGACATACTAAATTTTATAAGGATTGGCCGTCTATATCCTATAGCCGCTACATAACTGATTGATCGGAAATGCCATAACTTTGGTGTTTTTAAAGTTAGGAAGTTGGGACTTTTTATGAGTATTAAGAATGCATCATATGAATAATTTTTGAGAATATAATTTACAGAATATTCTGCAAGGGTATATCAACTTCGGCTCCGCCCGAAGTTAGCTTTCCTTTCTTGTTTGACTTTGGATTGAAAAATAAGCAACTTCCAATCAATTTCATAATTTTTTTAATGCACAACGATTTTTCTACTCTTGCTGAATAAGTGGAAAAACAAAAAAATAACCATTCATAGGAACATAATAATTAACTTAAACATGAGAATACACATTTTTCATCCTGTCAAGAAGCTCTTTACACAAAACTAATTATCGTAATTTAAATCTAAATATTAAGAAACTTATACTATTTAAATTTACTTTTAGTATTTTGTAAGACCCCCTTAGCATTAGCAACAAGCTGGATCTGTTTTTTCATTGAATTGATTAACTTTGGCATATCATTTACCAATGGTATTTTTTGCCACTCCTCTATTACCGCCGTTTTGAGCGCTTGACGAGTTTTGGGCTGCCTTTTTGCCACTTTTTTCTTCAGGAAGGCCCACAAATTTTCAATAGGGTTAAGGTCGGGGCTCTGGAGTGGTGTATCGATCATCTTACCGCAGTTGTAAAGGAGCCAATTCCGCACATTAAGCTCCTTATGCTTGGGATCGTTATCCTGGTAGAACTTAAAGTTAGGCTTATTGTGGGAAATAAAGCCAAATTTTTCAGCACTGGGCCTTTAATGGGTCTTTAAAATTCGAAGATACTGCTCAGCATTCATAGTATTTTCTATGAATGCAATTTCTCCGACCCCTTTGCTGCTGATGCATCCCCAAATCATGACCGACAATTTTCCGAATTTTACTGTCGGAATAATGTTGCGGTTCTCTAGTGCTGTAAGTGCCTTGCGCCACACTTTGGTTGGACCATCGTTGTAATATAACATTATTTTTGTTTCGTCGCAGAATATAACGTCGTCCCAATATTCTTGCGGCTGGCTAATCATGGCTTCAACAAAGGCTTCACGTTTTTCCACATTCATTTGCGACAGAATAGGCTTCTTTCGAGCGACCCTGGAGGAGTACTTGTGTCGCAAAATAACTTGGCGTATTGTTTCATGTGAAGCAACTATACCATACTCTTCCTGAAGCTCCTTGGCAAGAGTTCTCGTCGAAATTGGTTAACTTTTCGCATTATTATTCGGCCTTCTCGTTCTCCAATCGTCATTTTACGGCCCTCTCCATTCGTTGTTTCCAGCCTACCTTCATATTTCCCTCCATTTAATACGTTATAAACGGTTTTTCTGGAAACTGAAAACATTTTAGCAAGCTCCGCGGCAGATTTTCCCAATTTATGATTATAGTAAATCAACTAAGTGATCTTAAAGGTCAATCTTTTGCAGGCATTATACAAATCTCGTAAAGCTCCTTTTTGATGCTAGCTGTGGCTAATTTCACAACAAATTGAAAGGGAATGTAAAAATGACGCTACTTACAAGTCATAGATAGTGGTAAAGTACCGTTAATTTTTTTGAAAAGAACAAAAAGGAATGAAAAAGCTAACTGTGTAAAGAGTTTCTTGAAAGTGTTAAAATTGTGTAGTCTCTTAGCTTGTCTTCTTCTTCATTTTCTGTGGATTGTTTAGATTTTGTTTTCGGGCTAACTAGGCATACTCTAATTAATATAATTACATTTCAAAAAAATCATTGCATGCAAAGTCAAAATATAACAAGAATGGAAAGCTAACTTCGGGCGGAGCCGAAGTTGATATACCCTAGCAGAATACTCTGCATTCTAAATACTCATAAAAAATCCCAACTTCCTAACTTTAAAAACACCAAAGTTATGGAATTTTCAATCGTTCCATTTGATAGGTCGGATTGATTGGCCAAAAATAAAACCCATAGAAAATCCCAACTTCCTAACTTAACAAACACCAAAGTAATGGCAATTCCGATCAATCAGTTATATGGCGGCTATAGGATATAGTCGGCCGATCCTTATGACATTTGGTAGGTCGGATTGATTGGCCAAATATAAAACCGATAGAAAATCCCAACTTTCTAACTTTACAAACACTAAAGTTATGGCATTTCCGATCAATCAGTTATATGACAGCTATAGGATATAGTCGGCCGATCCCGGCCGTTCCGACTATAGTGCGTGCAAAGAAAAGAAGGGTGTGTGCAAAGTTTCATATCGATATATTTAAAACTGAGAGACTAGTTTGCGTAGAAACAGATAGACGGACATGCTTATATCAACTCAGGAGGTGATCCTGATCAAGAATAAATTTACGTTATAGGGTCGGAAATGTTTCCTTCATTGCGTTGCAAACTGTTGACTGAAATTATAATACCCTCTGCAAGGGTATAACAAGAAAGGAAGCAAACTTCGGCAAGCCGAAGTTTATATACCCTTGCAGTTATTACAAATCGACTACATTACTATTTCTATGCCTATATTACCAAAAACAATGAAGCAATGTCGATTTTGGGCTACATTTTGCCATCGTTTCTATGGCAGCTATATGATATTGTTGTCCGATTTGAATTTAATTAAAATCGTAATTCCTGTCTTATAAACTACCAGCAACAGAAATAATACTTTTGGAAAAGTTTCATTCAGTTTAAAAATGAATGAAACTAGTCAGTTTGCGTAGAAAGGAACAGACTGGGGAACCAGACACGGACATAAATATATATACTTTACAGGGTAGGTACACTGCAGTGGAAACTTTTGACTGAAATTTGAATACTCTCTACAAGGGTGTACAAATGCAGTTTGACTTACTATATTACTTGTTGCTTAATATATAAGGTGTATTATGTTCTCAAGTCATATTCCAAAATAGGGCCATGGTAAAGCTAACAAAAAATGAAGCAAACATCGGCAAGCCGAAGTTTATATACCCTTGCAGTTATTCATATTCATATGAAACGACTACATTTCGATGTCTATGCCTATATTACTAAAAACAGTGAATCTAAGTTGTTTCTATGGCAGCTATATGATATTGGTGTCCGATTTTGACAAAACTAAAAGCGTAATTCTAATTACTAAATCTCAAAGAAATATTTTGATAAATAGAAAAGCAGCAAAATAAAAATTTATTTCATTTTAAGGAGTTATAACCTTTTTCATTTTCAAAAAATCGAAAATTTTGTTACTGCTTTATCTTGAAGAACAACTTTTTGAGAACATTTCCCCAAATTTTCATAGAGATTTAAGCAGTAGAAAGAAAGTTACAGCGCTCCTATTTTTTTATTTCACCGAAATGGAATTTTTGTAAAAACTAGCGACCAAAAACTTAATTTTTCGCATTAAACGTTCCCGTATGCACCTGTTCGACATGGGGAATTATCTCCGCAAGGCTCTTCCAAAAAAAGGAAACAGCCACCCCTTAAAAACTATTCAATATTTTTTCACAAATTTTTGTAGAAACATTTTCAACAAACTGAAATTTCAGAAAATATAATCATTCATGTAATAAAAAAAATTGGTACATACATAAAACAAGAAAGGAAAGCTAACTTCGGGCGGAGCCGAAGTTGATATACCCCTGCAGAGTATTCTGTAAATTATAGTCTCCAAAATTATTCATATGATGCATTCTTAATACTCATAAAAAATCCCAACTTCCTAACTTTAAAAACACCAAAGTTATGGCATTTCCGATCGGTCAGTTATATGGCAGCTATAGGATATAGTCGGCCGATCCATATAAAATTTGGTAGGTCGGATTGATAAGCCAAAAATAAAACCCATAGAAAACCCTCAGGGTCGGGTCAAGAATATATACTTTATAGGGTCAGAGATGTCTCCTTCACTGCGTTGCACACTTTTAACTGAAATTATAATACCCTCTGCATGGGTATAAAAAATCCAAACTGTCCTATTTTCTTCGACAAAAAAGGTATGTAGCCCCTTAATTTTTTGATTTTCCTATGGGAGCTATATGATATAGATGTCCGATTTTAAGTTAATTAAAAGCGAATTTCCATAGTATTTAAATATTACCAAATCACAAAGAACAAACAAAAAAAAATTAAAAACAACAATGTTATACTATATATTTTTATATATTTATATTTTTATATTTTTATATTTTTTAATATTAATCCGTCTCCTTCCGACATATATACTACCTGCAATAGAAACAACTTTTAGGAAAGTTTTAAGCAGATATCTTTAAAACTTAGGGACTATATACTTTATAGGGTCAGAAATATCTGCTTGCAAACTTTTGACTAAAATTACCAGGACCATCTTCTTACATGGGTATTCCTTTTGCGATTTTTGGAACTGTGTTGTACCCTGTTTCCTGAGAGCTTGGTAAAATCATGTTTCTTCTGTCTAAAAAAATTACGCTGATCCTGGTGAGCTGACTAAATAGGTTTTTGTCATGCCATTTTATTGTGTTTACAAAAGCCGCTTGGTTTTGTCTCAAACAATAAATTATAAAAATATGTACACAGTTTTGAATACTTTACTTTTTTTTACATTCTGAATTCAGAAGTTATGGAAATCGCTAAGCGGTCCTTAAGACATTTACTGAATTTACTGCTTCGTTAAAGTTAAGAAAATCAATCTTAAATTATAAGGGCTGGCGATAAACATCTTCACTAGCAATAGTGAAGGCTTACAAAGGAATTCATGAATAGTATATCATGTATCATATGCAAAACATTTAATATATTTTTATTTGGGTTAGACCCATACTAAGCTATCACTGATTAAATAATTGCATGTTTATGATGCATCGTAAATTGCCAGGGCCCTGAGGAGAAAATCGAGGATCAAATATCCACACAACTGAATCAAGTCTAAAATCTCCAGTTACACAAATACCACTGATCAGCATCACCAGGAGAGTCCATCAAGCCATGTCCGTCTGTCCGTCCGTCTGTCCGTTTCTACGCAAACTAGTCCCTCAGTTTTAAAGCTATCTGCTTGAAACTTTCCCAAAAGTTGTCTTCCTATTGCAGGTAGTATATAAGTCGGAACGAGCCGCATCGGGCGACTATATCATATAGCTGCCATATAACTGATTGATCGGAAATGCCATAACTTTAAAGTTTTTAAAGTTAGGAAGTTGGTATTTTCTATGGGTTTTATTTTTGGCCAATCAATCCGACATACTAAATTTTATAAGGATTGGCCGTCTATATCCTATAGCCGCTACATAACTGATTGATCGGAAATGCCATAACTTTGGTGTTTTTAAAGTTAGGAAGTTGGGACTTTTTATGAGTATTAAGAATGCATCATATGAATAATTTTTGAGAATATAATTTACAGAATATTCTGCAAGGGTATATCAACTTCGGCTCCGCCCGAAGTTAGCTTTCCTTTCTTGTTTGACTTTGGATTGAAAAATAAGCAACTTCCAATCAATTTCATAATTTTTTTTAATGCACAACGATTTTTCTACTCTTGCTGAATAAGTGGAAAAACAAAAAAATAACCATTCATAGGAACATAATAATTAACTTAAACATGAGAATACACATTTTTCATCCTGTCAAGAAGCTCTTTACACAAAACTAATTATCGTAATTTAAATCTAAATATTAAGAAACTTATACTATTTAAATTTACTTTTAGTATTTTGTAAGACCCCCTTAGCATTAGCAACAAGCTGGATCTGTTTTTTCATTGAATTGATTAACTTTGGCATATCATTTACCAATGGTATTTTTTGCCACTCCTCTATTACCGCCGTTTTGAGCGCTTGACGAGTTTTGGGCTGCCTTTTTGCCACTTTTTTCTTCAGGAAGGCCCACAAATTTTCAATAGGGTTAAGGTCGGGGCTCTGGAGTGGTGTATCGATCATCTTACCGCAGTTGTAAAGGAGCCAATTCCGCACATTAAGCTCCTTATGCTTGGGATCGTTATCCTGGTAGAACTTAAAGTTAGGCTTATTGTGGGAAATAAAGCCAAATTTTTCAGCACTGGGCCTTTAATGGGTCTTTAAAATTCGAAGATACTGCTCAGCATTCATAGTATTTTCTATGAATGCAATTTCTCCGACCCCTTTGCTGCTGATGCATCCCCAAATCATGACCGACAATTTTCCGAATTTTACTGTCGGAATAATGTTGCGGTTCTCTAGTGCTGTAAGTGCCTTGCGCCACACTTTGGTTGGACCATCGTTGTAATATAACATTATTTTTGTTTCGTCGCAGAATATAACGTCGTCCCAATATTCTTGCGGCTGGCTAATCATGGCTTCAACAAAGGCTTCACGTTTTTCCACATTCATTTGCGACAGAATAGGCTTCTTTCGAGCGACCCTGGAGGAGTACTTGTGTCGCAAAATAACTTGGCGTATTGTTTCATGTGAAGCAACTATACCATACTCTTCCTGAAGCTCCTTGGCAAGAGTTCTCGTCGAAATTGGTTAACTTTTCGCATTATTATTCGGCCTTCTCGTTCTCCAATCGTCATTTTACGGCCCTCTCCATTCGTTGTTTCCAGCCTACCTTCATATTTCCCTCCATTTAATACGTTATAAACGGTTTTTCTGGAAACTGAAAACATTTTAGCAAGCTCCGCGGCAGATTTTCCCAATTTATGATTATAGTAAATCAACTAAGTGATCTTAAAGGTCAATCTTTTGCAGGCATTATACAAATCTCGTAAAGCTCCTTTTTGATGCTAGCTGTGGCTAATTTCACAACAAATTGAAAGGGAATGTAAAAATGACGCTACTTACAAGTCATAGATAGTGGTAAAGTACCGTTAATTTTTTTGAAAAGAACAAAAAGGAATGAAAAAGCTAACTGTGTAAAGAGTTTCTTGAAAGTGTTAAAATTGTGTAGTCTCTTAGCTTGTCTTCTTCTTCATTTTCTGTGGATTGTTTAGATTTTGTTTTCGGGCTAACTAGGCATACTCTAATTAATATAATTACATTTCAAAAAAATCATTGCATGCAAAGTCAAAATATAACAAGAATGGAAAGCTAACTTCGGGCGGAGCCGAAGTTGATATACCCTAGCAGAATACTCTGCATTCTAAATACTCATAAAAAATCCCAACTTCCTAACTTTAAAAACACCAAAGTTATGGAATTTTCAATCGTTCCATTTGATAGGTCGGATTGATTGGCCAAAAATAAAACCCATAGAAAATCCCAACTTCCTAACTTAACAAACACCAAAGTAATGGCAATTCCGATCAATCAGTTATATGGCGGCTATAGGATATAGTCGGCCGATCCTTATGACATTTGGTAGGTCGGATTGATTGGCCAAATATAAAACCGATAGAAAATCCCAACTTTCTAACTTTACAAACACTAAAGTTATGGCATTTCCGATCAATCAGTTATATGACAGCTATAGGATATAGTCGGCCGATCCCGGCCGTTCCGACTATAGTGCGTGCAAAGAAAAGAAGGGTGTGTGCAAAGTTTCATATCGATATATTTAAAACTGAGAGACTAGTTTGCGTAGAAACAGATAGACGGACATGCTTATATCAACTCAGGAGGTGATCCTGATCAAGAATAAATTTACGTTATAGGGTCGGAAATGTTTCCTTCATTGCGTTGCAAACTGTTGACTGAAATTATAATACCCTCTGCAAGGGTATAACAAGAAAGGAAGCAAACTTCGGCAAGCCGAAGTTTATATACCCTTGCAGTTATTACAAATCGACTACATTACTATTTCTATGCCTATATTACCAAAAACAATGAAGCAATGTCGATTTTGGGCTACATTTTGCCATCGTTTCTATGGCAGCTATATGATATTGTTGTCCGATTTGAATTTAATTAAAATCGTAATTCCTGTCTTATAAACTACCAGCAACAGAAATAATACTTTTGGAAAAGTTTCATTCAGTTTAAAAATGAATGAAACTAGTCAGTTTGCGTAGAAAGGAACAGACTGGGGAACCAGACACGGACATAAATATATATACTTTACAGGGTAGGTACACTGCAGTGGAAACTTTTGACTGAAATTTGAATACTCTCTACAAGGGTGTACAAATGCAGTTTGACTTACTATATTACTTGTTGCTTAATATATAAGGTGTATTATGTTCTCAAGTCATATTCCAAAATAGGGCCATGGTAAAGCTAACAAAAAATGAAGCAAACATCGGCAAGCCGAAGTTTATATACCCTTGCAGTTATTCATATTCATATGAAACGACTACATTTCGATGTCTATGCCTATATTACTAAAAACAGTGAATCTAAGTTGTTTCTATGGCAGCTATATGATATTGGTGTCCGATTTTGACAAAACTAAAAGCGTAATTCTAATTACTAAATCTCAAAGAAATATTTTGATAAATAGAAAAGCAGCAAAATAAAAATTTATTTCATTTTAAGGAGTTATAACCTTTTTCATTTTCAAAAAATCGAAAATTTTGTTACTGCTTTATCTTGAAGAACAACTTTTTGAGAACATTTCCCCAAATTTTCATAGAGATTTAAGCAGTAGAAAGAAAGTTACAGCGCTCCTATTTTTTTATTTCACCGAAATGGAATTTTTTGTAAAAACTAGCGACCAAAAACTTAATTTTTCGCATTAAACGTTCCCGTATGCACCTGTTCGACATGGGGAATTATCTCCGCAAGGCTCTTCCAAAAAAAGGAAACAGCCACCCCTTAAAAACTATTCAATATTTTTTCACAAATTTTTGTAGAAACATTTTCAACAAACTGAAATTTCAGAAAATATAATCATTCATGTAATAAAAAAAATTGGTACATACATAAAACAAGAAAGGAAAGCTAACTTCGGGCGGAGCCGAAGTTGATATACCCCTGCAGAGTATTCTGTAAATTATAGTCTCCAAAATTATTCATATGATGCATTCTTAATACTCATAAAAAATCCCAACTTCCTAACTTTAAAAACACCAAAGTTATGGCATTTCCGATCGGTCAGTTATATGGCAGCTATAGGATATAGTCGGCCGATCCATATAAAATTTGGTAGGTCGGATTGATAAGCCAAAAATAAAACCCATAGAAAACCCTCAGGGTCGGGTCAAGAATATATACTTTATAGGGTCAGAGATGTCTCCTTCACTGCGTTGCACACTTTTAACTGAAATTATAATACCCTCTGCATGGGTATAAAAAATCCAAACTGTCCTATTTTCTTCGACAAAAAAGGTATGTAGCCCCTTAATTTTTTGATTTTCCTATGGGAGCTATATGATATAGATGTCCGATTTTAAGTTAATTAAAAGCGAATTTCCATAGTATTTAAATATTACCAAATCACAAAGAACAAACAAAAAAAAATTAAAAACAACAATGTTATACTATATATTTTTATATATTTATATTTTTATATTTTTATATTTTTTAATATTAATCCGTCTCCTTCCGACATATATACTACCTGCAATAGAAACAACTTTTAGGAAAGTTTTAAGCAGATATCTTTAAAACTTAGGGACTATATACTTTATAGGGTCAGAAATATCTGCTTGCAAACTTTTGACTAAAATTACCAGGACCATCTTCTTACATGGGTATTCCTTTTGCGATTTTTGGAACTGTGTTGTACCCTGTTTCCTGAGAGCTTGGTAAAATCATGTTTCTTCTGTCTAAAAAAATTACGCTGATCCTGGTGAGCTGACTAAATAGGTTTTTGTCATGCCATTTTATTGTGTTTACAAAAGCCGCTTGGTTTTGTCTCAAACAATAAATTATAAAAATATGTACACAGTTTTGAATACTTTACTTTTTTTACATTCTGAATTCAGAAGTTATGGAAATCGCTAAGCGGTCCTTAAGACATTTACTGAATTTACTGCTTCGTTAAAGTTAAGAAAATCAATCTTAAATTATAAGGGCTGGCGATAAACATCTTCACTAGCAATAGTGAAGGCTTACAAAGGAATTCATGAATAGTATATCATGTATCATATGCAAAACATTTAATATATTTTTATTTGGGTTAGACCCATACTAAGCTATCACTGATTAAATAATTGCATGTTTATGATGCATCGTAAATTGCCAGGGCCCTGAGGAGAAAATCGAGGATCAAATATCCACACAACTGAATCAAGTCTAAAATCTCCAGTTACACAAATACCACTGATACAGACTCCTCCAATCTGTCATTAAAGTGGGATGTGTTCTCAAGATCGGCCTGGTTAGTCGCAACATCATTACCAGGGTCAATATATAAAGCCACTATCAACAGTTTTCTGACGAGCCAGACACGCTACCACCATCTGGGCAAAACCTGAACAGCTAAATGCAAAGATAATCATTTTAAAGAGCGCATACGAACCATTCGAAAAATGCAGCAAAAGTCATTGAAGCGACAAAGCAGAGGGAAGCTAAGACAGATCAGATGGGAAGGTCGCGCCTAAAACGTTCGAAATATGAATTAGATCGCTCGAATCGGGTGGCGAAAGTGTCAACTTCCTTTGAAGCTGTTGGTGCATTGAAAAAGCGGCGAAATATGTTCAGAGCGCAACTTCCAAGAACATTATCAGTGCAGCGAGAGAGAGACAGGACGCGATGCCAAAATTTACAAAGCAATAATTTGGTAGATTTGAAAAATTGCTAAAAATAATATAAATTTTTACAAAAAATTGATCAATTTAAAAAATTTTGGTATGTATATATTGTATGGTATATTGAGAAAAAAAAACTAAAAATACTTAAATTTAAAAGGAACATAAATTCATATTAAAACTGTTTTATTTATATATAATTAACTTTTAAAATTTAAGTCAACGTTTTTGTTTACAAGTTTTATATGATCCACTTTTATTTTAGTGGTCATATAATTTAAAACATAGCATAGTTCTATTAAGGGGGTCTAGAAATTTGAGAAAATCGAAATTTTTTTTTTTCATAATTCGATAGTTTTAATATTCTAAAATATCTTCCTAAAAGGATTTTTCAAAACTCAAATTATTTTCAAAGTTATAGCCGTTTTAGTGACGTGGCCACTAGACCGGTTAAGCGAACGACTGGAACAATAAAAGGCTGGAAAACCTGGCTACCTTAGTATGAATAACTTTCTCTCCTTCTTTCTATAACAATACCCACCCTTATTTTCAGTATATTCAGTATTTTCAGTATCGTTTGAAGATCATTGTATGGAGCTGGGATAGCTGATTAAGGGAATATAATTTATACGTAATATTCTATCAGTTACGCTGCCCGGAACTTAACGTAAAACTTTAAACGCATTTTTCTCAAAACTTCTTTTTTGATGCGGACGCCACTATATCTCAAGAACTAATCGGTCGATTTACTTGCAATTTAGCATGAATATTCTTTAAATATATCTCTATCGCCGGAACCAACAACAAATAAAAATTTTAATTTTATAATATTTTTTAAAATTCGACAAAATGGAAAAATTATTGAAAACAAGAAAGAAAAGCTAACTTCGGGCGGAGCCAAAGTTGATATACCCTTGCGGAATATTCTGTAAATTATAGTCTCCAAAATTATTCATATGATGCATTCTTAATACTCATAAAAAATCCCAACTTCCTAACATTAAAAACACCAAAGTAATGGCATTTCCAATCGTTCAGTTATATGGCAGATATAGCATATATTCGGCCGATCCTTATGAAACTTAGAAGGTCGGATTGATTGGTCAAAAATAAAACCCATAGAAAATCCCAACTTCCTAACTTTACAAACACTAATGTTATGGCATTTTCGATCAATCAGTTATATGGCAGCAATAGGATATAGTCAACCGATCCTTATGAAATTTGGTAGGTCGGATTGATTGGAAAAATATAATACACATAAAAAATCCCAACATCCTAACTTTAAAAATACCAAAGTTATGGCCTTTCCGATCGTTCAGTTATATGGCAGCTTTAGGATAAAGTCGGCCGATCCGGATCGTTCCGACTTATATACTACCTGCAATAGAAAGACAACTTTTGGGAAAGTTTCAAGCAGATAGCTTTAAAACTGAGGTACTAGTTTGCGTAGAAACGGACAGACGAACATGGCTAGATCGACTCTCTCGGTAATGCTGATCAAGAATATATATACTTTATAGGGTCGGAAATGTCTCCTTCACTGCGTTGCAGTTGTTATAATACCCTCTGCAAGGGTATAAAAATCAACTTTTTTCTTTGAGTAGCCGCCATTTCATGAAATTTTTTTTTGTGCTTTATGCCATAGCGACATTTTTACTCATTAAGAATCTATCATTGTTTTATTTTTCAAATAACGACACGGCCTTTTTACCCCCTCTTCTTCAAGAACGAATAACTTAATGAAAACAAACTTTTTTATACCCTTGCAGAGGGTATTATAATTTCAGTCAAAAGTTTGCAACGCAGTGAAGAAGACATTTCCGACCCTATAAAGTATATATATTCTTGATCAGCATCACCAGGAGAGTCGATCTAGCCATGTCCATCTGTCCGTCCGTCCGTCCGTTTCTACGCAAACTAGTCCCTCAGTTTTAAAGCTATCTCCTTAAAACTTTCCCAAAATTTGTCTTTCTATTGCAGGTAGTATATAAATCGGAACGAGCCGGATCGGACGACTATATCCAATAGCCGCCATATAACTGATTGATCGGAAATGCCGCAACTTTTTTTTTGTAAAGGTAGGAAGTTGGGATTATCTATGGGTTTTATTTTTGGCCAATCAATCCGACGTACCAAATTTCATAATGACATAACTTTGGTGTTTTTAAAGTTAGGTAGTTGGGATTTTTTATGAGTATTAAGAATGCATCATATGAATAACCGATCCGATTTTGGATAATATAATTTACAGAATATTCTGCAAGGGTATATCAACTTCGGCTCTGCCCGAAGTTAGCTTTCCTTTCTTGTTAAAATTTATTTTATGTACTCCTTTAAGTTTAGTAAACAAATAATAAAAAACCGGATCGTAAAAATAAATATTGGTTTTTTTTTATAAATTGTTAAAAAAAAAATCTCGAAATTCAAGACTCTAGACTAGAAGACCCCCTTAAGCAGCGTTTAATTATCCAACTCCCAGCTTTATTGAAATATTATGGATATCAACAAAATTTAAAAGCAGATTTGTTCAGTACTGTAGTAACATAGATTATGGCAATTTATTGTTAAACTTTTATTGAAATAACATTCAAAACTAAATAAGGGAATTCGAAACATTTTTCATGTCATTTAATGTTATTTTGTGCTAGCCTTTATCTTAAAATTAATTGTAAAACTTAAATTTAACTTCTAAACTTTAACTTTTAGTGCATTTCGTGGCCTCTCGAGCTTTGTTCAAGTTTTTTATACCCTTTCAGAGGCTATTATAATTTCAGTCAAAAGGTTGCAACGCACTAATGGAGACATTTCCGACTCTCTTGATCAGCATCACCAGGAGAGTCGATCTAGCCATGTCCGTTTGTCAGTCTGTCCGTCCGTCCGTCCGTTTCTACGCAAACTAGTCCCTCATTTTTTTAAGCTATCTGCTTGAAACTTTCCTAAAAGTTGTCTTTCTATTCCAGGTAGTAAATAAGTCGGAACGAGCCGGATAGGGCGACTACATCATATGGCTCCCATAGGAACAATGGGATTTGGTAATATTTAAATATTATGGAATTACGGTTTTAATTATATTAAAATCGGACAACAATATCATATAGCTACCATAGAATCGATGGCAAAATGCAGCGCAAAATCGACATAGCTTCATTGTTTTTAGTAATATAGTCGATTTGTAATAACTGCAAGGGTATATAAGCTTTGGGTTCTTTCTTGTTTAAGGTACATTTACAATGCTAGAAACTAACAAAATTTATTTGTGCGGCACTGTAGATATTAAGGGGGTATATACCTTTTTCATTTTCAAAAAATCGAAATTTTTTTTTTGCTTTATCTTAAAGAACAACTTCTTGAGAATATTTCCCAAAATTTTCATAGAGATTTGAGCAGTAGAAAAAAAGTTACAGCGCTCCTAGCCGCGCGCCTCGTCCCCGCCCAAACCCAAACTTGAAACTTTAAACGCGAATATCTCGAAATGGTTTTTTTTAAAAATGACTTTGCGGGGATATGGATTGGCGAAAAACTACTGAACCGATTTTCTTAAAATTTTTTTAAAATGTTTGTAAAGTATTTTATTAGTACTTGAACGATCGTTTTTTCATGTAAAAATTTTTATTTCGCCGAAATAGATAGTTTTGTAAGAATTTTTGCGTCCAAAAAAGTCATTTTTTGCATTAAACGTTCCTGTATGCACAAAAAAAAAAATTTTTAAAACGTTCGTTCAAGTACAGGATACTACTTTAAACTAATGAAATATTTTTATTTTTTCGGTATCAGTTGACCCATTTGTTCGGGGGAATTATCACCGCAAGGCTCTTAAAAACTATTAAATATTTTTTCAAAAATTTTTGCATAAACATTGTCAACCATCTAAACTTTCAGAAAATATAATCATTCATTTAATAAAAACGATAGTTACATACATAAAAAAAATCCAAACTTTCCTATTTTTTCCGACAAAAAAAGGTATATACCCCCTTAATTATTATTCCTTCTATTTTAATTCCTAACTTGAATAAAATAACCGCTTACAGCAGCAGAAGGAGCCATGTCAGCTGACTAACAAACTACCGTTGCATTGCATTGAGTCTGTTCCTCTTATTTGGAAGAAGGTCAAGACATTTTCATTTAAAGATAGAGCTCCAGAGATTTTATCTTTGCGTCAAGTTGATCAATTTTAGAAATTGAGTCGTTTTTCACCACACAACTATGTTGGGATGTACAAAAAGTTAAACTTTATTAACACAGGTTATATTCACATTGGTATTTCACTTGTCCAAAGTGTCCGAAATTTCAAGAAATTCTTATTGTTTACAACTTTGCAACAGGGATAGTTTTTTTTTAACAAAATCTTGCAAAAACCCAAAGAAGACATTCCCTCTTCCTCTTTAAAATACAAAAAAAAAAGATAAATAAATATTTTCCTTTATTGATGATAAATAAATTATAAAGAACTACATACCAAGGTATATTCGCACATAGTCCTTCACTTCATATGGTGCCTCCAAATCTTGTAAGAAAGCTACGAACGTTGGTACTAAAAATATATAAAAACGAAAATAGTTTGCGAAAAGGTCAAGGTCAAGATTACAAATATTTACCATCAACTTTGGCGGACATATTATCTAGGCTCCTAATACACCAGCTAGTGAACTCGTTTTCGTACTCGGTTACCTTATTAATGGACTGTTCGGAGGGGCCTTGATGCACCTGGCTTTTATAATTGGACTTTCTCTCCTTATCTTTGTCCTCAACTGAAGTAGCTGTACTTTTTGAACCCGGACGGATCTGACCGAATTTCAGTTTCTCTTGCTGTTGTTGTTGTCCTGGCGCAGTTTTAATGGTTTTTCCTGTGTTATGTATGGCCGGCAAAGTCTGACTTTTGCGTAAATTTCGAGGCGATGCAAATGAATTCGACGACTTATTCTGAGCATTTACGTTTGTTTTATTGGTCGAATTAAGTCCACCTGCAGCAGAATTGGCAGTAATGCTACTGCTTGTAACAGAACCAAACATAGACTGATTAGTACCTGATGTATTTGGTTCGTCCCACAGACCAGTTCCAGTGCTTGATCTCATAGATAGTAACGGAGCAGCGCTCGAACCGCTCCATGCCTTACTGCCGCTACCCCAGATGTTGGAAGTTCCACTCGCCGCAACAGATGCTGATTGTAGTGCAACATGCTGGTGTTGCTCCAGTTCGCGACGACGCTGCTGATCTAAAAGGTCATTGGTCAAACGCTTGGTCTCTTCAGCCTGAATCTCGGCAAGGCTCATTACGGGAGCCGACGCTGGAGCTGACTGCCATTTTAGCAAAGCATCGTTAGCTTCAGCCGCAGCTGCAGCATTGGCACGCAATTGTTTATCTAGCAACTCTTGATGTCGCTGCTGGTCCGCGCGGCGCTCCCGACGTTCTGCCTTTTGTATCTCTGCCAGTCCAGGCGCGGTGCTACTAGAATTTGGTGACTGAAGTGACCATGGCGCTACGGATGCAGCAGGTAAACGCGAAGCTACTTGCGGTTCAGACGTTTTAACGGCGTCATTCTTAGAAGCGGAATTACCTAAAAAACATTGGTTAACATTGAGGTGAATTTTAAGTTATAAAATAAATTAGGAGAACATTAAAAAGCTCATTAATACCACTAACCATACAACATATAGACTGGTCATTTCATACAACGAAAAATTTTCAAATCGGGAGGCCCCACAGCTGGTAGCGGCAGGCCCCGGACACTTCGTGTGCCTTCGGGTTTTTTTTCGCTCTCGTTCTAATTCTCATTACTCGAGTCCGGTCGTTCAGTCGCAGAGACGCGCATTTTGAAGAAGGTTGCCCTGCGCTTGAATTGGGCTTTGTATGTATGCGTGTTCATGCATTCTCATACAGGGGTGCATGTGTGCGATCATTTCATTCGATGCAGCAAGAATATTTTGTCTTTTGCTACATTTCAGACTTGGTACCCTAACAATATAGGCGTATTCACTATTGGGTTAATGATAAAAATAAGAATATTATATGTTATAGTATATTTTTTTAATATTTCAGCATATATTTCATCTTGGTTTACAAATTCAAATCAGTGGTAGCAAAAAAAATGTTTTGCATATATGTATGTATTCCAAATAATATAAATCAATCTAATGAGATAGGAACAGGGCACATCGCAGTCGGTGTCTGCGCTTAGTGGTTCAGAAAACTTCAAATCAGCTTTGGTTGTTGTTCTGCGAGCGGATGGTGCCTGCATACCCTACCGACGATTGAATTTTAGGGGCGGGGACAGAAACAAGAACGGCTGTTTGGCTTTTGTTTTGCTTACATTTTTTTGGGACACTTGTTTGAATGATATTGTCACTCACATTCCAATACCTTGTCGTTGTGTAGGGAAATGTGTGAGTCGCGGTTGATATGTCAGGAATAAGGCGAATAGATAGCGCGGCTTACGGTGAATAAGGACACTAACTCGTAGTATTAATTGTATTTTAATGATGAACAACTGGCTTATCAAATATTTACGGATACAGTTATACGTTATTTAATTTTGCGTTCCGATATGTCGTTCTCGCGGAGCGGACGTTGCTCGTGTCGTTCTCGTTCTCCAATTCTTCGCCAACTTAATTTTGAGTTGCCAGACCGTTGCTGTCTAATGGTTCTCCATCAGAACTGGATCGTGATAATATGTTTAATGAGTTTTGGTTGATTTTTTTTTGATTGTATTATGTTTTTTGTATATATTTGTATGTTTTATGTTTAAACAACAAATTGTTTTACCACTATAAGGTACAGACAAAAAATATTCGAAGTGATTTTCTTAAATTTATATTACTATTTTAAATCAAGAAGTAAGCTTTTAATGATTTTTAATATAAAAAAATTATAAAATTAATTATCATTAAACATAATTCAAAACAAGTGTCCTAAAAAACGTTCTTGTTTCTGTCCCTACCCCTAAAATTCAATCGTCGGTAGGGTATGCAGGCACCATCCGCTCGCAGAACAACAACCAAAGCTGAATTGGTTGGAAGTTTTCTGAACCACTAAGCGCAGACACCGACTGCGATGTGCCCTGTTCCTATCTCATTAGATTGATTTATATTATTTGGAATACATACAGTGACAAACTTAATTATTGGCACAGCAAGCATGTTGAACTTTGAGGCTATTTATACCCGTTACTCGTAGAGTAAAAGGGTATATTGTATTCGTGCAAAAGTATGTAACAGCTAGAAGGAAGCGTTTCCGACCCTATAAAGTATATATATTCTTGATCAGGGTCACTAGCCGAGTCGATCTAGCCATGTCCGTCTGTCCGTCTGTCCGTCTGTCTGTCCGTCTGTCTGTCCGTATGAACGCTGAGATCTCGAAAACTATAAAAGCTAGAAGATTGGCATTTTGCATGCAGATTCTAGGAGTTCCTACGCAGCGCAAGTTTGTTTCAAAATGGTGCCACGCCCCCTTTAACGCCCACAATAGCTTATATACGATTTTAAAAATTTAAATATTTCGGAAAAGTAAAAATGCAGTTTTATTGTGTTTATCAATACCTATCGAAATGTTGAAGAAATTTTTCAAATTGGACCATTTACCTGAGTAACGGGTATCTGATAGTCGGGGCACCCGACTATAGCGTTCTCTCTTGTTTTCTTCTTATAATATGCTGATATTAAAATAAAACAAAATATTTTTAGATAGAATCATTAATTTTATGTTAAATACAAGTGACTTCATTAATTTATCCAGGAAAGCGTAATGATTCTATCTAAAAATATTTTGTTTTATTTTAATATCAGCATATTATAAGAATAAAAATAGCCTCAAAGTTTAAGATGCTTGCTGTGCCAATAATTAAGTTTGTCACTGTACATATATGCAAAACATTTTTTTTACTACCACTGATTTGAATTTGTAAACCAAGATGAAATATATGCTGAAATATTAAAAAAATATACTATAACATATAATATTCTTATTTTTATAGTGTAGTAATAGTGAATACGCCTATATTGTTAGGGTACCAAGTCTGAAAAGTAGCAAAAGACAAAATATTCTTGCTGCATCAAAATGAAATGATCGCACACATGCACCCCTGTATGAGAATGCATGAACACGCATACATACAAAGCCCAATTCAAGCGCAGGTCAACCTTCTTCAAAATGCGCGTCTCTGCGACTGAACGACCGAACTCGAGCGCGAGCATCAAAATAAGAATTAGAACGAGAGCGAAAAAACCCGAAGGCACACGAAGTGTCGGGGCCTGCCGATTCCAGCATTGGGGCCCCCCGATTGAAAAATTTTGTGACCAAATTCGTTGTATGAAATGACCAGTCTATATGTTGTATGGTTAGTGGTTTAACAGAGCATTTATAGAAGACACGAATATTTCTTGAGGGAGTAAGTCTACTAAAACTTTTTCTAAAATTCCAAAAATTAAAGATTCTTGGAATATATTCGAGTATGTTTTTCAATAAACCGTCTGGAAGGTTATAATAAGAACAGAACAAAACTGCATTCTAATTTTCATGATAAGACCTACGGATAATTCACATATTGCACGTAAAGTTAAATATGAAAACCAACCTGTCATGCCACTTTGAACTGCAGATTGAGCATTGCCTAATAATGCCTTTCGACGTTGGGCTTGTATTTGCTGTTGTCTTTCTTTTTCCTCCTGCATTTGACGGGCCCTTTCCTCGGACTCCTGCATAGCACGCCGTTTTTCTTCTTCCAATTGCTGACGCTTGCGCTCCTCCTTTTGCCGACGTTTTTCTTCCGTCTGCTCCCGTTTGCGATCATCTTCATTTATTTGCTTTATTGCGGAAGACTGCAGCAGATTCTGTCTTACAGTCGAATGCTGTTTATTAGTCTGCTTTGTTTGTTGCTGATGAGAATTTTGTTCCTTGTTTTGATAATCTTCAATATCGGAAACAAACGATGAAACTAACTTTTGATTATTCGAATCCTTTAGATTGTCAGTAGTCTGACACTGACCTAAATCCGCGGAGCTATGTTTAAAATGATCTTCTGATTGAACTTGGTTTAGTGGTGTTTGCAAAGAATGCACTGGATCTGAGAAACAGGTTTGTGGGGTTTTTTGAATTAATAGTTGCTGTTCTTCACTTTGCTCTTCATTTAAATTCCCTACTTCCCACAACGTTGCTTTTGTATTGGGTATTCCAGGCCATTGTTGTTCAAGCTGTTGTGGCTTGTTAGGCGGTAACCACATCGGAATCATTAAGTTGTGTCCCGCTAACAACTGAGTTTCAGTTATAAAATCTCCTCCAGAAAGATTTTCGTTGCCAGAAGTTGGAAGTGAAGGTTGTTGCTGTTGGCCAACTGTTGGCTGGCCTCGCAAGAGCATTCGTAAGTTGTATTCATTTAGTAAGTCCAAGTCATTTCTGGGCAGCTCGTCTATTTTATTAAGATCGGCTGCAGAACCACTTTGCATAACACAGTCAGCCGATGTTGGCAAGGAAGCTACCACTGGTTGTGCTTGCTGATGCATAATTTGGGCATTTAGTATGAAATTATTGGCTTCTAATAGGTTACCCACTGAAAGTTGCTGTTCGTTACTGTTCGCAAACATATGTTGATCCTTCTTGGCATGTTCAGCCACTGCACTATATAACTGACTTCCGGCAATTGGGTTCAATATGGAGAGCGAGTTGCTTAGTGCGTTTAAGTTGCTCAAATACTCAGGAAGAACAAGCATTTGAACTTTCCGCCGAACAACCGCCTCTTTCTCCACTGTTGAAAGTCGTTGAAAGATCTCATTTTTGGATAGCTCTGCCAGTATTTGGTATTCCTGGTGCTGTAAATACTGGTCCTGTAGCATCTGAAATCGCATTGTAAGCATATGCGATGTAGTGCTTATGCTATTTCCTCCAAGATTTCCTTTAATTGCGGCGCTAAGAGATTCCGCAGCTGCAGTCACATTTGCCTTAAGTTGCTCGTCTCTTTGTTGTTGCAACTGCTGTTCAACAACAGACAGAGAAAGAGTAATTGGGGTTGGCTTACGGGGTGTAAGCGGTAGTGGAGCTGGAAGAGTGGGTGGTATCTGACTAATAGGAAGATTCTCTAGATCAATTGGTGAAGGAAGTAAGTGGCTGTTAGTAAATGGCATGTTCCCATGACAAAATTTTATAAGCTCGCCCAGCGGTCTAAATCTATTATCGGAGAATCGTCGTACAAATAGGTTTTCATTAAAGTATCCAGCACGATACCATTCTGTCATCTCCATGGCACTGAATGGCCCCTGCACATTTGCCTGAGGATCCCGGTAAAACCACAATTCATTGAGATTTGGATTGACCATATGTGGTGTGGGAAGCATTGAAAAATGTGGTTGGTGGTGCAAATTATGGTGCTGCATAGTCACATGGTCTGAAAACGGTACAGCTGGGTGCGCTGTTGGATGAGCCGTTTCTGAAAGTGTGGTCGTCATTTGTATAGGCATGGTAGGAGGGGCTTGCTGGCGTACTGTAGTACCACTTACAGAATCAGGTTTTATGCTTAACTCAATATCTGCTAGACTTGGCAGAGGCCCTGCAAACCGTCCGCTATCATTTTGATGTTGATTTTGATTTGTTGAGCTTTGATTATCATCTTCCATTATTAGTTTTTCCACTTCATCGGCGACTTCTTTGATTCGATCTGAAATATCCCCGTGGACCTCTTCCATTTTTGCCGTTGTTGAGTTTATTGGAGATAAACGGCTGCTGTTGACTTCCTGTGCTGCTGATATGTTCTGATCTTTCATTAAAGGGATTTCAGATGGTTTATCGTTTGCACTATCTGTTGCAGTACTGTCCTTACATTTAGATTTTGAAACATCGTGTTCAGAGTTTAAACTTTTGGTCTTTAAAGAATTATGCGAACATTTGTTATTTTGTAGATCGATATCACCATGAAAGGCCCCACTTGCATCAAAGCTGCCACCCAATTCAGATGGATTTTCCATAGCCCATTCTGGAAGATTGTCCTCGGCATTAGCACCGACTGCATCATTATTGGCGGTCCACAATTGTGAGGCCTTCGAGCCTGACAAACGTGCAGAAGGGTTAGATGTGCCTCCTCCTACCTCTCCAGCTCCCATTCCGCACCCTTTACTGCTTCCAGGCCGCTCGCGATCTGTGCTCACAGTCCCAACCGTTGAAATTGACCGTTGCAAACTGGTTGGACTGTCGACGTTAGCGTCTTCATCGCGCCAACTTGTAGACCTTCCTAAAAATGAAAATTTAAAAATTCGTTTAATGTTTCGAATTAGTATTTAATGCCAGTTTTAAAGAATTTTGTTTGTTTCAATAATACGAAAGGATTAAGGATTTAATTTTATTTTTAAGAAAGATATATATTTGTATACCCTTGCAGAGGGTATTAAAATTTCAGTCAAAAGTTTGGAAACATTTCCGAACCTATAAAGTATATATATTCTTGATCAGGAGATTCGATCTAACCATGTCCGCCTGTCCGTTTCTACGCAAACTAGTCCCTCAGTTTTAAAGCTATCTGCTTTAATCTTTCGCAAAAGTTGTCTTTCTATTACAGGTAGTATAGAAGAACGAGACGGATCGGCTTTGGTAATATTCTTTGGATTTGGTAATATTTAAATACTATGGAATTATGGTTTTAATTTAATTACAATCGGACATCTATATCATATGGCTCCAATGCGATTTTAATTTAATTAAAACCGTAAATTCCATAGTATTTAAATATTACCAAATCCCAAAAAAACAAGAAAAAAAATTAAAAACAACAAAGTTATACGTTTTTAAAATTTTTTTCCGATTGTTCCTATGGGAACTATATGATATAGTCGCCCGATCCGGCTAGTTCCGACTTATATACAAGAAGATAGCTTTAAAACTGAGGGACTAGTTTGTTTAGAAACGGACGGACGGATAGACGGACATGGCTAGATCGACTCTTCTAGTGATACTGATCAAGAATATATAAACTTGCTCATGAATATATAAACTTTATAGGTTTGGAAATATCTCCTTCACTGCGTTGCCAACTTTTGACTGAAATTATAATACCCTCTGCAAGGATATAATAAACGAATTTATTAAGACAGATCTAAACCAAACATTATAAATATTTGTTTGATTCATTTATTTAATTTTATAAGGCTAACTTATTTAGATTTTAATAAATTTTTTTTTTGTAATTTTTGATTATGCATCAGACTTTTATAGGGGCTAATGTTAAAAATTTTGGTTTATATTAAAACATTCTGAACATAATGATCCTTTTTTTGTGTTATAATAATTGATTTTTTTAATCGACTTTTGCCTTTGTATTACATAATTTTTTTCTAAAATCCATATATTTATTAAAAGCTGTAATTTTAAAGAGTCTTAATCCCTTAGGGGAGGTATGGTCAATTCGATGCAAAATCTGTAATTTTTGACGAATTTTTATTGGCGATACGAAAATTTTGTTTTCCCATGTGATAATACAACATTTAAACAATATGTGTGAAAATTTCCATCTAAAAATATTGTTAAGTGAGTGAGATATAGGTAATCTGCCGCGACACCTCTGAAAAAAGGTGGTTAGCGGTGTAAATCGTAACTAATCACAGAATCATCTGAATTGAAAAAATAAATTTTGTGGAGTTTTTATTTTCCTATTTTTTCCGATTTTTAAAGGCACTTAAAAGCAAAAACTTAAATTTTCGCCCAAAAATCCGAGTCATTTGTTGAAAAAATAATACATTTTCTTAAAAACAAAAAAAACGACAGTAACGCTGTGAGGAATTTAGTAAAGAAGTACTATGCAAAATTTCAAAACTGTAGATTTTACAGGATCGTGTACACCGACTTTGAAAATGGAAACTTTTCAGAAGAGTGTTTTAGGTGTTTTTTTTCTTTTAAAACTTCAAAGCAGATTTGAGCATGAATATTTAATGAAAGGTACCCGGTTCCTGTTTAAGACTATATCAAGTAGTATTTGTTCAAAAATATTTTAAACAAAACTATTAAACCAACAACAAAAATTAACGGAACTAAAAAGTTGTCAAGATGCTGTTACAGTCATTATCCTAATGTGCATCTAAAATTGAATTTTTCCAGAGAACAATGATAGGAATGCTAAAAAATAATTAACTCCTATAAACAATTTACTCCCATTTGGGAACGTTTAAATTCAAGTAACAGAAAAGTTAAGTTAGAGAAACATTTTTTAAAATATATGTATCAATAGACTTCAACACGTATTTATATGCTTAATTTTTGTTGAACAGTTTCCTCAATTACTCTATTAAGAACAAGTTTGACAAGAACAATATTAAATAAACTTCAGCATGAATTCTTGGAATAGTCAAAATCTTTTAGAAAAAAGGTTATTTTAAGCGATATGCGATTTAAATACAATTTCTAACTATACATTTTAAAGCATGGATCATCAAAATGAGCACGGCGTAAGAATTTAACTTTAACTTTTAATTTTTTATTCCTGTTACTGTTAAAACGATATTCTCATGCAAAATTTCGTAAGCGTCCGCTCTCGACTATAGAAAGCCTTTCAGACCTGATTTGGAAGTGCATTCGTTAGAATTTTTTAACATAATTAGGACATTGTGGCCATTGCTGTCAACAGACTATAACAACCACCAAGGACAAGTGGCATAATTTCTGATCTTGCTCTGCTGTTTAACCGACCTGCGTAAAATTTTTACCAAAATTCGGCGTCTATGGACGGACGAATCTCTTGCATTGCATTGTTTTGTTGAATATTAAAATAATAATAAAATGGTGTACTGACCCCAACGATGACTGTTTGTACCAAAACTAGTATTGGCATTTCCACCGCTTCGCCAACCAGCAATGTCTGGACCGCTGGCAACTGGACCATCTCCGGATCCGTCTTCGTTTCGAGATCGCCGCCAATTCTCCATATTGCGATGATGACTGGAAAAGTCTTTACGAGGGCTTGAGCTTGGCGTGCCGTTCCAATCTAAGCCACCTAAGTTACCAGAAGTGTTGGCAATTGCTGAATCTCCAGTTCCGTTCCGTTCATTCCAAGTACGTTCGGCCTGGGTAAAGAAAATTATTAGCTAGCAAGACATCAAATTTTCCCTTAAATCTTTTGCCTTACCTTGATAGATATTACTGATAAACCCTCATCGTAAAGCCCACTTGGACGTTGATATATAGGATGATAGACAGATTTTCCGCGCATTCGGCCCCTGTCAACTGTCCCACCACGTCCAGTTCCCCGAGATGCAGTACTAAATCCACCGGATGAGCGCTGCAACCAGGCCGGGCGCGACTATTGCAAGGTAGAGAAACTTAAATTCCCGAAAATATGTCACATCCAGTTAACTTACGCTATTCCCAACAGGATTTTGGTTATTGTCCTCCTCAGAGCTTGGTGTCAGGGCAAGTGGATATTGAACTTTTTCCACGAAAAGTTTCTTAAACGAAGGTAAAATCTGCGGCAGCAAACAGTTCCGATCAAACAACGACAACATTTCCTCACGTCCGTACCGGTATTCTGGAAATAGATTACGCGAGGCAGATGCTGTCGTGGTGTTGCCAAGGTTGTGCGCTGCAATTGAGCTGTTTGATCCTCCGGCACCGATGTTGTAAGTACTGGGGGAGCCTGAGGGCTCAGCTGACATATTGCGCAACCATTCCGGACCAAATTTCATCGAATCTGTCATTTTCAGTAGCCTCTTGTTCAATATAATTATGCTGACGCTAAGATCAAAGATAAAATTGTACATTTTAGCTGCTCGACTTGCATATCATATCAAGAACAGTCAACCCAACTTTTCTAGTTTATAATTCAATTAAAATTACGAAAACGATCCGTAAAATTGTACGACTGCTTTTGAAAATATCTTTATTTTATAAGCTTAACAAAATGCAACTCAAGAGATATCGTCTACACCATTCGGACCAATTGAAAATTTCCATAAAAGGACGGTATACTTATTAATAACAAAGACTACGATTTAAGTTGTTACCAAATAGGCAGTTAAAATAAATGAATACAAAAGTAATACAGCAAAACTACATAACCTAAAAATCTAACTTAAATATCACATACAAACGCCATTTAGACATGCACACTTATATTTAATTTTTAATATATACATTGTTGTGTGAACATACCTAACACTAAAATCTGGTTTTATATATTAAATATATATATATTAAATCGCCATAACTTTCAATTGGATATAATATGTCTTTTTAACGGACGCAAGAGAAACAGAAAATTGATAAATGTTATTCGTGCAGACCATATATATACACATGCACATATGGAAGTAGTCTTGTTCTAGCTTTCTAACGCGTGTATGAGTAAACGTACGAAAACATAACCAAAATACAGGAGTATTTTAATAAGTTAATACATATGTTCGGTTTAATCTATTTAAGCAATTTTTCATACTACTTGGAAATTCCATTCTACAAAAATAAAACACAAGACTACTTGTTTTATTTTGTAAAATGTTATACTTACACGTACCACCGAGATATAATAGTAAAATACCAATACCAATAAAATATTCAAATCTAGTGTGGCCGTTTTCAATTTTCTTAATATTAGGGGGATCCTTAAAAATGATTTCAATGTCTTTTTTAACTTGATATAATATCCTATTCCCACAGACATTGCACTAGTAAAGTCTACTTACACTGACGCGAGTTTCCTATCGTTATGGGAGTTAAGCCTAGTACTCAGATCGACGAAAACCAGTCATGAGAGAGTGGGAGGCAAACAGCTGGCGTTCACTTTTCGTCAGGCCTTTTTTTCACCTCGGTAATCAGATCGACGAAAAAATACAGAAAATTGCATTGCGTTGCCAGTCTGCTGAAATGAACTTTGGGTGAACCCTAGCGAAAAGAATAAAAAATTTAATCTTTTGGCGTGCGCTTCTCACTGAACATTTTATAAAATGGAGGGAAAAAAATCAAAAAACCCGCAAAAGTCGAAAACATGAATACCATCTGGGGTGCCTCTTGTCAGAGCAAAGTGATTTTTAGGTCAAAAATGTACGAAAAAAACACAATAAAAGTGCAGCTATGAACTTTAAATTAGCAAATAATTATCTATAAATTAAAAAAAAACAATTGTTAAATTTAAATTGTATTGTTTTTTATTGTTTACAGCGGCAGACTTGTCTTGCCAAGGTATTTGATAATATCTTTTAAAGGCTCTTTCCCTCAAATACGATATTTGAATTTTAACTGCTTGTCAACAAACCCAACTGTCAATCAGTACGACCGCAGCACGCTTAAATCTGATGAACTCTCAAAATTTTGGTCACACTGGAAAATTAAAGTTTTTACGATAGCGTAATCGTTTGTCGATCTGGATACTAGGCTTTACGACCCTGAAACAACAGACCAATCAAGCGATTATCGTGCTAAAGCCTAGTATCCTGATCGACAAACGATTACGCTAGCGTAAAAACTTTAATCTTTCCAGTGTGACCAAAAGTTTAAGAGTTCATCAGATTTAAGCGTGCTACGGTCGTACTGTCAATCAGCTGGGTTTGTTGACAAGCAGTTAAAATTCAAATATCGTATTTGCGGGAAAGAGCCTTTAAAAGATATTATCAAATACCTTGGCAAGACAAGTCTGCCGCTGTACAAAGAAATAAAAAACAATACAATTTAAATTTAACAGTTGTTTTTTTTAATTTACTGATAATTATTTGCTAATTTAAAGTTCATAGCTGCACTTTTATTGTGTTTTTTCGTACATTCTGGACCTAAAAACATTTTGCTCTGACAAGAGGCACCCCAGATAGTATTAATGTTATTTTGTCCTCACATGTAAACACCTGCAATCGACTTTTGTGAGTTTTTTGAGTTTTTCCCTCCATTTCTTATAATGTTCAGTGAGAAGCGCACGCCAAAAGATTAAATTTTTTAATCTTTTCGCTAGGGTTCACGTTTCCGCAGACTGGCAACGCTACGGAATTTTCTGGTATTTTTTTCGTCGATCAGGAGACCGACGTGAAAAAAAGGCCCGACGAAAAGTGAACGCCAGCTGTTTGCCTCTCGCTCTCTCTCATGACTGGCGTACGGTTTACGTCGAAGTGGATACTAGGCTTAAGGGCGAGACGGAAAAGAGCACGTCAAAAATCAAGTCCTTCAAAAATCAAGGTCATGATGACAGTTTTTTTCGATTTTCGTGGTGTGGGGCAATATGAATTCCTTCCACCTCGCCAAACTGTTAATAAGGAATATTGGTCGTTTGCGTGAAGCAATTCGTCTAAAAAGATCAGAATTATGGGCTAACAACTCTTGGTTCTTGCATCACGATAAAGCACCGTCTCACACTGCACTCGTTCTTGGTGACCATTTGGCCATTCCTCAACCTCTGTATTCTCCTGATTTGGCTCCGTGTGACTTCTGGCTATTTCCGAAACTTAACCACTCCGGGGAACGCGTTTAGAGTCGATTGAGGAGATAAAAGCTGAATGGAAGAGGGCGTTCATGGCTATACCGGGAAGGGACTATTTGTCATGTTTCGAGGATCTAAAAAAACGTTCGCATAAGTGTATTTTATCAGAAGGGGATGAAATTGATTTAGGAGAATAAATAAAGATTTTTAATTTTACAAACAAATTTACTTTACTTTTTGCTCACAGTAGTATTTATTGAATGTTCAAGTAAATGTTTCGATGACTGATCCGAGTGGGTGCCAGGTCTCCTCTGCCCGTTCTTAGTTTGTCAAAGTGTTGACGACGGCTGCGGCTTCCGTATTGCAGACAGTGTAATTTGACCGCGGATATTGCGACAACGCTGGAAAAGTGCATCTCAGCGCCGGAGGCGATGATAGTCAGGGGGAATAGCTGCACCCCTACCTCTTCACCCTTAAAAAATCTGCGTCCCGCAGATTAAGGGTCCTTCCGTCTAAGACTTGTTTTGACTTGTTTCCCGGGACGGATACTTGTGATCCTATAGTCACGGCATGCATAGCCATCACATGGGTAGACAAATAGCTGTTGTAGGATAGAATTCCAATATTAATAGTTTCGTTGTCGTATGGACAATGAATGAGCCTAATAGGTGATGGTTCCCTGAAGTTCGTGAGGAACAGGGTGCTGTCGCCTTTTTTTGACAAACGACTGTGTTTCCAATCGAGAAATAGTTTCCCAGTACGGCATACGTTTCTTGGGGATTCATTGCCAACTTGTTAAATTCCAAAACCACCCGCGGAAACCCAGTATGCTTTCTTTACATCTGCTCATAACTCGAAATGAAATTGTAAAATTAAGTTATTTTTTTCATATTATCTTTGTGCAATCATTCTTCGCTCATTCAGGTATAAATTAAGGTTTGGAATATAACCGTTTTAAAGTAGTTTGCTGTTTATGTGACCATTCAATGGAATTTTTTCTGGTCCATACAGGCCCGATGAGAGGGGCATTTCCCCGGGGCCCGCAACCCACAGGTTCATGACCTTCAAAAAGAACCACATTAAATTATTAAACTGTGTGGGGATGGCTAACACTTCATGTTTATTGATCAGGTCAGCAATATTCGAGCGTTCCCGAACTAATTGCAGCTTTTAAATTAGCATGAAGCTCGATTATGTTGAATTTTGTTGGGAAAATTATAGTAGCTCAACATACTTCTAAAAAAATTTTTTTTTTTAATTTTTATAATTTATAATTTAAGAATATGGCTATTTGAAAAGGAATAAATATTCTGAATGGTTTTGTCCTATTTGCAAAATGTTGTTATTTTCGTCAAATTACTTCACTTAATTAAACTTTATAAAAAAAAATTTTTTAGCAGTTGGGCAAAAAAAAAATTTAATACCTTCCCCCTTAACTCTTGTAAACAATCTTGGCTTTCTTTTGGACCCTAAACTAAAAATCTCTAATCATATTTCGTTTAAAGTTATTGAAGACTCGCGTTCCAGAGGCGTGCTTGGTCAAAAGAATTGGATGATCCTTATTCTGTAGATTTCTCCCCGTTGGACTTTTGATTTTTCGAAACCTCCCACACCGGAGAGTAGTGCGGAATCTTTAAAGGTCTTAGTTTCCACAGCTTCGCCAGCTGAAAACGTTTCGAATATGGTGTAAAATTCCTTAATAAGTTCATCAAGAGATTTTTTACCTTCCCCCGAGTAGAACTTTGGCTGTAAGCGGATATGGCGACACTGCTGGGAAAGTGCACCTTAGCGCCAAGGGCGATGAGAGTCAGGGGGAAAGCTGCCTTATTAAGTTAAATATAAGTTAACACAATTAAGGGGTGACTTATAAGTCGGTAGAAATCTTGGCTGATTCTTGGATCACCCTGGTGTTTTTGTGTGCAGACTCAGCATAAGCGCCTTTAGGAGCCGTGCCTGGTTCTCGGCATGGCGAGTTATGCTCTTATTGCATGTGTCAGCATTTTGGTCTGACAAGCTGTCGGCTTGCCTGCCACGTCTAGCTAGTGTACAGCTTATAAGTTTTAGCTCTATGAAATTGACTCCAGCAAAGCTGCATAATTATTGAATTGGTTAAAGAGCCCTAAGGGGGTATAGTTAATTCGGTGAAAAATCTGAAATTTTTTAAAAATTTGTATTGGCGAGACGGATAGCTCAATTTTGCACGTGATTGGGCAACATTTAAACAATATGTGTGATTTTTTTCTTCCAAAAATATTAAAAAACAAGAGAGAACGCTATAGTCGGGTGCCCCGACTATCAGATACCCGTTACTCAGGTAAAGGGAGTGCGAGGGAGATGGAGATAGAAACTTTGATCACGTATAACTTTTTAACGAATGGTCCGATTTGAAAAATTTCTTCTACATTTCGATAGGTATTGATAAACACAATAAAACTGCATTTTTACTTTTCCAAAATATTTAAATTTTTAAAATCGTATATAAGTGATTGTGGGCGTTAAAGGAGGCGTGGCACCATTTTGAAACAAACTTGCGCTGCGTAGGAACTTCTAAAATCTACATGCAAAATGCCAATCTTCTAGCTTTTATAGTTTCCGAGATCTCGGCTAGTGATCCTGATCAAGAATATATATACTTTATAGGGTCGGAAACGCTTCCTTCTAGCTGTTACATACTTTTGCACGAATACAATATACCCTTTTACTCTACGAGTAACGGGTATAATGACAGAGATACAGGCAATCTCCGGCGGCGCCTTGAAGAAAAGATGTATTGCGGTGTACACGATAACCGGTCACAGAATCATCCGCAATGAAAAAATCCAATTGCATTAGTTAAAGAACAAGATTCCTCAGGTAACGCTGTCGAGTTTTAATTTTTTTATTTTTTTTTTTTCGATTTTTAAGGCACTGAGGAATTTTGTTAAGAACAACTGAGGAAAATTTCAAAACGATCCGTCCGATAGATTTTGCAGGATCGTGTACACCGACTTTTAAAAGGGGAAATTTTTCAGGAGAGCGTTTTAAAGTTTTGGACACCCATACAAAACGAGCTAACTTACCTTCGTTCAACTGCCCATAAGTTCGGAAGCTTTACTCGGGTCGACCTAAAACTTTAACAGAATATTCTCAAAATGTTGTGCATTCAGAAAAAAAGTGCAAAAAAAATTTTAATACTATAAATAAAATTTTAGAGTTTAGATTTGTGTATGTGAAGCAATAAAAATACTAGCACTACCTCCTCCGAAAAATACAAAATTCGTTAGTCTGTTATTTATATTAAATATATATATTAATACAAAAAAAATCACAGAGCCAAATTAATTTCACCCGAATCAATATTCGCCCATAAATACGAGGGCAGTCCGATAAGTACTTAGCCTCAACGCCCGATGGCGTCACTATCGCAAGAGAAATGTACTATCGTGTAGTACATTCTCGTAGACGGCTACTGTCGAAATTTCAGCCGAATCGGACTCGTAGTCTTGTTTTGACTGCATGTGGAATCGGACGTGTCCGCGGATTTTAGAAAAATGGAGAAAGAGCAGTATCGGTCTGTGATTAGATTCTTGTTTTTGGAAGCGAAATCAAAGAGCGCTTGGATGCTGTGTACGGTGACTCTTCTTCTTCGATGGCGACCAAAAATTGGTTTAACGAGTTTCAACGTGGTCGCACGTCGGTTTTTGATGAGCCACGCCCAGGTGCCCCAAAACGGCTACCACGGAGGATAACGTGACAAAAATCCACGATCTCGTATTGGCAGACCGCCGATTGAAGATACGCGAGATAGCTGAGACAGTACAGGGTCCGGCACTCGAAGTGTAACCATTTAAAAAAGCCATAAATTTAGTTTGGAAAAGTACTTTTACTCAATTCAAAGTACAAAATGTCTAAAAATAATACGAAATTCAGAAACAATTCACTTTTGCTCGATATGGCCTTAACTATGGCCTTGAGACGGTCCAAAAACGAATCGCAAGCTGCCCAGGTGTTTTGGCTTTTTTAAGCGCCTCGAGACTGGTGTATCTTTTGGTGCGGACCTTGCTCTCCAAAATGGCCCAAAGGGAATAATCGGAAACATCGGAAACATCGTCTGCTGAATTCGAGAGCCATTGTGTGGACGTTATGAAGTTTAGAATGTTGTTTTCCAGCCATTCTTGGTTCAATCGAGCTTTGTGAGAGAAAAATGGTGCCGAGTCCTGTTGAAACGTCCATGATGTCCAGATGTAAGAACTTCACAAAGTATTCCCTAGTACCTGCAATAAATACATATTATTAGTTAAAGCCTAGTACTCAGATCGACAAACGATCGTAAAAACTTTAATCTTTCCAGTGTGACCAAAATTTCGAGAGTTTATCAGAATTAAGCGTGCTACGGTCGTATTGTCAATCAGCTGGGTTTGTTGACAAGCAGTTAAAATTCAAATATCGTATATTCGGGAAAGAGCCCTTAAAAAAACTACTCTTAAATTTAAATAATATTGTTTTGAGTATAAGTATATATATAAGTAGTTGAGTATATCTGTTTAAGGCTCCCAGATACCCGGATAAGGTCCACGATCTCCACTCACCACGGCAAACAAACACGCATTCCACTCTTGAGCAGGCGATTATATCCAAGTTTGTGGAATCGGAAATGACCCGCATTAACAGACTTGTGACGGGAATTCAAGTCATCTACTTCGTTAACTACAACAAATGCCTTACAACGCCTTTACTCGAGTAGACATCTGCAGAATTTTAATCAGCTATCCCAACGGGGACACCAGCTATTAGCCAATCTTCAACACCTCGTCGTACAGTTAGACTCCCTGCTTGTGCGATCTAGTTAACCATCTAATGACTAGAAAATACAGGCTCTGCCTTAAACTTAAGAACAAGCTTAATTGTGGTTGTAAGGAGCATCTACAATCAAAATACGAGTAATTAAAATGTCTTTTTTGCCATCAACTAAGCTTACCTGAGAGCCTAGGCCAAAATCTGATCCTGTCGGTGGTCCCGGAGTTGCCTTCAACGGTTGCATTCACAGTCGATTGTGCAGAGCCAAGCTGAGCCGTTGAAAATTGAACCGTCGAACCGAGCCGCGAGCCTATTTATTCTATACAATTGACATTAGCAAATATAACCTAATACAATTTTACAAATCTAAGCTTACCGCAGTGTGTACTCCTGCACTAACCACGCGACGATGCGGAAGCTTAAATTTATGGCGTCAAACCATGGCGGCCAAAATATGCCCGTTCGTTCTTGGGCTCAAAATCTATACAATTCAAATAAAATACTAGATGTACTAAAAACATCAGGATCAACTATCGTCCCCCGACATCCCCGACCACGTGAAGGACACCTTCACTCAAATCCAAAACTGCAAGGTAGGAGACGGGACGCATCATGATCCTGGATAGGCCGTTGTCTTCCACGCGAGCTTTAGCTCACCTGACGATTCCATTCACTCCACTGGGCAGGTCCACATCCTCACCCGGAAAGTTGGCCAGATCATTAGGCGTCAAGGGAGCCTCCTGGTCCACGTCCACCGGCATGTGGGTGAGCGGATTCACTGCGCAACGTGACTTCTGACTGAGGTCCACGTGGCATTGCGAACGCGTTTCACCATCCGCCGCATTGTCGGCTGTTGGCACATATCTCCATTGGAACAGTCTAAAAGTCCGTCCATAATACAATATCACTGTTGCTCACATTGTGTGTCTCCTTGACAGTGTTCATCAGCCTCGACCCAAGAACTGCTGCATGCAGCTCCAACCGTGGGATTGACATAGTTCTCATCGGGACGCACTTCGTCTTGGCACAAACGAAACTTACTAGCACTTTGTTATCCTCGTAGGTGATCCTCCAGTAGACCACCGCCGCGAATGCACTGCCATCCACGAAAACGTACAACTCTGTAGTTAGTGCAGGTTCACTCCCAAAATACTGGCGAGGACATCGCAACTGATTTACGCCGTCCATCTCCTTACGCCAGTTTCCAAAGGTTCTGTTTATTTTAACTGGAAGTGGTTCATCCCACTAGACTTTCTGCCTCCAAATCTCTCGTAACAATAACTTCGCTGTTATCATGAGGCATTAAAAGAATCCCAGGGGATCAAACCACTAACCATACAACATATAGACTGGTCATTTCATTTAACGAAAATGGACACAAAAATTCTTTTGTGGGAGGCCCCCGGGCTAGTAGCGGTAGGCCCCGGACACTTCGTGTGCCTTCGGGTTTTTTGCGCTCTCATTCTTATTCTCATTTTGATGCTCGCGCACTCATTGCCCGAGTTCGATCGTTCAGTCGCAGAGACGCGCATTTTAAAGAAGGTTGCCCTGCGCTTGAATCGGTCTTTGTATGTATGCGTGTTCATGCATTCTCATACAGGGTAGCATGTGTGCGATCATTTCATTTCAAGGCAGCAAAAATATTTTGTCTTTTGCTACTTTTCAGACTTGTGTCCATTTTCGTTATATGAAATGACCAGTCTATATCTTGTAAGGATAGCGATCAAACGTAGACCAAGCTTAAATACTCCCTCTTAGTAGGGACTCGATCGCCGTTCAGTAAGCTCCTTGGAGCTCGAATATACTTCACATTGAATCTGAAGTCATCCGTGGCTGCCCGCCAATACATTCCCAGAATTTTCTGTTTCGACTCACCCCATCCGACGCGCACAACTCGTCCTGATGGGCCCAATGCAGATTCCACAACCGGTGAGCTGGATGAAAATTGGCATAACTCGATTCCTCGGGTAGATACGCTGATAGCCTCGCTCTCCGTAGCAAATCTGTCCACGCAGTCGTCGACATAATGACAGTCGATAATGGCCTTTACTGCTCTGGGATCTGTATTCCTGAATTGTTCGGCATTCACTGTCTTAAGGTAATGCGCAGGGCTCCGCGAACAGGCCATTCCAAAGATCATTACGTTCAACTCGTAGACATCATGTTGCGTTGGGAACATCTGTCCACTGGTCAAATAAGAACTTGATGGAACATTTCTTTAATGTCGCCACAAACTCCGATGGACCCTTCTCTAAAATAAAAGAGCACAGCTGGTAGGGGCTTGTCCAGCTCGGAATTTATTGATGTTCCTCCAACCTTAAGTGCAGCGTAAAAAACCAGTCGAATCTTACCCGGCTTATTATTGTTTTTGACTCCAAAGTGTGGCAGATACCATAACCGATCGCATTCCAATGCGACTTCGACAGACCTTAACCGTCGAGCAGATCCTTAAGATACGTACTCGTGGATGATCCTTGTGTATTCCTGCGCGAACTGAGCGTTGCGCTTCATCTTCTTCTGGACGTTGAGCTTGTACGGCATATCATAGCTTTGTGGCAGCACAACATGGTCATTTTTCCAAAACAATCTTGTAACGTTGGCCTAAACGTGGTATCTTCTAGTATTCTTTGAGCTCGGGCGTCGTCGCTGCCTGCTAGGAAGCAAGACCTTGGTGATGGCACAATCGATTGTCCTCTTACCGGCCCAAAGACAACCCAGCCCAGCTCGATTGCGGCCGCAAACGGTCCCTGTTTGGCAAACCGTGTCGTTCTAAGTGGAAATCCCAAGTGTCCATGATCAAGTCCGATGAGTAGCTTTGGCACCACGTTGGTGTATGGTCGCATCGGTAGGCGAGCATCCTTATACACACCTTGAACATCTCGTCTATTTAAAGTCTGCATCGGCAAGCTTAGGTTTGAAACGAAATACACATTTCGCAATACGAGACGAGATGGCATGCCTGTTCCACTGATTTGCAGACTAACTACATTGGTAGGCTCTCTGGTGGCTCTTCCTCCCACCCCTGAATATTAAGTTGTCGACGCTCACCTTGTACGCCAAAATCTCTTCTCAGCTCGTCGTCGATCATCGTAAAGGACGACCCCTCTGTTCGGGCTACTTCTGAAAACAGCTTACTGCTGGTTTTCCTCGTTATAGCTTCCATTAGGGCCTCGTTGCGGAGACGATCTTCTGGCGTCGCCTTCAGCATGTAGCATACGGTGATGCCCCTTTCGGCATCCCTTGAATTGATACTCACCATGCGAGTTGCAGGATCTAGTCATGTGACCACTTCGTAGGCATGCACACCACATTTGCGTACTCCGTCAACCACGTACTGGTAGGGAGTTTGGCCACAAGGTCTTCCATTAGGGTTAGATTCCCCAAATGTTGATCTGCCTTCGCTGACTGCAAGAAGGCTGTGAGGTTATTGTGCTTCGAAATGGGCGCCACCTCTCGTAAACCATTTAGCTGGCTGCGTATATGTTGCTCCGGTCGGCCAGAATTAAAGTGCAGCTGCTCCACCACGACGCTTACGTTATTTGGGTGGATCAGAAGCGACTTGGACTCACGGTCTTCATCCTTCAACGCCTTCAGCAAGCGTTGGTTGTTCTCAGGATTCGTACAGTTGTACGCTTGAGTTGTCTTAGTAAATTGGCAGATCAGGCAGCTTGCGTGGCGTATATATCCCATTAGGTGTCGGCCAGGCGTAGGGTTCACCTATGGGCTTCGGCGTCATTCCTTTGTTGATGCCCACACCTTGAGGCTTAGTTCCATGCGCTGTCTGCGCTGTGCTTGTTGCACAAAATGACGTTCAAAGACTGCTACTTTCCAGCAGTACCGGTCCGCTCCAAAATGGCGGCGCCATTTGTGTCGCACTACTCACACCGACCCCGTTCAAAGATGGCGGCGCCTTTTGTGCCGCACTACTCACACCGACCCCGCTCCAGCACTAGAGGAGGCCTGTTCTGGCCTGGTAGAACAACTCCAGCGGTAGTTTCAGTACTTCAGATTAGGAAGCTGCAACCGCGGAGCCATGGTAGCAACTACTTTCTGCTTTGGTACCCGGTTTCCTGAGACACGGCTGTTGTACCCGCACTTCTTATTCTAGAGGTCATTCGTCCCTCGTTCAACCGGTACTTCATCTGGGAGAATGTTGTATTCCTATTTTCTACCCAGGGACTTCAGTAACTGACACTGTGTCGAAAACTGCATCACTTTTGGAGGCATTGTATTCACAGAAGAAATTAACCCAACAGTTCATCAAGTATTGTCGCATTGAAAAGATAAAATGGAATAAAATCTCTGCCATAGGAAAACTTTCCGAAAAAGCACAGGAGTCCTTAAAGAAGCTTAAACCATCAACGAAATGACTAAAATATAATGATTAAAGTTCGCAAATGATTGGTCCGTTAGATATAAATTCTCAAACGAATTGTAATAATTCTAAACAAAATTCATAACATAAAATTTTGAAAGAAACAATTTTGTTTTTATTATCTTTAAATAGTTATAACATTAACAACGAAACCAAATTTAAAAATGTTAAAATATACTTTTTTTGGTTGGCATAAAACCGATTTTGACACAAATTTGATAGTAATGTTTCTTTAAGCCGTATTTCCTGTTTCAAACATTTTATATGTTGAAAAGTTATCTATTATATACCATTTTAATTATTCGGTTATGTCATTTGTGCGACGAATCCTGACATACTCCACACAATGCCTCGCTTAATAAGAGTAGTTTTCATTTCAGATTTTTAATCATTTTAGAGAATTTAAATTGCTTCTTTCAATAAAATAATGTTGCTGTTACAAAGAGATGCCTGTCTTTATAAGGGAGACTGGTCGCAAATTTGTACCATCAAACATATAAGAGCCGTAAAATTATGGAATTTGTGAGAACGATTATTCTAGCTGTTCTAGCTTTCTTAGTTTTCGAGAACTAGGCGGACGGATGGACGAAAAGAAGGACACACACAGATGAATCGATCCGGATGATAATCCTAATTAAAAATACTCTTCACTGGGGCAAAAGCGCTTCCTTCGACTTATTACATTCTTTTTACATTACGAGTAATATTTTTTTTTAAAGGCTATATTTATCAATGAATAATTTAAATTTTTTTAGCGATCGATCTGTAATTCTATATATATTTTATTGCAATAGAAAAAAATAAGGATTCACATGGACTTATTGAGTATGTGAATTATCTTTAACAAATATTTTCGAGAATTACCAATTAATATTTTTACAGGTACTTATTTACATAAATAGGAATGTGCGTGTAGTGATTTTTAAATGTACAGATGAAAATGGATTTGGTAAATAAATATATATATTAGCGTCTTGCCTGCATTATGTACAAATGTACGAATGTATCTGGTTGTATAAACTTAATTATGTATAGACAGAAATGAGAAATAGTGTGATTATTGATTTATCTTTCACGGTGCGCATTTTTTATATTGGTTAAGACCATATAAACTTGGGGGTTTGATGTGTGAAATTTCTGTGAATTAATTAATAATATACATCTTTACGTCATTGAACAGAAATTTTATAACATACATAGAGTTTCGAGATATATTTATATATTTTATTGCATATTTTATGTATGAATTCTATATGAGAATGTTTCCTAGGAATACTTGTTATATGAAAAATAGGAAAAAAAAAATTATGCTATTTTGTCAAAGTAATATAAGTATTATTATGTAATAGGTGAAGATTTGTAGATTCTGTAGAACGGGAAGCAAGACTTATGTGCCCATCGTCGGCTCCTGCCGTATTTCCGATTTCAGCTTGACAAATTCCTTGGCTACTTCATCATTATTGCGTTGTGATAAAATCCTTAAAATTGTCCAACCCGTCTCGTCCATTTCAATACGTCTCATTAGGGGTAACCAGCATGCGACAGAACCCTGTTAGGCATAGCGTAAATTAAATTTATTTTATTTTTACAAATATTACGAACCTTTTCCGAAATATCTTTTAGTGGGATTACAGCTACTCCTACGAGTCTATCATCCCGAGCAAAACAATAGTCCTTAACGCAAATATGCAACTCAAAAAAATCTAGCTGCTCCTCGTTTCCAATAGTACTAAAAAGACATATTTACATAGATCATACAATTTATGTTTTTTTGTTTCAAAAAAAACTTACAAGCTGAAAGACTCGTTGTACTTTGGTGACCAATTGTTTGACTTTGATTTTGTAGCGAACTTCCGTTTTTTTTCTTGCAGGTGCGGTCCGATTAAATTGATGTCAACAAATGGTCGAAACATACCCGACGGTATTTGCCATTTAAGATCATTAGCAGCAACAACTGAAGGCAAACATCCATAAAATGCGTTAAAACTGTATATTGAAAATATATAGTCCGAATCACCTTTTACGTTCACTTTATGTTCACCGGTGCCTGGATGGGAGAATAAGTCTATTTGCACGGAAATTTCGCCGACACTCTCCTCAGCATTTTCAGGATCAACTGCATCAAGGAAAAGTGAATAAAATTACAATGAAGTCTGCATATTTAACAAAGAAAATTATACATTTTAAGTTATATCTTTTATACGATGGAGATTTGTACATTTCTTGTCGCAGAACGCCAATTCTTTCAATATTCCTTAGATTGAGAATGTAAAAGTTATGAATTGTTAGACAATCCGGAGACGGAGTTTACCAGAACTCGAGATAAACAAGAAAGGAAGCATACTTCGACAAGCCGAAGTTTATATACCCTTGCAGTTATTACAACATTTACTACATTTCGATTTCTAAATACCTGCAATAGAAAGAGAACTTTTGGAAAAGTTTCAAGCAGATAGCTTTCAAACTGAGAGACTAGTGCAAAGGAAATAAGGGTGTGTGCAAAGTTTCAATTCGATATCTTTAAAACTGAGAGACTAGTTTGCGTTGAAACAGACAGACGGACATATCAACTCCGGACGCGATCCTGATCAAAATTATATATATTTTATAGGGTCGGAGATGTCTCCTTCACTGCGTTGCACCCTTTTGACCAAAATTATAATACCCTCTGCAAGGGTATAAATAATCCCAACTTCCTAACTTAAAAAACACCAAAGTTATGGCATTTTCTATCGTTCAGTTATATGGCAGCTATAGGATATAGTCGGCCGATCCTTATAATTATAATTTGGTAGGTCAAATTGATTGGCCAAAAATAAAACTCATGGAAAATCCCAACTTCCTAACTTTACAAACACCAAAGTTATGGCATTTTCGATCAATCAGTTATATGGCGGCTATAGGATATAGTCGTCCGATCCCGGCCGTTCCGTCTATATACTGCATGCAAAGGAACGAAGGGTGTGTGCAAAGTTTCAATTCGATATCTATAAAACTGAGAGACTAGTCCGCGTAGAAACAGACAGACCGACATGCTTATATCAACTCAGGACGCGATGCTGATCAAGAATATATATACTTTATAGGGTCGGAGATATGTCCTTCACTGCGTTGCACACTTTTGACCAAAATTATAATACCCTCTGCAAGGGTATAAAAATCGAAATTTATTTTTTGTAATAACTGAAAGGGTATATAAACTTCGGCTTGACGAAGTTTGCTTCCTTTCTTGTTTTCTCTTAAACTACTTGCGTATAAAAGAAGAAGATTTTGAAAGTTTCGAGCTGAACCAAAACAGACAGTCAGACAGGCGAACTTGGATTTGCCTGGTGACGCTGTTTAAAAATATATATCCTTTGTTGATTGAAAATGTCCCCTTCTATGCATTACAAACATCTAACGAAAATTATAATTCCTTTATGTCTCCTTCTATGCATTACAAACATCTAACCAAAATTGTAACTCCTTTATTAAACGCATGGCTAATAATCTAGTTGTATAAAATCGATTAATAGACTTACGTTTAATAAATATATCCCACATTTTTGGCACATTAAATTGTACTTACCCTCGTGAACTTGACTAGATATAAAGGTTTTGATTAGTGTGTCCGTCATTTGTGTATATAAACTGAGTGCGTAACGTAAACTTTGCAGTTCTGACGATTTTTCAAGAAACGTCTTTTTCAGTCCATTGCCACCGGCGTGGAAATATTGTTTTATTGTATCTAAGGCAACGTCAAGCACGGCACACTGTTTGGGCGACAAATTTTTTTCGACTTCCTTTGATATGTCCATTACACCGCTAAGCGCACTTTTAACATCCTGCTTTCCTGCCATATGTGATTTAAACAATCGACCCATGTCTTCAATTTTTGCATTAGATGCTAAGTTTTTAGCGTTGTCGGTAAGGTGCTTAAACATCATCTATTAAAATAGGTACACATAAATTTCATCACATAGTTTAAAAAATCGGTATACAAACAGTTTTATCAGTCATTGGTGGTAGAACAATCGTTTTCTCTAAGATTCGCATCACGATTTTCCAAAGCTCCTTTAGTAATCTCTTCAGTACAGTTTTTTCACATGACTGTGCATAGAGCGTTAAAGAACCATCGAGCAAATCCATGAGCGGTCTTAAAACTTCATCGGCCTCGACGGCAACCGCGTTCCTTTGAGCTGCTAGGTTACCAGCTGCCAGAGTCCCACTGCCTCCTTTGATAGAAAGTAGCATGTCCCCTAGTTCTCGCACAGACTGAGTAATTCGCGGCTCCAAACTAAACATAATTAGTTTTAAAATTTTGCATTCAGTATTGAAAGATTTAAGCCTACCTGATAGCGAATTGTGAAGCCAAATCGTCCAACGCTGAATTAAGATTTTGTTGAAGTTCCTTTAAAATGTTGGCTGCGTCTTCTTCTAGCTTATCCCCTCCCATAGACTCAAACATTCGTTCCAACTGCACCCTTAGTTGTTGAATGTTATTCATAAGTATGCAAGCCTATTAACACAAAAGTAGTTTGCGTGTGTTAATGTCATATATGATTATACTCGGCACATTTGTCTACTCACAATTCTTTCATCCTTCATATGATCTGGAAACTCTACTTTCACAATATCCGCATAAGCTATTAGCACTTTTACGATTGTTTTAGCAAAACGCCTCATGTAACGTTTCCAAATTTCTGGATCAGGACACTCGAGTTTGCTAACAACATCGAAACATTGCGTCAATTGCGTAAATACGTCGACTACCGAATTTGAAAAAAGCGCGTGCTCGCTGCTCTTTTGAAACTACAGCCCAATGCAAATAGAAAAAGTATTTTGTAATTTTGTTATTGTTTATATTAATGGCAGTTTACTCTAGCGGCCTGCACAAGTATGTCAAGATGTACTTGAGCTGGGGAGAGTGGGGCAAGGATAGTTAGTGGCGCTAGCGTCTTAACGTCTTATATACATATATATATTAAAAATTACGCCGATTGGCACATTTTTCAATATATTTTAGAGACGTGTCCTTTTACACATACACACCACATGGAAGTGTTCTTCAGTCCAAGAGAAACAAAAATGGGCCAAAAAGTATATACATACGTCCAGTTTAGTTCTTTTTAGGTATACGTCAACTCTTCAACAAAATAATCGGCGAATTTAAAAATAAAACAAGAACGAAAAGCTAACTTCGGGCGGAGCCGAAGTTGATGTACCCTTACAGAATATTCTGTAAATTATATTCTCCAAAACTGATGCATTCTTAATACTCATAAAAAGTCCCAACTTCCTAACTTAACAAACACCAAAGTTATGGAATTTCCGATCAATCAGTTGTATGGCACCTATAGGATATAGTCGGCCGATCCCGGCCTTTCCGACTTATATACTGCGTGCAAAGGAAATAAGGGTGTGTGCAAAGTTTGCGTAGAAACAGACAGACGGACAGACGGACATGCTTATATCAACTCAGGACGCGATCCTGTTCAAGAATATATATACTTTATAGAGTCGGAGATGTCTCCTTCACTGCGTTGCACACTTTTGGCCAAAATTATAATACCCTCTGCAAGGGTATAAAAATTAGGGTGGTTTAAAAAATAAACGGTTTCATCCATAAGAAGGTATAAAGTTAACTTTAATCCTTCATAGAGGTACCGAGGCAATATAATAACTCGAAAATATCATATAATCGTCTAGATATCTACATTTGTTCATGGTATCAATACATTATATCAACTCAAACCAGTCCCTATTTGCCTCCTTGTTCTTACCCCGTCTTTTTTGTCTCGTTTAAATGCGCCGTGAAGATATTCCAATGAAACATCGTCGTTCTCATTTAGCCACTGCATTACAAAAGGCTCGAACCAAGCTGGATAATCGGGAACCGCTCCTTTGTAAGGAGGCACTTCTTTAACATAGTTACTATATAACCATTTAACTCGAAAGTGAAGATTCATATAAGCCGATGACTTGCATAGACGATGTTGTTCGTGTTCTTCAAGTGCATACTTCATATCGACAGCGAAAAGATGCCACATTGAGGATGCTGATAACTGCACATATGTATTGAAGTAAAAAAGTGTTACAAATATGTCTTAAGTTTAAATTGGAAATTACAAGTTTACCTGTCCAATATTTAGTTCCTGAGGAAATTGGTTCAAAACTGTACCATAGCTGTTCTTGTCTTCATCAATAACCGACACGATTAAAGCTATTAGCTTATGCCAGAAGTCAACGCTATCCAATTTGGGTTCATGATCATCGGGTGCACGTTTTGCTTCGTTGGGATCAACCTGTGTGGTAACAATATTATTAAGATATATATTTTTTTGGAAGAGTTGTGTTAGCACGAGGTCAAGTGTCGGCACTTCTTTACAGGATACCAATCAAAGAAATTTGAATAGTTTCTATTATGCACTTTTTGGTTGTACTTTTAGACATAAAAACATACAAATTTATTAAAATCAAAACACCTTATTTTTAGCTAGGGCTGCATTGGAAAAAAACTTGTTACGCCATTATTTTATTAAGTATTTTTAAAAGTAAAGATTTTTAAACTTTTAAATAAAATTATAACTTCTAGTATATTTGAAAGCTTAAACCCAGTAACTTCGGATGATGATAATATAAACAAGAAAGGAAAGCTAGCTTCGGGCGGAGCCGAAGTTGATATACCCTTGCAGAATATTTTGTTAATTATATTCTCTAAAATTATTCATATGATGCATTTTTAATACTCATAAAAAATCCCAACATCCTAACTTAAAAAACACCAAAGTTATGGCATTTCCGATCGTTCAGTTATATCTTACGATCCTTACGAAATTTGGTAGGTCAGATTGATTTGCCAAAAATAAAATCCATAGAAAAGCCCAACTTCCTAACTTTACAAACAACTAAGGTATGGCATTTCCGATCAATCAGTGGGTATGTCGGCCGATCCCGGCCGTTCCGACTTATATACTGTTTGCAAAGGAACGAAGGGTGTGTGCGAAGTTTCAATTCGATATCTTTAAAACTGTGAGACTAGTTCGCGTACAAACAGACAAACGGACAGACGGACATGCTTATATCAACTGAGGACGCGATTCTGATCAAGAATATATATATTTTATATATAATACCCTCTGCATGGGTATAAAAAGTTATAATTACTTTTGTTTGAGGCTCTAAGTCGAAAGAAAATATATTTGATTTGAACATGGAAATAGTGATATTAATTACGGTTTTTCTACGAGTGTGAGCTAACATTCCAGTTTTTCCTCATCTAATGGAATAATTTGTGGTTCAATTAGTTAACACGTTTACCTGAAATTCTCTGTTGTAGAGTTCATAGCAGTTCTCAAATAAGAACTGATAAGTGGACCTCAGGCAAGCTTTAACACAGTCCTTAACCACTGTGCTCGCTCTCGGAGGACTAGATAGCTCTTGTACCTGAGTGGTTATATTAAAAATATAATTTATTGAAACTAAATTTAAAGTTAAATTACCTTCATGCGGAAAAACGTTATGCTGGTCAATAAATCGACTGTCGATTTTAGATCCATTAATTTTTCTGGGCTCGATGCAGGAAAGTTGTTTCTGTACATTGACAAATCGATTCTAAGTGAGTTGTGCAATTGGTCCAGCAATTTCACAAATTTTTCTTTCTAAGAAACGGTACAAATAATTTTTCAAAACATTTAACATAGTCTTATTTTTATTGATTAATATGTATGAAAAAAATTACCCCAAAATTGCTGGCCGCAAAACGATCACTGGCCGACACAGCTGAAGAAGCAGTCGTATGAGCATAATATGCATTTATGTTTGCCAACAGTGTGCTCATTACAGCTGGTACTCCGGGGCAAAGGTATTTGGCAGATAAGCAGTGGAAGTGCGTCATTGCTTGATAGATATTCTCAATTCCATACCGCATTGAAAACTCATCAACAATTTCCTCGGGAATTTCATCAAAATACAGTTTCCAAGCATCGTCACCTTTCTGAGTTGGCAGTTTAACCTATGATAATAGTTCAAGCGTTGCATTTTTTTAATTGAATAAAACAAAGCTTATTAAGGTAAATTATAAAATGCTTACCATTCCGGTATTTTCTTCACAAAGATAATGAAACAGATTCTCGTGCAAACATGTATATTGAACATGATAAGGAGCTACCTTTTCCTCGCCTTTTATTTCAACGGATATGTGAAGCCGTATCGCACCTGATACGGCCGATTTGTCTGTGCGCTTCTCCAAGTTGTACCACACATCCATTTCACCGGAAAGCGTACGCACCTCAATAATTGTTTGGCCCAAAAAGTCATCCGACTCTCGAGTTAATTTTTGCCGAAGCTTCGACTTAAGATCGTTGTCTTCGTCCCAAACTCGTACTTTTATACGGTCTGAGGAGTTGTGGCACTCGCTAAATCCACCCAACAAACAATAATTCAGTTATCACCATAATAAGCAATTTGATCATTTTAAACGTACAAGTTGTGTGCATGTCTATTTTTATAACACTGGACAACAGTTTTGTTACTGCAGCGCTATTGGCATTAAATTATGTTAATAGAGATTTATATAAAAATATCTACAAAAATACTTAGATATCGTTTTTAAAAATCTATAATTTCAGTCAAAAGTTTGCAACGCAGTGAAGGAGACATTCCCGACCTTATAAAATATATATATTCTTGATCAGCATAACCAGGAGATTCGATCTAGCCATGTGCGTCTGCCGTCCGTCCGTCCGTTTCGACGCAAACTAGTCCCTCAATTTTAAAGCTGCTTGAAACTTTTCCAAAAGTTGTCTTTCTATTGCAGGTAGTCTATAATTTGAAACGAGCCGTATCGGGCGACTATATCATAAAGCTCCCATAGGAACAATCGAAAAAAAAACATTTTTAAAAGTATAACTTTCTTGTTTTTAATATTTTTTTTGTTCTTTAGGATTTTGTAATATTACGGGTTAAATTCAATTGAAATCAGACATCTATAACATAGAACATTCAACAAATTAAAAAAAATAAAAATGAAAGAAAAAATGTATTTTTTTGTTTTTCTATTTATTAAATTATTCTTTTAAGATATAGTGATTATTTACTATATCAGAATTAAGCTTTTATTTTTGTCAAAATCAGACATCAGGCATAATGGACATAGCTTCATTGTTTTTTGTAATATAGGCAGAAAAATCAAAATTTAAATTAAAGATTAAAGATCTTACATCAACAGAATAAAAGTTATTTTACTTATTTATTCTTATCTTATCTGCCACGCGTTAGAATTATAAACTAAGTAGACAGACATGATTGGATAAATCTTAAAAAAAATATAATTGGTGAGTAGGCATGAACCTTTTATATTTATCTTATTGTTGATGTTGAAAGTTAAATCGAAAATTTACTCCAGAAATAAAGGTTTGGTTTTTTGGTGCAGTGGGACTCCCTGATTATCAAAATAATTTATTTTTGTGACCATTTTTATACCCTTGCAGAGGGTATTTTAATTTTTGTCAAAAGTGTGCAACGCAGTGAAGGAGACATCTCCGACCCTATAAAGTATATATATACTTGATCAGGGTCGCGCCCTGAGTTGACATAAGCATGTCCGTCTGTCTGCCTGTCCGTCTGTCTGTTTCTACGCAAACTAATCTCTCAGTTTTAAAGATATCGAATTGAAACTTTGCACACACCCTTCTTTCCTTTGCACGCAGTATATAAGTCGGAATGGCCGACTATATCCTATAGCTGCCATATAACTGAACGATCGGAAATGCCATAACTTTTGTGTTTTTCATTGGCCTATATCCTATAGCTTCCATATAACTGAACGATTGGAAATGCTATAACGTTGGTGTTTTTATACCCGTTACTCGTAGAGTAAAAGGGTATATTGTATTCGTGCAAAAGTATGTAACAGCTAGAAGGAAGCGTTTCCGACCCTATAAAGTATATATATTCTTGATCAGGGTCACTAGCCGAGTCGATATAGCCATGTCCGTCTGTCCGTCTGTCCGTCTGTCTGTCTGTCCGTATGGACGCTGAGATCTCGGAAACTATAAAAGCTAGAAGATTGGCATTTTGCATGCAGATTCTAGGAGTTCCTACGCAGCGCAAGTTTGTTTCAAAAAGGTGCCACGCCCCCTTTAACGCCCACAATCGCTAATATACGATTTTAAAAATTTAAATATTTCGGAAAAGTAAAAATGCAGTTTTGTTGTGTTTATCAATACCTATCGAAATGTAGAAGAAATTTTTCAAATCGGACCATTCGTTAAAAAGTTATGCGTGATCAAAGTTTCTATCTCCATCTTCCTCGCACTCCCGTTACCTGAGTAACGGGTATCTGATAGTCGGGGCACCCGACTATAGCGTTCTCTCTTGTTAAAGTTAGGAAGTTGAGATTTTTTATAAGTATTATGAATGCATCATATGAATAATTTTGGAGAATATAATTTACAGAATATTCACCAAGGGAAATGTTGCAACTGCAAAGATTTGGGACATTTCGAAAAAGGAAATAAAAAAGTCGCGCTGTGCCACATGTATCAAGTTCCACGAGTCGAACGCTGTTTGCCAAACTGCAAATGTGATCCGCTCAGGAGCCAAAAATTAAGACAAGACCTTCACCAGGAAAGGTAACGTAAGATCCGAATATTATAACACTTTCATTCATACAGGTAGCCAGGCTAGTATTATTCGTCACTCAGTTGCACAGTAAATTAACGCTGAACGTCACAAGATGAAGATTAGATGCATTTCAGAGGCCCATGTATTTTTACAGAAACGGTAATTCTGGATAAGGACATCGACCGCAAAATGATCACTGCCAAAGTGTACGTAGCAGACGACATCCCTTTACAGGAGGACTTTCTGTTGGGACAGTTCAGCGAACATTCCAACCACCAGTTCTTGAAAGCGACGCTGCTGTCAAAAAACTTCTTGTTCATTTTCTAAACGATACGGAAAAAAGCAAAATGCTCGGTTTGTTGAAGAAGTTCGGCGATGTTTTCTCCGCAGGATTGCAAGACATATGAAAAACGAGCATCATTCAAGCAGATATTATCGTCAAGAGTAGTCATGAAGTATTTCAAGCACCGTATCGACATCCCGAGTCAAAGAATGAAGTTAGTTGCAAAATGTTCGACGAGCTTTTGCAGCAGGATATTATTATCCGTTCACTACCAGCCCACTGGTAGTCATTAAAAAAGTTAGTGATCGAACTTGCGTCGATTACCGCAGCCTAAATAAGCTTATTAAGATAGAAAATTTTCCAGTGCCAAACATAGAAGAGCGTCTGCAGGAGGCAAAGCGAATTAAATTATTTTCTTCCTTTGACCTTAACAGTGGCTATTAGCAAATTGAAATTGCCCCAGAAAGCCGAAAGTTCCCTTCATTCATCACCACGGATGGTATTTATAAGTTCAAAAAGCTCCCGTTTGGATTAAAAAAACGCTCCTGCTGTTTTTAATGTACTCATGGCTGAACTATAAAAGCGCGTACACAAAGGTGACAAAATTCACTATATGGATTACATCCTTACTGGTAGCCAAACGTTTGGGGAGAAGCATGACATGCTTGATCGAACTTGGAAGAGTGCACACTTACCTTGACCCTGGGAAAATGTGAGTTATTCAAGAAGTCCATTACATTTCTAGGTCAACAGATACATGCGGACGGCAACAGTCCCGGAGATATTAAAACGAGTGCCATTAGAATGTTTTCGAAACCGTCCAATGTTACCGACGGAAAAAAATTGTTGGGTCTCAGTGGCTATTTTCGAAAATTTGTTGCTGGATACACCATTATTTCAAAACCCTAGCAAATTTTTTCCGCAAATATGGCAAGTTTCAGGGGAATGCGCCACAATATAACGCATTCGACGAATTAAAGATATGCCTTATTTTAAATCCAGTTGTCATGAGTTATCGTCTAGACGCAGAGCATGAATTACACACGGATGCCACTGCCATTGGTTTAGGCGGAGTACTGCTACAACGTGAAGAGGATCAGCTGAAGCCAATTGCTTATTATAGTACAGACACTTCAAAGCCGGAGAAAAACTATCACAGTTGCGAGTTAGAGGCTCTAGCCGTAGTTGTGTCACTGGAACGATTCAAGTACTACATTTATGGCAAAAATATTAAATTTATCACAGACTGAAATGCTTTAAAAACTTCAATGCAAAAACGACAGCTTATTTCCGAATAGCAAGATGGTGGTGACGAATCCAAGAGTTTGACATAGAGATTGTTCATCGAGCCAAAACACAAAAAAACCACGTTGACGTGCTAAGTCGCGCTCCTTATAAGAAACATGGAAACAGCATGCCTCAAATATCGAAATCAATAATTGACCTGAAAGATTGGCTATTTCCTATACAGGACGAGAAATTCCAGAAGATTGTATCCGACATGAAATGCATCATTCACTTCTAAGGATTTTAAAAAGTATTGCAAATCAATTGCACATTCTTGATAAAAACGAGAAGCGATGAAATGAAAACATGCGATCAATAAAGGAGAACATCAATACCATGGTAAATAGTACTACAAAATGCTTCCTATTTCACTTCCTGAAGAACACCTTGACGAACGCGATCCAAAGTTAACTGCTGTTAATTCGTATATAAAGTACCGATATAAATCAAGCCAGTGGAACTTTGTGAAAGCCAAGCAGCAGGCGGCGTGCAGAGAAAAGATCAGCCATTCAATGTATTTTCTATTATACTACTCGTAAAGCCCAACCTTCACAAATGTGTGCATTAAATCAAAACTTAGGGTCCTGGAATCTTTCTAACTTTGTTAAACAGCTTGAAATAAAAGACCGTTCTAAGATTTTATTTCGTTACAAAATTTGATATCAGAAATTTTGTATATTGTGCAATCGTCACGACTTTTTAAACCGTTAAGAGGCGTTTTTGTTTCTTTATGTACAAGCAAATAAAATTGGTTAAAATAGTAAAATAGGTTCAATCGGGAAAAATGGGAAAAAAATAATAATTTTCTCATATCTATATGGTTTTAGTTTTGTACAAATCGGTCCTAGGAACGATCAAAATAAAATAAAATAGATATGGCTTTATTGCTTTTAAGCATACGGATACGCCTAAAAATCGAAATATAGTCGTTATCATCTTTTCTTGTTTTAAAATAACTTTAAAATATCTTAAATTTGTTGCTCCTACAATAAACGCGGTTATCAGGCCTCAAGGGGTTTCAAAGTTATACTTTGGTAAATAACACCTCTATGCTTATTTATTTTGTACCTTAAATTATAAGTTTTTGTGTTTGTAGCTGATTTTTAGTTTCATTCTTGTAAAAATGCGATAAAGACCTTTTCAGAATATCCATAATAATCTCAAATAAATGACACAGGATTATAAAATTTAATCGACAATTTACTGTGGACATATTTGGTTTTCAGTTTTGTTGGAGTCCCTGATTTAGAAAATGAAACTTGGGTATGGTAGCATTTTTACGTGCATACTAAGTTGTTCGCTTGTTTTCGTTCCAATTCCTGGTATCTAGAGTTCTGGTAAACCAATTTCGGTGTTACCAACCAATAAAAGAGTTATTTTCTTTATAGGGGATCGAAGTGGACCGCATAACCAAACTTTCATCTTTCGAGTAAGTTGTAATCATCTATTCTTATTAATGATTATTGCGATAAACTTTATTTGTAATGCTGATTTAGATAATTAAGGCAATCATTTTTTTTATCAAACACGACAAAGTCATTTAATATTATTATTACATAATTGTTGAACTAAAATAACCTAGTTTTGCCATTTTCACACTTCTAAGGAACTAACATGGTTACATACGTGAGAGAGTGCATCTTAGGTTTAATTAATGTATGCTAACATACATACATAGTTGTTGTATTGTTTTGTGTTGAAAAAACATAAAGGAATGAATTTAGGACACAAGTACTCACAAGTGAAACTTCTCGTTCCACACAGGGTTAAGTTCCTGTGGCATAGTTCGCGTTCGCTTTTTCACCTTGCTAACCTGCACCGTCACATATGGATCACTGGTACCGCTTTTATCCTTCGCTATCAGGCCTTGAGCACAAATCACTGCATCAATCAGGTCAAATATAGGAGGTTGATCAATTTGTTCGTTTCCCACGCCATAATCCGAAAATCACCAATTGTGTGGAAGTCAGATGTTCCATGCCGATCAGTATAATGTTCCAGATGTTAAATTTTAAAATTTTATCAAGTTAGTTAAATTTTTGTTGTCGATTGCATACAAGGAAAACAGTTTTTAATTTTGTATTTTTAATTTTAAAACGATTTGTTGGGGTTTGAAACGAATAAAATAGTTTGAAGTTTTTTTATGTGTATTTAAATAGTTATTTTTCATTTTTTAATTTTTTCATTTTTTTCAGTGTTAAGAATTGATTTTCAAGGGAGAAAGAAGAAGAGAAAAAACGGAGTGTTTTTAATAATGATCTTCAATATCAGTTCAGCAGGAACAGTGCAGTGCTGCTGACTTGATTACACTGTCACATATACATATATGTATATACATGTATGTACGTACATACAATTAATTGGTTAACATAAGTATATACATTTATGTACATATGAGTATTAGTCAGAAAGATGCAAGTGACAAAGGTAAAAGTGTTAAAGGTTTATTTTCGATAATAAAAAACATTTAGTTCTGTACAATTTTAGAAACTAATCACACTTGTAAAGTAAAGAGCAGAAAGTCAAAAGCAAGATATACATAAGTTGAATAATTTTAATTAGGCTTTATCATATAAACCTATACAAAATGCACATGTAAAGAAAAAGGATACATCAGGTTCAATTAGCTTGCTTTGTAATGAATTTTTTTAAGTGTGTACCATATAATATATGCTTAAAAAAATGTACTGGGGAAATCGATATTTACTGACCACTAGATTGCCTCACACACACTAAGAGGGTCAAAAAAATATTTAGTTCGAAAATTGAATAAAATGGCGAAATGAATAAATATATACATATTGTAGGGTTTGGGGTTATTAAAGCCTGGTTTTAAATTATTTTTAAGGGTTAAATTGCTGCTAGCTTTTATTCATGCCCATGTCCGAATTTTGGTCAAAAGTGTGCAACGCAGTGAAGGAGACATCTCCGACCATATAAAGTATATATATTCTTGATCAGGATCACCTCCTGAGTTGATATAGCCATGCCCGTCTGTCCAGCTGCCTGTCCGTCTGTCTGTTTCTACGCGAACCGAGAGACTACTCTCAGTTTTAAAGATATCGAATTTCCTTTGCACGCAGTATATATGTCGGAACGGCCGGGATCGGCAGACTATATCCTATAGCTGCCATATAACTGATTGATCGGAAATGCCATAACTTGCCAATTAATCCGACCTACCAAATTTCATATGGATCGGCCGACTATATCCTATAGCTGCCATATAACTGAACAATTGGAAATGACATAACTTTGGTGTTTTTAAAGTTAGGAAGTTGGGATTTTTTATGAGTATTAAGAATGCATCATATGAATAATTTTGGAGAATATAATTTACAGAGTATTCTGCAAGGGTATATCAACTTCGGCTCCGCCCGAAGTTAGCTTTCCTTTCTTGTTTTTTCTGTTATTTTACCTTAGCAGAGAGTATGTAATCTCAACCAGACTTGGGCAGGGTCCTTATCTTACTCATTCCTCAAAAGTTTTTGTCTAATATGTAACCTAAGCAACTATTTGATTTTTTTATTTTACAAACAATTTACCTCATGTATAAACCCACATAAGAAATCGTTATAATAAGGGCATGAATTAAATTGGCATGGAGAAGGTCTAAAACTCGATCAGAGCAAACAACTTTATGCTGTAATAAATATAGATTATATCAATTATATTGATATATTTGCTATTATTTTAAAAGTCGACATGGATATGCTCATTTGGACAGATTGTTTGTGAATATTGATATATATTTCATTAAAAATGAGTGCAACGACCATAAACTTATGTGTATAGCTCCCAAACTTAAGGAGTAAATGGCATACAAATTATGTCCTAATGATACTGGCCAATTATATACACACTTTTTAGGGAAGAGATAAGTAGGTCGAAATACGTTGTTTTACTTTAATGTGCTATATTCTGTCAGAAAGTTAAAGTTAAGTTAAAGTAAGTTACACGCAGGCTCAACCTACAAGCCTCATCCATATATAGGATAATAATAAAACGATTTGTAAACGAACTGTAGTCAAATTCAATCTAAACCAATTAATGTTGTGAATTGTCTTTAATTTAATTTGTTCTTAAGGGGCATGCAAATATAATAAAATACGTTTTGGTTGATTTTTTTTTGTTAAAACTATAATTCTATAAAAATTTACTTTCTAGACAACTATCTATCGTGTAGGTTAATATTTGTTTGCTTCTGTAATGCATTTAGATAATAGAGCTTAAACTAAAAAAAAACGAGGACGGAAGCTAACTTCGGCAAGCCGAAGTTTTAATACCCTTGCAGACTTTGCCGAAATTGCTAAAACTGAAAAAGTAGCGATAGGAATAAGGTATACATAAATAAACTAGATTTGCGTCGTTTGATGTCAATTGCTTTTATACTGCAAAAATGTCATATAAAATAGAAAAAAAGGGATACTTTCGCAGCCTTTAACTATTTTTCCTACGGAAGCTATAAGAAATAGACGTCCGATCGGCAAGCGCTTTTACCCTAATCAAGATATGCGTAAATAAATAAGACTTGGAAAAATTTATGTCAGTAGCTTACACACTACGTGAAAAATTCAGAAAACCAACAAATTTGGACCGATTTCACCGAATTGTTCCTATGGGAGCTATAGGATATAGACGTCCGATCGCCAAGCGCTTTTACCCTGATCAAGGTATGCATAAAAAAATAAGATTTGGAAAGATTTATGTTAAATGCTTTTACACTGCGCGAAATATCTTCCATTCTTGAAAGTTATATCCGATTGTTCCTATGGGAGCTATAGGATATAGACGTCCGATCAGCACGCGCTTTTACCTTGATGAAGGAATGCATAAAAAAATACGATTTGAAAAAATTTATAGCAATAGCTTTTACACAGCGCGAAATATTCTGAAAAACATCAAATTTGGACCGATTTTACCCTATTGTTCCTATGGGAGCTATAGGATATAGACGTCCGATCGCCACGCGCTTTTACCCTGATCAAGGTATGCATAAAAAAATACGATTTGGAAAGATTCATGTCAAAAGCTTTTACACTGCGCGAAATATCATCAATTCTGGCAAGATATATCCGATTGTTCCTATGGGAGCTATAGGATATAGACGTCCGATCGGGGCGATTTTCAAACTTGATCTGCGTACACATGTTTTAGGACGAGTGTGAAAGTTTCAGATCGCTAGCTTTTAAACTGAGCTCGCAAACGGTATTGAAACAGACGGACAGACGGACAGACGGACAGACGGACAGACGGACAGACGGACATGGCTATATCGACTCAGGAGGTGATCCTGATCAAGAATATATATACTTTATAGGGTCGGAAACGTCTCCTTCACTGCGTTACAAACTTCTGACCAAAATTATAATACCCTCTGCAAGGGTATAATAATGTGTTAAAACAAAGAAAACAACAAACATCACCTAAGTATTTCTGTATATCTTCGTAATATTTTTAATTTTTTTTATACCCTTGCATAAGGTATTACAATTTCAGTCAAAAGTTTGCAACGCAGTGAAGGAGACATTTCCGACCCTATAAAGTATATATATTCTTGATCAGCATCACCAAGAGAGTCGATCTAGCCATGTCCGTCTGTCCGTCCGTCCCTCCGTCCTCTTTAAAGCTATTTGGATGAAACTTTGGAAAAAAGTGTTCTTTCGGGACATACATATCGGATTATTAAGTCATTTAGCTCCCATAGGAACAAGCCGGAAAAAGGGACAATGTTTTAAAAATGTCTGGATGAAACTTATAAACAAGGTTTATTATTTTATTGAACTAATATTTCACAATAATAAAAACTCCCTTCCTATAGACATTGTATAGCTGAGTATAAACATAACAGCGAACATATTTTTGATGCACAATGGAATGGTTAATAACACATAAAAACAATTTGAAAAATAACATTAGTTTAAGATAGTTTAACCCTTTAAAGGAAATTAAATTGTATACAATTTATTGTTTGTTAAATTTTATTAAATAATTTAATTTTTTTATACAATTCCAATATATGCAGAAAATTATATGTTTTAATTATGTTATGTTTTGCTTTTATAGTTTATTAACACTTGATTTTTGAATATATTGACTATTTCAATATGTTTATTGTTTAAGGTACAAGAGTTTGTAATGATAATCTAATAAAAATGTTTTGGGTACAATCTACTTTAACTACAATTATAACCTTGTGTGAAATATTAGCTGTCAGGGGCTCGACGAATGTATAAGAAAAGTTTAAGCACACTCGCAAAAAATAGAAATATATTCGTTTTATAGAATATATTATTTTTGTAATAGCTGAAAGGAAATATAAAAACATGGTTTTCCGGAGTTTGCTTTCTTGTATTTTTTAATTAATTTTTTTTTTGTACGGAACGGGTAAGATTACTAAATATATATGTAGAATGGAAGGATAATCTTAAAATAGCGTTAATTGGCTATTTTGTATGTAAGTAGCCAGTTAGGATATTAATCCATTTACGTCAAGAGAAATAAATAAATAAAAAGATGACTAAAACATATTTATTGAAAAAAATGATAACCTAGTTGGATATATAAGATAAACGAAATGACTAAGAGATATAGGTATTTTTGAAGGTTATTATGTCTTATTAAAATACCAAATAACTGCCATAAGATCAATCGGAAAATGAACAGGAAATTATTGAATAATCGTCATAATTTATTATTGTTGTTAAACATATTCTCATAAAAGTTAAGAAACATAGTCGTTAGTCGTTTTTAGCACAATACATTTTTATCAAGGGTGTATAATCCTCGAATTGGCTAGGTAAGCAAGCTTCATTGTATTTTTGTTCTGATATAAAACCACTTATTTTTCGGCAACGTAATTTCCACCCACAGGGATATTTAAAAGAAAAATATTACTTAAAAACATTTCCGGACATTAACTATACGGCCAAATTTAATAATATTATTCTACCCTTGCAGAGGCTATTATAATTTTAGTCAAAAGTTTTCAACGCAGTGAAGGTATTATTTCCGACCCTATAAAATATATATATTCTTGATCAGCATCATCAGGAGAGTCGATCTAGTTATGTCCGTCTGTCTGTCCGTCCGTCTGTCCGTTTCTACGCAAACTAGTCCCTAAGTTTTAAAGCTATTTTCCCAAAAGTTGTCTTTCTATTTTAGGTAGTATATAAGCAGGAACGAGCCGGATCGGTCGACTATATCATAGAATATCTTTGTTGTTTTTGATTTTTTTGTAATATTTAAATACCTTGGAATTACGGTGTTAATTAAATTAACATCGGACATCTACATCATATAGCTCCATTATGAAAATCAAAAAATTAAATAAAATAAAAATTTAAAAAAAATTATTTTGTTGTTTTTCTATTTATAAAAATATTTCTTTGAGATATGGTAATTTTTTACTATATCAGAATTACGCCTTTAGTTATGTCAAAATCGGACAACAATATTATAAGCTGCCATAAAAACGAAGGCAAAATGCAGTTCAAAATCGACATAGCTTCATTGTTTTTAGAAATATATGCATAAAAATCGAAATGTGGTCGTTTTGTAATAACTGCAAGGGTGTATAAACTTCGGATTGTTGAAGTTTGATTCCTTTCTTATTTTCCCTAGGATACTTAGGCTGGCAGCCTATTGTTTAGCACTGACTAGTCAAAAATATTTCAAAACATCTTTTGTTTTTTTTTTAAATCCTTAAGTTTGGAAAAAAATAGCTATTGGAAGGTACTACACATAATTATGAAAATAAACAATACATTTAAGTTCAAATAGTTTGAGATGGGGAAAAAATGCAATCAGTTTAATAGGGGTCGAGGCCTAAAATGTTTTTTTAGTTTGGAATCTGGAGATGCCCATTGATACTTAATTTTTAACAAAGACAAGCAGAGAAGCAAACATCGACTTCATTTTAATTATGAATAAGTAATGAAACTGTGCCGAATTTCAGATATATTTTTATTGTGCTATTTGATATAATCGTCCGGTTTTTAAAAAATCGTAAAACCGTAATCCTAAAACTATTTTAAATTATTATTTCTTTGATTTTATGGGGAATAATTTTTGTTCCATTTATTTTTTCGATTGTTCATATGTTTCATTTCGACTTATACTTTCTGAAATATATTAAAGTCTTTTTAGAAAAGCTTTAAAACTACAAAAACAATAAAACTGGTGATTAGTGTGCGTAATAACGAACAAACGAAAAGATGAACAGACGGACAGACGAACATGGATAGTACTATTAGGAGTCTAGACATCGACATGGCTCGCTCGGCTCTCCTGGTAATCAATAAAATATATAAAAAATATATAAAATATATATGACTGAAATGCAAATACCCTGTTGCTCACTTTTAAGTTTGACTTATAAATAAAGCAACAATATTTTTTTTCAAGAAGAAGACGAATTATTAGGGAAATTAACGGATTTTTAAAAAGAAGAGAAATGGTGAAAGCGTACCTTTTTAATATACATAACACTTTGTTCTTTCTATAAGAAGTTAAATTTCAATCCCTCTATTAACGGTACAAGTTTGACAACACCTTTTTTGTGTCGTATAGTTTCACTAGGAACCTTAATACAAAATATACATAAAATACATAAACTATCACTCTTCTTTTTATACAAATCCTGAAATTATTCTTTTATTGCTTCACCCCTTTCAAAACCTTGTTCAAAAAAATAAAAAATAGGGAAAAGGAAGCTAAGCCGTAAAGGAGACTTTACATTAAAAAATATTTCAAAAATTGATTAGCAAAACGTGAAACTAAAAATCAATAATTTTTTAAAATGATTCTTATGATATCCAGTAATTAATTACAATAATTACGTTGACGGTACTGAAATTGGAAATTAAAGATGCAAGGCCAAAACGATAAAATCATTTGATAAAAGAAAAAATAAATTTATTTAATGCCAAATGGCGTTGTTTGTGTACCTGTAATTGTTAGTTTGCATGACCACTTAGATGTTCCCTCAACAGTTGCGTGCTCAGCCTGTTCTAATGAATCTATGTGAGTATCGGGATCCACACCGAATGTCATCCTTAAATTAAATCGATTACATACATTTATGATTCGGGTTTACAATGAATACTTCATAAATGCTTCTGAAATATCAAAACACTAAAAGTATGTTATTGAATTGGCTAGGCGGGTGCACACGTTTTTCCCTTTGGAGGTTTATTATTTCGACCTTTACACATAACTACAATCCTATAATATTGTATAAAAAAATTCAAAAATGTATTTAAAAGCCACTAATCGTTTTTGACCCTTATTTTGTATTTGCATTTGTATAAGTTTAAATGTTTCGTATCTAACATTTTGGGATGAAGACCACACATAAATTTAATTCAAAATGCTTACTAATACTGGTTTCATGCAGTATGACATTTCAGTTTTGATCACTTTTTCATTTGGAAATATGTAGTTTCATTAATAGTTTGCAAATTAAATGTTCCCGTAGTATATTTATAAGTGGATTTTACAAATATACATGTATGTAATGCGTACATGCATATCACACATTTTTCAAATACAAAAATGTTATATAGTTACATATAAGCACATTCATTATTGTAAATCAATATTGTATTTCTCATAGACCAGTATAATAATAATAAATACAGCGTGTCATTCAAATGCGAATTGCAAATACATTCACATACATCCAATTCAAATGAAACCGACAACAGAAAAAATACGACGATTAGAAGTTAGTTTTGTACAATCTCAAACCTGTGATTGCTATCTTGGCCGACCATTTGCTTGTGCCATCCAGGACGCTTTGTTTAACAGCTTTCATATGACCAGTGTGACTCTTCTCCTCAACGCTGAATACGGCTCTATACGGATGAATGCCATGTCAAAGTTTACTATCTTTTGTTTTTGTTGATTCTGGCCGCTTACAAAACTAGCTAACTTAATTTTATTGTATTGTGTAAGATTTAAGGGCTGCATATCAATTGTAGTGCATATAATTATGAAGTACCCCCATTAAACGTATAAAAGTGAAAATTTATATGTTTTTATCGCTTCGATTATCCGCACTAGTCAAGTCAATATATTAATTAAAATATTACCTAATCAACTCAAAAATTTCTGGTTTCTCTCGCTCTCGTTGCTTCATTCGCTCTTTCATGGCTGTAATGATCGAATTTGCCTTATCCTCGGCACCGTGTTTTGAGCTCTTCTCAGCAGCACCTAAATTTATTGTAAAAAAAAGATCACGGATCTTTTGCGTTCAGCTCTATTCAAAATACTTACGCTGAAGACAGTCAGCATTTAACAGGTCTTTACACTTTTCATGACACTTTACACCGCACTCAGTGCATCGCACTCCTTGCCGTGCTATTCCCCACAGTAGACCCTCACACTCGTAGCAGTACGTTGGTGAAGTTGCTGTCCATAATAAAAAGTTGTGTGGCGTTGTCGAAGATATAGGGTAGATCAGAGCCTGTAGAGCTTTTTTGTATACGTGCATTTTCTATGGATTGGAAAAAAAACAATTTGAGTTTACATGTACCTCAATTAGTACATGCTCAAAACCGTACTATTTCAACTTAACCTACGAGTAGGTTACGTTACAAGTTCATTTCAAACTTAAATCCAAAGCCGAAAATGCTTCGTTAAGGCGAAGTCTCTTATAACTTTGATAATATGATAATGATAAATAATAAAAATGTGTTCTTTAATTTAATTCTTTAATTTAATTAATAAATCGATTATATTTCTTTTTAAAATCTTCAGGATTTTCTTAGATCCTAAGGTCTATAAATGTCAACTATGCCATTTATAATTGATTAAAAATGTGTTATAGCATGACGATGTCCCGATTATAAGATAACTAATTGTCATTATACAAGTTCATCATCGTTCATTCACCTATCATCGTGTACTTCGTTTGTAATAATTTTTAGAAATATATTTTTGGAATGCAGTCCTACTATTTTGTATTCACTTTTTTTAATTCAGTTGGTTTATTTTAGTAATTTAATTAAATTTCGATGTAGTCGTTCCCTTTTTTAAGAGACTCATGCTTTTAATGCTAAAAATAATTAAGACTTAACTTATTATTAAAGAAGCTTTGATCCTTACCAGTTCTTCATCATTAAGCGTTGCACGAGGAACAGCGGAGGTAAGTCCAGCATTTCGTTTTGTAGCGGCCATTGTCTAAAGAAAAGTAGATATAAATTAGTCCTCTAAGAGTGCAGACTGTGTATTCAGTAAATATAAAAGTCTTTAAGTTCTTCTTTTGAAACGTGGTTGTCAAAACATACTAAGCAAATTAAGCATCGCAACTCTACTGCAGATACTTAAAAAATTACAATAAGTTTTTAAGCTTCAAGTATAATTTGAGGAAGCGTAACAGGCAGTATGCAATTCAAATAAAAATCGTTGGAAAAATATACAAATTGGAGATTATAAGTGCACTGATTTTTATGTACGAGTACAATATGTTTATTTCTTAATTATTGGTAACGATTTATATATTTAAAATCGTATCTATCCGAATATCATTTTTGTATTTTTGCTTAAGTTCTTTCTATGTTTTCTAAAAGATTTGCGTTACAAGCGTGTACGTTTGTTATCTACCAACCGTTATCTGCTCATTTTCATGCAAACTTAACAGATTACATCGATCCTTTTTTGCTGGCGCATGATGTAGCTGTAGCTGAGAACCGTTGATCAAAAGAATCAAAAATCATCAATTACTCACGGCAGCTTACTAAATACGCATGTTTTTTTGAAGATGCGTTTAAATAAGGTACTAATTTAATTCTTATATAATTTTCGATGTAGTTACAAATTTAATTTTTTTTGCAGAATTATGCCACTGGGACCTTTGGCATTGGCACTGTAGTCGCCAACAAGAATCTTTACATTTTACTGCAGAGTGTTCAAACGGTTTCATAATCGTTACTTTCAACAGGTAAACCAAATCATAACTAAACAAGAAAGAAAAGCTAACTTCGGGCGGAGCCAAAGTTGATATACCCTTGCAGAATATTTTGTAAATTATATTCTCCAAAATTATTCATATGATTCATTCTTAATACTCATAAAAAATTCCAACTTCCTAGCATTACAAACACCAAAGTTATGGCATTTCCGATCAATCAGTTAAATGGCGGCTATATAGTCGGCCGATCCTTATGAAATTTGGTAGGTCAGATGGATTGGCCAAATATAAAACCCATAGAAAATCCCAAATTCATAACTTTAAAAACTCCAAAGTAATGGAATTTCCGATCGTTCAGTTATATGGCAGCTATATGATATAGTTGCCCGATCCCGGCCGTTCCGACTTATATACTACCTGCAACAGAAAGACAACTTTTGGGAAAGTTTCAAGCAGATAGCTTTAAAACTGAGGGACTAGTTTGCGCAGAAACGTACAGACGGACAGACGGACGGACAAACGGACAGACGGACATGGCTAGATCGACTCTCCTGGTGATGCTGATCAAGAATATATATACTTTATAGAGTCGGAAATGTCTCCTTCACTGCGTTGCAAACTTGTGACTGAAATTATAATACCCTCTGCAAGGGTATAAAAATAATCGTAACCCTTAGTGCTTTTATCAGTTGAAGGGAATTTATTTTTTTTTAAATCATCAATTGTTGGAAAATTATATGTAATAGTTCAATTAACAATTTTTTAATGTAAATAATCGCACTATGAAACTACTATTTGAACGCAAAAAAATAAGACCACCTCAGATCTTATCTTTGCTGTAAGTAAAAACAAAAAAAAAACATAAAAGTTTAAAAATAGGTATATAGCCAAATAGTTTCTTTTGGCCGTGTTCTTAAGTTATTCATATGATGCATTCTTAATACTCATAAAAAGTCCCAACTTCCTAACTTTAAAAACACCAAAGTTATGACATTTCCAATCGTTCAGTTATATGGCAGCTATAAGATATAGTCGGCCGATGCTTATGAAATTTTGTAGGTCGGATTGATTGGCAATAAATAAAACCCATAGAAAATCCCAATTTCCTAACTTTACAAACACCAAAGCTATGGCATTTCCGATCAATCAGTTTTATGGCGGCTATAGGATATAGTCGTCCGATCCTTATGAAATTCGGTAGGTCGGATTGATTAGCCAAAAATAAAACCCATAGAAAATCCCAACTTCCTAACTTTAAAAACACCAAAGTTATGGCTTTTCCAATCGTTCAGTTATATGGCAGCTATATGATATAGTCGCCCGATCCGGCTCGTTCCGACTTATATACTACCTGCAATAGAAAGACAACTTTTGGGAAAGTTTCAAGCAGATAGCTTAAAAACTGAGGGACTAGTTTGCGTAGAAACGGACGGACGGGCGGACAGACGGACGGACAGACGGACAGACGGACATGGCTAGATCGACTCTCCTGGTGATGCTGATCAAGAATATATATACTTTATAGGGTCGGAAATGTCTCATTCACTGCGTTGCAAACTTTTGACTGAAATTATAATACCCTCTGCAAGGGTATAATAAAAACAAGAAAGGAAAGCTAACTTCGGCCGGAGCCGAAGTTGATATACCCTTGCAGAATACTCTGTAAATTATATTCTCCAAAATTATTCATATGATGCATTCTTAATACTCATAAAACATCCCAAATTCCTAACTTTAAAAAGACCAAAGTTATGCCATTTCCATCCGTTCAGTTATATGACAGCTATAGGATATAGTCGGCCGATCCTTATGAAATTTGGTAGGTCGGATTGATTGGCCAAATATAAGACCCACAGAAAATCCCAACTTCCTAACTTTACAAACACGAAAGTTATGGCATTTCCGATCAATCAGTTATATGGCAGCTATAGGATATAGTCGGCCGATCCCGGCCGTTCCGACTTATATACTGCGTGCAAAGGAAATAAGGGTGTGTGCAAAGTTTTAGTTCGATATCTTTAAAACTGAGAGACTAGTTTGCGTAGAAACAGACAGACGGACAGACGGACAGACAGACGGACAGACGGACATGGCTATATCAACTCAGGAGGTGATCCTGATCAAGAATATATATACTTTATAGGGTCGGAGACGTCTCCTTCACTGCGTTGCACACTTTTGACCAAAATTATAATACCCTCTGCAAGGGTATAAAAAAAAGAATTCAAATATGAAATAAATTTGTTGATTTTTTCGGCAAACCGAAGCTCTTATACCCTTGCAGCTTAAATAAATAATATTTTTGTTCGTATTTCTTTGAAAACAATGAGTTATGTCGATTTTTTGATAAATACTTCGACAGTCCCTTTGTCAGATTTTTGATATAGTTGTCGGTTTTTTAAAGTTCTGTATATGTTCAAAGTTACTATATCTCGGAGTATATTCAAAATGTAAAAAATAATCAAAATTTTAATTTGTTTTAAATTAATTAACTGACTGTCATGGCTAGATCGACACTCCTAGGGATGCTGATCAAGAAAATATATTGGAATGGTCTCCTTCACTGCAATACCCTCCGTAAGTGTATTTAAATAAAGTTCACACTATGCATTGCTATTTAATGCATGATTATTGATCTTGGGTTAGCAATGTATGAATTTATGTCTACGGATTGTCGTTAAGTAGTTTCTTACATATCAACATTCTTAGATATTAAGTATTTGTGTTACAATCAACTGACCAAAATGGTTGTACACTACAAAAAAAGGTGCAGATTTGTATCTAATACGATATTGTTACAAAACTTTCGCTTCTGAGCAATACCTTTTTTGATACATTACTACCCACCATGAGCTCGGAGTTAAAAAAAACTGTTTTCAAGTTCCAGTTATTTCTTGAACAATCATTCGATCAAAAACCAGAAAGGTAGCACTTTCTGGCTTTTGATCAAATAATTGTTTAAAGCCTAGTATCCAGATCGACAAACGATTACGCTAGCGTAAAAACTTTAATCTTTCCAGTGTGACCAAAATTTTGAGAGTTCATCAGATTTAACCGTGCTACGGTCGTACTGTCAATCAGTTGGGTTTGTTGACAAGCAGTTAAAATTCAAATATCGTATTTGTGGGAAAGAGCCTTTAAAAGATATTGTCAAATACCTTGGCAAGACAAGTCTGCCGCTGTACAAAGAAATTAAAAACAATACAATTTAAATTTAACAGTTGTTTTTTTAAATTTACTGATAATTATTTGTTAATTTAAAGTTCATAGCTGCACTTTTATTCTGCTTTTCGTACATTCTGGACCTAAAAAACATTTTGCTCTGACATGAGGCACCCCAGGTAGTATTAATGTTATTTTGTCCTCACATGTAAACTCCTGCAATCGACTTTTGCGAGTTTTTTGAGTTTTTCCCTCCATTTCTTATAATGTTCAGTGAGAAGCGCACGCCAAAATATTAAATTTTTTAATCTTTTCGCTAGGGTTCACCCAAAGTTCATTTCCGCAGACTGGCAACGCTATGCAATTTTCTGGTATTTTTTTCGTCGATCAGGGGACCGACGTGAAAAAAAGTGAACGCCAGCTGTTTGCCTCTCGCTCTCTCTCATGACTATGGCGTACGGTTTTCGTCGATCTGGATACTAGGCTTAAGCAATAACTGGAACTTTGAAAAACAGTTTTTTTTTTAATATTTTTTTTATATACAACCGAAGTTTTTGTCAACACTAAAAGCGTAATATAGTAAATAATTAATATATCTCAAAGGGATATTTAAATAAATAATAAAACAGCAAATTTAATTTGTTTCTAATTTTATTTTTTTAATTTTTCTATGGCAGCTTATGATATAAATGTTTAATTTAATTAGACAGACGAAATTATAATACCCTCTGCAAGGGTATAAAAAGTATAACTTTGTTGTTTTTATTTTTTTTTTGTGTTTTGGGATTTGGTAATATTTAAAAACAATGGAATTATGTTTTTAATTGAATTATATAGAAAACTTAAAAAAATTAAATATTTTTATTTTGCTTTCTTCTATTTATCAAAATATTCCTTTGAGATAGTTTTGTAAAAAGCAGACAACAATATCATATAGCTGCCATTAACGATGGAAAATGCAGCTCAAAATCGACATACATAGCTTCATTGTTTTTTAGTAATATAGGCATAGAAATCGAATTGTAATAGTTTTGTAATAACTGCAAGGTATATAAACTTCGGCTTGTCGAGGTTTGCTTCATTTCTTGTTTAATCATGTTTTTTATATTTTTTCATGTGTTTTTTTTAATATGATCTCATAAATACTTTGTATCTTCCGGTACTTAATTTTATTACGCAAATATATTAATCGATTGACTATACGGTTATAATTTGTTTTATATTTTTTAGAACTTTTTGTTTATATTCTTACATTATCACCATTTAAAAAATATATTTTTGATAAATAATTTTTTCCTGCCAGAATAAGTTTATTTTACGCGTAAATTTGTGTTTTATGGAGTCTACAGTGCACAACTACATTTAAAATAAAAAACAACAATAAATGTTGCACTTGGCATGTATCAGTGAATTTAAAATGTAAATAGAAATTACTTATTAATTTAAAAACGGCTAGTAAAATTTATATATTAAAAAATTTTGAGTTGGAAGACTTTAGTCTATACCTTGAGAACCTGCCGTCCATCAAATCATCGTCGTTAGAAACCGACATTTTAATAAGGGTATGTAAAAGTAAGCAAAGGATCATAGAAAATTAAGTTAATAAGTACTTGTATTTAAACATAGAAGATCCATGAGTTATCAAAAAAAAATATTTATTTTTATGTTAACTGTATTGCTTCGATAGGTAAAATAAATTAATAAATTATTAGAGGGCTTACCAGTTCAGACACAAGGGGAATTGATTTTCTACGAGGTCGTATGTCCGGCATACTGTCAATATTGCTATAGAAAGGGTTATCTCCGGGGTGTCCATTGGAACGTAATCCAACTTCTCCAGTACCACCGCCATTCTGAAAAAATTATACGATATTATTAGAATATTTAAATAAACAACGATATTTTTATATTCGTAAAAGCGAAATATGGGTATATACAATTATATATAACAAGTAAACGCATATTGTCTTAAACAAGAAAAAATGTTATTTCGGTTTATATACCTTTGCAGATAAAACTAAAATTTACTATTCTATCATTTTTTATGTACATATTTAAAACAATAAAGTTTTGTTGATTTTCAAAACAAATTGTTTCTGTAGCACTAAATATTAGTTCCAATAGCTGTAATAGAAAAATTACTTTTCGGAAAGTTTCATTCAAAAGGCTTTAAAACTGAGAGACTAATTTGCGTAGCTACGGGCGGATAGCTGACAGACGAACATGGATATATCAACTCGTCGTGTTGATCAAGAATATATGTACCTTATGGAGTCGGAGTCCTTAATTGAAATCATAATACCCTCTGCAAGGGTATACAAAAGAAAAAATTAAATTATACCCAGTATCTAGATCCGAAATAAAATTTGTTTGCTTTCCGAAGTTCTCGAAAGTTCTCTTCTCACTCCTCCCAAACTAAGCTAATGAAACATAGACAAAGTAGTCTGACAGTATTGTTATTTAATAATGTGTATTATGTCTTATAAATAAAACAAGAAAGGAAAGCTAACTTCGGGCGGAGCCGAAGTTGATATACCCTTGCAGAATATTATGTACATTATATGCTCCAAAATTATTCATATGATGCATTCTTAATACTCAAAAAAAATCCCAACTTCCTAACTTTAAAAACAACAAAGTTATGGCATTTCCAATCGTACAGTTATATCGCAGCTATAGGATATAGTCGGCCGATCCTTATGAAATTTGGTAGGTCGGATTGATTGCCCAAATATAAAACCCATAAAAAATCCCAACTTCCTTACTTTTAAAACAAGAAAGGAAAGCTAACTTCGGGCGGAGCCGAAGTTGATATACCCCTGCAGAATACTCTGTAAATTATATTCTCTAAAATTATTCATATGATGCATTCTTAATACTCATAAAAAATCCCAACTTCCTAACTTTAAAACACCAAAGTTATGGCATTTCCGATCAATCAGTTATATGGCGGCTAGAGGATATAGTCGGCCGATCCCGGCCGTTCTGACTTATATACTGCGTGCAAAGGAAAGGGAGTGTGCAAAGTTTCAAGTCGATATCTTTAAAACTGAGAGACTAGTTCGCGTAGGAACAGAAAGACGGACAGACAGACGAACATGCTTATATCAACTCAGAAGGTGATCCTGATCAAGAATATATATACTTTATAGGTTCGTATGTCTCCTTCACTGTGTTGCACACTTTTGACCAAAATTTTAATTACCCTCTGCAAAGGTATAAAAATAAAACCCATAGAAACTTCCTAACTTTACAAATACCAAAGTTATGGCATTTCCGACCAATCAGTTATATAGCGGCTATAGGATATAGTCGGCCGATCCTTATGAAACTTGGTAGGTCGGAGTGATAGGCCAAAAATAAAACCTATAGAAAATCCGAACTGCCTAACTTTAAAAACACCAAAGTATGGCATTTGGCATAGGTCGGATTTATTGGCCAAAAACAAAACCCATAGAAAATCCCTACTCCCTAACTTTACAAACACCAAAGTTGGGGCGATCCTGATCAATAATATATATACTTTATAGAGTCGTAGATTTCTCCTTCACTGCGTTGCACACTTTTGACCAAATTATTATACCCTCTGCAAGGGTATAAAAACAACTAAAAAGATTTTTTTTCAGTAATTATTATAATTGATATATCTGTATGGCCAATCATTTCAACTTTATATTTATTATATTCCTATTATTTTCATAACATAACTGTATATCAAGATGATAAAAACATGTTTAAGAAGACTTATTTTGCATTATCCCTTAAACTTATGTAGTAATAACTATTTTCTATAAGTTTTGTTTAGGAACTTTAGGGACTTAATTATATCTTGTTGGCGAATATTTGGCGAATAAAGTTCCCCTAAAAGTTATGCATATATTAAGTTACTACCTGCTAAATTAAAAAAATAATTAATTGTTTCATTGGGAACAGATTTTGAAATCAGGTCTATTGGGAAAGACGTCGAACTTAAAGGCCACTATTGAAATATTAGAATCAACTACTGTCACGCAAAGCTTTTTAATACTTTTATTTTGTTTGGAAATTTCTTACTTAGCACTTATTTGGAAGGAGTCTTGTTATTCCCGTTCTCACGAAGGGAAATAAATCAAATACAATCAATTACAGAGGTATATCCAAGTTGTCCATCATCCCAAAGCTTTTCGAAAACGTTATTACACCCCACTTGCAACATATTTGTAGATCAATTATATCTTCAAGACAACATGGATTTATAAGCCGAAGCCGAAGTTGATATACCCTTACAGAATACTCTGTAAATTATATTCTTCAAAATTATTTATAAGATGCATTCTTAATACTCATAAAAAATCCCAACTTCCTAACTTTAAAAACACCAAAGTTATGGCATTTCCAATCGTTCAGTTATATGGCAGCTATAAGATATAGTCGGCCGATTCTCATGAAATTCAGTAGGTCGGATTGATTGGCCAAAACTAAAACCCATAGAAAATCTTAACTTCCTAACTTTACAAACACCAAAGTTATGGCATTTCTGATCGTTCAGTTATATGACAGCTATAGGATATAGTCGGCCGATCCTTGTGGAATTTGGTAGGTCGGATTGATTGGCCAAAAATAAAGCCCATAGAAAATCCCAACTTCCTAACTTTACAAACACCAAAGTTATGGTATTTCCGATCAATCAGTTATATGGCAGCTATAGGATATAGGCGGCCGATCCCGGCCGTTCCGACTTATATACTGCGTGCAAAGGAAAGAAGGGTGTGTGCAAAGTTTCAATTCGATATCTTTAAAACTGAGAGACTAGTTCGCGTAGAAACAGACAGACGGACAGACAGACGGACATGCTTATATCAACCCAGGAGGTGATTCTGATCAAGAATATATATACTTTATAGGGTCGGAGATGTCTCCTTTACTGCGTTGCACACTTTTGACCAAAATTATAATACTCTCTGCAAGGGTATAAAAATTAACAGAACTAACACGACTAACCATCGGGCTTTAGGTGGAGCCAGTTACGGATAATCGGAAAGACTGACGGACGTGGCTAGATCGACTCGGCCAGCGATCCTGATGAATATATATATACTTTATAGGGGCGGAAAGGCATTTTTCTACCTTTTACATACAATTCAACGAAATTTGTACTACTCATTTATTCCTTTTATTCTAAGACTAACCGGTACAAAAGAATAAAACTTAATAATCCATTTTCTGCAATTATCTTTAGCAGTTTCTGACCGAGAGTTGTGCAATTTGACCTTATGGAGTTTCCAAAATATTAACGCAGAAGCTCTTTTCCAAGGACCTGTTGTTACTGCTACAGACAGGCCAAGCCTGTTTTTAAGAAAGATAAGCGGCCAATGTAGGAATTCCAGCAAAGGTATAAAGTCGCTGCCTATATCTAAGGAAAGAAAATAACCATTCAATGCAATTCTAAGGTAAAAAGCTTTTTTAATTTGCTGAAGAATGCAGGCTTATTATGTTGAAGCTAAAAGGATAAACTTATTCGTTTTGTGCCCCTTTTTTTAACATTTTACGGATGAATTAGACATTTCTAGTGTACATAGATTAAGGTTCCAAGAAGACAAAACGTAAATTCAGAGAAGAAAATGTTACCGTTTCAATTGATGAAGCAAAAATATAACCATAGGAAATATAAACGCGGACAAGTCATTAAGGTGCAACGAATTTTTGGTGGTACCGTCATTAAACGGGTAAATTTTTCATGGTTCCGGTTTCTAACCGCTCTAAAGAAACATTTTTGTGGTTCACGATTTATATACATATATAATTCGAAAGAAATTTGTATATTTTTTTATTTTGTAAAAGCAAAAAAATACTATTCCTATTTTTTGTTGAAACTCTTTGAAAAACAAATTCGATTGCAAAAGGACCATGTCATGACGTTTGTTCTTTATGTAAATTTTTAAGAAAACGCGGTCATCGAGGTTAATTTTTTAGGATTAGGGTGTTAGGACCGTAATCTAGATGTATACCCTTGCAAAAGGGGATTATAATTTCAGTCAAAAGTTTCCAGCGCAGTGAAGGAGATATTTCCGACCCTATAAAGTTGATTCTTGATCAGCATCACCAGAAGAGTCGATCTAGCCATGACCGTCTGTCCGTCCGTCCGTTTCTACGCTAACTAGTCCCTCAGTTTTAAAGCTACCTGTTTAAAACTTTCTTAAAAGATGTCCTTCTATTGCAGGTAGTATATAAGTCGGTACGAGCAGGATCGGACGACTATATCATATAGACCCCATAGGAACAATCGGAAAAAATATTAAAACAAAATATTAAAACTTCGGCAAGCCCTTGCAATTATTACAAAACGACATTTCAATTTATAAACAATCTAAAAACAATAAAGCTATGTCGGTGGATTTTGTCATCGTTTCTATCGTTTGACAATACTAAAAGCATACTAATAACTATTATATACTATAACATATAGAAATCGCACCATTACATTAAGTGTTAATTATGACATCACTGCATATTTGAAACATGGTTCATTTAACATATTTTAGGGAGCAATGGACACCGTCCATCGTCAAAACATTCTATCGAGCAGTTAAGACAAGCAGACGTTCTGTTTTTTTTCGCATCACATTGGAGAATCACATTTACATAATATATATGAATTTGGGTTTGTCTGTCTTAAATGTAAATTCACTTTAATTACCTTTTCCCTGTCCTTGGTCATTTCATCTTCTTTAAGTTTATCTTGATTATTTTTTTCTTCGATCTTGCGTTCTTTCAAAGTTTTTAACAACTTCCACTTGCTGCTACCAAAACCTGCTGCGGCACCATTACTCCCCATTACCTGGGATCCATCTACTTCTGATTCTTGATTTACAAACTTTTTTAAGTCAATAGGGCTCTGAGATAGAACTGTAGCGTTTGTAATAATCTCCAATGAAAATGTACTACTCTGAGACTTTTCCAAAGCCTGGTTTTCTTCATTAGATTGTAATATTGACCCTTGATCCACTTTTAAAAGAATATCCTGATTGATTGTGTCAGGTAAATATACATTATCTAATGTATGACCATCAACCATAATGACATTTTCGATTTCGCTCATTTCAACATCGCTCATCTCTGCTGGCGTATCGGGTCCAGATGTTTCGCTTGATGCTGTGGATTTGATTGTTATATAATTTTCTTCTTTTTCTGCGTCCGATTTTGGAATACATTGCTCAAAAAGTTGATTATGTTGCTCCTGCTCACATTCATTTTCAGAGTGGCAAGATGAGCTTGAACTGGCTGCATTGTTAGACATATTTACATTCCGATCGCGTGTTTTTTTCTTAAATCGTCGCAATTTTCGTTGCTTATTATTTAAATAATGGAGAGTCCCTCCGCTTCTATTCTCCATCTCGGCATCGTCATTAGAATCCACTTCCGACGCAGTATTTTGAAAATCGCAGTTAACATCCTGCCAAGCGCTATGCATGTCAAAAACTGTAGCATATTTCTCACCTGACGGCTTTACGATAGCAAACTCTTCAACAGTAGCATCAGAAGCTGTACATATCTTACTGTCGTCATATACGTCTGACTGTAAATTAACGACGCGTTTAAGTTCACCAAATACTTCAGACATCCGTAACTTTACACTTTCACTCGGAGAATTATTAATGGTGTCTTGACCATCTTTACTAACAGATTGCCGCATACATTCTCCTCCGTTGATATCGTTTTCCAGAAGTTGTCCTATTTGTGAAAACAGGACTTCATTATCTTCACTTTGTTCGCAAGGCACAATTCTGGAATGTTCTGCCCGTTGCTGTTCCTGTTCCTCTAACTGGCGAAGCTCATAATAAAAGTATTCGTCGTCTGTGTCGATGCTATCCTCAGTGCTTTGTCGACGAGAAGAAGAGAGGGTGCGAGCAGAATGCTGACTCCGATTGTCCTCATCTTCCCGCGACCCATAGCCAGGATTGTTTGGAAGGTCTAAGCACTGCTGAGCCACCCACAAAACACCACTGCTATTAAGGCTACGACTGCCGGTTGTTGCTGGTATTGTTTGGAATGTATTTATTGTTGTGTCCCCAACTTCTTCAGTTAGTTTAGGTATACTGAGGGTGGGAACATTTACATCGATATTGACCGAATTTCCGAGAATGCTCTCATCGTCGACATCGTCCATATAAACTGAGTTGAGTTTCTGAAGGCACGCCTGTGATGAAGTTTCCAAGAGTATCTCTGGCATCTTAATGGGCACAGTTTTCACATTGCCAATTTCATTACTATTTGCAAACTCAGTATAATTAAATGCTGTTGAGACAGCCAGTGGTATGGTGTTTTGAATTTTTTTAAAGTCTCCTACGACAGCAAATACATTGTTTGACAGACTCTCATTTAACTCATTCGTTGAACCGTCTAATTTCTGTTCAATCTCATAGGCACAGGCCTCTTCATCTGCATCAACCTCGTATTGATTCATTTCAATTTTACTTTCGAATGCAGGTGTTTTATCGTTATCCGATGACGTAAAGTCCGGCATATCTATTTCAATATCCGACATGTTACAGCCGCGGCGCAGGACAAAGCTATGCCGTTTGTAAGTCTTCGCCTTTTGCATTAGATTATTCATCTTAGATGAAAGTGACTTTTTTTGTACACCTCTTTCTGAAAATTCGTTGGCAGCGAAATCTGATGAAACAGCAGAGTCGGGGTGAGACAACCGTCGCACGAATGGGGCTCCTGTCGCTCTTCGTATAAGACGCATCGGTAGCTTTTGAATTCTTTTTGATAACTGAACCTGGCTTCCGCTTACATTAGACCGCTTGTGAGAAATAAACGGACACGAACCCGCCTGGCCACGGGGCTGTCTCTGATTGCCTTGACTTTGTACATCACCGGGTAATGACTGTGATCGATTAAACTTGGATATACGTTTAAGCTTTAGATTATCTGTTAAGAGGGTATTTAGCTTATTCCATACCTTTGGGGGTTTAAAGGACGCGAGTTCGGGATCAAGGCGTTGATGTTTATCTGTATTGCTCGAAGACTCAGCAGAGCTCAACAAAGATACAGATTTAAAACCTAATTCCGATTGACTTGAGCTGGTCGGGGCAACAATAATTTGCACCTGTGCTTGAGAATAGGTATTAGTATTATGAGCTGGTTTAGACCCGGATTCCTTAGTAAACCGTATTTGGTTTTGTTGACCTAAATAATCCAAATTATTGCTGCTATTGTAATCTGTAATAGAGTTGGAAGACGGATAGAATACTAGTCTATCTGTTAAACAACGCCTGCTAGATTGATTCACTGTTTTTTCGTACTCCATAGTCGACTCTTTATGACTATATCTTGATATGTTTGCATCTTCTGCTTTTTCGACATTTCTTAGATTAACATTTAAACATTTTTTTTTTTGTTGCTTTAAAGTTGATTTTTGTATTTCAGCAGTCAACAGGTCGGGCATACGGGTGGGATTCAACCGATCCGTTGAAAGATTTTTTATATCCTTCTGATTCAGATGATCCCATTCCAGCATTTCGTCTACAGTTGAAATTTGTCCTATGTTATTTGCGTCGGAATTTATATCGAAAATAGATTTATTTTCATAGGCGGAGCAAATTGGTAAGTTCTTAGAAAGCTCGTGAATATAGTTTAAGTTTTCTTCCGATATTACATAATCATTTTGTTTGATAGTATTATTTGTATCATAGCCGACCGGAAAGTTATTTAAGTTTGAACTTCCAGCTAAAGGCAATGATGGATATGCTTGTAATTGATCTTTACTTTTCTCGATAATTTCGTTACAGAATAAATTTGGAATTCTCACTGTCACTGGGGAATTTAGTGACCAACCGCTCATAGACGATAATCCAGAATCTGATTTTGTATTCTTTTGTTGATGTGTGTCTATTTCTCCACTGAATTGATTTACGGTCTCATTAAAGTTAAGAATATCGTTGGGAGCTGGTGGTGGTGGACTGAGACTGGCTCGATTTGAATCTATTAGTGGATCATTCATTTCAGCAGAAACTTTGTGTTTTTCAGGATTTTGCAAATGGAGGAGAAAAATCATGCTGTTGTGGCGTTCCAGACTTTTTTTTAAAGACTTTATGTACTCATCTTCATTATAAATATTTTTTTTCGAATTCTTAATTTTATCTGTTGAGTGGGCATAAGTGTAATTGCTTTCATATTCTATATTTGTGTTAAAAGCGTTGTCTACGTTCCCAGTAAGTCCGCTAACAATTTGGTCTATTTTTTGTTTTCGGTTTATTTCAATCTCTTGCGTTTCTAGAATCTTTAGTTGTTCATCCAGGTCTGAATTGTTTCTTAATAAATGAGTACTAAAGCTGCAAACATTTATTTTCGATGTATGATTAGGATTGACGCTGTGAGTTGAGGTGGTATTTGTACGAGGTTTGTCTATTTTAAAATCGTCCAATGAGCTGCCAACTAATTTTTTTAGTGTGTCGATATTTTTATTAAACTTTTTCATAACCAAAATAAACTTTTCATTGGTATTTGTAATACTATGTCTTCGAAGTTCCTCAGTTACAGTTATCGGGTTTAGTAAAAGCAGAGTCAATTTTTTATCAACTTGGCTGAGTTTTTGAAAAAACTTATTTTCTGACCATACTGTCTTGCGCAACTGACTAATTTGTGATGCACTTAAAGATTGCAAGCCTGGAATTTTATTTATTTCCTCTATTAAAGTCTCTGTTATGTTATCTAAAATTATTCGGATGTCGTCACTTAAATAGTTGATACTATTTGTTGAACTTTGATTGTCTAACCCATTCTGAATCTTGTCGGCTCCAAGTTCAATTCGTTTACTACCGGTATGCATCCCTAACAGTTCAGTATTCAATTCTTCAGAATCACCATTAATAATACGCGATGATTGCGCTTGTGCAAGGATACACTTTAGTTTATTTATCATGTCCATTTCGTTTGTATGATGCTTTTTTTTTCGCTGTCTTCTTGACTCCTTGCTTAAAATGTTGTTTGTTTGAATTACAAGGCTAGTTTTTGCAGTGTCTAAGGACTGCATATCTAAATTATCCTTATCCTCTTGTTTTCCTAAGACTAAGGAGGAAGCTGGGCGACCATTAACTGATCCAATTTTTTCGTGGTTAGCCTCAGACTGATACAGCAATGCATCCACCTTAAATATTTCAGAACTCAAGTCATTGTCACGATATGCCTCATTGAGTTTTTTGTAGAAAGATTCGTTCATTTCATTGACATTAGCTGAAAGATCCGTTCCCCCAGTATCTTCAATGGGTAGTACTTGGATTCCGCCCTCACCGGTTTTAGAGGCTGCTAAACGAAAAAAATTAACATCTTCAATAAGGTTATCTAATTCATCGCAAGCGTTGCTTGACTGTCTTGTGTGATCATCATCTAATTCAACATAATATTGGTTATATTGAAGTCCCTCTCTTGGCTGTGAGATGTTGGTACATTTCCTGGAACTTTTTGATGACACACCCGAGGATGCTGAAATTTCATTTAACACTCGTCGTCCATTTATAAACTCCTTCATTAGTTCGGCACGTGCATTATTTGCCAGAAATTGCTGTTTCTGATACAACATAAGGTCAGAATCTGAATAAAGTTGTATTCTCGAGTCTTTACGTGAAGCTTCAATATCCAATTGAAATCCCTTAGAAGTAGATTCATCGGTTTTGTCTGAGTCCAAACTTTGGTCATTTTCAAAATTTAAGTAAGGATTGCAGGAGATGTGAGAGTCTAATGCACAAGCTGAATTCGAAAATACATCTGGATCGCAAACCTGTGTATGCTGTGCCACTACAGTGTGATCATGATCTGCAAAACATAATTCTTTATTATAGTCTGGATCAGGTGGTTCACATCCCAAGACTATGTCTACACCCATGGTATCTTCTAAGTCCAATGGTAGCAACTGATCTTCATCCTGAAATGAAGGGAATTCCAGTCCTTCGATATTGTCCTGCTGCTGTTCTTGGTTTGCTGTTCCGATTAGGTCCATAAGATTACTAACCACAGACTGCTGCTCTATTGATATGTTTTCAAGCTTCTCCAAACGAATCCAAATTTTTCCGTACTCAGTAGAAAGCAAGTCCAACGCACGCCATGCAAACTTCAATTCTGTTTCGAGTAAACTAATCCGCGTTGCTATTTTATCCATATAGTCGGAGATTATGTAATCGGAGTGTTGCTGCGAATTGTATATCTGACACAACTGCTGTTCACTTTTTATCGACACCATACTGCCATTGGTGTTTGGATAGTTGGAGTAAGAGGTATTCAAGCCTATGGGTGACTTACTTATCGGTGGTTGAATTTTCGATAATTGTGACTGAGCTGGGATCAAGTTTATATGGTTATGAACTGATTTAACCTCCAACGGGTATTCGAGCCTTTTCGCCGACTCATTTTGAAATATTGCTCGAACTGGTCCAGCAGTAGAAGAGTTGGATACTGTTGTCCCATACATCGATGATTGCTGATGATGTCGTAATTGTTCCTTTATTTGAATCTGGGTTTTTAGAGCATTTTTTGCGAAGGTAAGCTGATGTTCAACCTTCACCTCAGAGATGGATTTGTGTTCCTGGTTTTGGAACTGACTATTTTTTTCTAGCGCCCCCGACGCTTGCGGGTGAGATGTGTTCATCATATCGTTTTAAAATGCCGTTATCGAATGTATGTAAAATGTATTTTCACCTAAATAGTTTTATCTTTAATAATCAGCTTTTTTGCTCTAAATAAAATACATACGTTTAATCCAATTGTCAATGCGAAATCGTCTGAAATATTGAATGGTTATATACATATGTACCTAAAACAATAATTTGATGTTAGTGGGAAATTGTTTTTTTTTGGGATACACACTTATTAAATGAAATGGCAAATAATATCTATATATAGTTTTAAGTGTACGAAACCTTCTGTTAAATTGCACTTTCTTAATACTTTTTCACTTTAAATACAGAAAAAATTGCATTAAAATTATATTTGATTTATTTATTAGAAATCAGCAAAAGTATTAAATCCAACAATAAAAATCAGTGAGCACCAATACTTAAAAATGGACTCCAAGCTGAAATTCTTTACAATATAAATATTATTCGTATACCAAACAGTTAAAGAGGGTTGCAGCTCCCAGAAAAAATTATTTATTTTTCGTTGGAATAAAACTCCCTTAAAGCCTTTAACTTGGCAAAGTTTTTCTTTTGCATAAAATGATGTATACGCAATTGTAAAACATAAGGCAGTGCGTTTTTTTTTTAATTTTATTTGTTTGTCAACTAAAACTGTATATAATTATTACGCACAATTATTTGTGCAGTGATGTGATTTGGAAATCGTTGAAATGTATACTACAACTTAATAAATTACTCTTTGTTGCACCTAGCTTCGTTTTCATGGAGCCACAGCAAATAAGCATTTGTGCGGTTGACGCTTACACACTAAAAACTTTAGTTTTTAGTACATCCTTGGAAAAAGCTCTTGTATACAGACAAAAAACGTCATGTCTGAGTACGAAACCGAAAACTTAAGAGAATATTTTGCCTTTCCACTGCGCATGCCTCAATAGTTGACTCATTTAACGCTCCTAAAGTTGTATAGCTGGTTTCCATTGAAAAGCTTTTTTAACATTTCAAATGTATATACATTGAACATTATGCTAATGTACGCATCCCTAAATTAATCTGTAACCGAGTTCCCATTCGAACTCTATAAAACCAAATTTTATTAGCAGTCAATTTATGTGTCCGAGAATTTTTGAAAGTGAGACGAAAAATCGGCTTTCGAAAATCAATTGTGATTTATGCCCCGATCAGTTATAAAGTATTCATATATTCATATAATATTTACACTATAGTTATAAATAGATTGGTAGATACAAGTTTAATATTGGCACTAACGAAACATTTTTGCGATAAACAAATTCCCTGTCTGGAAAACGAACCACCATTTGTATGTCTTATAAAAGAGCCTTAAAGAGCTTTTATCTTCTTTTTTCATTACACAACGTACTTCGTTTAAAAATTTTTCAGTTTTTTTAAGATCTATTTTTATACCCTTGCAGAGGGTATAAAAAAGTGTGCAATGCAGTGAAGGAGACATCTCCGACCCTATAAAGTATATATTCTTGATCAGGATCATCTCCTGAGTTGATATAAGCATGTCCGTCTGTCCGTTTGTCTGTCCGTCGGTCTGTCCGTCTGTCTGTTTCTACGCGAACTAGTCTCTCAGTTTTAAACATATCGAATTTAAACTTTGCACACACCCTTCTTTCCTTTGCACGCAGTATATAAGTCGGAACGGCCGGGATCGGCCGACTATATCCTATAGCTGCCATATAACTGATTGATCGGAAATGCCATAACTTTGGTGTTTGTAAAATTAGGAAGTTGGGATTTTCTATGGGTTTTATAATTGGCCAATCAATCCGACCTACCAAATTTCATAAGGATCAGACGACTATATCCTATATCTGCCATATAACTGATTGATCGGAAATGCCATAACTTTTTTTAAAGTTAGGAAGTTGGGATTTTTATGAGTATTAAGAATGCATCATATGAATAATTTTGGAGAATATAATTTACAGAATATTCTGCAAGGGTATATAGCTTTCCTTTCTTGTTGTTATTAGAATTCTATGAAACAAAATGTTAATAGTGTGTTTAAACGATGCGTCGATTATATAGATACGAATAAAAATCAAAATAAAGTCCTTTTAAAGAATATTTAATTTTTGCAAGGCAATATTTCCTTCCTTTCTTGTTTTCAGTAATAATACTTACTTTAGGAATTTGTGTGTGATACTTTAGGAGGAGGCTTAGTTTTCGGGTACGTTCTGCCATGGACTGAACATTTTTTTCCATTTTACTTGGACTACTGCATATTGCATAATCTTGATTTAAAAACGATCTTTGGCGGAACTTCTCATATAAAAAGTTCATCGAAGTTTTGCTAGTTACCGGTCACACCACTCAAAAGAAATAAAACTTGACTGAAGCCCTCACGTAAATATATATTCTAAGCCAACTTGAACGCAATTATCGAGTGTTTCGATACCCTGTATTTCGTAATTTTGTGGCAAAATGTAAAATATAAAAAAATAGATTTTTTTAATTAATTGATTTTTATCAAATTATAATTATTCTAATCATGATTCAAATTATAATTATTCTAATCATGATTCAAATTATAATTATTCTAATCATGATTCTAAAGGGGATTCTCATTAAATAAAACATTTAACAAAAAGCATATTTATACCCATTACTCGTAAAGGGTATTAATAAATTATTTGCTTATAATGTAAATGCATTGAAGTATACAAGATATATATTTTTTTTAGAAATTTCTACTACATTTTTTTAAATTACCACGACTTTTACGCTCCATAAATTTTCCGAATCGATCTATTACTTTAAAAGTTATAAAACATTTTAAATAATAATTTTGATGTCATTGCATATTTGAGATATCGGGAGAGAGCGAGAAAACTGGTAACGGGGGACGGAGGTGCTGCTGGCTCTTAGCTTGGACTGTTTGCAGTTTGGCAGATTATGCTTCCTAAAATTGATTTATTTTAGCTGAGTATCGTATAGTCGTAGCCCTCGACTATATCGTTTCTCAATATTTTTTCTTTGTTACAAAAATAAATTTATAACATTTTACCGGTGTCTTAAAAAAAATGTATAATTTAGAATTTTAAACGCCTTGTCGCCTACATGTTGCGTTTTTAAAGTACAAATCAACAAAAAAAAAACATCTTTAATAATAATAAAAGCTAAAAATTTTTAAGAAACGCGGAAAGTACTTACAAATGTAAAGTACTTTGAAATACAAATTATATTACTTCCAACAACAAAACATCAGCCCCACCGTGTAAATATGTGAATTTAGGTTTCTACGAATGCGGGTAACAAAATTAACATTTACATGTAGGTTACCCCTTGCATATTCAAGTTGTTGATTGCCCGCATTTGGATAAACATAAATGGTTTAACTTTAACTCAACAAAAAGCACAAAAACTTTTTCCCCTTCAGAGGGTATTTCAAAACATAGTTGGTTATAATATATGATATATATACAATATATGATATATTGATAACTGTCTAAAAATTAAGAACTTTTGAGTAAAAAGAACCTAGTTTTAACCATATTATCTAAAACTAGTATTTAAGAATTCATTTGAGCGGCTAACTGCAGGATATGTTTTTTCCAGCATTAACAAACCAGACCTTTAAGCGGCCTTGGACTATGTTTCTGGCCTGACAATGCTAACAGTTTAGAACATTTTTTTTCCGCCTCTCAAGGATTGGAATTTCCCAACCTTGTTCCATGACTCAATATAGAAAAAGTCTTAAAAATTTTCTGTCAAGCATTTGGTTGAGGAAATCTGATTTGCTAACACAGAATTGAACTATTTTAGTTCTTTAAGAGTTTTTAAATGGTATTCTGTTGAAAATTAATTAAGAACTAAAGCCATTGCACAAATAGACCCCATCTCGGCAACAAAAAAATAAATTCTTACTCAAACGAAGCCAAATGTCCCCGGGGAAAACGAAGAAATGTTTATCCGATGTAAAGGCAAGTACTTAGATCGACGAAATCTGTTCGTCAGCTATGAGAGAGAGCGAGAGGCATTCAGCTGGCGAACACTTTTCGTCAGGGTCTTTTTCACCCCGGTATTCAGATCGACTAAATGTTACCAGCAAATTACATTGCAAATTACATTAACATTCGTCAGGCCTTTGCAAAAATATTTAAAAATTCAATCTTTTGGGGTGTTTGTTGTCAGACCAGAGTATTTCTTAGGTAAAAAATTGTCGGAAAAACACAACAACAAGAAAGGCATGCCAACTTCGGGCAGAGCCAAAGTTGATATACCCTTGCAGAATTTTCTGTAAATGATATTCTCAAAAATTATTATATGTTATATTATTATACTATAATTATTATTATATGATGCACTCTTAATACTCATAAAAAATACCAACTTCCTAACTTTAAAAATACCAAAGTTATGGCATTTTGAATCGTTCAGTTATATGACAGCTATAGGCTATAGTAGGCCGATCCTTATGAAATTTGGTAGATCGGATTTATTGGCCAAAAATAAAACCCATAAAAAATCCCAACTTCCTTACTTTTAAAACAAGAAAGGAAAGAAAACTTCGGTCGGAGCCGAAGTTGATATACCCTTGCAGAATACTCTGTAAATTATATTCTACAAAATTATTCATATAATGCATTCTTAATACTCATAAAAAATCCCAACTTCCTAACTTTAAAAACACCAAAGTTATGGCATTTCCAATCTTTCCAATATGGCAGCTATAGGATATAGTCGGCCGATCCATATGAAATTTGGTAGGTCGGATTAATTGGCCAAAAATAAAACCCATAGGAAATCCCAGCTTCCTAACTTTACAAACACCAAAGTTATGGCATTTCCGATCAATCAGTTATATGGCAGCTATAGAATATAGTCGGCCGATCCTTATGAAATTTGGTAGGTCGGATTGATTGGCCAAATATAAAACCCATAGTAAATCCCAGCTTCCTAACTTTACAAACACCAAAGTTATGGCATTTCCGATCATCGGATCATCCGATCCCGGCCGTTCCGACATATATACTGCGTGCAAAGGAAAGAAGGATGTGTGCAAAGTTTCAATTCGATATCTTTAAAACTGAAAGACTATTTCGCGTAGAAACAGACAGACGGACAGACGGACATGCTTATATCAACTCAGGAGGTGATCCTGATCAAGAATATATATACTTTATAGGGTCGGAGATGTCTCCTACACTGCGTTGCACACCTTTGACCAAAATTATAATACCCTCTAAATTATAATAACAACGTTATAATTTTTAATTCTTTTTTCCGATCGTTCCTATGGGAGCTCTATGATAGAGACCGGCTCGTTTCGACTTATACACTACCTGCAATAGAAAGACAACTTTTGGGAAAGTTTCAAGCAGATAGCTTCAAAACTGAGGGACTAGTTTGTCTAGAAATGGACGGACAGACGGACATGGCTAGATCGACTCTCCTGGTGATCCTTATTAAGAATATATACTTTTTAGGGTCGGAAATGTTCACTGAGTTGCAAACTCGGCAAGGGTATAATAACAATATTTTAAGACCTTGATATGAACATTTTTTTCTTTCCCGTTGTCGCAAGCATCATGGTAGCACATAGATGAGGAACCTGCCATAATAAAGGTCAGGAGAATGGCAGGCAACTCACTATTTAAGAAATTCGTCGGAAGAAATCAACAGATTGACGAAACCTTCACCATGAAGAGTCGACGGACAATGCAATCATCGTAGCCAACCAAGTTTCAAACTAGCCAAGACGGGAGAACTAAATTCAAATCTTTTAAACCACGAGGAGATTAACTCCATTTTGAGTAGGTAAACAGCCTCCCGTACGAAAACGCGTCTAGGCGGTCCAATTTTCACATAGCCATTCCAAAGGCTGCGGCGGACAGTTATCGATTCATACTCCTCAATCCAATAATCTAGGGGGATATTGAAACAAAATAAACTAGACAAAAGCCCCGCCTGCCTCCCTATTGGCATCACAACAGTGTGCCAAGAGAAAGATTTACTGAAATTGAAGGAAGATAACTGCATTTTACGCCTGCTGGAGGGCGCACATGCCTCTATTTTAACGTCACAATAACATCTGCAACAAAAAGCCAATAAGACCATTACAGTTGGCAACCGGAGTTATACTAGTTACTCCACTAGACACCTGATGACTCTCATCGCCCGCGATAAGCTGCACACTACCAGCGGTGTCGTAATATCCGCTCACAGCCAACGATCTACTCTCCGCTGTCGCCGAAAATCAGCCAACAACAGGTAAATAAGACATAACTGCTCTTCTGATCAGACCTTGACTTTTATATATAATTAGATTCGTATAAAGATTATAACGTATCGAATCAGGAGCTGAATTCACTGGCGGGACTGTTTGAGGAAAAGGTTGCTATCTTCAATGTTTAGGTAATTACCTTCTGTAGGCGAACCTGAATATTCCGTTGTCCTTGAGATGACGAGAATAACAAAATATAAGAGAATATAGTTAACACAGCAGAAAATTTGCCATGCTGTCTACGCATAGCTAGTATAAAAATAATGCAGATATTGCAGAATCCCAAGCTTCAGAGCAATCAGTGGGCAATGCACAGCACTCGCTAAAGCCTTCTCATTCGGGCAAAACCGCGTGCCGATATATTCCATGGTAGTTTATGATTGTAATCAATTTTAATTCAAATTGTTAAATATATAAAACAGACTATATCTCGAATTATACGTTTAAAAAATATATATTTATTTTTTATTTTATTTTTCCGATGATTTTAAGTCGAATTTCTGAAAATAAACAAGAAAGGAAAGCTAACTTCTGGCGGAGCCGAAGTTGATATACCCTTGCAGAATATTCTGTAAATTATATTGGTTGGCCTAAAATAAAACCCATAAAAAATCCCAACTTCCTAACTTTACAAACACCAAAGTTATGGCATTTCCGATCAACCTGTTATATGCGGGCTATAGGATATAGGCAGCCGATCCCTATGAAATTTGGTAGGTCGGATTGATTGGTCAAATATAAAACCCATAAAAAATCCCAACCTCCTATTTTGAAAAACATCAAAATTATGGCATTTCCGATCGTTCAGTTATATGGCAGCTATAGGATATAGTCGGCCGATCCTAATGAAATTTGGTATGTCGGATTGATTGGAAAATAATAAAACCCATAGAAAATCTAAACTTTTCAAACACCAATGTTATGGCATTTCCGATCAATCAGATATAGTCGGCCGATCCCGGCCGTTCCGACCTATATACTGCGTGCAAAGGAACGAAAGGTGTGTGCAAAGTTTCAATTCGAGAAATAAAAAATATTTTGAACATTTAGGTGGGTGTTGGTTAGCTGTTATTGTTTTTCTATTCCTTCCCTTTTAAGTTTCTTTCTCATCGTCGTTGGCTGCTGTTGGAATGGGACTCTCACTTTACCTTTATCTCTAAAGAGTAGAACTTCTTTGCGGATTTATTGGAACGGTAAACATAACGCTGTTACGCTCCCAATCTATGACGTTCTCTATCTATCCCGCTCAGAGGTGCCTAATATCGGATATATCGCTCTCTCTCAAAGTTTTGGCGCGATAAGATTTTAGTCCGCTATATCTGCACAGTGCACCAATGTAATGGTCCGATTTAGAGTGATAATGTCATGTTGTTCACTTAAATACTGCAAAAAGTTATCTCGGCTGGACAGAAAAGTACTCCTTGCAATACTTGTGATAAAATTTATCATCGCTTACCGTGATTCGCTTCCAGCACAGCTGTCGATCTTATGCGCCACTTAAATGGTACTTATATCGGGGACAAAAAGTGGTTCGGTACCCAAAGGTACTGGTCGCAGTGTGACACACCAGTTTTTGGACCGAGGGCGTATTTGTAAAAGAGTACGAAGCTAAGAAAAAAAGAATTGTTTTTGGGAAATGAAAAATACTATTATAGAACCATCCCTAGCGCCATCCACTTCCTCTTCTGCCCCGAAAACCCAGCTTCCTTCTTTCTTCTTTCCTATCAGAATATAAGAGGTTTCCTTAGTAAGCTGACTAAATTTTACTCGGATAGTTTTTCATACCATATAAAATTATTGTGTGTATATACCTGGCTAAGGCCGGATATTATAAGCTCCAAAATTTTCTCAAGTATTTAGATTTTGACCGTCACTACCCTCTAGAACTCACTGTAAATGCGAAACAGAGTTGAAGCAAAAATCGGAAAACGGTTCCGTTGCTTTCGTAAGGAAAATTTTCATCGCTTAAATATTTGTATATCAAGATTTAACTGGTCCGAACTTTATTCATGCACTAACATGACCGTTAATATCTTTTATAATACATTGAACTCCTCTTTTAGCTATGTGTTCTGTTATACCATCCGTCAATTTCCAATTAACCTCCATGGTTTAATAAAGAGTTCTCGCACAAAATGTTAAGCAGATTACAATCTGCCTTTCAGTAAACCTAAGGGCTCGGTCAAATTTTACCGTATATTACGATGCAATCCGTCTGACTCATTGTAGGGTTCCAAACCAAAACATGGTGTTACAGTTACTTACAGCTAAGCAGTCTAAATCTACGAATAACCATGTGGAACGCCAATGGTTCCTGAAAGAAAATCATATCGACATTATACTACTGATAGAGACGCACCTCACAAACAAATACAGTTTCCAAAAAAGAGGCTACACCTTTGACCGCACAAATCATCAAGACGGTAAAGGCCACGGCAAAACCGGCATCCTCATCAGGATCAAACACCACTTTCACCAAAGGTTTGCAACTAATAACTTGCAGTGCATCTCTACCAAAGTGCAGTCAGGTAACGGACACCTTTCCTGTCTACTGCCCGCCTCGCTTTGCAATTTCTGAAGGACAATTTGTGGATTTTTACAACTTCATAGAAGCAGGAGACTATAATGCCAAACACACCCACTGGGGATCACGACTCGTGACTCCCAAAGGAAGGCAATTATATAATGCAATTATAAAACTGAGCAACAAAATGGACATTGATTCCCCAGGTAGCCCCACATAATGGCCAGCAGACCCCAGAAAAGTCCAAGACTTAATAGATTTTGCGGTGACAAAAAACATTTCACGCAATATAATAAGCGCAGAGCGCTTTCGGACCTTTCATCAGACCTTTCGCCAGTGCTAATAACTCACCCACAGAGACTGATGACTGACTGACATCAAACTGGTTAAAATATAAAAAGTGTGTAGGTTTCCACATAGAACTAACCCCGTAGCTCAACATCGAAGCGGACATCGACTGCACCACCGATGCTCTTGGCAGGAGCCACTATTTCAATACCACAAGGGAAGGACGTGCAAACCAACCATTTTAAAACTAATCTGCAATTGGAACAGCTTGTACTGCGGCTTGCTTGGCAAAACAACGTCTTAAGGAAGTAACTCGCACACTAAGCCGAGCCCTGATGAAAGACGCTAAAAATGCACAACAAAAAACTTTCCCCAACCAGTATAAAACATCATCTGTGGAGGTCTCACCCAAATCTGAGCTCTCCAATCGAAACAGTCACTCCAATAAGAAACTCAGGTAGCTAGGCCTGCAGCGACGAAGATAGAGCCGAAACTTTAGCTTTACATCTCCGAAGCGTTTTCCAGCCGAATCCTGCCACTCGTCTATTTCTCCTACCACAAATCGAATCTGAAACTATATCCTTATCAACATTGGTTGAACCAAAGGAGATCGCGAAAGAAATATGGGATCTGAAACCGAAAAAGGCTCCTGGCGGTGACCTAGTTACACCAAAAATGATAATTTAACTTCAAATTTCTGCTATTGAGGTTATTTATAAACTCTTAAATGGAATCATACGTCTCGGTTACTGTCCGAGCAAAGCCCAGAAAAGACCACACAATCCCGTCAATTGTTCGGAAAATCCCTCCTTACACGCATAATACATATCTGAAACACATCAATTTGGCTTCCGTCTAAGCCATGGAACAATCGAACTAGTTAACAGAATAACATCAGAAATACGCACAGCCTTCGATCATCGGGAATATTGTAGAGCAATATTTCTCGATGTATCTCAAGCTTTCGATCGAGTCTGGCTCGATGGCCTCATGCATATGATCAAAACACGCTTGCCCACATATACTCATAAGCTACATGAGTCGTATCTCTACGACAGATTCTTCGCAGTAAGGTGCAACGCAACAACAACTGACGACTACAAAATCGAAGCTGGAGTCCCGCAAGAAAGCTTACTTGGGCCTATTCTGTTCATCCTATACAGCATATATACCTACGAACGAGCAGCTAACAACATCTACGTCACGGCAATCCTAAGTCGCTCGAGGTACCCAAGCCAAGCAACAACACAACTAGCCAATCACCTCACAGTAGTTGAGAGGGTGCTACCTGATTGGCGTATTAAAATAAATGAACAAAAATGTAAACACATAACGTTTACTCTCAACAGGCAAGCATGCCCTCTACTATTATTGAATAGTACACCGATTCCCTAAGTCAACGAAGTAACGTATTTTGTGTCCACCTCGACAGACGGCTAACCTGGAGAAGACGAATACAAGAAAATACATCTAAAATGAAAAGCCAGCAGCTTCCATTGGATATTAAACATTCGATCGCTCCTGCGTCTGGACTATCCTGAAAATCCTGAGGACTATCACTGGGGCACCGTGGTATGTTCGCAACCAAAACATCCACAGAGATCTCGGCATTCTTGCAGTAAGCAATTGTTAGTATGCGAAAGGAGAAGATTCAATAAATAAAAAATCTATAATCATACCTACACTTATGGTAGGTCTTCTAAATTTTGCTTTATGTCATTTGATGATGAAAATTTCTAATGTCACATGGTACCCGTAGGTACTGTTTGGATAATATCAAAATAATTGCCAGGAGTTATTAACAAGGATTTCTTATATAAGTGAAAAAATGTATTCATCTTCACATTACACCCCCGTATTCTATAAGTTGCAATTTTACTGGATTGTGATATTTAATTAGTAAATTAAAGACGGTGAAAGCTGATATTTAAAAAGAAAGCTGTGCAATGTAAAATTTCAATGATCCGTTGGGTGTTTTTCTCAAAGACCTATTTATATTTTCGGTCCCTGCATGTGCGCATCTCCCTTTCGCACGATTCAAATTCTAAACAAATATTCTTCTTTCTCTGAGTCCCACTGCGCTCTTCCACGAAGACATAATAGTCCGAAAAGTTACCCTCTATGTTTAACTCTTTTATAACACATTTTAAGTAAATAATTTAAAGTTTCACACCAACATTATTTGCTTATACAAATTCTATAGCATATAGATCAATTATGAATCCAAAAGATACACGAAATATATGTGCAAATTCATTCAATATATGTGCACCACCGATGCTCTTGGCAGGAGCCACTATTTCAATACCACAAGGGAAGGACGTGCAAACCAACCATTTTAAAACTAATCTGCAATTGGAACAGCTTGTACTGGAAAAGACGTCTGCGGCTTGCTTGGCAAAACAACGTCTTAAGGAAGTAACTCGCACACTAAGCCGAGCCCTGATGAAAGACGCTAAAAATGCACAACAAAAAACTTTCCCCAACCAGTATAAAACATCATCTGTGGAGGTCTCACCCAAATCTGAGCTCTCCAATCGAAACAGTCACTCCAATAAGAAACTCAGGTAGCTAGGCCTGCAGCGACGAAGATAGAGCCGAAACTTTAGCTTTACATTTTCGAAGCGTTTTCCAGCCGAATCCTGCCACTCGTCTATTTCTCCTACCACAAATCGAATCTGAAACTATATCCTTATCAACATTGGTTGAACCAAAGGAGATCGCGAAAGAAATATGGGATCTGAAACCGAAAAAGGCTCCTGGCGGTGACCTAGTTACACCAAAAATGATAATTTAACTTCCAATTTCTGCTATTGAGGTTATTTATAAACTCTTAAATGGAATCATACGTCTCGGTTACTGTCCGAGCAAAGCCCAGAAAAGACCACACAATCCCGTCAATTGTTCGGAAAATCCCTCCTTACACGCATAATACATATCTGAAACACATCAATTTGGCTTCCGTCTAAGCCATGGAACAATTGAACTAGTTAACAGAATAACATCAGAAATACGCACAGCCTTCGATCATCGGGAATATTGTAGAGCAATATTTCTCGATGTATCTCAAGCTTTCGATCGAGTCTGGCTCGATGGCCTCATGCATATGATCAAAACACGCTTGCCCACATATACTCATAAGCTACATGAGTCGTATCTCTACGACAGATTCTTCGCAGTAAGGTGCAACGCAACAACAACTGACGACTACAAAATCGAAGCTGGAGTCCCGCTAGAAAGCTTACTTGGGCCTATTCTGTTCATCCTATACAGCATATATACCTACGAACGAGCAGCTAACAACATCTACGTCACGGCAATCCTAAGTCGCTCGAGGTACCCAAGCCAAGCAACAACACAACTAGCCAATCACCTCACAGTAGTTGAGAGGGTGCTACCTGATTGGCGTATTAAAATAAATGAACAAAAATGTAAACACATAACGTTTACTCTCAACAGGCAAGCATGCCCTCTACTATTATTGAATAGTACACCGATTCCCTAAGTCAACGAAGTAACGTATTTTGTGTCCACCTCGACAGACGGCTAACCTGGAGAAGACGAATACAAGAAAATACATCTAAAATGAAAAGCCAGCAGCTTCCATTGGATATTAAACATTCGATCGCTCCTGCGTCTGGACTATCCTGAAAATCCTGAGGACTATCACTGGGGCACCGTGGTATGTTCGCAACCAAAACATCCACAGAGATCTCGGCATTCTTGCAGTAAGCAATTGTTAGTATGCGAAAGGAGAAGATTCAATAAATAAAAAATCTATAATCATACCTACACTTATGGTAGGTCTTCTAAATTTTGCTTTATGTCATTTGATGATGAAAATTTCTAATGTCACATGGTACCCGTAGGTACTGTTTGGATAATATCAAAATAATTGCCAGGAGTTATTAACAAGGATTTCTTATATAAGTGAAAAAATGTATTCATCTTCACATTACACCCCGTATTCTATAAGTTGCAATTTTACTGGATTGTGATATTTAATTAGTAAATTAAAGACGGTGAAAGCTGATATTTAAAAAGAAAGCTGTGCAATGTAAAATTTCAATGATCCGTTGGGTGTTTTTCTCAAAGACCTATTTATATTTTCGGTCCCTGCATGTGCGCATCTCCCTTTCGCACGATTCAAATTCTAAACAAATATTCTTCTTTCTCTGAGTCCCACTGCGCTCTTCCACGAAGACATAATAGTCCGAAAAGTTACCCTCTATGTTTAACTCTTTTATAACACATTTTAAGTAAATAATTTAAAGTTTCACACCAACATTATTTGCTTATACAAATTCTATAGCATATAGATCAATTATGAATCCAAAAGATACACGAAATATATGTGCAAACTCAATAGATCACTAGTCACTTAACGTTCTTTGATTTGGCTACAAAACTGTTCTCGAGATAAAAATTGGCTGCAATTAAGGAAGATGTAAAGATTCTGAAGAAAATCTGAAATGAGGATGCAATTCTGAATTAATTGTGAAAATAGGAAGCAAACTTCGGCAAGCCGAAGTTTATATACCCTTGCAGTTATTACAAAACGACTACATTTCGATTTCTATGCCTATATTACTAAAAACAAGCTATGTCGATTTAGCCCTACATTTTGCAATCGTTATATATACAGGGTTGCCCATATTCGACGGACCCATCTGACGACGCCATAACTTTTGACAGAGATGCCAGATCGCTTAATGACATACCGCGTTTGAAGCGTCAGTCCAAGCAGATTTTTACCATGGAACAATACACGCCACGCGAGCGCTCTGAAATAGTTGAAATTTACATTCAACAGAACAAGTCAATTGTGAAAACTCAACGTGCTTTTAAAAAATTAAAAAATGTGAAAAGTGCGCCTTCTAAGAACACCATTAAGCGTTTATACGAAAAATTTACGACTGGTGAGGCTCTTTCTAATCCGAAGAGGCCAAATAAAAGTCGACCAAGGCGATCGGACGAGAATATCGCTGCCGTACGAGCCAGTGTTGAGAGGTCCCCAAGAACATCCCAAAAACGCCGTTCTCAGCAGTTGGGCATGGCTCGGTCCACTTTACAACGGATTATTCGCGTTGATTTGCATTTGTTCCCGTACAAAATTCAATTGACGCAAAGATTGTTGCTTACGGACAAGCCTCGTCGATTGGAATGGGCCCAAAGAGTCATCGAAATGGCCAAAGATGACGATCAATTTTGGAACAAAATTATCATGTCCGATGAAGCCCATTTCACATTGAATGGGACCGTAAATAAGCAAAATTGCCGTATTTACGCCACTGAAAATCCTGAGAAGATTCAAGAAGTGCCTCTTCACGACGAAAAAGTCACAGTTTGGTGCGGCGTTAGTTCGAAAACGGTCATTGGGCCGTTTTTCTTCCAAAATGAAAATGGCCATGCTGTTACCATCAACCAGGAGCGTTATCGCGACATGATGACCAATTTTGTGATGCCAATTATTCGTCGAAAGCGTATGAGGCAGTTCTGGTTTCAACAAGACGGCGCTCCACCGCACACAAGTCGCATAACAATCGATTTTCTGAAGAAATTGTTTCCGGGCCGTTTGATGTCGAAAAGTGGTGATTTGGACTGGCCACCGCGTTCGCCCGATTTGACGCCGCCTGACTTCTTCTTGTGGGGATATTTGAAGTCAAAGGTTTACGTTAACAAGCCAAGGACCCTAGAAGAGCTCAAGGACAACATTCGTGAAGAAATAGCCGCTATTCCGGCCGAAATGTTGGCGAAAACGATGGAAAATGCTGCAAAAAGGGCACAATACGCCATCAACGCCAGAGGCGGCCATTTGAAAGATATCATATTCAAAAATTGATGTAAACAAATCTACTTGGAACAAATTAAATGATTAAGATTGCCAACCGCCAAATTTTTATTTTTTTCTTTGATTTTTTAAAAAAAAACATGGGTCCGTCGAATATGGGCAACCCTGTAATTGTCCGCTTTTAGTAATACTAAAAGACAATTCGCGGAATTGTTAAAAATGTCTATGACAATCGTCCGACTTTTATAAAATTTAAATTAAATTTTAGATGATGTAATAAATGGCATAATCTAGCGATTATAATTATTTATAATATAAGGCCTATGTATACATTGTTAAAGAGCAACACCTGGCGTGTTGACAAACGTCTGTCCGTCTATTTCTACTCCTATGTTATTTCAGAAATATGGTTTTATTTTACGAAAATCGGGGGACTGGAAATGAATAGGAATATAATTGGAACGCCTTTACTTATTATTAACATAAACAAGAAAGGAAAGCTAACTTCGGGCGGAGCCGAAGTTAATATACCCTTGCAGAATATTCATAAATTATATTGGTTGGCCAAAAATAAAATCAATAAAAAATCCCAACTTCCTAACTTTAACCAGAGAGGACGCTATAGTTGAGTGCCTCGACTATTAGATACCCGTTACTCAGCTAAACAACTTTAGATTTTGCATTAACATAATGTGAATTAGAGTAACCACAAGAAAAAAGGACAAAAAGTTCAAATTATCAATTTGAATTCGGAGATCTCTTAGAGCTGGCAGCTTTACAGCACGAACATCAGCACCAGCGCTGCTTTAGCGCAGGCAGCTTTTGTCCTGCACCAGCAAACACACATACGCCATTGTGTGATTCAGACCTCCAATTTGGCTAACTTGATTTGATTTGCATAGTTCTTGGGATGTAGTTCGGTATTGACAAATGAAAACCATCGCAATTTCCTTTAATAGAAATCCTTATCGAGAATTAACGTTGACTCTGTTGAGCACCTTGGCCAGCTGTTCCAAAGTCATCCGTTAGATGATGCATTGGTACCACGGGCCATGAAAGGCGGAAATGTAGGCGCTAGCAAGGCTTAAGCGTTTAATGAGTTTTTGGGCGTTAGAGTGGGCGTGGCAAATCTTTATTAGGCCAATCGATAGGTATTGACGAAACAAATACATATCAATTAAAATTTTCATAATAGCATCAAAACTGTGGCCACAGCTTGTGGCTTGTGGGCGTCAGAGGGGGCATGGCACCATTTTGAAACAAACTTGCGCTGCGTAGGAACTCCTAAAATCTACATGCAAAATGCCAATCTTCTAGCTTTTATAGTTTCCGAGATCTCAGCGTTCATACGGACAGACAGACAGACGGACATGGCTAGATCGACTCGGCTAGTGATCCTGACAAAGAATATATATACTTTATAGGGTCGGAAACGCTTCCTTCTACCTGTTACATACTTTTGCACGAATACAATATACCCTTTTACTCTACGAGTAACGGGTATAAAAACACCAAAGTTATGGCATTTCCAATCGTTCAGTTATATGGCAGCTATCGGATATAGTCGGCTGATCCTTATGAAATTTAGTAGGTCTGATTGATTGGCCAAAAATAAAACCCAACTTCCTAACTTTACAAACACCAAAGTTATGGCATTTCCGATCAATCAGTTATATGGCGGCTATAGGATATAGTCGCCCGATCCGGCTCGTTCCGAATTATATACTAACTGCAATAGAAAGACAACTTTTGGGAAACTTTCAAGCAGATAGCTTTAAAACTGAGGGACTAGTTTGCGCAGAAACGGACGGACGGACAGAAGGACGGACAGACGGACGGACAGACGGACGGACGGACAGACGGACGGACGGACAGACGGACGGACGGACGGACGGACGGACGGACGGACGGACGGACGGACGGACGGACGGACGGACGGACAGACGGACAGACGGACGGACGGACAGACGGACATGACTAGATCGACTCTCCTGGTGATGCTGATCAAGAATATACATACTTTATAGGGTCGGAAATGTCTCCTTCACTGCGTTGCAAACTTTTGACTGAAATTATAATATATTCTGCAAGGGTATAAAAATCGAGATAACAATTTGTTTACGATTTCTAAAAATACTTGTTTAATTTTTTTTTAATTGAACCACTTTATCTTTCAGCTACTTTGCCGAAAAATCATGTTATATATTCTATACATTTTTGATATATGTGCAATAATGTGTGGTTGTGTCTTAATGTGTTAAAGACCAGATATCCCAAAAGAATCGATCCTTATCCGCTTTGTGAAATATCATAAAATCCTATTTTGGGCTCTTAAAATGAGTTGTGTTTTTATCAAGGACATAAAGCATTGTCGGAGAATCGAGAATAGATTCAAAATAGATAGTAATCCGTTACAAAACAAAACACCTAAAAATAAATCCATGGTTTTGATCTAATCGAAACTCTTATAATACAAATCTTAAAAGACGGTTTTGAATAAACTAATAACTTATTCCTAAGCTCGTATAAAACAACTGTATTGCGTTGATTAATCGAATAATTTTTTTATGTTTATTGCTGTATTGCAATGCTCTTCTATTTCTCCATCGATCTAGCCCTGTCCGGCTGTCCGTCCGTCCGTTTCTACGCAAACTATTCCCTCAGTTTAAAAGCTATCTGCTTGAAACCCAATGGTGTCATTCTATTGCAGTATATAAGTCGGAACGAGCCGGATCGGCGACTATATCATATAGCTCCCATAGGAACAATGGGAAATGTTTAAATACAATGGAATAACGGTTTTAATTAAATTAAAATTGGACATCTATAGCATATAACTCTCACAGGAAAATCAAAAATGAAAAACTGAAAATGAAAAAAAAATGTATTTAGCTGTTTTTCTGTTTATCAAAATAATCCCTTGGATATAGTAATTTTTTACTATATTAGAATTACGCTTTTAGTTTTGTCAAAATCGGGCAACAATGCAGCGAAAAGTCTACATAGTAAGATAGGCATAGAAATCGAAATAGTCGTTTTGTAATAACTGCAAGGTTATATAAACATCGGCTTGCCGAAGTTTGCTTCCTTTTTTGTTAAAGTAAGAAACACATTTTTTGGCGCATATACTTATTCTGTTAGTAATTTAAAATTCAACCGTTCTGAATTTTTGATATTATCCCCACATCTTCGCTCCGACAAGACCAGAAGAAAGGACCAACTCGGGTCTAGTTTTGAGATACTTAGGCCTGTATGTATATAGCTTAGACCCCTATACAAATGACAGACATATCGTAGTGCCGATAAACCTAATGGGGTCGGAAATAATTTTCATCACTACTTTGTCACCTTAATTAAGTTACTGAAAATGTTGTTGCCACAGATTATCATGATTTCGGCTTTGTAAGTCAAATTTAAAATAAACTTTCTATATGAATCCAGTTTTCATGACCTCTAAATCTCGACTTTCACGTAGTCGAACATATATAAATATAAATAAGAATATATGTACTTTATGGGGTCGAAAATGAATCATAGACTTTGTTACACACGACAACAAAATTACCTTTTATTTTACGAGTAACGAGTTTAATAAAGAGTGAGAAGATATTTTTGACTGCAAAACAGTTCCAATTAGTAGCAATTAAAAATAAATTTGTATTTTTTTTATTTCCTTGTGAATGTTTGAAAATTGTGAAAAACGTATATTATGTACTTACATTAAGCTGCATAATTATTTTATTGTACGCCCAGTGCCATCTTTGCCTAGCTGTGATTTCCGGTTGTCGTATCATCTGCATGTGACCAGCTACGACTTCTTCAGTTTCTCCCCTTAAGAGCGGCTTCTTCTTTTGCGGCATACGTTTTTTTAAGTCATTAATATCAGATAGCTGATCATTTATGTCTTCGTCTATTTCGTTGAGGTCTGGACACATTTTTTCATTTCCAAAGCCCGAAAGGTTGGGCGTTGATTCCATAACAACGCCGTCATGATTTTGAAGTGTATTATTTTTCAGAGTAAAGGACTCGCCCTTCATTTGAGTGCTAATTGAAGCTAACGAGGCCTCCCCGTTTGAGTCTTTGCGAGTTCCAACACACATTTCGTCCATTTTTATATTTCGCGCTTCGATGGGACCAACGCTACCACTGGAACTTTCATCTAGATATTTGCCGCTGTCTTCTTCGCTGTGATAGTTTTCGTAAATAAAGTCATTGTCCTGTCCTTCGTCAATGAAATCTAATGATGATTGTGGTTGACTTGTCCCAAGCATACCTTTGGTCTGCTTTAGATATTTTTTGTTTTTCGGCTGATGCTGTTGCTCTTGCTCTCTCTGCTGCTCGAGGTACTTATATTCATCCTCCTCGTTAAAGTAATCCTCGCGATAATCATAACCATTATTGACGTGTTCATAATAACCGTTCGTCTGATTAGACGGTGTCGTCGGCTCAAGATCCATGTAGTAATCATCCTGCTCACTATCAATGCGATAACTGGGTTCTTTGCCGATTGATGGACTCACATCTAGTTCATCTAACTCCGATTCATCGTCATAAATCTCTGTCGGCATTTGTTTAATTAGCAACCCCGATTTACCGTTGACGGTGGGCAGTTTTTTGCCTGTGGATCCTGCTGGCGGCACCGTCGGTAGAATTTTTGTGCCATTAGCAATCTCTTGGTATTGCCCGGAAATCACCGTGGCATCCTTAAACTGGCTCTTATTACCATTAGAATTGTAATTGGCAAATGCCTTATTATCTGTATATGGACTATATACATCCATTTTTATATTACTGTTCTCATAATCTTGTCCTGCATTTGGATAATGGCTTGGCAGAGACTCTTCGTTGGGCAGTTGATAAGAGTAATCAATATTGATTGTATCGAAACCAACAGTACCCAATTTTGAATCCATCGCATTAGGCATAGGTATACCAGACAAGTGAGGCATATTCTGCGTCGTGGGTAGCATTGATGGTTTCTGGGCCACGACTGATGCCACCGACGAAGCACTTTGATTCACAGCTTGCGTTGCTGACTGGACAGCTGCTGCTGCTTTTCCCAAAATTGATCCGAACATACCACCAGATGTTGTATTAACTTTTTTTGCCGGAGACTCATGAAATTGTGCCACGTCATTTTTTATTTTTGATTGTTCTATATCAAAACTTGATTGATTTGAAATATCCTTCTGCGGCTTATTATCGCCTGCTACGGCATACAAATAAGGATTTTCTATTAGGCCATACTCAGATTCACGGTCAAGCATTCCTTCATTTATAATTTTATCAGTTAAAATCAACTCATCATAGCTTTCATCATAGTTTTCACAGATATTTCCCATCAAAGCCGAGTTGGAAGCTACCATTGCATCATTGTAAGAATGAGACACCTCCAAGGTGTTTGGAAATGTCGTCGCATATAAATTGTCCTCTGTATTCTTATAGAGACAGGATGGCGATATCGTTTTTACACAAGTACTGCGATCATTAGAATCATTTTTATCTGGTATTATAATAAAATTTGGAGTAGTTTCTATTTTTGGGTCTAGTGTTTGTTTGCTTGAACTTGAACTGGAAAGCAATCCACCGACACTTGGCACAAGCTTAGATGCCAAGTTAAAGCTAAAACCTTTTTTGGTGGTGTTAGTCGTTTGAGTGACATCAACTGTTGACCCGACACCACTGAAAACTCCATCCAATCCTCCTTTGAGGCCTTTCGAAATTCCACCTAGCATACTTGTTGCTGCAGATGCAACCACATTTGTTTTTTGATGTGTCTGAGATGGCTTATAATAACCACCTTGAGCTGAGCTTAAATTCTGATTCATGTCTCTTGTGTCCAGAGTATTTTTAATACTTAAGTCAATTGATTTCTTATTATCTATGGTCATACTATTATTATCCCCACTTAAAATTGGGGCATTGTTTAAACCGTTTTCTGCTTCACTGTATGCAACAGATGACGTCAGTTCTATTATGTCGACATTAAAACTATCGTAAAAGGTGTCATCGAATGAAACAGCATTGTTCTCTATCGCCTCAGCCTCTGGCTTAAAATTAGGTCGATTCGGAGGGTCTACTGAACATACTATGGTGGTAGTTCGTACTGAGGGTACGGTTATAGTGTCAGATACATTTTGAATTTCGTCGATGACGGGAGATTCATGATTCTCCATTGGAAAGCTGGGCACGTCATATGCATCAAAAAGTTCCTTTAAATACGAAGGTAATGGCTCACTACATTTGCCTTCAATATCCAACTCTTTGCTGAAAGTTAACATTTCGGCATTAGCAGAAGTATCAGTTTTAATAGCATCAGTATCGCTGAGAGTAGCAGACTCATTCTCTGAGAAATCCATTATCAGCTGTGGCAAATCGGGCAACTCAAATTGCTTCATGTAGTCCGTGTAGGATAGAATTGGAGCTATTGACGATGGTGATTTTATCGTTAAAGTTGATATCGTCGGTGAAGCGATTTGGCTGGTGGTTACTGGCAGCACTTCAAGATTTTTTGCGGGAACAGTTGTTGTGAACGCGTTGTTAGAGGTAATACTACTAACAGTTGTGGTGATGTCGGGAGGAGAACCTGTTTTTGGATTTAAGGTCACTTCCGTAGAATTATCGAAAGTGAAATGCGAAGACATTGAGAGAGGAGGAATGGAATTACATAATGGTGACTTTGTTAATTCTACTTGAACTGTACTTCTGTTGGGCTGAGTTGAAATGTTTTCACCCGACTCAACCTCACATTGATAATTGACACAGCTAGTCGCCCACGTGTTAGAATTCGGAAAGAGTCCGTCACCTAATGGCACAGTCGAATGCAATTTGCTCATTTCACTACTGAGCCCCCCACTGTCATGGTAGGGTTGTGTAGTAGTTGATGTACTGGCAGCATTGGTGATATGACTTGGTTTCTCTCCGGAAAAAGTAATTATGTCTAATGTATAAGGCTTTAGATACTCAGATATGTTAAATAAGGCTGAGTCTGGCTCACAATATGGCTCAGGTGATTTTATACTTTCTGAAATCGGTTCGATCAAAGTTTCGTACAGGTCCGGCTTAATGTCTGATTTGCCTTTATCTGTTTCAGGAAGGTGACATGTTGGCGAATTCTGCTCAATATACGGAAGGTCCACTGACGGACTAAGATTAGCGTTAAATGTTGCAGAGGATGGGGTCCATGACGGCGCGGGATCTTCTTTAATGAATTTTATCGAAAGGATATCTTTTGGTTCTTTACTATTATAGGGATAGTCAAATGATTTATGGCTCCCTAAACTAGAAGTTGTTATTGACGAATATGTGGTTGTTGTTGTTTCTATTGTTGTTGCCGGCGGTTGAGGAGATGACGAGTTCTGGTCTAAGGAACTAAAGGATAATGTAACTGGGGCAGAATACGTAGTAAAATTCGAATTGGGAATTGATTGTGGTTTGGGCTGAGATAATGATGTTGGCACCTTAGGGAGCTGCTTGGGGCGATGACTTTTCTCTGATATAGTATCTGAAGAGTATAATGGGGAACCTAATGCATCGATGCCTGTGGTGTTTGTATGAAGCGATGACTTGAACTGTGGCGTTGGCAGAACCTTTGGCAATTTTCTAGTCTTTGAAATCGTCGCCATAGCAGTATGTTGAGTGCTTGTGATGGCACCAGAATCACCTGGAGTGACAATTCCACCACAGCATTCAGGCTCCAAAAATCTGTCTGAAGCTTTTGTAACGGCGTTGGTACTGATGCTGCTCCCTATTATAGAGTCTGTTTGGATTTCAGTTGGTTTTTTAGAATGCTTTGAGTGAACCGGCACTCTAGTCTCACCAGATGCTATCACAGAAGCTGTAGTCATTGCCATCATTAACGAAATTTTTCTCTGCTTTTGCAGCTTGAGTTGTGCATTATTAGTCGGCGGAGTGTCGCTATATGTTGAAAGATTGTCAGTATTGTTATAACATTCTTGGTAATCACTGTAATCTAAGGGCAACATGGAAGTGTATGGCCTCGACATTTGTTCCAACACGTCATATGTAGTAGATCCAGAGCCCATCGGAACAGTTTGATTGATTCCAAAGCTGCATTGTGATAGGTCTTCCCTCGGAGCCGCGTCTGCATTCAGTTCAAATAAATCTTGGCTTAAATAAAAGCTAGATCGTGCTGTATGTGGTAAAGCACGCGTTGGCGCCGCTGGCACTGCATTGTTTAAGAACGTCGATGAATAGGCAAAACCTGCATATCCATTAAGATTATTGGCATTGACAATCTGGTAATCACCAGGCAAAAGACGATGGTCATAATCTTGTGCTTTGGCCATGCAGACACCATGGCGTTGGTTTCTTTCTGAGCACATACCTTCAGTTTTCAAATCCATATCCATCCGAGTGGTACTTGGTTTTAATGAACCGCTTCCATTTGTATTGACTGGCAGCTTAGGCAATATTTTCGATGAGTTACATTTTTGATTTGCATATTTAAACGCGTAGTCAGCTGAGACAATTGGAGTATTTTCATTCCAATTGTCAACGGATTCCGCTTCAAGTTCTATTTGTTCTTGCGTTCCATAACATTCTAAGTTGTCGTAGCCATAACTATTGTTGCTTTTATCTACGGCTCTAGGTACTAAATCACTTGTGAGGTGGCACTCACTTATGTATTCATCTGGTCCTTGATTCCTTAAATCGCATTGATCTCTAAAATATTCACTGCTATTCTGAGTTTCGTACGGAATGTGACTGTAATTTGAACGACCGGTGTCAGAAGATAAGGCACCGTTTTGCCTATTTTGAAAGTAGTCATGCCTTGCGTAGTGCTAAAAAATATACTTATTAATTTTAACAACATCATTCGGTTAAAATAACATACCGTCATTTTAAGATGTTGTTTTCCTGCACTGTTATCTGGAAACGATATAGTCTACCTGATCTTTAGTACTCATGCAGTAATTGTTTGACATTGTAGGCGTCGGGCGGAAATCAGAGATCAACCAAAATACCTTAAAATATATATAAAACAATTATTATTATTAACTATGGTCTTTATTTATATACAAATTATTATTATGTATGTTAACTTAAACTTCGTTCAGTTAACGTTTATTTAAAAATGGTACCCCTTTTTTTTGTGAAAAGTTTTGGATTAATACTATTCCAAGAATGTTAAGTTGTTTTATTTAAAACCCAAAAGGGCTTATATAATAATAAAGAATAACATTAAAGATAGGGAATACAGGCCAAAATATGGAATACAGGCCAATACCATGGTGCATTGAGATATCTTGAGTTCAACACAAATCTACATATGTATGTACATATGCATGGGAAAACATAAATAAATATTCATATGTACATATGTATGTATGTGCACAAATTCGTTTGCAAATTATTTTTAATCGCTTGATATTTTAAAAAAGACCTTGGCACACAATGTATAATCATAAGTATATATCTACATATGTATGTATATAATATGTACATATGTAGATTAATTGCTCTTTAATATTGTGAGGATAGGGTAAGGGTTATGGACTGACTATATTACAAAGGTCTTCACAAATAATGTTCACCATATTTTCAAGTTGTTATAGTGCCTTAGTGTTTTTGGTTCATATGTACATACGTACTTAAATTTAATATTCCGACATACATATGTATATGTGCATATAGGAGTGCATATGAAAATGTGTTAAACAATGCTTCTAAGCTTACGAGGTAAAACATATGTATGTACATATGGATTTGCGTAAAATATACTTTATTATTTACATGTGCATTCGGTTTGTAATATGTACATATGCTCACAGTTTATTTCAATAGCATATCTCTAGGCTTCACTTTTTATTGCAAAGCATTATCGACAGTATTTGTTTATACCTTTCAAGGCAATATTGATAATTAATCAAGTTGTTTTCCTTTTCAAATCTTAAAGTTTCTTTAATCATAGTTAATCACTTATTAATCACATTTTAATAAAGCTTCATTTCTAGTTCACTTAACGGCTATTTTTTATATATATTCCGATTATTTTAAATACCGTGAACTTCTATTTTATTGGGTACACAGTAACTGAAAATTGTTATTTTGTATTGTATAATTCCAGTTCAATAAAAAACACGGTACATGCGCAAAGCACAGAGAGAATAACACAGTAAGAGAACCTTTGACCGTGGTGAATAAAGCTTAGCACAGTATTTTTAGACATTATACCTTATAAATAATTTTAATAAAATTTTAATTCCCTGCTTGTAGCGAATAAGTTGACCCGGTTAAACTCATGTATCTCAGCGTTCGTTTTGGAAGTAATGCTTAGTATTCAGATCGACGAAAACCGTACGCCAGTCATGAGAGTGAGAGGCAAACAGCTGGCGTTCACTTTTCGTCGGGCCTTTTTTTCACGTCGGTACTCAGATCGACGAAAAAATACCACAAAAACCGATGCCAGTCTGCTGAAATGAACTTTGGGTGAACCCTAGCGAAAAAAATAAAAAATGTAATCTTTTGGCGTGCGCTTCTCACTGAACATTTTAAAAAATGGATGGAAAAAATAAAAAAAACCCACAAAAGTCGATTGCAGGTGTTTACATGTAAGGACAAAATAATATTAATACTATCTGGGGTGCCTCTTGTCAGAGCAAAATGTTTTTTAGGTCCAGAATGTACGAAAAAACACAATAAAATTGCAGCTATGAACTTTTGCGAGTTTTTTGAGTTTTTCCCTCCATTTCTTATAATGTTCAGTGAGAAGCGCACGCCAAAAGATTAAATTTTTTAATCTTTTCGATAGGGTTCACCCAAAGTTCATTTCCGCAGACTGGCAACGCTATGGAATTTTCTGGTATTTTTTTCGTCGATCAGGGGACCGACGTGAAAAAAAGGCCCGACGAAAAGTGAACGCCAGCTGTTTGCCTCTCGGTCTCTCTCATGACTGGCGTACGGTTTTCGTCGATCTCGATACTAGGCTTAATTAAAATATATTTCAGTATCGGTGTCAGGGAAAATGCTTTGCGTGCAATGGGTCATTAACTGTTTGTACATAGAGTAAGAATCTGTATAGAGTAGAGGTACAGCAACATCGATGGAAACATCGATGCATCGATGTTTTTGAAATTTTCTAAATCATCGATGTTTCTGTGCCGTCACAAAAATGGCAAAGGAAAGGTACATAAGAAAAAATATAGGTACGTACCAAGCCAGACTGAATCTTCGGACTATTTCACTTGCTTGCAAGCAAAATTGCAAGCAAAAATACTACGGCGCGCTCCGAAGCTATAGTTATGCTCAGGCAGCATATAGAGACCACGAATGAGGCCGAAGTGTGCGAGCCGTTGAAGTATTGGAAGGTACGTTTCTAAATAGTATTAAGTCATTATTTTTAGTAATTAATTATGCTTTCAGGAGTCGTCGAACAGTATGACGCCCTTCAAAGAAGTGGCAAAAAAATTTATATGTGTCCCCTGCCACTTCCTGCGAGTCAGAAAGAGCCTTCAGCAAGGCGGGGCAAATTATTTCTGACCGCAGGACGCGCCTAAAGCCTGATATTGTTGACAAACTTATGTTCATAAACAAAAATCACATTTTTTTAAAAAATGTTTAATTAAATTTTAAGAAATGATCTCCGTTTTCTAAACCAAGTGATAAATGTTTTGTTTTTCTATTTTTAATACAACCACAAGTGTGGATTTTAATAATTTAAAAAATAATATTTTAATTTTTTAAAACATGGATGTTTCCTCGATGTTTTGGGTGAAAAACATCGAGAACATCGATGTCTCCATATATCGATGTTTCTGCACCTCTAGACTCTAGAGGCATCATTGGCTCTGCCCGCCATAGAGTAAGGAACTGCCCACATAGGGGAAAAACGAAAAGGAGAGATTTTCATTTCTTCGATCAAACATGAAAACGAGGCCCGTGCAAACTCTCATCACTATTGCTGTTGCTTTGCACATGTTACACTTGGAGAAAACGAAAGTTATCTTTGAACATGGCTCACAGCAGAGCTTTAGCAGAAGCATGGGCATAAAAAAAGAAAGTGTGAACATTTAAATGCACTATTTCGATGACACGGAAGCCGAGCCACCAGTATAAAGCCATATACCAGTTCGCCAGCGTAAAAAGTTGAATCTTTCAAGTTTGACCGATTTATTAACAGTCCATCAGATCTTAATGTGCCTACGGTATCACTACAAGTCAGCTGGGTTTTTTGAAAAATCAGAAACACATATCTGCAAGAAAGAGCCACCCAGAGTTTGTTCAGGAGGCTGACAAGGCTATGCAACTTTCTGTTTTTTGGCGATCTGAATACTAGGATGAGAAAAAGGCCTCGATCTGAGTACTAGGCTTATCAGTCCCCAATAGAGTTGAAGAAACATTTATGTTTTCAAAATATCGGTAACATCGATGTTTGGCATGCTATCTCTGAGTTCTCTGGGTTCTCCCAGCTGGGAAAAAGAAGCGGGAAGCTTTTATTGGTTGGGATTATTTAAAAAATGAAACTGTTTGAAACGCACTGAAGTTTGTAATTACTATGGAAAAGCTTAAAAAACGACCGGAAACACATCTAACCTTTTCGACCACCTCAGGTAAGTGCACTCAGAACACCTTAAAGATAGTAAAAGTACAAAATATATGCCAGCTGCTATGGATGTGTTGTTGATCAACATTTTATAGTAATGATTCTGCCAGGAAACGCAGGTTATACGAAATGGTAATGAACCTGATAGCTGTAGACGTCCAACCATTCAGTTGTGTTGAGGATGAAGGGTTTATTAATCTGTTGAGGAATATGAACCACCACGCTACAAGTTGCCAAACATGATCCACCTGCGTAAAACAGTTCTTCCCAGTCAATAAGACAGCTTAAAAAGCAAGCTGATTTCTGTATTGCACAAGATTGACACTGAAAACTCAAACTTGGATATCGAGTACAAACCCTTGCCTGCGTAGCCCATTCAATTAATTTACTAGTGCAGGACGTACTACGTTTGACAGTTATTGAGACCAATTCTTGCGAAATGCATAACGATCGTGTCTCATTTCAAAAGAAGTTAAAGTTGCATAAAGTTGCTTAATTGAAAAAGACAACCAGCCTGAAAAGTGCGATCCTCTAGCGTATTGCGATGCAAAAATGTATAAACTAAGAAATTTTTTCCGTAAATGTAAAACCAAATTATTTTCTTTCAGATGTCCACCGATGAGGCCTTCTAAAAGTTGTCTAGGAAAGCGTTCCGTCTTCATCGTGTGAATCAGAAACAAGCAAACAGGACCGACCGTCGCACTAAAGTTTCTTCATCCGTCGTTGACAAACTGTTGTTTATAAACTAGTTCTTGTTTATAAACAACAGTTTGTCATTTGAATAATATTAATCTGTGACTTAAAATAAAAATGTATTTTAACATCGGTGAAATATCACCAAAAACATTCGCAAACATCGATGTTTCTCCACTTATAGTCCCCAACAGTTTTGGTGCTATCGAATAATAGAGTAAGTCCGTTCGAATCGGTTGAGACTTTTTAAAAACGTGAAACTCCGACTCCCACAGAGCACATCAACCATCCACCATCCTGTAACAGCTGATCTGAACCGCTGTAGCTAATCAAAAAATTAGCAGACATCGTTGAAGTGGATTTTGCAAAACGAACAACTTACCAACCATTTTGGCTGTTATACAACAGCAAAATTTAAAGTAGCTTCAGCTATTATTGGCAGCCAAATCAGAGGATTGGAACGACGAGCAGTTCGAAAGAATTTTTTCTGAAAAAGAGTAAATGCAGCGAATTGTGTGGATGCTGGTAAGTGCACTTTAATTCTATTCAAATTACTATTAAAGTATGCGTTTTATATTAAACAGAAGCGATACGAAATATTTTGAGAAAAGGATAAACCGGAAAAAAATGACGAGATTTTTAAAGAGAGCTTTTGTATGGAGAAAATGAACTTTTCGCTTTTGCAGAGGAAGGACATTAACTGGGGAAAGGCAATTCCTCTTGAAAAGCGGAATGCTATATCCTTGTACACCCTGGGATCACCAACGGAATATCGTTCCATTGGAAGGCTTTTATTAGTTGCACAAAACACTGTTTGCGAAACTTTCCACCATGTTTTCGAACACTTATTTTTGAGTTTGCTAGCGAGTTCATGTCACCCGAATATATAACTCTAGAAAAGAGCACGAATGTGTCAAAGGGTTCGAAGCAATTAGATTTCCCCAGTGTCTATGTGCAATTCATCAAATCATTTCTTGGTAATAGTAATATATAATTTTAAAATGGCTGTCATATCGAAAAAAAACCTTCAGCAGCAGAAGCAGTCGATCACCACAACTACAATAAAGCTCAACAATCTTCTAATCAAATTATATTTTAAATTTACTACAGATACTGATGTACATATGTATGTAGGCATCGGCTCTGATGGGCGCTGCAATGACTCCGCTATTTTTCAAAGTCCAGCCTGGCAAGGGAAATGGTGTGACGAAGTGATGACCCGTACCCATTTTCCCCAACTGCATCCAAGATAAACCGGAATTTCAACTACAATCTGTGCAAAGCTAGGCTAGTAGTGCATTTCGCCATTTAACGGCAAGGTTTCGGTTCATTGGAAAAGATTTGACAGCCATTACAAGAATAATAATGCAGTCATCTAGACTGTTGCATTTTGCACTACATTTTAAGTTAGCACAAATGATACTAGGCAAAAGTCTGCATGTGACCTATACGAACAACCAAATCGGGCTAATATGTTAGCAGACTTTAGCCAGCCACCAGAAAAGCTATTGCCCAATATTGTCTAAATGGTAACAAATAATATCATCAAATATAAATATGTTTGTGTTTTGTTCCATTACAAATAATTTTATTTTTTAATTAAACTATTTATTCTACAATTTTCTAACTTTTGATTTTCTCAACAGATCCTACTAATCCGATTGGAGTTGAGCCATAATCTCGCTCTGCGCTTCCTGCTGCTTCATCCATTTTCGAGCTATATATCTCCACAAGCTCGTCCTTGTTGTACACCCTTGTGCCAGTTAACTTATGTAGGTTCTTCAATAATTGTTCCGGGGTAGATCCCGACCAAATAAATGTTTTGTAGTTGATGGTTTCGAGTTGAAAATCAGAATGAATTCTTTATTTTATAATTCTTTGTTCAAAGCTTAGTGTTTACGTACAATATGCTGACCTAGCGGAATGGATTTGTAATTGGACCGGATGCATATATGGGGCTTGGATTCAGCAGTGGCCGCGATGTTTGTTTGGTTGGCAAACCGGGCTTAGGTGGGGACCGCCGAGGGAATGTACTGAGACGGTAACTCCTCCCCCCACAGAATGAAGCACCGACCATAGTGGAGCGATGGTTGGTGCAAAACTAGCAGGTGGGGTGACTGGTGTGAAAATGGTCGTTCGCTAAGAAAAACAAGCCACAGCCAATACTATTATCAGTATCACAGTATCCTATTGATCCGTAGAGTCGTTTCCAAATCTTCCATTTTCAGCTCATGGATTCCCAATTCTTGGGTTGTTCTGTTCATTTTCATGGTTGAAATTTGTGGTATCTCCAGTTTTAGTTTTGCCGTACCAAGTTTCTCTACCGCCTCATGTTCGACGTTGTTCACCGTGGCTCTGCACTCGCTAAATGTGATTATTGCTGACCCATTCAGGGTTCTGTTCTGTCCACAGTCTGTTTGCAGTTTTACATTTTCTCCGTTGAAAATTGCGATGCAGCCCTCCTCTGGTTCGAAGATCCTGGTTACGAGTCCGGCATCCCTCGTTTCACAATCTGCTTCCTTTCCGCTAATCAGACTTTTAAGACATTCTTCATCAATTTGATTTACAATCTTATCATTCTTACAAATATACAAATTCCTTATCTTCTGACATTTATCTTTATAATAGTACATTTCTTCTTTACTGTTTACTACATATTCTGGTGCAATTATGAATTCTGTTTTATTCATTGGTAAGGGTACCATTCTCTGTAAGTAGTACTCTTCTTTTTTAAACATTGGTAATCTTATCGAGAAAATTATATCTGTGTTATTCATAATTGTTCTTAGCTCCAAAAACTCATACATATGCTCCTCTGATACAATCTGTATTCCTTGCTCCTCCAACTCCTTTATGCATCTAGCTGTTTCTTGTTTATCATAAATAAATTTTGAGATTAGCCCAATCTTTGCAAATAATAAACTTTCGGCTAATTCATTCAAGTTTGGCCCTAGCTTATCTATTGTTATCGCGATTCTATTGATATATTCTATCCTATAAATCCTCTTGTCTTCCTCTAAAAACGTCTTGCTGATTCCATTTTTGTAATTATTAATAAATGTCGTTACTCGACTTTGCTCATCGTTTATATATTTCGTCAAGTTTTCAACATTATCGTGATTTTAGCTCCTGTCCTCTCTTGTGAACTCAAATTCTCCTTCAATCTCCTTTCCTCTTCCTGCATTTTCCTTATCTCCTCTTCTAACCTTTCTGCGTCTTCCGCGTCTAAGTTCCCTGTTATGGATTTAACTACAAATCCTAATCCATTGATTAGTCCCCTTGCTTTCATCTTCCTGGGGCATATTGCCTCTAATCTGTTCTTGATCATCTGTAATTTGTTTTGCAAAACCTTAACATGGTCCCTTGTTTCCGAGTCTTCAACTACCTCTGTGGGTGTTCGTTCCAACTGTTCTATTGCCTCTTGATATTCTTGTAATTTTACTATGTGTACCAATGTTTTATGAGTTTGTATTATCTTTGCAGCGCCTAGATTTATTTGCGCTAGTGGTTCTTCCCCTAGCAATGGCCGGATCTCGAGTTTCCTTTCTACGGCCATGCTCCTTGACCACCTGTAATTATTGTTCGTTTGGTTTGGTTAGTCTTCTGATTTTTTCTTTATGGATTTTTTGTGGTTTAGTAGAGGTTAGTGTGAGACCGTTGTCTTCCATCACCTTGTGCTTTGAAAAACGAGGAGTTAATTTATCCCTCCTGTTTTCTTTCCTAAATATAATGTCTCCTGGTTGTACTGTGTCTGGGCTTTGCCTGTCAACATTCGCCGCCTCTATTCTTTTGTTCTTTTCTTGCTGAACCTTTTCTTTAATTCTTGGATAAAGTTCTGCTTGAAACGCATTAATCTTCTGTAAATAATCGTGTTCGTTTTTAAAGGACACGTTATTTAGGAAGTTATGCGTTCTCCCTGTGAACAACTCCTGCGGTGTTTGTTTCGTCGCTGAATGAATGGCATTATTGTAAGTTATAAATGCCTCATCCAGGACTTCCTCATGCTTGCTTTCAAGTTTCTTTTTCCTTTTTGTCTCATTTATCAATATATATATTTCTGTGATCGTCGAGTGCAGTCTCTCGACTGTCGAATTGCTCGATGATTGCTGGAAGGATGTCGTGTGTAACTCTAATTCGTACTGCCTACAAAAGTCCTTGAACAAGTTAGAAGAGAATTCTACTCCTTGGTCACAGACTATCTTTTTAGGCACCCCGAATAAGGCCATGAAACTTTTTACTGCCTTAACGATATTTACGCTTTCTTTTGCTGGGATTGTTAGTCCCTAAGCGTATCTAGAGAACTTGTCAATTATGGTTAGCACACTTTTCTTGTTTACGAAATACAAGTCAATGTGTACTATTTCCATAGGTCTCTCTGGTGTCTCTGTAAGGCTGTATTTGGTCTTGTTTGGTTTCCTATCGTACTTCTGTATTTGACAACTGTCACAATTATTAATTGTTTGAGTAATTGCCTGTTTCATGTGTACGAAAAACACCCTCCTTTTCAGGTGTGCTAATGTTTCATCTATTCCCCTATGATTCGACCTTTCATGGTAGTCTTTGATGACCTGTTCCTGTTCACTCTTTTATGTTATATCCGGCAACAAAACTGTACATCTTATTGCCCTATATAACTTACTATAAGCGAAGTACTTGCAATATGCTTCTTGGATTGTTATCACCAAGTTGTCTGGAATCAGGAGTGCTACCGTTCTTTTAGGTTTCAGGATTTCTTTTAACTTCCTGCCAACTGTTTCCTCATCAAAATTGTTATCTGTCCAAATTATTCTCAACTTATTCCTGAACGGAATTTGTTTCTATATTCCCGCTACTCTACCTTCCTGTATGACCACCTGGATGTTATACTCGTTTAGTGGTTTTTCCGATATAGGGAATCCTAACTGGAGATCTTCTCCAGCAGAGTGGATTGTCTCTCCATTGGTCGCCATCTCTGAGGCATCCTCCAGTACATTGAGCTCTGGTTGAATTCTGCTCAGTGCGTCGGCCACTACATTCAGAGAACACTTCTTATATACGATCTCGTAATCGTACTCCAACATTTGGAGTCTCCATCTCCCAAGTTTGGAAACGGGTTCTTTGACGCTCATTAGCCATATTAATGGCCTATGGTCAGTGACTATCTTGAACTTTGTGCCGAATACGTAATGTCTAAAATGCTTAATCGCCCATATAATGGCGAGCATTTCCTTTTCTATTGTGGCATAGTTCACTTCTGATTCTGACAGGGTTCTGCTAGCGTATGCTATTGGTCTGTCCGTTCCCAAATTTCCTTGGGATAGGACGGCGCCAATAGCATAATCACTTGCATCTGTGGTGAGTATGAAAGGTTTATCGAAGTCAGGGAACTGCAAGATTGGATCATTGCACAGTAAGGTCTTGCATACCTCAAATGCGTCCTTGTATTCTTGGTCTATCTGCACAGCCTTTTTCCCTTTCAACTGTTTTGTCAAAGGCTTTGTTATAGCCGCGAAATCTCTTATGAACTTCCTATAGTACCCCAACAGACCTAGGAACGATTTTATCTGTTTCCTAGTCTTGGGAATCTCGAATCTTTTTATTGCTTCGATCTTTCCTGGGTTCGGTCTGATCCCTTGTTGGGTTACTTCGTGTCCTAAGTATTCTACCTCTTTCCTTAAAAACTCTGTCTTGTCTAGTTGTAACTTGAAGTTTGCCTCTGCAAGCTTCTTGAAGACTTTTTCCAAATCCGTTACGTGTTCTTGTAGGGATGTCGAGTACTCCATGATGTCGTCCATATATATTAGACAACATTTTCCTAGCAACTCTCCGAAAATATTGTTCATTAACCTTTGAAAGGTTGCTGGGGCATTATTTAGCCCGAACGGCATTCGGACATACTCAAAGTGTCCCCCTTCCGCCGAGAAAGCAGTTTTCGGAATGTCTTCTTCTTTCACTTCGATCTGGTGATATCCACTCGCCAGATCTAAAGTTGAGAAGTATTTAGCCCTACCCAAGCTATCCAATACGTCATTGATTAATGGTAGCGGGTATCTATCTTTAATTACCTTCTCGTTAAGTTTCCTATAGTCTACCACCATTCTCCATTTTCTTTCCCCAGAGGCATCCTTCTTCTTGGGTACTAGCCAAACCGGCGCACTCCAAGGAGAATGGCTATGTCTAATAATCTTCTGATCCAATAGCTTTTCTCACCTCCTGTCTTTCCTTGAATGCATACCTGTACGGCCTAGCGTACACCGGTATGTCGTCATTCGTTCTAATTTGGTGTTTGACCGCATTAGTGAATGACAAATGGTCACCCTCTTTATGGAATACTTTCGGGTATTTTTTACAAATTCGTTGCAGCTCATTAAGCTCCTCGCTATTTAAGTGTTCAGTTCTGATCTTATCAAATGGTATCTTCCTATTTTCATTATCTGTCTCTTCTATATTGTTGAGCTCGAAATGCTTGTCAGTTTCGAATTCGACAACTTCTAATGGTTCTTCTAGAAATAATTCCTGATCCTCTTCCGCATAGTTCGTTATCTCGACCAGGCTCTTTCCAGCCACTGCCCTATAGATTCCTTCTGAAATGATCAAATCCTCTTTTACTATTGTTTTGTTTAGCAAGAAATCTCCATCGGGTACACATACCGGAATAGAAATAACTGCTGTTCTCCCTGCTTCTATTGAGTGAACCTCGCTGGGTCTATACTTAGTGGAATGTAATTCTGTGTCCGCCGTGCGGAACCAACCCTTTTCAATATCGATCACGGCTTTTATTTGTTGTAGCAGGTCTATACCAATTAATCCCTCGAAAAACTGATGAAATCTGAAGAGCAATAATCTCATTTTTCCTACTCCTCCGAATTCTTTGAACATTGGTATATGTGCTTCCTGCAAAATCGTGTGCAATTGAGTAATTGTCTTAATGGCTATCGGGTCATGTAGTTCTTTCACATGCTGTGGTTGAACTAATTCGGGACGAATAAAAGAATAAGTGGATCCTGTATCGATTAGTAATTTTATTGTTTTGTGTGGGGTAATTCTGATCATTACATATGGTAGGGTGGAGTGGCCCCTCCTTGCTCCTAAATATCCTGTTGGTTGCTCGAGGCTGATTGCAAAATATTTGCCTCATCCTCTTGGATATTATGTAGTTGACCGTTCATTAACTGCCTATTTCCCTCTCTCTCTGAATTATTGGCCGAATTGTATGACCGCTTGGAGTTGAATGAATTATTCGACTGTCTCGAATTATTCGAGTTATATGATTGTCCCGAATAATTTGAATTCCTAGACATTCTCGATTGTCCACTGCCTCCATCTCCAGCTGCCTGGATCGCTAACTAACCATCCCTTGGCCTGCTGTTGTTATAGCTGTTGCCATACTACTGCCTGTCGCGATTATTTTGGCCATAATTCCATTTCGTATTCCTGTTGTGGTAATTACGGTACGGTCTAACATAATTAGGGGCTTCTGTCTGATTAATGTTATCTGTCCTGAATGGATTGCCTATTATTGGATATGACAATCCAAATCCTGGCCATCCATTCATGATAGGCATTGAAAATGGCATCTGAAACTGTGTTTGGGTATTTGCAGCCCACCGATACTGCGACCAAAAGCCCGTCTGTGCCTCCGGCACTGGGTTGCCCCGTTTTCCTAACCCCTGTTTCGGAGCTTCCTTTCCCCTTTTTGTCCTGTGAACCTGTCATTTCCTGGGCTTCCACTTCGGCCCCTATTTCTTCTAAGGTACCTAAATTCTTCTCCCTACAGGCTATTTCATAAGCTTTTGCTATGTTCGGTACCCCCATGTTTCGAATAGTAACGCCTATAGGACCCTTTAAGGCCGAAACAAAGGCGTTTAAAGTCATATCCTCATACCACTTGATCTTCTCACCTCTAAGTAGTAGACTCACTAGGGCTTTCTTAAGGGTCATAACCTTTGTATACAGAGCCTCTAATTCTAACTTCCTCTCCTTAATATGGGTCAGCTCCATAATAAGGTCCTGTTCGGATCTCTTATCCTTGAAGTGTGTAACTAGTACTTTCTTAATCTGATCCCAATTGAGTTCTGATTCGTCTAAGTCGAGGGCCTTATCCGCCTCTCCTACAATCTTACTCCTCACCGCTCTAAGGGCTATTACCCCTACATTCGATTTTTCTCTCCTTTGATCAGGCCTAATACCTGCTCCACTGCTCCTATAAAACCATCTAATTTACCAGAGTCTCCTTCGTATTTTGGAATAATTTCCACCAGGTCTATTACCTTGATGGCCTCTAGTACACTTGTTGTTGCTATTGGCGTTGCCATTCTTTCTTCTGTCATTCCAACTCCTGAACTAGCTGTTGTAGTAATTTTCTTGGCTGTTTTTATTTCCTTCCTGTCTACCTCCTTTCTGAGTTTATTTTTCTTTAAACTTACTTATAATTTCCTTGATTGTCTACCTCTTCTTTGAGCTTGTTTCAATTCTTACTTAATAAGTATGGTATGTATGTATAGCTGCTTAAAGTTAATTTACTTAAGAATGTGTATCTCCATGTGAGTTAGTTAATTTTGTGTTCTTCAGTAATTTGTGTTTTTGGCATCGAGTTTCCGTGTTGAAATGGAGTTCTGTGAATTAATTTGAATAAGTAATTGTCTCATACTTGGATAAAATAGTAAAATGGATCGTAATAATTTGTATTTGTTTATATTTTCTCATTTTCATTTTTTTTATTTGCATTTCTTTTGTTTTCTTTTTACCTGCCTTTCCTTAATTTTCTCACCTCGCATGCTGAAGCTAGTTGATCACTGTGCGATACAGCTTCACAACCATTTGCGGACAGTCATTGCTCTATGGGTGTTCTTTGCCACTTTCTACTTGTTTACGATCCCCCACGCTAAGCATTGCCCTGTGCATTACAGTTCGCTGCCTAATACGTGTGCATGGACCTCAACAATTTATTTATTTCTTTGTTTCCAACTTGTTGCAGCCATCCCATGCTAAGCTTCGCCCTGTGTATTACAGTTCGTCGCCTAATACATGTGCCTGGACCTTAACAATTTATTTATTTATTTATTTCAACCTGTTGTAACTATCCCATGATAAGCTTCGCCCTGTGCATTACAGTTCGTCGCCTAATACATGTGAATGAGTCTTGATAATACTTCTTATTTTTGTCTTTGATCCGATCGAGGCAATTTCTCCTTTCTGACATAACTTGACCCACTGTACTAGGTTGCCTTCTGCCGCCAACCGGCTCGACGTCGAACTATTCAGAACGCCTCCGACCGCCGACGACGAACACAATCTTTAGTCTACCAAGCCGCTCGGTGTGCATCGAACCAACGCCAACGGCAACCGTTTGCTGCCTCGACGGCAACCGTCCGCTTGGTCGAACCGCTCTGCGCAGCACCGAACACTCGGCACCCCCGACCGTCTACCGACGCCGCCCGACGCTCTCTTGTCATACCGCTCCATTGCCAACCGCAACTATTTGTCGAGCCGCCGGCAACCGACCGCTCGATCGCCCCGCTCGACGCAACCTCGAACCGTCCACCGACGTCAGACATCGGCAATTTATTTGAAACAAATTAAAAATCTCGCACTTGGTTCCCATTACTTCTGATTTTTACTGCCTATCTTCGAATATTAGCATCGTTATTTCCATCATCACACACTGCGCACAATTCTTGTTACCTTTCCTCTTTTCTTTCTCTAAACGTGGCTCGACCTCTTTATGTTTTATTTTATTAATTATTTTACTCTTGCACTTTAATTTCTTCTCCATTTAATTATTTTATATTTTCCTTTCTATATCATTTTTAATTTATTTATTTATAATTTTCACACACTGCGCACAATTCTTGTTACCTTTCCTCTTTTCTTTCTCTAAACGTGGCTCGACCTCTTTATGTTTTATTTTATTAATTATTTTTCTCTTGCACTTTAATTCCTTCTCCATTTAATTATTTTATCTTTTCCTTTCTATATCATTTTTAATTTATTTATTTATGATTTATTATTTCACTCCATTTCACACTTCACTCTACTCACTGTTACAATATAAGGATAATTATAGTGTTGCAAATTCCTGTCATCCTCCGCCGTCACAGATCCTTCCTTGAGTTCGTTGGGTTCCTTGGGTAGAATCTGTCCTTTAGCCGGAGGTCTACCGACTGCCAGTTAACTTAAGTAGGTTCTTCAGATAATGTCCCGTGGTATAACCCGACCAAATAAATTAATTGTAGTTGATTGTTTCGAGTTGAAAATCAGAATGAATTCTTTATTTTATAATTCTTTGTTCAAAGCTTAGTGTTAAAGTGTAATGTGCTGACCTAGCGGAATGGATTTGTAATTGGACCAGATGCATATATGGGGCTTGGACTCAGCAGTGGCCGCGATGTTTGTTTGCTTGGCAACTTAGTTATCAATAAAGTGTTTGGTTTCCAGCCGCTTGTCAACCGGAGGGGTTTAGGTGGAGGCCGTCGAGGAGAAGTGCTGAGGCGGTAACTGTGTTTGGTTTCTAGCTGCTTGTCAACCGGAGGGGCTTAGGTGGGGGACCGCCGAGGGAAAGTGCTGAGGCGGTAACTCCTTCCCCCTCAGACTGAACCACCGACCATAGTGGAGCGATGGTTGGTGTGAAAGTGACAGGTGGAGTAATGGTTGGTGCGAAATTAGCAGGTGGGGCGACTGGTGTAAAAATGGTCGTTCGCTTGGAAAAACAACCCACGGCCAATACTATTATTAGTATCACAGACAACATGGTGTATGTCGTTGTCGTGTGTATTGTTGCTCCCGTTTGTATCCTATTTATCCGTAATTTCGTTTCCAGATCTTCCATTTTCAGCTCATGGATTCCCAATTCTTGGGTTGTTCTGTTCTTCTTCATGGTTGGAATTTGTGGTATCTCTAGTTTTAGTTTTGTCGTACCAAGTTTCTCTATCGCCTCATATTGGACGTTGTTCACCATGGCTCTGCACTCGCTAAATGTGATTATTGCTGACCCATTCAGGGTTCTGTTCTGTCCACAGTCCGTTTGCAGTTTTACGTTTTCTCCGTTGAAAATTGCGATGTAGCCCTCTTCTGGTTCGAAGATCCTGGTAACGAGTCCGGCATCCCTCGTTTCACAATCCGCTTCCTTTCCGCTAATCAGACTTTTAAGACATTCTTCATTAATTTGATTTACAATCTTATCATTCTTACAAATATACAAATTCCTTATCTTCTGACATTTATCTTTATAATAGTACATTTCTTATTTATTGCTTACTATATATTCTGGCGCAATTATGAATTCCGTTTTATTCATTGGTAGGGGTACCATTCTCTGTAAGTAGTACTCCCCTTTTCTAAACATTGGTAATCTTATCGAAAATATTATATCTGTGTTATTCATAATTGTTCTTAGCTCTAAAAACTCATACTTATGTTCCTCTGATACGATCTGTATTCCTTGCTCCTCCAACTCTTTTATGCATTTAGCTGTTTCTTGTTTGTCATAAATAAATTTTGAGATTAGCCCAATCTTTGCTAACAATAAACTTTCGGCTAATTCATTCAAATTTAGCCCTAGCATATCTATTGTTATCGCAATTCTATCGATATATTCTATCCTATAAATCCTCTTGTCTTCCTTTAAGATTCCATTTTTGTAATTACAGAAATTAACAGAACCACCGAACCGCGTAGACGTGTCTTTTTGCTCGCCCTGCTGAAAGACTTCCAAAAATCTACAAAGTGACCACCAAAACTAAGAAAAATAGCGAAAAGACGCTGGCAGCAATGCCATATCCCAAGGTCAACATCTCCTTGTGATTAAAACTAAATTTAAAACCGATCTAGCTAATCAAATCAATTAAAAATGTCGAACGCAAATAAAATATTAACAAGTGCAACCGGAAAAGCCACGAAGCCAAGTCGCGATCGGCAACAAATACAACTAGACGAACGACGGCTGTCTTCTGCACGGAACAATTCTTACATTTCAATTGACTCATCGGAGGCAACAACAAAATTAACGTCACTGACCGCTACCGAAAGAGCCCGCTCACTGTCACCAGCGATTTTATGCTCAAGCAGCGCTGCCGTTACTCAGTCGAGGAGTTCACAATGCCCGTCACCTCTCTCTCTCATCGATGCACCGACTACTTCGGATTGTGCGCCCACCAGCACTGTACCCTCTCTTACTACAGCAACGTCAACGACAACAACAACTTTAACGTCTGCGGCTACCCAGTGGCCTATCTCAACACCACAAGTAAAACTTTGCTCTACTGACCCTCTTACGAATAATACTCTCGTACAGACGGGGATCGATCGGTATGTACAAATAAAAAGAAAGCTTAGTCCACAAAAAAACGTAAACTCAAATTGGCCAAAAGTACCAAAAACTTTAGGCAACACACGAACATCCGAAAACAGATTTGCCATACTTGGCGAGACCGAAGAAGACAAGGGTCAGGCGCCTCAAGTCATGAAAGCTGTAAAGCCACCGCCAATATATATTAGGAAACACAACAGTGTCGATCTGATTAATAAGCTTAAACAAGTAATCGGGCCTAACCACTTCTATATCAATACCCTAAAAAGAGGAAACATATTAGAAACAAAACTCCAGGTTAACAACGAAGACAACTTCCGTTCTGTAACAAGATATCTCGACAATGAGCTTATAAATTACTACACTTACCAACTAAAAAGTAAGAAAGGCCTACAAGTTGTACTTAAAGGTATAGAATCGACTGTTGCGGTAGCAGAAATAGCTGAAGGCCTCACGGAAAATGGCTTCGACGTTAAGCACATAACATAGTGAACAGGGATAAAATTCCCCAACCACTGTTTAAGATTGAGCTGGCCCCAGAGACGAAACCTCTAAAGAAAAATGCAGTGCATCCTATTTACAATCTGCAATATCTCCTTCACCGAAGAATCACCGTAGAGGAACCGCATAAGCGGAACGGCCCCGTACAGTGTACAAACTGCCAGGAGTTCGGGCATACAAGAAACTACTGCACCCTGCGTCCAGTTTGTGTCGCCTGTGGAGATTTGCATTGCATTGAAGCATGCCTGGGAAACAAAGAAGACCCTACTCTGAGGAAATGCAGTAATTGTGGGGGAAATCATACTGCCAACTACCGGGGCTGTCCCGTCTACAAAGAACTCAAGAGCCGCCTAAATCAGAGACGCAGTAATCCACTCGCAGCTCAACACTCTGCCCAACCAAACATCTTCACCCCATCAACAACCACTCCTGGTGTCTCCTTTGCCAACGCACTCCGCTACCCTGGAATCTCACAAACATCTACCGCTCAACCTGCAGCATTGCGTCCACAGCCACCCATATCAAACCTAAATGATTTTCCGCTCTTAAGCCAAAATGGCCAAACAACAAGTCAACCTTCTACGCAGCAAAACCAAACTCTTCCCCCACAAACACTTAGCGGTCTAGAATCTACACTAGCTACTCTTGCAATCGTCATGATGACGATTCAAAGTTCCCTTCAAGAACTACTGCGAAACCAGAGCCTTCTAATGGAACTGCTGATCAAACAAAAGTCTGTATAAATGGACTCCTTAAGAATATGCTTCTGAAACGCAAACGGCGTTTCCCGGCACAAAAACGAACTCCTACAGTTCCTAAACAGCCACAATATCGATATCATGCTACTTTCTGAAACCCATCTAACTAATAAAAACTACTTCCATATCATCGGATATATATTCCACGCGACCAACCACCCGGACGGTAAAGCACACGGAGGTACCGGTATACTCATAAAACAACGCATAAAACATCATCCCTTGGAGACATTCGCTACTAACTACCTGCAGGCCACATCCCTACGTATAAACCTAATTGGCGGCCCATTTACCCTATCCGCCATATATTGCCCCCCACGCTTCAGTATTGCAGAAAATGAGTTTATGAATTTCTACAACTCACTAGGACGCTGCTTTATAGCTGCCGGTGATTATAACGCAAAGCATCCCCACTGGGGATCTCGTCTTATCAACCCCAAAGGCCGCCAATTATACAACGCTATTATCACTCCTGGTAATGCGCTTGACTTTGTCTCACCAGCTAGGCCTACATACTGGCCCACAGATCCAAATAAACAACCTGACATTATCGATTTCGCTGTTATTAGAAGAGTCTCGCACAGGCTGATAAACATAAAAACCTTAGAAGAGCTTACATCGGACCATTCGCCAGTTCTCCTCTGTCTATCTGAACAGCCGCAGCTTCTGGAACGCCCCCAACATCTAACATCAAACAAAACAAACTGGCTGAAGTACAAAAAATATGTAAGTGCACACATCGAACTTGATCCTGAAATTTCCTCTGAATCTGACATTGACAAGTCGCTTAAACACCTCACGGACGTAATGTCCTCGGCCGCCAAACATTCTACGCCAGAACCCTCATCCACAAACCCGCTAAGAACTGGACGCTCAAGTATCCAGATCGAGTCTCTCCTACTTGAAAAACGTAGACTTCGCAGAGACTGGCAGACTCATCGGTCCCCAGCTACTAAGAAAAGACTTAATGAAGCATCTCGAAAATTGTCGAAGGCCCTCTCTACCGAAAAGAACCAGGCCCAACGGGCCTCTCTACATTCTTCTCTACATTCAGAGAACACTTCTTATATACGATCTCGTAATCGTACTCCAACATTTGGAGTCTCCATCTCCCAAGTTTGGAAACGGGTTCTTTGACGCTCATTAGCCATATTAATGGCCTATGGTCAGTGACTATCTTGAACTTTGTGCCGAATACGTAATGTCTAAAATGCTTAATCGCCCATATAATGGCGAGCATTTCCTTTTCTATTGTGGCATAGTTCACTTCTGATTCTGACAGGGTTCTGCTAGCGTATGCTATTGGTCTGTCCGTTCCCAAATTTCCTTGGGATAGGACGGCGCCAATAGCATAATCACTTGCATCTGTGGTGAGTATGAAAGGTTTATCGAAGTCAGGGAACTGCAAGATTGGATCATTGCACAGTAAGGTCTTGCATACCTCAAATGCGTCCTTGTATTCTTGGTCTATCTGCACAGCCTTTTTCCCTTTCAACTGTTTTGTCAAAGGCTTTGTTATAGCCGCGAAATCTCTTATGAACTTCCTATAGTACCCCAACAGACCTAGGAACGATTTTATCTGTTTCCTAGTCTTGGGAATCTCGAATCTTTTTATTGCTTCGATCTTTCCTGGGTTCGGTCTGATCCCTTGTTGGGTTACTTCGTGTCCTAAGTATTCTACCTCTTTCCTTAAAAACTCTGTCTTGTCTAGTTGTAACTTGAAGTTTGCCTCTGCAAGCTTCTTGAAGACTTTTTCCAAATCCGTTACGTGTTCTTGTAGGGATGTCGAGTACTCCATGATGTCGTCCATATATATTAGACAACATTTTCCTAGCAACTCTCCGAAAATATTGTTCATTAACCTTTGAAAGGTTGCTGGGGCATTATTTAGCCCGAACGGCATTCGGACATACTCAAAGTGTCCCCCTTCCGCCGAGAAAGCAGTTTTCGGAATGTCTTCTTCTTTCACTTCGATCTGGTGATATCCACTCGCCAGATCTAAAGTTGAGAAGTATTTAGCCCTACCCAAGCTATCCAATACGTCATTGATTAATGGTAGCGGGTATCTATCTTTAATTACCTTCTCGTTAAGTTTCCTATAGTCTACCACCATTCTCCATTTTCTTTCCCCAGAGGCATCCTTCTTCTTGGGTACTAGCCAAACCGGCGCACTCCAAGGAGAATGGCTATGTCTAATAATCTTCTGATCCAATAGCTTTTCTCACCTCCTGTCTTTCCTTGAATGCATACCTGTACGGCCTAGCGTACACCGGTATGTCGTCATTCGTTCTAATTTGGTGTTTGACCGCATTAGTGAATGACAAATGGTCACCCTCTTTATGGAATACTTTCGGGTATTTTTTACAAATTCGTTGCAGCTCATTAAGCTCCTCGCTATTTAAGTGTTCAGTTCTGATCTTATCAAATGGTATCTTCCTATTTTCATTATCTGTCTCTTCTATATTGTTGAGCTCGAAATGCTTGTCAGTTTCGAATTCGACAACTTCTAATGGTTCTTCTAGAAATAATTCCTGATCCTCTTCCGCATAGTTCGTTATCTCGACCAGGCTCTTTCCAGCCACTGCCCTATAGATTCCTTCTGAAATGATCAAATCCTCTTTTACTATTGTTTTGTTTAGCAAGAAATCTCCATCGGGTACACATACCGGAATAGAAATAACTGCTGTTCTCCCTGCTTCTATTGAGTGAACCTCGCTGGGTCTATACTTAGTGGAATGTAATTCTGTGTCCGCCGTGCGGAACCAACCCTTTTCAATATCGATCACGGCTTTTATTTGTTGTAGCAGGTCTATACCAATTAATCCCTCGAAAAACTGATGAAATCTGAAGAGCAATAATCTCATTTTTCCTACTCCTCCGAATTCTTTGAACATTGGTATATGTGCTTCCTGCAAAATCGTGTGCAATTGAGTAATTGTCTTAATGGCTATCGGGTCATGTAGTTCTTTCACATGCTGTGGTTGAACTAATTCGGGACGAATAAAAGAATAAGTGGATCCTGTATCGATTAGTAATTTTATTGTTTTGTGTGGGGTAATTCTGATCATTACATATGGTAGGGTGGAGTGGCCCCTCCTTGCTCCTAAATATCCTGTTGGTTGCTCGAGGCTGATTGCAAAATATTTGCCTCATCCTCTTGGATATTATGTAGTTGACCGTTCATTAACTGCCTATTTCCCTCTCTCTCTGAATTATTGGCCGAATTGTATGACCGCTTGGAGTTGAATGAATTATTCGACTGTCTCGAATTATTCGAGTTATATGATTGTCCCGAATAATTTGAATTCCTAGACATTCTCGATTGTCCACTGCCTCCATCTCCAGCTGCCTGGATCGCTAACTAACCATCCCTTGGCCTGCTGTTGTTATAGCTGTTGCCATACTACTGCCTGTCGCGATTATTTTGGCCATAATTCCATTTCGTATTCCTGTTGTGGTAATTACGGTACGGTCTAACATAATTAGGGGCTTCTGTCTGATTAATGTTATCTGTCCTGAATGGATTGCCTATTATTGGATATGACAATCCAAATCCTGGCCATCCATTCATGATAGGCATTGAAAATGGCATCTGAAACTGTGTTTGGGTATTTGCAGCCCACCGATACTGCGACCAAAAGCCCGTCTGTGCCTCCGGCACTGGGTTGCCCCGTTTTCCTAACCCCTGTTTCGGAGCTTCCTTTCCCCTTTTTGTCCTGTGAACCTGTCATTTCCTGGGCTTCCACTTCGGCCCCTATTTCTTCTAAGGTACCTAAATTCTTCTTCCTACAGGCTATTTCATAAGCTTTTGCTATGTTCGGTACCCCCATGTTTCGAATAGTAACGCCTATAGGACCCTTTAAGGCCGAAACAAAGCCGTTTAAAGTCATATCCTCATACCACTTGATCTTCTCACCTCTAAGTAGTAGACTCACTAGGGCTTTCTTAAGGGTCATAACCTTTGTATACAGAGCCTCTAATTCTAACTTCCTCTCCTTAATATGGGTCAGCTCCATAATAAGGTCCTGTTCGGATCTCTTATCCTTGAAGTGTGTAACTAGTACTTTCTTAATCTGATCCCAATTGAGTTCTGATTCGTCTAAGTCGAGGGCCTTATCCGCCTCTCCTACAATCTTACTCCTCACCGCTCTAAGGGCTATTACCCCTACATTCGATTTTTTCTCTCCTTTGATCAGGCCTAATACCTGCTCCACTGCTCCTATAAAACCATCTAATTTACCAGAGTCTCCTTCGTATTTTGGAATAATTTCCACCAGGTCTATTACCTTGATGGCCTCTAGTACACTTGTTGTTGCTATTGGCGTTGCCATTCTTTCTTCTGTCATTCCAACTCCTGAACTAGCTGTTGTAGTAATTTTCTTGGCTGTTTTTATTTCCTTCCTGTCTACCTCCTTTCTGAGTTTATTTTTCTTTAAACTTACTTATAATTTCCTTGATTGTCTACCTCTTCTTTGAGCTTGTTTCAATTCTTACTTAATAAGTATGGTATGTATGTATAGCTGCTTAAAGTTAATTTACTTAAGAATGTGTATCTCCATGTGAGTTAGTTATTTTTGTGTTCTTCAGTAATTTGTGTTTTTGGCATCGAGTTTCCGTGTTGAAATGGAGTTCTGTGAATTAATTTGAATAAGTAATTGTCTCATACTTGGATAAAATAGTAAAATGGATCGTAATAATTTGTATTTGTTTATATTTTCTCATTTTCATTTTTTTTATTTGCATTTCTTTTGTTTTCTTTTTACCTGCCTTTCCTTAATTTTCTCACCTCGCATGCTGAAGCTAGTTGATCACTGTGCGATACAGCTTCACAACCATTTGCGGACAGTCATTGCTCTATGGGTGTTCTTTGCCACTTTCTACTTGTTTACGATCCCCCACGCTAAGCATTGCCCTGTGCATTACAGTTCGCTGCCTAATACGTGTGCATGGACCTCAACAATTTATTTATTTCTTTGTTTCCAACTTGTTGCAGCCATCCCATGCTAAGCTTCGCCCTGTGTATTACAGTTCGTCGCCTAATACATGTGCCTGGACCTTAACAATTTATTTATTTATTTATTTCAACCTGTTGTAACTATCCCATGATAAGCTTCGCCCTGTGCATTACAGTTCGTCGCCTAATACATGTGAATGAGTCTTGATAATACTTCTTATTTTTGTCTTTGATCCGATCGAGGCAATTTCTCCTTTCTGACATAACTTGACCCACTGTACTAGGTTGCCTTCTGCCGCCAACCGGCTCGACGTCGAACTATTCAGAACGCCTCCGACCGCCGACGACGAACACAATCTTTAGTCTACCAAGCCGCTCGGTGTGCATCGAACCAACGCCAACGGCAACCGTTTGCTGCCTCGACGGCAACCGTCCGCTTGGTCGAACCGCTCTGCGCAGCACCGAACACTCGGCACCCCCGACCGTCTACCGACGCCGCCCGACGCTCTCTTGTCATACCGCTCCATTGCCAACCGCAACTATTTGTCGAGCCGCCGGCAACCGACCGCTCGATCGCCCCGCTCGACGCAACCTCGAACCGTCCACCGACGTCAGACATCGGCAATTTATTTGAAACAAATTAAAAATCTCGCACTTGGTTCCCATTACTTCTGATTTTTACTGCCTATCTTCGAATATTAGCATCGTTATTTCCATCATCACACACTGTGCACAATTCTTGTTACATTTCCTCTTTTTCTTTCTCTAAACGTGGCTCGACCTCTTTATGTTTTATTTTATTAATTATTTTACTCTTGCACTTTAATTTCTTCTCCATTTAATTATTTTATATTTTCCTTTCTATATCATTTTTAATTTATTTATTTATAATTTTCACACACTGCGCACAATTCTTGTTACCTTTCCTCTTTTCTTTCTCTAAACGTGGCTCGACCTCTTTATGTTTTATTTTATTAATTATTTTTCTCTTGCACTTTAATTCCTTCTCCATTTAATTATTTTATCTTTTCCTTTCTATATCATTTTTAATTTATTTATTTATGATTTATTATTTCACTCCATTTCACACTTCACTCTACTCACTGTTACAATATAAGGATAATTATAGTGTTGCAAATTCCTGTCATCCTCCGCCGTCACAGATCCTTCCTTGAGTTCGTTGGGTTCCTTGGGTAGAATCTGTCCTTTAGCCGGAGGTCTACCGACTGCCAGTTAACTTAAGTAGGTTCTTCAGATAATGTCCCGTGGTATAACCCGACCAAATAAATTAATTGTAGTTGATTGTTTCGAGTTGAAAATCAGAATGAATTCTTTATTTTATAATTCTTTGTTCAAAGCTTAGTGTTAAAGTGTAATGTGCTGACCTAGCGGAATGGATTTGTAATTGGACCAGATGCATATATGGGGCTTGGACTCAGCAGTGGCCGCGATGTTTGTTTGCTTGGCAACTTAGTTATCAATAAAGTGTTTGGTTTCCAGCCGCTTGTCAACCGGAGGGGTTTAGGTGGAGGCCGTCGAGGAGAAGTGCTGAGGCGGTAACTGTGTTTGGTTTCTAGCTGCTTGTCAACCGGAGGGGCTTAGGTGGGGGACCGCCGAGGGAAAGTGCTGAGGCGGTAACTCCTTCCCCCTCAGACTGAACCACCGACCATAGTGGAGCGATGGTTGGTGTGAAAGTGACAGGTGGAGTAATGGTTGGTGCGAAATTAGCAGGTGGGGCGACTGGTGTAAAAATGGTCGTTCGCTTGGAAAAACAACCCACGGCCAATACTATTATTAGTATCACAGACAACATGGTGTATGTCGTTGTCGTGTGTATTGTTGCTCCCGTTTGTATCCTATTTATCCGTAATTTCGTTTCCAGATCTTCCATTTTCAGCTCATGGATTCCCAATTCTTGGGTTGTTCTGTTCTTCTTCATGGTTGGAATTTGTGGTATCTCTAGTTTTAGTTTTGTCGTACCAAGTTTCTCTATCGCCTCATATTGGACGTTGTTCACCATGGCTCTGCACTCGCTAAATGTGATTATTGCTGACCCATTCAGGGTTCTGTTCTGTCCACAGTCCGTTTGCAGTTTTACGTTTTCTCCGTTGAAAATTGCGATGTAGCCCTCTTCTGGTTCGAAGATCCTGGTAACGAGTCCGGCATCCCTCGTTTCACAATCCGCTTCCTTTCCGCTAATCAGACTTTTAAGACATTCTTCATTAATTTGATTTACAATCTTATCATTCTTACAAATATACAAATTCCTTATCTTCTGACATTTATCTTTATAATAGTACATTTCTTATTTATTGCTTACTATATATTCTGGCGCAATTATGAATTCCGTTTTATTCATTGGTAGGGGTACCATTCTCTGTAAGTAGTACTCCCCTTTTCTAAACATTGGTAATCTTATCGAAAATATTATATCTGTGTTATTCATAATTGTTCTTAGCTCTAAAAACTCATACTTATGTTCCTCTGATACGATCTGTATTCCTTGCTCCTCCAACTCTTTTATGCATTTAGCTGTTTCTTGTTTGTCATAAATAAATTTTGAGATTAGCCCAATCTTTGCTAACAATAAACTTTCGGCTAATTCATTCAAATTTAGCCCTAGCATATCTATTGTTATCGCAATTCTATCGATATATTCTATCCTATAAATCCTCTTGTCTTCCTTTAAGAACGTCTTGCTGATTCCATTTTTGTAATTACAGAAATTAACAGAACCACCGAACCGCGTAGACGTGTCTTTTTGCTCGCCCTGCTGAAAGACTTCCAAAAATCTACAAAGTGACCACCAAAACTAAGAAAAATAGCGAAAAGACGCTGGCAGCAATGCCATATCCCAAGGTCAACATCTCCTTGTGATTAAAACTAAATTTAAAACCGATCTAGCTAATCAAATCAATTAAAAATGTCGAACGCAAATAAAATATTAACAAGTGCAACCGGAAAAGCCACGAAGCCAAGTCGCGATCGGCAACAAATACAACTAGACGAACGACGGCTGTCTTCTGCACGGAACAATTCTTACATTTCAATTGACTCATCGGAGGCAACAACAAAATTAACGTCACTGACCGCTACCGAAAGAGCCCGCTCACTGTCACCAGCGATTTTATGCTCAAGCAGCGCTGCCGTTACTCAGTCGAGGAGTTCACAATGCCCGTCACCTCTCTCTCTCATCGATGCACCGACTACTTCGGATTGTGCGCCCACCAGCACTGTACCCTCTCTTACTACAGCAACGTCAACGACAACAACAACTTTCACGTCTGCGGCTACCCAGTGGCCTATCTCAACACCACAAGTAAAACTTTGCTCTACTGACCCTCTTACGAATAATACTCTCGTACAGACGGGGATCGATCGGTATGTACAAATAAAAAGAAAGCTTAGTCCACAAAAAAACGTAAACTCAAATTGGCCAAAAGTACCAAAAACTTTAGGCAACACACGAACATCCGAAAACAGATTTGCCATACTTGGCGAGACCGAAGAAGACAAGGGTCAGGCGCCTCAAGTCATGAAAGCTGTAAAGCCACCGCCAATATATATTAGGAAACACAACAGTGTCGATCTGATTAATAAGCTTAAACAAGTAATCGGGCCTAACCACTTCTATATCAATACCCTAAAAAGAGGAAACATATTAGAAACAAAACTCCAGGTTAACAACAAAGACAACTTCCGTTCTGTAACAAGATATCTCGACAATGAGCTTATAAATTACTACACTTACCAACTAAAAAGTAAGAAAGGCCTACAAGTTGTACTTAAAGGTATAGAATCGACTGTTGCGGTAGCAGAAATAGCTGAAGGCCTCACGGAAAATGGCTTCGACGTTAAGCACATAACATAGTGAACAGGGATAAAATTCCCCAACCACTGTTTAAGATTGAGCTGGCCCCAGAGATGAAACCTCTAAAGAAAAATGCAGTGCATCCTATTTACAATCTGCAATATCTCCTTCACCGAAGAATCACCGTAGAGGAACCGCATAAGCGGAACGGCCCCGTACAGTGTACAAACTGCCAGGAGTTCGGGCATACAAGAAACTACTGCACCCTGCGTCCAGTTTGTGTCGCCTGTGGAGATTTGCATTGCATTGAAGCATGCCTGGGAAACAAAGAAGACCCTACTCTGAGGAAATGCAGTAATTGTGGGGAAATCATACTGCCAACTACCGGGGCTGTCCCGTCTACAAAGAACTCAAGAGCCGCCTAAATCAGAGACGCAGTAATCCACTCGCAGCTCAACACTCTGCCCAACCAAACATCTTCACCCCATCAACAACCACTCCTGGTGTCTCCTTTGCCAACGCACTCCGCTACCCTGGAATCTCACAAACATCTACCGCTCAACCTGCAGCATTGCGTCCACAGCCACCCATATCAAACCTAAATGATTTTCCGCTCTTAAGCCAAAATGGCCAAACAACAAGTCAACCTTCTACGCAGCAAAACCAAACTCTTCCCCCACAAACACTTAGCGGTCTAGAATCTACACTAGCTACTCTTGCAATCGTCATGATGACGATTCAAAGTTCCCTTCAAGAACTACTGCGAAACCAGAGCCTTCTAATGGAACTGCTGATCAAACAAAAGTCTGTATAAATGGACTCCTTAAGAATATGCTTCTGAAACGCAAACGGCGTTTCCCGGCACAAAAACGAACTCCTACAGTTCCTAAACAGCCACAATATCGATATCATGCTACTTTCTGAAACCCATCTAACTAATAAAAACTACTTCCATATCATCGGATATATATTCCACGCGACCAACCACCCGGACGGTAAAGCACACGGAGGTACCGGTATACTCATAAAACAACGCATAAAACATCATCCCTTGGAGACATTCGCTACTAACTACCTGCAGGCCACATCCCTACGTATAAACCTAATTGGCGGCCCATTTACCCTATCCGCCATATATTGCCCCCCACGCTTCAGTATTGCAGAAAATGAGTTTATGAATTTCTACAACTCACTAGGACGCTGCTTTATAGCTGCCGGTGATTATAACGCAAAGCATCCCCACTGGGGATCTCGTCTTATCAACCCCAAAGGCCGCCAATTATACAACGCTATTATCACTCCTGGTAATGCGCTTGACTTTGTCTCACCAGCTAGGCCTACATACTGGCCCACAGATCCAAATAAACAACCTGACATTATCGATTTCGCTGTTATTAGAAGAGTCTCGCACAGGCTGATAAACATAAAAACCTTAGAAGAGCTTACATCGGACCATTCGCCAGTTCTCCTCTGTCTATCTGAACAGCCGCAGCTTCTGGAACGCCCCCAACATCTAACATCAAACAAAACAAACTGGCTGAAGTACAAAAAATATGTAAGTGCACACATCGAACTTGATCCTGAAATTTCCTCTGAATCTGACATTGACAAGTCGCTTAAACACCTCACGGACGTAATGTCCTCGGCCGCCAAACATTCTACGCCAGAACCCTCATCCACAAACCCGCTAAGAACTGGACGCTCAAGTATCCAGATCGAGTCTCTCCTACTTGAAAAACGTAGACTTCGCAGAGACTGGCAGACTCATCGGTCCCCAGCTACTAAGAAAAGACTTAATGAAGCATCTCGAAAATTGTCGAAGGCCCTCTCTACCGAAAAGAACCAGGCCCAACGGGCCTACATTGCGAAACTATCCCCGACGGGTAATAAATTCCCACTATGGAGAGCGCACCCAAACATGCAGCCACCAATAGATCCCGATTGGCCAATTCGATCACAAACATGTGCCTGGGCGCGCAGTGTCGAAGAAAGAGCTAACACCTTTGCCCATCAATTGGAAAACGTCTTCAAGCCCCACCCGCCATCCAACCAATTCACTCTACCGAACGTCTCGCTAGCGTCGCCGTCCTCCCCAGTTACCCTTGAAACCAGCACAATACTTAAGGCTATTAAAGAACACATAAACCCAAAAAAGGCTCCTGGTCACGATTTTATTTCTCCAAAAATGATAATTGAATTACCTGCATGCGCAGTCAGATGCATCGCATTTATATTTAACTCAATATTGAAATGGGGCTACTTTCCTGACCAATGGAAAAAGTCTGTCATTACAATGATCCCGAAGCCAGGAAAAGACAAATCCCAGCCTTCCTCGTACCGGCCCATCAGTCTGCTCCCATGTCTATCAAAGCTATTTGAAAAACTGCTTCTTGTTCATCTAGTAACACATCTTCAAAACAACAGAACGATCCCTCTGCACCAATTCGGATTTAGGGAAAAGCATGGAACTATCGAACAGGTAAACCGCTTAACATCTGAAATTCGCACGGCTTTCGAACACAAGCAATATTGCAGTGCCTTATTTCTGGACGTATAACAGGCATTTGATCGCGTCTAGATCGACGGTCTGGTATACAAAATCAAAACCCTCCTACCGGAAAACACTCACAAGTTTCTTGAGTCATACCTCAGAAACAGAGTTTTCACCGTGAGATGTAAAACCTTTACTTCAACCATCCGTAACATCGAAGCTGGAGTACCCCAAGGAAGTGTGCTTGGACCAATCTTGTACATCCTTTACACGGCAGACATTCCAACAAGCCGCCAGACCCTCATCTCAACCTTTGCTGACGACACTGCCATTGTCAGCCGCTCGAAATGCCCAAAAACAGCTACAGCCCATTTAAAAGAACACCTGGTAGCTGTAGAAAAATGGCTCGCAGACTGGCGTATCAAAGTCAATGAGCAAAAGTGTAAGCACATTACATTTACACTAAACTTGTCGAAATGCCCACCACTGACGCTAAACAACAAGCCGGTTCCACAAGCAGACGAAGTCACCTATCTCGGCATACACCTAGACAGGATGCTTACCTGGAGAAAGCATATAGAAGCTAAGAAGACCCATTTAAAACTAAAGGCCAGCAGCCTTCACTGGCTCATGAACTACCGCTCCCCCTTCCACTCGAATATAAAGTACTACTGTATAACTCGTGCTTAAAGCCGATCTGGACCTACGGTTCCGAGCTCTGGGGAAACGCAAGCAGCAGCAATATAGAAATTATTCAAAGAGTACAATCAAAGACCCTACGAACAATAACTGGAGCCCCCTGGTACATGCGCAATGCAAACATCCAGAGAGACCTGGATATAAATCCCGTAAAAGAAGAAATTGTTTCCAGAAAAATTAAATATGAAGCCAGATTATCAAATCACCCAAACCTGCTTGCCAGACAACTCAACCGGCTAAGCTATCATTCCCGTCTACAGCGGAATGATTTCCCATCCCTTTTTCAATAACATAAGTTAACGTAACATAGATTAAGATTTGAAAACTTATTGTTAGTCTCATAAGTAATAGAGAAGATCCAATAAATAAGAATAAAGTATAAAAAAAAAAAAATTTGTAATTATTAATAAATGTCGTTACTCGACTTTGCTCATCGTTTATATATTTCGTCAAGTTCTTAAACATTATCGAGATTTTAGCTCCTGTCCTCTCTTGTGAATTCAAATTCTCCTTCAATCTCCTTTCCTGTTCTTGCATTTTTCTTATCTCTTCTTCTAACCTTTCTGCGTCTTCCGCGTCTAAGTTCCCTGTTATGGATTTAACTACAGATCCTAATCTATTGATTAGTCCCCTTGCTTTCCTCTTCCTGGGGCATATTGCCTCTAATCTGTTCTTGATCATCTGTAATTTATTTTGCAAAACCTTAACAAGGTCCCTTGTTTCCGCGTCTTCAACTACTTCTGTGAGTGTTCGCTCTAACTGTTCTATTGCCTCTTGATATTCTTGTAATTTTACTATGTGCACTAGTGCTTTATGAGTTTGAATTATCTTCGCAGCGCCTAGATTTATTTACGCTAGTGGTTCTTCTCCTAGCAATGGCCGGATCTCGAGTTTCCTTTCTGCGGCCATGCTCCTTGACCACCTGTAATTATTGTTCGTTTGGTTTGGTTAGTCTTCTGATTTTTTCTTTATGGATTTTTTGTGGTTTAGTAGAGGTTAGTGTGAGACCGTTGTCTTCCATCACCTTGTGCTTTGAAAAACGCGGAGTTAATTTATCCCTCCTGTTTTCTTTCCTATATATAATGTCTCCTGGTTGTACTGTGTCTGGGCTTTGCCTGTCAACATTCGCCGCCTCTATTCTTTTGTTCTTTTCTTGCTGAACCTTTTCTTTAATTCTTGGATAAAGTTCTGCTTGAAACGCATTAATCTTCTGTAAATAATCGTGTTCATTTTTAAAGAACACGTTATTTAGGAAGTTATGCGTTCTCCCTGTGAACAACTCCTGCGGTGTTAGTTTCGTCGCTGAATGAATGGCATTATTATAAGTTATAAATGCCTCATCCAGGACTTCCTCATGCCTGATTTTAAGTTTCTTTTTTCTTTTTGTCTCATTTATTAGTCTATATATTTCTGTGATCGTCGAGTGCAGTCTCTCGACTGTAGAATTGCTCGATGATTGCTGAAAGGATGTAGTGTGTAGCTCTAATTCGTACTGCCTACAAAAGTCCTTGAACAAGTTGGAAGAGAATTCTACTCCTTGGTCACAGACTATCTTTTTAGGCACCCCGAATAAGGCCATGAAACTCTTTACTGCCTTTACGATATTTACGCTTTCTTTCGCTGGGATTGTTAATCCCCAAGCGTATCTCGAGAACTTATCAATTATGGTTAGCACACTTTTCTTGATTACGAAGTCAATGTGCACTATTTCCATATGCCTCTCTGGTGTCTCTGTAAGGCTGTCATTGATCTTGTTTGGTTTCCTATCGTACTTCTGTATTTGACAACTGTCACAATTATTAATTGTTTGGGTAATTGCCTGTTTCATATGTACGAAAAACACCTTTCTTTTAAGGTGTGCTAATGTTTCATCTATTCCCCTATGATTTGACCTTTCGTGATAGTCTTTGATGACCTGTTCCTGTTCACTCTTTTCCGTTATATCCGGCAACAAAACTGCCCTATACAACTTACTATAAGCGAAATACTTGCAATATGCCTCTTGGATTGTTATCACCAAGTTGTCTGGAATCAGGAGTGCTACCGTTCTTTTAGGTTTCAGGATTTCTTTTAACTTCCTGCCAACTGTTTCCTCATCAAAATTGTTATCTGTCCAAATTATTCTCAACTTATTCCTGAACGGAATTTGTTTCTGTATTCCCGCTACTCTACCTTCCGTATGACCACCTGGATGTTATACTCGTTTAGTGGAGATCTTCTCCAGCAGAGTGGATTGTCTCTCCACTGGTCGCCATCTCTGAGGCATCCTCCAACACATTGAGCTCCGGTTAAATTCTGCTCAATGCGTCAGCCACTACATTCAGAGAACCTTTCTTGTATACAATCTCGTAATCGTACTCCAACCTTTGGAATCTCCATCTTACAAGTTTGGAATCGGGTTCCTTGACGTTCATTAGCCATGTTAATGGCCTATTGTCAGTGACTATCTTGAACTTTGTGCCGAATACGTAATGTCTAAAATGCTTAATCGCCCATATAATGGCGAGCATTTCCTTTTTTATTGTGGCATAGTTCACTTCTGATCCTGACAGGGTTCTGCTAGCGTATGCTATTGGTCTGTCCGTTCCCAAATTTCCTTGGGATAGGACGGCGCCAATAGCATAATTACTTGCATCTGTGGTAAGTATGAAAGGCTTATCGAAGTCAGGAAACTGCAAGATTGGATCATTGCACAGTAAGGTCTTGCATACCTCAAATGCGTCTTTGTATTCTTGGTCTATCTGCACAGCCTTTTTTCCTTTCAACTGTCTTGTCATGGCTTTGTCATAGCCGCGAAATCTCTTATGAACTTCCTATAGTACCCTAACAGACCTAGGAACGATTTTATCTGCTTCCTAGTCTTGGGAATCTCGAATCTTTTTATCGCTTCGATCTTTCCTGGGTTCGCTCTGATCCCTTGTTGGGTTACTACGTGTCCTAAGTATTTCACCTCTCTCCTTAAAAACTCTGTCTTGTCTAGTTGCAACTTGAAGTTTGCCTTCGCAAGTTTCTTGAAGACCTTTTCCAAATCCGTTACGTGTTCTTGCAGGGATGTCGAGTGCACCATGATGTCATCCATATATATAAGACAACACTTTCCTAGCAACTCTCCGAAAATATTGTTTATTAACCTTTGAAAGGTTGCTGGGGCGTTATTTAGCCCGAACGGCATTCGGACATACTCATACACATACTACCTCTACCAATACGTCATTGATTATTGGTAGAGGGTATCTATCTTTAATTACCTTCTCGTTAAGTTTCCTATAGTCCACCACCATTTTCCATTTCCTCTCTCCAGAGGCATCCTTTTTCTTGGGCACTAGCCAAACCGGCGCACTCCAAGGAGAATGGCTATGTCTAATAATCTTCTGATCCAACAGCTTTTCTAGCTGTCTTCTCACCTCCTGTCTTTCCTTGAATGCATATCAATTCGTTGAAGCTTATTAAGCTCCTGGCTATTTAAGTGTTCTGTTCTGATCTTATCAAATGGTATCTTCCTATTTCCATTATCTGTCTTCTCTATATTGTTGAGCTCAAAATGCTTGTCAGTTTCGAATTCAACAACTTCAACAACATATACCGGAATAGAAATAACTGCTTTTGTCCCTGCTTCTATTGAGTGAACATCGCTGGGTCTATACTTAGTGGAATGTATCTGCAATTCTGTGTCCGCCGTGCGGAACCAACCCCTCTCAATATCAATCACGACTTTCATTTGTTGAAGCAAGTCTATACCAATTAATATCTCGAAAAACTGATGAAATCTGAAGAGCAATAATCTCATTTTTCCTACTCCTCCGAATTCTTTGAGCATTGGTACGTGTGCTTCCTGCCAAATCGTGTGTGATTGGGTAATTGTCTTAATGGCTATTGGGTCATGCAGCTTCACATACTGTGGTTGAGCTAATTCGGGACGAATGAAAGAGTAAGTGGATCCTGGATCAATTAGTAATTTTATTGTTTTGTGTGGGGTAATTCTGATCGTTATATATGGTAGGGTGGAGTGGCCCCTCCTTATATCTTATCTTATACCTAAATATCCTGTTGGTTGTTCGAGGCTGATTGCAAAAAATTTGCCTCATCCTCTTGGATATTATGCTCTGTGCAGCATCGAACACTCGGCACTCCCGACCGTCTACCGACGCCGCCCGACGCTCTCTTGTCATACCGATCCATTGCCAACCGCAACCGTTTGCCGAGCCGACGGCAACCGACCGCTCGATTGACCTGCTCGGCACAACCTCGAACCGTCCACCGACGTCAGACATCGGCCATTTATTTTGACCAAAATTTAAAATCTCTTTAATCTTTACTGCCTATCTTCGAATATTAGCATCGTTATTTTCACCTTCACCCACTGTGCACAATTCTTGTTACATTTCCTCTTTTTCCGTCTCTAAACGTGACTCGACCTCTTTATTTTTTACTTTACTGATTATTTTATTCTTGCACTTGAATTCTTTCTACATTTAATTATTTTATATTTTCTTTTCTATATCATTTCTGTTTCATTTATTTATTTATAATTTATTATTTCACTCCATTTCACACTTCACTCTACTCAGTCTTACATATATCATATATTATAGTGTTGTAAATTCCTGTCATTCTGTCGTCACAGATCCTTCCTAGAGCTTCTTGGGTAGAATCTGTCCTTTAGTGCGCCAGTTAACTTATGTAGGTTCTTCAATAATTGTTCCGGGGTAGAGCCCGACCAAATAAATGTGTTGTAGTTGATGGTTTCGAGTTGAAAATCAAAATGAATTCTTTATTTTATAATTCTTTGTTCAAAGCTTAGTTTTTACGTACAATATGCTGACCTAGCGGAATGGATTTGTAATTGGACCGGATGCATATATGGGGCTTGGATTCAGCAGTGGTAGCGATGTTTGTTTAGTTGGCAACATAGTTGCCAATAAAGTGTTTGGTTTCTAGCTGCTTGTCAACTGTAGGGGCTTAGGTGGGGGACCGCCGAGGGAATGTACTGAGGCGGTAACTCGCGCCTTGCAAGCGGCGCAGTGCTGCCAGAGCGTTGAGTTTCGCTACAGGTGGAGGCTTAAATGTCATCGGGGATCTACATCTAAGATCTCCACAGTAATTAATTGTAGATCACAAATATAAGTCTGGGTACATACTCGTTATCCAAAATGTTCTGCTCCATGTTGTGGATGCGGTAGGCGCCTAGGAAAGAGTGGAGCGACAATGAATTAATACAAATATAAAAATTTTTTATTGTTCATACCCTTTGCTTCGATGCCTTCCATTTCAAAAGTTAGTAGTCATCATTGTTTACGTTTGCGTCGTGAATGTATTAATATTCACTGTCAAGAAAAAGAATTCAGAGTTGCTCCAAAAACATCGCCTAACTATCGAAAAATTAAGCTAGGAAAACAAGGAATTAGGATAGGAAACACTCCGGGAGTGCAGGCAGAAGTGAAAACTTGAAATTATGGCGCGGTGGGCACTTTTTTGGGTGAGCATTTTTAAGTGAGCTCGCGACATGAGAAATCGTACAAAAAAAATCATATATAAGTTAAACACGAGTGACTTCAGTATTTAAAAAAATATAAATTTTAGGACACTTGGTCCGTATTTATTTGCACAAAAATTGGAACTAAATTATGTTTACAGAAATTGCCATATTTATACCCAATAACTTTGTCGCTGCCTCTGCCAACGTCGGAGCTTTGCCGTTGTCCTCGCTGCAGCGGGAAGTGGTTCAGACGCTGCAGTCAGCACTTTTTGGGGGCTACTGACCGAAGCCGGGAAGTTGCCCTTGCACTTCTACTTGCTGGTGCAATACCGGATGCGCGTGGCCAACTTTGGTTGCGAATTCGTTCTGTGTTAACTCCTCCACCTTTAAAATCGAGTGTCCACGCTCGATGCGGTCATTGATCTCGTTATCATAAGCTATTTTGTTGATGTGCAGTATTTTGACCCTTTTAATCAAGAAGCGGCTAGCTAGTGCAGTTAGTCCGATGATTATTATGGAACTTATGAGAAAATCGGCTGTATGCGATGTTGTTTTTAACAGTTCCAAGGTCTTGGTATTGTTGATGTTCAGTTCTTTTACCAATTCTAATGATAGCTTTTCTTCTATCTTTTTAATGGTCTTCTCATTTTGGAGAATTGCTGGCATCGGGTGATAGTGTACCGTGTCTTTGTTGGTGAAGGTCTGTCCATCAATATTAATTGTGGAATTGCTGAAGTTAATAACAAAGGTTCCGTTGAGACTTGTGGATGTCCCATTTATTTGTACGTTGCCGGAGAATTTGTTGAGTAGAATGACTCCAGGTGCGAGTTCGTCAATAACTGGAATGTGTTGGTTGTTGATTCGAGTGCAGGTGGCAGGGCGACTTTTTAATAAATTTGGTAGGCAAGAGGAATTACTTATGTCTATCATATTTCTATGTTTACTAATGGTTATTATGGTCATTATAATTATTACATTTGGAAATTTTTGCAAAAAGTTTTCCTTTACATTTGATTACATTTTCGCTTCGAATTTTATTAACATATTGATCAATTTTTATTGGTTTGATTAAAAGTTCTTCACAATAGTTGGTGTCGGTTATAGGAATTTTAATGATATAAATAAGTGTTTGCCCATTGCTTGCTAAGCTTACTTCTGCTATTTTCATGGCGTCTTCAAAATTAGTGTATGGCAACTGGTCTTGATCAAGTGTTTTTATAACTTCATTTACCTCTTCATCTCCTAATATCTGGGTGTTACTAATATCTGCTTTTGCCCATTGTATTGCGTGGTTTAAGTTGACAATTTCTTCTTTAAGCATTTTAATTTGAAACATTAATATTGTGCTAGTGTCTCTTTGAGGATCTCCTCCGTATTTTAAGCTGTTTATAAGATTTGGCTTGGCCTGGGTGATATTATTTATTTTTTCTACGATAAGTCTGTTTAGAATAACTTGATTGTTGTTGTTAGTTAATGCTGAATTTATTTTTTCTTGAACTATTTCGAAATCTCTACTGTCTCTACCATTTCCAGGCGCTGCCTAATAAATCTATATGTCTTTTCCTTCTACTCTTAATCTTGAGGTTATTAATTAAATTTTTTGAAATTCTAATTTCTTCGGTTATAAATGGCAATATTGGGTCGTATGTTTTTAATTTATGGATAGCAGTGTAATTAATTTTTTCAAGTGTTTCTTCGTATTTTTCTAAGTAAATAATATGAATTAATCTGAAGGTTCCCGTTTGAACCAGTCCGGTAATTAGAGTCACGATATTGGATTTCGTGTAGTCAGTTATTTGTACGTCAGCAGCGCACGCAGTGAAAAGGGTTCTGTAAATGTGATTTAATTTCGAATAAGTTGTTTATGAATAATTCTTCCAGTTTCTGTTAGTACTGTGGTGTTTCTGTCTTCTTTTACGGTTTCTTTTTATATCTGGCGGATAGTTTTGTACCTAATCTTTTATTATTTTGAACAAATATCTCATCTCCTGGGGAATATTTATACCCGTACTCGTAGAGTAAAAGGGTATATTGTATTCGTGCAAAAGTATGTAACAGCTAGAAGGAAGCGTTTCCGACCCTATAAAGTATATATATTCTTGATCAGGGTCACTAGCCGAGTCGATATAGCCATGTCCGTCTGTCCGTCTGTCCGTCTGTCTGTCTGTCCGTATGAACGCTGAGATCTCGGAAACTATAAAAGCTAGAAGATTGGCATTTTGCATGCAGATTCTAGGGGTTCCTACGCAGTGCAAGTTTGTTTCAAAAAGGTGCCACGCCCCCTTCAACGCCCACAATCGCTTATATTCGATTTTAAAAATTTAAATATATCGGAAAAGTAAAAATGCAGTTTTATTGTGTTTATCAATACCTATCGAATTCAAATCGGACCGTTCGTTAAAAAGTTATGCGTGATCAAAGTTTCTATCTCCATCTCCCTCGCACTCCCTTTACCAGAGTAACGGGTATCTGATAGTCGGGGCACCCGACTATAGCGTTCTCTCTTGTTTTTTATTTGATCTCTACTTTTGTTATGGTATGTTAGGTCTTTTTCCTGAGTGGTTGTAATTCTCTCTGTAATTTTTTGTCTCTCTGTTTGTTGTAGTTTAGGGTTAAGTGCTACCTTCCTTCCAAAAAATAAGTCAACTAGTTTTCTGTTAGTGGTTGAGTGTATTGAATAATTATATTTGACAACTGATCTGTCTATAAGATCTTTTAACGAAGCGTGTACTTTGTTTGGCACCGAATAATTTCTGACAGTGTTGAATGGAAACGTTCGATTTGGCCGTTTGCTGACCTGGGTATTGTGGTATTGGTGTTTTTTGTAACTCTGGTTTGTTGGGGTGTCTTTCGTATTTATGTTCCTTACAAATTTGGCATTCTTTTACAAGTTTTATTATTTTGGCCCTCATGTGTGGAAAGTAAATTTTGTTTAACAATTGTTGTTTGTTTTCATTGCTATTTCTATGTGCTCTTCTATGCTCTGTTATAATTGCATTCTCTTGATCAGTTTCGTCTTTTAAATCTTTAACTATTCTGCTTGAGAATCTGGTTTTATATTTATTGAAAAGTGGATAGATTTCCTGAAGTTGACCTAAGGTTTTTTCGTCTGTATGAATTCCGTTAATGACGGACGGGTTGAGTGTATCTCTTAAAATTTTTGATAAGATTTCTGAATTAAAAATTGTTTCTGTAATAATGTGTCTATGGTACGCGGGAAAAACAAGTTCGAATTTATAGGAGGGTGTATTTCCTAAATATATTTGATTTTTAAAAACATTTACTGGTTCTTCTGCCATTGGTATTAGTCTCTCAGGAGAACTAGAACTGCTGTGAATAGTGCCTGTTAGTGTGTTTACATCCACTTGCGTTTGAATGGGAGGTCTACTCAGACCATCGGCAACAACGTTTGCTTTGCCAGGTTTGTGGAGCAGTTCGTGATTGTACTCCTCTAGAATTGCTTTCCATCTCTTCATCTGATCGTTACGGCTTTTAGGGTTAGTCGGGTGTGTGAGAGATTCGTGGTCTGTAAATATTTTCACTTTAGTCGGACCGTACAGAAAATTTCTAAGAGTCTGTATAGACCAAATTATAGCTAGCATTTCCTTTTTGTTAGGAGCATAACTTTCTTCTGCCTTACTTAGAGTCCTAGAAATAAACATTATAGGTTTGTCTTCTTGGGCCAATACGGCACCAATTGCATAATCTGAAGCATCGGTAGTTAATTGAAATTCTTTATTGTAGTCTGGATATAATAACATTACCTCCTCGGAGGCGAGAGTTTGTTTTAATTTTCTAAATGCTTCCCTTGCCTCTTTGTCAAGATCAATCAGAGTTTTGCTTGAGGCATTTTTTGAGATACGGCCTCGGCCCTCTTCCCCTCTTAAAAGGGCTGTTAGGGGCCTTGCAAGCTTTGCATAATCTTTAATGAAGCGACGACAGTCCTAAAAAGGAACGAAGATCTTTAAGTGTCTTTGGTTCGGGGAATTCGACTATTGCTCTCACCTTTTCCGGATTTTTCTTAATACCGGTATCTGCTACTAAAAATCCTAAAAATTCAACTTCTTTCTTAAAAAATTCGCATTTATCTAACTGAATTCTCATGTTTGCGTCTTCAAGAATTTTGAATACAATTTCTATGTCTTTTAGATGATTTTCTTCGTTTTTACTGAAGATAATAATGTCGTCAATGTAGACGAAACACCTAATTCCTATATGTTCTCTAAGAATGTCATCTAGCGCTCTTTGAAAAATGGAAGGGGCATTTTTAAGTCCAAACGGGAGTCTGGTAAACTCATATATGCCTTGATTTACTGAAAATGCAGTTTTTTCTATGTCTGATTGTCTGAGTGGGATTTGGTGAAATCCACTTTTAAGGTCTAAAACAGAAAAAAATTTATTTTGTCCTAGTTGTGCCAGTACATTGTTTATGTCTGGTATAGGGTATCTGTCTGGAATAGTGACCAAGTTAAGCTTCCTATAGTCAATCACCATTCTATGTTTTTTCTGTCCGGAGGCATCCATTTTTTTGGGTACAACCATATTGGAGAATTATACGGAGACCTTGAAGGTTTAATTACGCCGTTTTCGAGTAGCTCTTGTATTTGTTTTTCGACGTCGGGCCTAAGAGCTTCTGGGTATGGGTATTGCCTCGAGTATATTGGACTTTCGTTTGTACTTCTTATAGTGGCTTCTACTTTGGTAGTGTATGTCAGTTTTCCGGGTCGCCAAATAAGTTTGGAAATTTTAAGCAAATAATTTTTAAATTTTCTTTTTGCGTTTTTGTTGTATGGTCTATTCGAATATCTAACTTGTTGACTTCGGGAGAAGCTTTCTGTTTTATTTTAATTTTACGTTTGTTATACCCGTTACTCGTAGAGTAAAAGGGTATATTGTATTCGTGCAAAAGTATGTAACAGCTAGAAGGAAGCGTTTCCGACCCTATAGAGTATATATATTCTTGATCAGGGTCACTAGCCGAGTCGATATAGCCATGTCCGTCTGTCCGTCTGTCTGTCTGTCTGTCTGTCCGTATGAACGCTGTGATCTAGAAGATTGGCATTTTGCATGCAGATTCTAGGAGTTCCTACGCAGCGCAAGTTTGTTTCAAAATGGTGCCACGCCCCCTTTAACGCCCACAATCGCTTATATACGACTTTAAAAATTTAAATATTTCGGAAAAGTAAAAATGCAGTTTTATTGTGTTTATCAATACCTATCGAAATGTAGAAGAAATTTTTCAAATCGGACCATTCGTTAAAAAGTTATGCGTGATCAAAGTTTCTATCTCCATCTCCCTCGCACTCCCTTTAGCTGAGTAACGGGTATCTGATAGTCGGGGCACCCGACTATAGCGTTCTCTCTTGTTTTTAATTGAAATGTAACCTTCCTGCATATTTATTTGAGCGTTGATTTCACGAAGTGTATCATTTCCTATAATAGCATCGAAAGATTTTAATGAGGGTAGTAAAAAGAATTTAACAAATGTATCTTTTAAGTTAAATGGGTTGGCAATTGTGTGGTGGGTGATATGGATATCTCCGGCTACGGAGCTTATATAAAAAGATTTATTATTTTCGATTGGTTTTTTTACCAATCGCGGTTGGATATAATTTTTATTAGACCCGGTGCCTATTAAAATTTTGATCATCTCTCCATCACCGGTTTTACATTACCGTACATGAAGAGGATTTTACTCTAAAAAACAAGAGAGAACGCTATAGTCGGGTGCCCCGACTATCAGATACCCGTTACTCAGGTGAAGGGAGTGCGAGGGAGATGGAGATAGAAACTTTGATCACGCATAACTTTTTAACGAATGGTCCGATTTGAAAAATTTCTTCTACATTTCGATAGGTATTGATAAACACAATAAAACTGCATTTTTACTTTTCCGAAATATTTAAATTTTTAAAATCGTATATAAGCTCTTTGGTACCTAGCAGTCGAGGCAAGTCGCCATTAAGACCTCTAATAAAAGTATCAAGCGCCTTGTCTCTGTAAGATTTGGCAAAAAGGTCGATTGATTCTCTTCCCATTTCCATGCATGAAATTTTGTTCAAGATAAGTGATAAGTGAGTATAGACCTGTTGGTAGAAATCTGCTGTGGTTTGATTACCCTGTACTAACGAAGTCATCTGATATTCTAATGTCGTAACGTCTCGTTTATCAGCGTAGTGGGCTGTTAAACATTTGGAGATTGCTGTCCAATTTAGTGGTGTGTTATATGATTCTAGAACTGAGTCTGCATTACCTACTATTTTGTTTCTAATAACATTTAAAATTGAATAGTACCTGGGGGATCCTTCTGTTAATGAATATATTTTTATTATTCTCTCTACGCTCTTTCTCCAAGAGCTGAATTCTCCTGCTTGGCCAGAAAATTCCCTGAGGCTTTTTACTATGTCTGGGACTCTGTCAAATTCATTCATATTATTTGCATTAGCAGTATAGGTTTGATCGAGTAGCGGCACTGAATCTGGATTTAATTTTTGATTTAGAATTCTCTCTACTATTTCTTGTATTTGGGCTTGCATATTAACTAAGTTTGCTGGGACTTGGTTTATTTCAGGGGCTTGAACCCCACTATTGGGTAGCACCGCGGGCCTGATCAGATTATTAGGATTAGCTATTGTAATAAAATATTTTTTGTATGTGTAGGGTTGTATGTAAAATATAAATTCTTAAATTAATAATTTTTTAGATTTTAGATATGATTTGTTTTGTGTGTTTCTTTGCTTTGTTTTTGCTTTTGTTGTGGCTTCTTTGCCTTTGTTTTAGCTTTTTAGTTTTTGTTTAAAAAGATTTCTTTTAGGTATGTTTCACTTTTGTGATTTCTTATTTGGTTTGTGGTTTGTAATTAAAAGTTAGCTTACAGTAAAATTAAATGCTTCCTGAACCGGTCAGTTGGTAGTAGTCCTTTTTGCTCCTTGCTACTGGGGTACCTTTTCCTGACACTCCCGTCCAGTTGTCTACGGCGATCGCCTGCAGTCTGATGTAAGTGAGTCCTTTTCTTGGCGGGTCGTCCAGCAGTGTTGCCTTTCCTTTGGTGCGCCTTTTTTCCGGTGTTACCAGGGCAGCCTATGGGGTGCACTTGCAGGTGATTTTTGGAGTCGCGACTTATTTTTCGGATCGATGGAACTCGGGCAGCCTATGGGGTGCTCTTACGAGTGTTCCTTTGATTCGATACCAAGGATATTTCCGCGGACAGGACCCTTAAACGTTGGGCGCCAGTTAAACACGAGTGACTTCAGTATTTAAAAAAATATAAATTTTAGGACACTTGGTCCGTATTTATTTGCACAAAAATTGGAACTAAATTATGTTTACAGAAATTGCCATATTTATACCCAATAACTTTGTCGCTGCTTCTGCCAACGTCGGAGCTTTGTCGTTGTCGTCGCTGCAGCGGGAAGTGGTTCAGACGCTGCAGTCAGCTCTTTTTGGGGGCTACTGACCGAAGCCGGGAAGTTGCCCTTGCACTTCTACTTGCTGGTGCAATACCGGATGCGCGTGGCCAACTTTGGTTGCGAATTCGTTTTGTGTTAATTTATATTTTTTAAAAAGCATATATATTTTTCGGGTTTCCCTACTTTTCCGGCTTTCCCATAATTTTTAGTGATTTTCCGAACATCGAATCACGTCCCTAGTGAAATTCTCTAATAAAATGAGTAATTTTTTGATTTTTTAGAACTTCCTACTTTCCGGCTTTCCGATAATTTGTAATTCTTAGCTGAAATGAGCATAGAGTTAATTTTCTTAGTCTCCCAAAATTTCGAGATTTTCTGTCATTTTGTAAATATTTATTAATTTCAAACTTTAAATGCAGCGCCTTTTTAAACGTTAGCGCCAAACTTGTATTCTTGTAATGTAACTGTTGGTAAAACAGGAAGTTGTCTCCCTAGCCGAAGAAAGAGACAGCTGATATATACATATGCGTATACTAATAGTATTGTACACTATTGTAAACATATATGTACCCCACGTGTTTCTCATTTTTTAGATAATTTTATTTAATAGATGCATTTGTTTATGTACGTATCATGTACGTAACAAAATTTACCAAATAAAATTATAATTACTTACGTGATGACGAGCAGCAGTTGTGTTTAGATTTGTTGTTTAACACAATACCATAGCAGCAATACAAGTCAAATTAAATATTTAATTAAATAAATTTTCCGTTTAATATTCATTTATAAAATAAATATAAAAAACTCTCAATCTCGCCTGTCGCGAGGTCACGAACGAATACCCATGCAAAGACTGCGTATTGCATGCAGCGCTCTCGCATACCTATACACTCTGAGTATACATGTAGGTATGTAATCTGGTCTGTCGCGAGAGCCCATGCAAAGAGCGCGTATAGTATATATATATTATAAGAATAGACGCGGAGTATATCTGTGGAAAATCTCATCTGTCGCGAGAATGGTGGATGGATCTCTGTGGGAAGACACTATAATTCCCTCTTCCCATAGAGTCCATCCGTTCGAAACGGTTGGGATTTTTGACAAATGTGAAACTCCGATTCCCACAGACCACACCCATCAACCACCATCCGATTACAGCTGATCTCAACAGCTGTGCCTCATGATTTTAGCCCGTTGCATTTTACACAACTTTTAAAATGAGCAAAACTGCTTTATAAATTATACTTGGTAACAAAATGCAAGTGATCTACGCGAACAACCAAATCGAACTAATATGTCTGCAGATTTCTGCCAGCCTGTAGAAAAAATATGAACCGCTTTTGCCCAATATTGTCTAAATGGTTAAAAATCAAGTTCATTGTATATAAATGTTTGTTTTTTTGGTTTATTATAATTTCATATTTCATTTTATTTTTAATGTATGCGCTCGATGGTGCTCCAGCCTTTCTCGAGCACTGTCTCCACAAGCTCGGCCTTGTAGTCCACCTTTGGGCGCTCTGCAGGGGGCGCAGAGCTACCAGCGGTCAGCGGGGCCCATACATGCAATAAATATATTTTATTAGTAATTAAAAACCACAAATATAAGTCTGGGGACATACTCTCGTTCTCCAAGCTGTTCTGCTCCATGTTGTGAGTACAGCATACGCCTAGGAAAGAGTGGAGCAACTCTTAATGCTGCCACAGGGATGGATCAGTAATTAATTAATTATTACAAGTATAAACAGCATTTTTTGATTTGGCCCCTTCCTTTTCGAAAAGTTACACGCCATTATTTTTTTAATTTTCGTAGTGAATGTTTCAATTTTCACTGTCAAGAAGAAGAACTCAGAGTTGCACCGAAAAAACATCGCCTAACTATCCCATAAAAAAGTACGTCAAATTTGGATGGGCAACTAACTGGGAATTTCCATTCAGCGGATGGTGGATGGATCTCTGTGAGAAGACGGTATAACTCAATTTTTTTGACATAGGCTTAGCATAAAAAAAGTATGTGAGTCAAATTAGCGTCGGTGACTTAGCGGCGATTGTGGAACGGAGGAGTTGGAAAATGAGGGCTGTCCTTATGTTTTGATTTTCTCGCTATTTCGCACTTAATATATAATATATAGGTGGTATACAAGTATTTCAAAAACTTATGTAAAATGGGTTCCCCACACTTTGAAGAATATCTCCACTAACAGAGCGTGTTCCAAGTTGACGCTAAATCGGCTTAAAGAAAGTATCTTCAAGGATATATCAAACAAATTTTTATAGATGTCCGGAGATTACAGTGTCCACGTACAGTACATGTGTCCACGTTACACAAATAATTAATAATGTACAATTAAGACTTATTATTTTTATGCATTTTCCAGGCTATTTCCTCCAACGCTCTTTTATAATGGTTGTACTAAAATGTTTTTTATTTGACAAATCCCACAATTCTGGGCGGGACTCCACAGATCGTATTAATGTCATTTTGTCCTTACACGTGAAGCCTAGTACTCAGATTGACAAACGAGTACGCTAGCGTAAAAACTTTCATCTTTCCAGTGTGACCAAAATTTCGAGAGTTCATTAGAATTAAGCGTGCCACGGTCGTACTGTCAATCAGCTGGGTTTGTTGACAAGCAGTTAAAATTCAAATATCGCATTTGCGGGAAAGAGCCTTTAAAAGATATTATCAACGTACCTTGGCAAGACAAGTCTGCCGCTGTACAAGGAAATTAAAAAACAATACAATTTAAATTTAACAGTTGTTTTTTTTTAATTTACTGAAAATTTTTGCTAATTTAAATTTCAGAGCTGCACTTTTGAGTTTTTTGACTGTATAAACATTTTGCTCTGACAAGAGGTATTAATGTTATTTTGTTCTCACATGTAAGCTCCTGCAATCAAGTTTTTGCAAGTTTTTTGATTTTTTCCCCCTATTTTTAAAAAAGTTCAGTGAGAAGCGCACGCACGGTCCTCAGATCGACGAAAAAATACCAGAAAATTCCACCTTCTACAACTATTGCGGCTAAGACCACTAGCTGCAACCACAGCCTACCGACTCCACTGCCACGGACGTATAGCCAGCCGGCACATGAAATATTGGCGCCCAACTCGGGACACGACCAAGCCAAAATCTTTACTACCCTAGAGTTGAAGTCAGGGTATCACCAGATATACCTGTCTGAAAAAGACTACCGACTACCTTTCGCCCTAAAACACGCTGGTAGTATTTTCCAAAGAGCCATCGATGATGTGCTGCGGGAAGAAATTGGCAAAATATAATACGTCTATGTTGATGACGTTATAATTTGTTGTGAAATTGAAACTGAACATTTTAAGCACATTGACATAGTGCTCAAGTGCCTGCTCGATGCCAACATGAGGGTGGCGCGGGAAAGGACGAAATTCTTTAAAGAGAGCGTAGAATTTTTAGGATTCATTGTCACTAGAGGAGGAACCAAAACAAATCCAGAAAAAGTTAGGGCAATAAAAGAGTTCTCCGAACCAAAAAATCTGTTTAGACTCAAGTCGTTCCTCGGCCTGGCAAGCTATTACAAAAGTTTTGTAAAAAATTTTCCGCTATTGCTAGACCTCTCACCGCCAATCTCAAAGGGGAAATCGGAACGGTCAGCAAGGATATGTCAAAAAAAGTAGCTGTCAGGTTCGATGAATCCCAGCGAATCGCATTCGACCACCTTCGTAATATATTGGCATCAGAATAGGTGCGGTATTATCTCAAAATAAGAGACCCATGATTTCGCGTACACTAAAAGACAGCGAACTAAACTAGAAACCACTGACAAACCCCTAAACTGCTTCAGAAATATTTTGGAGGAAGCAAGCTAACCGCTTCTCAGAGACTTCATCGTTTTTGGCAATAGAACTCGGCACATCATTAACTTTAATAACAAAGACTTGCTTGTTAAATCCGTTAAAGAGATTATCAACGCCAACGTTGTGATTTCCCTACCCTGGCTTGCATTCAACATGCCTTAAGACAAGAGTTCCCTGCAACAAAGTTTTGGCATTGGAAAGCCTTCGTCAGCCACATTACCAATGCCAATGAACAGCTTGAGATGACTAACACCGAGCACAATCGCGAACATCGGGCTGCGCAGGAGAACGCAAAACATCCTCCGGGATTATTACTTCCCGAACATGTCAAGACTAGCTAGCGAAGTGGTCGCAAATTGCAAAGTCTGCATTAAAGCAAAGTACGACCGTCATCCTAAGAAGCAGGAATTAGGAAAAACACATATCCCTTCATACGTAGGAGAAATATTGCATATCGACAAAAAAATCTTCTTAACCTGTATTGACAAATTGTCCAAATTTGCTATCGTACAACCCTTAGTTTCTAGGGCAATAATAGACGTACGAGCTGCTATTCTCCAGTTGGTAAATTTCTACCCAAATATTAAAACAATATACTGCGACAACGAGGCCTCTTTCAACTCTGAAACAATCACATCATTGCTGAAAAACCAATGTCGATGTTGTCAATGCGCCACCGTGACATAGTTAGCTTCAATGGACAAGTAGAACGATTTCACAGTACCCTGGCAGAAATCGCCAGATGCCTCAAAATTGAAAAAAAAATCGAGGATACTGTGGAATTGAGTGGAGGTCATCCACGCCAGCAGTGACGAGATCAAACTGGCAATTAAAGCCAAAATTGAAAAAGCACAACAGTCTAACCTGGACAGAATTAATCCTTCTAGACAGAACCGAGTCTTCGAAGTTGGTGAAAAAGTGCACCTACGTAACAACAGGAGATTAGAAAACAAGTTGACGCCGCTTTATTCGGAAGAGCGTGTGGAAGCAGATCTGGGAACATCTGTTCTCATTAGGGGGAGGGTAGTCCATAATGACAACATCAGATAGGCATTTTAGCTGCCACTTTCGCCCTTATCTTAACACTCAATACTTGCTATAATTTCCACAGGGTTGCCGTAATATCCATTGTGCTGCTGTCCACCGCAAGTGCGCGGATCACCGACTTCTGGCATGCGAAATACATCCCGGAGTTAGACGGGAATGTTTTAGTATGGGAACAGTATGCCCTAGTTAGGCGCTCGACGAATTTATCTGAGTTGTCTAGCATAATTGACTCCACGGTCAGAATGCTCGATCTGTTCCTACAATCCCACATGAGGAAGCTGCTGGAAGTTGACATCGAACATGTCCAGAATATTTTGGATGAGCTCAAGGTACACCACAGGATGGCCAGGAGCCTTGAGGTCGTGGCGGGTACGCCCGACGAGGACGATCTTAGTCTTAATCAGGCATCGCTCATTGAAGGGGGCTCATCTCATCACCTTCGAGAGGAAAGCGATCATTTAATTTCTAAAATTCTCCGTGTTACCTCCGGTGTCTCACAAGGGAGCCATCTGGGTCCGCTACTTTTTACATTATTTATAAACGATCTTCCATCAATTATTAGTCATTCTCGCGTACTTATTTACGCAGATGATGTTAAGTTGTGCTTGCAGTATAAGCACTGTGACGTCCCAGCGTCACAAATATTCGCGTACTTTTAAAACGCGCGCCCAAAACGATAAGCCTGGCCACACTAACTCCACCGATACATCGATAGTCGACTACCATCGCTATATTCGTGACCCGATAACGAGTTATCGATATCGGGATTCTCGACATCGACCGCTCTGTGCATATAGCCTATATAAGCAGAGGCAAGACCCCAGATGAGTCACTTGCGTTCCGACGATCTTCGAGGAAACATCAGCAACAAGGAGAAATATCCGGGTAAGTGTTCTGGTAGATAGTATTGGTAGTGGATCCGTAAGAACTCGGTTTTTAAATCGGTTCTGCGACCTGGTGAGGATCACTGGCGTCCAGGTGTGGTTTCCTAGAAATCAGCCCAGACCCAGTCGTGATCACTGAGGCGGCCCGGTTTTCGTAATAGAGGCCCACCTCAGTGAGTTCCCCCAGACGTCATGTTTCCGGCTCCCGACCCGGAAACGAAACGGATGTAGAACGGCAGTTCGAACCTAACGATGCCCGGCAGACCGAAATTAACGATACCCTACATTCCCTAAACCCACTAGTCCGCAATACGGAATACATATTGGTCGTATTGAATCAGTACAAAAAAAACTTTCTCCGTTTTGCTTTACGGCGCCTAAACAGGGATGCAAATCTTAACTTACCTTCTTATTCTAGTAGACTTCTGTTGATAAATTTACCTTCTCTAGCCAACCGTAGAACGATGCTTGGTACTGTCTTCATTTATAACCTTATACATGGTGATATTGACTCCCCCGACTTGGTAAGTCGGCTAAACTTTTCTGTGCCAAGTAGATTAACTAGAAATTATATTCCCCTAACTTTAAGTCATTGAAGATCTAACTATGCCTTGCATGAGCCTTTCAGAGTATTGTGTTCTGACTATAATAGATTTTTCCTATAATCTCAAATCTTGACTCCCTGCCGCTCTTAAAACGATTAATACTAGCTTCAATGGCACAAAATTGATCTTACTATTACTTTTTTCCCCCGGACTTTTACCTATATTTCCTTATCTCGCGTCTATCTTCTCGCGAATCGTGCCGTACGATACACGGCCCCTCGGTCGGTTGGGCGGGTAAGTGGGCCGTGGGACACCGCGCAAAAAAAAAAAATCCAAGTAGATCTCTCCCAACGGCCCTTCCGCAGCGCCGACGCGACTTCTCGGCCCTTCCGCAGCGCCAAAGCGACTTCTCGGCCCTTCCGCAGCGCCGAAGCGACTTCTCGGCCCTACCGCAGCGCCGACGCGACTTCTTGGCCCTTCCGCAGCGCCGAAGCGACTTCTCGGCTCTTCCGTAGCGCCGGGTCACGACAACAAGCAGTTCATCACTAGGCCCTTCCGCAGCGCCGAAGCTCGCTCACCGGATCACGACAGCAAGCAGTTCATCACTCGGCCCTTCCGAAGCGCCGAATCGACAAAGCAAGCAGTCCCGACTCATCTATACAAAACCACACGATAAACATTATACGATTACTTCGAAATACACGTCTCCTTTATAGTTCTATCCCTCTGTGTCATTATTGGGGAAAGGGAGGGAAATCGATCTATAGAGGAAAATATAAATTTCTGTCACGAACCCTGACCATGGCGAGCTATACCGTCTCCCAAAACAGGGTCGTTGCAGGGCATTTCCTGCCATTTAGACTTACAATCCGATCTAGATAATTTTAAAAACTGGTGCCGAGATAATTTACTAAATTTAAAGTAAAAAGTAAAGTAAAGTTCCAAGTGCAAGCTGATGACTTTTTATCGGGTCAATCCGATATACGCAACTTACACATTAAGTGGCAGCTCATTGGATAGAATAACCCTTGTAAACGATCTTGGCGTTCTCTTGGACCTTGAATTAAAATTTTCTAATCTCATGTCGTCCGTGGTTAATAAAGCCAGAGGAGTGCTTGGATTTATTAAAATTTGGTCAAAAGAATTCGATGATTCTTATTTAACTAAAACTTTATTTATTTCGCTTGAAAAATTAGATAGTTTTCTAATTTATTGAAACAAAAAAAAACTGCGGTGGCTAAAATTTTTAATAGCGAAAAACGAACGAAAACGAAAAAAGGTGTCGACGGCTTAAATCAATTTCAACGAATGCTATGCTATATTTCGACAAAGTACTTAGAGCCTAGCTCAAAGAAGATTGGCGAAGACGGGGCGCTTTCGCCGAGAGCGAGAGAGAACTTTATTGTGCTACCGCCTTCGCCCTAAACTAACTTACACTAAACTTCAAGTTTTTAACAATTTCATAAAAAGTTCAACTTTGAGCCAACATCTAATTGATCAATTCGGCTGCGTGCAGACGTGTTTTATTAACGCTCCGGAAAAACAATTAGCCAACCAGTCGAAAACGTTCGAAAAAAAAAAAAAAATAAGCGCGAGGTTTTGCGTTTCGCGATGCAAATCGCATATCGTAAACTAAAGTTTTAATTAATTAAATAATTAATCTTTACGCACTAACTATAAACAAATGAGTAAGAACGTGGATCAGCGCACTCAACGACAAAAACAACAAGACGAAACCCGTGAAAAAATTCAGAGAGAACAAGACAAACGTCGTCTCTCTTTGGCCCGTAACAACGCCTATTTTACGGTGACGAGTAATACTCTAGAACCGAAAGTGCTTGAAGGTGCAAGTTTACTGACCGCCGAAAACCAGAGAGCTAACTCTTGCTCTCCCGCCCTGCTCTTCACCGCTCGAACGCCATGGAGTGAGCAATGCAAGACTCCAACAGAGCTTCTGCCGCCTAGCGCAACAACAACAGAAACTACTACGACTACTACAACGGTCTCTGTCGCCAACAATGCAATAACGTCTCCACCCTCTTCTTGTGCTGCGGGTAAAGCAACAACACAAACAAGTGCAAAAATCGGTGCAAACGGCAAAAACAAAGCTACGGTAGAAGAAGTGACAATTATGCAAGCGGGTTCGGCCATTCAGACAGGCATGGATCGCTACATTAATATCTCCAAGCGCAAGCTAACACCCCCAAAAAACTCGGACGGCAATAAGCCCAAAATAAATCGTTCCAGCAAAGGCCCTGTAAATCCCGGGCCATTAGATGAAAACAGATTTTCCATTCTGGCGGAGCCTGAAACAGAGTCTGAACAATTAGCCCCAAGGAAACTAAAGCCCCCACCTATTTTTATTCGGGAGAAGATCTCGAATGCCCTAGTCAACAAAATAGTTGAGCTTGTCGGAAAAGATAACTTTCATGTTATTCCGCTTATGAAAGGGAATATAAGCGAAACTAAACTCCAAACCAAAACCGAAGACGAATTCCGAGCAGTGTCGAAGTACTTAAACGATGCCAAAAAGAATTACTACACGTACCAGCTGAAAAGTTGCAAAGGTTTGCAAGTTGTGCTTAAGGGAATAGAACCCGATGTGACCCCCTGCGAAATTACAGAGGCCTTAAAAGAAAACGGTTTTTGCGCAAAAAATGTTATAAACATTATGAACAAAAACAAGAAGCCGCAACCACTCTTCAAGGTCGAGCTGGAGCCAGACAGCAGAACTTTGAAAAAAAACGCAGTGCACCCGATCTACAAGTTGCAGTACCTTCTGCACCGTAGGATCACAGTGGAAGAGCCGCACAAACGGACCGGACCAGTGCAATGCACAAACTGCCAGGAATACGGTCATACCAGGGCTTACTGCACCCTCAGGTCAGTATGTGTAGCTTGTGGAAACTGCCACGGCTCCGAACCCTGCCCTGCCAACAAGGAAGACCCTCTCACTAAAAAGTGTGTAAACTGCCAAGGAAACCACACAGCTAACTACAGAGGCTGTCCAGTCTACAAGGCGATGAAAAGTCGGATGCAACGAGCAACAACGGCACGCTCCCTGAACACACAAAACACCTACATGAGATCGCAAACGACACCGGAAGTTTTCTTCCAACGGAATTTCTTACGCCAGTGCTCTAAGATCAGGCACAGCTCACATAGAGCCGAAAGTTGATAACATCCAGCAGGCCATGGGACAGCCACAAAGTAACATGGAATCTATGATGATTACTTTGCAACAAAATATGATGGAATTTATGTCCTTCATGAAAACCACCATGCAAACCCTTATGCAAAACCAAAATATCTTACTACAAATGCTTGCAGCTCAGCAGTCCAAATAAACCATGCCTAGCCTTCGAATAACTCTGTGGAACGCCAACGGTGTTTCACGGCATAAACCTGAAATAACTCAATTTCTGAACGAAAACCACATCGACGTTATGTTGCTGGCAGAAACGCATCTTACCAGCAAATATAACTTTCAAATACGGGGATACACGTTCTATGGCACAGATCATCCAGATGGTAAAGCGCATGGCGGCACTGGAATCTTAATAAGAGACCGCGTCAAACACCACTTTCACCAACGGTTTGCTAAAAATCATCTGCAAGCTACATCGATAAAATTACAGTTGGGCAACTGCAACCTTGCCATTGCCGCTGTCTACTGCCCACCCCGCTTTACAGTCTCCGAAGACCAATTCATGGACTTCTACAATTCGCTTGGAGAGCGATTCATAGCAGCAGGAGATTACAACGCCAAGCACACGCACTGGGGATCCCGCCTTGTGACCCCCAAAGGAAGGCAACTATATAATGCACTCATTAAAACATGCAACAAACTGGACTACGTTTCACCAGGCAGCCCTACATACTGGCCTACAGATCCTAGAAAACTACCTGATTTAATTGATTTTGCTGTGACAAAAAACATCTCTCGCAATCTAATATCTGCAAAATCGCTTTTGGATCTATCATCGGACCACTCACCAGTGCTAATAACTCTTCATCAAAGCCCTGAATTAATCGAGCACCCTCACAGGCTGACGTCGCATCGAACCAACTGGCTGAAGTTCAAAAAGTACGTAAGTTCCCACATTGAACTAACTCCACAGCTCAACATCAAGGAGGACATCGACTGCTACGCCGATGCCCTGGAGTCTGTACTCGTCGCAGCAGCCAAAGTCTCAACACCGCAAGGGAGGGATGGGCACACACACCAACACAAAACTAACCATGAAATCGAACAGCTTGTTCTGGAGAAAAGACGTTTGAGACGTACTTGGCAAACCAGCAGATCGCCATCCTCAAAACAAAGTCTTAAAGAAGCTGGTCGCAGACTTACCAGGGCTCTAAGGCAAGAAGAAGAAAAAGCACAACGCCAGTACATTGAGAAACTTTCACCCACCAGCACTAAGCATCCCTTGTGGAGGGCCCACCCAAAACTAAGTGCGCCGGCCGAAACAGTAATCCCCATAAGAGACTCTTCAGGCAGCTGGGCCAGAAGCGACAAAGACAGAGCTTGTACATTTGCTTTACACCTTCGAAATGTTTTTCAGCCAAACCCTGCAACTAATTCATTCGCACTACCGTCGCCGTCAATTCGAATTGAATCTGAGACGGAGCCAATTCTGTTTCAACCAAATGAAATTGCAAAAGTAATCAGCGAGCAATTGAAACCAAAAAAGGCCCCAGGCGGTGATCAAATAACTCCCAAAATGTTAATCGAACTTCCAAACTGTGCAGTTGAGGTTATTTGTAAACTCTTCAACGGGATTACACGACTTGGCTATTTCCCAAAAAAATGGAAAAAATCGGTAATCATAATGATCCCAAAGCCAGGGAAAGATCACACAATACCAGCTTCGTATAGACCGATAAGTTTACTCTCGTGTCTGTCAAAACTGTTCGAAAAATGCCTTCTGACGCGCATCATTCCATATCTGAAAGAGCACAACGTTATTCCAGCACATCAATTTGGCTTTCGAGAAAGCCATGGAACAATAGAACAAGTCAACAGATTAACAACAGAAATAAGGACTGCATTTGAGCTTCGGGAATACTGCAGTGCGGTATTCCTTGACGTTGCACAGGCTTTCGACCGAGTCTGGCTTGATGGCCTTATCCATAAAATCAGAACGATCCTGCCAGGAAACACTCACAGGATACTGGAATCGTACCTTTACAACAGAGCCTTCGCCGTGAGATGCAACACCACAACATCCGATAACTACGCTATAGAGGCTGGAGTTCCCCAAGGTAGCGCCCTTGGTCCAACTCTATTTCTCCTCTACACCGCAGATATTCCCACGAACGAGCGGCTAACTACTTCTACATTCGCAGACGATACCGCGATCATAAGTCGGTCCAAATGCCCAACTCAGGCAACAGCACTACTAGCTGATCATCTCGTTGTAGTGGAGAGGTGGTTATCAGACTGGCGTATAAAAATAAATGCGCAAAAGTGTAAACACATAACGTTTACTCTTAACAGACAAACGTGTCCCCCGCTAACCCTGAATAACACGCCCCTTCCACAAGCTGACGATGTAACGTACCTTGGCATCCACCTAGACAGGAGACTTACATGGCGGAGACATATCGAAGCTAAGAAAATTCACCTAAAACTAAAATCAAACAGTCTCCATTGGCTTTTAAACGCGCGCTCCCCCTCTGCCTGGACTTCAAGGTCCTGCTCTACAATTCAACGCTTAAGCCAGTCTGGACCTACGGCTCCCAATTGTGGGGAAACGCGAGCAGCAGCAACATCGACATTATTCAGCGAGCACAATCAAAAATCCTGAGAACTATCACTGGGGCACCTTGGTATGTTCGGAACGACAGCATCCACAGAGATCTTGGCATTCTACCCGTAAAAGATGAAATATCAAAACAAAAAGCGTCCTACCACACCAAGCTAACTTCTCATCCAAACCAGCTTGCCAGGGGCCTAGCCAGGGCTTCCATCCGGACCCGATTGCAACGCAATGACCTTCCAGCTCAGCAATAGTTATTAGAGCCCCTAAATTTTCGCGCCAGTCACCTTGACTGTCAGATAGCTTTTTAATTTAAGATTCTATATACTTATTGTTAGTCTCAATTCAGAGAAGATCCAATAAATAAAATGCAAATGTTTAAAAAAAAAAAAAAAAAAAAAGCCAACATCGCTAGTCCGTCCGATTCTGGAGTATGGGTCTGGAGTCCACAATACGGAATACATATTGGTCGTATTGAATCAGTACAAAAAACTTTCTTCTCTTTGCTTTACGGCGCCTAAACTGGGATGCAAATCTTAACTTACCTTCTTTATCTAGTAGACTTATGTTGATTAATGTTATATAGCACATATTTAGTATATATCGTTAATATCGATCCATGTCTTGGCCTGTGCAATCGATTTAGGAGATCTTGGTACTAAACAGTGACGGCCACACTTTGAATAAAGCCATGCTGGAATACATTACATAATGGCGACGAGAAAAACGAATTCCTTAAGTTTTAAGGTTAACCACGCAAATATTACAAAGTGAATAACATCCTTGTATTACAAGGACAGAAAAGTTGTATGTACAACACCAAAACCAAATGCCTGACAATAAGCAAAAGCTCGCAGACGCTCAAGTTCCGACAATGGCTCAATCTAACCTCACCATCAGGCAGGCTGTGAATTTTCCAGAACTCTTACCGAGCGAATCCACGTGGCAGGTGTGGCTAGAGCGTTTAGAGGTGCATTTCACAGAAGTAGCGATCACGTTGGACGACTCCAAAAAAGCGACATTACTGAAGACAGTTGGCTCGGAAGCTAGACCTCTCACCGCCATTCTCAAAGGGGAAATCGGAACGGTCAGCAAGGATATGTCAAAAAAAGTAGCTGTCAGGTTCGATGAATCCCAGCGAATCGCATTCGACCACCTTCGTAATATATTGGCATCAGAATAGGTGCGGTATTATCTCAAAATAAGAGACCCATGATTTCGCGTACACTAAAAGACAGCGAACTAAACTAGAAACCACTGACAAACCCCTAAACTGCTTCAGAAATATTTTGGAGGAAGCAAGCTAACCGCTTCTCAGAGACTTCATCGTTTTTGGCAATAGAACTCGGCACATCATTAACTTTAATAACAAAGACTTGCTTGTTAAATCCGTTAAAGAGATTATCAACGCCAACGTTGTGATTTCCCTACCCTGGCTTGCATTCAACATGCCTTAAGACAAGAGTTCCCTGCAACAAAGTTTTGGCATTGGAAAGCCTTCGTCAGCCACATTACCAATGCCAATGAACAGCTTGAGATGACTAACACCGAGCACAATCGCGAACATCGGGCTGCGCAGGAGAACGCAAAACATCCTCCGGGATTATTACTTCCCGAACATGTCAAGACTAGCTAGCGAAGTGGTCGCAAATTGCAAAGTCTGCATTAAAGCAAAGTACGACCGTCATCCTAAGAAGCAGGAATTAGGAAAAACACATATCCCTTCATACGTAGGAGAAATATTGCATATCGACAAAAAAATCTTCTTAACCTGTATTGACAAATTGTCCAAATTTGCTATCGTACAACCCTTAGTTTCTAGGGCAATAATAGACGTACGAGCTGCTATTCTCCAGTTGGTAAATTTCTACCCAAATATTAAAACAATATACTGCGACAACGAGGCCTCTTTCAACTCTGAAACAATCACATCATTGCTGAAAAACCAATGTCGATGTTGTCAATGCGCCACCGTGACATAGTTAGCTTCAATGGACAAGTAGAACGATTTCACAGTACCCTGGCAGAAATCGCCAGATGCCTCAAAATTGAAAAAAAATCGAGGATACTGTGGAACTGAGTGGAGGTCATCCACGCCAGCAGTGACGAGATCAAACTGGCAATTAAAGCCAAAATTGAAAAAGCACAACAGTCTAACCTGGACAGAATTAATCCTTCTAGACAGAACCGAGTCTTCGAAGTTGGTGAAAAAGTGCACCTACGTAACAACAGGAGATTAGGAAACAAGTTGACGCCGCTTTATTCGGAAGAGCGTGTGGAAGCAGATCTGGGAACATCTGTTCTCATTAGGGGGAGGGTAGTCCATAATGACAACATCAGATAGGCATTTTAGCAGCCACTTTCGCCCTTATCTTAACACTCAATACTTGCTATAATTTCCACAGGGTTGCCGTAATATCCATTGTGCTGCTGTCCACCGCAAGTGCGCGGATCACCGACTTCTGGCATGCGAAATACATCCCGGAGTTAGACGGGAATGTTTTAGTATGGGAACAGTATGCCCTAGTTAGGCGCTCGACGAATTTATCTGAGTTGTCTAGCATAATTGACTCCACGGTCAGAATGCTCGATCTGTTCCTACAATCCCACATGAGGAAGCTGCTGGAAGTTGACATCGAACATGTCCAGAATATTTTGGATGAGCTCAAGGTACACCACAGGATGGCCAGGAGCCTTGATTTTTTGGGCTCAGTCCTTAAGGTCGTGGCGGGTACGCCCGACGAGGACGATCTTAGTCTTAATCAGGCATCGCTCATTGAAGGGGGCTCATCTCATCACCTTCGAGAGGAAAGCGATCATTTAATTTCTAAAATTCTCCGTGTTACCTCCGGTGTCTCACAAGGAAGCCATCTGGGTCCGCTACTTTTTACATTATTTATAAACGATCTTCCATCAATTATTAGTCATTCTCGCGTACTTATTTACGCAGATGATGTTAAGTTGTGCTTGCAGTATAAGCACTGTGACGTCCCAGCGTCACAAATATTCGCGTACTTTTAAAACGCGCGCCCAAAACGATAAGCCTGGCCACACTAACTCCACCGATACATCGATAGTCGACTACCATCGCTATATTCGTGACCCGATAACGAGTTATCGATATCGGGATTCTCGACATCGACCGCTCTGTGCATATAGCCTATATAAGCAGAGGCAAGACCCCAGATGAGTCACTTGCGTTCCGACGATCTTCGAGGAAACATCAGCAACAAGGAGAAATATCCGGGTAAGTGTTCTGGTAGATAGTATTGGTAGTGGATCCGTAAGAACTCGGTTTTTAAATCGGTTCTGCGACCTGGTGAGGATCACTGGCGTCCAGGTGTGGTTTCCTAGAAATCAGCCCAGACCCAGTCGTGATCACTGAGGCGGCCCGGTTTTCGTAATAGAGGCCCACCTCAGTGAGCTCCCCCAGACGTCATGTTTCCGGCTCCCGACCCGGAAACGAAACGGATGTAGAACGGCAGTTCGAACCTAACGATGCCCGGCAGACCGAAATTAACGATACCCTACATTCCCTAAACCCACTAGTCCGCAATACGGAATACATATTGGTCGTATTGAATCAGTACAAAAAAAACTTTCTCCGTTTTGCTTTACGGCGCCTAAACAGGGATGCAAATCTTAACTTACCTTCTTATTCTAGTAGACTTCTGTTGATAAATTTACCCTCTCTAGCCAACCGTAGAACGATGCTTGGTACTGTCTTCATTTATAACCTTATACATGGTGATATTGACTCCCCCGACTTGGTAAGTCGGCTAAACTTTTCTGTGCCAAGTAGATTAACTAGAAATTATATTCCCCTAACTTTAAGTCATTGAAGATCTAACTATGCCTTGCATGAGCCTTTCAGAGTATTGTGTTCTGACTATAATAGATTTTTCCTATAATCTCAAATCTTGACTCCCTGCCGCTCTTAAAACGATTAATACTAGCTTCAATGGCACAAAATTGATCTTACTATTACTTTTTTCCCCGGACTTTTACCTATATTTCCTTATCTCGCGTCTATCTTCTCGCGAATCGTGCCGTACGATACACGGCCCCTCGGTCGGTTGGGCGGGTAAGTGGGCCGTGGGACACCGCGCAAAAAAAAAAAAATCCAAGTAGATCTCTCCCAACGGCCCTTCCGCAGCGCCGACGCGACTTCTCGGCCCTTCCGCAGCGCCAAAGCGACTTCTCGGCCCTTCCGCAGCGCCGAAGCGACTTCTCGGCCCTACCGCAGCGCCGACGCGACTTCTTGGCCCTTCCGCAGCGCCGAAGCGACTTCTCGGCTCTTCCGTAGCGCCGGGTCACGACAACAAGCAGTTCATCACTAGGCCCTTCCGCAGCGCCGAAGCTCGCACACCGGCTCACGACAGCAAGCAGTTCATCACTCGGCCCTTCCGAAGCGCCGAATCGATAAAGGAAGCAGTCCCGACGCATCAATACACGTCTCCTTTATAGTTTTATCCCTCTGTGTCATTATTGGGGAAAGGGAGGTAAATCGATCTATAGAGGAATAAATATAAATTTCTGTCACGAACCCTGACCATGGCGAGCTATACCGTCTCCCAAAACAGGGTCGTTGCAGGGCATTTCCTGCCATTTAGACTAACAATCCGATCTAGATAATTTTAAAAACTGGTGCCGAGATAATTTACTAAATTTAAAGTAAAAAGTAAAGTAAAGTTCCAAGTGCAAGCTGATGACTTTTTATCGGGTCAATCCGATATACGCAACTTACACATTAAGTGGCAGCTCATTGGATAGAATAACCCTTGTAAACGATCTTGGCGTTCTCTTGGACCTTGAATTAAAATTTTCTAATCTCATGTCGTCCGTGGTTAATAAAGCCAGAGGAGTGCTTGGATTTATTAAAATTTGGTCAAAAGAATTCGATGATTCTTATTTAACTAAAACTTTATTTATTTCGCTTGAAAAATTAGATAGTTTTCTAATTTATTGAAACAAAAAAAAACTGCGGTGTCTAAAATTTTTAATAGCGAAAAACGAACGAAAACGAAAAAAGGTGTCGACGGCTTAAATATATTTCAACGAATGCTATGCTATATTTCGACAAAGTACTTAGAGCCTAGCTCAAAGAAGATTGGCGAAGACGGGGCGCTTTCGCCGAGAGCGAGAGAGAACTTTATTGTGCTACCGCCTTCGCCCTAAACTAACTTACACTAAACTTCAAGTTTTTAACAATTTCATAAAAAGTTCAACTTTGAGCCAACATCGCTAGTCCGTCCGATTCTGGAGTATGGGTCTGGAGTCCACAATACGGAATACATATTGGTCGTATTGAATCAGTACAAAAAACTTTCTTCTCTTTGCTTTACGGCGCCTAAACTGGGATGCAAATCTTAACTTACCTTCTTTATCTAGTAGACTTATGTTGATTAATGTTATATAGCACATATTTAGTATATATCGTTAATATCGATCCATGTCTTGGCCTGTGCAATCGATTTAGGAGATCTTGGTACTAAACAGTGACGGCCACACTTTGAATAAAGCCATGCTGGAATACATTACATAATGGCGACGAGAAAAACGAATTCCTTAAGTTTTAAGGTTAACCACGCAAATATTACAAAGTGAATAACATCCTTGTATTACAAGGACAGAAAAGTTGTATGTACAACACCAAAACCAAATGCCTGACAATAAGCAAAAGCTCGCAGACGCTCAAGTTCCGACAATGGCTCAATCTAACCTCACCATCAGGCAGGCTGTGAATTTTCCAGAACTCTTACCGAGCGAATCCACGTGGCAGATGTGGCTAGAGCGTTTAGAGGTGCATTTCACAGAAGTAGCGATCACGTTGGACGACTCCAAAAAAGCGACATTACTGAAGACAGTTGGCTCGGAAGCCTATTGTGTATTAACAGCAGCCCAGAATTACCGACAAAAAAACATACAAAGAACTACACACCCACTATACACCGCCAACAATCACATTCTACGAACGCAGGCTATTTCATCTGGCTCTTAAACTCGCTGAGGAATCGGTGGCAGCATGGTTTGCATGGGTAAAAAAAACTAGCGCTCAGCTGCACTTTTGGACAGCATCTAGAAGCATTTGTTCTAGACAAATTCATCGTTGGAATGCCCAACGAGCTGTTTGAAAGATTTTGCGAGGAAGACGGGACTATATCCCTGGATGTGGCACTAATGTACGAGACCAAGTTGGCGACTAAGGCGTGTACGATGGAGGAAAGCAGAAAAGGTCAGACGGAATGGTCAATTTCGTAAACAAGACTCACCATAAGCAAGTGTCGAATGGCAAAAAGCGGCAGCCATGTCTAAGATGCGGAGGGCGAAATCATTCATCACAGGAATGCAAATACAAGGACAGTACTTGTCATAAATGTGGCAAAATTGGACATCTTGAAACTGTATGCAAAGCAACTAAAGGCAGAAATGTAAACTTTGTATCTGATCCAAATCACCTAAATAGTCATAACGAAATTTTTATGCCCTTGCAGAGGGTATTATAATTTTGGTCAAAAGTGTGCAACGCAGTGAAGGAGACATCTCCGACCATATAAAGTATATATATTCTTGATCAGGATCACCTCCTGAGTTGATATAAGCATGTCCGTCTGTCCGTCTGTCCGTCTGTCCGTCTGTCTGTCCGTATGTCTGTTTCTACGCGAACTAGTCTCTCAGTTTTAAAGATATCGAATTGAAACTTTGCACACACCCTTCTTTCCTTTGCACGCAGCATATAAGTCGAAACGGCCGGGATCGGCCGACTATATCCTATAGTTGCCATATAACTGAACGATCGGAAATGCCATAACTTTGGTGTTTTTAAAGTTAGGAAGTTGGGATTTTCTATGGGTTTTACATTTGGCCAATCAATTTTACGTACCAAATTTTATAAGGATCCGCCGACTATATCCTATAGCTGCCATATAACTGAACGATCGGAAATGCCACAACTTTGGTGTTTGTAAAGTTAGAAAGTTGGGATTTTCTATGGGTTTTACATTTGACCAATCAATTTGACGTACCAAATTTTATAAGGATCGGCCGACTATATTCTATAGCTGCCATATAACTGATTGATTGGAAATGCCATAACTTTGGTGTTTGTAAAGTTAGGAAGTTGGTATTTTTTATGAGTATTAAGAATGCATCATATGAATAATTTTGGAGAATATAATTTACAGAGTATTCTGCAATGGTATATCAACTTCGGCTCCGCCCGAAGTTAGCTTTCCTTTCTTGTTAATAATAGCATTTTCAGTATCTTAGGTAAAGGCTTAGAGGAAGCGTACACACTTACGGTTGAAGTGGATGGCATCAAATTTAATGCAGCATGTGACACGGGTGCACCTAGTAACCTGATCCCTGTAGATCTATTTCGAGAAATGAAAATGCCCGTTAACTTGGGCGAAACACCATATGTAAATTATAGTGGTGACCCGATAAGGATTCTGCACAAATTAAATTCAAAGACACCTATGCCAATTCTATTTTTGTCTTGACCCAGTCTAAAAATATGCCTCTATTAGGAAGATCCTTTTTACGAGCATTCAACTTCGATATATAGAGAGCAGTGAAAGCACTAAAACGCTAGTAGATAAAATTCAAAACGAGTTTTATTCAGTTTTTTCAGATGAATTAGGAGCGTATCACGGTGAAACGGTCAAACTTCGACTTTCGGAAGAAGCTAAACCTATCTTTCACAAGCCGAGACCCTTACCTCATGTGGAAGTCAAAGATAGAGCAAATGATAAGAAAGCTGGTAGACCAGGGCATGCTTGAGCAAGTAGATAGTTCAGATTGGGATCCCCCAATCTCTTCTCTTGTTCCCATACTGAAACCTAATGGTGAATTAAGGGTTTGCACAGACTACAAAGTTACCATTAATAAATATCTTAATGAGTTGAGGTACTCGCTTCCAAGAATTGACGAGATATTCGCTGCATTACAGGGAGGCCAACGTTCTACAAAGCTGGATTTATCTCAAGCATACAATCAGTTATTAATTGATCAGGAGTCTCAGTCATTATGCACGTGGAGCACACATGTAGGAATCTTTAAGGTCAAAAGATTGCCATTTGGAATCAAAACTGCAGCATCCATATTCCAAAAGACAATGGAATCTTTGCTTCGAAACATTCCTTATGTTGTCTTTTATCAAGATGACATAACCTTTACTGGTTTAGATTTGAAATCTCATGTGGACACATTGAGAAAGGTTTAGGTTTAAGTCAGCAGGGTTACACTTAAATAATGAAAAGTGCATGTTTTTCAAAAACAAAATAACATATTTAGGGTTCAATATTGACAAGGACGGTCTCAGCAAAAACAAGGAACTAGTTTCCAAGAAACATTTCTGAAGTTCGTGCATTCACCGGAATGGTAAACTACTATTCCAAGTTCATAGATACATTTTCCGAGAAAATGAATCCGATTTATCAGCTTCTCAGAAAAGATGTAGAGTTTGAATGGACGAATCAATGTCAAAATGCCTATCAACAGATTAAAGAAGATGTTGCATCTGATCATGTGTTGGTACACTTCAATCCTGTATAAAGTAGTTATCCTGGCTGGGATATGTCTCAGTCCGGCCAGGGTGGCTTACAGAAAATTTATAAGATTTGGAGACTCGGAAATTTTGGTAGAGAGAATAGGGAAATAGGGAAAGGCAACTGAGGCTGGTCGCCACTAGCAGTGCTGGACCACTTGTCTCAGCCGAGGCTTTCCGCCCTTGCGGCTGCGAAGCAAGCGGGGAGCGGGTGATCGTACCATTCGGGAGCGGAGGCTGGGAGCCTTGCAACAGTCACCGAAAATGCACGTCAGGATCGGGTGAGGGTACGTTTCCAGGAGCAGCGGCTGTGCGCCTGGCAACTTTTCTCAACCGAGGCTTTCCGCCCAAGCGGCTGCCAAGCAAGCGGGGAGCGGGTGATCGTACCATTCGGGAGCGGAGGCTGGGCGCCTTGCAGCAGTCACCGAAAATGCACGTGAGGATCGGGTAGGTTGAACTTTAGGGTGGGATTGGTCTGCTGGGGCGAATGCACTGGAGGCACGGAAATACTAGTTAAGCACGTGGGATCGTTTCGTGTACAGGGTGTTGGTTTTATTTTTAGTAATAAGATGCTGTTTCTGCATGTGAATGATTTTCCCTGCCTATACCGCACTCCTTGTCTTAACGCTACTCACTCTGACAGACTCAGTGGATCCCGGCAAGCGTGGTGTTGGTATCCGTTGGAGGGTGGGGCTGCAGGTCCTGGCTCGGCTGGTGCACGTGGTACTACCGCAAGGTTACCGATCCCGAAGTTAAAATAATCCCACGTCTACTCCCGCACTCGACTTTCTCGTTCGCTATCCAGAACTCGACTCTCCTATTCGCAGTCCAGAACTCATGCAGCCAAGTTCTTTGGCATTCCATCTTGCTCGCTGCTTCGGTTTTTCTGCCAAAGTCCGCATGATCGAGATGTCCTGCTCTCACGACGTCGGGTTCTATTGCTGGTGACGCTGGCGTAAGCTCGCTCTCGCTCTTCTGCTCCGATGCTGCCGTCGCGTGCTCTCGGTCTTCTGCTCCGATGCTGCCGTCGCGTACTCTCGCTCTCTGGTGATCCTCACGTGTTCGGTGGAAATTTCCATTGCATCTCCAGCTTGATTCTCGCTGCTTCTACTTCTACTTCGCTTGCTTCGCTTCCTTTGCTACTGCGCACTTGTAACGACCTACTTATTGTCTCTATCCCTCCCACTGCCTAGAGAGGAGCCATTAAACTATCAGCTTCGTTGGCCAGAACTCCTTGGGGTTATCTGCTCTCGCTCGTCGTGGGTTCCGCCTGCGGTGTCGGGCTGCCGTGACTGGTGGCTTTGTTGTCGACGCAGGGCGTCGGCTAAGGTGCTGGGGCGGTCGTCGTCAATGTCCACGTCCATGCGGAAACAGCGCACCGGCTCGCCAACAGGGGTTGCTAACTGGGTACCGCATCCGCCGCTCATCTGCGTGTTCCCGCCACATGGCATTCGTGCCACGTAGTCGTAGACCACCTGGGCAATGCATCCGGCCAGCGAATTGTCGATGCGTGCCCCTCCTACTGGCACTCGATTTTCCCCCAAAGGTCCAGTCTCATGCGTTGAGGTTGCTGCTGGGGTTGCCCAGGTGGCGGGCTTCTGAAAGCCCTCCCAAGACCCGTAAGCTGGCGGTGGGTCTTCGTCCTCCTCTGCAGGTCCGGTGACTGGTGGCGGCTCTGGCTCGTCGTCGTCGCTTATGTCGACCACCTCGAACGTATAAGGCTGGCGGGGAGGCGTGGCTCTGTCGTCACTGGTCACGAGCTGGCCGGCCACTGAGGTGTGCTCGGTCACTTCCAGCATGGGGCTGATCGCGCGCATATTCAGCTGTGGGAAGCTGTCAGTCCGAAGTGGTACCTCCTCTTCCTCTACGTCCATGGCTCCAGCGTTCGCCTGCTCCTCTCGAGCCCGTGGCATGGCTGCTCCCGGTACTGTGAAATATTAAAATTACCACCTGGTCCTGCCTAGCTATCTTGGGAGTGCGGTTTTCAATGTTCAGGTTAAGTTTACGGGCTAAGGTTACAATGTTCAGGTTAATCTAGATATATCTACTCTACCAGACCCTCATCTGTTGGGATGCCATCGGCGTCTTCGGACTCACTGTTGATGTCGTCTTCATGGAACGCCTTAAGGTCTGCAAGTCGGCGCTTGGTTCTCGGGTCTCGGAGTCGGATGATGTTTTGGGCCCGTCATAGCGTGGAGCTAATTTGGCCGCAAATCCGTCCGCAGCCTTAGAAAGGTGGTGTTGCTTCACGAGAAGCAGATCCCCAATGCTGGCCGCCATGTGCGTCTTCTCAGATTGTAAAGCTTGCTTTGGTTCTCCCTGGCCCGTTGCATATTTTCCAAGGCTACCTTGAAAATCTCTTGTAGATGGGTTGTCTTGGCGGTGGGGGTCCTCCGCCCGAGTGTGGGGTGACTTCGTGATAAAGTCAGTCTCGGCTCCCGACCTTGTAGGAGGTAAGCGGGGCTGAATCCGGTGGTGTCGGAGACGCTGGAGTTGATAGCCAGGCTAATCTCCGGCAAGGCTGCATCCCAAATTTTCTGGTTTCCTTCGATGTACTGCGATATCTTCGTCTTGATAGTCCTGTTGGCGCGCTCTGTGGGGTTTTGCTGCGGCGAATATGGTGCGGTGTGTTGAATAGTCATTCCTAGCTGTTTTCTAAATTCCTTAAAAGCCCGGCTAATGAACTGTGTCCCATTATCGCTTACAAAAGTCTTGGGCACCCCGAATCTGACCGAGATTCGTTCGCGAAACGACAGAGATAGGTGGGCCGTTATCGCCTTGCGAAGCGGAACGAGTTCCACCCACTTACTGAACAAGTCGAAGAAGACCAGCAGCATAGTATTGCCGTGGGTAGATCGGGGCAACGGTCCTACGAAGTCGGCACACAATGTGTCGAATGGTTCCGCCACGATCCGAGTATTCGTCTGTCCCGGGAGCTTCAGTTGAGTGGCCTTATATTTCTCGCACTTGCGAACGTACCTGACGACGTCGCGGCAAAGTCCGGGCCAGTAGTACCTCTGCATGATCCGTTTGGTCGTTTTCCGGATTCCCAGGTGTCCAGCGGCGGGTTGGTCATGGCACTCCTGTAAGATACGCCCTCGAAGGTGGTGTGGTACGCACAGTTTCCAGGGAATATAGTCTTCTTCTTCCGGTCGATTCCCGAAGCGCCGATACAGCTGGTCGTTCTCTTGGGCGTACTCCGGGTAGTTAGCGGGCTCCGCGGCTATCCTCCAGGTGCACTTCTGCTGTCCCGTGGCTGCTTGTTGTAGTCGTTCTAGCGGTTGTCTCGAGAGCGCGTCGGCTACAACGTTTTGGTTCCCTCGGCGGTAGTGTACGTCAAAGCGATACTGTTGAAGTTCTAAGGCCCAGCGGGCTTTGCGTCCTGTGGGATTCTCAATGGCGTTGAGCCACTTTAGCTCCAAATGATCTGTGATTACATCGAAGTGGTATCCCTCGAGGTAGCATCGGAATTTTCGCACTGCCCACACAATTGCCAGGCATTCTTTTTTACTTGTGGAATAATGGCCCTCTGCGGTCTATAGACGCCGACTGGCGAAAGCGATGACTCGTTCTTGGCCTTCAATTTGTTGCGTCAACACTGCCCCGAGGCCAAAGTCACTGGCGTCGGTCTGAACTGTGAATTCGAAGTCCGGGCAAGCCAAGACGGGTGCTTCTGATAACTTGGTTTTTAATTCCTCGAATGCTTGTTGCTGGTCTTCGCCCCACGTCCATTTCTGACTCTTCTTGAGCAGCTTAGTCATTGGTTGCACAATGTCTGTGAAGTTTGGTACAAATCTGCGGTACCATGATGCATGCCCAGGCATCGTCTCAGTTCCTTGATCGTTGACGGTGGTTGGAGTTCCTTAATAGCGGTTATCTTCTCCGGGTCTGTATGGATTCCATCCTCGCTGATCTGGTGTCCTAGGTATACGATACTCCTCTGAAAGAATTTACATTTATCCCGGTTGAGCTTCAGATTTGCGGCTCGCAGTCGGTGGAATACTTCCCGTAGATGCTGCATATGTTCCTTGAGCATTTTGCTGACGATAATAATATCGTCAAGATACGCAAAAGCGTATGGGTCCATTTCTGGCCTAATGACTCGATCCAGGGCGTGCTGAAATGTCGTTGGCGCTGAGTGGAGTCCAAACGGCATTACTTTCCAATGATACAAGCCTCGACCTGGCACTGTAAAAGCAGTGCATTCTCTGCTGCCGGCCGCCATCGGAATTTGCCAATATCCACTCCTTAATTCTAGAGTAGATATGTATTTAGCGTTCCATAGTTTCTGCAGCATATGATTGATCCGCGGTACGCATCGGGACCAGAGCGGGCGTTCAGTTGCCGGTAGTCCACGCACGTCTCCCGTCTTTTTCCCCACGAGCACGATTGGTGCGCTGTATGGATGGCTCTATCCTACCGTTGCTTAAAAGTTCATCAACCTGGTCATCAATGATCCGTTGCATCGCTGGGTTCTTGGTGAAATAACGCTGCATGATCGGACGGTCGTCCCTCATCAGAATCGAGTGCTCCGTAATTGAGGACACGCTGGTTGGTCCGCTGAATTTGTCCAGTTCGGCTTCCAACTCCGTCTTAGCTGTTTGCAGGTCCGCCTCGTCCACGATTGAGGTGTCTCTGTCTAATGGTTCATCTGTAGCGGCTGTGGCCACTGCTACCGCTCCTGCAGCTCGTCGAAATGGGTTACACCGTATGGCTTCGGGGCATGGTGCAGGTAGAATATCTCTCGGGCTGGTCCTCTGTGCCTCGGTGGCGTTGGTTGGTGTTGGTATAGTGGAGTCCTCCGCCGGTCTTGTTGCAGGATCCGCTGATAGCGTTCGGGTACCGCCGCTGCGCCTGCAGAGCTGGGTTTGACAGGGTTGGATTCGACGAGGTTGGCGGGGCTGGTCGCCGCTGTGCCTGTAGTGCTGGGTTTGCCAGGGTTGGAGTCGACGAGGTTGGCGGGGCTGGTCGCCGCTGCGCCTGCAGAGCAGGGTTTGACAGGGTTGGATTCGACGAGGTTGGCGGGGCTGGTCGCCGCTGCGCCTGCAGAGCTGGTTGATCTTGCCGTAATTTAAGTCTCACCTGGCTTATTTCCAGAGAGGCTTCCGACTTGCTGAGGAATTCCATTCCCAAGAGCACGTCATCGATTGTAGTGGGTAACACCAGAACTGGCATGACGACTTGCTGGCCTTCAAAAGTGCGCGTGGCTCCGGTGTCGATGGTAGCACAGAGAGGCTGATCTTTGATGGACACCGTCGCCACTATCCGGCTCCCTTCACATCGAAGAGTGGGTTCTATTGCTGGCGGGGGGTATTGAGCGCTGTCTCCGTCTGTTCCCTGGGTGGACGGAAGCGCTCTTCGTTTCCCTAGGGCGTGGCTCGGCAGCAGTGGATAGTTCGTATCCCACCTTGTGCGCAGTTTCCGCAAACATTCCTGACGTCGATCCTGCGCAAGTCCTCGAGGCGGCGATGGGTGACTTCGGCTGACATGGGTACCAGAATGTTGGATGTCCTGGGCCTTTCGGTGGGCTAGTCGTCTGACGCCTGGTTCGCGGCAGTTGGGTTCCTTGTCAGAAAAGTGGGCCGGGCTCTCGATGTCGTCATCAGCTGGGCATATCTGTGTTGATCCCGATCCCCGGTAACTTCGAAGTTCGTCACCAGCTGGGTCAATTGCGTCAGCGTCTCAAATTCATGTCGTCTCGTAAAAAGTTGGTACTCTGGGCGGTGATTTTCATAGATCCGATTCAATTCCTGGTTCCCGTCGTAGTGGGCTCGGCGCATCATCAAGCGTAGGTTAAGGGCGAAATCTTTGAAGCTTTCACCTGGCCGCTGCAGCCTGGCGCGGATCTCATCTTCTAGAGTTTAAAAATAGCGTGGCGGCAAAAATAAATCCAGAAACTCACACGTAAATTCCTTCCAGGTGGCTTTCTAAAGTTGACTGACTCTAAACCAGTCTCCGGCTCGACCAAGTAAAATGCTAGATAGCACCCTTGGGAGTTGTTCCTTCTCGATCTGATATGCATCCGCTCGCTCTTAAAATTGCTCCAGAAAATACAGCGGGTCGCCGATCTCGCCGTCGAAAGGCCAAAGTGGAGAACTCGTTCGGCTTCCATCCGCGGTCCCAGTGGTGCATTCCCCCGGTTCCAGTCGGAGGAACTTGTAGTAGATGTGTCCCTGCCTGTTGCTCAGAGTCAAGTTTCCGGTACTTATCATCGGGCTCGTAGACTGGGCGATGTGGTGAGGGCTCGCGGGACTTTGCCTTGTATAAGAGCTCCAGCTCCATCAAGCGTTCAACTCGTAGTTTTGGCAGATCGTCTTGATCCATGTATGCGGACATTCGTTTCTGCAGGTCTGCCAGGGTACCTTCTGGGGTCAGCCCGAATTCCTTGAAGATCTCCTCCAGTTGCTCCTTCTTGATGTCGTAGATCCACTGCTTCCCCATGGTATTTGTGGATCTCAGACGTGATGCTTCTCGATGAAATGTGTGGTTTTAAACTCTGGCGTGCGGCTAGTGCGAGGTTACTACAGTGACGCTGATGATTTTTTCGGACAGAAAATTTTCTCAAGTGGCGACAACGATTCTATGGCTAAATATTTCTCTAGTGCCGGACAAGGATATATATTATTTCTGGCCTGGCGATTTGTTTTATTTATTTTATTATTAGCGGACCCCGATTTCGTAGCAGGAAGAATAATGGTATGACCAAAGACCAATATAATCTCTAAGATGCGTAACGCCCATACATTGGTTTTGCAGTATGCAGCTCGTTTTTTGGTGGCGACGAAAATTCCGCTCTCTCCGCTCGCCAAAGTTGAGAGCGTAAAAATCTAAAAATAGAATTGCACGAATAAGGAAGTGCGTATGTGTGCGTATTTGTACGAGAAGACGATTTTCGTCCAGAAATCATTTCTAGACTTGGAAACTAATTGGGTGTCAAAAGAACTTATATGATTGAACAGGATGATTATTTAAATTGCATTTATGTACAGGGTTGCCCATATTCGACGGACCCATCTGACGACGCCATAACTTTTGACAGAGATGCCAGATCGCTTAATGACATACCGCGTTTGAAGCGTCAGTCCAAGCAGATTTTTACCATGGAACAATACACGCCACGCGAGCGCTCTGAAATAGTTGAAATTTACATTCAACAGAACAAGTCAATTGTGAAAACTCAACGTGCTTTTAAAAAATTAAAAAATGTGAAAAGTGCGCCTTCTAAGAACACCATTAAGCGTTTATACGAAAAATTTACGACTGGTGAGGCTCTTTCTAATCCGAAGAGGCCAAATAAAAGTCGACCAAGGCGATCGGACGAGAATATCGCTGCCGTACGAGCCAGTGTTGAGAGGTCCCCAAGAACATCCCAAAAACGCCGTTCTCAGCAGTTGGGCATGGCTCGGTCCACTTTTTGTGATGCCAATTATTCGTCGAAAGCGTATGAGGCAGTTCTGGTTTCAACAAGACGGCGCTCCACCGCACACAAGTCGCATAACAATCGATTTTCTGAAGAAATTGTTTCCGGGCCGTTTGATGTCGAAAAGTGGTGATTTGGACTGGCCACCGCGTTCGCCCGATTTGACGCCGCCTGACTTCTTCTTGTGGGGATATTTGAAGTCAAAGGTTTACGTTAACAAGCCAAGGACCCTAGAAGAGCTCAAGGACAACATTCGTGAAGAAATAGCCGCTATTCCGGCCGAAATGTTGGCGAAAACGATGGAAAATGCTGCAAAAAGGGCACAATACGCCATCAACGCCAGAGGCGGCCATTTGAAAGATATCATATTCAAAAATTGATGTAAACAAATCTACTTGGAACAAATTAAATGATTAAGATTGCCAACCGCCAAATTTTTATTTTTTTCTTTGATTTTTTTAAAAAAAACATGGGTCCGTCGAATATGGGCAACCCTGTATATATGGCAATGAAGCTTGATGTAAAACTTTTTTTTATACCTTAAAAATGAATATCTGCATATTTAATTCATAGTTTCGTTTTACATATTTAAATTAAAGCTAAGAACATAACATTTAATACAAAAATTAAAAAATATTTCAATAAAGTTTAATAGATTTGAATATACTATGATTGTTAAACAAAAACAAAGCAAACTATATTTAAATTTAATATATTTAAAGGATATTTAATTAAATATATTTCGCTTTTTTTTTTAATCCATGCCTGTTTTTTATTAACTTTAAAATGGAAATATTATAAATATTAAATTTAATTTTTATTCAAATATATTAAACTTTGATCTAATGACTTAAAATATTTTGAGTAAATACGAATAACAGCATATCTAATATTATCAACCTGCACTTAAATCTATTCTTATTTACTCAAGCAGTTTTATTAAAACTATTATTTGTATTAAAAGGTATCTTTTTATAATTAATTTAAATATATAAAAAGAAACATTTAATTTAATATGCAGATATTACTTTTTAATTTATCCATCGTTTTTTTTTCTATACCTAATAAATATTTAAAGCTAATATTATTATTTTATAAAAAGTTAAACTATTTATAATAACACGAATTGAATGCACTTCAGGCCACTTGAGCCTGACCATAAATATAGTTCTCACACTGCACAAAAGGTCGCCTTGCGGGAGACCGTTGATAAGGCTCCCGCTCAGGCTTACATATGTGGTCTCTGTGTAGACCATAGATAAGGATATTATAAGAATTTCATGTTAGTTACGTAAGCGAAGAGTTAGAAAAATAAAGTCAGTTTTTATACAGAACTCAAACGTGAAGGTTGTTTTCCTTATTACAGGAATCCCTCACATTTTGGTCATTTGAGCCTTTTTTCCTTGCGGAACAATTGGCCAGACTACTTTGCAGTTTTCCCCCACCAGTGGTAAGAAACTCAGAGAAATTGTGTACCTTAAAGATTCTTTTAAGTGCTAGACACTTGCAGCTAAAGGTTGCAAATAGATTCACTCGATTGTTTTCCCCCTACAGTGGTAAGAGACAAAACTGTTGAACAAAAAAAAAAGCATAAAAATAGATAAAGAGTCTTTTTTGTTTTTTAAAGCACCTTAAAGATTCTGTTTTTTTAAACAGCTAAAGGTCGCTACCCATTGAGCGTTTCCGGGGCCATAACATCGGAAAAATAAAACATAAAAAGAGTGTGTTTTTTTTTATAAACTAAAAAAAAAATTAAGTTTATAAGGCGTGTTTAAGGCCAACATCAGACAAATAAATAAAATTTGTGAAATGTGCAACAAAATTTAAAAAAAGTGCCCACAAATTAACACTTGTAATAAAAAAAATAATAATAAACACAAGTGAAACAACAAATTATAAAGAAAAGATTTGGGGACTCGGAAATTTTGGTTGAGAGCGGGCCGACTGAAGGTGATGGTTGTCGGCTCGCGTTAGAGTTTCCTGCGCAAAAAGGGTCTCCGCTTTGGGAATAGGGAAAAGCAACTGAGGCTGGTCGCCACTAGCAGTGCTGAACCACTTGTCTCAGCCGAGGCTTTCCGCCCTAGCGGCTGCGAAGCAAGCGGGGAGCGGGTGATCTTACCTTTCGGGAGCGGAGGCTGGGAGCCTTGCAGCAGTCACTGAAAATGCACGTGAGGATCGGGTGAGGGTACGTTTCCAGGAGCAGCGGCTGTGCACCTGGCAACTTTTCTCAACCGAGGCTTTCCGCCCAAGCGGCTACCAAGCAAGCGGGGAGCGGGTGATCGTACCATTCGGGAGCGGAGGCTGGGCGCCTTGCAGCAGGATCTTGAGGATCGGGTAGGTTGAACTTTGGGGTGAGATTGGTCTACTGGGGCGAATGCACTGGAGGCACGGAAATACTAGTTAAGCACGTGGGATCGTTTCGTGTACAGGGTTTTGGTTTTATTTTTAGTAATAAGATGCTGTTTCTACATGTGAATGATTTTCCCTGCCTATACCGCACTCCTTGTCTTAACGCTACTTACTCTGAAAGACTCAGTGGATCCCGGCCAGCGTGGTGTTGGTATCCGTTGGAGGGTGGGGCTGCAGGTCCTGGCTCGGCTGGTGCACGTGGTACCACCGCAAGGTTACCGGTCCCGAATAATCCCAAGTCTACTCCCGCACTCGACTTTCTCGTTCGCCATCCAGAACTCGACTCTCCTATTCGCAGTCCAGAACTCGACTTTTTGTACGCACTCCACAACTCATGCAGCCAAGTTCTTTGGCATTCCATCTTTCTCGCTGCTTCGGTTTTTCTGCCAAAGTCCTCATGCTCGAGTTGTCCTGCTCTAACGACGTGGGGTTCTATTGCTGGTGACGCTGGCGTAAGCTCGCTCTCGCTCTTCTGCTCCGATGCTGCCGTCGCGTACTCTCGCTCTCTGGTGATCCTCACGTGTTCGGTGGAAATTTCCATTGCATCTCCAGCTTGATTCTCGCTGCTTCTACTTCTACTTCGTTTGCTTCGCTTCCTTTGCTACTGCGCACTTGTAACGATCTACTTATTGTCTCTATCCCTCCCACTGCCTAGAGAGGAGCCATTAAACTATCGTGCTTATGTTTTAACTTATTCTTATTTAATGTTATTTTCATTAGATATTAGATATTTAAATAGTGCGGCCAATTCTGGCCGTTACACCAGAATTGGAAATAGTTTTAACCACAGATGCGTGTAATACAGCAGTAGCAGGTATTCTTTCACACAAGTTCATAGATGGTTCTTTAAAACCAATAGCTTTCGTTTCGCGAGCCCTTCAGTCCAGTGAACGAAATTACATCACTGTGGAAAAGGAGGGGTTAACAATTGTCTTTTCCGTTAAAAAACTTCGCCAGTATCTACCGGGCAACAGGTTTACGTTGCGTACTGATAACAAGTCTCTACATACTCTATTTGGCGAGTGTAAAGGATTGCCTGTAATGGTGTCAGCTCGAATACAAAGATGGGCTTTAAATTTATCAGGGTTTGATTATAGTGTAGAATGTGTGAAGGGATCTGTGAATGAGGCAGATAGTTTATCGAGAATTCCGCAAGTTCTATTAACACAGACACAGACTGAAGAGTGCAGTTATGTGAACTTCGTAACTCAACATAATCATTTAAACTTACATTTTCAATGCATAGCCCTACTGTCCGGACGTGATTCTACATTGTCAAAAGTAATAAAGGCAATAGAACATGGTACCATTCAATCCTTGGACAAGGAGTTTCATCCCTTCATTCAGAAACACACAGAGCTATCAATTGAATACCGCTTTTTAATGTGGGGATATCGTACCATTGTACCCAAGAAACTTTATAAGAGAGTTCTTGAATCTTTACATAGATCGCATTTAGGCATTGTTAAAACCAAAGCATTGGCCAGAAACTACGTATGGTGGCCAGGGTTAGACAAGGACATAGAGTACATGATAAGCAAATGCGATACATGTCAAAAACTCATGGATAGTCCCAGCAAAAGCGCTTTAATTCCATGGAGCCCTGAAGACTCAGTATGGAAACGAATTCATGTCGATTTTGCTGAGCCTATCAAAAATCATTACTTCATGGTTGTGGTCGACTCGTATTCGAAATGGAGCGAAGTTGTAATCACAAAACAAATTACAAGTAACTTTACAGTGGAAAAGTTAAGAGAATAGTCTTAGTCACTGATAACGGGCGTCAATTTACATCGCAGGAGCTTAAAACTTTCATAGAAATAAATGAAATAAAACATGTTTTAACCGCTCCAGGTCATCCTGCCACGAACGGACAGGCAGAGATTTTCGTTAAGGTCTTTAAAAAATCCATTCAAGCAACACTCGATAACGAATGTCACATTACAAACAGATTCTTAGCAGACTACCGAAATTCACGTCATTGTACAACGGGAAAAACCCCAGCAAAGCTTTTCTTTGGTAGAAGTCTAAAAACTAGATTTGATCTCATGAGTACACCCACAGTCAGGTCAAGAATTTTGAAACAGCAAGAAAAAAGCATAAAAAGTTATAAAGGGAAGCGTCTAGAATCATTCAATCAGGGACAAAAAGTATACATTTGGGATTACACGAATCCAAATAAGCCATCTTGGTCACAGGCATCAATAGAAAAGAGTTTAGGATCCCGAACATATTTGTGCAACCTTGCTCACAACCAAAGAATCATAAAGCGGCACATTGATCAAATCTGAGCTCCCGAGGATAACACAAAACGGATGGAAAATACGGATCAGGTTCACGAATGTGCACAAGTGTGGAATAATGCTGATACACAAAATGAGGAATCTGAAGTATGTGTGGATTCTTCCTCTAGAGGCCCAATTAGGAGTATAACACCCAAAAGAAACCTTAGACCCCGATTGGAGGGAAAGGTCGTTAGGCAATGAATTGAAATTGTAAGCATTGAAATTGTAAGCATTGTGTACGATTTCGACTTAGCAGAAATTCGTTCGTTGCTGATAGCTATTTTGACCTAAATAAATATGTAGCTGATATCCTGGTCTGTGCACATCTGCATGTGATAACGGGTCATAAACCATATGCACCCAGCCGACGGACGTGCCTTCACACCATCTGTCATAACCCGTGGGAAATTTTAACCCGACCATCGGGTAGATGTTATTGCTTATTTAGGCTATTATTGCTGTAAACTGATAATAAACCTTGTTGTCCATTTTATCTAAACTAGACCAAAGTAAATATCCTTCCAAACCCAAATCATGTATATAAACCCGGATCCATGCTCAATAAAATTAGTACGAAAAGAAATCTTGACGTATTCACTTCTCCGCAGCTCTATTTGTTCTGTACTTATTGCGGCGACTTTTGCCACTGGTTCTGTACTTGCGGCACGCAACAAAATATTTTCAGCAAACAGATTTCGGTAGAAATCCTACATTTGGTGACCCCCGACTTTGAACCGCAACAATTGCTCAAATTGGGACTCCAATTTGAACCCGCATCATCGATCATAGTTTGATCAACGAAAGGTCAATTTGGTAAAAATTTGAACCGCATATTTTGTTCAAATAAAAATTTCTAATTGATTCTGCATCATAAATCACAAGTGTGATATTCAAAAAAAAAAAGGAACAAATTTGGTCAACCTGGCGACTAATTTGTTAAAAACCTTAAAATAATAATATTGTTGGTCAACTAGGCGACCATTTTTGCTGTGTTTAACTATTGATAGTCAGCATAAATTTACAGTCTTCAACGGTCAACAAGGCGACCAAAAGACGGTAAAAACCAACAACTTTAGGTGTGCGATCAACTTGGCGATTAAACATTCTAAAGATCTTCTTTGGATAAGGAGAGGTTCTGATCAACTAGGCGATTTGAACCAAACAAACTGTTGATTACTCTGATCTGTTCAAAGCCAATTAACATATATATAACCCATCGGTGTGAGTCGAGGCACATCATAAAAAACACCTCTTGAACGGATTATTTAAGAAAAGTAAAAATGGCGCCGAATAGCATTCACCAGTTGTTGAATGAACAGTTTTTAGTAGGAGAGCAAATTCAGAATTGCATTCGAAATTATAGAAAGGACTCCGCCGACAGGAAGACTAAGCCAGCCTACTATAGAGAACGTTTATTAACGTTAGAATCCTTGTGGGATAAATTTAACTCCGGAGAAATACAAATAAATAATTTTCTTAATGGAGCCACTTTAGATCATGATTATTTCAAAAACGAATTCCTTATTAAAATTAGGCAACTTGTTGATGATTATAATACTCAATTCAATAAGCAGTTATCTCTCTTGGAAATGGAAGTTGGATCCATTGCATCCACAGTAGAGGATACAGAAATAGAATCGATGTTCAGAGAACAAAGGGTGTTGCTTGATAGTTTAGAGTGCATCATGAACAAATGACTGATGAAACCAAGCAAAATTTTTCTCTCGCCATTGCACAGTCCTGGAATGAAATAAGAAATATTCATGTCCAAATTTATAAGAAGTTCAAAGAACCAAAGGAACTTGGATATGATGACAGCAGATATATGGCAGCAGAAGATGCAGTCATAAAAGTTCAAACAGAAACATACTTAAAGAAGGAGACCACAAATATTTCTCCAACAACTGCTGTACAAAATGCATTACATTTTCCGAAGGTAGCCATACCCAAATTTGATGGAATTACTTAAAATGGCAACAGTTTTATGATATATTCAAAAAAATGATTCATGAATCAACGTTACTCACAATACAAAAGATGTGGTATTTAAAAACTAATGTTAATGGAGAGGCAGAACGTTTAATTCGCCATTTATCATTAACCGAAGCTAATTATTCAACTGCTTGGAAAACACTTGAAGAACGCTTCAACAATAAAAGAGTATTTTTTTTTTTTTATCGCGCGGAGTCCAACGGCCCACTTACCCGCCCAACCGACCGAGGGGCGCAGCCGTGTATCGTACGGCACGATTCGCGATAAAGGTAAAGGTCCCGGGAAAAAAGTAATAGTTAGATCAATCTTGTGCCAATGAAGCAAGTATTAATCGTTTTAGGAGCGGCAGAGAGTCAAGATTTGATATTACAGGAAAAAGTCTCTCTGAAAGGCTCATGCAAGGCATAGTTAGATCTACAATAACTTAAAGTTAGGGGAATATAATTTCTAGTTAATTTACTTGGCACAGAAAAGTTTAGCCGACTTAACAAGTCCTTATACCTTATACATGGTGATATTGACTGCCCCAATATCACCATGTATAAGCATCGTTCTACGGTTGGCTAGGGATGGTAAATTAATCAAAAGAAGTCTACTAGAATAAGAAGGTAAGATAAGATTTGCATCCCAGTTTAGGCGCTGTAAAGCAAAAAGAAGGAAGTTTTTTGTACAGATTCAATACGACCAATATGTATTCCGTATTGTGGAGAAATAAATAAAGTTTTAGTCAAATAAGGATCATCGAATTCTTTTGACCACCTTTTAATAAATTCAAGCACTCCTCTGGCTCTATTAACCATGGACGAAATGTGATTAGAAAATTTTAGTTTAGGGTCCAAGAGAACGCCAAGATCGTTTACAAGAGTTATTCTATCCAAAGAGCTGCCACTTAACGTGTAAGTCGCGAATATCGGATTGGCCCGATAAAAAGTCATCAGCTTGCACTTGGAACCGTTTAAATTTAGTAAATTATCTCGGCAACAGTTTTGTAAATTATCTAGATCGGATTGCAAGTCTAAATGGCAGGAATTAAGCAATACATTAATTCAAAAATTATTGGATCACTCTATTTTAACAAATGATTCCAAAACAATTAAATCGTTGCATGATAACGTAAAAGAAACATTATCAGCTCTAAATAACATCGGCATAGAGACAGAGAAATGGGATCCACTTCTACTCTGTCTGACTCGAACAAGCTCGATCGACAAAATCACTTCTTATATGAGCAATCCGTTCAAAATACAAGGCAAATACAGCCTTTTAACGAATTTTTAACCTTCCTTGAACAACGGTTCCTCACTCTTGAAGCCATTGGATCAGAGAAGAACAAAAGGCAAAATACATGTGCATCAGCTGGAGCTGAAACGCAATTTAACTGTTTCTTTTGTAAGAAACCGAATTACAGCATATATAAATGCAATGAGTGTTTAAAGAAAACCCCAGCAGAACGTCTTAACTGGGTTCAAAAACAAAAATGATGTGTTAAATGTCTAAGTCAAAATCACCCGTCAAGGACATGCACAAAGAGAGATTGCTTTAAGTGCAACAAAAACACAATACCTTGTTGCATTTAGAAACAAAACCTGACCCTTTAGATGGTATCACGGCGGCATCTGCGAGTGGAAAACAATCCAGTTATATTCTCCTGGCAACTGCTCGTGTGATTATTCAAGGAACCAATGGTCAAAAGGCAGAACTTGGAGCATTGCTTGACTATGGATCCCAAATTAATGCCATATCCGAAAGAGCAATCAAAATGCTCGCGCTTAAAACCACAAATTCTATGCTTAAAATAAATGGTATTGGCGGAAAATCACATACTTCCAATGCAAAGATCAATGTGCAGCTAAAATCAAAACAGGGCGATTTTAGTTCACGGCTTGAAGCAATGGTTTTGCCTTACATAGTCGCTGATCAACCTACGTATAAAATTTCGACTGATAATTGGAAAATACCTACAAATATTACATTGGCTGACCCTCAATTTGGAAAACCAGTAAAGGTTGATATTCTTCTTGGAGCCGAGCACTATTTCAACATAATGCAAGCTGAGAGCATGAATTTGAAGAATGGACTCCCCAAGCTACAGAATACCAAGCTTGGATGGATTGTAGCCAGTAAAATTTCGGAGAGAGCACCTTCATCATCAGTATGTGCTGTACTTACGGAAGGAGAAAAAGTGGACGAGAAACTCGCCAAATTCTGGGAACTGGATAATTTTCAACCAGAATCAAAATGTTATTCACCAGTGGAAAAACAGTGTGAAGATCACTTTCTGCAAACCATTCAGAAGGCTCAGGACTGCGGATTTGTTGTTAAGCTACCATTTATGGAGCATACATCAGCGCTGGGGGAGAGTCGTGACATAGCCACGAGACGGTTTTTATCGCTAGAAAAACGATTGCAAAGGGATCAAGCTATCAAAGAAAGTTACATAGAGTTTATGAAGGAATATGAAACTCTTGGGCATATGAAGGAAGTTCCCTAGACACATCTTCGAAGTCTCATTACTTCATACCGCATCATTGTGTGCTCAAACCCGACAGTCAGACAACCAAATTAAGAGTTGTATTCGACGCATCGGCAGTGACATCTTCCTGGAAATCATTTAACGATTTGTTGCACAAACTTCCTACAGTACAAAACAGTTTAATGTCCATACTGCTTCGATTTAGAATGCATAAATACGTGTTTAACGCTGATATTGAAAAAATGTACAGGCAAATTTGAATAAATCCAAATGATCAACAATACCAAATGATCGTATGGAGAAATGATCCTTCAAAAAGGCTCCAGTATTATCGTTAACAGTCACATATGGCACAAAGTCTGCACCATATCTGGCAACGAAATGCTTGGAATATTTAGCAGATAAGCAAATGCAAAAATATCCTATAGGATCTTCTGCACTTAAAAATGATTTTTATGTCGACGACTGCATCACCGGAGCCAATACAATTCCTGAGGCGCTTCAAATTCAAAAGGAACTTAACCATATTCTTTTAAGTTCCGGATTCAAATTAGGAAAATGGTGCGCAAATAATAACCATCTTCTTTAAGGATTGAATAAAGATGATATAATTAGTAATGTACAATTTGAAGATGCTGCTTATAAGGACTGTAGTATTAAAATATTAGGAATCACATGGAATCCTACAATAGACAAACTCTGTGGAAAAACCCAAGCCGTGACCACAGACAAAATAACGAGACGCGATGTAGTTTCGGAAATATTCAAAATATTCGATCCTCTTGGACTATTTTCTTCAGTAGTCATAAAGGCCAAAATATTTATGCAAGGCTTGACAAAAGAAAAATTCGAATACAACGAAGAATTGCCTACGAATTTACGGAATGAAAGCAATTCCGGGAAAACTTAAAATCGTTGAATGACATTAAAATTCCTCGTCATGTTTTTGATGGAAAAATTCCGGTATCCAAGGAGATACACACTTTTGTCGACGCATCAGAAAATGCATATGCTGCAGCCATTTATCTTCGTGCAGTTCACAAGGATAAACGAGTGACTGTACAATTATTATGTGCAAAGTCGCGTTTAGCCAGTAAATGCGATCACACTCCTGAGATTGGAATTGAAGGCAGCAGTTTTAGGTGCTCAATTAACAGCTACCATAAAGGAGCAATTGTCACTGCAAGGAACTACAACTTATTTTTGGGCTGATTCTGAAATTGTGTTGTCCTGGATAAATAGCCCAAGAACAATAAAGGACAAATTTGTGGCTACAAGAATCACCACCATCCAAGAATCATCTTTACAAAGGGAAGGGCGTCATGTCGCATCGGAAAACAACGCTGCAGATATAGCCTCAAGAGGAATAAGTGGTTCCAAATTCACCAGTTTAAGTCTTTGGTTCTATGGTCCATTGTTCTTGTATGGTCCACCATCAAAATGGTCACTACCATTTGTTGCTGCAAAATCAGAACAGCAATACACCACGATTGCTCAGAAGTCGTCTTAGCTGCAACGAGAAGTCAGAATTGGCTTTATGGTATAAACCATGGCAATTCGTTCGATAAGCTATTAAGAATTGTAGCCTACATCATGCGCTTTAAAAATAAATCATCCGAAACAACGGCAACGGTTAAATTTGAAGAATTAGAACAATCTCGAATAATAGTTCTTCGACTAATTCAGCAAAATAATTTTAGCGCTGAAATCAAAGATTTAAAGTTCTCACGTGAAGTAGGACGCAATAGCAATCTCAGCGCGTTAACACCCTTCTTGGATCAGGATGATCTCATTCGAGTTGGAGGCAGATTGGAAGCATCTGAACTTTCATTCGATGCAAAACATCCCATTCTATTACCATATAATGATCCTGTAGTAAAACTAGTGTTTGAAAAAATCCAGTGTGACGGTTCGTCGCTGTCGGGTGGCTCAGGGATGGCCTGGGTTCGTCACAAGAATTTGTTTGTGTCAGGCGTGGTTGCTGGAAGAGAGTTCCGACCCAGCCCAGAGTAGAAGCCGTGGGGAATTACTTAGTAATTGATTATAACTAGGTTTTATTTCAGTAAGTATCTTGACATTTGATTAACAACTAACGAATTCTCCGGTTTGGCGGGGTGCCGCCCTTGCTGCCCTGGCTTCCTTCGTCCACTTAGAATACCTGGTATCGGGAGCCGTCTAGCTGCTCGAGAGGAAGAGCACGGTATGGGTTGCCTGAAATGAGAATGGAGTGCTTGGGGACCCTAAAGTCAGCCACGAGCAAGAGAGATCTATTTAGTGGACCGAAAGTCAACCGCAAGAGAGAGAATGTTGCTTGGGGACCCTGAAGTCAGCCACAAGAGAGAGATAATGTTTGGCTTGGGGACCCTGAAGTCAGCCACAAGAGAGAGAGAATGTTTTGCTTGGGGACCCTGAAGTCAGCCACAAGAGAGAGAAAATGTGTTGCTTGGGGACCCTGAAGTCAGCCACAAGAGAGAGAGAATTGCTTGGGGACCCTGAGGTCAGCCACAAGAGAGAGAGAGAATTGCTTGGGGACCCTGAGGTCAGCCACAAGAGAGAGAGAGAATCGCTTGGGGACCCTGAGGTTAGCCACAAGAGAGAGAGAGAATTGCTTGGGGACCCTGAGGTCAGCCACAAGAGAGAGAGTTCGGCCGGTGAACCGTGCCGTAAGGAGGTGTGATCCTGAAATCAGACATCTCCTAGGGATACCTCCGGGCCGGCAAGCCGAGAAGGTTAGAGGGAGGAGGAAGTCCTACGGGAGCTAACTACAATGCATAAGCGGACTTGGATCGAATGATCTAGTCCACCAAAAAAATGACTGCTGCTTACCACCACTGGGGAGTTGCCTCTATACCCTTAGACGGTTGGCTGCTAAGTGCCTTTCTATGGCCCGTGGTCCGTCTTATATAGGGCTCGGCGAGATCTAATGTGGCCGCCGCCTGTGTGGGATTTGCCGGTCTAAGTGTGACCATCTCTCTCGGTCTAGTGTGCCAATACGCGCGCGCGTTCTTAGTTTGAATTTTAAATTATTCATGTCATGCTTTTTTGTGCGCGCAGCGTCACACTCCCCCCCGTTATGGATTTTAGTGGTATTGAATCGTGATGTAGTTTCCCCTGTTCGACACCACTCGCCAGGTTGTTTCTCCATCCTTTATCAGCCATCGCTGCTGCCTTCCGATTTTCTTTCCTGCTAGCTTTTCCTTGATGCTGTCTCTTGCCGTTCTTGATAATATTGCTCCTTCCGGTAGCGTCCATCCCTTGTCGTTGTTCTCCTCCTCATGGAGCTCTAGGATATCTCTGTCCGGTGTCTCGGTTGCTCGGCTCTCCTGGGCGGTTCTGGCTACCGTACTTATGGTTTGGCTGTTGCCCTGCCCGGACTGGATGTTCCTGGTTGTTTGCGACGCCGTGGTCTTCCTCTTCGCCAGTGCCGTCCTCTTTTGTGTGGTTCCCGCCATCGGTATCGGCTCTACTAACTTCGTTATAGTCTGCGCTGCTCTTATCTTCGTGTGCTTCTCTCGTAATCTCAGCGCTGCCTCCGCGAACTTGTTCATGTTTTCGTGTTCGTTCTGTATTGTATTTGTTCCTCCGTACGGCTTAGTGTCTCCAATGTATATCCTCTTTGTTTTCCGTGTGTTCGGGTCTTTTACTGCCACTTTCGTCCGCGTCTTTTTTGCTTTTTTCTGCTGTGATCCCTTGCACCTCTCCTTGATCCAGGTGTCCGTGACCTCTATTGCTTTCCACTCGTCCTGTACTGCTCTGGGTAAGGCGTCTGATACCTCATTCCATTTTTCCTTTCGATTCGTTGTCGACTCCGGTTGGTCCACTTCGTCTCCGGTTGCTCTTATCTCAAGCTCAAAGCCTCCACACCTCAGCGTGCTGCGTGCCCCGGCCAGAAAGTCCATTCCTAACAGTATTCCTCCTGCCACTTCTGTTAGTATCATGAATGTTACCCTGAACGTTCTTCCTCCAAATTGGATTTCTGCCGCGAATTCTCCTATCGCCTTCTGCGTTGCTCCGTTGGCCTTTGTTATTTCTGCTCGGGTTCCACACCATTTGCCTTGTTGCTTCAGATCTTGATATCTGCTTCTGCTTATCGCGCTTCTTGATGCTCCTGTGTCCACGGTTCCTTTCGCTGTCTTGTTTTCGACCCTTATCCGGGCTACTATTTGGAACCCGTCGCAACATAGCTGTTCACCTGCTGCTGGCTCCTTTATTGCCGCCTGAGCTGCCAGCTTCAACTGCTCAGGTCTCCTGCAGCACTCCTTGGTTCTAGTACCGTTTCTTCCACAGACCCAGCAAAACAGCCTCGGCGGATTGCTGCACGTGCTTGCCGCATGTCCGGTTCCTCCGCATCGCATGCATATCTCCGGTCCTAGTTGCTGCTGTGCAGGTTGTCTTGCCTGTGTCGGGTCCTCTGCCTCTATTTCTTCTACTTCCTCCGCTAGTTTGAGGAACTCTGTCAACGAGTTGAATCCTGCCCTCCTAGCGTACAGCTTTATCTTGCTCCTGCTGTTTTTGTATACTCGGTCCAGATTGGCCTCTTCTAAGAGTTTCGTGAATTGCATCAGTTTTCTTAGTCCCATTGCGTATTCTCTTACGGGCTCCGTTTCTCTCTGTTTCATCTGTGCAATATGATTCTCCAACTGTTCCTCATACCTCGGCGTCAAAAAGTATTCCAGCAGTTCTGTTCTGAGCTGAGGCAATGTTACGATCCTGCTTGGCGTGGTGTTCCACCAATCACTCGCGATCCCCTCCAGGATGAATGGCATCGTCTGTATCAGCTGGCCCTTCCGTATTCCGTATCCGCCTGCCCACTGTTCCATTTAGCTTAGAAACTCCAGTGGGTTTGTTGTTCCTTGGTACCGAATGCCCCATCCACGTACCCGGCCTATGACTTCGGTTTCCATTTTTATTTCTAACCTTCCTTCCGTTTCGTCCCCTAGACTTCCTCCTTTGATGTCCATTATCCCCTCCTTTTCCCTGGTTACCACGATCGCCGGAATTGTTTCTTTCGCCGGGCTTTTTTCTCTCTTATATTTTTCCGACAGTTCTGCGAGTCATTGTCTGACCGTTTCTGTATGGTCCGTTTTCTTTGCGAACGCTGCCATCAAACGTCTTAAATCCTCGCTTCTTTCTGCCGTTCCTAATCCGAACTCTTCCGTGTATTTCGTTAGTTCGCTCTTTGGTGCCAGATATACCCAGCTCGACATTACTCCGCTGGTGTCGGTTTATCTCCTGCAACCACTTTAACCTGCTCGGGCGCCACTGTGACGGTTCGTCGCTGTCGGGTGGCTCAGGGATGGCCAGGGTTCGTCACAAGAATTTGTTTGTGTCAGGCGTGGTTGCTGAAAAAGAGTTCCGACCCAGCCCAGAGTAGAAGTCGTGGGGAATTACTTAGTAATTGATTATAACTAGGTTTTATTTCAGTAAGTATCTTGACATTTGATTAACAACTAACGAATTCTCCGGTTTGGCGTGGTGCCGCCCTTGCTTCCTTCGTCCACTTGGAATACCTGGTATCGGAAATGAGAATGGGGTGCTTGGGGACCCTGAAGTCAGCCACGAGCAAGAGAGATCTATTTAGTGCTTGGGGACCTGAAAGTCAACCGCAAGAGAGAGAATGTTGCTTGGGGACCCTGAAGTCAGCCACATGAGAGAAAGAATGTTTGGCTTGGGGACCCTGAAGTCAGCCACAAGAGAGAGAGAATGTTTTGCTCGGGGACCCTGAAGTCAGCCACAAGAGAGAGAAAATGTGTTGCTTGGGGACCCTGAAGTCAGCCACAAGAGAGAGAGAGAATTGCTTGGGGACCCTGAGGTCAGCCACAAGAGAGAGAGAGAATTGCTTGGGGACCCTGAGGTCAGCCACAAGAGAGAGAGAGAATTGCTTGGGGACCCTGAGGTCAGCCACAAGAGTGAGAGTTCGGCCGGTGAACCGTGCCGTAAGGAGGTGTGATCCTGAAATCAGACGTCTCCTAGGGATACCTCCAGGCCGGCAAGTCGAGAAGGTTAGAGGGAGGAGGAAGTCCTACGGGAGCTAACTATAATGTGTAAGCGGACTTGGATCGAATGATCTAGTCCACCAAAAAAATGACTTTGCTGCTTACCACCACTGGGGAGTTGCCTCTATACCCTTAGACGGTTGGCTGCTAAGTGCCTCCGTCTTATATAGGGCTCGGCGAGATCTAGTGTGCCCGCCGCCTGTGTGGGATTTGCCGGTCTAAGTGTGACCACCTCTCTCGGTCTAGTGTGGCCTATACGCGCGATCGTTGGCGCGCGCGTTCTTAGTTTGAATTTTAAATTATTCATGTCCTGCTTTTTTGTGCGCGCAGCGTCACAAAAGAAAATATGCATTGTGGTGCTCAAGCTCTACTAGCCACATCAAGGCAAAAATATTGGGCGATAAAGGCAAAAACCATAGCTCTAAATGTCATTTTAAAATGCTTCAAATGCACAAGAGCTAAGCCAAAATTAATGGAGCAAATAATGGGACAGCTACCACCACTAAGGGTCACACAAGCTCGACCGTTTCTTAATTCTGGAGTTGACTATTGTGGACCCCTTAAGATTCATTACAAAATTCGTGGAAAGAAGCCACATACTGCTTACATAGCAATATTTTGTTGTTTTGCGACTAAAGCCGTACATTTGGAACTGGTTAGCGATTTAACCACGGAAGCATTCTTGGCAGCTCTTCGTCGATTTGTAAGTCGTCGAGGAAAATGTCAGACCTTACACTGCGACAATGCTACCAATTTTGTTGGTGCCAGGAATAAGCTTCAGGAATTGGAAGAGGCTATCTTTTCAGACAAGGCCAGAAAGTCTATAGTGGAAACTTCGACAAACACTTGCGACTCAACTATCTCTATTAGCTTCTAGTCTGCAACGAATGCAAACAGAGATCGTTAACGTTTTAACAGATATTCGGCATAACACAATAAGCCCAATGTTGCTGTCACCAAGGCAATTAAAGGATCAGTTAGAACAAATACGCAACCATTTGAAGCCTGGACAAACGCTTCCAGTCTCTCCTGATAATATTTTAATGGCATACTAGATGATGAGAGCTGAGGGAACCATCATAAAGGAGCATTTTATAATCAAAGTAAAATTGCTTTGGTGTCTACTCAGATTTTGGACATCTATAAATTGACACCAATTTCATTTTTGACTGAAGATGGAATCAGTATGTTTGCAATTAAGACACCATATATCGCAATCAACAGTCATCGAGATGAATACTTTGAGATGTCGGAAAATGATTTTAAAGTTTGTCAAGAAAGAGGAAAGGATGATTTTATATGTTATAACAAACAAGAAATGTTTTCTTTGGAAACTAGCTGTGAAATGCCAATGTTTCATAATAAAACGGATTCTTCTTGCAACTTAATAAAGGCAGAAAGACCTTTTGTCTGGTTAAGAACACATGCCAGAAATCAATGGATCTTTACAACAAGATCCACGCTAACATTATCTGCAGTTTGCTTAGACGGAACATCTAATATAAATATAAAAGGGTTCAGGATTTATGATTGCAAAACCTTGATGCACCATTCGAAATTCCTTAATGACAGTTACAAGTTAAGATGTGCTCGAAACCGAATTACGTACATCGTATGCTCGCTTCGGAGAAGGTGAACTCACTGAAAATCTACGACTAAATTCAACAAGATCTACCTCTACAAGTTCGAAGGAAGACCGAAACCTTAAATACAAAGAGTTTAGCCGACTTAGAGAAGCGCAACTCTTTCCTCCCAATAGTTTTAAATTACCACATAATCTTGAGACTATTGAACATAATCATATTGCTATTTATATTGCATTACTTTTTATAATAATCATTACATGAGTAATGACAATAAAATATAAACATATAGACATATAAAGAAATGGGGAAAACCTATAAATAACCTTCAGCTGAATCAGATGCCGACCACAACTGTAAATAGAGACGGTTCTTCGATCCAGCCCTTCACGATCAACATTAACGATTGTTGAACATCAGTTCAACGGCCGGGAGTATGTACGATTTCGACTTAGCAGAAATTCGTTCGTTGCTGATAGCTACTTTGACCTAAATAAATATGTAGCTGATATCCTGGTCTGTGAAAATCTGCATGTGATAACGGGTCATAAACCATATGCACCCAGCCGACGGACGTGCCTTCACACCATCTGTCATAACCCTTGGGAAATTTTAACCCGACCATCGGGTAGATGTTATTGCTTATTTAGGTTATTATTGCTGTAAACTGATAATAAACCTTGTTGTCCATTTTATCTAAACTAGACCTAAGTAAATATCCTTCTAAACCCAAATCATGTATATAAACCCGGATCCATGGTCAATAAAATTAGTACGAAAAGAAATCTTGACGTATTCACTTCTCCGCAGCCCAATTTGTTCTGTACTTATTGCGGCGACTTTTGCCACTGGTTCTGTACTTGCGGCACGCAACAAAATATTTTCAGCAAACAGATTTCGGTAGAAATCCTACACATTGAAATAGTAGAATCATTAATGAATTAAACTTGTAGGCATTGAAAATATGAAGAAAACCTTTATAGCACATATTTAGTATATATCGTAAGTTAAGCTATCGATCCATGTCTTGGCCTGTGTAATCGATCTTGGTACTAAACAGTGATGGCCACACTTTGTATAAAGCCATGCTGGAATACATTACAATTAATTTTCCCCTTCCTAGCCAACCGTAGAACGATGCTTGGTATAGTCTTTATTTATAAGCTTATACATGGTGAGATTGACAGCCCTGACTTGGTAAGTAGGCTAAACTTTTCTGTGCCAAGCAGATTAACTAGAAATTATATTCCCCTAATATTAAATCATTGTAGATCTAACTATGCCTTGCATGAGCCTTTCAGAGTATTATGTTCTGACTATAATAGACTTTTTCCTATAATCTCAAATCTTGACTCTCTGCCGCTACTAAAACGATTAATACTAGCTTCATTGGCACTAAATTAATCTTACTGTTACTTTTTTCCCCGGATCTTTACCTATTTTTTCTTATTTCGCATCTATCTTCTCGCGAATCGTGCCGTACGATACACGGCTGCGCCCCTCGGTCGGTTGGGCGGGTAAGTGGGACGTGGGACACCGCGCGAAAAAAAAAAATAAATAAACGACTCTGATTATAGAAAGGACAGGAAGACTATGAAGAACGTTATTAACGTATTTCAATTTCGAATTCTTTATTAAAATTAAGCAACTGGTTGATGGTTATTATACTGAATTCAATAAGCAGTTATCTCTCTTGGAAATGGAGGTTGGCCGCCATTTATCGTTAACCGAAGCTAATTATCCATTGCATCCACAGTAAAGGATACTGAAATAGAACCGATGTTCGGAGAACAAAGGGTGTTGCTTGATAGTTTAGAGCGCATCATGAACAACATGACTGATGAAACAAAGGAACATTTTTCCCACGTCATTCCAGTACTGTGGAATAATAAATAATATAATAATATAATAAATATTCATGTTCAAGACCCAAAGAAACTGGGATATGATGACAGCAGACGATTCAGTCATAAAAAAACAAACATATGCGCTCGGCATATTATAATTATTGAATTATTAAAATAAATTAGGATTCCTTAAAGTAATTCCTTAATTCAATTTAAATAACTCCCCTACACTGCTTGCGTTCAGCTTATTCCTCTCGTTGGTTATTATTATTTAAATTTAATAAATTTAAAAAACCAATTTTTTTTTGTACACACTTACATACATTAAAAAAAAAAAAACTAAAATAAATTAAATTTAAAAATCTTCGATACAAAAAACAAAAATGCCAAAATCAGAAAGTAACAGCCAGGAAATCGAAGAGTTGAAAAACCAACGAGATGGATATATGAGGAGTATAGAGCGAACGCAAAGATATTTAAATGAGGATCGAATCTCTTTAAATACGGTTGAGTTAGAATGTCGATTAGAAATCCTAAATACTCACATCGAAAATGCTTCGCTTATACAAAATAAAATTGAAGCGAAAGATGGAGATGATGAGTACCGCGAAGAGTTCGAAGAGACTGCGATAATAGCAAAATCGTTGCTAATTTCCCTAATTGCGGAAACAAAGCGTAAGAGCGTTGACGATTCCGCTCCGCCGGCAACGCGCACACCCCAATGCCGTTTGCCGAGCGTCGCTCTTCCAACCTTCAGCGGAAAACATTCCGAATTTAAAAATTTTATAAGCTTTTCGAAACTTTTGTTGACAAAGATGACACGCTGCACGATATCGAAAAATTCAAACATCTAATATCGTGTTTGGCTGGAGACGCGCTAGGAACAGTCAGGGCATTCCAAGTTACCGCGGATAATTATCCAAAAGCTCTGGCTAGCCTAAGGCTGGTATACGATAATGATAGTTTTATTTTCTTTGACAATATATCGACACTGCCAAAGATTGCCCAGCCATCAGCTACCGCCTTGAGAAACCTGATCGACACAGTCACAGCTCTGTACGATTCTCTTTTGTCCATTGGGGATGACAAACGTATTACGAATGCCATCCTCATCCATCTAGTAATGGGCAAAGTCGATGCAGGAACTAAAAGAAAATAGGAAGAACAATTAGATTAACCTCGCTTCCTCTTTGGAGCGAGTGTGAGTCGGCCCTGAACAAGCGCTATCAGCATATGGTTGCCGAAGAAGCGTGTAAGCCAAAAATTGTTCAGCAGAACCAGGCTTTTCCAAAGAAGAATGGAAACAGGAGTTTTTCGTTTGTTGCTGCCATGGACGACCGCGAAGTATGTGTGTTTTGCAACTCAGCAGAACATCAAGTAGGAAATTGCACTGCTTTTGCTGCCCTAACAGTTAAGCAAAGATTCGATTTCGCAAAAAAGGCTCCCTTGTGCATTAACTGCCTCCGTAAGTGCCACACGGTAAAAATATGCAAATCGAAGAGATGCAGGGTGTGTAAGTCCTCACACCACACATGGCTGCACATTTATTCGCCATCAAATCTCGCGTTGCCACCTCCTCCTCAGCCCACGCTCTTGCAGAATACTCCATCCACTTCGCATGCTTTGCATGCGACTGCATCGGATAGAGTTATTCTTGCCACAGCCATCGTGAGCGTCCAAACAAAAAGTGGCGAATTAGTTTTGGCTCGAGCGTTGCTCGATTCTGGTTCACAAGTAAATTTTGTGACCGACGAGCTCGCTCAGAGACTTCAGATTAAGAGAGGGGACGTGTGTTTGAGCTTGCGGGGCATTGGTGGAACTAATGCTCAAGCAACCAAGAAAATACACACGATAGTCAAGTCGCAAGTGGGTAGCAGTCAATTGTCGTCCGAATTTTACATATTAAAAAATATTTCTGGTTATCATCCGGATCAAACGGTGAACACCAGCGGCTGAAGGGCCTGAAAATATTCAATTGGCAGATCCATTCTTCTTCAAGCCCCAAAAAATAGACATGCTTATAGGCGCAGACTCGTTCTTTGAACTATTGTCAGTCGGCCAGATAAAGCATTCCCATTTTGCAGAAAACAGTTCTCGGCTGGATAGTGTCAGGGAGATGTGCCTCAGAAAAAATAAGAAATGTTGAAAAGTTGGTACATCTCAGCTGCCAGGAGGATGTGTTGGAGTCAATAGACACAACCCTGCAGAAATTTTGGTCTGTGGAGGACTTGCCGCCCAAGGCCAAGGTCCATACTCCTGAGCAGCAACTTTGTGAGCAACATTTTGAGAAAAATACTCAAAGATTGTCGTCCGGAAGATTTTCGGTTCGTTTGCCGTTCAAATCTGACCCAAGCACTCTTGGTGCATCATATGAAGTTGCGAAACGTAGATTTTTGTCGCTTGAAAGAAGATTATCCAAAGATCCTTCTTTAAAAAAGATGTATCTGGAATTCATGGAAGAATATGAAGCCATGGGCCACATGTCTTCCACTAACAATAAAATTCCAGACAGTTCGCACTATTTCATTCCGCACCAATGCGTGCTGCGACCTCAAAGCACCTCGACAAAGTTGAGAGTGGTATTCGACGCCTCGAGCCGTACATCGACGCAGGTCGCGTTGAATGACATCTTGATGGTTGGCCCCACCATTCAAGAGGAGATGTATTCGACCCTTCTTCGGTTCAGACTGCACAAGTTTGCGCTTGCAGCAGACGTAAAAAAGATGTATCGTCAAGTAATGGTTGACAAAGCTGACCGAAACTTTCAGCTCATAGTGTGGAGACGAGATCCATCTGAGTCTCTAAAAATCTTCAAGCTGAACACCGTGACTTATGGAACTTCGCCAGCACCCTATCTGGCGATTCGGTGTTTAATGCGGCTTGGAGAGATCGCGCAGGATTCGTGTCCAAAAGCCGCTAAGGTCATTCAGAATGATTTTTATGTTGACGATTTGTTGACTGGAGCCAGATGCGTTGAGGACCTGCTAAGCCTTCGAGACGAAGTTTCTCAGGTATTGCAAGAGGCAGGATTTGAATTGGCAAAGTGGTTTTCTAACTGCCCAGAGTTGTCCGCATCTGAAAGCGCTGTCATGCCGCTAACGGCAGACTCAGACGTAACTAAAACCCTTGGCGTGGTTTGGTTGCCGGGTAAAGATTACTTTCAATTTCGGTTGGATGACTCTTTCCTGGATCTTCGTGCGACAAAACGAAACATACTGTCGGTGACTGCCCGACTTTTCGATCCGCTTGGCCTATTGTTGCAGGAACTGTGGCTTCGAAAGTTAGACTGGGACGAGTCGCTGCCGATGCAAATGCAGACATCTTGGGAAGCTTTTAAGGGAACGCTGTTGCAGCTGCCCAAGATCAAGGTATCGCGATTCGTTCATACAGACGCCAAAGTCCCAGCAGAAATACATGGTTTCGCTGACGCTTCCATGCGAGCATATGGAGCGTGCATCTACGTTCGCACTAGTACCGCTGAAGGTTTAAAAGTATCTTTATTGACAGCAAAATCCAAAGTAGCTCCCCTCAAGACGAAAACTTTGCCTCGCCTTGAGTTGTGCGCAGCTCACCTTCTTGCGAATCTTTATAATCGTGTAAGACCATTGCTTAATTTTCCGATTACAAAAGTGTTCCTCTGGACGGATTCGGAGATCACTTTGCATTGGATCAAAACGCATCCTTCGTCGTTGTCAGTTTTTGTCTAAAACCGAGTTGCGGAGATTCAAGAGTGGTCGGAAAAAGCAATCTGGAGACATGGCCCCACGAAAGTAAACCCAGCGGACATCGTGTCACGGGGATGTAACGTTGAGGAACTTACAGCTTCCATTTGGTTCGCTGGGCCGTCGTTTTTGATCGATGCAGAAAAAGATTGGCCTGTAAATCGACACTTCGAAGTACCTGCTGATGTCGTGTCGATGGAATTACGCAAATCAGCATTGGCGCCTTTGGTAATCCCAGAGCCCAATTATGTGCTTCAGAAAATAGAATCATTTTCGTCGCACATAAGGCTTCTAAGGGTTTTCGTGTGGGTCTTACGGTTATTCAAAGGTGTAAAAAAGTGTCGCAGCCTTTTGAAAAAAGTATAACACCAAGAGAACTGAATTTTGCGTTCGAGAGAATAGTGGAAGTGATCCAATCTCACGAGTTCAATGACGACATAGGTAAAATTCGGAAAAATAAACCGCTAGCAACGAATATACAAAAACTAAGCCCTTTTCTCCAGGAGAAAAAATTAGATTGGTGTTCCTCGACATTGTTGCGAGTTGGGGGTCGGTTATTGAATGCTCCTATCCCGTACGAAGCCAAATTCCCGTTGTTGTTGTCGAAAGGCTCACAGTTTGTTAAAACGTACGTGTCATACCTGCACGTTACAAATTGTCATGCTGGCCCTCGAGCTCTTGTAAGTCCGTTGAGAGAAAAGATATGGTTGGTTAATGCGCAGGAAGTTTGCCGCAGAACAGTTCGTTCTTGCGTTCGTTGCTTTCGGTGCAAGCCGCAACTCTTGACGCAAATCATGGGGAACTTGCCATCAGACAGACTTCGAGCTCTCCGCCCTTTTAAGATCTGTGGTGTTGATTTTTGTGGCCCATTTAACACAACATATCGTATCCGTGGTAAGCCACCGTACAAATCATACGTGGCATTGTTTGTATGTTTTGCGTCCAAAGCGGTCCACTTAGAGTTAGTGTCTGACCTCACCACTGATGTGTTCTTGTTGGCATTCCAAAGGTTCGTGAGTCGACGCGGGATTCCCGAGAAGGTGTGGTGCGACATCGCGACGAACTTCGTCGGAACCGATCGCCACATGAGAGAGTTCCGGGGGGCGGTATCACAACATTCGCATTAAGAAAAGGATGCGAGTTTGCGTTCATACCGCCCAGAGCACCTCACTTCGGCGGACTTTGGGAGGCAGGTGTGAAGTCTGCAAAGCACCTGTTCCTTCGGACGGTCGGCGAAGACATCCTGACCGCGGAGGAGCTCGGAACTCTCCTCACCGGCGTGGAGGCCGTGCTCAACTCCAGGCCCCTCTTAGCGATCAGCACGGATCCCAACGACGGCGAAGCCCTAAGCCCAGGCCATCTCCTGATCGGCGGGCCCCTCCTAGCTCCACCCTCAGCAGCGCTCCCGGACCAAGTCAGCCCAACCTGCTTACGACGATGGCGCAGTGTCTCGTGTCTCAGGCACAGATTTTGGCAGCGTTGGTCCCGAGAGTACGTCTCGAGCCTCCAGGCGAAAAACAAGTGGCACCAGGAGGTTCAAAACGTCGACGTGGGAGCTCTCGTCGTCGTCGCCGAGGACAACCTTCCGCCGCAGCAGTGGATGACCGGGCGGATCGTGGCGGTGCACGTCGGCGCTGACGGCAAGGCCCGAGTGGCGGACGTGAAGACGAAGGATGGGACGTATCGGCGAGCGGTCCATAGGCTGGCGGTGCTGCCTGTGGCATGCTGAAGACGGCGGTCCTTGAAATTTGTTAAATAGTGTAAGGCGGGAGCGGGAGCACAATAAAGATTTAATCGCTCTCGCGAATTCGCCCCGTCTCTCGCCCCTTCGTTAAGTTAGGTTTAAGCTCGATCGACAAAACCAATTGGTTTATGAGTAATCCGTCTAAAATACAAGGCAAATTCAGACTTTGAACGAATTTTTAAACTTCCTTGAACAACGGTTCCTCACTCTTGAAGCCATTAGATCAAAGAAGAGCAAAAAGCAAAATACATGTGCATCAACTGGACCTGAAACGCAATTTAACTGTTTCTTTTGTAAGAAACCGAATCTAAGCATATATAAATGCTATGAGTGTTTAAAGAAATCCCCAGCAGAACGTCTTAACTGGATTCAAAGACAAAATTAAGGACATACACAAAGAGAGAAGTGCAAAATAAACATGCATTTAGAAACAAAACCTGACCCTTTGGATGGCATCACTACGACATCTGCGAGTGGAAAACAATCCAGTTATGTTTTGTGCTTGTGTAATTATTCAAAGAAACAATGTTTAAAATTCAAAATTCAGAGCATTGCTTGATTCTGGAATCCATATTAATGCCAAAATTAAAGCGATTAAGCCACAAATTCGATGTTTTAAATAAATTTCATTGGTGGAAAATCACATACTTTCAATGCAAGGATCAACGTCCAGCTAAAATCAAGACAGGTCGATTTTAGTTCACGGCTTGAAGCCATGATTTTGCCTGATCAACCAACGTATCCTATTTCGACTGATAATTGGAAGATAACTAAAAATAATATCGTTGGCTGACCCTCAATTTGGAATACCAGGAAAATTGTATATTCTTCTTGGAGCCGAACACTATTTCAATATAATACAAGCTGAGTACATGAAGAATGGACTCCCCAAGCTACAGAATACCAACTTGTAGCCGGTAAAATTTCGAAGAGAGCACCTATATCATCAGCTGTACTTACGGAAGGAGAAAAAGTGGACGAGAAACTCTCCAAATTTTGGGAATTGGATCATTTTCAACTAGCACCAACATGTTATTCACCAATGGAAAAACAGTGTGAAGATCACTTTCTTCAAAACATACAGAGGGCTCAGGACTTCAGATTCATTGATTTGGAGCATACATCAGTGATGGGGAGAGAAGGTTCTTATCACTGGAAAAACGATTGCAAAAGGATCAAGCAATCAAAGAAAGTTAGAAGTACCACAGACACATCTTTCGAAGTCCCATTACTTCATACCGCATCATTGTGTGCGCAAATCCGACAGTCAGACAACCAAATTAAGTGTTGTATTTGACACATCGACAGTGACATCTTTCGGAAAATCATCAAACGATTTATTGCACATAGGTCCTATAAGGCCGACATTGAAAAAATGTACAAGCTAATTTGGATAAATTCAAATGATCGTATGGAGAAATTATCCTTCAAAAAGGCTTAAGTATTATCAGTTGAAAACAGTCACATATGGCACAAAGTCTGCACCATATCTGTCAACGAAATGCTTGGAATATTTAGCTTATAAGCAAATGCAAAAATTTCCTATAGGATCTTCTGCACTTAAAAATTATTTCTATGTCGACGACTGTATCACCTGAGGTCCTTCAAATTCAAAAGTAGCTTAAACCATTTTCTGTTAAGTTCCCGACTTAAATTAAGAATTACAAAAATTAAAAGCTACCATAAAGGAGCAATTGTCACTACAAGGAACTACTATAAACAAGCGTGTTACAGCATTTTAAACACATCGAGGAGGATCTTCAAGCTGTAAACATGCTGATAGTAAACTCACGTCAGCAACGAGCGCCGTTGGAATCGTTGGAAATATTATCAATAGTCTTTTTGGCATAGACTTTTAGACTCCACTTACGCGGATAAAATGGTGCAAACGATTTCAAAGGTTTAAGCTAATCAGAAGCAAACGTATTTAATTGACTACAATTAATGTCATCAAAAGGGATGAATTCTCAAGAGAATTATATTGCAGAAACTACTGGTACTGAAAATAGATTTAATAAATTTTCATGGTACATAAAACTTGCCACTCATCTATCTCTATTAGCTTCCAGTCTGCAACTAATGCAAACAGAGATCGTACACATTTTAACCGATATTCGGCATAACACAATAAGCCCGATGTTGTTGTCGCCAAGACAATTAAAGGATCAGTTAGAACATATACGTAACCATTTGAAATCGGGCAAACGCTTCCAGTCTCTCCTGATAATATTTGAATGGCAAACCAGATGATGAGAGCTGAAGGATCATGTTATAATCAAAGTAAACTTGCCTTTGGTGTCTACTTAGATTTTGGATATCTATAGATTGACACCAATTTCATTTTTGACTGAAGATGGAATCGGTATGTTTGCAATTAAGCCTAGTATCCTGATCGACGAAAACCGTACGCCAGTCATGAGAGAGAGCGAGAGGCAAACAGCTGGCGTTCACTTTTCGTCGGGCCTTTTTTTCACGTCGGTCTCCTGATCGACGAAAAAATACCAGAAAATTCCATAGCGTTGCCAGTCTGCGGAAATGAGTTTTGGGTGAACCCTAGCGAAAAGATTAAAAAATTTAATCGTTTGGCGTGCGCTTCTCACTGAACATTATAAGAAATGGAGGGGAAAACTCAAAAAACTTACAAAAGTCGATTGCAGGTGTTTACATGTGAGGCCAAAATAACATTAATACTATCTGGGGTGCCTCTTGTCAGAGCAAAATGTTTTTTAGGTCCAGAATGTACGAAAAAACACAATAAAAGTGCAGCTATGAACTTTAAATTAGCAAATAATTATCAGTAAATTAAAAAAAACAACTGTTAAATTTAAATTGTATTGTTTTTTAATTTCTTTGTACAGCGGCAGACTTGTTTTGCCAAGGTAGTTGATAATATCTTTTAAAGGCTCTTTCCCGCAAATACGATATTTGAATTTTAACTGCTCGTCAACAAATCCTGCTGATTGACAGTACGACCGTAGCACGCTTAAATCTTATAACCTCTCAAACTTTTGGTCACACTGGAAAGATAAAAGTGTTTACGCTAGCGTAATCGTTTGTCGATCTGGATACTAGGCTTAAGGGACTAGTTTGCGTAGAAAAGGACGGACGGGCAGACGGACATGGCTAGATCGACACTCTATGGTGATGCTGATCAAGAATATATATACTTGTAGGGTCGGAAATTTCTCCTTCACTGCGTTGCAACTTTGGACTGAAATTATAATACCCTCTGCAAGGGTATAAAAAGTTTAAGTACACTTAAGATGAAATTAACTCCCAGTTTGGTGTCCTTTTCTTAAATTGTATCCCACTCTGACTTGACGATATTTGGAACCAAATTCCTTGACCAAATAGGAAGTGTGTTTGGGATCGTGGTCCTCTTGAAACATAGTTTCATTTAACTGGAGCTGGGTCGCGCTGTCCTTGAGGTTATCCTTTAAAATTTTGAGGTACAGATGCACCATTGTCGTGTTTATAAACACAAGTTTCCCAACTCCAGCTGTCCCAACTCGCCCCCAGACCATCATGTTACCGCTAACTCTGTATTGGGTTTCCTCCACACTTTTTAATAAGTAATAAAAATAAACCGCATGTGTCCAGAAAGTACAGAATCAGTGCATATCGTATGATAAGATTGAAGAAGAAGCATAGAAGCCGTTTTTACCGTTCGGAGCCCTTTGCTTCATTTTAAAGGGCCATCACCGTTGCAAAATGTAAGCCACACTGGCAGAATTATGGCTTTGGAGTGGGCAGGAAAGCGAAAGGATAATATGAAAGTATTATGAAAACCCTGAGATCTCCTTAATATTGTTTGAAGTTAAAGATTAGAAGGACTTTGGCAAGGATATTCTCTCAACATCCTGAAAACGGTACTGTATAATGCTGTCTACAAACGACATGCTCCTAGAAAAAATAAATCGATTTGAAAAGTCAAATAACATACGCCTTTTGCTTAGTGAAGGGATTATTATATCATAGAACGTGGAAAAGACCCAAGTCAATTGGCATACTAAGATATTTATTTCGCTACACTAAATGATTGTTTTTTAAACTTTTCAAAGTCAAACCACTTTTCCTTTAATTTAACGCACTAAAACAATTTTAGCTTTAAAAATAAATGATAAAATTTTTAAAATAATTTGGTTCATGAAAAATTTGTGAAATATTTTGGTTTTTTTATTTTTAATTAATCATTTGTAAAAGATAAATTAATGAAGTCACTTGTATATTTAACAGTTATTCAATTAAAAATATTGTTTTTTTTTTTCATTTAGCATATTTGATATGCTTTCTTTGCTATAATTAAGTTTCTCATAGTAGGTTTGTATTCTATCATTGATAATGAATCTATAGAGATTTCTGACAACGCTTTGCTGAGAGCCATGCAAAAAGCTAATTTCTGATATGTGTACAAGTTCTGACATGTGCAAAGCAACAGCATAGAAAGGAGATTTCTCGCTTCAGCCGAGCAGAGCAGCCAGATTAAATCGCCATGGGACGCGATTGCATGTTCGATCTAATAAATAAAGTCACTCGATAGCACGGACAGGGCAAATTACGCCTCCATACAGATTCTGAATCCTGAAGTTCTTATCATCAAATGTTGTATATTTACAATTGCTACTTTTCCGATTGACTTGTTAATAAGCGCAACTATAAGGACTTTAATGCTCAGAGTTTGGAAAAACTCACTATAATGGCGTCACATCCAAAAATTTCCCAAAAAAAGGTTCCAGGTTTATAAAATATTTTTTTTTTTTTTTAAGATGTTTTTCCAGCGAGGAATACTAAGCTGCAATAAAAAGTTTAATTATTTAATAAAAATTTATTTTACCGTCATGAGAAAACTCTATAGTTTCCGCCGTATCCATTTATAACTTTAAATTTTCTTTAGGTTGGCTTTATTTTACATATGTTATACACTTTTATATTGTGGCATATACTCTTAATGCATGAACCAGAATCTCTATTGAATAAGTCCATTTCGAAATCTATATATACTGTTAATGAACATTCTTTACCCACCAACTCTGTTTTTAATTAATTTTATTACAAATATTATATGTATGCTGTCTAGGCCAGCCACTTTACGGTTTCAGTTAGCTTAATCGTTTAATAGCGAGTTAAAAAAAGGATTAAGGCTTTTTACAGCAACGCCTATAATTGAGAAATAAAAGACAATAACATTAGTTATGAAACGTAAAAATTTGTTTAAAAAATTTACCCTTGCCAGCTGACTGGTCCTTTGAATCACGCCACTTATAGAGCGATTCCTTTTGTATTACATAGGCATCATAAAGCTCGCCAATTAGTTCACTTAGCAAGCCTGAAATATATCATTATAATATAATTAAGATGAAAATTAAACTTCGGCACGCCGAAGAACATGAACTCTTGCAGTTGTAGATAATGTGAATTGATTCAAACCCTTGCAGGCGGTCGGTATGAGAGAAAGTTGCAAACATTTTACAAAGCTTAATAAAACCTCTGCAAGGGCACACAAAAGCTCTGAATGTCATGTGCTTATATTTAGTCATACCTCTGGGATGCTCCAAACCGTGCACTAAAAGTTGCATAGCATATAAGCATTCAAGTTGATGGTCTTCGTTAGAATCAATGTATCGTTGCAAAACTGGTATGCAAAACTTTTGGAAGGTTTCGGACTCAAGTTTATAACTATTTTCCTTGTAGAGAATTGAAAAATTACTCAACTTTTCGGTCAATCCCCTTATAAACAACTTATCGACCACCATTATATTTCCCTTGAAAAAATTAAAATGTTATGTTATTAAGCTTCAAATAAAAAGTTCGATTTTCTTACGTTACTATAATCAATAATGCTCTCTGCCGTCGTTCCTTCTTTCAGCAAGTGCTCAATATGGTCTATCACATTTTTAACGTGCTTATCTGGAGACTCTCGTTGCTCAATCTCTGGAGATTTTTGCTCGTTTTCCACATACTCTAGTCTCTGTAAATAATTTGTATTTAAAAATTTCTATATTTTCTTTGCATATACAACGTGTCAAGAATTTCAAATAAATCGAAGCAGGGTAGAATTTAAAGTATACATGCGCGCACACTTTAGCAAGCCTCAGCTGTTCCAAAAATGAAATAATCCATTATTCGATCGTTTTTACTCTTCCGATTTTTATAAAAATAAAATCGAAATTTTAAAATTGTTAACTTTTTCTTGGAGTATAAAAAAACAACCAAGTTATAATTTATATTTTTATTTATGCTACAGTGGTGGAAAAAATAATTGAAACGCGCTGGTAGCGTTCATTTCTTTAAAATGTTTAGTTACTTAAGCCTAGTACTCAGATTGACGAAAACTGTGCGCAAACAGCTAGCGTACACTTTACGTCAACGTTTTTTTCACCTCGGTCCTCAGATCGACGAAAAAAATTGCATAGCGTTGCGAGTCTGCGCAAATGAACTTTGGGTGAGCTCCAGCGAAAAGAATACAAAATTTAATCTTTTGGCGTGCGCTTCTCACTGAACATTTTAAAAAATGGAGGGATAAAATCAAATAATCCACAAAAGTCGATTGCAGGAGTTTACATGTGAGGACAAAATAATATTACAACTATCTGGGGTGCCTCTTGTCAGAGCAAAATGTTTCTTAGGTCAAAAATGTACGAAAAAACACAATAAAAGTGCAGCTATGAACTTCAAATTAGCAAATAATTTTCAGTAAATTAAAAAAAACAACTGTTCAATTTAAATTGTATTTTTTTTAAATTTCTTTGTACAGCGGGACACTTATCTTGCCAAGGTAGTTGGTAATATATTTTAAAGGCTCTTTCCCGCAAATACGATATTTAAATTTTAACTGCTTGTCAACAAACCCAGCTGATTGACAGTACGACCGTGGCACTCTTTATTCTGATGAACTCTCGAACTTTTGGTCACACTGGAAAGAATACAGTTTTTACGCTAGCGCACTCGTTTGTCGATCTGTGCACTATGCTTCAGGGAAAGAAATATTTTTTTAAACATATTTTAACGTTCATTTTTTAATAAAAAAAAAAAATTAAATAAAATATTTTTAGCAGCAAACCAAGCGTCTAAATCTTCAGATTGTATCAAATTTTGGAGACTACTAGCACACCACTTTTTTTCCGTATTACATCTTTTCAGTTGGATTTAAAGATACCAAATTATTTTTAAAGGACCCCCAAAAAATTATACATCTAACTTGGATCTGGAGTTGATCTGAACTCTCATTATCCTGCCTAAATTCCTACTTTAAATCCTATTTTTTTTAATCTTATTGCCTTCCCAATAAACTCTTTAGTATATTAAGGTGGTCTCTGGACTTACAACCTTTTAGATGTAAGTTAAATTCTGCTTTGATTCTTTGCCGCCTTGGTCAACTTAACGGCAAAAACACATTTTTTTCTTAGCACTGCATTTATTTTAAAATTTAAAATGTTTAACCTTCTGTTTTTAGTGGTTTTTATTGAAATAAATATTTATTTAAGTAGCAGGGGACTCCTCCATGTATTTTTAATATAAAATTGTATTTGAAAAAAATTTTAATTTTATTGAAAATTTTATTGAAAGGAAAATATCATTTTTCTTATTTTTTCCAACACTGTCCCTGTAATAGCAAGAAGATTTTTAGGAAGGGTTTATTCATATAGGTTTAAGACTGAGGGACTAGTTTTTGTATAAACGGACAGACCGCCATGGTGATGCTTAATAACAATATAAACACTTTAGTACAACGACCGGTGATGACTGTTTTTCTAGGTTGCTAACTTTTATCTGAAATTTTAATAATTGGCAAGGCTATACAAATTTAATATTTACGGTGAACTTCTTTAATGTTAAATTGTTTATTTTAATTGATAGTAAGCAAACAAACCAAACAAAAAATTAAGAAGAACCCAATACGACTACAAGTCGGTAATAACTAAAAATATCATTGGGATTGCCGATTGACTTTGGCAGACTCAATAAATTTTTATAAAATATTTGGTCAGAAATTTGTCAGAAAAAAACTGTTTTAAGGACTTTAATTGATTTGCTGATTAAACTGGAATGTTCCAATTTTGTTATTGGATTTTAACACAGAGGGTAAGCCATAGATGAAAATTAAATAAAATTACTTATGCTAAACAGAAAGTAAGCAAGTTATAATTTTGATATTGTTTCTCTGGTCGTTTAGACGGACATAGCTATATTAACTTGCTCAGTGATCCAACGCTGAAAACAGAGTTCTCTAATAACTGCGTTGCTCTACTTTGGAGTCTTTTTCTTAAAACAAAACTCATACTGCGGTATAAGATTTAAAATCGATAACATACATAAGTTATTAAATTAATCGACTTCTAACGTTTAAAATGTATGAAAATACGCCAGCTCTGTTATCAATTCTGATCGAATCAGACCAGAATGAAAGAGACTATTTAAAAGTGGGTTTTGTTGCGGTTTTTTTTATACGATCTATATTATATAAGTTTTGTTATATTAAAATATATACATATTTAATACAAAATAAATAAAAATATTATTTAAAAGGTTCGCTTCATTTAATAACGAAATTGTACAAAATGTTAGGGCTAGAGAATATTTTTTCTCCACCGTGTATTAGAAGTGCACAATGCTGTTTCTAAAAATTTTTAATTTTGTTTTGTTTAAACGCTTACAAATAAAAACTCTCTGATTTATATATTTGAGATTTATTTTAAGTCTATAATAACAGTTTATTCTGCGAAATAAATAATGGTTTTTAAAATTCATTTATTTTTATTTTAAAATATAAAAAAAGTTAACAGTTAATATTGACTTTCACTATAAAACTGATACCTACTTACCTAAGAAAGTCTTTATTGGTGCTGCCTATATTTTAAACTTTTGCAATTGAACTAAATACCCTTAGAATATGTATAACTTATCTTTATAACTCACATTTGATTTAATAAAGTCAGCGACTTCATTTTCAGGCATAAAATCTGACCATTTTAGGTTGAACTTGGTCCACATACTTCGAGCAAAATTCGGTCCAACTTCTTGTGTACAATATATCAAATATGTTTTAAGGAACTTTTTAGCCACGTGTGATGGGCTGCTGTCTTTCATATTTTTGTTCCACAAATCTGATACAGTCAAGATTTTCTTCACAATTAATGGCCCTGTAAGAAAAACAGTTTTAAATATATATTATAAATATTTTACTTAGGAAGTAGTTTAAAAAGGGTACTTTTACGTTATGTTGGTAAACCCAATCATTGACAATTACCGGCAAATTGAAGAATATATAGCCAAAGCTCTGGAATATCAACAATTAAATCGTTTGCGTACTCGGTAAATTCGTTGTACGCCAGTCTGAAGTGATCCACAGAGATGTAATTCTGTTGAATAAGTTGGGAAACAGCAATGGCCAAATACCGCCTGTACTGTTTGCCGACATTCGCTAAATGCAAATAGTCTGTTAATATGTAATATATGAAACTACAGCGCAGTTCCTCTGGTACTCGTTTCATACACGAAACTACAGCGGGCGTTACTGCTTTCGAGGCTGCCGAAAGCTCAATCATTTCCGAGACAACAGACATGATGAGCTTAAGATCAGTTTCACCGGCCTCATTGAACACTGCCACCGGAGCTATAGAACGAACACCCTGCGGGAACGTTGTAGATGAAGATGCAGACGACGGTGGATCGCTGCCACGGTAAAGACCTCCGGTGCTGGAGCTGACCAGCGATGACTGTGCCTAAAAGAAAGCAATGATAATTTAAATATTAATAACTTTCATGCAACTACAAACAAAAATATATAATGTTTTCAATTATTCGTCTAATTAAATTAAAGCAAAAATGGTAATTTTAACAAATAAAGTAAATTAACCTTGTGTGCAAAAATGTAAATTTAATGTGCAGAATCGTTTAAAATGTTTTAAAGGACCCTCACCATTGCAATATGCAAGAAACAGGGGCCGATGAAAAAAAAACTTATCAACGCAGATCAGAGTTAAAAATAGAGCCCCTTTGGCAAGGATATTCACCAAAGATGCTGAAACAAATTTTACAATTTTTTGATACAGCGTTGTGTACTTCTTATCATAATAAGTGTTACAAGGTGTTACATAGGCGGATAAACGACTCGACTAGAAACAGATTCCGTTATAGTCAAGTCGCTGACGTAGATGTTGGCAAGTATTAGTCGGGGATAAGACAACTCCCTTAAGAAAAACTACTACATTGGTGTCACAGCACATGCCGAACGCAGCATGTTGGAGGGGGTATAAGGGCAAAGACAGAAGAATGATGGGATCCCTTGGAACTTTTTTTGCATATCCACAGGTTCAAAAGTCTATTCGAACTGGTCCAGAAAGACAGAATTCCAACATTGATTATAAGGATATTTTTTTTCGGCTTCGGAAACTTTTTTTTCACCATTTTAATATTGTAAAAAGTACACAAACAGTTGAACTCAATTGCGGCCCAAAATCGTACCCTACTTAAAACAATTTCTCAAAACACAAGGGATATTTAGTTCTGATAAATTATCAATCCCCCATGGAAAAGTCTGATAGGCATTTCTCTCCTTTTCCAAATAATACAAATTCTTTATGAATTATTTGATGTTTGCTGTTTTAAAGCCCAATCCCACATGCACATATTTTCACAATCCTCCCATCAAAAATGTGCAAAATAAATGTGTAATTCTCCCCGAACGCTTGCAGTATATTAATACTGATGCTTAAAGCACTTCACATACATGTCTAAATCTACATGCATGGAGTTGCTGATCAAGAATATATATACTTATACGGTAAATACACTTAACATTTTTTTTAATATACATAATACACATCTTAATCATTTTTATAATTATTACTCACTTTTCCAGTATGACGTGCTGGTGGTGCCTGTTGCGTGTATTTTGAATGACTAGCAGATTTTTGAACTGTAGAACTTAACAAACTGCGACTCTGACTCTGCTGGCTACCGCGGGAGGATGAGTTTTCTCGTGATCCTTGTGATGACCCAGTTCTCGAATGAAGACCTTTTTGGACAGTTTTTGTATTACTATTTTTTTAATGGTTTAACAAATCTCAAAGAAATACCTCTATCATAACGATCGCGTTCCATAGATCCTTTGTTATACGAGCCCTTGTTTCTGGGCCCACTGCGATCTCGATCGCGATCCCTATCAGTGCTGTTTTTATCTATTAGGGATGATAGTACAGCAAAGGGATTGGATGGGGTTGATGTGGGAGCAGATGATTGTCTTGTGCTGCTATTCCAAAGAAATTGCGTTAGTCCGCCCATCTTTTTTGTTTCTAAGTTTTGGTCAGAAAGTTTAGACTGAAATATTAAAAATTAATTATATGTTAAATACCAATTTTATTAAATAAGTTACTTTGAACTATCTCCGGCAAGCCAAAGTATAAAAACAATTGAATTTATAACAATACATATTGTCATCAAGAGCAAGTTTTCGCCTTTTCATGCTGTTCTGAGCTTAAAATTAAATTTTAAAAACCGATTGAACAGGAGGGATTTAGGTACAAAAATAACAGTAAGAAGTCCTATCAATTTACTTATCATTTCTATGCCCGGATTAAAATAAAATCATCCCAATTTTTATTAATGAATTAATTAAATTTTTCATAATTTTTGATATGCAGAACTATAACTATTTCTAGAAAAAACAACTTAAATAGGTAAATAGTTCTTACCAGACCCTCCAGTTTATTACTGTCAACTGCTTGGGAACGGCTACCTTTGCTTGTTTGCACATGCCAAGTATTGTCATCATTGTTTCCATTGGAGTGACCAGCTCCGCCAGAGCCACTACCTCCGCCAGAATTGTTTTGCTGCTGGTGTCGCAGATTTCCGTTGTCACCACGTTGACTGTGACTCCCGCCATACCCGCTACCAGAACGAGATTCGCCGTATCGAGCATTGCCACGATCATCTCGTTTACCAGAGCCGCCCTGTGATCCAACGGGCGTAGTACTGGAAAGTGTACCAAAATACTGCGCAGAAAGCTGCTCGTTCTTTGCCTCTTTTTCAATTTGCCCCATGGTTTTGGGTGCTTCATTTCGCGAAGTTTGCCATTTGTTCTTGCGCAAATCTATAACATCTTGAAGCATAAAACGCACTCTGGAGCTTACTTTGGCACCATCTTTGTCAGTTTTTGAAGCTATTGCCTGCATTCTGGCTATCGATTTTTCCAATGAATAACACCGACTAGGTTCCTTTGAATTAACTGGGGTCTGTTCAAATTTGGCACCTACCGTTGTCAGCAGCTTACATAGGCATTCAAGCATGTCTTCAGAATGGGGATTAAGAAGTGTATCAATGCAAGAATAAATTATTTTACCGGTCAACATGGATATTTTAAAAAGTTCCCCGATAAATCGAACTGTGCCTCCGGAGCGTCTTCGTATTTTTCTTTCCTCCTCTTCTAAGAATGCCTCAAGTTCGGCTTTTTCGTTTGCATCGTTACATTTCTTTATTTTATCCACAAATGGCTGCAATTTTTTTTCTTTTGCCGTGCTTTGGGAGACGTTCTGTGTGAACTCCCGTTCTGTTTTATCTAACAAAGCACTTCGAAAGTGTGCCAAATTAGATTTGGTGCCGATTTCCATACGCTCGTCTCGCGCCTTTACTTCTGAAATAAGACGATGGCAAAGTCTAGCATATGATACTGAAAAGTTTGGCTCATCAATTGCTTTTTCAAATACCAGCACAATAACTTCGTCCATTTTGTCGGGTGTATCAATTTTTAATTTTACAATCTCCTCGACAAGCGTATCGAACCTTTCAGGGGTAAGCTTGTTTAAAATACCCCGAACCCGACGAACCAATTCATCTTTTACTTGCGTTGATTTTGTGTCACTGTCAACGTCTGATTTGTTCAAGGCTCGTGGGCGCCAGGCATTTTCATTCTCACTGAGTTTTACATCCTGATTTAAGGACAGATTAACGTGGATCATGCCCTTCATGCTGCTTCTGCTACCCCCACCCTGAACACCTGACATTGACATCTGCTTGTTAATATAATTTCCTCCGGATTCACTGTTACGATTGCCAATTATACCAACCATCGATTGAACGCGCTTATTATTATTGTTGTTGCGGATAAATGATGGCATTAAGTTCGGTTGAGGAAGAATGGATACATTTTTCACTTCTGGCTGAATTCGCGAGGCCTTTACCTCCCGTAATTGTAACAACTGATCTCGATTGTATTGTTTCTTTCCACTTGGATTGCTTGGAGACCATTGACCCTCATTATAGTTAATACAAGATGATCCAGATATTCCTGTTTCTTCAATTTTGATATCAGTAGATTTGGCGTTTTCCTCAAGGTCCGACTCTGGCTTTAGGTCTAAATTTAAATCGGACTGGCGATCTACATCTACTTCTGTGTTATTCGATGAAAGCAAGTCATTTGTTGACTCCCTAGTAGGGGCCTTTTCTAAAACGTCTACATGATCTTTAGCAGTTATAGTGCTTGCTGCTTCGGTTTGACCATTGTCTAAACAAGTCTCGTCTTTTAATGCCATCGATGACAAATTTGTGTCATTAGGGACACTTCTTAAAGTTATTTCTGGTTGAGTTGTTTGCTGTTCGCTTTGGTTATCGTTTAAACTCTCATCTGTAGATTTCACTATTATTTCGGTAGACAATGTGTGTTCAGAATCTTGTAAACTTGTGTGCATATAGGAGGAATCCGCAATGACTTCAGCGGGCGATATTTCGTCAATACCAGCGATTTCAGACTCGGCAGAAACATTTGATGTCGGTTGACTGTTCTTTACAGTGACAGCCAGCAACTCTGTTGAAAGGTCTCCCGGGGACACACCAGAATCTAATTCAGCAATATTAGTTTCTTCTGATGTAGTTGGCACTTCCTTTGTAATCTCAGTATTTGATGTTGTTTGCTTCTGTTGCGTTGATTCGGATGAGAGTAATTTTTGATGCGTCAGATTTGTCTGCAATGATTCCTTAGTAGTTGCGGCAACAGGTTTTGATACTGCATCATCCGTTTCATCTATAAGTATCCAAATTAAAAAAAATGTATTCATATTTTCGTTTACCATTCAAAAATATTGCGACTTTTTATGCCTTAAATATTGTCAAAAATCTTGGATATAAATTTAATAATATATAATGACTTGAAATACCTGTTACTTTGTTATTCTATTTTAATAGGATTATGCACCCAAGACAGGGCGCCACTTGCAATTGGGGTTTATTTATCTACTAGAGCCAAATTTAATTTCCTAAAAGCTTCTGATATAATTGTTCGATTTGGAATAATTTATTTTCGAATAATTAAATACCGTGTTGTTCCCACAGAATTTCACAAATTTTGTCAAAAATATTGCCCTGCTTATAACTAGGGTCTTTATGCTAATTTCCAAATATCCAGTTCATATAGTTTTCAAGATCTCCATTCTCCATATATTCTTTTCCTCTACTATAGGTTTAACAAGAAAGGAAAGCTAACTTCGGGCGGAGCTGAAGTTGATATACCCTTGCAGAATATTCTGTAAATAATATTATATAAAATTATTCATATGATGCATTCTTAATACTCATAAAAAATCCCAACTTCCTAACTTTAAAGACACCAAAGTTATGGCATTTCCGATCAATCAGTTATATAGCGGCTATAGGATATAGTCGGCCGATCCTTATGAAATTTGGTAGGCCGGATTGATTGGCCAAAAATTAAAACCATAGAAAATCCCAACTTCCTAACTTTACAAACATTAAAGTTATGGCATTTCCGATCAACCAGTTATATGGCAGCTATAGGATATAGTCGGACGATCCCGTCCGTTACGACTTATATACTGCGTGCACCAGATCGAAGGGTGTGTGCAAAGTTTCAATTCGATATCTTTAAAACTGAGAGTTCGCGTAGAAACAGACAGACGGATAGACAAACGGACAGACGGACATGCTTATATCAACTCAGGACGCGATCCTGATAGTAAATATAAACTTTAAAGGGTCGGGCATGTCTCCTTCACTGCGTTGCACACTTTTGACCAAAATTATAATACCCTCTGCAAGGGTATAAAAATAAGTTTTTCGATTACTAGATATCCGTTTCATTTTCTAAAAATTCGATATTTTTTACAAGTAAAACACCATTTAAACAAGAAAGGAATGCTACTTTCGGGCAGAGCCGAAGTTGATATACCCTTACAGAATATTCTGTTAATTATGTTCTCAAAAATCAGATCGGTTGGCCAAAGATAAAACCCACATAAATCCCAATATAGTCGGCCGATCCTTATAAAATTTAGTAGGTCGGATGATTGGCCAAAAATAAAACCCATAGAAAATCCCAAATTCCTTACTTTAAAAACACCTTTCTTACTTCTTTTATTTTGCGTACAGTAAAATAATTTGTTTGTTATTTAGCAATAAAACTTAAACGGGAATAAAATGGTCAGCCCCGGCATTTTTCGGAAACAGCCTACTTTATTTTTACAGCAACACTCGTCACTTTGAAATTTCACTACCGAAAAACTATTTATGAATTAAATTTCCCTAACCAGCAATTTTATAATTAATTAAAATTAATTTAATTAATTAATTTAAAGATTTAAATGAACTATAAAAATATTTATTTTAATAATATATTCTTTATTTCAAATATATATTTAATAATATAGTCACATTTCTTAGACCTCATTGTCAGAATTAAATAATGTAATCAAATAATCACTTAAAAAAAAAATAAGATATTATTTCATAAACAATATTTTAAAAAATTTTTAAGAATGTAATCACGTTTTATGTATTATATATCTTAGCTGCACGCATTTGTACATGTATGTGTATTTGTTTCACATTAATGTGTGGAGCAACTGTCGCGTTGTTGCCGAGCCGCTATAGATAGACACAGATGATATTGAATCACACTAACACTAAAATAAAGATATTTAAATCGATCCAATGCATGCGATTGAAACAACGAACAGAAAAACCTCCCGTCAGCCGTGGCTATCGGTCTTCAAATAATTTAAAAAGCAAAAGAAAAAATGTATTCACACAATACACTCGCATTGAGTTATAATGCCTATACTCACGAAGATCGCTTGTGCGCACCTCAAAAGTATACGCGGAAACAACCAATGTGAATGGAATACATCAAAGGTCTTATGCTGTGACCAGAAGTGAGCAATACGTAAATTGTTCCAAGTTAATCTTCTTTGAAGAGTTATTTGTGTGTAACTTTTTTTGGATTTCTTAAATTTATGTCTGTGTGAGGGAAAATATATTGAATTGTTCTTGATTTCCGTTTTTTTTTTATTTTGTTTAACCAAAATATTTTTTTATACCCTTGCAGAGGGTATTATAATTTTGGTCAAAAGTGTGCAACGCAGTGAAGGAGACATCTCAGGATCACCTCCTGAGTTGATATAAGCATGTCCGTCTGTCCGTCTGTCCGTCTGTCCGTCTGTCTGTCCGTCTGTCTGTCCGTCTGTCTGTCCGTCTGTCTGTCCGTCTGTCTGTTTCTACGCGAACTAGTCCTTCAGTTTTAAAGATATCGAATTGAAACTTTGCACATACCCTTCTTTCCTTTGCACGCAGTATATAAGTCGGAACGGCCAGGATCGGCCGACTATATCCTATAGCTGCCATATAACTGAACGATCGGAAATGCCATAACTTTGGTGTTTGTAAAGTTAGGAAGTTGGGATTTTCTATGGGTTTTACATTTGGCCAATCAATTTGACGTACCAAATTTTATAAGGATCGGCCGACTATATCCTATAGCTGCCATATAACTGAACGATCGGAAATGCCACAACTTTGGTGTTTGTAAAGTTAGGAAGTTGGGATTTTCTATGGGTTTTACATTTGGCCAATTAATTTGACGTACCAAATTTTAAAAGGATCGGCCGACTATATCCTATAGCTGCCAGCCATATAACTGATTAATCGGAAATGCCATAACTTTGGTGTTTGTAAAGTTAGGAAGTTGGGATTTTCTATGAGTTTTATTTTTGGCCAATCAATCCGACCTACCAAACTTCATAAGGATCGGCCGACTATATCCTATAGCTGCCATATAACTGAACGATTGGAAATGCCATAACTTTGGTGTTTTTAAAGTTAGGAAGTTGGGATTTTTTATGAGTATTAAGAATGCATCATATGAATAAATTTGGGGAATATAATTTACAGAGTATTCTGCAAGGGTATATCAACTTCGGCTCCGCCCGAAGTTAGCTTTCCTTTCTTGTTTTTAAATATTTTTTTATGTGAATAACATATATATAAAACAAGAAAGGAAGCAAACTTCGGCAAGCCGAATTTTATATACCCTTGCAGTTATTATACCCTTGCAGAGGGTATTATAATTTCAGTCAAAAGTTTGCAACGCAGTGAAGGAGACATTTCCGACCCTATATATTCTTGATCACCATCACCAGGAGAGTCGATCTAGCCATGTCCGTCAGTCCGTCCGTCTGTCCGTCCGTCTGTCCGTCCGTCTGTCCGTCCGTCCGTCCGTCTGTACGTCTGTCCGTTGCTACGCAAACTAGTCCCTCAGTTTTAAAGCTATCTGCTTGAAACTTTCCCAAAAGTTGTCTTTCTATTGCAGGTAGTATATAATTCGGAACGAGCCGGATCGGGCCACTACATCATATAGCTGCCATATAACTGATCGATCGGAAATGCCATAACTTTGGTGTTTTTAAAGTTAGGAAGTTGGGATTTTTTATGAGTATTAAGAATGCATCATATGAATAATATTGGAGAATATAATTTACAGAATATTCTGCAAGGGTATTTCAACTTCAACTCCGCCCGAAGTTAGCTTTCCTTTCTTGTTGCAAATTGACTACATTTCGATTTCTATGCCTATATTACTAAAAACAATGAAGATATGTCGATTTTGCGCTGCATTTTGCCAGCGTTTCTTTGGCAGCTATATAATATTGTGGTCCGATTTTTATTTAATTAAAACCGTAATTCCATAAAATGTAAATGTTACCAAATCCCAAAGAACAATAAAAAAAATAACAAGAAAGGAAAGTTAACTTCGGGCGGAGCGGAAGTTGATATACCCTTGCAGAATATTCAGTAAATCCCATAGAAAATCCCAACTTCCTAACTTTACAAACACCAAAGTTATGGCATTTCCGATCAATCAGTTATATGGCGGCTATAGGATATATTCGGCTGATCCCAGCCGTTCCGACTTATATACTGCGTGCAAAGGAACGAAATGTGTGTGCAAAGTTTCAATTCGATATCTTTAAAACTGACTATTTCGCGTAAAAACAGACAGATGAACAGAAAAAAGGCCTATTTTCATAAATTTTTCCACACGATATGGTTAATGTCAGATCAATTATTTTATAAGCATATCAAAGTAAAACATTTAAACTGTTTTCACAAATTTTCATCGAAAAAATCGCAACCAAGCTCCGTAGGCGCATCCAAGAAAAAACGTTTTGCGGTGAACAGCATAACTCGTAACTGGTTCATCAGAAAAAGCCAACAAAATTGATTATTAGTTAAGATGTTTCTAAAGGTAACTACCTGGAGTTTTTTATTTATTCAATTTTTGGATTTTTGGTAACACTTTGAAGTCAAAAACATGATTTCAGCCTAAATATATATTAGTTATTATAAAAGGGAAAATAATGAGTAAAAACAAGAAAGGAAAGCAAACTTCGGGCACAGCCCTTGCAGAATATTGTGAAAATTATATTCTCCAAAATTACTCGTAAAAAATCTCAACTTCCTAACTTTAAAAACATCAAAGTTATGGCATTTTCAATCGTTCAGTTATATGGCAGCTATAGAATATAGTAGGCCGATCCTTATGAAATTGGATTGATTGGCCAAAAATAAAACCCATAGAAAATTTAGGTACAAAAATATTGTGCAAATTTTCAAAACGATTCGTCTAGTAGATTTTGGAAGATCGTATTCACCGACTTTGAAATGGCAACTTTTCAGGAGAGCGTTTTAAAGTTTTGGACCCCGAAAAATCGAATACAAAACGAGCTAAATCACCTTCGTTCAACTGACCATAACTTTACTTGGATCGATTACAATTTTAACGCGATATTCTTCAACTGTTGTGCATTCAGAAAAAACAAATTAAACGAGGACGGAAGCTAACTTCGGCAAGCCGAAGTTTTAATACCCTTGCAGACTTTGCCGAAATTGCTAAAAGTGAAAAAGTAGCGAAAGGAATAAGGTATACATAAGTAAACTAGATTTGCATCGTTTCAAGTCAATTGCTTTTATACTGCAAAAATGTCATATACGAATAGAAAAAAAGGGATACTTTCGCAGCCTTTAACAATTTTTCCTATCTCCTTTAAGATATAGACTACCGAGCGGCAAGCGCTTTTACCCTACTCAAGATATGCGTAAATAAACAAGAATTGGAAAAATTTATGTTAGTAGCTTACACACTGCGCGAAATATTCTGATAATCGTCTAATTTGGACCGATTTCACCCTATTGTTCCTATGGGAGCTATATGATATAGACGTCCGATCGGCACGCGCTTTCACCTTGATCAATGTATGCATAAAAAAATACGATTTGGAAAGATTCATGTCAATAGCTTGTATACTGCGCGAAATATCCTAAAAATCATTACATTTTAACCGATTTTACCCTTTTGTTCCTATGGGAGCTATAGGATATAGACGTCCGATCGTCACGCGCTTTTATCCTGATCAAGGTACGCATAAAAAAATAAGATTTGGAAAGATTTATGTCAATAGCTTTTACACTGCGCGAAATATCTTCCAATCTCGCAAGTTATATCCGATTGTTCCTATGGGAGCTATAGGATATAGACATCCGATCGGGGCGGTTTTCAAACTTGATCTGCGTACACTTGTTTTAGGACGACTGTGAAAGTTTCAGATCGCTAGCTTTTAAACTGAGCTCGCAAACGGTATTGAAACAGACGGACAGTCGGACAGACGGACGGACGGACGGACGGACGGACGGACAGACGGACAGACGGACATGGCTATATCGACTCCCCTATTGATCCTGATCAAGAATATATATACTTTATAGGGTCGGAAACGTCTCCTTCACTGCGTTACAAACTTCTGACCAAATTTATAATACCCTCTGCAAGGGTATAAAAAAGGCAAAAAATATTTAGTTACCATACCCCCTCCTCCTTAAATAATCTGTTATATTCAACAAGGTGTGTCCCGATGCGCCCATGGCAGATACAGAAAGCAATTTTTAAACAAGAAAGGAAGCAAACTTCGGCAAGCCGAAGTTTATATACCCTTGCAGTTATTACAAATCGACTACATTTCGATATCTGTGCCTATATTCTATGTCTATATTTCTATGGCACCTATATGATATTATTGTCCGATTTTAATTGAATTAAAACCGTAATTTCATAATATTTCAAAATTCCAAGGAACAAAAAAAAATTTTTTTTAATTCATTTTTCCGATTGTTCCTATAGGAGCTATACGATATAGTCACCCGATCCGGCTCGTTCCGACTTACATACTACCTGCAATAGAAAGACAACTTTTGGGGAAGTTTCAAGCAGATAGCTGTAAAACGGACAGACGGACATGGCTAGATCGAAATGTCTCCTTCACTGCGGTACAAACTTTTGACTGAAATAATAATACCCTCTGCAAGGGTATACAAATATAATTGTAATAAATAATTGAGAACATTTTAGTATTAAGGGTGTAATTAAAAACAAGAAAGGAAAGCTAATTTCGGGTGGAGCCGAAGTTGATACATCCTTACAGAATATTCTGTAGATTATATTAGTTGGCCATAAATAAAACCCATAAAAAACCCAACTTCCTAATTTTAAAAACACCAAAGTTATGGCATTTCCAATCGTTCAGTTAAATTGCAGCTATAGGATATAGTCGGCTGATCCCAGCCGTTCTGACTTATATACTGCGTGGAAAGGAACGAAGGGTGTGTGCAAAGTTTAAATTCGATATCTTTAAAACTGAGAGACTAGTTTGCGTAAAACTAGACAGACGGACATGCTTATATCAACTCAGGACGCGATGCTGATCAAGAATATATATACCTTATAGGGTCGGAGATGTCTCCTTCACTGCGTTGCACGCTTTTGACCAAAATAAGTTGGGATTTTCTATGGATTTTATTTTTGGCTAGGGATGTCGGAAATATATCAAAATATCAATATATCGATATTTTTCCTCTTAAAAAAAATATTATCATCGCGATATTTTTTGGGCAAAAAAAGGCGATATTGATATTTTTTGAGAGGCTATTTCCGATATTTTATGTTTGGTCACTCTTAAAGCCTAGTACTCAAATCGACAAACGAGTATGCTAGCGTAAAGCCTAGTACTCAGATCGACAAACGAGTACGCTAGCGCAAAAACTTTAATCTTTCCAAATTGAACGCCAGCTGTTTGCCTCTTGCTCTCTCTCATGACTGGCGTACGGTTTTCGTTGATCTGAATACTAGGCTTTAAGCCAGAAGTGCTCTCAGTGGAAGAACTGAATATTTTTTTTCGCTATTTTTGCAATGTTCTCCAACCTTTTAAAAAAGATACTGATAATGTGAGCGGAGATTCTTAAGTGACCGTCAGCTTAGTGATTCCTATGAATTCTATGATTAATACAAAATTAAAAAAGCTTATATGGTTACCGCTGAGGGCATCCCAGCAAAAGATACCATTCTAAAAATATCAGAAAAGCGACTGAGTGGTTTGCTGGAGAGTTGCTTGAGAGTGGGTATAATATATTTTTTTTCAAGATCAATGATTTCTATTCACTTTTTAAACAAAAAATAGTCTATTGTGTCTCTAATTGATCTTATTTGCAGTTCATTGTTGATTATACATATTCTTAGGCCTATAAAAGACTCAACAGGAAACCTTTATTAAAATTTAGCTGAACATTAAAAAATATCAAAAATACTCGATATATCGATATTTTTTACGATATTTTTTACGATATCATCGAGTGATATTTTTTAAACAGGAAATATCATCAATACGATATTTTTTCAAAATCCAACAACCCTATTTTTGGCCAATCAATCCGACCTACCAAATTTCATAAGGATCGGCCGAGTATATCCTATAGCTGCCATATAACTGAACGATCGGAAATGCCATAACTTTGGTATTTGTAAAGTTAGGAAGTTGGCATTTTTTACGACTGTATCCTATAGCTGCCATATAACTGAACGATCGAAAATGCCTTTACTTTGGTGTTTTTTGAAGTTAGGAAGTTGGCATTTTTTATGGGTTTTATTTTTGGCCAATCAATCCGACCTACCAAATTTCATAAGGATCGGCCGACTATATCCTATAGCAGCCACATAACTGAACGATTGGAAATCCCATAACTTTGGTGTTTTTAAAGTTAGGAAGTTGGTATTTTTATGGGTTTTATTTTTTTTCAGATCCCCCGAAGTTAGCTTTAATTTCTTGTTTAATAAGTATCCAACCAAAAACCTTTTCACTTAGTTATCAAACAAAAAACTAAGGAAAACAATAGTAATAATTTAATATAAAAAAGGAAGAACACATTTAGAAAACTAAGCATTAAAACTCATCCTAGATGAATAAATTTATACGAATTTAATAAAAAAAAAGGAAGAACACATTTAGAAAACTAAGCATTAAAACTCATCATAGATGAACAAATTTATACGAATTTAATGTATCTTAGGGCTTTTGAGATTCGGCTAATATTTGTACTTACCGGTGGTAGGAGCAATAGTAGACTCAGAAACATTTTTAGGAGACACTATGGGAATTCTATAACAATAAAAAGCAGTATAAAAATTAAAGTAGAAAGTAGTTAATTGAGCACCAATAAATGATTAGCTTTTGACCTATTAAAAAAAAAAATTTTAATAAAAAAATAAAACACGAAAGAAAACAAACTTCGGCAAGCCGAAGTTTATATACCCTTGCAGTTATTACAAAACGACTATTTCGATTTTATGCCTATTTTACTAAAAACAATGAAGCTATGACGATTTTGAGCTGCATTTTGCCATAGTTTTATGATAGTATATATGATATTGTTGTCCGATTTTTACAAAACTGAAAGCTTAATTCTGATATAGTAAATAATTACTATATCTGAAAGGAATATTTTGTTTTTAATTTTTCGATTTTCCTATGGAAGTTATATGATATACATAGACGTCCGATATTAATTTTATTAAATCCGTAATTCCCTAGTATTAAAGTATTACCAAAACCCAGAGCACAAAAAAAAATTTTGAAAACAACAGTTATACTTTTTAAAATTTTTTTGTCGATTATTTCTATGGGAGCTATTTGATATAGTCTCCTGATCCAGCTCGTTCCGGCTTATATACTACCTGCAATAGAAAAACAACTTTTGGTTTTAAGCAGATAGCTTTAAAACTGAAGGACTAGTTTTCGTAAAAGCTGACGTACGGCCATGGCTAGATCGACTCTCTTGGTGATTCTTATTCAAGAATATATATACTTTATAGGTACGGAAATTTCTCCTTCAGTGCGTTGCAAGCTTTTGTCGGGAATTATAATACCCTTTGCAAGGTTATGATGAGACATTTTAACATTAAAAAATGTTTCTTTTTTTTCTGAATGCATAACATTTTATGAATATTGTGTTACAATTTTAGATTAGTTTCCATTTTCAAAGTCGGTGTACACGATCCTGCAAAATCTACTGCACAGTACTTATTTACTAAATTCCCCAGGTAAAGCTGTAGTTTTTTTGTTTTTTGAAAAATTTATTATTTTTAAAACAACAAATAACTCCGATTTTTGGGCAAAAATCAAGTGTTTTGATTTTTAAGTACCTTTAAAAATCGTAAAAAAATTAATAAATAATAACTCGACAGCGTTACCTGGGGAAATGTGTACTTTAAATAATGAAATTTGAGTGTGTCGATAGATATTGACTTAACAAGTGTGTTTAGTGCACCTTTGACATATTACGTTGTGATTTTTGGGCGTTAGAGTGGGCATAGCAACATAAGCTTGCGCTCCAACCTAGAATCATCATAAAAAAAACCCCAAATCCCTAGCTCTTGTAGTTTCTGATATCTGATCATATGGACGAACATATAGACGGCCATGGCTAAAACTACTCGACTACTGCTCCTGATCAAGAGTATAAGCTACGAGTAACGGGGGACAAAATAGGACACGAGCCTTCATATGTGAGCTATATCGATTTTAATAAAACTCAAGGTATTGGTTTAAAATTGAAATGAATATGTAAGCGCAAAATACAACAATTTCTTTAAAAATCATCTATTTAACAAAATTCCACTATTGTTCCAATTGCAGCTTTGGATGAAACATTCATAAAAGCCGGAGCGGACGACTATATCATATTGCTCCCATAAGAATAATCGGAAAAATAATTATAACTTCGTTGTTTTTTTGACACATGTGGATATACTCCGATATATAGTAACTTAAACATTTTCAGAATTACTGACGAATATATCATATAGTTGTCATAGCTTCGTTGTTTTTAAACGCATACAAATTGCTATAAAGTCGTTTTAAAGAATATTACATTTTTTGTAAAAGCTTCAAGGTTATATAATCTTGCCGAAGTTGGATTCCTTTCTTGTTACATATGAAATATTTCCATTAGTTTTTCCTTTATAAAGAATATATTTAGTTATATTTATTAACGTATTCAGATTTAATATTCCAAACTAAGTTTTATATCTCAATGGTCGGCAAAATTGCAATTTCGATTTAATTTTGGGGCATTGAGCTTAACAATAAAATAACCATTATTTCTTGTAGGAATTTGATTAATTGAAAAAGTCCTCCTTTTCTTAAGGACATTTCAATATCAAGTGATAACTTACTTTTTGCTTCTACCTCTTTGAGGCGTTGGTAATATTTCAACCGACGGTGCATCAGACATGGCGGATACGATTGGAGTCTGCCCAACATCTTGGCGGCTTATTGATATTGGATCTGCAAAAAATGTTTATGTTAACAAGAAATATTTTTGTAATATAACAACTATTTATGTCTATGTCGAAAACCCAATAAAGGCATATTTATACCCTTGCAGAGGGTATTATAATTTTGGTCAAAAGTGTGCAACGCAGTGAAGGAGACATCTCCGACCCTATAAAGTATATATATTCTTGATCAGGATCACCTCCTGAGTTGATATAGCCATGTCCGTCTGTCCGTCTGTCTGTTTCTACGCAAACTAGTCTCTCAGTTTTAAAGCTATCGAATTGAAACTTTGCACACACCCTTCTTTCCTTTGCACGCAGTACATATGTCGGAACGGCCGGGATCGGCCGACTATATCCTATAGCTGCCATATAACTGATTGATCGGAAATGCCATAACTTTGGTGTTTGTAAAGTTAGAATGTTGGGATTTTCTATGGGTTTTATATTTGGCTAATCAATCCGACATGCCGATAATTGACATGCCGAATTGAGCACTTCTGATAATTGATTGTGGAAATTTGATTTTTTTAAATCTTAAATTATATTAAGTTTAGCATATTTAGCATGTTCTTTAGCATTTGTAAAATGCAATAACTCCCATTGATAATCGCGTTATTGCATGCACATTACAGGAATTACATTAACAAAACCCAAAAAAAAACACTTTGTAAGTACATACCGACGGGGGTGTAAGCTGCAGTTGTCCTTAATTCAGACCCTTGTGATGGTATATTGCTTAAATTAATATTTCCAACATCATCTTGCTGTGGAACACGGATTGGGCCATCTGAAAGGACTGTTACTTGCTCCGAGTTATCATTATCTGTATTTGAGTTTGCCTTTAAATTATACAAAAACAAATGTTAATTTTATTTTAAATGTAAAGATTTATAATTACGTGCCTTATCTAAATCGTCTAAAATATTTTTTTTAGTTGTCGGATCGATTATCTGCAAGCGATGCTGATGCCGGCGTCTCCCTGCAGGCTGCACCTGCACGGGCTGCGGCTGTACACTTGCTGGCATTACTCCAACTCCAACCATAGGAGGCACTCCCATTCCACTGCCAGGACCACCGACACCCATTACAGTGTTTGCTCCAGGCTGCACGGTGCTAGTAAGCAATTGAAGCTGCGACGAGGTAGCCCCAGGACCAGGCAGTGGACCATTGGGTCCGGACTGCACTGGTTGCAAAGTGTTTCCCACATTAACGTTCGTATTTACCGTAACGGCACTACGAGTATGTGGCGGCGGCTGCTGCTGGAGAGTTGGCACGTATTGGTACTGGTAGTAGGGCATTGGGGCGGGTGCATATTGCAAATGTGAAGTTGGAAATGTTTGTTGTCGCGGATTATATTGTGTGTATGGTTGTAGCACCATGTTCTGGTGAAGGGACTGTGAATACATGGGTTGTACATGGAGATGGCGACCGCTGCTAGCACCTCTTGGGACATTCTGTGTCGGTGGTCCTCGAAATATTCCGCCACTTGGTGGATTAGGACGGTTATTCCCAGAACTGTTGTTTCCCGTTGATACATACTGAAAATATGTCAAAGGAAAATTAAAAATCAACAGCAAGGACGTAGTAGGAGCTTGAAATGAAATTGAACATTATCGTAAAATAAAAGTTATTAAAAAGAAAGAAAAAGGAACTTTTTTTTTTTTTAAACACCAACTTGAACAATTTAAACGACAAAATGGGGAACAGTTAGCAATAAAGAAAAACATATATATTAACATTTTTTATTCCCCAAAACGAATTATGAATTTCTTTCGAAGTGGAATATTAACATTCACATAAATCCAATATACCCTTGTGATCTTTATGTAATAATAAGAAGATTTATTCACTAGATTACAAATATTTATTTAAGTTACTTAAAAAACATTTGTAAATATCCTATTTTTCCATAACTGTTGTCAAAATTATCCTATTGCTTGGAAATAATTCTGAACGTTTGAATGACTTTAAATTTTGAAAATAGGTATTTTAAAGTAAGGAAACTAAAACAAAACTTGATGTAAAATGCATCTGTTCCCAAAATCACAGTATTTCCGATGGTTTACCTCTGCTGTCGATGCTTGGAAGCTATTATTTGTTACCAAACTACTGTTTTTGAAATCATACTTTCTACTAGTATCAACAGAATTGACGCTAACACCAACGATATTCTTGTCGTGCATGTAGTTTGTCCCTGCTGTAGTCGTGCCCAGAGTGACACCCATAGTTGTTCCTATGTGCGAATTAGGCAACGTTATTTGACTGTTATTACTGGCTCCATTGCAAGAACTCGTTCCATTCCCGACTACGGGGATCGAGGTATTTGTTACTACTGTTGCGCAACCGATGTGGTTGCCATTTTTTGTAATGTCCGGTACATTCAGAAAGCGAACGTTTCCATCTAGGCATCCAGGTAGTGCCCTGTGATTGGATAGGTTGTAAATGGCGGTCGAATTCAAATCACCAGACGTTAGTTGACAACTATTTACTGCCAATATGTTGGACCCGTTACATATAACCGTTGATTGCTGGGCTCCAACAGGTGCTGAACCAGGTATAGATCTATTTACAACGTTCGCATAGCTTTGTTGATGCTGCTTTGTTTGCTGGATATGATGGGATGGTGGTTGTTGCTGGTGCGTAAGGTGTGGGGTCTGGTGAGCATTCTGCGCTGTTGCCTTAAGAATGGAGACCACATTGTAAGCCTTATTTATCTGAAACTGAGGCTGTGATGTAGGATGACTATGCTGCTGTTGCAGGGGCTGCTGAAGGGATTGTGGCTTTGAAGATGGCACCTGTTGAACGTACTTTTTGGTCTTTTTATTGGCTGGCAAAATCTACAACAGATCACAAGAGTAGGGATATTTCCGGACTGTAGAATTTTATTAGCAATACTTTTTAACTTAAAAATGTAGTCAAAGAGTAAAATCATAAAACAGTAAAACCAAAATTAAAAAAAAAATATTTTTAATTAATTAAAAAAATATTTATTTTAAAAAATTAATCAAATTTGCGGCCGTCGAGCCGTACTGTACTCAAAAGTATATTGTTTGGAAAATGTGGAAAAAAAAACACAAAAAAGAAAAAACAATATGTCTTTATTGTTGTTAATTAATATAGTATTACACTTCTCCACGATGAAAGAGGTATTTATTTACTCCTGAGTGATGATTTAGGAATTCTTAAAATTTGATTGGGTTGCTTTCAAACAAAGGTTTTTTATTTTTTTAACGCGGAACCCAACACGTTTTTTATGCTTAAAAAAGATAAGTAAGACCGTTGGGTCTGAATCGCGCTTTCTTGACGCACCCGATTGGGTGCCAATCAAGCAAAGAAAACCACAAACCTCTAATTTTTCAGTTTAAAGACCCAAAGCTGGGAATGAGTTCTTCAGGAGGAAATTCAACATTGAAATTGATTATAATATTGCTTAGAAGAGGAAAACAACTTAACTAAAATAACCAAAACCTTCAAATCGGCATTTTTTAGAGCACAGTATCTTTTCAAAATCCCAAGTTTTACCTTATTTAGCAACACTATTTCCCTTATTATGTAAAAAAAAAATTAAACATAAGCAGCTTTAGCTTTAGCAGCCCTATGAGCAAATAGGGGACCTACAAAACTAACTACATAAGTTTATCCCTGGATGTCGACGCCGCTCGTTTGTATTAACCACCAGCACACGGAGATGCCGTCGACCCAGTGGTGTGTTTTGCCAAACAGTTTGTATGTGTAAGCAGACGTTCCCGGTATCGATTTGAGGAGTTACAAATCGTCACTGGTACCATCGGCACTTTCGTGTCCTGGAACATAACTTGATTTTCCGCATAATGGTGTCACAGCATCCTCCTGGGACCCTTTGTAATGTACATGTGCTCCAGCAAGTGATTCCCCAGTTTAATGTCGGGTGGACAATGGCCCTAAAGGAGGACGAGGGTCCAGTCCATTTTATCATTTTGTCCTCGCTGACTCACAGACTCAATCAATTTGTCCTTTCCAACAAAAGCGACGATCTACAGCAAGGGCGCAGAGCAAATGTGGCATGCTGCGTTTTGTCAACTTTTAGCGCAATATTGGAGGATACGAAGTGTAAATTGTGTACAGGACTGGACCAAGGACACTTCCCTTCGGGCGTTGTCCAAAAAGATGTACTCGAATGTCTTAGGCAAACCTGTTATCCAAGAATGGTACAATGAGCTCCCAGAACCCCTTAAGCAAAAGCGAGGTTAGCGAAATTAAATAAAAATCGGGCATCTACATCATATAGCTCCCATAGGAAAATCGACTTACTACCTGCAATAAAAAGACAACATTTGGGAAAGTTTCAAGCTGAAAGCTTTAAAACTGGGGGTCTAGTTTGCGTAGAAGCTTTTGACTGAAATTATAATACCCTCTGCAAAGGTACAAGCACAAGAAAATTCAATCAAAAGACAAACGTAAACATGCAAAACGTCATTGAAGATCATAGAGATGTACCCAACACCACAATTGAAGGACGTGCAAACCAACAATTTCAGAACTAATCTTGGCAATCCAACAGATCGCCATCTTGAAAGCATCTCGCACACTAAACCGAGCCCTGAAGAAAGGCGAGGAAAATGCACATTTACGGGACATCGGAAAACTTTCGCCAACCAGTACCATACATCCTCTGTGGAGGGCTCACCCAAATCGAAGCTGAAACTATTTCCTTACCAATTTCGTTTTAGCCAAAGGAAATCGGGAAAGTTATCGGGAATCTGAAACCAAAAAAGGCTCCGGGCGGTGACTAATAACACCAAAAATGATAATTAAACTTGCAAACCCTAAGGCTATTTGTAAATTTTTCAATGGGGTCATACCTCTCGGCTACTATCCGAGCAAATTGAAAAAATCTACTATCATATTGATAGCGAAGCCCGGGAAAGACCACACAATTCCGTCATCCTACAGACCAATAAGTTTATTATCGTGCCTGTCTAAATTGTTCGAAAAATGCCGTCAAAGACATCAGAAAAACGCACAGCCTTCGAGCATCGGGAATATTCCTCGATGTATCTCAAGCTTTCGATCAAGTCTGGCTCGATTGCCTAACGTATAAAATCAAATCACACTTTCCTACATACTCTCATAAGCTACTTGAGTCCTATCTTAACAACAGAGTCTTCGCAGTAAGGTGCAACACAACAACATCTGACGAATACATCGAAGCTGGAGTCCCGCAAGGAAATACACTTGGTCCTACTCTGTTCGTCCTATATACAGTGGATATTCCCACGAACCAGCAGCTAACAACATCTACGTTAGCTGACAACACTGCAATTTTAAGTCGCTCGTGGTGCACACGCCGACCAACTACACAACTAGCCAATCACCTCATCGTAGTTGAGAGGTAGTTATCTGATTGTACTTAAATAAATGAACAATTCAACTTTTGTTCGAGACATGTCCGGACAATTGCTACCTGGCAATATTTTTGAATATTTCTTTGTAAAAATTTAATAAGACATTCTTCGAATGTCATACTTAGATGTACCATTGTAATGTTGAGTAAATACATTTGAACTGTTTCGTCAGGAAAAACGAGGACGGAAGCTAACTTCGGCAAGCCGAAGTTTTAATACCCTTGCAGACTTTGCCGAAATTGCTAAAACTGAAAAAGTAGCGAAAGGAATAAGATATACATAATACTGCAAAAATGACATATAACAAGAAAGGAAAGCTAACTTCGGGCGGAGCCGAAGTTGATATACCCTTGCAGAATACTCTGTAAATTATATTCTCCAAAATTATTCATATGATACATTCTTAATACTCATAAAAATCCCAACTTCCTAACTTTAAAAACACTAAAGTTATGGCATTTCCAATCGTTCAGTTATATAGCAGTTATAGGATATAGTTGGCCGATCCTTATGAAGTTTGGTAGGTCGGATTGATTGCCCAAAAATAAAACCCATAGAAAATCCCAACTTCCTAACTTAACAAATACCAAAGTTATGGCATTTCCAATCGTTCAGTTCTATGGTCGATACATAGACGATCTATAGGATACAGTCGGCCGATCCTTATGAAATTTGATAGGTCGGATTGATTGGCTAAAAATAAAACCCATAGATAATCTGAACTTCCTAACTTAACAAATACAAAAGTTATGGCATTTCCGATCAACCATTTATATGGCGGCTATAGGATATAGTCGACCGATCCTTATGAAATTTGGTAGGTCAGACTGATTGGCCAAAAATAAAACCCATAGAAAATCCCAACTTCCTAACTTAAAAACAAGAGAGAACGCTATAGTCGGGTGCCCCGACTATCAGATACCCGTTACTCAGGTAAAGGGAGTGCGAGGGAGATGGAGATAGAAACTTTGATCACGCATAACTTTTTAACGAATGGTCCGATTTGAAAAATTTCTTCTACATTTCGATAGGTATTGATAAACACAATAAAACTGCATTTTTACTTTTCCGAAATATTTAAATTTTTAAAATCGTATATAAGCGATTGTGGGCGTTAAAGGGGGCGTGGCACCTTTTTGAAACAAACTTGCGCTGCGTAGGAACTCCTAGAATCTGCATGCAAAATGCCAATCTTCTAGCTTTTATAGTTTCCAAGATCTCAGCGTTCATACGGACAGACAGACAGACAGACAGACAGACGGACAGACAGACGGACAGACGGACATGGCTATATCGACTCGGCTAGTGATCCTGATCAAGAATATATATACTTTATAGGGTCGGAAACGCTTCCTTCTAGCTGTTACATACTTTTGCACGAATACAATATACCCTTTTACACTACGAGTAACGGGTATAAACACCAAAGTTATGGCATTTCCGATCGTTCAGTTATATGGCAGCTATATGATATAGTGGCCCGATCCGGCTCGTTCCGACTTATATACTAACTGCAATAGAAAGACAACTTTTGGGAAAGTTTCAAGCAGATAGCTTTAAAACTGAGGGACTAGTTTGCGTAGAAACGGACGGACAGACGGACATGGCTAGATCGACTCTCCTGGTGATGCTGATCAAGAATATATATACTTTATAGGGTCGGAAATGTCTCCTTCACTGCGTTGCAAACTTTTGACTGAAATTATAATACCCTCTGCAAGGGTATAAAAATAGAAAAAAAGGGATACTTTCGCAGCCTTTAACAATTTTTCCTACGGAAGCTTTAAGATATAGACGTCCGATCGGCAAGCGCTTTTACCCTAATCAAGATATGCTTAAATAAGACTTGGAAAAATGTATGTCAGTAGCTTACACACTGCGCGAAAAATTCTGAAAATCATCAAATTTGGACCGATTTCACCGTTCCTATGGGAGCTATAGGATATAGACGTCCGATCGTCACGCGCTTTTACCCTAATCAAGGTATGCATACAAAAATACGATTTGGAAAGATTCATGTCAATAGCTTATATACTGTGCGAAATATCCTAAAAATCATTAAATTTTAACCGATTTCACCCTATTGTTCCTATGGGAGCTATAGGATATAGACGTCCGATCGCCAAGCGCTTTTACCCTGATCAAGGTATGCATAAAAAAATGAGTTTTGGAAATATTTATGTTGATAGCTTTTACACTGAGTGAAATATCTTCCATTCTTGCAAGTTATATCCGATTGTTCCTATGGGAGTCTATTATAGATATCCGATTTTAAATTAATTAAAACCATAATTCCATAGTATTAAAAAATTACAAAATCCCAAAGAACAAAAAATACAATTGAAAACAACAAAGTTATATTTAAAAAAAATGTTTCCGATTGTAATAAAGCTATATTCGCGCGATCCGGCTCGTTCTGACTTATACACTACCTGCAATAGAAAGATTACTTTTGGAAAAGTTTCAAGCAGATAGCTTGTTTGCGTAGAAACGGACGGACAGACGGACGGCTAGATCGTTGCAAACTTTTGACTGAAATTATAATACCCTCTGCAAGGCTAACATATCTTAAACTATATTAACAAACTTAAAAATTATTACTGTGATAATGTCCTTTAACATCCTAAAACTCATTTTGCAGAATATGATAATATCATTTTTCTAACAAAAGTAAACCAATTTAAAATTTATAATTCTGCGAGTAAAACTATAGAAATTAAAAAGAATAGAAGACTATATTGGTAATATTCGAATAACACCTTAAAAAATAGAAATTAAAAGTTATTTGCTCGTATTTATTTATTGAAAAATTGCGATCACAGTTGAAAACAGCTTTTATTCCTAATGTCTATCTACCATATATAGTTATAAACCAGCAGTAATCGGCCATCATATTTTCATTCCATCTTCCCTGATATCTTTCTTTTGAAATTCGTAAAGCCTGGTAAAAAAGTCGCCTTGCTCTTCGCTGTAAGCTAAAAGGCTAGGAAGTGCATTCCAAGCTTAAAACAAGAGAGAACGCTATAGTCGGGTGCCCCGACTATCAGATACCCGTTACTCAGGTAAAGGGAGTGCGAGGGAGATGGAGATAGAAACTTTGATCACGCATAACTTTTTAACGAATGGTCCGATTTGAAAAATTTCTTCTACATTTCGATAGGTATTGATAAACACAATAAAACTGCATTTTTACTTTTCCGAAATATTTAAATTTTTAAAATCGTATATAAGCGATTGTGGGCGTTAAAGGGGGCGTGGCACCTTTTTGAAATAAACTTGCGCTGCGTAGGAACTCCTAGAATCTGCATGCAAAATGCCAATCTTCTAGCTTTTATAGTTTCCGAGATCTCAGCGTTCATACGGACAGACGGACATGGCTATATCGACTCGGCTAGTGACCCTGATCAAGAATATATATACATTATAGGGTCGGAAACGCTTCCTTCTAGCTGTTACATACTTTTGCACGAATACAATATACCCTTTTACTCTACGAGTAACGGGTATAATTATATTTAATCCATAAAATTAAAAAAATTGTTCGTCATTTGGTCCATTAAAAAATTTTTGCCTTAAGTTGTTCTTTACTTAAAATTTTATTGTAATATTTTTAAAGCGGGTTCCTTACTGGTTCAATACCTGTTTTATTCAACCCACGGCCAACTATTTTTTTTCAGGCCTAATGGTCCTTGCCCAATGCTGACTTTTATCTCTGCGGTCTCAGAAGCAAATAAAGCCGGTATACTTTGTACAAAAAAGAAGAAAGTGGACTGGAAGTCTACACACCCAACCCGATTATGCTGTTTGTTTTTTATTTTGAGCTTTCGAAATTGTTTCGTTAAATTAGTTTAATTTGGTCCAACTTCCTAACTTTAAAAACACCAAAGTTATGGCATTTCCAATCGTTCAGTTATATGGCAGCTATAGGATATATTCGGCCGATCCATATGAAATTTGGTAGGTCGGATTAATTGGCCAAAAATAAAACCCATAGGAAATCCCAGCTTCCTAACTTTACTAACACCAAAGATATGGCATTTCCGATCAATCAGTTATATGGCAGCTATAGGATATAGTCGGCCGATCCTTATGAAATTTGGTAGGTCGGATTGATTGGCCCAGCTTCCTAACTTTACAAACACTAAAGTTATGGCATTTCCGATCAATCAGTTATACAGTTACATATATACTGCGGGCAAAGGAAAGAAGGGTGTGTGCAAAGTTTCAATTCGATATCTTTTAAACTGAGAGACTAGTTCGCGTAGAAACAGACAGACGTACAGACGGACAGACAGACGGACAGACGGACATGGCTATATCAACTCAGGAGGTGATCCTGATCAAGAATATATATAGCTTATAGGATCGGAAACGTCGCCTTCACTGCGTTGCACACTTTTGACCAAAATTATAATACCCTCTGCAAGGGTATAAAAACAGCATAATACAATTTTTTTAATTCAAATCTCTAATTTTTTGATTTTCCTATGGGAGCTATATGATGTAGATGTCTGATTTTAAGTTAATTAAAACCGCAATTCCATAGTATTTAAATATTACCAAATTTCAAAGAAAAAAAATTAAAAACAACAATGTTATACTTAAAAATTTTTGTTTTTAAATCCGGCTTGTTCCGACTACCTGCAATAAAAAAAACACCTTTTGGGAAAGTTTCAAGCAGATAGCTTTAATGACGGACGGACATGGCTAGATCGACTCTCCTGGTGATGCTGATCAAGAATATACATATATACTTTATAGTGTCGGAATTGTTCCCTTCACTGCGTTTCGACTGAAATTATAATACTGTCTGCAGTGGTATAAAAATACGCTCTTTATTAAGCAACCGACTATTGATAGCTGTGCTCGTGAAAATGGAGCACTTAAATGCCCACTTAAATAAAATTCATCATTAGTGAAAGCAACCCAAAGGCAAATAAAATACACTAATGCCTTTTTACTCTACGAGCAACGAGTAAATATTATATAAAACCATAGCTCGCAAATAACTGTTGACCGTTTTTCTTCCTGCGCTCTCGTTGCGAGCACAACCGAAAAAGTTCATACTCTCTCGCTCTCGCTCTGAGCAAGAGACTCTTGCTGTCTTCATTTATGTTTTCTGTTGAGCGCTTTTCGTTGAGATCTTTGTATATCGCTCTTTCAATGAGCAGTGCGTAAAGAGCGGAATGAGAAACGTTCGCAAAATGAGAGTCAGCAAAAGACCGATTGACCGAAAAACTCAATGCAAACGGTCTTCACATTTACATTCGTTGTTGTGAAAAAGAAATAATATAATTTTTTTAATACAGAATTTTAAATTTATTTACAAATATTTTTGTTAACAAGACAGACGCTTAACGAAAAAAACTCGAAAGACCTTTTGGTTAACTGAATATGACAAAACGGTCTTGGAACAACCAGAACCAAAAAGAATAGAAATAAACGGTTTCGCTCTGAGCGCGAGCGAGCTCATTCAAGAACCCATAAATCGGTTGCTCTCCGAGTCTTTTCGTAAAGGGTCAGGAGAAGACACTTATATGCAGACAACGAGAAACGGTCGACAGTTTTTTGCGAGCTCTGTATAAAACACCTAGCTCAAAATTAGTTTGGACACAAATATCGTTATTTACTTTACTAGAAGTGCGACACCATTTTATATTAAATATATTTGGTACGTCCCATACCAAAAGAAAGGCATGCGGTGGGCTGGTAAAGCACACAGCCTTCAGCTGAGCTTCTTTTTTGGTGCCGTAGATTCTTAACCAGCAAATGGACACCAAAAAAGGGTGACTATTTTAGCTGTAATCGGACATTAGGAAAAAAAGATTAAATTGAGAAACCAGCAGAAATATTTTTCAACTACTATCAGGCATATTAAAGTATTAACAGACATGTGAAATACAAATGATTTGAGGAAAGGGATATAAATTTCAAGTTTAAATTATCAACTTGACTTACCATATTTTGTGCTGAATGGGGCTGCATGACTTTCGCTATATCTGATTGTGTTGATATAGTTGATATAGCTTGTTGCATTACGTATAATTAGTTAGTTAGTAGTATAGGAAATCGTCAAAACGGTCAACCTTGCCGTTCATTGACGATTTCTGGGGCGATTTTGGACCCACTTAATAAGTCGTCACACAACCATTTGATTCTACAAAGGACATTAATTAAAATAAATTTTCTTCTACATGTACTTTAAATAGTTTACCTGTTAATAGATTAATAGATTCCAGAATCGTAACTGAAATTCGAAAGGAAAAGCACGTATAAAAACAAGCAGCGAATATCTAAATATATTTATAATATACCCATTTATAGATGTTAATTGGCATAGTGACCATAGTGACAATTATTTTACTTTAATTTTTTCTGTTTTTACGTAAAAACAAACTTTTTCAAAGTGTTGAGTTCTAAATAATTTAATAACCAACTTTCCTGAACTTTTAGCAATCAAGTCTGTTCACTTTACATATCTGCCGACGTTGCTGTTGTGGCGATGGGACGTAAAATGTGCAAGAATAGGAAAAGCAAAATTATCACAAAGGTTCAGACGGTAAAAACGTGTCACTGAGTTCAACCGTATTTATATTTTTAATCTGTTGCAGTGCATAACAACCACATGTCGGTACCTAAAATTTTATTTTTTCTCTTAACACGGTGAACTCAACTTGCACAAAATGTCATCATGTAATATTTGTTGCCCAGTCCTGAATATACCTCTCCAATTTACCTGAGCATATGTGCCTTAACAATGCAATTATTTACAAAAAAATACGGCTAATATTGACTCCACTTTAAGTGTATTTTAAACAGCAATAAATCAAACCGTAATTCTAGTTTTATATCTTTACAATCAAAAACTATTTTTCTTGTTAATTTCCACATGCAATGTGTTCTGTTCACAGGCGCAGAGTTGCAGTAATTATTCGATATATCGATAGTATCATCCTTACCGATACCGACGGTAAGACAAATATACTTATATAGTCATGGCTTTGTCATGTTTTATGGAAATAATTTGAAATTGTATCAAAGAGTTTTAATAATACATTTTTTATATGGGAAATCTAATATTAATTTAATAAATTGCATACATAAAAATGTAATTTTGTTAGTTGTTTTTGGCTAATCCGAGAATAATTTCGCTCTTATTATACCGTCTTCACACTGATGGTTAAATCAAATTCTGAGATCGACAAGTATCGAAGTATTGCATGGCAATTGATTAAAATAATACAGCTGTGCTTTTTTAGTAAATGTTCAGTTTGTTAATCGTTATCCATCACTGAACAGATCTGGTTTGTATGTTAAGCTAATTCCTGTAGGTAATGGTAGTATTATTTGACTTCCCCGTACCTAACTGGTGACCTTGATTTAAAATTAAATGAGGAGGGCCTTTGTAAAGTGGCATACACGCGACTTGAGTTTCTTATCGAGTTAGCTATCAATTGCCTAACGCGATATTTGTGTTCCCATTCCATTGTCCACAGCTGTTCTCCGTCCGGATTTTGATACGAAAGATAAAAATGTGTGTTAATTATTAAGGCAGGCTTGCACCTTGTTGGCGCCCGAAACCAGATTTTTTTCTGGAATTTATTTCTTGGAAAGTATGGTAGGTGTGGGAATAAAATTTTAGCCAGTTGTAGGGTACAGTTTATTGAAGCTACACAATTTTTTTGAGTGCGATCCAAGCGAAGGGGGGAGGGGGAGTACCCAACAATGGCGGCATGTCCGCGAAAGACTCGTCCTCATGGCGGATTTTTTGGAATTTTAAGAAATAATCTGAAACGCAAAAAACGAATATATTCTTAATCTGTACACTTGCTCGCATGGCTTGAACTAGGATAATTGAAAAAACATAAAAAATGCAAAAATTATGAGCTTTTGAAAAAAAAATCGGTTTTTTCCTCATTTTTTCGTTACTCATTATTTTTTTAAATAAACAATTTTTAATATTTTCAAAAGATCCTAGTCTATACCATGCACATACTTCTGAGGAACATGTATAAAAAATTTCATGACGATTGCTCAATTTTTGCGGCTTGTACGACTTCCGCCAACTCGGAAAACATGGTTTCGAGAAAAACGCGTTTGAAAATTTTCACTATAATGGCAACGCGCTTGACACCGGTCCACCAAACGGCCGATAACTTTCGTAATTCAAGAGATTTCGACTTGAAATTTTAGGAGAGTAAAATTAAAACATGTATGTATCCGAAACTGCAAAAAAAAAAAATTTGATTTTGTTGACTTCACAAGGTGCAAGCCTGCCTTAAGCTCACCATTTTACAGCTATTAATTTATAAATCCAAATCTTCACGGTTTCGTTTTCTATCTGCTCCGTGTTATTGTTATTAGTGGTGATTCCGTCCGGATATTGATACGAAAGATAAAGATGTGTGTTAATTATTAAGCCCACCATTTTACAACTATTAATTTATAAATCCATATCTTCCCGGTTTCGTTTTCTATCTGCTAACACGGAGTGGTGATACCTACATACGATCGAGATGAAATCGACAAATTCAGACAAACTTAAATTAAACGCACCATTTTGTATGTCTAGCCTCCCATTATAAGCCTATGCAAGAACGAATGTAGTCCTCACATATGTGTGTTTTGATTGTCTATTGTGTTACTTGTGTATATACAGCTGGTATTTTTTTTATGTTGATGTTTCTACGATTATTTATGATTTCGATATGTGCTAGACAATATGGACTGTATTAGTGAGAAAAGTGCGGGATTTTTCAAGAAAGTAATTGTGGACTGATTTTAAAAATCTAACAAGGGTAGTGGGAATATAACTTTTTTAAACACTGGTCCTAATTATAATAAATATAGGTTAAAGGACCTATTTTGCGTTTTGGGACCCTAGTAGTAGAACTGTAGATACGGACGATTGAAAATTAAAATTATTAGGCCTATTTTTCAGATTGCTGATTGACAAACTTTATTTTGTTATAAGGTGCGAGGAGCGTTAATACTCCGTAAGGATGTAAAATTAAGAGCGATACTGCAAAATATTTTCGCTTTCCACAGTGTAAGCGCGGTGTTTAATGTGGTGAAAAAGCATTACAGGACATGAAGTAAGCGCAAGAGAAATCTTATAAACACACTGTTCTCTTAGGATGTACCAGGCCACCATTATTCGGATTTTTTGAAGAGTTTTTCTTGTTGTTTCTCTTAGGTATGCTGCCGTTGTGGTGCTTTTCTCCCTCGAATTCCGTGAGAGATGGACAGTTAGAAGGATTGTTGTAGATGGCTGCTGCCATTGTTGTTCTTTTCCTTGGCCACCAATGCTGGTGCTGATTTCTTGGTTGTTGTTGTGCTGCTGCTGCCTCTACAAGAACTGATTTCGCGTTGGCTTATCATGGATAAATCAGTCAACCTACTGGTAATGCTAAGACAGGACGTACGCGCGTCTCAAAAAATATAACATAAAGAAAGTTTGCGGTTAAAGTTGTATAAGTATTTTATAGTTGTCATTAAAGGAGAGAAAGGTAATTTTATATTGACTTATTTGAGTCAATATATATTTATATTATTTTCTTTACGGGAAAAAGATAAACGGATAAAAAGAAAGAACTCAAGTTGTGCAAAGTTGTATAAAATGGAGCACAATCACTGTGCAAAGATGGATAACAAGAAGGAATTTAAATTGTGATAAATTAGATAAAAAATTATGTTAAAAATGTGCAAACATTCTTATTAGAATCTTTTCACTCTAAAGTTTAACATTAAACCATTCTTGTTGGTACTTCTTGGTTAAGCTTTTTCTTATTAGAATCTTTTTACTCAAAAGTTTAACATTAAGGTAAATGCTTTTGCTAACATTCGCTTTTACAGCTTTTTATTCTGTTAATTAACAGATGTAAAACATGGAAAACCCCGATAAGAATTTTCATTTATATACATTTTCCAAAATAACAAGCAGACAAAAGCTGTTAGGACCAAAAATATTAGGACGAGCATTTACTTTTGGGCTGAATAAAGCTGAGAGGTCCAAAACTATTTTTATAGCAAAAGGATTTTTGCTAATAAATTAATTTCAAATAAATACATTATTTTCTGTCTCTTGCACTAGAACATTTCCACATATTTTTTAAATTTAGACTTTGTAATTAAAACCAGAGATTAAATAATAATTAACTGCATTTAAAATAAATATTTTACTTTGTAGAAAATGGAAAAATAAGCATTATAAAATTTATATTTCAATTTTTAAGTTAATTGAAACAAGAGACCAAATAATAAATAAAAAATTAATTGTAAATAACTAAATTACTTCTTAGAAATTGAAAGTTTAGAGTTTATAATTGATATAAGAGTTCAAAATATATATATTTCCAAACAACGTTATTACATTGGTCAGGATCAGGATCGATTTCCAAAAAATACAAAAAGTAGAAGGACATATCTTTTAACTCCAGAATGGTTCGACTCGAGCCCATTGTCAAGCCCACAACGTTTCTTACTCGCGTTTCAACGTTTCTTTCGTGCTCATCAAAATTGATTGTGGAGAGCTGAAAGGTGTTTCTTCCGCTGGCAAACGCTCTTCCCATCAGAGCCCTGTAAGAGGCGTGGCGATTCCGGCGTGTCCAAACATATCACGCCTCCACTTCGTCCATCTCGTGATTGTACTGCCTGGTGTATACCCGCCCGGTAAGATGCTTCAGTGGCTGGCTGCTGACCTTTTTGCGATTATCAGGGGAACAGGTCGTAAGTAATTGACCTAACAAACTGGAATTAATGAAATTATGATCCCCGACCAGGCACAGCAGCATTTCCTTTCGGTTCCAAGATCTTAGGATCTGCAAAACAGACAGATCAGTGGTCTCCGCTTACTTATTAAAAACAAAAATTAGATTTTACATACTTACCACTTACTTACTTACTTGCGCCTCTTCGATTGCGACAATGGCAATGATGCTGAGAAAAGTGGTTTTTTGGCAAAACGGCACTTGTCGCGGCCATTCGTTCTATGTGGAATTCGTTGACCGTAAGGAAGAACGCGGCTGTGTAACACAGCGGATTTTTGAGACTCCTGAAAACATCTTGCTTTGTGTCTTCTTTATAGTCCTCCGAGCTCAACAGAATTGCCACAACGCCCACCTCAGCTTGGTGCTTCTTGAAGAAAAAATTGTCAAAGCTATTCTTGCTCTAATACTGTCTTCCTCTTCACGGTTCACGCCTGCTTCGGCATAAGCGCCCGCAATTGGGGTTCAGTTGTGTCCTTGTAGTGGGGTTCGGGTTCGGGTTCGCGGTGACATGTTCGAAGCAATCCTCCGGTTGGGACTCATAGCATTTTGTTCTTTTTTGAAACATTGGGCTTGTGTTGTTTTGCTTAAAGTGGTTCTACTACTATAGTTTTCTTTTCGTGCAAGGCGGCGCTTTATTCCAAACTACAGAAGAAAATATATACTTTTCACATCATTGTACCTGTTAATTCATTTCATCAAAATACTCCAGAAACGGGATTATTTTTTTAAATTAATTTGTTTTTTTACGTGTAATTTTTAATGTGCAATTTAAGATGGTTGCTCTTAAATTTTATCCACATTTATAACAAGCTCTAGCATATATATCAACGAACCAATCTGTAAAGTCCAAAATTGGTTAATCAAAACATGAGATAATATATGTAATAGAGAAAATGTTGAGAAAGATGTCGTTTTAATTTGCTAAACTAGTGTTATCATTAACTTTATATTATTTAATTTTATCAATATGTCAAAATATATCATATCCATATTTTTGAAACTGATAAACTGTATTTTAGTCTCTATTTTTAGCATTTACATAATTTGATAAAGATCCAGCAATGATAGGTAAAAAAATGTACTTGCATTTTATTGTGCGGCTTTAAATTATTGTAAATAAAAAAAATTAAGTGTTTCTGTAAAAATGCAACTTAAAAAAGAAACCACGATTATAGTAGTCGTGATGGTTCTGTCCTGGAGTCCAGGGACAGACTTAAAAGGACCTACTAACGCACATGGTCAGGATACAGTGTCCGTTTCTCTGCCAGGTGATATAATACTTGGTGGGTTGTTTCCCGTTCATGAAAAAGGTGAGGGTGCTCCATGCGGCCCAAAAGTATATAATAGAGGAGTTCAACGCCTGGAGGCAATGCTCTATGCCATAGATCGCGTAAACAATGACTCCAATATACTTCCTGGAATAACGATAGGGGTCCATATACTCGACACCTGTTCAAGAGATACATATGCCCTCAACCAGTCGCTGCAGTTCGTCAGAGCATCTCTAAACAACTTGGATACGTCAGTGTTCGAGTGTTCAGATGCGTCAAGCCCACAACTAAGAAAAAATGCTTCGTCGGGGCCTGTTTTCGGAGTTATTGGTGGATCCTACAGTTCAGTTTCTTTACAAGTGGCAAACTTGCTCCGTTTATTTCATATTCCACAAATATCACCGGCGTCAACTGCGAAAACGCTTTCGGACAAATCACGTTTCGATCTGTTTGCTAGAACAGTACCGCCAGACACCTTTCAATCCGTAGCACTTGTAGATATATTAAAAAATTTTAATTGGTCCTACGTATCGACGATACATTCGGAGGGATCTTATGGTAAGTCTATAGGAAGCAGATTAAGATTCAATATTAAATTTAGACACTAATTGTAATATTAAAAGAACAGGGATTTAAAATAAATTATTTTTTTTTATCGAATTAACCATAAGTTTTTAAATTTGATTACTCTATGCAAAAATCAATTAATTGAAACAATATGAATATTTTATTGTCAAGACCCGTCTATGAATGAAACATAACAAATTAACTTTGAAATTTAATACAAACTTTCTTTCAAAATGCATTACAGTAATCCGTTTGAGTGTATGAAACAAATGTCGAAAAAAATTTTTAAGTAACTCAATGATTTCCATATTAATCCTACTTTTATAGCAGAATCCTTTATCTGTATTTTGAATAACTAGGTGAATATGGGATTGAAGCTTTTCACAAGGAAGCCACCGAACGTCACGTATGCATAGCAGTAGCCGAAAAAGTGCCTAGTGCAGCAGACGACAAGGTTTTTGACACGATTATCGGCAAACTTCAAAAGAAGCCAAACGCTCGAGGAGTCGTGCTGTTTACGAGGGCTGAAGATGCACGAAGGATTTTGCAGGCAGCCAAACGTGCTAATTTATCGCAACCGTTTCATTGGATAGCAAGTGACGGCTGGGGCAAACAGCAAAAACTGCTTGAGGGATTGGAAGACATTGCGGAGGGCGCAATTACTGTAGAACTGCAGTCGGAGATAATTGAAGATTTTGATCGCTACATGATGCAGCTGACGCCAGGGACAAATCAAAGGAATCCCTGGTTTGCTGAGTACTGGGAGGATACGTTTAATTGCAATCTCGCACCCATTTCGGAACAACCAAAGTCGGTTGAATCAACTGAAATAAAGGTCGGCATCAAGACTAAAACGACATGTGACGATAGTTTTCGGTTATCTGATAAAGTTGGGTAAGTTGGGTAACGACAAATTAAATTATAATCTCTCATCTTTTTTAAAAAGGTGAATGCTTTAAGCTTCTATTGTGGTTTTAACTTTAAAAAAAATTTACCCTTTGATCAACAAAATAAATAACTTTTTTCTGACCGTCAATTTTTGGTTAATAATAATTAAGACGCGAAGTAATGATGATTTTTATTTTGAGAGGTATCACCAATGAAGCTTTACACTCACTTCATATGACAACTACTATATGTGGCCATAATAAAAATCTGATCTGAACCGAAAAAGATCGATAAAAGAAAATAAGTGTGCATACCAAGACTTTAAAAACGACTTTAAATGGTTCAGGTAAAAGTAAGAAAACGAAAATTGTTCGTTCTTGTGGAAAATTAGCGTTGAACGACACCCAATTAGCTATAACTTCGATGTTTCGTTTAAAAGAGGTTTAAAAACTTATTTTTTATGTTTTTTTTAAATGTTTTTTTTTATTAAATGCCAATTTTTGAGCCTTTGTCGGTTCCAAAACAATTTAAGGACTAATAGAATCCTGGAATAATTTTCGTTGTGTTAAGCACCTCGAAAAAAATGTTAAATGTTAATAGTAATCAAGCTGCCTTTACATAGTTTGTCTAAGTAAGGTTTAAAATTGGAACAAAAAGTTTTTTGACTCTAATCAAAAAAGAGACCTAACGTTTTCTTTTTTTCTTTTCAATTTTCCACTCATATAAAGCAACAAAGACGACAACTTTATTCAGTTGAGAACAACTAACTCTGCCTAGCCAAAAAGTATGCATAATTAATTTAAAATAAAATGTTAGTTTTTTATTTAATTTTAAAACTATTATAAATTAAAAAAAAATGATATGAAGTCAACATACTATACCGAAGAACATTAGAGTTTAAGCAAAGCTTAAATGGGCTTAAAAACATTATACTAGACAACAAGAGAGCTAGAACGAAGTTTGAAAATTATCAATAATTCTTAATTTTGGCAGACAGAGGACCTACTCATTATTTTTTAAACTCCTATTTTAAACATAATTTTCCATAATAAATAAATAAATAAATAAATTTTGCAAAATATTATATTCTCCAAAAATATTCATATGATGCATTCTTAATACTCATAAAAAATCCCAATTTCCTAACATTAAAAACACTAAAGTAATGGCATTTCCAATCGTTCAGTTATATGGCAGCTATAGGATATAGTCGGCCGATCCGGCTCATTACCTGCAATAGAAAGACAACTTTTGGGAAAGTTTTAAGCAGATATCTATAAATGCATAAAACACACTTCTAAAATCAATCCAAAAATACCTCATAATCATTGGTTTTATTTAAATTAAAACAACAAAGGAAGCAATTTCGGCAACACGAAGTTTAAATACCGTTGCAACTGCTATAAAAATTAAAGACTTTACGATGCTTAAAAATAATGAAACTAAGTCGATTTTTTATTGAATTTGTACTGTTCCAATGGCACCGTCTATATTGCTAGGATTGATCTTATATAATTCCTTTAACAGAACTCTTAATGAGGGTATAATTCGATTTATTCAAATTTATTTTTTTGTTAAGAAAATGAATCCTTTTCGAGTGAAATACTGAAGTCACAGCAGCAGTCGAACTAGGTCAGCTAGCATGTAGAACTAGATTCTGCCTTTTCGCCCAGCCACTTTTACTGCAGACTCTCAGCGTTGTAGCACCTCCACATTGCGATCTTGATCCTTGACACTTGGCCCAAGACTTTTACTAGCTTCACTCGCTTTAACTCTTCGGGGATGAGCTGCCCTTGCGCCGTCCTTTTATAGTCACACTATTCGCTCCTCCAGATTACGCGATCGGGACCAAGGGCCATTGCCGTACGGCAGTTGTGCGGGTCCGAAGTCCGTCTATTAACCCTTCGACCTTGTTGACCGTGCCGTGTGAGGGTCCAAGGTGCATGGCGGTACCGTTTGTTCACGGTCTCCTCGTTTTGCGAGGGTCCAAGGTCGGTTTGTTTACCTGAACTAAATTTATTTTTTATTTTTATCTGAAATCTTATAGTTTAATTAATAATTTATGACAATTTTTATTTAGTTTTATCCCATGCAAACCAAAGTTACACTAAAACAAAATAAAAATGTAGTGATTTAATGGTGTGATAAGATTATAAAAACAAAAAAAGAAAAGCTAACTTCGGACGGAGCCGAAGTTGATATACCCTTGCAGAATACTCTGTAAATTATATTCTCCAAAATTATTCATATGATGCCTTCTTAATACTCATAAAAAATCCCAACTTCCTAACTTTAAAAACACCAAAGCTATGGCATTTCCAATCGTTCAGTTATATGGCAGCTATAGGATATAGTCGGCCGATCCTTATGAAGTTTAGAAGGTCGGATTGATTGGCCAAAAATAAAACCCATAGAAAATCCCAACTTCCTAACTTAACAAAAACCGAAGTTATGGCATATCCAATCGTTCAGTTATATGGCAGCTATAGGATATAGTCGGCCGATCCTTATGAAATTTGATAGGCCGGATTGATTGGCTAAAAATAAAACCCATAGAAAATTCCAACTTCCTAACTTTACAAACACCAAAGTTATGGCATTTCCGATCAATCAGTTATATGGCAGCTATAGGATATAGTAGGCCGATCCCGTTCCGACATATATACTGCGTGCAAAGGAAAGAAGGGTGTGTGCAAAGTTTGAACTCGATAGCTTTAAAACTGAGAGACTAGTTTGCGTAGAAACAGACAGACGGACAGACGGACAGACGGACATGGCTATATCAACTCAGGAGGTGATCCTGATCAAGAATATATATACTTTATAGGGTCGGAGATGTCTCCTTCACTGCGTTGCACACTTTTGACCAAAATTATAATACCCTCTGCAAGGGTATAAAAATTAAAAAGGGGAGAAGGGCTATAGTCGAGTGCCTTAACTTTATGATACCCAGCTAACCAGGTGCCCCAGCTGCTGCGCATTTCGAAAATTTTAGAAACGCGAAATCTGCCGAACTGTAGCGCAAACACCACAACCTAAGTACCACGTTGTCAGGTAGTCACGTAGTATATAAGTCGGAACGACCGGGATCGGTCGGCTATATCCTATAGCTGCCCAATAACTAAACGATTGGAAATGCCAGAACTTTGGGGTTTTTAAAGTTATGAAGTTGTGATTTTTTATGAGTATTAAGAATGCATCATATGAATAATTTTGGAGAATATTCTGTAATGGTATATCAACTTCGGCTTCGCCCGAACAACTATCATGAATTTCATAAAAATGACATGTGTGATTCCATATATGATAAGACATACATTAATTATAATAAAAAGTAAATATGAAATTGACGTGTGGTCCACCCATGATGTACACTCTGTCATGGGCTATTCAACTAATGATTCATGTATACAATTTGTATATAATATGAATATTTTTATAATATATAATATGAATATTTTTGAAGCTATCAGTTTTCTTACTTAGAGGTGAAAAAGAAACTGCTCCAGATTTTAAAAAAATGGCAATTTTCGTCCTTGAATTTGGCACATCTAGCTAAATCCAATAGCGTACATTTTTGCAAATTAAGAAATCAAACCAAAATTTGACATTTTTTCTCAATGACATCACCAAGAATAGCCAGAATAGATTTTATAATTGGATGTGCCAAAAGTGCCGAAAAGGCAAATATTAGAAAAAATTTTTACGTCGACCCAAAAAAAGTACCCTTTTCTAATTTAAAAGGGGTTGAATTTGTATAATTAAAGAGTTGTTCGGTGCTTATTTATAACAAGAACATAAATTAGCATTTTCTTACAGTTATACTAACAGACCAAATTTTGACTTTCGCATACTCACGACAGTCATTTGTCTTACAAAATGATTGACAAGAGGATTTAGTTTTAAATTACTTACTTGCATGCTAATATTATACTATATATTATACTATTTTTAGTTTTATTACAGTTTAATATAAATAATAAGTTAACAATAATAACACATATAAAATAAAAACCTATTCCTACCGAAAACGACAAACCACAGTATGCACAAAAATGCATTAGCTATTTATATTTCCATCACTACTCTTCTAAAACGTGTCTTAGCAAGGACGGCGAAGGCGAAGCGAATTAGGATTTGCTTGCCCTCCAAACTTCGCTTTAAACAAACACCAGACTTAATTCAATGCATATGACAACATAACAAATATGAAATGAATAAACTATTTTTTTGTATTTACAGATATGAGCAAGAGTCCAAGACTCAATTTGTTGTGGATGCTGTATACGCATTTGCCTATGCACTTCATAATTTGCATTATGATCGTTGTAACTCACAAAGCGACCAAGCTTCTGAACAACGAAGGCACCAACATAGCGAATCTGTGTGGTATCGAAAAGTATCAACAGATTCAAAGTCTCAAGCGTGCCCCGACATGGCCAATTACGACGGAAAGGATTTTTACAACAATTACCTATTAAACGTCTCTTTCATAGGTTGAGTAAATCTTTTTTATGTTAATATTTTTATTATTAACTCTCTTTATTCCCTCATGAAATTTAACCTGCAAAGATCTGGCTGGGAGCGAAGTGAAATTTGATCGTCAAGGCGATGGATTGGCCAGATATGATATTTTGAACTATCAACGTCTGGAAAACTCTTCGGGGTATCAGTATAAAGTATGACAATATTATTTATTTTCATCGATGCACTTATAGCTCTTATGCAACATATTTTCGATAAGTTTTATAACAATCTATACATTCCACGCCAAACGCAGTGGTCCAAAACTATCAATAGAAGTACCATCGATTTTTCTTTTGTGATTCCAATGATTTTTTTTAATTGCTAAGCTCGAGTCGCACACAGCTAGAAAACAAACAAATTACACAGAGCTTTTCGATATACTCGTGTAAGACTCATATCATATGTTTTGACATAGCAAATATTTAAGTCAAATTTTCGATCCGTACTTTTTTTTATATTTTTTTTTAAATTTCAGATTTTAAAGATCTATGGTAAATTTTCAAATAAAACCCTTTCAGAGGGTATTATAATTTCAGTCAAAAGTTTGCAACGCAGTGAATGAGACTTTTCCGACCCTATAAAGTATATATATTCTTGATCAGCATTACCAGAATAGTCGATCTAACCATCTCCGTCTGTTCGTTCGACCGTCAGTCCTTCCGACTGTTTCTACGCAAACTAGTCCCTCAGTTTTAAAGCTATCGGCTTTAAGCTTTCCCAAAAGTTGTCTTTCTATTGCAGGTAGTATATAAGTCGTAACGGGCCGGATCGGGAAACTATATTCTTTAGCTCGCATAGGAACAATAGGAAAAAATATTTTAAAAAAGTATAACTTTGTTGTTTTTAATTTTCTTTTGTTATTTGGGATTTGGTAATATTTAAATACTATGGAATCACGGTTTAAATTAAATTAAAATCGGACATCTATATCATATTGCTCACATTAAAAAATTAAAAAAAAATTTTTTTCCTGTTTTTCTGTTTATTAAAATATTAGTTTAAGATTTAGTAATTATTTACTATACAGAATTACGCTTTTAGTTTTGTCTAAATTGGACAACAATATCATATAGCTGCCAAGAAACAAATGATGCATTGTTTTTAGTAATATAGGCATAGAAATCGAATTGTAGTCATTTTGTAATAACTCCCAAAGTTTCCTTCCTTTCTTGTTTTAATATGCTAATAATTATTTTTTATTTTAAAGTTCATAGCAGCACCAAGTTCTTGCCGCCGATTTTTCTAAGTTATTTGTTGTGTTTTTCCGTCCATTTTTGACCCCAGACAACAGACACCCCAAAAGATTTAATTTTTTATGCCTAGTAGTCAACCTTTAACCTTTTAGTGTGACATCATTTTTGAGAGTTCATCAGTATTTAGTGTGCTACGGTCGTACTGTCAATTTGCTGGGTTTGTTAACAAGCAATGAAAGCCTAGAACTCAGATCGACGAAAACTGTTCGTCAGTCATGAGAGAGAGGGAGAGGCAAACAGCTTTCGTACACTTTTCGTCAGTTTTTTTTCACCTCCGTACTTAGATCGTCAGAAAAAATACCAGAAAATTACATCGCGTTGCCAACCACCTGAAATGATCTTATAGTGAACCCTACCGAAAAGATTAAAAATTTTAATTTTTTGGCGTGCGCTTCTCAGTGAACAGTTTGAAAAATGGATGGAAAAAATAAAAAAAACCGCAAAAATTCGACTGCAGGAGCTTACTTGTGAGGACAAAATAACATTATTACGATCTGTAAGGTCTCGCCCAGAATTGTGGGATAATAAGTCATAATTGTACATTATTAAATATTTGTTAACGTGGACATATAGTTGATAATAGATAGTAGTTGCATCTATTGCCACAATAAATACCGCCATGCCGACAATCAATTTCTCGCTTGTGTACTTTGAACTCGACATTTTCGTTTAATTTAAATTTGTTTGGTTTTCTGTTGTTGACAAATCCAGCTGATTGACAGTAAGCCGTAGTACGCCCAGTTCGGATGAACTCTCGAAATTTTGGTCACACTGGAAATCTTAAAGTTTTTCCGCTAGCGAACTCGTTTGTCGATCTGAGTACTACGCTTAAAATTTAAAAATCTTATTTTCTGGAAAGAACCTTTAAAGGATATTCTCAACTAAAACATGTCCGCCGCTATTCAAAGAAATTAGAAAACAATATAATAATACTGCTAAATATTTGGTAATTTAGAGATCACAGCTGGCCTAAGTTCTTTCATGCGATTTTTCTGTTTTCTTTTTTACGTTTTTCCGTCTATTTGTATACCTCTGCAGAGGGTATCAAATTTCAGTTTGCAACGCAGTGAAGGAGACATTTCCGACCCTATAAAGTATATATATTCTTGCCGAAGTTTGCTTCCTTTCTTGTTTGATTTGAGAATCACTCTGCTCTGAAACCTCAAAAGATTAAATTTTTTAATCTTTTCGCTAGGCATCGAACGTTTATCCAGACTTAATTTCAGGTGTTTGGCAACGCGATGTAATTTTATGTTATTTTTATCGTCGATCTGAGTACCGGGGTGAAAAAAGAGCTCTCTTAGCTGACGAACAGACTTCGCCGATTTAAGCTGGTTTCGAATTAAGAATTAAAGCCTATTACTCAGATCAAAATCAAGTTCGCCAGCCGAAATAATAAGAATTAATATTTCCGGTGTGACCAAAGTTTGTAGAGTTTACACAAACAGAATCTGCTGGGGTCTTACTGTCAATCAGCGGGGTTTGTTGACAAACAGAAAGTAAATCAGAAAAATTATTTTTAGGATAGGTCTTTTTAACTACATTCTTAAATACCTTGGCAAGAAAAGTCTCCCGGTGTAACAAGAAATTAAAAAGAAAACTTTAGATATAATTAAACGTGTACAAAAAATGGGGAAACAAAATTATAATTTTGTTGTTTCTTAACATATACCCATATATTTTGACATATATTAATTTTAAGGATTTCAGAATTATAACATATATATAGCTGCAATATAAACGATCGAAAGGTGGTTTCCTTTTTGGTTTTATCTTAGAAAAAAAATGTCGTCAGATTATAAACCTATATCCTCCGACCGGTACGTCAGATACTCAGATCGACGAAATAATACCAGAAAACTGAATAGCGTCGCTGCACTGCTAAAATGAACTTTTGGTGAACATTCGTCAGTCCCTAGTGAAAAGATTGAAACTTTTAATCTTTTGAAGAGGCTGTTGTTGAACAGAGTGTTTCTTGGTTAAAAAAAATTGTTTTTGAATTTTAACTATTTGTCAAAAAACAAAAGCAAACACAGATTGATGAACTCCTTAAAATGAAATGATTAAACTTTTTCGAGAGTCAAGCCTTAACTGATTTGATTTCATTCTTTTAATATTTTTGAGGGTGAAAGGCTATGTTTTCATTTTCAAGAAATATTAGAACTAATTTCGTAACTATTGTATTTAACTATTATATTGCATAGAACTAGGTCCCCAAAAACATAACCTTTTAATTTTTTTTTGTATTTGTGAGCTTTATGTTTTTTTTTTATATTTACTCTTTTTTTTGTGACCATGTGAAATATCGATGTTTTTAGCCAAGGGTATAACAGCCCCGAATGACTTCAAGTATGTAGTAGCAAGGAGAAACGCTGTATTCGAGTGCCTCGACTATAAGACACCCATTACTCAGCTTACAAATTTTACAATCGAGTTTCAGGTGGCGCCATCTGCCAAACTGCAGTGTCTACACGGCAGTAACCCGCATCCCGCTGACAGATCTTTCGCTCTCTCAACTATATATACTCCAGTTTTTAAATATTCAGGGACATGATTACTAAAACAAACCTAATAACTTGTTAAGTCGATTTCCCAAAATACACGAAAAAAATATTCGAGATTTGTGGGGCTTAACCTTTGTTAGGAAATTTTTAAGTAAAATTTTTTTCATTCATTTTATCCGTATATGTTTAAAAACAACGAATTCACAATTTTTGAATTTATGTTTCCGATTGCTTTAATGGCAGCTAGCAGATTAAAGCCGCAAATCAGATAATGTAAATGTATATCTTGAAGTATATTCGTATATGATTGAAAACGAGTTATAATTTGTTGTACGGGCCAATCAGTTTCATCCAGATATCCTTAAATCTCAGAAACGGACGGACGTTATTGCATAACATTTGTTCGAGTTAAAACTCGTTGACTATATGTTTTATGCCATCGGGCTAGCCTAATCGAAACTTATTTGAATCAAAAGCTTAAGATCTAGTAATTATACCCGTTACTCGTAGAGTAAAAGGGTATATTGTATTCGTGCAAAAGTATGTAACAGCTAGAAGGAAGCGTTTCCGACCCTATAAAGTATATATATTCTTGATCAGGGTCACTAGCCGAGTCGATATAGCCATGTCCGTCTGTCCGTCTGTCTGTCCGTCCGTATGAACGCTGAGATCTCGGAAACTATAAAAGCTAGAAGATTGGCATTTTGCATGCAGATTCTAGGAGTTCCTACGCAGCGCAAGTTTGTTTCAAAAAGGTGCCACGCCCCCTTTAACGCCCACAATCGCTTATATATGATTTTAAAAATTTAAATATTTCGAAAAAGTAAAAATGCAGTTTTATTGTGTTTATCAATACCTATCGAAATGTAGAAGAAATTTTTCAAATCGAACCATTCGTTAAAAAGTTATGCGTGATCAAAGTTTCTATCTCCATCTCCCTCGCACTCCCTTTACCTGAGTAACGGGTATCTGATAGTCTGAGCACCCGACTATAGCGTTCTCTCTTGTTATAGCCTTGCAGAGGGTATTATAATTTTGGTCAAAAGTGTGCAACGCAGTGAAGGAGACATCTCCGACCCTATAAAGTATATATATTCTTGATCAGGATCACCTCCTGAGTTGATATAGCCATGTCCGTCTGTCCGTCTGTCCGTCTGTCTGTCCGTCTGTCTGTCCGTCTGTCTGTCCGTCTGTCTGTTTCTACGCAAACTAGTCTCTCAGTTTTAAAGCTATCGAATTGAAACTTTGCACACACCCTTCTTTCCTTTGCACGCAGTATATAAGTCGGAACGGCCGGGATCGGCCGACTATATCCTATAGCTGCCATATAACTGATTGATCGGAAATGCCATAACTTTGGTGTTTGTAAAGTTAGGAAGCTGGGATTTTCTATGGGTTTTATATTTGGCCAATCAATCCGACCTACCAAATATCATAAGGATCGGCCGACTATATCCTATAGCTGCCATATAACTGATTGATCGGAAATGCCATAACTTCAGTGTTTGTAAAGTTAGGAAGCTGGGATTTTCTATGGGTTTTATATTTGGCCAATCAATCCGACCTATCAAATTTCATAAGGATCGGCCGACTATATCCTATAGCTGCCATATAACTGAACGATTGGAAATGCCATAACTTTGGTGTTTTTAAAGTTAGGAAGTTGGGATTTTTTATGAGTATTAAGAATGCATCATATGAATAATTTTGGTGAATATAATGTACATAATATTCTGCAAGGGTATATCAACTTCGGCTCCGCCCGAAGTTAGCTTTCCTTTCTTGTTTTATTTATTTTTATACCCTTGCAGAGGGTATTATAATTTTGGTCAAAAGTGTGCAACGCAGTGAAGGAGACATCTCCGACCATATAAAGTATATATATTCTTGATCAGGATCACCTCCTGAGTTGATATAGCCATGTCCGTCTGTCCGTCTGTCTGTTTCTACGCAAACTAGTCTCTCAGTTTTAAAGCTATTGAATTGAAACTTTGCACACACCCTTCTTTCCTTTGCACGCAGTATATAAGTCGGAACGGCCGGGATCGACCCACTATATCCTATAGCTGCCATATAACTGATTGATCGGAAATGCCATACCTTTGGTGTTTGTAAAATTAGAAAGTTGGGATTTTCTATGGATTTTATATTTGGCCAATCAATCCGACCTACCAAATTTCATAAGGACCGGACGACTATATCCTACAGCCGCCATATAACTGATTAATCGGAAATACCATAATTTTGGTGTTTGTTAAGTTAGGAAGTTGGGATTTTCTATGGGTTTTATTTTTGGCCAATCAATCCGACCTAGCAAAAGGATTGACCGACTATATCCTATAGCTGCCATATAACTGAACGATTGGAAATTCCATAACTTTGGTGTTTTTAAAGTTAGGAAGTTGGGATTTTTTACGAGTATTAAGAATGCATCATATGAATAATTTTGGAGAATATAATTTACTGAGTATTCTGCAAGGGTATATCAACTTCAGCTCCGCCCGAAGTTAGTTTTCCTTTCTTGTTTTTATTAAAGAAAGTTATAAATTATAATTTTACTTACATTAACCAAATGTTGTAGGTTATTGGCAAATGGTTTAATGGCTTACAACTGAATTCTGAAACAGTAGTCTGGAATAAGGAAGCTGAGCAACCAACTTCGGCCTGTTCACTGCCATGTGAGGTTGGAATGATAAAAAAACAACAGGTATATGGAATTTTATTTCATAGATAGTTAAATTTTGCACAAATAATTTTTATTTTATAGGGAGATACCTGTTGCTGGATATGCGATAGCTGCGAGTCCTTCGAATACGTATATGATGAATTTACCTGTAGAGATTGCGGTCCAGGACTTTGGCCCTATACTGACAAGCTGTCCTGTTATTCTCTAGATATCCAGTACATGCGATGGAATTCATTATTTGCTCTTATTCCAATGGCCATAGCAATGTTTGGTATTACAGTAACAATTTTAGTTATAGTCCTATTTGCAAAAAACCACGATACTCCACTGGTAAGAGCTTCAGGTCGAGAGCTCAGCTATACCCTGCTATTTGGTATACTTGTCTGCTACTGTAATACTTTTGCTCTGATAGCTAAGCCAACAATTGGGTCCTGTGTGTTGCAGAGGTTTGGTATTGGGGTTGGCTTCTCTATTATATATAGTGCTTTGCTTACGAAAACCAATCGAATATCACGAATCTTTCACTCTGCATCTAAGTCAGCCCAACGCCTTAAGTATATTAGTCCACAATCACAGGTGGTAATAACAGCATCTCTGATCGGTAAGTTATAAAATTTAACTAAACTCAGCGATCAATTTAAAACAATTATGTAACATTTTAACTTTTAAGCTATACAAGTACTAATTACAATGATTTGGATGGTAGTTGAACCACCTGGAACACGTTTTTATTACCCTGACCGAACGGAAGTTATACTAAAGTGCAAAATTCAAGACATGTCCTTCCTTTTTTCCCAGCTATATAATATGATTCTCATTACAATTTGCACTGTTTATGCAATTAAAACCAGGAAAATTCCTGAAAACTTTAATGAGTCAAAGTTTATTGGATTTACCATGTACACCACATGTATTATCTGGCTAGCCTTTGTCCCCATTTACTTTGGAACTGGAAATTCTTATGAGGTATGTACTAGATTTACATTTTTCCTGCTACATTGGATGCGAAGCTCTTTGTTTTGGCAAAGTCTAAAATAACACCATTATACAAAATTTGACCTTAAAATGTTAAACTGGAATAAAATTATGTATTCTAGTATACTGGTCAATAAAATGTTCCATTTTAATTCCGAGAAGTAGCACTTCAAGATCCCTGTATTTTACAAACTAGCCATAATTTATCCCATAAACCGGAATCATGAAGCACAAAACAATGTGATCTGATTTACTGATTTACTGGTGGCAATGTTAAGTTAATATTAGTCAAAACTCATGTGAAAACTGATTACACCTGAAATTTGTTTAATTGTTTAACAAATTTGGGTTACAAATAATGACCTAAAATGTCTGTCCCTTAAATGTTTCTTTTCCGCCAAAAAAAATCTTGTGGCAAACAAGGCATTGCTTTTCAAGTTTAAAATTTATTACGGAGTACTTCAATGTATCATTCATTTTACCGACACTAATCGAAAGAAATGCACGCATCGCTGGTCACAAACGTAACCAAAAAAAATGTCAGTGTAGAGTCGAGAGCAAGACAATAACAATTTGCATTGCGAGTTGAGACGAAAAAAAAAGTTCAATGGATTTGTTGTTGGCTTGGCACGCTCTATAACAGGGTTCAAATGTACAAGAATGTCTTGCGCCATCCAATGCTTGAAATACTGTTGTTTTCAATTTAATTTAGCATAAGGTTAAATAACAATATTACTAATAAAACCGGATTATATTAACTTCGACAAGCCGAAGTTTAAATACCCTTGCAGTTTACAAAAAGACTACATTTCGATGCCTATATTACTAAAAACAATGAATGTCGTTTTTGCGCTGCATTTTGCATCGCTGCATCGTTCCTATGGCAGCTAAATGATATTGTTGTCCGATTTTGACAAAACTAAAAGCTTAATTCTTATATATTATACTTTATATCAAAGGGAGCTATATGAAATATTCGCCCGATCCGACAACTTTTGGAAAAGTTTCAAGCAGATCGCTTTAAAATTGAGGGAATAGTTTGCGTAGAAATGGACGGACATGCAAACTTTTGACTGAAATTATAATACTCTCTGCAAGGGTATAAAAATAATAGTTACGATTGGTCGGAAAATTATTATTTATATTTTTTTATTCGTCATGGAAAAACATAAATAATTTGTTTTTCTTTAGATAGTACACAAATATATATTTTTTGCATAAATATTAGGTGACCATAAGAAAACGGAACGCTGGGCTCCACACCACTTTCCCATTTATTTTTCGTTGTTTACCTTGATTTAATGAAAGTTACAAATAAATATATCTGAGCATTTATGGCCCTATACTTATTTGTTTTACAAATATACTTCTTATTTTTCGGTTTCAGAATAATTTACTGTTTTAGAATATTTAAGTATATTTAAGTAAAGGCTCGCCAAAGCTTTCAGGATATCTCATGGTCTGTATTTAATATGGATACTTTCGGAAAATCTAAAGTAAATAGCGTAAATGGCGTGTAATAGATAATTTTTTAACCTTTAAATTAAGAAATACGCTTCTTCAAAAATTTGTTCTATTAGCAAAGAATGGTATACGATTATATATTTTCTATGCCCCATACAATTGCTCTAAGAGTATTTTTTAGGATTAATCTTTTTTCTGCATTAAAAAAAAACAAGATCGTTTCCAGTATTATAATTATTTGATTGCCAGTTCGTTTGAAACGATTAACAGCCTCATGTTCTTGTTATCATATGCAATACACTTGGGTTTCAGATGAAATAATGCCAATTTTGTATAATGCACGTTTTAAAATAAGATGTGCCAGTGAATTTTCCTGTGGCGACCATAAGTCAATATAAGTAATAATAGTAATGTAAGTAATATTGGATGCTAACTGTATATTTCTGATAATTTACTAGGCAAATTATAATTTTTATGCATTCTGTATCCGTTAAGCTGAATATTGGTAGCAGATTTTGTCCTTGTTTCTAAGGTAAGGCTTCGATTGGTCTAATAATCTTAGACCAAACTTGTTGCCAGTCAAAAGCTTGTCGCGTTTACCGAAAAATAAATGTTATATGTTTCGATGCTTAAAATGCTTAGTCTGGTTGGGGTGAGACGGACAGACAAACTGATGTTCATGGCTAGGTTCGGGAACGTTTTCTTGTGAACTTTTTACTGAAATCATAATACACTTCTTATCCGTAGAACAGTTTTAATGGGGTGTTTTTACACATTTGCAGAGGTTATAATAATAGTAAACAGAAGTTTGTAACGCAGTAAAAGAGAGATTTCCGACATTATAAAGTAAATGTACATATATTCTTTATCAGTTTAAGTAGCCATGCCCATCTGTCATTATCATCGTCTTTCCGTCTGTTTATCATATATATCATATAGCTGGCAAAGGAACAATGGGTAAAATAAGTTACATTTTCTGCGTTTAGAAAGAAATTATTTTTTCTCTAAATTTGTGACGACAATATCCTATAGTTTTAATTTATAGACTTTACTGACCGCATGGTTAAACGCGTTATTCGCGCAGTATAAAATCAATCAACACAAAACTTTCCAAATCATTTATGTGTACCATGATCATGATAACAAATCTTGCCGACCGAACGAGTATGTCCAAGATCGGTTAAAATTTGATAATATTGGATGTGTTTGAATTTTATATTATTTCCATCACTTGAGTTGACTATAACCTATAGCTGTCATATATATAAGGGCAGTGCCAGCTCTCAAAAATGTTCGGTGTGAAAGCAAAGGCTTTAAAACTTTTTCTTCCCGGTGAAAATTATTTTCAAATCTAGCGAAATTAAAATGATAATGTATAATGCTTGTAGTCACAACTCTGGCATAACATCTGCTCGGTACAAAAACCAACAAAGCTCATACTTAATGAAAGCTCCTTTAACAATACAGTTAATAAAATTCTTACCTTTCGACCAAAAGCCCAATTCACCTATAAAACATGTTATTTCTTAAATGCAACTACAAGCAGGCGGTGAGCCTTAGCTTATAATGCTGACATATTTAAATAATGTTAGCCGTATGTAAATATTAAATACGTAATGATTTCTTAAAGAAGGAATTGTATTTTTCAGGTGCAAACTACTACGTTGTGCATTTCAATAAGTCTAAGTGCATCAGTGGCTCTTGTATGTCTATATTCACCCAAAGTATACATCCTCGTCTTTCATCCGGACAAGAACGTCCGCAAGTTGACTATGAACAGCACCGTCTATAGGCGATCAGCAGCAGCTGGAGCTCAGGGTGCGCCGACCAGCTCCGGATATAGTCGCACGCAGGGAGCAGGCACCACCGTGCCGACAGGAGGGGTGGTAGGTACCACAGCGTCTTCAAGTGTCCTTCCAACACAAAACAGCCCCAACCTTGATGAAGTCACAGACCAAAAAGCTGTCGTGCACAAAACCAGTGAATATAGTAATGGTGAATTCCTGCGGGAAGAAGGCGAATTTGTTGAGCCAATATGCAACGAAGAAAAAAATTAAGAAATATCACTCTTTAATATTGATCAACAACCGACGCTTTTTAGAAAAGACTACTTACCTTATAGAAATATACATTTTAATTTTAGATTATACTTCCTCGGTTAAATTCGAACCGAAATTTTCTAATATCGCAATTAAAGTAGTATAATGTCCATATACTGGATTAATTTAGTGTAAGAGAAATCTCTAGAGATTTAAAAGTTAGTGCTCCATTTCACCAAAATAGATAGTTGAAGAGATCATTATGCAGCTGGTAGTGAATTCGTCTAAATGATCAAAATTAATCTGGTTAAGAAGTATGTAGAAAAAAGCATTTCCAACCCTATTAATATTATATTTTTACATATTCTTGATCCGAATCATTAGCTGAGTCGATCATACGTCTTCTCGACTCTTCGTATGTCCGTATAAATATAAAAATCACGGAAAGAATTAAAGCTTAAGTTGGGATTATAATAGGAAGAGGGATTTGAGAATCAAATTCCTCCGATATTGGCGCAGCGTGATGTTCTTTTAAAACTTGTCCACTTTGTTCCTAATAAGCATCATTAGCTGGTTAGATCCGGCCTATTTGCCCGTATAATCGTAGCAAGTTTTTTTTTTTAAATTAACGAGGTCAAATAAAAATTTGAAATATCTACAATTTATCCACCCTATGACAGTGAGGGGTTTATTTATAATTTCTAACTGGATGTTACGCTTCGGGCCATTTACTGGAAAATAATCACTTTAGAGGTGCTTTCAGTAGAAAGTCACTTAGTTTTACACTAGCTGAAAGCCAAGTCATTCCCACATGATCTTGGAGACTTATGATAATTTATAATTATAAGAAGTAAAATTCCGTTTTTTAATTCAACTACCATTGTACCAAAAATATTTTTAACAAGAAAGGAAAGCTAACTTCAGGCGGAGCCGAAGTTGATATACCCTTGCAGAATACTCTGTAAATTATATTCTCCAAAATTATTCATATGATGCATTCTTAATACTCATAAAAAATCCCAACTTCCTAACTTTAAAAACACCAAAGTTATGGCATTTCCAATCAATCAGTTATATGGCAGCTATAGGATATAGTCGGCCGATCCCGATATATATACTGCGTGCAAAGGAAAGAAGGGTGTGTGCAAAGTTTCAATTCGATATTTTTAAAACTGAGAGACTAGTTCGCGTAGAAACAGACAGACGGACAGACAGACGGACATGGCTATATCAACTCAGGAGGTGATCCTGATCAAGAATATATATACTTTATATGGTCGGAGATGTCTCCTTCACTGCGTTGCACACTTTTGGCCGACTATATCCTATAGCTGCCATATAACTGATTGATCGGAAATGCCATAACTTTGGTGTTTGTAAGGTTAGGAAGTTGGGATTTCTTATTGGTTTTATATTTGGCCAATCAATCCGGCCTACCAAATTTCATAAGGATCGGCCGACTATATCTTATAGCTGTCATATAACTGATTGATCGGAAATGCCATAACTTTGGTGTTTGTAAGGTTAGGAAGTTGGGATTTCCTATCGGTTTTATATTTGGCCAATCAATCCGGCCTACCAAATTTCATAAGGATCGGCTGACTATATCCTATAGCCGCCATATAACTGATTGATCTGAAATGCCATAACTTTGGTGTTTGTTAAGTTAGGAAGTTGGGATTTTCTATGGGTTTTATTTTTGCCCAATCAATCCGACCTACTAAAGTTCATAAGGATCGGCCGACTATATCTTATAGCTGTCATATAACTGAACGATTGGAAATGCTATAACTTTGGAGTTTTTAAAGTTAGGAAGTTGGGATTTTTTATGAGTATTAAGAATTTCATCATATGAATAATTTTGGAGAATATAATTTACAGAGTATTCTGCAAGGGTATATCAACTTCGGCTCCGCCCGAAGTTAGCTTTCCTTTCTTGTTTTTTATCTGAATTAATTATTTCCTAGTTTTTCAACAATATTCCATGGATTGGGGAATTGCAACTATTTTATTGGTCAATTTGACCAATGGATTCTTTTTTGTGTTTTATAGACCATATTTCACATAAATAAATGTTTATAAGAGTGATTCGCCCCGAACTTTTGTATTATATGCAGGATAAAACAAGGGAGAACGCTATAGTCGGGTGCCCCGTCTATCAGATACCCGTTACTCAGGTAAAGGGAGTGCGAGGGAGATGGAGATAGAAACTTTGATCACGCATAACTTTTTAACGAATGGTCCGATTTGAAAAATTTAATAATACATTTCAATAGGTATTGATAAACACAATAAAACTGCATTTTTACTTTTCCGAAATATTTAAATTTTTAAAATCGTATATAAGCTATTGTGGGCGTTAAAAAGGGCGTGGTACCTTTTTGAAACAAACTTGCGCTGCGTAGGAACTCCTAGAATCTGCATGCAAAATGCCAATCTTCTAGCTTTTATAGTTTCCGAGATCTCAGCGTTCATACGGGCAGACAGACAGACAGACGGACAGACGGACATGGCTATATCGACTCGGCTAGTGACCCTGATCAAGAATATATATACTTTATAGGGTCGGAAACGCTTCCTTCTAGCTGTTACATACTTTTGCACGAATACAATATACCCTTTTACTCTACGAGTAACGGGTATAAACACTAAAGCCTATTTCTTCAGGTTTAAAAACAACATATCTTGATTTTGGCTTTTAATACTATCTACTTTGTTCTTAAAGGCATAATAAGTAAAAATATTCTAATATTCGTTAATAAAACCGTTTAAGATGATTAGTAGCTAGTTCGATAGTATTTGAATTTTTTACACATTTTTAATGTACATTACAAAATATGTGCTTTTTGAAGTGTTAAAATGTGGCTATTGAATCAGACTAAGATCAGATTATTTGGTACTTATTCTTTAATAATCAAAACAACAAAGAACTCCCTAGAACTTTAAATTTAAATTCCTGATGCTTATTTCACTACTTCTGCTAACATTCTGTTTTGTTTTATGTTTCATGTATGAGTATTCTTACATATCATTTAAATTTTTTGATTTATAAGAGTTTTAAAATTCATTTAGCAAGACCATTATAGAGGGTAAGAACATCTAATAGAAATAATATAGTTAGATCTGTATAGTTAACATGCATTATACATACTTATCTAAGTTGGTTTTGTATCGACCTTGTAAACAATAATTGTAGTGTTATTGAATTACTCGAGGTCATACTTTGGTTATATTTTAATTTCTTCTATAACACAACGATTTATTCCACTTAACTTTCTTATCTTAACTTATCTAAGCTATCATTATTTCTGGGGTTCATACAAATCTAAAAAAACGCATAGTTATGCTGAAAACTAAAAAGTTAAGTGAGAACCGAAGCACGCCTGATACTCGTTTTATAGCATTTTACATTTTTGTTATAGCTGCAAAGGGTAATTAATTTGTATAACAAGAATAGATTTAACAATTTGTAAAAGGGATGGTGATGTGTTTTGTGAATGACCAGTTGTATATACGGTTAATTGTGGGGCTAAAATTGTTGTGTTGTTATTTTTGTTGTTTTTACACGCGTTCCATAAAAAAATATGACGGCTTAAGAACTTTCGATTAAGGAGGCTAAAATTATAATTAAGCTGTATAATGGTGCTTTATTTAACAAAGTTGTCAATTTTTTTTGAACTAGTAATTGGTTTTATATTTTTCATTAGATGAAAATTCTTTTTAGCTTAGGTCAATTAAAAGTTGAATATAATAGTATAGTATAGTAGGAAGAAAGTTATGCTGATTTGGCCGGATCTTTCCTTGTTGGAAATTACCAGACCTGAATTAACCTGAAAATCTAGCATAATCTAGAAACAATGTAGCAATGCAAAATTGTGAAATTCTGACAATTTTTCGGATGTTATAGCCCAATCACCAAAATATATTATTTGACCATAAAAAAGAGAAAAATAAAAATGTTATCAATATTTAGTCAGTTTTTGAAGCCTTAACTCATGACTTATTAAATTATTTTAATAAAAATCTTTTTTATTTTTATACCCTTGCAGAGGGTAATATTGTGTCATTCAAAAGTTTTGCAACGCCGTGAAGAGCACATTTCTGACCCTATAAAGTATATATTATATATTCTTGATCAGCATCACCAGACGAGTCGAACTATCCATGTCCGTCCGTCCTACCGTTGCAGGTAGTATATAAATCCGATCGGGTCGGATCGGCCTACTATATCATTTGGTTCCCAAATAAGGACGACTTTATCTTATAGCTGCTATATGAACGATCGGCAAAAATGGAATGAAAATTATAACTTTGTTGTTTCTAATACTCCGAGATTTAGTCATTCAACAATTTCAAAATAACGGCTATATTTTTTTTACAAATCTGACGACTATATCAGCTGTAATAGAAACTATCGAGTAATGTATCAAAAGATCGAACTTCATTACTACAAGGAAATATGAAATATTTAAGTTTTGTAACAGCTGCAAGGGTATATATACTTTGGCATCTTTAAGTTTACTTTATTTTTTGTTGTGTTCAAATATTAATAGATTAATGGTGTTTTAGCTTTAACAGATTTTTACCATGCGACTTAACAATAAGAAAAACCACAAAAAATTTTTCCAAATTTAAATTTTAAGCAAACTTCTAATTGGTTTGCCACTGACATTAGTAAATATGCCAAACATTAGCATGCACATTCAATATGTGGCACTAGATGTAGGCTTTAAGACTCAGAAGTTCTCAAAATTCGTTCTCGATTTGGTTCTCAAAAGTCAAAACTGTTATAGGAAAAATGGTTTTTAAAGTATGTTTAGTAAATGTAATTACACATTAAACCAAGATGTTATTCGTTATTAAATATTACAAACTAAGTTTAAGCCATTATAATATCGTATTTGTACATACACATTTACATTAATACATGTTAGTCGTAGATAAGCCCACCTTTGTAATAAAAATTAGATAGTTGTATACACGTTAATTAACTTGACGATATGCAGTTAGCCAAAGATTAAATTTTAAATTAAATGATCAAAATGTAAACCAATTTGTAAAATATTTCAAAAAATTGAATTTTTAAATTGTATTTTTTTCCTTATTTTTTTTTTACAAAATTGTATTGGATTTTGGTTGTCAGACGTACTTAACAATTTGAAATCAGTTTAGGAATTTCACTGCCATAAGGCGTTTAAAATAAACCTAACCTAAAAAATATTTTAAAATATTTAGCTCAATGATTAATAATGAAAATGTACTTTCATGTGTATTCCTAAACATTATCTAAGTACAACAAAATTAGAATTACTTTATGAACAACATGTAGTTGGAAACATATACATTTTAAAGTTAAGTTATCAATTAAATTGTAAACAATAAACTAGTATAATTAACATTTCCTGATATTCCTATATGATTATCATTCCTTGTGATTGCTTAATGTTTAGGTAATTCCTACGCAGACTGACATATGGGTATTAAATTATGAAAAGATATAATACGTATTTACGTCTGCACTTCGAAACAAAACTATTTGCCGTTTTTAGGTTATTTAGAATTTGTAAAATTATACTTTTCTCATATTCTTATACTCTTTCCGAGTATAACAGTTTCAGCCACAAGTTTGCGACGTAGCGCAGGTTCTTGATCAACATCACCAGGAGACATGGCCATTCCGTCTGCCCGTTTCTACGCAAACTAGTTTCTCAGTTAAAAGGTTATCTATATGAAAATGTCCGAAAAGTATTTCATTATTGCAGGTAATAAATAAGTCGGAACAAGCCTGGTCGGACCACTATATAATACCATAAAAACAAGAAAGGAATGCTAACTTCGGGCGGAGCCGAAGTTGATATACCCTTGCAGAATACTCTGTAAATTATATTCTCCAAAATTATTCATATGATGCATTCTTAATACTCATAAAAAATCCCAACTTCCTAACTTTAAAACTCCAAAGTATATTCTTGATCAGCATCACCAGGAGAGTCGATCTAGTCATGTCCGTCCGTCTGTCCGTTTCTACGCAAACTAAACCCTCAGTTTTAAAGCTATCTGCTTGAAACTTTCCCAAAAGTTGTCTTTCTATTGCAGGTTGTATATAAGTCGGAAATGCCATAACTTTGGTGTTTGTAAAGGAAGTTGGGATTTTATTTTTGGCCAATCAATCCAACCTATCAATAAGGATCGGCCGACTATATTCTTTAGCTGCCATATAACTGAACGATTGGAAATGCCATAAATTTGGTGTTTTTCCATGTTGATGTTTTATTGGTTTTATTTTTGGCCAACCAATATAATTTACAGAATATTCTGCAAGGGTATATCAACTTTGGCTCCGCCCGAAGTTAGCTTTCCTTTCTGGTTAACAAGAAAAAACCATTAACTTTAAAAATAAAGACTTCAGCTGTGCTATCTTAATTTAGGAGAAAAGTGTCTAGTGCAGACTTCGCCATAAAATCAGTACCAAAAGGTAAGTTAATTGTTATTACTATAGATTATCGTTTTAAAAATATTGTATTATCAAAAAAATGGTAAAATTTTGTAGTTTCGCACAAACTAGAGATGTCCACCTACATAAAAGAGAATCGCATTTTTATATTCTTGCAGAGGGTATTATAATTTTGGTCAAAAGTGTGCAACGCAGTGAAGGAAACATCTCCGACCTTATAAAGTATCAGGGTCGCGTCCCAAGTTGATATAAGCATGTCCGTCTGTCTGTCTGTTCCTACGCGAACTCGTCTCTCAGTTTTAAATATATCTTTAATCGAAATTTTGCACACACCCTTCTTTCCTTTGCACGCAGTATATAAGTCGGAACGGCCGGGATCGGCCGACTATATCCTATAGCCGCCATAGAACTGATTGATCGGAAATGCCATAACTTTGGTGTTTTTAAAGGAAGTTGAGATTTTTTATGGGTTTTATATTTGGCCAATCAATCCGACCTACTAAATTTCATAAGGACCGGCCGACTGTATCCTAAAGGTGCCATATAACTGTACGATCGGAAATGCCATAACATTGGTGTTTTTAAAGATAGGAAGATGGGATTTTTTATGAGTATTAAGAGTGCATCATATGAATAATTTTGGAGAATATAATTAACAGAATATTCAGCAAGGGTATATCAACTTCGGCTCCGCCCGAATTCATATGAATGCATTCATATGAATGCAAACAAAAATCTAAATGAAAATAAATGGAGCAGCAATCCAAACACAATACAGTTTTTTTCCTCGAATTTACTTAACCGTTGATTTTATATGCGTCTCTTTGTGCCTTGTGCTTGCATTTTGCAAAGAATTAATTGACAGTCGAATATTTGATGTTTATTTGTTTTTAATTGTTTTCGACATGTTTTTTGTTGAAATATGCAATTTTTAAAATTTATTTTAGTAGCTATGCCTTAATTTACAATATTATAAAAAGAAAAAATTTAAAAAGTTCAATTTTTATTGCGAAATCTTCAACATAAAGCTTAGTTTCTACGAAATATTACATATTGCAGACAATTACTTGAGAAACTGTATGCGTGCATTAATCGGGACGGATGTTCTTAAAGGTTTTGCTCGTAACTATTGTTATTTATAACTGTTTATAGTAGTTTTGGCGAATTTTTAATCGTAGTGTTGATGTTTTTGCATTGCGATTGATAATGCAAGATCACTATTTCACTTTTTGTTCACTCGGTAGATTTATGGCCAGGAGCTTCCAAGCTGTGCGAATATCCGTTGCTTATGAGGACTTTAGGACCTCAGGATGAGGTTATACTTTCAGTAATTTAACTTTGGCTGGACAGCGCTGCACGACTGGTGCTTATGATTACGGCAGGCCGTAATCTTAGAGTCCTCTTAAGGGTTTCCTGAATTTTTCCACTTCCGAATATTCTGTTTCATCTGCAAGGTTACATCAGGTTCAGAGTGGGTTGTATAGCAAAATTCCCTTTACATAGGAATGGTGAGAGGTGAATTCTACTATTCCTATTCACATGGCCGTTTCATTCATTAACTGTTTCCAAAACTGCACTCAGATCAATGTCAGTGAGTGAACTACATTGCTCCCATTTTGGGTACAAGGACCAACAGCAAAGTAATGAACCCGGTTGATTTGAAAATAATTTAAGACCAATTTAAGTAAGACATTGTACAATACTATGAACCAGCTAAAAAGGCCTTATAAAAATAATCGAAGAGGCACCTGCTGATCACTCGAGTCCTTGGTGGTGCTGTTATCGTGAAACTTTAAGGAAGGACACAAGCTCGAACTCTTTATTTGAGGGTTTTTTGGTTTCCTGAAATCTATCTAATAGACTAAGGATCACGTTTGTCTAGTGGGTGTACGTAGGTTCAAACTGGAAGACTCATAAAGCTATTTCACATAGTATTTGCGGTATGGAAAACCCTAATAATGCTTGATAGCGAACTCTGCATTTAATGCCTTATAAATATTAGATTTATTAGGTATCAGAATTAAATTATAAAAATATTAATATTAACAAGATAGTGGAGATTTTCTGCCACAGCTTTTGGAATGTCCTGCCTTGCAGCAAAATAAATCAATTCTTACATAAGCATGTAGGAATTGAAAAGTGCTTTAACTGCTATTATAGTCGTAGAAAAACAACAGTCTTTCCATACCAAATTCATATTCGGACGACTCCTTGTATTACTCCGGTATTAGGGTAATTTAACAGTAGTTAACGAAGTAAAAAATTTGCGGTTGAAAATGTTATGGTGCTGGAAGCACTTTCTCCAACACTTAAGGGAAAATAAAATGCAGGAGGCCAAAAAAATTAATATATTTTTAAAGTAAAAAATAACGGTTCTTTTAAAGTAAATACATTAAATTTTTATAAAATAAGAGTTCCAAAGTTCTTGGGTGCTCGCGCCGACCCACCCTTTGTTTAACTTTGAAAATTAGTTTCTTTTCATGGGGAAACCGAAATTGCAAGCCGTTGAATGCTGGTATGGTTGAGCACAGCTAGGAACTTCTTACTTATTTTTCTATTCTTTCATGATTCACTAAGATTACAGTTTTTTTAAGCTATTTAATTAGTTGTTTATTATTTACAGTAAAATATTTGTTACAATATGATCAACTACAATCTGCAAATACTTTAGATAGTTTGAGTTATATTAATTCTAAAAAACTACTTTGTTGTGCTTCAAATTTAATATTCCAAGCCATTTTAAATAGAGTGCCAATATACACAAAAAAATTTGTAAGCATAAACAAAAAAATAATTTCAAACATAGATATATTTGATTTAATTTATAATTTTACTGTTTTAAACTGAAAGTTCTTAAGAGTTAATTGTGCACAACGGCTGAGGAATGTTGAATGCTACGTTCAAATTCTTCTAAACTAAGGGCTTGGTTCATATTTAAAAGAGGCAGTTTTCCAGCTGAAGCTTTTGCAAGGAGCTCCGGGGAAAACCATTGGGCCAATTGATTATTGGTTGGTGATGGCATTTGATCTTCCCTAAGGAAGCCGGGAGATGCGATGCTGTTATTTTTGATCACATATTCAGAATCGGAGTTGTCACAAAAACCTGAAATTCAAATAAGATATTTTGTGATCAAAACCAATTTACATGACGATTTCTTACCTGGCACTGGTGATGACATTTGAAGATTCGATTGACGGTGCATGTCCCCATAAATCACCCTGGGTCTGGGTTGTTGACGGGTCTGATGCTGCTGATGTTGCATGAAAAGTTGGTGCCATCCAACAGGAGATGGAATGTTTTGATGCACACTTTCAGTATTCAAAATCGATTCAACAGATTGAGTAGATTTATATCTAAGTGGTTGTTGTTGTTGTAGCTGTTGATGATGCTGATGAACGGTTTTCATTTCGATTTTGTGGTTGGCAAAAGGAACTGTGGGATTTTGGTGCGGCATTGAATTAAGGCCTCCTTTCAGTATTGGGCGACCTACAGTAAGTGAGTGAAAGTGTAAACAACATTGTAAATAAAGATACGATCTGGATCTGAAACGCATAATAAACTACGCTTTTATAAAATAAAAAAAGAAAGGAAGCAAACTTCGGCAAGCCGAATTTTATATACCCTTGCAAGGACTACATTTCGATTTCTATGCCTATATTACTACTTGCCATCGTTTCTATGACAGCTATATGATATTGTTGCCCGATTTTAATTTAATTAAAACCGCAATTTCATAATATTTAAATATGCATTAATATTAAATACAGCATTCCGGCGGATCAGCAGCTTTGCAGCAAACCCTCAAATGTTGTTAAGATCAGCAACTTAAAAAGATTCGGTATCGGAACAATACCTAGTAGAATTTTTCCGTCGTTGTTTCACAATTAATGGATCCACCTATCCCTCCGGAAAACCGGCTCAAGTTGGTTTTGCAGAAACAATGTCTGCTCCACCAAAATCACTTTTAGTGGTTCCACTAAAGAATGAAATTTACGTTTCTCGGTTTTTCCCTGAACAAAAATCTTCTGATGTATTGTCTTATATAATGCTTAATGATCAGTGTTATAATAGTTACTAAACCATTTTAAGGTCCAGTTCTCTCACGTTAACACCAAGCGTCGTTTTTTAACGGCAACCACAGATTTAATATTTATTTGAGATTTATTCGAGAATCGTGCCGTGCGATATATGGCTGCGCCTCTCGGTCGGTTTTATCAAGTTAGATAGTAGTTTGACTTTTTTCATGTTTGTCTGTAAAATTGTTTTTTCCGATAAAATGTACTGAAAGTTTAATTTTTATGAAATAATTATTGTATCGTTAACACTTCTGCTTAAGTAAGTATAGAGTGTTTTATATCAAAAGTTGAGGAATATTATAGCTATAAACTAAAATTTAAATGCCAAAGCAGCCAAAATAAATGTTTCCCTTCTACTTACCAAATGATTTTCCTTGCACCATTTGCACATTGCCAGGAGTCCATTTTAACATTTGTTGATTACGACACTGCGGCAGGTTAGGAGACATGTGTTGGGCATTTTGGACAATGGAAAAGTTTCCACCTCCTAAAATCATTCGAGGCTGTACGGCCATAGTTGCTGTTGGCTGCGGCTCATGTACGTTTGAGTGCGTACTTAGTTGCTTGGCATGGTGTGGGTGCATTTGATATTGTTGCTGCTGGCTATGAGATGCGCTAGTTGTTTGACTTGTATCTTTATCGGCTGTCATTTTCCTTAAAACTGATGTAGGAGTGAAGGCCAAAGGAGTGGGCGAATTACCGTGGGCAATTAGCTGATTTATCGCATGGCTGGCAGAATTTTGCGAAAGCAATTCTTAAAATAGATTAAAAAAAATATTAACTTTTATTACAAAGATCCAGCCTTCTATAACGTAGGTTTATCTTTGTTTCAATACAGAAGTATTTCTACCTGAAAATATATTCGATACTTTTTAGAAAATAGGCTTAATTCGCAAGCCAAGAAAAAGTCCAGTGGTCACGTCGTGTCTATCTAGTGAGCATAGGATTTTGGCGGCCCTCTGCTTTCAAAATCAGTCTGCTGTTTCTTACACAAAGCCAAAAGAAAATTCCATATTGTAAAATAAAGCAAAAAGGAGCATTTTATTTGCTGTAAAGATGAAAATCTAAAAATGGCACCACTTACGAGGCTACTCTGTTTCATCTTATGAAAGATACCGTTCGGTTTTTGTAAGAAAGATTTGTAAATTGACAATTACACACGTACGTCCGAATAACTTGTGTAAGCTTTTAGATTAAAGACAAGAACAAATCTTCGGGAAGCAAAAGTTTATTGCAGCTATAAATAAAATAATTATTTTAAAACAAAAAATTGTTAGCAATGGAATTTAAAAAATGACTGGTCTAAATAAATCAAGCGGCTCAAAATTCTAATTCATTATGATTGCAATTTATATTAGGCTTTTTATTTTTTGGAATAGTTTCTGAATTTCCGACTGGTCGTGCAAATCACTCACTCAAATGATAGGCCACAATATGATCACTGGTGTAAATTTAACACTCGATCCATTTTAGATCATGTTGTTCTTAAAATACAAACCTTCAGAGAAATGCTGATGGACCGGTTGAGCTTGGAGAAATGAATGAGTGAAAATATGGGGATCGTTTGTGCCCACAGTATTTCTTTTAGTATGGGAATATTCACGAAGTACTGTTGCAATAACCTCCTTTGTAGAAGCTGGAGTGCTAGGGTTACCCAACTCTTTTTCCAGAAAGTCCGGGGAAACGTCTCCACAAATCAGTCCTATTTGTTATTAAAAAGTTAGTATATAAAACAAAGAGAACCAAAAATTCAAAATTATTTCCTTTTTACGTCTTAAAAATATTTTGCATATATATGGATATTTTAAGAATATGGAAAGATAAAGACTACAGACAAAATGTAAAATACAGGATTTTTTTAATGTGGTAATCTAATAAGTTGAACCGATAATCGAATCAAGAAATTTAGTTTCCCTATTTATTCTATAAACATTTTTTGAAAAAAAAACTTTTTCATTGTTTCGAACAAAAAAAAATTATTTTGGCGCACATTTATAAAATGACCGTTATAGCTAATTAAGTTTAATGAGTAGAAAATTTTGCGATTTACAGCTAATGAGCTTTGCTACTTAAAAGGTACTATTCAGTTTTAAGGCATTAAAAATCCATAAGCATTTATTTGGGGTTAAAACTCTTTAAAAATCCTTTGAAATTAATGTTTGGTATATAATATAATTTTAAAACAAAAGTACTTTAATTTTATTTGATTTTTTATATACTTTTTCTAAAGTATATCACTCAATTTTTATTTTTAAATATTAATATCAAATAGTATCCGAAATTTGTGCAATAGATTAAATATTGTCTTTAAACTGGATTCATATACAGTTGCCGTCAAAATAATAGTAGTGCAAGTCAAGCAAAAAGTTTTTTCTCAATATTTTCTCCACTCCTTTACAAATCCAATGCATTTTTTCACATTAGTAACTGTAATTAACTGCTCTATAATAATTTTCAGTTATGTTCGGTTCTCGTCCTTATTTTAACTCTTTTCGACTTCATTTGTAAAGATGCACGTGTTTGACTCAGTCAAAATAATAGTAGTGCCAGGGAAATTAGCAAGAATAATTTAGATTACTTAATTTTAAAAGAGGTTTGTGGGGGTTTACAATATTATTTTTTAACAGTCCCGAACATTTTTAGATTTTTCCTTAACATTTAGTTCTGACTACAAACACTTTACTGTCGAGAAGCGAGATCTGATTAAAAATTTGATTTCTGCTGGGAAGACAAAATATTATTGGCTGCTCTTCTCCAATGGTTAGAAAAGCTATAAAATATGAGGCAGTAAATTAAACGCGTGGCGACCCAATATATTGGACAAAAGGTCAGTGGATCGCTTATCAAGACAGTCAAGATTTCAAGTCAATCAAACCTTTCGTGTCTGCTGCATCCCTGAAAAAACTTGTAATTTAAATGCAAGTTTGGAAACAAAAAACATGCCGCCAAACGTTTAAAGTCGGATGAGTCAAAAATAGTTTTGTTTGGAGGCCGTGGCTCATGGACCGTTATTTATACGTAAAAATTTTAAACGACGTGATGCTTCCATATGCCGCCGACGACTACTTGCCATTTGTTTGGACATTCCAACAGAACAACGATCCCTAACATAGGAGTAAACTTGCCAAATAGTAATTCGCGGCCAATCTGGTTAGTGTGATAGAGTGGCCTGCACAGTCACACGATCTTAATCCAAATGAAATTTGACGTGAAACAACAGTCTCGGGAATAAGACCAAACAATAATATTCAACTTTGGGAAGCTGTACAAAAGACTTGGGGGTCTATTCGTGTGATGAGATGCCCAAATTTAGTCTATTCCATGCATAATCGCTGTGCGTCCGTTAAGGATACAAAGGATATGCAACTAAATACTTAAATAATCCTTAAATATAGGTCTATTACATAAAGTTAATCATTCAATCATTAAACGTTTTTTTTTGGCTGAACTAAAAGTTTCACTACTATTATTTTGAAGGAACAAATTTTCGTAATATTTTACACTTTTATTTTTTTCTAAAAAATCTTATGAATTATCATAAGTTGTTATGTATTATTATTTGAATTTATTATTAGTTGAGTTTCAATGAAAATTAAAAGCATTTTGTAAAAACGTTTCAAAAGTTATTTTTAACGGTTTCTAGAAAACCTCTGCGGGCACTCCTGTTATTTTGACCGCATCTGTAGATCCGCCTTCGTATTTCAGCTAATTAGCTGACCATAGACGTGGGAATTATCTAAGTGTATACATGTTTGAGTACATGTTTGCATAAAGCGCATTTGGATGCAAATAAAACCGAAAGTAATAAAGCAAACACAATAATTTTTTGTTCACTTATTCTACTTCTAATTAATATACTACAAAATAACTGAAAGCAATAAACAGTTAGAATAGCATGGAAAAAAAACAACTCGCATGCACTCAATTATGCACGTTTGGCACTTCAATTTTTTTATCAACATATATATGTAGTCCACAAGCCCTTATTTTTTATTTCGTTTTCGGCTCGTTTTGGCATCCTTCCAACAATATTTTTTAAAATTTGATTGGGTATGGGGTTTTATTCATTTGGCACCTTTTGTGTCAAATCTTCCATGTTTGTTGTCTCTTCACAATTGACCATAAATTCTCAATTGGGTTGAGATCCGGACTTTAAGCTGCCCACTTCATTAAATGAAAATTTTTCAATAAAATTAGAAAGATGGGCTTTTAAAATGTCCAAATACTGGTGCGTATCCATTATTCCACTTATCCTGTGTAGTGGCCCAGTATTCCACCAGGTAAAGCATCTCCAAACCATTATGCGACCTCCACCGTATTTAACAGTTAGCTTGACATGGTGTCGCTGAAAAAATTCTCCGGTTCGTCGCCAGCAATATTGCTTACCATCTGAATCTATTGAATTTGGATTCGTCTGACCAAATTACTCGTTCCCAGTATTCTATGGTCCAATGCCGATGCTGTTTAGCAAAAAGCAAACGCGCTTTTACGTTTATTTCAGACAAGCCTGTTTGTTTTTTTACAGTTTTTTGAGTGCCATACGTGATGTCAATCGTCTGATGTCCTGAGGTGTAAGGACATTATCGTTTCTCATGTTGGACATCATAGTTCGAGCATGCGCATCGGTTAAGGTACGATGGCGGCCCCTACGAAGGTTTTTAGCCGAAACATTACGCCTTTTTTGCACTCGAATAACCACCGATTGACTTATTTTAAGTTTTGTTGCAATTAAACGAGACTAATTGCCATTCTCGGTAAGGTTCACAATTGAATATTTGATTTCGCGCTGTTATTACTTATAATTCTGATATTTAAAATTAAATCTCTTCCTGAACTGATTAAACCAGGTTGATGCTTCAAGTAACAATAAGCACTTTATTGTTTGAAGCAATTAAGTCAAAGAAATAGTACGAAAGCAATGGACGATTTAAATATTATTCTAACTGTTAATTGTTATCCGTTATTTTGTAGTACAATAAATGTAGAATAGGTAAAAAAAATATTGTGTTTGCTTTCTTACTTTTTGTTTTATTCGCATCCAAAAGCGCTTTTGCAAACATGTACTCACTTTTGCTCCCCATTGTATAAATAGAGTTTCCTATATATTTGGTCAATTGGCGAAATAAACAAATATATATTATTAAATGTAAAAAAAATTGAGATCTTACTTTGAATTAGATGTTGGATTTCCATACGTTTTTGCGTAAATAAATGGTTACTATTCGGTATGTTTGGCACATGGACATTTAACTCTGGTTGCTGCGGATGGCAGTCATTAATCTTATTCTGTGGATTAGACTCAAGCTGGTCAGGATTTCCTACATTTGAATGATTAATTATTTGATAAACGTCATTGCCAGGATTGGTCATCCTGGTTTGAGAGCCCAGCTGTTGCAATAGCTTTTTGAATGCCTCAGTGTCTCTAGCAACAGGTTTATCCACTTCCACATTCTGAGGGAATGGTCCTGATATTGGATTAACAAAATCAGTTCGCATGTCCACTTTAGTCATTTGTGCTTCCAAATCCTTAACACTCGGAATACCTTAAGTATAAAATTAAGTTTTAGTAAGTAAATAATAATCGTGTTTAGTCAAAGAATCAAATTTTAAGAAAACGTTTTTACATGTAATGACTTACCAAGTTTTTCCGATTCACTCAGACCCGAATGCTCATTATTATTGGCAGGTTCTTTAAGTCGAAACCATCGGCTAAAACGTGACGTCCCTTTTGCTTCTTCTTTTTCAGCGCCATCATTACTCTATATGAGTGATAAATAATATATATGCCAAAATATGTAAGAATAAACAATAAATTTGGAATTAAATATCTTAGTATGCTGTATTCCTATTACTCTTATAGGTATCACAACGGGTGCTAGCCCATATGTATAATATATATATATATATATTATATACGGATCCGTCAATCACACTTTCCTTTTCCATTCCCTTTTTTTGGCCATGCCTTTATTGACTCGGCCATTTATCAATAATATACATAAGTGTACACTTAATATTATTGAAAAAGTTTTATTTTACTTGTTACATATATATTTAATTTACGAATACCATTTTAACCCCGTATGAATAATGTATAAAAAATCAGACTTGTCGAAGGTCAGTAAAATAATGGATCATATTTACCATAATTGAATGATCCAAAGGATGCATGTTAAGAAAAGCATCAAAATTGAATTCACTTTCAGAACTTTGACTGCACGGTAACTGTCTTGGTAAGTTTTTATGCTGTTTGCTTAGTTCCGATGAGTTTTGTATAAAAGTCAAAATATTTTCGCCAGTATCTTTTATATCTTCACTTTGATTTGCGTCGTTTAAATTTAAACTGACATTGCTGCTTCTCCTCGAAGCTCCAATGATGGTTGGTTGCCCAGCCAAATTTTTATTATTTTGTGAAAATTGATCATTGTTATCTTCCATGTCGGAACGCTCCTCAGTGTTTTCCACCTCATCAAAGCCGTGTAGGTCAATAGTTTCAAGCTGTGATGTTGGTCCTGCACTAAACCATTCCGGTTCTTCGTGTATGTGATAAGAGGTTGCGCGTTTGCCACGATTTTGATTGCTACAGGACTCCTTATTAGATATGCGTCGATTACTTACGACCTGTCGATCAACTGACCTTTTGGTATCATACTGATAACGACGATCAGTATGTTCGGGAACACGATCAACCAATCTTCCGCTGAATGTGCGATAGCGATGTTGGGTTTGATTATGCTGACTAACACCACTTCCACCAACACTGCCATTTAGAGACGTATCCTTCTCAGTCTCAATGCTGGCCTCCTTTGTTTTCTGGTCTTTAAATTCCCAATTATCACTTCTGGGTAACAGGCGACCACTCCCGATACGCCTTTCCTGGCGGGAAGCGAATGTTGGCGAAGATGACAAGCACTGCTCATGATCCGGCTGGACATAATTTAAACGCGTTTCAGAACTGTCTAGCTCGATGCCTTTTCGACTAGGGGATATAGGTGCCTTACCCTTGCCATCTCTTCTCTGGGATGCACTTGCAGCATCATCACATGTGCTAACTGTTGTGTCGTTGTTGTCAGCGCTAGTGCTACCGCTCACTGTGGCAAAGCGTCTCTTCGCAAAAGCCGGCATTAGGTGCGACGATGAAATGCTGCGATGGTCGATGATGGGAGACTTAAATGACTGTCCTCCCGCGCCTTGCGTCACCTGTGCGTCCTTATCTTTATCTTCTCCACATAACTGGAGGGAATCGGTAGGTACAAAACGCTGGTAATAATTATTCGCTCGCTCTCGATTTCGCAAGGCGCGACGCGAGCTTATTGAACCGCTATTGGAACAGCTCAGATTCGCGTTATCTGCCTCTGGAGATAGGCGGTTTTTATTTTGATTCGAATAACTGCTAGCCACATTTAAAGAGACAGCGTTGAAATTCACTTTCCAAAAACACAATGTCTGTAGTTCAGTTTTATTTGTACATTGAGGGCGCTGTCTACTTTTGCCTTCATATCGTAGAGCTAACAGGTCTGCTCTCGAGTACCTAAAGAATAAGAAAATAAGTTAGCTTGTTTTTATAAAACCTTTATTTCACATATGCAACTCGGAAATTGTTAGGACGTTACTACTTCAACAAAACCTCAGATGCTTTAAATGTATGTTCATATATGTAGGTATATATAAGTATATGTAAAAAACAAAATATAATTTAACTTAAATACATACCTTGTATTAAGTTTCGATGTATCCATTACTGAAGTAATCTGCTAACTTGATCGTTTAGACCAACCTAACTTTTAAGATTATACTCGACAGTTATCAACCAACCAAATGATAAATTGGTAAAACAATTACAAAAAAAATAGCTTCTTCTGGTTCATGTGGGCTTTTGGGATGAATATACAATTTTTATGCACCACTTATGCAAACACACACACATACGAACATGTATATACATACGTATATATATATATTTTTTTAAATAGAAATGTTTTTATTTTTCTGGAAATCTTATTGCAAAATATTTTGTCGCCAAGTCTTGTTAATTATATGTTTTCTGAAAATCACGTCAATTTAGGTGTGGGATATTAATGACAGTCAAAATAATCGTTTCCCATCGAAACCACTAAAGGTAGTGGATTTAACATCGGTCTTGAAACTATAAAAGTGGAACTACTACTTACACTTGGGAATATTTAAGCATTGTTCAAAAATGTGTTATGTTATGGCTATTAAAATAATATGCTATTAGTTGAGTATTTTAGAATGTCAGTCTTTCCATCATACATTACTTTTCACACTGCCTTAAGATTCCTATCGATTGCTTATCTCGATTATCCTGTCCACATTGGGATAACTCCATTACTCGAGTTCTTTATTTAGATTTTTAAACGGCGGTAAAGAGTTCTAGTCTATCAGAAATATTTTGCCCGCTATTTTTAATTTTGCTTAAAGCAGCTGTAGTTGTGGTAATAGCATTGGTATGATGCCGACAAATAGCTTAAAATGTCAATTTTTCCCTTATAATCAATCAAAATTGACGGAAACTCCACTTAACTCCACTTAAAAGCTTTCTATCCTAACGCTTTGTAAAATAAAACGGAGTTTTCCCCTTAAAGCCTAGTATCCAGATCGACGAAAACCGTACGCCAGTCATGAGAGAGAGCGAGAGGCAAACAGCTGGCGTTCACTTTTCGTCGGGCCTTTTTTTCACGTCGGTCTCCTGATCGACGAAAAAATACCAGAAAATTCCATAGCGTTGCCAGTCTGCGGAAATGAGTTTTGGGTGAACCCTAGCGAAAAGATTAAAAAATTTAATCGTTTGGCGTGCGCTTCTCACTGAACATTATAAGAAATGGAGGGGAAAACTCAAAAAACTTACAAAAGTCGATTGCAGGTGTTTACATGTGAGGCCAAAATAACATTAATACTATCTGGGGTGCCTCTTGACAGAGCAAAATGTTTTTAGGTCCAGAATGTACGAAAAAACACAATAAAAGTGCAGCTATGAACTTTAAATTAGCAAATAATTATCAGTAAATTAAAAAAACAACTGTTAAATTTATATTGTATTGTTTTTTAATTTCTTTGTACAGCGGCAGACTTGTCTTGCCAAGGTATTTGATAATATCTTTTAAAGGCTCTTTCCCACAAATACGATATTTGAATTTTAACTGCTTGTCAACAAACCCAGCTGATTGACAGTACGACCGTAGCACGCTTAAGTCTGATGAACTCTCAAACTTTTGGTCACACTGGAAAGATTAAAGTTTTTACGCTAGCGTAATCGTTTGTCGATCTGGATACTAGGCTTTAATCTTTTCGCTAGGGTTCACCCAAAGTTCATTTCCGAAGACTGGCAACGCTATGGAATTTTCTGGTATTTTTTTCGTCGATCAGGAGACCGACGTGAAAAAAAGGCCCGACGAAAAGTGAACGCCAGCTGTTTGCCTCTCGCTCTCTCTCATGACTGGCGTACGGTTTTCGTTGATCTGGATACTAGGCTTAATTCGACATTCAGCCCATCGCTTCACTATCGATTGCAACTATCGTTAATAATAGCCAATCCTCTACCATCTACCGGCAATGACAGTGGATATACATAAGCTTGCCGACTTAAGATATTCCACCAACAACTTCTGCTGTTCCTATCTCAAACTGTTTCTCCGATTACATGCATACATATATTTTATATATCACTAATAAATGGAAAGTTATAATTAAAGTGCCGGGCACTGGAACAGGTGAATTTTGTTTTAAATTTATAGAAATTATTAATAAAACATCTCCCTACACATTTCAGTGCCAAAGCGTACATCGTTCTGCACTGGTTGGACCCTGGAAACGGTTGAGTTGCTTCTTTAGTCTTCCCATAGAGTCCATCCGTTCGAAACGGTTGGGATTTTTGACAAATGTGAAAATCCGATTCCCACAGAGTACATCCACCATCCACCATCCGATAACAGCTGATCTGAACAGATGTGGCTCATCATTTTAGCCCGTTGCATTTTGCACAACATTTTAAATGAGCACAACAGCATTATAAATGATACTTTGTAACAGACTGCAATTGATCTAGGGGAACAACAAAATTAAACTAATATGTCGGCAGGTGTTTTCCAGCCTGCAAAAAAAATATGAACCGCTTTTGCCCAATATTGTCTAACTGTTAACAAACAAGTTCATTATATATAAATGTTTTTTTTGTTTTATTATAATTTCATATTTTATTTCATTTTAAGTGTTCTGCTCCATGTTGTGAGTACGGTATGCGCCTAGGAAAGAGTGGAGCAACACCTAATGCTGCCACACGGATGGAGCAGTAATTAATTAATTATTACAAGTATAAGCAGCATTTTTTGAATTGGCGCCTTCCCTTTTTAAAAGTTACCCGCCATTATTTTTTTAAATTTTCGTAGTGAATGTTTCTATTTTTACTGTTAAGCCTAGAACTCAGATCGACGAAAACAGTACGCCAGTCATGGAAGAGACTGGCGTTCAGTTTTCGTCGGGCCTTTTTTCACCTCTGTACTCAGACCGACAAAAAAAATACCAGAAAATTTCATAGCGTTGCCAGTCTGCTAAAATGAACTTTGGGTGAACCCTAGCGAAAAGAACACAAAATTTAATCTTTTGGAGGGAAAAAATAAAAAAAACCCGCAAAAGTCGATTGCAGGAGTTTACATTTGAGGACAAAATAACATTAATACTGTCTGGGGTGCCTCTTGTCAGAGCAAAATGTTTCTTGGGGAACTAACTGAGAATTTTCGGAACGGCAAAACCTTATGGACCATCCGTTCAACGGATGGATCTCTGTGGGAAGACGGCATAACTTAAGCCTTGTACTCAGATCGACGAAAACTGTCCGCCAGTCATGAGAGAGAGCGAGAGGCAAACAGCTGGCGTAAACTTTCCTCAGGCTTTTTTCTTCACATAGGTACTTAGATTGACGAAAAAAATACCAGAAAATTTCAAAGCGTAGTCAGTCTGCTGAAATGAACTTGGGGTGAACCCTCCCGAAAAGATTAAAAAATTTAATCTTTCGGCGTGCGCTTCTCACTGAACATTTTAAAAAATGGAGGGAAAAAATAAAAAAACCCGTGAAAGTCGATTGCAGGAGTTTTCTTATGAGGGTGTTAATCTTTTGGGGTGCTCCTTGTCAGGGAAAATAGTTTCTTAGGTCAAGAATGTACGAAAAACACAATAAAAAACTTGGAAAAATCGCTTGTTAAAACTAAGTGCATCTATGAACTTTAAATTAGCAAATAATTATCAGTAAATAAAAAAACAACTGTTAAATTTAAATTGTATTGTTTTTTAATTTCATTGAACAGCGGCAGACTTGTTTTGCCAAGGTAGTTGATAATATCTCTTGAAGGCTCTTTCCCGCAAATTCGATTTTTGAATTTTAACTGCTTGTCAACAAACCCAGCTGATTGACATTACGACCGTAGCACGCTTAAATCTGATGAACTCTCAAACTTTTGGTCACACTGGAAAGATTAAAGTTTTTACGCTAGCGTAATCGCTTTTCGATCTGGATACTAGGCTTTAAAGAGGAAATATATTGATATATGATATTTTGATATATTTCCGACATCCCTAGTCCACAGATCGACGAAAAAAATACCAGAAAATTCCATAGCGTTGCCAGTCCGCGGAAATGAACTTTGGGTGAACCCTAGCGTGCGCTTCTCACTGAACATTATAAGAAATTGAGGGAAAATCTCAAAAAACTCACAAAAGCCGATTGCAGGTGTTTACTAAAAAAATTTAAAGTAATTCTACCCTTCTAATTAACGACCAGTTTGATTATTTTTTGAGTTTATATAACTAAGTTTGTGGTTGTTTCTGGATATTTCTAAACATTTCTGGTCATTGAGCCTCTTGTGGGTAATTTCATTTGAAAAATATATACTTTTGAACGATATATTGACTTCAAATTTGGTGTAATGGGTCTGTTTGCAGACTGATCTAATCATCAAATGGAGACGGTTCCAGATGAACCAAGACTGCATTATAACAGACGTGTGCTTGGTATTTTTTCCTTAGTTAATTCGGATTTTTTAATTCATTGCATTGCAAATCTAGCCATTGTGCTGCCCCCATTGCCAATTAATACTAAACAATTCAGGGAAAACAACAGTAATCTTAAAAGTACTTCTGTTGTATCATTATTAATAGCAAGGACAAACTCGGAAATGATGAATTGTGTAATATAATACGTATATTTAGCCTAAATGTATGTATACAGTATTACCAGCTCTTCTTTGTTGTTGTTGGTGGTGATAATCGTGGTCAGCCACTTTAGGCTGGCTCATCATTGACCACGCCTACTAAATGGTATCTTCCCTACATATGGTCGAAACCTTTTTACACCTAGGATAGCCCCCAGACATTCTTTTTCAGTGAGGCTATATTGATTTTGACATTTTTGAAAAATAATCTAAAGTTTCGATTCCATGGTCGTCCAATCCAAAAATCGCAGCCCCTCCAATGTGAAATCTGGATGTTTCAACATCGGGTCGTTAATCTTCTTTTTTATTGCCTCCTGGAAAACCTGTTCCCGATGTTTCGAGGGAATGGACATATCGGCGGCACAGACTCTGACAGACAGTAAACGCAGTGATAGCCCGACTTCCTTATTCCAGTTCGATTTGCCAATATGAATGTTTTAGGGCGATACCGCGTTTAAATATGATCGATCCAATCCTGCTCAGAATGTCATCTATATTTTGAAGAGCATTCGCGACTTTCTTGGTTATATTGTTGACCTTGTTGACCTCCATGAAGGATAAAGTCTACTCTCAGGACGACTTTGTCCGTGATTATCTGTTAGTCGCCGCTAGCCCTGTACGGCTGCCAATCTCGTCCGTAGTTCATGTATGAGATCCTTGCATCCAGTCCCCAATACGCTTATGGACGCTCCGGAATCTAGGAGTCCTTGAATTCCCTCCAACCGATATTGTTGCATAGGGTCTCGGATCATCGCATCTAGACATCCTGTATCCTATTTCCGATATTGTTTGTTAAACCTCTTGTATTTCCATTTTCCTTTTTTCCCAGCTTTTTGAATTCGTCTGGTCGGCGGTGTGATTCCTCTCAATTGGTTCCCGTGAAAAATGCGTTTTTAAGTTCTCTTTTTAATCAGTCTGACTCGCTTCTCTTCATCTATTTTGGTCGACCCTGGGTCACTGGACTCACACTGTCTGCCTCTTGTGAAGAATAGTTACCCTATTACCTCCCCCTTCAAGTCTCCCAGATGGCATTTCCTCCTCGTCACTTTTCGTTGACCCTAGTGGAAATTTTTGACCTGTGTTGCCGGGAGACTGGACTTCACTAATCCTCTGGCCCCGATACTCCTGGGGCCAGCACGAAGAATTGATCGAGATTTTTTTTTTTAGTTTAACATAAAGATTTATTTTAACGTCGATAATACGTTTAGAGTAATAAGAAACAAATTAATTGTATAACAAATTAACAAAATATGGTTAATGCTTAAGGACTTGAGAAACATGTCATTCTCTTGTCCAGAGATCGGCGGGGTGCCTTCGCTTCAGTATTCGTCTACGCGTCGGGTTGGCCAGGGAAGCTGCTAGGTGGTTGGTGTGGATAGCGAGGCGATCGTTGTACCGACTCGAGTGGCTGTTTATCTATTCCCTGACAGAAAGAATGTGGAGGTTATTTCCTAGGGCGTCGTTCCTGATATACCAGGGAGCATTTGCAATCCTGCGCAGCGCCCTTTGTTTTTTTTCTCTTTGAACTTTCATCACATTAGAGTCTAAAACCATGCCCCATAATTGATTGCAATAGGTCATTGAGGGCACCACAATTGATTTAAAAAGCAAAACTTTGTTGCCAACGCTTAGCTTGCTCGTAGGCTTAAGCATCCAATTCAGCTTCCTGAGAGTAGTGCGACATGTGGCTGCAATTTTCTGGATGTACCCTTTCCAGGTGAGCTGCTTGTCCAGGATCAAACCCAAGTACTGCGCCTGGGGAAGGTGCCAAGTACTGCACCTTTCCTCTTAAAGTAAAATTGCAATGTTTCGACTTAAAAATGTCTTCCAACCAAATCCTGCCACTAGTGCGTTCACTTTCCCGACTTTACCATATGAGTCTTAGCTTCAACATGAGCCAATTGAATTTCGCCCAAACGAAATCGTTAACATCATTAAAAATCAGCTGAATCTGGAAAAAAAAACCCGAAAAAAAGCCGCTACCTCATAACTCCCAAAATGATCATTGAGCTCCAATATTGCGCCGTTTGCACTATCACCCAGCTTTTTAATGCCATCGCAAAACTTGGCCACTTTGGCTAGTAGGTCTAATGTGCAAGATCAAGACAATGCTCCCCCACAACACCCACAAGCTTTTAGAGCTTACCTATACGACAGAAAATTTGCTGTGAGATGCAACACTGCTATCTCTGACGATTTTACTATTGGAGCTAGTGAAGGCTCTTACATTTGATTCATCCGCTTCAGTGAAAACACTTGGCATCTGATGCAATCCTCAAAATGACGTATTTTATTATCACTTTGAGGATTCATTCGACTCTTTACCACCAACTAAACGCAATATCTTGAACGTCACATCTCGGTTGTTTGATCAGTTGGGCTTATTGTGCCCGTTAATCACAAGAGCAAACATATTGTTACAGGAGCTTAGGCGACAAAAATTGAATTGGGACGAGTCGGTTCCAATGAATGTGTGTACCAGCTGGAATAGGTTTAAGCAAAATTTGCGAGAGTTAGACAAGATATCTATACCTTGATATATCTGTCTTGCGGGTTATGAGACTATTCAAGTCCACGGATTCGCTGATGCATCTAGTGAAGCATACGGCTGTTGCATCTAAGTCATTCGTCGAGATTGCTAACTGCTAAATCGCGAGTGTCCCCTCTTAAAACAAAATCAATTTCAAGGCTTGAGTTGTGTGCGGCACATCTTCTCGCCAAGTTATGTCAAGTAGCTCCCTTGCTAAACAACTTCGAATTGGAAAGTACTAATATCTGGTCGGATTCGCAAATTACTTTGTTTTGGATAAAAAGGGAACCATCCACGCTGGCAACGTTTGTTGCAAATAGAGTTTTAGAGATCCAAGAGCTCTCAGAAAACATTGTTTGGAGGCATGTGCCTACAGAAGAGAATCTGGCTGATTTGGTGTCCCGTGGAACAGAAATGTACTTTATGGGAAAATGGAAGAAAAGCGTGGCAGTATATTCCGTAACAAAAGGCCAAACGAATGTATTTGCTGATCTTGTTGAAAGAGGTTCATCTTATAATAAGGTACTGCGGATCATGGTATACGTAAATCGGTTTATTCAAGGAAAGAAACGTCATCGCGAGGAGGTTATTTCAGCAAAAGAACTACTGGTATCGTTTATTAGGCTGGTCCAAATAACTCAAAGATTTGAGTTCGGATCAGAGTACCACAAATTAGCGAAATCGGAAAGCTTGGCCGCAAATCTTAAACGTCTAAACCCTTTCATACACACCAGCGAAGTATATGGTGTGACGTTTCGTTTCAAAGGCTGTTCACCTTGAACTCGTTGTCGATCTGACAGTTTTTATGAGTCTTCCGAAGAAGATGTACAGCGTCAACGCCACCAATTTCGTAGGAGCGATCAAAATCCTCGAAAAGCTGAACGCAGCGTTTCACCGCAATCAGAAGCAGATCAAAGGGTACGCGGCTCAACGAGGCGACGAGTGGTCTTTCATACCGCCGATGTCTCCACACTTCGGAGGATTGTGGGAGGCATCTGTCAAGGCCGCCAAGCATCGGTTGCTGCGAGGGGTCGGCAACGCCAAGAGTTGAGCACCCATCTGGTGGAACGCGTCCCATCGCGTCGCCAGGCAACGACCCCAACGATGGAGAAGAGCTGGCTGCCGCCAGAATCCGACTCAAACGGAATCTCCAGCAAGGCCGGCTACGCCTTGGCAGAGTTGGTCCAAGGATTACCTGGCCAGCCTGCAGCAGCGCAACAAGTGGAGCATCGGCGGCCCCGATCTAGACATCGGGCGCTTAGTTCTCGTTCACGAGGACAACCTGCCGCCTCAGCGGTGGCTCACAGGATGCGTGGTTGCAACACTCGGCGAGGACAGTAGAGTGCGTGTGGCCGAAGTTCGGACGGCTGGAGGCGTCATCCTCAAGCGATCCACAATTTGGCGTTGCTGCCAGATGCAGCACAATCGAGGAGGTTGAAGTGCCGGAGGGCTTCAACGGGGCCGTAATGTTGGAACAGTAGAATAAATACGTAGAATATAAATAACAAGAAAGGAAAGCTAACTTCGGGCGGAGCCGAAGTTGATATACCCTTGCAGAATACTCTGTAAATTATATTCTCCAAAATTATTCATATGATGCATTCTTAATAGTCATAAAAATCCCAACTTCCTAACTTTAAAAACACCAAAGTTATGGCATTTCGAATCGTTCAGTTATATGGCAGCTATAGGATATAGTCGGCCGATCCTTATGAAGTTTAGTAGGTCGGATTGATTGCCCAAAAATAAAACCCATAGAAAATCCCAACTTCCTAACTTAACAAACACCAAAGTTATGGCATTTCCAATCGTTCAGTTATATGGCAGTTATAGGATATAGTCGACCGATCCTTATGAAATTTGATAGGTCGGACTGATTGGCTAAAAATAAAACCCATAGAAAATCCCAACTTCCTAACTTTACAAACACGAAAGTTATGGCATTTCCGATCAATCAGTTATATGGCAGCTATATGATATAGTCGGCCGATCCTTATGAAATTTGGTAGGTCGGATTGATTGGCTAAAAATAAAACCCATAGAAAATTCCAACTTCCTAACCTTACAAACACCAAAGTTATGGCATTTCCGATCAATCAGTTATATGGCAGCTATAGGATATAGTCGGCCGATCCCGGCCGTTCCGACATATATACTGCGTGCAAAGGAAAGAAGGGTGTGTGCAAAGTTTGAACTCGTCGGAGATGTCTCCTTCACTGGATACTAACATGTATCTTAAGTTATCTAAGTGGTAGGACTCAACGAGTCCTCTCTAAAAACTCGATCTCTAATTTGATCCGAGTTACTTCAGGCATCCCACAAGGAAGCCACCTTGGCCCACATCTTTTTACTTTATTTATAAACGATCTCCCTCTAATCTTGAAAAGGTCGCGTGTCCTTATGTACGCAGATGACGTTAAGTTATGCCTGCAATATAACGAAATTTCCAGCGGTTCAGACTTACAATTGGACCTAAATGCTTTTCAAACATGGTGTTGTGAAAATCTTTTGGATTTAAATAGCGCTAAGTGTAAAGTAACGACATTTTGTAGGGTGGACCAACACTATGCCACGTATACGCTGGGTGGCTGTGCGTTGTCTAGAATTACGCATGTTGATGACCTTGCCGTCCTTCTTGACCCAAAACTTAAGTTTTGTGACCATATTACTTCTATGGTGAATAAAGCTTGGATTTATTAAAAGGTGGTAAAGGAATTCGATGATCCCTATGCTCCAAAGACTCTGTTCGTTTCACTAGTCCATCCAATTCTGAAGTACTATTCAGCAGTTTGGAGTCCTCAGTATGGTGTACAATAGACCGAATAGAGTCTGTGCAAAACAACTTTTTATACCCTTGCAGAGGGTATTATAATTTTGGTCAGAAGTTTGTAACGCAGTGAAGGGGACGTTTCCGACCCTATAAAGTATATATATTCTTGATCAGGATCAATAGGGGAGTCGATATAGCCATGTCCGTCTGTCCGTCCGTCCGTCTGTCCGTCTGTTTCAATACCGTTTGCGAGCTCAGTTTAAAAGCTAGCGATCTGAAACTTTCACAGTCGTCCTAAAACAAGTGTACGCAGATCAAGTTTGAAAACCACCCCGATCGGATGTCTATATCCTATAGCTTTCATAGGAACAATCGGATATAACTTGCAAGAATGGAAGATATTTCGCGCAGTGTAAAAGCTATTGACATAAATCTTTCCAAATCTTATTTTTTATGCGTACCTTGATCAGGGTAAAAGCGCGTGCCGATCGGACGTCTATATCCTATAGCTCCCATAGGAACTAAAGGGAAAAATCGGTTAAAATTTAATGATTTTTAGGATATTTAGCGCAGTATACAAGCTATTTACATGAATCTTTCCAAATCGTATTTTTTTATGCAAGCCTTGATCAGGGTAAAAGCGCGTGACGATCGGACGTCTATATTCTACAGCTCCCATAGGAACAAAAGGGTAAAATCGGTTAAAATTTGATGATTTATAGGATATTTCGCGCAGTATACAAGAATCTTTCCAAATCGTATTTTTTATGCATACATTGATCAAGGTGAAAGCGCGTGCCGATCGGATGCTATATCCTATAGCTCCCATAGGAACAATAGGGTGAAATCGGTCCAAATTTGATGATTATCAGAATATTTCGCGCAGTATGTAAGCTACTAACATACATTTTTCCAATTCTTATTTATTTACGCATATCTTGATTAGGGTAAAAGCGTTTGCCGCTCGGTAGTCTATATCTTAAAGGAGATAGGAAAAATTGTTAAGGGCTGCGAAAGTATCCCTTTTTATACCCGTTACTCGTAGAGTAAAAGGGTATATTGTATTCGTGCAAAAGTATGTAACAGGAAGAAGGAAGCGTTTCCGTCCGCCATGTCCGTCTGTCCGTCTGTCTGCCTGTCCTTCTTTCTGTCTGTCCGTATGAACGCTGAGATCTCGGAAACTATAAAAGCTAGAAGATTGGCATTTTGCATGTAGATTTTATGAGTTCCTACGCAGCGCAAGTTTGTTTCAAAATGGTGCCACGCCCCCTCTGACGCCCACAAACCATAAGCTGTGGCCACAGTTTTTATGCTATTATGAAAATTTTAATTGATATGTATTTGTTTCGTCAATACCTATCGATTGGCCTAATAAAAGTTTGCCACGCCCACTCTAACGCCCAAAAACTCATGAAACGCTTAAGCCTGGCTAGCTCCTACATTTCCGCCTTTCATGGCCCGTGGTACCAATGCATTGGGGTAGATGGCGCAATACAATAGCGCCATCTAACGGATGACTTTGGAACAGCTGGCCAAGGTGCTCAACAGAGTCAACGTTAATTCTTGCGATGGTTTTCATTTGTCAATACCGAACTATATCCCAAGAACTATGCAAATCAAATCAAGTTAGCCAAATTGGAGGTCAGTGCATTGCAGGACAGTGGTGCAGGACAAAAGCTGCCTGCGCTAAAGCAGCGCTGGTGCTGATGCTCGTGCTGTAAAGCTGCCAGCACTAAGAGATCGCCGAATTCAAATGGATAATTTGAACTTTTTGTCCTTTTTTCCTGTGGTCACTCTAATTCACATTATGTTAATGCAAAATCTAAAGTTTATTAGCTGAGTAACGGGTATCTAATAGTCGAGGCACTCGACTATAGCGTTCTCTCTTGTTTTCTAATTGTATATGACATTTTTGCAGTATAAAAGCAATTGACTTGAAACGATGTTAATCTGTATACCTTATTCCTTTCGCTACTTTTTCCCTTTAAGCAATTTCGGCAAAGTCTGCAAGGGTATTTAAACTTCGGCTTGCCGAAGTTAGCTTCCGTCCTCGTTATTATTTGCTTTACGGGGCCTTAACTGGAATGCAAGCCTTATTTTACCATCCTACTCTAGTAGACTTCTCCTAATTAATCTACCATCTTTATTAAACCGTAGACCGATGCTTGGCACAACTTTTATTTATAAACTTATTCACGGGGATGTGGAGAGTCTCCGTGCCTAATAGAATAACCAGAAACTATGTTCCTCTTACTTTAAATATTTATAGATCTAACTATGATATGCATGAACCGTTTAGAGTACTGTGTAACGACTATATAGACTATACAATATTTATTCTACTACCGACTCTTTGCCAAATCTAAAAGCATTAATTTTATCTTACTTAGCACAAAATTAGTATTAGTATTAGTCTCGTACGTATTTCTAAATTAGTCTGTCCGCTTCTGTATTGTCCTTTTCCACTTCTCGCGATCTCGTTTTTACGCCTATTGGGCTCCGCGCGTAACAAGCACTGCTTGTTGATGTATGATGAATTCTTAATACTCATAAAAAGTCCCAACTTCCTAACTTCAGTTATATGGCAGCTATAGGATATAGTCGGCCGATCCTTATGAAATTCGGTGATCGGACTAATGGCCAAAAATAAAACTCATAGAAAATGCCAACTTCCTAACTTTAAAAACACCAACGTTATGGCTTTTCCGATCGTTTAGTTATATGGCAGCTATATGATATAGTCGCCCGATCCGGCTCGTTCCGACTTATATACTACCTGCAATAGAAAGACAACTTTTGGGAAATTTCAAGCAGATAGCTTTAAAACTGAGAGACTAGTTTGCGTAGAAACGGACGGACGGACAGACAGACGGACAGGCGGACATGGCTAGATCGACTCTCCTGGTGATGCTGATCAAGAATATATATACTTTATAGGGTCGGAAATGTCTCTTCACTGCGTTACAAACTTTTGACTGAAATTATAATACCATCTGTAAGGGTATAAAAATAAATAAATAAATAAACTTTAAAAGTTTCGATTTCGAGGCAACCAACTCAAGCTTGGGCAGTCGTAATTCAAAGTTAAATTAGAAATTTGTACGGTGGACAAAATTTGCAAATTGCTTTTGACAATATTGTCGCCTATGCCTCTTAAAACTACCAGATTATTAAGGAACATTCGGAACCCGAATCAAAGAAAAATGGAAACCGCTCTCCGTTTGGCTGAAAAACCGCACACATGTCCACTCTTCTCTCGTTGCTTCTATTCGTTGTTGCTGCTCCCTTTGTACACACAGGTCACCGTTGATCTGCTGTTGCTACCCTGCAGTACCGTTCATCACCTTTTAATCGCTTTTTCATCAACAAAAATTCATCACTGCTGATTAATCGGCGATGAAACTTCATACAAATTAGTGATGAATTTAACACTGGCATGTCCTAGGAGTTAATCAGTGAAAAATTCATCACTCTTTAATCAGTAATTCATCACTTTTTTCTTCAGTTTTTCATCACTCTTTAATCAGTAATTCATCACTCTTTGAACAGCGTTTACTGATGAACATGCGATGAACGAGTGATTAAAATGCGATGAAATAGTGATTAACGAGTGATGAATTACTGATTAAAGAGTGATGAATTCATCACATTTTCATCAGTAATCATCACTCTTTAATCAGTTATTCATCGCTCTTTCATCTTATTTTCATCGCGCTTTCATCGCATTTTCATCGCTTTTTCATCACTTTTTCATCGCTTTTTCATCAGTAAAATTCATTCAGTAAATTTTCATATAAATTTCTTTTTATTTTATTACATTATTTCATTATTATTTCATTACATATAACTAATTAATTTAACTTAATTCAATCTACATATGTACGTTTTCAGTTGTCTCGGAAGTGTTGAGGATGTTTCGGTTTCGGTGTTCTTTTTTTGATAAATATATTAACAGTATATGTAGGTACAGTTCAAAATAATTAATAAAATAACACTTATTTAAATTTCTGATAAATTTAGCTATAAAATTTCACAAAAAATCTCAGCTTCGATCTGTTCTCTCCGTTCTCTCAAATGCAAGTTACATGTTTCCCTTCGCGTCAAAGCAGGGTATATAAAAGCATGTCCGACTATGGAAAATAATCACATAACTTAAATTCACTAAAAAAGGAATCCATACCTTTCAAAACTATCATAAAAATTTAATTTTTAAAAAGTATTTCCATAAAATAATATAATTAATAAGAATCAACGACTACAATACAAAAATTATGCCAATTTATTTTCAAGGGTGTTAAAGGTCGATCTGATTTTAATACATTGTCAGCTCATTTTATGGGGAGAGAGACAGAGTAAGAGAGGGAGATGGAAATTTTTCTGCGTTGCCTACGATCGGGGACTGAGAGTTTCGGCTCTGCCTGCGTCACACTCGGCTCTGCCGACTTTGCCTTTGGCTCCGCCGGCGTCGCAGTCCGCTGCTGATTAAACAGTGATGAATTTTTGTAGTGATGAATTTCGGAACTGCAGGGTATGCACTAGTTTCGTCTCGTTCCTCTCTTCTGCTTTTCTCTTTCGACACTTTATTGCCTTGAGTCCGAGTTTTCGGCAACTATGGCATCTTATCGGCGTTTGTATTTTGAATCTCTTCTTTTCGGGGCCTTGTTCAATTCCAGAGAATTCCGAGTTTCTGACGAACGTGTGAGCTTTGAGTTTTTGCTGTAGCTTCGCACGTGTCTTTATGTTTTTCGTAAACACTAATCGCTGCAGTCTGGAATCAATTTGCGCTGTATGTGCCAGGACCAATGATACGGCAATTTCTTCGTGTGTCATTGCTCTCCACTTGGTCAATAGAGATGTAACCAACCGGCTGGAGTACACAGAAAGACATTCATGGGAATTTGGGCGTCGCTTTAGCATGTTTAGCAACAGTGCAGCCGGCGTCTCGTTGCCTTCATAGCGCTCCATGAATAATTCCTTGAATTGCACCCAGCTCATTCCAGGAAAACAAATTTGAGATAGCCACTGCGACGCGCTTCCGAGAAGCGATTTGCTGGGCGTCATCACCAAGGATGCACCTTCTTGCAGATGTCCACACATAATCATGTTAGTAGTTTTCACCATGCTGCTGAGTCGGCGTTAGCAGTTTCGGGATCAAAAGTTGGTACCACTGCAGAAACTGTACGCGTGCCAGGCGCCGCTTTCAATCACTCTATTTTCTGTTTCTGTCTTGCAGGGGTGGTAATCCCACTTCTGGTTAGAAAATATAGGGTCTGGTTCCTCAGCCTTTACTAATAAGCGTTTTTTCTCAATACTTTTTCGTCTGTTCACTCGGAAGGGTTAACTCGAACTGCCCAATTGACCAATTGCTGAACAATTACATCATTGGGTTTTTTTTATGTTATAGTGTACTTTTGGATCTGCCACTCGAGTATATCATAAAAATGCTCAACAGGGCTAAACCCTTTTTATTCTGTGCTGTATGCTTCAGGGCGTTTTTTTGCTAGAACCAACAATCAATTTCTCAGGGCTTTGCTTCAAATTGTTTTTCAAAGTATTGATAAAGTCACCTTGAACCATAATAGACTCGATAAATTTTAATTTTCCCACGCCGCTTGCCGCCATTGACCCCCAAACCATTATTCTGCTTCTTCCATGTTTTGCCGTGCCAACTAAGTTTTCCTTTTTAAATGCTTCTCCCCTTTTTTCATAAAGGGAGTTTTTCTTATTGGCTTGTGATATTTTGAGGTTTCTTGCCGGCGACTCTACTATGATATTTAGCCTTTCTTATCACACATCATTATCATTGGAAATTGTTTTCGAAAAACTATCCTCGATCTGGATCTTGAGCTGTGCATGGTGAGCTATCATCCTGGGATTAAGCCGAATATACTTATTACAAGATACTGTCTGTCGAATTGTAATTATTTATAACTTTTTGGATCGAGGAGTGGGCTCTACCAAGTAGAGCACCATCTTCTCTATTAGATTTTCCATCCTCAACAGAAATTTCTTTGCTTTCTGTGTCATTTGTAGTGAAACATTTTAATTTCAACTGTGCAATATAAATAGAAAAAGGAAAAAATCGACGCAAAAAAAGTCTAACGGTAATCGCCGAATCTCGTATTCCACGTAACCTCACCTAGAACCAAGAGGCCGATAGGATGTTCTGAAAATTAGTGATCGTTAAAGGATTTAATTGCAAATCTCTAATAATCGTGTAATTATTTGAGAGTAATAATCAGTAACCGTGAGTGATCGCTACAGAACATACATAATCTTTACAACAATACACAGAAAGTGCAGTGAACAAAAGTTATATAATGCCCTCCTGTAAAAGAGTGACCGCTATTGAAAATCTTTCAAAAAAAAACAACGAACACGAAACAACAAAATAAACAGGAATTAAATAATATTAAAAATCATACAAAGAAAAATGACAAACTTAATATATAAAACGAGGACGGAAGCTAACTTCGGCAAGCCGAAGTTTTAATACCCTTGCAGACTTTGCCGAAATTGCTTAAAGTGAAAAAGTAGCGAAAGGAATAAGGTATACAGATTAACATCGTTTCAAGTCAATTGCTTTTATACTGCAAAAATGTCATATACAAATAGAAAACAAGAGAGAACGCTATAGTCGAATGCCTCGGCTATTAGATACCCGTTACTCAGCTAAACAACTTTAGATTTTGCATTAACATAATGTGAATTAGAGTGACCACAGGAAAAAAGGACAAAAAGTTCAAATTATCAATTTGAATTCGGCGATCTCTTAGAGATGGCGGCTTTACAGCACGAGCATCAGCACCAGCGCTGCTTTAGCGCAGGCAGCTTTTGTCCTGCACCACTGTCCTGCAATGCACTGACCTCCAATTTGGCTAACTTGATTTGATTTGCATAGTTCTTGAGATATAGTTCGGTATTGACAAATGAAAACCATCGTAATTTCCTTTAATAGAAATCCTTATAGAGAATTAACGTTGACTCTGATGAGCACCTTGGCCAGCTGTTCCAAAGTCATCCGTTAGATGGCGCTATTGTATTGCGCCATCTACCCCAATGCATTGGTACCACGGGCCATGAAAGGCGGAAATGTAGGAGCTAGCCAGGCTTAAGCGTTTAATGAGTTTTTGGGCGTTAGAGTGGGCGTGGCAAACAAATACATATCAATTAAAATTTTCATAATAGCATAAAAACTGTGGCCACAGCTTGTGGCTTGTGGGCGTCAGAGGGGGCGTGGCACCATTTTGAAACAAACTTGCGCTGCGTAGGAACTCATAAAATCTACATGCAAAATGCCAATCATCTAGCTTTTATAGTTTCCGAGATCTCAGCGTTCATACGGACAGACAGACAGAAGGACAGACGGACAGACGGACATGGCTAGATCGACTCGGCTAGTTATCCTGAACAAGAATATATATACTTTATAGGGTCGGAAACACTTCCTTCTACCTGTTAGATACTTTTGCACGAATACAATATACCCTTTTACTCTACGAGTAACGGGTATAAAAAGGGATACTTTCGCAGCCTTTTACAATGTTTCCTATCTCCTTTAAGATATAGAATATCGAGCGGCAAACGCTTTTACCCTAATCAAGATATGCGTAAATAAATAAGAATTGGAAAAATGTATGTTAGTAGCTTACACAATGCGCGAAATATTCTGATAATCATCAAATTTGGACCTATTGTTCCTATGGGAGCTATAGGATATAGACGTCCGATCGTCACGCGCTTTTACCCTGATAATTTATGAAAGATTTATGTCAATAGCTTTTACACTGCGCGAAATATCTTCCATTCTTGCAAGTTATATCCGATTGTTCCTATGAAAGCTATAGGATATAGACATCCGATCGGGGCGGTTTTCAAACTTGATCTGCGTACACTTGTTTTAGGACGACTGTGAAAGTTTTAGATCGCTAGCTTTTAAACTGAGCTCGCAAACGGTATTGAAACAGACGGACAGACGGACGGACGGACAGACGGACAGACGGACATGGCTATATCGACTCCCCTATTGATCCTGATCAAGAATATATATACTTTATAGGGTCGGAAACGTCTCCTTCACTGCGTTACAAACTTCTGACCAAAATTATAATACCCTCTGCAAGGGTATAAAAATAAGAAAGGAAGCTAACTTCGGCAAGTCGAAGCTGTCCGATGTTGACAAAACTTAAAGCGTTATTCTGATATACAGGGTTGCCCATATTCGACGGACCCATGTTTTTTTTTTAAAAAATCTAAGAAAAAATAAAAATTTGGCGGTTGGCAATCTTAATCATTTAATTTGTTCCAAGTAGATTTGTTTACATCAATTTTTGAATCTGATATCTTTCAAATGGCCGCCTCTGGCGTTCATGGCGTATTGTGCCCTTTTTGCAGCATTTTCCATCGTTTTCGCCAACATTTCGGCCGGAATAGCGGCTATTTCTTCACGAATGTTGTCCTTGAGCTCTTCTAGGGTCCTTGGCTTGTTAACGTAAACCTTTGACTTCAAATATCCCCACAAGAAGAAGTCAGGCGGCGTCAAATCGGGCGAACGCGGTGGCCAGTCCAAATCACCACTTTTCGACATCAAACGGCCCGGAAACAATTTCTTCAGAAAATCGATTGTTATGCGACTTGTGTGCGGTGGAGCGCCGTCTTGTTGAAACCAGAACTGCCTCATACGCTTTCGACGAATAATTGGCATCACAAAATTGGTCATCATGTCGCGATAACGCTCCTGGTTGATGGTAACAGCATGGCCATTTTCATTTTGGAAGAAAAACGGCCCAATGACCGTTTTCGAACTAACGCCGCACCAAACTGTGACTTTTTCGTCGTGAAGAGGCACTTCTTGAATCTTCTCAGGATTTTCAGTGGCGTAAATACGGCAATTTTGCTTATTTACGGTCCCATTCAATGTGAAATGGGCTTCATCGGACATGATAATTTTGTTCCAAAATTGATCGTCATTTTTGGCCATTTCGATGACTCTTTGGGCCCATTCCAATCGACGAGGCTTGTCCGTAAGCAATAATCTTTGCGTCAATTGAATTTTGTACGGGAACAAATGCAAATCAACGCGAATAATCCGTTGTAAAGTGGACCGAGCCATGCCCAACTGCTGAGAACGGCGTTTTTGGGATGTTCTTGGGGACCTCTCAACACTGGCTCGTACGGCAGCGATATTCTCGTCCGATCGCCTTGGTCGACTTTTATTTGGCCTCTTCGGATTAGAAAGAGCCTCACCAGTCGTAAATTTTTCGTATAAACGCTTAATGGTGTTCTTAGAAGGCGCACTTTTCACATTTTTTAATTTTTTAAAAGCACGTTGAGTTTTCACAATTGACTTGTTCTGTTGAATGTAAATTTCAACTATTTCAGAGCGCTCGCGTGGCGTGTATTGTTCCATGGTAAAAATCTGCTTGGACTGACGCTTCAAACGCGGTATGTCATTAAGCGATCTGGCATCTCTGTCAAAAGTTATGGCGTCGTCAGATGGGTCCGTCGAATATGGGCAACCCTGTAGTACAAAATTACTATTACGTACGGAAAGACGGATAGACGGACATGGCTAGATCGACTCTCCTGGTAATGTTGATATAATACTGAATATACATACTTTATAGGGTCAAACTGAAATTATAATAATTTTCAACAAAGTTATACATTTTAACATTTTTTTTTCGATTATTCCTATCGGTGCTATATGATATAGTTCTAACTTATATATTACATTCAATGGAAAGACAACTTATGGACAGATAGCTTTAAAACTGAGGGACTAGTTTAGTAGAAACGGACTGACGGACAGAAAATTTACAAGGGAATAAAAAAGTTGGAACCATAGAATATTGGCTGAATAAAAATATATAATACAACAATAAAGAAATATATATTTTTTTATTGCTTACCCTTATTGTTATTAAATTAAACCAAATTTACACATTTTTAAAAGCCATTTTATTATTGCTATTTTTGAGCTTTTAAAATTATTTGAAATTATTTTTTCAGGCACCTAAAAAAATAACAGAGAAGTTATAATCTTTTGAAGTAATATAAATATATTTTATATGATCCGTTTTTCATAATGAGCATTAGTGTGAATGTTTCTACTGCGCTTACACGTCTGGCTTACTCGCAAATAAAAATGTATTGACACCTTAAATTTCGGACAAATATTATTAATTCTAATAGTAGCACTAGCTTAAAATTTAAGACGACAATTTATTCCAGAATCTAAACTCTTTTGGACAGTTGGACGCCACGATTTCGGTAGTGACACTCAAATTCAAGAAGGACCATACAAATTTAAACCTTGAAAAACATACGCATAAAAACAAATTTAAAAAAAAATTAAGCGATTGACCAGAATTCGATATAAACAAAAAAGGAAGACAACTTCGGCAAGCCGAAGTTTATATACCCTTGCAGTTATTACAAAACGACAACATTTCGATTTCTATGCCTATATTACTAAAAACAAGAAAGGAAGCAATCTTCGGCAAGCCGAAGTTTATATACCCTTGGAGTTATAAAAAATCGACTAGATGTCGATTTCTATGCCTATATTACTAAATACAATGAAACTGAGTCGACTTTGCGCTGCATCGTTTCTATGGCAGCTTATGATATTGTTTCCTTCACTGCGATGCAAACTTTTGACTGAAATTATAATACCCTCTGCAAGGGTATTACAATGAAGCTATATCAATTTCACGCTACATTTTGCCATTGGTTCTACTATACCTCAAAGGAATATTTTGATAAATAGAAAAACAGCTCAATAACATTTTTTTTTATTTTTTATTTTTTTTCATTTTTTGAATTTTCTATGGGAGCTTTATGATATAGATGTCCGATTTTAATTTAATTTAAACCGTAATTCCATCGTAATTAAATATTACAAATCCCAAAGAACAAAAACAAAATTAAAAACAACAAAGTTATACTTTTAAAAATTTTTTTTCTGATTGTTCCTATTGCAGCTATATGATATAGTCGCCCGATTTGGCTCGTTCCGAAAGAATTGCAATAGAAAGACAACTTTTGGGTAAGTTTTAAGCGGATAACTGAGGGACTATTTACGTAGAAACGGACGGACGGATAGACGGACGGATAGACGGACGGATAGACGGACGGATAGACGGACGGATAGACGGACGGATAGACGGACGGATAGACGGACGGATAGACGGACGTACAGACGGACGGATAGACGGACGGATAGACGGACGGATAGACGGACGTACAGACGGACATGGCTAGATCGGCTCTCCTGGTGATGCTGATCAAGAATATATTTTATATAAACTTTTGACTGAAATTATAATACCCTCTGCAAGGGTTTACAAACTTTAGGAGTCATGCAAGCGAATATTAAAACTTATTTTGGGAAATGAAACATTTTTTGTTTGGAATAAGACGGACTGATAAATGAATGAATAATTCATTCAAAAAGTAGCTAAGATTGTTATACTTATTAATGATTTTCTATATTATTAAAAATTACTTAAGGTCTAGACAATTTTCATTTGCGGATGTTTCGTAACAACATAATGGTCCAATGTTACCAACTGGGTAACTCCATTTATTGGACTCCGTCAGAGTATTAGGGCTGAAAGTAGACTGTCGAGATTGTTGCGGTCGAAACGAGTGCAGGTGTGATTTAAAAAATACTGGAAAGGCAACACGCTGCTGTACTTGCAAGCTGGGTGATACTTCTTTGGCAGCTAATGACTTGGAAAGTGCTTTCTCGTTAGCAAATTTTGAAACGGTTTTTTTTAAACAAGTTCGGTCCTGAATTTTTTCGTTTTTTCGACGAGATATGATTTTTAGATTTCCATTAAATCCTTTTACGTCCTGAAAAGAAAAAATAGTTAGTTATAAAATATCTTAAACTTTATCTGTTAACAAAGAGAATATTGTTAAAAAACTAAATTTTGTATTATTAAAACATGTCCCTTTAATTACAGTTAAATTTATGCGGGATATTCGAGTCACTTTTTATGCTTTGTATATACATATATATACCATGATCGATGGGTCGGTATATACATATATATAATAAGCTAACCTTTGTGAAATTGGACAGATATTTGTAACGGTTCTCTGAAGGGCTTGGTTAAAATCCAACTAAAAATGCATCAGAGTCTCATAATAAGAAGAAGTTTTATTTATCGGACCAATGTTTTTGACGAAACTTTGTTTTGACTTTATTAAAGCCTAGTACTCAGATGGACAAACGAGTACGCTAGCGCAAAAACTTTAATCTTCCCAGTGTGACCCACATTTCTAGAGTTCATCCGAATTAAGCGTGCTACGATCGTACTGTCAATCAGCTGAGTTTGTTGACAAGCAGTTAAAATTCAAATATCGTATTTGCGGGAAAATATATTATCAACTACCTTGACAAGACAAGTCTGCCGCTGTACAAAGAAATTAAAAAACAATACAATTTTAATTTAGCAGATGTTTTTTTTAATATACTGATAATTATTTGCTAATTAAGTTCACAGCTGCACTTTTATTGTGATTTTTCGTAAATTTTTGATCTAAGAAACATTTTGCTCTGACAAGAGGTCCCCAGATAGTATTAATGTTATTTTGTCCTCACATGTAAACTCCTGCAAACGACTTTTGCGGGTTTTTTGTTTTTTCACTCCATTTTTTTAAATTATCAGTGAGAAGCGCACGCCAAAAGATTAAATTTTTTATTCTTTCCGCTAGGGTTCACCCAAAGTTCATTTCAGCAGACTGGCAACGCTATGAAATTTTCTGGTATTTTTTCGTCGATCTGAGTACCGAGGTGAAAAAAAGGCCCGACGAAAAGTGAACTGGCGTACGGTTTTCGTCGATCTGAGTACTAGGCTTAAAGGAGGATAAATTAAAAAACATTAAAGAAATCAAACTTCGGAAAGACTAAAGCCTAATACTCAGATCGATAAAATCTGTTCGTTAGCTATGAGAGAGAGCGAGAGGCAAACAGATGACAAACGCTTTTCGTCAGGCTCTTTTTTACCCCGGTACTCAGATCGACGAAAAAACCCAGAAAATTGCATTATGGCACCCTAAATTACAAAATAAGAATCAGTAATTTAAATAAAAAGCTACTTTTAAATTTAAATTATGTTGTTTTCTAATTTTTTTGTATAGCGGAAGACATCTCTAGCTAAAGCAGTTGAGAATATATTTTAAAGGCTATTTCCCGCATCAATAATATATGTACTTTATAGGATCGGAGATGTCTCCTTCACTGCGTTGCAGAGGGTATTATAATTTAGGTCAAAAGTGTGCAACGCAGTGAAGGAGTTATCTCCGACTTTATAAAGCATATACATATATTCTTGATCAGGATCACCTCCTGAGTTGATATAGCCATGTCCGTCTGACCGACTGTCTGTTTCTACGCAAACTGTCTCTCAGTTTTAAAGCTATCGAGTTCAAACTTTTCACACACCCTTCTTTCCTTTGCACGCAGTATATATGTCAGAACGGCCGGGATCGGCCGACTATATCCTATAGCTGCCATATAACTGATTGATCGGAAATGCCATAACTTTGGTGTTTGTAAAGTTAGGAAGTTGAGATTTTCTATGGGTTTTATTTTTAGCCAATCAGTCCGACCTATCAAATTTCATAAGGATCGTTCGACTATATCCTATAGCTGCCATGTAACTGAACGATTGGAAATGCCATAACTTTGGTGTTTGTAAAGTGAGCAAGTTGGGTTTCTTTATGTGTTTTATATTTGGCCAATCAATCCGACCTACCAAATTTCATAAGGATCGGCCGACTATATCCTATAGCTGCCATATAACTGAACGATTGGAAATGCCATAACTTTGGTGTTTTTAAAGAAAGTTGGGATTTTTTATGAGTATTAAGAATGCATCATATGAATAATTTTGGAGAATATAATTATAAAATTATATATAATATAAAATTTAAAGAGTATTCTGCAAGGGTATATCAACTTCGGCTCCGCCCGAAGTTAGCTTTCCTTTCTTGTTTTTAGTAATACGGGCATAGAAATCAAAATGTAGTCGATTTGTAATAAATGCAAGGGTATTTAAACTTCGGCATGCCAAAGTTTGCTTTCTTCCTTGTTTTCAATACAAACGTTCATATTTTAATTCATTTTTGAAATTGTTAAAAACAAATATATAAAAGTTAAAAACCAAGAAAGTTAAGTTGATTTTCCTTTTAGTTTTTGAATATTTATTATAAAAGCTATTTCACATGGAATTTTTTTAAATTAAAAACGAAATTATAAAAAATTAAATGTCACTTGTTATTTGTCCAATTGTTTCTTTTGTAGCTATGTGTATGAACTAGTCCTCTGATCTGGTCCGTTCGTGTAGATAGCTTCGAAGTGAGAGACTAGGCAAGTTGGTTTTAAAAATTAAAAATGTAAGGAAACTGAAAATTACTTTAAATTTCTATAATTCAAGCACAAATAAAATTATTTGAAATTATTTATATATTTAGACACCGATAGGTAGGTTAACCTACAAGCTCTGCATTACAACGCTGGTGGTACAAAATCCAATTAGTCTGTTATTTCTAGCCACAAAACTATATACATATATAAAAGGTGCGTTGGTTATAAAACAAGAGACTATTAGATACCCGTTACTCAGCTAAACAACATAATATAAATATGCTATTGTATTGCGCCATCTACCCCAAGACATTGGTACCACGGGCCATGAAAGGCGGAAATGTAGGCGCTAGCCAGGCTTAAGCGTTTAAAGGGGTTTTGGGCGTTAGAGTGGGCGTGGCAAACTTTTATTAGGCCAATCGATAGGTATTGACGAAACAAATACATATCAATTAAAATTTTCATAATAGCATCAAAACTGTGGCCACAGCTTGTGGTTTGTGGGCGTCAGAGGGGTCGTGGCCTCATTTGAAACAAACTTGCGCTGCGTAGGAACTCCTAAAATCTACATGCAAAATGCCAATCTTCTAGCTTTTATAGTTTCCGAGATCTCAGCGTTCATACGGACAGACAGACAGACGGACAGACGGATATGGCTAGATCGACTCGGCTAGTGATCCTGAACAATATACTTTATAGGGTCGGAAACGCTTCCTTCTACTTTTACTCTACGAGTAACGGGTATAACTATCAAAGAAGTATCCATTTTCCACAATTAAAGTTTTCTTTTCTTGGAAATGTAGTTTTCTTACCTCTGAATTTTTTTTTTCATTATCGCATAACATCGGTTTTGAATTTGGAGGTGAAGTTGACATTTTAAATTTTTCTGTTTGAAAAATTGATAGGGAATGACTTGTGTTTTCAATTGAGGATCGACTGGAATTTAACTCTAGTTGATCTTCGGCGTCTGTTGTAATAACATCTACTTCGACATCTGCTTCTACATCAATATTTGTACTTGTAGACTGAGAAAGGCTGGTACTTTCGCCTTCAGACACGATATCGGCTGGTGTTCGAGGTGCGTTAACGTGTTGAATTATGAATTTACCCTCATCCTCTGTTGTCTCGATATCCACCACTTCGTCGTCGTCGTCGTTATCATCTAAATTTCTGGATACACTGTTTGATAAAACAGATGTAATTGACTTTTCTGAAAAAGGTTTTTGTAATTCAAATTGGGGTAAAGTAATTAAGCAACTTACTTTCATTATTAGATTGTACTTTTTCGAAAATTGGCGAAAAGGCTTCATGACCTACTATCTGTTGCGAAGAGGCTGAAATAGTATTTTGAGTTAAAACCGTTGTGGTTCTTGTAGATTGTGGGTGGTTATATTCGGTTCTTTTTGAATCACTGGATCGCGTGTATAAGGACGTTGACACAATTGCTGTCGAAGCGACGACAGGTTTAAAAGCAGAGCAGTTAAGAATCGAAGGAATGTTGTAATCAGAGAGGCTTATCCCGCTGTTCGCAACGCCTGAGAGCTTACGGTTTTTAATAATGCCACAAATAGATGCATGGGGCTCGTTTTTTATATTGAATGATGTATTATCCGAAATACGAATTGAATTTCCAGTCGCCAAAGGACCACTTGTGTCGGGTAGAACCCATGACCTTGGGCAGGACTCACAGTCAAGACTTGTATCGCTGAGCTCACCGCTACTGAGTTTTTTTGAAAACTGTTGCTGATAATGTTGATCCTTTTGCTGCCACATGTAGTCCACTACAAAATTTCTGGAAATTGGCATTATGGAAAGGTCTCGTTCGCTGCGAAGCGAATGCAAAGGTGATAGGACTGTGGAGCCATGCAAGTTAAAAGGTACACCAACAGTTGCAGCTGCTACTGCCGTTACTCCAACCACAGCGGCCGCTGCTGCTACGGTACTGTAATTGTACTGGCTATCAAGTTGTCGTTGTGGGAGCGGAGAAGATTCCCCGTCGCCTTCTTTGGGATCTCTTTCAAAACTCGTTGGGGAACTGCAGGAACTACCGCCAACTCCCGTACTGACGGTCGCCGATGACGTTGGAGAGCCTTGGTTTCGACTACTAATGCTGTTGCTAACAAGTCGTTTTCTTGTGCCACCATTAAACATTGCCTTAACATCTTCCCAGGCGTGAATAATTTTCTCATCATAACCATTTCCACCAAGTGTCATGTGCCGACGCCATGAATTGAAGTTTGCCGCATCGGGCTGAACATACCTGTCATTAGTTGTTATACGATGTGAATGAAATATAAATTTATTTGGCGAGAAAAACATTCCGCAATATGAACACTTAATGCATTTAGCTCTTGATGAGTTGTAGCGGGAAGGTAAGAACGATCCACGGCAGCCCCAGGCACATTTGTGCTGGACATTAAATGCAAAATCGTCAGGTAATCGCGGAGGTGTGTTGTCACCTAGGAAACTCTTACATAGTCGCTCCGCTTCTCTTCGAGTTATCATTCCACATCGTCGTGAACTCACGGGCATAGCACCAGCTCTTCTTAATATCTCCAATTGTACAGGAGTACATTGTACACAAGTAATGCCAAGCGCAACCCTCCTGTTATGTATTTCGTTATAACTGAATTGCTTCAATAAAGTATTTGAGATTTGCGCCAAGCAGAGTCGCTCCTGGCCTTCGATGAACAAAGAGACAATCGGCACTCCGTATAGCAAAACTGAGCTAACCTAAAATTTTAAAATTTAATTATTTCTATAACTAATATAAAATCAATTACTAATATTAAAAAATATATAACCGAATTAAACAAATTCAAAGCATCATTTAGCTATTTGTTTAAGCTTAAACATTTCCAGTGAGAAAATTTCATTTGCATGTGTGCTTTAAAACAAAAAGAGTGAAGGCCTATTTTAGTAGTCGAAGTCGATTCCCTAATTTCAAAAGTCTTTTATGTTGTTAACGGTTTTAAAAAAATTGTTAATTTTAAGTATTTATACCCGTTACTCGTAGAGTAAAAGGGTATATTGTATTCGTGCAAAAGTATGTAACAGCTAGAAGGAAGCGTTTCCGACCCTATAAAGTATATATATACTTGATCAGGGTCACTAGCCGAGTCGATATAGCCATGTCCGTCTGTCCGTCTGTCTGTCCGTATGAACGCTGAGATCTCGGAAACTATAAAAGCTAGAAGATTGGCATTTTGCATGGAGATTCTAGGAGTTCCTACGCAGCGCAAGTTTGTTTCAAAAAGGTGCCACGCCCCCTTTAACGCCCACAATCGCTTATATACGATTTTAAAAATTTAAATATTTCGGATATTATTGTGTTTATCAATAAAATTTTTGAAATCGGACCATTCGTTAAAAAGTTATGCGTGATCAAAGTTTCTATCTCCATCTCCCTCGCACTCCCTTTAACTGAGTAACGGGTATCTGATAGTCGGGGCACCCGACTATAGCGTTCTCTCTTGTTTGAAACTTGAAGGTTTGATTTCAAGTAGCCAATCCTAAGCTCGATGTAATGAGTGTTTGAAACTTAGGCAAGCTCTTTCCTTTTACCAGCCGAACAAAAACTACATTTTAATTTGCCCATTCTGAGATCTTGACAAAGGCTGAAGGATTCTGAAGCACCTTAGAGAAAGTGAAGCACCTTGAGAGAAAGTTAGCATTGAGTCGATATAGTACATTTTTGCATATCAGCAATTTAAGTCAATGTCAGAAATTAATACGACTAAAACAAATTGGTTCTAAATGTTATGAACTCTTTAATTAGTTGATTTTATTTTTAATACACTTTCAGTTAAAGTTTTGTTTGGGTTTGGCACAATTCTAACATAATAAAACTGACAGAAGGTGCAACAGAAATTTATTTGGCGAGCATCAGCATCATCAGGAGAGTCGATCTAGCCATGTCCTTCTGTCCATCAGTTTAAAAGCTATCTGCTTAAAACTTTCCCAAAAGTTGCCCTTCTTTGCAGGCAGTATATAAGTCGGAACGAGCCGGATCGGGCGACTATATCATATAGCTCAAATAGGATGAATCGGAAAAGAAAATTAAAGAGTATAACTTTGTTGTTTTTATTTTTTTTTTATATTTGGGATTTGGTAATATTTAAATGCTATGGAAATACGGTTTCAATTTAATTAGAATCGTACATCTATATCATATACACTGACGAGCAAGTCCGTAACACTAGTTCAATACTCTAACTTCAAAGGCCTGTATCTTCTGTATCTAATTTATGAACGCTACACATCTTAGTCTTGTTTTGTTGATAAATTTATATACTACGTTTCTAGAAAATATTAGTCCATTTAATAATAGGAATAAACAAGAAAGGCGGAGCCGAAGTTGATATACCCTTGCAGAATATTCTGTACGTTATGGCATTTCCAATCGTTCAGTTATATGGCAGCTATAGGATATAGTCGGCCGATCCTTATGAAATTTGGTAGGTCGGATTGATTGGCCAAAAATAAAACCTATAGAAAATCCCAACTTCCTAACTTTAAAAACATCAAAGTTATGGCATTTTCGATCAATCAGTTATATGGCAGCTATAGGATATAGTCGGCCGATCCCGCCCGTTCCGACATATATACTGCGTGCAAAGGAAAGAAGAGTGTGTGCTAAGTTTCAATTCGATATCTTTAAAACTGAGAGACTAGTTCGCGTAGAAACAGACAGACGGACATACAGACGGACATGCTTTATCAACTCAGGATGCGATCCTGATCAAGAATATATATACTGTTTAGGGTCGGAGATGTCTCCTTCACTGCGTTGCACGCTTTTGACCAAAATTATAATACCCTCTGCAAGGGTATAAAAATTATGGAGTCATGTGAAATCGCAATTGGCGAAATATGCAGTTCCTCCAATAAGGAATGAATGAGCTGTGGGAGAGGACAAAGGACGTATAGAATGCTATTCCCCCCGAATTGGTGCAATGCTACACCCAAAGTATGCCGAATTGCGTAGGAGAACTTAAAAAGTAAAAAAGGGCTGTGGACACATTATTAAAAAATTATTGATACAAATATTTGTTTACAAAATGACCGCAGAGCAAAACTGTAACATTTGACTTATTTTACAGTTTGCTCCAGCTTTTTTATTCCTATTATTAAATGGCCTAAAATTGTCTAGAAACGTAGTATATGAATATGTCAACAAGGCAGGGCTAAGATATATAGCGTTTATAAATTAGAACAGAAGATACACCCTTTGAAGTTATAGTCAGCTCCCACAGAAAAGTCGAAACATTAAAAAAAATACAAAAATTTATTTTATTTTGCTGTTTTTATTAATAAGTTATTTACTATATCAGAATTACGCTTTTACTTTTTTCAAAATCGGATAACAATATTATATAGCTGCCATAGAAACGACTTAGCCTCACTGTTTTTAGTAATATAGGCATAGAAATCGAAAAGTAGTCGTTTTGTAATAAATGCAAGGGTATATAAGGGTTTTAAATTGACCTAATTTGTTTTTATTGGGTTTCCCAATTCATGCAAGAAATGGACTGGCGGACTCAAGTCCCAGAAAATTTTTTTCATAGTTTATCAGATTTAAGCGTGCTACGGTCGTACTGTCAATCAGCTGGGTTTGTTGACAAGCAGTTAAAATTCAAATATCGTATTTGCGGGAAAAAGCCTTTAAAAGATATTATCAAATACCTTGGCAAGACAAGTCTGCCGCTGTACAAAGAAATTAAAAAACAATACAATATAAATTTAACAGTTGTTTTTTTTAATTTACTGATAATCATTTGCTAATTTAAAGTCCTTTAAACGGCTCTAAGTGCAAGCTGATAACTTTTTATCGGGCCAATCCGAAGAAGTACACGCTAATTGGCAGCTCGTTGTATGGTTGGATTTATTAAAAGGTGGTTAAAAGAATTCGATGATCCGTAATTAACTAAGACTTTATTTATTTCACTAGGCCGTCCGATTCTGGAGAATGGGTCTCCCTTCTGGTGTCCCCAATACGAAATACATATTGGTCGCATTGAATCAGCACAAAAAAACTTTCTACTTTTGCTTTACGGCGCCTACGGCGTAGAACAAAGCTTGGTACTGTCTTCTTTAATAAACTTATTCAAGGTGAGATTAATAGGTCGGCTTAACTCTGTGCCAAGTAGATAAACTAGAAATTATATTCCCCTAATATTAAATCTAACTATGACTTGCATGAGCCTTTCAGAGTACTATGTTCTGACTTTAATTGACTTTCTCCTATAATCTCAAATCTTGACTCTGTGCCGCTACTTCCTTCATTACCATAAAATTTATCTTACTTTCCTTTTTTTCCCCGGAGTTCTACCTATACCTTCATATCTCGCGTCTATCTGCTCGCGAATCGTGTCTTACGATACACGTCTGCGTCGGTCGGTTGGGATGCACTATGGGGCCAACGACCAATTTGGTTGGCCAAAGCCCATTTTTGAAAAGTCGTCAAAACCAAAAAAGTTGTTTTAGGATAAATTTCATTTTTATACCCTTGCAGAGGGTATTATAATTTCAGTCAAAAGTTTGCAACGCAGTGAAGGAGACATTTCCGACCCTATAAAGTATATATATTCTTGATCAGCATCACCAGGAGAGTCGATTTAGCCATGTCCGTCTGTCCGTCCGTCCGTTTCTACGCAAACTAGTCCCTCAGTTTTAAAGCTATCTGCTTGAAACTTTCCCAAAAGTTGTCTTTCTATTGCAGGTAGTATATAAGTCGGAACGAGCCGGATCGGGACACTATATCATATAGCTGTCATATAACTGAACGATCGGAAATGCCATAACTTTGGTGTTTTAGGAAGTTGGGATTTTCTTTGGGTTTTATTTTTGGCCAATCAGCCTGACCCACCAAATTTCATAAGGATCGGCCAACTATATCCTATAGCCGCCATATAACTGATTGATCGGAAATGCCATAACTTTGGTGTTTGTTAAGTTAGAAAGTTGGGATTTTTTGTCAGTATTAAGAATGCATCATATAAATAATTTTGGAGAATATAATTTACAGAATTCTGCAAGGGTATATCAACTTCGGCTCCGCCCGAAGTTTGCTTTCCTTTCTTGTTAAAGTATTTAAAAAAGCAGTTTATAAGCGCTCCAAAAATGTTTGTGATTTGAATTCGATGAATGGTGGTGTGTACTAAGTGTTTGTGTGTTTAAATGGTTGAAATCTATTGTGCTGTCTTTGTACTTAAGTGTTAAAGTGAGTTGTCTAAAACGCGTTTTTTAATTAGAAAACTAATTTTTAAGTAGAGTAACAAAGTGAGTCCAGCGGAGACCACTTCTGAAACCTATTGAGATTTGTAGAGCATTTAACTCTTTTTAAAATGTATATGGTTAGAATCGCCACTTATTGCCACTCTTTCCGAAATTTAATTTTTAAGGGTATTATCATATAGTAAAAATCTATACAGTCATAAGTTAAGAATCTGTATAGATTCATACTCTATGCCTCTATTCAGATTCTTACTCTATACTATGGGTGAGGAGAGTTTGCGCAATTTTTTTTTCTAAAAACAAAGAAATATTTATTAAATCAAGAAAATGTTGCTAAAATATAGAAGTTTATTTATAGGGTCGGCAATGCCCCCTTCACTGCAGCTTCCGACCAAAGTTTTTGTACCCTCTGGTATAAAATTAACGAGGACGGAAGCTAACTTCGGCAAGCCGGAGTTTTAATACCCTTGCAGACTTGTTTAAAGTGAAAATGCTTAAAGTGAAAAATTAGCGAAAGGAATAAGGTATACAGATTAACATCGTTTCAAGTCAATTGCTTTTATACTGCAAAAATGTCATATACAAATAGAAAACAAGAGAGAACGCTATAGTCGAATGCCTCGGCTATTAGATACCCGTTACTCAGCTAAACAACTTTAGATTTTGCATTAACATAATGTGAATTAGAGTGACCACAGGAAAAAAGGACAAAAAGTTCAAATTATCAATTTGAATTCGGCGATCTCTTAGAGATGGCGGCTTTACAGCACGAGCATCAGCACCAGCGCTGCTTTAGCGCAGGCAGCTTTTGTCCTGCACCACTGTTCTGCAATGCACTGACCTCCAATTTGGCTAACTTGATTTGATTTGCATAGTTCTTGGGATATAGTTCGGTATTGACAAATGATAACCATCGCAATTTCCTTTAATATAAATCCTTATCGAGAATTAACGTTGACTCTGTTGAGCACCTTGGCCAGCTGTTCCAAAGTCATCCGTTAGATGACGCTATTGTATTGCGCCATCTACCCCAATGCATTGGTACCACGGGCCATGAAAGGCGGAAATGTAACAATTAACATTTCCATAATAGCATCAAAACTGTGGCCACAGCTTGTGGCTTGTGGGCGTCAGAGGGGGCGTGGCACCATTTTGAAACAAACTTGCGCTGCGTAGGAACTCCTAAAATCTACATGCAAAATGCCAATCTTCTAGCTTTTATAGTTTCCGAGATCTCAGCGTTCATACGGACAGACAGACAGAAGGACAGACAGACAGACAGACAGATGGACAGACGGACATGGCTAGATCGACTCGGCTAGTGATCCTGAACGAGAATAAATATACTTTATAGGGTCGGAAACGGTCCTTCTACCTGTTTGCACTTTTGCACGAATACAATATACCCTTTTACTCTACGAAAAAAGGGATACTTTCGCAGCCCTTAACAATTTTTCCTATAGATATAGATATAGATATATAGACTACCGAGCGGCAAACGCTTTTACCCTAATCAAGATATGCGTAAATAAATAAGAATTGGAATAGCTTACACACTGCGCGAAATATTCTGATAATCATCAAATTTGGACCGATTTCACCCTATTGTTTCTATGGGAGCTATAGGATATAGACGTCCGATCGGCACGCGCTTTCACCTTGATCAATGTATGCATAAAAAAATACGATTTGGAAAGATTCTTGTATACTGCGCGAAATATCCTAAAAATCATTCAATTTTAACCGGTTTTACCCTTTTGTTCCTAATTATCTTCCTAAATATCTTCCATTCTTGCAAGTTATATCCGATTGTTCCTAAGAAAGCTATAGGATATAAACATCCGATCGGGTCGGTTTTCAAACTTGATCTGCGTACACTTGTTTTAGAACGACTGTGAAAGTTTCAGATCGCTAGCTTTTAAACTGAGCTCGCAAACGGTATTGAAACAGACGGACAGACGGACGGACGGACAGACGGACATGGCTATATCGACTCCCCTATTGATCCTGATCAAGAATATATATACTTTATAGGGTCGGAAACGTCTCCTTCACTGCGTTACAAACTTCTGACCAAAATTATAATACCGTCTGCAAGGGTATAAAAAGGTATAACTATATCCGTTAAGCCCCATGTCATAAACAATTAAATAGCGAAGATAAGGAACAAGATTGTACATAAAATTATTCCACCTATCTGGCAAATAAACAAACAATAAACAAACGGATATACAAATAATAATTTGCAAGTAGAACTGCCGTGAAATGTTAAAATGTTATCATGCTCTTCTAAATCGTACAACGAAATAATCCAGGCACGTAGCAAATGATTTCTCAAGGGAAACATTTGTTCTACTTCAATTCTTTTGTCACCCCTGTAATTTTTCAAACTTGCCTTTCCCACATTCTTGTAAAACAAATATTCATCTTAGTCTTTATTTAAAAATACATTTGAGTAAATCCACGCAAATTTGTTAGTAATTTTATTACATTTTTACATAACGATCTTTAATACATATGCTTAATGCATATCGGTCTATCTGTACATCTGTCAATACACTCAAAATAAAAATAATTAAAAATTGTTTAAGGTCGCAATACAAATACATGTTTTTTAAATCCAAAAATAAATATTTTGGATTATAGAAATTTATTTCTAACAAGAAAGAAAAGCTAACTTCGGGCGGAGCCGAAGTTGATATACCCTTGCAGAATACTCTATAATTATATTCTCCAAAATTATTCCTATGATGCATTCTTAATACTCATAAAAAATCCAAAACTTCCTAACTTTACAAACACCAAAGTTATGGCATTTCCAATCGTTCAGTTATATGGCAGCTATAGGATATAGTCGGCTGATCCTTATGAAATTTGGTAGGTCGGATTGATTGGCCAAATATAAAACCCATAGAAAATCCCAACTTTCTAACTTTACAAACACCAAAGTTATGCCATTTCCGATCAATCAGTTATATGGCAGCTATAGGATATAGTCGGCCGATCCTTACGATCCTTTGGTAGGTCGGATTGATTGGCCAAATATAAAACCCATAGAAAATCCCAACTTCCTAACTTTACAAACACGGAAGTTATGGCATTTCCGATCAATCAGTTATATAGCAGCTATAGGATATAGTCGGCCGATCCTTATGAAATTTGGTTTGTTGGATTGGTTGGCCAAATATAAGACCCATAGAGAGTCCCAACTTCCTAACTTAACAAACAGCAGAGTTATGGCATTTCCGATCAATCAGTTATATGGCAGCTATAGGATATAGTCGGCCGATCCCGGCCGTTCCGACTTATATACTGCGTGCAAAGGAAAGAAGGGTGTGTGCAAAGTTTCAATTCGATATCTTTAAAACTGAGAGACTAGTTCGCGTAGAAACAGACAGACGGACAGACAGACGGACAGACAGACGGACAGACGGACAGACGGACATGGCTATATCAACTCAGGAGGTGATCCTGATTAAGAATATATATACTTTATAGGGTCGGAGATGTCTCCTTCACTGCGTTGCACACTTTTGACCAAAATTATAATACCCTCTGCAAGGGTATAAAAACAATTGGTCGCCATAAACTAAAATCGGCTTAAAACAAGAAAAAGCAAGAGTGGACGAAAACTTCGACAAGTCAATGTTAATATACCCTGTCAGTTATTGCAAAACGACCATATTTTGATTTCTATGCTTATATTACTAAAAACAATGAAGCTATGTCGATTTGCGCTGCATTTTGCCATTGTTTCTATTGCAGATATAATATTAGGTGGTTGTCCGATTTTGACAAAGCTAAAGGCTTAACTCTAATATAGTAAATAATTACTGTATCTCAAAAAATTATTTTGATAAATAAAAAAAGTCGTTCCGACTTATATACTATACCTTTAATAGAAAGACAACTTTTGGGAAAGTTTAAAGCTAGCTTTGAAGCTGAGGAACTAGTTTGCGTAGGAACGGACGGACGGATGGACGTACGGACAGACGGTCAAGGCTAAATCGACTCTCCTGATGATGCTGATCAAGAATTAATTAATGCTTTCTGCAAATCATCACTTTCTGGTACAAAATTCGACATTTTTAACACGATGAAAAAATATGATGTTGTCTGTTTAATGACTAATACTAAATATGTTTCACAGATGTCATAGCAAACAAAAAAATTAATAAAATTAATAAATAATTAATACACAACAAATGTTCCCTATCGAGACATTTGTATCTTGACGCTAACTTCATACCGGTATACCTGGTACTTTCTAGAGCAGAATATGTCTCCTTCACTGCGTTGCAAACTTTTGACTGAAATTATAATACACTCTGCAAGGGTATAACAAGAAAGGAAGCAAACTTCTTGCAGCTATTACAAAACGACTACATTTTGATTCCTAAGCCTGTATTGGAGCTATGTTGATTTTGGGCTGCATTTTTACATCGTTTCTGTGGCAGCTAAAATCGTAATTCTGATATGGTAAATAATTACTATATGTCAAAGGAATATTTTTACAAGAAAGGAACAAACTTCGGCAAGCTGAAGTTTATATAGCCTTGAAGTTGTTACAAATCTACTAAATTTCGATTTCTATGTCTATATTACGAAAAGCAATGAAGCTACGTCGATTTTTCGATGCATTTTGCAATCGTTTCTATGGCAGCTATTTGATATTGTTGTCCGATTTTAATTTAATTAAAACCGTAATACCAAAAAAAAAACAAGAAAGGAAAGCTAACTTCGGGCGGAGCCGAAGTTGATATACCCTTGCAGAATATTATGTACATTATATTCTCCAAAATTATTCATATGATGCATTCTTAATACTCATAAAAAATCCCAACTTCGTAACTTTAAAAACACCAAAGTTATGGCATTTCCAATCGTTCAGTTATATGGCAGCTATAGGATATAGTCGGTCGATCCTTATGAAGTTTGGTAGGTCGGATTGATTGGCCAAAAATAAAACCCATAGAAAATCCCAACTTCCTAACTTTACAAACACCAAAGTTATGGCATTTCCGATCAATCAGTTATAAGGATATAGTCGGCCGATCCTTATAAAATTTGGTACGTCAAATTGATTGGCCAAATATAAAACACATAGAAAATCCCAACATTCTATCTTTACAAACACCAAAGTTATGGCATTTCCGATCGTTCAGTTATATGGCAGCTATAGGATATAGTCGGCCGATCCCGCCCGTATATAGCGTGCAAAGGAACGAAGAGTGTGTGCAAAGTTTCAATTCGATAGCTTTAAAACTGAGTGACTAGTTTGTGTAGAAACAGACAGACAGACGGACATGCTTATATCAACTCAGGAGGCGATCCTGATCAAGAAAATATATATATATTATAGGGTCGGAGATGCCTCCTTCACTGCGTTGCACACTTTTGACCAAAATTATACTACCCTCTGCAAGGGTATAAAAATGTCTGAGTAATGTCATTTTGTGTATAGCAACAAGAGCAAACTAGTATTGCCATGTACTTAAGAAAATTATTTTAAGGCCCTTTACAGCAAATAAGTTTTTGGAATTTTACCTGTTTTCCAACAAACCAAGCTGATTGGCAGTGTGCTACGGTCGGCACACTCAATTCTAATGAACTCTCAAATGCTGTCAATGCAATTAAGTGTAACCAGCGAATTTTTAAAAATGTTAATACAACTTATTATTTTGTCAATTGTTGATATGGCAGCTATATGGCCTATACAGCCTTCACTTTTAGATTTATAAACTATCTGCAATTTAAAGAAGACATTTGGGAAGGTTTCAACCATAATTATTATTCTAAGTTTAGGAGATTGCTGAAATCCTAAAAGATTTTTTACTATCCGAAAAGGAGGTACATTTTTAATAATTTGAAATTATAATCCAAAAAATTAATTTTGAATTTAGAACGCCGTTTGTTCTTAAGAAATTTTTTTCTTGCTATAAAAATAAATCAAATTTATTCGGTTTAAGGAACAGACAGACCGGAATGTCTATATGGATATGAATTGTGAAGAATAATATTTACACTTTATAGTGTCTAAAATGCAAATTTTTAACCTTAAATTTGTATCTGTTTATTATTGGTTTTATGTTTTATATACCCTGTTTCTATTTTTTAAGTCAATTTGGCTCAATTTTTATAATCAATATGATATGCCCACAGACAAATCTATTTCGTTTTGATAAAAAAACATTTGTTATTTTATATAGCATTGATTTCGAGTGTAGTTTTTTATGTAATATTTTATTTTTTTTCCAATAATTATATCTTCAAAATTTTTTATAATAAAAATTATTATTCTTATTCTTATTATTTTTTTATATTATTTCAATCTGTTAAAGTATTATAAATTAAAGAAAAAAAAAGCATTAAAATTAATTTTTTAATCGATGACTTGCAGGAGAGCCTAAGGTTATGTCTGCTCTCGATATTTAGGTATCGATATAGTTTGAACAAATAATGTACTCCTTAAAATTTGGTAATAAAAAGTATATGGCTAGATATATTGAATTCACCAAACATCGGATTTTTGTATTCTTAGCATTTTTGCGGAACTTTTGTGTGTATTTAAAGCAAATATCATGGAAAAGAATTCGATTCCAGTGATTTTTTAAAATTTTATGTTTAAATATTAAATTAAAAAGCAAAGGGGTGTTGTACAAAAGGTTTTTAGAAAAAACAAAATTACCTTTTGAAACAAGTGTACAAAAAACAAGAAAGGAAGTAAACTTCGGCAAGCCGAAGTCTATATACCCTTGCAGTTATTACAAAACGACTACATTTCGATTTCTATGCCTTATTACTAAAAATAATGAAGCTTGTCGATTTTTAGTAGCATTTTGCCATCGTTTCTCCTGCAGCTTTATGATATTGTTGTATGACAGAACTAAAAGGGTAATTTTTAAATAGTAAAAAAAATATTTTATGTAACAGAAATATTTAAATAATTAGAAAAACAGCCAAAATTTTTTTTTAATCTTTTGATTTTTCTATGGGAAAAACTAATTAAAACCGTAATTCCATAGTATAATAATTTTTTAAATTTTGTTTCCGATTGTACTTAGGGACTAGCTTGCGTAGAAAGGGACGGACGGACAGACAAACGTGTCTAGATCGACTCTCCTGGTGATGCTGATCAAGAGTATATATACTTTATAGGGTCGGAAATGTCTCCTTCACCCCGTTGCAAACTTTTGACTGAAATTATAATACCCTCTGCAAGGGCATAAAAACTGGTCAGAATCGTATATTCATATTTATAAAATACGTACGTGATTTGACCTTTGGGAAGTTTGACTGTTTTCCATTCCGTTGAAGGGAGCCACAGACACAGGAGTCATTTTAACACTTTCAGCTAAAGCCATTTAAATAAACTGCTGAAAATATTTTTCATAAACATTGTTTTGATTTTTGTTATTAATTAGGTTAGCAAAAAGGCTTACTTAAAACCATTAAAATATTTTTGTCAAGTTTTAAGCTAGATTTATATTACAGTAATTAATTTTATAAGCTATTGCAATGCTTTTATTGAGACATTTCCGACATATGTCATTAATAACAAAAAAGGAAGCAAACTTTATATACCCTTGCAGTTATTGCACACCGACTACATTTCGATTTTTTTGCCTATATGTATTACTAAAAATTATAATACCCTCTGCAAGGGTTTAAAAACAATGAAGTTTTGTCAATTTTGCCCTGCATTTAATCGTTTTTATTTAATTTATTTAAAACCGTAGTTCCGTAATATTTAAGTACTACCTAGTCCCAAACAACAAAAGAAAACAAGAAAATAAGCAAACTTCGGCAAGCCTAAGTTTATATACCCTTGCAGTTAGTACAAATCGAATACATTTCGATTTATATGGCTATATTACTAAATACAACGAAGCTGTGTCAATTTTGCGCTGCATTTTGCCATGGCAGCTATATAAGATTGTTGTCCGATTTTAATTTAATTAAAGCCGTAATTCAAAAATATTTAAATAATTCCAAATCCTAAAGAACAACAAAATAATAATTAAAAACAAAAAAGTTATAATTTTTTTGAATTTTTTTGTGATTGTTCATATGGGAGCTATGATATATAGTCGCCCGATCCGTCTCGTTCCTACTTGCTATTCCTATTGGAAGAAAACTTTTCGGAAATTTTCAAGCAGATAGCTATAAAACTGAGGGACTAGGTTGCGTAGAAACGGACGGACAGACGGACAGCTAGATCGACTCTCCTGGTGATGCTGATCAAGAATATATATACTTTATACGGTCGGAAATGTCTCCTCACTGCGTTGCAAACTTTTGACTGAAATTATAATACTCTCTGCAAGGGTATAAAATTATGGATTGGTAATGTACTCAAATTAAAATTAACCGAAACCAATAAAGGAACCAAACTTCGGCAAGCCGATGTTTATATACCCTTGCATTTATTTCGGTTTGTATGCCTATAAAATGCGCAGCATTTTGCCGTCGTTTCTATGGCAGCTATATGATATTGTTGTCCGATTTTAATTTAATTAAAACCGTAATTCCATAATATTTAAATATTACTAAATTTCAAAGGATGGATATATATTTTATAGGGTCGTAAATGTCTACTTCACTGCGTTGCAAACTTTTGAATGAAATTTCAATACCCTCTGCAAGGGTATAATAAAATGCATTTGACATTTTCTATAATTTTGACAAAACCAAAAGCGTAAAAAGCCAATTATCTTCAAAAACACCGAAATGATGGTAAACGGGCTGCAACTTTCCTGTAGTAGCTGTTGGATTTATACCTCCAGTTGTTCCGACCAAATCGAGTCCAATTCCAACTTCCCACCACAATATTTTGAAATCAATAATTTTTGCCGTTATTGCTCAAAAAATATATTAATATTAACTTTTACTACAAATTTATTCCATGAAAATTGGAATCAGACATTTGCTCACTCCTAACATGAATTGAATAAGGGAGTATTCAATTATAGAATGCGTGTGAATAGCATAATTGAAAAGGAGCCTGCCCCTAGAGACCATTTCGTTAGAGATAATAAGGTTAGCAAAAAAGTTATAAAGTACAGATTGTTAAGCTTAATGCCTTTGTTACTGCATGCCCACGCTTAAATTGCAAACGGGAAGCGAAACAAATGATTACGGGACTCCTTAACTTGTGAGGGGAGCCGAGGGTTGAACGAATTACAAACCAGTGAGGTAAATAATGACAAAATTATGTTAGTATTTAGAAAAACGCCAGATTGTTAACAATCTGGCAGATGTACATAGACAATCGCTCGAAAAATTGTAAGCTGGGACGAGTGCCTTTGGTTTACGCATTCAAGGCAGGGTTGTTTGTAAAAGCGAGATCAAACTTGTAACACGTAAGTCACCAATATTGTATACATTTATTTATTTTATTATTAGACGTAATTTATTTATGCGTAAGCAATCCTATATTTTTATACCCTTGCAGAGGGTATTATAATTTTGGTCAAAAGTGTGCAACGCAGTGAAGGAGACATCTCCGACCATATAAAGTATATATATTCTTGATCAGGATCACCTCCTGAGTTGATATAGCCATGTCCGTCTGTCCGTCTGTCCGTCTGTCTGTCCGTCTGTCTGTTTCTACGCGAACTAGTCTCTCAGTTTTAAAGATATCGAATTGAAACTTTGCACACACCCTTCTTTCCTTTGCACGCAGTATATAAGTCGGAACGGCCGGGATCGGCCGACTATATCCTATAGCTGCCATATAACTGAACGATCGGAAATGCCATAACTTTGGTGTTTTTATACCCTTGCAGAGGGTATTATAATTTTGGTCAAAAGTGTGCAACGCAGTGAAGGAGACATCTCCGACCCTATAAAGTATATATATTCTTGATCAGGATCACCTCCTGAGTTGATATAGCCATGTCCGTCTGTCCGTCTGTCCGTCTGTCCGTCTGTCTGTCCGTCTGTCTGTTTCTACGCGAACTAGTCTCTCAGTTTTAAAGATATCGAATTGAAACTTTGCACACACCCTTCTTTCCTTTGCACGCAGTATATAAGTCGGAACGGCCGGGATCGGCCGACTATATCCTATAGCTGCCATATAACTGAACGATCGGAAATGCCATAACTTTGGTGTTTTTAAAGTTAGAAAGTTGAGATTTTCTATGGGTTTTACATTTAGCCAATCAATTTGACGTACCAAATTTTATAAGGATCGGCCGACTATATCCTATAGCTGCCATATAACTGATTGATCGGAAATGCCATAACTTTGGTGTTTGTAAAGTTAGGAAGTTGGGATTTTCTATGGGTTTTATTTTTGGCCAATCAATCCGACCTACCAAACTTCATAAGGATCGGCCGACTATATCTTATAGCTGCCATATAACTGAACGATTGGAAATGCCATAACTTTGGTGTTTTTAAAGTTAGGAAGTTGGGATTTTTATGAGTATTAAGCATGCATCATATGAATAATTTTGGAGAATATAATTTACAGAGTATTCTGCAAGGGTATATCAACTTCGGCTCCGCCCGAAGTTAGCTTTCCTTTCTTGTTTAAGTTAGGAAGTTGGGATTTTCTATGGGTTTTACATTTGGCCAATCAATTTTACGTACCAAATTTTATAAGGATCAGCCGACTATATCCGATAGCTGCCATATAACTGAACGATCGGAAATGCCACAACTTTGGTGTTTGTAAAGTTAGAAAGTTGGGATTTTCTATGGGTTTGAAATTTGGCCAATCAATTTGACGTACCAAATTTTATAAGGCCGACTATATCCTATAGCTGCCATATAACTGATTGATCGGAAATGCCATAACTTTGGTGTTTGTAAAGTTAGGAAGTTGGGATTTTCTATGGGTTTTATTTTTGGCCAATCAATCCGACCTACCAAACTTCATAAGGATCGGCCGACTATATCTAATAGCTGCCATATAACTGAACGATTGGAAATGCCAAAACTTTGGTGTTTTTAAAGTTAGGAAGTTGGGATTTTTTATGAGTATTAAGAATGCATCATATGAATAGTTTTGGAGAATATAATTTACAGAGTATTCTGCAAGGGTATATCAACTTCGGCTCCGCCCCAAGTTAGCTTTCCTTTCTTGTTTTTTGTAAAAAGGCCCAATGACTTAAATAATTTAATATTATATGATAGGGTTGCTAGGGTATTCGGTACAATTTGAAAATTTTATATAAATGTACAGCGTACATAAATTGAATAAAAATGTTTCTAGCCAATTGGTGAAATTGTTTCAGTTTTAAATAAAATAATTGTGATAATAATATTTAATTTAATAGTTTTAATTTTAAGATTTCAATAGAAACCTATAATATTCGCAGTTAATTTTAACTGCCTACCGTATTTAACAAGAAGAAAAAAACGGAGCGACTTAGTTCTCCGCGGTATACATTATTGCAAGCTCATACATTTATTGAAATGAACATACTTAAGGATTTGGCTACGTACAGAGTCTAAAACCAAAATGAAAGCAGTAAAACCAAAATGAAAACTTTGATGACGAAAATGGATGACGAGACCCAGAATTTGTTTTATACATCAGATTTATTTATGGTGAGACCATGGACCATGAGACCATGGACCATAGCTTAAAAATAAATCAAATAAAAAAGGAAATATTTATTGGTAAATATGGAAGAACGTTATTTTAATCTGAAAACATGCTCAATTAAAGTAGTAAAGCCCATTTGCAACAGGAATTCAATTATCCCTAATTAATTTGAGTGCTTTGTTTACACAGGGAGTGCCTCATCCTTTCACTTCTGTTGCTTGTCCAGGTTTCATATTTCAAATGGGAAGGTACACTCGTCATACAGTCATCCAATTGTACATATACGACGGCCTATTAAAATCGAAAACGATTGCGTTTCAGAAGTCCCGGGGGTTGAATTCAGAAGCATATGCCTTTTGACGAACGCGGACACAAATGCAGATACTGGGGTAGATAAAAAATGGACTAAAATACCCACTGATGAGTTGGCAATAATTCGCTTGAGTGGTTACTGTCAACAGGCAAATAATAGGTGTTCTATTTGAGGGCGGGCAAACTTTATTACACAGCTTGTCGCTGCTGGTGCAAGTCCCTGTGATGGCCTTTTGTTTACACGTATAACATCATGCATATTTAATTGGGTTAAATTGCTAAACGATTAACATTTGGAAATGAAATGTGCGGATAATTGAGTTTACCATCTCTAATTATTTTTGTTTGTGAGGCTAAAATCACCAAGTCACAAGCTATCAGTAAATTTTTGTAAATATTAAAACGTATCTTGTTGTTCCTAAAACACTATTATTAAATAATAATCGGACAACAATATCATATAAAGACCATATATCATGGAGGGAGTATTCTGATGGTATGGACCTGTTTTTCCTATTATCCAGTATTCGTTGATGCACTATGATCAACACAAACAAGTGGCCCTTACGACACCAAGCAATGCTTAATACGCGCTGGACGTAAAAACGAGATCGAAATATAAATAATATGGTACTTTAAAGGGTTTATGCATATTATAGTTAGATATACAATGATTTCAAGTAAGTATACTCGTAGTTCCTGGTAATTCTATTAGGCTCAGATAGGTTTAGGATACCAAGTAACTCGGGACTTTCCACATCCCCGTAAATAAGTTTACGAGGATGGTAGATTAATTAGAAGAAGTCTACTAAAGTAAGATGGCTAAATAAGCCTTGCATTCCAGTGAAGGACCGGTAGAGCAAATAATAAAAAGTTATTTTGCTCAGACTCTATCCAACTCTATATGTACACCATATTGGGCACTCCAATTGGGTGAACAGTACTGCAAAATTGGACGGACTAGTGTTCATCGAATTCCTTTGACCACCTATTTATAATTCCGAGCACTCCCCCATGGAAGTAAAATGGTGACAAACTTTATGTTTTGGGTTCAGAAGAACGCCAAGGTCATCAACATGCGTGATTCTAGGCAATGCACAACCACCCCGCATATACGTGGCATATTGTGGGTTCACCCGAAAAAATGTAATTGCTATTTTTTTAGCGCTATTTAAAACTAAACAAGAAAAGAAAGCTTACTTCGGGCGGAGCCGAAGTTGATATACCCTTGCAGAATATTCTGTAAATTATATTCTCCAAAATTATTCATATGATGCATTCTTAATACTCATAAAAAATCCAAACTTCTTTCTCCCGCGCGTGAGTTCAAAGACATTGAATGGAGCCACGGTCGCGCGCGAAGAGCGCACGGCAAACCAAAGACTATATGATGGGGCGTTTGCGAAGAATATTAGTTTAAACAAGAGAGAACGCTATAGTTGGGTGCCCCGACTATCAGATACCCGTTACTCAGGTAAAGGGAGTTCGAGGGAGAAGGAGATAGAAACTTTGATCACGCATAACTTTTTAACGAATGGTCCGATTTGAAAAATTTCTTCTACATTTCGATAGGTATTGATAAACACAATAAAACTGCATTTTTACTTTTCCGAAATATTTAAATTTTTAAAATCGTATATAAGCGATTGTGGGCGTTAAAGGGGACGTGGCACCTTTTTGAAACAAACTTGCGCATGCAAAATGCCAATCTTCTAGCTTTTATAGTTTCCGAGATCTCAGCGTTCATACGGACAGACAGACAGACGGACAGACGGACAATATACCCTTTTACTCTACGAGTAACGGGTATAAAAACACCAATATGGTAGCTATAAAATATAGTCGGCCGATCCTTATGAAATTTGGCATGTCGTTCCGTCCGTTTCTACGCAAACTAGTCCCTCAATTTTAAAGCTATCTGCTTGAAGCTTTCCCAAAAATTGTCTTTCTATTGCAGGTAGTATATAAGTCGGAACGAGCTGGTTCGGGCGACTATATCCTACAGGCCATATAACTGATTTATTGGAAATGCCATAACTTTGATGTTTGTAAAGTTAGGAAGTTGGAATTTTCTATGAGTTTTGTATTTGGCCAATCAATTTGGCCAACCAAATGTCACAAGGATCGGCCGACTATATCCTATAGCCGCCATATAACTGATTGGTCGGAAATTCCATAACTTTGGTGTTTGTTAAGTTAGGAAGCTGGGATTTTCTATGGGTTTTATTTTTGACCAATCAATCCGACCTATCAAATTTTATAAGGATCGGAAGTTGGGACTTTTTTGAGTATTAAGAATGCATCATATGAATAATTTTGAAGAATATAATTTACAGAGTATTCTGCAATGGAATATCAACTTCGGCTCCGCCCGAAGTTAGCTTTCCTTTCTTGTTAGGGTTAATTTTGGTATGAGTGTAGCAGTTGTGATCGCATGTATCCATATATGATTTGGGGGCGGAAGTTTCTCGATTTACACGAATCAAAAGCGCTTTTGATTTCGACTAATCGTACGGAACTAACGAGCAGACTGGCTATAAAATAATCTCTAGAACGACCCACGAAATCTGGGAAACATGTCAAGTTCCCGTCAAAATACTTATCCTGATAATTTAAAACCCATTTACACAGGGAGGGTTCCTGCAAAAGCGACCAAAAAATTTTTAAAACAAACTTTTTTTAATGTGTACATGTGCTAGTTGGAGACCGGAAAAAAAGCTAAATCTCGCTTTTGCAAATGCTGTGATTTTCTGTTGGTACTAAGTATTTTTATACCCTTGCAGAGGGAATTACATTTTTTGGTCAAAAGTCTGCAACGCAGTGAAGGAGACATCTCCGACCCTATAAAGTATATATATTCTTGATCAGGATCACCTCCTGAATTGATATAAGCATGTCCGTCTGTCCGTCTGTCTGATTCTACACAAACTAGTCTCTCAGTTTTAAAGATATCTTTCCTTTGCACGCATCCTATAGCTGCCATATAACTGATTGATCGGAAATTATGGCATTTGATGTTTCAAAAGTTAGGAAGTTCGGATTTTCTATGGGTTTTATTTTTGGCCAATCAATCCGACCTATCAAATTTCATAAGGATCGGCCGACTATATCCTATAGCTGCCATATAACTAAACGATTGGAAATGCCATAACTTTGGTGTTTTTAAAGTTAGGAAGTTGGGATATTTATGAGTATTAAGAATGCATCATATGAATAATTTTTGAGAATAAAATTTACAGAATATTCTGCAAGCTCCGCCCGAAGCTAGCTTTCCTTTCTTGTTAAAGTATATATGTATGAGATTTTTATTTGCCACACTTGTGATTTTTCGGAGAAGGAGAAGCTTCCAGGACAAAAAAAAAAAACAAACTGACCTATGTGGCAATATGATATGCAATCTACGAGGTCCGCGGCAAAAATGAATGGATCAGTGAGTGGATCACTACTTTAAGGGAAAGATCTATTTTAAGCGGGTGTATAAGAGCCCATATGGCTGGGTCCACACTGTGTCAAGTTATTATGGTGCTATTGGGTTAATGCATGGGCTTATGTGCTCCTTACACTTCATCTGGTTTCATATTGGGTCAGCTATTGATTGCCTAACTCAATTATCCTGTCCACACTGGGATAACTCCATAACTCGAGTTACGTACAAATGTTTTTATACCCTTGCAGAGGGTATTATAATTTCATTCAAAATAAGGTATATATATTCTTGATCAGCATCATCTAGCCATGTCCGTGTGTGTGTCCGTCCGTCCGTCCGTCCGTCTTTTCGTCCGTCCGTCTGTCCGTCTGTCCGTCCGTTTCTACGCATACTAGTCCCTCAGTTTTAAAGCAATCTGCTTGAAACTTTCTTTCTATTGCAGGTAGTACATAAGTCGGAACGAGCGACTATATTGTATAGCTCCCATAGGAACAATCGGGAAAAAAAATGTTTAATAATCTATAACTTTGTTGTTTTTTAATATTTGTTGTTCTCTGGGATTTGGTAATATTTAAATATTATGGAATTAACGGAATTAATTTAATTAAATTAAAATCGGACAACAATATCATATAGCTGCCATAGAAACGATGGTCAAATGCAAGGCAAAATCGACATAGCTTCATTGTTTTTCGTAATATAGGAATATAAATCGAAATGTAGTCTTTTTTAATAACTGCAAGGGTATATAAACTTAGGCTTGCCAAAGTTTGCTTCCTTTCTTGTTCGTTTCGATTTTGCTGTAAAAAATTTTGGGAAATCATCCAGAATTTAGAAAACAACGAAACTATGGAGGAATATGATTTACTCTTGTTAAATCTATCAAGATTCCCAAAAAATGGTATGCACAATTCGTGTTCACTAGGAGTTTGAAATGTATGTGTTTTGCTGCTACCTCGAAATCCTAAAAAATTTAATGTTTTAATTGATGTCAATTTAATGTGTTGAAGCCTAGCATTCAGACTGGCAAACAAGTTCGCCAGCGGAAAACCTTTAAAAAATGTAATCTTTTGGGTGGGTTGGGTTGCTCATGAGTGAGTGAACAAAAATGAGTTGCTCACTGAACTGAGTGAGTGAACATGTTCCTTCGATTTTGTTCTTTTTTGTTCACTTGTTCATTTTTGCTCACTTGCTTCTTTGTGTTCACTTGCTCAGCTTTGCTCTCTTACTTGCTCTTTTTTGTTCACTTGTTCAGTTTTGATCACTTGCTCCTTTTTGTTCACTTGCTCAGTTTTGCTCTCTTACTTTTTTGATGAATTTTGCATACGGTCATACAGTCAATCTCAGAGCGCGCAAACCTGATCATTCTTCCGTTTATTTTGTTTCAATACTCTGAAATGCAGCGCTCAATTGTAATCTTAGCATTAATTAAGCAATGAGCAGTGAGAAAGTTAAGGACAAGTGAGCAAGTGAGCAAGTGATCAAGTGAGCAAGTGAGCAAGTGAACAAGTGAACAAGTAAGCAAACTGAGTGAGGTGACTCATTAAAAAAAAGCACAAGTGAACATGTTCACCCAAATGAGCAGTTTTTACCCAACACTAGTCTGTTGCAAGAGCATTGTGTTTCTTAGGTCAAGAATGGACGGCTTGTATCACAAAACGACTACATTTCGATTTCGATGCCTATATTACTAAAAAGGAGCTATGTCGATTTTGAGCTGCATTTTGCCATCGTTTCTATTGCAGCTTTAAGATATTGTTGTCCGATTTTGACAAAACCAAAAGCTTAATTCTGATTTAGTAAATAATTACTATATCCCAAAGAAATATTTTTTTTTTTGCATTAAGTCAATTTATTTTTAAAACCCAAATTTCGGTTAACAAACTTTAAATGTGTTAAGTATAAATTGTGAAGATGGCGCCTCATTTAATTATGATGGTTTACTTCACCTCCTTGACTTGCAGTCCTGGTGGTAAAGACTGCTTAATTTTGTCGGCTTTATCTTTATCCTGCACGACAAGAGTATAAAGAAACCGTGAACAACGGATCTTAAATTTAGTGTTTGTCAGATTCTTCTTTATTTTTACAGCACGAGCATCTGATCGTCGTGCTTTATTAAGAAAGTCTTTAACTTCCTTAATTTCACGCGGCATATTGAATAAAATTCCGAAAATTCAACAATATCCACAAAAATAGCTTACTGTTCGATCTGAAACAGCAAAGGAAAGAGAAAAAAATAAATAATAAATAATAAATAGAAAAACAGCAAAATACCCTTTTTTTAATATTTCGATTTTTCTATGGGAGCTATTTGAAGTTGATGTCCTATTTTATTTTAATTAAAATATTACCAAATCCCAAAGAACAAAAAAAATTGAAAACAACAAAGTTATACTTTTTAATTTTTTTTCCGATTGTTTCTATGGGAGCTAAATGATTTAGTCGCCCGATCCGGCTCGTTCCGACTTATTTACAACCTGCTAAAAGACAACTTTTGGGACAGTTTCAAGCAGATAGGTTTAAAACTGAGGGACTAGTTTGGGAAGAAACGAACGAACGGACAGCCGGACAGGGCTAGATCGATGGAATTAAGCATTTTTATACCCTTGCAGAGGGTATTATAATTTTGGTCAAAAGTGTGCAACGCAGTGAAGGAGACATCTCCGACCCTATAAAGTATATATATTCTTGATCAGGATCACCTCCTGAGTTGATATAGCCATGTCCGTCTGTCTGCCCGTCTGTCTGTTTCTACGCGAATTAGTCTCTCAGTTTTAATGATATCGAATTGAAACTTTGCACACACCAATATTTCCTTTGCACGCAGTACATAAGTCGGAACGGACTGGATCGGCCGACTATATCCTATAGCTGTCACATAACTGATTGATCGGAAATGCCATAACTTTAGTGTTTGTAAAGTTAGGAAGTTGGGATTTTTTATGAGTATAAAGAATGCATCATATGAATAATTTTGGAGAATATAATTTACAGAATATTCTGCAAGGGTATATCAACTTCGCCTCCGCCCGAAGTTAGCTTTCCTTTCTTGTTTTCCAGATACACTGCTCCCCACTTGAATATAACACCTCTAAAGTCGATTAGAAATAGTTAATTGCTGCTGAACCAAACATCTAGGAAAATAATTTGTGTGTTCTTATAAAGTTTATTAAAATGTAGTAATTTGACGAAAATTGCAAAGGTTGTAAGTATACAAAAAATATTTCTAACCAATAAGTAACAAATTGTGGATTCTTCATTTTGCACCACTTGAATAGGATACTTAAATATATTATATTTCAATCCTTTTCAAATAATAATATTCTTAAAGTAGAAATAAAAAACATGTTTTTAAGGAAAAAAAAAAGGTTTTTTAATAGGATGGTGAGCCACCTTTTTCCTTTAAAACTTCACACATTCGGTCTTTAAGGGATGCATACAATTTTCCCAAATAATTCAACGAAATCGAGCTCCATGCGAATTTAATAGCTGCATTTATTCCGGAACGCTCGAATATTGCTGACCTGATCCATAGATATGACGTGTTATCCATCCCCACACATTTAAGTACACGTTTTGGCTCGCAACAAATTTAAGCTCACAAGTACCATAATACGAAATAGCTCCCACCACAATACCACCGGCACAGCTGTGCAACTTATCAAGAAGGTGTGGTCCATTTCGAAGATCATGAAAATAGTAGCTGTAGCCTTCGGGGTCCTCCAACCTGAACTTTTTTTCGTCCGAAAAGGCCACACGATGTTATTCCGAAGTCCAGGTCACATGTGCCTGAGCCTTCTTCTTGATTTTTAGTCTCTTCAGTTTTGGATCATAATCAATAAAACGACGCATGGTTGTCAAACTTGCTTTAACGTTGCATTTGCAATTTTCTATGACGTGACGGCTCCTGTCGGTTTTTATACCCGTTACTCGTAGAGTAAAACAGGTAGAAGGAAGCGTTTCCGACCCTATAAAGTATATATATTCTTGTTCAGGATCACTAGCCGAGTCGATCTAGCCATGTCCCTCTGTCCGTCTGTCTGTCCGTATGAACGCTGAGATCTCGGAAACTATAAAAGCTAGAAGATTGGCATTTTGCATGTAGATTTTAGGAGTTCCTACGCAGCGCAAGTTTGTTTCAAAATGGTGCCACGCCCCCTCTGACGCCCACAAGCCACAAGCTGTGGCCACAGTTTTGATGATATTATGAAAATTTTAATTGATATGTATTTGTTTCGTCAATAAATATCGATTGGCTTAATAAAAGTTTGCCACGCCCACTCTAACGCCCAAAAACCCATTAAACGCTTAAGCCTGGCTAGCGCCTACATTTCCGCCTTTCATGGCGCCATCTAACGCCAATGACTTTGGAACAGCTGGCCAAGGTGCTCAACAGAGTCCACGTTAATTCTCTATAAGGATTTCTATTAAAGAAAATTGCGATGGTTTTCACTTGTCAATACCGAACTATATCCCAAGAACTATGCAAATCAAATCTAGTTAGCCAAATTGGAGGTCTGAGTCAAACAATGGCGTGTGTATGTATGTAAGCATATACATATGTATGTATTTACATTGTACCCGGCAAAGATAACTCCTTCGCTATACCCGTTACCCGTGTTGTGCAAACATTTAGACTTTAATATACATAATACTAATATACATAATATACATAATATACATAATATACATAATATACATAATTTGAACTTTTTGTCCTTTTTTCCTGTGGTCACTATAATTCACATTATGTTAAAAAAAAAGCAAAAAAGCACAAGAAGGCATATTAATATTAAGTTCTTTAGCTGAGTACCGGGTATCTAATAGTCGAGGCACTCGACTATAGCGTTCTCTCTTGTTTTTTTTGAAGTGCCACGCCACATTTTAATTTTTTTTAATTTTATACCCATTTCAAAGTTGTTATGAGAGCATACATGGGTATCCATTCAAGTGGCGAGTAGTGACATGCCGTGATTTAACATATGTATATAACATATAACAGAATCTACTTTAGCACTTTATCTTATATCCATTTGCGAAAAGCGGGTTGAACAGTGTAAGCCTTGGACTGTCTACCGACCACGAACTCTAGCTCCATAATCAGATCTGTATTTTTAGAGAAGTTTAATAGACAGGTTCTTTATTCAATGGACCAATCGCAGTAGTACCACATGACACTTCTTTTGTAGAGGGCATCACAAACCCATACAAAGTTATAATAATTTTATTCATTTAAAAAAATTAGGAACACAGAAGAATTTAATAAGTTAAAAGGTTTGAATGTATGAAATTCGGAAAAAAAGCAAAATTAAATATACTTTTATGATTTCCGGTGCGGAAATGGATATGGCAATTAAGGCACCGATGTCAAACAAAACGAGGGCGGAAGCTAACTTCGGCAAGCCGAAGTTTTAATACCCTTGCAGACTTTGCCGAAATTGCTTAAAGTGAAAAAGTAGCGAAAGGGATAAGGTATACAAATTAGCATCGTTTCAAGTCAATTGCTTTTATACTGCAAAAATGTCATATATAAATAGAAAACAAGAGAGAGAGCTATAGTCGAGTGCCTCGACTATTAGATACCCGTTACTCAGCTAAACAACTTTAGATTTTGCATTAACATAATGTGAATTAGAGTGACCACAGGAAAAAAGGACAAAAAGTTCAAATTATCAATTTGAATTCGGCGATCTCTTAGAGCTGGCGTCTTTACAGCACGAGCATCAGCACCAGCGCTGCTTTTGCGCAGGCAGCTTTTGTCCTGCACCACTGTTCTGCAATGCACTGACCTCCAATTTGGCTAACTTGATTTGATTTGCATAGTTCTTGGGATATAGTTCGGTATTGACAAATGATAACCATCGCAATTTCCTTTAATATAAATCCTTATCGAGAATTAACGTTGACTCTGTTGAGCACCTTGGCCAGCTGTTCCAAAGTCATCCGTTAGATGACGCTATTGTATTGCGCCATCTACCCCAATGCATTGGTACCACGGGCCATGAAAGGCGGAAATGTAACAATTAACATTTCCATAATAGCATCAAAACTGTGGCCACAGCTTGTGGCTTGTGGGCGTCAGAGGGGGCGTGGCACCATTTTGAAACAAACTTGCGCTGCGTAGGAACTCCTAAAATCTACATGCAAAATCGTCTAGCTTTTATAGTTTCCGAGATCTCAGCGTTGATACGGACAGACAGACAGAAGGACAGACAGACAGACAGACAGACAGACAGACGGACAGACGGACATGGCTAGATCGACTCGGCTAGTGATCCTGAACGAAAATATATATACTTTATAGGGTCGGAAACGCTTCCTTCTACCTGTTACATACTTTTGCACGTATACAATATACCCTTTTACTCTACGAGTAACGGGTATAAAAAGGGATACATTCGCAGCCTTTAACAATTTTTCCTATCTCCTTTAAGATATAGACTACCGAGCGGCAAACGCTTTTACCATAATCAAGATATGCGTAAATAAATAAGAATTGGAAAAATGTATGTTAGTAGCTTACACAATGCACGAAATATTCTGATAATCATCAAATTTGGACCGATTTCACCCTATTGTTTCTATGGGAGCTATAGGATATAGACGTCCGATCGGCACGCGCTTTCACCTTGATCAATGTATGCATAAAAAAATACGATTTGGAAAGATTCTTGTATACTGCGCGAAATATCCTAAAAATCATTCAATTTTAACCGGTTTTACCCTTTTGTTCCTAATTATCTTCCTAAATATCTTCCATTCTTGCAAGTTATATCCGAATGTTCCTATGAAAGCTATAGGATATAGACATCCGATCGGGGCGGTTTTCAAACTTGATCTGCGTACACTTGTTTTAGAACGACTGTGAAAGTTTCAGATCGCTAGCTTTTAAACTGAGCTCGCAAACGGTATTGAAACAGACGGACGGACGGACGGACGGACGGACAGACGGACATGGCTATATCGACTCCCCTATTGATCCTGATCAAGAATATATATACTTTATGGGGTCGGAAACGCCTCCTTCACTGCGTTACAAACTTCTGACCAAAATTATAATACCCTCTGCAAGGGTATAAAAAAAATTTACTAGAATCCACCGTTTTCATTACCTAATACGTTAGATTAAATTAATAAAAAATTCGAACAACACTTCAATAAAAGTGATCAAAAGAAAAAATGCTAATCCGATTATTTTGTGTGACTTCGATAAAAGTTCACTGATGCCAATTGCAACCACAGTTGCAAAAGCAGCTGATTATCCTACAAGAAGTAAACAAACCGAAAAAGAAGAATACAATTTTCAGGAGCAAATAGATTATCAACTGCTGTGGCGAATTGGTGAAGAAGAATAGTTTTATTTAGCACCTGTCTAAATACAAAACAACGATTTGAAACGAAAGCCTAATAGAACTTTCACTGATTACATCAGTCGGGACCCAGTCAATCCACCTTCCTTTTGATAGGTGATGTTGTGACCACCACTCCCCGATATATTAATTTCTTCAGGATTTCAACAATGACATATTTCCACACACCTCATAGGTCCGTAGGTGTTTCCCCAACAGGCATTTGACTATTTTCATCCTGTGCCCGCCAAGATTCCCTTTTTAAGCCTAGTAAACAGATCAAAAAATAATTTCGTCAGCGGAAAAACTTTAATCCTGACCGTGAGACAACATTTTTGAGTGTTTATCAGAACTAAGTATACTAATATTTTACTGTCAATCAGTTGGGTTCCTTCACAAGCAGTTCATCTGAGCGAAAAACATGTTCACCAACGGTGCAAGATTAGTCTTAAACAGTGTGACAGCATTATTGAGAGTTCAATAATTGAGCTGGATTTGTTGACAAGCAGATGAAATTTAAATAAAAATATTTTCAGAAATTAAAGGATATCTTAAAGTGCCCTAGCAAAACCAGTCTGCCGGAGTATAAAAAAAATTTTTTTCTTTTAACTGTTAATTATTTGAATATTTTTTTTAGCTCCACAGAATTCGTTCTGGAGATTATTTGGGATTTTTTATTGTGGTTTTCCTTTTGGTTTGGGTAACACACACTTTAAAAGATTAAATTTTTAAATATTTTCACTAGGGCCTGACAAACGTTAAGCATAGTACTCAGATCGACGAAATCTGTTCGTCAGCTATAACAGAGCGCTCTCTGAAAACAGAGAACACTTTTCGTTAGGCTCTTTTTTTTTCTCCCGGTACTCAGATCAATCAAAAAATACTAGAAAATTACATCGCGTTGAAGACCACCTGAAATGACGTTCGTCAGGCCCTAGCGAAAAGATTAAAAAATTTAATCTTTTTTCAGAGCAAAGTGTTTCTTAGGTCAAAAGATGTACGAAAAAACAATAAAAAATCGCCGGCTAGAACTAAGTGCAGCTATGAACTTAAAATGAGCAATTAGTTGAGAATATCTTTTAAAGGCTCTTTCCCGCAATTGAATTTTAACTGCTTGTCAACAAACTGACAGTACGACCGTAGCAAAAAAACTGATGAACTCTCAAAAATGCAGCGAACTCGTTTTTCGATCTGAGTACTAGAGAATTTGAGTACTGGCAGAATTTTTCTGGTTTAATCGACGAAAAATTAAATTAAATTACCCAAAAATTAAAAAAAACCGTTTAAATTTAAATTCTTTTTTTTTTTTATTTAGATGTCCATCGGCAGACTAGTCTTGCCAAAGTACTTGAGAATACCCCGTAAGAGCAGTTCTGATAAACTCTCAAAAATGCTGTTAGACTGAAAATATTAGCGTTTTTTAATCTGAGTACTTTTGCACATGCACTTCTCTTCCGTTGTTGCGGAACTTTGGGCGCTTTTGCAGTGAGTCTTTTACTTAAGGGGTTATCCGGGTCTTGGAGCACGAAAAAAAGCCTATTTTCGTGAATTTTTTTAAAAGATCTTACGACAATTTCAGAAATTTCGTTTATTGTACATTAATGTTTATGGTTTGACTAACATTGTGTAAAAATTTGAACAAAAAATTTTTAAAATTGAGCCGTTGAGGCAGGCTTGAACTTGACCTCTTAAAAAATTGTGTCCTTGCGGTAGGCAAAATATCTCCGTCAATTTTTATCTGAAATCAAAAAACCAATATTATTCTGATAGTGTATGTGTCTTGCTTGTCCTCTACGAGCCATTTTTTTTTTAAATTCAAATTTGAATTTTTTGTAGCGCTTTTCATAAAAGTGTCTTTTTTACGTAAAGTTTGGCCATATTTTGGCTTATAAAATGAGTTGTAATTAAAATTTTAAAAAATCCCTCCGTTAAGGACAAGAGAATTTTGCCTAAAAGAAGTGTGCAAAAGCAGAAGTTGATCGGTGCAATAGTTTTTGAGAAATCGTGACTACCGACTTCAAAAAAGTGGTTTTAAAAAAACCAGTTTAAAGTGCCGCATCTGCCCGACGCCAGAGCCAGAATTGCCTGTTGTGACGTTCGACGCACTGGGCTTTAAATTTCTCCCATTCCTACATTTTTGCTTTGATCGACTTGAAAATTTCAGACTACATTTCTGGAACTCTGTACTATTAAATAAAAAAGTTTGAAAAAAATGAATTTTTTGAAGTGTCAAGACCCGGATAACCCCTTAAAGCTCATTTGAAAACTCTTGTTAGAAGTCAACATATTTCCCGTAAATATCACGACAGAAAATATGTTATTAACTAGATTTGTAATATTTTGGGAGATTACTAGATTTTTAATATTTTAGAAGATAATAAAAAACACAACAAAAAATTAGCTGTTTTTTGCAATAAATCCTTCTTATGTCAAACTTCGACCAAATTATATTTAATCAGGACCCAAAAATATACGGCTTAAGAAAATTTGAAAATGATCGGAGGTCGCGAAAGAGAGGGCGGAGGGTAATATAATTTTGGTCAAAAGTGTGCAACACAGTGACCCTATAAATTGATCAGGATCGCATCCTGATTTGATATAAGAATGTCCGTCTGTCTGTTTCTACGCGAACTAGTCTCTCACTTTAAAAGATATCGAATTAATACTTTTCAAACACCCTTCGTACGTACATATGTATATTGAATTAAGATTAATACTTAGAATTATAATAAGTGATAACAACCATTAAATGTAAGAATAATATTTAATTAAATAAATGGAAATATTGATTAAATGATGTGTTTATTTACTGATGCAAATGCGGTGAACCAGCGATAAAAAACGATGAAAAAGCGATGAAATACTGATGGAAATGGGGTGAAAAAAGCTATGAATTATTGATGAAAAAAAATTAAAAAGTGATGAAATACTGATGAAAATGTGATAAATTACTTATGAAAATGTGATGAATTCATCACTTTTTAATCATTAATTTATCACTATTTAATCAGTAATTCATATCTCTTTAATCGGTAATTCATCGCATTTTCATCAGTAAATGCTGATTAAAGAGTGATGAATTACTGATTAAAGAGTGATGTATTACTGATTAAAGAGTAATGAATTATTGATTATAGAGTAATTCATTTTTCACTGATTAACTCCTAGGACATGCCAATGTTAAATTCATCACTAATTTGTATGAAAATTCATCGATTAATCATTAGCAGTGATGAATTTGGTGATGATTCATCGATTAAAACGTGATGAACGGTACTGCAGGGAGTGAACAATTTGTATATCTTATAGAGGAACTGGAAATGGTCAAAAAAAATATCAAAGAGTCGGGAAATTAAATTAAATTTCAACAAAACAAAACTTAATAAAAATATATATGTACATAATTAAATAATATTTGTATTATATATTACAAACTGAGAGGTCAACGATATATCAACCTTGCCCAATACAAGATTGCATGTTGGGGAGCTCAAAGCTGTGCTGCGACGAGACTTATCTCTAAGATTCGACAACATATTGTAGATATTACCAGCTACCTATCTTATGTCGCTTTGGGCTCACTTACCGATAACATAATCATTCAACTGTGGTCCTTTTTTCACAGCCTTTACAGTTTTTATACCACTCTTTGTTCGAGATACTATTGAAACCCTGGGTAACATTTGAATCAAATAATCTCACTAAATTGAAATTAACATATTTTTTTTTAACAAAATTATATAATAGTTAAAAAGCTCTGCAAACTCCATTCACGCAAAATTTAAGCATATGATGCAGTTATTTTATTTTTGTGTTTCACTTATTTATTTGAAATGAATGCTATATCGCTAGATTTTAGTTTGTTTGTTAGCTCAAAATGACATTTTCTCACACTAATAATGTGATTTAAATTAAGGTAATTAAGATATAATATTTCCTTCAATTTTTATCACAACACTTATATGTTTACCTTTATTGTCAAGCCCCTAATCCTTCGTATTATTAAAGAATTAGGAAAAATCCACTTAATTTGCATTAATAAATTTAATACATGCGGCCATTTTTCTCTAAGCAATAGAATATTGCTTCACGACATAAGTAAGGAAACTGAATATAAAACACAATTTTCGTTGATTTTGACAGAGAGGACGTAGAAACGAGAAACCGAAACCAACCGATATGAGATCCTGAAATCAAAATACTCTTGGCAGTATTTTAGCCAATAAGAGCCCTAAGCCAAAGAAAACACCACACAAGAAAGAGAATGTATATATATATTGATGTAAAAACAAACCAATAAAATGGGACTATCCGCCGCCAAGGGGCGTTTCCCATGGAACGCGCTTGCGCTCGTTGTGCATTACAAGATTGTCAAATTCACCCTGTGTTTAAACGAATATGTAGCGCTATTTGAAATATTTGAACTGTTGAACATTGCTTTTAATTTAATTAACTTTGCCAACGAATTTGAGGTATGATAATTGAATTTACTTTGGCATGCACAAACATGAGTGTTTGTTTAAGTTATTATGTTTTTAAGCAAGGTACACCAACACTTTTTTACCTCAAAACTGTTGCAGAAATGGGCGTTTTAACAATTAGCTTTTCTGGTTACTTTTACTATTTTGCATAAGAGCGGAATAAGTCATAATATGTTCTTTTACATGATTTAGTTTGTACCTTTTTTAAATTCGTACTAAACAATTTAATTTAATTTTATTCTTAGTCACGACATCAACCGAATTAATCTCTCAAAAAAAAGTTTTCTAAAACTTTATTAAGCGGCTTATTCTGAGGTATTTACAAACATATTAAAGAACAGTTAAAATGCGCTGAAAAGACTTAAGCCTAGTACTTATATATGTATGTAGAAAAACCTTTTTGCCAAGGGAAAAGGTTTAATCTTTCAGCCTAGTATTAGATCGACGAAATCTTTTCGTCAGCTATGAGAGAGAGCGAGAGGCAAACAGCTGGCGAACGCTTTTCGTCAGGCTCTTTTTTCACCCTGGTACTCAGGGCTACGAAATAAATACCAGAAAATGGCATATCATTGCCAATCTGCTGAAATGAACTTTCCCTAGCGAAAAGATTAAAGCCTAGTATCCAGATCGACAAACGATTACGCTAGCGTAAAAACTTTAATCTTTCCAGTGTGACCAAAATTTTGAGAGTTCATCAGATTTAAGCGTGCTACGGTCGTACTGTCAATCAGCTGGGTTTGTTGACAAGCAGTTAAAATTCAAATATCGTATCTGCGGGAAAGAGCCTTTAAAAGATATTGTCAAATACCTTGGCAAGACAAGTCTGCCGGTGTACAAAGAAATTAAAAAACAATACAATTTAAATTTAACAATTGTTTTTTTTAATTTACTAATAATTATTTGCTAATTTAAAGTTCATAGCTGCACTATTATTGTGTTTTTTCGTACATTTTTGACCTAAGAAACACTTTGTTCTGACAAGAGGCACCCCAGATAGTACTAATGTTATTTTGTCCCCACATGTAAACTCCTGCAATCGACTTTTGCGGGAAAGAGCCTTTAAAAGAGCCTTTAAAAGAGCCTTTAAAATACCTTGGCAAGACAAGTCTGCCGGTGTACAAAGAAATTAAAAAACAATACAATTTAAATTTAACAGTTGTTTTTTTTTAAATTACTGATAATTATTTGCTAATTTAAAGTTCATAGCTGCCCTTATATTGTGTTTTTTCGTACATTCTGGACCTAAAAAACATTTTGGTCTGACAAGAGGCACCCCAGATAGTATTAATGTTATTTTGTACTCACATGTAAACACCTGCAATCGACTTTTGTGAGTTTTTGAGTTTTTCCCTCCCTTTCTTATAATGTTCAGTGCACGCCAAAAGATTAAATTTTTTAAATTTTTCGTTAGGGTTCACCCAAAGTTTATTTCCGCAGACTGGCAACGCTATGGAATTTTCTGTTATTTTTTTTCGTCGATCTGTGGACCGACGTGAAAAAAAGGCCTGACGAAAAGTGAACGCCAGCTGTTTGCCTCTCGCTCTCTCTCATGACTGGCGCACGGTTTTCGTCGATCTGGATACTAGGCTTAAAAATTTAATCTTTTAGAGTGTCTGAAGATCAAAAATGGACGGAAAAGCCCAACAAAAAACCCAGAAAAATCGTCTGCAAGAACTTAGGGCAGCTATGATCTCTAAATTACCAAATAATTATCGGTAATAAAAATTCTAACTTCTTTGTATAGCGGCAGACATGTCTTGCCAAAGAAGTTGAGAACATCCTTTAAAGGCTTTTTCGCGCAAATAGGGTTTTTGAATTTTAAGTGCTTGCTAACAAGCCCAGCTGATTGACAGTACGACCGCAGCACGCACAATACTGATGAACTCCCAAAAATGCTGTCACACTGGAAAGATTAAAGTTTTTCCGCTGGCGAACTCGTTTTTCAATCTGTGTACTAGGATTACCAGTGTAAAGGCAAGGTTTGTTGACAAACATTTCAAATTCCAACAACTTATGTGCACGAAAAAAAAATTTGCATCCAAGAATATTAAAAAACTGGTTTGCGGTGTACATCGTAATTGGTCACAGTATCATCTGAATTGAAAAAAAGGTTTTTTGCGGTGTACATCGTAACTGGTTACAGAATCATCTGAATTGAAAAAAATTCAATTTCAATATTTAAAGGACAAATGTCCAGGTAACGCTGAATAGTTTTTGTTTTTATTCCGATTTTTAAAATCTTGAAAATCAAAAAACTCGATTTTCGGCAAAAAGTCCTAGTTATTTGTTATTGTTAAAATAATACATTTTCCCAAAAGCAGATTCTTCAGGTAAAGAAGTTCTGTTCAAAATCTCAAAACGATTTGTCCAGTAGATTTTGTACGAACACCTACACCGACTTTGAAAATTACAAATACTATATAAGACCCTTGGCAAAATTCTTGCCGGTGTACAAAAAAATTAAAAAATTTATTTTTATCAATTTTACAGTTGTTTTTATTTAATTTTCTAATAATTATTTGTTATTTTCAAAGTTCATAGATTCACTAAACGTTTGTTGGCGAACTTGCTGTGTTTTTTTGTTTTGTTTTTCATTACCGTCAATTTTTGATATAAGAAACACTCTGCTCTGAGAAAAACACTTTAAAAGATTAAATTTTTTCGCTAAAGTCTAGTACTCAGAACGACGAAATCTGTTCGTCAGCTTTGAGAGAGATCAAAAGGAAAACAGCTGGCGAACGCTTTTCGTCACCCCGGTACTCAGGTCAACGAAAAAAATACTAAAAAATTGCATAGCGTTGCCAGTCTGTTGAAATGAACTTTGGGTGAACGATTGTCAGGCCCTAGCGAAAAGATTAAAAAATGCTGGGGTGTCTGTTGTCAGAGCAGTGTCTTAGGTCAAAAATGGACGGAAAAACACAACAAAAACCGAAAAATCGCCCGCATAATTTAGAGATCATAGAGGAAAAACGTAACAACCGAAAAATCGTCTGCAAGATTTTGGAGATCATAGATCATAGAGCTCTAAATTCTTGCAGGCGATTTTTCGGTTGTTGGAGGAAGGTAGAAAAGCTAACTTCGGGCGAAGCCGAAGTTTATATACCCTTTCAGAATATTCTGTAAATTATATTCTCCAAAATTTTTCATATGATGCATTCTTAATATTCATAAAAAATCCGAACGTCCTAACTATAAAAAACACCAAAGTTATGGCATTTCCAATCGTTCAGTTATATGGCAGCTAATGGATATAGTGCTACTAATTGTAAAGCACAAATATAAGTCTGGGAACATACTCTCGTTCTCTAAGGTGTTCTGCTCCATGTTGTGAGTACGGTAAGGGCCTAGGAAGGAGTAATGCTGCCACACGGATGCAACAGTAATTAATTAATTATACAAAGGTTCCCCCGTTTTCGTAGTGAATGTTTCAATTTTCATTGTCAAGAAGAAGAACTCAGAATTGCACCAAAAAAACATCGCCTAACTATGGCATAAAAAAGTCCGCCAAATTTGGTTGGGGAACTAACTGGGAATTTTTGGAACGGCAAAACCTTATGGTCCATCCTTTCAACGGATGGTGGATGGATCTCGGTGGGAAGACGGCATTAGGAACGTTAATCCAAAGACCAATATAATGGCCGTTATGCATAGAGATTATATTGGTCTTTGGTTAATACATCAAACAGGAATCTCCAGTTGCAAAAGCTGCTAATCGGAGTGCTGAAAGTAAAAAGGATTGAAGAAGAAGATAAGAACGTGATTATCTGCAAATAAAATAGACAATAGCGGAAAACTAAATACATATTTCGCGTTAGCAAGTGATTTATCTACTGTTGTTGGCGAATTGGTGAAATGAGAGTTTTACTCAGACGGCATTTCTGAAAACGGCATTAAAAATATTGGGGGACAACGATGTCAAAAGAAATTAGTTTCAACTAATACTGCCACCAGTCTGGACCCAAGGACTTGATCTCCCCTTTGCAAGATGCTCCTGGATTTCATCTATTTCCGCGCTCCTCGGAAGTCGTCCACGGATCAATTTCCGTACCTCCAGGTTCCTTCGTTATATTTGATATAATATTTTCATTCAATGGAATTGCCTGACTTGGTCAAAAATACTTATTCTTCATTTTTAAATAAACCTGCGCTTCGTAAAAAACCTAAAATCTTTATGCTTAAAAGCTAGTACTCAGATCGACGAAATCTGTTCGTCTGCTATAGGAGGGCGAGAACAACAACAACAGCTGCCGAACTGAGTAGATTGACGAAATTCCACAAAATTATTTTGCGTTGCCAACCACCTGTACTGATCAGAACTGAGTGTGCTACGGTCGTTCTGTCAATCAGCAGGGCTTGTTGACAAACAGGGCCTTTCCTGCAAATAAGTTTTTTGAATTTTAACTGTTATTAAGAAAAACCGTCGTCGCATGCAGACGTGTATTTATTGTGCTCCTGGAAAAAGTATTCAATAAAATCACAAAAGTGCAGTGACCGTTTTAATAAATCTACTATAACGCGAAAAGACGCTTTCTGCGATGAAATCGCGAATGTTTATATTGATTGGTCATTTAATTAATATAAAACTTAACACTTAAAACTCTAATTAACTTTACCACGAATACAATGAGTCTGAACGACGTTCGCACACAACGTCAACGTGAGCAAGACGAGAGACGGCTCTCAGTACAAAGAAATAACGCGTACTTCTCTTTTAAAGCAACCGAAAATAATGCAAGCTCTGATCAAGCGCGGGCAATTACCCCCAATTTGACCGATTTCTTAAACGTATCGAGCGAGAGAGCGCGTTCTTGCTCCCCCTCGCTACCATCGACGTCTCTTCGGCCAAAGAGCGCTGAAGGTGCTCCAATGCAGGTATGCAATAACCTAAGCTCATCAGCAGTAACTAGCACCGCAATTTCTTTAACAACGTCAACTGTAACTACAACAACAACTGCATCCGTATCGACTGCTCGTTTAATGACATCATCAGCTAGCAGCGCAAATATTAATACGTCTGCCATGCGCTGCCCGAAAAACAGAACAAAACCAATGAATGTACTAAGCCGGCTGTGCAGACTGGTATGGTTCGCTACATCCAAATCAAAAGGAAGCTGAGTCCTCTAAATTCTCAACGCAAAATAACCCGTAACAATGCTAGCCCAGCTGGAATGGAAACGCCCACGAACTCAAACCGATTTAAAATCTTGGAAGACGCCTATGACGTTGAGGCGGCCGAATCCACTGAAGTCGAGAAAAGGGAACCAAAAACCTCTGCCTATTTATATTCGAGAAAAAGTTCCAATAAAGAAATACGAAGTGCACCCCATTTACAATCTTCAGTTCCTGCTGCACCGCAGAATTACAGTTGAGGAACCGCACAAACGCAATGGCCCGGTACAATGTGCGAACTGCCAAGAATATTCATGACTCCGCACACTGCCCAGCGAGCAAAGATGACTGCAACTCGAAAAAGTGCGGCAACTGCGGTGGCAATCACACTGCTAACTACAGAGGCTGCCCTGTTTATAAGGAGCTGAAAAGTCGCATCCACCAGAGAGGAACTGCCGCCCGCACCCAAAATAAACAGATGACAGCTTCCAGATCAAACCCTGAAGTCTTCTTCTCGACTGCAGCCAGATCCTCACTAGGACCCTTAAACTCTGATAAAAATGTGACTTACGCAAGCGCTTTAAAATCAGGACTGGCTAACCCTGTCTCAAAAAGTTCATTTCTGCAATCAGCATACCAAGAACCGAACACGGCTCAGCAGCAACAATTTCTGGAGCAGTCAAAAAGCAACTTCGAAGATATGATTTACAGCCTACAGCAAAGCCTTACGGCGTCTTACAGCATAAACTTGAGTTAGCTCAATTCCTACTCGACAACCATATCGACGTAATGCTGCTTTCAGAAACGCACCTTACAAACAAATACAATTTTCAACTACGAGGTTATTCATTTTACGGAACAAATCAGATGGTAAAGCACATGGTGGGACTGGAATTCTAATCAGAAGCCGTATTAAGCACCACTAACATAACAAATTTGCTAAAAATTACCTACAGGCCACATCTATAAATATACAAACAAATACTGGCAACCAACTTACACTAGCCACCGTATACTGCCCCCCTCGCTTCACCATAGCTGAAGATGAGATTATGCAGTTTTTCAACTCACTAGGAGACCACTTCATAGCAGCAGGGGACTACAACGCCAAGCACACACACTGGGGATCACGTCTCGTGACTCCAAAAGGAAAACAGCTCTATAATGCAGTTATAAAAGCCAAGAACAAGCTGGACTATGTTTCTCCTGGCAGACCAACATACTGGCCGGCAGACCCAAGGAAACTACCCGATTTAATAGACTTTGCAATTACCAAAAACATTTCTAAAAATCTGATAAGCGCTGAATGCCTCTCGGATCTTTCATCGGATCACTTGCATGTCCTGTTTATTCAACTCCGACATCCAGGCGCATTGGAGCAATCGTTTAAATTAACATCTCAGAAAACCAATTGGGTTAAGTACAAGAAATACATTAGCTCACACATTGAGCTAAGTCCTCATCTCAACGATGAAGCCAACGTAGACAGATTTGTTAATACGCTGGAGTCTGTACTCGTCTCTGAAGCTCGAGTTTCAACACCCCAAACTTCAAGTACACAAAGCAACCAATAGAAGACAAATCAACAAATAGAACAGCTCGTCCTCGAAAAGCGACGCTTACGTCGAGAGTGGCAACTCCACAGATCACCATCTACTAGGCAAAGCTTAAAATATACCTCACGTCAACTCACAAAAGCTTTACAGCAAGAAGAAGCACATGTCCACCGACGCTACATAGAGCAATTGTCAACATCTAGTACAAAACACTCACTATGGAGAGCTCACCGTGATGCGAGTAACCGTGATGCCCAGAAATCCCACAGGCGGCTGGGCGCGCAGCGATGCAGACAGAGCCAGCACGTTTGCCAACCACCTTAAAAATGTCTTCCAACCAAATCTTGCCACTAGTGCGTTCACCTTGCCGACTTTACCACATGAGCCTCAGCTTCAACATGAACCAATTGAGTTTCGTCCAAACGAAAACGTTAACATCATCAAAAATCAGCTGAATCCGAAAAAATCACCGGGATGCGACCTCATAACTCCCAAAATGATCATTGAGCTCCCATATTGCGCCGTTTGCACTATCACCCAGCTTTTAAACGCCATCGCAAAACTTTGCCACTTTCCAGTGAGATGGAAAAAGTCGATTATAATAATGATAGCAAAGCCAGGAAAAGACCACACAATTCCCACGTCATATAGACCAATAAGCCTACTCTCATGCTTCTAAATGCATCTAAACTCTTTGAAAAATGCGTATTGACTCGGATAAACACATTCACATATTCATTTTACGGAACAAATCAGATGGTAAAGCACATGGTGGGACTGGAATTCTAATCAGAAGCCGTATTAAGCACCACTAACATAACAAATTTGCTAAAAATTACCTACAGGCCACATCTATAAATATACAAACAAATACTGGCAACCAACTTACACTAGCCACCGTATACTGCCCCCCTCGCTTCACCATAGCTGAAGATGAGATTATGCAGTTTTTCAACTCACTAGGAGACCACTTCATAGCAGCAGGGGACTACAACGCCAAGCACACACACTGGGGATCACGTCTCGTGACTCCAAAAGAAAAACAGCTCTATAATGCAGTTATAAAAGCCAAGAACAAGCTGGACTATGTTTCTCCTGGCAGACCAACATACTGGCCGGCAGACCCAAGGAAACTACCCGATTTAATAGACTTTGCAATTACCAAAAACATTTCTAAAAATCTGATAAGCGCTGAATGCCTCTCGGATCTTTCATCGGATCACTTGCATGTCCTGTTTATTCAACTCCGACATCCAGGCGCATTGGAGCAATCGTTTAAATTAACATCTCAGAAAACCAATTGGGTTAAGTACAAGAAATACATTAGCTCACACATTGAGCTAAGTCCTCATCTCAACGATGAAGCCAACGTAGACAGATTTGTTAATACGCTGGAGTCTGTACTCGTCTCTGAAGCTCGAGTTTCAACACCCCAAACTTCAAGTACACAAAGCAACCAATAGAAGACAAATCAACAAATAGAACAGCTCGTCCTCGAAAAGCGACGCTTACGTCGAGAGTGGCAACTCCACAGATCACCATCTACTAGGCAAAGCTTAAAATATACCTCACGTCAACTCACAAAAGCTTTACAGCAAGAAGAAGCACATGTCCACCGACGCTACATAGAGCAATTGTCAACATCTAGTACAAAACACTCACTATGGAGAGCTCACCGTGATGCGAGTAACCGTGATGCCCAGAAATCCCACAGGCGGCTGGGCGCGCAGCGATGCAGACAGAGCCAGCACGTTTGCCAACCACCTTAAAAATGTCTTCCAACCAAATCTTGCCACTAGTGCGTTCACCTTGCCGACTTTACCACATGAGCCTCAGCTTCAACATGAACCAATTGAGTTTCGTCCAAACGAAAACGTTAACATCATCAAAAATCAGCTGAATCCGAAAAAATCACCGGGATGCGACCTCATAACTCCCAAAATGATCATTGAGCTCCCATATTGCGCCGTTTGCACTATCACCCAGCTTTTAAACGCCATCGCAAAACTTGGCCACTTTCCAGTGAGATGGAAAAAGTCGATTATAATAATGATAGCAAAGCCAGGAAAAGACCACACAATTCCCACGTCATATAGACCTATAAGCCTACTCTCATGCTTCTAAATGCATCTAAACTCTTTGAAAAATGCGTATTGACTCGGATAAACACATACCTAAGAATCCAGGAAGGAATTCCGTCACATCAATTTGGGTTTCGTGAAAAGCACGGAACAATTGAGCAGGTCAACCGGATAACATCAGAAATTCGGAACGCGTTCGAAAAACGAGAGTACTGTACTGCCATATTTTTAGACGTCTCCCAAGCATTTGATAGAGTTTGGCTAGAAGGTCTAATGTACAAGATCAAGACAATGCTCCCCTACAACACCCATAAGCTTTTAGAGTCTTACCTCTACGACAGAAAATTTGATGTTCGATGCAACACTGCTATAACTGACGATTTCACTATTGGAGCTGGAGTTACTCAAGGAAGCGTGCTTGGGCCAACATTATATGTCCTCTACACAGCAGACATCCCAACAAGCACACGACTAACAACATCCACGTTTGCTGATGATACAGCCATTCTCAGCCGCTCAAAATGCCCGATGCAAGCAACTACGCAGCTCACTCTTCATCTGGTCGATGTAGAAAAGTGGCTATCAGATTGGCGAATTAAAGTGAACGAACAAAAATGTAAGCACGTTACGTTCACCCTGAACAGGCAAAACTGCCCGCCGCTCATGTTAAACCATACTCTACTCCCGAAAGCAAACGAAGTGACATATCGATGAGTACACCTCGACAGAAGACTCACATGGCGCCGGCACATTGAAGCCAAAAGAACACACCTAAAGCTAAAAGCCAGTAGCCTTCATTGGCTTATCAACGCTCGGTCTCCCCTTAGTCTTGAATATAAAGTCCTGCTGTATAACCTCGGTACTGAAACCTATATGGATGTACGGCTCTCAGTTATGGGGGAATGCCAGCAATAGCAATATTGACATAGTCCAGCGACATTATATGTCCTCTACACAGCAGACATCCCAACAAGCACACGACTAACAACATCCACGTTTGCTGATGATACAGCCATTCTCAGCCGCTCAAAATGCCCGATGCAAGCAACTACGCAGCTCGCTCTTCATCTGGTCGATGTAGAAAAGTGGCTATCAGATTGGCGAATTAAAGTGAACGAACAAAAATGCAAGCACGTTACGTTCACCCTGAACAGGCAAAACTGCCCGCCGCTCATGTTAAACCATGCTCTACTCCCGAAAGCAAACGAAGTGACATATCTAGGAGTACACCTCGACAGAAGACTCACATGGCGCCGGCACATTGAAGCCAAAAGAACACACCTAAAGCTAAAAGCCAGTAGCCTTCATTGGCTTATCAACGCTCGGTCTCCCCTTAGTCTTGAATATAAAGTCCTGCTGTATAACCTCGGTACTGAAACCTATATGGATGTACGGCTCTCAGTTATGGGGGAATGCCAGCAATAGCAATATTGACATAGTCCAGCGAGCTCAGTCGAAGATCTTGAGAACAATCACCGGGGCACCGTGGTACGTTCGCAACGAAAACATACATCGCGACTTAAACATTTTACCAGTCAAAGAAGTGATCGCAGAACAGAAGGAAAAGTACTTTACCAAGCTATCGTTGCACCCTAACCACCTGGCGAGAAGTCTTACAAGGTTGATCAACCAATCACGCCTTCGTCGCAATGACTTACCCACCCAGCGACCGACTTGAGGCACGCGCAACCAGAATGCAGTCTTATTATACTGTTGGTTAAATTTTAATGTTAAGATTCGTAAACTTATTGTTAGTCTCAAAATTAAGAGAAGATTCAATAAATAAAAACAAAGTTAAATAAAAAAAAAAACTGTTTGTTTACAAGCACAGCTCAATCAGCTCAACAGCTCAATCAGCTGTGCTTGTAAACAAACAGTTTTTTTTTTTATTTAACTTTGTTTTTATTTATTGAATCTTCTCTTAATTTTGAGACTAACAATAAGTTTACGAATCTTAACATTAAAATTTAACAGTATGGCCGTAACACACTCAAATTTGATGAACTCTGTTGTCACTTTGGAAAGATTAAAGTTTTTCTGCTGGCGAACTTAGGCTTTAAACCTAGTACGGATTTTATTGATCTGAATGATAGGTTTACATCAATATTTCGGACCCAAATTGGAATACAATTCATTGCTAAGTCTAAAAAGTTGTTAAACTTTTTTTCTTTTTCTATTTATCAAAATATTCCTTTATTTACTATATCAGAATTAAGCTTTTAGTATTGTCAAAATCGGACAACAATATCATATAGCTTAAATAGAAACGTTGACAAAATGCAGGCATAGGCATAGAAATCGAAATGTAGTCGTTTTGTAATAACTCCCACACGGCAGCATTTCCAAGACACTTACCATTGTGAATCATCGATAGTTATACGATATTTAAACAATTGGCGCAATGTTCCAAGCCCTCGTTTGGCTTTTCGGGACTTGCAACACAATTGCTGGAAATGCTTCAGAGGATTTCTTGGCGTTCTTCATATCATCTGCAAGCTTTTAAGAACATATCCCTGAATGATTTTAAAGCATTCAAGAAGCTAATAGTCAACCTGCAGGATATTGCACTCGACTTGCAAGCTGAGGATGGAAGCAATAAAACAGAGGAGGAGTGGACCCACTGGTATTATCAAGCCTTCTTCAGGGATCCCAGCGTCCGAAAAAGATATGCTTTTAAGGTGGCACCCTGCCCCCGACACGTTCTTGATAAATTGCTCAAAGATCCAGAACCTAAGACTGATGATATGGCTGTAGATGACGAAGCTGAAGACAATGCGGAAGCAGCAACACATACACTACCCCAAGGATCCCAGGGTGTGGTAGTTGAAGTGGACAGGTGAGAGACATCCTTTTAAAGCTGAACGCATAACCAACATTGGCCTCTTTGCAGGAAAGGCGAATTCGTCTTCCAAGTATCTTTTAAAACTTTTCTTAACATCCTGAACCTAAATAAGATAACCAAGACCAAAGAAGAACTTGAAAATCTTTTGGTCGATGAGGTGTTGGGCCACCGTACCCTTAAAAAGTTCTACAACCGGTTCTATATGTTCCCGGAGAACCGATGCAAAATCAACTTTTTTAAGGGTAAGCCTGCAACTTCTTTTGCGAAGCTGCTTTAGTTTGGCAGACCGCATAATGAATTGGCAGCCGCGACTGTAGGGAAGCAAAAAAGGTCCAAAAACATGAAGTGAGTAGCGAAAGCTGCATATTTAGATGTGATTCTTTAACTGATCCTTTTAATATTTTTAAAGTGACACTGACACTTCCAAGGACCTACATAAAAGGATAGAGCTGAGCAACGATAACGATGCTATTCCCGACGAACAGAGTCCAAGGCAACCAGGGCCAACAGGTACAAGAACTGCCCAGAGCTGAGACTTCAGAGTGCGATATTATGATGCATTCTTAATACTCATAAAAAATCCCAACTTCCTAACTTTAAAAACACCAAAGTTATGGTATTTCCAATCGTTCAGTTATATGGCAGCTATAGGATATAGTCGGCCGATCCCTATGAAGTTTGGTAGGTCGGATTGATTGGCCAAAAATAAAACCCATAGAAAATCCCAACTTCCTAACTTTAAAAACACCAAAGTTATGGCATTTCCGATCGTTCAGTTATATGGCAGCTATAGGATATAGTCGGCCGATCCCGGCCGTTCCGACGTATATACTGCGTGCAAAGGAAAGAAGGGTCTTTAAAACTGAGAGACTAGTTTGCGTAGAAACAGACAGACGGACATGGCTATATCAACTCAGGAGTTGATCCTGATCAAGAATATATATACTTTATATGGTCTCCTTCACTGCGTTGCACACTTTTGACCAAAATTATAATACCCTCGCAAGGGTATAAAAATGTGCTTTATCGGTTTCCTGTGTCATTCCGAGCATTTTTGCATGCTATTAATTATGATGTATTTATCAAACAGTTGATAAGCCACACTTACAGAAAAAAGAACACTGAGGAACAAAAGGATATTCGCGGAAATAGAACAACTTGTGTACAGTTACTATATCGATATTACCGCTTTTTTACTATGATAATAATATTCGCAAGCGACTTAAACATAATTTTAATGCTGCTCCTATGGAGCTGCGAAGTCTGTTACTAGAATTGGCTGAGCCCATTTCTCAACCCCACAATCAGTCCGAAGATTTCAAAGATACTGAGCCAGAATTAAACATCCAGCATCAGCAAACAAATGCAGAACCGTGTGTATCGAAAAAGTCAACACAATATTTGGACGATTTGTTTGCAGCTAGGGTATTAGAAATAAATGGGTGAGTAAATTATGTATTTTTGATCACGTTTTGTTAAGCTTATTAATTTATTTTTAATTATTCAGCAAACAAATTATCGACGTGGTTGATTAAACTTCTGCTGAGTCCCTGTTAGCTGCAGAGAATGCATGTTCAGTGGCCACTAGGAGAGTTGTTAATTCTGAATCACCGGCCGCAACGCCGGTAAAAGTAATTGAGTCAATCTCATCTACGGCTACAGAAGTCAGCAGCGAGGAACTGTTACACGTTCGTTATTAAATACGTAGTCAGCACAAAAAACCGAAAAACAAATCCTTCTCGAGCAAGCCAAGGAAATATTTTTCACCGAAAACACCCCGGTAAGAAACATTTTAAAAACCGTAAGAAAAAAATAACATCTCTATACCACACCAAATAGGATGACAAACTGAAGTACTTGATCTGCACAAGCCAATGTCACTTCAGGAATTCTCTGACTACACGAGTGTCCACAATGGGGAAAGCAGTGAAGACTTACAAGTACCTGAGATCACGGATGGGTCAACACCGATGAAAATAATGTCGATAAAAAATGAACCAACATTTTAAACAACCAACGCGGAACCATTAACAGCAATGGTTGCCATTGAGAGACAAATGAGGGACCGAGTTTTTCCTGTTTTGCCATCTTAAAAACCGGCAGATTAGAAAGCGCAAGAGTTGAAAGCACCCTCTAGAACTGCCAAGCGGGACACCCACGTCGGCGCATTGGTGATGCTTGGAAAGCGATTGGCAGCCAGCAATGGAGAGCCCACCAAGCGAATAATACTGGTAAACGATAATGTTTCGCAGCTAAGGCACCAGTTCACACAGTTGCCGATGGGTGACTCTGGAGCGAACCAACCTCCCGACGATAAAATGACGCCTCAGCCAGAGTAGCCAGACATCAAGCCCTCGCAGGACTTCTCCGCTGGCAATAAACTGCAGGAATCCAGTAATCTAAACGCTCTGCTAAACTCCACAAATGTCAATATCCGCAAGCTAATTGAAGAACAAGTTAATACTGTTTCCGTTAGGGTTCCTGCTAAAAAGCTCGTTGCCGTTCCTCGTCTCCATAGCAACGTTATATTTCGCAGGCTAGAGCGCTTCTATCCTCAACCCTGACACCTTGGAGCGGATAAACGAATTAAAGGATTCAAATTAAATCAAAAAGCCTTTTTTAATTTATTATTAAAATCAAATTGATAGGCAATCGAATTAACTTTGAGGAAAGTTTCAATCACTTTGTATAGGGTAAAATCGGTTAAAATTTAATGATTTTTAGGATATTTCGCACAGTATATCAGCTATTGACATTAATCTTTCCAAATCGTATTTATTTATGCATACCTTGATTGGGGTAAAAGCGCGTGACGGTCGGACGTCTATATCCTATAGCTCCCATAGGAACAATAGGGTAAAATTTAATGATATTTAGGATATTCCGCGCAGTGTGTACATAAATTTTTCCAAGTCTTATTTATTTACGCATATCTTGATTAGGGTAAAAGCGCTTGCCGATCGTACGTCTATATCTTATAGCTTCCGTAGGAAAAATTGTTAAAGGCCGCAGCCTTTTTTATATTTTTATATGACATTTTTGCAGTATAAAGGCAATTGACATCAAACGATGCAAATCTAGTTCATTTATGTATACCTTATTCCTTTCGCTACTTTTTCAGTTTTAGCAATTTCGGCAAAGTCTGCAAGGGTATTAAAACTTCGGCTTGCCGAAGTTAGTTTCCGTCCTCGTCTTTTAATATTTTTTTTTGTTCTTTTGAATTTGGTAATATTGAAAATCTATAGAATTACGGTTTTAATAAAATTAAAATCGGACGTTTATATCATATAGCTCCCGTATTAAAATCAAAAATAAAATAAAAAAAAATGTTGTTTGCTGATTTTCTATTTATCAAAATATTCCTTTGAGATATAGTAATTATTTACTATATCAGAATTACGCTTTCACTATTGTCAAAATCGGACAACAATATCATATAGCTTCCATAGAAACGTTGACAAAATGCAGAGCAAAATCGACATAGCTTCATTGTTTTTAGTAACATAGGCATAGAAATCAAAATGTAGTCGTTATGTAATACCGCTAGGGTATATAAACTTCGGCTCTCCGAAGTTTGCTCCTGGACACATGGCAGCTTTTCCAAGACACTTACCGTTGTGTATCATCGATAGTTATACGATATTTAAACAACGAGGGCTGGGAACATTGCGCCAAGTGTTTTTTTTTGATGGTTGCTGTCATGGACGGGATAATTTTGTGATGGTTGCTGTCTGGAACGGCTCAAGTGTGACTTGATCATGAGAAAGTATTGATTTTATGAAAACTGTGAATAGGAATTGATTGAAACTTTCCTTAAAGTTAGTCCGATGTCTTAGCAGTTTTTTAAAATATCTCATGACTTGGCACACGTTCTATGAGGGGCGTAGGAATTTTTCAAGCGTCGATTTGTATTTTAAACTACAGAAAATAAGTTGGTTCATGCCATGGCTAACGAATTGGTTCAACTAATAGAGTGGGCGGAACTTTTATATCCCTTTAAACTACACCAATTGTAATGCTATTTTCTCAAAAATTGTGGATACAACATTTATAAAATTTTTCACTTAAGAACTTTATTTCAAATTCAATTTCTTCTTCCTTTTTTTTGTATGAGCTCATTGCGTTGCACACTTTTGACCAAATTAATAAAACCCTCTTCAGCGACGCTAAAGTGACGCACATTTAACGGACAATCAGCTCGGTCTTTTAACAAACAGTTAAAATTTAAAAAACTTATCTTAAAAATGATTCTCAAGTACCTGCCGATCTGCCGATGTACAGCGATAGAAACAAATTTAATTTTATTTGATTTATCATTAATAACTTTTTGTTTTTATAATTTTGGGGTAAATAAGCTTTTCTCAAAGTTGCAGTTAAGTTTGGCTTTTTTTTTCTTCGAATATTCATAATTAAAAAATATTTATCCATAATTAAAAAATTAAACTTACTTGTATAAACACTGGTAGCAGACCACTTTTAAATAGCGCTTTGCTTTCCTCGTTGAGTAAGGTCTCAAGTCTACTTTTTACAGTAATATACTGAAATATAAGATATTTTACAGAATATTTAACTGTTTCACAAATACACAAAAAATTTGTCCAAAATACATCTTGAGGAACACGCCCTGGCAAGCTGGGGTAGAAAATAAGACGAGCGTGTTTCGACTTACCTTACATTTATTTTCAAATATTTTTCCGTAATGTAAAGATGCAAGGTAATGTAATGTATTTAATTGTAATGTAAAGTAATATATTTTTGTGTAAAATAATATATTCAATTGTAATGTATTGTAGTATATTCTATTGTATTGCCTGTATGTATAATGTTTAATGTAATGCAATGAAATAACTTTAAATGAACGTGAAAATATTTTTCTAGAAAATTTAACATTCTTAATTTTTTGAACACTTTATAAAATACTGTCTTACATAAGGCCAAAAAACAGCAAAATTACGTCTTTTTGTATTGTTTTTTAAAAACTCTTCAAAAAATGTATTTAAAGTTGAAATGCACACTTTATGTTAAAGGACTTACGATAAGTTAATATTTTACGGGAAAAATGCAGAAAAGTTTTGCCTTTTTACAGTAGCTTTAAAATAAGCGCTCAAGTAATTGGGCCAAGTTGGTATCACAGAACTCTTATCGATATTTTACAAATCCATAGAGTAATTTCTTAGGTGTAATACGGTCCTCACATATCCGATAAAAGCAACAAAGTTTTTACGACCTATTCACACATGCACCCGCTGTTACAAAAGCAGCTGATCGGTCTACAAGAAAACAACAAACAAATAAGATGAGAACGTGCAAATTAAGTTTTCTCGCCAATATGCATTAGCATTTGCAAGTGGAGCATTTAATGATTTATCCATTGCTGTTGGTAAATTGGTAAATAGTTACTCAGAGCGGGGGAATTGAAAATGGGCACAGAAATATTGAGAGACATTAATGACAAAAGACTGTCTTTACTAGAACTGCCATCAGTTGGCTTAAGTTATACCCAAGGACTCCATCTTTCACTTATGGATTATATGGTGGCCACCACTTCCAAATAGATTCATTTATGCTGGTTTGCCTAAATAATAAGTGAATTTTCAGGCTCTAGTACATCCTCCAGATATTGTAAAAATCAATCAGTGAAAAGAATTTAAGGACATTTCAGGGCACACTAATCCCAAGAGCAACTTGTAGCGACTGTTGAAAACAGCGATCAAATATCTTTCTTCAGGCTTGTTCAAATCTGTTCGTCGGCCAAAACAGAGGGGCAAACAGCTGGCGAACGCTTTTCGTCAGGGTATTTTTTCACCCGGTACTCAGATCGACGAAAAAATAACAGAACATGGTATAGCGTTGCCAGTCTGCTGAAGTTAACTTTGGGTGAACTTTCGTCAGGCCCTAGCGAAAAGATTAAAAAATGTAATCTTTTAGGTTGTCAGAGCAAAGTGTTCCGAAGTTAAAAAATGGGCGGAAAAATATAACAAAAAACCCGGAAAAATCGCCTGCAAGAACTTAGGGCAGCAATGATCTCCAAACAACCAAACAATTATCAGTAATTAAAAAAAAAACTTAAATTTAATTTATATTGTTTTCTAATTTCTTTGTATAGCGGCAGAAGTAGTTGAGAATATTCTTTAAAGGCTCTTTCCGGCAAATAAGATTTTTGAATTTTAACTACTTCCAAAAAAGCCCAGCATATTGACGGTACGGCCGTAGCACGCTCAATACTGATGAACTCTTAAAAATGCAGTTCGCTGGCGAACTCGTTTTTCGATCTGAGTGGCTTTAAAGCCTAGTAAAAGGATTGGGTGTACAACTTAATAACCGGATTTTTTTAGAGAAATTTGATGTTTAATTGTGGAAAAATCTTAAATATATTTTATTCAAAGTATTGTCCTTCGGAAGTTACAACATTTCCCCATCTTTCAAGCAATTTATGAATTACATCCCAAAAAATAGAGCCGGTTTGGCGGCCAAAAACGAATCTATCCAGTTTTGGATGCCTTACTCTGAAGTGAAGCGTATTGCGGTGAGGGCGTTTTGTATCGAGCGAAATAAATTAAAGTCAGACGGAGCAAGGTCCGGGCTATAAAGCGGGTGGGCCAAAACTTCCCATCCACTATTTTCCAAATAGTTTTTTACAAGTGTCGCTACATGCGGCCGAGCGCTGTCATGATGAAAAATTGTAGCCTCGTGTCTGGTCGCATATTCCGAGAGTATTTCGATGATGGCACGCCTCAAAAGTATTAATTGTGTTCGGTACAGGTCACCTGTGATTGTTTGATACGAATCCTCATCGAGTAGCGTCTCCAATTCTTCGTTTTCAATTTTTTTTGGCTGTCCTGGACGTTCGTTGTCTTTGATATCAAAATCGGCATTTTTGAAGCGTTGAAAACACTGTGTTTTCGCTAAAGCGTTGTCGCCATAAACTTCTACAAGCAAACGATGACTTTCCGCAGCAGTTTTCTTTGCAAAAAAAATCACCCAACTGAACCTCCCGCAAATGCTGTCTTTTTCTCCAAATTTCGAACTTATTTATCGTGAAAAATAATAATGATGCACACAAGATAAAATTTTTTGTTGACTGATTTTGACAGCTGTTAAATGCACTTTCAAAATGACATATATATGAAGTTCGAGGTTTTACGATATTTGTTAGTACGGACATCTAGCGTCAAATTCCGGTTATTAAGTTGTACACCCAAGATATTCTCAACCCACTTTGGCAAGACATGGCTGTTGCTATACAACGAAATTAGAAAACAATATAATTTAAAATTAATAGTTGTTTCTTTTATCATTAATTAATTTTTTAATTATTGCTAATTTAAAGTTCATAACTGCACTTAGTGCTAACAGGCGATTTTTATACCCGTTACTCGTAGGTTAAAAGGGTATATTGTATTCGTGCAAAAGTATGTAACAGGTAGAAGGAAACGTTTCCGACCCTATAAAGTATATATATTCTTGATCAGGGTCACTAGCCGAGTCGATCTAGCCATGTCCGTCTGTCCGTCTGTCTGTCCGTATGAACGCTGAGATCTCGGAAACTATAAAAGCTAGAAGATTGGCATTTTGCATGCAGATTCTAGGAGTTCCTACGCAGCGCAAGTTTGTTTTAAAAAGGTGCCACGCCCCCTTTAACGCCCACAACCGCTTATATACGATTTAAAAAATTTAAATATTTCGGAAAAGTAAAAATGCAGTTTTATTGTGTTTATCAATACCTATCGAAATGCAAATCGGACCATTCGTTAAAAAGTTATGCGTGATCAAAGTTTCTATCTCCATCTCCCTCCCACACCCTTTACCTGAGTAACGGGTATCTGATAGTCGGGGCACCCGACTATAGCGTTCTCTCTTGTTTTGTTATCTTTTCTGTTCATTTTAGCAGACTGGCAACGCTATGCAATTTTCTGCAATTTTTTCGTCGATCTGAGTACCGTGCCTCTCACTTTCTCTCATAGCTCAATAGCAGCATAGAAAGAGCGAACTACCTTGGCAAGGCAAGACAAGTCTGCCGCTGTACAAAGATATTAAAAAAACAAGAAAGGAAAGCTAACTTCGGGCGGAGCCGAAGTTGATATACCCTTGCAGAATACTCTGTAAATTATATTCTCCAAAATTATTCATATGATGCATTCTTAATACTCATAAAAAATCCCAACTTCCTAACTTTAAAAACACCAAAGTTATGGCATTTCCAATCGTTCAGTTATATGGCAGCTATAGGATATAGTCGGCCGATCCTTTGATAGGTCGGATTGATTGGCCAAATATAAAACCCATAGGAAATCCCAGCTTCCTAACTTTACAAACACCAAAGTTATGGTATTTCCGATCAATCCGTTCCGTTCCGACATATATACTGCGTGCAAAGGAAAGAAGGGTGTGTGCAAAGTTTCAGTTCGATATCTTTAAAACTGAGAGACTAGTTTGCGTAGAAACAGACGGACAGACGGACATGGCTATATCAACTCAGGAGGTGATCCTGATCAAGAATATATATACTTTATAGGGTCGGAGATGTCTCCTTCACTGCATTGCACACTTTTGACCAAAATTATAATACCCTCTGCAAGGGTATAAAAATGCTTAATTTCCTGTGGCCAATTACCACCTAGCTTCACTAACTATCACTGTCCCATTCGCATCTACTGTTAGAAAGCCAGAAAATGGATTATTTCAGTTAACTTTCCCCTCTTTAGTGATTAGTTCGTATTGAAAATGTACAGACTAACATGCACATTCGCAACGGTACTAAGACTTTTAATTATACCCTTGCAGAGGGTATTATAATTTTGGTCAGAAGTTTGTAACGCAGTGAAGGAGACGTTTCCGACCCTATAAAGTATATATATTCTTGATCAGGATCAAGTGTAAAAAACAAGTGTACGCAGATCAAGTTTGAAAACCGCCCCGATCGGATGTCTATATCCTATAGCTCCCATAGGAACAATCGGATATAACTTGCAAGAATGGAAGATATTTCGCGCAGTGTAAAATCTATTGACTTAAATCTTTCCAAATCTTATTTTTTATGCGTACCTTGATCAGGGTAAAAGCGCGTGACGATCGGACGTCTATATCCTATAGCTCCCATAGAAACAAAAGGGTAAAATCGGTTAAAATTTAATGATTTTTAGGATATTTCGCGCAGTATACAAGCTATTGACATGAATCTTTCCAAATCGTATTTTTTTATGCATACCTTGATCAGGGTAAAAGCGCGTGACGATCGGACGTCTATATATTATAGCTCCCATAGAAACAAAAGGGTAAAATCGGTTAAAATTTAATGATTTTTAGGATATTTCGCCCAGTATATGCTATTGACATGAATCTTTCCAAATCGTATTTTTTTTATGCATACCTTGATCAGGGTAAAAGCGCGTGACGATCGGACGTCGATATCCTATAGCTCCCATAGAAACAAAAGGGTAAAATCGGTTAAAATTTAACGATTTTTAGGATATTTCGCGCAGTATACAAGCTATTGACATGAATCTTTCCAACTCGTATTTTTTTATGCATACATTGATTAAGGTGAAAGCGCGTGCCGATCGGACGTCTATATCCTATAGCTCCCATATGAACAATAGGGTGAAATCGGCCCAAGTTTGATGATTATCATAATATTTCGCGCAGTGTGTAAGCTACTAACATACATTTTTCCAATTCTTATTTATTTACGCATATCTTGATTAGGGTAAAAGCGCTTGCCGCTCGGAAGTCTGTATCTTAAAGGAGATAGGAAAAATTGTTAAAGGCTGCGAAAGTATCCCTTTTTATACCCGTTACTCGTAGAGTAAAAGGGTATATTATATTCGTGCAAAAGTATGTAACAGGTAGAAGGAAGCGTTTCCGACCCTATAAAGTATATATATTCTTGTTCTGGATAACTAGCCGAGTCGATCTAGCCATGTCCGTCTGTCCGTCTGTCTGTCTGTCTGTCTGTCCTTCTGTCTGTCTGTCCGTATGAGCGCTGAGATCTCGGAAACTATAAAAGCTAGAAGATTGGCATTTTGCATGTAGCTTTTAGGAGTTCCTACACAGCGCAAGTTTGTTTCAAAATGGTGCCACGCCCCCTCTGACGCCTACAAGCCACAAGCTATGGCCATTATGATGCTATTATGAAAATTTTAATTGATATGTATTTGTTTCGTCAATACATATCGATTGGCCTAATAAAAGTTTGCCACGCCCACTCTAACGCCCAAAAACTCATTAAACGATTAAGCCTGGCTAGCGCCTACATTTCCGCCTTTCATGGCAATACAATAGCGCCATCTAACGGATGACTTTAGAACAGCTGGACAAGGTGCTCAACAGAGTCAACGTTAATTCTCGATAAGGATTTCTATTAATGGAAATTGCGATGGTTTTCATTTGTCAATACCGAACTATATCCCAAGAACTATGCAAATCAAATCAAGTTAGCCAAATTGGAGGTCTGAGTCAAACAATGGCGTACGTGTGTATGCTGATGCAGGACAAAAGCTGCCTGCGCTGAAGCAGCGCTGGTGCTGATGCTCGTGCTGTAAAGCTGCCAGCTCTAAGAACTTGTTGTCCTTTTTTCCTGTCGTAACTCTAATTCACATTATGTTAATGCAAAATCTAAAGTTGTTTAGCTGAGTAACGGGTATCTAATAGTCGACTAATGTCAAGGCACTCGACAGTTGCACCTATTATTCTCTCTTATTTTCTATTTGTATATGACATTTTTGCAGTATAAAAGCAATTGACTTGAAACAATGCAAATCTAGTTTACTTATGTATACCTTATTCCTTTCGCTACTTTTTCACTTTTAGCAATTTCGGCAAAGTCTGCAAGGGTATTAAAACTTCGGCTTGCCGAAGTTAGCTTCCGTCCTCGGTTTTTTTTTTCATTTGGCGAGTGTTGACATCGAATAATAGGTGCAACTTACCTACACAAAAGCAGACCTCACGGCCCTTGACGCTCGCCCCGACCCCTAAACTACTCGATATCAGCAGTGCTTAGTTGTTATTGGTTAAGAAATGTCTGATGCTTAAGCTGGCTCAAAAAAAGTCGTCAGCCACAGATTCCATCCTGATTGAGGTCAAACAAAAAACAAGAAGGAGATAACAATTGAAGTTGGGAGAAGAAAGACGGGACCGTAATATAGCTTAGATAACAAAGAATCGGGGGTTCTACTACAAACCACAGCCATTGCCGACAAGGTTTTGTTACAAACAAAAGAGGTCAAAATTGTTACACTAAACACCCGAGCACAGGCACACCCGCCCTACATAGACTGAAGAAATGAATAGTTTTTGGCCAGCAACCCTACTTAGTGTGCGAGCGCGTACTCTACCCTTGAAGTAAACAATTAAAAAGATGCATTGTGTGTGGATTTGCGCATGAATAAAACTGCATGATCTTTGCTTTTGTATGCTGTTGGTAAAAGGGCGGGATGCATTTTCACATTTCTGGGCTTACATATGTTCTATATATGTACTTATTTCGTAAAATATAGTACAATGATTTGCAATAATTAAAAAGTTTAAACAAAAACTTATAACATACAATTGTATGTACTTTTTATTAAGCCCTTGAAATTCTCTACCAAAACAACTATTCATTAAAGTTCAAGCAGAGTCAAATGTACTGATTGATGCAAGTCTTCAAGCCTGATACTATAAACTTCAGCTTTCCGAAGTTTACTTCCTTTCTTGTTTGATTTGCCATCACCATTAAATCATCAATGATTTTTATTTTTGTTTGAATATACGAGCAGGTATGTTGCATTGATCTGTTGGGTTACACGTAACCGTGATGAACAATTCGGGACGACCACCACGCCGAACAAATGTCATTGCGTCTTGAACGTATTCGAACATTTGGCGAGGACCACCAGTATATAATGATGGCAATATGAGCATTCTGCCCACATTCTGGGCATTTCCATCTGATACGAGGAGAAAGCTAACTTCGGCAAGCCGAAGTTTTTACTACCCTTGCAGACTTTGGAAAATTGATGTCAATAGCTCACCATTAAATCTATTAATGATTTGAATTTTTGTTTAAATACACGAGCAGGTATATTGCGCGAAGACGTCCGATCGGGGCGCTTTTCAAACTTGACCTGCGTACTCATGTTTATATTTTGTAAAAGTTTTAGACGGACAGACGAACAGATGGACATGGCTATATAGACTTCCCTATTGATCCTGATCAAGAATATATATACTTAATGGGGTCGAAAACGTCTCCTTCACTGCGTTAAAACCTTCTGATCAAAATTATAATACCCTCTGCAAAGGTAATTCAGGTTGATAGTATCGAATATAATTTTAACGTTCAGATTCAATTCTGGCGTACATATCTACTGCTCACTGACTGAAGAGTCTTCGGCATTTCAAAATGTGATTCTGTTTATATCAAAAATCACTAATTCGTTTCTTATTCGTTTCGTTACCTAAATTTTAAAAAATTGAATTGAACTTGGTTTCGCCTAAATAAAATGTTTCCGTTTGCTGGATTAATTATTTTGTATGTTAAACTGATATCCGTTTCCCCTTGCCAAAACAATGTTGGATACAGCAAGGCATCATAACATCGATGAGTTTCTGATATTATTACTATTGCTATTCGTTGATTGTCGGAGCATAAAATCATGTTGGCCAACTGGTGTTTTGTCAGCTCTAATCATAATCCTATAATTATCTGTTGGCATTCGACCAATCGCAGTTTTAAATAAACGATTCAAGTCATTGTGCTGGTGAAATAATTCTTTTATCTCGTGAATTATTTACCTTTTCATATTGTTAATGATTGCACAACGACGATCGAAATAAATTCGCAGAAATTGATTATCTACATCTGGTAACAATGAGCCTGCTCTGGTACGCCTGACCTTGAATTACATATGTAGAAAATGTAGAATAATAGCACATTCGATCACACTTCACATTCTAAACATTTGTTAAATTTTAATGTATTAATGAAATGACAAAATTACCTTAAACGTAGGCATCAAGTTGTCCTTTATGATATTTGTAGCGCCAAAGACGTCATTTCCAAGCATGAATTATATGATTGGATCTTTGTTAAGAAGTAATTTGACTCTGGTGTTGAAAAATCAAATCTTGCCATTTGATCAGCACATTCCTGGCGTTTTATATTTGAACTTGAATGCGTTGCAATGTTGGCAAATTGAGTCCATTCTACCTAAGCTAATTTTTGGCACCGAGCTGTAATCGAGTGCAGAGTTATATACAAATGCAGCGCCTTGCAAATTGATATTGTTAATTTGATTCCTCGTTGCTCGTCGTCCTCAATTGACCGTAAAGCCATATTCGACCAATAAACTATAAGTACAATAGTTTGTTTTAGCTTTAAACACTGCAGAACATGAGACAAATATAATGCGCCCTTAATTTTTTGCATACTTAAGAAACAACTTAATTCACTTCGTAAAAGCATAATAAAACAAAGATATAGATACGTAATTTTATTCGTTGGCGTTCAGTTCGGTTGATTAAACACAACGCAATCTTATTTGAGATTTTAAAATTAATTGTAACTGATGTTTTGTTCAATGAAATATTGATATACATATTTATATATAAAACAATAAAGGAAGAAAACTTTGGCAAGACGAAGTTTATATATCCTTGCAGTTATTACAAAACGACTACATTTCGATTTCTATGCCTATGTTACTGAAAACAATGAAGCCATGTCGATTTTGTTTCTTTGGTAACTATATGATTTTGTCAGATTTTGACAAAACTAAAAGCGTAATTCTAATATAGTAAAAAATTACTATATCTCAAATTAATATTTTGATAAATAGAACAACAGCAAAATACTTTTTTTAATATTACTTTTTTTAATTCTTTGATTTTTTAATCTTCTCTTAATTTAATTAAAACCGTAATCCGATAGTATATAAATTTACCAAATCACCAAGAACAAAAAATAAAAAATTAAAAACATCAAAGTTATACTGTCGTTGGGACATATATACTACCTATACTACTATTCTATACAATAGAAAGACAACTTCTGGGGAAGTCTGAAGCAGGTAGCTTTAATGTTTCCTTCACTGCGTTGCAAACTTTTGACTGAAAATATAATACTCTCTGCAAGGGTATAAAAAGGAATTTATTGGAATGGCGGTAGCGCCTTCTTTCAAAAATGTATCATATGACCCTATAAAGTATATATATTGATCAGTTGATATAAGCATGTCCGTCTGTCCGTATGTATGTTTCTACGCAAACTAGTCTCTCAGTTTTAACGATATCGAATTGAAACTTTGCACACACCTTTCGTTCCTTTGGACGCAGTATATAAGTCGGAACGGCCGGGATCGGCCGACTATATCCTACTATCTGTCCTACGAAATTTTATAAGGATCAGCCGACTATATCCCATAGCTGCCATATAACTGAACGATCGGAAATGACATAAATGTGGTGTTTTTAAAGTTAGGAAGTTGGGATTTTTTATGAGTATTAAGAATGCATCATATGAATAATTTTGGAGAATATAATTTACAGAATATTCTGGGTATATCACTTCGGCTCCTCCCGAAGTTTGTTTTCCTTTCTTGTTTTATATATAAGAAGATAAGTAAAAGTATAATGTATACACTTCGATTTCAAGTGGAAACTGTGGAAGAGAAAATGTTGATAATCATGATTTATTTTATTTCTTAAAAGTAAATTATAATAGGTATCTTGAGAAAACTTAAATTTTTGTTTGTCCGTCAGTGGGGTTGGAAACCAGCTCTCCCGCGAGTGATTTCGACGAAATCGAATTGCACGGCAAATTCAAGAACTGTGTGGAGCTGAGTTGGCGAACAGCATGTAGTTTATTTGTTAGAATTCATTAAGTCATTAAGTCATTTAATTTAATTTTTTTTTCTCCCATCTGGAGCCCATAATACGGATTACATATTGGTCGGATTGGTCGTATTGAATCAGTTCAAAAAAACCTTCTTCTCTTTGCTTTACGGCGCCTAAAATGTGATGCAAATCTTAACTTACCTTCTTATTCTAGTAGACTACTGTTGATTAATTTACTCTTCCTAGCCAACCGTATAACGATGCTTGATACTGTCTTCAGTTATAACCTTATACATGGTGAGATTGACAGCGCCGATTTGGTAATTCGGCTAAACTTTTCTGTGCCAAGTAGATTAACTAGAAATTATAGTCCCCTAATATAAAATCATTGTAGATCGAACGACTATATGCCTTGCTTGAGCCTTTCAGACTATTATGTTATGACTATAATAGACTTTTTCCTATAATCTCAAATCTTGACTCTCTGCCGCTCCTAAAACGATTAATACTGTCTTTATTGGCACAAAATTGATCATAATATTACTTTTTTCCCCGGACTTTTACCTTTATTTTCTTATCTCGCGTCTATCTTCTCGCGAATCGTGCCGTACGATACGTACGGTTGGGTGGGTAGGTGGGCCGTGGACTCCGCGCGCAAAAAAAATTTTAAAAGCAGATAAATATGGATAGAGAAATTTTTTCAACTATCGTATATACCAATTATGGTGAAATATATTTTACACGGAAACCTGACAGATTAGAGACAAGGGGATTCAATATGACGCCTTCAGAGGCAATCGGCATATATACTGCGTAAATCATTTACGTGACAATGTCGTGGAAAATGATATTAAAAATTGCCTAAATTGCATAAAAACAAATTCTTAAATGGTGTTTGACACTGATTTAAACTGGAAACTTAAATTTGAACTTCGACAGCTTCTTGAAAGCGTGTTAGAAATACAGACAACTAAATATAATAATTTAACAATCATTCTATTTCGCCAACAAACTAACTTATTATATTTTCTTCGAAACAAAAATACATAGTTTTTTGCCGAAAATTAATGCAAAATTAATGCCTTTTGCTAAATTTAACATAAAATATGGAAGACCACGATATCGTCTTTAAGTGTTACGATGGGGGAGACACACAAGGAACACTGTTTATTCTTAGTACCAAATAATTAAATATTTCTGCCAGAAGTGAAGCTTCCGAATGATCATTTTTCCATTCATGATGCTAACATCGAGGAAACGAAGCTCAATTTCTTAATCCAGCGAAAAGGCGACCAAATAATGATTTTTAAATCGAATTAAAAAATAAATTGGAAAGAAAGCAGGTATTTAACCCATTTTTGTTATTAAGATTTGTGTATTTTGGTGAACCCACTTCTTGGGAATGTAACAGCCATGGCCTAGGCATGCGAAGCAAATGTTTAATTTAAGAAATTTGACATCATGACAAGTGATAATTATAACTGTTACTAGTAGAGTAAATTGCTACAAGGTGTTCCTTGAAAAATTTGCGTTTCTGACTCTATAAATTATATATACTCTTGATTACGATCAATATCCAAGTCGACATAGCCTTGTCCAGCGGTCTCTCCGTATAAACGTCGATATCTAGAGATTTGAGATTAATCAAGCAGACATACGTAGGCAACGTAAGTTTGCTTCTAAAGTTATGTAAGGACTAGTTATATATGTCAATAGTCAATGTCTATCGACTCCCTAAAATTTGTTCAAATCATATTTGAAAAACAAAGTTTATTCATTTAAGAGAGCAAAAGAGAGCGAAAGAACGAGGGCGGGGTGTTGATAGTAATGCTATCCTAAAACAAAAACTAAAAATTTAAAATATTTTCTTGTAGGTAACTATAAGAACAAAAAAACCCGATCAAGTTAATAAAATTTATAATGTCAGTGGAATTACTTTGTATACCAAATACATAGTTTTTGATCTGTTTTGGTATAAACTAGATTTTATAAAAACATTTGGGTGTACAGGTTTTAGCTAATATTAAAGAGGTTTTTGTGACAAAAACGTTTAATATTTCCAATAAGCATTTGTTTAGAAATAATATTAGGCATGCCAAAAAACCTAACCCCGTGTAAAAATCACATTAGTAGTTGTTTTAGTAAGTATTACTTTAATCGTGGTCGTCACAGATGTACAGAGGTAAAGGTACAATTATACTTCAAAGATATTCTAAAATATGTTATCACTAAAAAATATCACACTTTATTTGGAACCCAATATAAAAAGTTGGAAATTTCGTTTCTATTGCAAGTAAGGTCGTAGCACCCCACGACGGTCAGACTTCCGTGGGCGGACCCCTATGACTCTTTTTAGAAGAAGCACGCGCTCCGTATTATTTGCCGGATACGGAAATATTATTTTAAATAACAGCGCACCATCACGAAGAAAACTTCGGGGAAAAGCAGCAATGGGTTCGTCAAGGGACTGAAAGTGTGTGTACACCATCGTTCCTAACTGCTCTTGCGCTTATTAAGTGGCAATGTGAAGGGTAAAGTGTGCGTGTGCACGGGAAATTAACAAAGGAGCGTGCAGAATCTGATTCGTAATATTTGCTTATTCCCGCTTATAAAATTATTGCTTGGATTATATATGTCTTGAAATGATGTTTCTATCGATTACGGTACTTTGGCATATAGTCATTTGATATTAGTCATTAAGTCATTCGGACCAACTTGGAATCGGTTTCTATGAATTCTTTTGACTGAAATGTATGTCTTCTGGTAACAAAACGATCGACTGTGTATTTGGAAATCAAGTGTTGGCAATGGCTTACGAATTCAACTTATTTCACATCAAGAAATTACTACTTTGGCCACGTTTTTTCTGTAATAGAGTTTATCCGAATTAATTATTTTTATAAAATACATTTTTCGGTCGTTCTTATGACAACTGGTTGACATAACCATTTCGACTGCAATAAAAAACAAGAAAGGAAAGCTAACTTCGGGCGGAGCCGAAGTTGATATACCCTTGCAGAATACTCTGTAAATTATATTCTCCAAAATTATTCATATGATGCATTCTTAATACTCATAAAAAATCCAAACTTCCTAACTTTAAAAACACCAAAGTTATGGCATTTCCAATCGTTCAGTTATATGGCAGCTATAGCATATAGTCGGCGGATCCTTATGAAATTTGGTAGGTCGGATTGATTGGCCAAATATAAAACCCATAGAAAATCGCAACTTTCTAACTTTACAAACACCAAAGTTATAGCATTTCCGATCAATCAGTTATATGGCAGCTATAGGATATAGTCGGCCGATCCCGGCCGTTCCGACTTATATACTGCGTGCAAAGGAAAGAAGGGTGTGTGCAAAGTTTCAATTCGATTGCTTTAAAACTGAGAGATTAGTTTGCGTAGAAACAGACAGACGGACAGACGGACAGACAGGCGGACATGGCTATATCAACTCAGGAGGTGATTCTGATCTCATTTCACTGCGTTGCACACTTTTGACCAAAATTATAATACCCTCTGCAAGGGTATAATAACTCTAAAACTAAACAAGAAAGGAAAGCTAACTTCGGGCGGAGCCGAAGTTGATATACCCTTGCAGAATACTCTGTAAATTATATTCCCCAAATTTATTCATATGATGCATTCTTAATACTCATAAAAAATCCCAACTTCTTAACTTTAAAAACACCTAAGTTATGGCATTTCCAATCGTTCAGTTATATGGCAGCTATAGAATATAGTCGGCCGATCCTTAAATTTGGTAGGTCGGATTAATTGGCCAAATATAAAACCCATAGTAAATCCCAGCTTCCTAACTTAACAAAAACCAAAGTTATGGCATTTCCGATCAATCTGTTATATGGCAGCTATAGGATATTGTCGGCCGATCCCGGCCGTTCCGACTTATATAGTGTGTGTGCAAAGTTTCAATTCGATATCTTTAAAACTGAGAGACTAGTTCGCGTAGAAACAGACAGACGGACATGGCTATATCAACTCAGGAGGTGATCCAGATCAAGAATATATATACTTTATATGGTCAGAGATGTCTCCTTCACTGCGTTGCACACTTTTGACCAAAATTATAATACCCTCTGCAAGGGTATAAAAACTAGTTAGCATTAAAACGGACGGAAGGACGGACAGACAGTCATGGCCATATTGACTCTATAATTAAATTTCATGCTTTCAAAATATTTTAATGAACATATTGTTCTTTGTGTTTTAGAAGCCCGAATATAGGGGAACCAAACTATGAAAACACACAGAACTATTGTTTCACCGAAAATATGAAAATATTAAAAATCAATTCTTAATGACATCTAAGCTGTTTAATATTATATTATGCGTCTCAATACAAGAAAATTATGGTACCATAAACAATGCATTGAATGTTCTTATTTTTCATTTTGTTGTCCTATGTTATTATTTTGCTGGAATACGTTATTTGTTAAAAATTTTATTGTAATTTGTAGATTAAGTCTTTGGAAGTTATAAGCTAATTTTAAATTAAGAGAAAGAACAAAGAAACAACAAAAGATTTTGAAATTTGAAAACCGATATGTAAATTTTCGATTTAATATGGACGTTTATTTTCGAATGTGGATACACAATTAACTAAGCTATACAAATTAAGAGAACTAAGAATAAAAACATTAAAATTAAGACATCCTGCTGATGCTGAACTTGCTGTATGCGCTAAATGTTTACGATGTAAAAAGGATTTTTTTATACCCTTGCAGAGGGTATTATAATTTTGGTCAAAAGTGTGCAACGCAGTGAAGGAGACATCTCCGACCATATAAAGTATATATATTCTTGATCAGGATCACCTCCTGAGTTGATATAAGCATGTCCGTCTGTCTGTACGTCTGTCTGTACGTCTGTCTGTTTCTACGCGAACTAGTATCTTAGTTTTAAAGATATCGAATTGAAACTTTGCACACACCCTTCTTTCCTTTGCACGCAGTATATAAGTCGGAACGGCCGGGATCGGCCGACTATATCCTATAGCTGCCATATAACTGAACGATCGGAAATGTTATAACTTTGGTGTTTTTAAAGTTAGAAAGTTGAGATTTTCTATGGGTTTTACATTTGGCCAATCAATTTGACGCACCAAATTTTAAAAGGATCGGCCGACTATATCCTATAGCTGCCATATAACTGATTAATCGGGAATGCCATAACTTTGGTGTTTGTAAAGTGGGTTTTATTTTTGGCCAATCAATCCGACCTACCAAATGTCATAAGGATCGGCCGACTATATCCTATAGCTGCCATATAACTGAACGATTGGAAATGCCATAACTTTGGTGTTTTTAAAGTTAAGAAGTTGGGATTTTTTATGAGTATTAAGAATGCATCATATGAATAAATTTGGGGAATATAATTTACAGAGTATTCTGCAAGGGTATATCAACTTCGGCTCCGCCCTAAGTTAGCTTTCCTTTCTTGTTTTTATTTAACTTAAGCTTCGTTTTAATGTGCGCATGCTTTTTAACATAGAATACAAAGGCGATCATTATTTTTTAACGGGTACGGCAATAGAGCCTTGTCAATTCATTGCGTTGCGTTGACAACCTATAGCAGAAAAGTGGCCACCCGATTGCAGTGCGAGCGTTTAAATCTCTATTTACTGCACCTCGTATCCAGCAGCGAATTACGGGTGTGGAGGTTGCTTGAGTTGCTGTTTTTGAATAGGGCTGACGCTTTACATCATCATCATCATCGACACACGGCCCTCGTCCATCCTCATCCTCGTTTGTCGATGCTCTGGCACAAGCTCAGCAATACTTAGAGAAAAGCGAGTATCACTTCGAATAGAAAAAATAATTAAATCCGTTCACAAGAAGTAAGAAAATAAAAAAGGATGATGACCGAGAAATAATATTAAACGGCTGATTTTAGTTTTATTTCTTCCTAGCTAAAAAGACAGGAATTATTAATACAAATTTAATTCCGAATAAAGAACTTATTATATATTTATACAAAAATATCGAATAACAACTAATAACACTTTTGAAAAAAAATATAAAACAAATTATTTCTAAATTTTTAATACAAAAAATACATTCTTTAACAATAAAATATAGGTTTACAACAAAAAAATGTGATTGCCGATCAATTTTTTTTCCCAGTGTGCTTTAGCCAATGCCACCAGCTACCCACGACCCTCCGCCCACAACCTTCCACCGCCTGCTGTTGCCAGCAAAATCGAAGGGCCGCCTGAAACAGCCGTTTGCCACGTGGCGCTGACAAACTGCTTAAACACGCCATTGATGATTCAAATATAGTCTGGTTGGGTCTCTAGCAGCCGTCGTCAGCCGTTCTCCCTTTTTGCGCTCGACAAATTACACACTTTGCGGCATTTTGCGCTTTTAACAATTTTATTGTTATCGATCGGCGGTCGCCAGGCTGCCAATTACCAAGTGCTAGAGCAGACAAATTCCAATTGTGCCAATGGAATTCAGAATCTGTTTTGTGATTTGCTACTCACAGGTCAAGTCGTAATGTACATAAATACATACATTTGTATTTAAAAATAAGCAATTAATTATTTGGACGACTAAATATTGGCCATGACTTTAAGTACTTTGGCAGTTGACTATCCCCGCACCTTTTACTTGCAAGTAAACTTGAATACCTACATATGTATGTATGTACATATGTACATAATTCGTTGTCAAGAGATACATATATACATACATACATATGTTGAAATGATGAATGCGTTGTCATCGAAGGTAGGCGCAGTTGTAGCTGTAACATAATTACACAAGTAATTTCGTTAAATTATGCAATGACCACTCTTATTACCAGGCTTACATTTCAAGCACTCTAAGAATTTGCCCTCAATCCAACAAATCTTTCTGTTCACTCAGTGGATGAGTCTTCGAAAAAACTTCGATTTTTTCAAGACCTTTAAATTTATTATAATTTAAAAAGCATACAAATTAAAAATATGGGTTCAAGAAAAATATGTAATTAATCGTATTATTTATCATTATAAGTCAAATTCGCCAAGCGTTTATATAAGCAAGCAATTATCGAGCGTTTACAAAAAGAAAATATTTTATAGATATATTTATGTCTTTAAAGTTTTATGATATAGCTCCCATTGGAACAATCGGGAAAAAATGGGAAACAAATTATATGACTATAAATAATTGCTGCCACCATCGAATCATTTATCGAATATTAGACTTTTTTTCATTATACCCTTGCAGAGGGTATTATAATTTTGGTCCAAAGTGTGCAACGCAGTCTGTCTGTTCGGTCTGTCTGTTTCTACGCGAACTAGTCTCTTAGTTTTAAAGATATGGAATTGAAACTTTCTACACACCCTTCGTTCCTCTGCACGCAGTATATAAGCCGGAACTGATTAATTGGAAATGCCATAACTTTGGTGTTTGTACAGTTAGAAAGTTGGGATGGCCATAGAAAGCTAATCAATCCGACCTACCAAAGTTCACAAGGATCGGCCGATAGCTGTCATATAACTGAACAATTGGAAATTTCATAACTTTGGTGTTTTTGAAGTTAGAAAGTTGGGATTTTTTATGGGTTTTACTTTTGGCCTACCAATTTAATTTACAGAATATTCTGCAAGGGTATATCAACTTCGGCTCCGCCCGAAGTTAGCTTTCCTTTCTTATTTTCTTATATATTTATATTTTTCATACCCAGATTACAATTTTTAATTCAGCTTTATAAACCGTTGCAATTATTACAAAAGTACATTTCGATTTCTATGTTCGTGAGTTACTTAGATGTTTGTTTTGACTTTCTTTCAATTTATTTACAGATAAGCTAAACAAAAATGTAGTTTTTAATTTCGGATCAGTCCATTTTTAATTTATTGGTCTTATAAATATCTGTTGCATAATTTTTAAAATTTCAAATAAAAATTCCTTCAATATAGATAGATTGTAAAAACTTTGAAAGGGGCTGTAGTTTTTATCACTCTAACAATCTTGTTTGATGGATTCGTTCTCTAACCACATGTCAGTTCCAAACACAATGATCTTATCATCGACAACAAATCGATCATTTTTTAGAAAAAACTGGTGCCTTTATATTTGACTTCACCTGCAGCTCAAGTAATAAAACAAGTGAAAAATGTAAGAATTTTTCGTTATTTGGCCAGGTACAGCACATATGCGTACATTTGCAGAGAGTATTTAATATTATATAGATCCCATTGGACAGTCTGACAATTGAATGAAAAAATTATAGATACGTTCTTTTTTAACATATACGAAAACACTCAACATATAGCTTTTAAAATCTGACGACTATATAATATAGCTCCCATAGAACTGATCAAGTTGATCGGAAAATCGACAAAGCTTTATTGCTTTTCATTAATATTAATATTTTTATCAATATCAATTTTTATACCCTTGCAGAGGGTATTATAATTTTGGTCAAAAGTGTGCAACGCAGTGAAGGAGACATCTCCGACCCTATAAAGTATATATATTCTTGATCAGGATCACCTCCTTAGTTGATATAGCCATGTCCGTCTGTCCGTCTGTCTGTCCGTCTGTCTGTTTCTACGCGAACTAGTCTCTCAGTTTTAAAGATATCGAATTGAAACTTTGCACACACCCTTCTTTCCTTTGCACGCAGTATATAAGTCGGAACGGCCGGGATCGGCCGACTATATCCTATAGCTGCCATATAACTGATTGATCGGAAATGCCATAACTTTGGTGTTTGTAAAGTTAGGAAGTTGGAATTTTCTATGGGTTTTATTTTTGGCCAATCAATCCGACCTACCAAATTTCATAAGGATCGGCCGACTATATCCTATAGCTGCCATATAACTGATTGATCGGAAATGCTATAACTTTGGTGTTTGTAAAGTTAGGATGTTGGGATTTTCTATGGGTTTTATTTTTGGCCAATCAATCCGACCTACTAAACTTCATAAGGATCGGCCGACTATATCCTATAGCTGCCATATAACTGAACGTTGGAAATGCCATAACTTTGGTGTTTTTAAAGTTAGGAAGTTGGGATTTTTTATCAGTATTAAGAATGCATCATATGAATAATTTTGGAGAATATAATTTACAGAGTATTCTGCAAGGGTATATCAACTTCGGCTCCGCCCAAAGTTAGCTTTCCTTTCTTGTTTTGTATATATATAAAAATATAAGAATAAAATTTGCATTTGGACTCTTTCAGGAAAATTGTAATGTTAGGGAAAACAATTTTTGGGTTTCCATTTTAAAAAAAATATTCAAAATTGATTTAATTATTTCATGAAGGAGTGAAGGAGACATCTCCGACACTATAAAGTATATATATTCTTGATCAGGATCGCGCCCTGAGTTGATATATGCATGTCCCTCTGTCCGTCTCTACGCGAACTAGTCTCTTTGCACACACCCTTCGTTCCTTTGCGCTCAGTATATAAATCGGAACGTGATCGGCCGACTATATCCTATAGCCGCCATACAACTGATTGATCGGAAATGCCATAACTTTGGTGTTTTTAAAGTTAGGAAGTTGGTATTTTCAATGGGTCTTATTTTTGGCACGTCATGCGACCTTTCAAATTTCATAACGATCGGCCGACTATATCCTATAGCTGATTATAATTGAACGATTGGAATTGGCAAAACTTTGGTGTTTGTATTGTTAGGAAGTTGGAATTTTTTATGAGTATTAAGAATATCATATAGCTGAGATAGAAACGAAGAAGAAGTTTCTTTATAATATGACAACTATAATATATAGATGTCATAAAGTTTCTATAAATTAATGTTGTTCTTGGCAGATAAAGCTATACAATTAAGAACTAGTTTCATATTTGCTTTGGTTTATACAGAGCAGTTAACTATGTATATCATTTATTGAAATGGGACAAAAACATAGGGACAAGCTTAATGTAGCGACATCAATACCAAATTCGCTTAGATTTTAGGAGACTTTTTTGAAACAAAATTTTTATATAACCGTTTATTTTTGTACTAACTAGTAACCCACCAAGTAATTTACATATTAATACATTAACTACTTAAATCTAAGCCAAGAAACAACAGCCGGTATTATAATTTTGTATTATCTATTACTCGCAAAGGCAGCAAATTAAATTATTGTATAACAAATGTTTCCGCAATTTTCATGAATTCAAAACCATTGAGATGAAATAATGAAAATCCCAAAAAACAATCAAAGGGATACCCATACCCATTTCTCAACCCCGCTGCATCCAGTCGCTTATCCTGCTTCTTTCCTTCCACTAGAAATACATCCCTAGCCCTACAAATGTATTTCGGCCTGCCTCTGGACCTGACCCTTTTTGTATGTTTGACTTGGGTTTGGGGTGTCGTCTATGGACGCGTGCGTGATTGTTGGTGAGCCACACACATTTGCGTCACTTCAACATCAATATGAAAAGTAGGCGTATCTCTCCTGATGAAGTTAAATTAGCGCACTCAGTTGATCCAGCTCTTGTTTTATCTGAATTTTCTGATTTCTGTTGTTGGCAGTTGCGATATAACTGTTAAGGTTCCTTTTGCTAGCTATGATTGTGCAAATAATATTTTCTTGGCCTAACGAAAAGCTATGGTGAAAAGTAGAAGGTACGTTTAAATTGATGTTCGTTATCTAGGAACTGTTTAACATTTAACGTTTTTAATTAAAGCCAGTAAAACTCAATTCTGTTGAAAATTTGACAGATTTTGAAAAGTTAACAACTTTGTTATATATATCAGTTTATTCTGGCTCTAACAGAGAAGTTCCAAGTTTTGTAATTGCACACGCTGGGTTTCGGTCAGCTTTAAATGAACAAATGCATTGTTTTATTTTTTCAACAACGAATGCAATAATAAACACAGAAATAATTTAAGCAACAATGTGACGCGCCCTAGCTTGTCCAATGGATGAAGACGATGACAATTACAATGAGGATTTAGCCGTGGCTGCGGTGGATGGTCGAGCTCATCAGGGGCCCAGACTGAAGCACAAATCGCTTGGTTGTAGCCGGAGCTGCCACTTCACTGGGCAATTAGGCATTCGCCCGGAAAAGAAAAAGGGGAGCTTCAGGAACAGCAGCATCAAGCAAAATTGATCAAACTAAATTTGTGAGCTCTGAACCCTAGCTTTAGCAATTGGATTTAGTATTATCGAAATATATTGCCAGCGTCTTTACTGTAACTCACTAACGCCGCCGGCAAATTGATACTTTTCTTCGGTGCATTGATTATCTGAGGACTGCTGTTCACGGCTGCTGGACGAAAAAATGGTATTTCGGCACTAAATTTATATTTTAATTAAATTTTTAAAATCATACCCTTGCAAAGCGTATTATAACTTTAGTCAAAAGTATTCAACGCAGTGAAGTAGACATTTCGGACTCTATAAACTCTATTTTTGATCTGCATCACCAGGAGAGTCTGTCCATCTGCCCATCCGTCCGTTTCTACGCAATCTAGTCCCTCAGTTTTAAAGCTTGAAACTTACCAAAAATTGTCAAAAAAATCAAAAAATTAAAAAAAAAAAATGTTGCTGTTTTTCTACTTATGAAAATGTTTCTTTAAGATATAGTAATCATTTACTTTTGTCAAATTCGGAGAACTATATCATAAAGCTGTCATAAAAACGATGGCAAAATGCAGCGCAAAATCGACTTAGCCTCATTGTTTTTAGTAATATAGGCATACAAATTGAAATGTCGTTTTGTAATAACTGAAAGGGTATATAAATTACGACTTGCCGGAGTTTACAAGAAAGGAAGCCTTTCTTGTTAATTTTGTTTTGTTCTTTGGTAGTATTTATATACAATAAAAAAATGGATTTAATTAAATTAAAATCGAACATCTATATCATATAACTTCCATAAAAAAAAAAATTGAAGAAAAAAAAATTGTATTTAGCTGATTTTTCTATTTATTAAAATATTCCTTTCAGGTATAGTGATGGAAAAACTTAGCACGATTCCAAAGCTTTTAGATTGTTGATTAGTTCTCAGACGTTTTCAAGCTGCATTGGAGCTATTATGCTGCATAAAATTTTCCTCCGCACAACATCAACAAGTCTCCTGAAGTTCATCTCAGTAATTAGAAATGCCATTAAAAATTACATTCAAGCGGATGTTGTTTTTAAGGACTTTAGCAAATCATTTAATTCTGTTACCTACTACTCATTATTGCAGGTGGCCTAAAATAATAAATAATGAACTATGGAGGTGTGCAGAAATTCCTATTTTCAAAAAACTTAAAAACTTTTAATGACTTCTTATCGGTATGATATTTCCTCGGTCAACATTCCTTAAGCATAGTACTCAGATCGAAAAGCAAGTTCGTAACCAGAAAAACCTTATTATTTCTCGTGTGACCGTAGTTTTGAGAGTTCATCAGAACTGGTTGTGCTACGGTCTTACTGCCAATTATCAGGTTTTATTGACAAACAGCTAAAGCCTAGTACTCAGATCGACGAAATCTGTAAGAATCTTGTAAGATTCAAAAACAGGAAAACTATATTATAAAGCTGAAATAGAGAAGCTCCAAGGAAGTTAATACCAAGCTTTTCATATTATTTCCAGCTGCTGTAATACTAGTTAAGCCAAATAATTATATTTTATTCATTTTTAATTAAAACTTTGTGAAACTAGTCAGATGGCCATTGGAGGGCCGCTGAGAAAATAAAAAGAGCACCCAGCCCCTTCTTCAATTCAGTACAACAAGTGTTGTTGACAGCATAACTTTCCGCATTTCATTTTGAGTCATTAATTTTGGAGTCGGTGAAACCGCATTGTGAAAAATAACAGCTGATCCCCTTTTCTTTTTGATTTTGTGCTCGACATGCTTGTTCGAATCGTCGACTGGAACAAATTTTGCGACATGTGATAAGAATTTTTCAGATAAATCCTGATGACCCAGGCAAAGTGTCGGCAAATGTGCCAAATTCTAATTTTTCTTTTGGCAGCGCTATGTTAAAGTTTAGTTATTATCACAGTATTAAGATACCTCAATATATGCGCTAGGAATTTATTTTATTCAGTCCTGCGTTTTCAACCCTGTCTGAAATCCTATTGTTATATTGTATTAACATATTTCATGTCTACAAAATGTAGCATGGGAGTTTAAGCACTTGCTTCTCCGTTTGTATGCGATACATATATTTAAGCCTCTGAGATCTTCGGTACTCGAATTTGTTGATAATTGGTAAAAATAAACAAGAATTATATATATTGTAGCTTTGAAGAATCGATTCGTGCGATTTAATGTGTTTGCGGAAATCTAAAAATCACTGAAAAGACTGCCAAAGTGTAGTACTAAGCCTGAGCATTTTTGGGGCACTGCTGATTGAAACAAATTTGCAATTAAGTTTGCTCCCTGATTAATTTCTGTTTTACCTACAAGGACTGAACTAATACTCTAAAATCTCCATTGATTAATCTCTTTTTTATAAATGTCTGACCATTGAATCTTAAATCCTAAATCGTTTTTGTGTTCCAAAATTGTCAAAGTTCGGTGTTTCGGGAGTTTCTTCAGACTATTGGTTGGGTGAGACTTCTGGAATACCCCTGTTATAATCAATGCAAATCCCAAGATTGATAAAAGGCAAGTCTACTTAACGCAACATATAAAAATAAATATTTTTTACATACAATTTTTTTTGGTGTATGTAATGTTAAAAACGTATACCAATTTTTATGAGCATCAGTTTTTAAGGCATTAAATATAAGTAACTAAAAGCAATAAAAACTTTGAAAGAAATTATAAATCATAATTAAAAAAGCAATCGACTGTGCTTATACTTATACATTTTTTTACTTTTTGCACACCACACAAAATAAAATAAATTAACGTTTTTCACACATTCCAGGAAAATCAGATTCGTCACCTTTACAATGCGCCATGAAATTTTAGGCACACGCAATAGGAATGACAAAAAGTCGTTCCGAGAATGTTCCCCTTTGAAGAACCCCAGCACACTGGATGCCGGCACTAAAATAATGAAAAAATGGGGGGGAGGAGGAATGGATTCGTTGGTGCGTGTGACTTCAAAAATCCTAAAAACGTGTCGGACAGGATGTTGAGTGCACGTAAGCTCAGTGGTGGCTTTTTTGGGGTTGGTTGAGGTTCTTGGATGCTGTTACTTGGTTGTTTAATTTCTGTAAATAATAGATATCGAAAATGTAAATGCAAGAAGAAGTTTAAACGGCTTATATGGTTAACGCGTTGGCCCTTAATGAATATTTTTTGTTCATCTTTAATATAAATACTAAAATAAAAAAATAGTCTTATACACTCGAAAAAGGGACCAAACTAAGTCCTAGTTCTTTTTGTTTTTATGACCCAATCGATCCTTTTATCTATTTCAAAGCGCAGTAGCTTAATGTGTATTCAGCTACAATGATCTCTACAGCTTCATTCATTTCAAATGGTTTTGGTCAGCTCATAAAAGTAAGCGCAGTAGATCAATCATGAAAGCTTATGTAGCTATAGATGATCATAAACCTCCCCTAGTAGGTCAGTGCTCATTTTCAAAGTTGAAAAGCTGGTCTTGTTTTAATTATTTATTCGCAATTTTTGTAAAGTGGTTCCTATGGGAGCTATTTGATATAGTCTCCCTATCCGGCTCGTTCCGACTTATATACTACCTGCAATAGAGAGACAACTTTTGGGAAAGTTTTAAGCAGATAGCTTGTTTGCGTAGAAAGGGGCGGACAGACGGACGGACACACGGACATGGTTAGATCGACTCTCCGGGTCATGCTGATCAAGAATATTTATAATTTATATGGTCGGAAATGTCTGCTTCACTGCGTTGCAAACTTTTGACTAAATTTATAATACCCTCTGCTTGGGTATAATAATCTAATAATCTAAGGGGCATATCCTGTAAGATTAAAATTTGCTTTCAAATAAGTTAACTAGACAGTGCTTTGAAGCTGATTCAAAGATGTTTAAATATTAAGTTTAACTCGTGACGTTTTTATTATTAGCTTATCAAAATTCAAGAAAAAAATTGTATTTTGTTACTTAAAATTTGTGTAGTGCTTAGTAAAGCGTTTTCGCACACCAAACCAAAGTCCGATTTCGATTATATGTTTAATTAAGAATTTTGTAAAGCCTCTCGTAAATATTTGATGTTTTGTCCTGTTGATACGCATTTTTGAAGTTAATTTTCTTTATTCCCATTTTTCTATAAATACGATTTTTATACCCTTGCAGAGGGTATTATAATTTCAGTCAAAAGTTTGCAACGCAGTGAAGGAGACATTTCCGACCCTATAAAGTATATATATTCTTGATCAGCATCACCAGGAGAGTCGATCTAGCCATGTCCGTCTGTCCGTCCGTCTGTCCGTCCGTCCGTCCGTTTCTACGCAAACTAGTCCCTCAGTTTTAAAGCTATCTGCTTGAAACTTTCCCAAAAGTTGTCTTTCTATTGCAGGTGGTATATAAGTCGGAACGAGCCGGATCGGGCGACTATATCATATAGCTGCCATATAACTGAACGATCGGAAAAGTCATAACTTTGGTGTTTTTAAAGTTAGGAAGTTGAGATTTTCTATAGGTTTTATTTTTGGCTAATCAATCCGACCTACCGAATTTCATAAGGATCGGACGACTATATCCTATAGCCGCCATATAACTGATTGATCGGAAATGCCATAACTTTGGTGTTTGTAAAGTTAGGAAGTTGGGATTTTCTATGGGTTTTATTTTTGGCCAATCAATCCGACCCACCAAATTTCATAAGGATCAGCCGACTATATCTTATAGCTGCCATATAACTGAACGATTGGAAATGTCATAACTTTGGTGTTTTTAAAGTTAGGAAGTTGGGACTTTTTATGAGTATTAAGAATACATCATATGAATAATTTTGAAGAATATAATTTACAGAATATTCTGCAAGGGTATATCAACTTCGGCTCCGTCCGAAGTTAGCTTTCCTTTCTTGTTTATATTTGCGTTCGGTATATAAATATTTTAAATTCTATATTGAACAATTTGCATGCATACACTTTAAATGTTTTAAACAGGATTTTCAATATTTTAAATGTTTGCTTTTGTGCAACCAAATGTTTAAGACAATAAATGCAGTAAAGTTGATAAAACATCATCATAAGCAAGAAACTGCATACGCAGACGGATAAGTACATATATGTATATACACATCTACGATTGTATGAATTCAGTTGTATTTGCCACCGTTATTATCACTAAATTCATAAAGTTAAAGTTTCCTACTTTTTTATTAACCAACCAACCAACACATCAACAATTTTCGAAAGGATAGGGTGGACTTTTCTTTTATCAACAGCTATCTCTTTCTTGCTTAACTCTCATTCGCCATATCCGCGTGCGTGTATTTCTATTTCCTCATTCCCTTATGTCTCTACAGCTATCTCACTTCGAGTCAAGTAAAACTACGGCTCCTGGTAACTGAAAAAAGAAAGGGACAGCCAGAGCGACTCTGTCAAAATGGCTGGCCGATGCTTTCGCTGTTGCTCTTGCCAGTGTTTTTTCGCATGAGAGCTCATTAACGTTTCGCTTGGCTAAGTGCGCGCCTCGTCACTGAAACCAGTTAGTAAAAGAAATTTTTGTTCAAACTAAAACCGATAGCTACGTCACGATTTGATCATTTCGAATGCAAATTATTCGAACATTAATAAACTAGGTCGCCATCCGTGGCGCTGCCGCCGGGCTGCGGAACCTACGGCGGATAATATCGGGACCATCATGTTAAATATTGTTAAATGTACACTAGTTAAACAAACGTCTAAAGTGCAAGTTAGTAAGCTGGAAATCCAGTAAAAAAAAGGAAATGCTAAACAGCCCGCCGAAGTTGACAAGCAAAGATAGAACCAATAGATTAACAAATTAAAGTGATAGTTGATAGTTTAATTACTATGTGAAAATAATAATTGCGTGCAGAAGTACAAAGTTGACAACGAAATCCCTCTTTTAACAGCAATGAAAAAGGCAATAATCGTTCTTACGCTACGCCAATTATAAACATCATTCTTAGGCGTACACTAATATCACCAGCGAAGTTTCCCATCAACGTCAGCGTATAATAAATCAATCATGATGCTAACAACTGAACACATAATGCATGGGCATCCCCACGCGTCAGTTGGGCAGAGTTCCCTATTTGGGTGCTCTACGGCGGGTCATAGTGGCATAAATCAGCTGGGCGGCGTGTATGTCAATGGCCGACCACTGCCCGACTCAACGCGTCAAAAAATAGTCGAATTGGCTCACTCGGGCGCACGTCCTTGTGATATTTCAAGAATACTGCAAGTTTCCAACGGCTGCGTGAGCAAAATTCTCGGCAGGTGAGGCAATGCAAAACCTTTTTGTGCAGTATTTAATACACGATTATATTTTCGCAATCTATAAAGAAGGAACTTTTATCTAAGCTATGTCGATTTCCAATACATTTTTCAATCGTTTTTATGCTGCTATTTGATATAGATATTAATTATTTTATAAATGTTATTTTTGAAATCGTAAATTAATTAATTTCAGTCAAAAGTTTGCAACGCCATGAAATGTCTCTCCGAAGCTATAAAGTATATATGGATATATATATTCTTGATCAGCATCACCAGGAGAGTCAATCTAGCCATGTCCGTCTGTCCGTTTCTACGCAAACTAGTCCCTCAGTTTTAAAGGTTTCTGCTTGAAACTTTTCCAAAAGTTATCTTTGTATTGCAGGAAGTATATAAGTCGGAACGAGCCGGATCAAGCGACTAGATCATATAGCTCCCATAGGAACAATCGGAAATAAATATTCAAAAAAAAAACAAGAAAGGAAAGCTAACTTCGGGCGGAGCCGAAGTTGATATACCCTTGCAGAATACTCTATAATTATATTCTCCAAAATTATTCCTATGATGCATTCTTAATACTCATAAAAAATCCAAACTTCCTAACTTTAAAAACACCAAAGTTATGGCATTTCCAATCGTTCAGTTATATGGCAGCTATAGGATATAGTCGGCCGATCCTTATGAAATTTTGTAGGTCAGATTGATTGGCCAAATATAAAACCCATAGAAAATCCCAACTTTCCGATCAATCAGTTATATGGCAGCTATAGGATATAGTCGGCCGATCCCGGCCGTTCCGACTTATATACTGCGTGCAAAGGAAAGAAGGGTGTGTGCAAAGTTTCAATTCGATAGCTTTAAAACTGAGAGACTAGTTTGCGTAGAAACAGACAGACGGACAGACGGACATGGCTATATCAACTCAGGAGGTGATCCTGATCAAGAATATATATACTGTATAGGGACGGAGATGTCTCCTTCACTGCGTTGCACACTTTTGACCAAAATTATAATACCCTCTGCAAGCGACTAAACGTCGATTTCTATTCCTATATTACTAAAAACAATGAGGCTATATCTATTTTGCGCTCAATTTTGATATTGTTATCCGATTTATACAAAACTAAAAGACCAATTCTGATATAGTAAAAAATCCAAAAGAACGGAAAAAAAATTAAAAACAAGAAAGGGAGCAAACTTCGACAAGCCGAAGTTTATATACCCTTGCAGTTGTTACAAATCGACTACATTTCGATTTCTATGCTACTAAAAACAAGAAAGGAAAGCTAAATTCGGAGCCGAAGTTGATATACCCTTGCAGAATATTCTGTAAATTATGGCAATTCTAATCCTTCAGTTATATGGCAACTATAGGATATAGTCGGCCAAAAATAAAACCCATAGAAAATCCCAACTTTACAAACATCAAAGTTATGGCATTTTCGATCAATCAGTTATATGGTGGCTATAGTATATAGTCCGACTTATATTCAGCGTAAAAAGGAACGAAGGGTGTGTGCAAAGTTTCAATTCGATATCTTTGAAACTGGTTGACTAGTTCGCGTAGAAACAGACACACGGACAGACGGACATGTCTAGGTCGACTCTCCTGGTGATGCTGATCAAGAAAATATATAATTTATAAGGTCATTTCACTGCGTTGTAAACTTTTGACTGAAATTTTAATACCCTCTGCAAGGGTATAAAAAGAAAAAAATAGTTTTAGACAATATATAGGTTGTTAGATAGTAAGATAATTAGTTTTTGCATATTCCAGCTAAAGCCAAATTCCGCACTTTTGGGAGACCGGAAAAAGTCGCTGGAACTCGCAACAGCGAGAAGTGTGCTGTTGCCTACAATCTTTTTGTTTTACTTGGCTCTAATGGAATTTTTAGGCGTTCGCCAGCTGAATAGATATAGTCTTTCTAGTGTCAACATTTTGTACAGTTCATCCCAACTGAGTTTGGTAGGGTCTTACTGTCCATTAGCAGAAACCAAATCAATTTGAGCGATTTAACATGAAAGAAAAGCAAACTTCGGGCGGAGCCGAAGTTGATATACCCTTGCAGAATATTCTGTACATTCTCCAAAACTATTCATATGATGCTCATAAAAAATCCCAACTTCCTAACTTTAAAAACACCAAAGTTATGGCATTTCCGATCGTTCAGTTACCCTTGCAGAGGGTATTATAATTTTGCTCAAAAGTGTGCAACGCAGTGAAGGAGACATCTCCGACCCTATAAAATATATATATTCTTGATATAAGCATGTCCGTCAGTCCGTCTGTCTGTTTCTATGCAAACTAGTCTCTCAGTTTTAAAGATATCGAATTGAAACTTAGCACTTATTTCCTTTGCACGCAGTACATATGTAAGTCGGAATGGCTGGGATCGGCCGACTATATTCTATAGCTGCCATATATCTGAACGATCGAAAATGCCATAACTTTGGTGTTTGTAAAGTGAGGAAGTTGGGTTTTTTTATGTGTTTTATATTTGGCCAATCAATCCGACCTACCAAATTTCATAAGGATCGGCCTACTATATCCTATAGCTGCCATATAACTGAACGATTGGAAATGCCATAACTTTGGTGTTTTTAAAGAAAGTTGGGATTTTTATGAGTATTAAGAATGCATCATATGAATAATTTTGGAGAATATTATTTACAGAATATTCTGCAAGGGTATATCAACTTTGGCTCCGCCCGAAGTTGGGTTTCCTTTCTTGTTTGACATATAAAAACTATATTGAACAAATTGAGTAAAAACTCTTTTTTTAAGGTACGATCCTTACAACTTTTTCACATCCGCGGTACAAATTGTTTGATAAAAATTATAACGTGCTTTGCAGGGATATAGTTACAGGCATTGTCTATTCCAAAGTATATAAACAGACCTTATTATTATCTTCTCATTAAATATGTCGTTCTTTATTATTAACTGCAAATAGCCCAAATACATAAAGATAACTTTTGAAAATGTTTCTTTTCATTTTTAGATATTATGAAACAGGATCGATTAAACCTCGAGCGATAGGTGGTTCAAAACCACGAGTAGCTACAACCCCGGTCGTACAAAAAATTGCTGATTATAAACGGGAATGTCCCAGCATATTTGCGTGGGAAATACGGGATCGACTGCTGTCCGAACAAGTTTGCAATAGTGATAACATTCCAAGTGTAAGTTTTTAGTTTTCAAACATCATGCATATTAAAAACTATATTTAAATTATTAACTATATTAAATTCCAATAATTTTTTTTTTCAACATTTTGTACAGTTCATCCCAACTGAGTTTGGTAGGGTCTTACTGTCCATTAGCAGAACCCAAATCAATTTGAGCGATTTAACATGAAAGAAAAGCTAACTTCGGGCGGAGCCAAAGTTGATATACTCTTGCAGAATATTCTGTAAATTATATTGGCTTTCCAAAAATAAAATCAATAAAAAATCCCAACTTCCTTACTTTAAAAACATCAAACTTATGGCATTTCCAATCGTTCAGTTATATGGCGGCAATAGGATATAGTCGGTCGATCCTTATGAAATATGATAGGTCGGATTGATTGGCCAAAAATAAAACCCATAGAAAATCCCAACTTCCTAACTTTACAAACACCCAAGTTATGGCATTTCCGATCGTTCAGTTATATGGCATCTATATGATATAGTCGTCCGATCCAGCTCGTTCCGACCTATATACTACCTGCAATGGAAATACATCTTTTGGGAAGGTTTCCAGCAGAAAGCTGTAAAACTGAGGGACTAGTTTGCGTAGAAACGGACAGACGGACGGACGGACAGACGAACATGGCCAGATCAACTCTCCTGGTGATGGTGATCAAGAATATATATGCTTTAAAGGGTCGTATATGTCTTCTTGACTGCATTGCAAACTTTTGACTGAAATTGAAATACCCTCTGCAAGGGTATAAAAACACTAACCAAGCAGCATCAAAGGACTGCCCCGCATCAAGGGGCAGTGCTTAAGATGGCTAAAAAGATCCAAACTCGATAAGTAAGGGCGCACAAAGGATTAAATAATTTAGAAACAATACCAAGCCATCCTATTTAAAATGGATAATAGAAAATATAGCTGAATGAACACATTTTCATTATTCAGGTAACAAAAGGAATTTTTGTATCTTTTTCACCAAATGTTGAGCGGGATATCGAACAGACTTTACCTAGGGGATTAGGTTGGTGGTTTAATTTTTTGTGGATACTTAAAAACATTGAAAGAAAAAACTAACAAAAATAAACATAATCATAAGAATGCAAACTTCAACTTAATTATATCCCATTTATGTTACATTCTTCTTATTTTTATAACCTTGCAGAGGGTATTATAATTTCAGTCAAAAGTTTTGCTACGCAGTGAAGGAGACATTTCCGACCATATATATATTTTTGATCAGCATCACCTAGAGAGTCGATCTTGACATCTCCGCTTGTCCGTCCGTCTGTCCTTCCGTCAAAGAATTCAAAAAAATTATATCTTTGTTGTTTTTAATTTTGTTTGTTCTTTGGGATTTTGTTATATTTAAATATTATGGAATTATGGTTTCAAATAAATTAAAATCGGACAACAATATCATATAGCTGCCATAGAAAAGGTAACAAGTTAGAAGCCAATAACTACAGAGGTATTTCTAAGTTGTCAGCTATTCCTAAGCTTTTTGAAAAAATCATTACTCCTCATTTGCAGCACCTTTGTACATCAATCATTTCTCCGGGTCACCACGGATTTATTAACTACATTTGTGATAAAAGGCTTCAATAATAGTTTTCAAACAGACGTCATTTACACTGACTTTAGTAAAGCATTTAACTCTGTAAATCACTTACTTCTTGTTGAAAAACTTGACCTGTTAGGTTAACCAAGTGATCTGATTAAATGGATTTCAAGTTATCTGAATGGCAGGTCACAAAGGGTCCTTTTTATACCCTTGCAACGCAGTGAAGGAGACATTTCCGACCCTATAAAGTATATATATTCTTGATCAGCATCACCAGGAGAGTCGATCTAGCCATGTCCGTCTGTCCGTCCGTTTCTACGCAAACTAGTCCCTCAGTTTTAAAGCTATCTGCTTGAAACTTTCCCAAACGTTGTCTTTCTATTGCAGGTAGTATATGAGTCGGAACGACTTATATATACTGGCCGGATCGGGCCACTATATCATACAGCTGCCATATAACTGAACGATCGGAAATACCATAACTTTGGTGTTTTTAAAGTTAGAAAGTTGGGATTATCTATGGGTTTTATCTTTGGCCAATCAATTCGGCCTACCAAATTTTATAAGGATCGGCCGACTATATCCTATAGCTGCCATATAACTGAACGATTGGAAATGACATAACTTTGGTGGTTTTAAAGTTAGGAAGTTGGGATTTTTTATGAGTATTAAGATGCATCATATGAATAACCGATAATATAATTTACAGAATATTCTGCAAGGGTATATCAACTTCGGCTCCGCCCGAAGTTAGCTTTCCTTTCTTGTTAAAAATTCAATTTCTAAAATTCTCCGTGTTACCTCCGGTGTCCCACAAGGGAGCCATCTGGGTCCGTTACTTTTTACATTATTTATTAACGATCTAACTAACGATGACTTCCCTCAATTATAAGTCATTCTCGCGTACTTATGTACGCAGATGATGTTAAGTTGTGCCTGCAGTATAAGGACATATCCTGCCATTTAGATTTGCAATCCGATTTAGATAATTTTCAAACTTTTAAAGTTGAACTACCTCAAATGCAACGTTATGACTTTTTATAGGGGTACTCCTACGTTTATTAGTTATTTTCTTGAAAATACGTCACTCGACCGTATATATTCAGTTAATGATTTAGGTGTTCTTCTGGACCCTAAACTTAAATTTGACTGCCACATAATGTCCACTGTTAATAAAGCCATGAGTGTTCTTGGCTTTAAAAAGCGTTGGTCAAAAGAATTTGATGACCCTTATAAATTATTATTTACCTCCCTTGTCCGTCCTATTTTGGAATATTGTTGGTCGGTTTGGAGTCCACAATAAAAAAAACTGGTGCCGAGATAATTTACTAAATTTAAACGGTTCCAAGTGCAAGTTGATGACTTTTTATCGGGCCAATCCGATATACGCCACTTACACGTTAAGTGGCAGCTCTTTGGATAGAATAACTCTTGTAAACGATCTTCTTCTTGGACCCTAAACTAAAATTTTCTAATCACATTTCGTCCATGGTTAATAAAGCCAGAGGAGTGCTTGGATTTATTAAAAGGTGGTCAAAAGAATTCGATGATCCTTATTTGACTAAAACTTTATTTATTTCGCTAGTCCGTCCGATTCTGGAGTATGGGTCTCCCGTCTGGAGTCCACAATACGGAATACATATTGGTCGTATTGAATCTGTACAAAAAAACTTCCTTCTTTTTGCTTTACGGCGCCTAAACTGGGATGCAAATCTTAACTTACCTTCTTATTCTAGTAGACTTCTGTTGATTAATTTACCGTCCCTAGCCAACCGTAGAACAATGCTTGGTACTGTCTTCATTTATAACCTTATACATGGTGATATTGACTCCCCCGACTTGGTAAGTCGGCTAATCTTTTCTGGGCCAAGTAGATTAACTAGAAATGATATTCCCCTAATATTAAATCATTGTATATCGAACTATGCCTTGCATAAGCCTTTCAGAGCGTTGTGTTCTGACTATAATAGATTTTTTCCTATAATCTCAAATCTTGACTCTCTGCCGCTCCTAAAACGATTAATACTAGATTCATTGGCACAAAATTGATCTTAATATTACTTTTTTCCCCGGATGGGTTGGGTGGGTAAGTGGGTCGTGGGACTCCGCGCGCAACAAAAACAAAAAAACGATGGCAAAATGCGGCGCAAAATCCACATAGATTCATTGTTTTTAGTAATATATGGATAGAAATCGAAATGTAGCCGTTTTGTAATAACGCAAGGGCATATAAACTTCGGCTTGCCGAAACTGGCTTCCTTTCTTGTTTTTTTTTATCAGTCATCGAATTCAAATTAGTTGAAAAACGGAAATATCTGCTTTTTGATTCGAAACCAGTTTTTACAAAGAATTTGTGAAACTCACTGACTTTTAAAAGTTCTTATTTGTTTGCAAAAAAATGTACTTTCAATTTTTTGAAATGCGTGGATTCATTTGCGGACTCAATTGTGCACATTACAATCGTAGGTATGCTCCTTCTCCTCTGGGTTTCAGTTTATTTGATGTTCTTTGATGTTGTTACTCACAAATATAATGGGCGAGTAATTCATTATGGTTATATTTTATGGCAACGTCAATGTGCTTGTGTTAAATGAAGAACAAATGCATGGCCACGCACGTGCCGGCACTTATGTCAACTGTAAAAGTGGCATTTTCCATGTTTCCTAATGACGCTGTTCACAAAAAAAGTGTTTTTTCAATAAGTAAATAGAATTTTAACTTTACTTGAAGAATAATTATATTTAGTATTTATATATTTTTTATATTTTTCAATTTATTATTTTTAAAATATAGAAGCCCTCATGCCTTAGAAATGCATTATATCAAGAATATCTTAATCAGAATCATCAGCCGACTTGATCCCTGCCTGTTTCCAAAATCATTGTTTAGAAAGTTAATGTGGTGTCTGCTTAATTATTTATTTTACGCTTACCTTAACAAAACACTTTTTTGCGGGTAGCATGCTGAGTAACGGTTATCCAAAACTCAGCAAACTTGTCTATCAATTTCGTTGTTTTTCTTTTTTTCGTTAATAAAATTTCACTTTTAAATTAAATAATATCTTGTGATGTTGCAGAAAATTGATTTTGTTACTTAATGGTAAAAACAGGACAAAAATTGTCAATTTTTCCCAACTTAATGAATATTAATAACATACAAGAAAGGAAGCAAAGTAAGTTTATATACCTTTGCAGTTATTACAAATCGACTACATTTTGATTTATATTATATTACTAACAAGAAAGGAAAGCTAACTTCGGACGGAGCCGAAGTTGATATACCCTTGCAGAATATTCTGTAAATTATATTCTTCAAAATTATTCATATGATGTATTCTTAATACTCATAAAAAGTCCCAACTTCCTAACTTTAAAAACATTAAAGTTATGGCATCAATCAGTTATATGGCGGCTATAGGATATAGTCGTCCGATCCTTATGAAATTTGGTAGGTCGGATTGATTGGCCAAAAATAAAACCCATAGAAAATCCCAACTTCCTAACTTTACAAACACCCAAGTTATGGCATTTCCAATAAATCAGTTATATGGCGGCTATAGGATATAGTCGTCCGATCCTTATGAAATTCGGTAGGTCGGATTAATTGACCAAAAATAAAACTCATAGAAAATCCCAACTTCCTAACTTTAGAAACACCAACGTTATGGCTTTTCCGATCGTTCAGTTATATGGCAGCTATATGATATAGTCGCCCGATCCGGCTCGTTCCGACTTATATACTACCTGCAATAGAAAGACAACTTTTGGGAAAGTTTCAAGAAGATAGCTTTAAAACTGAGGGACTAGTTTGCGTAGAAACGGACGGACGGACAGACGGACAGACGGACATGGCTATATCAACTCAGGAGGTGATCCTGATCAAGAATATATATACTTTATAGGGTCGGAAATGTCTCCTTCACTGCGTTGCAAACTTTTGAATGAAATTATAATACCCTCTGCAAGGGTATAAAAACAAGAGAGAACGCTATAGTCGGGTGCCCCGACTATCAGATACCCGTTACTCAGGTAAAGGAAGTGCGAGGGAGATGGAGATAGAAACTTTGATCACGCATAACTTTTTAACGAATGGTCCGATTTGAAAAATTTCTTCTACATTTCGATAGGTATTGATAAACACAATAAAACTGCATTTTTACTTTTCCGAAATATTTAAATTTTTAAAATCGTATATAAGCGATTGTGGGAGTTAAGAGGGGCGTGGCACCATTTTGAATCAAAATTGCTCTGCGTAGGAACTTCTAAAATCTGCATGCAAAATGCCAATCTTCTATATTCTTTTATAGTTTCCGAGATCTCAGCGTTCATACGGACAGACAGACGGACAGACGGACATGGCTAGATCGACTCGGCTAGTGATCCTGATCAAGAATATATATACTTTATAGGGTCGGAAACGCTTACTTCTAGCTGTTACATACTTTTGCCCGAATACAATATACCCTTTTACTCTACGAGTAACGGGTATAACAATGCAGATATGTCAATTTACGCTGCATATTGCCATCGTTTCTATGGCTATGATATTGTTTTCCGATTTTGACAAAACTAAAAGCGTAACTCTAATATAGTAAATAATTACTATATGTGAAAGTAATCTTTCGATAAATAGAAAAAGAGGAAAATAATTTTTCTTTTAATTTTTGATTTTCCAATGGAAGCTATAGATGTCCGATTTCATTTTAATTAATACCGTAATCACTGACCTGCTCGATTTTCATAAAAACTATATAAAAGGACTTCAGTTAGTATCATCTTTACATGAAATTAATAAATCTGGCCGATCGCCTCACTATATCCTATAGTGGGCATAAGAACGATAGTAAGCAAGAAAGGAAAGATTACTTCGGGCGGAGCCGAAGTTGATATACCCTTGCAGAATAAATTATATTGGCTTGCCAAATATCACAACTTCCTAACTTTAAAAACACCAAAGTTATGGCATTTCCAATCGTTCATAACTAATCGGAAATGCCATAACTTTGGTGTTTTTAAAGTTAGGAAGTTGGGATTTTGTATGAGTATTAAGAATGCATCATATGAATAATTTTGGAGAATATAGTTTACAGAATATTCTGCAAGGGTATATCAACTTCGGCTCCGCCCGAAGTTAGCTTTTCTTGCTTGTTATACCCTTGCAGAGGGTATTATAATTTTGGTCAAAAGTGTGCAACGCAGTGAAGGAGACATCTCCGACCCTATAAAGTATATATATTCTTGATCAGGATCGCGCCCTGAGTTGTTACAAGCATGTCCATCTGTCCGTCAGTCTGCTTCTACGCAAACTAGTCTCTCAGTTTTAAAGGTATCGAATTGAAACTTTGCACACACCCTTCGTTCCGCAGTATGTAAGTCGAAACGGACGGGATCGGCCGACTATATCCTATAGCCGCCATATAACTGAACGATTGGAAATGCCATAACTTACAGAATATTCAGCAATAATATATCAACTTCGGCTCCGCCCAAAGTTAGCTTTCTTTTCTTGTTTCTCAATACAATTATTTACTTTTATTTATGCACAATTTACCAATAAGAACAAAATTATGTTGTTCTGCTTCTGTTCTTCTCTTCTTCTTTAAAAACACTTAAATGTGTTAACTCGCCCTGAGTTCGAAGTCATGGTTTCACACCTGGGACCAGAATCGAAACTCCAGTTTAAATTTTAAGCTACAGAGTATCGTATAATATGTAGTGTTGATTTACTACTACGAGTATAGGTTTAATATTATTATACCCGTTACTCGTAGAGTAAAAGGGTATATTGTATTCGTGCAAAAGTATGTAACAGGTAGAAGGAAGCGTTTCCGACCCTATAAAGTATATATATTCTTGTTCAGGATCACTAGCCGAGTCGATCTAGCCATGTCCGTCTGTCCGTCCGTATGAACGCTGAGATCTCGGAAACTATAAAAGCTAGAAGATTGTTATTTTGCATGTAGATTTTAGGAGTTCCTACGCAGCGCAAGTTTGTTTCAAAATGGTGCCACGCCCCCTCTGACGCCCACAAGCCACAAGCTGTGGCCTCAGTTTTAATGATATTATGAAAATTTTAATTGATATGTATTTGTTTCGTCAATAAATATCGATTGGCCTAATAAAAGTTTGCCACGCCCACTCTAACGCCTACATTTCCGCCTTTCATGGCGCCATCTAACGGATAACTTTGGAACAGCTGGCCAAGGTGCTCAACAGAGTCAATGTTAATTCTCGATAAGGATTTCTATTATGGGAAATTGCGATGGTTTTCATTTGTCAATACCGAACTATATCCCAAGAACTATGGAAATCAAATCTAGTTAGCCCAATTGGAGGTCTGAGTCAAACAATGGCGTATGTGTGTATGATGTAAGCATATACATATGAATGTATTTACATTGTTGCAATTGCCCGGCAAAGATAACTCCTTTCAAAGAAAGCTATTCGCTATACCCGTTACTCGTGTTGTGCAAACATATAGACTTTAATATACATAATACTATTTAAGAATGTATGCGTTTAGCCAATATAAGTATGTATGTTTAATATTTCTAGTCAATTTATTGCACTCAAAAACATAAACATAAACACAGCTGCTGGTGCAGGACAAAAGCTGCCTGCGCTAAAGCAGCGCTGGTGCTGGTACTCGTGCTGTAAAGCTGCCAGCACTAAGAGATCGCCGAATTCAAATTGATAATTTGAAGTTTTTGTCCTTTTTTCCTGTGGTCACTATAATTCACATTATGTTACAAAAAAAAAAAAAACATACAAGAAGGCATATTTATATTAAGTTGTTTAGCTGAGTAACGGGTATCTAATAGTCGAGGCACTCGAGTATAGCGTTCTCTCTTGTTTGATCATAAAATAGTACTACATTTCTGAATACTACATTGTTTCTTAAAACCAAGAGTATTTAGCATAGTACTCAGATCGCAAAACAAGTTCTCCAATCGTTAGTCCACTACGTCCCAAACTTTATAAACTCGAAAAACAACATAAGGCCCATTACTCAGATCGAAAAACAAGTTCGCCAGCGGAAAAACTTTAATCTTTCCAGAGTGACGGCATTTTTGAGAGTTCATCACCACTAAGTGCGTTACGGAATGACGTATTTATTAAAATACTATACCTCGGAGTATATGAATACATGTTGTTTTCCTTTTTCGTTTGTTCCTATGGGCAGATTCGGCCCCTTCGGACTTATCTACTATCTTTGAAACTGGGGACTAGTTGGCGTAGAAACGGACGGACGGACAGACATGACTAGATCAACTCTCCTGGTGATGATGAACAAGAATAAATACCGTCTGCGAGGGTATACATACAAATAACACAGAATACAAAGATGTCAAACTTAAATTAAATTTGAATTTTGAAATTTAATATAATTTTAATTTTAAGATAATCCAAGGTAATGCTTACTATAAAATTGTATGTTTATTTTTTTTTAAATATTTTATATTTTTAAAATGTTCTTAGATTTGGTTCAATTTGTCCTCTCTTAGTTTAGGCACAATCCTTTTATAGTCTTTACAAAAATACGTGTCGAAGATACGACAATTGGTTTAAAAGTAATTCAATTTATAAGATATGTTTTTGCGAAAACCGCATGTTTAGCAAGGGAAAATGTAAAAATACTAAACTTTCAAATATTGCAGTTTCTAAACGACAGATAGAAATTTTTTCATTCGGACAAGCATTATTTCTATGAAGCAAAATTATACATATTACTGCGGCGAAAAGAGAAAATTGTATAAGATGTAATTTATCTTTGTCTTTTCGATAGTTTTTTATAGATTATAAGTAAACAATTTATGTTGGTTTTTCAGTCTATTTAAATATAATAATTCACAAATAGACTTATAAATGTTTGTCATTGCAAGGCGGTTAAGCTTTGGATTGGCAATTTAAAATATTAAATAAGGTTTCATTCACAAATCCCAAAATCCACCACAGTAGTGTGGTACCAAAGACCAATATAATTATTATATTGGTCTTTGGTGGTACCATGTTCTAGGACAATATCTTTAGCAGCAGTAAAACTGATTAAGCTCCATAATATTTTTTAATACTTTGTTTTATTATCTTTCTTAATTGCATTTTTTCTTTACCTGAAATTAAACTTGTACATATGAATTCTTTTCCCAAATACCAAATATGTATATGTATATTAAAATAATTGTGTAAAAAGATTGATATAAAGCAAATTGAGCTTCCTAGAATCGATAACTTACCGAGAAGACTAGAGTAGTCTAGTCCGTTTTGGCTTTAAAAGTTTGTTCATATACCCTTCTCGCTCTTAGAAGCGGATTGGGTGAAAAAGTCGTTAGCCAATCGTATAGCAGATGTGATGCAAGGGGGTTGGTTGAAACATGGGGTATTTGTTGAGAAAGACTGAATGAAGTAGCTAATGTTTTTGGTAGCTCAGTCATTTGAACCCCTCTAAAAGCATCGTGCGTTCGACACTGGGGTTCATACACATTTTATCTTATGACTTGAAAATTTTACGCTTGCAAGTACAGCTTTTATAGTACAACTCGTACGTGTGTTTCTGTGTAATAGTATGTTTGAGAACAGAAGGAAACATTAATTTTAAGTTCATACATATGTATATACAAAATATAGGTATGTTATGTATTTTGAACTGGGATTAATTGCAGGTTTCATCCATTAACCGAGTCTTACGTAACTTGGCCTCACAAAAGGAACAGCAAGCGCAGCAACAAAACGAATCTGTGTATGAAAAGCTTCGCATGTTTAATGGCCAAACGGGCGGATGGGCATGGTATCCAAGCAATACAACGACGGCACATTTGGCTCTACCGCCAGCGGCTTCAGTTGTGTCAACTCCAACAAATTTAACAGGACAAATTAATCGAGACGATGTGCAAAAACGAGGCAAGTAAAAATGAAAAATGAAAATATTTAATTTAAACAGATATAAACAAGAAGGAACTCCATGGCCCAGTGCCTCGATCGGAATTCGGGTTAACCCGTTAAAAAATTAAAACAAGAAAGTAAGCAAACTGCGGCAAGCCGAGGCTTACATACCCTTGCAGGTGTTAAGAAGATTTAATTATCCTTTATTTCAATTTATCACATTTATTTTTTTCAATATGCTTTAAAGTTTACCGTAGAAACGCACAGACGGACATGGCAAAATCAACTCTATTGGTGCTGATGCTGATCAAGAACATATGTATGAACATACTTTATAGGGTCCGAAATGTCTCCTTGACTGCGTACAAGCTTTTAATAGTCCGATATGTAAATTTAATTTTGATACAAACTTGTTAGGGCTAAACATCTTCCTTACAATTTAAAATGTGGGTGAGAATTTTATAATCTGAGTTTCAGATTCATAAAGCAAGCTTATTACTAGCGGTATAATTTTACTTTTACATATTTTAATTATAATGGTAATCAGGTAATTTTCCTAATGAAAAATTTGAAAAATGCATTACATTGTGAAAAAGCGTATGGACAAATTGTTATTATAAAATTTGGTGTCCAAACTTTTACTTTTATTAGAAACGATCTAATTATGTACATATGTAAAATTGTCAAATAAACACGACTATTGTTGCCTGAATTCTAAACTATTCAGTATTAAACATTTTTCAATAGGATAAGATTTAAATAAATAACTTCGATAGTATAAAAATAAAACGTTAAAAACGTTAGTTAGCAATTTTTTTCTTCCGTGTATACGATTTATGTTCACTCGGTACTTGTACCGATACTCTTGGCTTATTATTTTACTAATTAGCTTAACAAATACTATGTTAGCGTCATGAAGTATATATTAGGTTGTCAAAAAAGTCTTGCGGTATTTTTATTGAATTTTTCATAAAATTGGTTACAATAATGCGATTCAAGTCAAATATGCGCCGTTTTGTTTGATGACGCGTTCCCAACGAGATGCCAACTTCATAATGCCCCTCTCATAGAAGCTCGCTTCCCTATTGGCAAAAAAACTCGGAGAGCCAATTTTCACAGGACTCTCTTGTGGCCAACTTCAGACTACCAAGCGCGTTCGCCATGGACAGAAACAGGTGGTAATCACTTGGTGCGAGATCCAGACTATACGGTGGATGCAAAAGAACCTCCCATCCGCGCTCCCGGAGCTTCTGGCGCGTCACTAAAGATGTGTGGCCTGGCGTTGTCCTAGTGGAAGACAATTCCGCCTCTGTTGATCAAAGATGGCCTCTTCTGCATTAGTGCTGTCTTCAAGCGGTCCAGTTGTTGGCAGTACAGGTCCGAATTGAGCGTTTGGCCATAGGGGATCAGCTCATAGTGGATTATTCCCTGCCAGTCCCACCAAACACACAGAAGAACCTTCCTGGCCGTCAATCCAGGCTTGGCCACCGTCTGGGCCGCTTCACCGCTTTTCGACCACGACATTTGCGCCTTACGTTATCGTAAGTGGCCCACTTTTCATCGCCAGTCACCATACTCTTCAAAAACGGGTCGATTTAGATTAGATTTAGATTTTCGACGACAGGCCTTCCGGAGCGTGGCGCATCTTCGACCACCTCTACACCAGAACGAAAACGTTGAAACCATCGTTGTGTGGTGGAAATGGAAACTGTATCGGGTCCATAAACTGCACAAATTTTATTGGCGGCTTGAGATGCATTTTTGCCTTTATCGTAGTAGTACTGTAAAATATGCCGTATTTTCTCTTTATTTTGCTCCATGATTGCGACGCTATAACTAACGAACGACTTAAAAGAAAAGACAATTAATCAAACACGTGTTAGCGCATGAAATGAGCTTTCCAAAAAAGTATAGTATGACCTGATGCGACGAATAAAACAAGAATAACGCGCTTTCAGCGCCAACTAGCGAAAATACCGCAAGACTTTTTTGACAACCTAATACTATCTGGGGTGCCTCTTGTCAGAGCAAAATGTTTTTTAGGTCCAGAATGTACGAAAAAACACAATAAAAGTGCAGCTATGAACTTTAAATTAGCAAATAATTATCAGTAAATTAAAAAAAACAACTGTTAAATTTAAATTGTATTGTTTTTTAATTTCTTTGTACAGCGGCAGACTTGTCTTGCCAAGGTATTTGATAATATCTTTTAAAGGCTCTTTCCCGCAAATACGATATTTGAATTTTAACTGCTTGTCAACAAGGCCAGCTGATTGACAGTACGACCGTAGCACGCTTAAATCTGATGAACTCTCAAACTTTTGGTCACACTGGAAAGATTAAAGTTTTTACGCTAGCGTAATCGTTCGACGATCTGGATACTAGGCTTAATTCATTAAAACACGTACTATTTTCCCAGAGTTGTATTATAAATATTTAATTTTTTATAGTATATAAATTTCTCCAAAAAAATATGGATTTTTTTTACCCATTATTCGTATATATTATAAATACAAATAAAATTAAATATTTTTATACCCTTGCAGAGGATATTATAATTTTGGTCAAAAGTGTGCAACGCAGTGAAGGAGGCATCTCCGACCCTATAAAGTATATATATTCTTGATCAGGATCACCTCCTGAGTTGATATAGCCATGTCCGTCTGTCTGTTTCTACGCAAACTAGTCTCTCAGTTTTAAAGGTATCGAATTGAAACTTTGCACACACCCATCTTTCCTTTGCACGCAGTATATAAGTCGGAACGGCTGGGATCGGCCGACTATGTCCTATAGCTGCCATATAACTGATTGATCGGAAATGCCATAACTTTCGTGTTTGTTTCCAATCAATCCGACCTACCAAATTTCATAAGGATCAGCCGACTATATCCTATAGCTGCCATATAACTGAACGATTGGAAATGCGAACTTTGGTGTTTGTAAAGTTAGGAAGTTTGGATTTTTTATGAGTATGAAGAATGCATCATAGGAATAATTTTGGAGAATATAATTATAGAGTATTCTGCAAGGGTATATCAACTTCGGCTCCGCCCGAAGTTAGCTTTCCTTTCTTGTTTAAATTTATAATTTCTTATAATAATTCAATTTTAATTTTTAACATTTAATAAATGGCATTCGTTAGTAAAATAAATAAATAAATATATATGGAGTGCATTAATAATGTAACTCTGCGATCAAATTTTGTTGTGTTTTAATGGTATTGATACATGCATGTAAATATTGCGCAAAATGAGGACTTTTTCTTTTTAAGTTTGAACAGTTTTAAAAACATAATAAATTCAAAAAAAATAATTTAGTTATTGGTTTAAAAATGTTTTATTTACACATATCAATAAACTTTACATTGTTAAAAAGATAAATAAGCTTCTAAGTACAATTTAAAGTTAAAATATGTCAATATGTTAATATATGTGGCATCACTTTTATTGCCCACTGCATATACTTATTTAAATCTTTTGGCACTTTTTGATTTTAATGAATATTTAGTTATGAAATAATTTATATATTTATTTACCATTAAGGATAATTTTCCGTTTTTTGGGTGTATGAACCTGAAGATCTTGGAAAGTTTAAAAGCCAGAGTTTAATTTTAAAATTTGAATGCGCCCACTATAACGACCATATGGCATCATGCTCCAAGATTATATTGAAATGCAATATACAAATCAGATGATTTTTATACCATTACAGAGGTATTATAATTTCAATTCAATGTTTGCAACGCAGTGAAGGAGACATTTCCGGCCCTATAAAGTATATAAATTCGTGCATCTCCAGTATAGCCTAGTCCGTCCGTCCATTTGTACGTAAACTAGACTCTCAGTTATTTGGATATGGCTTTCCCAAAATTCTTCTTTCTATTGCAGTTAGTATTATTATTATACCCTTGCAGAGGGTATTATAATTTTGGTCAAAAGTGTGCAACGCAGTGAAGGAGACATCTCCGACCCTATAAAGTATATATATTCTTGATCAGGATCACCTCCTGAGTTGATATAGCCATGTCCGTCTGTCCGTCTGTCCGTCTGTCCGTCTGTCCGTCTGTCTGTCCGTCTGTCCGTCTGTCTGTTTCTACGCAAACTAGTCTCTCAGTTTTAAAGCTATCGAATTGAAACTTTGCACACACCCTTCTTTCCTTTGCACGCAGTATATAAGTCGGAACGGCCGGGATCGGCCGACTATATCCTATAGCTGCCATATAACTGATTGATCGGAAATGCCATAACTTTGGTGTTTGTAAAGTTAGGAAGCTGGGATTTTCTATGGGTTTTATATTTGGCCAATCAATCCGACCTACCAAATATCATAAGGATCGGCCGACTATATCCTATAGCCGCCATATATCTGATTGATCGGAAATGCCATGACTTTGGTGTTTGTTAAGTTAGGAAGTTGGTATTTTCTATGAGTTTTATTTTTGGCCAATCAATCCGACCTATCAAATTTCATAAGGATCGGCCGACTATATCCTATAGCTGCCATATAACTGAACGATTGGAAATGCCATAACTTTGGTGTTTTTAATGTTAGGAAGTTGGGATTTTTTATGAGTATTAAGAATGCATCATATGAATAATTTTGGAGAATATAATGTACATAATATTCTGCAAGGGTATATCAACTTCGGCTCCGCCCGAAGTTAGCTTTCCTTTCTTGTTATAATTTGGAAAAGGCGGAACTGACGAACATATCATTAAACTCCCATAGGAAAAATTGAAGAAATAAATAAATAACAAGAAAGGAAAGCTATATTCTTGATCAGCATCACCAGGAGAGTCGATCTAGCCATGTCCGTCTGCCCGTCCGTCCGTCTGTTTTTGTTCTTTGGGATTTGGTAATGTTTAAATACTATAAAGTTACGGTTTTAATTAACGTAAAATCGGACATCTATATCTTTCTTGTTTATATATAAGCTTGGGTTTTAAAAAATTTTAATTATTTGGAAAACTTATACCCGATAAAACTTATACAGACTCCTAGAGCAGTTGACACAGATCTGGTCATAGTACGATTAACAGAAAACTAGTAGCGGAGGGGTAATATTGTCAAAGCTGAAATTGCCCTCTTCAGTATTTGTTTCGCATGAATGTGTTTACATTAAAATAAAGGGGCCTTTGCTAAATAAAATTCAACCCTCTTTAGTCCTAGCAATCACACAATTGCAAGTATTTTGTCACAGATGATCAAACTCAGGACAAACAAATAGTTAATTTGTTGGTCATTTGTTATTTGCCATTAAGTCTTATTGAAGCAGCTATTTTATTCCATCTTCAGATACTTTGGATTGTTTTTGTTTTCTCTTCAATCAATAAATTGAGCTAACATATGTCTCCATTGCTAGTAAACATCCACCGTCCCCTTTATACATTCAATATAATCTTATGTCGTCCCTTTGTCATGATTACAACTTAAACTAATCATTCAAAAAACAAATATTTAAAGGAACATAAAGCAAACGAAAGTTTCCACTACAACCTCTGGATAGCATAAGATTTTGTAAAAATTTAGGCTTAACTCAAAAGTCTTCTTCAAGTAATATATAGTCGAAAATATTGATCCCAAATATAGCTTATCCGCATCTAGTTTTCTGTTTAGGGCAAAATCGATTGCAAATTAACATTAATGTAAAACAAGAAAGGAAGAAAACTTCGGAAAGCTGAAGTTTATATACCCTTGCAGTTATTACAAAACGATTAAATTCGATTTCTATGCCTATATTCGATTCCTATGCCTATAATCGATTTCTATGCATACATCAGTAAAAACAATGAAGCTATATGATAATGTTGTCCGATTTTTACAAAACAAAGTTATACTGTTTTGAATTTTGTTTTCAGATTGTTCCAATGGAAGATAGACTCTCCTGGTGATCCTGATCAAGAATATATATACTTTATAGGGTCGGAAATGTCTCCTTCACTGCGTTGCAAACTTTTGACTGAAATTATAATACCCTCTGCAAGGGTATACAAATATGAACATCTACCCAAAATACAAAGCACTGATTTCGATTCTAGTACCTTTCAGCGCTTCAAGGTGTTTTGAGTGCAATGTAACTATAAGTCCAAAAAAGTTTCAAAAATGTTTCGGCAACCTGTTGTTTACGTTTTATACCTGTTGAAGCTATTATAAGAATGAAATATTCTGCAAAACCACTATATTTTGATGTGTTTTGGAAACAATAAAGCGATCTACGTTCTGAAATTATACAAAACAAGAGAGAACGCTATACTCGAGTGCCTCGACTATTAGATATCCGTTACTCAGGTAAAGGGGGTGCGAAGGAGATGGAGATAGAAACTTTGATCACGCATAACTTTTTAACGAATGGTCCGATTTGAAAAATTTTGATAGGTATTGATAAACACAATAAAACTGCATTTTTACTTTTCCGAAATATTTAAATTTTTAAAATCGTATATAAGCGATTGTGGGCATTAAAGGGGGCGTGGCACCATTTTGAAACAAACTTGCGCTGCGTAGGAACTTCTAATGCAAAATGCCAATCTTCTAGCTTTTATAGTTTCCGAGATCTCAGCGTTCATACGGACAGACAGACGGACAGACGGACATGGCTAGATCGACTCGGCTAGTGATCCTGATCAAGAATATATATACTTTATAGGGTCGGAAACGCTTTATTCTACCTGTTACATACTTTTGCACGAATACAATATACCCTTTTACTCTACGAGTAACGGGTATAAACACAATATCTGGGATATATATTGTTTTAAATATTTCCTTTGCTGTTTCAATTTTGACTGAAATTATAACAAACAAGAAAGGAAAGCTAACTTCGGGCAGAGCCGAAGTTGATATACCCTTGCAGAATATTCTGTAAATTATATTCTTCAAAATTATTCATATTATGCATTCTTAATACTCATAAAAAATCCCAACTTCCTAACTTTAAAATCACCAAAGTTATGGCATTTTTGATCGTTCAGTTATATGACAGCTATATGATATAGGCGTTCCGACTTATATACTGCGTGCAAAGGAAAGAAGGGTGCAAAGTTTCAATACGATATCTTTAAAACTGAGAGACTAGTTCGCGTAGAAACAGACAGACATACATACGGACATGCTTATATCAACTCAGGGCGCGATCCTGATCAAGAATATATATATATACTTTATATGGTCGGAGATGTCTTCTTCACTGCGTTGCAGACTTTTGACCAAAATTATAATACCCTCTGCAAGGGTATAACAACAAAGTTATACTTTAAAAAATTTTGTTTATCGATTGTGATATATGATTTAGTGGCCCGATTGGGCTCGTGCCGACTTATATACTAGCTGCAATAGAAAGACAACTTTTGGGAATGCAGATAGCTTTAAAACTGAGGGACTACTTTGCGTAGAAACGGACGGACGGTCAAACAAGATCGACCCTCCTGGTGATGCTGATCAAGAATAATAAGATATTAAGTTCTCATTGATTGATTGTATCTCTTTAGTGTATGTTTTTTTCCAGATCGTGATTCACATTCTATAATATATTTTCATGTGTTTATTTTTTATATTCGTTTTAGACTTACAATATTCAGCTGACGTTTCGCATCCAAACTCTCACGATAGTACATCGGATGGCAACTCGGAACATAATTCATCTGGAGACGAAGACTCACAAATGCGTTTGCGGCTAAAAAGGAAATTGCAGCGCAATCGTACTTCATTTTCTAATGAGCAAATTGAAAGTCTCGAAAAAGGTAATTTATATTTAAATCAGGTTTTAATACCAAAATGCATTTTGCTTGGCTCTTGTTGTCGGTACTAGTACCAGTAAAACATTTTAAATTAAACTATATTTTTATATCAAGTGCCACGACTTTGAGATACCTTTAGATTAAATTTGCGTGTTATACCTTATTTTCTTTTATAATTAGGGAATCTGGAAAATTTTAGTGATTCTTTTTGAAACGAATATTATTTTCCTTCATGGTCTCAAAATGTTTTCTTATTTCCTGTCGCCCATATTTGTTTTGATACAAAAAATACATGTGCTATTTTTATTAATTAAAAATCATTTACAATATTTGTAGCCAACCAGTTCCAAAAATGTTCTTTTATATTCCTAAATTTTTTCGCAAAGTAACTTAAGCTCAGTGAATATCAAAATTATATATCACTAGGTTCTTAAACAGAACCAGAATTCAAAAAAAGGTGCAGATAAAAAAAATAATAACAAGAAGGAAAGCAATCTTCAGCAAGCCGAAGTTAAATACCCTGTAGCTTTTAATTAATTATTTCGATTTTCCGATCAATTTTTAGATCGTTTCCATGCAAGCTATAGGATATAGTCGTTCAAATTTTTTTTTTTAAGAAAACCCGTAATTTTGAAATCGTTAAAAATTACCATATCTCGGAGTATGAGGAATCAATTAAGTTGTAATTTTACTTTCCTTTTTACTTGATTGTTTCTATGGGACTTAAATGATATAGTACGCCGATCTAAGCCCGTTCCGACTTTTATACCACCTGCAAAACAGAGAAAACTTGTTGCTAAGTTTCATCCAAATAGTTTTAAAATTGAGGGAATAGTTTGCGTGGACAGACATGGCTGATCAAGAATATATTTACTTTATAGGGTCGAAAATGACCTTCTCATTATTTGGGCAGGCAAAATATTCTTTCTTGTTATTAATGGGTATAACCCGTGTCTTTTGCTGTTCATATTATTTTCTATAGACAGTAGACAAGCGAACAAAGCCTAATTTTATCTAAAAAAAAATTATTTTTTCAACTCATAAATTTAAAACAAGGTTTTTCATAAGCGTGGTATCCAACATCTTCCATATTCGATTTTTTTAAAACAATTTGAAACTGGAAAAATTATTAAAATCTCGATTAATCATATATGTTTTAAATATAAAACCAACAGTAATATATAAAACTAACCAATAACATTTAACTTAAGCATATTAGACAAGGGAACGAAATGTGTTAACACCTTAATAGCCCATTTTGGTATTAAATATAACTTGATTTAAATAAAACTTGTATCTGTATCTTTATTTGACCTACATTACAGAATTTGAACGAACACATTATCCGGATGTTTTTGCGCGAGAAAGACTTGCAGATAAAATTGGTTTGCCAGAGGCACGTATTCAGGTTTGTCTTTCAGTTTTGTTTAATTATATTCTGTTTGTAGCCCTTTTTCGTGGACTTTATTTTCATAATTTTTTGTTAATTTTTTAAAATGTTTAATAAGTTTTATCCTGTTTTAAATTTTAAACTAAATCTTAGAAGTTTAAAAAACGTGTTCGACACTTTCCTCGAGTTCGATAAGAATTAAAAATTAAATAAAAATACTGAGGTGCCAAAATCACATGACATAACTTAAAGAATCATAAACAATGTCCAAAAGTCATTTCTAACACTTAAAATTAGATTGAGCAATTTGTAAAATTCCAAATGTTCCATATCACTGTACTGTACTTGTACTGTAAAAAAAAGGAAAGGGGATTAGAAAAGGATTAAAAACAAAAAGAATTGAAATCAAATTATATTTGATAAAATAGATTTTATAATGGATAACTTGTAATTTTATATATACTTTTTTCTGAGAACTGCAGTAGACATTTTTACTTTATTTGTATTTCTTTTTATACCCTTGCAGAGGGTATTATAATTTTGGTCAAAAGTGTGCAACGCAGTGAAGGAGACATCTCCGACCCTATAAAGTATATATATTCTTGATCAGGATCACCTCCTGAGTTGATATAGCCATGTCCGTCTGTCCGTCTGTCTGTCCGTCTGTCTGTTTCTACGCGAACTAGTCTCTCAGTTTTAAAGATATCGAATTTAAACTTTGCACACACCCTTCTTTCCTTTGCACGCAGTATATAAGTCGGAACGGCCGGGATCGGACGACTATATCCTATAGCTGCCATATAACTGATTGATCGGAAATGCCATATCTTTGGTGTTTGTAAAGTTAGGAAGTTGAGATTTTCTATAGGTTTTATTTTTGACCAATCAATCCGACTTACCAAATTTCATAAGGATCGGCCGACTATATCCTATAGCTGCCATATAACTGAACGATTGAAAATGCCATAACTTTGGTGTTTTTAAAGTTAGGAAGTTGGGATTTTTTATGAGTATTAAAAATGCATCTTATGAATAATTTTGAAGAATATAATTTAAAGAGTATTCTGCAAGGGTATATCAACTTCGGCTCCGCCCGAAGTTAGCTTTCCTTTCTCGTTTAAATGTTAAATACATATATTCTTTTATATTGGAACTATTTCCTCACTTGGATTGCTGTATGTTATAAATGAACTATTGGCAGTATTAAAGTATCAGTATTTATACTCATTTCTATACCGAAGAGTTTATCATTGTGTTAATTGGTGTTAATTTTAAAACATATAAAAATGTTTCTTTTCAAATTATTAAATATATAATTTTGGTCAAAAGTGTGCAACGCAGTGAAGGAGACATCTTCGACCCTATAAAGTCTATATATATTATTAATCAGGATCGCGTCCTGAGTTGATATAAGCATGTCCGTCTGTCTCTTTCTACGCACACGCATACGTCTCTCAGTTTTAAAGATATCGAATTGAAACTTTGCGCACACCCTTCGTTCCTTTTCACGCAGTATATAAGTATATAAGGAACGGCCGGAATCGGCCGACTATATCCTATAGCTGCCATATAACTGAACGATCGAAAATGCCATTACTTTTGTGCTTTTAAAGTTAGGAAGTTGGGATTTTCTATGAGTTTTATATTTAGCCAATGAATCCGACCTACCAAATTTCATAAGGATCGGCCGACTATATCCTATAGCCGCCATATAACTGATTGATCGGAAATGCCATAACTTTGATGTTTGTAAAGTTAGGAAGGTGGAATTTATATCGGTTTTAACTTTGCAAAATATAATTTTCAGATATTCTGCAAGGGTATATCAACTTCGGCTCCACCCGAAGTTAGCTTTCCTTTCTTGTTTCACGATTATTTTTGCCTAGTGTAATGATTTTTTTCGGTGCGTGATTTTCGTAACTGTATTTTGTAATGTAATTGCGAAGCATTTTAACTCCAGGAGTCAAATGTTAGCTATGGAACGGACGATTTAGAACTCATCCCTCGAACTTTCTATTCACCCCTATTGCTACTGTGCCGAATATAACAAATGTTTTGTCGTCAGAGTGAGCTGAAATATTCATCGTTACGCTCTTGATTATTTGTTTAAGTGAATAAAAACAATTTGACTGAAAAAATACTTGAAACTCCTTGCTATTTTTCTCATTGAGTAGTAATGACGGGGGCGAATTCAAATATACGAAGTCTCGAGGACTCGCCGGGGAAACTTGTCAGCTGGAGTGGGAGCCGTAACAATAACGCTGAGCAATAAATGTCATTGTGAAAAAATATTAAAGTATAAAAGTATTGTAATCCGTTTTCACCCCTTTGTCTTCACGGTGAAGTTTCTGTTCGCTTTATTCCATCTCTGTGATGTTGCAAAAAACCGCATACAAAGGGTGTCTGTCGTTTCAAACTCGACTGCGTGACCAAAGTAATAGGTTCATTAGACTGTGAGTGTTTTATTGTTAATAACAAATTTTGTTTTCAATATGAACTTTACCTTTCCCGAATCACTTGATTGATAAAATCAACCATGCCCAGTAGACACGGGCGGATCAAAAATAAAATATGATACAAATAATTAAAATGTAAATTGTTTTACTGATTTGGCCCGTATTCTAGAAGTTTTTTATACCCTTGCAAAGGGTATTATAATTTTGGTCAAAAGTGTGCAACGCAGTGAAGGAGACATCTCCGACCCTATAAAGTATATATATTCTTGATCAGGATCACCTCCTGAGTTGATATAGCCATGTCCGTCTGTCCGTCTGTCCGTCTGTCTGTTTCTACGCAAACTAGTCTCTCAGTTTTAAAGCTATCGAATAGAAACTTTGCACACACCCTTCTTTCCTTTGCACGCAGTATATATGTCGGAACGGCCGGGATCGGCCGACTATATCCTATAGCTGCCATATAACTGATTGATCGGAAATGCCATAACTTTGGTGTTTGTAAAGTTAGAATGTTGGGATTTTCTATGGGTTTTATATTTGGCTAATCAATCCGACATGCCGAATTTTATAAGGATCGGCCGACTATATCCTATAGCTGCCATATAACTGATTGATCGGAAATGCCATAACTTTGGTGTTTGTAAAGTTAGAATGTTGGGATTTTCTATGGGTTTTATATTTGGCTAATCAATCCGACATGCCGAATTTTATAAGGATCGGCCGACTATATCCTATAGCTGCCATATAACTGATTGATCGGAAATGCCATAACTTTGGTGTTTGTAAAGTTAGAATGTTGGGATTTTCTATGGGTTTTATATTTGGCTAATCAATCCAACATGCCGAATTTCATAAGGATCGGCCGACTATATCCTATAGCTCCCATATAACTGAACGATTGGAAATGTCATAACTTTGGTGTTTTTAAAGTTAGGAAGTTAGGATTTTTTATGAGTATTAAGAATGCATCATATGAATAATTTTGGAGAATATAATTTACAGAGTATTCTGCAAGGGTATATCAACTTCGGCTCCGCCCGAAGTTAGCTTTCCTTTCTTGTTTTAAGATTACATTTGGGATTTTTTTTATACCCTTGCAGAGGGTATTATAAATTTGGTCAGAAGTTTGTAACGCAGTGAAGGAGACGTTTCCGACCCTATAAAGTATATATACTCTTGATCAGAATCAATAGGGGAGTCGATATAGCCATGTCCGTCTGTCCGTATGTTTCAATACCGTTTGCGAGCTCAGTTTAAAAGCTAGCGATCTGAAACTTTCACAGTCGTCCTAAAACAAGTGTACGCAGATCAAGTTTGAAAACCGCCCCGATCGGATGTCTATATCCTATAGCTCCCATAGGAACAATTGGATATAACTTGCAAGATTGGAAGATATTTCGCGCAGTGTAAAAGCTATTGACATAAATCTTTCCAAATCTTATTTTTTTATGCGTACCTTGATCAGGGTAAAAGCGCGTGACGATCGGACGTCTATATCCTATAGCTCCCATAGAAACAAAAGGGTAAAATCGGTTAAAATTTAATGATTTTTAGGATATTTCGCGCAGTATACAAGCTATTGACATGAATCTTTCCAACTCGTATTTTTTTATGCATACATTAATCAAGGTGAAAGCGCGTGCCGATCGGACGTCTATATCATATAGCTCCCATAGGAATAATAGGGTGAAATCGGTCCAAATTTGACGATTATCAGAATATTTCCCGCAGTGTGTAAGCTACTAACATAAATTTTTCCAATTCTTATTTATTTACGCATATCTTGATTAGGGTAAAAGCGCTTGCCGCTCGGTAGTCTATATCTTAAAGGAGATAGGAAAAATTGTTAAAGGCTGCGAAAGTATCCCTTTTTTTCTATTTGTATATGACATTTTTGCAGTATAAAAGCAATTGACTTGAAACGATGCAAATCTAGTTTACTTATGTATACCTTGTTCCTTTCGCTACTTTTTCACTTTTAGCAATTTCGGCAAAGTCTGCAAGGGTATTAAAACTTCGGCTTGCCGAAGTTAGCTTCCGGCCTCGTTTTAGCATAGGAACAATCCGGATAACTTAAATAATTTTATACTCTTGCAGAGGGTATTCAATTTTAGTCAAAAGTTTGCAACGCTGTAAAGGACACATTTTCGACCCTTTAAAGCCGTCTGTCCGTCGGCCCGACTATCCGTTTCTACGCAAACTAGTCTCTTACTTTAAAGCTATTTGGATGAAACTTATTTCTGCTGCAGGTGGTATATAAGTCCAAGCAGCCCGGATCGGTCGACTATATCATATGGCACCCATAGAAACACTCAGGAAAAAAAATAATAAAGTATAACTTCAATGTTTCTTAATACCCATATAATCCGATTTGGCAATTTTTAAAGATTTCAGAATAAAGGTTTTATAAAAATCAGACGACTATATCATATATTATTTACCGGGAAATCGGTCTAGCATCATCGTTTTAAAGCATCGAAATATAGAATATTTATTATTTGTAACAGATGCAAGTGTGTACAAACTTCGGCTTGGCAAAGTTTGCTTTCTTCTTGTTTTTCGTTAATATTATTACGATTATTTATTTATTTAAATTTCACATACAACTAATTACATAGTTATGAGACGCACAAATTAATTGAAATTTTTTAAGGAACCAGCGAAAAAATCACTATTTCGGTTCCAGTTCCTTTGAAGGTAAATTACTTATACAGCTTATTGAGAAAACTGTAAGATGCCACTCTAACTCGTTTGGAACAAGCAATTTGAGAAAATGTACTTTTATTTGTTTATTGGAAACCATTTAGAGTTTTACAGTATAGTTTTAACATAAAAGCTACATGCTTTTTTATATTTTGTATTCTTTTAGTGATTACAATTATTTCATATATAATCTCATTAAAACAATTATTATTTATTGGACATTAATTATACCCGTTACTCGTAGAGTAAAAGGGTATATTGTATTCGTGCAAAAGTATGTAAAAGCTAGAAGGAAGCGTTTCCGACCCTATAAAGTATATATATTCTTGATCAGGATCACTAGCCGAGTCGATCTAGCCATGTCCGTCTGTCCGTCTGTCTGTCCGTCTGTCTGTCCGTATGAACGCTGAGATCTCGGAAACTATAAAAGCTAGAAGATTGGCATTTTGCATGTAGATTTTAGAAGTTCCTACGCAGCGCAAGTTTGTTTCAAAATGGTGCCACGCCCCCTTTAACGCCCACAATCGCTTATATACGATTTTAAAAATTTAAATATTTCGGAAAAGTAAAAATGCAGTTTTATTGTGTTTATCAATACCTATCAAAATTTTTCAAATCGGACCATTCGTTAAAAAGTTATGCGTGATCAAAGTTTCTATCTCCGTCTCCCTCGCACCCCCTTTACCTGAGTAACGGGTATCTGATAGTCGGGGCACCCGACTATAGCGTTCTCTCTTGTTTTTGATTAATAACAAGAAAGGAAGCAAACTTCGGCAATCCGAAATTTATATACCTCTGCAGTTATCACAATCGACTACATTTCGATTTCTACGCCTATATTACTAAAATCAATGAAGCAATCGCAGCAGCCAAAGTCTCAACACCGCAAGGGAGGGATGGGCACACACACCAACACAAAACTAACCATGAAATCGAACAGCTTGTTCTGGAGAAAAGACGTTTGAGACGTACTTGGCAAACCAGCAGATCGCCATCCTCAAAACAAAGTCTTAAAGAAGCTGGTCGCAGACTTACCAGGGCTCTAAGGCAAGAAGAAGAAAAAGCACAACGCCAGTACATTGAGAAACTTTCACCCACCAGCACTAAGCATCCCTTGTGGAGGGCCCACCCAAATCTAAGTACGCCGGCCGAAACAGTAATCCCCATAAGAGACTCTTCAGGCAGGGCCAGAAGCGACAAAGACAGAGCTTGTACATTTGCTTTACACCTTGGAAATGTTTTTCAGCCAAATCCTGCAATTAATTCATTCGCACTACCGTCGCCGTCAATTCGAATTGAATCTGAGACGGAGCCAATTCTGTTTCAACCAAATGAAATTGCAAAAGTAATCAGCGAGCAATTGAAACCAAACGAGGACGGAAGCTAACTTCGGCAAGCCGAAGTTTTAATAACCTTGCAGACTTTGCCGAAATTGCTAAAAGTGAAAAAGTAGCGAAAGGAATAAGGTATACATAAGTAAACTAGATTTGCATTGTTTCAAGTCAATTGCTTTTATACTGCAAAAATGTCATATACAAATAGAAAACAAGAGAGAACGCTATACTCGAGTGCCTCGACTATTAGATACCCGTTACTCAGGTAAAGGGGGTGCGAGGGAGATGGAGATAGAGACTTTGATCACGCATAACTTTTTAACGAATGGTCCGATTTGAAAAATTTTGATAGGTATTGATAAACACAATAAAACTGCATTTTTACTTTTCCGAAATATTTAAATTTTTAAAATCGTATATAAGCGATTGTGGGCGTTAAAGGGGGCGTGGCACCATTTTGAAACAAACTTGCGCTGCGTAGGAACTTCTAAAATCTACATGCAAAATGCCAATCTTCTAGCTTTTATAGTTTCCGAGATCTCAGCGCTCATACGGACAGACAGACAGAAGGACAGACAGACAGACAGACAGACGGACATGGCTAGATCGACTCGGCTAGTTATCCTGAACAAGAATATATATACTTTATAGGGTCGGAAACGCTTCCTTCTACCTGTTACATACTTTTGCACGAATACAATATACCCTTTTACTCTACGAGTAACGGGTATAAAAAGGGATACTTTCGCAGCCTTTAACAATTGTTCCTATCTCCTTTAAGATATAGACTTCCGAGCGGCAAGCGCTTTTACCCTAATCAAGATATGCGTAAATAAATAAGAATTGGAAAAATTTATGTTAGTAGCTTACACACTGCGCGAAATATTTTGATAATCATCAAACTTGGGCCGATTCCACCCTATTGTTCCTATGGGAGCTATAGGATATAGACGTCCGATCGGCACGCGCTTTCACCTTGATTAATGTATGCATAAAAAAATACGAGTTGGAAAGATTCATGTCAATAGCTTGTATACTACGCGAAATATCCTAAAAATCATTAAATTTTAACCGATTTCACCCTTTTGTTTCTATGGGAGCTATAGGATATAGACGTCCGATCGTCACACGCTTTTACCCTGATCAAGGTACGCATAAAAAAATAAGATTTGGAAAGATTTAAGTCAATAGCTTTTACACTGCGCGAAATATCTTCCATTCTTGCAAGTTATATCCGATTGTTCCTATGGGAGCTATAGGATGTAGACATCCGATCGGGGCGGTTTACAAACTTGATCTGCGTACACTTGTTTTAGGAAAACTGTGAAAGTTTTAGATCGCTAGCTTTTAAACTGAGCTCGCAAACGGTATTGAAACAGACGGACAGACGGACGGACGGACGGACAGACGGACAGACGGACATGGCTATATCGACTCCCCTATTGATCCTGATCAAGAATATATATACTTTATAGGGTCGGAAACGTCTCCTTCACTGCGTTACAAACTTCTGACCAAAATTATAATACCCTCTGCAAGGGTATAAAAAGGCCCCAGGCGGCGATCAAATAACTCCCAAAATGTTAATCGAACTTCCAAACTGTGCAGTTGAGGTTATTTGTAAACTCTTCAACGGGATTACACGACTTGGCTATTTCCCAAAAAAATGGAAAAAATCGGTAATCATAATGATCCCAAAGCCAGGGAAAGATCACACAATACCAGCTTCGTATATACCGATAAGTTTACTCTCGTGTCTGTCAAAACTGCTCGAAAAATGCCTTTTGACGCGCATCATTCCATATCTGAAAGAGCACAACGTTATTCCAGCACATCAATTTGGCTTTCGAGAAAGCCATGGAACAATAGAGCAAGTCAACAGATTAACAACAGAAATAAGGACTGCATTCGAGCTTCGGGAATACTGCAGTGCGGTATTCCTTGACGTTGCACAGGCTTTCGACCGAGTCTGGCTTGATGGCCTTATCCATAAAATTAGAACGATCCTGCCGGGAAACACTCACAGGATACTTGAATCGTACCTTTACAACAGAGCCTTCGCCGTGAGATGCAACACCACAACATCCGATGACTACGCTATAGAGGCTGGAGTTCCCCAAGGTAGCGCCCTTGGTCCAACTCTATTTCTCCTCTACACCGCAGATATTCCCACGAACGAGCGGCTATCTACTTCTACATTCGCAGACGATACCGCGATCATAAGTCGGTCCAAATGCCCAACTCAGGCAACAGCACTACTAGCTGATCATCTCGTTGTAGTGGAGAGGTGGTTATCAGACTGGCGTATAAAAATAAATGCGCAAAAGTGTAAACACATAACGTTTACTCTTAACAGACAAACGTGTCCCCCGCTAACCCTGAATAACACGCCACTTCCACAAGCTGACGATGTAACGTACCTTGGCATCTACCTAGACAGGAGACTTACATGGCGGAGACATATCGAAGCTAAGAAAATTCCCCTAAAACTAAAATCAAACAGTCTCCATTGGCTTATAAACGCGCGCTCCCCCCTCCGCCTGGACTTCAAGGTCCTGCTCTACAATTCAACGCTTAAGCCAGTCTGGACCTACGGCTCCCAATTGTGGGGAAACGCGAGCAGCAGCAACATTATTCAGCGAGCACAATCAAAAATCCTGAGAACTATCACTGGGGCACCTTGGTATGTTCGGAACGACAACATCAACAGAGATCTTGCCATTCTACCCGTAAAAGATGAAATACCAAAACAAAAAGCGTCCTACCACACCAAGCTAACTTCTCATCCAAACCAGCTCGCCAGGGGCCTAGCCAGGGCTTCCATCCGGACCCGATTGCACCGCAATGACCTTCCAGCTCAGCAATAGTTATTAGAGCCCCTAAATTTTCGCGCCAGTCACCTTGACTGTCAGATAGTTTTTAATTTAAGATTCTATATACTTATTGTTAGTCTCAATTCAGAGAAGATCCAATAAATAAAATGCAAATGTTAAAAAAAAAAAAAAAGCAATCTTAATATTGTTGTCCGATTTTAATTTAATTAAAACCGGAAAGCCGAAGTTTATATACCTTTGCAGTTATTACAAAACGACTACGTTTTGATCTATATTCATCTATTCCTAACAAGAAAGGAAAGCTAGCTTCGGGCTGAGCCGAAGCTGATATACCCTTGCACAATGCTCTTTAAATTATATTCTCCAAAATTATTCATATGATACATTCTTAATACTCATAAAAAATCCAAACTTCCTAACTTTACAAACACCAAAGTTATGGCATTTACAATCGTTCAGTTATATGGCAGCTATAGGATATAGTCGGCCGATCCTTATGAAATTTGGTAGGTCGGATTGATTGGCCAAATATAAAACCCATAGAAAATCCCATCCCATCCATAATTGAATTAAAAACGTAATTCCATAATATTTATATATTACAAAATCCCAAAGAACAAAAAAAAATTAACATAAAAGCAGAATATTCTGTAAAGTATATCGGTTGGCCAAAAATAAAACCCATAAAAAATCTCAACTTCCTAATTTTAAAAACACCAAAGTTATGGCATTTCCAATCGTTCAGTTAGTCGGCAGATCGCTATGAAATTTGGTAGATCGGATTGATTGGCCAAAAATAAAACCCATAGAAAATCCCTTTACAAACACCAAAGTTATGACCGATCCCGGCCGTTCCGACTTATATACTGCGTGCAAATGAACGAAGGGTGTGTGCAAAGTTTCAATTCGATATCTTGAAAACTGAGATACTAGTTTGCGTAGAATCAGACAGACGGACATGCTTATAACAACTCAGGGCGCGATCCTGATCAAGAATATATATATTTTATAGGGTCGGAGATGTCTCCTTCACTGCGTTGCACACTTTTGACCAAAACTATAATACCCTCTGCAAGGGTATAAAAACATTAAAGTTATGGCATTTTCGATCGTTCAGTTGTATGGCAGCTATAGGATATTGTCATAAAAAATTAAAATCAAGAGTGTTTCCTTTTCTTATTGTAAAAAATAAAATGAAAAGATATGAAAAAATTCCAAGCTTAAAAGCAATAAACAAACACATTTATCTTTTGAATACAAAGTGTCACTAATTGCAGAAATGATTACTTTTAGGAAGTTACTAATCGAGACCTCATGGTCTACAGATCTCTGCAGCGTCCTCCTATCCTTGTATTTAACAATATATCAATATTTTTCTTATTTATTTTTATTTTTATGACCACCTTATTTAGTTTAATAAGTTTTTCTGTTGCATCTCAAAATTAAAGCTCAGTTAAAGGTTTTTATTAATTTGTTTATGGATTATTTTAATTAGGTTTGGTTCTCAAACCGACGGGCCAAATGGCGCCGGGAAGAAAAAATGCGCACTCAAAGACGGTCGGCTGATAACGTAGGCGGAAGTGGTCGAGCCAGCACAGCTAACAATCCTTCAGGAACAGCTGCATCTTCTTCCGTTGCAACGTCGAATAACTCGACTCCCGGCATTGCCAGCTCAGCAATCAACGTGTCTGAAAGAGCTTCATCGGCTATAATTAGCAATAGCTTACCTGAGACACCGAATGGATCAACTGTAAGAAATTTAATTGTTGATTAAAATGATTTTTCATTTGCAAAAATTATGTTTAATAGGTTCTAGGCGGAGACGCTAATGCTACGCACACGAGCTCTGAAAGTCCACCGCTCCAGGCAGTCGCACCGCGGTTACCCTTAAACACTGGATTCAACACCATGTACTCATCCATCCCGCAACCTATAGCAACTATGGCTGAAAATTACAAGTAGGTTTCCGAAAATTATTTATTATTTGTGCCTTTTCGTTATTTTTCTACCCTTGCAGAGGCTATACATTATAATTTCAGTCAAAAGTTTGCAAACGACCCTATAAAGTATATATATTGATTAGCATTACCAGGAGAGTCGATCAGGCCATGTCCGTCAGTCCGACCGTCCGTCTGTCCGTCCGTTTCTACGCAAACTAGACCCTCAGTTTTAAAGCTTTCTGCAAGAAACTTTCCTAAAAGTTGTCTTCCTATTGCAGTTAGTATATAAGCCGGAACGTGCCGGATCGGACTATATCGGAATATATCATATAGCTTCCATAGGAGCAATCGAAAAAAAACAAGAAAGGAAGCAAACGTCGTGTTATAGGAATGTTTAATTAGAGTACTCATTTGTTCCTGACCTTGGTGCTTATTTTTAATTATCATAAAATAATATCAAGACATATATGTTTCTAATATATTTCTTATGTGGTTGGCTATGCAACAGCTCATCATTAGGATCGATGACGCCGTCGTGCTTACAACAACGAGACGCATATCCTTACATGTTTCACGATCCGTTATCACTGGGATCTCCGTATGTACCACCCCACCACCGAAACACAGCTTGCAATCCAGCAGCTGCGCACCAACAGCCACCTCAGCATGGTGTTTATGCGAACAGTTCTCCAATGCCATCATCAAATACAGGTATAGTTGTGAATCGTTATTGAATCGAGTATAATAATAATAAACCTTTTGCAGGTGTCATTTCTGCAGGCGTTTCGGTGCCTGTGCAGATTTCTACGCAAAATGTATCTGACCTGACGGGAAGTAATTACTGGCCACGTCTCCAGTGATCGTCAATTTTTAATTTGCCATCAGATATTCTGTCAAAGGCGACTGCCGCTGCAATTGCTGCCGCACAGGCAGCTGAAGAAAAGCATCAACACCAAAAAGGGCATTCAGTTGATATGCAAACTACAAATAGCAACAAAAACCCACCTAGTTTGATGAACACATCAAGATATTCAAAAATGAACGTGGGAGAGGGGAAGGATGTAGATGTTGTCCACGATTCTATAGTTCCCATATCACCACGTAATTCAGCTAAATTTGAATTGTTTGGTAGCCCAAAAGCGAGCTATCATCGGGATTTTCATATTATTTAAAGAGTTCACAAGTCGAACCATACCGGCTTTGATTACAATTAAGAAAGGCGCTATTCAGCTGAACATTTTTAAAAAAATGCGTTTTAATAGACTACATTGAGTGCAAAATCGTTTAAATTATATTAATTTTTTAATGATACTGTTGTTACTGAGCAAATAAAAATTCAAGTTGTCTTTTTACCTCTTTTACATCTTTAACTAAGCCAAAACCAAATTTTTTTTCTCCGTATCTGCTACAATTTTGTATCGCTATTTTTCCCTATATTAAAAGAATGTGACATGCAATGGACTTATGTATACCAGCTGCCTGGCTGTATGGTTCGATGCAAACTGGTATCATTTCCAGTTGTTTTGCTATTTCTCATTTCAAAAATTTAGACAATCAAACCGTTTGAAATAAAGATACCACAAATAAGGAAGGGAGTCACGCGTATCTTACGTCAGGAAGCTAAACTTTAAACATTTTTCTTGTTTTTTGTTAAGTAAACAAATACATCTATAGGACAATGTACTCAGTTTGATTATAAATTGGACCACATTAACTTAAGACAAAGAACAAATCTAAGCCATTTACAGAAAATCTTTTAAATCAAGTAAATTGTGCTATTTCTTTTAATCGTTATAAATTGGATGTAATAAAAAAGATAATCAAGAATACAATTATTTTATATGCAGCTACATTCTTTTATACGAACAGAGTAAAAAAAACAGATTAATTTTAAAAGATCAAAAAATAAGTCAGGGACAGCTCATAATTTCTAAAACTATGTTAAGGGTATATTAAACATATTTAATATATTCATCATAACTTAGCTTACTGTGCAATAGTGTTATTACTATCCAAACTGAGTTAACGGTAAAAATAGCACAAATAAACGACTAAGCGGATACGGACAGTTCAATGCTTAAATATATTATTATTTTGGCTTACCCTTTAAACAATTTTATTTTTAAAAAAATGTATAAATCTGATACATAAATATTTAATTATGATATATTTTATTAATCTATACGATATTGTTTCATCAAAAAAATCTTCTTTGTTAAGCTGATGTTTTATACTCTTGCAGCTATAGAAAAATAAACCGGGCAATAAGGCAGCTATTAAATATTTTCCTTCAAAATTTTAAACTCAACGACGGACTTAAAACAACGCAGTTATAAACATTGCTCTCCTAAAAAATTAAACAAAATTAAATCCAATGCTTCTTTCGATGAAGATGTCAAAATAGACTGGCCAAGTGAAAATAATTTAAAATATGTATACTTTCAAAGGGACCCATATTCTTTGCTGCCTTAAAAAAATAGGACATAAATTATAAAACTGCAAGTGTATAAAAAATAGCCTATATTGAGAGATCGTAAAACATGAGCATAAATGCAGATAAAAATATTTATCTATATTGTAAATAAGTAAAACACATGGGTATTAAACATTATTTCCAATTTTAACAAATTTCACTAAAGTAATATTAATTTCTTATTACTCTAAAAAACTCAAAAAACTTCAAGCCTCCTGGATATTTTAATATTTTGGAATTATATTTTACGCGTTTATTAACAAATTTACATAATTATAGATTTCACAAAAAATGTTTGCTTCGAGTAATTTTAGAATATTATTTATTCCTATATATAGTAAAATACCATTTGTATAAGAAAACTTTAGTTACTGCACTATTACTTATAACAACGTAAGATCGAAGAGTATTGCAACGAACTTGATTCCAGTTAAGGAAATACACCTACATCTCATCCAGATAAACACACCTCCCCAAAAAGAGCCTTCAGGTTTATATAATAAAAGTCGTAAATATTTAATGTATGGTTCAAATTTATATTTAAAAACAAATAAATGTAACATTTCTGAATAAACATTAAGTCGGATGTTCTTAAGAAAGGTTTAATAAAATCGTACATCAATGTACTTCTGTTCTCCATTTATTCCTTATTCTCCGAATTTTGCCAGAAGACTGAAAATAAATTAATAACTAAACCAAGGTTTACAACGAGTTTGTACCCGCAGAAAAAGCATGGACAGATGTGTTTTCTTCAGGGAAATTAAAAAGAATTATTTATCTTTTCACTTTTTATACCCTTGCAGAGGGTATTATAATTTTGGTCAAACGTGTGCAACGCAGTGAAGGAGACATTTCCGACCCTATAAAGTATGTATATTCTTGATCAGGGTCGCGTCCTGAGTTGATATAAGCATGTCCGTCTGTATGTTTCTTCGCAAAATAATCTCTCAGTTTTAAAGATATGGAATTGAAACTTTGCACACACCCTTCGTTCCTTTGCACGCAGTAAATAAGTTGAAACGGCCGGGATCGTCCATGTATAACTGATTGTTTGGAAATGCCATAACTTTGGTGTTTGTAAAGTTAGGATGTTGCTTTTTTCTATGGGTTTTATATTTGGCCAATCAATCCGATCTACCAAGGATCGGCATACTATATCCTATAGCTGCCATATAACTAAACGATTGGAAATGCCATATCTTTGATGTTTTTAAAGTTAGGATGTTGGGATTTTTTATGAGTATTAAGAATGCATCATATGAATAATTTTGGCTAACTTCGGCTTGCTGAAGTTTACTTCATTTCTCGTTAAGCGGTTATATACCGTTTTTTTCCACAAAAAAAATGAAATCAATCAATTTTTTTAGGTATTTAGCAATCATTTTTATTACATGAATGATTCTATTTTCTGAAAGTTCCGTTTGTTGACAATGTTTGTGAAAAAATGTTGAATAGTTTTTAAGGGGTGGCTGTTTTCCTTGAACTCCTCTGTTTGGAAGAGCCTTGCACTGATAATTCCCCTAGTCGAACTGGTCAACTGAAAACGTTAAAATAAAGAATTTCATTAGTTTAGAGTAATTCCTTGTATCTGAACGATCGTTGTTATAATTTTTTGTGCATACGGGAACGTTTTATGCAAAAAATGAATTTTTCGGTCGGTAGAGGTTTTACAAAAAACAATCCATTTCGGCGAAATAAAAATTTGTGCATGAAAAATCGATCCTTCAAGTACAAACAAAATTCATTACGAACATTAAAAAAAAAATTTGAATAAAATCGATTCAGTAACTTCCTAACTTTACAAACACCATAGTTAAGGCATTTCCGATCAATCAGTTATATGGCAGCTATAGGATATTGTTGTTCGATTTTAATTGAATTAAAACCGTAATTCCATAATATTTATATATTACAAAATCCCAAAGAGCAAAAAAAAAAATAACAAAAAAGCAGAATATTCTGTAAAGTATATCGGTTGGCCAAAAATAAAACCCATAAAAAATCTCAACTTCCTAACTTTAAAACAAGAGAGAACGCTATAGTCGGGTGCCCCGACTATCAGATACCCGTTACTCAGGTAAAGGGAGTGCGAGGGAGATGGAGATAGAAACTTTAATAACGCATAACTTTTTAAAGAATGGTCCGATTTGAAAAATTTCTTCTACATTTCGATAGGTATTGATAAACGCAATAAAACTGCATTTTTACTTTTCCGAAATATTTAAATTTTTAAAATCGTATATAAGCGATTGTGGGCGTTAAAGGGGGCGTGGCACCTTTTTGAAACAAACTTGCGCTGCGTAGGAACTCCTAGAATCTGCATGCAAAATGCCAATCTTCTAGTTTCTTTCTAGTTTATAGTTTATAGTTTCCGAGATCTCAGCGTTCATACGGACAGACAGACAGACAGACAGACGGACAGACAGACGGACAGACGGACATGGCTATATCGACTCGGCTAGTGACCCTGATCAAGAATATATATACTTTCCTTCTAGCTGTTACATACTTTTGCACGAATACAATATACCCTTTTACTCTACGAATAACGGGTATAAACACCAAAGTTATGGCATTTCCAATCGTTTAGTTAATCGGCAGATCGCTATGAAATTTGGTAGATCGGATTGATTGGCCAAAAATAAAACCCATAGAAAATCCCTTTACAAACACCAAAGTTATGACCGATCCCGGCCGTTCCGACTTATATACTGCGTGCAAATGAACGAAGGGTGTGTGCAAAGTTTCAATTCGATATCTTGAAAACTGAGATACTAGTTTGCGTAGAATCAGACAGACGGACATGCTTATAACAACTCAGGGCGCGATCCTGATCAAGAATATATATATTTTATAGGGTCGGAGATGTCTCCTTCACTGCGTTGCACACTTTTGACCAAAACTATAATACCCTCTGCAAGGGTATAAAAACATTAAAGTTATGGCATTTTCGATCGTTCAGTTGTATGGCAGCTATAGGATATTGTCATAAAAAATTAAAATCAAGAGTGTTTCCTTTTCTTATTGTATAAAATAAAATGAAAAGATATGAAAAAATTCCAAGCTTAAAAGCAATAAACAAACACATTTATCTTTTGAATACAAAGTGTCACTAATTGCAGAAATGATTACTTTTAGGAAGTTACTAATCGAGACCTCATGGTCTACAGATCTCTGCAGCGTCCTCCTATCCTAGTATTTAACAATATATCAATATTTTTCTTATTTATTTTTATTTTTATGACCACCTTATTTAGTTTAATAAGTTTTTCTGTTGCATCTCAAAATTAAAGCTCAGTTAAAGGTTTTTATTAATTTGTTTATGGATTATTTTAATTAGGTTTGGTTCTCAAACCGACGGGCCAAATGGCGCCGGGAAGAAAAAATGCGCACTCAAAGACGGTCGGCTGATAACGTAGGCGGAAGTGGTCGAGCCAGCACAGCTAACAATCCTTCAGGAACAGCTGCATCTTCTTCCGTTGCAACGTCGAATAACTCGACTCCCGGCATTGCCAGCTCAGCAATCAACGTGTCTGAAAGAGCTTCATCGGCTATAATTAGCAATAGCTTACCTGAGACACCGAATGGATCAACTGTAAGAAATTTAATTGTTGATTAAAATGATTTTTCATTTGCAAAAATTATGTTTAATAGGTTCTAGGCGGAGACGCTAATGCTACGCACACGAGCTCTGAAAGTCCACCGCTCCAGGCAGTCGCACCGCGGTTACCCTTAAACACTGGATTCAACACCATGTACTCATCCATCCCGCAACCTATAGCAACTATGGCTGAAAATTACAAGTAGGTTTCCGAAAATTATTTATTATTTGTGCCTTTTCGTTATTTTTCTACCCTTGCAGAGGCTATACATTATAATTTCAGTCAAAAGTTTGCAAACGACCCTATAAAGTATATATATTGATTAGCATTACCAGGAGAGTCGATCAGGCCATGTCCGTCAGTCCGACCGTCCGTCTGTCCGTCCGTTTCTACGCAAACTAGACCCTCAGTTTTAAAGCTTTCTGCAAGAAACTTTCCTAAAAGTTGTCTTCCTATTGCAGTTAGTATATAAGCCGGAACGTGCCGGATCGGACTATATCGGAATATATCATATAGCTTCCATAGGAGCAATCGAAAAAAAAACAAGAAAGGAAGCAAACGTCGTGTTATAGGAATGTTTAATTAGAGTACTCATTTGTTCCTGACCTTGGTGCTTAGTTTTAATTATCATAAAATAATATCAAGACATATATGTTTCTAATATATTTCTTATGTGGTTGGCTATGCAACAGCTCATCATTAGGATCGATGACGCCGTCGTGCTTACAACAACGAGACGCATATCCTTACATGTTTCACGATCCGTTATCACTGGGATCTCCGTATGTACCACCCCACCACCGAAACACAGCTTGCAATCCAGCAGCTGCGCACCAACAGACACCTCAGCATGGTGTTTATGCGAACAGTTCTCCAATGCCATCATCAAATACAGGTATAGTTGTGAATCGTTATTGAATCGAGTATAATAATAATAAACCTTTTGCAGGTGTCATTTCTGCAGGCGTTTCGGTGCCTGTGCAGATTTCTACGCAAAATGTATCTGACCTGACGGGAAGTAATTACTGGCCACGTCTCCAGTGATCGTCAATTTTTAATTTGCCATCAGATATTCTGTCAAAGGCGACTGCCGCTGCAATTGCTGCCGCACAGGCAGCTGAAGAAAAGCATCAACACCAAAAAGGGCATTCAGTTGATATGCAAACTACAAATAGCAACAAAAACCCACCTAGTTTGATGAACACATCAAGATATTCAAAAATGAACGTGGGAGAGGGGAAGGATGTAGATGTTGTCCACGATTCTATAGTTCCCATATCACCACGTAATTCAGCTAAATTTGAATTGTTTGGTAGCCCAAAAGCGAGCTATCATCGGGATTTTCATATTATTTAAAGAGTTCACAAGTCGAACCATACCGGCTTTGATTACAATTAAGAAAGGCGCTATTCAGCTGAACATTTTTAAAAAAATGCGTTTTAATAGACTACATTGAGTGCAAAATCGTTTAAATTATATTAATTTTTTAATGATACTGTTGTTACTGAGCAAATAAAAATTCAAGTTGTCTTTGTACCTCTTTTACATCTTTAACTAAGCCAAAACCAAATTTTTTTTCTCCGTATCTGCTACAATTTTGTATCGCTATTTTTCCCTATATTAAAAGAATGTGACATGCAATGGACTTATGTATACCAGCTGCCTGGCTGTATGGTTCGATGCAAACTGGTATCATTTCCAGTTGTTTTGCTATTTCTCATTTCAAAAATTTAGACAATCAAACCGTTTGAAATAAAGATACCACAAATAAGGAAGGGAGTCACGCGTATCTTACGTCAGGAAGCTAAACTTTAAACATTTTTCTTGTTTTTTGTTAAGTAAACAAATACATCTATAGGACAATGTACTCAGTTTGATTATAAATTGGACCACATTAACTTAAGACAAAGAACAAATCTAAGCCATTTACAGAAAATCTTTTAAATCAAGTAAATTGTGCTATTTCTTTTAATCGTTATAAATTGGATGTAATAAAAAAGATAATCAAGAATACAATTATTTTATATGCAGCTACATTCTTTTATACGAACAGAGTAAAAAAAAACAGATTAATTTTAAAAGATCAAAAAATAAGTCAGGGACAGCTCATAATTTCTAAAACTATGTTAAGGGTATATTAAACATATTTAATATATTCATCATAACTTAGCTTACTGTGCAATAGTGTTATTACTATCCAAACTGAGTTAACGGTAAAAATAGCACAAATAAACGACTAAGCGGATACGGACAGTTCAATGCTTAAATATATTATTATTTTGGCTTACCCTTTAAACAATTTTATTTTTAAAAAAATGTATAAATCTGATACATAAATATTTAATTATGATATATTTTATTAATCTTTACGATATTGTTTCATCAAAAAAAATCTTCTTTGTTAAGCTGATGTTTTATACTCTTGCAGCTATAGAAAAATAAACCGGGCAATAAGGCAGCTATTAAATATTTTCCTTCAAAATTTTAAACTCAACGACGGACTTAAAACAACGCAGTTATAAACATTGCTCTCCTAAAAAATTAAACAAAATTAAATCCAATGCTTCTTTCGATGAAGATGTCAAAATAGACTGGCCAAGTGAAAATAATTTAAAATATGTATACTTTCAAAGGGACCCATATTCTTTGCTGCCTTAAAAAATAGGACATAAATTATAAAACTGCAAGTGTATAAAAAATAGCCTATATTGAGAGATCGTAAAACATGAGCATAAATGCAGATAAAAATATTTATCTATATTGTAAATAAGTAAAACACATGGGTATTAAACATTATTTCCAATTTTAACAAATTTCACTAAAGTAATATTAATTTCTTATTACTCTAAAAAACTCAAAAAACTTCAAGCCTCCTGGATATTTTAATTATAGATTTCACAAAAAATGTTTGCTTCGAGTAATTTTAGAATATTATTTATTCCTATATATAGTAAAATACCATTTGTATAAGAAAACTTTAGTTACTGCACTATTACTTATAACAACGTAAGATCGAAGAGTATTGCAACGAACTTGATTCCAGTTAAGGAAATACACCTACATCTCATCCAGATAAACACACCTCCCCAAAAAGAGCCTTCAGGTTTATATAATAAAAGTCGTAAATATATAATGTATGGTTCAAATTTATATTTAAAAACAAATAAATGTAACATTTCTGAATAAATATTAAGTCGGATGTTCTTAAGAAAGGTTTAATAAAATCGTACATCAATGTACTTCTGTTCTCCATTTATTCCTTATTCTCCGAATTTTGCCAGAAGACTGAAAATAAATTAATAACTAAACCAAGGTTTACAACGAGTTTGTACCCGCAGAAAAAGCATGGACAGATGTGTTTTCTTCAGGGAAATTAAAAAGAATTATTTATCTTTTCACTTCTTATACCCTTGCAGAGGGTATTATAATTTTGGTCAAACGTGTGCAACGCAGTGAAGGAGACATTTCCGACCCTATAAAGTATGTATATTCTTGATCAGGGTCGCGTCCTGAGTTGATATAAGCATGTCCGTCTGTATGTTTCTTCGCAAAATAATCTCTCAGTTTTAAAGATATGGAATTGAAACTTTGCACACACCCTTCGTTCCTTTGCACGCAGTAAATAAGTTGAAACGGCCGGGATCGTCCATGTATAACTGATTGTTTGGAAATGCCATAACTTTGGTGTTTGTAAAGTTAGGATGTTACTTTTTTCTATGGGTTTTATATTTGGCCAATCAATCCGATCTACCAAGGATCGGCATACTATATCCTATAGCTGCCATATAACTGAACGATTGGAAATGCCATATCTTTGATGTTTTTAAAGTTAGGATGTTGGGATTTTTTATGAGTATTAAGAATGCATCATATGAATAATTTTGGCTAACTTCGGCTTGCTGAAGTTTACTTCATTTCTCGTTAAGCGGTTATATACCGTTTTTTTCCACAAAAAAAATGAAATCAATCAATTTTTTTTAGGTATTTAGCAATCATTTTTATTACATGAATGATTCTATTTTCTGAAAGTTAAGTTTGTTGACAATGTTTGTGAAAAAATGTTGAATAGTTTTTAAGGGGTGGCTGTTTTCCTTGAACTCCTCTGTTTGGAAGAGCCTTGCACTGATAATTCCCCTAGTCGAACTGGTCAACTGAAAACGTTAAAATAAAGAATTTCATTAGTTTAGAGTAATTCCTTGTATCTGAACGATCGTTGTTATAATTTTTTGTGCATACGGGAACGTTTTATGCAAAAAATGAATTTTTCGGTCGGTAGAAGTTTTACAAAAAACAATCCATTTCGGCAAAATAAAAATTTGTGCATGAAAAATCGATCCTTCAAGTACAAACAAAATTCATTACGAACATTAAAAAAAAAATTTGAATAAAATCGATTCAGTAGTTTTTCGCCTATCCATATCACCGCAAACACCATTTCGAGATATTCGCGCTTAAAGTTTCAAGTTTAGTTTTGGGGCGGGGACGAGGCGCGCGGCTAGGAGCGCTGTAACTTTCTTACTACTGCTCAAATCTCTATGAAAATTTGGGGAAATATTCTCAAAAAGTTGTTCTTCAAGATATAAATCGACTCTCCTGGTGATGCTGATCAAGAATATATATACTTTATAGGGAAGGAAATGTCTCCTTCAATGAGTTGCAAACTTTTGACTGAAATTATAATACCCTCTGCAAGGGTCCGTCCGACTGTCCGTTTCTACGCAAACTAGTCCCTCAGTTTTAAAGCTTTCTGCTTGAAACTTTCCCAAAAGTTGTCTTTCTATTATAGTATAATAAGTAGTATATAAGTCGGAACGAGCCGGATCGGCCGACTATATCCTATAGCTGCCATATAACTGAACGATCGGAAAGGCCATAACTTTGGTTTATTTTAAAGTTAGGAAGTTGGGATTTTTTATGGGTTTTATATTTTGCCAATCAATACGACCAACCAAATTGCATAAGGATCGGTCGACTATATCCTATATCTGCCATATAACTGATTGATCGGAAATGCTATAACATTGGTGTTTGTAAAGTTTGCAAGTTGAGATTTTCTATGGGTTTTATTTTTGGCCAATTAATCAGACCTTCCAACTTTCATAAGGATCGGCCGACTATATCCTATAGCTGCCATATAACTGAACGATTGGAAATGCAAGTAATGGCATGGTGTTTTTATACCCGTTACTCGTAGAGTAAAAGGGTATATTGTCTTCGTGCAAAAGTATGTAACAGGTAGAAGGAAGCGTTTCCGACCCTATAAAGTATATATATTCTTGTTCAGGATCACTAGCCGAGTCGATCTAGCCATGTCCGTCTGTCTGTCCGTCCGTATGAACGCTGAGATCTCGGAAACTATAAAAGCTAGAAGATTGGCATTTTGCATGTAGATTTTAAAAGTTCCTACGCAGCGCAAGTTTGTTTCAAAATGGTGCCACGCCCCCTCTGACGCCCACAAGCCACAAGCTGTGGCCACAGTTTTGATGCTATTATGAAAATTTTAATTGATATGTATTTGTTTCGTCAATACCTATCGATTGGCCTAATAAAAGTTTGCCACGCCCACTCTAACGCGCAAAAACCCATTAAACGCTTAAGCCTGGCTAGCGCCTACATTTCCGCCTTTCATGGCCCGTAGCGCCATCTAACGGATGACTTTGGAACAGCTGGCCAAGGTGCTAATTCGAGCGGCGAAAAACATACAAGAAGGCATATTTATATTAAGTTGTTTAGCTGAGTAACGGGTATCTAATAGTCGAGGCACTCGACTATGGCGTTCTCTCTTGTTAATGTTAGAATGTTCGGATTTTTATGAGTTTTAAGAATGCATCATATGAATAATTTTGGATAATATAATTTACAGAATATTCTGCAAGGGTATATCAACTTCGGCTCCGCCCGAAGTTAGCTTTCCTTTCTTGTTTTGAATGGATTAGTAGTTTTAGACTTGATTCTCATTTAGATTTTTAATTCTTTTCTGTTTACTGTCTTGAGTATTATTTTCTGGTGTTCCAGCATAAATGAAGATGTCAGCGGGTGTTCTGGCAGTTGTTTTGTGATTAGGACATTTTCTGATTTTAACCAGAGGTGCAAAGCTGCGCACATAAATGCGGAATCTCGTCGGTCACGATTGTATTTGATATCGTTGTTTTTGTCAAGTTATATGGAATAATTATTTCTAAATAATAGGTTTGAAAACAAATCTGCTTCATTTGGAAAATATTTAACGGTTTTCTTAGAGCTTGTATATTATTTTTATTTTCAGTTTATGAAAGTAATTTATAGTTTGTACATTACTAGATTCTCCTCTAACAAATTCGATTTGCCTTTTAAAACAAGAAAGGAAGGCTAACTTAAGGCGGAGCCGAAGTTGATATACCCTTGCAGAATGTTCTGTAAATTATATTCTCCGAAATTATTCATATGATGCATTCTTAATACTCATAAAAAATCCCAACTTTACAAACACCAAAATTATGGTATTTCCGATCAATCAGTTATATGGCGGCAAATTTGCATTTTTATGGTCAGTCAATTCATTCTCCTGGGCTCATTCCTTTAATTTTATATCACTGGTTTGTTAAGGTTTGGTAAATTACAACATGGACAGTTTTCTTTGTTAATTTAGCTATTTCTTACTTTTTTCAGAGGATTATTTTTTTGTACAAAAGAGAAGATGGAAATGAGCCTCTGCTTTAAAAACTCCCTGACATTAGAATGTGCCTGCATTTTTTCGCCTCTTTTGCATGACCTGCAAGAATCATTAGTATCTTTATTGAATTTTCGAAGTATTATGTGAGCAAAAATTTCATCCACATCTTCGGATAATTGAGCTTTTATTTTTCTTATATAATTTGACTCGTTAATTGTGTGAATGGAAATTTGAATTTGCTTATTGAAGTCTAAATTTATATTAGGTAAGTTTATAGGAAAACAAATTTTCTTTTGTTTTAATACCGCTTGATTCTAATTTATGTTTAGAATAAAAGCCTTTGTTGAAACATCCCATTTTAAAACAAGAGAGAAGGCTATAGTCGGGTGCCCCGACTATCAGATACCCGTTACTCAGGTAAAGGGAGTGCGAGGGAGATGGAGATAGAAACTTTGATCACGCATAACTTTTTAACGAATGGTCCGATTTGAAAAATTTCTTTTACATTTCGATAGGTATTGATAAACACAATAAAACTGCATTTTTACTTTTCCGAAATATTTAAAATCGTATATAAGCGATTGTGGGCGTTAAAGGGGGCGTGGCACCATTTTGAAACAAACTTGCGCTGCGTAGGAACTTCTAAAATCTACATGCAAAATGCCAATCTTCTAGCTTTTATAGTTTCCGAGATCTCAGCGTTCATACGGACAGACAGACGGACAGACAGACGGACATGGCTAGATCGACTCGGCTAGTGATCCTGATCAAGAATATATATACTTTATAGGGTCGGAAACGCTTCCTTCTAGCTGTTACATACTTTTGCACGAATACAATATACCCTTTTACTCTACGAGTAACGGGTATAATTAAATTATGCTGACCGATGCAATTTGGTCCAAAATTGGAACGCAATATATTTTGATAAACAGAAAAACTGCAAATTAAAAATATTTTTTTATGTTTATTTTTAAATTTTCCTATAGAAGCTTTATGTTATAGATGTCCGATTTTAATTTAATTATAACCGTTATTACATATTATTTAAATATTATCAAATCCCTGAGAAATGGAATGCTCTTTAATTGCACCACAACGCTGAGAATATCCTTTTGCGTTGCAATCTGCTTCACACTGTACACCTACTAACACCAGAAGGGCTTCTGGCTAACTCGTAAATAAACTTCCCAGGACTGATTCGTAGTCATAGCATCATATTCACAACACATCGCTTCGCGTCACTGGAGAGAAAGAGCATCGCTCACTGCCTCGCTTTAGGTTGACGTTATTTATTTATCTCTTGCAAACAAAGTTTTTAAGTATGTTGTACTGTTTTTTTGGACGATAAGGACGTCCCGTTCGTAAAGTCTTTAGTCTGCCAGGACCGGCCCGTTGCACATTCAGTTCCAAGCCGCCTTCATCGCAGTCCTCGCCGCCGCCATCATCTTTGATTTTTGAAGGGTATCTCCGTCATAACAGTTTTCCTCGGTCAGCTTTTAATCAAACTATATCGTCTTATCTGCAGAGCCCTGCGCGGCAAGACAAGTCTGCCAAGGTACAAAAAAATTAAAAACCATTCAATTTAAGTTTAAGTGTTGTTTTTTTTATTTACTGATAATTATTTGCTAATTTAAAGTTCATAGCTACACTTAGCTCTAACAGACGATTTTACTAAGTTTTTTATTGTGTTTTTTCGTACAGTTTTGACCTAAGAATTTTATTCATGCACTAACGTGGCTAAGACCGTTAATATCTTTTATAATGCATTATTTTCCTTCTTTTATCTGTGTGTTCCGTTATACTATCCGTCAATTTCAAATAAACCTCCGTGGTTTAATAAAGAGTTGTCACACCTAAAAAATATTAAGTCCAGACTTTTCAATAAATTTAAAATGTGCGGTTCACAATCTGCCTTCTCTCGGTACCTAAGGGCTCGGTCAAATTTTATCGTGCTTAACGCCCGGTGTTATAAAAGCTATTTGATTCGTTGTAGGGTCCAATTTTCACAAGATCCAAAACAGTTTTATAATTTTGTTAACACTAAGCGTAAATCAGCCTGTTACCCTGCATCACTATCATTCCCAAACTCTACGGCAAATTCTGATCAGGCAATTGCCGATCTATTTGCCCAGTTTTTCCAGACAACATATTCTGTTTCATCCCGTCCAAATCCGTCTTATTCAAATGCCTTACCCAAGTCGAACTTGATTTTTTGTCCGAGGTTAAGCGAAAGCTCCGTTCTTTTGGATCTCCATAAAGTTAAGCCTGTCTATTCACCGGGTCCGGCTGAAACTCTGTGTAGACCTCTGTACAAATTGTTTACCTTGTCTTTAAAAACATATAATTTCACACTTATTTGGAAGGAGTCAATTGTCATTCCGCTTCATAAGAAAGGAAATAAATGCATTACAAGTAATTACAGAGGCATATCCAAATTATCCGCCATCCCAAAGCTTTTTGAAAACACTATTACACCCCATTTGCAACATCTTTGTAGATCGATTATATCTCCATGTCAACATGGATTTATAAGGCGAAGATCTACGACGACAAACCTCTTGGAGCTAACGTCTTTTGTAATAAATGGCTTCAGAAAGAACATGCAGACTGACGTAGTTTACACTGATTTTAGTAAAGCGTTTGATTCAGTAAATCACTCGCTTCTTGTATTAAAGCTAGACTTATTAGGGTTTCCATGTGATCTTCTAACATGGATCTCAAGTTATCTGAGTGGTAGGACTCAACGGGTCCTCTTTAAAAACTCGATCTCTGATTTGATCCGAGTTACTTCAGGCGTCCCACAAGGAAGCCACCTTGGCCCACTTCTTTTTACTTTATTTATAAACGATCTCCCTCTAGTCTTGACAAAGTCGCGTGTCCTTATGTACGCAGATGACGTTAAGTTATGCCTGCAATATAACGAAATTTCTAGCAGTTCAGACTTACAATCTGACCTAAACGCTTTTCAAACATGGTGTTGTGAAAATCTTTTGGATTTAAATAGCGCTAAGTGCAAAGTAATGACATTTTTTCGGGTGAACCCACAATATGCAACGTATACGCTGGGCGGTTGCGCGTTGTCTAGAATTACGCATGTTGATGACCTTGGCGTCCTCCTGGATTCTAAACTTAAGTTTTGTGACCATATTACTTCTATGGTGAATAAAGCCAGGGGAGTACTAGGATTTATTAAAAGGTGGTCAAAGGAATTCGATGATCCCTATGTTACAAAGACTCTGTTCATTTCACTAGTCCGTCCAATCCTGGAGTACTGTTCTGCAGTTTGGAGTCCTCAGTATGGTGTACATATAGACCGGATAGAGTCTGTGCAAAAGAACTTTTTATTATTTGCTCTACGGGGCCTTAACTGGAATGCAAGCCTTATTTTACCATCCTCCTCTAGTAGACTTCTCCTAATTAATCTACCATCCTTAGTAAACCGTAGAACGATGCTATCTATAAAGTTATTCACGGGGATGTGGAGAGTCCCGAGTTACTGGGTCGCATAAGCTTCTACGTGCCTAATAGAATTACCAGGAACTATGTTCCTCTTACATTAAATATTTGTAGATCTAACTTTGATATGCATGAACCGTTTAGAGTACTGTGTAACGACTATAATAGACTATACCACATTATTTCTACTACCGACTCTTTGCCAAGCCTAAAATCATTAATTTTATCTTACTTAGCAAAAATTAGTATTAGTATTAGTCTCGTACGTATTTCTAATCTTAGTCTGTCCGCTTCTACATTGTGCTTTAAACTTCTTGCGATCTTGTTTGTACGCCTCCGCGCGTAACAAGCACTGCTTGGTGTCGTAAGGGCCACTTGTTTGCGCTGATCATAGTGCATCAACGTCCAAAAAAAGAAACACTTTGCTCTGACAAGAAAACTGCTGCAATCGACTTTTACGGTTTTTTTTATTTTTTTCCTCCTTTTTATTAAATGAGAAGCGCACGCCAAAAGATTAAATTTTTTATTCTTTTCGGTAGGGTTCACCCTAGCTATGAAATTTTCTGGTTTTTTTCTGTCGATCTGAGTATCGAGGTTAAAAAAAAGGCTGACGAAAAGTGAACTCCAGCTGTTGCCTCTCGCTCACTCATGATTGGCGGACAGTTTTCGTCGATCTCAGTACTAGGCTTTACCCGAAAAGTTTAATTTATTTTCCTCATTATTTGATTTGCTTGCTAAGTTACCAAAAGCTAACTACTTTTGGGTGATGAAAGCATGAAATTATATTAATTTGACAACTTATCCTGGAAGTGCAAAACCAATCAATAAAAACTAACCAAAAAATTAATATCTTCGGATTTTTAATTTGGTGTTACAAGGAACAGCGGATCTATGCTATTTGTTGGGCCATCTTTTTGACCTTTTTCACTTCCACTAACATGCTTACTTTGACTCTATTTAACTAATTTGTTTGATAAAGTAAACTCGTGCAGGGCTCTATTATGAACCCCGCCCATGTTTAAGAACGGAATTTGTTTTTCTACGCCACATTGATGCCAGACACACCAACCGTGGTACGTTTCGGCAAAGTAGAGATTTGCCGTGTTCCCGAGGTTTTAATATCCTTTACAGTAAAGAGAGTTTTACACAGTTTACAGATGTATATTTGTTCAAATATATTACACGCACGTATACACACATAGATTAAAATACCATAATTATCATTATAAATGTGACTTAGAGAATACAAATAGTAAGACTGGTGCAACGTTTCGTTACCAGAGTTAGTCAGACATTCTTATGTTTATATGTAGGTACATACATATACACAATAGTGGCCTCGGATTACTTAATACAGATACGTTTGTATACCCTTGCAAAATATTTAGAGCCATAACAAAAATAATAAAAAGTTATTTGTTTTATGTTTTTATTCTTAGTAAACGAATACTCATTAAAAGTATTTATTTTACTTTATTGTTCCACTCTGTTTATTATGTAAATACATTTTCGGTTGCATTCAACGCAATATATGTATCCTACCATGGGACATTCCATTATAATTATAATTTTTTTTTGTAAAATTCGACTGGCCGAACTTTCTGCTTTTCTGTATATGAACAATAAAAATTATCAATTCTTATATATAGTATATATTTTTTAACTTCGAATTCGTTTTGAAGTTAGTTGTTTTTGTGCGATATGTGAACGGTTAAGCCTTAAGGGCTGCTCAAAAACTGCATTTCCGGATTCCTGTTCTGAAAATAAAATAATCCATTCCCTTTTTAGTGTACAAAAATTAAAGAAATTTAATTTTTAATTTCCAGATTTTATTTACTTTTAACTTATTTTCAAAATTTAAAAAAAAATTTGAAGTCCATACAAAAATTTTTTTTGTACATTTATTAATTGAACTTAGATACACTGGTAATAATTTACCCCATTAACGTGATCATAATACCGATAACTAATCGTGGACCAGGGCTTACATGGTTTATATTACCACAATTTTATACAAACAGTTCTGCTTTTAAATCACCAGTGTTTTAAGTTTATGCAACATGTTTAAAAACATTTAGAATATTTATAAAAAACTCAATACATTTATTTGAGTAAATGCTTTGAGGCCTACTTTTATTGCCTTATAAAATAAAACGAGAAAGTAAGTTATCTCCGATGAAGTTGGTTAAAATCACAAAGATATACCAATTTCTAATTCTATTATGGATGTTTCCGACTATTTACTGCAAATTTACAGCCTGGATTACAAAATATTTAAGATGTTTTAAGATCCGTGTTGTCATTTTTCAATTTGTGTATTTCAAATATTTTTAAAAGATTGAGAATTGAGATTTATTAGCTTGAAATATCAGAACAATTTTCTATTTTTTCTTTGGTAGTTGTGGCATGTGACATGTTTTGAATAAAAAAAGTGTTAAAGAATAATCTTTACATGGCGGCCTATATAGGTCTTTTTGTAAAACAATGTTTTGTAAAACAGGCTAGGTTATCCAAAAATCTCAGATTCAGTCTTCCGAATACCAGTCACATTTGAAGTCTTTTTAATACATTTTTATTTTATTTTTACTTTCATCCGGAATCTGGCCGAACACAAAAAGTAACTTTTTAGTAAAAACGTAAATTATTAGCCTTAGATCAAGCGAAAAAAAAGCTTTGGTCAAGAATTATATATTGCCTTACCATTTCCGTTTAATGATTGATTGTAACAGAGATGTAGACTTACGACAGATGCAACCTAGTCGCTGAGTTTATCTTATTATTACGCACCAATAGAAGATAATGTCAAATCTTTCTCGGGGTGTTGCCGACTGTTTTGTACAGTTATTATATGAATACACAAAGCAGTTTTTAATTGTATAAAATTCTCGTCTATATCCTGCATCCATTATGTATGGTCTCTGATATTATAAGATACAAATAAAAAGCCAAAGCAAAATGTTGAAAAAATATAGACACACCATATGGGCCTCAAACGTTCGTTCGTTCGTTTTTTTTAGTTTAAAACAAACACGAAAGGAAAGCTAACTTCGGGCGGAGCCGAAGTTGATATACCCTTGCAGAATATTCTGTAAATTATATTCTCCAAAATTATTCATATGATGCATTCTTAATACTCATAAAAATCCCAAATTCCTAATTTTAAAAAGACCAAAGTTATGGCATTTCCAACCATTCAGTTATATGGCAGCTATAGAATATAGTCGGCTGATCCTTATAAAATTTGGTAGGTCGGATTGATTGGCCAAAAATAAAAACCCATAGAAAATCCCAACTTCCTAATTTAGAATCACCAAAGTTATGGCATATCCGATCAATCAGTTATATGCCAGCTAAAGGATATAGTCGGCCGATCCTTCTGAAATTTGGTAGGTCGGATTGATTGGCTAAATATAAAACCCATAGAAAATCCCAACTTCCAAACTTTACAAACACTAAAGTTATGGCATTTCCGATCGTTTAGTTATATGGCAGCTATAGGATATAGGCGTCCGATCCCGGCCGTTCCGACTTATATACTGCGTGCAAAGGAAAGAAGGGTGTGTGCAAAGTTTCAATTCGATATCTTTAAAACTGAGAGACTAGTTTGCGTAGAAACAGACAGACGGACATGCTTATATCAACTCATGAGGTGATCCTGATCAAGAATATATATACTTTATAGGGTCGGAGATGTCTCCTTCACTGCGTTGCACACTTTTGACCAAAATTAGAATACCCTCTGCAAGGGTATAAAAATATATATTTATCGCTAACTTTAGTTTATGATTTTTGAAAAAGTTTGAGAGAAAAATTTGTCTAACTCACTTTTGAGATTTTTTCCTGGTTGACCTTTTTTTTGGAAATGCCCATATTTAAATGAGCATTTGTGCCTTTTCTGGTAAAAAATATTTCTGTGTAATTGAATTTTAAACTAACATCGATTTCGTGCTAAGTAACACATATTGTTGTTTTTTTCTGTGGCTGATAATCTATTTTTAAAATAAGAAATCAGAAACTAAGCTGTTTTTTATATGAACTATCACCTAGCATTAAGTGATGTATAAACTGGCATGAACTTTGATATAAAATGTTTAACTACAATTATAGTGGAACTTCTTCTTTTAACATATTGATTAACATATTTGTTTTTAATATATGAAAGTCGATTAAATTGTGATTTTGACCAATAAGAGTAAACTTACATTGTAGTGTTTAGTAATATATATGAATTTAATGTGAAAAATGAAAACGATTTTATAGTACCGTTAATTATATAAAAAAAATAACATTATCGAAGTCAAACAAAATCTTTAAAATTCCCCCTTATTAATTTTATTGGCTTACAATTCGTTTTTTTGGTTAAATTCAGCATAGAGGTTTTGTAATAAAGATAATGTTAAATATCACTGGCGATGGAAATGAGTAATTTGTTCAAACTAATTAATTAAAGTTGCATATATTGATTTGCACAGATCCGGGCAACAATATTATGGTCAAGAAGCATCGCGATGGATCGAAAAAATGACATTTCCGCGATGGGTGGCAAATAAATAATATTTAATAAAATTTTTAACGCTACCATTTTGTAATATTTGATAAATGCTTGACCTTTAACTTTGCAATGGGTAGTTAGAGGTTGTATTCATTTACATAGTATTCGCATATAAAAAACCATTTAATAATACTTTTTAAATGAATAAATATTTGCAAGGGTATGTAATCCTCGGCTTTCCGAATTTATATTTCAATTGATTACACATAATTTTATTGGGATATCGATTTGGTGGGAATTTTTTTTGTGCATATTTGAATATTTTAATTTGGAATTGCCAACTTAAGTTGGTTCAAATTCTGATTCTGGTTATGGTGTGATCTTAAACCGCCCTAGCTTTTGCGCGATTTAGTAAATATGTACATACACTATTAAACTATGATTATTATGCATTCATTAATATCAAATCTTCATTTATACATACATACACAAATACACGAAATATATATTTTAAAACATTTACGTACTACAATTGTATTATCTTAATATCATAAGTAACTTCCATAATAGCGATAAATTGACCAGATGAAATATCAACTATTTATCATTTCTCTATCGACTTTTTTAATGTTAAAAAATAAAGAAATCATTTTAATATTAAACAAATGTTAGAGAACAATTTGATTTTTATTGATAGTAATATACATTAGTACAATGAATAAACATTTTTACAGAAATTGAAATAAGGCTTTTATTTATAAATTATACTTAGATATAGCATAAAAAAATAATGCATATGAAACAAAAATTTTAATGTTACAAATACAAATAAAATAATTACGTTTAAAAAAGTCAATAAAATAAACCGCAAAACATTTGAACTGCACTCCGGTTTAATGTTATTTTAGTATCATTCCGTTTTATATGGATAGGGTTGGTAGCCATTTTGTTATTACTATTAGCGTTTTAAATCACGTGATCAAAGATTTCTTATATTGGAGCTGGAATATCATCGATTAAATAATTAAGAGTGTTGAAATTTGCTTTAATAGATCACGATACTGTCTTTTAAGTTCTGTAGGGTTTTAAATGCTTTTTTTGCGATTAAAAATCACGTAAACTGTAATTATTTTGTCGGAATCAGTTTGTATTGCTCACAGCACAATTCGGATAATTTAAAAAAAGCTACCATAGATGAAGGGAACAACTAGTCTTTTTCAGAATTGAAATATTTTCGTAATAGAGGACAGAGAGCCCGGGTACCTTATAATTGAGCACTGAACTTATTGCGTTTGTTCTCCTTTTTTTGTATAAGTCACTTTAAACACTCTCAGTATTACATTTGTTTAATGTATATCTTTTGATCGCGTTTTAAAGAAATCAATAAAAACAAAACACATATCAATCAGTATTGTCTATTATTTCTGTTAAAATATCTCAAAGCATAAAGAACTTGCAAACATTTTACAAGCCCGAGGACCAAGTAAAATGGTGTTCGAGACGTTTGTGTGTGTATTACGTGTTGGCTTACAATATCTTTTGAACTTATATAAGAGATGACCGACATTGCGTTTTCGTTAATGCACATATAATTTTGAACCTTCTTCTTAACTTCGACATTAATTTTTTGTGAAGATTAAATCACAGAAATTGAAAGAATGTCGTGCTATTAGGAATGTGACTTAGTACCATAAACTGCAGATAAAAAAGCAATACATGAATATCCTTAATTTTCAACATAGGTTCGCAACTGTATAAATATAAGTCATTCACTTTATATTAAGTTAAAATTAAAGTCAGTCGAATTTTTATTTAGATTACTTTATCTTGAATGTTTAATCTTACATTAGTATACTTATATCAAATACATACATACATACATACAATACCATTATATTAAGCATTACATGAGCAAATACGACATTTACAAATGATTTTTATAATCTGAAAAAAAAGAATTTATTTGAATTATTATTCGATGACTTTCTTAAGAGAATATTTTTTTAAAGTAATATTTAGAAATATTTTTAAATGTTCGGTAATTTAAACAACCCAGCTGTCTGGTATTTATTTTTTATTACCCTTGCAGAATATTCTGTAAATTATATTTTCCAAAATTATTCATATGATGCATTCTTAATACTCATTAAAATCCCAACTTCCTAACTTTAAAAACACCAAAGTTATGGCATTTCGAATCTTTCAGTTATATGACAGCTATTGGATATAGTCGGCCGATCCCGGCCGTTCCAACTTATATACTGCGTGCAAAGGAACGAAGGCTGTGCGCAAAGTTTCAATTCGATACCTTTAAATCTGAGACTAGTTCGCGTAGAAACAGACATACGGACAGACAGACGGAAATGCTTATATCAACTCAGGAGCGATCCTAAACAAGAATACAAACTTTATAGGGTCGGAGATGTCTCCTTCACTGCGTTGCACACTTTTGACCAAAATTATAATACCCTCTGCAAGGATATAAAAATCGCCACACCTCTTTTTTTTTTAAAACAACAACAAGAAAAAACAAGAAAGGAAAGCTAACTTCGGGCGGAGCCGAAGTTGATATACCCTTGCAGAATACTCTGTAAATTATATTCTCCAAAATTATTCATATGATGCATTCTTAATACTCATAAAAAATCCCAACTTCCTAACTTTAAAAACACCAAAGTTATGGCATTTCCAATCGTTCAGTTATATGGCAGCTATAGGATATAGTCGGCCGATCCTTATGAAATTTGATAGGTCGGATTGATTGGCTAAAAATAAAACCCATAGATAATCTCAACTTCCTAACTTAACAAAAACCAAAGTTATGGCATTTCCGATCAATCAGTTATATGGCAGCTATAGGATATGTGCAAAGTTTCAACTCGATAGCTTTAAAACTGAGAGACTAGTTTGCGTAGAAACAGACAGATGGACAGACGGACAGACGGACATGGCTATATCAACTCAGGAGGTGATCCTGATCAAGAATATATATACTTTATAGGGTCGGAGATGTCTCCTTCACTGCGTTGCACACTTTTGACCAAAATTATAATACCCTCTGCAAGGGTATAACAAGAAAGGAAAGCTAACTTCGGGCGGAGCCGAAGTTGATATACCCTTGCAGAATACTCTGTAAATTATATTCTCCAAAATTATTCATATGATGCATTCTTAATACTGATAAAAAATTTAAAAACACCAAAGTTATAGCATTTCCGATCAATCAGTTATATGGCAGCTATAGGATATAGTCGGCCGATCCTTATGAAATTTGGTAGGTCGGATTGATTGGCCAAATATAAAACCCATAGAAAATTCCAACTTCCTAACTTTACAAACACCAAAGTAATGGCATTTCCGATCAATCAGTTATATGGCAGCTATAGGATATAGTCGGCCGATCCCGGCCGTTCCGACATATATACTGCGTGCAAAGGAAAGAAGGGTGTGTGCAAAGTTTCAACTCGATAGCTTTAAAACTGAGAGACTAGTTTGCGTAGAAACAGACAAACGGACAGACGGACACTTACTGCGTTGCAAGGGTATAACAACGAGGCCTTTTCAAAATTCTTAAAAAACACAAATTTGATCAAATTTGAGTCGATTCTTCGTATGGTAGCTTTTGGATATAGAAGTTCGGATAGATTTTTAAACATGATCAGTGTGCATAATAAAAACATTTCATTAAACAAAAACTGCGAAAAAAATACCATTGTTCTTTAAAAACATAAAATTTAACATATTTCAAATTTCCCATGGCAGCTATGTCATCAGCGGCATGACATTTTATAGGGTCGAGCCCTTGCAGTTATTACAAAAAAAAAATTAACAAGAAAGGAAAGCTAACTTCGGGCGGAGCCGAAGTTGAAATACCCTTGCAGAATATTCTGCAAATTATATTCTCCAAAATTATTCATATAATGCATTCTTAATACTCATAAAAAATCCCAACTTCTTAACTTTAAAAACACCAAAGTTATGGCATTTCCAATCGTTCAGTTATATGGCAGCTATAGAATATAGTCGGCCGATCCTTATGAAATTTGATATGTAGGATTGATTGGTCAAAAATAAAACCCATAGAAAATCCCAACTTCCTAACTTTACAAACACCAAAGGTGTGGCATTTCCGATCAATCAGTTATATGGCAGCTATAAGATATAGTCGGCCGATCCTTATGAAATTTTGTAGGTCGGACTAATTGGCGAAATATAAAACCCATAGAAAGTCCCAACTTCCTAACTTAACAAACAGCAGAGTTATGGCATTTCCGATCAATCAGTTATATGGCAGCTATAGGATATAGTCGGCCGATCCCGGCCGTTCCGACTTATATACTGCGTGCAAATGAAAGAAGGGTGTGTGCAAAGTTTCAATTCGATATCTTTAAAACTGAGAGACTAGTTCGCGTAGAAACAGACAGACGGACAGACAGACGGACAGACGGACATGGCTATATCAACTCAGGAGGTGATACTGATCAAGAATATATATACTTTATAGGGTCGGAGATGTCTCCTTCACTGCGTTGCACACTTTTGACCAAAATTATAATACCCTCTGCAAGGGTATAAAAACAACAAAGTTAAAATTTTTTTCCGACCGCCCGATCTGGCTCGTTCCGACTTATATACTACCTACAATAGAAAGACAACTTTTGGGAAAGTTTCAAGCAGATAGGTTTAAAACTGAGGGACTAGTTTGCGTAGAAACGGACGGACAGTCGGACACGACTAAATCGACTCCCCTGATGCTGATCAAGAATATAAATTCTTTATAGGGTCGAAAATCTCTCCTTCACTGCGTTGCAAACTTTCTTGTTTCGTTTGACAGCTGTTGGACAATATTTTGACGCAAAATAAACCATAATAAAATGAAGGTTAACGTTACTATCTAACATGTCTATAATAATAGAGTTCTCCGGCGTCAAAAAGTTTGGTCTGAATTTTTTTGACTGTTGTCCGTTAAATGTTGCAAATCTGCGCTTGACATAACATATAAAAAATTTACTTGACATAAAAACAAACTCATAAAACTTAATTTTAAATTAAGAAAATTTAAATTTTAAAGAAATACCAGAAATTTGTCGTTTATATTTTGCGATGAACATGGAATAATATTTGTAGATTATATTAAAATGTGAGACAGCGACTTTTATATAAAATTACTAAGACGATTAAAAGCAATCTCTGTGGAAAAATAAAATTCTGTTTAATCAAGTCTATAAAAAAGTTAATAAATTTTACACCGAAATTGATTCATTTGGCTATGACTCATTAACGTTATTTCCACGATCTGTCCCTCAGCGAGATCTTAATTGTTGTTAATGCGAAAATATCAATAAATATATCGTTATAATCAAAGCAAATAGCGCTTTATTATAGCTCAGAAATTTTTTTTCTTTAAAGCGATGTTGACGTACATATATGGGGAATACAAATAAATTTGAGCTTTCATTTGTTTCACGATGTGATTCGTTATTTGCAAAAAAAGGACGGAGGACGGAAGCTAACTTCGGCAAGCCGAAGTTTTAATACCCTTGCAGACTTTGCCGAAATTGCTAAAACTGAAAAAGTAGCGAAAGGAATAAGGTATACATAAATAAACTAGTTTTGCGTCATTTGATGTCAATTGCTTTTATACTGAAAAAATGTCATATAACAATAGAAAAAAAGGGATACTTTCGCAGCCTTTAACTATTTTTCCTACGGAAGCTATAAGAAATAGACGTCCGATCGGCAAGCGCTTTTACCCTAATCAAGATATGCGTAAATAAATAAGACTTGGAAAAATTTATGTCAGTAGCTTACACACTACGCGAAAAATTCAGAAAACCAACAAATTTGGACCGATTTCACCGAATTGTTCCTATGGGAGCTATAGGATATAGACGTCCGATCGCAAAGCGCTTTTACCCTGATCAAGATATGCATAAAAAAATAAGATTTGGAAAGATTTATGTTAAATGCTTTTACACTGCGCGAAATATCTTCCATTCTTGCAAGATATATCCGATTGTTCCTATGGGAGCTATAGGATATAGACGTCCGATCAGCACGCGCTTTTACCTTGATGAAGGAATGCATAAAAAAATACGATTTGAAAAAATTTATAGCAATAGCTTTTACACAGCGCGAAATATTCTGAAAAACATCAAATTTGTACCGATTTTACCCTATTGTTCCTATGGGAGCTATAGGATATAGACGTCCGATCGCCACACGCTTTTACCCTGATCAAGGTATGCATAAAAAAATACGATTTGGAAAGATTCATGTCAATAGCTTTTACACTGCGCGAAATATCATCAATTCTTGCAAGATATATCCGATTGTTCCTATGGGAGCTATAGGATATAGACGTCCGATCGCAAAGCGCTTTTACCCTGATCAAGATATGCATAAAAAAATAAGATTTGGAAAGATTTATGTTAAATGCTTTTACACTGCGCGAAATATCTTCCATTCTTGCAAGATATATCCGATTGTTCCTATGGGAGCTATAGGATATAGACGTCCGATCAGCACGCGCTTTTACCTTGATGAAGGAATGCATAAAAAAATACGATTTGAAAAAATTTATAGCAATAGCTTTTACACAGCGCGAAATATTCTGAAAAACATCAAATTTGTACCGATTTTACCCTATTGTTCCTATGGGAGCTATAGGATATAGACGTCCGATCGCCACACGCTTTTACCCTGATCAAGGTATGCATAAAAAAATACGATTTGGAAAGATTCATGTCAATAGCTTTTACACTGCGCGAAATATCATCAATTCTTGCAAGATATATCCGATTGTTCCTATGGGAGCTATAGGATATAGACGTCCGATCGGGGCGATTTTCAAACATGATCTGCGTACACATGTTTTAGGACGAGTGTGAAAGCTTCAGATCGCTAGCTTTTAAACTGAGCTCGCAAACGGTATTGAAACAGACGGACAGACAGACATGGCTATATCGACTCAGGAGGTGATCCTGATCAAGAATATATATACTTTATAGAGTCGGAAACGACTCCTTCACTGCGTTACAAACTTCTGACCAAAATTATAATACCCTCTGCAAGGGTATAACAAGAGAGAACGCTATAGTCGGGTGCCCCGACTATCAGATACCCGTTACTCAGGTAAAGGGAGTGCGAGGGAGATAGAAACTTCGATCACGCATAACTTTTTAACGAATGGTCCGATTTGAAAAATTTCTTCTACATTTCGATAGGTATTGATAAACACAATAAAACTACATTTTTACTTTTCCGAAATATTTAAATTTTTAAAATCGTATATAAGCGATTGTGGGCGTTAAAGGGGGCGTGGCACCTTTTTGAAATAAACTTGCGCTGCGTAGGAACTCCTAGAATCTGCATGCAAAATGCCAATCTTCTAGCTTTTATAGTTTCCGAGATCTCAGCGTTCATACGGACAGACAGACAGACAGACAGACGGACAGACAGACGGACATGGCTATATCGACTCGGCTAGTGACCCTGATCAAGAATATATATACTTTATAGGGTCGGAAACGCTTCCTTCTAGCTGTTACATACTTTTGCACGAATACAATATACCCTTTTACTCTACGAGTAACGGGTATAAACACTTAACAGTGGCTAGCGATGAGAGAAAATGAATCTGACTTTTTTTTAGTTGAAAAGAATACAAAAAACGAAAAAACAAGTGCGAAAGATAACTTCGGTCGAAGTTTTAATACCCTTGCAGTCTTCTCAAAAAAAAAACCGAAAATTACGAGTTGGACAGTTTCTTTTTATCATCCGTGAAATATCGACATATAACAGTATGGTTAGTATGAGACATATATGGAAACTATAAAACCCGATTCTAAACACTACAAAATATTAACATTATACGATTGCCAAAGTTTCAAATCTCTCACTATTAAACTGAGCTTGCGAACAGTATAGAAACATACATACATGGTTGTATCAAATCGTCTAGTCCTGCTGATCAAGAATATATATACTTTATAGGGTCGGAAATTTCTCCGTAACTGCATTACAAACTTCTGACCAATTTTATTTATACTCTGCAAGGCTATAAAAAATTATGGAAAACAAGAAAGCAAACTTCGGCAAGACGAAGTTTATATACCATTGCAGTTATTACAAATCGAATACATTTCGATTTCTATGCCTATATTGCATAGAGCTATGTCGATTTTGCGCTGAATTTTGCCATCCTCTGGCAGCTATATGATATTGTTGTTCGATTTTAATTTAATTGAAACCGTAATTCCATAATATTTAAATTATACCAAATACCAAAGAACAAAAAAAAAACAAAGTTATCATTTTTTGAATTTTTTTTCCGATTGTTCCTATGGGAGTTATTTGATATAGTCGTCCGATCCATCTCGTTCCGTAGTAATACGGAATAGAAAGACAACTTTTGGGAAAGTTTCAAGTAGATAGCTTTAAAACGGAGAGACTAGTTTGCGTAGAAACGGACGGACGGACATGACTAGATCGACTCTCCTGGTGATGCTAATCAAGAATATATATACTTTATAGGGTCGGAAATGTCTCCTTCACTGCGTTGCAAACTTTTGACTGAAATTATAATACAAGTTTAATATAAAAACAAGTTTGATCGTCCATAAGGTTTAAGAAATGTTTCAAGCAGTTTCACGTAGTAAATTCGAGTAAATGTTTTGGTCGTCAATAAATATGTTTAAAATGAATTTTGCGTTTTTCAAAAATATTATAATTAAATTAAATTTAAACATGATAAAATTTACGTACAGCTTTAAGCAAGAATGTTTACATTCGAAATAAATACATTTCAGTGGCTGGTATATGAAGACATTCCTGTTTAATGAACCATGGTTTTATCAACTAGAAGCTTATATGTAAGCTCACTTTTTGTATTTTATTTGTCAGCTTGATAGGTTAGAGACAATTCTTATTCTGCCGACATTATGTTGTGAACTTGCTCCAATTTAAAAGCCAATCGCTGCTTTTGCGAAAATTCATCCTCTTCAAGTGTAACTGTAAGCTGCTCATTGTACTTTACAGCATATGTGTATAGCTCATGGAGAGCACAATTTGTATTAAATTCAGTTGTGTGAAGCTGAAATTAAAGAATGTGAAATCATATATTTCATAAAATATATTTAAGTCATATTTGGGACTAACCCTTGATTCTTCTGCAAGCATGGCATTCATGTCCTGATCTGATATTGGGGACATATCGCGAATGTCTCTATAATAGCGATCTACCCATTTGCGATACTCTGGTATATCTTTAGCATAAAGCAGTTTCGAGCTTGGTGAGTCTTTACCTGAAATAATAATTTTACAGTCAAATAGTTTTAATCTAAGCTCAATCAATGCTCTACTTACCCAAACGGTGATCAGAAGTTGAACAAGAGTCCATAAATGTTTGAGCCACAACTGACAAGCAGGAATCCACTATGTTCGACTTATGTATGTCAAAGACAAAATTGGGATTTTTTATTAAGTTTACCCAAAATCTAACAATTAAATAAAACCCTTATTATTATTATTGTTTAGCTAAAAACTAAACATACTAACCGCAATGGTAAGCTATTACTTTTCCAAGTATGCACAACCTCTGGATCAGTTATCCCATGCAACTGAGCTTGATCGTCTAGAAAGTCAAACATGTATTTTATAGCTAATGGCAGTGCCGATCCACGATGAGCGGTGCTAAATATCGTTTCAAAGAGATCATCTACGAATTTCTGAAGTGTGCCTTTAGTAGACAATAATCTGGTTAAGTATATCTCAGATACTAATTTGTTAACCCGTTCTCCTTCTTTCTGCATATCACTATCATGGTGTTTCACTAGATGCCAGTATCTTAGACCGTTATCATGCATATCATTATTAAGAGGGCTGCCGGCGCGGCTAAATGTCGGAGAGGAGGAGGTGTATTTCGATATATTAAGAGTTTCATACCTAAGATTGACAATAAAATATTAAAATGTTACGTTATAAAATGTATTGTTTCCTATCGAAAATATCTTACTTGTGTGATTTTTCATTTTTATCCGACAATATACTGAAGTTATAAATCGAACTTTGCTTTGGTACTAAGCTTAGACCAGCGCCGTCTGGAACATTATAGTGCTGAAGAGTGTTCAGTTTCTTCCATTCGCTCTCCGTTTTAGACGTAACATCCTCGTCGTACAGAATTACTCTACCTGTAGCACCTGTACGCCACTCTAAATTAAAAATGTTGTATTACATATTATCGAAATAGAAATCGCTGTTAATCAAACAACTAAAATTTTCATTGAATATCTTATTCATGGAAATATTTTAGGGAACACTGATATATTTTTAAACATATATTTTCGTACATGATTTTCAACATATAAAGAACAAAAAAAAAAGAAGCAAACTTTGCCAAAGTTTATATACCCTTGCAGTTGTTACAAAACGACTACATCTTGATTTCTATGCTCAAATTACTTAAAACAATGAAGCAGCATTTTGCAATCGTTTTTATGACAGCTCTATGTTAGCTATATTGTTGTCCGATGACAAAGCGTAATTCTGATACAGTAAACAATTACTATATCTCAAAGAAATATTTTGATAAAACAATTACTATAAAACAAACTATATAAACAATTACTATATCTCAAAGAAATATTTTGATAAATACAAAAACAGCAAAATACTAATTTTTTAATTGTCAATTTTTCTATGGGATCTATATGAATGATATTAAATGTCCGATTTTAATTTTATTAAAACCGTAATTTTTGGGAAAGTTTCTAGCAGATAGCTTTAAAACTGAGGGACTAGTTTGTATAGTATATAGGTCAGAACGAGACGGATCGGGCGCCTATATCATATAGCTCCCATAGGAACAATCAGAAAAAGAATTTAAAAAAAAATGATAGATTTATTGTTTTTGATTATTTTTTTGTTCTTTGGGATTTGCTCTTATTTAAATATTATGGAACAACAATATCAAATAGCTGCCATAGAAACGATTGCAAAGTGCAGCGCCAAATCGACGTAGCTCTTTGCTTTTAGTAATATAGGCATAGAAATCGAAATGTAGTAGATTTATGAGCGTTAGAGTGTGAGTGACAATATTTTGAAATAAACTCGCGCTGCGTAAAGAAACGTAGAATCTTCATGCTAAATCCCATATTCAAATCTCAAACTCTTGTAACTTTCGAGATTTGACTTTTATACGGACGAACAGACTGACGGACATAGGTTAATCGACTCGGCTATTGATCTTCATCAAGAATATATTTACTTTATAGGGTCGGAAACGCTTCTTTCTACCTACTACAACCTTTCCAACAACTTTTAATCTGCGAGTGACGGATATAAAAGATTTTTATGATCTTATATTAACTTACCTAAATCCAAGTCATCTTTCCGAGGTCTTTGGCTTGATGGAATGTTTTTATAAATTGTTTCTAAACACTTTTCTTTTACTTGTCCAATTGTATCGCAGTCCAAAACTTTTACAGGTACGTTTTCGGTGTGAGAAGGCAACATATCTAAGTTGTTGCAAAATATTGGCTGCTGTATAATGCTTGCATAGACATTCATTGGTCGGAAATCAATGGACTGGCGTATAAGTTTTTCTTCACTAAGTGAGTATCTCGCCTCGTGAGTGCAAGCGTCAACAGGACCCTTGTCTACTTGTCCTTTCACAGCGCGGAAAAGCATATATAAGGGCTCTCCAGCACACTCTTTTAAAAACTTGTAAAGAAGGAATGTAAACCAAGCACTCAACATTTTTTCTGCCACACTTTCTGTTCTTCGTAACAAAAGTTTCGGATGACTTTTTCCTTCTATGCATTTTTCAATCAAGTCTCCCAATAAAGTTTTTAGTATATCTGTACAATATTCTAATTTTGATTGTAGTGTGACCATAATTAATGATGCAACGTTGACTCGTTCTCGCATAGAAAAGTATCGATTCGATTCTAAGGTTCGAATAAAAAGTAGCAGGAAAGTTTTATTCATAATAAGTTGACCAAAAATGCGCAACCCTTTTTCTTTTCGGAGAAGCTCAGGTCGTTCCCATTGCAGCACAATGTGATCTTCGTTGTTGGGAAAAAGAATTTTCATTGCATATGATCGGTAATCTAAAAACGGAATGCCTCCAGACGTAAGATCTCCTGTGAGGTCAGTCATCTCTGTTTGAAGTTCGGCAAATGCTTCTTTACATTCAGCTGCGACACGCAGCTCTAAAATGTCCATCTGTTCCTGCATATTTCGAAGTACCCTGTTTGATTCAGAGCTTTTCTTTTTATATGCTACAAGCAAAGCAACAAAAATGAGGAGTAAGATGACAATTGTGGCTATTACAGCAAAAATTACATTTTCTCCCCAATCCAAAATTATGTTTGATGATTCGTAGCTGAGTATACCAATACGGTACTCCAGCGAAGTACCAATACGAACAATAACCTCGGGTCCATTTATGCTTTTAGTTGCCGTTGCTTCTGGAGGCGGTCTACATGTAAGTTGCTGTCTTGAAAGAGAAGTAATATTGCAAAATCCATTTCCAATTTTTACTTCCACGTCAGTCTCCTTGCAAGCGCGATCTAAGTTCCGACCATTTATTGTTAAATACTCGCTCTTGAAATACTTAACTCTTTCTTCAAATATAAAATACTCAGGGTTTGGATAAAGTTCAAAATGGTTGTTATGAATTTTTGATAAATTTTGTACACGCAAAACATTATCCATTAGGAAGCCGTACTCCAGGAGCATTGGCCTCTCCGCTTCAATAATTTCGCTGTCTACTTTAATAACTGGAGATGCACATTCCATTTCTGTATCTGACTGGACTCGACATTGACTGGTATATATCTCACCATTATATACTACGTAAATGTTTGGAGTTTGTATACTGGTAAATTGGGTACCAATAACGGAAATTCGAATGCCGCCAGCTGGTATTCCTTTCGGCACTTTTATTTGACCACTTGGTCCTGAACTGACGTGTTCAACTGTAGGATCCAAAACATATTTAAAATTGTAATCATTGAATTCTCGGGGACCATTATCAAATGACATTTTTAGCCTTCCTTCAATGATCCCAGGTGAAGGGGACGTACGGCATATAGCTTGTGAGGAATCGGTGCTTAGAATTTTGCAAGGTAAATGGTCATTTATGGACGCTTGTATGCGAGAACCGGCATTTAAATGCTTTCCAGTTATATGTATTTCAGTTCCACCCGAAGTTGGACCGAACTTTGGATTAAAATCCTGAATTTTAGGGTCAACAAATTCATAGTCTTCCTTAGACTCACCGCGATAGTCCCCTATTTGTACGACTATTTTTCCATTTCTATACATTTGTTCCCCAGGGCTATCCACTGTACATACGATTTGCTTTGTGTCGATATAAAATTGCGGAAATGGCATACAATTTATGCCAGCTATTCGGACGCCTGAATAAATGTCATTATAATTTTTGCCTAAGTTTATACCACGTATTGTAATGTTTGTTCCTCCCTCCCAGGGACCCGTTTTGGGTTCAAAAGTATGAATCTCAGGGTTGGGACAAATTTCACTTCGATTTAGCCAATCGGTTTTTCCCTCTTTGTTCTTGTTACATTGTTCCTCAACTTCGCAGGTATTGGTAGAAGAACACCATCCGCAATTGTACTTTTCGGCTAGGGCCAAGCAAATACCACAACTGTCGGCCATTTCTCGACATCGATAAATAACAACTATAATACATAAAATTAAAAATATAATTTTATAAGGTGAGTGCTTTATAATCAAACTTACCATGTATGTTATGAGGATTATCTAGAGGCTTGGATCCGCCCCATATAACAGCGAAAGTGGCCGTCAGGTTGGGTGATCTTGAAGTATACTGAAATTCCATGCTATCGCAGTAAATTGTGTCACCCAACAACTGGGCGTTTAAACTCGTTACACGTCCCTCAATATTAAATTGGCAAACGAATCGAGTTTGAACTATAAACTGCCCTATTATATGAACTTTAACTTTTATAGATTTGCTTGTGCCACCAGCCACAAGTACTTCACTTCCATCCCCTGTAGCGTTGATAGTTGGACAAAATCCAGGACCCGATCTATAACTTGGACCTATCCGGCTAACGCCTGTGACCAAAATATCATTGCGGCAATTCTCAGCAGTGTCGTGAGTGCAACGGTGAGCCTCAACACACCAATCACATGGAAACTCCGAGGACACACAACGTGTACAAGATGAGTGAGTACTGCAATCAAAGAACGTAAAATCCGTGGACACTAAGTCAGGTCCATTTCTGGTGCGCACAGATAGTTTTGCTGTGAAATGATGTTTTCCTTGTTCAATTTGGGGTAGCATATCTGTTCGCGGTGTTGTACAGTTCACGCCATTTCTCTTTTTCGTAGCATTAGTAAACAGCGCCTTATCCTCTGTGGTAAAAGCACATATTAAATTCTCCTTTAGTTGTGGCAAGTGATCTATGATAAGTTCTAAGGTTCGAGCGGTTGTGCGTTGCAACTGGTGTGGCACAACACTTGTTATTGTAGTGCATTTTCCAGTTTTATAGCTGACCCAGTATAGAGGATCGTTGGCGTCATCCTGGCAATTTGAACGTGGGCTACATTTGTTCTCCAATGAGCACCAGCCACAATATGGATCTCTAGCTCCCAAGCACTCTCCACATGTCTTGTAATCGGAGCAATCAAAAACCTTAACTTTGGACACTTTAGTTTCGGACATGACATACATATAAAGATTTTGGTTGTCAAACTGCATATCCTGATTTATTGCCGAACCCAAGTCCACAGAAAAACTTGCATATTCATTGGCAACGGATGAAGATTCGACGACAACTTTCTTAAGGTGTCCATCTGTTGTGCCCACAAAGACAACGGTATATCCGCTTGTGCTCGTAGCAGCAACTGACGTTAACTTTTTGTTAAACATGGCCACTGGCACTGAAGTAATGGGATTTTCTCCTCCTAAAGGCGAATTTACATCTAGTCCACAAAAATCTTCTCCAATAGTTTGCAGTTTCTAAAATTAATAAGTCGAGATTTTGTGACCAGCGCTTTAAATATATGTTTAAACGTTTCGTTGGATAAAATAAACAAATAAATTATACAAAACTATTAACAATAATATATCAATCATAATTTGTCTTAATTGACCTGTCGAAATCGAAAATAAAGGCGGACCCATTAATTAAAGATTTTTGTACGATATAGGGATATATAGGGATATTTGTTTACTTACCGTTAAAACACATGGCATACTGGGTGATATAAAATCCAGTCCCCTCATCCCATTGCCGTTGAAACAGGATTTTATGTTTTGCATAAATTTTCGACGAATGGATTTTAAAGAGTAAATGCAGAGTGCAGAATTATTGGTTGGTGAGTTACCGTCGCCTTTTGAAAAAACTGCAAAGAGGACATCATCCTGAATTGATATACCCAAGCTTTGAGCCAGATCTGAGCTGGGTTTACCCAAGTAACCGGCCTGAACTAAATTGAATTTAGTGCCGCCCTGAGCATCACTTATACATTCGACTGGAATTTCAGTGTATGAATAATAGTTTGAATCTTCCTGGCATATTCGGACAAGTTTAGTTATATACTCCTTTGGTGAAGAATGGTGACTGTGCTTCAACTGTGTAGTAAGAAAGTATGAAAATCTCTCGGAACTGAATCCGTAAACATAGTTCACAAAGTATGTTTCCCGTGCGTAAGAATTAATAAAGGTTCTCGTTCCAGTCGTAACCGCCGAAGAAGCAATCTGAAACATCTTTGTCTTTTCAAGAGAGCGTGATGCAACTGCTGGTATTTCACTACGGTATGGTGAATTATTCGTATAAGTAACTCCAACGTACATAACATTTGTCACCGGATGCTGTGGAGGCCCTGGCGCTATAAATGCCACGGTTGAAGAATTGGCATCGTTTGCAACAACCGCATCAGGCACTTCATGCTCAATTATGCTGACATTCTGAAGATTACGTACTGTGCATGTTCCCTGGAATAGTGATCCACACGCAATTAATCGAGAAGTCGCACGATCTATGAGCAAGACCTTGTTATAATTATCCGTCGGGCTGCGAACAGCATTTAAGGGACAGTCGAGTATGCTGCACTCTACAGAATCATTTTGAGGTCCTGTTTTCACCGTTTCGGTGAGCTCCAAGTCGGGCGACAATTGATACAACCTGTTAACACCACCAACAAAGACTCGTCCAGTAATAGTATCTACTAAAAGGTGATTTAATTTCGTGTCAAACTTAGCTACATTTGTGATAGTAGTACTAAGGTTTTTTGCATCCTTTATTGTCACATTTGCGTCAGTCAAATTAATCGGTTCATTTTGATTAGCCGGCTTGTCTGACCAAATATTGGCTGCCAGTGTCTGAGAGCCTGTTCTCGAGTGCAACAAGTAGTCATGTTTATCTCCCAGAGTTGCTATTAGCAGCAAACTAAGAATTAAAATCATCTCCACTATCGCTCCTTCAAAAGGGCGATCGGATCCACTTAATGAATTTACAGTTTATTCGCAGTTTATTGTAAGTCCCTTTTCTATGAATCCAATAACTCAATATTTGGTTTAAATTGATAGCATTCATGCAATTTTTAAAATCCGACTACTTTTATGTGGCCTTTATACATTTTCCAGTACAGCACTATATTTACAGAGTTGTGATAATTTATTTACTGATTTGTTCTCCAACGTCATTGAATCTGAAAATTAAAGACATTTCAAAAGCAAATTAATTATAATTTATTACATTAATAGCTTTAAGTACGTTTTTCTCAAGCTTTTGTTCTCCTATCAAAACCTTTATTCGAACTTTTAAAGATTTTAAGATCCGTTTTCTCGAACTATTGCAAAGCCAATTTATTTAAAATCAAAAAAAAAGAAACTTGGTTAAGACGAATTTTTTATACCCAAGCAAGAATATGGCAAGAAAAAATAGTAAGTGAGGTACTTACTACGTCCGGCTTATTGTCTGACCAGTAGAACAATACGTCAAGACAGCAAGAAAATATTAAGTTGTTTGGTAATGACATACCGGTTTTTTATTGATTCAGCATTGTCCGATTTAAGTGCTATATGTACCGTTGTCTTCGATGATTTTCTGCCGTTTTGATGGTAACTTGTATATGCCTCTCCTAAAGAAGTCCTTGTCCCTACTGGCAAAAAACTCGGCGATTCGATTTTCACAATCCTCCCTTGAACTCAATTTTTGTCCATCGAAAAAATTTTGCATGGCCAAAAACAGATGGTAATCGCTTGGGGCAATGTCCGGACTATAAGGTGGATGCATTAACACTTCCAAACCAAGCTCCCGTAGCTTGTGATGCGTCACCAAAGATATATGGGGCCTGTCGTTGTTATACCCTTGCAGAGGGTATTATAATTTTGGTCAAAAGTGTGCAACGCAGTGAAGGAGACATCTCCGACCCTATAAAGTATATATATTCTTGATCAGGATCACCTCCTGAGTTGATATAGCCATGTCCGTCTGTCCGTCTGTCTGTCTGTCCGTCTGTCTGTCCGTCTGTCTGTCCGTCTGTCTGTCTGTCCGTCTGTCTGTCCGTCTGTCTGTCCGTCTGTCTGTCCGTCTGTCTGTCCGTCTGTCTGTCCGTCTGTCTGTCCGTCTGTCTGTTTCTACGCGAACTAGTCTCTCAGTTTTAAAGATATCGAATTGAAACTTTGCACACACCCTTCTTTCCTTTGCACGCAGTATATAAGTCGGAACGGCCGGGATCGGCCGACTATATCCTATAGCTGCCATATAACTGAACGATCGGAAATGCCATAACTTTGGTGTTTGTAAGGTTAGGAAGTTGGATTTTTTTATGGATTTTATATTTTATTTATGGATTTTTATTTTTTTTTTATGGATTTTATATTTGGCCAATTTATCCGACCTACCAAATTTCATAAGTATCGGGCGACTATATCCTATAGCCGCTATATAACTGATTGATCGGAAATGCCATAACTTTGGTGTTTGATAAGTTAGAAAGTTGGGATTTCCTATGGGTTTTATTTTTGGCCAATTAATCCGACCTACCAAATTTCATATGGATCGGACTATATTCTATAGCTGCCATATAACTAAACGATTGGAAATGCCATAGCTTTGGTGTTTTTAAAGTTAGGAAGTTGGGATTTTTATGAGTGTTAAGAATGCATCATATGAATAATTTTGGAGAATATAATTTACAGAATATTCTGCAAGGGTATTTCAACTTCGGCTCCGCCCGAAGTTAGCTTTCCTTTCTTGTTTTTTGTTAAATTTTTCGACTTTAAATGCCTATGGACGGTTTCCGTGCTTAGTTGCAGCTCCTCTGCGATGGTTTTTATAGTCACATGACGATCTCGATCATGGAAATGATTTTTTCCGTATCAACGGTCACTGGTCGTCCGGAAGGCTTGGGTGTTTCGGTATCAAAATTGCCACTTCGGAATCGCCTAAACCACTGTTCGGCGGTTTGAATCGAAAGTTTGTTATCTCCTAAGACAGCAATAATCTGTCTGCGAGATTCCGCAGCAGTTTTTCCCTGTGCGAAATAAAATTTAAAAACTGCCCGAATTTCTGCGTTTGTGAACTCCATTTCAATCGATTGTAATTTTTTAACGTGGAAGCTCAACTATATGTCATTTTAAAGGTGATGCCAATACCTTTCAAACGATATACAGCATCGCCAGATACGATTATATTTGACTTCACCAGCGAAGCGCGAAATTTGAATGTAAAAACCGGTATGTCATTACCAAACAACCTAATATGTGAAAATCCTTATAAAGCCTCATAGAGCCATATTCGACGGACCCATGTTTTTTTTTTAAAAATCAAAGAAAAAAATAAAAATTTGGCGGTTGGCAATCTTAATCATTTAATTTGTTCCAAGTAGATTTGTTTACATCAATTTTTGAATATGATATCTTTCAAATGGCCGCCTCTGGCGTTGATGGCGTATTGTGCCCTTTTTGCAGCATTTTCCATCGTTTTCGCCAACATTTCGGCCGGAATAGCGGCTATTTCTTCACGAATGTTGTCCTTGAGCTCTTCTAGGGTCCTTGGCTTGTTAACGTAAACCTTTGACTTCAAATATCCCCACAAGAAGATGTCAGGCGGCGTCAAATCGGGCGAACGCGGTGGCCAGTCCAAATCACCACTTTTCGACATCAAACGGCCCGGAAACAATTTCTTCAGAAAATCGATTGTTATGCGACTTGTGTGCGGTGGAGCGCCGTCTTGTTGAAACCAGAACTGCCTCATACGCTTTCGACGAATAATTGGCATCACAAAAAGTGGACCGAGCCATGCCCAACTGCTGAGAACGGCGTTTTTGGGATGTTCTTGGGGACCTCTCAACACTGGCTCGTACGGCAGCGATATTCTCGTCCGATCGCCTTGGTCGACTTTTATTTGGCCTCTTCGGATTAGAAAGAGCCTCACCAGTCGTAAATTTTTCGTATAAACGCTTAATGGTGTTCTTAGAAGGCGCACTTTTCACATTTTTTAATTTTTTAAAAGCACGTTGAGTTTTCACAATTGACTTGTTCTGTTGAATGTAAATTTCAACTATTTCAGAGCGCTCGCGTGGCGTGTATTGTTCCATGGTAAAAATCTGCTTGGACTGACGCTTCAAACGCGGTATGTCATTAAGCGATCTGGCATCTCTGTCAAAAGTTATGGCGTCGTCAGATGGGTCCGTCGAATATGGGCAACCCTGTAGATGGGAGTTCGTTCCCATATGATTTTATAACAATTTTTCAAGCTGAAAAACTGGTATTTTTTTTAAGTTAAAAGACCAAAATCAAGCTCGGGATAACAAAAATTAAAGAACCACGAAATCAGCGAAAATACTAAATTTTGCAATTTACAATTACGGTTCTATAAAACTAAATGTCGAGTTTTCAATTCTTAATCGAGGAATTCAAATGCCCTGGAACACCATCACTTTAATCTCTTTTTTGCCGATCAATGAAATATTTTACAAAAAGGAAATAGTACTCAAAAATTAATTTCTAAAATATTTTTCAAATGCAAAGAAATGGTTCTTCATAATATTTTTTCACGGCATAACACTTTTTATTTAATTTTATATACCCCTACAGGGTATTATAATTTCAGTCAAATTTTTGCAATGCAGAGAATGAGACGTCCCCGAGCCAATGAAGTCTTTATATTCTTGATCAGCACCATCAGGAGAGTCAAGTCAATCTAGTCGTATCAGTCAATTTCGGTCAACTATATTTTAAAGCTTTCATGGGAACAACAAAACTTGGAAATTAAATTATAACTTGTTTTTTAAAAAATACTTTTATTCTCTAAAACATACTGTCATTTTAAAGAACGGAAAACAACTGGGAAATGGGAATGTGGTTCGACTAAATATAAAAAAACAAGAAAGGAAGAAAGCTTCGGCAAGCCGACTACGTTTCGATTTCTATAACTATATTACTAAAAACAAAGAAGCTTTGTCGATTTTGCGCTGCATTTTGCCATCGTTGATATGGCAGCTATATTATAATTTTGACCGATTTGGATAAAACTAAAAGCGTAGTTCTGATATAGTATATAAATACTACTATAGTATATAAATGTCTACTATTTTAATAAATAGAAAAGCAGCTAAATACATTTTTTTTATAAAGGTGTATAAGTTTAATTTAATTAAAACCGTAATTCTGTAGTATTTAAATATTACCAAATCCGAAAGGAAACATTTCCGACAATCTAAAGTATATATATACTCGTTCCGACTTATATACTACCTGCAATAGAAAGACAACTTTTGGAAAAGTTTCAAGCAAATAGCTTTAAAACTGAGGGACTAGTTAGCGCAGAAACGGACGGACGGACAGACGGACTTGGCTAGGTCGACTCTCCTGGTGATGCTGATCAAAATAAATATACTTTATAGGGTCGGAAATGTCTCCTTCACTGCGTTGCAAACTTTTGACTGAAATTATAATACCCTCTGCAAGGGTATAACAAGAAAGGAATGCTAACTTCGGGCGGAGACGAAGTTTATATACCCTTGCAGAATATTCTGTAAATTACACTCACTCGCATATCTCTGCGTACACCTCCAAAAAATGTAAAAATCAAACTTTGAACAGTAATTGTTCGGCCATTTATGCAAGTATTTTATTCATTATTTTTTTAAACAAAACTATAGTTTATTGTCTTCATTGACGTAGAAATATTAGAAATATTCAACAGGGGGTTATATTTTATTTTTAATTTTAAACTTAACACTACGAAAAAGTGTACGCGCAAAAGTCTGCGTACAGCAGTTTTCAACTTCGAGGAATGCAGGATTTTGCGATTACCGTTAATTTTGTTGTCGCCGATCTACTTTAGAATGTCTAAAAATAGACATTACGCAGTTAAAATAAAACTCTTTGATTATAATAACTAGCATATTGCAACATGGAACAAAAAGGCAAGGAAATTTCTGTTGAGGAGCGGAAAATTATATTAAAAGGTTTTTTGGATGGAAAATCTTATAGAGAAATTGGTGCTTTAGTTGGTAGAACCCACTCATCCATCCAAAGAGTGATAAATAACTACAACTCGGCTGAAAGTATCTTGTCAAAGGCTCGTTCTGGCCGTCCGCCTTTGCTTATAAACCGCGAGCAGAGGAATATTATCAAATCTATTCAGCTCAACCCAAGGACGACAGCTCATCAGGCAAAGCTGAAGGTCGAGGATAGATTTTCCAAAAGAGTTTCCGAAGATACTGTACGCCGGACCATAAAAAAGGCTGACTACCATAGCAGAGTCTCCCGCAAAAAACCCCTCATATCGGAAGTCAATAGACAAAAGCGCCTAACCTTTACTAATGAGTATATTTCCAAACACCAAGACTTCTGGAATAAGGTTATATTTTCCGACGAAAGTAAATTCTGCATATTTGGAATCAAGGGAAAGGTTTTGGTATGGAGGAAAAGCGGAGAAGCCTTAAATTAAGAAAATTTGGTTGGCACAGTAAAGCAAGGAGGAAGCGGAATAATGGTGTGGGGGTGTATGGCAGCAAGTGGCTTTGGAAAATTGGTATTTATCGAGTTAATAATGGATCAGAAAATCTATATTGACATATTAAAAAACAATTTAAAAGAAAGTGCTGAAAAATTAGCGCTCGAAAGGTAATGTTGGTTCCAACAAGACAACGACCCGAAGCACACGGCACAGAATACCAAGTTTTGGCTGCTGTATAACGTCATAAATCAGCTGCGAACACCTCCCCAAAGTCCTGATCTAAGCCAAATTGAGCATTTTTGGGATCTTCTTGAGAGGAAAATCCGAAGACACACGATAACATCTAAAAAAATGCTCAAGAATGTGATTCTCGAGGAGTAGGGGAAAATTACTCCAAATGAAACAAAAAAAAAAGTGGATTCCATGCCGAGACGCCTTACGGAAGTTCTGCAGAGAAAAGGATACCCTACCAGTTACTAAAAATAATATTGTTTGTGTTTTAAATAGGTGTACGCAGACTTTTGTGGGTACATTTTTTGGTAGTCTTAAGTTTAAAATTAAAAATAAAATATAAGACACTGTTGAATAATTTAAAAAAAAATACGTCAATGAAGACAATAAATTATAATTATGTTTAAAAAAAGAATGGGTTGAATATATGCATAAATGGCCAAACAGGTTTAAAATTAGATTTTTTAATTTTTTTGGGGTGTACGCAGAGATATGCGAGTGAGTGTATATTCTCCAAAACTATTCATATGATGCATTCTTAATACCCATAAAAAATCCCAACTTCCTAACTTTAAAAACATCAAAGTTATGACATTTCCAATCGTTCAGTTATATGGCAGCCATAGGATATAGTTTGCCGATCCTTATAAAGAAATATAAAACCCAAAGAAAATCCCAACTTCCTAACTTTACAAACACCAAAGTTATGGCATATCCGATCGTTCAGTTATATGGCAGCTATAGGATATAGTCGGCCGTTCCGACTTATATACTTTGTGCAAAGGAAAGAAGGGTGGGTGCAAAGTTTTAATTCGAAATTTTTAAAACTGAAAGACTAGTTTGCGTAGAAACAGACAGACGGACATGCTTATATCAACTCAGGACTTGCCCACTTTTGACCAAAATTATAATACTCTCTGCAAGCCTATAAAAATGTTATAGATACGAGGGCTGCTATATATTTCTGGCCTAGGGCATACTAAGTGTTGCCTGGCGCCATCTGACGTTTTCATTGGGAAGTTTGACATGTTTTAGCAGAAACGTGCTCAGAACGTTTTGTCGTACGGCCATAATTTGTGTTGTTTACAGTGACTTGAAAAAATCAATTTGGCAGAAAATGGAATTAACTCGTGAACATTTTCGCGCAATCATTTTTCACGGCTTTCGACGTGAATTAACACGACAAGAGTGCATCGATGAACTTCAATCTTTGTATGGTGATGGAGCACCATCTTATAGCACTGTGAAAAACTGGTATAATGAATTCAATCGTGGCCGACGCTCGCTCGAAGACGAAGATCGTGAAGGTCGTCCAAAAACAGTCGTTGTTCCAGAGAACATTGACGCCGTGCATGAACTGATAATGCAAGATCGTCATGTGACATTCCGTGAGATAGAGGCATCCTTGGGCATTTGTTCCACCAGCATACATTCGATATTGCATGAACACTTGGTCGTAAAAAAAATTTGTTCTCGTTGGATACCGCACAATTTGACAATCGCTCAAAAAAGACTCGTGTGGATTGGTGCAAAAAAAATTTGAAAAAATACAATAGCGGTGTTTCAAAAGACGTTTATAAGATCGTCACAGGTGACTAATCATGGATCTATGCTTTTGAGCCCGAAACAAAACATCAATCGACCGTGTGGGTCTTCGTAGACGAGCCAAATCCAATGAAAGTTGTTCGTGGAAGAAGAACTTCGAAGCAAATGGTGGCCTGTTTCTTCGGTAAAACAGGTCATGTGGCGACTGTTCCGCTTGAGCAACGTAGGACGGTCAATTCTGAGTGGTACACCACAATTTGTTAGCCTGAAATCTTCGGAGAAATTCGGCGACGGATCATTCTGCACCATGACAATGCGAGCTCTCACACATCAGATTAAACCAGCGCCTTTTTGACCGGCCAAAATGTCGAATTGATGGGTCATCCGCCATACAGCCCTGACTTGGCACCCAATGACTTCTTTTTATTCCCGCACATCAAGAGAAAAATGCGTGGTCAACGATTTTCGACGCCAGAAGATGCTGTTCAAGCGTTCAAAAACCATGTTTTTGAGGTGTCTCAATCGGAGTGGACAAAGTGCTTCGACAATTGGTTTGAGCGCATGCAAAAGTGTATAAGTCTTGCTGGAGAATACTGTGAAAAACAATAAAACCATTTTTAATCATAAATATTCGCATTTTCATTATTAGGCCAGAAATATATATAGCAACCCTCGTAATAGGGTCGGTCTTCGTTCCAAATATTAATACGGAATTTCTTTTTATTTTTTTATAAAAGGTGCAAAATTGAGTACTTGCCAATTGTTTTAGTTTTTTATTTATCACTTCCGCATTTCTTATTACATTATGCAACACTTAAAACCATTTGTTAACAGTTCAATAAGTATTCCTGGGGAGAAATTGTTTCATTTACTTAGTAATATTGTAATATTAGGTTGTTTGGTAATGACATACCGGTTTTTACATTCAAATTTCGCGCTGCGCTTGTGAAGTCAAATATAATCGTATCTATCTAAATCAATGCTGTATATCGTTTGAAAGGTATTGGCATCACCTTTAAAAAGACATATAGTTTGTTTACATGAGCTTCCACGTTAAAAAATTACAATCGATTGAAATGGAGTTCACAAACGCAGAAATTCGGGCAATTTTGAAATTTTATTTCGCACAGGGAAAAACTGCTGCGGAATCTCGCAGACAGATTATTGCTGTCTTAGGAGATAACAAACTTTCGATTCAAACCGCCGTACAGTGGTTTAGGCGATTCCGAAGTGGCAATTTTGATACCGAAACACCCAAGCCTTCCGGACGACCAGTGACCGTTGATACGGATAAAACCATGGAAATAGTGGATCGAGATCGTCATGTGACTATTAAAACCCTCGCAGAGGAGCTGCAACTAAGCACGGAAACCGTCCATAGGCATTTAAAGTCGAAAAATTTAACAAAAACAAGAAAGGAAAGCTAACTTCGGGCGGAGCCGAAGTTGATATACCCTTGCAGAATACTCTGTAAATTATATTCTCCAAAATTATTCATATGACGCATTCTTAATACTCATAAAAAATCCCAACTTCCTAACTTTAAAAACACCAAAGTTATGACATTTCCAATTGTTCAGTTATATGGCAGCTATAGGATATAGTCGGCCGATCCTTATGAAATTTGGTAGGTCGGATTGGCTGGCCAAATATAACACCCATAGAAAATGCCAACTTCCTAACTTTACAAACACCAAAGTTATGGCATTTCCGATCAATCAGTTATATGGCAGCTATAGGATATAGTCGGCCGATCCTTATGAAATTCGGCATGTCGGATTGATTAGCCAAATATAAAACCCATAGAAAATCCCAACATTCTAACTTTACAAACACCAGAGTTATGTCATTTCCGATCAATCAGTTATATGGCAGCTATATGATATAGTCGGCCGATCCCGGCCGTTCCGACATATATACTGCGTGCAAAGGAAAGAAGGGTGTGTGCAAAGTTTGAACTCGATAGCTTTAAAACTGAGAGACTAGTTTGCGTAGAAACAGACAGACGGACAGACGGACATGGCTATATCAACTCAGGAGGTGATCCTGATCAAGAATATATATACTTTATAGGGTCGGAGATGTCTCCTTCACTGCGTTGCACACTTTTGACCAAAATTATAATACCCTCTGCAAGGGTATAAAGATCGATGTATGGGTGCCTCATGAGTTATCCCAAAAAAAAACCTTTTCGACCGTGTATCAATCTGCGAATCTTTGTTGCACCGTAATAAACTCGACTCATTTCTGGATCGGTTAGTCACTGGTGATGAAAAATGGATCACATATGACAACATAAAGCGTAAAAGATCCTGGTCAAAACACGGTGAATCGTCTCAAACGGTGGCAAAGCCAGGACTGACGGCTCAGAAGGTGTTGCTGAGTGTATGGTGGGATATCAGAGAAATTATCCATTATGAAGTGTTGCCCTATGTCCAAACCATCAATTCTGACCTCTACTGTGAACAACTGGAGCGATTAAAGATTGCACTTGAACAGAAGCGGCCAGCCATGGTAAATCGTAAGGGCGTTGTGTTCCATCATGACAACGCCAGGCCCCATACATCTTTGGTGACGCGACACAAGCTACGGGAGCTTGGTTGGGAAGTGTTAATGCATCCACCTTATAGTCCGGTCATTGCCCCAAGCGATTACCATCTGTTTTTGGCCATGCACAATTTTTTCGATGGACAAAAATTGAGTTCAAGGGAGGATTGTGAAAACCGAATCGCCGAGTTTTTTGCCAGTAGGGACAAGGACTACTTTAGGAGAGGCATAAACAAGTTACCATCAAAATGGCAGAAAATCATCGAAGACAACGGTACCTATAGCACTTAAATCCTACAATGCTAACTATGTTAAAATCGTCGTCAAAAATCAATAAAAAACCGGTATGTCATTACCAAACAACCTAATATTATAATATGGAAAATATTTCTGCAATCAAAGATAGCTGGCCTTTAAAATTCGCTAAAAATTAAAAAAATATTTCATCTTATTTGCTGACTACTTGGTTTCAAGATAGTATCTGATATAAAATAATAATGTATCACACAAAAGCAGAAAAAGACGCGTAAAAATGTTTTTCCCCACTCCATCTTGATAGTATTAAAATCATAAAACAACGCAAGTAAGTATTTTTTTTATAAATTTATCAAAAGTAATTTTTTTTATAATATCCTAAAATTATATAGCCCTAAACTAGAAAGGAAACAAACTCCGGAAGTTAAAGTTATCTCCCTTTCGGCTATTTTAAAAATGTAAAAATCTATAAATTTTCTCTTTTCTTGCTTATATGTTTAACAATGATGAAGTTATGTCAATTTTTACTATAAATTGTTAGAAGAACAAGTCTTGAGAAAGTTTCAAGCATACACATAGATTTAAAATTCATAGTCCAGTTTGCGTAGAAACGGATGGACAGCCGAAATATAGACATATAAACTCGCGGTGATGCTGATCCATAATATATATTTATACCCTTGCAGCGGTATAATTTTGGTCAAAAGTGTGCAACGCAGTGAAGGAGACATCTCCGACCCTATAAGGTATATATATTCTTGATCAGGATCACCTCCTGAGTTGATATAGCCATGTCCGTCTGTCCGTCTGCCTGTCCGTCTGCCTGTCCGTCTGTCTGTCCGTCTGTCTGTTTCTACGCGAACTAGTCTCTCAGTTTTAAAGATATCGAATTGAAACTTTGCACACACCCTTCTTTCCTTTGCACGCAGTATATAAGTCGGAACGGCCGGGATCGGCCGACTATATCCAATAGCTGCCATATAACTGATTGATCGGAAATGCCATAACTTTGGTGTTTGTAAAGTTAGAAAGTTGGGATTTTCTATGGGCTTTATATTTGGCTAATCAATCTGACCTACCAAATTTCATAAGGATCGGCCGACTATATCCTATAGCTGCCATATAACTGATTAATCGGAAATGCCATAACTTTTCTGTTTGTAAAGTTAGGAAGTTGGGATTTTCTATGGGTGTTATATTTGGCCAATCAATCCGACCTACTAAATTTCATAAGGATCGGCCGACTATATCCTATAGCTGACATATAACTGAACGATAGGAAATTCCATAACTTTGGTGTTTTTAAAATTAGTAAGTTGGGATTTTTTATGAGTATTAAGAATGCATGTATTGAATAATTTTGGAGAATATAATTTACAGAGTATTCTGCAGGGGTATATCAACTTCGGCTCCGCCCGAAGTTAGCTTTCCTTTCTTGTTTTAAACTTATTTCGCTTAACTAACTAAATCTGAAGCGGATATTATTAGTAAATATTACAGCTAACAAACACAACATTAAAAAAAATAACAAAAAATCTTAAAAAAAAAATTTTTTTTTCGTCAAAACAAAATATGCTACATCCACAATTATTATATTTTAAATGTCATAAATGTTAAACCTTGATATGGTTCTGCGTCATAAAAATTGTGAAATACTGTATACTAAACCTATCGTAAATGTTTTATGCTCTTGCAACTATTTATTCCCGTTATTTGAACCAAATGTGTATGTTTTGATGTTTTTCCATTGTCGGAGCCGCTTTATTTTCCCTTCTATATACATATGTATGTACATTTGCACAATTATTTGGTACTCTTGTACTTTAAGAGTGCCGTGAAGGGTGGCGGCCAGCGCCCAACATCACTTTTGTGGAAGACTGTTGCTGGTTTATTAACAGGAATAGACCGCAATACTAATCAAACTTTAAATGCACTCGCGATGAATCCTCTAAGGGACAATTTAAAGCTTTTTGTAAGTTATGGATGGGTACTTTTCAAATATAGTATCTATATGTTCATTTTGCATTTGCGTGTGCCAGTACATGTTGGTGCACCCACATAAATATGTACATATTCCTGTTTTGCAGCAACCACAGTCCATACATATTTCTTTAGTGTATACCACGCCCCTTACAATAATATTTTTTATTCGTACCAAATGCTTTAGAAACAAACAAGGTTAATTATTATTAGTTCAAATAGTTCGTTTTTTGAATTCATATTTAAGAGACAAACATTCTAGGTACGTAAGAATCATAATACATACTACATATATGTAATATGCACATCTCCTATTATACACCAGGGGGTTAAATTTCGTTTGAATTCAGGATAATTAACGCAGCAATTATAAAAATGTCCAAGAATTTAAAGTTGTGTTTAATAGAGGATTATAATAATTTAATTACATATTTATTATATTATTCATCATAGAAGCCGTCTCTAAAATTTTTATAGCGGGGTCAGTTTTAATTTTGTATGTATATCTGAGCCATTGGGCGGAGAACACTTCTTAATTCAACTTTTGGAAACACTGCTTACAATTTTCTTTTTAATAAAACATTCAAGAAGTACCAATTCATGAAATCGCAAAGCACTACACATGATTTTTTTTTATTTTTGTATTACACTACACATTATATTACACATTATTGTATGAAAACGTTATCGATATTAAGATGCGATAAGCAACAACCAGAGATGAGCAACGTTTTTAAGACAATCCATCTATCGGCACAACAAATTATTGTGCGATGACTACGAACATTCATAAAGCCTGTTCAGACAGGGGACGCAACTGCAACAGCGGTAATACGGTACACCCACAGAGCATTCCCACGGGATTGGTTGGGACTCTCGAAAGTTTCAATTCGAAATCCATCAGACCACCATTCAGAAACAGTGACCGAAAATAGATTACCAGCCAACAAGTTCTTTAGAACATTTTGAAGGATGGGCTTTCATAATACTTCTACCTGATTATAATATATATATACCGGAGCTTTTAAACAAAATTTTAGAACATGTCTGTATTAAATTGCTGAAAGGGTTGTTTTATGGTGTAAGTTATTCTACAAGCGGAAAAAGTCTAGATGTCTTGAACCGAACGTTTCTATGAAATATTTATTCGGTATTTTTTCCGAGCTACCCTTCTTACCAAACAATTAAAATTAAATGCCATATTTATTTCTGTGAACTAGATTTCACACTGATTTTGTATACAGAATACTTGCAAGCTAATATATTTAAGTTTAGATATGTTTTCAACCATTATCTAATAAAACAGAAGCAATAATAAGCATTTTAAGAAAGTAAAATTGAATAAAAACACACCTTCAGAAAACTCTATAAATTCTTAATTTTGCAAATATTGTCGGTTTATTTTGCCTGGGGATGGTGGCTTGGTGAGATTAGGAGATTTACATCTAGAAGAGTATTAAGCCTAGTACTCAGATCGACGAAAACTGTACGCCAGTCATGAGAGAGAGCGAGAGGCAAACAGCTGGCGTTCACTTTTCATAAACCTTTTTTTTACCTCGGTCCTCAGATCGACGAAAAAAATACCAGAAAATTGCATAGCGTTGCCAGTTTGCGGAAATGAACTTTGGGTGAACCCTAGCGAAAAGAATAAAAAATTTAATCTTTTGGCGTGCGCTTCTCACTGAACATTATAAGAAATGGAGGGAAAAACTAAAAAAAAATCGCAAAAGTCGATTGCAGGAGTTTACATGTGAGGACAAAATAACATTTACACTAACTGGGGTGTCTCTTATCATAGCAAAATGTTTTATAGCTCAAGAATGAACGGAAAACACAATAAAAGTGCAAGTAAGAACCTTAAATTAGCAAATAATTATCAGTAAATTTAAAAAAACAACTGTTAAAAAGTGAACGGTCGCGTTTTTTTTCTGCGCTTCGAATTTTGGATTTTGTTTTCGTTTATTCCCATCGGTGGGTTTTATCAAAACAATTCTAATTCGCTTCCGGTTTATTTAAACATAAATTTAAACTCCGTTCGCTTCGAGAGTGCACTTTGTATTTAATACTAATTAATTGTTTTAGTTTTTTCGTAATTCTTATCTGTGTTTTCTTTTCCTATATCCCCGCCGTTTCTCTTTTGTGCATGCACTTTAACTTATTTACGCTCCCGCTCTCTTGCTCTCTTTGCTTTTGAAAGTTATAAGCGTGCAGTTTCTGCGCTCTTGCGGTACTTATAACTGCTCGCTTATAAATTTCAATTTCGCTTTCTTGGTACAGTGGTAAATAAATAAAATGAATAATAAAAATTTAGTCTGCTTCTGCAAAAAATGCAGCCTCGTAATCAGGGCTGACCAGTCTAATATGACTTGCTGGCTGTGTGAAAATATGGTGCACACCAAGTGCGCCGGTTTTACTGGCCGGACAAGTGATGACCTTTCAAAGGGGCCCAATTTGCAGTTTTGTTGTGACGCTTGTGTCGAGGTTGCGAACGAGATGAAATCGTTCATGCGCCAAACTAAAGGCGGCCTGATGGGACTGATTAGCTGTTTCGGAGTGGCTAGAGATAGTTTTCGCCGAGCTGATGATCTCCTATCTGCGCTGGACTCGCAGTTTAATAGTCGTAAGCTATTAGAAGAGTCCCCTAAGCGCAAAAAGGCCGCTGGTGGTAAGGAGCAAAAGGGGAACACCCCGCAACCGAAATCAAAAGAACAACAGAGCATTCCGGCGGATCAGCAGCTGATTTCAGCAAACCCTCAAATGTTGCTAAGATCAGCAGCTAAAAAAGATTCGGTATCCGAACAATCCGTTACAGAATGCATGCAACCAGGGACTTCTAAGAATTCCGATTTGTCCGGAGTGGTTTCACAATTAGTGGATCCACTTATCTCTCAGAATGTAGCATTACCACCACAAGGGACTACTGAGTCCGGACAACCGGCTCAAGTTGGTTTTGCAGAAACAATGTCTGCTCCACCAAAATCCCTTACAGTGATTCCACTAAAGAAACTAATTTTCGTTTCTCGGCTTTCCCCTGATCAAACATCTTCTGATGTATTGTCTTATATACAAGACAAAACTAAAGCCGATTGTAATAGTGTAAAGGTGGAAAAGTTTAAGTTTTCTTATGCTAGAGACATTTCATCTTTCAAGATAACTGTCCCTAACGAGCTTTTTGAAGCCATATGCTCGGGCGACTTTTGGCCGGATAATATGGTTGTAAAAGAGTTCGAGGCTAAGATAAAGAAGAAGGGGCCCGTGGGAGTAAAACTTCCTAGTCGAGGCCAAACCAGTGTACCAATTTCAAAAAACTAACTTCTAACCTCCTTCTTTCCTATCAGAATGCAAGAGGTTTGCGTAGCAAACTCACTAAATTGTATTCTGATAGCCTTTCCTTTGCATCTCATATTATTGTGTTCACAGAAACCTGGTTAAAGCCGGAGATCTTTAGCTCCGAAGTTTTTCCAGGTAAGTACACAATATATAGGTATGACCGTCCCTCTAGACGGGGAGGTGGATTAAGAATTAAGAAGTTGATTCAAACTTCCCGTCTGAGGAGTTATTTTTTGATGAATTCAATACCATTGAATTTATTTGTGTAAAGTTATCGCTTCCTGGTAACTTTATATACATAACTTGCTCATATATTCCGCCGTTGTCTGAACTTCCTGATTATTTAAATCACCTATCCGTTATTAAGTCCGTTGCAAATAAGCTTTCCGATAGGGATCAGTTGATAGTTCTAGGTGATTTTAATATACCTGGAGTTACTTGGTCCACTGAGGATGGATCGAATGTCTTACTACCTATAGCACAGCATGATTTTATTGATGGCCTGCTTGACATATCTCTATCTCAAGTAAACCATGTTCGAAATTCATTAGGTCGCCTACTTGATTTGTGTTTTGTATCAAATCCTGAAGGTGTGTTTCTGTCCAGAGTAGCACCACTCACGCAACCTGAAGATCCATATCATCCAACAATCGAACTTTCATTTGATACGGCTAGCGTTATAGAAAATCAGAAAAATCCAAACGAATGCATTGTTTTCGCAAGGCAGACTTTCTGAGGCTAAATAATTTTATTTCTGGCTTTAATTGGTCTGATCTTTACTTATGCATTAATATGTCCGATGCAGTTAATGTTTTGAAGGCTCTTTCCCGCAAATACGATATTTGAATTTTAATTGCTTTTCAACAAACCCAGCTGATTGACAGTACGACCGTAGCACGCTTAAATCTGATGAATTCCCGAAATTTTGGTCACACGGGAATGATAAAATTTTTTCGCTAGCATACTCGTTTGTCGATCTGAGTACTAGGCTTAAGCAGACAATCGTGTAAACTTATAGCCGAATTACACTAACGCTAGTTTCCTATCAACAGCGCTTAATACCCTCTTCCCTTAGAGACCATCCGTTCGATACGTTTGGGACTTTTGACAAATGTGATCCTCCAATACCAATAGAGCACATCCACCATCCGATAACAGCTGATCTGAACAGCTGTGGCTAATCATTCTAGCCTGTTGTATTTTGCAAACATTTCAAATGAGCACAACAGCGCCATTAATGATACATGGTAACAGACTGCAAGTGATCTAAGCGAACAACCAAGCCAGCCCTCAGAAAAAACACGAACAGCAATTGCCCAATATTGTCTAACTGGTAAAAAATCAAGTTCATTAGGGGGACCCTGCCTTAGAGTTTTTAAAATATGTTTTTTTTTTTTCATATATGTCTACCCCGAACTATCCTAAAATGGGTTCCTAAAATTTCAGAAGCAAATTCAAAATATTTTTTAGTTATGCCGTCTTCCCACAGAGATCCATCCACCATCCGTTGAACGGATGGTCCAAATGGTTTTGACGTTCCGAACATCTCCATTTAGTTCCCCATTCAAATTTGACAGACTATTTTATGCGATAGTTAGGCAATTCTTGACAGTGAAAATTGAAACATTCCCTACGAAAATTTAAAAAGTAATGGCGGGTAACTCATTAAAAAGATAGGCTCCAAATCAAAAAATGCTGTTTATACCTGCAATAATTAATAAATTACTGCTCCATCCGTGTGGCAGCATTAAGAGTTGCTCCACTCTTTACTTGGCGCATACAGTACTCACAACATGGAGCAGGACACCTTGGACATACGAGAGTATGTCCCCAGACATATATTTGTTGTTTACAATTAATAATAAAATATATTTATTGCAGGTACTAGGGAATACTTTTTTAAAGTCTTAGATGTGGACCCCGCAGCGGAAGTCAATGGAGTCCATCCGTTCGAAACGGTTGGGATTTTTGACATAAGAAACTCCGTTTCTCACAGAGCAAATCCACCATCTACCATCCGATAACAGCTGATCTGAACGGCTGTGGCTAATCAAAACGTAAGCAAAAATTGTAGAAGTGGATTCTGCGAGAATAAAATGAACAATTTACCTTCTTTTTTTTTGGTTTAACAAATAGATTTAATTAACGTTGATCAACCAACTAAATGGTATACGTTGTCTAATACGTTGGGAATAATAAAGAACAAATAACGTGAAAACATAACAGAAGTGATTAACAAATTTTATAACAAATTAAGAGTAACTGGTTAATGCTTAAGGACTTGAGTCATCCTCTTGTCCAGAGATCGGCGGGGTGTCTTCGCTTCAGTCTTCGTCTACACGTCGGGTTGGCCAGGGAAGCTGCTAGGTGGTTGGTGTGGACAGCGCGTCGATCGTTGTACCGACTCGAGTGGCGGTTTATCTGTTCCCTGACAGAAGGAATGTGAAGGTCATTTCCAAGGACGGCGTTCCTGATGTACCAGGGCGCATTTGCAATCCTGCGCAGCGCCCGGTTTTGGACTCTTTGAACTTTAGCCACATTGGAGTCTGAAGCCATGCCCCATAATTGGATGCAGTAGGTCATTAAGGGCACCACAATTGATTTATAGAGCAACACTCTGTTGCCAAGGCTGAGCTTGCTCGTAGGCTTAAGCATCCAATTCAGCTTCCTGAGCTTAGTGCGACAGGTGGCTGCAATTTTTTGGATGTGCCCTTTCCAGGTGAGCCGCTTGTCCAGGATCAGACCCAAGTACTGCGCCTGGGGTGATTGCGGGATGGTGATATGGTGGAGTTCAACTCTAGGAAGCACCTTTCCTCTATGAGTTCTATTGATAGCAATATTCCACCTGTTTGTTCACATGCCGTACAGATCCAGGAAGTCCTGGGTGATCCTTGATGCCTAGACTCGGCAGGAGGAGTTCACAAGAAAGGCAGTGTCGTCAGCGTAGGTGGCCAGAAGTGTGCCTGGTTGTGTAGGACATGGCAGATCCGAAGTGTACAGAGTGTACATAATGGGACCCAGGACGCTTCCCTGTGGAACGCCAGCTCGAGCAGTTATAATGTTTGACCTTTCCCCTCTTACCTCGATCATAAAACTTCGGTCAAGCAAGTATGATTATAGTATGAGGAATTGGCCGGTCGGGAGCAGGGACTTCAACTTATGGAGTAATCCAGCGTGCCAAACGCGGTCAAAGGCTTCCTTGACGTCGAGGAAAATAGCAGAACTGTATTCCTTATTTTCAAAAGCATTTAAAATGTGTTGAACAACTCTATGTGCTTGTTCTGGCGTCCCATGATGATGCATAAAACCAAACTGTTGGTCGGGAATGGCGTCCTGCACGCTTCTTACGCCCATAATTCTACTAAGAAATATTCTCTCGAATATTTTAGAGAAAGTGGGCAGTAAGCTTATCGGTCGGTATGACTCGACAAGGTTCTCCGGTTTTTCTGGCTTTGGTATCATCGTTATCACATCACGCTTCCTTTGGGATGGAAAGTGGTGGATACGTAGCATTGAATTATAGAGGAGAACAAGGAACATAATTCTCTTTTTAGGCAAAGCCTTGGCAATTCTGCTATCAATGCCATCGAGACCAGGCGCCTTACTGGGATGTTACTTTCGAATATGAAGGTAGACTTCTTCTGGGCTAACATGTTGAATCGGTAGTGCATCCGGGGAAGGAGCATTAAGAAAGGCCATTGTTTCTTCAACATCCTCGGGACTCGCGAGGTCAAAAGGCTGAAAGCGCTGCGTTAGTTCGTCCGCAAAAGCTAGAGAAATCTCTGTGTCAGATTTGCACCATGTGTCGTCAGCTTTTTTTATGGGGATCTTTCGAAGAGGCTGTCGTTTCATATTCCGTGTGCATTTCCAAAGGTTGAAGCCGTACGATTTGGTGGGATCCGCGTTGAGGAGCATTTCATCAAAATATTCGCGCTTAGTTTGGTACAGAAGTTTTTTAAGATCATCTTCGGCACGACGATATGAGCTTTTGTCGATTGGATCTTGAGATCTCATATATCTGCGACGTAGGGATCTTTTTAACCTTACCAGTTCCATTGCCTCAGGTTTTGAAAGAGCCTGAGGTGGTATGAATATTCCGGACAAACATCTCCACAGCGTCGTTGATGTCCTCAGGCGAGCTTAACACCTTATTCAGGTTAACAAGCCGGTTGACTGCTGCTTGAAAGCGAGGAAGGCTCGCATTTCGAGGAAGGATGCGAAGCCTGGAGCAAATTTTTTGCGCAGCGACTCTGAATTTTATGATCAATGAGATGTGATCAAGCTAAGCTCAAGACTTTCTGTGATGGAAAGACACTCAGACCGTATCCCGCTGTAGACAGCAAAGTCAATGGCTGTTGGTGTTCTTTGGCTATATGGATAATGCGTAGGCTCTCCGGTCGCAAGGACCTGGACATTGGATCTTTAAACAAGAAACATAGACAGTTTGGTGGACAATAGATAGACGCCATAGCTGTCTCGCCAAGGTCGGTTTTGACTTTGACTGAGACACGTTGAACATTTGGACTTTGTAGACTATAGAACTGGTAACATTGTAGACAGGATTTTATTATAATTGCAGAGCCACCGCGTTTCCTATCGGCAGGATGAGTTGCTTAATAAATATCGTATCCGTGCAATATGTAGAATGTACTTGAGCAAAAGTGTGTTTCACTAACCAGCATAATATTAATATCAAGGCCTTTGCTGGCAAGTCCGTCGGCGTTCCACACACCAATGTTATGACCGATTTGACTCATGGTTGTGTTACATTAACTGGGAGAGGTCCAGCTAATGATTGAGCTGTTCCTGGAGTATTTTGGGGTAACAGTCTTGTGACAAGTCCCAGCATCGACACCATCATTTGGAATAACTTGTCGATCTGAGCAACAAGGACCGACATTCTTTCGTTGGATTGCAGGAACATTTGCTAATGATTTTTTGTGTGTCCAAATGCTTGGCATCGGTGACATTGAACGACATCATCCTTTTTGTAGGGGAGTTCAACTTGAACCCTTTGCCGACAAAGTGTCTTAATCTCATGGATGTCTTTGTTATTTGCCGCCGGTTCTAGTTCAACAAAAACCAGGTTGACGAACTTGGGTTTGTCAAAGCGGCTTCTAGGTCTATTGACAAATTGAAAAGCATGTCCAGCCGAGATAATACTTTCCTTAATATTTTCATCCGGGACGGAATGATGGACACCACGGATGACTACACGATAGGATCTATCTTCTTTCAACTGCCAGGAATGGTATGGCACTTTTTTAAGGGTAAGGGATTTTGTTATAGCTCTGTATGCATCTGAATCTGCAGCTATAATGGAAACAGAGTTGTTGGGATAGCATTTGAGGGAGTATTTGGACGGGTCAACGATCTTGTCTGTGGATCTAATAAGTCCGTTCAGGTTCTCACAATAATTAACCACAATTGCCTGATGGACGGCTGAGATTCTTGTTGTTGTTTCCGTTATTGTTGCCAACTTTGGTGAGGACAACGTTGTTGTTGCTAGGGTTGTTGGTTGCCGTTGCTGATGTTGCTGCTGACCTGTCTTAAGCCGGTGGAAGTACTGGCTTTTTCAGAATCAATGGGGCTGACCGTATCAGGAACTTGGACGTGTCCCATGTCTGTGTCCATGTCCGACAGTTCTGAGAATCGGTTGGCCGACACATTTGTTTTTGGGGAATTGGAATTTCTCAGAATTTTGGTGATTGGTGATGCTGAATTCGATGATCTTGAGTCAAGACGGCGTTTGTTGTTAGCCGATCTTGGGCTCCACCAGTCCTCATTGTCGCCATTTATGGCTGCTAGTTCGGGTTCCGGCTCATTGTCTGACGATGGTTCAATGTTGTACGAGGGGGAAGAATATGGAAGTCTAGCTTGCCTTAGTACCTCTTTCGTTTTTTGTTGATTTCGTGCCACAATCTTACTGATGTTTAAGTCATCTTCGGAGTCCGAAAGACCAGACATTATAGGTATTATGCACTGCTTTGCACTGCTTTACCAACTTTTTGAATATTCAGGCCCTTTGCCTGGATTCCGAAAAGTGTGATCGTAGCCTAGTGGGCAAGAAGTAGGCCCCGCAGTTGGGCGGAACCCAGCTCAAACCCTCCAAAAGGCGATTGAAATTCAAATTTATTTTTTTTTTATTGGGAGAAAGTTATTAAGATTAAAATAAAATTCGAATTCGAATTTGGACAAACTAGCGGAGTTTTGCACTTGCTTTGGCTTTCTGTTCCACATGTTTTCACGAGGAGCACAACTAACTGAGCGTGGGGGCACTGACACCGCGACTTTAGAAATCGGATTCACAAAAGAAATGAACTTTGCCACGGAGGTGGACTTGCATTTCAGCTGAACGAAAGCATTTTTTCAGCAAGAGAGCAAATGCCACGATGTGTGAGGATTCTGGTAACAGCTCTTAAATTATAATGAAAATGCTATTCTAAGATGCTTATTATATTCGAAGAGAGCTTTCGTATGGAAAAGAGGACCTTTTCGTTTTTTGTGGGCCGACCAGGTGTTTTCCGGAAAAAGCGGATTTCTATAGCCTTGTACACCATGGGATCATTCGCAGAATATCGTTCCATCGGAAGGCTTTTTGGAGTTTCACAAAACACTGTGTGTTAAATTCTCGACGAATTTAGCTGGCACTCATTTTTGTGTTTGCCAGCGACTCCATGTCACCCGACTCGAGAAAAAGTGGACAAATGTGTCAAAGGTTTGAGCAATTAAATTTCCCCAAGTCTAGGTGCAATTGTAAAACATCGATTCATCAAATCAGTTCATGGTTATAGCAATATATATTTTTTAGATGTTTGACATATTAAAATAAAACCGACTTTGGAACAGCTGGCCAAGGTGCTAATTCGAGCGGCGAAAAACATACAATACATATTTATATTAAGTTGTTTAGCTGAGTAACGGGTATCTAATAGTCGAGGCACTCGACTATAGCGTTCTCTCTTTTTTGTTTTATAACTTTGCTTTTTATTTATTGAATCTTCTCTTAATTTTGAGACTTACAATAAGTTTACGAATCTTAACATTAAAATTTAACTAACAGTATAATAAGACTGCATTCTGGTTGCGCGTGCCTCAAGTCGGTCGCTGGGTGGGTAAGTAATTGCGACGAAGGCGTGATTGGTTGATCAACCTTGTAAGACCTCTCGCTAGGTGGTTAGGGTGCAACGATAGCTTGGTAAAGTACTTTTCCTTCTGTTCTGCGATCACTTCTTTGACTGGTAGAATGTTTAAGTCGCGAATTATGGTTTCGTTGCGAACGTACCACGGTGCCCCGGTGATTGTTCTCAAGATCTTCGACTGAGCTCGCTAGACTATGTCAATATTGCTATTGCTGGCATTCCCCCATAACTGAGAGCCGTACATCCATATAGGTTTTAGTAACGAGTTATACAGCAGGACTTTATATTCAAGACTAAGGGGAGACCGAGCGTTGATAAGCCAATGAAGGCTACTGGCTTTTAGCTTTAGGTGTGTTCTCTTGGCTTCAATGTGCCGGCGCCATGTGAGTCTTCTGTCGAGGTGTACTCCTAGATATGTCACTTCGTTTGCTTGCGGGAGTAGAGTATGGTTTAACATGAGCGGCAGGCAGTTTTGCCTGTTCAGGGTGAACGTAACGTGCTTGCATTTTTGTTCGTTCACTTTAATTCGCCAATCTGATAGCCACTTTTCTACATCGACCAGATGAAGAGCGAGCTGCGCAGTTGCTTGCATCGGGCATTTTGAGCGGCTGAGAATGGCTGTATCATCAGCAAACGTAGATGTTGTTAGTCGTGTGCTTGTTGGGATGTCTGCTGTGTAGAGGACATATAATGTTGGCCCAAGCACGCTTCCTTGAGGAACTCCAGCTCCAATAGTGAAATCGTCAGTTATAGCAGTGTTGCATCGAACAGCAAATTTTCTGTCGTAGAGGTAAGACTCTAGAAGCTTATGGGTGTTGTAGGGGAGCATTGTCTTGATCTTGTACATTAGACCTTCTAGCCAAACTCTATCAAATGCTTGAGAGACGTCTAAAAATATGGCAGTACAGTACTCTCGTTTTTCGAACGCGTTCCGAATTTCTGATGTTATCCGGTTCACCTGCTCAATTGTTCCGTGCTTTTCACGAAACCCAAATTGATGTGACGGAATTCCTTCCTGGATTCTTAGGTATGTGTTTAGGCCAGTGGCCCACTGCTCTCCGAGCTTTCGCTCTCGCCCCTCTTGCGCTCCCTCGCTCGCCTCTCGCAACGTCCGCGCTCCAGAGTGCGAACTTCGGGCTTCGCATCCGAACTCCTCGGACGGCCGCTGCCGATCTCCCGCTCTCGCTTCAACGGAGTCAAGCGGGCGGGAGCGCGGTTTTAGTTTTAAGTTTTAATTAGTCTCGCATATGCAGCTGAACTAAATACACTGAATTACCCCACGACGCCCCCGACTTCTTTTTTTCGACTTCCTCTGCGTTTGCGCCGTGGGAACTATTTCTGCCAGCCAATCCCTTTTTTTGTGGAAGGATCGCCCCCCTACAACATTTGGTCCTTCGAGCCGGATAAGGATATCCTTCTGCTATTCGACTGTGATTTTTCCGCAAAAAAGATAAGTACGAGCATTTTCCGACTCCCTCTCGCTGCCGGTCTTTAGCAGTGGTTCGAACATTGAATTTCGTTCACACTGCAGTAAGATCAATTTTTTTCGTGTCAACTCCACGTCCGAGTTTTCCCGACACAACGGCAGTCGAGAAATTTAATATTCCTTCAATTCCAAAAAAGTTTCTATCCGTCTCCGCTTTGTGTGCGTCGCCATACTCCTTGCCGTTTTCCTTTTCGTTCCCCGTTGTACATCAACTTGCCAACGGTCAAGGCATATGTGCATCCAGACATACACATACACGCGCGTGACAACTTGTGTGCATAGTGCAGTGCAATTCTGCCTCCCAAAAAAAAATATATACGACAAAAAGTGAAATTGTGTGGTGGAAAATAAAAAGGCATAACTAAATATCAGCCACTCGGTGTGAAGTAATTTCGGGAGTTTCCCTGTTCGCCGTACAATCCGCCGCTGTCGAGATATTTTTTTGTCTTGTGTTTTTTTTCTCCACATAATTTCATCAGTTCCGTCACTTCAAATACAGTCCACTCTTCGACGCTCTACTGTACCGATATACACTTACACATAAACGCATGCATGCCCATATCTACATACATACATAGAACTATTTTCTGCCTCCACATACAGGAACATACACATATCCATAAACGCATGCATGCCCATATCTACATACATAAATATATTTTCTGCCTCCACATACAGGAACATAAAATAAAATAAATTCAAATCCACACGGGTGCGACCGTGATTGTTTTTTTCTCCAAATTGCCGCAATTAACCGCGCCAACGGCTGTGTTATTATTGTTGCTGATTTTTTTGCCCCTTCTCTCTCTCCCGCGCCCTCACGCATGCACTGCGCTGCCGACGGCATAACCCAGTGAACATTTCTCCCGTAACAAAGCCAAGGTTTTTAATTCCACCGTTCCGGCTCCGCTCAAAACAGTATTTATAATTATAATTATTATTTAATTATAAAAATAATTAATTCATAACTACAATTACTATTGAATTATAAATATTATTTAATTATTTCCGGCAAAGTAATTTATTTATTTAATGGATTAATTAATTTATTTTTATTGAGTTTTTCCGGATTTTTTGTTGCGATCAAAGATATTTTCCAACCCCAAAAAAAAAAAAATAAATAAATAAATAACTAAATACAATAAAATCATTTGGCAACAATAACTAAGGTAAAAATTAAAATAAACAAAATAAAACAGAAGTCAACAGATATACAAATATATAAACAGTCAATACAGTTTCATCGATTTCCAAATATTTTCTTCCGATTCTTCTCGTTGTTTATGGCACTGTGTTTTCTACTCCGCACAAAATTAACAGTGTGACCGTACTCTGTGGCTTTCTTTTCTTTTGCGTGCGTTCATTTGCAGGGACGACCAACTCGTTGACGTCTCAGACCGCGCCGAGAGCTTAACGGTGAAGATCCTTACGTTCTGAACGAAAAGCCCCTTGCTCAGGTCAGTCGACAAGAGCTAATCCGCAAGTTCGAGTCCGAGAATGCCCACGGGAGACGACAAGAAACCGAGGTCGATCCCATCTATCCGTTTGGACAGGTCCCAATCCGCGTCTCCGCGGCCGTCTCAATTAACACCAAAGGCTGCCATTGCCATTCCAAGGGCAAAAAGCGACGAGTCCGTCGAGACTATCTCCGGTCCCCCGTCAAGGCTTTCTCGGTCGGTGTCCAAGATGGCTCAAACCGCGATAGACATCGCCCTCAAAAGGTTTATTGCCACAACAGACCGGGTTAGCCAATTTCAAGCGGATATTCATACTCCGAGCGCCGCTGAACCAGAACGACTTTCCCCTGGCATGTGCCAAGTCCATCGGGACCAAATCCGGGCCTTGTGGGAAAAGGTGGAGAAGAGTTATGAAAGTTGCTCCGATCTTCTTTCCGCGTCCACCGACAGTACGGCCACCTCGACAGTGCTTGAATCCAAGTACAGTTACTGCTACTCCGTATATTCGAGATGTTTGGTCCAGCTTCAGGACATAATAGACAAGGCCGCCTCCCAGTCCATTCAGGCTGCTGTCAGTGTTCCAACACCGCCGTCTACGGGCTGTCGTTTGCCACCAGTCGACACCGAAGTTTTCGCTGGTGATTACCTGCGTTGGCCCACCTTCAGAGATCTTTTTTCCGCGATATACATCCACAACTCGCGTCTTACACCGGTAGAGAAGTTGTTCCACCTACTGTCCAAAACAAGTGGCGATGCGCACGCCATTGTTTCTAAAGCCCCGCTGACCAACGAAGGTTTTATCTCCGCGTGGCGAACCCTCACCGACCGCTTCGAAAATCGGCGGTTATTAGTCAATAGCCAGTTGAAAATCCTCTTCAACATTCAGGCAGTACCCCAGGAGTCCGGAGCCGCTCTGAAAGAGCTGCAAGGCACACTCCAAAGTTGCCTGACAGCCTTAGAGATGTCCTCTATTCAAGTCGAGACTTGGGATTGTCTCCTGGTGTACATGGTTTCTTTAAAGCTTCCCAAAATCACGCTGTCGTTGTGGGAGCAATCCATTCACAACAAGGCTGAGATTCCAACGTGGAATGAGTTAGACTTGTTCTTGACAGAGCGTCATCGCACTCTGGAGGCTATCGATGACATCAGGCCTAGCAGTTCAGGTCAGTTTCCGCCAAGGTCGACACCTGCGAGCGCCCCAGCGCGTAGGCTTAATTCCTACGAGGCCAGAGTGACTCCAGCCCCAAGAGGGTGCGATCTCTGCTCCAGAGAGAATCATCCTGTTCGCTTATGCCCGCGCTTCCTTGAGATGGATGTAAATGGTCGCTCCGACTACATTAAGAAAAAGCAGCTTTGCCTGAACTGTTTTGCACGAGGGCACCTGCAACGGGATTGCACTAGCGCCCATAGCTGCTTCACGTGCCACAGCCGTCATCACACCCTCCTGCACCGCGGTAATCCATTCGCGGGCGCTCCAAGTCCGTCTGCGCCATCCAGGTCTCGACCCGCTCCTACTACAAGAGGCACGAGCCCCACAGAGGATCACTCTGATGTGCAAGTGTGCTTCGCTTCCGGCTCAAGAGCCGTCTTACTGGGCACAGCCCTCATTAACATTTGCCATTTAGGGTGCAATTTCCAGGCGCGAGCCCTAATCGATTCTGGTTCCGAGGCAACCTTTATTACGGAGAGACTTTTCAACCTCGTCAAACTTCCCTTCAAGACTATCCAGGCCCAAGTCTCTGGTCTTAATCAAACCGTTGCCGCCCAGTCCACGAAACTCTGTAATTTTTCTATTCGATCGCCTTCCAGACCCGGGCTGCATTTAGAAACTTCAGCTTACGTTCTTCCGCAGCTGGCCGGGAATCTGCCTTCGTATCCAGTCCCTCGAGATCTTCTTAAGGGAATTCCTGACATCCCCCTTGCAGATCCCAAGTTCTTCGAGAGCTCCCAAATCGATGTCTTGATAGGAGCCGACATTCTTCCGTCCATCCTCCTCGGCAACGCCAGGGCTAACATTTGCGGTTCACTTCTCGGCCAGGAAACCATTTTTGGATGGGTGTTGACAGGTCCCATATCTCCAGCGGCCCCCCGCAATTTGTCCAGCTTCTCCACTCGAGTTACCTGCGGAATCGACGACTCGTTGGATCATCTCCTTACCAAATTCTGGGAGGTGGAGGAAGTGCCCACACAGATAGTCCCCGAGTCCGATTCCGTCTGCGAACACAATTTTGTCCAGACTACAAGAAGGGACAATCGAGGCAAATACGTTGTGATGCTCCCCTTGCGCGATCCCGAGCATAATGGTTCCGAGCTCGCATCTTCACGATCCTTTGCTCTGGCTCAATTTCTGCGTAACGAGCAGCGCCTAAAAAGAGATCCGCCCCTGAAAGCCCGGTATGACTCCGTAATCCAAGAATACCTCGACTTAGGTCACATGGCCGAGGTCCCTTTGACGAGCAGTTCCGCCACGTACTACCTTCCACATCACGCCGTTCTTAAACCCGAGAGCACAACCACTAAAGTGCGGGTGGTTTTCAACGCCTCTAGCCCTTCCGCAAACGGGACCAGTCTGAATGACATACTTTACGCGGGCCCGGTCTTACAATCCGACCTCACGATTCAAATCCTGAAGTGGCGATACTTTAGGTTCGTCTTCAACGCCGACATCGAGAAGATGTATCGGCAAATTTGGGTAGACCCCCAGCATACTCCCTTGCAGCGTATTCTATTCCGCAACTCCAATGGGGAAATCCGCGACTACGAGTTGAAGACAGTCACCTTCGGGGTCAATTGTGCCCCGTTCCTAGCGATCCGTGTCCTGCAACAGCTCGCCGACGACGAAGAGTCGAGGTATCCGCAGGCGAGTCGGATTATCCGACAGTTCATGTACGTCGACGACGTACTCGCGGGGGCAGACTCCAAACCCGAAGCGCAAGCGGCTATCCGCGAGCTCCAGGGGGCCCTGGATTCAGCAGGATTCCCCCTTAGAAAATGGACATCCAATAGCAAGGCGATTTTGGCCAACATCCAGAGTGACCATCTCCTTCGCGCGGACTTCCTTGAAATCGACGCAGAGAGCACGGCTAAAACTCTCGGAGTGCGGTGGAAGGCGACGTCTGACGAGTTTTTCTTCATTCCGCCCGAACTGACCCTGGGTTCAACGTTCACAAAGCGTCAAGTCCTGTCCCAAATCGCCAAACTATTTGATCCAGCGGGTTGGCTCGCCCCCTTCATAGTCCGGGCAAAGATGTTCATGCAGGACATTTGGCTACAAAATCTAGGATGGGACGATGCCCTCCCTCGAGATTTTTGCCAAAGATGGGTTGACTTCCTGGAAAATTACTCCGCTCTTGATCAGATCCACATTCCCCGATGGGTCGCCTTCCGACCACATTTGAAAATTGAGCATCATGGGTTCTGCGACGCCTCGCAGAAGGCGTACGGCGCAGCCATCTACGTCCGAGTTGAGGCTGGGTCCGCGGTAATGGTGAACTTGCTCACGGCAAAGACGCGGGTGGCCCCAGTAAAAACGGTGTCGCTCCCGCGGCTCGAGTTGTGCGGAGCCTTGTTATTGTCAGAAATGGCCAACGCCGTTCTTCCGAAGATGCCCGGGCAGGCGTCCGCCCTGCACTGTTGGACGGACTCTACGATTGTTCTCGCCTGGTTGCATAAGCCAGCGTGCCACTGGACAACGTTCGTGGCAAATCGTGTGACCAAGATCACCCAGCTCACCGAGGTGGAAAAATGGGCACACGTTCGCTCCGAGCATAACCCGGCAGATCTCGCTAGCCGGGGGTGGCGCTTCAAGACCTTGCGGACAGCCAGCTGTGGTGGCATGGTCCTGCCTGGCTGCAGTGGCCTCGCTGCGAGTGGCCCACTCAAGGCTATGAACCCCCTGTGACTGAACTCGAGAAGCGAGCAGTCAAGGTCCATGTTGCGAAGGTACCCCCTGAAGACATTCTGGAGCGTTTTTCCACACTCGACAAGGCGTTGCGAGTCCTCGCTTACGCTCATCGGTTCATCCAGCGTTCGCGAAAGCTCATGTCCCCGTTTGAGGATCCCTTGACAGCTCCTGAAATTGCGTCGGCCGAGCGGCTCCTGATTTCCGTCACGCAACGCAGGCACTTTGCCCTTGAGATTGGCTGCTTAAGCCAAAAACGGCCAGTGCCAGCATCCAGCCTTGTCCAAAACCTGAACCCGTTCATTGATTCCCAAGGGCTCATGAGAGCATGCGGCCGAGTCACGGCCTCCGAACTTCTCCAGTATGATGAACGGCACCCTGTCATCCTTCCATACGACTGCCATCTGTCTCGACTCCTCGTCCATTTCACGCATCGCATAACGCTGCACGGTGGCAATCAGCTAATGATCCGTCTGATCCGTTCCAAGTTCTGGATCCCGAGGGTGAGGAATTTGGTCAAGTCCGTCATATATTCATGCAAGGTCTGCATCATCCACAAAAAGAGGTTGCAAACGCAATTGATGGGAGACTTACCCAAAGAACGAACGTCCTTCTCGCGCCCTTTCACATATACCGGTGTGGACTATGCCGGTCCCTTCGACATTAAAAACTACACGGGACGAGCCTGTCTCATTACGAAAGGGTATGTGCTGGTGTTCGTGTGCTTCGCCACTAAGGCCATCCATTTAGAGCCTACTTCCGACCTCACGACTGAGAAGTTTCTCGCCGCCTTCGCCCGTTTCGTGTCCCGCAGAGGATGCCCCCGTCAAGTTCAGTCGGACAATGGGAAGACCTTTGTGGGTGCGGCTGCCCTACTCTCCCGCGAGTTTCTCCAAGCTCTCAAGGAAGCTGTGACAGGTGCCTATAGTCACCAGCAGCTGCTCTGGCAATTCATTCCTCCGGGAGCACCCCACATGGGAGGCTTGTGGGAAGCAGGTGTTAAGAGCTTCAAGACCCTGTTCTACAAGTCCACGGCGACGCGGAAATATACGTTCGAAGAGCTGTCCACGCTTCTAGCTAGGATCGAAGCATGCCTGAATTCGCGCCCGCTCGCGCCAATGTCCGAAGACCCCACTGACCTGCTGGCGCTTACGCCTGGGCACTTTCTTGTTGGAGGGCCCCTCCTCGCCATGGTCGAACCCGAGATAAAGGGGGACACCACATCTATTATAAACCGCTGGCAGCACCTGAAGGCTCTTCATCAACAATTTCGTCTGCGATGGAAGGAGGAGAACCTCAAGGAACTCCATAAGCGGAATCCGTGCCGGGGACATGGTGGTAGTCAAGGAAGACAACCTTCCGTCCAATGAGTGGCGATTAGGCAGAATTGACGCGGTGTTTCCGGGAGCCGATGGCCATGTTCGTGTGGTCGACATCCGCACTGCACGGGGAGTCATTAAGCGTCCCATAGCGAAGGTCGTCCTTCTTCCAACGGAAGAGTCCGCCGGCCCGCAATAACCAGTCGACCCTTCACTCCGGTGGTTCAATTCATCACTTCGATTCGTAGCGTCAATTAATAGTTCCAACCCGTAGTTCCAATTCACAGTTCTTATCACTACTGATCCAAATTTTTCATTTTGTCCTATTCCGCCAATCAGATCTCACACGATGTCTCCACGTCCGCGCAGCGCCATCGCATTGGAGCTCAGACGAACTCGAGGTATGCAATCCTACCGTTGCCGAGTCTGTAGCGGGATCCATCCACTTCGGAAGTGTCGTCGGTTCCTCCGTCTGAGTGCCGAGAAGAGGCTCCGGGCTGTCCTTGCCAACCGGTACTGCCACCGCTGCTTGGCCCACGAGCACTCCGACGGAGCGTGTCGGCGAGGTGATCGCTGCAAAACTTGCGGCCAGGATCACCACACTCTCCTTCATCTCTCGGAACCACCGATGGCATCACGGCAGTCCCGCCCGGCAGCACGCCGGTCGCAGAGATCCGCTGCCACTCCGCAACACTCCTCAGCCGCTCCTCGGCCCTCGTCCGCCACTCCACGGCATTCTACAGCCACTCCTCGGCCCTCGTCCGCCACTCCAAGGCATTCCTCAGCCGCTCCTCGGCACTCGTCCGCCACTCCACGGCACTCATCTGACACTCCGCGGCAATTTTCTGCTACTCGTCGGGGTGCCACGCAGCTTGCGGTCACAGCTCCGTCCCTAACGTCCCTTCTACAGCGGCACAGCGTCAACCTCCTACCGACGGCTTTGGTGCGTTTAGAGACCGGGAGTCGGGTCTTCGACACTGCGGCGCTTATTGACCCGTGCACGCCTATGAGCTGCATCGACGCTTCGCTAGCGTCGAGTTTCCGCTTGCCGACCACCAACGTGGGAGGCGAACAGATCTGTTCGGCAACCGTGGGGTCAAGAATCGACAGCGCTGTCCGGCTAGACGCAATTTTCAAAATAGAGCCTCACGTGCGCATCCGCACTCCAATCCGGGAGCTGAGCGACGCTGTAAGGACCCACTTCCGGGACATTACGCTGGCTGATGAGCGGTTCTATCTCCCCGCGACAATCTCCATCATCCTGGGCGCGGATATGTATCCGAACGTGATGCGGCCGGGATTCCTGAAACTTCAAGATGGACTGCCAGTAGCCCAGAGCACCGTGTTTGGGTGGGTCGTGTCCGGAGCCTGCCACCAGCCGTGAAAGGAGCAACCAGGCTATGTTGCAACCCGAGTAGTTGCAAGGGGGGGCGGAATGTTTAGGCCAGTGGCCCACTGCTCTCCGAGCTTTCGCTCTCGCCCCTCTTGCGCTCCCTCGCTCGCCTCTCGCAACGTCCGCGCTCCAGAGTGCGAACTTCGGGCTTCGCATCCGAACTCCTCGGACGGCCGCTGCCGATCTCCCGCTCTCGCTTCAACGGAGTCAAGCGGGCGGGAGCGCGGTTTTAGTTTTAAGTTTTAATTAGTCTCGCATATGCAGCTGAACTAAATACACTGAATTACCCCACGACGCCCCCGACTTCTTTTTTTCGACTTCCTCTGCGTTTGCGCCGTGGGAACTATTTCTGCCAGCCAATCCCTTTTTTTGTGGAAGGATCGCCCCCCTACAACAGTATGTGTTTATCCGAATCAATACGCATTTTTCAAAGAGTTTAGATAAGCATGAGAGTAGGCTTATAGGTCTATACGACGTGGGAATTGTGTGGTCTTTTCCTGGCTTTGCTATCATTATTATAATCGACTTTTTCCATCTCTCTGGAAAGTGGCCAAGTTTTGCGATGGCATTAAAAAGCTGGGTGATAGTGCAAACGGCTTAATATGGAAGCTCAGTGATCATTTTGGGAGTTATGAGGTCGCAGCCCGGGGATTTTTTCGGATTCAGCTGATTTTTGATGATGTTAACGATTTCGTTTGGGCGAAACTCAATTGGTTCATGTTGAAGCTGAGGCTCATGTGGTAAAGTCGGCAAGGTGAACGCACTAGTGGCAGGATTTGGTTGGAAGACATTTTTAAGGTGGTTGGCAAACGTGCTGGCTCTGTCTGCATCGCTGCGCGCCCAGCCGCCTGTGGGGTTTCTAATAGGCATCACGGTTACTTTCGGTGAGCTTAGAGTAGGGTGAGCTCTCCATAGTGAGTGTTTTGTGCTAGATGTTGAAAATTGCTCTATGTAGCGTCGGTGGACATGTGCTTCTTCTTGCTGTAAAGCTTTTGTGAGTTGACGTGAGGCATATTTGAAGCTTTGCCTAGCAGATGGTGATCTGTGGAGTTGCCACTCTCGACGTAAGCGTCGCTTTTCGAGGACGAGCTGTTCTATTTGTAGATTTGTCTTCTTTCAGTTGCTTTGTGTACTTGTATTTTGGGGTGTTGAAACTCGAGCTGCAGAGACGAGTACAGACTCCAGTGTATTAACAAATCTGTCTACGTTGGCTTCATCGTTGAGATGAGGACTTAGCTCAATGTGTGAGCTAATGTATTTCTTGTACTTAACCCAATTGGTTTTCTGAGATGTCAATTTAAACGATTGCTCCAATGCGCCTGGATGTCGGAGAAGAATAAACAGGACAGGCGAGTGATCCGATGAAAGATCCGAGAGGCATTCGGCGCTTATCAGATTTTTAGGAATGTTTTTGGTAATTGCAAAGTCTATTAAATCGGGTAGTTTCCTTGGGTCTGCCGGCCAGTATGTTGGTCTGCCAGGAGAAACATAGTCCAGCTTGTTCTTGGCTTTTATAACTGCATTATAGCGGTGTTTTCCTTTTGGAGTCACGAGACGTGATCCCCAGTGTGTGTGCTTGGCGTTGTAGTCCCCTGCTGCTATGAAGTGGTCTCCTAGTGAGTTGAAAAACTGCATAAACTCATCTTCAGCTATGGTGAAGCGAGGGGGCAGTATACGGCGGCTAGTGTAAGTTGGTTGCCAGTATTTGTTTGTATATTTATAGATGTGGCCTGTAGGTAATTTTTAGCAAATTTGTTATGATAGTGGTGCTTAATACGGCTTCTGATTAGAATTCCAGTCCCACCATGTGCTTTACCATCTGGATGATTTGTTCCGTAAAATGAGTAACCTCGTAGTTGAAAATTGTATTTATTTGTAAGGTGTGTTTCTGAAAGCAGCATTACGTCGATATGGTTGTCGAGTAGGAATTGAGCTAACTCAAGTTTATGCTGTGAGACGCCGTTAGCGTTCCACGTAGATATCCTTAGGGAAGTCATTATTTGGATTGTTGTGAAACCAGCATTTGAATCAGTAGATTTTGGTTTCGCATTAAATCTTGCATAGTTGTGCGCATAAACGACATAAACTCCGTAAGGCTTTGCTGCAGGCTGTATATCATATCTTCGAAGTTGCTTTTTGACTGCTCCGGGAATTGTTGCTGCTGAGCCGTGTTCGGTTCTTGGTATGCTGATTGCAGAAATGAACTTTTTGAGACAGGGTTAGCCAGTCCTGATTTTAAAGCGCTTGCGTAAGTCACATTTTTATCAGAGTTTAAGGGTCCTAGTGAGGATCTGGCTGCAGTCGAGAAGAAGACTTCAGGGTTTGATCTGGAAGCTGTCATCTGTTTATTTTGGGTGCGGGCGGCAGTTCCTCTCTGGTGGATGCGACTTTTCAGCTCCTTGTAAACAGGGCAGCCTCTGTAGTTAGCAGTGTGATTGCCACCGCAGTTGCCGCACTTTTTCGAGTTGCAGTCATCTTTGCTCGCTGGGCAGTGTGCGGAGTCATGAAGATCTCCACAAACTACACATACCGGGCGCAGTTTACCTTGTATGCCCATATTCTTGGCAGTTCGCACATTGTACCGGGCCATTGCGTTTGTGCGGTTCCTCAACTGTAATTCTGCGGTGCAGCAGGAACTGAAGATTGTAAATGGGGTGCACTTCGTATTTCTTTAGGGGCTTATTTTCTGGTTCGAGCTCAACCTTAAAGAGTGGCTGCGGCTTTCTATCCCTGTTAAGGATGTTGAAGACTGTCTTAGCGTTAAATACCTTCTCTTGAAGCGCCTCGACTATAGCGTTCTCTCTTGTTTTTTACTGTCAAGAAGAAAAACTCAGGTTTTTTTTTTTTTTTTTAACTTTGCTTTTTATTTATTGAATCTTCTCTTAATTTTGAGACTAACAATAAGTTTACGAATCTTAACATTAAAATTTAACTAACAGTATAATAAGACTGCATTCTGGTTGCGCGTCCCTCAAGTCGGTCGCTGGGTGGGTAAGTCATTGCGACGAAGGCGTGATTGGTTGATCAACCTTGTAAGACCTCTCGCTAGGTGGTTAGGGTGCAACGATAGCTTGGTAAAGTACTTTTCCTTCTGTTCTGCGATCACTTCTTTGACTGGTAGAATGTTTAAGTCGCGATGTATGTTTTCGTTGCGAACGTACCACGGTGCCCCGGTGATTGTTCTCAAGATCTTCGACTGAGCTCGCTGGACTATGTCAATATTGCTATTGCTGGCATTCCCCCATAACTGAGAGCCGTACATCCATATAGGTTTTAGTACCGAGTTATACAGCAGGACTTTATATTCAAGACTAAGGGGAGACCGAGCGTTGATAAGCCAATGAAGGCTACTGGCTTTTAGCTTTAGGTGTGTTCTTTTGGCTTCAATGTGCCGGCGCCATGTGAGTCTTCTGTCGAGGTGTACTCCTAGATATGTCACTTCGTTTGCTTGCGGGAGTAGAGTATGGTTTAACATGAGCGGCGGGCAGTTTTGCCTGTTCAGGGTGAACGTAACGTGCTTGCATTTTTGTTCGTTCACTTTAATTCGCCAATCTGATAGCCACTTTTCTACATCGACCAGATGAAGAGCGAGCTGCGCAGTTGCTTGCATCGGGCATTTTGAGCGGCTGAGAATGGCTGTATCATCAGCAAACGTAGATGTTGTTAGTCGTGTGCTTGTTGGGATGTCTGCTGTGTAGAGGACATATAATGTTGGCCCAAGCACGCTTCCTTGAGGAACTCCAGCTCCAATAGTGAAATCGTCAGTTATAGCAGTGTTGCATCGAACAGCAAATTTTCTGTCGTAGAGGTAAGACTCTAAAAGCTTATGGGTGTTGTAGGGGAGCATTGTCTTGATCTTGTACATTAGACCTTCTAGCCAAACTCTATCAAATGCTTGAGAGACGTCTAAAAATATGGCAGTACAGTACTCTCGTTTTTCGAACGCGTTCCGAATTTCTGATGTTATCCGGTTGACCTGCTCAATTGTTCCGTGCTTTTCACGAAACCCAAATTGATGTGACGGAATTCCTTCCTGGATTCTTAGGTATGTGTTTATCCGAGTCAATACGCATTTTTCAAAGAGTTTAGATAAGCATGAGAGTAGGCTTATAGGTCTATACGACGTGGGAATTGTGTGGTCTTTTCCTGGCTTTGCTATCATTATTATAATCGACTTTTTCCATCTCACTGGAAAGTGGCCAAGTTTTGCGATGGCATTAAAAAGCTGGGTGATAGTGCAAACGGCGCAATATGGGAGCTCAATGATCATTTTGGGAGTTATGAGGTCGCAGCCCGGGGATTTTTTCGGATTCAGCTGATTTTTGATGATGTTAACGATTTCGTTTGGGCGAAACTCAATTGGTTCATGTTGAAGCTGAGGCTCATGTGGTAAAGTCGGCAAGGTGAACGCACTAGTGGCAGGATTTGGTTGGAAGACATTTTTAAGGTGGTTGGCAAACGTGCTGGCTCTGTCTGCATCGCTGCGCGCCCAGCCGCCTGTGGGATTTCTAATAGGCATCACGGTTACTTTCGGTGAGCTTAGAGTAGGGTGAGCTCTCCATAGTGAGTGTTTTGTACTAGATGTTGACAATTGCTCTATGTAGCGTCGGTGGACATGTGCTTCTTCTTGCTGTAAAGCTTTTGTGAGTTGACGTGAGGCATATTTTAAGCTTTGCCTAGCAGATGGTGATCTGTGGAGTTGCCACTCTCGACGTAAGCGTCGCTTTTCGAGGACGAGCTGTTCTATTTGTAGATTTGTCTTCTTTTGGTTGCTTTGTGTACTTGTAGTTTGGGGTGTTGAAACTCGAGCTGCAGAGACGAGTACAGACTCCAGTGTATTAACAAATCTGTCTACGTTGGCTTCATCGTTGAGATGAGGACTTAGCTCAATGTGTGAGCTAATGTATTTCTTGTACTTAACCCAATTGGTTTTCTGAGATGTCAATTTAAACGATTGCTCCAATGCGCCTGGATGTCGGAGTAGAATAAACAGGACAGGCGAGTGATCCGATGAAAGATCCGAGAGGCATTCGGCGCTTATCAGATTTTTAGGAATGTTTTTGGTAATTGCAAAGTCTATTAAATCGGGTAGTTTCCTTGGGTCTGCCGGCCAGTATGTTGGTCTGCCAGGAGAAACATAGTCCAGCTTGTTCTTGGCTTTTATAACTGCATTATAGAGCTGTTTTCCTTTTGGAGTCACGAGACGTGATCCCCAGTGTGTGTGCTTGGCGTTGTAGTCCCCTGCTGCTATGAAGTGGTCTCCTAGTGAGTTGAAAAACTGCATAAACTCATCTTCAGCTATGGTGAAGCGAGGGGGCAGTATACGGCGGCTAGTGTAAGTTGGTTGCCAGTATTTGTTTGTATATTTATAGATGTGGCCTGTAGGTAATTTTTAGCAAATTTGTTATGATAGTGGTGCTTAATACGGCTTCTGATTAGAATTCCAGTCCCACCATGTGCTTTACCATCTGGATGATTTGTTCCGTAAAATGAATAACCTCGTAGTTGAAAATTGTATTTGTTTGTAAGGTGTGTTTCTGAATGCAGCATTAAGTCGATAAGATTGTCGAGTAGGAATTGAGCTAACTCAAGTTTATGCTGTGAGGCGCCATTAGCGTTCCACGTAGATATTCTCAGGGAAGTTGGATTGTTGTGAAACCAGCATTTGAATCAATAGATTTTGTTTTCTCATTAAATCTTGCATAGTTGTGCGCATAAACGACATAAACTCCGTAAGGCTTTGTTGCAGGCGTTTTGACTGCTCCGGGAATTGTTGCTGCTGAGCCGTGTTCGGTTCTTGGTATGCTGATTGCAGAAATGAACTTTTTGAGACATGGTTAGCCAGTCCTGATTTTAAAGCGCTTGCGTAAGTCACATTTTTATCAGAGTTTATGGGTCCTAGTGAGGATCTGGCAGCAGTCGAGAAGAAGACTTCAGGGTTTGATCTGGAAGCTGTCATCTGTTTATTTTGGGTGCGGGCGGCAGTTCCTCTCTGGTGGATGCGACTTTTCAGCTCCTTATAAACAGGGCAGCCTCTGTAGTTAGCAGTGTGATTGCCACCGCAGTTGCCGCACTTTTTCGAGTTGCAGTCATCTTTGCTCGCTGGGCAGTGTGCGGAGTCATGAAGATCTCCACAAACTACACACACCGGGCGCAGTTTACAGTATGACCTTGTATGGCCATATTCTTGGCAGTTCGCACATTGTACCGGGCCATTGCGTTTGTGCGGTTCCTCAACTGTAATTCTGCGGTGCAGCAGGAACTGAAGATTGTAAATGGGGTGCACTTCGTATTTCTTTAGGGGCTTATTTTCTGGTTCGAGCTCAACCTTAAAGAGTGGCTGCGGCTTTCTATCCCTGTTAAGGATGTTGAAGACTGTCTTAGCGTTAAATCCCTTCTCTTGAAGCGCCTTTGTTATCTCTGCAGGCGTTACGTCGGACTCTATGCCCTTAAGTACGACTTGCAGGCCCTTGCTACTTTTTAGCTGATACGTGTAAAAGTTCTTTTTATTCTCGGAAAGATATTTCGATAATACTCTGTAATTATCTTCAGACTTCATTTGAACCTTTGTTTCCTGGATGTTGCCCTTTACTAGAGGTATTATGTGGAAGTTATCCTTTCCAATAAGCTCGATAATTTTGTTGACAAGAACATTGGAACTTTTTTCTCGAATATAAATTGGCGGAGGTTTTGGCTTCCTTTTCTCGACTTCAGTGGATTCGGCCGCCTCAACGTCATAGGCGTCTTCCAAGATTTTAAATCGGTTTGAGTTCGTGGGCGTTTCTATTCCAGCTAGGCTAGCATTGTTACGGGTTATTTTGCGTTGAGAATTTAGAGGGCTCAGCTTCCTTTTGATTTGGATGTAGCGATCCATACCAGTCTGCACAGCCGGCTTAGCACATTCATTGGTTTTGTTCTGTTTTTCGGGCAGCGCAGCGGCAGACGTATTAATATTTGCGCTGCTAGCTGATGATGTCATTAAACGCGCAGTCGATACGGTTGCAGTTGTTGTTGTAGTTACAGTTGACGTTGTTAAAGAAATTGCGGTGCTAGTTACTGCTGATGAGCTTAGGTTATTGCATACCTGCATTGGAGCACATTCAGCGCTCTTTGGCCGCAGAGACGTCGATGGTAGCGAGGGGGAGCAAGAACGCGCTCTCTCGCTCGATACGTTTAAGAACTCGGTCAAATTGGGGGTAATTGCCCGCGCTTGATCAGAGCTTGCATTATTTTCGGTTGCTTTAAAAGAGAAGTACGCGTTATTTCTTTGTACTGAGAGCCGTCTCTCGTCTTGCTCACGTTGACGTTGTGTGCGAACGTCGTTCAGACTCATTGTATTCGTGGTAAAGTTAATTAGAGTTTTAAGTGTTAAGTTTTATATTAATTAAATGACCAATCAATATAAACATTCGCGATAGTAGATTTATTAAAACGGTCACTGCACTTTTGTGATTTTATTGAATATTTTTTCCCGGAGCACAATAAATACACGTCTGCATGCGACGACGGTTTACATAAACACTCAGAGTTGCACCGAAAAAAAATCGTCAAAAATCATAAAAATCATTAAGGACATATCATTGCATGAGTAAATTTCAGGCCAATTAAGCCAGCAATTTAGGTCATAAAGTATGCTTTGCAAAAACAATGTATTAGTTTTGGTCAAATTCTCCGATTTTTTTTTATCGCGGTACCTGTGTTGAATTCACCTATATTGCAAGATGATATAAATCTTCAGGATGCGTAAGTGGTGCTGCCATGAGCTGTAGATAGTAAATCATTCGATTCATTCTTCGTGGACCACGTAACTCCAGCTATATTAAAATCTCATAGAACTACCAATTAATCCCTGTCAAACAGAATTGCTAACGGAAAGGTGGTTCAAATAAATAAAATATTGATAAACCATGAAACGATAACCTTTAATAAATTGATACGATAACTTTAAATAAATTTAATAGTGTTGAATTACGCTAGAACTAACTTCTCTGACGGAGGTTTGAGTCCACTTAAGACTCCACCTCCCCGTGTAGAGCGACGGTCAAACCTATATTTTGTGTACTTATCTGGAATAACTTTAGAGCTTAGAATGTCCGGCTTTAAACAAGTTTCCGCAAGGAAATAGAGCCAGAACATAAGATCCATTAAATTACTGGCAAGGGTGGAAGCCGACAGCCGTCCAAAAAAAAATGCTAACCTGAAGATCGATGCTGAACATTTTTGGTCATGAATATTGAAATAGAACTTCGTCTTGCATCCTTTGCATTTCAAATTATCGTGTTTACAGAAACCTCTAAAATTTTCTTAATGGGTAAATGCATCGGATAATACCAGTAATTCCTCTATAAACTAAATATTGGTGTAAGCTTATTTCACTGTGTCGGAACGTTTTTGCTGAATAGCAGTCATTCACTATCTTGACAGCAAGTATTGTGATTTTTGTTTACTTTTGTGCCTGGCATAATAAATGAATCAAGAATTATTTTTATGGATTTGAAAATTTCGGATAGCTATATATTAACCGTCGACGCATGCAGACGAGTATTTATTGTGCTCCGGGAAAAGTATTCAATAAAATCACAAAAGTGCAGTGACCGTTTTAATAAATCTACTATAACGCGAAAAGACGCTTTCTGCGATGAAATCGCGAATGTTTATATTGATTGGTCATTTAATTAATATAAAACTTAACACTTAAAACTCTAATTAACTTTACACGAATACAATGAGTCTGAACGACGTTCGCACACAACGTCAACGTGAGCCAGACGAGAGTCGGCTCTCAGTACAAAGAAATAACGCGTACTTCTCTTTTAAAGCAACCGAAAATAATGCAAGCTCTGATCAAGCGAGGGCAATTACCCCCAACTTGACCGAATTCTTAAATGTAGCGAGCGAGATAGCTCGTTCTTGCTCCCCCTCCTACCATCGACGTCTCTGCTGCCAAAGAGCGCTGAATGTGCTCCAATGCAGGTATGCAATAACCTAAGCTCATCAGCAGTAACTAGCATCGCAAAGTTTTTTAACAACGTCAACTGTAACTACAACAACTGCAACTGTATCGACAACTGCAACTGTAATGACATCATCAGCCAGTAGCGCAAATATTAATACGTCTGCCGCTGCGCTGCCCGAAAACCAGAACAAAAACAATGAATGTGCTAAGCCAGCTGTGCAGACTGGTATGGATCGCTACATCCAAATCAAAAGGAAGCTGAGCCCTCTAATTCTCAACGAAAAATAACCCGTAGCAATGCTAGCCTAGCTGGAATAGAAACGCCCATGAACTCAAACCGATTCAAAATCTTGGAAGACGCCTATGACGTTGAGGCGGCCGAATCTACTGAAGCCGAGAATAAAAATAACTTTTACTCGTATCAGCTAAAAAGTAGCAAGGGCCTGCAAGTCGTACTTAAGGGCATAGAGCCCGACGTAACGCCTGCAGCGACAACAAAGGCGCTTCAAGAGAAGGGACTTAACGCTAAGACAGTCTTCAACATCCTTAACAGGGATAAAAATACGCACCCACTCTTTAAGGTTGAGCTCGAACCAGAAAATAAGCCCCTAAAGAAATACGAAGTGCACCCTATTTACAATCTTCAGTTTCTGCTGCACCGCAGAATTACAGTTGAGGAACCGCACAAACGCAATGGCCCGGTACAATGTGCGAACTGCCAAGAATATGGGCATACAAGGTAAACTGCGCCCGGTGTGTGTAGTTTGTGGAGATCTTCATGACTCCGCACACTGCCCAGCGAGCAAAGATGACTGCAACTCGAACAAGAGAGAACGCTATAGTCGGGTACCCCGACTATCAGATACCCGTTACTCAGGTAAAGGGAGTGCGAGGGAGATGGAGATAGAAACTTTGATCACGCATAACTTTTTAACGAATGGTCCGATTTGAAAAATTTCTTCTACATTTCGATAGGTATTGATAAACACAATAAAACTGCATTTTTACTTTTCCGAAATATTTATATTTTTAAAATCGTATATAAGCGATTGTGGGCGTTAAAGGGGGCGTGGCACCTTTTTGAAACAAACTTGCGCTGCGTAGGAACTCCTAGAATCTGCATACCAAATGCCAATCTTCTAGCTTTTATAGTTTCCGAGATCTCAGCGTTCATACGGACAGACAGACAGACAGACAGACAGACAGACAGACAGACGGACAGACAGACGGACAGACGGACATGGCTATATCGACTCGGCTAGTGACCCTGATCAAGAATATATATACTTTATAGGGCCGGAAACGCTTCCTTCTAGCTGTTACATACTTTTGCACGAATACAATATACCCTTTTACTCTACGAGTAACGGGTATAAAAAGTGCGGCAACTGCGGTGGCAATCACACTGCTAATTACAGAGGCTGCCCTGTTTACAAGGAGCTGAAAAGTCGCATCCACCAGAGAGGAACTGCCGCCCGCACCCAAAATAAACAGATGACAGCTTCCAGATCAAACCCTGAAGTCTTCTTCTCGACTGCAGCCAGATCCTCACTAGGACCCTTAAACTCTGATAAAAATGTGACTTACGCAAGCGCTTTAAAATCAGGACTGGCTAACCCTGTCTCAAAAAGTTCATTTCTGCAATCAGCCGAACACGGCTCAGCAGCAACAATTCCCGGAGCAGTCAAAAAGCAACTTCGAAGATATGATATACAGCCTGCAACAAAGCCTTACGGAGTTTATGTCGTTTATGCGCACAACTATGCAAGATTTAATGCGAAACCAAAATCTACTGATTCAAATGCTGGTTTCACAACAATCCAAATAATGACTTCCCTAAGGATATCTACGTGGAACGCTAACGGCGTCTCACAGCATAAACTTGAGTTAGCTCAATTCCTACTCGACAACCATATCGACGTAATGCTGCTTTCCGAAACACACCTTACAAACAAAAACAATTTTTATCTACGAGGACAAATCATCCAGATGGTAAAGCACATGGTGGGACTGGATTTTTTTTTTTTTTTACTCGCGCGGTGTCCTACGGCCCACTTACCCGCCCAACCGACCGAGGGGCGCAGCCGTGTATCGTACGGCATGATTCGCGATAAGATAGACGCGAGATAGGAAAATAAAGGTAAAGGTCCAGGGAAAAGAGTAATAGTTAGATCAATCTTGTGCCAATGAAGCAAGTATCAATCGTTTTAGGAGCGGCAGAGAGTCAAGATTTGATATTACAGGAAAAAGTCTATTATAGTTAGAACATAATACTCTGAAAAGCTCATGCAAGGCATAGTTAGATCTACAATGATTTAAAATTAGGGGAAAATAATTTCTAGTTAATCTACTTGGCACAGAAAAGTTTAGCCGACTTAACAAGTCAGGGCAGTCAATATCACCATGTATAAGGTTATAAATAAAGATAGTACCAAGCATCGTTCTACGGTTGGCTAGGGATGGTAAATTAATCAAAAGAAGTCTACTAGAATAAGAAGGTAAGATAAGATTTGCATCCCAGGTTAGGCGCCGTAAAGCAAAAAGAAGGAAGTTTTTTTGTACAGATTCAATACGACCAATATGTATTCCGTATTGTGGACTCCAGACGGGAGACCCATACTCCAGAATCGGACGGACTAACGAAATAAATAAAGTTTTAGTCAAATAAGGATCATCGAATTCTTTTGACCATCTTTTAATAAATCCAAGCACTCCTCTGACTTTATTAACCATGGACGAAATGTGATTAGAAAATTTTTGTTTAGGGTCCAAGAGAACGCCAAGATCGTTTACAAGAGTTATTCTATCCAAAGAGCTGGCACTTAACGTGTAAGTCGCATATATCGGATTGGCCCGATAAAAAGTCATCAGTTTGCACTTGGAACGGTTTAAATTTAGTAAATTATCTCGGCACCAGTTTTGAAAATTATCTAGATCGGATTGCAAGTTTAAGTGGCAGGAAATGTCCTTATACTGCAGGCACAGCTTAACATCATCTGCGTACATAAGTACGCGAGAATGACTTATAATTGAGGGAAGATCGTAATAAATAATGTAAAAAGTAACGGACCCAGATGGCTCCCTTGTGGGACACCGGAGGTAACACGGAGAATTTCAGATATTGAATTTTTAAAAAGGACTCTTTGTGACCTGCCATTTAGATAACTTGAAATCCATTTAAGCAGATCAACTGGAAAACCTAAAAGGTCAAGTTTTTGAATGAGAAGTAAGTGATTTACAGAGTCAAATGCTTTACTAAAGTCAGTGTAAATAACGTCTGTTTGAAAACTACTATTGAAGCCTTTTATCACAAATGAAGTGAGCTCTAGAAGGTTTGTGATTGTGGATCTACGTTTTATAAATCCGTGTTGGCACGGAGAAATGATTGATCTGCAAAGGTGCTGCAAATGAGGAGTAATAATTTTTTCAAAAAGCTTAGGAATAGCTGACAACTTTGAAATACCTCTGTAGTTACTGGCTTCTAACTTGTTACCTTTTTTGAAAAGAGGAATAACAAATGATTCCTTCCAAATATTTGGGAATTGGGAGGTTTCTAGAGATAAGGTAAACAACTTGTGAAGAGGTTTGCACAGGGCCTTAGCGCAATACCTAAGCACGCACCCAGGAATACCATCGGGCCCTGGCGAATAAACAGGCTTAATACGAAGAAGATCCAAAAGAAGAGAGCTTTCTGTTAATGTGGGACAGAATATGAGGTTTGACTTGGACATGGTGTAAGAATAAGGCTGTGATGAATAATCTAAAGTAGAGTAAGTCGTTTGAAAAAATTGGGCAAATAATTCGGCTATTGCCTGATCTGTGGTTGCCGTCATGTTTTCGAACGACAGCGAGGAAGGAAAAGAATTAGATTTACCCTTGGTGTTAACAAAATTATAAAACTGTTTCGGGTCCTGAGAGAACTGGACCTTACAACGGTTTAAGTAACTATTATAACACTGAGCATTAAGCACGGTAAATCTTGACCGAGCACTTAAATATCTAGTAAAAACAGATTGAGAACCGGTATTTTTATATTTCCTAAAAAGTCTGGACTTTACATTTCTTAAGTGTGTCAACTCTTTGCTAAACCAAGGTGATTTATTGGAAGTTGACAAGTAGTACCACGGAACACAGGAATTAAAAAATGAGTTTATTGCAGTGTAAAAAACATTAACTGCATCGGACATATTAATGCATAAGTAAAGATCAGACCAATTAAAGCCAGAAATAAAATTATTTAGCCTCAGAAAGTCTGCCTTGCGAAAACAATGCATTCGTTTGGATTTTTCTGATTTTTCTTCTATAACGCTAGCCGTATCAAATGAAAGTTCGATTGTTGGATGATATGGATCTTCAGGTTGCGTGAGTGGTGCTACTCTGGACAGAAACACACCTTCAGGATTTGATACAAAACACAAGTCAAGTAGGCGACCTAATGAATTTCGAACATGGTTTACTTGAGATAGAGATATGTCAAGCAGGCCATTAATAAAATCATGCTGTTTTATAGGTAGTAAGACATTCGATCCATCCTCAATGGATCAAGTAACTCCAGGTATATTAAAATCACCTAGAACTATCAACTGATCCCTATCGGAAAGTTTATTTGCAACGGACTTAATAACGGATAGGTGATTTAAATAATCAGGAAGTTCAGACAACGGCGGAATATATGAGCAAGTTATGTATATAAAGCTACCAGGAAGAGATAACTTTACACAAATAAATTCAATGGTATTGAATTCATCAAAAAACAAGAGAGAACGCTATAGTCGGGTACCCCGACTATCAGATACCCGTTACTCAGGTTAAGGAAGTGCGAGGGAGATGGAGATAGTAACTTTGATCACGCATAACTTTTTAACGAATGGTCCGATTTCGATAGGTATTGATAAACACAATAAAACTGCATTTTTACTTTTCCGAAATATTTAAATTTTTAAAATCGTATATAAGCGATTGTGGGCGTTAAAGGGGGCGTGGCACCTTTCTGAAACAAACTTGCGCTGCGTAGGAACTCCTAGAATCTGCATGCAAAATGCCAATCTTCTAGCTTTTATAGTTTCCGAGATCCCAGCGTTCATACGGACAGACAGACAGACAGACAGACAGACAGACAGACGGACAGACAGACGGACAGACGGACATGGCTATATCGACTCGGCTAGTGACCCTGATCAAGAATATATATACTTTATAGGGTCGGAAACGCTTCCTTCTAGCTGTTACATACTTTTGCACGAATACAATATACCCTTTTACTCTACGAGTAACGGGTATAATAACTCCTCAGACGGGAAGTTTAAATTAACTCCAATTAAGACTCCACCTCCCCGTCTAGAGGGACGGTCATACCTATATATTGTGTACTTACCTGGAAAAACTTCGGAGCTAAAGATCTCCGGCTTTAACCAGGTTTCTGTGAACACAATAATACGAGATGCAAAGGAAAGGCTATCAGAATACAATTTAGTGAGTTTGCTACGCAAACCTCTTGCATTCTGATAGGAAAGAAGGAGGTTAGAAGTTAGTTTTTTGAAATTGAAATTGGTACACTGGTTTGGCCTCGGCTAGGAAGTTTTACTCCAACGGGCCCCTTCTTCTTATCTTTTACAACCATATTATCCGGCCAAAAGTCGCCCGAGCATATGGCTTCAAAAAGCTCGTTAGGGACAGTTATCTTGAAAGATGAAATGTCTCTAACATAACAAAACTTAAGCTTTTCCACCTTTACACTATTACAATCGGCTTTAGTTTTGTCTTGTATATAAGACAATACATCAGAAGATGTTTGATCAGGGGAAAGCCCAGAAACGAAAATTGGTTTCTTTAGTGGAACCACTAAAAAGGTTTCTGCAAAACCAACTTGAGCCGGTTGTCCGGACTCAGTAGTCCCTTGTGGTGGAGATGCTACATTCTGAGAGATAGGTGGATCCCCTTATTGTGAAACCACTACGGACAAATCGGAATTCTTAGAAGTCCCTGGTTGCATGCATTCTGTAACGGACTGTTCGGATACCGAATCTTTTTTAGCTGCTGATCTTAGCAACATTTGAGGGTTTGCTGAAATCAGCTGCTGATCCGCCGGAATGCTCTGTTGATCTTTTGATTTCGGTTGCGGGGTGTTCCCCTTTTGCTCCTTACCACCAGCGGCCGTTTTGCGCTTAGGGGACTCTTCTAATAGCTTACGACTATTAAACTGCGAGTCCAGCGCAGAGAGGAGATCATCAGCTCGGCGAAAACTATCTCTAGCCACTCCGAAACAGATAATCAGCCCCATCAGGCCGCCTTTAGTTTGGCGCATGAACGATTTCATCTTGTTCGCAACCTCGACACAAGCGTCACAATAAAACTGCAAATTGGGCCCCTTTGAAAGGTCATCACTTGTCCGGCCAGTAAAACCGGCGCACTTGGTGTGCACCATATTTTCACACAGCCAGTAAGTCACATTAGACTGGTCAGCCCTGATTACGAGTCTGCAGAAGCAGACTAAATTATTTATTTACCACTGTACCAAGAAAGCGAATTGAAATTTATAAGCGAGCAGTTATAAGTACCGCAAGAGCGCAGAAACTGCACGCTTAGAACTTTCAAAGCAAAGAGAGCAAGAGAGCGGGAGCGTAAATAAGTTAAAGTGCATGCACAAAAGAGAAACGGCGGGGATATAAGAAAAGAAAACACAGATAAGAATTACGAAAAACTTTAAATAAACCGGACGAGAATTAAAATTGTTTTGATAAAACCCACCGATGGGAATAAACGAAAACAAAATGCAAAATTCAATGCGCAGAAAAAAAACACGACCGTTATATATATAGCTGAAGATGAGTTTATGCAGTTTTTCAACTCACTAGGAGACCACTTCATAGCAGCAGGGGACTACAATGCCAAGCACACACACTGGGGATCTCGTCTCGTGACTCCAAAAGGAAACCAGAGAGAACGCTATAGTCGAGTGCCTCGACTATTAGATACCCGTTGCTCAGCTAAACAACTTAATATGAATATGCCTTCTTGTATGTTTTTCGCCGCTTGAATTAGCTCCCGATTTTTATGGCGCTATTGTATTGCGCCATCTACCCCAAGACATTAGTACCACGGGCCATGAAAGGCGGAAATGTAGGCGCTAGCCAGGCTTAAGCGTTTAATGGGTTTTTGGCCGTTAGAGTGGGCGTGGCAAACTTTTATTAGGCCAATCGATAGGTATTGACGAAACAAATACATATCAATTAAAATTTTCATAATAGCATCAAAACTGTGGCCACAGCTTGAGGCTTGTGGGCGTCAGGTTGGGCGTGGCACCATTTTGAAACAAACTTGCGCTGCGTAAATCTACATGCAAAATGCCAATCTTCTAGCTTTTATAGTTTCCGAGATCTCAGCGTTCATACGGACAGACAGACAGACTGACAGACAGACGGACATGGCTAGATCGACTCGGCTAGTGATCCTGAACAAGAATATATACACTTTATAGGGTCGGAAACGTTTCCTTCTACCTGTTACATACTTTTGCACGAATACAATACAGGGTTGCCCATATTCGACGGACCCATGTTTTTTTTTAAAAAATCAAAGAAAAAAATAAAAATTTGGCGGTTGGCAATCTTAATCATTTAATTTGTTCCAAGTAGATTTGTTTACATCAATTTTTGAATATGATATCTTTCAAATGGCCGCCTCTGGCGTTGATGGCGTATTGTGCCCTTTTTGCAGCATTTTCCATCGTTTTCGCCAACATTTCGGCCGGAATAGCGGCTATTTCTTCACGAATGTTGTCCTTGAGCTCTTCTAGGGTCCTTGGCTTGTTAACGTAAACCTTTGACTTCAAATATCCCCACAAGAAGAAGTCAGGCGGCGTCAAATCGGGCGAACGCGGTGGCCAGTCCAAATCACCACTTTTCGACATCAAACGGCCCGGAAACAATTTCTTCAGAAAATCGATTGTTATGCGACTTGTGTGCGGTGGAGCGCCGTCTTGTTGAAACCAGAACTGCCTCATACGCTTTCGACGAATAATTGGCATCACAAAATTGGTCATCATGTCGCGATAACGCTCCTGGTTGATGGTAACAGCATGGCCATTTTCATTTTGGAAGAAAAACGGCCCAATGACCGTTTTCGAACTAACGCCGCACCAAACTGTGACTTTTTCGTCGTGAAGAGGCACTTCTTGAATCTTCTCAGGATTTTCAGTGGCGTAAATACGGCAATTTTGCTTATTTACGGTCCCATTCAATGTGAAATGGGCTTCATCGGACATGATAATTTTGTTCCAAAATTGATCGTCATCTTTGGCCATTTCGATGACTCTTTGGGCCCATTCCAATCGACGAGGCTTGTCCGTAAGCAACAATCTTTGCGTCAATTGAATTTTGTACGGGAACAAATGCAAATCAACGCGAATAATCCGTTGTAAAGTGGACCGAGCCATGCCCAACTGCTGAGAACGGCGTTTTTGGGATGTTCTTGGGGACCTCTCAACACTGGCTCGTACGGCAGCGATATTCTCGTCCGATCGCCTTGGTCGACTTTTATTTGGCCTCTTCGGATTAGAAAGAGCCTCACCAGTCGTAAATTTTTCGTATAAACGCTTAATGGTGTTCTTAGAAGGCGCACTTTTCACATTTTTTAATTTTTTAAAAGCACGTTGAGTTTTCACAATTGACTTGTTCTGTTGAATGTAAATTTCAACTATTTCAGAGCGCTCGCGTGGCGTGTATTGTTCCATGGTAAAAATCTGCTTGGACTGACGCTTCAAACGCGGTATGTCATTAAGCGATCTGGCATCTCTGTCAAAAGTTATGGCGTCGTCAGATGGGTCCGTCGAATATGGGCAACCCTGTATACCCTTTTACTCTGCGAGTAATGGTTATAAACAGCTCTATAATGCAGTTATAAAAGCCAAGAACAAGCTGGACTATGTTTCTTCCCGGCATACTGGCCGGCAGACCAAAAGCAACTACCCGATTCAATAGACTTTGCAATCACCAAAAACATTCCTAAAAATCTGATAAGCGCCGAATGCCTCTCGGATCTTTCATCTGATCACTCGCTTGTACTGTGTATTCTACTCCGACATCCAGGCGCATTGGAGCAATCGTTTCAATTGACATCACAGAAAACCAATTGGGTTAAGTACAAGAAATACATTAGCTCACACATTGAGCTAAGTCCTCATCTCAACGATGAAGCCAACGTAGACAGATTTGTTAACACACTGGAATCTGTACTCGTGTCTGCAGCTCGAGTTTCAACACGTCAACTCACAAAAGCTTTACAACAAGAAGAAGAACATGTCCACCGACGCTAAATAGAGCAATTGTCAACATCAAGTACAAAACACTCACTATGGAGAGCTCACCCAACTCTAAGCTCACCGAAAGTAACCGTGATGCCTATTAGAAATCCCACAGGCGGCTGGGCGCGCAGCGATGCAGACAGAGCCAGCACGTTTGCCAACCACCTTAAAAATGTCTTCCAACCAAATCCTGCCACTAGTGTGTTCACTTTGCCGACTTTACCATATGAACCTCAGCTTCAACATGCGCCAATTGAGTTTCGCCCAAACGAAATCGTTAACATCATTAAAAATCAGCTGAATCCGAAAAAATCCCCGGGCTGCGACCTCATAACTCCCAAAATGATCATTGAGTTCCCATATTGCGCCGGTTGCACTATCACCCAGCTTTTTAATGCCATTGAAAAACTTGGCCACTTTCCAGTGAGGTAGAAAAAGTCGATTATAATAATGATGCAAAGCCGGGAACAGACCACACAATTCCCACGACGTATAGCCTACTTTCATGCTTATCTAAACTCTTTGAAAAATGCGTACTGACTCGGATAAACACATACCTAAGAATCCAGGAAGGAATTCCGTCACATCAATTTGGGTTTCGTGAAAAGCACGGAACAATTGAGCAGGTCAACCCGATAACATCAGAAATTCGGAACGCGTTCGAAAAACGAGATTACTGTACTGCAATATTTTTAGATGTCTCTAAAGCATTTGATAGAGTTTGGCTAGAAGGTCTAAGGTACAAGATCAAGACAATGCTCCCTTACAACACCCATAAGCTTTTAGAGTCTTACCTCTACGACAGAAAATTTGCTGTGAGATGTAACACTGCTATAACTGACGATTTCACTATTGGAGTTTGTTGAGTTGCCTGGCTGCGAATACGCTTTTAACAGCGCCCAAATGAATACACGAGGTTAATGTTCAATGATTTACTTTATTTTCACTATTTGGTGCGCTTTAAAACGTCGTCTACGAATATCAGCAGCTAACTCGCTTTGCATGGCTGTACGTCGAGGCCTCACATACACCAAAGCTCCGAAAGTAACGGCTTTGTTATGCAGCTGATTTGGAGATGGTATACCCTTTAATCGGGCTTATTGGTTTGAGGCAAGATTTCAGCGGCAACATTCTCCCCCCGTAAACTGCTCTCTTTGTGAGCGTGTTTACTCTCATCAGTGCCGACGTCCAGCACAGCGATCTTGGCTACGGGCCTTCGAAGCGTTCCCTTGGTAGTCCTTACGGATACCTAACCTGGCCGTCCTTCGCCAAAGTTGTTTCTTCGATGATGACTTTGGGCCAACTGTTTCGAGGCAGGTTCTCGTCCACGAAAACGACGACGTCGCCGATGGTTATGGGTGGTCGTTAAGTTTTCCGCTCGTCCGCAAATCCGGAGAAGCTTGTGGTCATCTAGAAAAATGTTCAAACATATTAGTTTGGACTTGCGGTGAATACATTTACCTCGATCCAAGCATTGGATCTCCGACCCAAACTCGGAAGCCTGTGCTTAGCGCCAAAGGATGATTTCTGCCTTTTGCCACTAACCATACAACATATTGACTGGTCATTTCATACAACTAAAATGGTCACAAAATTTTTAAATCAGGAGGCCCCACAGCTGGTAGCGGCAGGCCCCGAATTGATTGCCTTCGGGTTTTTTTCGCTCTCGTTCTAATTCTCACTTTGACGCTCGCGCGCTCATTACTCGAGTTCGGTCGTTCAGTCGCAGAGACGCGCATTTTGAAGAAGGTTGCCCTGCGCTTGAATTGGGTTTTGTATGAATGCGTGTTCATGCATTCTCATACAGGGGTGTCTGTGTGCGATCATTTCATTTCGATGCAGCAAGAATATTTTGTCTTTTGCTACTTTTCAGACTTGGTACCCTAACAATATGGGCGTATTCACTATTGAGTTAATGATAAAAATAAGAATATTATATGTTATAGTATATTTTTTAATATTTCAGCATATATTTCATCTTGGTTTACAAATTCAAATCAGTGGTAGCAGAAAAATGTTTTGCATATATGTATGTATTCCAAATAATATAAATCAATCTAATGAGATAGGAACAGGGCACAACGCAGTCGGTGTCTGCGCTTAGTGGTTCAGAAAACTTCAAACCAAATCAGCTTTGGTTGTTGTTCTGCGAGCGGATGGTGCCTGCATACCCTACCGACTATTGAATTTTAGGGGTGGGAACAGAAAAAAGAACGGCTGTTTGGCTTTTGTTGCCGCTACCAGCTCAGCCTCCCGATTTGAAAATTTTGTGACCATATTCGTTGTATGAAATGACCAGTCTATATGTTGTATGGTTAGTGCTTTTGCACTAACTGGCAGGATACGCTTCTCGGCAGTGGTTTCGGGCGCACCTTTGCTCGTAGTCGCTCTTTGTAAAGTAAGAAAACGGTTAGAACACGATACAATCTACGCCAGTCTGAGAAGTAATCTTCGTTTAGGAAGGGGCGAAGCGTTCCAGTGTGAATGGCGAGCAGTCCTTGGCGTATTTCCTCTCGCGTTGTGCCGAGTTCGCAGGGGTTTGGCCACTGAGATGGCTGAAGCAGCAGAAACTCCGGGCCGTTGAGCCATGTGTTGGCGTTATTAAGACTGGTGGTTTTCGTTGCGAAATCCGCGGGGTTAACGTAGGTAGGTACCCACCGCCATTGGTTCACGTTGGTATTTTCCAGGACTTCACCAACTCTATGCATAACATACTGCTGAAATTTCCGTGGGTCCATACGCAGCCAGCTTAGGACGGTTTTGGAGTCGGACAAGTACCAGCAAGATTTTATTTGAAGTCGTGAGCTTCTGAGGATCTGCTTGCTGAGTCTTGCTCAGATAACCGCGGCTTGAAGCTCCATCCTGGGGATCGATACTGGACTAAGAGGGGCTACTTTCGCCTTCGATGCTGCAAAACTTAGGTAAGTTGACTCTGCGTAAGCCATTTCGCTGGCGTCGACAAATGTGTGCAGCTGCACATCGCTTACGTGGTCATCGGAATGGAAGTATCATCTTGGAATTTATATCGCTGCAATAATCGGCAACGAGCGTTTCCATCAGTGGATCGAGCTTCGCCATACTTCTTGTAGAAAGATTTTTAGTGCGATTGTGTAGCACGAAATAAACCCTAATGGGTCGTAGATTGACATTAGTACCTGTAGTAACTCGCGCTTGGTTGGGGGCACGTCTTCTCCCAGTACGTTGAAAACGAACTTGTCAGGCTCGGGCATCCAGTACAGACCGAGCACCTTTTCCGTGGCTGCAATTTCCACCTGTAGCGGAGAGTTTGTAGTGGCGTCCAGCTTGCGGAGGACTTCTTCCGAGTTTGATGACCAGTTGCGAATGTTAAAGCCGCCCGTCGCGTGGATTTGTTTCACTTGGGTGGAGATTGTGGTGACGGCTTCAAAGCTGACGTCGCTGTATAGGAAATCGTCCACGTAGTGATAATTTTTAATGGCATTCGCGGCCGTTGGGTAGATGTTCTGGAAGCGCTCTGCATTGGCGTCGCGGATATAGTGCGCGATAAATGGGGCGCAATTAATTCCGAATGTAATTGTATATTGAAGGTTGTCCAGCTTTCTCGCCGTGGTCCCACCACAGGAACCTTTGTGCTTGTGCATCCGTGGGTCGGACTCTTATCTGATGGAACATCTCTGCTATATCGCCGCAGATTGCGACCTGGCCGACCCTGAACGAAACTAGTAAGTCGAAAAACTAGTAAGTAAGTTGCAGCAGGTCAGGTCCTCGGAGCAAATAGTCGTTAAGGCATTTCCCGTTGGATTGGGCGGCGGCATCCCAAACTAGGCGAACTCTTCCCGGCTTGTTAGAGTTGATAGTGATGAAGGTAGGCAGATACCACGCCCGCTCGTTTTGTTCGGCGATCTCCTTGGAAGTTAATTTGCGTGCGTAGCCCTTATTGATAAGGTTGTCCACTTCTTTTTGAGTTTGCTCCCTCAGCTCGCTTTGCTTGAGGAACTTGCGTTGCAGGCACTTAAGACTGTTGAGTGCGTTCGTGTAACTCTCGGGTAGTGGTGCGTCGGCATCCTTACAGGACAGACCGACTTCATATCGTCCATCGCTGATAACGGCAGTTGATTGTAGGTGGCTCAGGGCTTGACTATCCTCTGCTGACAGCAATTTCCGTTGCGTTGCTGTTTCCATGCCAAATGTTTGCTTTATGGCTTCGTGTAAGTCAGCAACTAGTTGGCCGCAGCTACAAACGTGCATATTAACTTGCTCTGTTGCTGGTCCGCTTGTGTTGCAGCTTTGTAGTGTCCATCCTAGCCTTGTTTTCGACGCTATGGGCTGATTCCATGCTCCTTCCCGTATCTTGAGGGGCACAGCCAAATGCCAATTGTTGGCACCGATGAGAACAGTGGGGCGAGCATTTTTATATGATTCGATTGGGAGTCCTCTTAGATATTGGAATCTTTGGGCGAGCTCGGTCATATCGACTGATTGCGCGGGCAGGTTAAGGCGCTCAGCTTGAACTTAGATCCGGTGCGAGCGTTGGATATGTTGAGTGAGGCTCGTTCGGATGCGTGGTCGGTGTGCGTAGTATTGTTCGTCCACCTTAGGCAAAGGGATTGCCTGACGCCCTTCACGTTCAGTTGCTCGAAGACCTTTCTGTCGATAACGGTGACGGAAGAGCCCTCGTCTAGAAATGCAAAGGTATGTAGTGGTTGTGGATTGTAATGAATATTAATTGGAACAATGCGGAAATTTGTGTTTTCCATATGCCGATGAGTGTGGAGCAGTCCGTTATAGTGGTGAGGGACTTCGTCGGTGATGTCGGACGTTATAGCTGGCCGCAACGCGTCTGGTTGTAGCCCTCTATGAATCAACGGATGGTGGCTTTGACTGCAGCCGTTGATGCCACACACTTCTCTCAGGAAGTACTGTCGACGATGCCGGTTTAGGCAATTATGGCATAGTTTATTGACGCGTATAACGCGTAGCCTTTCCTCCACGGCCATAGTCACGAACTCCGGGCAGTTATGAAGTTTGTGGTCCGCGCTTTGGCAAGCTATGCACTTGGCTCTGCTATCTTCGTGATCCGTTTCCTCCGTATGGTAGTGCAGAGTGGCGTTCCTCGTGTTGTAAAACGGCGTCGTAACCTTGCTGGCTGCCTCAGCAACTTGGTAGAGCCATTCACTAAAGATCCGTACTGATTATGAGTCTCCGTTCCTGGCATACATTGCCCACTGCAGCTTGAGTTGGGAGGGCAGCTTGTCCACGAGATTTTGCACGAGCATCGGGTGTACATCCGCTTGAGTGTAGCCTGCGATCTCGGTACTGGTTTGGTAGCTAAGGAAGAACAGTGGCCAGCTTTCGGGGTTGCCGTCGAAAGTGGGCAACTCTATAGGGATCGCTTGACGGGCAGTGATTTGTGCGGCGCTTGGTGCGTTCTGCGCGGCGGGGTTTTATAAGCTTCAGAGAGTGTAGCACACTTGCCTGAACCCCGCCAGTCCCACATGGTCGGTGTGTTTGTCACCCCGTGCGGCCGCGCGATTGAGGTTATGTTTGCAGACGGTTCTCAATTCGCACTCGCTACACTTGTTGAGGTTATACACGTGTGTGGTGGCAGTCCCGCGTGGTGCAAGTTGTGTGTGGGGTTTCTGTATGGTGTTAAAGCCGTGTCGTTAATTGTAGTCCATTTCTTACATGTCGTGGGAGTCCACTTGCCAGCCACTGTAGTGGTGTTCGTTGTCAGGGTGGAAACCCTTCCTAGGCCTGTGCTCACTGTTGAGGTTATGTAACCCAGGTCAACGAGTGAGTTTTCTGCCGCCGGTGACGAGGACGCTTGGGGTTTACCCGCTTGCAGTGGGTTCTCATAATCGAGGAGGAGGTCTGTTGTAGCTCTGGCAGCTGTTGTATCATGCAGCTTGTTACTGCATTTGCAGCTCCAGCTAACGCCGGTGCCAGCTTTGTTGGCGCCGACGCACGCAAAATGATACCATGAGCTGCATCGACAGCATTGTACCATTCGCTCGTCATCCTCCAGTTTACATTTTCTACAGTGAAACGTTCCGCTCGGCGTTTCAGTATCTGGCATCTTCACGTGGTGGTTATCTCACTTATATGTATGTATTATGTCACCAAAGATTTTTCACATATAAGTGTTCCTTGGCTAGTTGAGACGTTTTAAAGAATGTTGAGTTGCCTGGCTGCGAATACGCTTTTAACAGCGCCCAAATGAATACACGAGGTTAATGTTCAATGATTTACTTTATTTTCACTATTTGGTGCGCTTTAAAACGTCGTCTCCGAATATCAGCAGCTAACTGTCGATCGCTTTTCATGGCTGTACGTCACGGCCTCACATTCACCAAAGCTCCGCAAGTAACGGCTTTGTTATGCAGCTGATTTGAAGATGGTATACCCTTTAATCGGGCTTATTGGTTTGAGGCAAGATTTCGGCGGCAACAGAGTTCCTTAAATAAGCGTGCTTGGGTCAACATTATATGTCCTCTACACAGCAGACATCCCAACAAGCACACGACTAACAACATCTACGTTTGCTGATGATACAGCCATTCTCAGCCGCTCAAAATGCCCGATGCAAACAACTGCGCAGTTAGCTCTTTATCTGGTCGATGCTGAAAAGTGGCTATCAGATTGGCGAATTAAAGTAAACTAACAAAAATGCAAGCACGTTACGTTCACCCTGAACAGGCAAAACTGTCCGCCGCCCATGTTAAACCATACTCTACTCCCGCAAGCAAACAAAGTGACATATCTAGGAGTACACCCCGACAGAGAACTCACATGGCAGCGGCACATTGAAGCCAAAAGAACACACCTAAAGCTAAAAGCCAGTAGCCTTCATTGGCTTATCAACGCTCGGTCTCCCCCCCTAGTCTTGATTATAAAGTCCGGCTCTTAGTACGGCTCTTAGTTATGGGGGAATGCCAGCAATAGCAATATTGACATAGTCCAGCGAGCTCAGTCGAAGATCTTGAGAACAATCACCAGGGCACCGTGGTACAACGAAAACATACTTCGCGACTTAAACATTCTACCAGTCAAAGAAGTGATCGCAGAACAGAAGGAAAAGTACTTTACCAAGCTATCGTTGCACTCTAACCACCTGGCGAGAGGTCTTACAAGGTTGATCAACCAATCACGCCTTCGTCGCAATGACTTACCCACCCAGCGACCGACTTGAGGGACGCGCAACCAGAATGCAGTCTTATTATACTGTTAGTTAAATTTTATTGTTAAGATTCGTAAACTTATTGTTAGTCTCAAAATTAAGAAAAGATTCAATAAATAAAAGCAACGTTAAAAAAAAAAAATTGCGGATGAGACACCACTGTGTCTTGCTTGGCGCAGATGATACCCTTCGAGATTTTTAGTTTACTTATACTATTGGAACGGTGTATGCTTCTTTCAGCAGGATTGAAATTGCTTATGCAGGATATGCAGAAATTTAATGGTGTGGGACCATGTTGATCTACAACAGTCCAGTTCCTTGTAGCATGAATCGGCTGTTTTGAGCTGGCGTTGAGCCATTCATTTTATAGCTGTTAAGAGCTAGCCATTTCATATGGGTTGCGGTATTCATATTTATTTTATATTTGTATTTTAATTAGAGCCCATATTATAAAAATAACTTTATGGTTGTATAACAATTTTTCAACTCTATTAAAAAAGTTTGTTTATTACAAAACAAACGACAAAATTTTTATATTTTTATAACTGGCAAAGAGGTAAATATTGCTGGAAAAGAACGGGGTTAATAATGAGTAAGCATTGTTTTAAATATAAAAATTAATTAATATGCAAATATGGGAAATATGTTTATCTTTATACCCTTGCAGAGTGTATTATAATTTCAGTCAAAAGTTTGATAACATTTTAATACTACGGAATAACGGTTTTAATTAAATTTAAATCAGACATCTATATCAAATATAAATATAGAAAGGAAAAAAAAAATGTTTTGCTGTTGTTCTATTTATCAAAATATTCCTTTGAAATATAATAATTACATACTATATCAATACCATTTAAGTTTTATCAAAATCGGACAACAAATTTCTATAGCTGCCGTAGAAACGATGGCAAAATGCAGCCCAAAATCGACATAGCTTTCGAATTTCGAAAGTTAAGTATTTAGTCACAGTCTACGAAATTTCCAAAATTTTTAAGCTACGGCCAGAAATGCAGCTCAAAAGCTCAAATAGGCATGATCAAAACAAAGACCGTTTAAATGAACAAAAATGTAAACACATAACGTTTACACTTAACAGGCAAATATGCCCTCCACTATCATTGAAGAGTACGCCGATTCCCCAAGTCAACGAAGTAACCTATACACCTCGACAGACGACTAACCTGGAAAAGGCACATCGAATGCAATAAACTACATTTAAAACTAAAAGCCAGCAGCTTCCACTGGATATTAAACATTCGATCGCCCCTGCGTCTGGACTACAAGTTCCTGCTCTTCTCACGGATTGTTTTCTCGAAGAATATATTTTATTGCTGTGGTTTATAAAAAATTTTGTGCCAACTTGTGCCAAAAAGTAACTATCTGTCATTAAAGTGCAAAGTGTATATAAACTAATTATACCCGTTACTCGTAGAGTAAAAGGGTATATTGTATTCGTGCAAAAGTATGTAACAGCTAGAAGGAAGCGTTTCCGACCCTATAAAGTATATATATTCTTGATCAGGGTCACTAGCCGAGTCGATATAGCCATGTCCGTCTGTCCGTCTGTCCGTCTGTCTGTCCGTCTGTCTGTCTGTCTGTCTGTCCGTATGAACGCTGAGATCACGGAAACTATAAAAGCTAGAAGATTGGCATTTTGCATGCAGATTCTAGGAGTTCCTACGCAGCGCAAGTTTATTTCAAAAAGGTGCCACGCCCCCTTTAACGCCCACAATCGCTTAAATACGATTTTAAAAATTTAAATATTTCGGAAAAGTAAAAATGCAGTTTTATTGTGTTTATCAATACCTATCGAAATGTAGAAGAAATTTTTCAAATCGGACCATTCGTTAGAAAGTTGTGCGTGATCAAAGTTTCTATCTCCATCTCCCTCGCACTCCCTTTACCTGAGTAACGGGTATCTGATAGTCGGGGCACCCGACTATAGCGTTCTCTCTTGTTTTATTAAGCTTTTTTGCTCCATTTTGCACCGATATGTATAAATCCCACATATTGTAGCTATTGTTGAGTTCGCCTATGAGCAATTGCTTGATATCTACATACAAAACAATCGTAGCTCATCTGCCGTTTCGAGTTGGATTTATGATGAAGTGAAAGAATTCGACTTAAGCATGGAGAAAAGGGATGAAATCAACACCAAAGTGAGAAGCTTTCACCTTTACATACATAACAACTTGGCAAAATGTAACAGAAGCATGACCATATTTAAGACAAAGCATACCGAATGGCTTCGGTCCAATATGGCTATAACAGTAAGTTCATTCGTGTCTTCAAATCCAAAACCGTCAACATCAAGACCAGTTGGACGCCCACCCATTGGATATGTTAACGCCGGTCCCCGTCAGAAGAGAACATTGGCATCCGATTTAGCTGTTAATCAGGGTCACAACACATCTCTTCTTGTGCATGCCGCCGCAGTTTCGGCCGAAAGAACGAACGAGAAACATACATTCCTTGTGTTAAAAAATACATTTCTTACTCCGAGTGACCACAATAAGGCTAGAAACCATTCTTTTACTCAGAAAAATGACTCGGTTAAACTAACGCAGGATGAAGCTTTAGCATATCTGCTTGAAAATTCATTGACTAAAAGTCAGTACAACAACTTTCGCGAGCTCAGCATTTCCAGATCTTGTCAACTTTTTCCTGCTTACAACAAAGTCAGAGAAGCTATGTCAAAATGTAGACCTTTTCATATTAATGTAACCGAGTCAGTTGATGAAGTTCCGCTGCAAAGGTTACTAGACACACTAGTTGCCGTATAATTCAAATGCAAGAAGATATTTGGCAATACTTTAAGTCTGACCCTTATTGCAAGACAAAAGACAAAAGACCATATTCTTAATGAGAAAAAAAATTTGGATAGTTAAATAAAAGATTTGTCTTCATATGTCTGCCCCGTTGTAAATGGAAAATCAATTTCAGTTAAATATGATCTTCAAATGACACTTTTAGATGGAAAGGTTTTAAACATTTTGACTGAAACCAAATCTTGCCAACTGTGTCCGATATGTGGTGCGAGTCCAAAAGTCTTCAAGGAAAATGCTAAAATAGACTCACCAAAATTTAAGCCAAGACATGAAGCATTAAAATATTCGATTTTTCGAATTCGTTCTTAAAATTGCATATAGACTGAAACTTAAAAAATGGCAAGTGAGAGATAAAAATGGAAAAAAAGAAATGGCGAAACAAAAAAGACGATTCAGATGCAGATGTGGAATGCTATGGCTTTACATGTGGATAAGCCTAAGCAGAATGGCAATGGAAATACCAACGACGACAATACAGCAAGAAGGGCGTTTCCACAACCTAAGCTACTAGCTGAAATCTTAGGTCTTGATGAATTTCTCATTGCACATTTTAACAATATTTTAATTGCTATTTCTTGCCACCTACCAATTGATCTAACAAAATTTAAAAAATATTGTCAGAAAACCATATCACTATATATGTCCTTGTATCCATGGTTTCCAATGTCAGCAACAGTCCATAAAGGATACCAAATAATAGAAGCATCAATCCTTCCCTTAGGTGTTCTCGGCGAGAACGCTTCAGAGGCTCGCAACAAATACTATAAGAGTGACAGGAGGTTACATGCTCGAAAGAGTACACGGCAGAACAACATGGCAGACGCTTTCCACAGATCAATGGATTCCTCAACAACAATGTTCCCGATTTTTAATTCTAGCAATACTGATAGTGATTCAAATTCTGACTCTGAAAATCCGTTTTCAATAGAAATTGATGTAGTAGACGACTGTTAGGAAAATTTTTTAATGTAAAATACCCATTGATAGTCATTTTGAATGCATTGTTATTTTTTACTTATTAATATTAAGGTTAAGTGTTGGAAAAATGAATTAAAAACATTTGTTGAATTTAACGAGTGCTAGCATTATTTATTACCGCACAAGTATCAATAAGAGGAAACCTATCTCATATGGGCGGCTAGGGAAGGCGTGGTCAGATCAGTCTGAAACTTAGATATATTTTTAAAGATATATTATAAGATATAAAGATATAAATATATATTTTTAGATAAATTTGAAGAAGCTAGCTTTAAAACTTTAATTTTCGTCGAAAAATCGGCTCGCTGGCCCAATGTGCACTGTTCAAACACAACTTAGGCTTACTCGGCGTAGACAACTGATCTGTGGAAAGTGGAAAAGAATATACTGGGCGCGTTGCCTTGCCATAACGGATATATAGGTCTGTCAAAGTTGTCACTAATGACAATCCACTGACATCTGATCAGCTGATCATAATTTTTGAAGCTGCCAATACGATGGCGCCACATGATCATGATGGGCTACACTTATATATTTCTGACTGAATCTATATAGGCTTAAATATATAACCACTAACAACAATATCCTATATAATTGGGTTTTAATAATAATATTTATCTGAGCTAGTATGAGTAATTTCAAAAACTTTTTTTTCAATTTAAGCTCGAACACGCTTTTACAGTTCAATGTTGTCCGCATCGTTGCAATTGTTGGAGATTATCTAAATTGTCCAATGTTCTGCCAGTTTGTTTGGGAGTTTATCGTTCTAATCCAGATTAAGAAGCGATAGCCTTAGGAGTATTATTTTAAATCGGATTACAATGGATTTGTAGCTAGGCCCACATTGTAAGTTAATGTGTCCTTTCCAGCATGCCAATATAGCCAAAGAACCTGAAGATGATTGAGTTGATTTTGTAGAATCATTTAAGCTCCAACAAGCATTTACAGTTCAATGTTGTCCACGTCGTCGGCAGCAAAGCAATGTAATTGCAATTGTTGAAGATTATCCAAATTGTCCAATGTTCTGCCAGTTTGATTGGGAGTTTATCATTCCAATCCAGATTAAGAAGCCTAGCCTTAGGAGTATTATTTTGAATCGGATTACAATGGATTTGCAGCTAGGCCCACATTGTAAGTTAATGTGTCCTTACCAGCATACCAATATAGCCAAAGAACCTGACGATGATTGAGTTGATTCTGTAGAGGCTTTCGGTATTGTCCATTGCTAAGTTTTGGGTATTTGATATCGATTTACCAAGCTCAAGATTATTCCGGTTTCGTAGTAGCTCATTCTCACTATTTATTGCAGTAACAACGGCATTAACCCCAAAAAAATTCTCCATCAGGATTTTTTTAGCGATTGTGTATTCTTTTTGATGATCACAACCAGATGTCCCAACATGGAAACCACCTGAAATGGTGCGTACGAGCACTAACCATACAACATATAGACTGGTCATTTCATACAACGAAAATGGTCACAAAAGTTTCAAAGCGGGAGGCACCACAGCTGGTAGCGGCAGGCCCCGGACACTTCGTGTGCCTTCGGGTTTTTTTTTGCTCTCATTCTTATTCTCATTTTGACGCTCGCGCGAGTTACCGCCTCAGCACTTTCCCTCGGCGGTTCCCCACCTAAACCCCTCCGGTTGACAAGCAGCTAGAAACCAAACACAGTTACCGCTTCAGCACTTTCCCTCGGCGGTCCCCCACCTAAACCCCTCCGGTTGACAAGCAGCTAGAAACCAAACACAGTTACCGCCTCAGCACTTCTCCTCGGTGGCCCCCACCTAAACCCCTCCGGTTGACAAGCGGTTGGAAACCAAACACTTTATTGATAACCAAGTTGCCAACCAAACAGACATCGCGGCCACTGCTGAGTCCAAGCCCCATATATGCATCCGGTCCAATTACAAATCCATTCCGCTAGGTCAGCACATTGTACGTTAACACTAAGCTTTGAACAAAGAATTATAAAATAAAGAATTCATTCTGATTTTCAACTCGAAACAATCAACTACAATTAATTTATTTGGTCGGGTTATACCCCGGGACATTATCTGGAGAACCTACTTAAGTTAACTGGTTTATCATAAATAAATAAATTAAAAATGATATAGAAAGGAAAAGATAAAATAATTAAATGGAGAAGGAATTAAAGAGCAAGACTAAAATAATTAATAAAATAAAACATAAAGAGGTCGAGCCACGTTTAGAGAAAGAAAAGAGGAAAGGTAACAAGAATTGTGCACAGTGTGTGAAAATTATAAATAAATAAATTAAAAATGATATAGAAAGGAAAATATAAAATAATTAAATGGAGAAGAAATTAAAGTGCAAGAGTAAAATAATTAATAAAATAAAACATAAAGAGGTCGAGCCACGTTTAAAGAAAGAAAAAGAGGAAATGTAACAAGAATTGTGCACAGTGTGTGATGGTGGAAATAACGATGCTAATATTCGAAGATAGGCAGTAAAAATAAAAAATAATGGGAACCAAGTGCGAGATTTTTAATTTAAAATAAATTGCCGATGTCTGACGTCGGTGGACGGTTCGAGGTTGCGTCGAGCGGTGCGATCGAGCGGTCGGTTGCCGTCGAGGCGGCAAACGGTTGCCGTTGTCGTTGGTTCGATGCACACCGAGCGGCTTGGTAGACTAAAGATTGTGTTCGTCGTCGGCGGTCGGAGGCGTTCTAAATAGTTCGACGTCGAGCCGGTTGGCGGCAGAAGGCAACCTAGTACAGTGGGTCAAGTTATGTCAGAAAGGAGAAATTAGCATGGGATGGCTGCAACAAGTTGGAAATAAAGAAATAAATAAATTGTTGAGGTCCATGCACACGTACAGGGTTGCCCATATTCGACGGACCCATCTGACGACGCCATAACTTTTGACAGAGATGCCAGATCGCTTAATGACATACCGCGTTTGAAGCGTCAGTCCAAGCAGATTTTTACCATGGAACAATACACGCCACGCGAGCGCTCTGAAATAGTTGAAATTTACATTCAACAGAACAAGTCAATTGTGAAAACTCAAGGTGCTTTTAAAAAATTAAAAAATGTGAAAAGTGCGCCTTCTAAGAACACCATTAAGCGTTTATACGAAAAATTTACGACTGGTGAGGCTCTTTCTAATCCGAAGAGGCCAAATAAAAGTCGACCAAGGCGATCGCCCGAGAATATCGCTGCCGTACGAGCCAGTGTTGAGAGGTACCCAAGAACATCCCAAAAACGCCGTTCTCAGCAGTTGGGCATGGCTCGGTCCACTTTTTGTGATGCCAATTATTCGTCGAAAGCGTATGAGGCAGTTCTGGTTTCAACAAGACGGCGCTCCACCGCACACAAGTCGCATAACAATCGATTTTCTGAAGAAATTGTTTCCGGGCCGTTTGATGTCGAAAAGTGGTGATTTGGACTGGCCACCGCGTTCGCCCGATTTGACGCCGCCTGACTTCTTCTTGTGGGGATATTTGAAGTCAAAGGTTTACGTTAACAAGCCAAGGACCCTAGAAGAGCTCAAGGACAACATTCGTGAAGAAATAGCCGCTATTCCGGCCGAAATGTTGGCGAAAACGATGGAAAATGCTGCAAAAAGGGCACAATACGCCATCAACGCCAGAGGCGGCCATTTGAAAAATATCATATTCAAAAATTGATGTAAACAAATCTACTTGGAACAAATTAAATGATTAAGATTGCCAACCGCCAAATTTTTATTTTTTTCTTTGATTTTTAAAAAAAAAACATGGGTCCGTCGAATATGGGCAACCCTGTATTAGGCAGCGAACTGTAATGCACAGGGCAATGCTTAGCGTGGGGGATCGTAAACAATTAGAAAGTGGCAAAGAACACCCATAGAGCAATGACTGTCCGCAAATGGTTGTAAAGCTGTATCGCACAGTGATCAACTAGCTTCAGCATGCGAGGTGAGAAAATTAAGGAAACGCAGGTAAAAAGAAAACAAAAGAAATGCAAATAAATAAAAAAAAAAAATGAATGAAAATGAGAAAAATATAAACAAATAAAAATTATTACGATCCATTTTACTATTTTATCCAAGTATGAGACAATTACTTATTCAAATTAATTCACAGAACTCCATTTCAACACGGAAACTCGATGCCAAAAACACAAATTACTGAAGAACACAAAAATAACTAACTCACACGGAGATACACATTCTTAAGTAAATTAACTTTAAGCAGCTATACATACATACCATACTTATAAAGTAAGAATTTGAAACAAGCTCAAAGAAGAGGTAGACAATCAAGAAAATTATAAGTAACATAAGTACCATACATATTTAAGAAGAAAAAAAAGTTTTAAAGAAAAATAAACTCAGACAGGAGGTAGACAGGAAGGAAATAAAAACAGCCAAGAAAATTACTACAACAGCTAGTTCAGGAGTTGGGATGACAGAAGAAAGAATGGCAACACCAATAGCAACAACAAGTGTGCTAGAGGCCATCAAGGTAATAGACCTGGTGGAGATTATTCCAAAATACGAAGGAGACTCTGGTAAATTAGGTTTTATAGGAGCAGTGGAGCAGGTATTAGGCCTGATCAAAGGAGAGAAAAGATCGAATGTAGGGGTAATAGCCCTTAGAGCGGTGAGGAGTAAGATTGTAGGAGAGGCGGATAAGGCCCTCGACTTAGACGAATCAGAACTCAATTGGGATCAGATTAAGAAAGTACTAGTTACACACTTCAAGGATAAGAGATCCGAACAGGACCTTATTATGGAGCTGACCCATATTAAGGAGAGGAAGTTAAAATTAGAGGCTCTGTATACAAAGGTTATGACCCTTAAGAAAGCCCTAGTGAGTCTACTACTTAGAGGTGAGAAGATCAAGTGGTATGAGGATATGACTTTAAACGCCTTTGTTTCGGCCTTAAAGGGTCCTATAGGCGTTACTATTCGAAACATGGGGGTACCGAACATAGCAAAAGCTTATGAAATAGCCTGTAGGGAGAAGAATTTAGGTACCTTAGAAGAAATAGGGGCCGAAGTGGAAGCCCAGGAAATGACAGGTTCACAGGACAAAGAGGGTAAGGAAGCTCCGAAACAGGGGTTAGGAAAACGGGGCAACCCAGTGCCGGAGGCACAGACGGGCTTTTGGATGCAGTATCGGTGGGCTGCAAATACCCAAACACAGTTTCAGATGCCATTTTCAATGCCTATCATGAATGGATGGCCAGGATTTGGATTGTCATATCCAATAATAGGCAATCCATTCAGGACAGATAACATTAATCAGACAGAAGCCCCTAATTATGTTAGACCGTACCGTAATTACCACAACAGGAATACGAAATGGAATTATGGCCAAAATAATCGCGACAGGCAGTGGTATGGCAACAGCTATAACAACAGCAGGCCAAGGGATGGTTAGTTAGCGATCCAGGCAGCTGGAGATGGAGGCAGTGGACAATCGAGAATGTCTAGGAATTCAAATTATTCGGGACAATCATATAACTCGAATAATTCGAGACAGTCGAATAATTCATTCAACTCCAAGCGGTCATACAATTCGGCCAATAATTCAGAGAGAGAGGGAAATAGGCAGTTAATGAACGGTCAACTACATAATATCCAAGAGGATGAGGCAAATATTTTGCAATCAGCCTCGAGCAACCAACAGGATATTTAGGAGCAAGGAGGGGCCACTCCACCCTACCATATGTAATGATCAGAATTACCCCACAAAAAACAATAAAATTACTTATCGATACAGGATCCACTTATTCTTTTATTCGTCCCGAATTAGTTCAACCACAACCATTAAGACAATTACTCAATCGCACACGATATTGCAGGAAGCACATATACCAATGTTCAAAGAATTCGGAGGAGTAGGAAAAATAAGATTATTGCTCTTCAGATTTTATCAGTTTTTCGAGGGATTAATTGGTATAGACCTGCTACAACAAATAAAAGCCGTGATCGATATTGAAAAGGGTTGGTTCCGCACGGCGGACACAGAATTACAGATACATTCCACTAAGTATAGACCCAGCGAGGTTCACTCAATAGAAGCAGGGACAAAAGCAGTTATTTCTATTCCGGTATGTGTACCCGATGGAGATTTCTTGCTAAACAAAACAATAGTAAAAGAGGATTTGATCATTTCAGAAGGAATCTATAGGGCAGTGGCTGGAAAGAGCCTGGTCGAGATAACGAACTATGCGGAAGAGGATCAGGAATTATTTCTAGAAGAACCATTAGAATTTGTCGAATTCGAAACTGACAAGCATTTCGAGCTCAACAATATAGAAGAGACAGATAATGAAAATAGGAAGATACCATTTGATAAGATCAGAACTGAACACTTAAATAGCGAGGAGCTTAATGAGCTGCAACGAATTTGTAAAAAATACCCGAAAGTATTCCATAAAGAGGGTGACCATTTGTCATTCACTAATGCGGTCAAACACCAAATTAGAACGAATGACGACATACCGGTGTACGCTAGGCCGTACAGGTATGCATTCAAGGAAAGACAGGAGGTGAGAAAAGCTATTGGATCAGAAGATTATTAGACATAGCCATTCTCCTTGGAGTGCGCCGGTTTGGCTAGTACCCAAGAAGAAGGATGCCTCTGGGGAGAGGAAATGGAGAATGGTGGTAGACTATAGGAAACTTAACGAGAAGGTAATTAAAGATAGATACCCATACCATTAATCAATGACGTATTGGATAGCTTGGGTATGGCTAAATACTTCTCAACTTTAGATCTGGCGAGTGGATATCACCAGATCGAAGTGAAAGAAGAAGACATTCCGAAAACTGCTTTCTCGGCGGAAGGGGGACACTTTGAGTATGTCCGAATGCCGTTCGGGCTAAATAATGCCCCAGCAACCTTTCAAAGGTTAATGAACAATATTTTCGTAGAGTTGCTAGGAAAATGTTGTCTTATATATATGGACGACATCATGGTGTACTCGACATCCCTACAAGAACACGTAACGGATTTGGAAAAAGTCTTCAAGAAGCTTGCATAGGCAAACTTCAAGTTACAACTGGACAAGACAGAGTTTTTAAGGAAAGAGGTAGAATACTTAGGACACGTAGTAACCCAACAAGGGATCAGACCGAACCCAGGAAAGATCGAAGCAATAAAAAGATTCGAGATTCCCAAGACTAGGAAACAGATAAAATCGTTCCTAGGTCTGTTGGGGTACTATAGGAAGTTCATAAGAGATTTCGCGGCTATAACGAAGCCTTTGACAAAACAGTTGAAAGGGAAAAAGGCTGTGCAGATAGACCAAGAATACAAGGACGCATTTGAGGTATGCAAGACCTTACTGTGCAATGATCCAATCTTGCAGTTCCCTGACTTCGATAAACCTTTCATACTCACCACAGATGTAAGTAATTATGCTATTGGCGCCGTCCTATCCCAGGGAAATTTGGAAACGGACAGACCAATAGCATACGCTAGCAGAACCCTGCCACAATCAGAAGTGAACTATGCCACAATAGAAAAGGAAATGCTCGCCATTATATGGGCGATTAAGCATTTTAGACATTACGTATTCGGCACAAAGTTCAAGATAGTCACTGACCATAGGCCATTAACATGGCTAATGAGCGTCAAAGAACCCGATTCCAAACTTGTGAGATGGAGACTCCAAATGTTGGAGTACGATTACGAGATCGTATATAAGAAGGGTTCTCTGAATGTAGTGGCCGACGCACTGAGCAGAATTCAACCAGAGCTCAATGTATTGGAGGATGCCTCAGAGATGGCGACCAATGGAGAGACAATCCACTCTGCAGGAGAAGATCTCCAGTTAGGATTCCCTATATCGGAAAAACCACTAAACGAGTATAACATCCAGGTGGTCATACAGGAAGGTAGAGTAGCGGGAATACAGAAACAAATTCCGTTCAGGAATAAGTTGAGAATAATTTGGACAGATAACAATTTTGATGAGGAAACAGTTGGCAGGAAGTTAAAAGAAATCTTGAAACCTAAAAGAACGGTAGCTCTCCTGATTCCAGACAACTTGGTGATAACAATCCAAGAAGCATATTGCAAGTACTTCGCTTATAGTAAGTTATATAGGGCAATAAGATGTACAGTTTTGTTGCCGGATATAACAGAAAAGAGTGAACAGGAACAGGTCATCAAAGACTACCATGAAAGGTCGAATCATAGGGGAATAGATGAAACATTAGCACACCTGAAAAGGAGGGTGTTTTTCGTACACATGAAACAGGCAATTACTCAAACAATTAATAATTGTGACAGTTGTCAAATACAGAAGTACGATAGGAAACCAAACAAGATCAAATACAGACTTACAGAGACACCAGAGAGACCTATGGAAATAGTACACATTGACTTGTATTTCGTAAACAAGAAAAGTGTGCTAACCATAATTGACAAGTTCTCTAGATACGCTTGGGGACTAACAATCCCAGCAAAAGAAAGCGTAAATATCGTTAAGGCAGTAAAAAGTTTCATGGCCTTATTCCGGGTGCCTAAAAAGATAGTCTGTGACCAAGGAGTAGAATTCTCTTCTAACTTGTTCAAGGACTTTTGTAGGCAGTACGAATTAGAGTTACACACGACATCCTTCCAGCAATCATCGAGCAATTCGACAGTCGAGAGACTGCACTCGATGATCACAGAAATATATAGATTGATAAATGAGACAAAAAGGAAAAAGAAACTTGAAAGCAAGCATGAGGAAGTCGTGGATGAGGCATTTATAACTTACAATAATGCCATTCATTCAGCGACGAAACTAACACCGCAGAAGTTGTTCACAGGGAGAACGCATAACTTCCTAAATAACGTGTCCTTGAACAACGAACACTATTATTTACAGAAGATTAATGCGTTTCAAGCAGAACTTTATCCAAGAATTATAGAAAAGGTTCAGCAAGAAAAGAACAAAAGAATAGAGGCAGCGAATGTTGACAGGCAAAGCCCAGACACAGTACAACCAGGAGACATTATATTTAGGAAAGAAAGCAGGAGGGATAAATTAACTCCTCGTTTTTCAAAGCACAAGGTGATGGAAGACAACGGTCTCACACTAACCTCTACTAAACCACAAAAAGTCCATAAAGAAAAAATCAGAAGACTAACCAAACCAAACGAACAATAATTACAGGTGGTCAAGGAGCATGGCCGCAGAAAGGAAACTCGAGATCCGGCCATTGCTAGGAGAAGAACCACTAGCACAAATAAATCTAGGCGCTGCGAAGATAATTCAAACTCATAAAACACTACACATAGTAAATTACAACACATAGTAAAATTACAAGAATATCAAGAGGCAATAGAACAGTTAGAACGAACACTCACAGAAGTAGTTGAAGACGCGGAAACAAGGGACCTTGTTAAGGTGTTGCAAAATAAATTACAGATGATCAAGAACAGATTAGAGGCAATATGCCCCAGGAAGAGGAAAGCAAGGGGACTGATCAATGGATTAGGATCTGTAGTTAAATCCATAACAGGGAACTTAGACGCGGAAGACGCAGAAAGGTTAGAAGAAGAGATAAGAAAAATGCAAGAAGAGGAAAGGAGATTGAAGGAGAATTTGAATTCACAAGAGAGGACAGGAGCTAAAATCTCGATAATGTTTAAGAACTTGACGAAATATATAAACGATGAGCAAAGTCGAGTAACGACATTTATTAATAATTACAAAAATGGAATCAGCAAGACGTTCTTAGAGGAAGACAAGAGGATTTATAGGATAGAATATATCGATAGAATTGCGATAACAATAGATATGCTAGGGCTAAATTTGAATGAATTAGCCGAAAGTTTATTGTTAGCAAAGATTGGGCTAATCTCAAAATTTATTTATGACAAACAAGAAACAGCTAAATGCATAAAAGAGTTGGAGGAGCAAGGAATACAGATCCTATCAGAGGAACATATGTATGAGTTTTTAGAGCTAAGAACAATTATGAATAACACAGATATAATATTTTCGATAAGATTACCAATGTTTAGAAAAGGGGAGTACTACTTACAGAGAATGGTACCCCTACCAATGAATAAAACGGAATTCATAATTGCACCAGAATATATAGTAAGCAATAAAGAAGAAATGTACTATTATAAAGATAAATGTCAGAAGATAAGGAATTTGTATATTTGTAAGAATGATAAGATTGTAAATCAAATTAATGAACAATGTCTTAAAAGTCTGATTAGCGGAAAGGAAGCGGATTGTGAAACGAGGGATGCCGGACTCGTGACCAGGATCTTCGAACCAGAGGAGGGCTACATCGCAATTTTCAACGGAGAAAACGTAAAACTGCAAACGGACTGTGGACAGAACAGAACTTTGAATGGGTCAGCAATAATCACATTTAGCGAGTGCAGAGCCATGGTGAACAACGTCCAATATGAGGCGATAAAGATACATGGTACGACAAAACTAAAACTAGAGATACCACGAATTCCAACCATGAAGAAAAACAGAACAACCCAAGAATTGGGAATCCATGAGCTGAAAATGGAAGATCTGGAAAGGAAATTAGGAATTTGTATATTTGTAAGAATGATAAGATTGTAAATCAAATTAATGAAGAATGTCTTAAAAGTCTGATTAGCGGAAAGGAAGCGGATTGTGAAACGAGGGATGCCGGACTCGTGACCAGGATCTTCGAACCAGAGGAGGGCTACATCGCAATTTTCAACGGAGAAAACGTAAAACTGCAAACGGACTGTGGACAGAACAGAACCCTGAATGAGTCAGCAATAATCACATTTAGCGAGTGCAGAGCCATGGTGAACAACGTCCAATATGAGGCGATAGAGATACCTGGTACGACAAAACTAAAACTAGAGATACCACGAATTCCAACCATGAAGAAAAACAGAACAACCCAAGAATTGGGAATCCATGAGCTGAAAATGGAAGATCTGGAAACGAAATTACGGATAAATAGGATACAAACGGGAGCAACAATACACACGACAACGACATACACCATGTTGTCTGTGATACTAATAATAGTATTGGCCGTGGGTTGTTTTTCCAAGCGAACGACCATTTTCACACCAGTCGCCCCACCGGCTAATTTCGCACCAACCATTACTCCACCTGCAACTTTCACACCAACCATCGCTCCACTATGGTCGGTGGTTCAGTCTGAGGGGGGAGGAGTTACCGCCTCAGCACTTTCCCTCGGCGGTTCCCCACCTAAACCCCTCCGGTTGACAAGCAGCTAGAAACCAAACACAGTTAACGTCTCAGCACTTTCCCTCGGCGGTCCCCCACCTAAACCCCTCCGGTTGACAAGCAGCTAGAAACCAAACACAGTTACCGCCTCAGCACTTCTCCTCTGCGGCCCCCACCTAAACCCCTCCGGTTGACAAGCGGCTGGAAACCAAACACTTTATTGATAACCAAGTTGCCAACCAAACAAACATCGCGGCCACTACTGAGTCCAAGCCCCATATATGCATCCGGTCCAATTACAAATCCATTCCGCTAGGTCAGCACATTGTACGTTAACACTAAGCTTTGAACAAAGAATTATAAAATAAAGAATTCATTCTGATTTTCAACTCGAAACAATCAACTACAATTAATTTATTTGGTCGGGTTATACCCCGGGACATTATCTGGAGAACCTACTTAAGTTAAATCGCGCTCATTACTTAAATTATAATTTTAATATAAATCAATCTAATGAGATAGGAAATTGTTTAATCACTATAAAGTATAGCAAAAAATATTCAAGTGATTTTCTTAAATGTATATTACTATTTTAAATCAAGAAGTAAACTTTTAATGATTTTTAATACATTTAAATTTCGATCGAATAATGTAAAAGTTAAATAAATAAACAGCCGTTATTGTTTCTGTCCACACCACTAAAATTCAATCGTCGGTAGGGTATGCAGGCACCATCCGATCGCAGAACAACAACCAAAGCTGATTTGGTTTGAAGTTTTCTCAACCACAGACACCGACTGCGATGTGCCCTGTTCTTATCTCATTAGATTGATTTATATTCATTTAAATACATACATACATATATGCAAAACATTTTTTGCTACCACTGATTTGAATTTGTAAACCAAAATGAAATATATGCGGATATATTAAAAAATATATATAATAACATATAATATTCCCATTTTTATCATTAACCCAATAATAAATACTCCCGTATTGTTAGGGTATCAAGTCTGAAAAGTAGCAAAAGACAAAATGTTCTTGTCGCATCGAATTGAAATAAACGCACACAAGCACCCCTGTATGAGAATGCATGAACACGCATACATATAAAGACCAATTCAAGCGCAGGTGCAACCTTCTTCAAAAAAAACAAGAAAGGAAAGCTAACTTCGGGCGGAGCCGAAGTTGATATACCCTTGCAGAATACTCTGTAAATTATATTCTTCAAAATTATTTATAAGATGCATTCTTAATACTCATAAAAAATCCCAACTTCCTAACTTTAAATACACCAAAGTTATGGCATTTTCAATCGTTCAGTTATATGGCAGCTATAGGATATAGTCGGCCGATCCTTATGAAGTTTGGTAGGTCGGATTGATTGGCCAAAAATAAAGTCCATAGAAAATCTTAACTTCCTAACTTTACAAACACCTAAGTTATGGCATTTCCGATCGTTCAGTTATATGACAGCTATAGGATATAGTCGGCCGATCCTTATGAAATTTGGTAGGTCGGATTGATTTGCCAAAAATAAAGCCCATAGAAAATCCCAACATCCTAACTTTATAAACACCAAAGTTATGGCATTTCCGATCAATCAGTTGTATGGCAGCTATAGGATATAGTCGTCCGATCCCGGTCGTTCCGACTTATATACTGCGTGCAAAGAAAAGAAGGGTGTGTGCAAAGTTTCAATTCGATATCTTTAAAACTGAGAGACTAGTTCGCGTAGAAACAGACAGACGGACAGACAGACGGACAGACAGACGGACAGACAGACGGACAGACAGACAGACAGACAGACGGTCAGACAGACGGACAGACAGACGGACAGACAGACGGGCAGACAGACGGACAGACAGACAGACGGACAGACAGACAGACATTGCTATATCAACTCAGGAGGTGATCCTGATCAAGAATATATATACTTTAAAGGGTCGGAGATGTCTCCTTCACTGCGTTGCACACTTTTGACCAAAATTATAATACCCTCTGCAAGGGAATAAAAATAGGGCTTGGCCCTAAACTCGACCGCTGTAATATCCCACATGGTATCATGGTAAAAGCCTAGGCAACAGTTGCTTTTGCGATTAGTGTGTCCTGAGAGAAAATCCAAGAGAAACGAAAAACACGGATTCTTTGTTAAATAAGTCTATAATTCCTTGAACAATTAAAATTGTATCTCCTTATTTGATTTAATAGTAAACGATGCGTGTTCGATACTAGCAACTATGGTTTTAATATTTAAATTAGTAAATATCCGTTGACCGGATGATCCATAAGGTTTTGCCGTTCCGAAATTTCTGGGTTAGTTCCCCATCCAAATAAAATGAAATATGAAATTATAATAAAACCAAAAACAAACATATTTATATTTAATGAACTTGATTTGTTACCGCTTAGACAATATTGGGCAATAGCTGTTCCTATTTTTTCTGCAGGCTGGCAGACATATTAGGCCGATTTGGTCACTCGCGTAGATCACTTGCAGTCTGTTACAAAGTATAATTTTTAGCACTGTTGTGTTCATTTTAAATGTTGTTTAAAGTGCAACAGGCTAGAATGATTAGCCACAGCTGTTCTGATCAGCTGTTATCGGATTGTGGATGGTGGATGTGCTATGTGCTCATCGGAGTTTCACTCGTTTCATTTGTTAACCGTTTCGAACAGATGAATTCTATCGGAAGAGGGTAGTACGGAATAGCTTGCGAACAGCTGACCGAAGATTTAGCAATTTCATCGCTTGGTGAATACCCTAAATAAGGCAAAAAGATGAATTTTAGTGATGATGTTTAATGAGTAAGAGTATCGAATGATTGTTTCAATTAAACATGTTGATGAATTTTAGTGATGATGTTTAATGAGTAAAGCCTAGTATCCAGATCGACGAAAACCGTACGCCAGTCAGGAGAGAGAGCGAGAGGCAAACAGCTGGCGTTCACTTTTCGTCAACGTTTTTTTCACCTCGGTCCTCAGATCGACGAAATAATACCAGAAAATTGCATAGCGTTGCCAGTCTGGGGAAATGATCTTTGGGTGAACCCTAGCGAAAGGATTAAAAAATTTAATCTTTTGGCGTGCGCTTCTCACTGAACATTTTAAAAAATGGAGGGAAAAAATAAAAAAAAACCCGCAAAAGTCGATTGCAGGAGTTTACATATGAGGACATAATATAATTAATACTATCTATCAAAACAAAATGTTTCTCAGGTCAAAAATGTAGAAAAAAAAACAATAAAAGTGCAGCTATGAACTTTAAATTAGCAATAAATTATCAGTAAATTAAAAAAAACAACTGTTAAATTTAAAATGTATTGTTTTTTAATTTCTTTGTACAGCGGCAGACTTGTCTTGCCAGAGTAGTTGATAATATCTTTTAAAGGCTCTTTTATTTGAATTTTAACTGCTTGTCAACAAACCCAGCTCATTGACAATACGACCGTAGCACGCTTAATTCTGATGAACTTTCGTAATGTTGGTCACACTGGAAAGATTAAAGTTTTTACGCTAGCGTACTCGTTTGTCGATCTGAGTACTATGCTCAAAAGCTGAAAAGTATATTTAGTATTTTCTAAACTGGAATGGTATATTACAACCGTTCAGCCGTGGTCCCACTGATATTCTTATACTCAGTACACACACTCTCACACCCAAGTTAGTCCGAGAAAAATGTTCGCTTTACGTGCTGCCTCCAAAGCCGATAAGAATTTGCTGCCATTTTTGGGGCAATTGTGTAAGTAGCATAAATAAATAAATAAATAAAATTTGGTCGAGACAATGCAAAGTTTAATTTAATGAACAGTTCAAGACGATCCGCGTATAGACTTAAATTAACTGAGCTGATGTCGAACATAACCTAAATATAAGAAAAGATGTTACGAGTGAAGAAAAATTATTACATAACTACAATTATAATTGATTTAAGGTTACCCCAAAACTATAACTTCTTTAGATACTCACAGTTGAACAAAATGATAATTAATTTAAGCGATTTTCAGAATAAAAAGAAGTAACTTTTTCTGTTACGTATAAGATGAGTTTTCAAAACCTAGAACAAATTGTAGCATTGTGCCCTTAAAAGCACAAGACACTTAAATAAATAAAAGAAATTTGTAATTATATTTTTTATAGACATTATTGTGATTTGCAAAATGTTTATATATTTTATAACATGTCACGTAATAGTTCGCAAACTAAAATTTGTGTATCCATAAGATTTTGTGTTCGGTGTTTTGGCAGTAATTGTGGTCCTATGAAGAACTATTTCTTTTCTCCAATTGTTAGAAAATTTGATTAAATTATTGAATTTATTAATAATATTTGAATATTCGGTTTCAGCTCGTGGCCATGCCGCCAAGGCTGCCAAGGCAGCGGCCGCTGCCAACGGAAAAATTGTGGCCGTAATTGGTGCTGTCGTTGACGTGCAGTTCGAAGATAACTTGCCCCCGATCCTGAACGCTCTGGAAGTCGACAACCGGTCTCCTCGGCTTGTGCTGGAAGTGGCCCAGCACTTGGGAGAAAATACCGTGCGTACCATTGCTATGGACGGCACTGAGGGCTTGGTTCGCGGACAGAAGGTTCTCGACACTGGGTACCCAATCCGTATTCCAGTCGGTGCCGAAACATTGGGGCGCATTATTAATGTTATTGGTATGTGATTGAGTTTGTGACATTAATATGAGTTTAACACCTTCTTCTAATAGGCGAACCCATCGATGAGCGTGGACCAATTGATACCGACAAGACGGCTGCTATTCATGCTGAGGCTCCTGAATTCGTTGAGATGTCCGTGGAGCAAGAGATTCTTGTTACTGGAATCAAAGTCGTTGATCTCCTGGCTCCCTATGCCAAAGGCGGTAAAATTGGCTTGTTTGGCGGTGCGGGCGTCGGTAAAACTGTGTTGATCATGGAGCTTATTAACAATGTGGCTAAGGCTCATGGTGGATACTCTGTTTTCGCTGGAGTGGGCGAGCGCACCCGTGAGGGCAACGATTTGTACAATGAGATGATTGAAGGTGGTGTGATTTCCCTTAAGGACAAAACGTCGAAAGTGGCTCTGGTTTACGGCCAGATGAATGAACCCCCTGGCGCCCGTGCCCGTGTTGCCCTGACTGGACTGACTGTTGCCGAGTACTTCCGTGATCAAGAAGGACAGGATGTCTTGCTTTTCATTGACAACATTTTCCGGTTTACTCAAGCTGGCTCCGAGGTGTCCGCGTTGTTGGGTCGCATTCCCTCTGCCGTCGGCTACCAACCAACTTTGGCCACTGACATGGGCTCTATGCAGGAGCGTATTACCACAACCAAAAAGGGGTCGATCACTTCTGTCCAGGCTATTTATGTGCCCGCTGATGATTTGACAGATCCCGCTCCAGCCACTACTTTCGCTCACTTGGACGCCACCACTGTCCTGTCGCGCGCGATTGCCGAATTGGGAATTTACCCTGCTGTGGATCCCCTGGATTCCACTTCTCGAATTATGGACCCTAACATCATTGGACAAGAGCATTACAACGTTGCTCGTGGCGTGCAAAAAATTCTGCAGGACTACAAATCTCTTCAGGATATTATTGCCATTCTGGGCATGGATGAGTTGTCCGAGGAAGATAAGCTTACAGTTGCACGCGCTCGCAAGATTCAGCGTTTCTTGTCGCAGCCATTCCAAGTTGCTGAAGTCTTCACTGGGCATGCTGGTAAACTCGTTCCGCTCGAACAAACTATTAAGGGCTTCTCACAAATTCTATCTGGGGAGTATGACCATCTTCCCGAAGTTGCTTTCTACATGGTCGGCCCAATTGAAGAAGTGGTAGAGAAAGCTGACCGTCTAGCAAAGGAAGCTGCCTAAAAAATGGTACCGGCAAAATCTTCAAAGTCGTATTATCAGCCAATAATCAATTTAATTTTGCATTGAATTGTAATCAACTTTGTAACATCAAGTTTGATTTTAATACACGAGAAGAACTCAATAAAACCTATTTAAACCTTAAGATAAGGCTTTTATTTATTCGCAACAAAACATTGAAAATTCATCTAAAAAAATAGGAAGCTATATTTTTAGGAAGCGTATACTATTTTATTATATATTAGGTCAAAAATGTACGAAAAATAACAATACAAAAATTATAAAAATCGCCTGCTTGAACAAAGTGCAGCTATGAACTTTAAATTAGCAAATAATTATCAGTAAAGCCTAGTACTCAGTTCGAAATACGAGTTCGCTAGCTGAAAAACTTTAATCTTTCCAGTGTGACTGCATTTTTAAGAGTTCATCAGAATTAAGCGTGCTACAGTCGTACTGTCAATCAGCTAGGTTTGTTGACAAGCAGTTAAAATTTCAAAATCTTATTTGCGGGAAAGGGCCTTTAAAAGAACCTTGGCAAGACAAGTATGCCGCTGTACAAAGAAATCAAAAACAAAACAATTTAAATTTAACAGTTATTTTTTTTAATTTACTGATAATTATCTGCTAGTTTAAAGTTCATAGCTGCACTTAGTTCTAGCAGGCGATTTTTGTAAGTTTTTATTTGTTTTTTCGTACATTTTTGACCTAAGAAACACACAGAAAGATAAAATTGTTTAATTTGCAACTATTATCTAAACATAAATATTGTATACGTCCACGTTAACAAATATTTAATAAAATTAAAATATTTTGTAAAATTATGACTCACTGTCTTTATCCATTTCCCAGGCTATTTCCGCCTACGCTCTTTTTTTATTAAGGTTGCATTAAAATGTTTTTTATTTGAAAATCCCACAATTCTGGGCGGGACTCCACAGATCAGAGATTAATGTTATTTTGTCCTGACAAGTAAGCTCCTCAATCGAAATTTGCGGGTTTTTTGATTTTTTCCCTCCATTTTTTAAAATGTTCAGTGAGAAGCGCATGCCAAAAGATTACATTTTTAAATGTTTTAATCTTTTCGCTGGGGTTTACCAAATGTTCATTTGAGGTGGTTGACAACGCGATGTAATTTTCTGGTATTTTTTTCGTCAATCTGAGTAGGTGAAAAAACCTGACAAAAAGTGTTCGCCCGCTGTTTGCCTCACGCTCTGTCTGATAGCTTACAAACAGATTTCGTCGATCTGAGTACTAGGCTTTAAAGATTATCGAGGACGGAGGCTAACTTCGGCAAACCGAAGTTTTAACACAAAAAATAAGAAAAAAAGGGTATTTTCACAGCTTTTAACAATTATTCTTATAGCCTAGTACTCAGATCGACAAACGAGTCCGCTAGCGTAAAAACTTGAATCTTTCCAGTGTGACCAACATTTCGAGAGTTCATCAGAATTAAGCTTGCTACGGTCGTATTGTCAATGAGCTGAGTTTGTTGACAAGCAGTTAAAATTGAAATATCGTATTTGCGGGAAAGAGGGTTTAAAATACATTATCAACTACTTTGGCAAGACAAGTCTACCGCTTTACAGAGAAATTAAAAAACAATACAAATTTAATTTAACAGTTGTTTTTTAATTTACTGATAATTATTTGCTAATTTAAAGTTCAAAGCTGCACTTTTATTGTGTTTGTCGTACATTTTTGACATAAGAAACACTTTGCTCTGACAAGAGGCACCCCAGATAGTATTAATGGTATTTTGTCCTCTCATGTAAACTCTTGCAATCGAATTTTGCGGGTTTTTTTATTTTTTCCCTCAAATTTGGACCGATTTCACTTTGTTATTCCTATGGGAGCTATAGGATATAGGTGACGGATCGGTACGCCCTTTTCCCCTGATCAAGGTATGCATAAAAAAATAAGATTTAGAAAGATGATGATCCTATGGGAGCTATAAGATATAGACGTCCAATCGGCACGCTGTTTTACCCTGATCAAGGTATGCATAAAAAATAAGATTTGGAAAGATACATGTCAATAGCTTTTATACTGCGCGAAATATCTTAAATTCTTGCAAGGCTTATCCGATTGTTTGTATGAGAGCTATAGGATATAGACGTCTGATCGGTTTTCAAACTTGATCTGCGTACAAATGTTTTAGAACGACTGTGAAAGTTTCAGAATGCTAGCTTTTAAACTGAGCTCGCAAACGGTATTGAAACATACGGACAGACGGACATGGCTATATCGACTCCCCTATTGATCCTGATCAAGAATATATGTACTTTATGGGGTCGGAAACGTCTCCTTCACTGCGTTACAAGCTTCTGACCAAAATTATAATACTCTCTGCAAGGGTATAAAAACGAAAATATTAAAAAAGTAGTCTTTTGGGGTCTCTCTTGTCAGAGCAAAGTGTTTCCTTGGTCAACAATGAACGGAAAAACAACAAAATTCCAAAAAAAAATCCCTGAAAGAACTTGGGCAGCTATGATCTCTAAATTACCAAATAATTGTCAGTAATAAAAAAAACAACTGTTAAATTTTAGTTTCTGTGTACAGCGGCAGATATGTCTGCCAAATTAGATGAGAATATCCTTCAAAGGCGCTTTCTTTTCAATGAGGCTTAACCTTAATGATAATGACAAAGCTAAGTTCGATTTATTTTCCCTTATCTGCTTGTCACAATACCCTTTTTATAAACTTGCTAAAATATAATATTATATAAAAATACTCGTATTTCCTATGAAGTAAATGTTGAATCTGATTTATTGGATGGAAACTTTAATTGTCGAAAACGGGAATAAGTTGAATATATATATATATATAGAAAAATGTTCCTGATTAATTTAAAGGCGCAGTCGGATAATGCATACGTTTATATAATTTTTATTAAGTATTTATTTGTATTTAATAAATCATAAATCATTTTATTAAGTATTTATTTGTATTTAATAAATCATATATATGGAATAATTTATTTAATATTTTGAATTATTAAATTGTGTTATGGACTTTGCATTATGCTTTAAATATGCTTAAAATATAAAGTACATATACTAACGAAAATAATTTTTATAGGCAAATTGCAATTCTTTTATTATTTGGTTTTATGTTTTTTGAGAAACATTCTGTTAATGAATTAGATATTAATCTTAAGAGTTTTTCCTTAGGAGCAACAGCTCTTCGATCGATTTAGTATGTCCAAATGGTTTAAATAGTTTGATTTCGTATTATAAGTATTAAACATTATTTCAGAAGACATTATGTCCTAAAAAAAAGAAAATTTAGAAACAACATTTTACATTTTGATGACCATGTGAATAAGTCCCTTTCCTAAATTGACTAATAGTATTAGACAATTTAAAGGAAACATAAATACATTCCATACTGTTCTAAAGGCATTATCCTATTATCATTTAAAGCTAGAGGAGTGGGTTCCAATTAACGTACAAGTTCATAGAATCGGAAAATAGTTTCTCAATCGCTTATTAAAGAATAGTTATTGGGTTTTAAGTTTAAACAAATGTGTGCCAAATTTCAAAAATCTTTTTAAATTCATATTCTTTATACAAATATGATCAGAAAAATGTGTAATTATTTTACGATGATACAGTCTCATACATACAATATATTTATACACAAAAATATCCATTTAGTAAAGGGGCTTAATCTATTACACATTTTATTTATATAAAATTTTGGAAATATAAAAATTAGAAGAATAGTCATATAATATTATTTGGGACTTTCACCGAAGGATGAAGAAATTTTTTTTTAATTTTGAAACATTCTCATAAAATTAATATAAATTATATAGGAAATACAACAATACGATTTGCATTTAACTTTAATGTTGCGTTTTGTTTTGCACTTATGTCGGTATCTTGCAGACTCTTCATGTGTACGTATATATTAGATTGATCCCAAGAATATTTTTGCCACCACTTCAAAGAATTTGAAAATCATCGCAAAACCATATATTATTATCCCCTTTGAATATGAATTTGTTAAACAAAATTATGTTTTCGTTTATAAATATAAATTTTATATAGACACTATATTATTTCTCGTATAAAAAATATCTTCGACCCTCCCTTTAAATGAACACAATTATAAGAATAACAATAACATCTATCAAATGCTGTACAACAGTCTCAGCAAATATAACTTAGAAAAGAATAATTACGACAAGATAGAAAATAATTATTATATTATGCCAATTGAAGTAAGGGGTATGTATTCTTGGGACACCTAATTATACTTCTGAGTAGCAGATACGGACAGAAAGGCGAAGTAGTTGTATATAGACGGCATTAAAAGCATATTGAGTAATCGCATAATCTCAATTAATTCGGCTTTATTTTATATTTCAATTAGCTAATTTATTCATTTGGTTTTAATGTACTTAATTTTTCAAAATTTTAAATGCTACATTGTCGTTACCTAATTCTTTACAGTTTCACATTTATTAATGCTAACTTGAGTAATTTGAATTCGGCTGTATTCACACATTTTAGTAGGCTATGCATGTGTGGATGTATTATAAGAACAAGAATAAGCTGACTGCTCAAACAAATGATTATTTGTATCCTAGTACATGATACATGCCTTTTAAATTGTTTGCAATTATTTAGAAGATAAGGTAAAGTTGTTGGAATTATATTCTTGTTATTCCATAAGATACAACGTTTTGAATTTTTATTTCAAGATTGATATCATTAAAACCTAAATTATAAACTTGTTTCTTTCCTTGAAAACATTAATTTACAATCTTATAATTGGTACGATGACATTTACATCAAATATTTAATGTACCAATATTATTTGTTTTTTTATATTCGTGTTTTTGCTTTTTAATTTCTGTGGGATATCTGAAATGCTATATATGCTTTTAATTGTATTATATATTTTAACATAGAATAACAGGGGGTACAAATCAATTAAAAACAAATAAAAAATATATAAAATTCGCACTAACAACATTATTCGCAAAATACTAGGCGCGCCCTTTAAATATGACTATAGCACTTTCATTGCCATGTGCATGATGACAGTTCAGTTTCCATTGTCTAATGCCCACTACTTTTGGGATACAAAATCGAATGTAGTAGCTCCGCTTATTTTGGCAGAAGCACTACGATGAAAGTGAACATTCTGCCATTTGTTATCGCGTTTGTGCCAGACGCGCGTCTCCTCCGACTGATGGGTGTGTGCATGACCTTGTCTGGATATTCAAAAATTATTTTAACGGTATAATGTGATATGCATTACTTTAAAATATACTCTATACTTACTTATCAATGTACTGCGTAAGTCTGACGTAGGCAATGCAAGCAGCTTCTTCACCCAATAAGTGCACATGAGGATTTAAAATGGTTGTGTTAATGGCTTTGCAATTTTTACCAAGAACTGAAATCAGACTTAATTAATTTTAAATCTTTCCCAAATACTTATCAGCTTACCATTTTCAAAGTAAAATTTGTGGAAATCAATTCCTTCGACAAGGTTGCCCAATGCTTCTGGCTCAAAGGCAGTTAAATGCGGATCACATATTTTGCTTTAGGATAAAATTATTTGAATTTCAAAAAATTTAAAACATTTTATTTTAAAAGTTTTAAATATTTTTCTTTTATCGAATTAATATATTTATAATTAATGGCCTACATAATATGGTTTTAGTCAAAAGCTAAAGTGTTAAAAATGTTTTTATAAACTATAAGAATAAAAAAAAATCTTTAGGAAGGTTAGACCTAAAAAAAATCAAAAAACTAGAAACAATTAGGAAATATTAAACGCATTTTTTTTAGAACTAGTATGAGTTTGCTAAGTAAGTTTAGATTATGTTTTATTTTTTATAAAAAAGTGGGTAACCTTTAATTTAAAAAAAATTGCACATGTTTAACTTACGTGTATCCATCAAAATCGCCACTGTTAATCGCTTCAATCAACTGTTCAGTAATCTTTATTATTTCTTGTCGTCTAGCTGCTTTGTAAATATAAAAACTTTTTAATTAGTTTATTTTATGTTTTAAATGTGCTATGGTAAAATTAAGTCAGTCATCCTCATAAATCTATGAACTCAATAACACGCTAATTCTCAATAGGGTAATTAACCCCATGTCATAACATTCCAAGTATAATAGTCTTTCCCCAATTGAATGTGTTCTATTAAAAACTTAAAAGCCTTGAAACGTGCCTAGTAATTTTAATGAAGTTTATAAATTTAGGAAAAAACAGGGATACTGAAGCTGGATATACCCTTGCAGACCTATATTTATTAAATGATGAACAAAGTGGGGCAAGTTTGAAAGGTTTTAAACTAGACAGCAGTGGGAGTTTATAGAATTATAATGTGGAAACATTTTTTAGTTTACAATATAGAGATCCCGTTTATTTGTTTTGTTTTGTATAGCTTAAGGATTATATGTTTTTATAAATATTTTGGGTTTATGGTCCCTGAAGACAAGCAGACTATTCTCTTGGTTTTAACCAAATCTAGTAAAGAGGTTATAGTCGATTTCCCCATATTAACTGTCCTGATAAAAATATTTGGTGTATCTAAAAGAAGTGGAGTAAGATAGAATCAAAATAATTAAATAACATAAAACTTTCGCAATTTTGATGTGCGAAGTGAGCAGAAGCTAGTAAATTCATTTCACCTTTCAGTGACTCATTATTATTTCTATACCCTTGCAGGGGGTATTATAATTTCAGTAAAAAGTTTGCATCGCAATGAAGGAAACATTTCCGACCCTATAAAGTATCTAGCCATGTCCGTCTGTCCGTCCGTCCGTTTCTACGCAAACTAGACCCTCAGTTTTAAAACTACCTGCTTTCCCAAAAGTTGTCTTTCTATTGCAGGTAGTTTATAAGTCGAAACGACTATATCAAATAGGAACAATCGAAAAAAAAATTAAAATACTTTGTTGTTTTTAATTTATTTTTTGTTCTTTGGGATTTGGTAATATTTAAATAAATTTTAGTAAGGTAAAATGTTATGTGTAAGTTAATGTTATGTTGTTAAATGTTATTCTGTTTTTATTTTTATGTATCAAAATATTCCTTTGATATATAGTAATTATTTACTAAATCAGAAAAACGCTTTTAGTTTTGGCAAAATTGGACAACAATATGCCATAGAAACGATGGCAAACTGCAGCACAAAATAGCTCTCTTGTCTTTAGTGATATAGGCATAGAACTCGAAAGGTATTTGTATTAACTGCAAGGGTATATAAACTTCGACTTGCCGAAGTTTGCTTCATTTCCTGCTTTTAACAGGATCTCGTTTAAAGGAATCATTGTGAAGTGGAATGAAATTGGCTTATAAGTACCAACAAGTTTGATAGCCACTCTCAGTATTTAGACGAATGAATTAAATAGGACCATACATCAGTGAGAAGCAGTTGTTCCGTTTCTTTTCAATGGAGCAAGAACTGCCATTTTTTTTGTTTTTATTAATTCCGAAAGAGTTTTTATGACGTTTCGAAACCTTTCGCTTTCTGATTTATTTAAACGATCATTTTATTGCTGAATATTAAAAAAAGATCTACTAAAAAAGACTGCAAACTTAAATTCAATTAAATGACTACATAATCCTAATGAACAGTCGAGTCGATATATTACATTGTTTGGTAATATCATACTGGTTTTCGTATTCGAATGTGGCGCTTCGATGTTAAATGGAATCGTATTTGGCAACTGGCGTTGCAAAATGGATCACATATGACAAAACCAAGCGTGAAAGATCCTGGTCGAAGCACGGTGCAAAGCCAAGAGTGACGGCTAGGAAGGTTTTGCTGAGTGTACATATGGTCATTTATCAGAAGAAATATCTCTTACGATGTGCTGCTCTATGGTTTGGCCATCAATTCCGACCTCTTCTGTCAACAACTGGAGCGATTGAAGATTGCACTTGAACAGAAGCGGCCAGCCATGGTAAATCGTAAGGGCGTTGTGTTCCATCGGACAACGCCAGGCCCCTTACATCTTTGGTGACTAGTCACAAGCTACGGGAGCTTATAGTCCGGATATCCCCTTAAGCGATTACCACCTGTTTTTGGCTATGCAAAATTATTTCGATGGGCAGAAATGGAGTTTAAAGGAGTCTTGTGACAATGGTAACTATTCTAAAATAATCGTCAAAAAAAATAATCACTAAAGAAACCGGTATGTCATTACCAAACAACCTAATATACAAATTCTTCTCACCATATATTTCACGAGATTTAAAAAACTACAAGGTCTAGAATGTTGAAGTGCAAGTTTGTAACAATACATTTACAACACCCTCGTTTAAGGCAGGCTTGCACCTTGTTGGCGCCCAAAACCTGATTTTTTTCTGGAATTTATTTCTTGGAAAGTATGGTAGTTGTAAGAATAAAATTTTAGCCAGTTGTAGGGTACAGTTTATTGAAGCTACACAATTTTTTTGAGTGCGATCCAAGCGAAGGGGGGAGGGGGAGTACCCAACAATGGCGGCATGTCCGCGAAAAACTCGTCCTCATGGCGGATTTTTTGGAATTTTAAGAAATAATCTGAAACGCAAAAAACGAATATATTCTTAATCTGTACACTTGCTCGCATGGCTTGAACTAGGATAAAAACATAAAAAATGCAAAAATTATGAGCTTTTGAAAAAAAAATCGGTTTTTTCCTCATTTTTTCGTTACTCATTATTTTTTTAAATAAACAATTTTTAATATTTTCATCCTAGTCTATGCCATGCACATACTTCTGAGGAACATGTATAAAAAATTTCATGGCGATTGCTCAATTTTTGCGGCTTGTACGACTTCCGCCAACTCGGAAAACATGGTTTCGAGAAAAACGCGTTTGAAAATTTGCACTATAATGGCAACGCGCTTGACACCGGTCCACCAAACAGCCGATAACTTTCGTAATTCAAGAGATTTCGAGTTGAAATTTTAGGAGAGTAAAATTGAAACATGTATGTACCGAAACTGCAAAAAAATAAATTGATTTTTTTGACCTTACAAGGTACAAGCCTGCCTTAAGTAAGCAACATATATTGAAACAGGAATTCTTGGTTCCATTTTAGGTTTATAGTATTCAAGGTTTTGCTATTGAAACATTTTGTATTAAAAAGGTATTTATTAATTATTATATTATAATAAAATATTATATAAATATAATATTTATAAATTGCTATACAAAAACTGACTACCATATTATCGTTGCAAAAAATTGTAATAACCTTATCACCGTTTTAATTATTAACAATATTTCAATGTGCTTTCAGTTAAAATTGACTAAAAAAGAAACACGTGAGAACCACACCAAGTTTATATTTTTATTGGTACACAAAAATTATTGACTTTCTAAAAGTATTTAATAGGAATTTGGCTTTGTTTACAATTAATCAATTTAAACGGAAAAGGCAAAGGGAAGAAATCATAAAGTTGCAATAAAAAGACGTTATTTCACAGTAAACTTGGTTTAATTATAAGAAATGTTTGTGTTTTTGGCAATGATACCTAATATCATAGTGCAAAAGTCATCTTAAGTATAAAGATTGTTGCATATGGCTAAAACATGTTTGGCATGCGTTTATACAAGCATAAGATTACCAATTGAAAATTTACAAATACATATTTAATGTGTGTACTCGTAGATCTTGCAAGTGATTGCTGAATTAAACTTATGTCTAAAAATTTAATTTTTCTCCTATTAAACAGCACATAACATATTTAAAATTAATTTTCTCTGAGTTATTTAACTTGTCTATATAAAAACAAACATAAACTCAGACCTTCCTTAAATGTGAATTTTGTCGCTTTTTTGGTATACATACATACCTGACGAGCACTGCGAGTTTCCTGTAATTTGCTGGCAAGTTTTTGCAGGACACAGTATCCTTATATCTAAAACGCATATTTTGTATTTGCATAAAAATCAATGTTTCACACAAATAGAAAGGGTTTTTTTTTAAATCATCGCAAGCGAATAAATTATTTGAAATGGGACTAATGAAAATTATTTCTATGTTATGGCATACATTTTTTAACTCTACAATGCGTATGAAAATGTTTTGGTGTTTTATACATTAATTCAATCAGAATTGTACGTAGTAAAATTTGTAAATGATTTAGCTGTTTTCAGATCTAACTTTTAAATGTAATGGAGAATCTTGCTTAGAAAAAAACCATAGGCGTAAAAACCATTAATATAATTTGATACATACATAAATTACACATCAACGAACGACCATGAAATATTAATTAAACAGTTTGGAAATACTTATCAGAATAGCAGGACTTATGATTATGATTATGATTTCAATTAAACACGTCTTCAAAAAATCCCAAATATGTTAGAAAAAGGTAGAATTACTAATAACATACTCACCTTGAAGGGGGAAGATACCTGAGTAATGTCACTTAAATTATTAGGCAGTGATCTCGTCATTTACCAATTATATGGCTGTTCTTTAGCCCTGATATTATTAACTAAAGACAGCCCTAGCTTACGTATCATATAAAAATACATAATGTGTTTCTAAACGGAAGGACTTTTCTCGTATTTGGTTAAAAAAAATTATTTTCTTCGGACCATTTGTACTTAAATGCAAATACATTTTATATTGTTTTTTTTTTTTAATATGTACGCAATTTTTTATACGGACCTTGCACCTTTAATTAAGTCAAAAATTTGATTGCCTAGTTTTTTACAGCTAGAGATAGTAATACATGACACGGCAAGTGAAAAAATACCTAGACTTAAAAAAAATGTATAAAAAGTTGCGGCTATGAAGCAAAAATACAATCGATATGAAGTTAATCAGATCATTTCAAGTTGTATCTAAGATTTTGTTAGTTTTATTTTTAAATTTAAAAAAATTATAACCGTACAAATTTTTCATTTTGATACTGACTACTTACTATAAAAAATTGGATCCGAATCTTAAATGAGAAAATTTAGTTTTTCCAAACCGAACAGATATTGAATCTAAAGAATAGTAAATTAGCGGATAAAATTCTTCATATTAATTTAATAAAAAAGGAACATTTTCTTTCATCTCCGACTGAGAGACACTAGTATTCAGTGCTATAAAGCGCTGTATGATTCTCAATGTTCAATCCCAGTCATCAAATTTTAGGAGTTCCTGAGATTTCAACATTCATACGGACGGACACACATGTTTAAATTGAAACATGTATTGGTCTTGATCAAGAATATATTCTTATATATTTACTTTAACTTATATATTTACTTGTTAGATACATTTAAATCTATTTTGCATTGCTCACAATAATTTTAATATTTTTAAGTGAGAGTGGTAATTTTGTTTTAACTTTAAATAAACACTGTTGGTATAAGGGAAACAAACGCATTTCTTTGCATTGAAAAATTAAATTGTAATGTTTTAAGATTTTGCCGACAGAGTGGTAATTTTTTTTTTGTTTAACTTTGTCGGTATAAAGAAAACATTTTAAATATTTAAAGATGTCTCTTATCTCTTAAGATAATTAACCAACATAATAATTCTTGACATTTTGTCGATTTGACTATCTGCAAATTTAATTATTTTAATATAATATACAAAAATAAATTATTAAATTTTCAAATTTAAACAAACTTAAATAAATATTATAACTGTATTTTGTTGCTTTAAAGTTTCAATCCAAATGCAGAAGATTCAAAGCTGAAAAAAAGATCAAAATAAGACTATTGGGAATCGACAACAAACTTTTGAAAGTAAATAATTGTTTGTGAACAACCAAAGGCGCACGCATATATTAAACATTTTCAATTTTGATTTTAATGCCACGCAGGCAAAAATACATAACACTACATATAAATACACAAATGCAATGTAGCCTATACTAAGTAACTATTCGGCGATTGAAATATATGAATTGTCTAATAGAAAAATGAAGGTGAGAATGTTCATTATAGATTCATGATTCTTATAGAAATAGGCAATAAAAATGTTTGTGTATTACGAAAAACCCAACAATGCATGTTAACATTTACCTTCTGGCTCTTTTGATATGACTGTGGTACTGCGATCAACAATTCCTTTTTTATCTTCTAGGAAAAACAAAATAAAATTTTTTATATGTCAAATTTGTATATTTTAAATATCCAATATTTCCGTTACAGTCATTCTGGCGAAATTGTGACTTGTGATTGGAATGATTTAATTTATCTATTACTTTTTAATACTTTTGAAGTATGAGTGGTCAAATTAAATGTATAAGAACATTGATATAAAATGAGTATTCACAATTTATTTCATATTTCATTAAGAACTTTAATACAAAAATTGCAATAATGTCTTGTGTAATAAGGTCCGAGTACTTTTTTCACAAAAAAGGTCATTTTTATTTAAAAACATTAATACAACTTTTTTTGTTTTATCGCAATTTGAATATTTTATTAAAAATTAAAAGTAAAAATAAATATATACACAAATTTAGTTAAATAAAACCAATACCACAAATTATACAATTTGTATTTTTATTACAAACTTTTAACCAATCTCTATTTTTTCGCGTTTTATTTTGTTATTGTGTTATAATTGAAGCACCATGTAGCTTGGGTGTTATTGCACTTTTGGAACTTATTGCACGTACCCAAAAAATTAAATTTTTTTAAAAGTTTATATTTATAATTTTCATAAAGTTGTAAGCTTGAAACTTAATTAAATCGAAATACACATAACATAATAATACATATACAAATTTGAATGATAAACATTAATCTTCCAGTTATTTTTGTATAGAGATGTCCGTTTAGTTTAGTCTGTTGATTTTGTTTTATTTCAGTGAGTGTTAAGCTTCAAATTAAGTTCCGAATAAATAAATTTCATTAATTTTGTAAAGTGTTATTTTTACCTGAAGAGCTAATTAAACCTATAAACAAAGTGTATTGCATTTTTTGTAGAATTTAAAATTTACTTATGTTAGTTATCAATAAATATTGTGTTTAACATTTTTTATGTTTTAAATTCCTAAAATAGTAGTTTACAATTTTGGGCTGAAAATGCAGTGTTTGGATCATTTTCTCTGGATAAAAAATCCAAAAAACTAATTTATGCATAACATTTTTTTTAAAAAAATATATAAAAAAATTTGAACAAGAAAGTAAAGCTAACTTTAGGCGGAGCCGAAGTTGATATACCCTTGCAGAATATTCTGTAAATTATATTCTCCAAAATTATTCATTTGATGCATTCTTAATACTCATAAAAATACCAACTTTTTAACTCTAAAAACACCAAAGTTATGGCATTTCTAATCATTCAGTTATTTGGCAGCTATAGGATATAGTCGGCCGATCCTTATTGGTAGGTCGGATTGATTGGCCAAAAATAAAACCGATAAAAGAAAGGAGGAAGTGTGCAAAGTTTTATTTCGATATCTTTAAAACTGAGAGACTAGTTCGCGTAGAAACAGAAAGACGGAGAGGCAGACGGACATGCTTATATCAACTCAGGACGCGATTCTGATCAAGAATATATATACTTTATAGTGTCGGAGATGTCTGCTTTACTGCGTTGCACACTTTTGACCAAAACTATAATACCCTCTGCAAGGGTATAATAATAAACAAGAACGGAAAGCTAACTTCGGCTGGAGGCGAAGTTGATCTACCCTTGCAGAATATTCTGTAAATGATGTTCTCCAAAATTATTCACATGATGCATTCTTAATACTCATAAAAAATCCCAAATGCCTAACTTTACAAACACCAAAGTTATGGCATTTCCGAACGTTCAGTTGTATGGCAGCTATAGGAAAGAAGGGTGCAAAGGAAAGAAGGGTGTGTGCAAAGTTTCAATTCGATATCTTTAAAACTGAGAGACAAGTTCGGGTAGAAACAGACAGACGGACATGCTTATATCAACTCAGGACGCGATCATAATCAAGAATATATATACTTTATAGGGTCGGAGATGTCTCCTTCACACTTTTGACCAAAATTATAATACCCTCTGCAAGGGTATAATAATAAAAAATATATAATTTGGAATAAGTTTTATTGTGGCTTTACGATTCGATTTAAAGTGCGTTTTTGTTTAATTTATTTCAACTTTAATTTATTGTGAAATTGTCTAAATCATATGGAATGATTGATAACGTGCAAAGGTTTATCAATTTGCTTCTAGTAATAGCATTAAATTTATTCAGAGCCTAGTCAAAATGTTTGGGTATGATTAATTTATAAGAACTGGCAATTTCTACTGAAGCCCGGCTTTTCCATAACCCTGAGGAAATTAAATTAGTTATTTTAAGTGTCGGCCTGCAAGGGTAATTAAAGCTTCATTCTCAGTAGATTGATAGCTTAGTTAACAACATTTTTAAACATATTAGCAAAATAAATTGATGCAAGTATTATAAGTTTAACGAGTCTTTAAAAAAACATGCTATTAAAAAAATGGATTCGACATTAAGACAGGACTTTTTTTTTTTTAAATAAAAAATTTTGTTAAGGATTGCAGAACTAAAGTAAAATTCTTTATCGATAACAGAACACTTAAGTTTCGAAGTTGTCCCACGGTACATAGTTTATTAAATTAGATTTATTTGAATTTAAAGTCTTGTACATTTAATTTAAGCGTTATAATAAAGGCCGAATCCCTCGTTCCCAAAAAGCAAAATTTAAACACAGCACAGTTTTGACATTACATTTAAAGAATGGAAATTAAAACTTAGTTCAATTTGTAGTAACAAACTGTATATCTATAAATGTACGAATATCATTTAATTTTAAATACTACTGAGCCTTAGTGCAAAGCTCTAGCGGTTAATGGTGACCCTGACACACTAATTTTGACCAGATCTTGACACTGTTTAGTTTTCTATAAATGAGAGTAATTTCTTTTATTTTTTATAATATTTACCTTTTATGTCATCGTCTTCAAGCGTAGTGCTAGAAGAATCAGTTGATTCTTTAACTTGAGATCCGTCACCCTTTTTGGTTATCATGCTTCTGCCTGTAAATATTTAAGAAATAATCGTTGGATTAATGGTTGGTATTTTGTTATCTTGGTAGAAAGCTTTCTTGCTAACTTATTGCGTGGGTCGAGGTTATAATTTAAGATACGTGCAGGCTTCGCACATATATATGGATAAAATATGTATTGTTTCCGAGATCAATATTTCCAATGCTCTTATCGCCTGATAATGCTGCTAGAGTATATGTATTTTTTTTTAAGAAACAATCCAAAATCCATAGTTTCTTATATCGAATTTGGTTTCCAAAACTTATTGTTCTTTTTAATGTTTAATGCCTGCCTTTAGTCGTTAAGAAATTATGTACAAAACAAGAAAGAAAGCTAATTTCGGCAAGCCGAAGTTTATGTACCCTTGCAGTTATTACAAATCGACTACATTTCGATTTCTATGCCTATATTACTAAAAACAATGAAGATATGTCTTTCTATGGCAGCTATATGATATTGTTGTCCGATTTTAATTTAATTAAAACCGTAATTCCATAATATTTAAATACTACCTAATCCCAACGAACAAAAAAAAAAAAAACAATGTTATAATTTGTTTGAATTCTTTTTTCCGATTGTTCCTATGGGAGCTATATGATACAGTCGCCCGATCCTGCTCGTTCCGACTTCCAATAGAAAGACAACTTTTGGGAAATTTCAAGCAGATAGCTTTAAAACTGAGGGATAAATTTGCGTAGAAACGGACAGACGGACACGCCTAGATCGACTCTCCTGGTGATGCTGATCAAGAATATATATACTTTATAGGGTCGGAAACGTCTTTTTCACTGCGTTGCAAACTTTTGACTGAAATTTTAATACCCTCTGCAAGGGTACAAAAAAATCCCAAGGGCCTAAGACGGCAAATTTACAGATTACACATATTTAATATTTATTGAAATAATATTTATTTAAAATATTGAAAAAAGCTTGAAAAGGTAATATTTTCAATAAAATGTGTTTGTCAGCTGTTTACCTCTTGCATTCTCTCATATCTAATTAACACTTTTTTTAAGAGTGTCTAATACACATCTATAAAAGAACTTTGTTATTATAACAGAAGGCCGTTCCAACTCGTCAAAAATAATACTATATTTTGATAAACATCTTTTTTCGCTTACTCGAAAAGTTCCTGGTAGCCAACATTGTCGTAAGAATTGCTCCCTTTAGCTTGCGACGTGCGTTAAACTTCTTGAGACAGTCTACGGTTTCTTGGCGATGGACAACGGAAGCCACACGCTCTCTTTGCTGTAAATTCGAATATGCATTATATTTATATAGAATTAAAATATTTTTGACTCTACTTACACAAATCCATGGGTGCTTTAATGCCTCGGCGGCAGTTATTCGCTTATTTGGATTTACCGTAAGCATTTGATTTATAAGATTCTTTGCTTCTGGGGTGACCGTATCCCATTCTGGAGACGGATACTTAAATAAAATAACATTAAAGGATAATTAAACGATATAAGTTGTTCTACACTTCGTACATCATAAGCTCCTGCTTTAATCTGCGAGTACAATCGGTGCTGATCCTCGTCCCAGAATGGTGGATAACCAACAAGAAGTATGTATAGAATAACTCCTATGAAAAAGGGTAAATTAATTGCTAAACCTGGTAATACCACTAAATATTGCCACGCACGTAAAAACCATTTTTACAAACATTATTATTTCTTACCACATGCCCATATATCTACCGATTTGCCATAGGGCTCCTTTTTCAATACCTCTGGCGACAAATATCCTGGAGTGCCAGCAAATCCAAACCAAGCCTGATGATCGCCTTGAACTTCAATGGCTAGACCAAAGTCAGCGAGTTTCACTGCTGCACCCTTTGCCTTACTAGCTAATAGTAAATTCTCTGGTTTCAGATCACGATGCACCACACCATTTTGGTGGCAGTGATTGACCGATTCCAATATTTGTTGAATACAATGTGATGCATCAGCCTCTGAATAAAATTCACGCGCAACAATATCTTCGAAAAGTTCACCACCAGTTACACTGCAAATGTATGTATGCATAGTCAAATTTTGTGGATTGGTTGTCTTAGTTTAGAATTAAGGTTATATTTAAGTAACAAAAGCGGTAGGAACTTTTTTTATTATTCTATGGAGTTCATATTTCGCTGAAAAAGTTTTTTTTTTATTCATTCATATGCATGAACAATCGGAGGGAAAAGGATGAAGTATGAATCTCAATAAACAATAGTCAAGTCATTGCAACATGTTTGTTAGAAATTCATGTTTACTAATTTTTGGGAATAGACAACCGGAATATTTGGAAAGTATTTTAATGCAATTTATTGCTTACAGATCAAAAACAAGGTAGTGATAGTTTTCCTCCTGTATACTGTCATGCAAACGCACTGAAATAATACAAATGTAACAGTGAATTATTTTTAAAATTTGTTTTGTTATAATAGATTGTAGGCCTTTGCTACATTTAGGTATCTTTTTAAAATTCTAAACTTCTAAAATTTAAATCGTAGTAATACATGTATTTGGGACGGCCAGTTAACGGATAAGTGCACAATATTATCTAATTATTTTCGGAGACTATTATATTAAAAAATTTGAAGAGTATTTGTGGTGTTTAAAAAAAATAATCTAAGGAAATCTTTAATTGAACACCTGCGGCCTTATAACACCACGATTTAGCCACGCAGTAAAAAAAAATTGTAATGCCTAATCTCTCTGGTGGGTTTTTTAAAATTTAAATACCTTACCTCTATTAGGCCTACTCAAGAGATTAATAAGTATGCCAATTTTAATTAGCACAATCTTGATTATCATACCAATTAGTAGCATTTAAATTAAATACATTGGTTTGGGTCTTTAAGTTTAAACGTTGCTGGTATACAATTTAAACTCGAAAATGGAACAAGGAAAGTTAGCAGCGTACAAAAGGCACAGCCATCCGAAAAAATTAAATATTTCAGTCTAGATCACCCATAACTTAACGGCAAGGCCTACAATCTCCGAATAAAATTATAGGAAGTATTAGGTTGTTTGGTAATGACATACCGGTTTTTACATTCAAATTTCGCGCTTCGCTTGTGAAGTCAAATATAATCGTATCTGGCGATGCTGTATATTGTTTGAAAGGTATTGGCATCACCTTTAAAATGACATATAGTTTGTTTACATGAGCTTCCACGTAAAAAAAAATTTAAAAATTCGGGCAATTTTGAAATTTTATTTCGCACAGGGAAAAACTGCTGCGGAATCTCGCAGACAGATTATTGCTGTCTTAGGAGATAACAAACTTTCGATTCAAACCGCAGAACAGTGGTTTAGGCGATTCCGAAGTGGCAATTTTGATACCGAAACACCCAAGCCTTCCGGACGACCAGTGACCGTTGATACGGATAAAACCATGGAAATAGTGGATCGAGATCGTCATGTGACTATTAAAACCATCGCAGAGGAGCTGCAACTAAGCACGGAAACCGTCCATAGGCATTTAAGTCGAAAAATTTAACAAAAAAGCTCGATGTATGGGTGCCTCATGAGTTATCTCAAAAAAACCTTTTCGACCGTGTCAATCCGTATCCGTATCAATCCGCGAATCGTTGTTGCACCGTAATAAACTCGACTCATTTCTGGATCGGTTAGTCACTGGTGATGAAAAATGGATCACATATGCAACATAAAGCGTAAAAGATCCTGGTCGAAGCACTGTCAGTCGTCTCAAACGGTGGCAAAGCCAGGACTGACGGCTAAGAAGGTGTTGCTGAGTGTATGGTGGGATATCAGAGGAATTATCCATTATGAAGTGTTGCCCTATGGCCAAACCATCAATTCTGACCTGTACTGTGAACAAATGGAGCGATTGGAGATTGCACTTGAACAGAAGCGGCCAGCCATGGTGAATCGTAAGGGCGTTGTGTTGCATCATGACAACGCCAGGCCTCATACATCTTTGGTGACGCGTCACAAGCTACGGGAGCTTGGTTGGGAAGTGTTAATGCATCCACCTTATAGTCCGGACATTGCCCCAAGCGATTACCATCTGTTTTTGGCCATGCAAAATTTTTTGGATGGACAAAAATTGAGTTCAAGGGAGGATTGTGAAAATCGAATCGCCGAGTTTTTTGCCAGTAAGGACAAGGACTTCTTTAGGAGGGGCATATACAAGTTACCACCAAAATGGCAGAAAATCAACGAAGACGACGGTACATAAAGCACTTAAATCGGACAATGCTAACTATGTTAAAATCGTCGTCAAAAATCAATAAAAAACCGGTATGTCATTACCAAACAACCTAATATTAATAGTAAGCACATAACATACCTATGTTAGGATGGTGTAATTTTCTGCAGATCCTCGCTTCACGTTCCAGTTTTTGAAAGTCTAAATGTAAAAAGAAGTAATATGTAATATAGTTTTTACTTTTAGGCAGTGATTCCCTAAATATTAAAATAGCAGTGCTAAATGCAATTTAAAATATTAAAAATAAATCTGTATATTTACACTGCTTTCTAAGCTTTTTAAATGAGTTTGGATTATCTTAGAACACTGCATAAATCAAAAGTATTCGGATAATTTTGTTACAATGATTCCATGATAGGAAGTTTCAATGATGCAAATTGGAAAAAGAAAGTTCTCTGTGGGTTTTTTAATGTTTATTCTATAATGTGTTTGAAGCATGAAGCATTGGAAACATATATAAAACTTGAATGATTCGGGCGGATCCGAATTTGATATACCCTTGCACAATATTCTGTAAATTATATTCTCCAAAATCGGATCGGTTGGCCAAAAATAAAACCCATAAAAAATACCAAGTTCCTAACTTTAAAAACACCAAAGTTGGGGGCTATAGGATATATTAGCCGATCCAAGGCGTTCCGGCTTATGTACTGCGTTTCAATTCGATATCTTTAAAACTGAGAGACTAGTTCGCGTAGAAACAGACAGACGGACTGACAGACAGAAGGACATGCATGATCAAGATATATACTTTATAGTGTCGGAGATGTCTCCTTCACTGCGTTGCACACTTTTGACCAAAAGTATAATACCCTCTGCAAGGGTAAGTTATAATTTGTTTTGAATTATTTTCCGATTGTTTCTATGCTATATGATATAGTCGCCCGATCCGGCTCGTTCCGACTTATATACTGCAATAGAAAGACAACTTATAGAGAAATATTATGCTTGAAATTTAAAACTGAGGGACTAGTTTGCGTAGAAACGGACGGAAGGACATGGCTAGATCGATTATCCTGGTGATACGCAAGAATATATACTTTATAGGGTGTTAAATGCCATCTTCATTTTTATTAATTTATTATTTTCATTGGGCAACAAAAAAATAAAACGGGATTTATAATTGTTAAGAAATAGTCAATTGAAATCTTTCCTTCTACTTCTTGTGTAGAAAGACAACTAACCAGGTTAAATACTACCCTATGTCATTGATCTATCTATAAAAATTAAATCGACGAAATTCGGATTTCCTAATTAAGAAAATGACATTTCTAATTGTATTTTATGGTACGTTTTTACCTCGAGTTTCTCAGAAACCTTATTAACTATGTTAACTATAATTATGTAAGCGGGTTTCAAGTTCTGTTATTTGAACTCTCCATTCAATATATAATGTTGAACAGGATACCCCACCTACATTATACATACATATATTATACAGTAGTAGCAGGTGACGTACACCAAAATACTTGTGGACATATAATCTAGATAACGAGGGTGTAGCTCCTTACCTCTTGCAGTGAGTTTTTTTGTATTTATAATTTTTGCAGCGAATTCAAATCCAGTTGATTTTTGGACACATCTTTTTACTATTGAAAATGCCCCTCTAAAATTTAAGAAAACGATAATTATAATCAACATAAATTTAATGGTTGTTATTGACTTACTTTCCCAGCTCTTCTTTGATGTCGTAATTGTCCGAAAAACGCGTACAGGCTGCTGGTGCAGCCATCGCGATGGCACACTTAAGAAAATCTATTGCGACTATATAAATTTAACAAGCCTGCAGAAGTGCCTTTTCTGGAGCTTTAAACTTTTGTCTCTGAATATTTTAAGCAAACAAAGATTGTTAACTTTAATTTGAGATAAAAACCAAGCAAATTGGTTGAATATTTATACACATTTGTAGGTTAAAACGAATGCAATTATATCAATAAATCTTATTTTCTAGAAATACTGTTCATTGTTTGTAGATACTTTTAATATCCAGTTCAGTGCAGTGTCAATCATGTCGACTCTAATGTTATTTCATTTATTTAAATATATTGACATCTACAGAGTAGATAATTTAACTTATAAACTATAGTACATAGAAAGTGCAAAAGGTATTTGGTTTTAAAAGAATGATAGAAAATAGTGTGGACTTCTATATATTACTACCAAAACTTATATCCCTACTTGGCGACCTTGTGTATGTTAATAGCCAAGTAAGCTATTATTCTCTGGTCCCGCTCTCGTTTTATGTAATTAAAAACATGCCAATGTGTCTGTCAATTAAAGGTCTAGGTAATATCCCAGAATGTTATATCGTTCGTTATCGATGTGCGATTTGCAACTCTCATCCTTGTTGTTCTTAACTTATACGGTTTACCACACGGATTCACCATACGGATTACCACAGATCAGGTATTAACATGCCACGGTCGGCATTCTTGTCGTTAAAACACATCACAGTAGAACCGGTAGCACGGCAAGCAATCGAAACTCGGGCAATATACCTAGACATCTTTGGTGTCAGTCATTTTAGATTTTAGATTTAGATTTTAGATTGAAGCGCAATCGATTAATTACAAAAAAAAAACAGAATTTGATAAATTTACTGTTGTTTTGTTATTAAATATTTGTATCTGATTTGGTCACACCCTCTACCCAAATTTCCATCTCTAGCTCTTTGCGGCGTTTTGAGCAATTTTAAACTGAGCTAACGCCACCACAAATACATGTTCCTATTTACGGCCCGTTTACCTAGTACTCAGATCGAAAAACGAGTTTGCCTGCGGAAAAACTTTAATTTTTTCAATGTGACAATATTTTCAAAAGTTCATCAGAATTGAGTGTGCTGTTAAAATTCAAAAGGTTCCTTAAGGGATATTCCTAAGTACCTAGGCAAGACGAATCTGCTGTCTATAAATTTATAAAAAACAATTCAATTAAAATTTAAAAGTGTTTTTTATAATTTACTGATATTTTTTTTGCTTATATAAAGTAAGTGCACTAAGTTCTTGCTGGCGATTTTCTTTGTTTTTTGTTGTCTTTTTAGTCCATTTTTGATCTAAGAAACACACTGCGTTGACAACAGACACTTCAAAAGATTATATTTTTTAATCTTTTCGCTAGAGCCTGACGAAATTTCAGCAGACTGGCAACGCTTTGAAGTGTTCATGTATTTTTCTTTCGTCGATCATAGCTGACGAACAGATTTCGTCGATCTGACCACTAGGCTTAAGCCGAGTACTCGTACAATCACTTTTCGACAGGCCCTTTTTTCACCCCGGTACTCAGTCTGCTGAATATAACTCTGCGTGAGCAAAATTAAAAAAATTGAATATTTTGAGGTGTGTTGTCAGAGAAAAAACCAAAAATATCGCCTGATAGAATTTAGTGCAGCTATGAACTTTAAATTACCAAATAATTATCTGTAAATAAAAAAACAACTTTCAAATTTAAGTTGTATTGTTTATTCATTTATCTGTGCACCGGCAGACCATGCCTTGCCTTGAGAACAACCAAGGGCCCTTTCCAGCAGAAAAGTTTTTTTGAATTTGAATAATTTGTCAAGAAGCCCAGCTGATTGACAGTACAACCATTACACACTCAATTCTGATGAACTCTTAAAAATGCTGTCACACTGGAAAAATTAAAGTTTTTCCGCTGGCAAGCTGTTTTTTAATCTGAGTACTAGGCTTTAGGTTGTTTTTCGAGTTTATAAAGTTTGGGGCATAGTGGGCTAAAGATTGGAGAAAACTGAAACAAACTCATAGGACAAAAAGAAACAATTTCGTTAAGAAAAAATAAAAATGGCGGGCAAAATATGGCTGATGGGCAAACCACAATTCTTTACTAGATGAAGAACATGAGTAAACCCGATAAGGATAGGATAATCAAGTTAAACATTCGATAGCAGCACATTAATTTTAGGTTTATAATAATGCATTGTTTTTACTACTTGTAATAAATTTTTTTTTGGCTTTTGGCCCCAATCAATAACAAGAAAGGAATCAAACCCTTGCAGTAGTTACATATCGACTACATTTCGATTTGTATGCCTGTGTTACTAAAAACAATGAAGCTATGTCAATTTTGAGCTGCATTTTGCCCTCGTTTCTTTGGCAGCAATATGATATTGTTGTCCGATTTTAATTTAATTAAAACCAAAATTCCATAATATTTAAATATTACCAAATGATTTGGTCCAAATCCCAAAGAGCAACAAAAAATATTAAAAACAAAAAAGTTATAATTTTTTTGAATTTCCTTTTCCGATTGTTTCCGACTTATATACTACATGCAATAGAATGGCAACTTTTGGAAAAGTTTCAAGCAGATAGCGTTAAAACTGAGAGACTAGTTTGCGTAGAAACGGGCGGACGGACAGACTGACATGGCGAAGTCGTTCTTCGATCTGAGTACTAAGCTTAAAACCTAAATAGAAAAATACTAATTTTAAGCAACAAAAGTCTTGGCACATATACTTTTATATATGATCTATTTTTAAGTTAAGCCAGATTAGGTCACTCTATTTAACGGAAATGTTTAATGGACTTTTCGAATATCGTATGCAGGCAACAAATTTTTAGAAAATGGCAGTTCCATTTGTTTTTGGTGATCTTTTGTTTGAATACTCCCAAAAATAGACAATAAGCGGAAAAGATAAGAGTATATCTCAACGAAAAATCATCATTCAAATGCACAATGAAGAAAAATCATATGCCGAGATAGGTGAAATAATGGAAATGCGCACATTTTCCATTAGAAATATCGTAAAGTGGTTTAAAGAAGCATTTAGTTTTGAGAATGCTCCGCGCTGGGGACGTCCCAGGGCATTAAGTGACCTTGAAAATGTACTCGACTTAAATTAAGCTTAATAACTAAATACATTTGGTAAATATTTTATGTTTTTCCCATGTATTTCACAAGAAATACCAAATCAATTATAATGAATTTATCACTTAAAATTTCATTAAAAATACAATTTCTTTAAATTCACAAATAGCGACAGGTGTTTTTTTTTGTTAATGTTGGTTTCTTACTAAATGAGAAAATCCTGCCTAAGAGAATGTATCTGGGGCGCAGTACAAGGCATGTACATAAGTATGTATCCTTTTCATTTTTCATATACTGAAGCTTTTTTTGATTGAGCTTAATGGTAAAACGCCCTTCCCCGTTTAACAAGGATATGCCAGGGTACTAGGTAGAACTTGTTGCAAAAAATCCAGTTGCGCAAAATTATATTAACGGGCTTTAACCGTAAATGACAAATCTACCTGCATGAACTTGTAAAGCTTTTTTATTTTAACCATTATTCTGTCCAAGACATTGGAATAAAACTAATAGTTTAAGTAAATTAAGTATTATAATATTTTGTATAAACACATAAATTAACATAATTGTTATCCTCTACACGTCAGGAAATCCGCAATATATAATAGAGATGAATTTACACACATGCATAAACTGTGTAAATTGGTGAATACACACATATATACAAAAGTGGATACATACAAACGTTAAATAAATGTCCTTTAAAGCTAGTGGGAAACAGTGTTAATAGACTTATTGACTTAAATTTAACATGCTGCACTTTTAATGTGCAAAAAAAATATATTAATATAAGTATATGCAACGTATATACACAGAAAATGAACATACTTGAATCGAAAATATGTTCATTTGTGTATATTTTTGAATATGTCTTGACCCAGAATTGTACCAGGAGAATAATACACTATTATAGATACGTACATTTATATAAATATACATATGTTCAAATTAGTATACACATATGTATATAAAAAAGTGTATTTCATCAAATGGATACCTATACTTGATGTGTATACGTTAGACGTAAGCACTAAAACCAATGTTTTCAACGTCTCAGCAGCCCAATAGATGTGTCTAAATTTCGGTTAATATCTTTTGGAATGACAATATGGTAAGTTATATTTCCAAAATGCACATAAAAATATATACATATGTATGTATGTATATAAGTTTTTAGCTAACTGGGAGAACACGACGCGTCAGATACAGAAATTTTGAGAACGTCTGTTTCCTTGAAAATCGAATTCAATACTGACTAACTAGAATTTGCGGTCGCGTTTGATTCGATGAAGTGCCGAAACGAAAAGCTTTTTTCCGACTTTTCCTCTGACTGTCGTTCAATTGAAAACTTATGGCCACGAAGGCTTGTTCGATGTAGACCATGACTAGGAGTCTGCGCACTAATATAAATATATATCAGCTTTTGAACTATCTCAGCACTTAACAATAATTGTGTTTTGCTAAAAATTTGTTAATCGACATCAAAAACTTTTTGGAAAGCAATGTCTTAAAATATTTTCTTCAACAATTAAAATTGTTTTATATATTTTTTTAACATTTTAGGTTAATCAAGGAGTCAACCGTGCTGACGACCAGTGATTCAATTTATTCTAAATAGTTTTAAAAACAAATTTGATTTCTTATTTACTTTTTCGCAGATATAATAAATTTCAGTAAAATTGTACTCACATACAACAAAAAATTGACCATTAATTTAATGTAATCTTTTGGCGTGCGCTTCTCACTGAACATAATTAGAAACGGAGGAAAAACTCAAAAAACTCGCAAAAGTCGATTGCAGGAGTTTACATGTGAGGACAAAATAACATTAATTCTATCTGGGGTGCCTCTTGTCAGAGCAAAATGAAAGTGCAACTATGAACTTTAAATTAGCAAATAATTATCATTGTTTTATAATTTCTTTCTACAACGGCAGACTTGTCTTGACAATGTAGTTGATAATATCAATAAAAGCCTCTTTCTCGCAAATACGATATTAGAATTTTATCTTATTGTCAACAAACCCAGCTGATCGATAGTACGACCGCAGCACGCTTAAAACTGATCAACTCTCGAAATTTTGGTCACACTGGAAAGATTAAAGTTTTTACGCTAGCGTAATCGTTTGTCGATCTGGATACTAGGCTTTAATTCTGATGAACTCTCGAAATTTTGGTCACACTGGAAAGATTAAAGTTTTTATGCTAGCATACTCGTTTGTCGATCTGAGTACTAGGCTTTACTTTAAAGGAGCCAAAAGCTAAGCTGTAGAGGTAATTGCTAGACTGCTGAGTTTAATTTTGACATCAAATATATCAAGGGCAAACATAATTTTCCAGCCGATGCATTGTCCAGAATGAAAATCGAGGAGAACCATATAAGTCAGGGCACCCAGCATAGTGCAGAAGAAGATATTAGTGGATTTATTCAGTTAATAAACGTATTTCTTGAGAAATAGATTGGTCATTTAATATCTGCATATAATAGCACCTAGTTAAACGCTCATCATTGTTTTGTTTTCTACATAAAAGCTTTAAGCTCACACGCATAGCCGAAAATGCAGTAGATCTGCGTTACAGTGTACTTAATTCTGTTCGAGTAGCCGGATACCCGCGTTTGATTTTGAGATTCTTTAAATTACTTTAAATTAGCAAATAATTATCAGTAAATTAAATAAAACAACTGTTAAATTTAAATTGTATTGTTTTTTAATTTCCTTTTACAGCGGCAGACTTGTCTTGCCTTGATAATATCTTTTAAAGGCTCTTTCCCGCAGATACGATATTTGAATTTAAACTACTTGTCAACAAACCCAGCTGATTGACAGTATGACCGTAGCACGCTTAAATCTGATGAACTCTCAAAATTTTGGTCACACTGGAAAGATTAAAGTTTTTACGCGAGCGTAATCGTTTGTCGATCTGGATACTAGGCTTTAATCTTTTCGCTAGGATTCACCCAAAGTTCATTTCCGCAGACTGGCAACGCTATGCAATTTTCTGGTATTTTTTTCGTCGATCTGTGGACCGAGGTGAAAAAAAAATTGAGGTAAAGTGAACGCCAGCTGTTTGGCTCGCTCTCTCTCATGACTAGCATACAGTTTTCGTCGATCTGAGTACCAGGCTTAAAGCGATAATCCATCGGACGATTCAACAACGTGGTGTCTGCAAGGAGCAATTAACTTGCACCCTTAACTGTGCTTCGGAGTTTTCGTAGAGATGTGACAGTGTGGAAACATTGCAAATAAAGCTGAATCGTCTAGTAGCCACTTTCAACCATTTCATGGAGCTCTGTGATGATTTAGTAGCATTTAACAAGGTGGAGGGATATGAAGACAATGGATTGGATATACCTGAATACGAGGAGAAGTTCTAAAGCGCGCATTATATTTTTAATAAAGCCATACACGAGCTAAGTGTTCAAGATCATGGACCGGAATTTTAGAATTTTCATTCGTTGCCAACCGCTAACAATTTGAATATCGCTGAGTTACGTAGGGTAATTGACTCTGCCGACGAATGTATTCGAGGCCTACATGGGCTGAACTGTGACAGCCGCGATGTGTGGCTAGTTCATATTTTGCTATTCAAGTTAGTGTCGTCCAAGGAAGACGTCACCATAAATGATCTATTCACTTTTCCTTTCGCTCATTGTGATACTTTGGAGTCTTGTCAGGATATACACTTTATACAACCAGACCATTGCACTCAAAGATGAATTAATTTCGCTTCTAAGCTCAATTCAACCTTCGAAAGTGGAGTTCAAACTGTCACGCCCTATTGAAGTCTTTGCCAAACGAGATTTGTGAGTATCCACTTGAAGCTTTAGAGAAAGACAGTTCCTTTCGATTATATTTTCTTCAAGCTAGAAATCGCCGGAATTACAACCGCTTTTACCAAACGCATTCTGCTTTCGGAACTAGCTAAGATTTACGCTGGGCTTGCTTGCACCCACAAATGTGTTTCTAAAGATTCTCTTTAAAGATAGTTGGCTAAGTTCTGTAGAATGGAATGAGGTATTACCTCTCTAATTATGTACACGGTGGCAACAGTTCGTATCTCAAATGCATTTATTGGAAACTTGTCAAGTTTCTCGCTACATATCAACACCGCTTCAAACAATGGAACTGCATGGATTTGCAGATGTATCATCTCAGGCATAAGCTGCCGCCACCGAAGTCTACAATGGATATGATGTTAAGCTGATAATGGCAAAAACTCGCGTTGCACCTATTAAGACTGTCTCCATTCCGTGACTCGAGCTAAATGCAGCCGATTTACTCTCTAAATTGATTTTCCTCGTCAAGCAATCACTAACTATTCATATTTCCAGAATCAATTGTTGGTCAGACTCTGAAATAGTCTTTCATTGGCTATTATCTCCTCCCCTTACCTCGAACACATATGCTTGCAGCCGAACTGCAAAAATTTTAGAGGCGTGCCCTTGTAGCTGCTGGCAACATATTCGACATGGCGATAACCCTGCAGTCTGTGCATCCCGAGGACTACTTCCAAAGGATCTCATGGACCATCCAATCTGGTGGAATGGACCAGCTTGGCTATCTCAGACACGCTCAACTTGCCCACCCGTTAAGGCTAAGTTTGTTCTGTCGACAGAAGAAGAGGCATGCCTGAAGGTAAGGGCCGAACCAAAGGTTTATCTACACATTTCCGACGACGGAAATTCACTAACCTGTATGATCAACAAAACCTCTGCATGGTCTCGGTTGTTCAGGATACTCAGCTACTGCTTTCGTCTCGTTGATCGTATTCGTGGGAGCAATCCACTTTTACCGTTTGTTTCGGCGTGGGAGCTACAATATGCCCGATATAGGATATTCACCCACGTTCAGAAGGAGTTCTTCAAAGTGGCGTACAAGCAGTTAAACACCGGACAACCATTAAAAAAGAACTCGAAGTTGATCCGCTATACCCCATTTTTAGACGAGTTGGTGGTCGCATCGACAATTCTATGGCTAATTATGACGCAAAACATCCCATAATTCTGCCTAAGGAATCTCCTGTAGCTATTTTATTAGATCAATATAAACATGGTGCACCGCAACATGCTGGAGTCGAATTCACGTTTCATTGTCTACAGGGTTGCCCATATTCGACGGACCCATGTTTTTTTTTTAAAAATCAAAGAAAAAAATAAAAATTTGGCGGTTGGCAATCTTAATCATTTAATTTGTTCCAAGTAGATTTGTTTACATCAATTTTTGAATATGATATCTTTCAAATGGCCGCCTCTGGCGTTGATGGCGTATTGTGCCCTTTTTGCAGCATTTTCCATCGTTTTCGCCAACATTTCGGCCGGAATAGCGGCTATTTCTTCACGAATGTTGTCCTTGAGCTCTTCTAGGGTCCTTGGCTTGTTAACGTAAACCTTTGACTTCAAATATCCCCACAAGAAGAAGTCAGGCGGCGTCAAATCGGGCGAACGCGGTGGCCAGTCCAAATCACCACTTTTCGACATCAAACGGCCCGGAAACAATTTCTTCAGAAAATCGATTGTTATGCGACTTGTGTGCGGTGGAGCGCCGTCTTGTTGAAACCAGAACTGCCTCATACGCTTTCGACGAATAATTGGCATCACAAAAAGTGGACCGAGCCATGCCCAACTGCTGAGAACGGCGTTTTTGGGATGTTCTTGGGGACCTCTCAACACTGGCTCGTACGGCAGCGATATTCTCGTCCGATCGCCTTGGTCGACTTTTATTTGGCCTCTTCGGATTAGAAAGAGCCTCACCAGTCGTAAATTTTTCGTATAAACGCTTAATGGTGTTCTTAGAAGGCGCACTTTTCACATTTTTTAATTTTTTAAAAGCACGTTGAGTTTTCACAATTGACTTGTTCTGTTGAATGTAAATTTCAACTATTTCAGAGCGCTCGCGTGGCGTGTATTGTTCCATGGTAAAAATCTGCTTGGACTGACGCTTCAAACGCGGTATGTCATTAAGCGATCTGGCATCTCTGTCAAAAGTTATGGCGTCGTCAGATGGGTCCGTCGAATATGGGCAACCCTGTACTTCTAAGATATTGGATTCCAGGGGCTCGAAACCTTGTCAGCAAGACCGTATTTCATTTCAAAACTTGCTTCTTGCAACGACGACAATCGAGTTCTCAACTTATGGCTGATTTACCCGAGTTTCGAGTTCAACCCGCCCGCTGTTTTCGTCACACTGGATTGGATTATGCTGGACCTGTGACGATCAAAGCCTCCACAGGTTGGACACCACAATTTCGCAAAGCTTGGCTTGCCATCTTCGTTTGTCTCTTTACAAAAGCGATACACGTTGAACTGGTCAGCGATTTAACAACATCCTTCTTTGTAGCCGCTTTCAAACGCTTTTGGTTTCGACGAGGGCCCATATCGGATTTATATTCGGCAACGGCACAACATTTCATGGAGCCAAATGAGACTTAGCTGAAATGCAACGAATCGCATTTGCCATAACTCATAGCGAAGAGATTTCGAGCTTCTTGTCGAGTCAGGAAATTGGCATTTCATCCCGCCCTTAGCGCCCCATTTTGGAGGTATTTGGGAGGCTGGTGTGCGATCTATAAAGTTGCACCTAAAACGAGTCATTGGCAGCAGTGCACTAACATTCGAGGAATATTCGACCCTGAATTCTCGACCTTTGTGCGCACCCAGAGATCACAGCCTTGACGTGCTAACCTCTTTTCATTTTCTAACAGGTCAGCCTCTCACTTCGGTACCAGGTCCATCTTTCCTGGACAATTGCAGGCCACGGTTCAAAGGTGCTGGAAACGCTGGAACTTAGAGTATCACAAGATGGACACCCTGGTTGTGTTAAAGGAGCCGAACAAAACGCCAAGCAAGTGGCTGTTGGGACGAGTCATAAAACTTCATCCTGGCCAGGATCACAGTTGGTGATGGTCACAGTTAAAACTGCCAGAGCAATCTACAAGCGGCCCATTAAATTGCTGTGCCTGCATTAGTATTGAAATATCTCGCGTTTTTCTGCATTCTGTTTTTTCTGCCCGTTTTTCGGCATTCACATAGTTGACTTGCACCGCAACCGTTCGCTAATCGCAACCCGCTTAAAACACATTCTAAAACCGCTTAATATTAATAAAAATCTCAAAACCCATATACAAAAGTAATACAGTCCACTTTATTCATAAACAGTATACAAAAAACAAATAATATTCAGTAAACCAGATCAAATTATTAATCAATAACCACAATATTACCAAATCCCAAAATACCAAAACAAAAATATAAAGCCTAGTATCCAGATCGACAAACGATTACGCTAGCGTAAAAACTTTAATCTAAACCAGTGTGACCAAAATTTTGAGAGTTCATCAGATTTAAGCGTGCTACGGCCGTACTGTCAATCAGCTGGGTTTGGTGACAAGCAGTTAAAATTCAAATATCGTATTTGCGGGAAAGAGCCTTTAAAAGATATTATCAAATACCTTGGCAAGACAAGTCTGCCGCTGTACAAAGAAATTAAAAAACAATACAATTTAAATTTAACAGTTGTTTTTTTTTTGAATTTACTGATAATTATTTGTTAATTTAAAGTTCATAGCTGCACTTTTATTGTGTTTTTTCGTACATTCTGGACTTAAAAAACATTTTGCTCTGACAAGAGGCACCCCAGATAGTATTAATGTTATTTTGTCCTCACATGTAAACTCCTGCAATCTCGACTTTTGCGAGTTTTTTGAGTTTTTCCCTCCATTTCTTATAATGTTCAGTAAGAAGCGCACGCCAAAAGATTAAATTTTTTAATCTTTTCGCTAGGGTTCACCCAAAGTTCATTTTCGGAGACTGGCAACGCTATGGAATTTTCTGGTATTTTTTTCGTCGATCTGTGGACCGACGTGAAAAAAAGACCCGACGAAAAGTGAACGCCAGCTGTTTGCCTCTCGCTCTCTCTCATGACTGGCGTACGGTTTTCGTCGATCTGGATACTAGGCTTAAACAAGAAAGCAAAGCTAACTTCGGGCGGAGCCGAAGGTGATTTAATCTTGCAAATATTCTTTAAATTATATTCTCCAAAACTATTCATATGATGCATTCTTAATACTCATAAAAAGTCCCAATTTTAAAAACAGCAAAGTTATGTCATTTCCAATCGTTCAGTTATATGGCAGCTATAGGATATAGTCGGCCGATTCCGGCCGTTCCGACATATATACTGCGTGCAAAGGAAAGAAGGGTGTGCGCAAAGTTTCAATTCGATATCTTTAAAACTGAGAGACTAGTTTGCGTAGAAACAGACGGAAGTGACGTATTCACTCTCACACTTAACCCATAAATAATTATTTACACACTTAACCCATCAGACTTCAATTACAGCTTAAGAGCTGTGACACAGTCACTTTTAAATAAATAACCCAAAACTGCGCATCGTCTTCTCCGGTTCAGCGGTTCCTGAATGTAAACAATAATCGAAGGTAGCAATAATTGAAACTTGGCGGTCCCGCTCAGGCGATCTCGCTTATTTAATGTCATCAAACTATGAATACATATCACAGTTCTGATTTTTCGCACCATTCATTTTAGTCTTAAGCCAATCAATTCAAAGTTCGGCGTTGATTTTAACCCAACGCTCACTGGTACCAATGACCAATATTTTTGCATAAGCTAGAAAAATGAAGCTACAGACTTGAAACTTGGGACACTATATAGTTACTATATATGCAAAGTCTGAACAAAGGAAACAAGACAGTTGCTATGGACAAAGATACTTACAATCAAAAAATGAATATCATTTTGGAGGAAAGGAACACATATCGGATTTTACGAAAGGATATAACATCGAAACTTCAAACAAGAAACAATGAATTAGCGGAAAATCTACTCACAAAAGGACTTATTTCACGGAGCGAAAGGAATAAGTTAGTCACGACAACGGCATTACCACCACGCATATACGGACTACCAAAAATCCACAAGGAAGGGACGCCATTAAGACCCATATGCTCATCTATAGGATCACCATCACACGGACTTTGTAAATATATGTCAAACATATTAAAGAACATCACCATAGACTCCAGCTACAACATCAAAAACTCAGTAGAATTTAAAGAAAGAATCAACAACACTTACATCTGTGATGATGAAAAATTAATATCATTTGATGTAGTCTCAGTTTTTCCCAGCATACCTATAGACCTTGCACTAGACACAATTAGAGAAAAATGGACAAAAATAAAAGAACATACAAATATGCCGAAAAAATGTTTATGGACATAGTACAATTTTGCATACAAGACAACAGATATTTTAAATTTAATGACGATATATACACACAACTAAAAGGAATGCCGATGGGATCCCCTGCTTCACCAATAATTGCAGACATAGTAATGGAAGAGCTATTAGACAACACTTTGAAAAAACTAGGACACAAATCAAGACTTTTGACGAAGTATGTGGATGATTTATTCGCAATAGTAAAAGAAGACGAAATAGAAAACACACTTGACGCTTTAAACTCTTTCAATAAAAATATAAAATTCACACTGGAACAGGAAGAAGATGGAGGACTAGCATATTTGGACTCAATGGTTCATAGACAGGGGAACATTCTAAAACTAAAGTGGTATAAAAAACCAACAGCATCAGGACAAATCATCAACTTTAACTCAAAACACCCTAAAACAATGATAATTAGTACAGCGGTAGGTTGTATTTTTTTTTTTTTTTTTTTCGCGCGGAGTCCCACGGCCCACTTACCCGCCCAACCGACCGAGGGGCGCAGCCGTGTATCGTACGGCACGATTCGCGATAAGATAGACGCGAGATAGGAAAATAAAGGTAAAGGTCCGGGGAAAAAAGTAATAGTTAGATCAATCTTGTGCCAATGAAGCAAGTATCAATCGTTTAGGAGCGGCAGAGAGTCAAGATTTGATATTACAGGAAAAAGTCTATTATAGTCAGAACATAATACTCTGAAAGGCTCATGCAAGGCATAGTTAGATCTACAATGATTTAAAATTAGGGGAAAATAATTTCTAGTTAATCTACTTGGCACAGAAAAGTTTAGCCGACTTAACAAGTCGGGGCAGTCAATATCACCATGTATAAGGTTATAAATAAAGATAGTACCAAGCATCGTTCTACGGTTGGCTAGGGATGGTAAATTAATCAAAAGAAGTCTACTAGAATAAGAAGGTAAGATAAGGTTTGCATCCCAGTTTAGGCGCCGTAAAGCAAAAAGAAGGAAGTTTTTTTGTACAGATTCAATACGACCAATATGTATTCCGCATTGTGGACTCCAGACGGGAGAGCCATACTCCAGAATCGGACGGACTAGCGAAATAAATAAAGTTTTAGTCAAATAAGGATCATCGAATTCTTTTGACCACCTTTTAATAAATCCAAGCACTCCTCTGGCTTTATTAACCATGGACGAAATGTGATTAGAAAATTTTAGTTTAGGGTCCAAGAGAACGCCAAGATCGTTTACAAGAGTTATTCTATCCAAAGAGCTGCCACTTAACGTGTAAGTCGCGTATATCGGATTGGCCCGATAAAAAGTCATCAGCTTGCACTTGGAACCGTTTAAATTTAGTAAATTAACTCGGCACCAGTTTTGAAAATTATCTAGATCGGATTGCAAGTCTAAATGGCAGGAAATGTCCTTATACTGCAGGCACAACTTAACATCATCTGCGTACATAAGTACGCGAGAATGACTTATAATTGATGGAAGATCGTTAATAAATAATGTAAAAAGTAACGGACCCAGATGGCTCCCTTGTGGGACACCGGAGGTAACACGGAGAATTTCAGAAATTGAATTTTTAAAAAGGACCCTTTGTAACCTGCCATTTAGATAACTTGAAATCCATTTAAGCAGATCAACTGGAAAACCTAAAAGGTCAAGTTTTTGAATGAGAAGTAAGTGATTTACAGAGTCAAATGCTTTACTAAAGTCAGTGTAAATAACGTCTGTTTGAAAACTACTATTGAAGCCTTTTATCACAAATGAAGTGAGCTCTAGAAGGTTTGTGATTGTGGATCTACGTTTTATAAATCCGTGTTGGCACGGGGAAATGATTGATCTGCAAAGGTGCTGCAAATGAGGAGTAATAATTTTTTCAAAAAGCTTAGGAATAGCTGACAACTTAGAAATACCTCTGTAGTTACTGGCTTCTAACTTATTACCTTTTTTGAGAAGAGGAATAACAAATGATTCCTTCCAAATATTTGGGAATTGGGAGGTTTCTAGAGATAAGGTAAACAACTTGTGAAGAGGTTTGCCTTAGCGCAATACCTAAGCACGCACCCAGGAATACCATCGGGCCCTGGCGAATAAACAGGCTTAATACGAAGAAGATCCAAAAGAAGAGAGCTTTCTGTTAAAGTGGGACAGAATATGTGGTTTGACTTGGACATGGTGTAAGAATAAGGCTGTGATGAATAATCTAAAGTAGAGTAAGTCGTTTGAAAAAATTGGGCAAATAAATCGGCTATTGCCTGATCAGTGGTTGCCGTCATGTTTTCGAACGACAGCGAGAAAGGAAAAGAATTAGATTTACGCTTGGTGTTAACAAAATTATAAAACTGTTTCGGGTCCTGAGAGAACTGGACCTTACAACGGTTTAAGTAACTATTATAACACTGAGCATTAAGCACGGTCAATCTTGACCGAGCACTTAAATATCTAGTAAAAACAGATTGAGAACCGGTATTTTTATATTTCCTAAAAAGTCTGGACTTTACATTTCTTAAGTGTGTCAACTCTTTGCTAAACCAAGGTGATTTATTGGAAGTTGACGGATAGTACCACGGAACATAGGAATTAAAAAATGAGTTTATTGCAGTGTAAAAAACATTAACTGCATCGGACATATTAATGCATAAGTAAAGATCAGACCAATTAAAGCCAGAAATAAAATTATTTAGCCTCAGAAAGTCTGCCTTGCGAAAACAATGCATTCGTTTGGATTTTTCTGATTTTTCTTCTATAACGCTAACGAAAGTTCGATTGTTGGATGATATGGATCTTCAGGTTGCGTGAGTGGTGCTACTCTGGACAGAAACACACCTTCAGGATTTGATACAAAACACAAATCAAGTAGGCGACCTAATGAATTTCGAACATGGTTTACTTGAGATAGAGATATGTCAAGCAGGCCATCAATAAAATCATGCTGTGCTATAGGTAGTAAGACATTCGATCCATCCTCAGTGGACCAAGTAACTCCAGTTATATTAAAATCACCTAAAACTTTCAACTGATCCCTATCGGAAAGCTTATTTGCAACGGACTTAATAAAGGATAGGTGATTTAAATAATCAGGAAGTTCAGACAACGGCGGAATATATGAGCAAGTTATGTATATAAAGTTACCAGGAAGCGATAACTTTACACAAATAAATTCAATGGTATTGAATTCATCAAAAAATAACTCCTCAGACGGGAAGTTTGAATCAACTCCAATTAAGACTCCACCTCTTCGTCTAGAGGGACGGTCATACCTATATATTGTGTACTTAGCTGGAAAAACTTCGGAGCTAAAGATCTCCGGCTTTAACCAGGTTTCTGTGAACACAATAATATGAGATGCAAAGGAAAGGCTATCAGAATACAATTTAGTGAGTTTGCTACGCAAACCTCTTGCATTCTGATAGGAAAGAAGGAGGTTAGAAGTTAGTTTTTTGAAATTGGTACACTGGTTTGGCCTCGACTAGGAAGTTTTACTCCCACGGGCCCCTTCTTCTTTATCTTAGCCTCGAACTCTTTTACAACCATATTATCCGGCCAAAAGTCGCCCGAGCATATGGCTTCAAAAAGCTCGTTAGGGACAGTTATCTTGAAAGATGAAATGTCTCTAGCATAAGAAAACTTAAACTTTTCCACCTTTACACTATTACAATCGGCTTTAGTTTTGTCTTGTATATAAGACAATACATCAGAAGATGTTTGATCAGGGGAAAGCCGAGAAACGAAAATTAGTTTCTTTAGTGGAACCACTGTAAGGGATTTTGGTGGAGCAGACATTGTTTCTGCAAAACCAACTTGAGCCGGTTGTCCGGACTCAGTAGTCCCTTGTGGTGGTGATGCTACATTCTAAGAGATAAGTGGATCCACTAATTGTGAAACCACTCCGGACAAATCGGAATTCTTAGAAGTCCCTGGTTGCATGCATTCTGTAACGGATTGTTCGAATACCGAATCTTTTTTAGCTGCTGATCTTAGCAACATTTGAGGGTTTGCTGAAATCAGCTGCTGATCCGCCGGAATGCTCTGTTGTTCTTTTGATTTCGGTTGCGGGGTGTTCCCCTTTTGCTCCTTACCACCAGCGGCCTTTTTGCGCTTAGGGGACTCTTCTAATAGCTTACGACTATTAAACTGCGAGTCCAGCGCAGATAGGAGATCATCAGCTCGGCGAAAACTATCTCTAGCCACTCCGAAACAGCTAATCAGTCCCATCAGGCCGCCTTTAGTTTGGCGCATGAACGATTTCATCTCGTTCGCAACCTCGACACAAGCGTCACAACAAAACTGCAAATTGGGCCCCTTTGAAAGGTCATCACTTGTCCGGCCAGTAAAACCGGCGCACTTGGTGTGCACCATATTTTCACACAGCCAGCAAGTCACATTAGACTGGTCAGCCCTGATTACGAGGCTGCATTTTTTGCAGAAGCATACTAAATTTTTATTATTCATTTTATTTATTTACCACTGTACCAAGAAAGCGAAATTGAAATTTATAAGCGAGCAGTTATAAGTACCGCAAGAGCGCAGAAACTGCACGCTTAGAACTTTCAAAAGCAAAGAGAGCAAGAGAGCGGGAGTGTAAATAAGTTAAAGTGCATGCACAAAAGAGAAACGGCGGGGATATAGGAAAAGAAAACACAGATAAGAATTACGAAAAAACTAAAACAATTAATTAGTATTAAATACAAAGTGCACTCGCGAAGCGAACGGAGTTTAAATTTATGTTTAAATAAACCGGAAGCGAATTAGAATTGTTTTGATAAAACCCACCGATGGGAATAAACGAAAACAAAATGCAAAATTCGAAGCGCAGAAAAAAAACACGACCGTTCACTTTGAAAGTCAAAGACGAAAGGCAACGGATGCTAGCCATTCCGGACAACATTTTTCATGAAGAAACCAAAAATGAAATAAGACAAATTTTAAAGGACAACGACTTCCCAAACCATCTAATTAGAACTTTAATTAAAAGACACCAAAACATGGAACAAAAAACAAAATGTAGAGAACCTACACAATACATGTCCGTAACATATATACCAAGACTATCAGAACGCCTTAAAAAGCCAGAATTTTACAATAAACAAAAAATAACAATAGCACACAAGCCCAACAATACCCTACGACCAATATTCAACAAGACCAAGTCCAAAATACAAATGTTTGACAAAAACACTGTGGTATATAAAATACCATGCAATGGAGATATAAATGAAAAATGTGACAGTATATATGTAGGAACAACTAAATCCAAACTAAAAACTCGAATATCACAACAGAGATCATACTAAGATCAAATTAAGACACCAAGCTAATATACAAAAAACAGCACTTATGGCCCACTGTAAAACCAGCGGTCACTCACCAAATTTTGAAGCAACGACTATTTTGGAACAAGAACAACATTACAAAAAACGCTTCACGATAGAAATGTTACATATAACAAACACACCCACAAGCATAAGACTGAACTACAAAACAGACGTTGAAAATTGCGCTCACATTTACAGACACTTACTTAATAACAACTAGTATTAATCTCCACGTCCGACGGTGCAGACGTGTAAAATTATGTAGGAGTAATAATTTTTAAAGCTTTGTTTTTTATTGTCTAAATTTATGTAATTTTATGTTTTTATGTTGATTATAGTTGCCCTGAAGACGGTTGCCGAAGTGCAACCGAAATATATTGGAAATAATAAAATTTAAAAACTTTTATTTTTCAGTTGTTGACCTCGAGCCGGAAAAACTCAAAAAATTTATATATAAAATAATTTTAGTAAATATCCTTTCAATGCGAACGTCTATTATTTTTATAAATTTTGTTCCTAGCTACGGATGCATTTTCGCCTAGGCAACCAAATGGAAGGGGCGATGCGGCAACGATCAGCCCCATGAGCTAGTACTTTATGTACAGTAGCTGACATTGGGTACCAGGGATACTTGCCTATATAAAAAAATGCAGTTTTTGCGCAGAAACTTTTAAATTTTGAAGCATCTATTTCAAAGTTGCTTGAAATTGCTATTAAAATAAAATAGAAATTTTTCAAAATCTCCCAAGAGCATTTGCAAATTTGTCGGTATGGAAAAATGCTCTCCTCGCTGTGTTTCCGTCGTTGGTACTGCCGCTTCCATTTGCTTTGAGCTTATCGACATGAAGCCCAAGCTCATTTTTATACCCTTGCAGAGGGTATTATAATTTTGGTCAAAAGTGTGCAACGCAGTGAAGGAGACATCTCCGATCATATAAAGTATATATATTCTTGATCAGGATCACCTCCTGAGTTGATATAGCCATGTCCGTCTGTCCGTCTGTCCGTCTGTCTGTCCGTCTGTCTGTCCGTCTGTCTGTTTCTACGCGAACTAGTCTCTCAGTTTTAAAGATATCGAACTGAAACTTTGCACACACCCTTCTTTCCTTTGCACGCAGTATATAAGTCGGAACGGCCGGGATCGGCCGACTATATCCTATAGCTGCCATATAACTGAACGATCGGAAATGCCATAACTTTGGTGTTTTTAAAGTTAGGAAGTTGGGATTTTCTATGGGTTTTACATTTGGCCAATCAATTTGGCGTACCAAATTTTAAAAGGATCGGCCGACTATATCCTATAGCTGCCATATAACTGATTAATCGGAAATGCCATAACTTTGGTGTTTGTAAAGTTAGGAAGTTGGGATTTTCTATGGGTTTTATTTTTGGCCAATCAATCCGACCTACCAAACTTCATAAGAATCGGCCGACTATATCCTATAGCTGCCATATAACTGAACGATTGCAAATGCCATAACTTTGGTGTTTTTAAAGTTAGGAAGTTGGGATTTTTTATGAGTATTAAGAATGCATCATATGAATAAATTTGGGGAATATAATTTACAGAGTATGCTGCAAGGGTATATCAACTTCGGCTCCGCCCGAAGTTAGCTTTCCTTTCTTGTTTTATTCCAGCATTGACATAAGCAACAAAGTTCTTAATCCTCTTTTTCTAAGGATCCTCTATGTTTTGCTTTAGGTTTCCAATTCAATGCTGCAACACAAAATTGTAAGGCTTTCGGTTTCGCGTCCATGTGGCAGCCAATACTCTAGCATTTCTCCATAACATAAGTCTAGTTGTTTAGCAAAAAGTTTTTTTGTAAAATGGAGCAAAAACGAGCAAAAAAGGTTAATGTCATCGTATTGTAAATAAATGCAAGAACAAAAGTGCGTTAATTGTTTTTATAATCCGGCACAATCCAACCTACTTTTTTTCCACGAAACACGAAAAATGCTAGGTTAAAATTGTTAAACATACAACTCTACAAAAGCACATATACACAAAGACAAATCACATTAAACAAATATTGCATTAAACACTTAAATTTTACATACCTCCACTAACATTTTCCATTTTACTTTGTTTTAAAATTTTAAGTAGAACTTTTGCAATCTTACTTTAAAGTGTGCTTTTATTTAGCAAGCCAAAAAGTCCAAATTGCTGATCAATGAACAGCTGACTTTCAGGGCTACCAAATTTAACAGGGCTGCAATTTCAGTAACGAAACTGCGATTTTTAAATGCAACGTATATTATTCTCAGGAGATAAAATTTTTTTTTTCATCTTTTTTCAACTTTAAAGAAAACAAGAAAGGAAAGCTAACTTCGGGCGGAGCAGAATACTCTGTAAATTATATTCTCCAAATTATTCATATGATGCATTCTTAATACTCATAAAAAATCCCAACTTCCTAACTTAACAAACACCAAAGTTATGGCATTTCCGATCAATCAGTTATATGGCAGCTATAGGATATAGTCAGTCGATCCTTATGAAATTTGATAGGTCGGATTGATTGGATAAATATAAAATCCATAGAAAATCCCAACTTCCTAACTTTACAAACACCAAAGTTATGGCATTTCCGATCAATCAGTTATATGGCAGCTATAGGATATAGTCGGCCGATCCCGGCCGTTCCGACATATATACTACGTGCAAAGGAAAGAAGGGTGTGTGCAAAGTTTCAATTCGATAGCTTTAAAACTGAGAGACTAGTTTGCGTAGAAACAGACAGACGGACATGGCTATATCAACTCAGGAGGTGACCCTGATCAAGAATATATATACTTTATAGGGTCGGAGATGTCTCCTTCACTGCGTTGCACACTTTTGACCAAAATTATATTATCCTCTGCAAGGGTATAAAAATGGGTTTTTGTAAAAATATTGGGCATTGGGACCAGTGTGGCAACGGGTGGATCATTTGTTTGACTCAAACCCAAAAATCTTATATAAATATTGACCACAATCCCTGACACTACTTTTCGGTGCTTACTTGGGCAAGCCGAAGTTTTATTATCTTCGTAGATTTTTAAATAATAAAAACAAATTATCGCCTTCTCTTATTAGGGCCTGCTAAGAGGATGTGAGATAATCATTAACAGGTACCCGGACTCCTTATTAAGGGAGTTGGCTTCGAATCAATGGAAGCAATCTCCGCTTTGCAAAACAACAGTTACCGTACTCTGTTAAGTTGTATTGTTGAAATATATTACAGACGCCGAGAATACCGATTTGTTTTTACAACAAGTTTATGTGGTCTTTAATTTATTCGAACAGATAGCTGTCTGGGACTTTGACATTGAGACGAGAAACCGGCTCTTACACAGTTAAATCCAACTACCTAGTTTTAAAAACTGGACGCTGTGGCCTGCTCGGACGCCTTATGAAAATAATAATTTAAGACTCATCTCTTATATTAGATGTAGTTTACATAAAATAAACTTTTTTTCAGGTGAGTTATTATACAAACTTAAATATACAAACTTAAAATAGGTTGAACAAAAATAATAATTTATAGGATGACTGCAATTTTTTGATTAATTTTGACTATTGGTAAACAAAAATTTGAGAATGAATAATCTATGTTGTTTTATGGCTGAAAACATTAATTTTGGTTGAATTTTTGACTGTTGAGCGGAATATATTAAAGTTACCCAAAATAACAATCAAAATTATGGATTTATTTATAATATTACATATATTTCAAGTTTCATAATTTCATTGGAAAATCAGATCAATATTTTGGGCAATTTTTTTTTTTTTTCGCGCGGAGTCTCACGGCCCACTTACCCGCCAAACCGACCGAGGGGCGCAGCCGTGTATCGTACGGCACGATTCGCGGGAAGATAGACGCGAGATAAAGAAATATAGGTAAAAGTCCGGGGAAAAAAGTAATAGTAAGATCAATTTTGTGCCAATGAAGCTAGTATTAATCGTTTTAAGAGCGGCAGAGAGTCAAGATTTGAGATTATAGGAAAAAATCTATTATAGTCAGAACACAATACTCTGAAAGGCTCATGCAAGGCATAGTTAGATCTACAATGATTTAATATTAGGGGAATATAATTTCTAGTTAATCTACTTGGCACAGAAAAGTTTAGCCGACTTACCAAGTCGGGGGAGTCAATATCACCATGTATAAGGTTATAAATGAAGACAGTACCAAGCATCGTTCTACGATGCGAGCGTAAAAAGCGGAACGAGAAACGCTCGAGAAACGACCGAAAAACTCAACGCAAACAGTCTTCACATTTACTTTCGTTGTTGTGAAAAAGAAATAATATAATTTGTTTAATAGAGAAATTTAAATTTATTTTAAAATATTTTTGTTAACAAGTTCCATTTTGATTCCATCTTCCACAACAGTCGCTTAACGATTTGCTTGCCTATGCGTGTGTGTGTATACCAATGCATACGCAAAAGACGTTTTGCTTCACTGAACACGACAAACCTGTCTTGGAACAACCAGAACAAAACAGAATAGAAAAAAATGGTTTCGCTCAGAGCGCGAGCGAGCTCATTCTTCGTAAAGAGTCAGGAAAAGACATTAATTTGCAGACAACGAGAAACGGTCGACAGTTATTTGCGAGCTCAGGTGCTAGGTCGTAATCAAATCAAACTTAAGGAGGCCTTACGCGGTGTCAAGCAATAAAGGTGGCTAGCGATAAGAGAGAACCCAGTTCAGTGTATCGTCCAACACCTGCCGACAAAGTCCAGACTGAACTCCCAGCCTGCGAAAAAAGTGACTAGGCGATAAGACGAAACATCAGCAGGCCAGGAGCGACGCAACAGAGGACAGCGACAACGAGCAACAGAAGCATTATCAATAAGGATATAGTAAGAGAAATAAAAAACAGCACAAAATAATCCTTCTTGCGTTATCCTTTGGTCACAGGCAATCATACATTATAAATTTGGTGGAACGAACTCATAAGCCAGAACATTAAAGTGGTTTAGAGCCAACAATCGGCACTGGGAGACCTGGGGAGACTTCATCTACATCTTCCAAGGATATTTCCTTTCATGAGGGTAAATGGCGAGGCTGGCAGACCAGGTCAGCAAGCCTACTGCTTCAAGGATTGCACGGACATCCACATGGTGGACATCCACATGGTGGACATCCACATGGTAGACATCAACATGGTGGACATCAACATGGTGGACATCAACATGGTGGACATCCACATGGTGGACATCCACATGGTGGACATCCACATGGTGGACATCCACATCCCTGATGCGTTAAGAGCGGCACCTTGGCTTGAAGGGATTGAAAGGATTACACGGACATCCACATGGTGGACATCAACATGGTGGACATCCACATGGTGGACATCCACATGGTGGACATCCACATGGTGGACATCCACATGGTGGACATTCACATCCCTGATGCGTTAAGAGCGGCACCTTGGCTTGAAGGGATAGGCCGCTACCTGGAGCGGTCCATTTGTCAAGTTTTGTTATTGCTGATCCACAAAATCCATAATTTTGTCCCTTTCAACAAAGGCGACGGTCTAACGTAACTCCGAGGTACGTCACCTTATCTTCGTGCTTGAGCCTATTCCCATCAATGTAAAGGCTACGCGAACGGGCAGGCGGAGAGCAGCTGCATGAAATGCAGTGTCATCTGCTTATGTGTCTAGGAGTGCACCACGAGCAACTGGGTTTGTAAGGACCGGACCAAGGACGCTTTCCTGCGGAACACCAGCACGAATTGGGCGAAGTCCAGAAGGTATCCACGAATATCTACTGCAAGCCTCCTATTATCTAATAACGATACAATGGGCTTCCAGAGTCTCTCAGGCAAAAGCGGCATTAGCTGAGCGGTATTTGTGATCTTCGAACTCACTCAGAACATGGTTAACTACTCTGTGCACTTACTGGAAACCAAACTGTTGGTTCGGAAGTGTGTCTACAAAGACGTTAATAGCTAGACGTCTACCAAGCATGATCCGCTCAAAAATCTTGGAGAAAGTGGACAGCAAACTAATCGGCCTATAAATTCCGGGCAACATGGGTCTTTTCCTTTTTTTGCCACCATTGTGACTAATGCTCATTTCTAAGGTGATGGCAAATGACCAAGGCCCAGGCAAGCATTGAAGAGAAGACAGAGCTGTGCAATGACAGAGCTAGGCAGAGCTTTTGCTACTTTCCCATCAATCGCGCCAGGAGCTTTAGTAGTAACCAGTCGCTTTATATGATCACGTACCTCATCTTCGTCTACTGAACGAACAGTAACAGGAGGGCCAAATGAAAGCCATAACCTAGAGTTTGTTGTCTGGACTTCTTCGCTTGTTGCAAATTCAAATGGAGTAAAGCGATTTTCAAGATCATCAGCAAATACTTCAGCAATCTCGGAATCACTGTGGGCCCAAGTCCCATCACCACGTTTAAGGGAAAACCTCAGAAGCGGCTGTCTTTTAAGGTGGCGGGTGCATTTCCACAGCGCAAATCCGTGATTCTGGTAAGGATCAATTGCACTGAGCTTGTCCATAAAAAATTATGACTTGGCCGAACTGAGGACTTTTCTTAGCTCTGACACAGTAGCCTACCACCTTGCCATATCGATGGTATGCCCCGTCCTCATGCAGACATGAGTTAGAAGAGACAAATTGAATCTGTGGGTCAGCAAGGACAAAACTTGATAAATGGACTCATTTCCTTCGTGGACCTGCACGTCCTCAGATGGCGGCTTGCCGAAGTTTGCTTCCTTGTTTAATTTCTTTCTACACCGGCAGACTCGTCTCGCCAAGATACTTGACAATATGCAGCACTGCCGTTCAAATATTCTTTTAGGTTGTTTCGAACTTCCTCTTCTATACATGCCGCCAAGTCGACAATCAATTTCACATTTGCGGCCTTTATTTTCCCTTTAATTTAAATTGTTTAAGATTTTTTAAATTGTTTACGTTGTTTGGTTTTCTGTTTGTCAACAAACCCAGCTGATTGATGGTAAGACTGTAGTACGCTAAGTTCGGATGAACTCTCGAAAATTTGGTCACTCTGGAAAGATAAAATTTCTTCCGCTAGCGAACTCGACGAAATATATTCGTCAGCTATGAGAAAGAGCGAGAGGCAAACAGATCGACTTTACTTTGGGAATAATAAAGAACAAATAACGTGAAAACATAACAGAAGTGATTAACAAATTTTATAACAAATTAACAGAAAATGGTTAATGCTTAAGTACTTGAGTCATCCTCTTGTACAGAGATCGGCGGGGTGTCTTCGCATCAGTCTTCGTCTACACGACGGGTTGGCCAGGGAAGCTGCTAGGTGGTTGGTGTGGACAGCGAGTCGATCTTTGTACCGACTCGAGAGGCGGTTTATAGGACATGGCAGATCTGAAGTGTACAGAGTGTACATAATGGGACTCAGGACGCTTCCCTGTGGAACTCCAGCTCGATAAGTTCTAATGCTTGACCTTTCCCCTCTTACCTCGAACTTAAAACTTCGATCAAGCAAGTATGGTTTTAATAAGAGGAATTGGCCGGTCGGGAGCAGGGACTTCAACTTATAGAGCAATCCAGCATGCCAAACGCGGTCAAAAGCTTCCTTGACGTCGAGGAAAATAGCAGAACTGTATTGCTTATTTTCAAAAGCATTTAAAATGTGTTGGACGGCTCTATGTGCTTGTTCTAGCGTCCCATGATGATGCCTAAAACCAAACTGGTGGTCGGGAATGTCAGGACGCCACGCTTCTTACGCCGATAATTCTACTAAGAAATATCCTCTCGAATATTTTAGAGAAAGTGGGCAGTAAGCTTATCGGTCGGTATGACTGGACAAGGTTCTCCGGTTTTTCTGGCTTTGGTATCATCGTTATCACAGCACACTTCCATTGGGAGGAAAAGTGGTGGATACGTAGCATTGAATTATAGAGGAAGACAAGAAAAGGAAATCTCCTTTTTAGGCAAAGCCTTGGCAATTCTGCTGATCAATCCAGGCGCTTTGCTGGGATGTAACTTTCGAATATGAAGGCAAACTTCTTCTGGGGTAACATGTTGGATCGGTAGTGCATCCGGGGAAGGAGCATTAAGAAAGGCCAGTGTTTCTTCAACATCCTCGGGACTCGCGAGGTCAAAAGGCTGAAAGCGTTTCTCTATTTCCGCAAAAGCTAAATAAATCTCTGAGTCAGATCTGCACCATGTGTCGTCAGCTTTTTTATGGGGATCTTTCGAAGAGGCTGTCGTTTCATATTTCGTGTACATTTCCAAAGGTTGAAGCCTTTCGATTTGGTGGGATCTGCGTTGAGCAGCATTTCATCAAAATATTCGCGCTTGGTTTGGTTCAGAAGTTTTTATTCCCGTTACTCGTAGAGTAAAAGGGTATATTGTATTCGTGCAAAAGTATGTAACAGGTAGAAGGAAGCGTTTCCGACCCTATAAAGTATATATGTTCTTGTTCAGGATCACTAGCCGAGTCGATCTAGCCATGTCCGTCTGTCTGTTCGTGTGAACGCTGAGATCTCGGAAACTATAAAAGCTAGAAGATTGGCGTTTTGCATGTAGATTTTAGGAGTTCCTACGCAGCGCAAGTTTGTTTGTTTTGTCGAAATGGTGCCACGCCCCCTCTGACGCCCACAAGCCACAAGCTGTGGCCACAGTTTTGATGCTATTTAAAAAATGTTAATTGATAAGTATTTGTTTCGTCAATACCTATCGATTGGCCTAATAAAAGTTTGCCACGCCCACTCTAACGCCCAAAAACCCATTAAACGCTTAAGACTGGCCTACATTTCCGCCTTTCATGGCCCGTGGTACCAATGTCTTGGGGGAGGTGGCGCAATACAATAGCGTCATCTAACGGATGCCTTTGGAACAGCTGGCCAAGGTGCTAATTCGAGCGGCGAAAAACATACAAGAAGGCATATTTATATTAAGTTGTTTAGCTGAGTAACGGGTATCTAATAGTCGAGGCACTCGACTATAGCGTTCTCTCTTGTTTAATATCATCTTCGGCACGCCGATATGAACTTTTATCGACTGGATCTTGAGATCTCATATACTCGTATCTGTGACGTAGGGATCTTTTCAACCTTACCAGTTCCATTACCTCAGGTTTTAAAACAGCCGGAGGTGGGTTGGAAGAGTTTGAGACTTGTCCTCAGGTTGAGGACTCGGAAGCGATATGAATATTCCGGACAAACATCTCCACAGCGTCGTTGATGTCCTTAGGAGAGCTTAACACCATATTGAGGTTTACAAGTCGATTAACTGCTGCTTGAATGCGAGGAAGGCTCGCATTTCGATGAAGGATGCGCAGCGACTCTGTATTTTATGATCAATGGGATGTGATCAAAGCTAAGCTCAAGACTTTCTGTGATGGAAAGACACTCAGACCGTATCCCGCTATAGACAGCAAAGTCAATGGCTGTTGGTGTTCTTTGGCTATATGGATAATGCGTAGGCTCTCCGGTTGCAAGGACCTGAACATTGGATCTTAGAACAAAAAACATAGAAAGTTTGGTGGACAATAGATAGACGATATAGCTGTCTTGTTTCTGTCCCCACCCCTAAAATTCAATCGTCGGTAGGGTATGCAGGCACCATCCGCTCGCAGAACAACAACCAAAGCTGATTTGGTTTAAAGTTTTCTGAACCACTTAAAAGCAGTCGGTGTTTTTTGTGACACCGACTGCGATATGCCCTGTTCGTATCTCAGTAGATTGATTTCTATTAATTGGAATACATATATATATATGCAAAACATTTTACAGCTACTACTGATATGAATTTGCAAACCAAAATTAAATTTATGCTGAAATATTAAAAAATATACTGTAACGTATAATATTCTTATTTTTATCATTAACCCAATAGTGAATACGCCCATATTGTTAGGGTACCAAGTCTGAAAAGTAGCAAAAGACAAAATATTCTTGCTGCATCGAAATGAAATGATCGCACACATGCACCCCTGTATGAGAATGCATGAACACGCATACATACAAAGCCCAATTCAAGCGCAGGCCAACCTTCTTTAAAATGCGCGTCTCTGCGACTGAACGACCGAACTCGAGCGCGAGCGTCAAAATAAGAATTAGAACGAGAGCGAAAAAACCCGAAGGCACACGAAGTGTCGGGCCTGCTGATTCCAGCACTGGGGCCTCCCGATTGAAAAATGTTGTGACCAAATTCGTTGTATGAAATGACCAGTCTATATGTTGTATGGTTAGTGGTAGACTATAGAACTGGTAACATTGTAGACAGGATTTTATTATAAGGCCTCAAGGCCTTTGTTGGCAACTACGTCGGCGTTCCACACACCAATGTTAAGGCCGATTTGACTCATGGTTGTGCTACATTAACTGGGAGAGATCCAGCTAATGAATGAGCTGTTCCTGTAGTATTTCGGGGTAACAGTTTTGTGACAAGTCCTATCATCGGCACTATCATTTGGAATAACTTGTCGATCTGAGCAACAAGTACCGACATTCTTTCGATGGATTGCAGGAACATTTGCTCTTGACGCTGGCACTGCTGGTCGTTGATCAATTGCTGCGGGTTGCGTCGGTGTTGTTGACGGAGAGACTGCTGCTGGTGATCTGGCTGTTGTTGTTGTTGAGGCGCCTATTGTTGCTGTGATGGCTGCTGCTGCTGTCGAGGCGGTGCTTTTTGGTATAGCTGACTATGCTTCCTGTTGTTGCCTCTGTGGAAGAGTCATAGGAACTTGTTGGTGCTGGGAACTGCTAACTTGACCACGGAAAGCGTTAGCATAGGAGATTGGATTAGCAGAGTTTGACCGACCATTTTTAGGACACAGCCTTTATAGCTAGCTGTATGGTTTCCGCCACAGTTAACGCATTTGACTGGGTGAATTTCTTTTAAGCAGGCCTCCACATCGTGTTGCAGGCCACATCTGACGCAGTTGAAGAGTTTTTGACAATGAGTTTTTGTGTGTCCAAATGCTTGGCACCGGTGACATTGTAGGGGAATTTAACTTGAACCCTTTGCCGACAAAGTGTTTTAAAGTCATGGATGTCTTTGTTATCTGCCGCCGGTTCTAGTTCAACAAAAACCAAGTTGTTCCTGGCTGTCAGATGGACGACTGAGATTCTTGTTGTTGCTTCCGGTATTGTTGCCAACTTTGGTGTGGACAACGTCGTTGTTGCTTGGGTTGTTGGTAGAGCTGTTGCCGATGTTGCTGCTGACCTGTCTTAAGCCGGTGGAAGTACTGGCCTTTTCAAAATCATTGAGGCTGACCGTATGAGGAACTTGGACGTGTTCAATGTCTGAGTCCATGTCCGATAGTTCTGGAAATCGGTTGGCCGAAACATTCGTTTTTGGGGAATTGGAATTTCTCAGAATTTTAGTGATTGATGATGCTGAATTCGATGATCGGATGTTTGGATTTTTTATAGGTTTTATTTTTGGCCAATCAATCCGACCTACCAGTTCATAATAATCGGCCGACTATATCCTATAGCTGTCATATAACTGAACGATTGGAAATACCATAACTTTGGTGTTTTTAATGTTAGGAAGTTGAGATTTTTTATGAGTATTAAGAATGCTTCATATGAATAATTTTAAAGAATATAATTTACAGAATATTCTGCAAGGGTATATCAACTTCGGCTCCGCCCGAAGATAGCTTTCCTTTCTCGTTTTTTGTTGATTTCGCGCCACATTCTTACTTATGTTTAAGTCGTTATAGGTATTGTGAACTTTACCGACTTCTTGAATATTGAGGCCCTTTTCCTGGATTCCGAAAAGGGTGATGGTGACCTAGTGGGCAAGGCGTAAGCCTTGTTTATAAAGCATTAAGAGCATCGAAAATATTGTTGCATGAGTAAAGATTGGACCAATTAATGCCACGGTACCCGTAATGTAGGTAGTAAGACATTCGATCCATCCTCTGTGAACCACGTAACTCCAGGTATATTCAAATCTCCTAGTACTGCCTACTGATCCCTATCGGAAAGCTTATTTGCAACAGACTCGCGGAAAGGTGATTTAAATAATCTCTAAGTTCACAAGACATAGGAATATATAAGCAAGTTATGTATATAAAGTTACCAGGAATCGATACATTTACGCAAATAATTTCTATAGTATTGAAGTACTCAAAAAATAACTCCTGAAGTAACGAATCAGACAGATTCCTAGCAGCCACCTTAACTTCTTCTTCTTTTCATTTTTTATGTGATCTATACTTCTATCGTTTTAGACGTGACTCATCAAAATACTTTAAAATATTTAATTATATTTTTTACGCCTTTTTGACTGAGTATTCAAAATTAAATATTACGTATTACTTGCCTGGCCGATTATCACGTGTTGCCTCTCTGGCTGAGTATCAAACTTAGCTATTACATATTAATAAGAGAGCCACCATTCGTGTGTGGACATTTGCCAACCTAATGGCCTAATCCTCCTCCATTAGCAATCCCTCTATTCCCGGGTGTTCCCTTAGGGCCTGCTGAAGCTCGTCGTTCTCGGTGGACGTCTTTGGCGTATTCGTCCGGTATTATAACTTTGGTTAGAAGTTTGTAACGCAGTGAAGGAGACGTTTCCGACCCCATAAAGTATATATATTCTTGATCAGGATCAATAGAATAGTCGATATAGCCATGTCCGTCTGTCCGTCTGTTTCAATACCGTTTGCGAGCTCAGTTTAAAACCTAGCGATCTGAAACTTTCACAGTCGTTTGGGACAAGTCCCAAACACTTTCAACCCACCTCAGGCTCTTTTAAAACCTGAGGTAACTGGTAAGGTTAAAAAGATCCCTACGTCGCAGATATATGAGATCTCAAGATCCAGTCGACAAAAGCTCATATCGTCGTGCCGAAGATGATCTTAAAAAACTTCTGTACCAAACTAAGCGCGAATATTTCGATGAAATGCTCCTCAACGCGGATCCCACTAAATCGTACGGCTTCAACCTTTGGAAATGTACACGGAATATGAAACGACAGCCTCTTCGAAAGATCCTCATAAAAAAAGCTGACGACACATGGTGCAGATCTGACTCAGAGATTTCTCTAGCTTTTGCGGACGAACTATTAAAACGCTTTCAGCCTTTTGACCTCGCGAGTCCTGAGGATGTTAAAGAAACACGGGCCTTTCTTAATGCTCCTTCCCCGGATGCACTACCGATCCAACATGTTAGCCCAGAAGAAGTCTACCTTCATATTCGAAAGTTACATCCCAGTAAGGCGCCTGGTTTCGATGGCATTGATAGCAGAATTGCCAAAGCTTTGCCTAAAAAGGGAATCCTGTTCCTTGTTCTCCTATATAATTCAATGCTACGTATCCACCATTTTCCATCCCAATGGAAGTGTGCTGTGATAACGATGATACCAAAGCCAGGAAAACCGGAGAACCTTGTCGAGTCATACCGACCGATAAGCTTACTGCCCACTTTCTCTAAAATATTCGAGAGGATATTTCTTAGTAGAATTATGGGCGTAAGAAGTGTGCAGGACGCCATTCCCGACCACCAGTTTGGTTTTAGGCATCATCATGGGACACCAGAACAAGCACATAGAGTCGTTCAACACATTTTAAATGCCTTTGAAAATAAGCAATACAGTTCTGCTATTTTCCTCGACGTCAAGCAAGCCTTTGACCGCGTTTGGCACGCTGGATTACTCCATAAGTTGAAGTCCCTGCTCCCGACCGGCCAATTCCTCTTACTAAAATCATACCTGCTTGATCGAAGTTTTATGGTCGAGGTAAGAGGGGAAAGGTCAAACATTAGAACTGCTCGAGCTGGCGTTCCACAGGGAAGCGTCCTGGGTCCCATTATGTACACTCTGTACACTTCGGATCTGCCATGTCGTACACAACCAGGCACACTTCTGGCCACCTACGCTGACGACACTGCCTTTCTTGTGAACTCCTCCTGCCGAGTCGAGGCATCAAGGATCACCCAGGACTTCCTGGATCTGTTCGGCAAGTGGACAAACAGGTGGAATATTGCTATCAATGGAAGAAAGTCGCAGCATTGCAATTTTACTCTTAGAGGAAAGGTGCTTCCTAGAGTTGAACTCCACCATATCACCATCCCGCAATCACCCCAGGCGCAGTACTTGGGTCTGATCCTGGACAAGCGGCTCACCTGGAAAGGGCACATCCAAAAAATTGCAGCCACCTGTCGCACTAAACTCAGGAAGATGAATTGGATGCTTAAGCCTACGAGCAAGCTCAGCCTTGGCAACAAAGTGTTGCTCTATAAATCAATTGTGGTGCCCTCAATGACCTACTGCATCCAATTATGGGGCATGGCTTCAGACTCTAATGTGGCTAAAGTTCAAAGAGTCCAAAATCAGAAACGACGCCCTTGCAAATGACCTCCACATTCCTTCTGTCAGGGAACAGATAAACCGCCACTCGAGTCGGTACAACGATCGACTCGCTGTCCACACCAACCACCTAGCAGCTTCCCTGGCCAACCCAACGTGTAGAAGAAGACTGAAGCGAAGACACCCCGCCGATCTCTGGACAAGAGGATGACTCAAGTCCTTAAGCATTAACCATTTACTGTTAATTTGTTATAAAATTTGTTAATCACTTCTGTTATGTTTTCACGTTATTTGTTCTTTATTATTCCCAACGTATTATAGCCATTTAGTTGGTTGATCGACGTTAATTAAATCTATATGTTAAACCAAAAAAAAATCACAGTCGTCCTAAAACATGTGTACCCCGATCGGACGTTTATATCCTATAGTTCCTATAGGAACAGTCGGATATGCCTTGCAAGAATTGAATATATTTCGCGCAGTGTAAAAGCTATTGACATGAATCTTTCCAAATCGTATTTTTTTGTGCATACCTTGATCAGGGTAAAATCGCTGATCAGACGTCTATATCCTATAGCTCCCATAGGGACAATAGGGAGAAAACGTTTACAATTTCAGGATATTTCGCGCAGTATATAAGCTATTGACTTGAATCTTTTGACATAAATTTGTCCAAGTCTTATTTATTTACGCATACCTTAATCAGGGTAAAAGCGCGTCCCGATCGGTCGTCTTTATCCATAGGAACAATAGGGTGAATTTGATGTTTTTCTGAATATTTTGCGCAGTGTATAAGCTATTGACATACATTTTTCCTTATTGATTGGCCAAATATAAAACCCATCAAAAATCACAACTTCCTAACTTTCTTGCTCTCTCTCATGACTGACGAACTGTTTTCGTCGATCTGATTACTAGGCTTAAGGGGTTATCCGGGTCTTGAAGCACGAAAAAAAGCCTGTTGTCGTGAATTTTTTTAAAAGATCTTACGACAATTTCACAAATTTCATTTATTGTACATTAGTGTTTCAGGTTTGACCAACATTGTGTAAAAATTTGAACCAAAAAGCTTAAAAATTGAGCCTTTGAGGCAGGCTTGAACTTGACCACATACAAAATTGTGTCCTTGCGGTAGGCAAAATATCTCCGTCAATTTTTATCTGAAATCAAAAAACCAAAGTTATTCTGATAGTGTATGTGTCTGGCTTGTCCTCTACGAGCCATTTTTTTTAAAATTAAAAATTGCATTTTTTGCAGCGCTTTTCATAAAAAGTGTAATTTTTTACGTAAATTTTGGCCATAGTTTGGCTTATAAAATGAGTTGTAATTGAAAATAAAACAAGAGAGAACGCTATAGTCGGGTGACCCGACTATCAGATACCCGTTACTCAGGTAAAGGAAGTGCGAGGGAGATGGAGATAGAAACTTTGATCACGCATAACTTTTTAACGAATGGTCCGATTTGAAAAATTTCTTCTACGTTTCGATAGGTATTGATAAACACAATAAAACTGCATTTTTACTTTTCCGAAATATTTAAATTTTTAAAATCGTATATAAGCGATTGTGGGCGTTAAAGGGGGCGTGGCACCTTTTTGAAACAAACTTGCGCTGCGTAGGAACTCCTAGAATCTGCATGCAAAATGCCAATCTTCTAGCTTTTATAGTTTCCGAGATCTCAGCGTTCATACGGACAGACAGACAGACGGACATGGCTATATCGACTCGGCTAGTGACCCTGATCAAGAATATATATACTTTATAGGGTCGAAAACGCTTCCTTCTAGCTGTTACATACTTTTGCACGAATACAATATACCCTTTTACTCTACGAGTAACGGGTATAAAAATTCCTCCGTTAAGGACAAGAAAAACATATCTAAAAGAAGTGTGCAAAAGCAGAATCCAACGGGTGTTCCATCTTTTGGGGTGCCTCTTGTCAGAGCAAAGTGTTTATTAGAGCAAAAATAAACGAAAAAAACACAATAAAAAAACAAGAGAGAACGCTATAGTCGAGTGCCTCGACTATTACCCGTTACTCAGCTAAACAACTTTAGATTTTGCATTAACATAATGTGAATTAGAGTGACCACAGGAAAAAATGACAAAAAGTTCAAATTAGCAATTTGAATTAGGCGATCTCTTAGAGCTGGCAGCATTACAGCACGAGCATCAGCACCAGCGCTGCTTTAGCGCAGGCAGCTTTTGTCATGCACCAGCATACACACTTACGCCATTGTTTGACTCAGACCTCTAATTTGGCTAACTTGATTTGATTTGCATAGTTCTTGGGATATAGTTCGGTATTGACAAATGAAAACCATCGCAATTTCCTTTAATAGAAATCCTTATCGAGAATTAACGTTGATTTTGTTGAGCACCTTGGCCAGCTGTTCCAAAGTCATTCGTTAGATGGCGCTATTGTATTGTGCCATCTACCCCAAGACATTGGTACCACGGGCCATGAAAGGCGGAAATGTAGGCGCTAGCCAGGCTTAAGCGTTTAATGAGTTTTAGTGGGCGTGGCAAACTTTTATTAGGCCAATCGATAAGTATTTACGAAACAAATACATATCAATTAAAATTTTCATAATAGCATCAAAACTGTGGCCACAGCTTGTGGCTTGTGGGCGACAGAGGGGGCGTGCCACCATTTTGAAACAAACTTGCGCTGCGTAGGAACTCCTAAAATCTACATGCAAAATGCCAATCTTCTAGCTTTTATAGTTTCCGAGATCTCAGCGTTCATACGGACGGACAGAAGGACATGGCTAGATCGACTCGGCTAGTGAACCTGAACAAGAATATATATACTTTATAGGGTCGGAAACGCTTCCTTCTACCTGTTACATACTTTTGCACGAATACAATATACCCTTTTACTCTACGAGTAACGGGTATAACTAGAAAAATTGCCTGTTAGAACTAAATGCAGATTTAAATTAGCAAATAATTATTACTAAATTACAAAAAACAAATGTTAAATTTAAATTATATTGTTTTTTACAAAGAAATTTTGTACAGCCGCAAACTTGTCTAGCCAAGGTAGTTGATATTATATTTTAAATCCCGCAAAAACGATTTTTTAATTTTAACTGCTTGTCAACAAACCCAGCTGATTGACAGTACGACCGTAGAACGCTTATTTCTGATGAACTTTAAAAAATGCAGGCACAGTGGATATATTTCCGTTATTTTTCCGTTAGCAAATTCGTTTTTCGATCTGAGTACTAGGCTATACTATCAACGCTAGCCATACAACACATACTGGTCATTTCATACAACGAATTTGGTCACAAAATTTTTCAATCGGGAGGCCCCAGTGCTGGGAATCAGCAGGCCCCGACACTTCGTGTGCCTTCGGGTTTTTTCGCTCTCGTTCTAATTCTTATTTTGACGCTCGCGCTCGAGTTCGGTCGTTCAGTCGCAGAGACGCGCATTTTAAAGAAGGTTGGCCTGCGCTTGAATTGGGCTTTGTATGTATGCGTGTTCATGCATTCTCATACAGGGGTGCATGTGTGCGATCATTTCATTTCGATGCAGCAAGAATATTTTGTCTTTTGCTACTTTTCAGACTTGGTACCCTAACAATATGGGCGTATTCACTATTGGGTTAATGATAAAAATAAGAATATTATATGTTACAGTATATTTTTTAATATTTCAGCATAAATTTAATTTTGGTTTGCAAATTCATATCAGTAGTAGCTGTAAAATGTTTTGCATATATATATGTATTCCAATTAATAGAAATCAATCTACTGAGATACGAACAGGACATATCGCAGTCGGTGTCACAAAAAACACCGACTGCTTTTAAGTGGTTCAGAAAACTTTAAACCAAATCAGCTTTGGTTGTTGTTCTGCGAGCGGATGGTGCCTGCATACCCTACCGACGATTGAATTTTAGGGGTGGGGACAGAAACAAGAACGTTTTTTAGGACACTTGTTTTGAATGTTATGTTTAATGATAATTAATTTTATAATTTTTTTTTTATTAAAAAACATTAAAAGTTTACTTCTTGATTTAAAATAGTAATATAAATTTAAGAAAATCACTTCGATATGTTTAAAACTGAGAGACTAGTTTACGTAGAAACAGACAGACGGAAATGCTTATATCAACTCAACTTATAGAGTCGAAAATGTCTCCTTCACTGCGTGGCACACCTTTGACCAAAATTACCTTCTGCAAGAATATACAAATTATAAGTTTGTTCAATGCATTATAAAAGATATTAACGGCCTCGGCCATGTTACTGCATGAACAAAATTCGGACCATTTATAGCCGGATATAAAAGTATTTAAAAGATGAAAGTTTGCCTTACGAAAGCAGCGGATTCGTTTAACCGACTTTTCGGATTTTTTATTCAGCTTTGTTCTCTCATTTACAGTCAGCTCTAGAGTTGGATGATAAAGATCTCCCGGTTGTGTAAGTGGTGATGTTCTTAAAAGACTAACGCCTTCGGAATTGGTTTGAGGGCATGACGAAATTTGTCGAAATCAGCGTCAGGCAAACAAGCAGAGTTACACCCTATACCCAAAGTCTACCTGATGCGCGAGAGACTTGTGAGTTGATGGAAGAGCTTGACTACGTCGAAAGAGGCGTACGTACAAGCACTAACCATACAACATATAGACTGGTCATTTCATACAACGAAAATGGACACAAGAATTCTTTTGCGGTAGGCCCCCTGGCTATTAGCGGCAGGCCCCGGCCACTTCGTGTGCCTTCGGGTTTTTTGCGCTCTCATTCTTATTCTCATTTTGATGCTCGCGTACTCATTGTACGAGTTCGGTCGTTTAGTCGCAGAGACGCGCATTTTGAAGAAGGTTGCGCCTGCGCTTGAATTGGTTTTTATATGTATGCGTGTTCCTGCATTCTCATACAGGGGTGCTTGTGTGCGTTTATTTCAATTCGATGCGGCCAGAATTTTTTGTCTTTTGCTACTTTTCAGACTTGGTACCCTAACAATATGGGCGTATTCACATAATGATAAAAATAAGAATATTATATGTTATAGTATATTTTGTAATATTTAAGCATAAATTTAATTTTGGGTTACAAATTCTAATCAGTGGTAGCAGTAAAATGTTTTGCATATATGCATGTATTCTAATTAATAGATATCAATCTACTGAGATAGGAACAGGGTGTGTGCAGAGTTTCAATTTGATATCTTTAAAACTGAGAGACTAGTTTGCGTAGAAACAGACAGACATGCTTATATCAACTCAGAAGGCGATGGTGATCAAGAATATACTATGATGATGTCTTCTTCACAGCGTTGCACACTTTTGACCAAAATTATAATACCCTCTGCAAGGGTATAAAAAGACAAAGTTTGGCCCATAACTCGATAACGGCATAACACAAAGCAGTGTGCACCCAGTCTTAGAATTGCATTTGTACAATAGAAAATTGTAAGTCAATCTATAAAACTTTCAATACTTCAAGTTAAATGACCAGAATTCTTAATATTAATGATATCCCGAATGATATCTATGCCAATTATTATGACAATTTAATTATTGAATATTCAATATATTCTGTTTTTATTGTAATATAATTAGTAATACTTTTTGTCGACAACACAAATTTATTTCGTCAAATTGTTTTGTACCTAATTATTTTTGCAAGCTATATATTTGCATTATAATCACTTCAGTTATAATGGTAATGTAAATTGTATTAACCTTCTAAAATGGCAGCAACTAGTGGAATGTTAACAAGAAAGGAAAGCTAACTTCGGGCGGAGCCGAAGTTGATATACCCTTGCAGAATACTCTGTAAATTATATTCTCCAAAATTATTCAAATGATGCATTCTTAATACTCATAAAAAATCCCAACTTCCTAACTTTAAAAACACCAAAGTTATGGCATTTCCAATCGTTCAGTTATATGGCAGCTATAGGATATGGTCGGCCGATCCTTATGAAATTTGATAGGTCGGATTGATTGGCCAAAAACAAAACTCATAGAAAATCCCAACTTCCTAACTTAACAAACACCAAAGTTATGGCATTTCCGATCAATCAGATATATGGCGGCTATAGGATATAGTCGGCCGATCCTTATGATATTTGGTAGGTCGGATTGATTAGCCAAATATAAAACCCATAGAAAATCCCAGCTTCCAAACTTTACAAACACCAAAGTTATGGCATTTCCGATCGCTCAGTTATATGGCAGCTATAGGATATAGTCGGACGATCCCGGCCATTCTGACTTATATACTGCGTGCAAAGGAAAGAAGGGTGTGTGCAAAGTTTCAATTCGATAGCTTCAAAACTGAGAGACTAGTTTGCGTAGAAACAGACAGACGGACAGACGGACATGGCTATATCAACTCAGGAGGTGATCCTGATCAAGAATATATATACTTTATAGGGTCGGAGATGTCTCCTTCACTGCGTTGCACACTTTTGACCAAAATTATAATACCCTCTGCAAGGGTATAAAAACGAAGACTTACCATTCGACCGACGTTACTGGCACTTGTTTAGTTTGACTGCTTGTAAGCTTTGTTTAAGTTTCAACTTTGAGTATGAGCGATACAATTTATTTCGGTTTTTAAATGTTTTTTTAAAGTACAATTTATGGGGGCATCTATTAAATTTACCCAACTTTTTCAAATTTTGTCAAGCTCTGACATGTATGGTTTAAACGTTTTTTGAAAGTCCAATTTATGGGGGCCATCTATTGTATTTACCCAACTTTTTTAAATTTTGTCAAGCTCTGACATGTATGTATGATATCGAACCAATCTCTACAGCGTGAATGGAAAAGCTAAGCTTATATTTCTAGTAAATCACTACATCACTACAATTGGTTTCCAGAACTTGGGACAAAACATTAAACGGGCATGAAAACAGGAGAAAAACGCAGATTACAATTAAAAACAACAGAGAACGCTATAGTCGGGTGCCCCGACTATCAGATACCCGTTACTCAGGTAAAGGGAGTGCGAGGGAGATGGAGATAGAAACTTTGATCACGCATAACTTTTTAACGAATGGTCCGATTTGAAAAATTTCTTCTACATTTCGATAGGTATTGATAAACACAATAAAACTGAATTTTTACTTTTCCGAAATATTTAAATTTTTAAAATCGTATATAAGCGATTGTGGGCGTTAAAGGGGGCGTGGCACCTTTTTGAAACAAACTTGCGCTGCGTAGGAACTCCTAGAATCTGCATGCAAAATGCCAATCTTCTAGCTTTTATAGTTTCCGAGATCTCAGCGTTCATACGGACAGACAGACAGACGGACAGACGGACAGACAGACAGACGGACATGGCTATATCGACTCGGGTAGTGATCCTGATCAAGAATATATATACTTTATAGGGTCGGAAACGCTTCCTTCTAGCTGTTACATACTTTTGCACGAATACAATATACCCTTTTACTCTACGAGTAACGGGTATAAAAAATTGTACTAGAACAAAAATTAGTGTCACTTACTTAATTAGTGTTTCCAACCGCACCGAAAAATCAAGCTTTTATCTTAGGAGACAATGATCGATTTAATTTTGTAAACCAGTGTTATAAGTGATTAATGATCGGTTATAGTTTATAGTAACAAATGTAAGCGCATTTTTCACTTCAGTAGCTATTTTCTTTATGTGTAAGAGTATGAGTATAGAAAAAAAATCATATTTGTATAACCTCTGTAAAGTTGCCACACACTAATTAATGATCTGATGTCATGCGTTTTGTCAAAGCCTGAACACGTTGGGCATTGCAGCTCTTACACAAAACGTGGTCATCTAGGGGATAACATCCGCGCCCTTCAGCTTCAGATGACAGCAAGAGCCCACAGTCCTATTATATTAAAATTTTAGAATCTAGAAATTAATCGCTTTTCATTTTTTGTTTGTAAAAAAGTTTAGTTTACCTCGCACTTATAGCATTCTAGGTGAAAACTACGATCTAAGGCCACTACTCTGACAGTTTCTTCTTGTCCTGGATCTGGCATAATAGGTTGTTTGCAGACACAACATCGAGGAGCAAATTTTCTTTCAATTACAATAAATTAGTCATAAGGTCATTACCATAAATTAAAAAACTTACTTATGAAAATCTATAATACAATAGTTTTGATTAGTGGCATCAACTGTAAATAATAATCCATCTAAGCTTTTACCACATACAACACAAGTAAAGCATTGCGGATGGTATGGCTTTCCGGTGGCTCTGAGAATTCTCTCCAAAATGGGTTTCATGCAAACAGAACATTTTTCCAGTGTTTGTAAATAATCATATTCACAATATGGTTTGCCGTCTAATGCATAAAATGGCTTTCCCTGCAAGTTAATTTGGCAGTCTGTACATGTGAAGCAAGATATATGGTATATTTGATCCATTGCTGTACATCCACTACTCTCTCCTAGTACACGTGAATTGCATTTGACACACCTTCCTATAAGTAAAAAATAATATGTTTATTGTTTTAATGTTTGGGTATACTCTAACTTACCATAGTTTTCAAATTCTTGTATTGCATCAGTAGCTATTGAAATATTATTACTATTATTACCCTCCCCATTATTCTTATAAGTAGTTTTTTCTATGTAACATTTAGATCTACCATTACCATGCGCGTATAACGACTGGTCCCCTTCAACCGAGTTCGCATTATTTAGACCGCAGGAACTACTTGGGATGTTATTATCATTAATGTATGAACCATACAGATTACAACTTTCCCGAGGCAACATATCTCCGGCAGGACGAGGGTTTATAGGCTCATATATCGAATCATAAGTAGAAGAGCTCTGTAATAATTCATAAAAACAATATTTCAATGTTGCTTACAGTAATATTGAACTATTTTTTAGGGTTTTCAAAATGTTTTTTTCGTAGAAGGCATTATATATTTAGTACCTGTGATAGCCCACCGTAGCAATAATAGTTTGGATTAGATTTGTTCTGTAGGTTCTGAAAAGAACATTAAAAAAGATTTACGGTTGAGATATTTAGTTGAGATATTGAGATATTTAGTAAATAAAAAGTTTTAATTGTAGATATAAAAAAATAAAAATAATTTCCTGGTGTTTGTGTTTATCAAAAACTGTTTTGGCTCCACCGTCGCAATTATTCGACGAGCATGTTTGGTTCGACGATTTTTATAAATTGCCTGTAGGATGAACCAGCACTGTGGGAGGCAAAATGTATAGGAAAAAATATGAATAGTCATCCGCTTACATGATCCTTCTGAGAACTCTCTAAAAATAATGTTCGGAGACGTTGGTAATTCTTGTTCTACATACAAATTCAACAGTGAATGGCTTGCTTAATACTCAAGTTTACGGTCCTAACGCCCAAAATTAGTGAAAAAATGATCTTTCATGGGCTAATTGCTTAAGAATTTACATTTATAAAAAACGTCCTGCTAAAAAGTTATGTATTGGTATGGTCATGTATATTCCCAGAAATAGCTGTCCAGGATATTTTATTAGCGGGTATGGTGCCTGGCTGCTATGCTAGACAGTGACTGACTGCTGTTCTAGACAATTACTCAGACAATTAATATTAATAATACTTCTACTACTATCAAGTTGCATACGAAAATATGCAAATATTCGAAAATATAAACATTACTTCGTTGTATTTGTTTTTAACGATTTAAAAACAAGAGAGAACGCTATATTCGGGTGCTCGGACTATCAGATACCCGTTACTCAGGTAAAGGGAGTGCCAGGGAGATGGAGATAGAAACTTTGATCACGCATAACTTTTTAACGAATGGTTCGATTTGAAAAATTTCTTCTACATTTCGATAGGTATTGATAAACACAATAAAACTGCATTTTTACTTTTCCGAAATATTTAAATTTTTAAAATCGTATATAAGCGATTGTGGGCGTTAAAGGGGGCGTGGCACCTTTTTGAAACAAACTTGCGATGCGTAGGAACTCCTAGAATCTGCATGCAAAATGCCAATCTTCTAGCTTTTATAGTTTCCGAGATCTCAGCGTTCATACGGACAGACAGACAGACGGACAGACGGACAGACAGACAGACGGACATGGCTATATCGACTCGGCTAGTGACCCTGATCAAGAAGATATATACTTTATAGGGTCGGAAACGCTTCCTTCTAGCTGTTACATACTTTTGCACGAATACAATATACCCTTTTACTTTACGAGTAACGGGTATAAATACTTTTCAAATTCCATAAAAATTCTCTTTTATAAAGCTGCCAAAGGCTAGAACGAAAAGTTTGAAAAATCGACCTAAGTTAATTGTCTATAAATATATATGTATAAAATGTACGGCAAGTAAGCCATATTTTTGGTAGCTGGAACTGAAGGGATGGGCTGAATATGGTATAAAACCATAGAGTATGGTCAATTAGTTTCAATATAATTTAACGAAATTGTTGCCCAAATGATAAAAAAATGCTCATTTAGGGGAAAATTACTTTACAAAAAATTACTAAAAAGTATAGAATATTTTTATCATGATCAGCTTACGAATTTGTTGTATGCTCACAATACTAAAAAAACTACTTATATTAATTAAAACTAAAATATTTTCAACAAAACAATAAAAATTTAATAATTTTGACCAGATTTATTTATGAAAACATTAAAAAGATTGCGTTAAAATATTAAAAGACGATTGATTAAAAGCCAAACACTTGAACTATTGACTTTGGCATTAAATCAATAATATTCACACTTAATCTAGTTTACCAACTTTTGAACAAAATTATAATAGTCTGAAAGGAATTCAAAAGTAAACAAAATTGTTTATATGTTTAATTTTGAACAAATTTTAAGGCAGTTTGAAACACAATTTTAGCTTATGCCGTAATATTCTTTTTCTTATATGTATGTTATCATAATGTAAAAATAACAAGTTTTTGAAGAGATAAGCAATATGATATATTCAAGATTTGGTATACCTTATTTATGGCACCATGTTGCAGAGCAGATTGGTTGGCATATATTTGTAATGAAGTAGTTGATTTCTGGACATTTTGTAAAGAATCCATGGGCTTGTTAAAGACGGTAGAGGCTCGCCGAAGCTCGCTATATGAAGAGCTCACAGCGCTCTCAGGGCTAGGAGGAGGCGGCACATCATCCTCTATATCGTTGTCTAATAATAAGTTTGTGCAAACGGAGAGCATTTTATGAGACGAACCCGAGGAAGGCCCCATAGCGTTGGATCCTATATAATTTGTTTTATAAATTTAATATAACATTTTATTTGAACATAAATAAAAATGCACATACCAACTTCTTGAACATTTGAATAGGTATTAGCAGACATGCCTGCAGCATCCATTAAATGATCCGATTTTTCTGTATTTGGTGCAGAATTTATATTACTATATATCAAACTTTTGCTCAATGCGTTGGATGGAAGCTCTCTGAAGATTTTGGCACATTGTGTTCGCTGGATTTGTACTCCCAAAAGACCTTTTTTTTCCATTTGGAGTTTGTGGTAAGCCAGGGCTTCCAGTTGCTGTTCCAGTATTGCCGGGTTGTCCAGTGTCGTTTTTGAATTAATTTTAATTTCATCATGCCCGAAGTCAGAGCTGGAGTGTTTTCTAAAAGGCATGGGCCCGCTTAATATTTTATCCATTCCAATTAGAGGTTGAGAATAAAGCGGCTCCCGCGAACAAAAAACTTGCTTACTAGATGGAACCTGAAATAAATAAATAAGTCTTAAGCCAATAATATTTTAGGAGGGGAGGGGCTTTCGGCTTGAATCCTTCATTCCTTAAGAAATACTAGAGTGTTAAAAAGTCGGTAAGTTTTAAAAACCGTATGATATCTTTACATTTCCATCTCTACAAAGTATATATATTCTTAAATAAAATAAATAGTCAAATCGATTTGTCAATTGTTTATTGTTTGTGAATCGTGATTGCTGGAACTGCGACAATATGACTTTGAGATCGCGTATAGAAAGGGCCAGCTGGATATACGGCAGACGCACTATCGCGGCAGCCATTGCCAGAAACATGTCGACGAATAAAGGACAAGGTACAAGAACAGCAGAAGGAAACAGCAGGCCCCAGGACAGCCTAATAGCAAAATGGCAACTATGATGTTTACCCTGCAACAAAGCATGATGGAACTAATGTCATTCATGAAAACGACTATGCAAGCACTTGTTCAAAACCAGAACATGGTGATACTGTTTCTTGTAGCCCAACAGATTAATAATTAATGCATAATCTAAAAATGTCTATGTGGGACGCTATTGGTGTCTCACGGCATAAACTTGAATTAACATAATTCCTGCACGAAAATCATATAAACGTTATGCTCCTGGTAGAAACGCACGTCAAAAGCAAATACAACTTTACAATAAGAGGTTAAACATTTTACCGCACAGATTATCCGGATTGAATAGCGCACGGCGAACCTGGAGTCTTAACTTGAGAACGCATCAAACACCACCTTCACCAAAGGTTTTCAACAAACTACTTGCAGACCACATCTATAAAAATGGAATCAAGTAACGGAAACCTTTCAATTGCTGCCGTCTATTGCCCGCCTTGCTTTACAATCTTGGAAGGACAATTCATGGATTTCTACAACTCACTTTGAGATCGTTTTATAGCCGCAAGAGACTATAATGCTAAAAATACGCCCTGGGGATCACGTCTTTTGCCTCCCAAAGGAAGGTAATTCTTCTAGATCTAATCAACAAATCGAACCGCTGGTGCGAGATAAGAGCTGCATGCGACGTGCTTGGCAGACCAGCAAATCGCCATCTTCAATGCAACGCTTTAAGAAAGCCACGCGCTGTCTCGACCTTGCTCTCCAGCAGCAGGCAGAAAATGGCAGATGTGCATTCTCGCCAACCACTAAAAAGAACCCCCTATGGAGGGCTCACCCAAATTTAAGCGCTCGGATCGAAACGACTACCGTGATAAGAAACTCTTCAGGATGCTGGGCCAAAAGCGACGGAGACAGAGCTGAAACATTTGCTTCACATCTTCGAAGTGTTTTCAAGGCAAATGCTGCCACCAATTCAGCCAGAAACTGCATCTTTCCCAACCTCGTTTCGGCTGAACGAAATCAAAAAAATCATTAGGGAACTAAAACTCCCGGTGGTGACTTACTAACCCCAAATATGCTAATCGAACTTCCAAACTGTGCCATGGAGGTCGTTTGTAAACTCTTCCATGGGATCATTAATCCGTCATCGTACAGATCAATAAGTCTACTGTCTTTTTTGTCAAAATTATTTGAAAAAAAAAAATAAAGCTAACTTCGGGCGGAGCCGAAGTTGATACCCTTGCAGAATACTCTGTAAATTATATTCTCCAAAATTATTCATATGATGCATTCTTAATACTCATAAAAATCCCAACTTCCTAACTTAACAAACACCAAAGTTATGACATTTCCGATCAATCAGTTATATGGCAGCTAAAGGATATAGTCGGCCGATCCTTATGAAATTTGGTAGGTCGGATTGCTTGGTCAAATATAAAACCCATAGGAAATCCCAGCTTCCTAGCTTTGCAAACACCAAAGTTATGGCATTTCTGATCAATCAGTTATATGGCAGCTATAGGATGTAGTCGGCCGTTCCGACATATATACTGCGTGCAAAGGAAAGAAGGGTGTGTGCAAAGTTTCAATTCGATATCTTTAAAACTGAGAGACTAGTTTGCGTAGAAACAGACAGACGGACATGGCTATATCAACTCAGGAGGTGATCCTGATCAAGGATATATATACTTTATAGGGTCGGAGATGTCTCCTTCACTGCGTTGCAAACTTTTGACCAAAATTATAATACCCTCTGCAAGGGTATAAAATGCCTTCTAACGTGCATAATACCATTTCTGAAAGCACACAATGTAATCCCGGCACACCAGTTTGGGTTCCGAAGAAACCATGGAACCATCGAGCTAGCTAACAGAATAACATCACAAATACGCTCAGCTTTCGAGCATGGAGAATATTGTAGCGCAAGCTTGATATATCACAAGCCTTAGACCAAGTCTGGCTTCATAAAATCAAAATGCATTTACCGATCTACACTCACAAGCTGCTGATTCGTATCACTTCAATAGCGTATTTTCAGTGAGATGCCGAACAGAGGCATCTGACGAATACATAATTATACCCTTGCAGAGGGTATTATAATTTTGGTCAAAAGTGTGCAACGCAGTGAAGGAGACATCTCCGACCATATAAAGTATATATATTCTTGATCAGGATCACCTCCTGAGTTGATATAAGCATGTCCGTCTGTCCGTCTGTCCGTCTGTCCGTCCGTCCGTCTGTCCGTCTGTCCGTCTGTCCGTCTGTCCGTCTGTCTGTCCGTCTGTCTGTTTCTACGCGAACTAGTCTCTCAGTTTTAAAGCTATCGAATTGAAACTTTGCACACACCCTTCTTTCCTTTGCACGCAGTATATAAGTCGGAACGGCCGGGATCGGCCGACTATATCCTATAGCTGTCATATAACTGAACGATCGGAAATGCCATAACTTTGGTGTTTTTAAAGTTAGGAAGTTGGGATTTTCTATGGGTTTTACATTTGGCCAATCAATTTTACGTACCAAATTTTATAAGGATCGGCCGACTATATCCTATAGCTGCCATATAACTGATTGATCGGAAATGCCATAACTTTGGTGTTTGTAAAGTTAGAAAGTTGGGATTTTCTATGGGTTTTACATTTGGCCAATCAATTTGACGTACCAAATTTTATAAGGATCGGCTGACTATATCCTATAGCTGCCATAAAACTGATTGATCGGAAATGCCATAACTTTGGTGTTTGTAAAGTTAGGAAGTTGGGATTTTCTATGGGTTTTATTTTTGGCCAATCAATCCGACCTACCAAACTTCATAAGGATCGGCCGACTATATCTTATAGCTGCCATATAACTGAACGATTGGAAATGCCATAACTTTGGTGTTTTTAAAGTTAGGAAGTTGGGATTTTTTATGAGTATTAAGAATGCATCATATGAATAATTTTGGAGAATATAATTTTCAGAGTATTCTGCAAGGGTATATCAACTTCGGCTCCGCCCGAAGTTAGCTTTCCTTTCTTGTTATAGCTGAAGTTCCCAAAGGAAACGCACTTGGATCTACTGCGGAGATCCCTACGCACGAGATACTAACAACGTCCACGTTTGCCAACGATACTGCGATCCTGAGCTGCTCGACAAGCCCAACATCCAGCTATGGTACGATCGAATACAGCGGTGCGTTCTTACGCGAACATAGTCGGCGGATCTCTCCAATTTAAGAACCATTAGGTCAGTCAACTCCACCAGCAGCAACATTTGGAAGTAGGAAATCCAAAACAACAAAGCACGGAAATGGAAACACACCGACAGAAGCAGCAGCTATCAGCAGGTAACACATCCCAGCCGACAAAATCATCATCAACCTCAACAACAGCAGCAGCTACTTCATCAACATCAGCTATCCCACAATTAACAACTGTGACATTTCCAAAGCGACCATCAATTGAAGCAACAAGAACAGATTTTCCTGCGTTCCAATGAAAAGCTGTCGGTCCTTGTAGCTCAATTTGACCAGATGTTCCAGATAATGATGTCTATGATGAACCTTATTACTGGACTTATACCCGAAATGGCACCAGGAGCTACGAAAGCAGCCTCTGGTCATATCCAGCCCATCCACATGTTAAATAGGACTCAAAATCGGTGTCTGGGGCGCCGAGGGCCTGACCAACAAGACACTGGAACTCTTTGTGCTGAAACTTCATATCGATGTTGGTCAGCGAAACTGATGTTTGCTTTCGTTCATACTAAAAACTACAGGGTATGACATTTACCACTCAAATCATCCTGCCGATCGTCTTCGCGGAGGTTTTGCGATCATAATTAAAAAAAGCTTCCGATATTATCAATTTTTCACAGTGGAACAATAATATGTTTAATGTGTTTTAGATAAAGCTAAAAGTAACCAAAACTTGCAGCTTGCCACTAACGCCTTCAATGGCTATTTGAATAGCTTGGACCTAATTGTTTGATTGCTGGCGCTCTCGAAATTTCACAGCTTGTGGCTAACTGTACGCTTAGGTCTACTTTACAGGTTCTTGCAACCGGAGGAATTATAATATTTTGTCTTTTGCTACTTTTCATAATGTGTATCCTAACAATATGGGCGTATTCACTATTATGTTAATGATAAAAATTAGAATATTATATGTTATAATATATTTTTTAATATTTTTTTTTTGCTTTGCTATTTATTTATTGAATCTTCTACTTTCGGATACTAACAATGAGTGTATCAAATCTTATAGTAATCTAACTAACAGTCATAGGACTGGGTCTGAGTAATGCGGCCCTGAGAATTATTGCTGGGAGTTCGCGTAGAAACAGACAGACGGACATGCTTATATCAACTCAGGAGGTGATCCTGATTAAGAATATACATACTTTATAGGGTCGGAGATGTCTTCTTCACAGCGTTGCACACTTTTGACCAAAATTATAATACCCTCTGTAAGGGTATATAAAACGGAATAAGAAAAGAAATTAGGGACTTTTTGGAATGAATAACCAGTAACTCTAAGTTCATTCCAAAAAATTCCCCGAAATAGCAACACCTACGAGAAACTTAAGACCCTAATAACAAGAGAACCAATAATACAACTCCCAAATTTTGAAAAAAAACAAGAAAGAAAAGCTAACTTCGGGCGGAGCCGAAGTTGATATACCCTTGCCGAATATTCTGTAAATTATATTCTCCAAAACTATTCATATGATGCATTCTTAATACTCATAAAAAATCCCAACTTCCTAACTTAACAAACACCAAAGTTATGGCATTTCCGATCAATCAGTTATATGAGGGCTATAGGATATAGTCGTTCGATCCTTATGAAATTTGGTAGGTCGGACTGATTGGCCAAAAATAAAACCCATAAAAAATCACAACTTTACAAAGCTATGTGATATAGTCGGCCGATCCCGGCCGTTCCGAATGTGGTGTGCAAAGTTTCAATTCGATATCATTAAAACTGAGAGACTAGTTTGCGTAGAAACAGACAGACGGACATGCTTATATCAACTCAGGAGGCGATCCTGATCAAGAATATATATACTTTATAGGGTCGGAAATGTCTCCTTCACTGCGTTGCACACTTTTGACCAAAATTATAATACCTTCTGCAACGGTATAAAAATGACTGTGGCCGTTCCTTTATACGTATAACATTGAATTACAGAGCTAATGCAAAATAATAACTCGCTGTAGTTCGGGACACAAAAACATCATTGTTTACTGGGAAAACATTTCCAGGTAGCTAGTTTCTAGGCAAACTAGTCCCTCAGATTTAAAGCTACCTGCTTACAATTTTTCCAAAAGTGTATATATGTTGGTACGAGCCGGATCGGACGACTATATCATATAGCTCCCATGGGAACAATCGGAAATAAAAAATATTAAAAAGTATAACTTTGTTGTTTTTTATTTTTTCTTTGGGATTTGGTAATGTTTAATTACTATAGAATTACGGTTTTAATTAAACTAAAAGCTGCCACCTATTTATATACACATAGGAAAAAATAAAAAGAAATAAAATGAAAAAAATTGTATTTTGCTTTTTTTTTATTTATCAATATACTTCTTTGAGATATAGTAACTATTTACTATATCAGAATTACGCGTTTAGTTTTGTGAAAATCGGACAACAATTTCAATATTTAACAACAACGAAATCCTTTAAATATTGCTTTGTTTCATGATTTTATAAAGGATTTCCCATTAATTTTTAATTAAATAATAATTAAAATACATAAATTAAACTATTCTCAGCTTGACAAAAAAATAATTGTATATTAGTTTATTAGTTTAATATTTTTAAACAAGAATTTTTTACTGTGATCTAACGGGTATCCAAGAATAAATATTTTTCAAATTAATAAATAAATATTATCGACAATATATGTTAAACCCACGTAAGCTCCTTAAATTTTAGACCATAATTATCTAAATTAGACCTTTTAGCTATTTATGCTTTAATACCAATTTCTGCTTTTTAATTTTCGTAAGTTGTCTAATTTTTATAATTACAGCTAACTTTTTATTTGTAAACACATTTAAATGATAACAAGAGAGAAAGCAAACTTCGGCAAGCCGAAGTTTATATACCCTTGCAGTTTTTACAAAACAACTACATTTCGATTTCTATAACTATATTACTAACAAGAGAGAACGCTATAGTCGAGTGCCTCGACTATTAGATACCCGTTACTCAGCTAAACAACTTAATATAAATATGCCTTCTTGTATGTTTTTCGCCGCTCGAATTAGCACCTTGGCCAGATGTTCCAAATCCATCCCTTAGATGGCGCTACGGGCCATGAAAGGCGGAAATGTAGGCGCTAGCCAGGCTTAAGCGTTTAATGGGTTTTGGCGCGTTAGAGTGGGCGTGGCAAACTTTTATTAGGCCAATCGATAGGTATTGACGAAACAAATACATATCAATTAAAATTTTCATAATAGCATCAAAACTGTGGCCACAGCTTGTGGCTTGTGGGCGTCAAAGGGGGCGTGACACCATTTTGAAACAAACTTGCGCTGGAACTCCTAAAATCTACATGCAAAATGCCAATCTTCTAGCTTTTATAGTTTCCGAGATCTCAGCGTTAATACGGACAGACAGACGGACAGACGGACATGGCTAGATCGACTCGGGTAGTGATCCTGAACAAGAATATATATACTTTATAGGGTCGGAAACGCTTCCTTCTACTTGTTACATTCTTTTGCACGAATACAATATACCCTTTTACTCTACGAGTAACGGGTATAAACACTTAACAGTGGCTAGCGATGAGAGAAAATGAATCTGACTTTTTTTTAGTTGAAAAGAATACAAAAAACGAAAAAACAAGTGCGAAAGATAACTTCGGTCGAAGTTTTAATACCCTTGCAGTCTTCTCAAAAAAAAAACCGAAAATTACGAGTTGGACAGTTTCTTTTTATCATCCGTGAAATATCGACATATAACAGTATGGTTAGTATGAGACATATATGGAAACTATAAAACCCGATTCTAAACACTACAAAATATTAACATTATACGATTGCCAAAGTTTCAAATCTCTCACTATTAAACTGAGCTTGCGAACAGTATAGAAACATACATACATGGTTGTATCAAATCGTCTAGTCCTGCTGATCAAGAATATATATACTTTATAGGGTCGGAAATTTCTCCGTAACTGCATTACAAACTTCTGACCAATTTTATTTATACTCTGCAAGGCTATAAAAAATTATGGAAAACAAGAAAGCAAACTTCGGCAAGACGAAGTTTATATACCATTGCAGTTATTACAAATCGAATACATTTCGATTTCTATGCCTATATTGCATAGAGCTATGTCGATTTTGCGCTGATCCTATGGCAGCTATATGATATTGTTGTCCGATTTTAATTTAAAACCGTAATTCCATTATATTTAAATATTACCAAATTCCAAAAAACAAAAAAAAAAACAAAGTTATAATTTTTTTCAATTGTTTTTCCGATTGTTCCTATGAGAGCTATATGATTTAGTTGCCCGATCCGGCTCATTCCGACAATAGAAAGACAACTTTTGGGAAAGTTTCAAGCAGATAGCTTTAAAACTGAGGGTCTTGTTTGCGTAGAAACGGGCAGACGGACATGGTTAGATCGACTCTGGTGATGCTGATCAATAATATATATACTTCGGAAATGTATCCGTCACTGCGTTGCAAACTTTTGACTGAAATTATAATACCCTCTGCAATGGTATAAAAATTATGAAGTTAATAGAGTGCTTCAAACGAAAGAATAAGAATAAAAGTCACAATTCACGTACTAAGTTCATCCTAACCCTTGGCTGGGATTTCATAGAACTTTTGCTGGGTGTATGGTAAATCATTCATTACTTCCACTTCATTAATAAGAATCTCATAAATATACAAGGTACCTGTGGCAATTCAATGCATTTCTTTGGTGGTTTTGGAGGAACAGATGGTCGCTTTTGCCGTAACTTGTCGACCAACTCATGTTCATTGCAAACAGACGCAGCTCTATTTAATGGCTCATCTTTTAAAAAGGACAACTCTTTAAGTTTCTGGTCCAAGGAGTCCATTGCAATTTGGGCAGAAATTGTAAATTGGTGTGCGGTCTTCTAAAATATAACATATATGTAACAAAAGTTTAGCCGTTTAACAAAATAAAAAACCAAAACTTACCTTTTGGTTGCCTTGTTGAATCTTATACTACAGAAAGAAAGCAGTTCAGTTGTAATTGTTTCAGAATTTGCTTTTTTGCAACTTGTTTCAAATTTATGTATTTAATAGAACAATAGAGGTGGACAATAGAGGTCCAGGAACATCGATCGAAACATCGATGTTTTTTTGATTTTTAAAAACATCGCTGTGAAATTTTGACTATCGATGTTTCTGGGGCGACTTGAATAAGAAACAGAACGGAAAACACGCCGAAGGCTTATATTTTGTTAAATTTTACCTATAATGTTGATTATAACTTTTAATTATTTGTTTGCAATTACAGAGTAGGCAATTGAAAGCTATTTTGAAATGCTGCAATTAAAGTTTAAGGCAAAAACAAGTTCAACGCGTTCAGATGCAATGATATTGCTAAGACAGCATTTAAAAAGCGCAAATGAACCCAAAACATGCGAGCCCTAACAAATTTGGTATGTAAATTTTTAATTGCAATTGAAGGCAAGGGTGGTTAATCAGCTCATGTTTATAAACAAAAATAATGATAGCTTTCATAACTACTAGTTTGAAAGGCTGATCTCTTGAATTTATGTTTTTGTACTTGGAATTTCTGTGACTGAATAAATGTTTTGTTTTCCATTTTAAAAAAAAATATTACTGTGAACTTTAAATTATATTTATAATTTTATATATTAAAAGAAAACATCGATGTTTTTTAAAACAAAAATGTTTTCAAAACATCGGTAACATTGATGTTTTGAAAACATCGGTAACATCGATGTTTGGCTGGGCATCATCGATGTTTTTCCGTTTCCAAAAGCCTATTCACACAGGCTGCGTTTATGCAACAGCGAGAAAGATCCGCAACAACGCCCTTCTCTTCCATAAGCCTAGTCTCAGATTGAATTGAACCGCCAGCGGACAAATTGTAATCCTTCCTACTTTGATAACAATTGTTCCTGACGAACGATTTGTCGGTCTGATTACTAGCAAAAACTAAAGAAAAAAAGGAGAACAAATACTTTGTAAGGCAAATTCCAGCGATAGATCTCGCACATTCTGGTGGAACACGCAGTGCTAAAGCCTAGTATCCAGATCGACGAAAACCGTACGCCAGTCATGAGAGAGAGCGAGAGGCAAACAGCTGGCGTTTACTTTTCGTCGGTCCTTTTTTCCCGTCGGTTCACAGATCGACGAAAAAATACCAGGTAATTCCATAGCGTTGCCAGTCTCCGGAAATGAACTTTGGGTGAACCCTAGCGAAAAGATTAAAAAAATTAATCTTTTGGCGTGCGCTTCTCACTGAACATTATAAGAAATGGAGGGAAAAACTCAAAAAACTCACAAAAGTCGATTGCAGGAGTTTACATGTGAGGACAAAATAACATTAATCCTATCTGGGGTGCCTCTTGTTAGTGCATAATGTTTTTTAGGTCAATAATGTACGAAAAAACACAATAAAAGTGCAGCTATGAACTTTAAATTAGCAAATAATTATCAGTAAATTAAAAAAAAACAACTGTTAAATTTAAATTGGTTTGTTTTTTTAATTTCTTTGTACAGCGGCAGACTTGTCTTGCCAAGGTATTTGATAATAAATTTTAAAGGCTCTTTCCCGCAAATACGATATTTGAATTTTAACTTCTTGTCAACAAGCCCAGCTGATTGACAGTACGACCGTAGCATCCTTAAATATATTCTTGATCAACATCAGTTTCAACGCAAGCTGATCTCTCCGTAAAAATACGATTCCTCATAGCGCAAAAACAGTCGGGGTCAGTGGTCATTCTATGGCAGGTACCGGTCAACCCACTACCCACTTCCACCTCAGTTGCCAATCTTAGGCTCCACTCAAATGGTACTAAGATCGGGGTCGAAACGTGATTCGGTTCCCGAAGTTGTGGCGCCGCCAGGAACTTCCGCTCTGTCCGATCTAAATAAAGTAGTGGACTTATCGTCCGGATTAGTGACCAATACTGGTAGTGAAAATACAAATTCTGGAGTACCAAAAAAGATGGCATGCGTGGTACCAAAAACTGTAACTTGAATTCGGGTGCTCCAGCTAACACATGAACATATTTGTTTCACGGCTCGCCCCAGACCTCTCATCAATGGATTTACGGCTTATATCTGTAACAAAATCTAAGTTGAAGATTTGAAGGTTAAACAATTTAAATTTTCTTATGCATAGGGCATATTTGGTAAAAGAATACGAAGCGGAAAAAAAATAATAGTTCAGGGGAAATGGAAAATACCATTAAAGAACCATCCACAGCGCCCTCCACATCCTCTTCCGCCCCATGAAACTAGCCTCCTCCTTTCTTCTTTCCTATCAGAATACAAGAGGCTTACTTAGTAAGCTGACTAAATTGTTCTCGGATAGCTTTTACTTTCCATATAATATTATTGTATGTACAGAAACCCGGTTATTATAATTTTATATTATACATTATAAATTTTATTTAACAACTAAGGAAAAATGTTGGTATTTCATGAGAACCAAAATAATAATAATTATAGGCATTGATAAAAATTAAAACATATTAAAATATAAATATTCAATTAATGCATGTATAGACGGTAAAACTATCTAAAATAATGGGTAAAATATTAAAGCGAAAATTTGTGTTATGGGCTTTACGGCTCTTATTTCGTAACAAAAAAAATTGAATAAAAATGTTGATTTTCGAAAAGAAACAAATCAGGACATTTCGACAAAAATGTTAAATGGCAACGAAAATTGAGTTTATAAAAATGCAAATAAGTTAGAAAATTTATTTAATTTATTTTTTTATTAGGATAGATTTTGCTACTCATTTTTTATACCCTTGCAAAGGGTATTATAATTTTGGTCAAAAGTGTGCAACGCAGTGAAGGAGACATCTCCGACCCTATAAAGTATATATATTCTTAATCAGGATCACCTCCTGAGTTGATATAGTCATGTCCGTCTGTCTGTTTCTACGCAAACTAGTCTCTCAGTTTTAAAGATATCGAATTCTCACCTTCTTTCCTTTGCACGCAGTATATATGTCGGAACGGCCGGGATCGGATGACTATATCCTATAGCTGCCATATAACTGATTGATCGGAAATGCCATAACTTTGGTGTTTGTAAAGTTAGGAAGCTGGGATTTCCTATGGGTTTTATATTTGGCCAATCAATCTGGCCTACCAAATTTCATAAGGATCGGCCGACTATATCCTATAGCTGCCATATAACTGATTGATCGGAAATGCCATAACTTTGGTGTTTGCAAAGCTAGGAAGCTGGGATTTCCTATGGGTTTTATATTTGGCCAATCAATCCGACCTACCAAATTTCATAAGGATCGGCCGACTATATCCTATAGCTGCCAAATAACTGATTGATCGGAAATGCCATAACTTTGGTGTTTGCAAAGCTAGGAAGCTGGGATTTCCTATTGGTTTTATATTTGACCAATCAATTCGACCTACCAAATTTCGTAAGGATCGGCCGACTATATCCTTTAGCTGCCATATAACTGATTGATCGGAAATGTCATAACTTTGGTGTTTTTAAAGTTAGGAAGTTGGGATTTTTTATGAGTATTAAGAATGCATCATATGAATAATTTTGGAGAATATAATTTACAGAGTATTCTGCAAGGGTATATCAACTTCGGCTCCGCCCGAAGTTAGCTTTACTTTCTTGTTTTGGGTTGATTTTGGAATTTTCTTGCTACTTTTGGAGTCTAATTTTTTTACATTACATTTCGATGCAGATCTCTTCCTCGAAGAAAGCCTTTGCTTATTAAGACTAGAAACTTTACAATTTGGGTTGGCTTGGAACATCTAACAGGTAAAAATTGTTTTTCCTCTGGGAACCAAATATCTTGTTTCTTACACCCAAGACCCTATGATGATCGGACTAGGAAAGGCAGATAAAGAAAGTTGACATGAAGGTCCGTGTCTCTCTTCGGCTCCTTTTTTATGCCTTAACATTCACCGATGACCCACTCCTTATTAGTGTTAAATTATAAATTTATTGTAGCTAGTGGTGCCGGTTGAGAAGTCGTGGAGAAGATGGACAGAAATAAGAAAAAATAAGTAATGGTAATAAAAGCTATCCAAATTTTTTGTATATACATAAATATGTAAGTATATGTTGTTTTATGTGCACATATATACATATGCACAAATTTGGAGAGGGTATTATAATTTTGATCAAAGGTGTGCAAGGCAGTGAAGGAGACATCTCCGACCCTATCGCGTCCTGTGTTGATATAAGCATGTCCGTCTGTCTGTTTCTAAGCGAAGTAGTCTTGCAGTTTTAAAGATATCGAATTGAAACTTAGCACACATCATCGGATCGGAAATGCCATAACTTTGGTGCTTGCAAAGTTAGGAAGTTTGGATTACCTACCAAATTTCATAAGGATCGGCCTACTATATCCTATACCTGCAATATAACTGATCGATTGGAAATGCCATAACTTTGGTGTTTTTAAAGTTAGGAAGTTGGGATTTTTTATGAGTATTAAAAATGCATCATATGAATAATTTTGGAGAATAGAATTTACAAGAGTATATCAACTTCGGCTCCACCCGAAGTTAGCTTTCCTTTTTTGATAAATATTATTTTTATCTAGGCCTAGTACTCCGATCGACGAAATCTGTTTTTTCACCGGATCTCAGATCAACGAAAAAAAATAAAATAGTGTACGTTGCCAGTCAGCTGAAATTAACTTTGTATGACATTCGTCAGTCCCTAGGGAAAAGATTAAATAATTTATTCTTTTGAAGTATCTGTTGTCAAAAAAGGGGTATTCTTGGGTACAAAATGGTCGTAAAAACATACAAAAATCACCTGCAAGAACCTATCTATGACCTTGAGTGGTTTTTGGATGACCACGAAAACAAACGGCTGTCCGAATTTCAAGATCGCATGGCTACCCTTTCAAGTTGAAAGGGAACTGCACGATCAGGGCTAAAGAAAGCATAGTTGTATACCTACAGACGATGAGAAGCTTGTGAGGCCAATTGATCGCCAACATCTCGGATCATAACCTAATTGGGTCAATAAAAAGTAACATCAGAGATGTAATTTCGATTTTGTTTTTGTCCGTCGTGGATTACAAACAGGAAGGAGTGCAACGAGGCCGAAAGGTAGAGGTGCAGCAACATCGATGGAAACATCGATGCATCGATGTTTTTGAAATTTTCTAAATCATCGATGTTTCTGTGCCGTCACAAAAAAGGGCAAAGGAAAGCTACGTAAAAAAAAAAGGTACGTACCAAGCCAGACTGAATCTTCGGACTATTTCACTTGCTTGCAAACAAAATTGCAAGCAAAAACAAGGCTTGCACCGGAAAAAATTGTATGCTAATAAAAAAAAAAACAAGAGAGAACGCTATAGTCGGGTGCCCCGACTATCAGATACCCGTTACTCAGGTAAAGGGAGTGCGAGGGAGATGGAAATAGAAACTTTGATCACGCATAACTTTTTAACGAATGGTCCGATTTGAAAAATTTATTCTACATTTCGATAGGTATTGATAAACACAATAAAACTGCATTTTTACTTTTCCGAAATATTTAAATTTTTAAAATCGTATATAAGCGATTGTGGGCGTTAAAGGGGGCGTGGCACCTTTTTGAAACAAACTTGCGCTGCGTAGGAACTCCTAGAATCTGCATGCAAAATGCCAATCTTCTAGCTTTTATAGTTTCCGAGATCTCAGCGTTCATACGGACGGACAGACGGACAGACGGACATGGCTATATCGACTCGGCTAGTGACCCTGATCAAGAATATATATACTTTATAGGGTCGGAAACGCTTCCTTCTAGCTGTTACATACTTTTGCACGAATACAATATACCCTTTTACTCTACGAGTAACGGGTATAAATACCACGGCGCGCTCCGAAGCAATAGTTATGCTCAGGCAGCATATAGTGGCTACGCATGAGGCCGAAGTGTGCGAGCCGTTGAAGTATTGGAAGGTACGTTTCTAAATTGTATTAAGTCATTATTTTTATACCCTTGCAGAGGGTATTATAATTTTGGTCAAAAGTGTGCAACGCAGTGAAGGAGACATCTCCGACCCTATACTTTATAGTATATATATATATATATATTCTTGATCAGGATCACTTCCTGAGTTGATATAGCCACGTCCGTCTGTCCGTCTGTCTGTCCGTCTGTCTGTCTACTGTCTGTCTAATTTATTCTACATTTCGATAGGTATTGATAAACACAATAAAACTGCATTTTTACTTTTCCGAAATATTTAAATTTTTAAAATCGTATATAAGCGATTGTGGGCGTTAAAGGGGGCGTGGCACCTTTTTGAAATAAACTTGCGCTGCGTAGGAAATCCTAGAATCTGCATGCAAACTGCCAATCTTCTAGCTTTTATAGTTTCCGAGATCTCAGCGTTCATACGGACGGACAGACGGACAGACGGACATGGCTATATCGACTCGGCTAGTGACCCTGATCAAGAATATATATACTTTATAGGGTCGGAAACGCTTCCTTCTAGCTGTTACATACTTTTGCACGAATACAATATACCCTTTTACTCTACGAGTAACGGGTATAGATACCACGGCGCGCTCCGAAGCAATAGTTATGCTCAGGCAGCATATAGTGACTACGCATGAGGCCGAAGTGTGCGAGCCGTTGAAGTATTGGAAGGTACGTTTCTAAATTGTATTAAGTCATTATTTTTATACCCTTGCAGAGGGTATTATAATTTAAAGTATATATATTCTTGATCAGGATCACCTCCTGAGTTGATATAGCCATGTCCGTCTGTCCGTCTGTCCGTCTGTCTGTCCGTCTGTCTGTCCGTCTGTCTGTCCGTCTGTCTGTCCGTCTGTCTGTCTGTCCGTCTGTCTGTCCGTTTGTCTGTCCGTCTGTCTGTTTCTACGCGAACTAGTCTCTCAGTTTTAAAGCTATCGAATTGAAACTTTGCACACACCCTTCTTTCCTTTGCACGCAGTATATAAGTCGGAACGGCCGGGATCGGCCGACTATATCCTATAGCTGCCATATAACTGATTGATCGGAAATGCCATAACTTTGGTGTTTGTAAAGTTAGGAAGTTGGGATTTTATATGGGTGTTATATTTGGCCAATCAATCCGACCTATCAAATTTCATAAGGATCGGCCGACTATATCCTATAGCTGCCATATAACTGAACGATTGGAAATGCCATAACTTTGGTGTTTTTAAAGTTAGGAAGTTGGGATTTTTTATGAGTATTAAGAATGCATCATATGAATAATTTTGGAGAATAAAATGTACATAATATTCTGCAAGGGTATATCAACTTTGGCTCCGCCTGAAGTTAGCTTTCCTTTCTTGTTAGTAATTAATTATGCTTTCAGGAGTCGACGAACAGTATGACGCCCTTCACAGAAGTGGCAAAAAATTTCTATGTGTCCCTGCCACTTCCTGCGAGTCAGAAAGAGCCTTCGTTCGTTCGTTTGTTTCATCGATGTTTTGGGTGAAAAACATCGAAAACATCGATGTCACCTCTACCGAAAGGGTTTTAGTCAGTCGTTGGTCCCACACATCCGGTGCTTAGAAGCATGCCAGAACTCAGAAGATACCACGTTCACAAAGGGAGTGTATTCCAGGATCACTACGAGACGTCCGAGGAAGAGACAGATAAATTCCTGCTGTTTCGTAACATAGTCTGCTAAAAATGCGGACTGGTCCAAAATCCCAGGGGAAAAAACGAATGCGGAGCACGACGCAACCTGAAAAATTTCGGTCCTGACCCAAAAGAAACACCTAAGTTCTTTCGATAATCTAAGAAATAGAATAATATTTAATTAAAAATGTTTAAGAAATCATTAATAAATAATCATGTAAACAAATCAGAAGGCGCACGTGGCTAGTTCTGTTAAGGAGCGAGAGAACGAATTACTGCAAGCAGGGGAGAAATTATTTAGAACAAGAAAGGAAAGCTAACTTCGGGCGGAGCCGAAGTTGATATACCCTTGCAGAATACTCTATAAATTTTATTCTCCAAAATTATTCATATGATGCATTCTTAATACTCATAAAAAATCCCAACTTCCTAACTTTAAAACCACCAAAGCTATGGCATTTCCAATCGTTCAGTTATATGGCAGCTATAGTATATAGTCGGCCGATCCTTATGAAATTTAATAGGTCGGATTGATTGGCCAAAAATAAAACCCATAGAAAATCCCAACTTCCTAACTTAACAAACACCAAAGTCATGGCATTTCCGATTAATCAGTTATATGGCAGCTATAGGATATAGTAGGCCGATCCTTATGAAATTTGAGAGGTCGGATTGATTGGCCAAATAAAAAACCCATACAAAATCCCAATTTCCTAACTTAACAAACACGAAAGTTATGGCATTTCCGATCAATCAGTTATATGACAGCTATAGGATATAGTCGGCCGATCCCGGCCGTTCCGACTTATATACTGCGTGCAAAGGAAAGCATGGTGTCTGCAAAGTTTCAATTCGATAGCTTTAAAACTGAGAGACTAGTTTGCGCAGAAACAGACAGACGGACGGACAGACGGACATGCTTATATCAACTCAGGAGGTGATCCTGATCGAGAATATATATACTTTATAGGGTCGGAGATGTCTCCTGCACTGCGTTGCACACTTTTGACCAAAATTATAATACCCTCTGCAAGGGTATAACAAGAAAGGAAAGCTAACTTCGGGCGGAGCCGAAGTTGGGTATATCAACTTTACAAACACCAAAGTTATGGTATTTCCGATCAATCAGTTATATGGCAGCTATAGGATATAGTAGGCCGATCCGTATGAAATTTGGTAGGTCGGATTGATTGCCAAATATAAAACCCGTAGCTTCCTAACTTTACAAACACCAAAGTTATGGCATTTCCGATCAATCAGTTATATGGCAGCTATAGGTTATCCCAAATATAAAACCCATAGGAAATCCCAACTTTCTAACTTAAGAAACACCAAAGTTATGGCATTTCCGATCAATCAGTTATATGGCAGCTATAGGATATAGTCGGCCGATCCTTATGAAATTTGGTAGGTCGGATTGATTGGCCAAATATAAAACCCATAGTAAATCCCAGCTTCCTAACTTTACAAACACCAAAGTTATGGCATTTTCGATCAATCAGTTATATGGCAGCTATAGGATATAGTAGGCCGATCCGTATTTAGGATCTAAGTCTCCCAGAATATCTAAATGCCAATTAGCAGGCCAATCAATCTTCGATGACCAGTGTAAAAAAATTAATCACAGGCTTTAGAATATTATTGCAGGACTTCGCGATCGTGCTACCACCCTGACAACCTGCCTTCAGGGCGCATGTCCGAAACAAAACGTTGGTATATCGGCATAGGTGTGTTTCTTGGACTGGTCAATGACCCACTTCTGGATTCTGCTAGGTGTCTTTTTAAGGCTTCATATTTCTTGCTTGTAACCCAATGTGTTCTTGCGAATTGCTTATTTCGACACTTATGGTTTCTGGTGACTTTATATGCCGACTTAGATGTTTAGCAACGTGCGACCCAGGACTTCTTTCGTCTTCGGATTTTGCCTCTTACGCAGCTTCAACGGCTTTTTGGCCTCCTTCTCCCAATCTTAACATTAGGTTTACCTTGAATCTTCTCATTAAATTTTAATTTTTGATTTTCTTTTCACCTTGTAAAGTCAAAAAAAATTTTCGGAACAGTAACAACTTTTATTTTACACCAAGCATTTATGGATATTTCAAATAATAAATCTTTAATTTAAAATAGTAACTATAAGTCGTTATGAAGTTAATTGTGAACTAATTAAAATTGTAATAACATCTGTTTACTACATTTTTATCATTGGTTAAAAAGTAGCTAGACAGAAAAATGCTGAATCAATAAAAACTCTAAATAATTTTCTGTCGCGTTTAGAGTAGCAACATGTTGATTTCGAATTTACATTTCCTCTTATTAAAGAGCTGAATAAAGATTGAATAACTGAAAAAATATTGTTGCAGCTCAGTTATAATGTATTGCATATTCGGAGCCGAATATACACTGAATATATTATAATTACAATGAAGATTTATTATTGTGATTCTAACAATTAAAATTACCGTGTTCTAATTAATAACATATATTTATACCCGTTACTCGTAGAGTAAAAGGGTATATTGTATTCGTGCAAAAATATGTAACAGCTAGAAGGAAGCGTTTCCGACCCTATAAAGTATATATATTCTTGATCAGGGTCACTAGCCGAGTCGATATAGCCATGTCCGTCTGTCCGTCTGTCTGTCCGTCTGTCCGTCTGTCCGTCTGTCTGTCCGTATGAACGCTGAGATCTCGGAAACTATAAAAGCTAGAAGATTGGCATTTTGCATGTAGATTTTAGAAGTTCCTACGCAGCGCAAGTTTGTTTCAAAATGGTGCCACGCCCCCTTTAACGCCCACAATCGCTTATATACGATTTTAAAAATTTAAATATTTCGGAAAAGTAAAAATGCAGTTTTATTGTGTTTATCAATACCTATCGAAATGTAGAAGAAATTTTTCAAATCGGACCATTCGTTAAAAAGTTATGCGTGATCAAAGTTTCTATCTCCATCTCCCTCGCACTCCCTTTAGCTGAGTAACGGGTATCTGATAGTCGGGGCACCCGACTATAACGTTCTCTCTTGTTTTTCTTATTTACGGACGAAAATATAATTTAAAAGACTGCACATTGAGTTTTCCTCAACCCAAATTTCTAATAATATTGCAATATCAATGTCATTATATAAGTGGTCACAAGGCGCAGAGTCAACAAAAGAGTTGCAGGCCGCCAGCAGTGGTTGCCCAAATCAACATCAGCATCTTGGCCGAACGATTTAGTGGCGAGTCGCAGTCTCATTTTGAATTGAATTGTATTTTACTTTTAGTTTCTAAACAGGGCTCAAACTGCCCAAACGGGCTATGAATAAATGAATTAAAAATATAACAAATTTACATTTGTTATAATTATGTAACAATATTAATATATAAAAAAAACAAGAAAGGAAGCCAGGACAAGTCGCAGAGTATATACCTCTGCAGCTGTTATAAAAATGTAATATTGTATATTTTGATTTCGGTGCTTAAAATCAATGAAGATAGGTAATATAGTCGACCGATTTTTATAAAATTTACGGATATATGATATAAAACAGCGAAGTTATAATTTTATTTCCCGATCTGGTGATTTCCGACTTTTATTCCTACAACAGAAGACGTACGGACGGACAGACGGACATGACTAGATCGACTCGCCTGGGGATGAAGAATATTTACTTTATATATTACTAGCTGTACCCGGCGCGACTTCGTTCGCTTAAAATTAGTTTTCAGTACGGTTGTCAAGACTTTCCCATTTCCACACCACCCCTGAGGTAGAGAAATTGGCGCGTTTTTTATACCCTTGCAGAGGGTATTATAATTTCAGTCAAAAGTTTGCAACGCAGTGAAGGAGACATTTCCGACCCTATAAAGTATATATATTCTTGATCAGCATCACCAGGAGAGTCGATCTAGCCATGTCCGTCTGTCCGTCCGTCCGTCCGTCCGTCCGTCTGTCCGTCTGTCCGTCCGTTTCTACGCAAACTAGTCCCTCAGTTTTAAAGCTATCTGCTTGAAACTTTCCCAAAAGTTGTCTTTCTATTGCAGGTAGTATATAAGTCGGAACGAGCCGGATCGGGCCACTATAGCTGTCATATAACTGAACGATCGGAAATGCAATAGCTTTAGTGTTTGTAAAGTTAGGAAATTGGGATTTTCTATGGGTTTTATTTTTGGCCAATCAATCCGACCTACCAAATTTCATAAGGATCGGCCGACTATATCTTATAGCTGCCATATAACTGAACGATTGGAAATGACATAACTTTGGTGTTTTTAAAGTTAGGAAGTTGGGACTTTTTATGAGTATTAAGAATGCATCATATGAATAATTTTGGAGAATATAATTTATAGAATATTCTACAAGGGGTATATCAACTTCGGCTCCGCCCGAAGTTAGCTTTCCTTTCTTGTTTAATGTGGTATCTCTAATTAGACCTATTCCACTGAAACTTTCTAGGTTTAATAATGTTAATTAATATGATTACTTTAAAAACTCTGTGTAAACAACATTTTTAGAAGATCCTTCAGGAGCGAGAATAATAAGACTACTGGCAGAGCTAACTCTAGAGCATGCGACATAAAATTGTCCATGAGAGAAGCAATCTTCTCTAAGATCTAGTCCAGCCAGCTTCAAAGTCTGCCCCTGCGATTTATTTATAGTTATTGCAAAGCAAACTTTTGGAGGGAATTGTAGCCTTTTAAATTGAAACGACAGACTGGATGGTATTAATGGGATCCTGGGTATAAACACTGTTTCCCCCTTCGCGCACCCCGTAAATACTGTTGCTTCGATTACATTCTTATGAAGACCTTTTATCTGCAATCGTGTCCCATTGCATAACTTTGGGGGACTTAAATTTCGCAATAACATTACGGGTGCTCCAATCCTAAGAGACAGATTATGCTGAGGAATTCCTGGAGGATTCAAAGAATTTAAAAATTCAACAGGGTAATGAACAGCATTATCAGCATCAGGAACAGAGTTGACCGATTTATAGGAGATTCCAAAGCCATCAAATGAGTTTAGCAATAAATTATTAATAGTGGTTGCTCTTTCATTTTTCGTTGTCAAAATGGCGCGGTCAGATAGCCAATCTAACCTTTTACATGATATGTTGGAAATGTCAGGAAATATTTTGGATGTAAGGTCTTGAACGTTTTTGACTACATTTCCTAAGCGTGATGTTATAACTATTTTTCCATCAACTGTTGGATTGGCCCCATTCCCAATTTTTAAAAGAGTTTCGGCAAATATTTGAGGTGTTTCTAAATTAACTAAATCCAAAGGAAGTTTAAATGTAGAATGAGCAGTTCGACCTCCATTGAGCAGGGTAGCAGCTATACCGGAAGATGCTACAGCTAGGGCTATTTTTTTTAAACTTCGAACTTTTGCCAACAATAAGTTTGTCAAGAAGGTTTTACCTGAAGAAGATCCTTCAAGAGAGAGAATCAGAAGGATACTGGCAGAGCTATATAATAAATGAAAGTGATTGGAATTTGTTGTTTTCAAATTTCTTGTTTTGAATGAAACGAAAACCTTTGTACACACAGTAAAAGATTGGCACCCAATACAAAAACAGCAAAGTAACGTATTATTTTCAGATTCCACATTTGATCGATAAACGGGTATAATAAATCATTTTATTTGTATTTAAGCACATTATCTACTTTCGAACAGAAACATACACACACATTGTATGTATGTACATGTATTGTACATATAAGCAAATCAAAACATATCCAAATATACATATGTACATACGTATTTGGTCAAAAGTTCGAATCTTAAGATTAATATTTAACTTGGAAACATTTTGGCTTTGCTTACAGAATTTGTAGTAATTTTCTATTTTCTTCCATGGTGGACATTAAATAAGGCTCTTACTTCTGCTACAAAATGAAAAATAAAACATAAGCATTTGATCCACAGGACTGACTATTGATCGAAAATCATATTGATCGGAGCAGCAGTTTAAGTTTTTAAAATCCAAAACAAATTTAACTTAAATTGCCTATTTCCCCTCCCCTTTCCCTGCAGCACTACCCCTCCCCATCATCAGTTTTCTTGGCTGTTGCTCTCTCGGCCGTCGCTCTCTTGGCATCCGCTCTCTGGGTTTTGCTATCTCGACAGGCTCCCGCAAAATGCAACGCAATAACTTAGAAAATCTAAATAAATTCGTTAAAAATACTTAAAAAAATCTTAAAAACTTGAAAAATTAAACTTAAGCATTTGGGCCATAGAATAACTATTTAGCAAAAAATCTTGATCGGAGCAGCAGTTTAGATTTCTTAAATCGAAAAGTTAATTTTAAATGTAGCTCCCAAATTATGGGGGATATCGAAATTTTTTTTAGATTTCTAATTATGCCCTTTGAAAACCTAAAATTCGGAAAAAACCAAATATCGAAATTCCAACCACTTTAGAAGTTAAGCTTAAATACATCACCTTTTTTTTGCTCCGAATAATGGATGTTGGAGCTGTTTGGGGCCACTGGAGGGACATATCGGATCTTAGTGGGCGCCCACGCCCCCAATGGAATACTGTGAAAAAATTTGGCTGCTCTTGCTCTTACGGTTTGGGCTGTGGCCGTATCCCCTTAAAAATCGGTCTTTCATTTTATAATCTTTAGGGATAGCTAAATAATTGTCAATTTGAAATTTTTTTGCGCAATTCTATTATTCAATTCTTCAATAAATTTTCGAGAGTTTTTATTAACGTAGTCTGCGTTGATAAAAATTTATTAATATCGCCGTAAAAATTACATAGGCTCATTGTTTAGATCTGTAATTTTTTATATTATTTACTATTCTGCTAAATGGTTTATACGCATGCATTGTTTCAGCTGTTGATTGGATGTTATTTTTTATGGGAGAGTTTTCCAGAATGGCTGAGGGAAGGCAAAATGTGCAAAAGAATTCACTGTTTCAGTTTTGCCACAATATAACTTTGGTTTTAGATAAGTTTTAGGCTGTCATGAACTTTTGAATTGTTAAAGCTCCTCTTGAAATTTGGCATGAATATTCTTTAAATATATCGCTATCGCATGAACCAACAAAAAATAAAAATTTTAAATTTATAATATTTTTAAAAATTCGACAAAGTGGAAAAATTAGTGAAAAAATCGACTTTTTTCTTTGAGTAGCCGCCATTTCTTGAAAAAAAATTTTTTTTTTTTTGGTGGTTCATGCCATAGCGGCATTCGTACTCATTAAGAATCTATCATTGTTTTATTTTTCAGATAATTACAAGCATAGATATCATGGCGACGCGGACACGGCCTCTTTTTTTCCCCCTCCCCCTTCTTCAAGAAGGAATAACTCAATGAAAACTAATTTTTTTTTTGAAATTTATTTTATGTACTCCTTTAAGTTTAATAAACAAATGATAAAAAAACGGATAGTAAAAATATCTATTGATTTTTTTTTATTAATCGTTAAAAAAAGGTCGAAATTCGAGCCTCTAGACTAGAAGACCCCCTTAAGGGATGAAATCCGTGTGGTTTCCAGAAAATGATGTAGCTAATGAACGAGGTGTTAAGACCCATTGCACAGCGGCTTCAGCTCAAACGGGAAAATCATCCAGATCAGCTGTAACGTCCAGATGTGATGAATGCAGCGGCATTACAGACTGCAGGCTACGTCTACGACTTACAGTCGGACGACGGGAACGCGCTGCTCATTATTACTTACCCAACAAGATGAGTCCCGTGAAGTTGTAGATCCTATAAGTAAATGAGTTTAAAGTACTTACTTGTACTTGGAAAACATGGGATCAGTAAGGCGGGTATCGCTTTCGGAAATGTCGGGCCAAGCGACGCGAAATAGTGGCCGCCGTGGCTTAATGCGAAATCCCAGACCGTTCGCCAAATTCCAAATCCTGACCCAGTAGCTGACTGGCCTGTTGGACACTAGAGCGCGTGTCAACCTGCTTGGCAAAACTAGCAAAAACTAGCTGCTGGATCAGGATCGGTCTATCATAAGACGCGTCATGGAGCAGGCAGCGAACTTTGGAGTTGACTTCCGACAGACGTTCTGGTTGGCTTCAACGGTAAACGTCATACCGATCCCAAAAGCGTGAAGAGGACCAGAAAGCGTCCACACTAGGCGGATGGAGCACTAAGCCGAGCACGAGGACGACGACGAGGAGAAGGCGTATCCCGTATCCTGGACGCTATCCGAGCCCGAAAATCGAGAGCTGGAGAAGATAGGTACCATTAGCCTGCAGAAGCACACCACAGAATTAATGGACGAAGTCAAGGTTTTTAAGGATCGACCCGTATCCGATCCCTCCAACAAAGTAGAAGGTGGTCGAAGGTGACTAACGCTCGTATTCATCGAGGAGACTATAAGCACATGGGGCAACCGCACCATGGTGGTGTCGAGGCCTAGAAAAGAAGATTCTACTTAGATGGACGTTAGCTCAATGGTGTGACAATCAAAGATGCTTACCCGTTGCCCAGCATAGACGAAGTCCTGTCAAGAATTGATCAGACGCACTACATCTCCATCGCGGATTGGAAGTTCGCATTCTGCCAGATAGAGTTGGACACGAAGAGCAAAGAGTACACGGCATTTACGGTACCTTATCGGCCTCTTTACCAGCCCTTTTGGGCTGTGCAACGCAGCACAGAGGTTGGAACCGAGTAATTCAAGCTGAGATCCGCTCTATTGTGTTTGTCTACTTGATCTGCTTATACTGGCACCAGACATAGATACGTACCTAAAGAACCTTCGCCGAGTCGCCAATGACTAAAAGGAGCTTGGTTGGCTAAGTGTCCAGAAAATCGAAGTTAAGCTTAAAATTGAAGTCAAATTAAAAGGCTTCCAAGCCAAGGTATAGAAGAACCTCGACAACTCGTACGAGCGAAGTCCCCAGCAATACGGCCAAATTTCGGACATCACTTGTTCTTGAACGGCGAAGAAGAACCTATCTTGGAACGGATCCCTTCAAATTTGTCGGTCGTTCCCATTCCTGAAATCTCATTATCAGACAAGGACTTCAGTTTTCTCGCCTACTTGAAGCTGGCGCCGTTCAAGAACAAGTGATGTCCGAAATTTGGCCGTATTACCAGCGAATACCAGCGAAGTCGCCAAAAAGATCGAACGTTCCTTACGAAGGCTCAGCGACTTCAAAAAGGTCTTCAACACTAAGTTTCCCCCTGAAGTTCCTCAAAGCTTAAATGGAGGATGTGCAAGGCCGTCGGATAGGAGTGTATCACTACAAGGTGTAACCTGAAAGGAAGCACACGTCCCGGCAAGTGTGAGCCTCGTGTGGGGGAACGTTTGGAACTTCACCAAGCTACTACTCAAATGCTCCCAATGATTTCGTCGAGTGGCCTGTGTTATGGTGTGGTTTTGATGTTAAGAAAGTAGGTAATCGGTTATATTGTTTTTTGGGCTTTTTTTTGGAGAAGGGCACTTAAGGGGGTATATAACTTTTTTTGTCGAAAAAAATAGGAAAGTTTGGATTTGTTTATGTATGTAACTTTATTAAATGAATGATTATATTTTCTGAAAGTTTAAATTGTTGACAATGTTTATGCAAAATATTTTGAAAAAATATTTAATAGTTTTTAAGGTGTGGCTTAAACGCCTCTTTTTAAAAAGCTTTGCGGTGATAATTCCCCAGGACGAACGGGTCAACTGATACCGAAAAAATAAAAATATTTCATTAGTTTAAAGTAGTATCCTGTACTTGGACGAACGTTTTAAATTTTTTTTTTTGTGCATACGGGAACGTTTTATACAAAAAATGACGTTTTTGGACGCTAAAATTCTTACAAAACTATCTATTTCGGCGTAATAAAAATTTTTACATGAAAAACAATCGTTCAAGTACTAACAAAAATTCATTACGAACATTTAAAAAAAAATTTGAAGAAAATCGGTTCAGTAGTTTTTCGGCAATCCATATCACCGCAAAGTCATTTTTCAAAAAACCCCATTTCGAGATATTCGCGTTTAAAGTTTCAAGTTTGGGTTTGGGCGGGGACGAGGCGCTCGGCTAGGAGTGCTGTAACTTTTTTTCTACTGCTCAAATCTCTATGAAGTTGTACAAGAAGTTGTTCTTTAAGATAAAGCAAAAAAAATTTATCGATTTTTAGAAAATGTTGGGAACTGTTGGAACATTGGGGGTACCCTGCCTTGAGCATCTAGCTAGCCGGTTCTGTCCCAAAGCAAAATTTAAGAACTTTCATAACAGAGCGATTTTTTCATATATAAAATAACAGTCCTCAAACAGAAAAACCTTGAAACCAAAAAAAACAAGAAAGGAAAGCTAACTTCGGGCGGAGCCGAAGTTGATATACCCTTGCCGAATACTCTGTCAATTATATTCTCCAAAATTATTCATATGATGCATTCTTAATACTCATAAAAAATCCCAACTTCCTAACTTTAAAAACACCAAAGTTATGGCATTTCCAATCGTTCAGTTATATGGCAGCTATAAGATATAGTCGGCCGATCCTTATGAAGTTTGGTAAGTCGGATTGATTGGCCAAAAATAAAACCCATAGAAAATCCCAACTTCCTAACTTTACAAACACCAAAGTTATGGCATTTCCGATCAATCAGTTATATGGCAGCTATAGGATATAGTCGGCCGATCCTTATAAAATTTGGTACGTCAATTTGATTGGCCAAATGTAAAACCCATAGAAAATCCCAACTTTCTAACTTTACAAACACCAAAGTTGTGACATTTCCGATCGTTCAGTTATATGGCAGCTATAGGATATAGTCGGCTGATCCTTATAAAATTTGGTACGTAAAATTGATTGGCCAAATGTAAAACCCATAGAAAATCCCAACTTCCTAACTTTAAAAACACCAAAGTTATGGCATTTCCGATCGTTCAGTTATATGGCAGCTATAGGATATAGTCGGCCGATCCCGGCCGTTCCGACTTATATACTGCGTGCAAAGGAAAGAAGGATGTGTGCAAAGTTTCAATTCGATATCTTTAAAACTGAGAGACTAGTTCGCGTAGAAACAGACAGACGGACAGACAGAAGGACAGACAGACGGACAGACAGACGGACAGACGGACAGACGGACATGCTTATATCAACTCAGCAGGTGATCCTGATCAAGAATATATATACTTTATATGGTCGGAGATGTCTCCTTCACTGCGTTGCACACTTTTGACCAAAATTATAATACCCTCTGCAAGGGTATAAAAATGTAATTCTTTTAGATGCTAAAAATAGATAAAATCCAAATTTTTCATATTAATTTATATAAATACTTATGTAATATTTATTAATTTAAAGTTATTTATGAATTTATGAATGTATTCGGCCCTGTGGTAACCAGGTTTATTATAATTGGAAGAAGGTTACAAATCAGAGGCTATGTCCAAAAAGTGGATACAAATCAGCCAGTTCTCAGCTCAATGCATCAAATTGGAAAAACAAGCAAAACTCCTTTCTTAGCCCTTGATACACAGCCGTTGTAAGAATAAAATAAGAAAGGAAACAAACTTCGGTAAGCCGAAACGACTACATTTAGATTTCTATGCCTATATTACTAAAAACAATGGAGCTAAGTCGATATCGCTCTGCATTTTGGGATTTGGTAATATTTAAATTCTTTGGAATTACTGTTTTAATTAAATTAAAATCGGATATCTTTATCTTATAGCTCAAATAGGAAAATCAAAAAAAATGTATTTGGCTGTATTTCTATTTATTAAAATATAGGGAATATTTTATTAACTATATCAGAATTACACTTTTTGTATATCATATACAGTCGCTCACAGCTTATTTCGTGCAGACGTAAATTTTAAACTCAAAATCATATATCTGGCAAACTATATAGACTATGAAAAGAATTTAAATTCTGTTATATTTGGCCTTGCAGAGGGTATTATAATTTCAGTCAAAAGTTTTTTTATCGACGGGATCAAGGATGGCCAAAATGTACCTACAGATTTTAAAGGAAAGCCTGCTGCAAACTGCTGAGAAACTGGGCATACGCGACCGATTTCGGTATTACTAGAATAACGACCCTAAACATTCAGCAGCATTGTGAAGGCTTGCCTTGTCTAGAAAATGATCTAAAAAGGTCCTCTTGGAAGAATGGACCAAGATTCCAAAGGAGACCACAGAAAAGTTGGTTTCTTCGATGCAAACTCGATTAAAGGATGTTCCTAACGTTTGAACGTTTATTAAGCATATTTTAGGCATCATTGTTCATTAACTATTCTTAAATTTTTTAAATATTATAAACAATTTTGCTTTTATTTACGTCAACAAACTTTTCTGAAGAAACAAATTTTTGCAATTAGTATTTCCTTTGTGAAAACTTGATCCCACAATTTGTAATTATTATCGTAATTATTTCAAGAAAAAAGGTAATACTTTATTTAAATAAAACAAGAAAGGAAAGCTAACTTCGGGCGGAGCCGAAGTTGAAATACCCTTGCAGAATATTCTGTAAATTATATTCTCCAAAATTAGTCCTATGATGCATTCTTAACAGTCATAAAAATCCCAACTTCCTAACTTTAAAAACACCAAAGTTATGGCACTTCCAAACGTTCAGTTATATGGCAGCTATAGGATATAGTCGGCCGATGAAATTTGGTAGGTCGGATTGATTCAGCAAAAATAAAACCCATAGAAAACCCCAACTTCCTAACTTTACAAACAACAAAGTTATGGCATTTCCGATCAATCTCCTATATGGCGGCTATAGCATATAGTCAGCCGATCCTTATGAAATTTGGTAGGTCGGATTGATTGGCAAAAAAAAACCCATAGAAAATCCCAACTTCCTAACTTTACAAACACCAAAGTTATGGCATTTCTGATCGTTCAGTTATGTGGCAGCTATAGGATATAGTCGGCCGATTCTCATGAAATTCGGTTCGGTTCAGATGGACTGGCCAAAAATAAAACCCACAGAAAGTCTTAACTTCCTAACTTTACAAACACCAAAGTTATGTCATTTCCGATCGTTCAGTTATATGACAGCTATAAGATATAGTCGGCCGATCCTTATGAAATTTGGTAAGTCGGATTTATTGGCCAAAGATAAAACCTATAGAAAATCCCAACTTCCTAACTTTACAAACACCAAAGTTATGCCATTTCCGATCAATCAGTTATATGGCAGCTATAGGATATAGTCGGCCGATCCCGGCCGTTCCGACTTATATACTGCGTGCAAAGGAAAGAAGGGTGTGTACAAAGTTTCAATTCGATATCTTTAAAACTGAGTGACTAGTTCGCGTAGAAACAGACAGACGGACAGACAGACGGACAGACTGACATGGCTATATCAACTCAGGAGGTGATCCTGATCAAGAATATATATACTTTATAGGGTCGGAGATGTCTCCTTCACTGCGTTGCACACTTTTGACCAAAATTATAATACCCTTTGCAAGGGTAGGTATAACAAGAAAGTTGAAATTTTTTTGAATTTTTTTTTCCGATTGTTCCTATGTGAGCTATATGATATAGTCGGCCGATCCGGCTCGTTATATACTACCTGCAATAGAAAGACAACTTTTGGGAAAGTTTCAAGCAGATAGCTTTAAAACTGAGGGACTAGTTTGCTTAGAAACGGACGGACAGACGGACATGGCAACATCGACTCTCTTGGTGATACTGATCAAGAATATATATACTTTATAGGGTCGGAAATGTCTCCTTTACTGCGTTGCAAACTTTTGACTGAATTACTGACTGATTATAACAAGGGTAGAATAACCGATACTTTTGTGGCATTCCTGATATTTACTAACCCAGAACAAAACATCATTTAGAAGTAACATTCTTTCGAACTGTAATTTTTTCTGTCCGGTAAATACAGTCTGTCATTTTGCGTGCTTATCGAGCAGCGTTTTGCTTTCAAGCAACTTTTAATTAGAGATTAAAGTTTCTTATCAGCCGTTAACTGCAATTCATGAACGAACATTCATATAAACATCTTTCATAAATGTTCGGAAAACACATTAACATTTGAGTAAATTTGATTAAAAAATACTTTCCTTTTTTTGCATGCCTAGTAGAATACTTTTTAAGGAGCTATGCGTAAAACATGAACAATTGTAAATTTCTGCGGTATTAGCTTTATCGATCTTATCGATAGAAATTTCACTACTTTAAGTTTACAACTATTATAGCAAAATTAGTACTACCTTTTAACGAATCACTTAATTCATGTCTTTCAGCTATTCTAAAAGTATGTGAGAACTAATGAATTTATCCTTTAAAGAATAGTATTAAATGTTCAATAACTGACTTGTTGGCCTTGGTGCAAGCCGCGGTTGTCTCAGTTGGGATTAGAATGCAAATAGAAGCTGCATTTTAATCCGCTGAGATTACTACGTCCAGTTTGATTTGTCTAAAAAACAATATGTGTAATATGTACATATTTGTGACCAAAAGCGGAAATAGCTTCTTAGAATTATTCATTATTTATTATGATAATAACATCATAAAGGGTGTACCATGATAATGTAAATAAATCTGTGCACTTCAATATACATATGTATGTCTTCTCAAAATTATTGAGAGTAGTAAAGGTACTGAGCTGGGGTCAAATGTGTCGAAGTCCGATTATTATGAGATAGTATAAAGTACTCGGCTTCGGGCTGAGCACCCTTCGTTAGTGATAAAGAATTGTTCTGGCACACATATCGCTCACTAAGTGTGCTCATCTTTGCTTTTATTGGTATGTGTGTATACATGGTATGCTTTTGTTGGTATGTGTGTATACATGATATAGACTTATATACTTTGGTACTATCTACCGCTTTATATACTTAATGGCCAGATGTGTGAGTTTTCGATTTATTCGAGGTATTTAAAGTGAGTGTCTTCACGTATGGCGGCTTAATTCGTAGTCAACGGTCATCGTATTCGTATCGAGTTCATTTTGCGGTCGGTTTATGTATTTATCAATTTGAAAATACAAACAAAGTGAAACAATATTTGTGCTGTTTAAGGTAAAAATATACATTTTTGCTTTAGACAATATATTAGACTTTCAATTGTAAATGTTTAATACGAATTGTGGTGTTCACTTTCCCCAGGCAATCCCCAAGGGGCCCAGCGCGATGGCTAGGATTAAATACAATTGCGTTTTAATTGGAATCTTCTTTAATGTGTTATTAACAATTTCCTCAAATGCCGGTAAGTTTTTGACGATAAAAAAAACAAAGATCGAATCGCTAGATTTAAATTAATAGATACCTTAGATTTTATTTATTATTCGATTTCGATATTGTATTTTTCTTAAATACTCCTAAATACCCAACATACTCTTTATAAGCTGAAACCACGATAACACGTCCTTTATAAAACACGTCCGGTATTCCTCAATTTTAATATACCCTAGCAGAGGGTATTATAATTTATAATTTATTATTATTATCAGCATCACCAGGAGAGACGATTTAGCCATGTCCGTCTGTTCTTCCGTCCGTTCATCCGTTTCTACCCAAACCAGTCCCTCAGTTTTAATGCTATCTGCTTGAAACTTTCCCAAAAGTTGACTTTCTATTGCAGGTAATAATAAGTCGAACGAGCCGGATCGGGCGACTATATCATAAAAAATTTAAAAAGGTATAGCTTTGTTTGTTTTTAATTTTTGTGTTTGTCCTTTGGGATTTGGGATTATTTAAATACTATTGAATTACGGTTTTATTTAAATGAAAATCGGACATCACTCAAAGTCATTACTTTGAGGGTTTACAAAGATTTTAATTTTATTCACGATTTCTCGGATTGTTCCTAAACAGATTTTTGGATTATTGCTTTAAAGATATGCCTTTACAATTAAAAAAAAAACAAGAAAGGAAAGCTAACTTCGGGCGGAGCCAAAGTTGATATACCCTTGCAGAATATTCAGTAAATTCTACAAAATTATTTATATGATGCATTCTTAATAATCATAAAAAATCCCAACTTCCTTTCCTTTTTTAATTTTAAAACTATTTACTAAAAAACAAAAGTTACTGTAAAAATTAAACTTAAAAAATCGTTACCCTTTGATTTAATTTAATTTAATTTGAAGAATATTCTGCAAGGGTATATCAACTTCGGCTACGCCCGAAGTTAGCTTTCCTTTCTTGTTTTTTAATTTTTCAATTTTTGTACCCTTGCAGAGGGTATAATAATTTTAGTCAAAAGTTTGGAACGCAGTGAAGGAGACCGTTCCGACCCTATAAAGTATATATATTCTTGATCAGGATCGCGTCCTGCGTTGATAAATTCATTACCGTCTGTCTGTTTCTACGCGAAATAGTCTCTCAATTTTAAAGATATCGAATTGAAACTTTGCACACACCCTTCGTTCCATTGTACGCAGTATATAAGTCTGAACGGCCGGGATCGGCGACTATATCCTATAGCCGTCATATAACTGAGTGATCGGAAATGCCATAACTTTGATGTTTGTAAAGTTTGGAAGTTGGAATTTTCTATGAGTTTTATTTTTGGGCAATTAATCCGACCTACCAAATTTCATCGGCCGACTATATCCTATAGCCGCTATATAACTGAACGATTGGAAATGCCATAACTTTGGTGTTTTTAAAGTTAGGAATTTATTTTTTATGAGTATGAAGAATGCATCATATGAATAATTTTGGAGAATATAATTTACAGAATATTCTGCAAGGGTATATCAACTTTGGCTCCGCCTGAAGTTAGCTTTCCTTTCTTGTTTAATAGCTCCAAAGGTATATATTGGAGTTGGGTATAATACCTTCTTTAAAGAATTTGATAATTAAATTAAAAAAGGCGTATTTCAGTAACGCTTTCGGAAATTTTGAACCTTATTAAGGAAATGATTATAATAATACTTAGTTTAGTGCTGGGTCTTGCCTCGTGTGTCAATAATAAAAGACATGACATCCTCAGCAGCAAAAAAACCTTTCTACCTCTAAATATGTGTTTTAGCTTAATTATACAAAAACTATGTTAACTTTTAACTAATATAAAAATCGTTTTTAATTGTAGAAAGCTCTTGCAATGTAGGATGTCCAAAATGTAAGTCACCTCAGTTTAAAATATATTATTATGCTAACAAAGTTTTATGCCTTCTTAGTGGACGACGGACTATTGAAATACTCACCTGGAAACTTTTATGAATATTCCTTCGACAGTATTTTAACTATTGGACTGAGTAGCGGTGCTCTTAGTGAATCAGATGATACCAGCCTTAAAGTCTCCGGGTCGGCAAAAATTTTTTCGAAAGGAAATTGTGGGTATACGTTACAGCTAAGTGCTGTTAAAGTAACCAATACCAAGGAGTCTGCAGAGAAAAAGATTTTGAATAGCATTCAGAAGCCAGTGCATTTCACACTGGTAAGTGGACTTTTAGAACCACAAATTTGCTCGGACTCTAGTGATTTGGACTACTCTCTGAATATAAAGCGTGCATTTATATCATTGTTGCAATCGGGAATAAAAACGGAACATGAAGTTGACGTATTTGGCCAGTGCCCTACACATACATCATTATCTAAAGTAGGTAATGCGAACATAATAACGAAAGTTCGTAACTTAAACAGCTGTGCCCACCGTGAGCAGATTAACAGTGGTCTGGTTTCCGGGAAAGTAAACGAGAAAGCTGGCATCACGTCCAGCCTACTTCTACAGGCAAACTATATTAAGGAGTCGAAAATTGTAAACAGTCTCATTGAAAATGTTCAACTGACAGAAACATACAAGTTTATTGGGACCACTAAAGGAAATTCTGATATCAGTGCAAAGGTAGTCACAACAATTAAACTTAAAAATCCTACCGGTACCAAAGCCAATGCACCATCTACTGGATCTACTATCAGGAGCGTGATTTTTCAAAGACCTGAAACCTACACTTCCAAAAATTTTAACGCGTTAAAAACGGTATTATCTGATCTTGTGGATTCAACTGGCGATTATGTGAAAAAAGAAAGCGCTAAAAAGTTCGTTGAGTTTATTAGATTGCTCCGTCAATCTGATAGTGAGACTTTATTAGAACTGGCAGCATTTCCTCATCCCAACAAGGTCTTGGCTCGCAAGGTATACTTGGATGGGTTATTTCGCACCAGCACTGCAGAGTCAGCTCGAGTTATATTGAAACAGCTCCCTAAATTTGATGAGAAGGAGAAATTACTTGCAATATTGTCCTTAAACTTAGTTAAGATTGTGGATAAGGAAACTCTTAATCAAGCGGCTGCTCAGCTATTACCCAACGCGCCAAAGGAATTATATTTATCTGTCGGTAGCCTGGTTGCTAAATTTTGTTCTGGAAAGAATTGTCGAGGTCCAGAAATTGAGGCCATATCTAAAAAGTTTTCGGATGGCCTAAAACACTGCAAGCCAAACACTAAAAAGGAAGAGGAACGTATAGTGTATATTTTAAAAGGAATTGGAAATGCAAAGAGCTTAGGTGGCAATACGGCTGCTTCCCTTAGTGAGTGCGCCTCCACAGGCCGATCTAATCGCATAAGAGTCGCAGCTTTGCAAGCATTTTCCACCATTAAATGCGATGGAACGCTGCAAGCTAAATCCTTGGAATTGCTCAAGAACCATAACGAAGATTCTGAGTTGCGCATTGAAGCCTACTTGTCTGCGATTTCATGTCCCAACGCAGAGGTGGCTAACCAAATTTCAGAAATAGTCAATTCAGAAACTGTTAACCAAGTTGGAAGCTTTATTTCATCAAATTTAAAAGCCATTCGGGACTCAACAGACGAAAGCCGGGAGCTCCAAAGGTATCACTTAGCTAACATTCGAGTAACCAAGAAGTTTCCCGCTGACTTCAGGCGTTATAGTTTCAACAATGAGATATCCTACAAACTTGAATCCCTTGGCTTTGGAGCCAGCTCTGATTACCAATTAATATATTCGCAACATGGGTTCTTGCCCCGATCATCTCGTGTTAATGTAACAACTGAAATTTTCGGCACTAACTTCAACGTATTTGAGGCAAGCGTGCGTCAAGAAAATTTTGAGAATGTTTTGGAATACTATCTAGGACCCAAAGGATTGCTTAACAAAGACTTTGACGAAATTGTTAATCGCATTGAAGTTGGAAACAACGTAGCTGCTGGAGCTGGTGGTCGAGCCAAGCGCTCAATTGTCGACGATGTTACTAAAACATCGAAAAAGTATAAAACATTTGGAAGCAAAAATGTGCAAGATCTCAATTTAGATATATCGCTAAAACTGTTTGGTTCGGAATTGTCGTTTTTAAGCCTTGGCGACAACATACCAAGTACACTAGATGACATCATAAATTATTTTTCAACTTCATTTGAAAAAGCCAAACAAGAATTATCTTCCTTTGAAAAGCAACTTTCCGCTCATCATTTATTCCTTGATACAGACCTCTCTTATCCAACGAGCATTGGAGTACCTCTGGAACTCGTAGCACAAGGCTTTGTAGCTACCAAAATTGATATTGCCGGTAATCTAAATATCAATGCAATTTTGGAACAGAACTGGCAGAAAGCGAAATATAGATTAAAGGTTGTCCCAAGTGTAGATGTTAATGTCAACATTCAGGTGGGATTCAATGCTCAAGTGCTGTCCACTGGCCTCCGCGTTGTTTCAACTGCGCATTCCGCGACTGGAAACGATGTAATCTTGGCCGTCATCAAAGATGGTGAAGGCTTTAATGTCGACGTTGAACTACCACGCGAAAAACTTGAGCTTATTGATGTCAAAATTGACACTGAACTATATGTAGCAGAACAAGATAAACAAAAAACAGTTGCTCTTAAGGGTAACAAAAAAAATAAGACTTCTCAGCCTAGTGAAATATGCTTCAATCAATTGGAAGTTATTGGCTTAAACATATGCATTGAGAGTTCAACGAGCTTAAGTGAATTTCAAGCTGGTAACGGTAATGGTGCAGAAAGGGGACTTGCTGTTTCGGACCAATTTCATTTATCTAAGCCAATTAGTTTTGCTGTTTACTTGACGGCTGAACGCAAATTTACATTAAAAGGAGTGCATACAAATGAACCTTCCGGCAGCCAGAAGTGGAAATTAGACTATTCCACTCCTGGTTCTAAAGTTTCTCACGATACTAGTGTTGCTTTCGAGCTCGGATCTAAGCCAAGGACTTTTGGTAGATTATCTTTCGATAATTCTCAATACCACTTTGGAGTTGAAGCAGGAATAAACGACGACAATAGCGAATTGGTTGTATATGGTCAGTACGAACAAGATAAAGACATCAAAAAAAGTAAAATTGGACTTAGCAAGCACGGAAACGAATATAAGCCCTTAATTGAAATCCATGACAGTAATGGCATTTCAAACAGCATTAATGGGTACCGAGCTGATGGTAAAATAGTTGTTAAAAAAAACAACGGTAAGCTAGAAAGATATAGTTTTGAAAATTTTCAATTGTCAAATGCGAATAATGCTCGCATAACTATAAATGGATGGACGGATGTTGGACCAACTTCATTAAACTCTGAGCTTCAAATCGCTTCGGAACAGGAGTCATTCTTGATAAAGGCCAATTACAAGTTGGAAAATGGTCAGTATGCGGCAGGATTCTTTATAAATGATGAACGAACTCCCGAAATTGTGTATGGAAGCTCCGTACAGTTGACGGTCGCTGAACAGTCTTATGGTCTTAAAGCAAATGGAAAATTAGCTGCTTGGTCCATTGATACTAATGTAGGTTTTGATTTCCAAAAAGACGATAATTCCAATTCCTTACGTGCAGGGTCATTTGTGCAAAGTGTGGAAGCTAAGCATAAAAACAAGCAAGTTGGAGCTGTAAACGTTAAATCAACTTTTGATGTAAATAAATTGGATCTCGATGTGGAAATTTTAGGAGAGCAAAAGGTTGGTTCACTAAACTTGAAATACAAAAGCAATCAGCGTCACGTACGAGACTATTCTCTAGAGGCGAGTGCAAAGCTTAACAAACACTCTATCGATGTTGTTTCAAAGTGCGATTTTAACGGAAACGTTTTTATTGTCGACAACACTATTACAACTAGTTGGGGGACATTGTTAACTGCCAAGGGTGAATTAGGTCAACGTTACACTGCTCAGGACATCCGTATTGATCTTCAAGGTAACATTCAAATTATTGGAAAGGACAAATCTTCTCAGTGGATATTGAAAGTTATCGGCACACCTGATAAAACCAACAGCGAGTTCAGGATTAGCCGAGATGCAGCTGAGCTCGTCAAATTAACCAGTGAGTCCCTACATCCACAGGACAAAATTTCGGCAGCTAAGCTGAACCTAATTGTCAAGAATCTATTAACTGCTAAAGGTGAGTTTCACGTAGCGAAAAATGGCAAGGGTAACTTAACAGCCATTTTTGAGACTCAGAAGACTGAACTGAAGCATAAACTAGAAGTTGAATCCAAATTCCACATACAGGCTCCCAAATACGATATTGATACAAACATATCGCTCGATGGAGAAAAAATACATTTTAAGACTGAAAACACCTTAGAAAAGTTAAAGTTTTCTACTAAAAATGTTGGTGAGTCCAATGACAAAAGAATTGTTTTTGAGGCTAATGCGAGTGTTAAAGGCGAATTGCGAGCAAATGGAGAAATTCAAGGTGATTTTACATTAACGACTCCTGATGGACGAATCATAAATGGTAGTGTCAATCGTAAGTTGTCGACAAACGCAAAAACTGGAATAGCCCAAGGCAATATGGATGCTCAGATAAGTGACACGCCATCTGGCAGTAATAAAAAACGATCGATTACACTAAAAGGAAAGGTCGATCGCCTGAATCCAAAAACAAAAGATTTTTCTGCAAACAGCAACGTTGTATACACTAGTTTTGATGGTGAAAAGTCAGAGGTAAGCTTCCAAATTAAGCAGCAACCTAACGGAGAAGCTAAAGACTTGGATTTTAGCTTCAAAGCGAATGGCAAACCACTAAACCAACCCATTGAAGTGGCCATTGTAATAGGCGAGTACAGTGTACAACATGCTGTGGTTGCTATTACAAGTAAATATGGTGAGCTGTTCTCAGTTAGTGCAAATGGAAATTACAATAGCAAGCAAAGCAATTTACCAGCTACATACGAGCTTCAAGCTAATATCAAAATACCAAAATCCAGCTTAAAGTTTGTGGAAATTAAAAGTCATGGAAAACTACTGAAACCATCAGCAGGCCATGAGAACCGTGTTTACAATATTGAATTTTTTGTGGATTCAAAAACCGGTCAGGGACAATTTGCCCGCATCAACACAGTATGGGACGGCACACCAAATGACGGAAGCTATAATTTTGAAGCTCAAACTAATAATATGGAATCTCCATTAAAATTCAACGGTAACTATCAGCAGGATCAAAGTGGCAGCTTAAAAGATGGTGACCTTAACGCTAAGCAAAAGTACATCTTTAACGCCCAGTACGGAAAAGAATTTGTGAAGACAGATGTATCCTTGACTTATAATGCTGATAAAGTGGACCTAGTGTATGTGCTAGATTCCAGCTTTGAATCAGTCAAAGACATCCAAGTCGATATCCGTTCTTTTAAGTCTGTGGATGATTCGTCGTACGTATTTGGCGTTCAAGCCAAACAAGCTGATAAGTCATACCGATTAGACACAAAATTATATCGTTCGGAACATAAAAAAGGTGTTGATATTCGTTTGGATTTATTAAAAGAAAAGCCTATTATTATAACGAGCATTGCCGAAATATTAGGAGAGCGAAAGGGAAAGGTAATCTTAGATATACAAAACTTGGCCGAACTGGATATTAAATTCAGCAGTGAAGCTTCTTACGTCAGCATTGACGATTTTTATATTGTTGGCAGCTGGAGCTCAAAGAAATTAAAGCTCGATAGCTATGAACTTGATGCACGAGCACAAGGTAAGAACCTTAAAATTAACCTTAAGAATGTGAATGGCGTAGTTTTCTTAGGCACAGCCACATATGCCCTTAAAAAAGAACAAAATAAGTCTATCATCGATGGTCAAGGACAAGTGCAGTATCAAGGAAAATCTCATTCTGGTAATTTTAAGTTGATTACGCAAAATTTTGACATTAATACAGATAAAGAGATTGGTTTCTCGTATACATTTAATGGTAATTTTGGTACCAAAAACGGCCTATCCACAATTAAAATTACAAATAAAGAATTTAACACAAAGTTTTCTATTTGCGAAGAAAAGAAGCAGTGCACAAACATTCAAGTGCAATCTCTCGTAAGCATAGATGAACAAAAACTGGATGATGTGAAATATTCCACCCTCATTCTTGTTGATCTACGTGAGCTTGGATATCCATATGAGTTTGAGCTAAAGTCTCAGAATACACGCCAAGGATTTAAGTACCAATACCATCTAGACAGCTTCATTATTACCGGAAAGAATTTCAAGTACCAACTCACAGCAAACGTTCAGCCCACGTCATCCATTATAAAACTAACATTGCCAAAGCGTCAAATTTTGTTTGAAACCACGCAGCAGATCCCAGCAGATGGAAAAATTTTTGGACATTATGAGCAATCAGCTTCATTCTTTATTGATAAACTGCACAGACCCGATGATGTTGCTCGCGTTTCTGCTATTTTAGACTTATCGGAAATCATTGAGAACATTGCTTTCAATGCCAATGGCGAGCTTAAACTTGAACATCCGACTATTCGACCATTAAGTATTTCTGGGCGACTAAATACTAATATTGATCAATTATCAATAGCAAATGCTGAAATAATATTTGATATTTTCCGATTGCCTGAACAAAAGGTTATTGGAAACAGCGAATTACGCAATCCCCCGTCTAATGGTTTCAATTTTTCATCTACTACAACTGTGAAGTCTGCCGGACTTGAGTTCCAGTATCAACTAAACACCAATGCGGCAATCGATATTGAAGCCCAGGAGTACAATCTTGGTCTGGATTTCAATAACGGCGACGTCAATGTAAAGGCTCTATCTTTTTTAAATACTGAAAAATTAGAAATCTCTTTAAGTGAATCAAGCAAACAGATTCTTCGAATTGTCGGAGACTTTAATAAGCAAAAACGCTACGCCAAGTTCAATACTAAGTTCCAAGTTCTTGATAAAAATCCAATAGAAATTACAAGTGAGTTACAAACCACTTCTGCTAGGATTTCACTGAAGCGCCAAGATTTTATCGATGGTAATGCAGAATTCAAATTGGGCAAAGAATTAAAATTCGATGTTTCTGGCAGCGGCAAACCATTATTTAATGGACGCGTGGCATTAGATGCAACCAACTTGTTGCAAACCAATTATGTGATAAATGAAGAAAACGTCAATGCCTTCTTGGTAAGAATAATTAAATGAAATAATTTCTTGATATATATATATATTTTTTTTCTTTTACCAGCAAAATGTTAAAACGGAGGTAAATAAAGACACTGAATATATTGCTAAAAATATTAAGGAAAAAATAGAAAAACTTCGACTAGCCACAGACGAAAATGTTAAATTGGCTAGAGATGCTTCCCCAGATTTCTCGAAACTGAAAGGTAGATTGGTCGACAATACAAAGGGACTCATTCAAGACCTTGAAGCCGATCCATCAATCGCACCGATAATTAATGGCATGTAAGTAAATTTTGCGAGTTCATGTTTATCCAAATATAAATTTTTTCTTATTTCTCTAGACGCACCTTATTTGATAAAATTTCTGGTATAATTGATGAGCTAAGCAAGGCAATATCAGAAACATTCGAAAAAGCACACAACTCGTTGGTTGAAACCTATGATAAGCTGCAAGATCTTTGGAAGGACTCCCTCCTTAAAGCGTGGGAGGATTTTATTTTAACTGCAAACAAACTAATTGGTCAGCTGCATAATGAGGTTATCAGGATTTACACAAAGACATTTAAAAACATTCTTTCTCTGCTGGAGAAGTACGGACCAGCTCTGAAAAACTATGGAAAAGCCATTGCTGAAATTTTAAAGCCAATCAACGATGCAGTTCAAGAAGTAATCAAAGTCGTGGTTCACTCGGCTGAAGGTTTAGTCGATGAATTCAAGCAGTATTTGGCGAAGCTTCCGACATTTGAAAGCATACGTAGAGAGTTTAATGACAAAGTTAAAAATTTAAAACTTATTGAAAAGGTTATTGACTTTGTGAATAGTCTTTTTGAGCAGTTAAATATTTTACCACAGACTCAGGAGACCACTGAGTTCCTACAAAAACTGCACGGCTATTTAGACGCAAAACTAAAACAACAAAAAATTAATGATGAAAAATCTCTTGAAGAACTTGGAAAGCTTTTAGTAAATGCCGTGCGCTCGATTTGGATCTCGATTAAAAGCGCTGCTCCAGGTCCATCCGCACATGCGATTGATTTACAAACATGGTTTGGTTCTCTTGCTCATTCTATAGATTCTTTGTCTGCTCTTCCGACCATCCTATCATTCCGTTCAAGTATCATAAACTATTTGGTGAATGAGACTTGGGATGCTGCATTCATCAAGAATTTACTAAAGTCATGGATATTTTTTAATGACTTTGAGCTTCGGGGCCATGTCGTTGATGGTCAGCATGTATTTACTTTTGATGGTCAAAATTACGCTTACCCTGGAAATTGCAAATATATACTGGCCCAGGACAGTGTGGACAACAACTTTACTTTGATTGGTCAGCTATCAAATGGAAAACTTAAGGGCATCACGCTCGTAGATCGTGATGGTAACTATGCCGAAGTAGCCGATAATCTCGCGCTAAAAATAAATGGAAACCTAGTTGAATACCCACAACACTTGTCTGGTCTTCACGCATGGCGTAAATATTACACCGTCCACTTACATTCTGAGTATGGAGTAAGTGTATTGTGCACTACAGATTTAAAGGTATGCCATTTCAACATAAATGGATTTTACACAAGCAAGACACGAGGACTACTCGGCAACGGCAACGCTGAACCATACGATGACTTCTTGCGAGTTGATGGGACAATAGCCGCAGACTCAGCCGCATTAGGTAATGATTACGGAGTTGGAAAATGCGCAGCAGTTTTATTTAACAATGACCAAGTCAATAGCCAAAAACGAGATGAAATATGTAGTGAACTATTTGGCATTGAGTCACCACTTGCTATTCATTTTATTACCGTGGACTCTAGACCTTACCGCAAGGCGTGTGACATCTCTCTTGCAAAAGTGGCTGAAAAGGATAAGGAGGCAACTGCTTGTACATTTGCCTTAGCTTATGGTTCCGCTGTTAGGCAGACAAACAAATGGGTGCTTTTACCGCCGCGTTGCATTAAATGTGGTGGTCCTGTTGGACAGCGAGATTTTGGAGATGAGTTTACTGTGAAATTACCAAACACCAAAGCGGACGTTGTATTCGTCGTTGATATCAATGTTGCCCCCTTAGTTCTGTCCAATCTAATAGCACCTGTAATCAATGAAATTCGCGAATCACTTAGAAGCCGTGGCTTTTCAGATGTGCAAGTCGGAGTTGTTGTATTTGACGAATCTAAGAGATATCCCGCCCTTCTTACAAGTGATAATGGTAAAATCAACTACAAGGGAAACCTTGCAAATGTTAAGCTAAATGGAGTAAATAACTTCTGTGACGATTGCGTTGAGCAAATCATAGCAGACAAAAGAATCCTGGATATTTACAATTCACTGAAAGAAATTTTCAAAGGCATTGCACCTCAAGCAGATGAAAAGGCGTTCCAATTAGCATTAGATTATCCATTCCGGGCTGGTGCTGCTAAGAGCATTATCGGTGTGCGAAGTGATTCTCTGGAATATAAAAATTGGGTAAGCAACGACTTTCTGGTTTTAAAATGAATCTTCATAAGATTTATATAATTTTTGTGTTCTTTAAGTGGAAGTTTGTTAGAGCTCAATTGACTGGATCCGTTACTAAGTTTGATGGTGCGCTTCTTCATCTCATTGCACCTGTTAAGGCGCTTTTCTTAGAAGGAGTGCCAGTCGAAAAACTAATCGGTAGGTATTTAAGTTGGTATTTATTCAGTCATTTGTAACGTTTGATTTTTACAGGCTTCAACACTCGTCTGGTAGCTACTGTAGATGGAAAGGATAATAAGAAGCGAACCAAGCTGCAATTCGATAATGACATGGGTATTGATTTTGTCCTCAATAACGGTGGTTGGGTGTTTGCAACACAAAACTTTGAAAAGTTGAAAGAATCGGACCAAAAGAAAATGTTGAATCAGATTACATCTTCAATTGCTGATACTCTTTTTAAGACCGAAATTGTTAGTGAATGTCGCTGTCAGCCGAGTCATGGATTGCACGGCCAACATAAATGCGTTATTAAATCATCGACATTTGTTGCGGCCAAAAAGCCAAAAGCTGCCTAAAATAGTTTCAAGCTTGACATTGATTCCCATATTTGTTAGATGAAAATATTTACCTAAAATATAAGTCAACGAAAAAAATAATAAAAACATAAGAACAATTTTCAATATTTATAAAAATGTGGCTTAAAACCCAATTACCAACGCTTAGAGATTAATACCTCTTATTCGCTCAGGATGAATAGACGAGTTGATCTAGCCATGTTTGGGCAGACAGGCACCCGTTCATCCCTAGTGATGCATTTGTACAATATATATTCCCGCTTCCTGGTTCATATTGCTGGGGCAGCCGGAATATGGTTAGGAAGGGTGTGGTTTGCTAAATTTTTGGAGTGTTTCTAGATATTGAGTGAATACTAATTACTGCTTGTGATTCCCAGATCTAGATATTGAAGTTTTCAAAACCTCGACGTTTATATGGACAGACAAATATCGACTATGCAATTAATCCTGTTCAACAATATATATACTTTATAGGATCGGAAACGTTTCCTTTTACTCTACGAGTAAATAAACTTGTATATTGAAGTTTACCCAATCTGCAATCTTCAATATATACTGCCCCATAAAATCATAATGGACCCGTAAATTACGCGAATAGACAGGAATATGAACAAATGAAAACCAATTGCACTCTACGCGTTGGGACATCCAACTAAGAACAGAGTCCAGAAATTAGTGCCCAACATACCTCTGAAAATACATCCCAATTGCCTAATTTTTTATTTTTTTATTTGTAAACATGGAACCCGTACAATCTATAAGTACCTTAACAATGTAGTTTTGTTTATTAATTTGAAACAAACCTCATGCCTTCAGCAAAAGGACTTTCGTGGAGATCATTTTTATGGAAGTCTGGTTGTTTTAACAATTCCAAGCCCCTTGAGCCGTCTGAGCGGTCTAGCTGGCAGGAGCGTTCTTGCGACCAGGTTCCGATGACTAAGGAGTCTTTCCCTGTACCTGCTGGTGTGTAGGGCAATTCGTTGCTCCACAGTGTTGATATTGAGGTCTTTGTGGAGGGTGGACCCAAGCACATACCAAGGGCAATTCGTTATCATCCTCATTGCGAGGTTTTGCAGCACTTGGATGAGTTTGTAGTTCGATTTGGCTACGATCCTCCATATTTGTATGGCTATATAGTGGACATACACATCTCTCTTTGCCCTCAGCGACATGGTACTCCTTTTGCAATTGCAACTTATCGCAATTGTTGCATCCTTTGTCCTCACTTTTTTTCAGGGCTTTCAGGTGCGGCTAAAAAATAAGTCTCAATTGCCTAATAGAGTAGATTGCCGTTACTCGTAGAGTATATTGTATTCGTGCAAAAGTATGTAACAGGTAGAAGGAAGCGTTTCCGAGCCTATAAAGTATATATATTCTTGTTCAGGATCACTAGCCGAGTCGATCTAGCCATGTCCGTCTGTCTGTCCGTCCGTATGAACGCTGAGATCTCGGAAACTATAAAAGCTAGAAGATTGGCATTTTGCATGTAGATTTTAGAAGTTCCTACGCAGCGCAAGTTTCTTTCAAAATGGTGCCACGCCCCCTCTGACGCCCACAAGCCACAAGCTGTGGCCACAGTTTTGATGATATTATGAAAATTTTAATTGATATGTATTTGTTTCGTCAATAAATATCGATTGGCCTAATAAAAGTTTGCCACGCCCACTCTAACGCCCAAAAACCCATTAAACGCTTAAGCCTGGCTAGCGCCTACATTTCCGCCTTTCATGTCGCCATCTAACGGATGACTTTGGAACAGCTGGTCAAGGTGCTCAACAGAGTCAACGTTAATTCTCGATAAGGATTTCTATTAAAGGAATTTGCGATGGTTTTCATTTGTCAATACCGAACTATATCCCAAGAACTATGCAAATCAAATCTAGTTAGCCAAATTGGAGGTCTGAGTCAAACAATGGCGTATGTGTCTATGTATGTAAGCATATACATATGTATGTATTTACATTGTGCACAGTTGCAATTGCCCGGCAAAGATAACTCTTTTCAAAGAAAGCTATTCGCTATACCCGTTACTCGTGTTGTGCAACCATTTAGACTTTAATATACATAATACTATTTAAGAATGTATGTGTTTAGCCAATATAAGTATGTATGTTTATTATTTCTAGTCAATTTATTGCACTCAAAAACATAAACATAAACACAGCTGCTGGTGCAGGACAAAAGCTGCCTGCGCTAAAGCAGCGCTGGTGCTGATGCTCGTGCTGTAAAGCTGCCAGCACTAAGAGATCGCTGAATTCAATTTGATAATTTGAACTTTTTTCCTGTGGTCACTATAATTCACATTATGTTACAAAAAAAAAACAAAAAAAACACAAGAAGGCATATTTATATTAAGTTGTTTAGCTGAGTAACGGGTATCTAATAGTCGAGACACTCGACTATAGCGTTCTCTCTTGTTTTTAATATATCCCTAAGCGAAAAACATAATTGGCGCAGCCGGTGGGATACAAGTAATATCCTCGCGAGTGACTAAACATGATAAAACATTATTTGTATTCGCAAACCGAACTTAACTAAAAACAAGAAAGAACGCTATAGTCGAGTGCCTCGACTATTAGATACCCGTTACTCAGCTAAACAATTGAAACTGTGTACAATGTAAATACATACCCTTCAGTTCCGAAATTCATCACTACAAAAATTCATCACTGTTTAATCAGCAGCGGACTGCGACGCCGGCAGAGCCAAAGGCAAAGTCGGCAGAGCCGAGTGCGACGCAGGCAGAGCCGAAACTCTCAGTCCCCGATCGTAGGCAACGCAGAAAAATTTCCATCTCCCTCTCTTACTCTGTCTCTCTCCCCATAAAATGAGCTGACAAAATGGAGTGGAGTGATGAATTACTGATTAAAGAGTGATGAAAAACTGAAAAAAGAGTGATGAATTACTGATTAAAGAGTGATGCATTTTTCACTGATTAACTCCTAGGACATGCCAATGTTAAATTCATCACTAATTTGTATGAAGTTTCATCGCCGATTAATCAGCAGTGATGAATTTTTGGTGATGAAAAAGCGATTAAAAGGTGATGAACGGTACTGCAGGGTACATATGTTTGTTCTTACATACATACACACATACGCCATTGTTTGACTCAGACCTCCAACTTGACTAACTTGATTAGATTTGCATAGCTCTTGGGATATAGTTCGGTATTGACAAATGAAAATCATCGCAATTTCCTTTAATAGAAATCCTTATCAAGAATTAACGTTGACTCTGTTGAGCACCTTGGCCAGCTGTTCAAAAGTCATCCGTTAGATGGCGCCATGAAAGGCGGAAATATAGGCGCTAGCCAGGCTTAAGCGTTTAATGGGTTTTTGGGCGTTAGAGTGGGCGTGGCAAACTTTTATTCAGGCCACTGCTGCCAACTTTTGCCCAGCAAAAAAAGCTGTTTTTGACGGGAAGAATTCAGAAAAAAGCTAAAAATATTATCAAAAAAATCCAATAAAAATCTAAAGAAAAATGTATAAAAAAAACGAAGAAATATCAAATTAATAACAATTTATTAAGGTAATTTTTGCTTAAAATATTTTCATAATTTTATCAATATCTTCTTGGTCGTCCTTATTTGCGTATGACATATTAGTGCCTATCATGCGCAGATATTTTACAGGCACTTCATAGTCGACGCAGCATTTTCCATTCCTTCGCAATCCGTATCTGTATATTAAAATAGAAAATGAATACAGTATATCTTTTGTTTGTAAATAACACTTTACCTTATGCTTAGAATGCTGTTAGTCGTGCTGAGGCCTATCGAATTCCTTAATTTGGATTTAATTAGGTTAACCTGGCTAAAAATCCTTTCTATTTCCGCGTTTGAACAGGGCAAACATAATATTTGGATGGCCACAGTTGCCAACCCAAAAAATCTTCGGTTTCCTCCAGAATCTTTAAATTGGAGCACCTCAAACCAAAATTTGTTTGTGTCGCTGATGTTTTCCCACTTGATCGAATTAATGTTATTGTATTGGCGTTCAATTTCTGCAATATTCTTACATTCCAGGAACTCTAAAATTTCTGTGACGCTTTTAATTTCTTAATTTCTAAAAAAGCCAGAATTCCCGCTTTTCACAATTCCCGCAGTTCACAAATTTTTCCCGCAGTTAGTCTTCAAAAAAAGCCAGTTTTGACGGGAAAAAATCCAAATTGGCAGCACTGTTCAGGCAATCGATAGGTATTGACGAAACAAATACATATCAATTAAAATTTTCATAATAGCATCAAAACTGTGGCCACAGCTTGTGGCTTGTGGGCGTCAGAGGGGGCGTGGCACCAAACTTGCGCTGCGTAGGAACTCCTAAAATCTACATGCCAAATGCCAATCTTCTAGCTTTTATAGTTTCCGAGATCTCAGCGTTCATACGGACAGACATACAGACAGACAGACGGACAGACGGACATGGCTAGATCGACTCTAGATCGACTAGATCGACTAGTGATCCTGAATAAGAATATATATACTTTATAGGGTCGGAAACGCTTCCTTCTACCTGTTACATACTTTTGCACGAATACAATATACCCTTTTACTCTACGAGTAACGGGTATAACAAGAAAGGAAGCAAAGTACGACAAGCCGAAATTCATATACCCTTGCAGTTGTTCCAAATCTACACATTTCGATTTCTATGCCTATATTACTAAAAACAATGAAGCTGTGTCGATTTTGGACTGCATTTTGCACTCGTTTCTATGGCAGCTATATGTTGTTGTCCGATTTTAATTAAATTAAAATCGTAATTCCATAATATTTAAATATTTAAAATAAATAACAACAACAAAGTTATAATTTTATTGAATTCTCTTTCCGATCTTTCCTGTGGGAGCTATATGACATAGTCGCCAAGTCACATGGCTATATCGACTCTCCTGGTGATGCTGATTAGGAAAATATATATTTTATAGGGTCGAAAATGTCTCCTTCACTGCGTTGCAAGCTTTTAACTGAAATTATAATACCCTCTGCAAGAATATAAACATACCTTAGCCTTAACACTAAGACAATTAAAACATGAAATCAAGGGAATTATTTTGAAAGAGAGACAAAAACGGGGATTAATCAACATTGTAGGAAAAATATAAACACACTTGTAAAAGATGAAGAAGATGAAGATGCTTTGCACATTTTTAGATATTCTTTAAACGTATTTCTAGAATACCTTGAAGACTTACAAATGGGTTTAGAATTAGCAAAAGTAGGAATATTTAATGCTAAAATATTAAAACATGAAGAGTTCAGTTATTGTAAAACACGGTGAGTAATAGACATCGGCTTTCGGGATATATCCGTTACCTGATTGTAATTTTATGAATGTAGCTTGCAAATGATTTTTTGCAAAACTCTGCTAAAAGTGGTGTACTACAAAATAGGCGAAAAGACGCGTATATATAGGATATATATGTTGTTTGGTATTTGTCCCGTTGATTGCTGAGATGTTATTATATTCTGCTCAGTGCATCGAGCTTGTGGGATCGACGTCGGATTGTCAAGTCCTGCTTTCAGGGCACTGGCGTATGAGATTTCGCATTTGTGTTTAGAGGGAAGATCTGGCTGCTTTCGCAAAGAAAACATCAGGTGTGGCTTTAGATTGTACGTATGCATTTTGTGTATTCTGGGGGCATACAGATTTTGCTTGTTGAAGCCGAGTCTTCAGCTCTTTAGGGTCTTCTTTGCTTGCAGGGCACGGTTAAAAGTTGTGGAAGCCTTCACAAGCTACGCAGACTGATCGAAGCCCGCAGTTGTTTCTAGAGTGTCTACTCTTGGCAGTTTGTGAATTGCAGCGGACCTTTCCGTAATCAGTAATCCTTCTATGCAACAGAAATTGCAGTTTGTATATCGGGTGCACTTGCGCTTTCTTCAAGGCTCTTATTTCTGGCTCCAGTTCGACCTTAAAAAGTGGTTGCGGCTTATTATTTCTTTTGATTATATTGATAATATTTGTTGTGAAAAATTCTTTTTTTTTAAAGCCTCTATAATCTCAGTGGTGGATACGTTGGGCTCTATGCCCTTGAGCTGAAACGTGTAGTAGGGTTTTCTAGTCTCATTCAGGTGTTTGGTTACAGCTCGGAATTGATATTCAGTTTTAGTTTGAAGCTTTGTTTTTAACATAAAAATTGTCATTCCCGACAAGCGCAACAATTTTCTTTTCTAAAGCATTTGAGTTCTGTTCCCTTATTTAAATTGTTGGGTTCTTTGACTTCTTTTGGACAACTTGTCCAAGTTTATTTAACGATCCATGCCAGTCCGTATAGCCGGACCCGCTTGTTGTTGTTTAAAACTGCCGATATTGACCCTCGTACTTACAATTTTATGCGGCGCTGCAGAAGTCGACAACGAATTTCATATCGATTTCCGTCGATGTTGTTGTTGCAATTTGTAAACTTCGTTGACATAATAGGTAGCCACTTTAAAGAAGCTGGCGACTACAATGCAGCACATTAATTTTGCTTTTAAAAGAAGAGTATAACAGGCTCATATTCGTGTGGAACACTTACAGAGTTATTATTATTAACTCGTCAATCTTACTTTTTATACCCTTGCAGAGGGTGTTATAATTTTGGTCAAAAGTGTGCTACGCAGTGAAGGAGACATCTCCGATCCTATAAAGTATATATATTCTAGATCGGGATCGCGTTCTGGGTTGATATAAGCAAGTCCGTCTGTCCGTCTGTCTGTTTTAAAGATATCGAATATAAACTTTGCACACACCCTTCGTTCCTTTGCACGTAGCATAAAAGTCGGAACGGCCGGGAATGGAAATGCCATAACTTTGGTATGGGTTTTATATGGGTTTTATTTTCGGCCATTTAATCCGACCTACCAAATTTCATAAGGATCGGCCGATTATATCCTATAGCTGCCATATAACTGACCGATCGGAAATGCCATAACTTTGGAAGTTGGGATTTTTCATGGGTTTTATTTTTGGCCAACCAATATAATATACAGAATATTCTGCAACTTCGGCTCACGTGCATAACACCATATCTAAGAGCTCAAAATGTAATCCCAGCATATCAATTCGGATTTCGAGAAAGCCACGGAACTATAGAGCAAATCAACCGGATAACATCAGAAATTCGTACAGCCTTTGAACATCGGCAATACTGTAGTGTGATATTCTTTGATGTCTCTCAAGCATTCGACCAAGTGTGGCTTGAAAACCTTATGGATAAAATCATAACATTACTGCGAAAAAACACTAAGTAACTTGAGATGCAATGCAACAACATGCAAAGAATATTACATTAAAGCTGGCGAATACAAATTAATGAACAAAAGTGTACACAAATAACGTTTACCCTTAACAGACAATTATGTCTCCCGCTAACTTTGAATAGTACGCATATCCTCCAAGCGGGCGATGTAACATATCTTGTCGTCCACATCGACAGACGCTTATCCTGGCGGAGGCACATTGAATGCATCTCAAACCTGAAGCTAGCAGCCTGTACTGGATTATAAATTCTCAATCACCCCTGTGTCTGGACTTCAAATTTATCTCACCATTAGGCCCATTTGGACTTACGGCTCCCAGCTTTGGGGAAACGCGAGCAATAGCAACGTTGACATTATAAAGCGCTCACAATCAAAAATTTCGCAAACGATCACGGCACGATGGTTTGTTTGGAACTAAAAAATCTACCGACGGCTTAAATTGAAATATCAAAGCAGAAAGCAGCCTACCACAATAAACTTAAACTGCACCCAAATAATCTCGCAAGGAACCTGTGGCAATCCGCTGCAAATAGCGAACCCTACAGCAGCGGAGCCGAAGGTGGCAACGCTGACAACGAGGCATGAGGAATGCGGGCAGTCTATTGTATACCGCTAGCAAACCATCAGTGTGTGGTCTCGGAATAAAGAGTGAATAAAGTTTGAAATATAAACGTGTTTTTATTGCTAAGTTCCTAGTCGTTCGTTACGAAGATTTTGAATGAAGTTGTAGTTTGTAGTTGCTCGGAGCAGCCCGCCAGCGCCTAGTCTAGTGCGCATAGGTGTATGGCTGAACCTGTAGCGCTCTCCTCCTTATATTTGCCTTATCTCGCTAAGCTGTCGCGCTACCTATTCAGCGACTACATTTGTAAAACCCGAATTAATATATGAAGCCAGGCTTTCGGCTGCAGCAGTGCAGATTCGATTGGCAGAATAAACACGACACGTACATAAACTTACAAAATTAAAAGCGTTATTATTACATAACCTAAGGGTGGCATTTTTGTTGTCTTCCCCCAAACAATAGTAATTATGGAATGTGTGGCTCCACTGGAAACCATATATACATGCGTTTGAATTGATCACTACATCGATATATTTATGAAACCCAAGTGTATTTGGCGCGCAAATAAATATAAACGCATTTTGGATGTATTCCTATAATACAATACAGTTCTTCGCCAGTTGAAAGATTATTTAGTTGTGGAGGTCAAATTCTAACCCCAAAACGAAACAGGCTGGGAGACGAGTTTTTCGAAACATTAGTTATGTTAAAAAAAGACAACATTTATATTATGATTGTTATAAGAAAATGAAAAGAAAATGTAATTAAACAAACAAACAAATAAATAAATTAAACAATACGATCTAGCCTGGAGGGGACTATGCTGAATAGCATCGACTAACAAAGAAATATTTAATATGTTGTCTAAAAATCTGTGGTGCACTATTGCTCATAGTCCTTTCCAAAGCAGAAAACTTCTTTCAAAGTTTGAGGAAATCAACGAAAATCACGAATTTATCGTCTTAAACAGGCCCAGAACAGCTTTACATCCTGGTGTAACAGGAATGTCATCATATACGCCTTCCCGCTTCTACTCCAGGTGAACAAAGGACAACATTTATGAAAGGAAATCAAATACATATGTCTATTTGTCTGTCTAGTAATTTATTTGAAGTGATAGATCTCAGCACGCGCTGCACTCCATCGCTTCATCTGTAGTCGAAGTAAGTGTGCTCATATCTACAGCGACAACGGTCAACAATTTGTTAGGTCAAAGAGAGCATTTGACAAGATTTATCAGCACTTCATGCCCAGCAACAAAATAAGTAAAATGATCTTAAGCTTTGGCCAAGAAAAATAAGTTTCTAGGTGTAAAATTATCGTTTAGCGGTAATTTCATATATATTACTTCTTCATTCCACCATCATCTGAGTTCCAAATTTATGCAAATCACCTTTCCGTTGTGCAGTCCATTTGTAATAAAATTTCAGAAAGAAATCAGTTAGAAGTATTACGTGATTAATATATACCTAGTGCGAATTGGACGTTTACTGGACTTGTCTTTTATTTCAAATCTATAAAGCAGGCTCCATGTCTTTTGAGAACGTCCGGTGTTATTAAAGCAAGCTGACTCGTTGTAGTGTCCAGTTTTCACAAAAAGCAAAACTGTTATATAATTTTGTTAACATAAAGCCTGTTACCCAGCATAGACATAATTTCTAAATAAATTCTACGCCAAAAACCAATTGGGCAATTACCGATCTATTTGTCCAGTTCTTCCTCACAACATACTCATTAATGGATTTTAAGTTATCTAAGTGGTAGGATACAAAAAGTACCCTTTAAAGAATTATCTCTAATTTACTCCGAGCTACTTTAGGTGTTCCACAAAGCACATTAACGATCTCCTCATGTTCTCATGTACGCAGATGACGTTATGCCTGCAATATAGCAAAATTTTCCTCAGTTTATTCTTTAGTTTCTGCTCGATACGTAAACGTGCGGCTAGCTCAGAGAGGTTGTGCGTTCGTTCCACCAAATTTATATTGAGTGTCTGCCCGTGACCAAAGGATAACGCCAGAAATGATTAGGTTGGTGCTGGTTTATTGATTCTCTAAAATATAGCCTTATTGCTATTATTCTGCTGCCCGTTGTCGCTGTCTTCTGCTGCGTTGCTCCTGGCTCGCTGCTGCTCTGCTCCTGGCGTGCTGCTGCGTCGCTCCAGGCCTGCTACTGCGCTGCTTCGGCTTGCTGCTCCGGGTGACTTCCCTACCGGGGCCGGCAAGGTGTATCGCCTAGCAGGTGAACCGAAGTTACGCCTTATCGCCTAGCCACCTTTATCGCCTGGCTTCCGGAGTTCAGCCTGGACTTTGTCGGCAAGGTGTATCGCCTAGCAGGTAGAACAAAGTTCTGAAATGGTATGATGGGGAATTCGCATATCTAGCAGATTCGAGTGGAGAATGAGAATCTGCATAGTTGGCAAGTTTGTCGTAACTGAACTGTTGGCTTGTTTGTGGTTTCGCATAGCTGTTAAGTGTTGGTTCTGCTTAGTTCTGTTGGTTCCCAAACTCAGCGTTTATGCATCCAGTGTTTGGGTTAATGACCATTTGTCCGAGTCGCTGAGGTTTGGGGGGCGACGGTGTGTCCGCAACAATGTGTTCGGTAACTCCTCCCCCCCTAGAGTGTAGAGAGGGCCATAACGAAGGAATGGTCGGCTCCACCAAGGTAGTGACGGTCGGTAGATGTGGGAGGAAGATGGTCTGTGGTTTATGGCATAATTGGAGGACGACGATCAGAATAAGGGTCAATGATATTGCTGAGTATATGGCCGTAAATTTGTTGTGTGTTATGTTATCCATATTGATGATTTTTCCAGCTGTCGAAAGGGCTTCTAAGTGTAATTTTTCCAGTGATAATGTTTTGATCGTTTGATTTTTGGTTATTTTGACGACTGGTGGAAGTACGAAAGTGAAGTGATCATGTTCCACTAGCTCTCTGTCGCTGTATTCTATTCCGTTTATCCATATGGTACAATTCCTATAACGTATTAAGAAAGAGCCATTTAAAAATATTTCGTCGTTGCAGGTTGCTTTAAGGATGGTGTTCCTTCCGTTGAAAATGAAAATAAACCCTTTTTCTGGCTCGAATATGTTCATTTCGTGACCTGTGTCTATCATGTCACATTTTGTCTCTTTTACGTTTTTGACAATGTCTGACAGGCATTTGTTGTTTTTTGTTGTCGAGTCCGTGTGGATTCCCTGACAGAAGAACTCTTGTTCCACCTTAAGGCAGCTTTCGCGAAATTGATATAGAGTGTTGTTATCATGTGCCAAGAATTCGGGGGAAATTATGAAATGTGAATTATTTACTGGTAGGGGTATGATGTGGCTGAACTTATAAATTTTTGTATCGAAAATTGGTATCTTAACGTTAAACAATAGTTTGTTATTAAAAGTAAAACAAGATGGTGTAGGTATATTATAGATGTGTTCATCTAATTGTAAGGTAATATTTTGTGTGGTTAACATATTTCTTATAGTATTTATTTCTTGTTTGTTAAACAAAAATTTTGGGATTAAGCCCAATTTGCTGGTCAGAAGGCTCTCAGCTATATTATTATTATGTTCTTTCAAAGTGTCAATATGGAAATTTATTCGATTAATATATTGGAGTGTAAAAATGTTTTCTCTATCTTCCCTAAGTTCTTTGAAGATAGTGTTTTGTGCTGTGTCTAGAAATTTTTGTATTTTGATTTGTTCGCTATTTATATGGTTCGTAATGTTATTAAGTCTAATAATAACCTGGTTATCGAAGTTTTCCTGTTTTTCTTGGGCATTTTTTAATGCGTGGGAGGTAACTTTTTGGGTATTGATTTCTGCAAGTATGTTTTGTCCGTCGTTGTTGTCTAAATTACCCGAAATTGACTTGAGAATGGTTCCCAGGCCGTTAATTAAACCCCTTTTTGTTCTAGCGTGTGGGAGTATGGTGTCTATTCTGGCTTCTAGTTGTTGTATTTTTGCCTTTATAATTCCTAGCGAAATGTCAAATGTTTCATCTAGTCTGAGGGCTTGTAATGTGTCTTTTATTCCGGAAAGGCATACTTTAAGCTCTTGGACATCTACGACATTGGTTAGAATTGTATAGCTCTGTGTTATATGAGCGTCTCCCAGATGAATGAAGGCGAGGGGTGAGGATCCGTTGAGTCTTTCTAAAGAGAAGGATTGCGTGGCGGAATGAGTAGTTCTGGAATGAAGTAGTTCATTGGGTGTTATTATTTCTCCTGATTATCTTTCTTATTTTCTGTTTGTGAAGTTTTTGTTGTCTGGTTGTTAGTAATGTAACTCCTTTATCGGTCCTGAATTTGTGTAAGGAAAATCTAGGTGTTAGTATTTCTCCTATTCTCTTTTCTAAAGATCACATCGTCGGGTTCGACTTGAATTGGTGGTTCCCTATCTTCGTTTAATTTGGTTAACCTCTTTCCTGTTTGGTTATCTAGTTGTTCTTGAATTTTGGGGTATATTTCTTTCCTAAATTCGTTCAGTTTTGTCAAATAGTCATGGTGGCTATCGAATTGCACTGTTTTTTCAAACATGTGGGTTCTGCCATGAAAAAGTTCGAACGGTTTATGAGCAGTGCTAGAGTGTATTGCATTGTTATATGTTGTCAATACCTCTGCGAATATCTCCGCGTGATCAGATTGGAGTTGGAGTTCTTTCCTGCGGTTAGCAATTATTCTATAGAGTTCCGTGAATGTCGAGTGGAGTCTTTCGACAGGTGCGTTTCCCGTTGATTGTTGGAATGAGGTAATGTGAATTTCTATATTATACTGGGTCATAAAATCAGTGAACAGGTTTCCTGAAAATTCTGCACCATGGTCAAAGACAATTTTTTTTGGTAAGCCAAAGGTACTGAAAAATTTTGATAGTGCTGCTATTACTTTAATTGAGTTTCTATTAGTTAATGGATATGCTTGTGCAAATTTAGAGAATTTATCAATGATGGTCAAGTTATTTATATTGTTGATTACATGAATGTCAATATGAATAACATCTAAAGATCCTGATGGTGCCGGTGGGGTTTGGAAGAAAGGTCTGTGAGGTTGTCTATCATACTTGAGTGTTAGGCAAATGTCGCTATTAAGATGGTATGACTGTACTCTTTGTTTTTGTTCTTGTAGATCGGGAAGGTCGGTTAGAAATGATGAGCAACGACAAATATTATACAGGTTATTTCCTGCAAAATAGTTCTTGTATGCTTCTTCGATTATATAAAAAACGTTGTCTGGTGCTAATATGGCATGTGTTTTGTTTGGCTTTTGAATAGTCTGCAGTATTTTTGTGATTGCGTCAAATGTGTACTCCGGTTCCGAAAATATGCGTCTTAACTTATGGGGAAATGGAGTAATTGTACTGGAATTGATGGACCGATTTGAAAGATTGTTTGGATGTTAAAATAGTTCAGTGGCTTCTGAACAACTGATATTATAGCTGGATCTTCATTTACATTTAGGTTGGGTTCTATTCTGCTGAGTGCATCAGCGACGACATTCTGAGATCTCTTTTTATAGACCACTTCGTAGTCATAGGCGGTTAATTTTGGGTTCTGGCCCTTAAGATTTTTCAGCCAGACTGTGGCTTGTGGTCGGTCACTATTTTGAATCGGCGCCCGAAAAGGTAGGGTCTAAAGTGTCCTACAGACCAAACGATCGCAAGCATCTCTTTTTCTATTGTTGAATATCTAACTTCGGTGTCAGATAATGTTCTACTGGCAAATGAAATAGGCCTATCGTTGGTGTTTGGTCCTTGAGATAATACCGAGCCTATGGCGTAGTTACTCGCGTCTGTGGTTAGAGTGAACGGTTTCGAGAAATCGGGGTAAGCTAGAATCGGGTCATTACACAAGAGATTTTTAGAATTGGCTACCGCTTCTTTGAATTCTTCGTCTATCACTATTGATTTTTTTTTCCTTTCAACTGTCTAGTTATAGGTTTGGTTATTCCAGCGAAGTCTTTTATGAACTTCCTGTAATAACCCAATAAGCCCAAGAAAGACTTAATTTCTCTAACAGTGTTGCTTAAATTTTGTCGGGATTAGGTTTCACTCCTTCTTGTGTAACAATGTGTCCTATAAAGTCAATTTCTTTTCTTAGGAAATTGCACTTTGCGGGTTGTATTTTCAAGTTTGCTGTTTGTAATTTAGGGAATACTGATTTAATGTCTGTTATGTGACTTTGTAGTGAAGGGGAAAATATAATAATATCGTCAAGATATACAAGGCAAACCTTCCCTATCAGATCTCCCAGGACGTTGTCCATAACGCGCTGGAATGTCGCCGGTGCGTTCTTGAGACCAAAAGGCATCCTTGTGAACTCGTAATGTCCGTTTTCGACAGTAAACGCCGTTTTGTTTGCATCACGTGGATTCATCTCAATCTGATGAAAACCACTAGCCAGATCAATTGTTGTAAAATATTTCGTTTTTCCTATACTGTCCAATATGTCTGCTATATTAGGGATTGGGTACCTATCTGAAATTGTTTTTGTTTAATTTACGAAAATCTATCACCAATCGCCACTTTTTCTGACCTGACGAATCGGTTTTCTTAGGCACGACCCATACAGGTGCGCTCCAAGGGGAATAGCTATTTCTGATAATATTTTGTTGAAGCATTTTTGAAATTTGCTTCCGAGCTTCTTCCTTGTGTATGAAAGGGTATCTGTAGGATTTTGTGTGTTCAGTGGTACAGTATGTGTTGTGTCTACCGGGTTTGTGCTTGTCAGGATTGGTAAAGAGGCCTTTTTCATTTCTAGAACGGAGTCCGCTATGTTTATTTTTGCATTTAAGCTACTTAAAAAGTCCATGCCCAAGATACCATTAAAATGTGGGTGGAAGTCAAATAAAAAGAATTTCGGTTCTTTTGTTGAATCGAATTGTTTGAAGATGACTGAGTCTGTATATTCTTGAATTTGGAATTTTGTTGAGAAGGGTATGAATGCTAATAGGGGTGTTTAGTTTTTTAATGTGGTCTTTTGAAGCTAAAGTTGGTCTTATAAAAAAGTAAGTCGACCCGGTATCTATGAGAAATTTGTCTGAATTAGTTGTAAGATATTTTGAAGACAGAAGGACATAAGGTAAAGATTCTCCGTGTGACTTTTTGTTTAAGAAGCCGACAGGTTGGCGAGGCTTCTTGTAAAAAATTTTCACCATCGTTGATGTTGCAGGAAGCAGTAGGGGTATTGTCGTTTGATCTTGAATTAGCCCGGAATGGGTTTTGGTTTCTAGATGAATGGTTTCGCCACCCGAATTTCCACGGTGGCGATAACTTTGTTGGTCATTATAGTTTTCGCGGCGATTATTATTTTGTCGTTTATCAGAATTCTCGCGGTAACGATTATTCTGCTGACCGTTGGAGTTTTAGTAATAAAAATTCTGTTCTATTTGTGCCAATTCGTAGGCTTTTTCAAAAGAGTCTGGGTTTCGGGATCTAATTATTGTTTTTAGTGGACCGTTTAATCCGACTATAAATGCATTAAGGCAGATGTCGGAATAAACGGCGTGTTTTTCCGTTCTGACCACCACGGCCTGAGTCTTTAGTTAATGATACCAGTTGGCCTCTCAATTTTGCTATTGCGAGGAATGACTTATGAATGGAGAGTCCGCTTGGTAGGGTTTGAATTTCGCGGATTAATATAGCTTCCTCTTCTTGCTAGTGTAATGTCGTTTAAGATTTGCTTTAATGTCGTCCCAGTTGAGTGGTGTGCCACACAGGGTCAATGCATCGTGTGCCTTGCCTTTTACTTTATTCCTAACAGCCCTGAGGATTTGTAATTGTAATGTTATATGTTTATATATTATTATTAATATGTTTAGTATTTGTGTAGATGTTACTTGTTGTAATTAGTTGTTGCGTGTTTTCTCGTTGGTATCCACTCCCTGTGTCGTTTTTCTTAGTGATGACTGTAATGTATATATATAGAGTTAGTGATTTGTTTAAAAGTTGGTGATATAATTTAATATAGACAAGACTGTAAGAAAGAGGTGAATATTTTCGAACGAGGTATAATGACGTAATTGTTTGGGACCAATTTCCCGTTTAGTGTACAGTTGGAGATACTTATTTGTTCGCAAAGCCCCATCAAGCGAAAACTGCTGATGCAACAGTTTCAGCTCAAGTGAAGGGAGAGAAAACAAGAAAGGAAAGCTAACTTCGGGCGGAGCCGAAGTTGAAATACCCTTGCAGAATATTCTGTAAATTATATTCTCCAAAATTATTCATATGATGCATTCTTAACACTCATAAAAATCCCAACTTCCTAACTTTAAAAACACCAACGTTATGGCATTTCCAATCGTTCAGTTATATGGCAGCTAAAAAAAATAGTCGGCCGATCCTTATGAAATTTGGTATGTCGGATTGATCGGTCAAAAATAAAATCCATAGAAAATCCAACTTCCTAACCTTACAAACACCAAAGTTATGGCATTTCCGATCGTTCAGTTGTATGACAGCTATAGGATATAGTCGGCCGATCCTTATAAAATTTAATAGGTTGGATTGATTGGCCAAATATAAAACCCATAGAAAATCCCAACTTCCTTACTTTACAAACACCAAAGTTATGGCTTTTCCGATCGTTCAGTTATATGGCAGCTATAGGATATAGTCGGCCGATCCAGGCCGTTCCGACTTATATACTGCGTGCAAAGGAAAGAAGGGTGTGTGCAAAGTTTCAATTCGATATCTTTAAAACTGAGAGACTAGTTCGCGTAGAAACAGACAGACGGACAGACAGACGGACAGACGGACAGACGGACATGGCTATATCAACTCAGGAGGTGATCCTGATCAAGAATATATATACTTTATAGGAAATGCCACAACTTTGGTGTTTGTAAAGTTAGAAAGTTGGGTTTTTTTATGGGTTTTACATTTGGCCAATTAATTTGACGTACCAAATTTTATAAGGATCGGCCGACTATATCATATAGCTGCCATATAACTGATTGATTGGAAATGCCATAACTTTGGTGTTTGTAAAGTTAGGAAGTTGGGATTTTCTATGGGTTTTATTTTTGGCCAATCAATCCGACCTACCAAACTTCATAAGGATCGGCCGACTATATCTTATAGCTGCCTTATAACTGAACAATTGGAAATGCCATAACTTTGGTGTTTTTAAAGTTAGGAAGTTGGGATTTTTTATGACTATTAAGAATGCATCATATGAATAATTTTGCAGAATATAATTTACAGAGTATTCTGCAAGGGTATATCAACTTCGGCTCCGCCCGAAGTTAGCTTTCCTTTCTTGTTTTGTTTAATTTTGTTTGTAGGCGACCTTTGATGTATGTTTAAATTTTTTGAGTTTTTCCGGCTCGAGGTCAACAATTGAAAAATGTTTTAAATAAAAGTTTTTAATTTTTATTTTTATTATTTCAATATATTTCGGTTGCACTTCGGCAACCGTCATCAGGGCAACTATAATCAACATAAAAACATAAAATAACATAAATTTAGACAATAAAAACAAAGCTTTAAAAATTATTACACCTACATAATTTTTTTCTCCGCAACGAGCGCATACCACATACGTCCACGTCTAAGTGGAAAAGGGTCCGGCGATGGTTAAAGTTGGGGCCCCTCACAGCTTTTATTTTTCAATGCAACTCCGCCCAAGTTGATTCGAGTTGCTTGACACTCTCATAATCGGTCGCCATGTGGCTCAGCTGACTCATTTCTATGTCGAATGCTAAGTTGTCATTGGGGAGTTGAGTGCTTTATAGTCATGACTCTTTCCACGTTTTGTTTAATACATTTATGTTTTCGCGAGCTTTAAAGATTTAAAAACTCAAAACTTGTTGTCCTTTTTCTTTCTTAAATACCAATCTCTCTTAATCATCGGTTACCATAACGTTGCACACATGTGTAGAGATGGTAAAGATGCCGAAAATATCGACATATTTGTTTTTATTACTTCATTTGAATCCTTACATTTTATGGATAGACCAACGCTTTATTCGACATTAGGTTTCAAAATAATCAAACTAAACATTTTATTATATTGTAAGTTGTGAAAACCTACTATTTTATGTTAGTTCTTAGTGCATATATATATTCAAGTTATTTTTGAGTGTTTATAAATTTATTAAAAGCGGATTTTACCTTATTCAAATATATTTTAGTGTTAGTTTCATGATTCTTAAAGTTTTACATTTCATTTAATTTAGGCACTTTCACAATTTTGGGTTTGTTCGTAAATATACAAATATTGTCATCAGCCTATCTTAAAGTTTAATACAATAAGTCTAGTCTATGTTAATAACACATAATTTTCATATCGATTCAATAAAATTTAATAAAACATATTTCTTATATTAAAACACTTCCGTTTTGACTTTGAAGATAACCGAGGATATCTATGTATATATTTACCGGACGGAAAATAGGAAATGTAAAGGCAGATATCGAGCAAGCTGTGGAAAAGAATTTATTTAAAAATAATTTATTGAATTAAGATATAAGTATAACTTACGCTAAGGGCATCCACACTCATCAACAACCATTTTTGGCAAGTCTCTTTTAATGATTCCATCATCTCCATAGTATATTAATGACATACTAGAGAATTTTATTGGGGCGCAACAGGGTCGCATGCCATTCAAGAGACCCATTTTTCGATACTCCTCTATAAAATGAGCATGAAATGTTTGGAAAGTGTCGGGTGTCCGAAACGACCCTGTGCAATCGCCTCTACAATAGTTTGCAAAGTATCCTCTGGGTGCAATAATCCAGTCATCCCAACCAAGTGCCTTAAATGATACATAAAATGACTCTTTGCAGCATTGTCCACTTAAAGCACCGCCACAATCTACAGCACGTCTTCGTACACGTCTTGTACGTGCTGATTCCGTATGAAGTACGAGAAATGGTCGATTGGGATTAGGGCTTAAATAGTCTGATGAGTTATCTCTAAGTTTTGAAGTTTGGAATAGGTGTAGTGAGTAGCGACCACCGCATCCAGTGCAATCAATCAATAGTCGCAGTTTTTCATTATTGTTATGGCCATACCACTCACGGATTGTTTCGGTCAGATCAAATTTTTGCCATCCTAGATGTTTGGTGTTAACTTCAAAAGAAGCACGAAATAGGATAGCCTTGTCTAGTCCCTAATAAACAATTTTGTTAAAGTCTTAAGAATTACAACAAAATAATCTTAATAATACCTTTTCAGTAATATTAATCGCTGTTGATAATTGAAATACCCAGATTTTAATTCTGTGATGAGGTTTATTTGCCCTCCATTTTCGTTTAACATTTTGCAAATGCTCTTCCTGCAAATTTTTTGCTCTTTCGATCCAGAAACTGTGTGGCTTGTCGATCCGTATGTGAATCTGAGCGCTGCGTATGGATAGTTTTTGGTTAGGAACACGGCGATTTTGTGGCGCAAATTCAAGTATTCGGTATTGTCGATATTGTGTTCCTTGAAATAAGATATATTATGATAGTTGAATATTATTAGATAATGGACCGAATTTCAGTCTTTGATATGGAATCATAAATTATACAATCGAAGAAAAAACTCCGTGATTTATAAAAATCTGTATTGATATAGAAGTAAATATAAATTTGTCTGGATTAAAGAATGTAGATTTTCGAACTATTTAAAAATCATAGATAATTTTCCATGGTTTGTAAATTGTTGTCTAGAATAACATGGTATTGTTTTTTAAAAAAAATTATATCCTAAATGTTAGAAATTGAAAATCAAAAACTGATTGAAAAAAAATAATACTCTGTAAATTATATTCTCCAAAATTATTCATAAGATGCATTCTTAATACTCATAAAAAATCCCAACTTCCTAACTTTAAAAACACCAAAGTTATGGCATTTCCAATCGTTCAGTTATATGGCAGCTATAGGATATAGTCGGCCGATCCTTATGAAATTTGATAGGTCGGATTGATTGGCTAAAAATAAAACCCATAGAAAATCCCAACTTCCTAACTTAACAAAAACCAAAGTTATGGCATTTCCAATCGTTCAGTTATATGGCAGCTATAGGATATAGTCGGCCGATCCCTTTGAAATTTGGTAGGTCGAATTGATTGGCCAAATATAAAACCCATAGAAAATTCCAACTTCCTAACTTTACAAACACCAAAGTTATGGCATTTCCGATCATTCAGTTATATGGCAGCTATAGGATATAGTCGGCCGATCCCGGCCTTTCCGACATATATACTGCGTGCAAAGGAAAGAAGGGTGTGTGCAAAGTTTCAACTCGATAGCTTTAAAACTGAGAGACTAGTTTGCGTAGAAACAGACAGACGGACAGACGGACATGGCTATATCAACTCAGGAGGTGATCCTGATCAAGAATATATATACTTTATAGGGTCGGAGATGTCTCCTTTACTGCGTTGCACACTTTTGACCAAAATTATAATACCCTCTGCAAGGGTATAAAAATGAATTGGTGATATTCATAATTTGTATTTTTACCTAATAAGTATTGGCATAAGGTTGGGAAAAACTTTTTTAGCAGTAAACAAATATTTTATTGTTATAACACCTGGAAGCTTATTAAATACTTTTAAAAGAACAGTTAAGCCGACTTAGAGCCGGTTTCCCGTCGCACTGCCAAATTTCTCGGACATTTGGTATTCTCAAACGTCAAAGTGAGCACGAGACCCATTCTCCCTATAAAATACTCGACAAAATTACGGCTTCAAGAGACAGAAAGAAGATTCAATCAATCAAAGCAACCCTTTGCTTGAGATTCAATACTTTAACTGTAAAGCTTAAACTTTGGCGCGAACACAGCCAAGATAGAATCGTTTTTATCTTTGTCGAAACGTCGAACAAGACTTATTTGGGTGTCCAAATCCCTGTTAATCCTTGTCGAAAAGTCGAACAAGACTTATCTGGATGTCCAAATTCCTGTTAATGTTAGCTCTCACATTGACGTTTGGGAAATTAAAAAAAATATTTTGTTCATATTTGTGCAGATCGAATAACTGGAATTCGATTGAAAGGGTCTTTCACTTCGCACCTATTTAATAAAGTCATCAGAATTTTTGCAACCGATTTGTGCAAAGATTGACAATTTTACGCGAAATCGAACATTTAACATTGAGTCGATTTTTCATAAACATAACTAAATTTTTATACCCTTGCAGAGGGTATTATAATTTTGGTCAAAAGTGTCCAACGCAGTGAAAGAGACATCTCCGACCCTATAAAGTATATATATTCTTGATCCGCTTGTCCGTCTGTCTGTCCGTCTGTCTGTTTCTACGCAAACTAGTCTCTCAGTTTTAAAGCTATCGAATTGAAACTTTGCACACACCCTTCTTTCCAGTATATAAGTCGGAACGGCCGGGATCGGCCGACTATATCCTATAGCTGCCATATAACTGATTGATCGGAAATTCCGTAACTTTGGTGTTTGTAAAGTTAGGAAGTTGGGATTTTCTATGGGTCTTATATTTGGCCAATCAATCCGACCCACCAAATTTCATAAGGATCAGCCGACTATATCCTATAACCGCCATATAACTGATTAATCGGAAATGCCATTACTTTGGTGTTTGTTAAGTTAAGAAGTTGGGATTTTCTATGGGTTTTATTTTTGGCCAATTAATCCGACCTACCAAATTTCATAAGAATCGGCCGACTATATCCTATAGCTGCCATATATAGATGAACGATTGGAAATGCCATAACTTTGGTGTTTTTAAAGTTAGGAAGTTGGGATTTTTTATGAGTATTAAGAATGCATCATATGAATAATTTTGGAGAATATAATTTACATAATATTCTGGAAGGGTATATCAACTTCGGCTCCGCCCGAAGTTAGCTTTCCTTTCTTGTTCTTCTTGAATGAATCCAACATTTCTTCTTGGGATTATGTAAAAATAAGAAATAAATACAGAAACTTAAAGAAGGAAAACAATATAAGGAGTAATAAAACTACGTATTAATAAATGAAAAAATACTATGTAAAAGGAATAATTAATATTGCCAAAACTAGGAAATTCACTGAGAACTTAAACTCAGAAATTAGAAGCATTTCTGTTTTCTGTCAACAATAAAAATTGCTCTTCCTAGTGGAATAATTTGTATGTATTGGGTTGCCCATCAACTTAAAAAGAAGGCGCGGTTTTATTTCATTACAATTTTATTAAAAATCGTTTATTTCTTTGAAAAATATGACACAAGATTGCTTATTCTTTACTACGCATCGTTTTTAAAAAAACGAATTTCAATCAGTTTTAAATTGCTGTTTATTATATAAATTTACGCTAATTTTGGTTTTTAGCATATGTATATTTCTTGATTTTCGATACCCAACTTTATTTTCCTAGCTTAAAATCTCATATTTTCTAAAAATTAGAATGTTGTATTGTTGTATTAGAATTGTTGTATTCTATGTTAATATTTCTAACATTTAATTTGTTTATTTTGCAAGTGTGTCTTTTCTAATTTGCATAGAAAACATTTTTTTTAATTTTATCATATGTTCCAACTAAAACAGCTGTCTGCCAATCAGTTGGCTTAATATGTTTGTTTTGTCTGTGTTTTGCTGATAAAAGCTAATTAGTTTTTTGGTCTGCTATTAATGTGTTATCTGTCAACCAGGACAAGCTGGGCATGAGCGGTTCCAAATACAAATTGTTAAGTATTTAAAAACGAAACAAGAAAAGAAGCATACTTTGGCAATCCGAAGTTGATATACCCTCACAGTTATTACAAAACGACTACATTTCGATTTCTTTGCCAATAATACTAAAAACAATGAAGCTATGTCTATTTTGCGCTTCATTTTGCCATCGTTTCTATGGCAGCTTTATTATATTGTTGTCAGATTTCAACTTAATTAAAACCGTAATTCCATAACTGCAAGGGTATATAAACTTCGCCGTGCCGACGTTTGTTTCCTTTCTTGTTTCTTGTAATTTTCGTAACTGTAGAAAAATTATCTTTCTTTTCTGGGCAAACTGGAATTTAGATTTTTTGTACAAATTTGAGAGTTATGCTTTTTATATTCACTTCTTTAATAATCGTAGTTTATCGTATCTTTTAACTCACCTTTAAATCATTTTATCTTAAAGTAGTTTCGTAGTGTTATTGAATTACTCGAGGTCATACGTTGGTTATATTTTAATTTCTTCTATAACACAACGATTTATTCCACTTAACTTTCATCACACTTACACTCCCTGGGGAGTGAACCCGACTATGAGTAGTTTCTAAATATAAAAATTTCATACGTTTTCTTATTTCTAAATCTTATACTAGTTTGAGTAAATACGTATCCCAATATTTCCTTATACGAATCAAGAATTTTAGTAATAACAAGTTGGACAAAACTAAATTGAGAGGGATAGATCTAAACTGAGCGAGTAATTTCGAGTATTTGCAAATAAAAAAGTAAAATAAAATTAATTTGAGGCAATAGTTTTATAATCGTATAATTTTTAAAAGCTGTGCAAAACGTAGTTTAAGAAAAACCGCATTTAAAGTTTAAAAAATAAATAACTACAAAACATATTTTGGATTCGTTATTTTTGGCGAAAAGCCAAGTCAACAAATTAATTAAATTAAAACATAAACATTAATAATATTTTATTTAGATTTAATTTGAACCATAAAGTTTTGTAGTCGAATAATTTTTGTAAGCTTGATTTTGAGAAAAATGTATTTAAAATTATATTTCATACACCTCATACTTGTATATCTTAAAAAATTATGTTAGATATCGAAATATTCTTTCTCTTACACATTCTTTATGGGTTAAAAGAATTTTATTGTTGCTACGTTGTCCCTTTCCCACCGATACCGACTTACCTTCTTCTGCAAATGTAATTATTTCTTGAGTATTTCCAAAGAAGTCTTCATGATCAATATTTTCCTGGTCATGAACAACCGGTTCAAAATGTCTCTTCTGTTTTTGATCTTCAATGTTTTGGATCATTGGATGATATCCAATGCTAGAGATACTTCCAAGGTACTGGCCTTTATCATGAGTCTGAGCACTGTAATCGGTAAAATAATCATGAGCCTTACGCCGAATGTCATCATTTATGCCAATATTGACACTACTATCACTACTTCGATTTATATCTAAGAGATATGTAGATTTTCTAAACGCATTCGCATTCATTGGTTTGCCTTTCATGACATTATCTTTCCTGCTGTGTCCATTTTGCATCTTGCTAAAACTGCTAGGGCGGCTTTTGAGTTGCGTCGTAGACTCAGACGCAATCCGAGAAATCATTTTTAATTGCCGTTTTTGTGGCCATCTTTTCAAAAATACATTTTTTCCTTCGCCATTTTGTATTTGATGCCCTTTTCGCCCTGCAGGACGATTTCTCAATACTTTTTTATACACATTGCCTCTACTTGAGTTCAAAGTATAATCGAGCGGTAATCGATATTGATGTTGATTGGCTTCTCGCTCAATACTAGGATAAGAACGTCCGCCACGGTCATTAAACTTATGTATTTCTGGTAGGGCTAACGTCCGTGGTATGGAATTTTGTAGATCTAAATCATTTCTACTGCTCTCAAATGCATTGTTGATAATCATCTGTCCACCATCCGCACGATATATTGTTTCCCAAATAAATTGCTTAGGTAGGGGATGGGATACATTTGGCTTGTGGCTAAGACCAAGCTTCGTCAAAATTTGCCGTTTTATTGACTCTAAACGAACTTGATCGCTCGGCGCATTGTTGTTATGGGGTTTATTAGTTTTTTTGTAGAAATAATTGTTGTTATGGTATTTGTTGTAGATGTTGTAGTCTGTATGTGGATTATCTGTGTAAATGTGATAATTGTAAAGTGTTATGTAAGTTTCATTAAATTTATTTTTCTTCTGTATTGTATTCATGTTTTGCATTTAGTATTATGAAAAGCAATACTATACTAAAGAAGTTGGCTAAGTTATCTGAGTATTTATACCCTTTTAGAGGGTGTTATAATTTCAGTCAACAGTTTGCAACGCATTGAAGAAGACATTTCCGACCCTAAAAAGTATATAAATTCTTGATCAGCATCACCACGAGAGACGATCTACCCATGCCCGTCTTTCCGTCCGTCCGTCTGTCCGTCCGTCCGTTTCTACGCAAACTAGTCCTTCAGTTTTAAAGATATCTGCTTCAAACTTTAATACCCTTGCAGAGGGTATAATATTTTTGGTCAAAAGTGTGCAACGCAGTGAAGGAGACATCTCCGACCCTATAAAGTATATATATTCTTGATCAGGATCACCTCCTAAGTTGATATAAGCATGTCTGCCTGTCCGTCTGTCTGTTTCTACGCGAACTAGTCTCTCAGTTTTAAAGATATCGAATTGAAACTTTGCACACACCCTTCATTCCTTTGCACGCAGTATATAAGTCGGAACGGCCGGGATCGGCCGACTATATCCTATATATCCTATAGCTGCCATATAACTGAACGATCGGAAATGCCATAACTTTAGTTTGTAAAGTTAGGAAGTTGGGATTTTCTATGAGTTTTATATTTGGCCAATAAATACGACCTACCAAATTTCATAAGGATCGGCGGACTATATCCTATAGCTGCCATATAACTGAACGATTGGAAATGCCATATCTTTGGTCTTTTTAAAGTTAGGAATTTGGGATTTTTTATGAGTATTAAGAATTTATCATTTGAATAATTTTGGAGAATATAATTTACAGAATATTCTGCAAAATCATATCAACTTTATACTACTACAGGGCACGTCTATTAAAGTGCATTCAGGTAACGGACACCCTTCCATAGCCCCTGTCAACTGCCCACCTCGCTTTGCAATTTCTGAAGCACAATTCATGGATTTTTACAACTTCACAGAAGCAGGAGACTATAATGCCAAACATACCCACTGGGGATCACGACTCGTGACTGCCAAAGGAAGGCAATTATACAGGGTTGCCCATATTCGACGGACCCATCTGACGACGCCATAACTGCCAGATCGCTTAATGACATACCGCGTTTGAAGCGTCAGTCCAAGCAGATTTTTACCATGGAACAATACACGCCACGCGAGCGCTCTGAAATAGTTGAAATTTACATTCAACAGAACAAGTCAATTGTGAAAACTCAACGTGCTTTTAAAAAATTAAAAAATGTGAAAAGTGCGCCTTCTAAGAACACCATTAAGCGTTTATACGAAAAATTTACGACTGGTGAGGCTCTTTCTAATCCGAAGAGGCCAAATAAAAGTCGACCAAGGCGATCGGACGAGAATATCGCTGCCGTACGAGCCAGTGTTGAGAGGTCCCCAAGAACATCCCAAAAACGCCGTTCTCAGCAGTTGGGCATGGCTCGGTCCACTTTTTGTGATGCCAATTATTCGTCGAAAGCGTATGAGGCAGTTCTGGTTTCAACAAGACGGCGCTCCACCGCACACAAGTCGCATAACAATCGATTTTCTGAAGAAATTGTTTCCGGGCCGTTTGATGTCGAAAAGTGGTGATTTGGACTGGCCACCGCGTTCGCCCGATTTGACGCCGCCTGACTTCTTCTTGTGGGGATATTTGAAGTCAAAGGTTTACGTTAACAAGCCAAGGACCCTAGAAGAGCTCAAGGACAACATTCGTGAAGAAATAGCCGCTATTCCGGCCGAAATGTTGGCGAAAACGATGGAAAATGCTGCAAAAAGGGCACAATACGCCATCAACGCCAGAGGCGGCCATTTGAAAGATATCATATTCAACAAGAAAGGAAAGCTAACTTCGGGCGGAGCCGAAGTTGATATACCCTTGCAGAATACTCTGTAAATTATATTCTCCAAAATTATTCATATGATGCATTCTTAATACTCATAAAAAATCCCAACTTCCTAACTTTAAAAACACCAAAGTTATGGCATTTCCAATCGTTCAGTTATATGGCAGCTATAGGATATAGTCGGCCGATCCTTATGAAATTTGATAGGTCGGATTGATTGGCCAAAAATAAAACCCATAGAAAATCCCAACTTCCTAACTTAACAAACACCAAAGTTATGACATTTCCGATCAATCAGTTATATGGCAGCTAAAGGATATAGTCGGCCGATCCTTATGAAATTTGGTAGGTCGAATTGATTGGTCAAATATAAAGCCCATAGGAAATCCCAGCTTCCTAGCTTTGCAAACACCAAAGTTATGGCATTTTCGATCAATCATGTATATGGCAGCTATAGGATATAGTCGGCCGATCCTTATGAAATTTGGTAGGTCGAATTGATTGGTCAAATATAAAACCCATAAAAAATCCCAACTTCCCAACTTTACAAACACGAAAGTTATGGCATTTCCGATCAATCAGTTATATGGCAGCTATATAGTCGGCCGATCCCGGCCGTTCCGACTTATATACTGCGTGCAAAGGAAAGAAGGGTGTGTGCAAAGTTTCAATTCGATAGCTTTAAAACTGAGAGACTAGTTTGCGTAGAAACAGACAGACGGACAGACGGACAGACGGACAGACAGACGGACAGACGGACAGACGGACAGACGGACATGGCTATATCAACTCAGGAGGTGATCCTGATCAAGAATATATATACTTTATAGGGTCGGAGATGTCTCCTTCACTGCGTTGCACACTTTTGACCAAAATTATAATACCCTCTGCAAGGGTATAAAAATTGATGTAAACAAATCTACTTGGAACAAATTAAATGATTAAGATTGCCAACCGCCAAATTTTTATTTTTTTCTTTGATTTTTTAAAAAAAAACATGGGTCCGTCGAATATGGGCAACCCTGTATAATGCAATTATAAATCTGAGCAACAAAATTGACTATGTTTCCCCAGATAGCCCCACATAATGGCCAGCAGACCCCAGAAAAGTTCCGGACTTAATAGATTTTGAGGTGACCAAAAACAATATAAAAAGCGCCAAATCGCTTTCGGACCTTTCATCAGACCATTCGCCAGTGCGAATATCTCTTATTTAAAGCCCAGAACCTACAAATCATCTCCAGAGACTGATATCGCACAGAAAAAACTGGTTAAAATATAAAAAGTATGAAAGTTTCCACATCGAACTAACCCCGCAGATCAACATCGAAGCGGACATCGAAAGATCCACTGATGCTCTTGAAGATGTACTCGTGGCAGCAGCCACTATTTCAACACCACAATTGAAGAACGTGCAAACTAACCATTTCAAAACTAATCTGCAATTGGAACAGCTTGTACTGCAAGAAACCAACAGATCGCCATTTTCAAAATAACGTCTTAAGGAATCAACTCTAAACCGAGCCCTGAAGAAAGATGCTGATAATGCACAACTGCGGTACATCGGAAAACTTTCGCCAACCAGTACAAAACATCCTCTGTGGCGGGCTCACCCAAATCTGAGCTCTCCAATCGAAACAGTCACTCCGATAAGAAACCCAACAGGTAGTTGGCCCGCAGCGATGAAGATAGAGCCGAAACTTTTGCTTCACATCTCCGAAGCGTTTTCCAGCCGAACACTGCCACTGGTCCATTTCTCCTATAACAAATCGAATCTTTACCAACCAAAAGGAGATCGCAAAAGTCATCGGGGATCTGAAATCGAAAAAGCCTCCGGGCCGAGGACGACTAACCTGGAGAAGACACATCGAATGCAAGAATCTACATCCTGCTCTACAACTCTACTCTCAAGAAAATGTAGTAGTTGCTTATAATTTGTGTGTATAAAAATTTTGTAAGACAGCCACATTAACTTTGATGCCTTTTTCCACAGAACTGCAAAAGGTTTAATTTCGGGGACTTTTAATGTAGATGTTGGTGGTATGTTAAATGTATGTTATAACAAAAACGAGGACGGAAGATAATTTCGGCAAGCCGAATTAATACCCTTGCAGACAGTCTACGCGAACTAGTCTCTCAGTTTTAAAGATATCGAATTGAAACTTTGCACACACCAGTATATAAGTCGGTGCGGCCGGGATCGGTCGACTATATCCTATATCTGCCACATACCTGAACGATCGGAAATGCCATAACTTTGGTGTTTTTAAAGTTAGGAAGTTGGTATTTTTTATGACTGTTAAGAATGCATCATATGAATAATTTTGGAGAATATAATTTACAGAATATTCTGCAAGGGTATATCAACTTCGGCTCCGCCCGAAGTTAGCTTTCCTTTCTTGTTTTTAAGGTCTAATTACTCGACCTAAAAATAATTTTTATTTTAAAAAAACCCCGACGTCAATTTTTAGACTCGAGATCTTACATATACAAATTTACATATGACACACGTTTTTATGAAAATGAAGAATAGAAGAAATTATTAATTAAACCCACATTATATATGTATTCAACTCTTTTTATCCGATTTTCATTAGGTTTGGCCCACCCAAAATTTCCGAGCAATTTGTTTATAAAATAGTCCTAAGCTGTTATTTATTATACACTTTCAGTGGGTATGGGAGACATTTCCGACCCTATAAAGTATATATATTCTTGATCAGCATTACCAGGAGAGTCGATCTAGCCATCTCCGTCTGTCCGTCCGTCCGTTTCTACGCAAACTAATCCCTCCGTTTTAAAGCTATCTGCATGAAACTTTCCCAAAAGTTGTTTTTCTATTGCAGGTAGTATATAAGTCGGAACGATCGGGCGACTATATCATATAGCTCCCATAGCAACAATCGGAAAAAACAATTCAAAAAAATTATAACTTTGTTGTCTTACATTTTTTTGTTGTTCTTTGCGATTTGGTAATATTTAAATATTAAATTATTTAAATTAAAATCGGACATCAATATCATTTAGCTGCCATGGAAAATCGACATAGCTTCATTGTTTTTAGTAACAAAGGCGTAGAAATCGAAATGTAGTCAAAATGTATATAACTTCGTCTTGCCGAAGTTTGCTTCCTTTCTTCTTTTATTTTAAATTTAAGGGAGTTTAAATTATTAAAAACAAGAAAGGAAAGCTAACTTCGGGCGGAGCCAAAGTTGATATACCCTTGCAGAATACTCTGTAAATTATATTCTTCAAAATTATTCATATGATGCATTCTTAATACTCATAAAAAATCCCAACTTCCTAACTTTAAAAACACCAAAGTTATGGCATTTTCAATCGTTCAGTTATATGGCAGCTATAAGATATAGTCGGCCGATCCTTATGAAGTTTGGTAGGTCGGATTGATTGGCCAAAAATAAAACCCATAGAAAATCCCAACTTCCTAACTTTACAAACACCAAAGTTATGGCATTTCCGATCAATCAGTTATATGGCAGCTATAGGATATAGTCGGCCGATCCTTATAAAATTTGGTACGTAAAATTGATTGGCCAAATGTAAAACCCATAGAAAATCCCAACTTCCTAACTTTAAAAACACCAAAGTTATGGCATTTCCGATCGTTCAGTTATATGGCAGCTATAGGATATAGTCGGCCGATCCCGGCCGTTCCGACTTATATACTGCGTGCAAAGGAAAGAAGGGTGTGTGCAAAGTTTCAATTCGATATCTTTAAAACTGAGAGACTAGTTCGCGTAGAAACAGACAGACGGACAGACAGACGGACAGACAGACGGACAGACAGACGGACAGACAGACGGACAGAGAGACGGACAGACAGACGGACAGACGGACAGACGGACATGCTTATATCAACTCAGGAGGTGATCCTGATCAAGAATATATATACTTTATATGGTCGGAGATGTCTCCTTCACTGCGTTGCACACTTTTGACCAAAATTATAATACCCTCTGAAAGGGTATAAAAATGATTGCCACGAGACATTTACAGATCGCTTACGAACAGCTGAAACCGGCTGAAACTCTACCTAACTCTATATTTTTGCTCTAGTTCGTAGGAATTATCCTTAACTTGATAATAATAATAATAATAATAACTCGTCGCAGAGCGGACCCAGGTTAAGACTTTACACAAGACAATTTAATTACGGGGAAAATGCAGTTGAAGCAAAAAATAACATTTAAACGAGAACGGAGATATGCCTTTACCCATGTGATCACGATTGGCAGGACGCGATCCTGGCTAGCGCTGTCCTGACCTGTCGTTTTGCTGCACGAATCTGAAATCGGCAACGAGTAATGCGCTTTCGCGTGCACACGATCATTTAAACATGTCTGATGTGACCTAATCCGTTTTAGAACCTCCAATTGAACAATGTCGTTGCCAAAGAGGAATTCAGCACCAGATTACAGAAATTTTCAATAAAATGAAAGATATTTCCTGCAATGACTATGTTCCCTTAAATGAACGGATGCTTTGGTGTCCTAGATGCACAAAAGTACAAAAGTCTTTTAGCTTAACCTTTCGCCGAAGTGCGTAATACCCTTGCAGAGGGTATTATAATTTCAGTCAAAAGTTTGCAACGCTGTGAAAGAAACATTTCCGACACAATATATATTCTTGATCAGTATCACCAGGATCGTCGATCCAGCCATGTCCGTCTGTCCGACCGTCTGCCCGTTTCTACGCAAACTAGTGCCTCAGTTTTAAAGCTATCTGCTTGAAACTTTCCCAAAAGTTGTCTTTCTATTGCAGGGAGTACGAGGGCAGTCCGATAAGTACTTAGCCTCACCGTAGTTTTGTTTTGACTGTATGAGGAATCCTAATTCTACGAACACCAAAGTTATGGCATTTCCGATCCATCAGTTATATGGCGGCTATAGGATATAGTCGGCCGATCCTTATGAAATTTGGTAGGTCGAATTGATTGGTCAAATATAAAACCCATAAAAAATCCCAACTTCCCAACTTTACAAACACGAAAGTTATATCATTTCCGATCAATCAGTTATATGGCAGCTATAGGATATAGTCGGCCGATCCCGGCCGTTCCGACTTATATACTGCGTGCAAAGGAAAGAAGGGTGTGTGCAAAGTTTCAATTCGATAGCTTTAAAACTGAGAGACTAGTTTGCGTAGAAACAGACAGACGGACAGACAGACGGACAGACGGACAGACGGACATGGCTATATCAACTCAGGAGGTGATCCTGATCAAGAATATATATACTTTATAGGGTCGGAGATGTCTCCTTCACTGCGTTGCACACTTTTGACCAAAATTATAATACCCTCTGCAAGGGTATAAAAATTGATGTAAACAAATCTACTTGGAACAAATTAAATGATTAAGATTGCCAACCGCCAAATTTTTATTTTTTCTTTGATTTTTAAAAAAAAAAACATGGGTCCGTCGAATATGGGCAACCCTGTATAATGCAATTATAAATCTGAGCAACAAAATTGACTATGTTTCCCCAGATAGCCCCACATAATGGCCAGCAGACCCCAGAAAAGTTCCGGACTTAATAGATTTTGAGGTGACCAAAAACAATATAAAAAGCGCCAAATCGCTTTCGGACCTTTCATCAGACCATTCGCCAGTGCGAATATCTCTTATTTAAAGCCCAGAACCTACAAATCATCTCCAGAGACTGATATCGCACAGAAAAAACTGGTTAAAATATAAAAAGTATGAAAGTTTCCACATCGAACTAACCCCGCAGATCAACATCGAAGCGGACATCGAAAGATCCACTGATGCTCTTGAAGATGTACTCGTGGCAGCAGCCACTATTTCAACACCACAATTGAAGAACGTGCAAACTAACCATTTCAAAACTAATCTGCAATTGGAACAGCTTGTACTGCAAGAAACCAACAGATCGCCATTTTCAAAATAACGTCTTAAGGAATCAACTCTAAACCGAGCCCTGAAGAAAGATGCTGATAATGCACAACTGCGGTACATCGGAAAACTTTCGCCAACCAGTACAAAACATCCTCTGTGGCGGGCTCACCCAAATCTGAGCTCTCCAATCGAAACAGTCACTCCGATAAGAAACCCAACAGGTAGTTGGCCCGCAGCGATGAAGATAGAGCCGAAACTTTTGCTTCACATCTCCGAAGCGTTTTCCAGCCGAACACTGCCACTGGTCCATTTCTCCTATAACAAATCGAATCTTTACCAACCAAAAGGAGATCGCAAAAGTCATCGGGGATCTGAAATCGAAAAAGCCTCCGGGCCGAGGACGACTAACCTGGAGAAGACACATCGAATGCAAGAATCTACATCCTGCTCTACAACTCTACTCTCAAGAAAATGTAGTAGTTGCTTATAATTTGTGTGTATAAAAATTTTGTAAGACAGCCACATTAACTTTGATGCCTTTTTCCACAGAACTGCAAAAGGTTTAATTTCGGGGACTTTTAATGTAGATGTTGGTGGTATGTTAAATGTATGTTATAACAAAAACGAGGACGGAAGATAATTTCGGCAAGCCGAATTAATACCCTTGCAGACAGTCTACGCGAACTAGTCTCTCAGTTTTAAAGATATCGAATTGAAACTTTGCACACACCAGTATATAAGTCGGTGCGGCCGGGATCGGTCGACTATATCCTATATCTGCCACATACCTGAACGATCGGTAATGCCATAACTTTGGTGTTTTTAAAGTTAGGAAGTTGGTATTTTTTATGACTGTTAAGAATGCATCATATGAATAATTTTGGAGAATATAATTTACAGAATATTCTGCAAGGGTATATCAACTTCGGCTCCGCCCGAAGTTAGCTTTCCTTTCTTGTTTTTAAGGTCTAATTACTCGACCTAAAAATAATTTTTATTTTAAAAAAACCCCGACGTCAATTTTTAGACTCGAGATCTTACATATACAAATTTACATATGACAAAAGTTTTTATGAAAATGAAGAATAGAAGAAATTATTAATTAAACCCACATTATATATGTATTCAACTCTTTTTATCCGATTTTCATTAGGTTTGGCCCACCCAAAATTTCCGAGCAATTTGTTTATAAAATAGTCCTAAGCTGTTATTTATTATACACTTTCAGTGGGTATGGGAGACATTTCCGACCCTATAAAGTATATATATTCTTGATCAGCATTACCAGGAGAGTCGATCTAGCCATCTCCGTCTGTCCGTCCGTCCGTTTCTACGCAAACTAATCCCTCCGTTTTAAAGCTATCTGCATGAAACTTTCCCAAAAGTTGTTTTTCTATTGCAGGTAGTATATAAGTCGGAACGATCGGGCGACTATATCATATAGCTCCCATAGCAACAATCGGAAAAAACAATTCAAAAAAATTATAACTTTGTTGTCTTACATTTTTTTGTTGTTCTTTGCGATTTGGTAATATTTAAATATTAAATTATTTAAATTAAAATCGGACATCAATATCATTTAGCTGCCATGGAAAATCGACATAGCTTCATTGTTTTTAGTAACAAAGGCGTAGAAATCGAAATGTAGTCAAAATGTATATAACTTCGTCTTGCCGAAGTTTGCTTCCTTTCTTCTTTTATTTTAAATTTAAGGGAGTTTAAATTATTAAAAACAAGAAAGGAAAGCTAAATTCGGGCGGAGCCAAAGTTGATATACCCTTGCAGAATACTCTGTAAATTATATTCTTCAAAATTATTCATATGATGCATTCTTAATACTCATAAAAAATCCCAACTTCCTAACTTTAAAAACACCAAAGTTATGGCATTTTCAATCGTTCAGTTATATGGCAGCTATAAGATATAGTCGGCCGATCCTTATGAAGTTTGGTAGGTCGGATTGATTGGCCAAAAATAAAACCCATAGAAAATCCCAACTTCCTAACTTTACAAACACCAAAGTTATGGCATTTCCGATCAATCAGTTATATGGCAGTTATAGGATATAGTCGGCCGATCCTTATAAAATTTGGTACGTAAAATTGATTGGCCAAATGTAAAACCCATAGAAAATCCCAACTTCCTAACTTTAAAAACACCAAAGTTATGGCATTTCCGATCGTTCAGTTATATGGCAGCTATAGGATATAGTCGGCCGATCCCGGCCGTTCCGACTTATATACTGCGTGCAAAGGAAAGAAGGGTGTGTGCAAAGTTTCAATTCGATATCTTTAAAACTGAGAGACTAGTTCGCGTAGAAACAGACAGACGGACAGACAGACGGACAGACAGACGGACAGACAGACGGACAGAGAGACGGACAGACAGACGGACAGACGGACAGACGGACATGCTTATATCAACTCAGGAGGTGATCCTGATCAAGAATATATATACTTTATATGGTCGGAGATGTCTCCTTCACTGCGTTGCACACTTTTGACCAAAATTATAATACCCTCTGAAAGGGTATAAAAATGATTGCCACGAGACATTTACAGATCGCTTACGAACAGCTGAAACCGGCTGAAACTCTACCTAACTCTATATTTTTGCTCTAGTTCGTAGGAATTATCCTTAACTTGATAATAATAATAATAATAATAACTCGTCGCAGAGCGGACCCAGGTTAAGACTTTACACAAGACAATTTAATTACGGGGAAAATGCAGTTGAAGCAAAAAATAACATTTAAACGAGAACGGAGATATGCCTTTACCCATGTGATCACGATTGGCAGGACGCGATCCTGGCTAGCGCTGTCCTGACCTGTCGTTTTGCTGCACGAATCTGAAATCGGCAACGAGTAATGCGCTTTCGCGTGCACACGATCATTTAAACATGTCTGATGTGACCTAATCCGTTTTAGAACCTCCAATTGAACAATGTCGTTGCCAAAGAGGAATTCAGCACCAGATTACAGAAATTTTGAATAAAATGAAAGATATTTCCTGCAATGACTATGTTCCCTTAAATGAACGGATGCTTTGGTGTCCTAGATGCACAAAAGTACAAAAGTCTTTTAGCTTAACCTTTCGCCGAAGTGCGTAATACCCTTGCAGAGGGTATTATAATTTCAGTCAAAAGTTTGCAACGCTGTGAAAGAAACATTTCCGACACAATATATATTCTTGATCAGTATCACCAGGATCGTCGATCCAGCCATGTCCGTCTGTCCGACCGTCTGCCCGTTTCTACGCAAACTAGTGCCTCAGTTTTAAAGCTATCTGCTTGAAACTTTCCCAAAAGTTGTCTTTCTATTGCAGGGAGTACGAGGGCAGTCCGATAAGTACTTAGCCTCACCGTAGTTTTGTTTTGACTGTATGAGGAATCCTAACTCTACGAACACCAAAGTTATGGCATTTCCGATCCATCAGTTATATGGCGGCTATAGGATATAAAAATTAACGTAGCATTCAATAGGACTCGAAATCATATTTCTAAATGCCCCAAAAAATATATTATTTGGATTTGAAATCTGTAATCGGTCGAATAACTTTTACAACGCTTTACTTGGGAACCGTAATTGTTTTCTGAGTTAAGCTTTAGTTTATCTCAAGGAACAAATAATTTAATTGCAAGACAGACGAAGTTAATTCTTGAATCATTATAGATCAAACTATTTTAAGCATGAACCTTAAAGAGTATTATGTGGTGAATCTCTAAATAGAGTCGCAATTTCACTTGCTTGTGCACATCATTGTGCATCAACGTCCGAAATTAAAAAGTGTATTTAAGACAGGCCGCAGGAGCATATTATGATCCCCTTGACGAAAAGTAAAGAATTGGGTTCGATGCACTTCTGGTAAGGTTTGACACATGTATTTGTTTTAGTCCGGATCTTTTTTTCTTTTGTAACAACATTTTTGATATGGTACTAGTTTCTTAAGCCAAGTATTTAGGCATCCAAGTATCTGCTATATATACATATTAGAAATTATTACATATGTAACTTAATGATATTGGCAAAATTAAAATTAAATTAAAATATTTTAAATCCTAAAATACTATCTCTGCTTGTTTCTTAGTATAACAGAATCAATAATTAGGTAAGGTGAAAGGTAAAAACATATAAATTTACCTAGATTATGTAAAAATATCCCACGATTTTGAATTAAGTACGTACATATAGGTAAAGGCATGCGCATAGGTAAAGGTATATATGGTCGCCAACACGGTTTATCATTAAAATTTTTTTTTAAATTGTCTAGTTAAAAAAGAATTGTCTAGTTGTTAAGATTCTGCAACAAACTTAGGAGTAATACTTGAACATTGACTTAGACTTAACCATGACACGGCAAGGGAAAGTCCTAAGATAGCAGTTGTTCATCATTATTGTAGAGTATTAGTACTCTTATAAAGTAGAAATACATGAACATCCCGATTCACATCGAGCACATCGACTGCGATAAGAAAGGGTCTTTCGTGTCTGCGCAACTAAGCCGCACAGTCAGGGAACCAAATCACAACAAGCTCACAAAAAGAAGCACATCATGCACGAGATGACACAACAGTTTGCTTTATGCTTTATATGGATCGCGGACATTTCTGGGTACTCTGTTAGATAGCTTACTCACAGAGATTAGGTCAAAGCCTAAGACTGTAGATCACGTATATATAAATAAGCGCACACCTAAGCTGATATTTGATTTAAGATCTTAAGTTTTATAATGATATTAAGTTAAATCACAGAATAGTGGATAACTTACCTTTATCGTTGTAAATGTTGAGTTTGCCTTCTTCGTGGCACAGGGTACAGCCCTTATGAGTCTCCAAATTGGAAGCATAGTAATTGCTGTTGCTGATTCCATTGCAGTTTATTAGTTTTACTTCAAACCAGACAAGCCCAATAAGAAGCCAGATGAGATTTGCCCTATTGCGCTTATTCTTTGAGCAGTTACGCATCGAATTTTGTGTTGATGACCAAGGCGATATTATTTCCCTTAACGGCGACACCAGAACACTTCTTTCTGTCTGACCTGTAAGATTATCTCCTGGTATCGCGTCATACTTTGCTCTGAATTTTGTCTCCAAAGATTGGCATGTGCCATCGCTAAGGCTTAGACTTTGCTGAAAGACGATTTTATTTTTCTGTACTTGTTGATCAGTTCGAATATGTTTTTGTGACTTGCGTGGTACTTGCAGTCGTTTGTCGCTGACCGTATTCCTGTGCCTGCGCCGCCTGCGCCTGCGTCGACGACGCTTTCTTCGTTGTCGTTTGCGATTTTGACTATTGCAAAGCATTCTGCAGAGGCTGTTGGATTGCACCTGCTGATCATTATTGACTTCGTACGAAGTGAACCCATAAAAGAATTTCAGCTTCGCATCCGTGTTGCTGTTGGGAGTTTCGTTTGGCGACGTAGGAACGGATACGTGCACTGCTCTGCTACTGGCACCGCTTCCGTCAGAAACATTAGACTGGCCAAGCACCGGGAAAATATCAAGTAAAATGCAGCTTGTCAGCAGAGTTGCTAACGCAGTGGCCCAGCGTGCAAGCACCAAAATGGCGCCCATTAACTTTGACACGCTTAAAATATCGGGGTCAGGAACTTTCTTGCGCGCCAGTGCCGGCTGGAGAAATGCTTTTCGGGAGCCATAGCTGCTGCAGCAGTTGAAGCTATAGCAGCAGCAGCACTTAACAACGACAACACAGCATCCCTGGCGACAACAGATGCATTGGCAATTAAAGAAACATTTGTTGGCTTTAAAAGACGGCTCCGACTGCGATTGATGGGGGTCGAAGGCAAACCTCATGTTTGTTATTTGGCAAAAGGATAAAACTGGCAGTGTACCTTAGAAATGTAGTACGAGTGATGGCAGTGTTATATTTCTGGTATGCAACTTCCAATCCATTGCAAATCTTTTTCATTGGGGCTGTGTATTTTCATTTTTGTCCCTGTTAAAAGAAAAATATTTTTTTAGTCGATTCTTAATTTTAATATGTTTTAAGAACGGATATTTTTAAGCAGTGAAACATGTAAAATGTAACTCCAACTTTGACTTTGGTTTTTAAATGTACTTATCCAAACCTCTTAAAACCTATTTTGGTTTCTCTGGCTTAGATAACGTTTGGCTGTATTTGCTAGTTTATATACCCAAACAAATATAACCAACAACTAGTCAATATAATTATTAGACCAGTTTCTTGTGTTTTTAAATAACTGAAAATCGCATACTAAAACTTTACACATACAACAATGAAGAGGCTATATATTGTCTACATTGAATATACATACATAAAGACAGGCAGGCATACAGACCGTTGCAAACTTCTGACTAAAATTATAATACCCTTTACAGCGATATAATAAAAACAAAAAAGGAAAGCTAACTTCGGGCGGAGCCGATGTTGATATACCCTTTCAGAATATTCTGTAAATTATATTCTCCAAAATTATAACCCATAGAAAATCCCAACTTCCTAACTTTACAAACACCAAAGTTATGGGATTTCCGATCAATCAGTTATATGGCGACTATAGGATATAGTCGGCCGATCCCGACCGTTCCGACTTATACACTGCGTGCAAAGGAAAGAAGGGTGTGTGCAAAGTTTCAATTCGATATCATTATAACTGAGAGCCTAGTTTGCGTAGAAACAGATAGACGGACAGACAGACGGACAAGCTTATACCAACTCAGGACGCGATAATGATCAAGAATATATATACTTTATAGGGTCGGAGATGTCTCCTTAACTGCGTTGCACAATTTGCCCAAAATTATAATACCCTCTGCAAGGGTATAAAAATAAACCATTTGGCGAGAAAGTAGTAACTTTCATTTTTTACGGGTTTTATATTTGTCCATTCAATCCGACCTACCAAATTTCATAAGGATCGGCCGACTATATCGTATAGCTGCCATATAACTGAACGATTGGAAATGCCATAACTTTGGTGTTTTCAAAGTTAGGAAGTTGAGGTTTTTTATGGGTTTTATATTTGGACAACCGATCCGATTTTGGAGAATATAATTTACAGAATATTCTGCAAGGGTATATCAACTTCGGCTCCGCAGCTTTCCTTTCTTGGTAAATATGGTTTTATACTGCGATGTCTAAAAATTTCTTTTTAGTTCAAACTCATCGCTCACAAAAACAGTGCTCTACCGTTAAACATGTGCGCGCCAGAGTTCCGGGTGACGAACGTTTTCTTCGAATTCTTAAATACTTTTGCACGAGTACAATATATTATTCTTACTTTTCAAGTACCGTGTTTAACAAATCAGAAATTTGTAATATATATGTATTTTGCTGGCCCGCTGTGTTTCGGGGTCATTAGTAGATTATGTAGATAACTTGCTTTTTTATACCCTTGCAGAGGGTTTTATAATTTTGGTCAGAAGTTTGTAACGCAGTGAAGGAGTCGTTTCCAACCCCATAAAGTATATATTTTCTTGATCAGGATCACTAGGGGAGTCGATATAGCCATGTCCGTCTGTCCGTCCGTCCGTCTGTCCGTATGTACCGTTTGCGAGCTAAGTTTAAAAGCTGGCACTCTGAAACTTTCACAGTCGCCCTAAAATATGTGTACGCAGATCAAGTTTGAAAAGCGCCCCGATCGGACGTCTATATCCTATAGCTCCCGTAGGAACAATCGGATATACCTTGCAAGAATTGAAGATATTTCGCGCAGTGTAAAAGCTATTGACATGAAACTTTCCAAATCGAATATTTCGCGCAGTGTAAAAGCTATTGACATGAAACTTTCCAAATCGAATTTTTTTATGCATACCTTGATCAGGGTAAAAGCGCGTGCCGATCCGACGTCTATATCCTATAGCTCCCTTAAGAACAATAGGGTGAAATCGGGTAAAATTTAATGATTTTCAGTATATTTCGCGCAGTTTATAAGCTATTGACATACATTTTTCCAAGTTTTATTTATTTACGCATACCTTGATCAGGGTAAAAGCTCTTGACGATAGGACGGGTATATCTTATATGTTCAGTAGGAAAAATTGTTAAAGACGGCGAAAATATAATTTTTTTTCTATTTTTATATGACATTTTTGCAGTATAAAATCTATTGACATGAAACTATTCAAATATAGTTTCGATTTGAGCAATTTCGGCAAAGTCTGCAAGGGTATTAAAACTTCGGCTTGCCGAAGTTAGCTTCCGTCCTCGATTTAGTATAAAGGATATTGTGGGAATGCTTCTTGGCGTCACAGCGGATGACTCAATCAAAATTAAATTAAAAGGATTTTCTTGAAATGCTATTGCGTTGACCTGCCACTAAGTATCGGGTGGCAGACCCACAAACGCCACTTCAAGGCACCCACCATCACTCCTTCAGAGGCGCGTCTGCCCAACCAAAGCATACAAGTATAAGGCGACATTCAGTCAGGAGTCGAGACGAGACGTGACGAGACGAGACGAGACGAGACGACGCCAGACTGGCCACTTACAAGTGCTGCACCGGAAGGGGGAAATATAAGAGTTGTCCCACTGTAAAGTTTATGCTTCACAAAATGTATCACCTTTGTGCTTTTAGATGCGAAAATTATCTTCATTAATTTACTGTGGTCTTCCTTGGAAATCAATTTTATGGCTCACTATGTCGAAATTTTTCGGAATTTTCACATGATTTTTAATTTGATTTTCGTTTCAGCAACAAAACAAAATTTTGTGTCTGCGACGGTTGCTAAATGACATTGCATACTTTATGGGGCATGTGTACTGCCCTCTTAAAGCTTTATAAAAGCTTTTTGAATGATAAAAACATTTTAGCGTTGCCCCTTTGCTTGGTTTTTATGTGCGCAGGAGTAGGAAAAACAACTAGAAATTTTAGGTCTCAAAAAATATCGATGATTGCGATACCATCGATAAATATGGCCCGACCTAGCCCAGTGACAAGTCAAAAGCCGGCAGATTTAAGCAATATACACACATGCTGATAATACAATGTACACAATAGGTACGTGTAAACATTCAAGAATTCCTTTTACCATATTTTTAATTTAAAATGTGTTCTTGTTACTTAATTTATCCTTTCCAATAAAATAAACGTGATTATATTATTATATTATATTATTATTATGTAAACAGCCAGCCAGCCAGGACCCCATTATCTTCGTAATGATTATTTTATTTTTGCCTGCAAGCCAAGAAAAATATATTGGGCAAACCTTAGGGAATATTTTTTAAGTAATCCTTGTAATGCAGACCGAAAGTATTTAAATTCATTGGCAAAAATAAAAAAATAATTAAATAACTAAAAGTCATGACTTGTGTGATTCTTTTATTTTGGGGCAGGTACACTCATACAATTTTTACCGTATATATTAAACAAATCTACATATATTATTGGCACATTACCGATTGCTCTTATTTTTAGAAACAATTGTCTTAAGAAGCATTGCGGTAAATGCAAAAATATTCTGAATTGTAATGCAGAATTGTAATGCAGAATTTATTTAATTCAGACTTTTTTGAGTTTTAGGATAACTTGCCGTCGTAATCATAACTTTGTTAGATATTAATTTTTTACAGATTTTTTATTTAACTTTTGGCGGTTTTTCTGTTTTTATACCCTTGCAAAAGGAATTCTAATTTATTTTCGCTAGAGCTTGACGAACAATCATCCAGACTTAATTTCAATGCGATGTTATTATACCCTTGCAGAGAGTATTATAATTTCAGTCAAAAGTTTGCAACGCAGTGAAGGAGAGATTATTTACTATATCAGAATTACGCTTTTAGTTTTGTCAAAATCGGACAACAATATCATACAGCTACCATAGAAACGATAGGAAAATGCAGAGCAAACTCGACATCTAATAGATCGCCGCCAAACATATTAAACCAAAAAGGTTACATTTTGACTCGTCTGCAAATAACACGTCATTCCAAAACGAAATCGGAAGAAAAATATGCTCCCTTGTTCCTAATACAGAGCTGGAAAGCAAACACCTATAAGCTACGGTCAAGCATGGCGGGGGTCATGTTATGGTTTGGGCCTGTATGGCAGCTTCTGGGGGGCAATCTCGTTTTTTTTTAAGTTATTATGGATGGCCAAGATGAAAAGGCCAAGATTTAAAAGGAAAACCTGCTACAAACTGCTGGAAAACTGGGCATACGCGATCGATTTCGATTTTACCAGGACAACGATCCAAAGCATTCAGCAGGAATTGTGGAGGTTTATTTTGTCTGGAACTGCCCTCATGCCGTCATAACGCCAGCACAGTCTCCAGATTTAAATGTGATCAAATACTTATGGGAAATATTGGACATCGCTATAAGGAAGAGGAAGAATTCGAACAAAAACGACATGTAAAGTGTTCTTATGGAAGAATGGCCAAAAATTCCAGTGGAAACCACTAAAAAGTTAGTTTCTTCCTTGGGAAATCGTCTCAAAGCTGTCCTGAACCAGAAAGGAGGACATACAAAATATTAGCTTTTAAATTACAAATAATAAGTTAAGAAGAATGAACTGCACGAAATAAACTGCGGCATGAAAAAAGCCTGCACATTTTGTTTTTATTTAATAAGTGTTTTGTTTTTATGATTAAGGAAATAGTTTTAATTTAATAAACAAGTTAATATTCCCTTTTAAAAGACTGCATTTAAATTTTTCTATTATCTTTCTTAGTTTAGCAGGAATAACGACTTGAACTTTTTTTAGGTAACTGCACGAAATAAGCTGCGATCCACTGTAGCTTCATTGTTCGTAGTAATGTGCTTAACAAGAAAGGAAAGGACCCTTGCAGAATATTCTGTAAATTATATTCTCCAAAATTATTCATATGATGCATTCTTAACAGTCATAAAAGTCACAACTTCCTAACTTTAAAAACACCAAAGTTATGGCATTTCCAATCGTTCAGTTATATGGCAGCTAAAAGATATAGTCGGCCGATTCTTATGGAATTTTGTATGTCGGATTGATTGGCCAAAAATAAAACCCATAGAAAATCACAACTTCCTAACTTTAAGAACACCAAAGCTATGGCTTTTCCGATCGTTCAGTTATATGGCAGCTACAGATATAGAAAGACAACTTTTGGGAAATTTTCAAGCTTTTAAGCTGAGGGACTAGTTTGCGTAGAAACGGACGGACGGACAGACTGACATGGCTAGATCGACTCTCCTGGTGATGCTGATCAAGAATATATATACTTTATAGGGTCGGAAATGTCTCTTTCACTGCTTTGCCAACTTTTGACTGAAATTATAATACCCTCTGCAAGGGTATCAAAATCGGAATGTAGTCGTTTTGTAATAACTGCAAGGGTATATAAACTTCGACTTGCCAAAGTTTGCTTCCTTTCTTGTATTCTGTTATTTTTTCGTCGATCTGAGTACCGGTGTGAAAAAAGAGCATGGGGAAAGTATTCGCCAGCTGACGAACAGATTTCGTCGATCTGAGTACTAGGCTTGGAATAAAAATATTTTGCTTATACTGTGTTTAAGCACGAATGTCCTCAGTTATAGCACAATGTTTTTGATTTTTTCCACTCTGGGAACCAGTACTAGTTTAGCCAATCTAGCGTGCAATATAATGATCGATTTTAACACTTCTCTAATTGAAGATGATTAATAATTGTTTGGATAAAAAAGACAGCTGTACTTCGTACGAATTTTCTCAAACTTTTTTGAAAACCATCTTTTTTTTAAAACATGAGCACTTTCCCTGTAGAGAACTACATATTTTTTTAATTTGTATTGGAAGTAAATCTGAACTTACTTTATGGAACATGAACTTACTGACTATACTCTCTGCAAGGGTATATCAACAAATATAGTTAGTAGTATAAATAAGCAGTATATAACATAACATAGCAGAAACAACAAAGGCAGTACCAGTACCTAAAGTTAGCAGTCAACAACAACCAAAAGAAACGGCGGAAAAGCTGTCTCGGTTGGCTTGCAGACCGTGAAAAGCCACGAGCCACGATTGAAATACCGAATTTCATACCAAAAGCATATGAATACCGATTGTTCATATCAAGAGCTATCAAGCGCATTTCTACCAAAAAATTGTTGTACATATACATATGTGTATATGTATGTATATACATAATCATGCGCTCAAATCACACTTACCTACAGGCATACAAATGTTTGCTTCCAGTTTCTTATATGCAATGACCGCGCACCTCATATGGCGAAAGAAAATAATACAATTATTTTAAAAATTTTATATAGAAATTTGTATTAGGTTTTCCATTTTCATTTAAATTCTAAATTGTTTTTAAACTTAAAAGCCAATAATATTTACCACTGTTATATAATTATACATTTGGATTTAAAATGTTCATTTGATTAACAACTTACGAGATCATTGAACTTTTTACGAGAGTGTTCATGCCAGCTTTGTTAATATCGCGCCTTTTAACAACATTACATATAAGAAGAAATTAACAAGGAACACAATCGGAGGGTAGGTTTTTTGTTTCCAGCAATGCAACCACTATAGCCCGGTCTAACAGGTGTTCCATATATGTACGTATAAAGCGCGGGCATCGTCAGTGTCAATAAGTTTTCTTGGATCAGAAAAAGGCAAGGGATGAGTGGTACCCACAAACATACATACATATGTACAAAAATATGCTCACTAGGAAATTCTAAAAAACGGTTTTCTGATCTAACAGCTGTAATTTTCAGATACTTTTTCAAATACACAACTTTTTTATAGGGAAAAATACAATACACTATTATAAAAGGATCTATAATCAAAGTATTATTAAATTTGTATTGTACATATAACCATATCACAGACCTTTTTTTAGTTTTCCAAGTTTCTAGTTTCATACACCAACAGCAGCAAGCTCTAGATTTTAAGACGGTTGAGTGATCTTTCCCCTCCCTTCCATGTAGTTTGCAACGGTAGTCGAAGATTGCTTGGCACGCGTCGTTTTCGCTTTAATGGCTGTATGGCAGCAACCTGCGATAAGTCGACTTTTAGTGATGCCAACTACGGGCTTCCCGAACCTTAGAAAGATTTTTTAAGAAATGGTAAATTCGTTAACATCAAACATTTTTTCTACTATATACCGTATAATAATAATAATGTATATAAACTGCTTAACAATTATGATGCCTTTAAAAGTTTTTAAATATAATTTAAATAGTTTTTGACAAAACTAAAACGTATTTATTTTATAGTAAATAATTACTATATCTTAAAGGAATATTTTAATAATAATTTATTTAAAACCGTAACTCCATAGTATTTAAATAATACCAATGAACCAAGAAAAAAACAAGAAAAGAAAGCTAACTTCGGGCGGAGCCGAAGTTGATATACCCTTGCAGAATACTCTGTAAATTATATTCTCCAAAATTATTCATATGATGCATTCTTAATACTCATAAAAAATCCCAACTTCCTAACTTTAAAACAACTTTAACTTTTTTTTAACATAATGCCAATTATAGTGACCACAGGAAAAAAGAACAAAAAGTTCAAATTATCAATTTGAATTCGGCGATCTCTTAGTGCTGGCAGCTTTACAGCACGATCATCAGCACCAGCGCTGCTTTAGCGCACGCAGCTTTTGTCCTGCACCAGCAGCTGCGTTTATGTTTATGTTTTTGAGTGCAATAAATTGACTAGAAATATTAAACATATGTACATACTTATATTGGCTAAACACATACATTCTTAAATAGTATTATGTATATTAATGTCAAAATGTTTGCACAACACGAGTAACGGGTATAGCGATTATCTTTCTTTGAAAGGAGTTATCTTTGCCGGGCAATTGCAACTGTGTACAATGTAAATACATACATATGTATGTATATGCTTACATACATACACACATACGCCATTGTTTGACTCACCCCTCCAATTTGGCTAACTAGATTTGATTTGCATAGTTCTTTGGATATAGTTCGGTATTGACAAATGAAAACCATCGCAATTTCATTTAATAGAAATCTTTATCGAGAATTAACGTTGACTCTGTTGAGCACCTTGGCCAGCTGTTCAAAAGTCATCCGATAGATGGCGCCACGAAAGGCGGAAATGTAGGCGCTAGCCAGGCTTAAGCGTTTAATGGGTTTTTGGGCGTTAGAGTGGGCGTGGCAAACTTTTATTAGGCCAATCGATATTTATTGACGAAACAAATACATATCAATTAAAATTTTCATAATGTCATCAAAACTGTGGCCACAGCTTGTGGCTTGTGGGCGTCAGAGGGGGCGTGGCACCATTTTGAAACAAACTTGCGCTGCGTAGGAACTCCTTAAATCCACATGCAAAATCCCAATCTTCTAGCTTTTATAGTTTCCGAGATCTCAGCGTTCATACGGACGGACAGACAGACGGACAGACAGACATGGCTAGATCGACTCGGCTAGTGATCCTGAACAAGAATATATATACCTTATAGGCTCGGAAACGCATCCTTCTACCTGTTACATACTTTTGCACGAATACAATATACCCTTTTACTCTACGAGTAACGGGTATATACACCAAAGTTATGGCATTTCCAATCGTTCAGTTATATTTCAGCTATAGGATATAGCCGGCCGATCCTTATGAAATTTAATAGGTCGGATTGATTGGCTAAAACCCATAGAAAATCCCAACTTCCTAACTTAACAAACACAAAAGTTATGGCATTTCCGATAAATCAGTTATATGGCGGCTATAGGATATAGTCGGATTGATTGGCCAAATATAAAACCCATAAAAAATCCCAACATCCTAACTTTACAAACACCAAAGTTATGGCATTTCCGATCAATCAGATATATGGCGGCTATAGGATATAGTCGGCCGATCCTTATGATATTTGGTAGGTCGGATTGATTAGCCAAATATAAAACCCATAGAAAATCCCAGCTTCCAAACTTTACAAACACCAAAGTTATGGCATTTCCGATCGCTCAGTTATATGGCAGCTATAGGATATAGTCGGCCGATCCCGGCCATTCTGACTTATATACTGCGTGCAAAGGAAAGAAGGGTGTGTGCAAAGTTTCAATTCGATAGCTTCAAAACTGAGAGACTAGTTTGCGTAGAAACAGACAGACGGACAGACAGACGGACAGACGGACATGGCTATATCAACTCAGGAGGTGATCCTGATCAAGAATATATATACTTTATAGGGTCGGAGATGTCTCCTTCACTGCGTTGCACACTTTTGACCAAAATTATAATACCCTCTGCAAGGGTATAATGAAAAACCACAAAGTTATACATTTTTTAATTTTTGTTTTCCGATTGTTTCCATAGGACCTATATGATATAGTCGCCCGATTTGCCATAAAAGGAAAACTTTTGGGAAAGTTTCAAGCAGATAGCTTTAAAACTGAGGGACTAGTTTGCGTAGAAACGGACAGACGGTCGGACGGTCATGCCTAGATCGACTCTCCTGGTGATGCTGATGCTAGGGTCGGAAATGTATAATTTTCATAATATTGTTATAGTTGCCTGGCTATAAAAATATCGGTTTTGGTAAGACTGCAAGAATATTAAAATAAGTCAGAAAGCAGAAAGTCCGACGAAAATTCACTCTTTTATTAAATAATGTGTTTTATAAATATGAAATCGTTAATCGAAACAGTAGATTTGGTTTGATTCGCTGCATAAAATATTTTAAGGAATTGCGACTGTACTTCTAGTAACGACAATCTTTATATGTTTTCACAACAAAGGTACATACATGCAAACATATGTATGTAGACAGTTTTTTGTACATAGGTATTTTGTCGCTCTTGTCAACCTGTAGAATGCAGGTCACTCAATGTTAAAACATTTTGATGGAGGAAGTAAAAAGGGGGTTGATTATTCACGTGAACTCTCTTGAAAATGTTATACACAATCCTAAAAATGACCATATAGTCGAGTTTTCTGTCCTGAATATAAAAAATATTTATAATCCAGAAGTCCTAGGGATAAAATCAAACGGGAACGCTCTATTCACAGCAAACTTTCTATAACCCAAGTGGTTTTTGTGGCATATGTTCTTTAATAATCGGAAACATAGCCTTTTCCCAGAAAGATATTTTGGGCATATTTCATAAGCATTACTTTTCAGATATCTAATAAAATAAAAAAAGTTTTTATAAAAACTAGTTAAAAATTGTTTCTCTGACTTAGCTTGCGTTTTGATATTATAGCGATATATACAATTTGATTTGTAACAGCTTTCTTAATTAAAAAGTAAGAATTAAACATATAAGCACAACGCTTTGTACCGTTTAAAACTTCTAATTAGCTTTCCACGAAATAAGACTTATGGATTTGCACAATTAATTGCTTATAAATGATAAAAATACATTTACCCAAAGACATTTTGCTTGAACTAATTGACCAATGCGCTTAGTTTTGTAACAAAAAAGAAATTTGTATATAAAAAAAATAATATTACAAATTTTGTTTTTGTGTTTAATAGCGCTCTTAAAATGTTTATTTTATTGAAAACAAGAAAAGCAAACAAACTTCGCCAAGCAGAAATTTATATATCCTTATTGCAAAACGACTACTATATTACTAAAAACAATTAAGCTTTGTCGATTTTGCGCTGCAGTTTGCCATCGTTTCTATGTTAGCTATTGACAAAACTAAAAGCGTAATTCTGATATAGTAAAAATTGACTGTCTGTCCGTCAGTGAGTCTGTCCGTCCGTACGTCCGTTTCTACGCAAACTAGTCCCTCAGTTTTCAAGCTACATATCTGCTTTAAACTTTTCAAAAGTTGTCTTTCTTTGCAAGTAGTATACATAGAAGTGGGAACGAGCTGGATCGGGCGACATTATCATATAGCTCCCATAGGAACAATCGGAATACAAATTTAAAAAGTATAACTATGTTATACCCTTGCAGAGGGTATTATAATTTTGGTCAAATGTGTGCAACGCAGTGAAGGAGACATATCCGACCCTATAAAGTATATATATTCTTGATCAGGATCGCTCCCTGAGTTGATATAAGCATGTCCGTCCGTCTGCCCGTCCGTCCGTCCGTTTCTACGCAAACTAGTCCCTCAGTTTGAAAGCTATCTGCTTGAAACTTTCCCAAGTTGTCTTTCTATGTCATATGGCTGCCATATAACTGAACGATAGGAAATGCCATAACTTTGGTGTTTTTAAAGTTAGGAAGTTAGTATTTTCTATGGGTTTTATTTTTGGCCAATCAATATAATTTAATATTCTGCAAGGGTATATCAACTTCGGCTCCGCCCGAAGTTGGCTTTCCTTTCTTGTTTTGTACTATATCAGAATAACGCTTTAAGTTTTGTCAAAATCGGACAACAATATCATATAGCTGCCCTAGAAACGATGGCAAACTGCAGCGTAAAATTGACATAGATTTATTGTTCAGTAGAATAAATGTTTTTCATTTCCAGGACGAAAATAAATGACTTTAAATTTAGTAAACTGACATTTTTAATGGTATCCTCTACGTTAACATTTTGCATAAGAGTAAAAAATCGCGTACTCCTATCTAACCTTAGCATTTTATTTTAGTACTGTGGTAGAATTGATCTCCAAGGGTATTCCTGTTTTAACATGCAAATCAAGTTTTTCTTTGTATTATATGCTGACATTTGTATTTGGAGAAAGGTTTTGTCGATGTTTGAGTAGTTTTTTTTACTCAAGCATTACACTGCATGTGCGTTAATAAATACATTGGCACACACATATGTTTATAGCCAAGCGTAAATTACTTCAAAAAATACTAAAATACTCTAACACGTTGAGCATAAAGACCGTACAAAACAAGAACGGGAATATTCGATCACTCTTACTCCTTCGCTCTCAATGTGTCATGCCTTTTTTGTCTCTATCACTCGTTCTGTGCGGTGATCATATTTCAAGCCCAGCTTTTGCGTTCGGCCAACTCGCTATGTCTCCCTATTAGTCGACAGCCAGTTTGAGAGCAAATGAAACCGACCAACCGTAAAGCCGTCTTGGGCCAAGTTTTGAGCGCGACTCAACGAATACATAAGCCACTAAAAAACGCACTCATGAAAGTGGTCGCTTGAGTTTGAGCGATGTAAGAACGGCTTCCGCCGTCCATTGCCATTCAACAATTTAGTTTCGCTCGAGATCTCTTGGCGTACGTTTCAAGATCCACCTGAAACTCGCGTTGTATCTTGAACCAATAGCCAACAGGTGGAACGCGCTGTCTTTTATACCTGTCAAGTATCGTATTGATTAGAAGTGGCTAAAATGTATAATTAAAGTGAAACTGTGAGTGTAGCTATAAAATCTAGCAATGTGATTATGAATTCGTTTTAAAAATTTTTGAGAACTTAAAAAGTGTTGTTTTATGTATGAAATTATTAGACTGGATACAAAAAAGTTGATATAGTAAGTAAAATGCAAGTAAAGACATTACTAAATAAGTAAAATATAAATTTAAATAAATCAACAAACAAGCTTTTCGATATTTGCTCTCAACCGTTCTCATGGCTAATATGCCGAGCCTACATCTTACATTTCCCCACGCTCCTGACCTTGAGCTGCTTATTTTCTCTGTTTTCATAGACTGCCTTAGCTAAGTTTTCTGGCTGGCACTGGCCATTATTTGGCTGGAGTGTGTGAAAATGCGCTTATTTTTCCCACTTTTAATTTTTTTGAATTGAATGTAGTTTGGGTAGTATAGCCTGTGTTGGTATTGAAAAGAACAAAGTGTAGAAACCCCAATGACCTCGTAGCAGGACCGCCGCGTCCGACCGTGACTTTTGTTTTATTTTACCAATGATATCGCAAGTATACGTACTTGGAACTGAGAAGTAAAGATCGACGTATTTAAAAATAAAGGAACTTTATTCGCTGTATTTTTGCAATAGACTTCCCATAAGAAGATTTTGATTGTATAATGTAATTATATATATCGTAATTGATCATTCGAATATATTATAATTGGAAGATAAATATGTACATGTTTGAAAATAGTTTTTATTTTTATGTATTAAAAACGGAATATATGTGTAAGAAGTCAGGCATATTTTGTGTTTATTTGTATTTTTTCAATTTTTCTTATTTTTCCCCAGAACCTAAATTATATATATATCAAATGAGTTCAAAAGGGTTTACAATATTGGTATCGAGCCAGAATCTGCATATTGTCAGAGTCGTTCATTGCGATAGTAACATAGAAAGCAAATAATCAAAACCTAAAAATAATACAAATTTTAAAATAAATTGTTTGCTTAATCCATAATTTGTGACTTAAGGATGAAGCCCTCTTTTTTTTACAATAGGATTAAAATACTTGTAAGGATACCATAAATGAAATTTTACTCGATCATTATGTTTTCATAACTAAAGGCAAGAGCGGCAGTTACAAAAATTTGTATCTTTAAGAAATAAAACTAAAAGAAAAACAGATGGCATAGACGAACTTGGCGTTAGCATACACTATGCTCTCTCTACCCTCGGCTGCCTCGATCCTCCAACTACAATGACCCTTAGGGGAGTGATGGTCTTAAAAAGGTCAATTAACAACAGGTGAATGAGTGCTAGCAAACACGTTTGCGCGGGTTCAGCCTTCACTTGGCGGGTAGCCAGAACACCTTGCAGGGCAGGGGAACTGGCGCCGACGACGTGCCACAATTAAATGAGCGGGAAAAGCAAGAGCCTTCTGTCACGCATACTAAGGTCCTAAATAAATGTATGTATGTCTATGTATAAAAAAATTGAATTCATGTCTAAAAGCTTCCAGTGTTTAGACTATATTAAAAATTTTACAAGTACCAAGTTACTCCTTCAGCTTAATTGAGGTTGAAGACAATTCTTCCTTCTCAAAACTAGAAAATCAGTCATTGAATCAAGAAATATTTTTTTTTGGGAAACCGCCTTTAAAATAAGAATTACTATTTCTTTAAAACAAGAAACTTAATTTCCTAATTAGAAAGGAAGCAAACTTTGGCAAGCGGACGTTTATATTGCAGTTATTACAACACGACTACATTTCGATTTCGATATTACTAATCACAATGAAGCTATGTCGATATTTGCCATCGTTTTTATGACAGCTATATGATAATGTTGTCCGATTTTGACAAATCTAAAAGCGTAGTTTTGATATGGTAAATTATTACTATATCTTAAAGGAATATTTTGATAAAAAGAAAAAAAGGAAAATAATTTTTTTTATTATTTTCAGTTTTTCTATGGGATCTATATGATATAGGTCCGGTATTAACATTTTTTTTATGCATTTTCTGGACAATATTTCAAGCATATTGTGTTAAAATTTTAGATTGTTCCGAGTAAAACTTTCGAAGTTATGGGCAGTTGAACGTAATTGCCTGAAAAATCTATTTTTAATTCCAATGATTCTGTAACTAGTTACGATGTTCACCGCAAAACCACCTTTTTTTCTAGGTGCCGCTGGAGATTGCCTATATCTTATTCAATATTTTTGGATTCAAATTTTCCCACATATTGCTTAAATGTTGTATTAGCACATGGTAAAACAAAAATGTAACTAAAATCCGTATCGCCAATAAAAATTCGTAAAAAAATTAACGATTTTACATCGAATTAACCGTAACCCCCCTTAATTATAGGTTTCCCGTTTTTCCTATTTTTTGGGTGGTCGGAGCATTCGACTTTTATTCATATTATTTTAAACAAGAAAGGAAAGCTAACTTCGGGCGGAGCCGAAGTTGGTATACCCTTGCAGAATACTCTGTAAATTATATTCTCCAAAATTATTCATATGATGCATTCTTAATACTCATTAAAAATCCCAACTTCCTAACTTAACAAACACCAAAGTTATGGCATTTCCGATCAATCAGTTATATGGCAGCTATAGGATATAGTCGGCCGATCCCGGCCGTTCCGACATATATACTGCGTGCAAAGGAAAGAAAGGTGTGTGCAAAGTTTCAATTCGATAGCTTTAAAACTGAGAGACTAGTTTGCGTAGAAACAGACAGACGGACATGGCTATATCAACTCAGGAGGTGATCCTGATCAAGAATATATATACTTTATAGGGTCGGAGATGTCTCCTTCACTGCGTTGCACACTTTTGACCAAAATTATAATACGCTCTGCAAGGGTATAAAAACTACTCTTGTTATATCCTTGCATAGGATTTGCAATGCACACTAGTTTATCAATTTTAAAGGAATATGAATGAAACTTTCCAAAAGTCTTATTTCTTTTGGAGGTACTCTAAGTCGATACTGTTGCGACAATCGGTAAAAAAAACTATATATGTTCTTTACATAAACGATGTTTTCCTGATATTCTATTAAAAAATTCCAGAAACACGGATTTTATAGCCTTAATTTCAGTCAAAAGTTTGCAACGCAGTGAAGGAGACATTTCCGATCCTATAAAGTATATATATGCTTGATCAGCATCACCAGGAGAGTCGATCTAGCCATGTCCGTCCGTCTGTCCGTACGCAAACTAGTCCCTCAGTTTAAAAACTATCTGCTTGAAACATTCCCAAAAGTTGTCTTTCTATTGCAGGTAGTATATAATTCGGAACGCGCCAGATCGGGCGACTATATCATATAGCTCCAATAGGAACAATAGGAAATCATAACTTTTTTGTTTTTAACTTTTTTTTTGTTCTCTGGGATTTGGTAATATTTCAATTAAATTAAAATCGGACAACAATATCATATAGCTGCCATAGAAAGGATGGCAAAATGCAGCACAGCTTCATTATTAGTAATATAGGCATAGAAATCGAAATGTAGTCGATTTGTAATAACTGCAAGGGTATATAAACTTCGGCTTGCCGAAGTTTGCTTTCTTTCTTGTTATTTTATGAAAATCGACATAGCTTCATAGTTGTTAGGCATAAGGCTAAAAATCGAAAAATGTAATATTTTATTTATCTATCAGCTGCAAGGGCATATACACTTTGACTTGCCAAAGTTTGCTTCTTTGCTTAAGTTGCTTCAATACTCCAGAAACATTTATATTTTTTAGGAACTGATGCTCATAATGGATATGCAGACATCGCCACATCTTAGCCATGGGCTCGGGACACTCTCACATCAGGTTCAACACCGTATTATACATCAGCCGCAGATTCTTCACAGTACCCAAGAACAGACACTGAATACAAGCACAGGACAGCATGAGCACGACCACCAGCATTTGCAACACCATCACATTTCACATCAACAACATCAGGCCGTTTCACCGACATTACACACTATGCAGAGCACTTCGACAGGTGATAGCCTGACCATTGCTATCAACCCCAATCAAAATCAGCATGATCATCAACGTCATGCCGGAAGTAACGTGTATACCTCACCACATATGGAAAATAAGTTAAAAGGTAATCACAAAGCTAATCAGTCGTATTACGGGTAGCAGGTCTTTATTATAGTGAAATTGAAAGTTAGATAGTGCAAATTAAAAACATAATAATAATAGAAAAACCTAACTTAAAAATTACTTTTTTAAGAAATGACAGATAAAAAAGTCGATTAATACACTCACGTTTGCATTAACATGTACGAGGAGTTGAACAAAAGATTACATTTTCATTCTATTTACATTTCTAGTCGAAAATGTTGACCGCCAAAGGAAAGGATGTTAATCCAAGTTGCAAACGTCTTAAACTAGAGAACAATAGCATTTAGTGGCAGAAGAGATGGGGGATAAAATAACAAGCTCACAAGAGCAATGCACTTGGGACGCGAAACCTTTTATTCCCCCTCCCCAAGATTTCAGTGCAACCAGTAGTCGCAAAAGCCGATTCTTCTTGGATTCATGTTCGAGTTGTATGAATGCTTTGGAGACCAGAAATTAAATGAAAAGGTGTTTCCTTCAAGTCACGGAATTTTTGGTATAAGGAAATTTCACATGTCCCCACGTTGGAATGTTCCACGATTTCCGTTCGCGAATGTTTATATAAGAATAATATTAGTATATTGGCGGTTCATACACTGTAAAAAATCTATATTTGAGTGATTAATTTACTTAATTACGTGAAAATTCCACACATATATACACACACAAACAATAATTCAAATGGAAATGTTTTGTATTTAAATAAGATAATTTCATATGCGTTTACAAAATTAACAATTAATTAGTTTACTCAATAACTTTAAAAATTACTTTATTGAACACAAAAAATATATTGATAAAAATTAACTGAACTCGATTTACAATCATTTAAAATATTAAAACTTTTTTCTAAAATTATTTTAAAGTAAGTCGTAACACTTGCTTATAAAATTTATTTGACAATTTACTCCAGAGATGACAGTAGGGTCTTCATGTGACACTCATCATTTTTATACCCTTGCAGAGGTATTATAATTTTGGACAAAAGTGTGCAACGCAGTGAAGGAGACATCTCCGACCATATAAAGTATATATATTCTTCATCAGGATCACCTCCTGAGTTGATATAGCAATGTCCGTCTGTCTGTCCGTCTGTCTGTTTCTACGCGAACTAGTCTCTCTGTAAAGTTAGAAAGTTGGGATTTCCTATGGGTTTTATATTTGGCCAATCAATCCGACCTACCAAATTTCATAAGATCGGCCGAACGATTGGAAATGCCATAACTTTGGTGTTTTTAAAGTTAGAAAGTTGGGATTTCTATGAGTATTAAGAATGCATCATATGAATAATTTTGGAGAATATAATTTACAGAGTATTCTGCAAGGGTATATCAACTTCGGCTCCGCCCGAAGTTAGCTTTCCTTTCTTGTTTATGGGCAATTTTTGATTAACTGTAAGCTACGATTTTTCCTGTTTTTGTCCTATTTTATTTTTATACCCTTGCAGAGGGTATTATAATTTTGGTCAGAAGTTTGTAACGCCGTGAGGGAGACGTTTCCGATCCCATAAAGTATATATATTCTTGATCAGGATCAATAGGGGAGTCGATATAGCCATGTCCGTCAGTCCGTCCGTCCGTCTGTCCGTCTGTTTCAATACTAGCGATCTGGAAATTTTTACAGTCGTCCTAAAACAAGAGTACGCAGATCAAGTTTGAAAACCGTCCCGATCGGATGTCTATATCCTATAGCTCCCATAGGAACAATCGGATATAACTTGCAAGAATGGAAGATATTTCGCGCAGTGTAAAAGCTATTGACATAAATCTTTCCAAGTCCTATTTTTATGCATACCTTGATCAGGGTAAAAGCGCGTGTCGATCGGACGTCTATATCCTATAGCTCACATAGGAACCATAGGGTGAAATCGGTCCAAAATTGATGATTATCAGAATATTTCGCGCAGTGTGTAGCTACTGATATACATTTTTCCAAGTCTTATTTATTTACGCATATCTTTATAAGGGTAAAAGCGCTTGCCGATCAGACGTCTATATCTTATGTCTTCCGTAGGAAAAATTATTAAAGGCTGGGAAGTATCTTTATACCCTTGCAGAGGGTATTATAATTTTGGTCAAAAGTGTGCAACGCAGTGAAGGAGACATCTCCGACCCTATAAAGTATATATATTCTTGATCAGGATCACCTCCTGAGTTGATATAGCCATGTCCGTCTGTCCGTCTGTCTGTTTCTACGCAAACTAGTCTCTCAGTTTTAAAGCTATCGAATTGAAACTTTGCACACACCCTTCTTTCCTTTGCACGCAGTATATAAGTCGGAACGGCCGGGATCGGCCGACTATATCCTATAGCTGCCATATAACTGATTGATCGGAAATGCCATAACTTTGGTGTTTGTAAAGTTAGGAAGTTGGGATTTTATATGGGTGTTATATTTGGCCAATTAATCCCACCTACCAAATTTCATAAGGATCGGCCGACTATATCCTATAGCTGCCATATAACTGATTGATCGGAAATGCCATAACTTTGGTGTTTGTAAAGTTAGGAAGCTGGGATTTTCTATGGGTTTTATATTTGGCCAATCAATCCGACCTACCAAATATCATAAGGATCGGCCGACTATATCCTATAGCTGCCATATAACTGAACGATTGGAAATGCCATAACTTTGGTGTTTTTAAAGTTAGGAAGTTGGGATTTTTTATGAGTATTAAGAATGCATCATATGAATAATTTTGGAGAATATAATGTACATAATATTCTGCAAGGGTATATCAACTTCGACTCCGCCCGAAGTTAGCTTTCCTTTCTTGTTTTTTTCTATTTTTATATGATATTTTTGCAGAATAAAAGGAATTGACATGAAACGATGCAAATCTAGTTTACTTATGTATACCTTATTCCTTTCGCTACTTTTTCAGTTTTAGCAATTTCGGCAAAGTCTGCAAGGGTATTAAAACTTCGGCTTGCCGAAGTTAGCTTCCATCCTCGTTTAACTCAAGTTCTGATAAAACGATTTAGTCACTCCTCTGGAAATATTACCTTTTTGACCTTCCTGTAGTTCTTTATTATAGATGCCAGCTTTATACAAAATTTGAACAATTTGAAAAAATTCATGAGCTGCCCCATAAAAGTCGCTTTAAATATAAAAAACCAAAATTAGGTTGAACGCTCATAATCGGAGATGGAACTTTACCAAATTTTCAATCTCAACTATACGCCGGTAAATCGATAGTTTTGTTCATATCGATCGGCTATTTAAACTAAAAGAAAATAACAACTTTGTGTTAAGCAAAAAATCGATCAGATATACAGCAACAAAACAGAACAAGAAAGGAAAGCTAACTTTGGGCGGAGCCGAAGTTGATATACCCTTGCAGAAACTCTGTAAATTATATTCACCAAAATTATTCATATGATGCATTATTAATACTCATAAAAAATCCCAACTTCCTAAATTTAACAAGAGAGAATGCTATAGTCGGGTGCCCCGACTATCAGATACCCGTTACTCAGGTAAAGGGAGTGCGAGGGAGATGGAAATAGAAACTTTGATCACGCATAACTTTTTAACGAATGGTCCGATTTGAAAAATTTCTTCAACATTTCGATAGGTATTGATAAACACAATAAAACTGCATCTTTACTTTTCCGAAATATTTAAATTTTTAAAATCGTATATAAGCGATTGTGGGCGTTAAAGGGGGCGTGGCACCTTTTTGAAACAAACTTGCGCTGCGTAGGAACTCCTAGAATCTGCATGCAAAATGCCAATCTTCTAGCTTTTATAGTTTCCGAGATCTCAGCGTTCATACGGACAGACAGACAGACGGACAGACAGACGGACAGACAGACGGACAGACGGACAGACGGACATGGCTATATCAACTCGGCTAGTGACCCTGATCAAGAATATATATACTTTATAGGGTCGGAAACGCTTCCTTCTAGCTGTTACATACTTTTGCACGAATACAATATACCCTTTTACTCTACGAGTAACGGGTATAAAAATACCAAATTTGTGGTATTTCCAATTGTTCAGTTATATGGCAGCTATAGGATATAGTCGGCCGATCCTTATGCAATTTGGTAGGTCGGATTGGTTGGCCAAATATAAAACCCATTGAAAATCCCAACTTCCAAACTTTACAAACTCCAAAGCTATGGCATTTCCGATCAATCAGTTTTATGGCGGCTATAGGATATAGTCGTACGATCCTTATGAAATTCGGTAGGTCGGATTGATTAGCCAAAAATAAAGCCCATAGAAAATTGATATACCCTTGCAGAATATTCTATAAATTATATTCTCCAAAATTATTTATATAATGCATTCTTAATACTCATAAAAAGTCCCAACTTCCTAACTTTAAAAACACCAAAGTTATGGCTTTTCCGATCGTTCAGTTATATGACAGCTATATGATGTAGTCGCCCGATCCGGCTCGTTCCGACTTATATACTACCTGCAATAGAAAGACAACTTTTGGGAAAGTTTCAAGCAGATAGCTTTACAACTGAGGGACTAGTTTGCATAGAAACGGACGGACGGACAGACGGATATGGCTAGATCGACTCTCCTAGTGATGCTGATCAAGAATATATTTACTTTATAGGGTCGGAAATGTCTCCTTCACTGCGTTGCAAACTTTTGACTGAAATTATAATACCCTCTGCAAGGGTATAAAAATGAAAGATCCTTGCTCAGATTTCTGGTAAGTCGGGGACAGCCGACCACAAGTTGTGAGCTTTACACTTCCGCAGCGACGGGAGCAAGCCAAGAAAAACATTTATATTTTTTATGGGTAGAGTGTCAAGTCTTAGAAAATAAATTTCTATAATTTAAATTTTTTATGAAAATATTTTAGTTTTTCTGAAATAGTAAAATAACTATATCTCAAGTTATTTGCATAGATTATGAAAAACAAAAAAAGGAATTATGTCGATTTTATATATTCCCTTATAATGACGATCTGTGTAGATCGATCTTTGAAGATCTAGGAAAGTAAAATATCGGAATATATACATTTGGAAAATTTAGTTTTTATAAAATTAAACCTTTCCATCCCAATTTATATGGAGTTTGGATTGGAATTTTTTTGTAAACTATCGGATTGAATTACTGAAATGAAGTAGCTTATTGTTTAATGAGTAAAGAGGGCGATGCATGAGTAAAAATTAAATAATTTAATTCTCTTTCCATAATTTAACTGTAGCAAACAAGTTTGACGAATACTCGAACAGGATATTGGGCAATATTTCAGACACCACTACGCCGCCATCTGCTAACAACTTTTTGTCACAAGCCCAAGGAGTAGAATGGATGACAGCCATAAACGATGGGCAAAACGGGGCAGGTACCACAGCTATATACCTACTTACATAAAGCCTATATTTAAATGCAAAATATTATCAATTTATCTTTTTAGAAGACTCGCATAGTTCGCAAGGCAGTATTTCTGGCGATGGTAAGTGGAGTATTCTAAAACTGCATTTCACTTTTTTTAGTAACAAGTACCGTGGGATTGAGTATTACACTTACTGTCCACACTGATTTTAGCTTTGGAAATATTCTCTCACAATGATAAGTGACCGCCATCCGATCAATTTTCTGTGGCTTTGTAAGAATTGTCTCAAGTAACTTGGTGCCTAATTGAAAAAATGTACTTTAACCACAAAGCTGTTTCCTGGCTATGACAGAGTTCTTTTCGTTTCTTTTATTTATTTGGTTTGGTCAATGCAGATGGTCATTGGAGACTAGACGCTGCCCTCACTCAGGTGACGATCGACAACCTCAAGTTCTGATTCACATTTAGATTAAGGCACCTTCCTACAGAATACGGTGTACATTACAACATACACATTATCAGACTGTGTAAAAAGATGTCGGGATAGCAACTCAGTTTCGATTTCGTAACCACAAGTATAAGGGAATACAAATCACTTAGTCAATACTACTTAAGTAAAATATACACCGAAGCCACAAATCAAATCACTTTCTGGTAACTTAGCTATTATTTCCGGTGATTTCCGGAGCATGATAATTCTTAATTTTCCGAAGTCCAAAATTTTGATACGAAGAATTTTAAATCTTATTTCAAAATATACATTTTTTGTTCATTTCTTGCTCAGACATCTACACTTTAAACATAATAATTTGACCTATGATAATGTATATTAAGAACCCGCGTACTTTAAAGTGCTGGAGCAAAATACAGCTTGGAAGATAAAACTCTTTTTGGGACACCCAAATATTTAGGAAGTGTTACTTAATAAGCTACACCAATTTCCGAATCCTTAACATTTGTAATCAAAACAAGGCTGTATTTATGAATCAAATAATAAATCTAATTATAACTAAGCAATTCCCAAAACATAAGTTAACATCCATTAGTCACAATGAATGCATCGAGGAGGGTGTCTTTGGAGCAACAAATAGAAATATGTATAAAGGATCCATTACAGCAGTTGATTACACAGTTGGGAATTAAAGGTGACTCAATCTCATAGAAGCTGTGCTTTCTCAGAAAAGTAACAGCTGTGCCTACTATTAAAAATTCGAATGCTGCCAACTCTTTTTTATACCCTTGCAGAGGGTATTATAATTTTGGTCAAAAGTGTGCAACGCAGTGAAGGAGACATCTCCGACCCTATAAAGTAATATAAGCATGTCCGTCTGTCCGCCTGTCTGTTTCTACGCGAACTAGTCTCTCAGTTTTAAAGATATCGAATTGAAACTTTGCACACACCACGCAGTATATAAGGCCGGGATCGGCCGACTATATCCTATAGCCGCCATATAACTGATTGATCGGAAATGCCATAGCTTTGGTCTTTGTAAAGTTAGGGAGTTGGAATTTTCTATGGGTTTTACTTTGGACAATCAATCCGACCTACCAAATTTTATTTATTTATTTTTTGATCATTAGTTGTGTTATTAATTCAATGTTTTAGTCATTCAAAACAAATAGTGACATGATTAGCAAAGCAAAATTACTGTATTAACAGATATCTAGTATTTACACATCTAAGTTATAATTTATTTAAAATTTCAATTTATTTTTTCGATTGTGTCTATTGAAGCTATATATCGTCTGACTTATATAAAAATAACCTTATAAAAAAGTTTCATCCTGATAGCTTTAGAACTTAGACACTAGTTTCGTAGATACGGACAAAATCACGGACGGACGGAGGTGATGCTGATCAAGAATATATATGCTGTATGGGTCGGAGATGTCTCCTTCACTGCGTTGCAAAATTTTGACTGAAATTATAATAACCTCTGCAAGGGTATAAAAAGTTTTAAAAAGCTTAAGAATCCATTTGTGTGTTGTTTTGGACTTTGTTCTACTTTGAGCTCGTTCAGAGTTTTTGTTGCAGATGTACAGTGGACCAAAAAAGTTTAAGAATTCTTTATTTCACCTCCAGTTCCACAATTATAAAATGAACTTTGCAGCAGATTGGCAAAAGTATTGAATGCATACGTTATGGAGAATATTAGATTTAATTTTTCTGAACATGAACACATTTATTAAATTCCAATGAAAGTACCGACGTGCTAGTGCGAAGCAACGGCCGCCGAATCAATCAAGTGTGTGAAAGAGATGTCGGAATACGCAGGGGCAATACTTGAGTGGTAGGCAGGAAGGTGTGCTGTGATTGGTGCCGCTGCACACTGAAACCTTCCCTTCTTTGCGGCTATTGGTGGATGTCGGGTCCGCCTTCCCGTCCCGTGATTCAACAGTCCAAGTCAGTGTCAGAGCGCACATGTACACATTAAAATATGCTTTGTTGCTAATAATTTGATGCGTAAGATTAATTGATGTTTGAATCATATTTTTTTAACGCGGAAGGTGAAATTGTTCTAAGCTGTGACCAACATGGTGAATAGATTCGGTCGCTTGGGCCTCTGCCGTCTGACAATAGCCACAAAACATTGCCTAAAAATAAACACCTTTGCATCCACCAAAATGCTGCCAAATCCTGAGCTATTGGATTGGTCACCACAGGAGCAGCCACCCAATATTTTCGTTTGCTGCGATGCTACGCCCTTGCCGGTCCCTCGGCTATGGTCTGTCTTTATTGGCTGGCTGCAGTAAGATGAGGACGGATGCTCGGAGTCAACGCCAACCGATGCGGGTGGGCGGCGCGGTGTCGTCGTACGCGTAAAAAGGACCACAGATTGCGAAGGACATGCAAACGCCCGCGTTTCCCCACACTGAGTAGAGATAGGGATAAGCAAAAATAGTAGAAGTAGATAAGAATAAGGAAACCGTGCGCAGAATCTCTGCGGCTGGCAGCAAACAGTCCGGAAAAAATGGTTAGCAATATTTTACGGTACACAAATCGAAAGAGAAAACACACTTTCAAATAGAAGAAGAAAAAAATGTCAACGGTTGAAAAGAAGCCCAAACCAACTGAATAAGCCTCAGCATCGCGAGTGCTCGGTATACTTTACTTATGCAAAGAACTAGACAAACGAAAATCAAACTTCATCTCCAGCAGCCAGCCGATGGCCAGAGCTTTTACAAACCGTCAATCAGAACTTCGTTGTTACAATTGGAGGACTTCAGCTGTATCGGCATCGATTACAGATTCGGTTCACCGTTACGGTTTGCGGTTGCGGTGCGATTCGAATGTCACGCTTACAGTTAAAGCTCGCCCCTCAACAATATTTTAATAAAATGGTGCTCAAAGTGAATAAAATATAGTGATTGTGTCTAAATTGTAATATTGGTTCCAAAAAGGGGAAATAATACAACTACTCTAAATACGAGCTAATCTTCTGTAAAATGGACCTATCTACAGCCTACCGCTACAATCAGAATATGATGGAATATTATACATGTAATATAGTGTAGTATAGTACCAGAAATTAATATTTTAATTACACTAGAAAAATTAGAATATATTTTTTTTATGAAATATTTGTTTTTTCTACGTGCACTCAGATCAATTATTGTGTAATTGGACATATATTTTAAATCTGATAATACATCCTTTTTTGCAAGAAAAGAAAATACACGAATTTTGCAGCAGCGAAGGGCATTAAAAAAGTTTAGATCACATTTTGTATTCTTATACCCTTGCAGAGGGTATTATAATTTTGGTCAAAAGTGTGCAACGCAGTGAAGGAGACATCTCCGACCCTATAAAGTAATATAAGCATGTCCGTCTGTCCGCCTGTCTGTCCGTCTGTCTGTTTCTACGCAAACTAGTCTCTTAGTTTTAAAGATATCGAACTGAAACTTTGCACACACTCTTCTTTCCTTTGCACGCAGTATATATGTCGGAACGGCTATATCCTATAGCTGCCATATAACTGATTGATCGGAAATGCCATAACTTTGGTGTTTGTAAAGTTAGGAAGCTGGGATTTCCTACGGGTTTTATTTTTGGCCAATCAATCTGACCTATCAAATTTCATAAGGATCGGCCGACTATATCCTATAGCTGCCATATAACTGATTGATCGGAAATGCCATAACTTTGGTGTTTGTAAAGTTAGGAAGCTGGGATTCCCTATGGGTTTTATTTTTGGCCAATTAATCCGACCTACCAAATTTCATATGGATCGGCCGACTATATCCTGTAGCTGCCATATAACTGAACGATTGGAAATGCCATCACTTTGGTGTTTTTATACCCGTTACTCGTAGAGTAAAAGGGTATATTGTATTCGTGCAAAAGTATGTAACAGGTAGAAGGAAGCGTTTCCGACCCTATAAAGTATATATATTCTTGATCAGGGTAACTAGCCGAGTCGATATAGCCATGTCCGTCTGTCCGTCTGTCTGTCCGTCTGTCTGTCTGCCTGTCTGTCCGTATGAACGCTGAGATCTGGGAAACTATAAAAGCTAGAAGATTGGCATTTTGCATGTAGATTCTAGGAGTTCCTACGCAGCGCAAGTTTATTTCAAAAAGGTGCCACGCCCCCTTTAACGCCCACAATCGCTTATATACGATTTTAAAAATTTAAATATTTCGGAAAAGTAAAAATGCAGTTTTATTGTGTTTATCAATACCTATCGAAATGTAGAAGAAATTTTTCAAATCGGACCATTCGTTAAAAAGTTATGCGTGATCAAAGTTTCTATCTTCATCTCCCTCGCACTCCCTTTACCTGAGTAACGGGTATCTGATAGTCGGGGCACCCAACTATAGCGTTCTCTCTTGTTAAAGTTAGGAAGTTGTGATTTTTATGAGTGTTAAGGATGCATCATACGAATAATTCTGGAAAATATAATTTACAGAATATTCTACAAGGGTATATCAACATCCGCTCCACCCGAAGTTAGCTTTCCTTTCTTGTTTTAATTCAATGTGTAATTACTAGTTATCGGATTTTAAATAAAATCATATTTTTAATGAATAGTGCAAAAACATGTAAGATTGTGTACATATTTGTTTCATAATATATTAGCAGATTTTTCATATCTTCAACATAAAAGCCTATTTTGGAATGTGTCAACCGATTTGGACTGTTTTGGTTATTTATGAAAAAAAACATATGCTCTCAAGTAGGCGTGTAAGCTCTATAAATTATCAAAATTCCATGCAGTTATAAAAAAATATAATGAAATGGCGCATATTAGTAAAATATATTCTGAAAATACTTTGCTTAAGGCTCTCGCTGACTGACTTAGAAGCGACGTTATTGACTGTCTGAAGCTAAAGATTTCGTGGATTAATATTTTATTTAATCATCTTATTTAATCATCTTATTATTTATCTAACGCTTATTAATTATTCAAATTATACCAGTAAACGCTTTGAAAATTGCAGTTGCCTTGGAAGTGAGACAAAGAATTTACGGTAACGTTTTTATAGTGGAAAGGGTTTTCTAGGATTAGCGAATACCGATTTTTTGCAAATTATCAATTGTGAATTGTGCAACAGTAAAAGGTATTTACTGTACACAAGTATATTTGACCAATTTGATAGTTTCCTAATTCATTTAAATATGTTTACTATTATTGCTTTATTTGGTGCCTCTATCACATTTATAGCAATTTTCATTGTAGATTCATCTTGGGGAGTCCAATCTATTCGTCATTTAAGCCCTATACGCATTGAGCGAATATGTCTATATCGACTCGCTTAGCGTTGAGCCTATCAATACTTAAGAACAGGACTCTTGTGTGCATATTAGGATAAATACAGAATACTATATGTAACTGAGCATTTAATGTTACTTTGAGTTTGAGAAAAATTATATGTTGCCAATGAACTTGATTTATTATGAGTATTTGAAAACCATGGCATTCTATGAATTTTTCTGATATTGAAAATCAATAGCCACTTTATAAATGACAATTGAGTACCAAACAATAGTCTTTTGTTAACAGTTTTATTACAGCTGATATCCTGCTGTGTGTTTCCATAGATCTCAACCAAGAATAGGTCTCAACCAAGAATGTGTGTTAAAACGCAGTTATCCACATTTCAGCTGCTATTTGTCCATCAAAAACTGTAATTGCAAATAGATTAAAGCAAGAAAGGTAGCTAACGTAACACTTCTATAAAATATAGTCGTCTGGACCACCTTGTGGCACTCTCGTCTGTATCAAAAAAAATTCATTCCAAAGCTTTAACTTGGCTTCTTTTAAAGAGGTATAAGATGCAACAATAAAATACAACATTGAAGATATTTTGTATTATATGTTCTGTGTTTTTTATGTTCCTAAGCAATTGGATAATTAAATTCAAATGTGTTACTGAGATCACATCTGTTATTGAAACATGGTAATAATTCGTGCAGGAAGGGCAGCTTATTATACAAACAAGAAAGGAAAGCTAACTTCGGGTGGAGCGGATGTTGATATACCCTTGTAGAATATTCTGTAAATTATATTTTCCAGAATTATTCATATGATGCATCCTTAACACTCATAAAAATCACAACTTCCTAACTTTAAAAACACCAAAGTGATGGCATTTCCAATCGTTCAGTTATATGGCAGCTATAGAATATAGTAGGCCGATCCTTATGAAATTTGGTATGTCGGATTGGTTGGTCAAAAATAAAATCCATAGAAAATCCAAACTTCCTAACCTTACAAACACCAAAGTTATGGCATTTCCGATCAATCAGTTAGATGGCAGCGTTAGGATATAGTCAGTCGATCCTTATGAAATTTGGTAGGTCGGATTGATTGGCCAAAGTAAAACCCATAGAAAATTCCAACTTCCCAATTTTACAAACACCAAAGTTATGGCATTTCCGAACAATCAGTTATATGGCGGCTAGAGGATATAGTCGGCCGATCCCGGTCGTTCCGACTTATATACTGCGTGCGTCGGCTGATGAGTATTAAGAATGCATCATATAAATAATTTTGGAGAATTATAATTTACAGAATATTCTGCAAGGGTATATCAACTTCGGCTCCTCCCGAAGTTAGCTTTCCTTTCTTGTTTAAAATGTCATCAAAACATTGATGATTGTTAAGGTCCTTATGGTCTTAATATCGATCCTTATTTTTGCTTTTTACTGGGGTTTTCCACACATAAAGTTATTAACAAAATTGTGGGTCTGTTTATATTAATAGTTTTTAGCTTTCTTTACTTAAAAATCAGAAATTGAATTGCAGAGTAAAGAGGAGAAGTTAGCACTCTAATTTAAAATTTACTGAAGTAATTGTAAACCGCGCAGTGATGTATGTTAAATGAAGTGTGACAAGAGCCCTTTTTTTCGCAGCATGTTTGTCATTAGTTCTTTTATCACCAATCTTAAAATGTGGTGCGGTCTCTTTGTTTTTCGCGAAATGGTCCAAATTGGCTACGTTTGTATACCCTTTGCAAAGCGTACTATAACTTAGGCATAGATATTGCTGCCACGAGAAGCTAACTTCGGGCGGAGTAGAAGTTGATATACCCTTGTAGAATATTCTGTAAATTATATTCTCTAAAATTGTTATGGCATTTCCGATCAATCAGAGATATAGCGGCTATTGGATATAGTCGGCCGATCCTTATGAAATTTGGTAGGTCTGATTAATTGTCCAAATATTATATAAATTGGTCAAAAATAAAACCCATAGAAAATCCCAATTTTCTAACTTTTTAAACAACGAAGATATGGCATTTCCGATCAATCAGTTCAATATGGTTGCTATAGGATATAGTCGGCCGATCCAGTCCGTTCCGACTTATATACTGGGTGCAAAGGAAAGAAGGGTGTGTGCAAAGTTTTAATTCGATATCATTAAAACTTGTTTTGCGTAGAAACAGACCGACGGACAGACAGACGGGCATGCTTATATCAACTCAAGACGTGATCCTGATCAAGAATATATATTCTTTATAGGGTCTTAATAACAAGAAAGCTAGGTCGATTTTCCGATACATTTGATCTTTCTTATGGCAGCAGTATGATTTAAAAAGAAATTTGAACCGTTGTTATTCATTTCTATTCTATTATTATACGAGTGCGGAATACAACTATTACTTAAATAGGTTTAAACAGATTAATATTAAATTTACTTGCAACGGGATACTACTACTACGTTATATTCAAAAATAAGGATTTTAGCTAAAATTATTTGTTGTTTTCATTATACAGGTCATGGAGGCGTTAATCAACTAGGAGGCGTATTTGTTAACGGGCGCCCGCTGCCCGATGTCGTTCGTCAGCGTATTGTGGAGCTGGCGCACAATGGTGTCCGCCCATGTGACATCTCACGCCAGTTACGCGTGAGTCACGGTTGTGTGTCTAAGATACTATCAAGGTAATGAGGCACCTAAGATATGACATTTTTAGAAGTATGTATGTTTATACCAAAAACCCAAAGGATCAGTATATTCGAGATCCCCAGCTATGAGATACCTGTTTCTTACTTCGCAGAGCGCTACCCGCAACAAAAAGTGTTTCACGTTAACGTAATTTGAATGTACGTAGTACGTACAGTGGCTCGCAGCTTATTTCGTGCAGTTAGCAAATGAAAGTTTAAGTCGGTATTGCTGCTAAACTAAGAAAGATCGCAAAAAAATGTAACTCATTTTTTGAACTAGGAGTATTAACATATTAAATAAAAAAAATCGATTTTCTTAATCTTAAAAATTTTAATGTTAAATAATAACAAAACAAAATGTGTAGGATTTTTTCATGCCGCAGCATCTCATGCAGTTCATTAAACTTAACTTTTTGTTACTAATTTTACGGCTAATATTTTGTGTGTCCGCCTTTCTGGTTCAGAACACCTAAGAGCCGATTTCCCATGGACGAAATTAATTTGTTGGTGGTCTCCACTGGAATTTTTCTTCATCCTTCAGAATGTATTATAATTTCAGTCAAAAGTTTACGACGCAGTGAAGGATACATTTCCGACCTTATAAAGTGTATATATTATTGATCAGCATCACCAGGAGAGTCGATCTAGCCATGTCTGTCTCTCCACCCGTCCGCCTGTCCGTCCGTTTCGACGCAAACTAGTCCTTCAATTTTGAAGCTATCTTCCCATAGGAACTATCGGAAAACAATTTTTTAAAGTATAACATTGTTTTTAATTTTTGTTTTGTTCTTTGGGATTTGGTAATATTTCAATACTATGTAATTACGGTGTTAATGAAATTTAAATATTTTATTTTGCTGTTTTTCTATTTATCAAAATATTTCGTTTAGTCAAAAGTTAGTTTTGTCAAAATTGGACAACAATATCATATAGCTAGAAACAATGGCAAAATGCAGCGTCGATTTGTAATAACTGCAAGGGTATATAAACTTCGGCTTGCCAAAGTTTGCTTCCTTACTTGTTAATTACTAAGATATCCGATGTTTTATTTTCAGATATTATGAGACTGGTAGCTTTAAGGCCGGTGTTATTGGCGGTTCCAAGCCAAAAGTTGCAACCCCACCGGTAGTGGATGCAATAGCCAATTATAAACGCGAAAACCCGACAATGTTTGCTTGGGAAATACGGGATAGGCTTTTGGCAGAAGCTATATGCTCTCAGGATAATGTTCCCAGTGTTTCTTCTATAAACCGGTAAGAAATATCTTATAAAATAATTAAAGTCCCAATCAAGCCCGAAACCCTAGCGTGGATTGCAACGGATGAACGCACATCCGTTACGGGCTATGTTAGTGTTCCCAAGTTTGTTTGCTGTCATGCTGTTAACATCCGTATCCGTTTCCGCAAAAGTTAAACTCGGATAGAACCCAACATCATGGTGTACTACGAGTTTATATTTTAGCGAACCTTTCATCTAATAAAAATATATAAGTAGTTTTTAGCGTTCATAATTGTGGCACAATGCTTGACACACGACCACAACAAAAGCCACTTTCCTCTCGACCTTCCGGTGTGGCTTTATTGCCGACAACATCATCGTAGAATCTTGCCCAGGCCACGTGGCAGTTCCGATGTCGACACTGCCCCACATTGCTTTTATTTACGCATTTCCTTTTTGACCATAATTTATGTTGGTAGCCTTCGGAGATGCCACCGAAAGCAGCTGCAAAAAACCAGAAGCTTAAATGAAGTCTGCTTTAAATTAGACGCACCATGTTTTAGTTAGCAAATACTTGTATTGCATAATATACAATTTTTTATCAACTGTTTTAACCAATAAGCCATCTCTTAAATTTGCGCTGCATTTTGCCATCGTGTCTATGGGAGCTATATGATATAGTTGTCCGATTTTGACCAACTAGGAATGTTTTGATAAATAAAAAAACAGCTAAATACATTTTTTTTTTAATTTTTAGATTTTTTTATGGGAGCTAGGTGAAATAGTTGCCTGATTTGAATTTATTTAAAACCGTAATTCCATAGTATTTAAATATTACCAAGTCCGAAGAACAACAAAAAAAAATGAAAACAAGAAAGGTAGCAAACTTCGGCAAGCCGAAGTTTATATACCCTTGCAGTTATTACAAAACGAGTACATTTCGATTTATATGACTATATTACTAAAAACAATGTAGCTATGTCGATTTTGCGCTGCATTTTGCCATCGTTTCTATGACAGCTATATAAGATTGTTGTCCGATTTTGACAAAACTGAAAGCGTATTTCTGATATAGTAAATAATTATTACATCTGAAAGGAATATTTTGATAAATAGAAAAACAGCAAAATAATTTTCATATACTGAAACTCCATGGTAAAACAAAAATAACTTTTATAAACTTTTTAGTCCCAGCATTAGCGTTTTAGTTTTGTTTTAAGTTTAAACAATAAAGTCCCAATGTTCCTATGGCAGCTACATGATACAGTCTTCCGAATTTTATAAAAGTAAAACATACTAGTATCGGTGTATAATTATAAAAGTTAAGAAATAACGAAGATTTCATTTTATTTCCCTTTTTCCGATTTTTCCTTTGGGAGCTTAATGATGTAGTAGGGCGATCCACCCCGTTCCCACTTATGTACTACCTGCAAACAAAAAGAAGACTTTTTGCAAAGTTTCAGGACTGAAGGACTAGTTTGCGTAGAAACAGGTGTCAGATGGAAGGACAGCCGGACGGGCGAGCAGACGGATGGACAGACAGACAGTCAGACGGATCGACTCGCTTGGTGATGCTGATCAAGAATATATATTCTTTATATCACTGCATTTCAAACTTTTGACTGAAATTATAACACCCTCTGCAAGGATATAACAATTGGTGGACTTGCATGGACAAATTGTATCTCATCAGTGTGTTCAGTTGATAGAGAAAGTCAGAAATATTCATTATATTTAATGCTTATCAATAAAACAATTATGAGACAGATTTTTAACTTTATTTGAACTCGCAAAATGCTGTTCGGTAAATCTCTTCTTACCTTCTGTGTCGGTCGAATTGCGACGGTTGAGAATGCCAGAGAATAATTCGAACCCTAATAATAATCCTCAGATTAAAGTGATTTAAATGACGAACTGCACTTGATTACCACACTTTTCCATTTACATTGAGCTTATAGCTAAAAAAAATTAAAAAAGAATTGGAGTTTTCAACCGCACTCGACACGTGCAACCATTCTTAATCGATTCGATTCGTATTACCACTACGCCTGCATTACTTAACCAACGCCAAAGCTGACATGTGACCGATGATAATGCAAAAGTCGCGGCGAACAGGGGTAATTCCTGGTATAATCAGCAAGAACATTTCATAATGCGACAATGTGTGATGTGATGGCACTTGAGCGATGATTAGGGTGGTGATTCAATCGAATCAAAATTGTGCGTACAACGGTGGCAGGACTCCCCTTAAACTGATTCCCAGGAGACTAACACTTAATAAAGTGACTTTCATAGCACTCAACCAATTTTAGTTTTCAGCCCTTCGCTCAAATACGGCCAAATGTATCTACATATGTATACAGAGCATGCAGCGGGTTGTACTTTTCTCACATCCCAAACATATGTCTCAATTGTGTGCACTGTCCAAATATCCAATTGCTCATCCCGTCTCCAAAACGATACTAACAAAATAGAAAATCTGAGACTGTTGTCATCAGGGCATTTTTTGGTTAGAATTGACTTCTGTCTTTTCAGCCCTCTGTAGCATATGGTTCGCCTAACAATCCAAAAAGTAACCTGTCAAATGTGCTTACATCTTGCCGCGCATTAAGCCGGCCAATTCAAACGAGTATATTGAATAAATCGGTGCCTTATTATTTGAACACGAATTTTCATATCTTAGTAGCTCCCAAAGCTTATAACACTCGCTCCAACAATTTCCTTTTTCCAAGGGCATGCAGAGGGTATTATAATTTCAGTCAACAGTTTTTCTATTTATCAAAATATATCTTTGAGATATAGTAATTATTTATAGTATAGAAGAGTATTATTTTTAAATTGCCTAGATCGAAATAAAAGCTGCATTATCCTGACTAAATCATTTGAATGTATGGAATACCGAACGAGTCTGCGACTAGCGGTCTTCTGTTCGATTTATGCTTTCGTACATGAATATGACTTACAAACGTGACCGGCGCAAACTTTAAACAAAAACCATAGGATACGTTTTAGATTCTTCTTCTTTCTTGAGTTTTTTTTTGCTTGAACCAAAACTCCAACTCAATTTTTTTTTACTTGCAGGTATTATAATTTCAGTCAAAAGTTTGCAACCCAATAAAGAAGACATTTCCTATAAAGTATATAAAAAGTATATATATTCATAATCAGCATCACCAGGAGAGTCAATCTAGCCATGTCCGTCTGTCCGTCCGTCCGATTCCCGACTATATCATATAGCTCCCATAGAAAAATCAAAAAAATAAAAATGATTATTTTGGTGTTTTTCTATTTATCAAAATATTCTTTTGAGATTTAGTAAATTTTACGCTTTCAGAATTACGCTTTTAGTTTTGTCAAAATTGGACATCAATATCATATAACTCTCAGAGAAACGATGGCAAAATGCAGCGACAAATCGACATAGCTTCATTGTTTTTAGTAATATAGGCATAGAAATCGAAAAATAGTCGTTTTGTAATAACTCCAAAAAATTATTATCGATTTTAATTTGTTTCAAATGTTTAAATTTCAGAATTGTAAGGAATAAGGCCGCCGAGAAAGCCAAACATGTCCATCATCATCAGCAGCATCATGTGCCACAAAGTCTTGGTGGGGGACATATTGCTACAGAAAGTCTTGATAGCAGCACAGGAACGAACAGCGAACAACCACAGGCACCTAGCGGAGGAACTAGCAATAGCAGCGCTAATTCCGCAAACATTATTGCTTCTGCGGCGGCGATTGCACACGCCTCTTTACCGACGTCAGGCACTGATTCTGTCCAAGTTCCAGTCGCTCAAGTCAACGCGAACAGCACTGATACCAACAATGGAAATATCAACTCAACGACTGAACAACGAACGACTGGATATAGTATAAATGGAATTTTAGGTATACAACATGGACACCATTCTCATAACAACAATAACAGCAGTAGCGTCAACAATAACAACAATACAGATCCCAATTGCAAACGCAAAAGAAACGAATCTCATGGTAAGTTTTTCTAATTATTGCGGATCCAAATTTACGAAAAATTTATGTAGAGCTCTCTCCTAGTAGAATCGATCTAGTTTACGTTTCAATATTTCGCTTTCCTTTATAGCGAAGTCATATTGTACAAAGTGGAGATTTAAGAATATTAATTAAATGTTTTTATACCCTTGCAGAGGGTATTATAATTTCAGTCAAAAGTTTGCAACGCAGTGAAGGAGACATTTCCGACCCTATAAAGTATATATATTCTTGATCAGGATCACCTCCAGAGTTGATATAGCCATGTCCGTCTGTCCGTCTGACCGTCCGTCCGTTTCTACGCACACTAGTCCCTCAGTTTTAAAGCTATCTGCTTGAAACTTTCCCAAAAGTTGTCTTTCTATTGCAGGTAGTATATAAGTCGGAACGAGCCGGATCGGGCGACTATATCATATAGCTGCCATATAACTGAACGATCGGAAAAGCCATAACGTTGGTGTTTTTAAAGTTAGAAAGTTGGGATTTTCTATAAATTTTATTTTTGGCCAATTAATCCGACCTACCGAATTTCATAAGGATCGGACGACTATATCCTATATAACTGATTGATCGGAAATGCCATAACTTGGGTGTTTGTAAAGTTAGGAAGTTGGGACTTTTTATGAGCTAACTTCGGGCGGAGCTGAAGTTGATATACCCTTGCTGAATATTATGTAAATTATATTCTTTAAATTTAATCATAGCTGACAAAAAGGCTTGTTAGCTCAACAGATGCATTCTTAACACTTATAAAAAATCCCAACTTCCTAACTTTAAAACAAGAGAGAACGCTATAGTCGGGTGCCCCGACTATCAGATACCCGTTACTCAGGTAAAGGGAGTGCGAGGGAGATGGAGATAGAAACTTTGATCACGCATAACTTTTTAACGAATGGTCCGATTTGAAAAATTTCTTCTACATTTCGATAGGTATTGATAAACACAATAAAACTGCGTTTTTACTTTTCCGAAATATTTAAATTTTTAAAATCGTATATAAGCGATTGTGGGCGTTAAAGGGGGCTTGGCACCTTTTTGAAACAAACTTGCGCTGCGTAGGAACTCCTAGAATCTGCATGCAAAATGCCAATCTTCTAGCTTTTATAGTTTCCGAGATCTCAGCGTTCATACGGACGGACAGACAGACGGACAGACAGACAGACAGACGGACAGACGGACAGACGGACAGACGGACATGGCTATATCGACTCGGCTAGTGACCCTGATCAAGAATATATATACTTTATAGGGTCGGAAACGCTTCCTTCTAGCTGTTACATACTTTTGCACGAATACAATATACCCTTTTACTCTACGAGTAACGGGTATAAACACCAAAGTTATGGCTTTTCCGATTGTACATTTCTTACAGTATATAATTAATATTTTAATTGTGGGCAATAAGTTTCTGTAGGGTTTTTTTTTTTGGTATTTATCAATTCCGCTACAATATATGTTATGTAAATTTAAATTTTGGAAAAAGTCTGAGGAATTATAAGGTATTTGTCCCGACCGTGACCCGGTTTAAAAACTAGAAATGTATTTAAGTTTTAGTATGTTCATTATGCATCCATTCCAGTCAGTTTATTAATATTTTTAAAACACAACGCAGAAACATATTAGATAGATTTTAATCAAAAACGAGGACGGAAGCTAACTTCGGCAAGCCGAAGTTTTAATACCCTTGCAGACTTTGCCGAAATTGCTAAAACTGAAAAAGTAGCGAAAGGAATAAGGTATACATAAATAAACTAGATTTGCGTCGTTTGATGTCAATTGCTTTTATACTGCAAAAATGTCATATAAAAATAGAAAAAAAGGGATACTTTCGCAGCCTTTAACTATTTTTCCTACGGAAGCTATAAGAAATAGACGTCCGATCGGCAAGCGCTTTTACCCTAATCGAGATATGCGTAAATAAATAAGACTTGGAAAAATTTATGTCAGTAGCTTACACACTACGCGAAAAATTCAGAAAACCAACAAATTTGGACCGATTTCACCGAATTGTTCCTATGGGAGCTATAGGATATAGACGTCCGATCGCCAAGCGCTTTTACCCTGATCAAGGTATGCATAAAAAAATAAGATTTGGAAAGATTTATGTTAAATGCTTTTACACTGCGCGAAATATCTTCCATTCTTGAAAGTTATATCCGATTGTTCCTATGGGAGCTATAGGATATAGACGTCCGATCAGCACGCGCTTTTACCTTGATGAAGGAATGCATAAAAAAATACGATTTGAAAAAATGTATAGCAATAGCTTTTACACAGCGCGAAATATTCTGAAAAACATCAAATTTGGACCGATTTTACCCTATTGTTCCTTTGGGAGCTATAGGATATAGACGTCCGATCGCCACGCGCTTTTACCCTGATCAAGGTATGCATAAAAAAATACGATTTGGAAAGATTCATGTCAATAGCTTTTACACTGCGCGAAATATCTTCAATTCTTGCAAGATATATCCGATTGTTCCTATGGGAGCTATAGGATATAGACGTCCGATCGGGGCGATTTTCAAACTTGATCTGCGTACACATGTTTTAAGACGAGTGTGAAAGTTTCAGATCGCTAGCTTTTAAACTTAGCTCGCAAACGGTATTGAAACAGACGGACAGACGGACAGACGGACATGGCTATATCGACTCAGGAGGTGATCCTGATCAAGAATATATATACTTTATAGGGTCGGAAACGTCTCCTTCACTGCGTTACAAACTTCTGATTAAAATTATAATACCCTCTGCAAGGGTATAAAAAGGGATACTTTCGCAGCCTTTAACAATTTTTCCCATCTCCTTTAAGATATAGACTACCGAGCGGCAAGCGCTTTTACCCTAATCAAGATATGCGTAAATAAATAAGAATTGGAAAAATTTATGTTAGTAGCTTACGCACTGCGCGAAATATTCTGATAATCGTCAAATTTGGACCGATTTCACCCTATTGTTCCTATGGGAGCTATATGATATAGACGTCCGATCGGCACGCGCTTTCACCTTGATCAATGTATGCATAAAACAAGAAAGGAAAGCTAACTTCGGGCGGAGCCGAAGTTGATATACCCTTGCAGATTACTCTGTAAATTATATTCTCCAAAATTATTCATACGATGCATTCTTAATACTCATAAAAAATCCCAACTTCCTAACTTTAAAAACACAAAAGTTATGACATTTCCAATCGTTCAGTTATATGACAGCTATAGGATATAGTCGGCCGATCCTTATGAAATTCGGCATGTCGGATTGATTAGCCAAATATAAAACCCATAGAAAATCCCAACATTCTAACTTTACAAACACCAAAGTTATATCATTTCCGATCAATCAGTTATATGGCAGCTATAGGATATAGTCGGCCGATCCTTATGAAATTCGGCATGTCGGATTGATTAGCCAAATATAAAACCCATAGAAATCCCAACATTCTAACTTTACAAACACCAAAGTTATATCATTTCCGATCAATCAGTTATATGGCAGCTATAGGATATAGTCGGCCGATCCTTATGAAATTCGGCATGTCGGATTGATTAGCCAAATATAAAACCCATAGAAAATCCCAACATTCTAACTTTACAAACACCAAAGTTATGGCATTTCCGATCAATCAGTTATATGGCAGCTATAGGATATAGTCGGCCGATCCTTATAAAATTCGGCATGTCGGATTGATTAGCCAAATATAAAACCCATAGAAAATCCCAACATTCTAACTTTACAAACACCAAAGTTATGGCATTTCCGATCAATCAGTTATATGGCAGCTATAGGATATAGTCGGCCGATCCCGGCCGTTCCGACATATATACTGCGTGCAAAGGAAAGAAGGGTGTGTGCAAAGTTTCAATTCGATAGCTTTAAAACTGAGAGACTAGTTTGCGTAGAAACAGACAGACGGACAGACGGACAGACGGACATGGCTATATCAACTCAGGAGGTGATCCTGATCAAGAATATATATACTTTATAGGGTCGGAGATGTCTCCTTCACTGCGTTGCACACTTTTGACCAAAATTATAATACCCTCTGCAAGGGTATAAAAATACGATTTGGAAAGATTCATGTCAATAGCTTGTATACTGCGCGAAATATCCTAAAAATCATTAAATTTTAACCCTTTTGTTCCTATGGGAGCTATAGGATATAGACGTCCGATCGTCACGCGCTTTTACCCTGATTAAGGTACGCATAAAAAAATAAGATTTGGAAAGATTTATGTCAATAGCTTTTACACTGCGCGAAATATCTTCCAATCTTGCAAGTTATATCCGATTGTTCCTATGGGAGCTAGGAGGATATAGACATCCGATCGGGGCTGTTTTCAAACTTGATCTGCGTACACTTGTTCTAGGACGACTGTGAAAGTTTTAGATCGCTAGCTTTTAAACTGAGCTCGCAAACGGTATTGAAACAGACGGACAGACGGACGGACGGACAGACGGACATGGCTATATCGACTCCCCTATTGATCCTGATCAAGAATATATATACTTTATAGGGTCGGAAACGTCTCCTTCACTGCGTTACAAACTTCTGACCAAAATTATAATACCCTCTGCAAGGGTTTAAAAAGATTAGCTATACGTAATTAATTTCATTTTTAAATAGCGGATGTAGTATGTACTTGTCTGATTGGCAGCAACTTTTACCCTGAGCAAGGTATACATAAATAAATTAGATAAATTGCATAGTTTCATGCCAATAGGTTTTATACTGCAAAATTGTCATATACAAATAGGAAAAAAGGGATATTTTCGCAGCCTTTAACAATTTTTCCTACGGAAGCTATACGATATAGACGTCCAATCGGCATGCGTATGCGTAAATAAATAAGACTTGGAAAAATGTATTTCAATAGCTTATACACTGCGCGAAATATTCTAAAAAACATGAAATTTTGACCGTACACATGTTTTAGGACGAGTTTGAAAGTTTCAGATCTCTAGCTTTTAAACTGAGCTCGCAAACGGTATTGAAACAGACGGACAGACGGGCATGGCTATATCGACTCCCCTATTGATCCTGATCAAGAATATATATATATATATACTTTATAGGGTCGGAAACGTCTCCTTCACTGCGTTACAAACTTCTGACCAAAATTATAATACCCTCTGCAAGGGTATAATTATTGTGGTTACTTTACATTGCCGGGCAGAGCGTATAGATGCTATCTTAATTGACTGTGGGGGTTGTTGAAGTTGAGTCTCGCCCACATTTTAGATGAAAGTTGATAATTCCAAGCTGTTCATATTAGGTGCTCATCAGAAGTTCCTTGTCAGTTTCAATAAATAAACGTTAATGAATAACAGCAAGCGAGCTGTTGCTCTCTAGATCACAAAACATCAGTTTTAATTTAAATTTACCGTACGACACTGTATGAGCTCTTTTATTTCATGTTCGAGAACTAGATTTCAATATCCTGATGGCATTATAAATATTAAGATTATCAGATCGCAACAGAACTGCGAAGTATTGTCATTGAATGGGTAATAAAAAGCCATATAAAATCAAAAATCGACTCATTGCAGTTTTTTTTAATCTTCCCTGAAATTGCTATTTGTGACCCTTTGGGAATTAACTGCTGTTCACTTGTGGCAAATTTGTTCTTCGATCTGATGCAGTAAAAGTACTTACAACGAAATGCGACAAGGGGGTGGTTACCCAGTGACTGACAGACTTTTGAGTGCCTATCTGGGAACATTTCTCAATCGATAGCATTTAAAACTTCTTCAGGAAAATCTTCTAGTAGTGCACAAATAATCTAATTTAATCGTATGATACAAATAAATAACCTTGTATGAAGTCTGCTACAGAAGAACGAGCAAAAATATAATAACAACAAAACGTCTTATTAGATATATATTAAACCTAACAAAGTATGGGCAAAGCCAGGTATACTATTAATTAAATGTTCGTTTGGTCGGAGTAACACAAATACACCTATTTCATTTTTAGTTGTTCTCAATAAGTTTATTTTACAACTAGTCTTCTTTTCTGATGAATTTGATCACTTAATCAATTTGTAAAAGAACTATTTGAGTGAAAAGCTTGAAGTTTAACCTATTATAATAATAAAACTAAATGAAATGTCACAAAAAAGTTAAAAGGGTGTCGCTGTAAATGTATTTACACTGCCGCCAACGGTAGTGACTCAAAAACGCACTTAGGCGGCACGTGACAAACACAGTGCAAGGATAACACAATATAAATAGGACACATTAAGTTCAAACAATAATATTAATAAAATTAGCTGATTGATGTTTTACCAATTTACTTTTTAGATGAGAACCGTGACACAAATATTCATTCCGAAGAAGATGTAAAACGTCAACGTATGGGATACAATAGCGACCAACTTTACCCAAATGTGAGTTTTCAATTAAATTTAAGCAAACAATATTTTTTTTCTACTCTTTTAGTAAAACTTTCTTGAAAAGTAACCTTCGCTGCGCAGTCATTGTATAGCTGTGTATACAAACACTGGGTATGGTTGAGGGCGATCAATAAACTTGACTTTCTGCGTGAAGGATGAGAGTGTATAAGGCTCTTTTTCTTGTCCGTAATTTACTTTTCCAAAAGAAGAAGACGCATTGAAGAAAAACCGAAGCTATTAATGGTGATAGCCCAGATAGCAGATATTTTTTATCGAATATAAATATTTTTTATTGACAGTACTGTTTTAACAAATTTAATGGTTTTTTCTGAGATGACAGAAAACGAATAGATCTCGATTTTAATGAAGTAACAACTCGTTTTTCAATAATGTTGAGTTAATATAAACATGTCCGTCTGTCCGTCTGTCTGTTTCTACTCGAACTAGTCTCTCAGTTTTATAGATATCGAATTGAAACTTTGCACACACCCTTCGTTCCTTTGCACGCAGTATATAAGTCGGAACGGCCGGGATCGGCCGACTATATCCTATAGCCGCCATATAACTGATTGATCGGAAATGCCATAATTTTGGTGTTTGTAAAGTTAGGAAGTTTGAATAATCTATGGTTTTTTTTTTTGGCCAATCAATCCGACTAGCAAATTTCATAAGGATCGGCCGACTATATCTTATAGCTGCCATATAACTGATTAATCGGAAATGCCATAACTTTGGTGTTTGTAATGTTAGGAAGTTGGGATTTTTTATGAGTATTAAGATATGAATAATTTTGGAGAATATAATTTACAGAATATTCTGCAAGGGTATATCAACATCGGCTCCGCCCGAAGTTAGCTTTCCTTTCTCGTTTTAAGGAATATTCATAATACTCAAAATTTTAAATTTTTAGTGCAGAGGGTATTAAATGTGGGTTTGCCTTCTTCATTTGAAGTATGAAAACAATCGACGTAGATATCCTTAAGCTGCCACAGAAATTATCGAGTAAATTAGCTATTTTCGTAGACATTTTGATGTAATATATATCAAATTTGTCGCTACCATGGCCATGCCATGTTTGTTTACCTTAATTTCGCAATATAAAAACTGTCGGACTCTTTTATTAAGTATTTATTTAGTCGAATGCTTAATCATTTTTCGTCACAAAAGTTTATATCAGAAATTTTCAAAACTTTTTATCTTGTTAAGAGTTGTTTTTGTTTGATATTTTATAGGGTCAGAAACGCTTCCTAAAGGTATTCAATGAATGCAATATGGCATTTTATTTTTTGATTTTTTCTCAAAACACCTTTTCTCAAGAGTCATATATCTTCAGATATAGAGGACCAATTTATCTAGTTGAAACTCAAAAAATTCGATATCATCGATATTTTGTATGGTTAAGAAATGTTTTGGTCTACCTACATATATATTCAACAACAAATATCCGAAAAGTTATAAATCTAACCATTGTAGGATATTTAACTTGTAACTCATACAATAACGTATTTTTATACCGATATATTAAAAATATAGAACTTTTACAAAGGATAACCTAAGTTGATTAATGGTATTAGAAAGATTTTCCCAATGACAGTTTAAATATGTGTTAAGTTAATAGTCGTTACACTAAGAAAATAAAGTCCCTCGAACTAGAGAAACTGGCAAACATGTATTTCTTTACTATCTTGGAAAAACTCATTTATTCAATTTCAAAAACACAGATATACAATCGAACCTTCACATCTTAAATAACCCATTGCTATTAAATTAGACTAAAGGAAGCTAGGAGTTTTAGAAATTCTCCTCTACTTTCTACTGCCAATAAAACTAGATCGACCTATAAAGCTATGAAGTTTCTGTAAAAGAACCCAGGCTTAATCTGGCTGCTTTAAAAAATGTCAATATATAGCTCTCAAACTCAGAAATTAAGTTGCATACAAACTGGTAGGACATTGCTATAGCGACTCGCTAATGCTAAACAATAGTATAAGAGAGTGCACTTTTTAGTCGCAAAGTTTTATTTAACTTATGCTTCATTATATTATATACTTAAAGATTTGGTCAGGGAAATGGTGCATTAAGGATGAGCACAAACTTCTTGCAGAGCTTGGCAATTTGACAACAAGTACTGGAAACTGCGCAGCCTCATACTATGAGGCTTCAAACGGATTTTCAACAAACGCAATATCTGGAACAGGCCCAACACCATGTGCTAGTGATACGTCTATGTTGTACGATAGTATTGCAACAATTTCGCAAACTCAAAGCTCACTTTATCCACCGACAATCGGACCATCTATTGGTAAGGCATCCTTCCCTCAATATACCAAATAATTTTTGTTTGTTATATATTTTATTTTGAGTATTTTATTTATTACATTTTTTTCGTTTTTATTATTTTTCTTTGTAAACTTTACTGATGTAGGAGGCAGTTCGCTTACACCTTTAGTGCCTATAAGCATGCATGATATGAAGCTTAGTGCAAATTCAATACAGGAACAGACAATCGCTCCTTTTTATACAGGTAAGAAAGAAAATATTGATATTAGATAAAATGTTATTATCCCCCCTAATGGTTAGAGTCATTCTAATATTGCGGTGCAAATAAATATTAAGAGGATCGAAGAAAATGTTTCGCCATTACGAACTATCTGAAACTGGGGAGTCTAAAAGGATCTTGAGTAATCTAAACTTTCTCTATTCCACTTCTGTATTTTCTTTATTGATTATCAGCTAAAGATTGGAAGCCAAAGATCTTAAAAACATCTTTATTCAAGAAGTCGTATTTTATGTGATTTCAAAATACTGGTCCAATCGCGGCTAAATTTTGTATTTAGACCTAACATTTTATTTAAAATAATATAAAACATATTTACATTTTTTTTTTGGGTAAAATTATGTGACAGAATATGTCGAAATATGTTTCAATATGTTAAACTATTACAAAATATTTCGTAATATGTAAAATATTTCAAACAAAATATTTAATAATTTTAAAAAAATTTACCATTAATTTGTGTTAAGTCAGAAATTTTTTTTAACAATCCGTCTCAAAGATGTAGTTGCATAAAATCCGAGCCATGTTCAACATCTCCTTAAGAAGATATCTCAGTGGATATATATTTTCCTTTTTCGATTTGGCCTCGGCACATCTGCGCTCTGAAACTTCCGCAATGTAAACATTAATTTTGGGTATAGTTTTATTCTCTAGAATAAAACATAAAAGAAAGCACAAAACTTACGATTTGTTAAATCAGGTCTATTAGAAGATTTAACCAGAGCATAACCAAAGTATTTTAAGGGTTGCTGTAAGTTATAAAAAATGTTTAACACTTACTCTGGCTTTCAAAATTAAATGGACTAGAGCTGAAAATTGGGTTTTTCGGTGCAGTTTGACTCCTTGATTAAGAAAATAACACTTTTTTTTATTGTAAATCACGTTTTTCGCCTGTTGTCAAGCCAAGTTTATTTTGTATCTCGAGTTCTGTTAAACCGATTTACCAGCGAATTTTTGAGTTTATAAAACTTCCATCCTTGGGTATTTAACGTTACCCAATTTTGTATGCTTTTTCAACTGTATGGAAAAGTTTAAGAAAGTTATATTTCGAGAAAAATGAGCACCCAATGACCAATATAACCGAGCAGCGATTACAAAAATGAAATATTCTATATGTCGATTTCGATGTAACAAACAATGAAGCTAGGTCGATTTTTTGTTAAATTTGGCGATCGTTTTTATAAAACTAAAACCGCATTCCTAAAATTGCTAAAACCTACTTCTATATCTTTTAGTATATATGTTAGGAAACTACCAAATTATAATATTGTTTTGCTTTTTTCCGATTGTTCTTATGGGAACTAGATGATAAAGAAGGTAGATCAGACCCGTTCCGACTTATATACTTGCAACGTTTTGCAAAGTTTCATTTAAATAGCTTTAAATCTCAGGGTACAGTCGGACTCGCCTGGTGATCCTGATCAAGAATATAAGTTCTTTATAGGGTCGGAAATATGCCCTATAATGCGTTGCATACTTTTACTTTCTGAAATTAGAGTACCACCTGCAAGGGCATACAAATGTTCAGTACCATTCTTCATCAATTTTAATCAGGGAGGCCAACTGCACTGGAGAACCAAATTTTCATCTCTAGATTTTCAATTTCTTTTTTGTAAAGTAGAGTTAATTAGAATTTAGTCCGATATACTTTTAATTTTATTGCGTATATACCAGCTCTAGCATTTGACGGCAACTACTCATCAATGGCCAACTTGGAAAACGGCTCCACCTCATCAGTGGAACCAGGAATCATTGCTGTTCAAGAAAGTTCTGATCAGGCTAACCTTTGCCCGATTAGTACTAGGATTGAGCAAGACCACTCGGAAAGTAATAGTAACCGTATTAAGGAGTCCCAGACCAACAGTGATGGATGCATAAAAGAGGATAATAAGGAAACTGAAAATTCCAATTTGGAATCCAGTGAACATATTTCTTTGCCACACCTTCACCATATAACCGAAGAGCAATTGATACGAGGAAATAGACGTCCTCATTTAAATGCAATTACGCACACATCTTCTCTAATCCTTCTGCAACCGAATGGAGGAACCTCGTCAATTAGTGTCAACCCGTCTGACGATCGATCAGACGTTGAACAGAATCTTCGTAATAATGTAGGCCTTTACTCAACACCCACCGTGCTACCCAGTTTTAGTCACTACTCCGCAGGCAAGTTGAAAATGTTTGCGTACACCGCACAACAGCAAAGTATCCCCTAACTTTCTCATTTTTGCACTTTGATCTATTGCACAAAGCCGGTGTTGGGATTCTTAAAAACGAATTTAAAAATTCCTTTAAATTCCAAATATCTATGTTATTTACATACTCAGTGCTCGTACGGCAAGTACTCGAACAGCGCCAACAGTCGACTCGATCTAGCCGCTCCCTCATTCACAGCCATTGTACATTGGACAGTTTCTTAATTTGTTTAATAACAAAAAACATACAAATTAAAAACATTGAAATTAAGCATTAAGAGCACTTCGTGTATAGGGTTTATATAATATTATTGAAATTGCTTTCAAGGCAATTATTCCATTCTCAACAAAATCAGAACTGCAAAGATTATAGTGTTATCTTAAAATTTTAAAAATAATAATTATTTCTATATTTAGACCATGTAGTATAGGGTCATAAATAACTTTTTGTCAATTTTGGCATAAAATTCTTTAAGTAAGGCTATTGCCAAGAAAAATATCTGAAAACAAGAAAGGAAGCAAACTTCGGCAAGCCGAAGTTTAAAAACTCTTGCAGTTATTACAAATCGACTACATTTCGATTTCTATGCCTATATAACTAAAAACAACGAAGCTGTGACGACTTTGCGCTGCATTTTACCATCCTTTCTATGGCACCTATATGGTATTGTTGCCCGATCTTAAATTAATTAAATCCGTAATTCCATAGTATTTAAAAATTACCAAATCCCAAAAACAAAAAAAAAAATTTAACGAAAAAGTTATAATTTTTATGAATTTTTTTCCGATTGTTTCTATGGGAGCTATATGATATAGTCGCCCGATCCGGCTCGTTCCGACTTACATACTACTAGCACTAGAAAGTTTCAAGCAGATAACTATAAAACTGAGGGACTAGCTTGCGTAGAAACGGACAGACGGACGGACGGACGGACGGACAGACGGACATGGCTAGATCGACTCTCCTGATGATGCTGATCAAGAAAATATATACTTTATAGCGTAGGAAATGTCCCCTTCACTGCGTTGCAAACTTTTGACTGAAATTGTAATACACTCTGCAAGGGTATAACAAGAAAGAAAGCAAACTTCGGCAAGCTGAAGTACATATACGCTTGCAGTTATTACAAAACGACTAAATTTCGATTATATTACTAAATATTACTAAAAACAATGAAGCTATGTCAATTTTGAGCTGCATTTCGCCATCGTTTTATGGTATTGTTGTCATATTTCGACAAAACTAAAAGCGTAATTCTGATATAGTAAATAATTATTATTTATCTCAAAGGAATATTTTGTGAAATAGAAATCAGAAAAATAAAAATGTGTTTCATTTTTATTTTTTGATTTTTTCTATGGAGCCATAAGATATAGATGTCCGATTTTTATTTAATTAAAACCGTAACTCTTTAGTATTAAAATATTACAAAACCCTTAAGAACAGAAACAAATTTTTTTCAGATTGTTCCTATGGGAGCTATATGTTATAGTCGCCCGATCCGGCTCGTTCCGACTCTTATAATACCTGCAATAGATAGACATTTTTTGGGAAAGTTTCAAGTTAGTTTCAAGTTAGTTTGCTTAGAAACGGACGGTCATGGCAAGATCGAATCTCTTGGTGATGTTGATGGTGATACTTTATAGGGTCGGAAAATTATCCTTCACTGCGTTGCAAACTTTTGACTGAAATTATAATACCCTCTGCAAGGGTATTTGCCAAAAAAGGAAAAACTGTAAAGTAGTGAATAGAAAATTTAAAGTAGTAATTGTAAACTATTGTTACATGAATTTTACACTATCGAATATTTCTCAATTTGATGAGTAAATTACTCATCTCAATTTTATACACCCGAGTGTATAACTTAAACTTACTTGGTATTCTCATACCAATGCTAGTCTATTTTATATACTATTTAGTATAACAACCAGGAGAAACGCTTTAGTCGACTAATTTCAAAATAAATCGGGAAGCGCCATCTGCCGAACTACAGTGCAAACACCACAAACTGAGTAGGAACAGCACCCCCGCTCCACCGATACCAGTTTCTCGCTCTCTTCCGCTCTCTCAAATATATACACACCGTTTTAAATATGCGATGACGTCATAATTAACAGTTAAAACGTTCTATAACTTGTGAAGTAATGTTATTTTGGAGTGATGATAGATATTGCATAAATAAGTATTTTGGACTCTTCATGATAAATCCGAAATTTCCAGCTCTTATACATATGAATTTCCGAGATGTCGATGTCGGTTACTTTATAGGGTCGCTTATGTAGGATACTTTCCAACTATGTTTGCGGCATGTAGTATACATGTTACTATCTTATTGAAATGTAAGTCTAGATTTCATGCTATTTTGTATAACACTTATTTATATTATTTGCTGAGAGCTGTAGTATACATTTTACACTATTAAGTTTTGTATAGTAATGTCTTCTCAACTTTTACTAATGAAAATTCCAATTTAATACAAATTTAATTCATTAGGCACATTTCTGATTTTAAAATGGTGTGGAATTGTACCGCGTGCATAAATGAGCGCTATTTTTATAATTTTTGTTGATTATTATTAATTTTCATTCTTTACAATACAGTTTTTCTTTATTTGGCGGCTAAGCACCCAAGGTGTAAAAATATGAATATTTTTTTCTTGGTTCTCTGCTATATACCCGACCCTATAAAGTATATACAGTGGATCGCAGCTTATTTCGTGCAGTTACCTAAAAAAAGTTCAAGTCGTTATTCCTGCTAAACTAAGAAAGATAACAGAAAAATTTAAATGCAGTATTTTAAAAGGGAATATTAACTTGTTTACTAAATTAAAACGATTTCCTTAATCGTAAAAACAAAATACTTATTAAATTAAAACAAAATGTGCAGGCTTTTTTCATGCCGCAGCTTATTTCGTGCAGTTCATTCTTTTTAACTTATTATTTGTAATTTAAAAGCTAATATTTGGTATGTCCTCCTTTCTGGTTCAGGACAGCTTTGAAACGATTTCCCAAGGAAGAAACTAACTTTTTAGAGGTTTCCACTAGAATTTTTGGCCATTCTTTCATAAGAACACTTTTCATGTCGTTTTTGTTCGAAATCTCACTCTTCCTTATAGCGATGTCCAATATTTCCCATAAATTTTCGATCACATTTAAATCTGGAGACTGTGCTGGCGTTATGACGACATGAGGGCAGTTCCAGACAAGTTAAACCTTCACAATTCCTGCTGAATGTTTCGGATCGTTGTCCTGGTAAAATCGAAATCGATCGCGTATGCGCAGTTTTTCAGCAGTTTGGAGCAGGTTTTCCTTATAAATCTGTAGGTACATCTTGGTCATCCATGATGACGCCAGAAGCTGCCATACAGGCCCAAACCATAAGATGATCCCGCCATGATTGACCGTAGATTATAGGTGTTTGCTTTCCATTTTGTTTTTATTTAATAAGTATTTTGTTTTTACGATTAAGGAAATCGTTTTAATTTAGTAAACAAGTTAATATTCCCTTTTAAAATACTACATTTAAATTTTTCTGTTATCTTTCTTAGTTTAGCAGGAATAACGACTTAAACTTTTTTTAGGTAACTGCACGAAATAAGCTGCGATCCACTGTATATTCTTGTTCAGGATCACTAGCCGAGACGATCTAGCCATGTCCGTCTGTCCGTTTGTCTGTCTGTCCGTATGAACGCTGAGATCTCGGAAACTATAAAAGGTAGAAGATTGGCATTTTGCATGTAGATTTTAGGAGTTCCAGCGCAAGTTTGTTTCAAAATGGTGCCACGCCCCCTTTGACGCCCACAAGCCACAAGCTGTGGCCACAGTTTTGATGCTATTATGAAAATTTTAATTAATATGTATTTATTTCGTCAATACCTATCGATTGGCCTAATAAAAGTTTGCCACGCCCACTCTAACGCCCAAAACCCCATTAAACGCTTAAGCCTGGCTAGCGCCTACATTTCCGCCTTTCGTGGCGCCATCTAACGGATGACTTTGGAACAGCTGGCCAAGGTGCTAATTCGAGCGGCGAAAAACATACAAGAAGGCATATTTATATTAAGTTGTTTAGCTGATTAACGGGTGCCTAATAGTCGAGGCACTCGACTTTAGCGTTCTCCCTTGATTTTTTTTAATTCGATACAATAAATAAGCATAACAAAAAACAGAATCGACACAAAATTGTATATCAGAAATCTGTACAAGTTCTAAAAATACCAGTTCTAAAAATGGTTTCCTACCAAGAATAATAAGTTGCTTTGCAGTAAATATAAATTCATTTTATAAAGGTGGCATTGTCAGTTTTTAAGTCTTTTTAGATGTCGTCATCTGTATGTGAAATTATGCATTGGAGGAATCACAAAGAGAAAATGGGGAGGCTGGCAACGCCGGGATGGGGAGGGTCTGTTGAGGGTCTGTTGAGAGATCGGGAGGCTTGGGAGCGTTTCATGCGCTTTTTTTTTCTGCGGGTGTCCCAGGGTCGTGGCGGATGTGGGGGAACGGGGCGCAACTTTTGGGGGGTCTCACTCTGGGGTCCGAGTTCGAAAAACTGAGAAATTGGGGAAAATCTGGTAAAGGTCAGTTTGACGGTCTGGCAGCACTGTATTTTGCACATGGGTAACACACGCGACGGGAAAACTGGTGTATTCGATCACTTTCCACGGAAAACTGATCGCGGCGACCTGCCCCCCACCCCCGTCTACCGTCGACAGCACTTTTTTCTCGCGGAAAATGCGGCGGAGCGGAAAATTTCGCGACACACAGATTTCAGGTCCGGGCAGTGTGACCACCTTTGGAATTAACGCAAATATAGGCGCTTTTTGGCCACTTTCGCAAGGCGTCACGGGACTTTCTGCGTTTTCTCCAAAGTGGTCATACAATTTTGGCGCCGTTGTTCAAAGTTATTAATTGTTGTGATTTTTATATAATGAACCTTTTCAAGCTTAAATTCTTTGCCATGCCGCACCTGCGCGCCCAGGTGTACAAGCACCTCCCACAGGTGGATGATCCGCGCCGACCAAGCGGGATCTGTAAAAACCTGGACGGCCTAAAACGATTAAGGGATCACGGCAGGTGTTAATTAACATTTCAGCAAGCCGTAGCTGTCACAAAAATTTAATATTGTATAAATGGATTATTGGGCACGACAAAATCATCGGCGGATCCGGCTTGTTCCGATTTTTATACTACCTATAATAGAGACAATACTGAGGACAGAGGGACAGAAAGTCATGGGTAGATTGAATCTGTATACTTTATAGGGTCGGAAATGTCTCCACTGCTACTTTTTAAATATATATTTTAATATCAATCAATTGAAAAAAAGTCAAAATGTGTTGAATTAACCTTTGGTGCCTTATTTTGCCGGTAACTTGAAGAGAATGAAAAAAAAATAATATACAGTACTGAATGCAAAGATATGGTGAAAATAAAATCAGAGCAGCTAGACAAATCATAATTATAAAATCATTATAGTTATTATGCGGTTATTGTAACCTTCGGCGTCCTCTTTTTTAAGAAGCTTGAAGCGAACGAAAAATAAATATATAAGGAATGACATATGTATTCTCATTTTTTTAGCATCGGACGACTATATGATATAGCTGCCATAGAACCGATCAAAAAAAATATCGGAAAATCGAGCAAGCTTCATTGTTTTAATTCATCTAAGTCGAAAAAAAGAATATTTATATTTTGTAACCGTTGTAAGGGTATATATTTTGCCTTTCTTGTTCAAGTATGTTGTCAAAATACTTATCTTGAACGTAATGTTTTTGGTTTTTGATTGAATAATGATGAGATGCCCAGGCACGGGATTACCAGGTCAAAGTACTTCGTTAGAAATGATCCGGTTTCTGGATGATTTAGTGACAGCAACAAATCATTACCATAGATTGTAACCAGCAAAAACTAAACATAATAATAAGACGAAATGTATTGAATTAACCTTTGGTGTCTTATTTTGCAGGGGACTTGAAGCGAGTGAAAAACAATAATATACAGTACTGAATGCAAAGATGTGGTGAAAATAAAATTAGGGCAGGCAGATAAGTCATAATGAAAGAGTTGCCCGATGGGTACTTTAAAAATTAAAATAGTATTATGAACAATTTAAATTTTCGCATTGCATTTGTGTGTTCCGCCATTTTCTGGCTCAAGGGATTAGTTGTAAAAGAGTACGAAGCTAAGAGAGAAAATAATATTAATTCAGGGGAAATTGAAAATAACATTAAAGAACCATCCCCAGCGCCCTCCACATCCTCTTCTGCCCCAAAAACCAGCCCTCCTTTCTTCTTTCCTATCAGAATACAAGAGGATTACTTAGTAAGCTGACTAAATTGTACTCGGATAGATTTCCTTCCCATATAATATTATTGTATGTATATAAACCTGGTTAAGGCCGAATATTCTTAGCTCCGAAATTTTTTCCGGGTAAGTACACAATTTACAGGTTTGATCGTCAGTCCAGACGGAGAGGTGGAGTCTTGATTGCTGTCAACTCAACTCTTTCGTCTGAATTACTAACTTTCGAAGAATTCAATGATATCGAATTATATATATTACTTGTTCATATATCCCAACATCATCTGAGTTCCCAATTTTCGCGAATCACCTTTCGGTTATCCAGTCCATTTCCAAAAAACTGTCAGATCGAGATCAGTTAGTAATATTAGTTGATTTTAATATACCTAGTGGTATATTAGACGAAAACTCTAGTATTTTACTTTCTTTAGCGCAGCATGACTTTATTGACGGCTTGCTTGACATTGCGCTATCCCAAGTAAATCATTTAAAAAACTCCTTAGGACGTTTACTGGACTTATGTTTTGTTTCAAATCCAAAAGGCGTTTGTCTATTAAGAACATTACCAGCGGAGGATCCATATCACCCAATTTTAGGGCTGACTGTAGACGCGGGAACAGAGATGAGTAAAAAAATCCGCAAAGTAGTGTTATAAGGTGTTATAAAAGCTATATGACTCGTTGTAGATTTCAGTTTTCACAAGGTGAAAAACAGTTTTATAATTTTATAAACACTATGCGTAAGTCAGCCTGTTACCTAGCATCGCTATTATTTGAAAATTCTAAGGCAAATACTGACCAGGCAAGATCTAAATGCTGAGTTCTTCCAGACACATAATCTGTTTCATCCTGTCTAAATCCGTGTCATTCATATGCCATATCCTGAACGAAAGCTCCCTTCTCTTGGATCTCCATAAAGTTAAATCAGTCTATTCACCGGGTCCCGACGGAGTTCCAGACTGCGTGCTTAGATATTGTGCTGAAACTCTGTGTAGACCTCTCCACAAATTGTTTACCTTATCTTTGGAAACTTCCTACTTCCCACTTATTTGGAAGGAGTCATTTGATATTCTCCTTCATAAGAAAGGAGACAAATACAAGCTATTTCTGAGGTATATCCTAATTATCCGCCATCCCAAAACATTTCGAAAACGTTATTACACCCCACTTGCAACATGTCTTATTAGGGTTTCCATGTGACCTTCTAACGTGGCTCTTAAGTTATCTATGTGGTAGGACTCAACGAGTCCTCTTTAAAAGCTCTTCCTTCAATTTGATTCGAGTTACTTCAGGCGTCCCACAAGGAAGCCACCTTGGCCGACTTCTTTTAACATTATTTATTAATGAAATCAATCTAGTCTTGACAAAGTCGAGTGTCCTCATTTACGTTAAGTGTCCTCATGACGTTAAGTTATGCCTGCAATATACCAATTTCCTGCAGTTCAGACTTACAATCGGACCTGCTTTTCAAACATGGTGTTGTAAAAATATTTTAATTTTTAATAGCGGGTGAACCCACACTATGTCACGTATATGCGCGGTGGTTGTGAATTGACTAGCATCACGCATGTTGATGACCTTAGCGTCCTGCTGGACCCAAAATATATGTTTCGAGACCATATTACTTCCATGGTGAATAAAGCCAGAATTATCAATAGGTGGTCAAAGGAATCCGATGACTACTAGTCCGTCCAATCCTGGAATACTGTTCACCCGATTGGAGTGCCAAATTTGGTGATTGATTTTTTCTAGGAGCTAGTCGTTTGTAGACAGCATCATGCAGTGCCTTTTAGCAGTATGTTGGGTTATCCTTCACCCTTCTAAGTCCTTCCAATCCTTAACTTTAATATATGTTCTGAAGATCTGTACTTTTCGTACAATCCTTACGCTTTCCTGGCCATTTAAAGCCATGAATCGGCCAGTGTGCCTTGCATTTTGCAACGGCGCGGGTTGTTTACAGTGCTGCAAAGGCGTCCAAATCGATAAAGTTTTAACAAGTTTAAACACTAGTATACTAATAACTTTGTTCAGGGAAATTTGGTCCATTGTTTGGTATTTTATTACTAATAAATTATTTATAAGAGATAAATTAATGAAGTATTTAACAAAAAATTAATGATTCTATCTAAAAATATTTTGATTTATATAGTTATCAGCATATCAGACAAATACCAAGAGAGAACGCTATAGTCGGGTGCCCCGACTATCAGATACCCGTTACTCAGGTAAAGGGAGTGCGAGGGAGATGGAGATAGAAACTTTGATCACGCATAACTTTTTAACGAATGGTCCGATTTGAAAAATTATTATTTATTTATTTGAAAAATACATTTCGATAGGTATTGATAAACACAATAAAACTGTATCTTTACTTTTCCGAAATATTTTAAATTTTTAAAATCGTATATAAGCGATTGTGGGCGTTAAAGGGGGCGTGGCATCTTTTTGAAACAAACTTGCGCTGCGTAGGAACTCCTAAAATCTACATGCAAAATGTCAATCTTCTAGCTTTTATAGTTTCCGAGATCTCAGCGTTCATACGGACAGACAATAGCGAAGTACATTCGTATCAGCTCACATATGCTTTCCAACACAATTTGGTTAAAAACAAGAAAGAAAGCAAACTTCGGCAAGTATATATACCCTTTTCGATACTTAAAAATATAAAGCTCAATTAATTTACCGATAAATCCGATCCCATCTACGGCAGCTACATCTCGGAGTATATGAGTATGTATGAAGGAACAACGAAGTCATTATTTAATTCCCTTTTTCCGATGGTTTTTATATGATGTAGAAGGCCGATCCTTACTACTACTTGCAAAAGATTAAAGATTTATTGCAAAGGTTCAACCAAATAGCTTTATTTGAGTGGAACTAGTTTGCGTTGAATGTTGCTCATTACGTGGTCTTTACTAGGTCTCTAAAGTGATTTGTGGGGTTTGTAATCGGCCTGGCAACATTTTGAAATAAAGTAAGAAATACTAGAATCTTCATGCTAAATCCCAAATCTATAGCTCCTATGGTTTCCGGAACTGGACGTTCATACCGACGGACAGACAGACAGACGGACATGACTTAATTGTCTCGGCTCCTTTTATCCTTCTACTTGTTACTTATACTTTCCAACGAAAGTTACTCTTCGAGTAACAGGTATAATACGTTTAAGCCTAGAGCAATAAAGGTTTGATTATACAAGTATTACAAGTTTCGATTTAAAAAATTTGCAAAGAATGGAAATTATTTTTAAATACTTTTTCAGCTTTTAATTTTAATATATTTACCATTATTTTACAAACCTATAATTTAAGTTTATTTTAGTTAGTAATAGATAAACAATAATAAAAAAATATTAGTTGTCTCATTTACAAGTTTCTTTTACTTGCAGGTTGTAGCTCAGTGGTGCCCAGCACAGATTACGCCTATAACCCCGCCTATACACAATATGGTGGTGCATATGGATCCTATAGTTATGGAGCTGGGGGCGGCTTGATAAGTGAGTAGTAAAAATAGTAATTACTTGAGTTGTTTCGTAATGTTTTATTAATTATTCTATTTATTTCAATTGCAAAAAAGTAACTACTGCTACTTAGGCTGCAGAAAGCCTAGTACTCAGATCGACAAACGAGTACGCTAGCGTAAAAACTTTAATCTTTATAGTGTCACCAAAGTTTCGAGAGTTCATCAGATTTAAGCGTGCTACGGTCGTACTGTCAATTAGCTGGGTTTGTTGACAAGGAGTTAAAATTCAAATATCGTATTTGCGGGAAAAAGCCTTTAAATGATATTATCAAATACCTTGGCAAGACAAGTCTGCCGCTGTACAAAGATATTAAAAAACAATACAATTTAAATTTAACAGTTATTTTTTTTAATTTACTGACAATTATTTGCTAATTTAAAGTTCATAGCTGCACTTTTATTGTGTTTTTTGTACATTTTGGACCTAAAAAACATTTTGCTCTGACAAGAGGCACCCCAGATAGTATTAATGTTATTTTGTCCTCACATGTAAACACCTGCAATCGACTTTTGTGAGTTTTTTGAGTTTTTCCCTCCATTTCTTATAATGTTCAGTGAGAAGCGCACGCCAAAAGATTAAAGCCTAGTATCCAGATCGGCGAAAACCGTACGCCAGTCATGAGAGAGAGCGAGAGGCAAACAGCTGGCGTTCACTTTTCGTCGGGCCTTTTTTTCACGTCGGTCCCCTGATCGACGAAAAAAATACCAGAAAATTCCATAGCGTTGCCAGTCTGCGGAAATGAACTTTGGGTGAACCCAATAGTTTGCAACACAGGAGACATTTCCGACCCTATAAAGTATATATATTATTGATCAGCATCACAAAAAGAGTAGAAGAGCAAACTTCTGCAAAAATTAAAAACAACAAAGTTATACTTTTTTTAATTTTTTTTCCGATTGTTCCTATGGGAGCTATATGATATAGTCGCCCGATCCGGCTCGTTCCGACTTATATACTACCTGAATAGAAAGACAACTTTTGGGAAAATTTCAAGCAGATAGCTTTAAAACTGTGGGACTTGCGTAGAAACGGACGGACGGACTGACGGACGGACGGACAGATGGACATGGCTAGATCGACTCTTCTGGTGATGTTGATGTTGCAAGAATATTGAAATTATAATACCCTTTTCCAAGAGTATTAAAACTGTTAGATTTGGCAATGCGTTGATTATTAAATTATATAATCAAAGCACAGCCCTTTTTAATTTCAAACAAATAACATATTGTATATTTTTAAAAATAATAACAAACAAGAAAGAAGCAAGCCGAAGTTAATATACCCTTTCAGTTATGACATGTTTTAGGCTGGTATAGATGTAGATATTTCTTCTTTTAATATCTATCGATACACAATACATTTTATAACCGTTATCTGGGGTGCTACCTAATACGATAGTATTTATGGCAGCTTTGTCAAAAGATGACTGCTATATGTAAAATTAAAAATCTACATATAACGTATAAAATTACAATATTGACGGCTATATGTATTTTTTATTTTTTTTTATTTTTTCAGACTCTTCATACTACTACGAGAGCGGACAAGCTCAGACGGCACTAACACAAGACCTCCGTTCACCTTTAGCTGCAACACGAGCGAACTCTCTAGCATCTGCTGCTTCGCCAGGTAGCGGAAGTGCGTGCACAAAATCCGAATCCTCAGACATTTTTCTTGTTTAAACTACATTTAAAACAAGGAGAAAGTAGCGCAAAACAAACTTTTGATAACACACCAAAAACCGGACAGATTAAAATACGCGTGAATCACATTTATGCGCCCTATTCATATATACTCAAGTATTTACTTCATTATTTATTGATTAGATTATTTTCTTTCTTTTCGAACTGTTTGATTACTTTTTAAAAGGTTTTAAATTATTTTTAAATGCATTTGAGTGTTTTTCTGTTTGTTGTAATACCACCACCAATGTCTAAAATCGAATCAAATTATACCAAGTCTCAGAAAACCAAAAATTTTTGATCAAATGAAAGTTATAATGGAAAAAATCAAACAATACCAAGTCTCAAATAACCAAAAATCAAATGAAAGTTCTAATGGAAAGATGGTTTATAGTTTACAATACGTTAACGTTTGCAATAATAATAAGAGAAGTAAACTACAACATTGTTTAAATGAGTTCTTTGCTTTCCGTTTAATAATAAGAACGGGTTCTTGCAATAATTAGTAAGCAAAAGGTACGCAAAGAAAAAACTCGAACACATAATCTGAAAGTTAATAATTGTTTATATACTAACAGACTTAGTAAATGACACAACTTTTTATACAAAATTGCATTTATTGATAAACTTAAGTTATAACTTAGGAGGCTTAAAAATATTTAACAAAAGGTATTGGTCATAACGACTTTCTTTTAAAGTAATAAAATATAAAAAACTACTCACAAACGTACGAAACCAAAATGTCCATTAATGCGATAATCAACCAAAAACATTAAAAGAAAAGTTTAAAAAACTTTTAAAATATTTATTTAAACTAATTTTGTTCAAGCGGAAAAAAACTCTAAAAATTAATGTAAAAATGTATATAATTAAATTAGTTTTTTAATTACAACTAATTAGATTAGCTTATAAATGCACTGAGTTTTAAAGTTTTTAAATCTGTGCACATATTTTGCAAAGTGCAACAAGAAATTCTGAGTACTTCCGAAAACATAATGAGGTGCACTTTCCACCTAAAAAGGTTGAGCAGTTAAAATAATTTATACGGCGTTAATCCACTGTATTAAGATTTATTAATTTAAAATCGTACTTCCCTATTTAAAGCTGCAATTGAACTATGATTTTTGTGTAATCCATTATTTTAGTTATTGTACAATTTGAGAATTTTTCAATTTTAATGACTATTATTTTGCAATATTTCTTTGAACTATGAACTTTGAGATAGAAAACCTTGACTGTTTAAATAGAATAATGAACTACACAGGCCAAAAGCAATTTATTATTACTTACAAGCTAGTAGTACGTTTATAAGAAGTGTTTGTAAGTGCGAGCAATTGCAATTACCTATACTTACAAATGGAAAAACACAAAAATCAATTGATGTTTCAACCAGGGAATAAAACGTAATCAAAAATTAACTCCGGTTCCGATATCAGTCCTGTAATACTGATTTGGTAAAAGATTCCAATTCGATTTTAAAACCGATTTCTAATGCTACAGCAACCAAATATTTTAATAATTATTTTACAAATATATATATATATATAAGTAACTTTTTAATTACATAGAAAAACTAAATAAAATATATTATTTGCATGTTTGTTGTACTTATTTTTGCAATCTTTTTATTTACAGTTTATCCAACGTAATAAAAAATAAACAAAATTACACCGGTATTATGTACCAGAATAAAATTTCGATTCCGATCTGCTTTTGTTCCCTTGCATAAACTGATTAGAAACGCATAAAATAATCTTGATAAAAAGGGCAAATAGTTTACATAATATTAAAATTATCTGAACACATATATTATTTTATTATTTATTGCTATTACTTTGTAAATACATATTTTTTACATTTCCTGTGAAAATATTTATTTTGTAAAACAGTTATACTTCTCCATTATTTATTTTTCCAGCAGTTCTTATGTTGCCTTCAGTCAAGTACTGAATACCTTTATTTTTTTAAAGAAAATATAAATGTCTGCTGGCTTATAATAACATACTTATGTGTGAATAGACTAAACCAGAACAATTCCTAATTGTATTGTAATTTGTAATATAATAAATATATCTAAAATTCATGTAATATTGTGTCGTGACAGAAACCTCAAGAAAATAATTTAAAACATGTAGAATTCAATAATTTTTTCAAACTAATTTTAAGCTTATGTACTCTTAAAAAATATTCTAGGAAACTAGGAAAAAAATGTTTAATGTAGCTGGATTTGTAGAGCTAGGTATTTAGGCTTAAGCCAGTTTTAAGTTACCGTTTAGAATCAGAAAGCACAAACCAAATACATAAATACGTTTAAATTTAGATATAAATATGTGTGTATCTTAATAAAATGATAAAAGAATTTATATTTTTGAAAACGATATTTTCAGGGCCGAGAATTATTTTTTATAAGTCAGGGCTTAAAATTAAATCAAACAAGGAGTGGCGTTTCGCATCAAAAATATATTTTGCAAATTTTACATATATAAATATAATTTTTTACTTTTTACACATTGACTCCCAGACCACCTAAAACAAATCCGCGTTCAAACTTCTACGGGGTCTGTTTAGACTTGCACAGAGAGAGAGATAAATGCTATCGAGAAAGTCAATGGTCGCACACACCAGAACAAGATGATCACTTATCACTGATGAATTTCTTACGATAGTTGTAGTGATTGCTAGATAGCTAGATAAGCGTGCACCACAACAACTCGATCAGTGTTTAGTGATGTCTTGCCTCATATGCGCACACGAAGCTAACCAGTACGTTTCCAACCTCGTACGTGAACCTCCAATAGGCCACCGCCGCGAATGCAGATTGACTTGCATCCACGAACACGTGCAACTCGATGGTCCGAACCGTTCCATGCCCAAAATATTGGCGAGGACATCGGAACTGTCTCACGGCGTCCATCTCTCTGCGCCAGGCTGCAAAGGCTTTGCCTATCTCCTCTGGTAGTGGTTCGTCCCACTGGATCTTCTGCCTCCAGAGCTCTCTCAGCAAAAGGTTCCTCCACGATGCCCTTGCGCCACTCTCGTCTGGGCAAGGCAGGATCGCAGACGAAGACCATATCGCCCTGGCGGATGGGCTCCGTTCTCCGGCACCACTTCTCGCGGCGCACAAGCGTAGGTAGGTACTCCAGGACCCACCCCCTCCAGAAACGGTCTCGCAGCATGCGAGCAATCCTCCACTACTTTCATCCAATCCAGGCGTATTCGGCAGATTAGCTGCTCCCTTGAGCAGGTCGTTTAGCGTCAACGGCGCCTCTTGGTCCGCATCCACCGGCAAGTGGGTGAGCGGGCGCGAGTTGACCACATTCTCCGCCTCGATCAGGAAACTTTCCAACACATGATCCCTCGGCGCGACTTCCTTCAGGGTATGGCGCAGCACTCGTTTGACGCACTGCACCATCCGCTCCCATACTCCGCCCGCAGACGGGTTCGATGGGCAATTGAAAACCCATTCAATGCTTCTGCTGGACAACTCACTCTGTATCCTCTCCGTCTCGAACACGTCTCCAAATCGTCTGGCCTCCCTGACAGCTCCCACAAAGTTCTTGCCGTTATCACTCCGCAGTCTTTGTACTCGCTATAATGCAGGAATCCGCCGACAGGTCATGCGCCAGCTCCAGATGAATAGCCTCGCACTGTACGGCATGCACAGCGCGGCATCAACTCTGCCATAAGTTCGCAGAACTCCGTGTTCATCCACGTAAGGCGCCAGACCTCGAATTTCACTCGAGCTGGTGACGTTCTTTCCGCATTCCGCCGACCTCATCTCGTCGGGGAACGACTCCAATTGGGCCTCTCTGACTAACAGGTTCTCCGCGGCCTCACACTCCGTTGCAGTGAGTCCGTACTCCTCGGCACCAGCGCGCAAACCTTAAGACCCAGGCTGTGGTCCTCACCAGGCGACTGAAGCTCGAGTATCTCTGAAACGGAATGACAAATTCATTTGTGGCCACCAATGCAAACTCACTGGGCATCTCCTCTTCATCAGGCGCATCTGGGACACGCTTGGCGCCGGCCAGCCGCTCTCAGGCTGCCTCAAAAATCCGGGTCCCCTTAGCCACCGTGATTCCAGGCTAAGGTCCGCCTTATTCTGCGACCGCGTCGCATCATCCGCTGCGTTGTCAGCTGTAGGTACCCATCGCCACTGGGAAACCTTTGACGACTCCAAAATCTCCGCCACTCGGTTGCCAACAAACTGCTTGTACCGGCGGTGGGTGCTGCCGATCCATCTCAGCACCGTTTTTGAGTCCGTCCATAACACCGTCCTGCTGGTGTCCACACTGTGCTCCTCCTTGACAGTGTTTATCAGTCTGGTTCCAAGAACCGCTGCCTGAAGCTCTAGCCTTGGGATCGACATCGTTCTCATGGGCGCGCACTTCGTCTTTGCGCACACGAAGCTAACCAGTACGTTTCCAACCTCGTACGTGAACCTCCAATAGGCCACCGCCGCGAATGCAGATTGACTTGCATCCACGAACACGTGCAACTCGATGGTCCGAACCGTTCCATGCCCAAAATATTGGCGAGGACATCGGAACTGTCTCACGGCGTCCATCTCTCTGCGCCAGGCTGCAAAGGCTTTGCCTATCTCCTCTGGTAGTGGTTCGTCCCACTGGATCTTCTGCCTCCAGAGCTCTCTCAGCAAAGGCTTCGCTGTAATCATCAGGCAGCACAGGAATCCCAATGGGTCGAACGTTGACATCAGCAGGCTCAAATACTCCCTCTTTGTAAGGACTCGATCTCCACTTAGAACGCCATTTGGCACTCGGTGATACTCCACGTTATACCTGAAGTCGTCCGTGGCTACCTGCCAGCGTATTCCACGGATCTTCTGCTCAGCCTCACCCCATCCGACGCTCTTGACTCGTCCAGGTGGATGAAAACTGGCATAACTCGAATCCAGCCTCCGCATGTATTTTTTTCACTCGGGTAGATACACTGATAGCTTCGCTCTCTGTAGCGAAACTATCCACATAGTAATCGACGTAGTGGTGGTCGATGATGGCCTTAACTGCCTTCGGATCTGAATCCCGAAACTTCAGGGCATTCACCGTCTTCAGGTAATGCGCAGCGCTCGGCGAGCAGGCTGCTCCAAACGTCATTACGTTCATCTCGTACACATCCGGGTCTCGATCGTCGTTGCCATCTCTCCAAAGGAATCGTTGGGAACATCGATCCTCGGGTCGGATCAGCACTTGGTGGAACCTCTCCTTGATGTCACCGCAGACTCCGACTGCTCCTTTCCTGAAGTGGAAGAGCACGACTGGCTAGGGCTTGTAATGCTAAGGCCCCTTGTCCAGCGCCGAATTTAGAGAGGTTCCTCCAACCTTGGCTGCAGCATCGAACACAAGCCGGACCTTACCGGGCTTGTTCGGGTTTTCGACACCAAAATGTGGCAAATACCATAGCCGGTCGCTCGTCACCGCGACCTCATCATGCTGCAGCTTCCTCGCATATCCTTTGGATACGTAATCCTTGATGATACGATCGTATTCCAGCTCCAACTGCCTGTTGCGCTTCAACTTCTTCTCGACGTTGATCAGCCGTATGTGCGCCATCTCGTAGCTCCGTGGCAGCACAGCGTAGTCGTCCTTCCAGAGTAATCCCGTCTGGTAGCGATGCCCTACTTTCACCGTGGTGTCTTCGAGGATCCTTTGTGCCCGCGCGTCATCGCTGGCTGCGACCTGTGGCGCGAGCCTCACCCCAAAACTTTCCATCTCGAAGTAGTCCTCCAACATCTGTTCCACCGTGTCATCCATTGACACGGCAAGTAGGCAGGACCTCGGTGACGGCGTAGTCGATTGTCCACTTACTGGCCCAAAGACAACCCATCCAAGCTCGGTTGCGGCCGCATACGGTCCCTCTCTGGCAAACCACCTCGTCCTAAGTGGCAATCCCAAATATCCATTATCCAGTCCGATAAGCAACTTAGGCACCACATTGGTGTAGGGCTTCATCGGCAGACGCGCATCCTTATGCACGCCTTGCACATCTCGTCGGCCTAACGTCTGCATCGGCAGACTCAGGCTCGAAACGGAGTACACGTTCCTCAACGCGTGGCGAGTGGGCTTTCCAGCTCCACTTATCTCCAGGCTCACCACGTTACTGCGCTCTCTACTGGCCCTTCCTCCGAACCATTGAATGTTTAGCTGTCGACGCTCGCCTCGCACTCCCAGATCCCTCCGTAGCTCGTCATCGATCATCGTGACGGAGGATCCCTCATCCAAGAATATGTGTCCACCTGGCGACCAGCTCCGTACAGCGTTACTGACAGTATACGGAACAAAAGTCGGCCTCCCTCGGCGTCAACGCAGCTTAAATTCCTCTGCACGGGCGCCTCCGCTGGCTGCGGGGCCCTTCTCTCCAGGTTGTTTCTAGGGACAGCCGACTGCTGGCTCCCCTCGTGGTCCCTGTAACCACCTCGTGGCGAAGATCTCCTATCCGGTCCGCGTCTGGAAACTGCTGACTGCTGGTTTCCTCCGTTGTGGCGCCTAAAGCCACCTCGCGCCGGCCATCTTCGCTCCTCGTCCGCGCCATGAAGCAGACGGTAATGCAATCTACGACATCCGTTGATCTGGCACTCGCCATATGCATCGCAGGATATGGTCGTATGTCCGCTCCGTAAGCATGTGAAGCAGAGCCGATGCCTCCTCACCATGCTCCACCTGTCTCCCTGCAGCTCGTCGCACCATGTTGCCCTCCACAGATTGGACAACCTCCATGCCGATCACCCTGTTGATCGCATCCGTTCTGGTCGACGCTCGCATGCAGAACTCGACGCCTCGGCTCCTTTCCCTCGACGTCCAAAACCGTACACACGACGTTTGCATACTCCTGTAGCTACGCGCTGAAGTGCGCTAGCGTGCCTGGCCCAGTCCACTCGCTTGCTCGTAGGAAGCTTTGCCACAAGCTTCTCCATTAGCGTTGGGTTTAACAGGCGCTGCTCCGCCTTCGCTGACTGCAAGAAGGCCGTGAGGTTACTCACTCGGGTTGCGAAGGGAATGATCCTCGCCAGGTGCTGCTCCGAAATCGGCGGCATCTCGCGCACACTGTTCAGCTGGCTGCGTATAAGCTGCTCCGGTCGGCCTAACCTAAAGCGCAGCTGCTCCATCACGGCGCTGACGTTCCCAGGGTGAATCAGCAGCGACTGCACTGTCTCGCGTGCTTCATCCTTCAGCGCCTTCAACAACCTCTGGTTGTTCTCCAAGTCTGTGCAGTTGTATGCTTGGGTCGTCTCCAAAAACGCACAGTTAAAGATCGGCCACTCCTCGGGCTGCCCTCCAAATACAGGCAGGTCCGGAAGCCTCCTTGGCCCATACGATCCATGGATTCCATTCGGCGTCATCGAGGCGTAGGATCCGACAAATGGCGATGCTGTTGCCACGTTGTGGATGCTCCCGCCCGGTAGCACGAATCCATGCGCTGTCTGCGCAACACATGTAGCACACAGTGGCTCCACATGATAACTGCTAGTCGTTAGCAATGGCGGTCCATTCCAAGATGGCGGCAGCGTGCAGGCCGCACTGCTCGCACCGACACCGTTATGTGGGACCGGCCCGACCCCGTTAGTTGAGGCCTCACCGTTAGATGTGGCTAATGGCGGTCCGCTCCAAGATGGCCGCCGCCCCGACGCTCCACTGTTGGCGCCGTCTGCGCTTGGGACAACTGCGATTGACGCGCAATTGGCGGTGCTCGTACTGCTCAGGGTTTTAACCTGCTTCAGCTCCTCCTTCAACACCGCGATCCTTTTCAGAAGGTCCGACGTGAGAGACTGGCTCATCTCCGGCTCTGAACTCGCAGCTGTGACAGCAGTACCTCCGGGCTGGGACCCTACTGTAGTCACCGTAGTGGCTGGGCTCGAAATGGCCGCCGCCGAGGCTATTTTCACTCGCGGCCGGTTTTCTGCTCCACTACTCACTGGCTGCTGATCCGCTCGCGCTGCTGTAGGGGCTTCCCCTCCTTTCAGCCGCGTACTCCTCTTGGGGGAATGCTGCATCCCAAAAGGTCCAAATATGGCGCTGCCTCCGCGCTCTCCAAAATGGCGGCACCTTCTGGGCGATGCTTGCGGCCGCCGATGCTTGGCGCTCCTTGCGCCTTCTGACCGCTGTCTGCGGTCTCCTTAACTGACGCTGTCTGCGTCTCTCTGTCGCTGTCTGCGACTCCGTCCGTACCCAGTGTTCGGCGCTGTCTGCGCCCCTCTATGTCGCTGTCTGCGACTCCTTTACTGGTACGGGAATGCTCCTGGCAACTCTTTAGCTGGTCGTCAAGCCGTCCTCCAGCGCAAGTTGCCCATGCAGTCTCCCTAGGACTGCGAATAAAAGGAGTTGTCTTGCCTCATATGGAGTTGCCTTTAACGACTACCCCACACGCGTAGGTCCGAAGAGAGGGTGCGGGTGCGTCTTATTCTGTTAACAATTCAAATCAGACTCATACATTTCAAACTAACTTAAGCTTACCGCAGTGTGCCCTCCTACAATTCATAAGACAATGAGAAGCACATTTTCCGGCGGCATCCATGTTACCGATATTAGTAAGCCCACATTTCAAGGGCCACGAATACAAGTTCGCATAAATTAACAAATACTAGATTCTCCTTACAATACTTATTCTACCTATCGATCACAATGTTTGACCGTCGACAAGTGATACTTCACTAATCAATGAATTTTGCAACCATTTATGCAAAATTATAAATACGAAGAAAGGAATCTGAATATGCCATAATCAAGACATAGGTTCCATGAACAATGAAGTTATGTACATTTTTCCGTCAATCTTCCGTTTCTTCCTATAGCAGGCATATGATATATGCAGAGGGCATTCTGCCCATAGCGCTGCCGTCAATTCTGCTCTTCTCTGCCAACGTCTGGACTTCTGCTCCGGTCTCTTGGAAAATATTAACTTAAATATTTATTTATTTAATGATTAGAGCAGACTCAAAAAGAATCCAAATGGATTAGGGAATCAAATTAAATCCGAAAAAAGGGAGTAGCTCCAAAAAATAATGTATTTATACTAACGGCTTTTGAATTAATATTAATCAATGAAGGGGAGTAATTCCAAAAAATAAAGAATATAATTTTTAATAGTCTTGTCACTATTAACAAGAAAGGAAAGCTAACCTCGGGCGGAGCCGAAGTTGATATACCCTTGCAGAATACTCAGTAAATTATATTCTCCAAATATTCATGTGATGCATTCCAGATTACTGCAGATTACTTAAAAAACTATCATATTGAGAATACGACATTTTTTCCTCATCAATTAAATAAAAAACAAGAAAGGAAAGCTAACTTCGGACGGAGCCGAAGTTGATATACCCTTAAATTATATTCTTTAAAATTATTCATTTGATGCATTCTTAATACTCATAAAAAGTCCCAATTTCCTAATTTTAAAAACACCAAAGTCATGGCATTTCCAATCGTTCAGTTATATGGCAGCTATAAGATATAGTCGGCCGATCCTTTTGAAATTTGGTATGTCGGATTGATTGACCAAAAATAAAACCCATAGAAAATCCCAACTTCTTAACTTTACAAACACCAAAGTTATGGCACTTCCGATCAATCAGTTATATGGCAGCTATAGGATATAGTTGGCCGATACCGGCCGTACTGCGTGCAAAGGAAAGAAGGGTATGTGCAAAGTTTCAATTCGATATCTTTAAAACTGAGAGACTAGTTCGCGTAGTAACAGACAGACGGACAGACGGACATGCTTATATCAACTCAGGAGCTGATCCGGTCAAGAATATATATACTTTATAGGGTCGGAGATGTCTCCTTCACTGCGTTGCCCACTTTTGACCAAAATTATAATACCCTCTGCGAGGACCCTTATAATTTTGGAAAAAAATGTAGAACATACGAAAATAATCCGTTTTATCTGTGAATTGTCCAAAGACCAATATAAACTCTAAGATGCGTAACGCCCATACATACAATTCCGCTCTCTCCGCTCGCACAAAGTTGAGAGCGTAACAAGAAAGGAAAGCTAACTTAGGACGGAGCCGAAGTTAATATACCCTTGCAGAATATTCTGTAAATTATATTCTACAAAATTATTAATTTGATGGATTCTTAATACTCATAAAAAGTCCCAATTTCCTAATTTTAAAAACACCAAAGTTATGGCATTTCCAATCGTTCAGTTATATGGCAGCTATAAGATATAGTCGGCCGATCCTTTTGAAATTTGGTATGTCGGATTGATTGTCCAAAAATAAAACCCATAGAAAATCCCAACTTCTTAACTTTACAAACACCAAAGTTATGGCACTTCCGATCAATCAGTTATATGGCGGCTATAGTCGTCCGATCCTTATGAAATTCGGTAGGTCGGATTAATTGGACAAAAATAAAGCTCATAGAAAATCCCTACTTCCTAACTTTAAAAACACCAAAGTTATGGCTTTTCCGATCGTTCAGTTATATGTCAGCTATATGATATAGTTTCCCGATCCGGCTTGTTCCGACTTATATACTACCTGCAATAGAAAGACAACTTTTGGGAAAGTTTCAAGCAGATAGCTTCAAAACTGAGGGACTAGTTTGCGTAGAAACGGACGGACGGACAAACAGACGGACAGACGGACATGGCTAGATCGACTCTCCTGGTGATGCTGATCAGAAATGTCTCCTCCACTGCGTTGCAAACTTTTGACTGAAATTATAATACCCTCTGCAAGAGTATAAAAATGTCGACCGATCAATGGAAACAGATGTTTGAGATAACTGTGCAGACTGCACTTATCCACCAAGCTCAAGTATTCGAAGAACAAATTAAAGAAATCTCTGTACAGATAAATGAGTTAAGAGTCATGTCCCCCACCGTAGAGATGTACGAACAAATATCTATAGTACAAGGAATAAAATGCGTTGAACCTTGACGTTAAGTAGGAACAGTATATTTCGTGGCGACAATCCACCACAGTACAACCATTGGAAGGTAGCTCGAAACACAACCAGGCCATAGCAATTATAAGACACAAATTAGAGGATCGGCAGACCCCATCCTAGCCTCCTTTAATACTGTTTTTTTATTTCTGGCTTATCATAGCCAGATTAATTTAACAAGAACTTAATCTTATGCGGCAGAGCGACGTGTTCATGACAAAATATTAAGACGAAAAAACTCACTATGTTACAAATACAACGTTGATGTCTCTTGATACTGCAGAGACTGAGAGACCCACTGCATAAACTTTATTTCGGGGTTGAAAAACTCTCTTAAAATGGGAGCAGTGTATTTGGGGCAACCCTTGCAAGGCATGCTGACGACAAATCGGAAAAACTCCTAAATAAGAATACTAATTTGCGGCGTAGCCAGAACTAAAAACAACAATATTTTCATCCAGAAAATGCCAGCAAAGGCAGCGAAGCTTTTTACATAAAAATCAGAGTCAGGTACCAGAGCCAATGGAAGTTGATCCTTTCTCACGGTGCCGGCAGACGAAAAATTCCCGTAAGGGATATAAGTAAAAGTAAATATCACAACTTAGGAACAAGAATACACCGACGGTAAAAAAAAACATGCTCAGGAAAATATTTGGGAACTCGAGCATGACTTACTCCCAACCGAAGATTGTCATTTTTAGAGCAGAGTCCCTGCTATATAACATAAGGGAGAGCAGGGAAAACGATTCGACTTCCATTGATACAGGTGCATCGAAAAATTACATAAAACCTTGCCAGGTCTGGCACAAATAAAAAACATGGAGGAACCTTTTATGGTTTCATCCCTTCATGGCTCCACTAAAATGGAAAAATAATGTAAAATAAACATTTTTAACGAAAACTCGTATTTTTATACCCTTGCAGAGGGTATTATAATTTCAGTCAAAAGTTTGCAACGCAGTGAAGGAGACATTTCCGACCCTATAAAGTATATATATTCTTGATCAGCATCACCAGGAGAGTCGATCTAGCCATGTCCCTCTGTCCGTCTGTCCGTCCGTTTCTACGCAAACTAGTCCCTCAGTTTTAAAGCTATCTGCTGGAAACTTTCCCAAAAGTTGTCTTTCTATTGCAGGTAGTATATAAGTCGGAACGAGCCGGATCGGGCGACTATATCATATAGCTGCCATATTTTTTTTTTTTTTTTTTTTTTTTAACATTTGCATTTTATTTATTGGATCTTCTCTGAATTGAGACTAACAATAAGTATATAGAATCTTAAATTAAAAAACTATCTGACAGTCAAGGTGACTGGCGCGAAAATTTAGGGGCTCTAATAACTATTGCTGAGCTGGAAGGTCATTGCGTTGCAATCGGGTCCGGATGGAAGCCCTGGCTAGGCCCCTGGCGAGCTGGTTTGGATGAGAAGTTAGCTTGGTGTGGTAGGACGCTTTTTGTTTTGATATTTCATCTTTTACGGGTAGAATGCCAAGATCTCTGTGGATGCTGTCGTTCCGAACATACCAAGGTGCCCCAGTGATAGTTCTCAGGATTTTTGATTGTGCTCGCTGAATAATGTCGATGTTGCTGCTGCTCGCGTTTCCCCACAATTGGGAGCCGTAGGTCCAGACTGGCTTAAGCGTTGAATTGTAGAGCAGGACCTTGAAGTCCAGGCAGAGGCGGGAACGCGCGTTTAAAAGCCAATGGAGACTGTTTGATTTTAGTTTTAGGTGAATTTTCTTAGCTTCGATATGTCTCCGCCATGTAAGTCTCCTGTCTAGGTGGATGCCAAGGTACGTTACATCGTCAGCTTGTGGAAGGGGCGTGTTATTCAGGGTTAGCGGGGGACACGTTTGTCTGTTAAGAGTAAACGTTATGTGTTTACACTTTTGCGCATTTATTTTTATACGCCAGTCTGATAACCACCTCTCCACTACAACGAGATGATCAGCTAGTAGTGCTGTTGCCTGAGTTGGGCATTTGGACCGACTTATGATCGCGGTATCGTCTGCGAATGTAGAAGTAGTTAGCCGCTCGTTCGTGGGAATATCTGCGGTGTAGAGGAGAAATAGAGTTGGACCAAGGGCGCTACCTTGGGGAACTCCAGCCTCTATAGCGTAGTTATCGGATGTTGTGGTGTTGCATCTCACGGCGAAGGCTCTGTTGTAAAGGTACGATTCCAGTATCCTGTGAGTGTTTCCTGGCAGGATCGTTCTGATTTTATGGATAAGGCCATCAAGCCAGACTCGGTCGAAAGCCTGTGCAACGTCAAGGAATACCGCACTGCAGTATTCCCGAAGCTCGAATGCAGTCCTTATTTCTGTTGTTAATCTGTTGACTTGTTCTATTGTTCCATGGCTTTCTCGAAAGCCAAATTGATGTGCTGGAATAACGTTGTGCTCTTTCAGATATGGAATGATGCGCGTCAGAAGGCATTTTTCGAACAGTTTTGACAGACACGAGAGTAAACTTATCGGTCTATACGAAGCTGGTATTGTGTGATCTTTCCCTGGCTTTGGGATCATTATGATTACCGATTTTTTCCATTTTTTTGGGAAATAGCCAAGTCGTGTAATCCCGTTGAAGAGTTTACAAATAACCTCAACTGCACAGTTTGGAAGTTCGATTAACATTTTGGGAGTTATTTGATCACCGCCTGGGGCCTTTTTTGGTTTCAATTGCTCGCTGATTACTTTTGCAATTTCATTTGGTTGAAACAGAATTGGCTCCGTCTCAGATTCAATTCGAATTGACGGCGACGGTAGTGCGAATGAATTAGTTGCAGGGTTTGGCTGAAAAACATTTCGAAGGTGTAAAGCAAATGTACAAGCTCTGTCTTTGTCGCTTCTGGCCCAGCTGCCTGAAGAGTCTCTTATGGGGATTACTGTTTCGGCCGGCGCACTTAGTTTTGGGTGGGCCCTCCACAAGGGATGCTTAGTGCTGGTGGGTGAAAGTTTCTCAATGTACTGGCGTTGTGCTTTTTCTTCTTCTTGCCTTAGAGCCCTGGTAAGTCTGCGACCAGCTTCTTTAAGACTTTGTTTTGAGGATGGCGATCTGCTGGTTTGCCAAGTACGTCTCAAACGTCTTTTCTCCAGAACAAGCTGTTCGATTTCATGGTTAGTTTTGTGTTGGTGTGTGTGCCCATCCCTCCCTTGCGGTGTTGAGACTTTGGCTGCTGCGACGAGTACAGACTCCAGGGCATCGGCGTAGCAGTCGATGTCCTCCTTGATGTTGAGCTGTGGAGTTAGTTCAATGTGGGAACTTACGTACTTTTTGAACTTCAGCCAGTTGGTTCGATGCGACGTCAGCCTGTGAGGGTGCTCGATTAATTCAGGGCTTTGATGAAGAGTTATTAGCACTGGTGAGTGGTCCGATGATAGATCCAAAAGCGATTTTGCAGATATTAGATTGCGAGAGATGTTTTTTGTCACAGCAAAATCAATTAAATCAGGTAGTTTTCTAGGATCTGTAGGCCAGTATGTAGGGCTGCCTGGTGAAACGTAGTCCAGTTTGTTGCATGTTTTAATGAGTGCATTATATAGTTGCCTTCCTTTGGGGGTCACAAGGCGGGATCCCCAGTGCGTGTGCTTGGCGTTGTAATCTCCTGCTGCTATGAATCGCTCTCCAAGCGAATTGTAGAAGTCCATGAATTGGTCTTCGGAGACTGTAAAGCGGGGTGGGCAGTAGACAGCGGCAATGGCAAGGTTGCAGTTGCCCAACTGTAATTTTATCGATGTAGCTTGCAGATGATTTTTAGCAAACCGTTGGTGAAAGTGGTGTTTGACGCGGTCTCTTATTAAGATTCCAGTGCCGCCATGCGCTTTACCATCTGGATGATCTGTGCCATAGAACGTGTATCCCCGTATTTGAAAGTTATATTTGCTGGTAAGATGCGTTTCTGCCAGCAACATAACGTCGATGTGGTTTTCGTTCAGAAATTGAGTTATTTCAGGTTTATGCCGTGAAACACCGTTGGCGTTCCACAGAGTTATTCGAAGGCTAGGCATGGTTTATTTGGACTGCTGAGCTGCAAGCATTTGTAGTAAGATATTTTGGTTTTGCATAAGGGTTTGCATGGTGGTTTTCATGAAGGACATAAATTCCATCATATTTTGTTGCAAAGTAATCATCATAGATTCCATGTTACTTTGTGGCTGTCCCATGGCCTGCTGGATGTTATCAACTTTCGGCTCTATGTGAGCTGTGCCTGATCTTAGAGCACTGGCGTAAGAAATTCCGTTGGTGGTAATTGAAGGGCCAAATGATGATCTGGCTGCTTTTGCGAAGAAAACTTCCGGTGTCGTTTGCGATCTCATGTAGGTGTTTTGTGTGTTCAGGGAGCGTGCCGTTGTTGCTCGTTGCATCCGACTTTTCATCGCCTTGTAGACTGGACAGCCTCTGTAGTTAGCTGTGTGGTTTCCTTGGCAGTTTACACACTTTTTAGTGAGAGGGTCTTCCTTGTTGGCAGGGCAGGGTTCGGAGCCGTGGCAGTTTCCACAAGCTACACATACTGACCTGAGGGTGCAGTAAGCCCTGGTATGACCGTATTCCTGGCAGTTTGTGCATTGCACTGGTCCGGTCCGTTTGTGCGGCTCTTCCACTGTGATCCTACGGTGCAGAAGGTACTGCAACTTGTAGATCGGGTGCACTGCGTTTTTTTTCAAAGTTCTGCTGTCTGGCTCCAGCTCGACCTTGAAGAGTGGTTGCGGCTTCTTGTTTTTGTTCATAATGTTTATAACATTTTTTGCGCAAAAACCGTTTTCTTTAAGGCCTCTGTAATTTCGCAGGGGGTCACATCGGGTTCTATTCCCTTAAGCACAACTTGCAAACCTTTGCAACTTTTCAGCTGGTACGTGTAGTAATTCTTTTTGGCATCGTTTAAGTACTTCGACACTGCTCGGAATTCGTCTTCGGTTTTGGTTTGGAGTTTAGTTTCGCTTATATTCCCTTTCATAAGCGGAATAACATGAAAGTTATCTTTTCCGACAAGCTCAACTATTTTGTTGACTAGGGCATTCGAGATCTTCTCCCGAATAAAAATAGGTGGGGGCTTTAGTTTCCTTGGGGCTAATTGTTCAGACTCTGTTTCAGGTTCCGCCAGAATGGAAAATCTGTTTTCATCTAATGGCCCGGGATTTACAGGGCCTTTGCTGGAACGATTTATTTTGGGCTTATTGCCGTCCGAGTTTTTTGGGGGTGTTAGCTTGCGCTTGGAGATATTAATGTAGCGATCCATGCCTGTCTGAATGGCCGAACCCGCTTGCAGAATTGTCACTTCTTCTACCGTAGCTTTGTTTTTGCCGTTTGCACCGATTTTTGCACTTGTTTGTGTTGTTGCTTTACCCGCAGCACAAGAAGAGGGTGGAGACGTTATTGCATTGTTGGCGACAGAGACCGTTGTAGTAGTCGTAGTAGTTTCTGTTGTTGTTGCGCTAGGCGGCAGAAGCTCTGTTGGAGTCTTGCATTGCTCACTCCATGGCGTTCGAGCGGTGAAGAGCAGGGCGGGAGAGCAAGAGTTAGCTCTCTGGTTTTCGGCGGTCAGTAAACTTGCACCTTCAAGCACTTTCGGTTCTAGAGTATTACTCGTCACCGTAAAATAGGCGTTGTTACGGGCCAAAGAAAGACGACGTTTGTCTTGTTCTCTCTGAATTTTTTCACGGGTTTCGTCTTGTTGTTTTTGTCGTTGAGTGCGCTGATCCACGTTCTTACTCATTTGTTTATAGTTAGTGCGTAAAGATTAATTATTTAATTAATTAAAACTTTAGTTTACGATATGCGATTTGCATCGCGAAACGCAAAACCTCGCGCTTATTTTTTTTTTTTTCGAACGTTTTCGACTGGTTGGCTAATTGTTTTTCCGGAGCGTTAATAAAACACGTCTGCACGCAGCCGAATTGATTTAAATGATGAGCTGCCATATAACTGATTGATCGGAAGTGCCATAACTTTGGTGTTTGTAAAGTTAAGAATTTGGGATTTTCTATGGGTTTTATTTTTGGCCAATCAATCCGACATACCAAATTTTATAAGGATCGGCCGACTATATCTTATAGCTGCCATATAACTGAACGATTGGAAATGCCATAACTTTGGTGTTTTTAAAGTTAGGAAGTTGGGATTTTTTATGAGTATTAAGAATGCATCATATGAATAATTTTGGAGAATATAATTTACAGAGTATTCTGCAAGGGTGTATCAACTTCGGCTCCGCCCGAAGTTAGCTTTCCTTTCTTGTTTATTTTTGAAAACCTCAAGGAATTTGATGGTCACGGCATAGATGGTCTAAATCATTTAAAGAAATTAAATGATCGAATTGACCTTAGCACCGGTAGGATTAAACATAATTCAGGCTCATAAGAACTACAATTTGCTAAATACAAAGTTGTCATATTTATACCCGTTACTCGTAGAGTAAAAGGGTATATTGTATTCGTGCAAAAGTATGTAACAGCTAGAAGGAAGCGTTTCCGACCCTATAAAGTATATATATTCTTGATCAGGATCACTAGCCGAGTCGATCTAGCCATGTCCGTCTGTCCGTCTGTCTGTCCGTCTGTCTGTCTGTCTGTCCGTATGAACGCTGAGATCTCGGAAACTATAAAAGCTAGAAGATTGGCATTTTGCATGTAGATCTTAGAAGTTCCTACGCAGCGCAAGTTTGTTTCAAAATGGTGTCACTCCCCCTTTAACGCCCACAATCGCTTATATACGATTTTAAAAATTTAAATATTTCGGAAAAGTAAAAATGCATTTTTATTGTGTTTATCAATACCTATCGAAATGTAGAAGTAATTTTTCAAATCGGACCATTCGTTAAAAAGTTATGCGTGATCAAAGTTTCTATCTCCATCTCCCTCGCACTCCCTTTACCTGAGTAACGGGTATCTGAGTCGGGGCACCCGACTATAGCGTTCTCTCTTGTTATTACTTTAAATATCGATATCCGAATTGCGGTAATAATTTAATAAACACTAAGGGGGCTAGGGCACTCACAGACCCTAATCAGGCCCTCCCGTACAATATAAATACGATTCCGACTATCCGATTCGACGGGGAACCCGTATTTTCTAAGCTATATCCTTACCCAATGGACGTATCTGATTTTTTCAGAGCATCATCAGAAAATCGCGTTCACCTTAGAACAATCTTGTTTTGGTTGTCAATAAAAAAGGCCACGATGAAAGTGGCAACAAGAAAAAACGTCCCCCAGTATTTTCCAAAGAGCAATTGACAATGTCCTATAGGAACAAATATCAAAGACAGGTATTTCGATGACGTCATCCTCTTCTCAAAAAGTAAAGAAGATCACCTTAAGGATATAAACTGCGTTCTCAAAAGCCTTTACGAAGCCGGCATGGGGGTATCTCAGATAAGTTGTTTTCCCTGCTCTCCTTAAAAATGAGCGTAGAATACCTGGGATTCATAGTGTCATGCGCAGGACTAACAATTTTCCCAAATAAAGTAAAGGCTATAAAAGCCTTTCAACCACCTACGTCACTTTATAGCCATAGAACATTACTAGGTCTCTTCAGGTATTATAAGGGTTTAATAAAAGGGTTTGCAACAATCGCAAGACCCCTAGCTGAGATCAAAAATAATAAGGTCAGCACATATCATTCAATAAAAAATAAAATTGAGATTTCACCTAGTCATTAGTCATTTGAAAGGCTTACAATGGCTTAAATTCTAGCGTCAGAAGACGTGGTTCCATTGTGACCCGATTTTAACAACACTTTTGATCTAAAAACGGACGCATCCGCGCACGGCTGTGGTCGCAGGAAAATCGCCTAATAACTTGGATCTCCAGAACATTTCGCCACCAAGAAGTAAGAAAATTAAACATTTATATTTACCATCAAGCGTTGACGTACGTAGTATGCGAAAAGAATACGAATGCCCAAATAAAACGATGCAAATTTTCTATTGCTGACTATAACGCAAACATTTTCTACAAACTGTCGCCGATGCCCTCTCACGACAGAATACAGGATTTACAGGACAAAAAGAAAAGATGCTTCGGCTAGCAACGAAGGTAACACCAAATTGTAATATTTGCCTATGGCAAAGTACAGCCGCCACCCTACAAGGCAAACGGTCGGTCAAACGCCAATCCCATCTTATTCAGGAGAAATTCTCTATATAGACATATTTCCAACAGATGGAAAACTCTTCCTTACATGTATTGATAAATTTTCTAAGTTCGCTATTGTACATCCGATCGCACCAAGGGCTATTGTCGATGTAAAATCCCCAATTTTAAAGATTGTAAACTTTTTCCTTATAAACAAACAATTTTTTTGCAGAAATATCACGGGCAACAATGAACAGCTGAGCCTGCATTTCCTTTACAAGCTAAGCCTGAAAAATCTGCAACACATCAACCGTCTTAAAGACGAATTTCTAGGGAGCCCCTTTTAACCAGCGGTATTATTATATAAATTGTTTCGGTGTCCCTCTTCGTTTTGCCAGAGCAAGTTCACAGCTGTTGTACTAAAATTTACGCTGAAGAAGTCACTTAAAGGGGTATATACCTTTTTTTTGGAAAAAATAGTAAAGTTTAAATTTTTTATGTATGTAACTATTGTTTTTATTAAATGAATGGTTATATTTTCTGAAAGTTTAGATTGTTGACAATGTTTATGCAAAAATGTTTTAAAAAATATTTAATAGTTTTTAAGGTGTGGCTGTTTCCCTTAAATGTCTTTTTTTAAGAGCCTTGCGGTGATAATTCCCCAGGACGAATGGGTCAACTGATACCGAAAAAATAAAAATATTTCATTAGTTTAAAGTAGTATCCTGTACTTGAACGAACGTTTTTAAAATTTTTTTTTGTGCATACGGGAACGTTTAATGCAAAAAATGACGTTTTTGGACGCAAGAATTCTTACAAAGCTATCTATTTCGGCGAAATAAAAATTGTTACATGAAAAACCGATCGTTCAAGTACTAATAAAATTCATTACGAACATTTAAAAAAAAATTTGAAGAAAATCGGTTCAGTAGTTTTTCGTCAGTCCATATCACCGCAAAGTCATTTTTAAAACAAGAAAGGAAAGCTAACTTCGGGCGGAGCCTAAGTTGATATACCCTTGCAGAATACTCTGTAAATTATATTCTCCAAAATTATTCATATGATGCATTCTAATACTCATAAAAAATCCAAACTTCCTAACTTAACAAACACCAAAGTTACGGCATTTCCGATTAATCAGTTATATGGCGGCTATAGGATATAGTCCTCCGATCCTTATGAAATTTGGTAGGTCGGATTGATTGGCCAACTATAAAACCAATAAAAAATCCCAACTTTACAACCACCAAAGTTATGGCATTTCCGATTGATCAGTTATATGGCAGCTATAGGATATCGTCGGCCGATCCTTATGAAATTTGGTAGGTCGGATTGATTGGGCTTTTTTTTCACGTCGGTCCCCTGATCGACGAAAAAAATACCAGAAAATTCCATAGCGTTGCCAGTCTGCGGAAATGAACTTTGGGTGAATCCTAGCGAAAAGATTAAAAAATTTAATCTTTTGGCGTGCGCTTCTCACTGAACATTATAAGAAATGGAGGAAAAACTCAAAAAACTCACAAAAGTCGATTGCAGGTGTTTACATGTGAGGACAAAATAACATTAATACTATCTGGGGTGCCTCTTGTCAGAGTAAATGTTTTTTAGGTCCAGAATGTATGAAAAAACACAATAAAAGTGCAGCTATGAACTTTAAATTAGCAAATAATTATCAGTAAAAGAAAAAAAAACAACTGTTAAATTTAAATTGTATTGTTTTTTAATTTTTTTGTACACCGGCAGACTTGTCTTGCCAAGGTATTTGATAATATCTTTTAAAGGCTCTTTCCCGCAAATACGATATTTGAATTTTAACTGCTTGTCAACAAACCCAGCTGATTGACAGTACGACCGTAGCACGCTTAAATCTGATGAACTCTCAAAATTTTGGTCACACTGGGAAGATCAGGATACTAGGCTTTACCAAAATGATTAAAGTGACCAAAATTTCGAGAGTTCATCCGAACTGAGCGAACTACGGTCTTATTGTCAATCAGCTCTCAAATATCGAATTTGGCAAAACAAGTCTGTCGCTGTACAGAAAAATTAAAAAACAATTCAATTTAGATTTAACAGTTGTTTTTTAATTTACTGATAATTATTTTCTAATTTAAAGTTTATAGCTGCACTTTTATTATGTTTTTTCGTTCATTTTTGATCTAAGAAACACTTTGCTCTGACAAGAGGCACCCCAGATAGTATTAATGTTATTTTGTCCTCATATGTAAACTCCTTTTTCCCTTCATTTATTTAAAAAAGTTTAGTGAGAAACGCACGCCAAAAGATTAAATTTTTTAATCTTGGTTGGCAACGCGAAGTAATTTTCTGGTATTTTTTCATCGATCTGAGTACCGAGGTGAAAAAAAGCCTGACGAAAAGTGAACGCCAGCTGATTGCCTCTCGTTCTCTCTCATGACTGGCGTACAGTTTCGTTGATTTGAGTACTACGCTATAAAATAAGAAATTCCTTATGTGTGACAATTAATGAAAGTGTGCAGGGCGCTTTTTATGATAGTTAACTCAAGGGATGGAGCCGAAGTAATATAAAACCATTTTAAAAGGCGATATTTACGCATTATTATTCCAAAGCAAAAACGTTTTCCCGATCGTTCCTTAGGCTGCTTCATAATACAGTAGTTCGATCGGCCAGATTTTTTAACATGATTAGTTTACACAAAACAAATACGATATGGAAAGTTTTGTTAATAAAACATTATTTTTTTTATTTGACCCGATCGTTCCTATAACAGCTATAGCATATAGACGTCCGATCAGCCTTTACAAACTTGATATGCGTACACATATAAAAAGACGATTGTGAAAGTTTCAAATCTCTAGCTCTTAAACTAAGCTCGCAAGCGGTATAGAAATAGCCGGACAATCGGACATGACTACATCACCTAAACTGATGGAATGCTGATCAAATATATATATATATGTGGCAGAAATGTCTCCTTCACCGCGTTACAAACTTAAGACTAAAATTAGAATACCCTGCAAAGGAAAACAAAATAATTAATATTTTGCGAAGTCAAAAACTCAAATTTGTTTTGACAGGTTGATTCTCTAGCTATGAAAGCGACTGTTACAGTATACGCAAAATGTACTGATCAATGGCAGTAAATAAAAAAATTTTTAGGAAAATCGGGATTTTTTTTAAACTTATGAAATAATTTAACAGTGCTTGCTTTTTTAAGTAAACCACAGTTCGTGATTTTCTAAATTAATTTTTCATTTAACCAATGAAAATGTAGAAAATATAGCGTAGGATTTCTTTCGGAGAGTTGGGTTACGGATCTAAATCTAGTTTCAGGCAGGGAACACAAACGCACTTGCTAAATAGGTTTAAAATAGATTTTAAAATTATAAATATTATTTCACCTAAAAGTTTAACAGAAACGAATTTGGTTACCTTTAAAGTAACTCTCTTTTATCTTTTCGTGCTATGTTTAATTTCATTAAAACATCCGTGCCTAAAACAACCTTTTTTTTATAAACATACCTTATTGGTATATATTTTTGGTTGGGCCAAAAAGTCACCTTTTCCTGTTTTTGGATTTGGATTGTCCGTAACCGTCTTCACCAAAAAATAAACTATCTAATACTTAAAAAAAAAAAAGAAATTAATTTTGAATGAATAAATAAAAAATATGTTTTTAATAGTACATCTTTTCAAAAAGGTAGAGCTTTCATGGTCGGTTTAAAAATAAAATGCTTACACTTTTCGATATGTTTCTTAATCTAAGTTTTTAATCTGTAAAATAATAAGTCCATAACAACATTGCTTTATTAAATAACTCAATTGATTTGGCTATTTCGATTCCTTTTGGAATATTTAGTAATTAAATATTAAGCTTAAAATATGGGGACGGAGAAACCTCCTTCTATGCATTAGCGAAAGAATGCAGTTGAAGATTGTTAGACATGTGCATTTTACATTCTTAAGTGAGGGTTGACAAACAATAAATTAAATAGGTCTTATATATATATATATATATATATATATATATATATATATATATGTGTGTGTGTCTATATGCTTTTATTATGGATCTAGCGACGTTGGTTATACAATAATTGTACTATACCTTAACTATAATTTGTGTTCGTGCTAATATTACATGTACATGCAATGTGGTGTATTGCGCACGTCCACTGACTTAGTTTTTACAATCGTACAATTGCAAAATAAACATTTTTTGCAAAATCATATATAAATGCGCGTCTTTACAATTATGTGTGCATGCATATATGCGGACTCTCATTTGAACTGATTTAACTTTTGGATAATTGTTGATTTAGTAGTTTATATTTTAAAAGCACATTTACATATTTTAGTTCCAATTTTAAGAAAAAATATATTACGTAATTCACTGTTGAAAAATATTGGTGTTATCCCATTCAAGTTGATTGATGTGAGCGAACCCGTCCTTTAAAGCTGATAAAATGAATCAACATTAATATATAAAATATAAATTATGAAATATTACTGTACCTTCTTCATCTTCTGAGTCCGAATTTTCTGATTCTGAACTTTCTTCTGATGCAGCATCTGTTTGCATTGGATTTATAGTTATAGTCAAAGCTGAATCATCCCAAACTAAGCCATCATCAACGATCTAGAAATTATTCATTATTAATAATTTTAAATTATCTGTTCCCATAATCTAAGTAATTTTTACACCCTATCTATGGGTACTATAATTTTGGTCAGGACTTTGTAACTCAATGAAGGAGACATTTCCGAACTTATAAAGGATATGAGATTTTTAGCGCTTAATATGCAGCTTAAAACGTTTTTAAAATTAGTAAAATTGGTTTTAAATATATTTGCATGTTTCTCCATGTTTTTATCAAAAGTTGTCTTTCTATTGCAGGTAGTATATAGAACGGAACGACGGATCGGGCGACTATATCATATAGCTCCAGTAGGAACAATCGGGAACAAATTTTAAAAAGTATAACTTTGTTGTTTATATTTTGTTTGTGCTTTTGGATTTGATAATATTTAAATACAATGGAATTACGGTTTGAATTAAATTAAAATTTAAAAATATATATATCAAAATTTTTTTTAATAGTTTTATAAAATATAAAATTACTTTTGAATTCTTAAAAAATATATGTATCTTGAGATTTAAATCGTATTTATTTGCGTATATACTGAAACCTAAGATACTAGTTTGTGTAAAATTGCACGGACAGACGAACAAGGCTATTATTGTTCAAAACATATATACTTTACTTGTATACATTTCTGGGGTACACACTCTGGTCCTCTGGCCCCATTAAATTCAGCATTACATATTTAATTTATATACTTACTTTTGGACATGGTTGGTGCCGATCAGTATATTTCTGGTTGTTTTTCAAGCGTGCAATCGAAACGCCACAGAGCAAAACGGCCAAAAAAACACTTACAAGAATTATAAGCATTGTAAGGTGTGATCCTTCAGCTAAAATAATTTCCGTTAATTAAAATCAAATTATCAGTTTTTAAAAGAAAAAATACTACTACTACTATTTTGTATATTCTATTAGAAATTTCAATTTACCTTTGTGTACGAAGGAATGAATGTGAGATTTCGGTTCTTGCACATCATTTGTGTGTAACAAAGAATATGAATATATCTTAGAATCTGTAAAACAAAATTATGGACATTAAATATATCTTATCTTTCGAATCATTTCTGTATTAAAAACCCACCAGTTGCCTGATTTTCAAGGTCACTTATCGAACCACTTTTTAGGTGATAAGTTGTTTCAGTGTTGGTATTGCCAACGTTAGATAAAGCCGACGAAATTGGCAAATTTGTAGACTTAAACAATGTCTGTTTAGGATGCAATACAGTGAGAGTGAGTGTATATTCCGCACTTTTGTACTGAGAGCTAAGCTGAGCACAAGAAAGCTTAAACACTCGATTCAAATAGTAAGCTGGTTTCTTATTACTGTATACAAGGGACCGTAACACGTTCAAATAGTTGTGAATGGTGTCCTTTCCTATCATTTCGACTCCATCTTTATTTATATTTGTCTTAATATCCATGGTAGATGATAATGACTCGTCCCCATCTATTTGAATGTCTTCATGATCCGGGTTTAAAGAGGGAAATACAACAACGCTGCAGGAGTCCAGATAATTTTTCTGTTCTATTTTGCCGCTGTTCTTGGAAAGCGAGTCAATGCTTATTTTGTCCAATATGTGCACGCCCAATTTAATTTCTTGATACGATACCAATTTATTTGAAGTTCCTGGAAACATGTGATTGGGCTATTAAGAAAACATTTATATATACAAATGTTGTATAAATATATATATATATATATATTATACATATTATTATAAATCTACCAATAATATAAACTGAGCAACAATAATATAAATTTATAAAGAAAACTTGTGCTACGCCTGAATCGGAAGAGTATACACGATTAGGGAGAAACAAAACAACAAAAATATTAACCACTGCCGACTGTTACTTCTGCCACGTAAGCAATGTTTCTAGCCTTATATAAATAAACAAGAGAGAACGCTATAGTCGAGAGCCTCGACTATTAGATACCCGTTACTCAGCTAAACAACTTAATATAAATATGCCTTATTGTGTTTTTTTTTGTTTATTTTTTTTAACATAATGTGAATTATAGTGACCACAGGAAAAAGGACAAAAAGTTCAAATTATCAATTTGAATTCGGCGATCTCTTAGTGCTGGCAGCTTTACAGCACGAGCATCAGGCCCAGCGCTGCTTAGCGCAGGCAGCTTTTGTCCTGCACCAGCAGCTGTGTTTATATTTATGTTTTTGAGTGCAATAAATTGACTAGAAATATTAAACATACATACTTATATTGGCTAAACACATACATTCTTAAATAGTATTATGTATATTAAAGTCTAAATGTTTGCACAACACGAGTAACGGGTATAGCGAATAGCTTTCTTTGAAAAGAGTTATCTTTGCCGGGCAATTGCAACTGTGTACAATGTAAATACATACATATGTATATGCTTACATACATAGACACATACGCCATTGTTTGACTCACAACTCCAATTTGGCTAACTAGATTTGATTTACATAGTTCTTGGGATATAGTTCGGTATTGACAAATGAAAACCATCGCAATTTCCTTTAATAGAAATCCTTATCGAGAATTAACGTTGACTCTGTTAAGCACCTTGGCCAGCTGTTCCAAAGTCATCCGTTAGATGGCGCCATGAAAGGCGGAAATGTAGGCGCTAGCCAGGCTTAAGCGTTTAATGGGTTTTTGGGCGTTAGAGTGGGCGTGGCAAACTTTTATTCAGCCAATCTATAGTTATAGTTTCCGAGATCTCAGCGTTCATACGGACAGACAGACAGACGGACATGGCTAGATCGACTCGGCTAGTGATCCTGAACAATAATATATATACTTTATAGGGTCGGAAACGCTTCCTTCTACCTGTTACATACTTTTGCACGAATACAATATACCCTTTTACTCTACGAGTAACGGGTATAAAAAGGTTACTCATCCTTTCGGCCAACAATTCTGGACCATCCCGTTTCCAGATATAAGAAAAATATAAAATTTGGCATCATAAAGTATATGTATTTATGATCAGCATGACTATGAGAGTATATCTAGGAGTCGATCAGGATAAAAGTTTCTCAAAAGATTTCTTCTTTTCGCTGGTCGTATATAAGTGGGAACGACCCGGATCTGATGACTATATCATATAGCCCCCATAGTAACAATCGAAAATTTTGTTAAAATCAGACGACTTTATACCATATAAATCTTAAGAAAGCCTAAGACATATGTTAATAATACTCTGTAAAACCAAGGTTACTTTGTATACCTACTCTGGTAGTTTCACTGAAGAAATGAGCCACTTGGAACAAGAAATGAAGCAAACTTCGGCAAGACGAAGTTTATATACCCTTGCAAGTTATTATAAAACGACTACATTTCGATTTCTATGCCTATATTACTAATATAATATAATAATAATATAATAAAATATAATAATATAATATAATATAATTTTAAAAAAGGTCGTAAACTGCTTAAGCTCAAGAAATCTTCCTTAACTCTAACAAAAATAAAACAAAGAAAAAAAAATTCAGCTTTAATTACCTGATATTGATACTTTGGTGGAACCGGATTGGGGATCTTGATCAGAGTTCTCCAGCTGTAATATTGATTTGAATTTTTTAATATTAACTTTCAAAGTTGCATTTATGTTTTCATTTACCGACGCCGAACCGACATCAATATCGATGCCGAGTGAAGCTATCGGTTCGTTAACCATAATATAAGTCTCAATTGGCGGCAGTCGAAGGGAACTTTCATTACTACACGTCAGAGTTGTGCGCACTTCAATGTTACGACGACCTACTGTTGGGTTATGCTTAATATTGATATACTGGATTTTGCGCATCAATTGTTCAACATCGTGTTTTGTTTTGCCTTCGATATAGATTTCGTTCATTTGAGGGTTTGCTTGGATCTGGGCGTTTACAGAGTCGGAATTTTTATTTTTTATTTGCAGTAACTTAGGTGATAATAAGTGCTCAGCACAGGTGGTTCCACATTTAATGTCTTCAGTAGTCAAAACACCATTGAGAGTGACTTTTACTTCAGAAATATCTCCATTAAAACCATGTTTCAATCGATTTTCCAAACTTTGGTAACAAGCACCAATAGCTAAAGAAGTGTTAACTCCATGGGCTGCGTGTAAGGGCCAATCGTCAATTACCTCCGGATTGCTATGACGGTCCTCAATAGAACTCTCAAAACGAACGCCGTCAATAAATAAATCAACCTTTGCCGGGTCTTCAACATTCAGAACATAATGATGCCACTCGTTGTCGCAAACCTCAGGGATTTTCCAACGCCATTCAGCAGGACTGAAGATATTTAGATCACCGTCATTAAAATTTTTCCTTAATAAAAGAATAAGACGACAATTCCGAACGAACAATGCCATATGATGACGGTTCATTTTGTGGTCGTCAGCACTGCAGACAATATGCTCCTTAACATGTTTATTAGCCACCCCTTGACTATTATGCCGAAACATTGTAAGTATTGTAAAAGCACGTGTTGAGAAATCGTAATGGTCAATAACAGTGTCAGGCACTACAACTCCAGTGGAGCCATCAAAATGGAATATGGGTTCCACACCTTCGTCATAGCTTAACTCTTTAGTCCATTCAGCACCATGTGGCAAAAGGTCCTTCATTTTTTGGCTTGCAGAGCAATTTGATATGTCCCGATCGCATCCAAATGAAATGTGTTTTGTCTGAAAAATTGTTTAACAAAACAGAATATTAACTTTATATATAAAGTAAAACATCTAAGCGAAAAAAAAACTTTTGTTTTTAATTTTGGTCATTATCTTCCATTATCGTGTGCCAATATCAAGGCTGATTGTTATTTAATTTGCTTGGCAAGCGCCGAGTATTTGATATCAAAAGATAGTTTAGTTACTGAAGCGATAACTTATAGAATAGGAAACCGGCAGCGTCAAATACACGGAGTTGTCGATAAGGACTACAGCCGAGCCGAATTCCAGTAGACACCACTTAGGGAGAAAAAACCGAAAAACGAAACTAAAATAAAAACGAATTTAAGACGTACCTGTCCTTCTCAGAAATTGTAGGCAAATACCCAACCAGAAGTCACAAAATTACAATGGCAAATTGACAAATTGGAATATGGCGCAAACGAATTTGAATCCGTTAGTATGCCTAGTCTACAACAGCCGTTAAATTTTTGTGTAATCGATTTCAGGGGTTAATATACGGTTAATATTTATATATATTTCATCATTTTTTTTAAAGGAAATAATTAAACAATCATCGTGGCACTGCGGATGTATTTAAAGGTGGCATGTTTTACAAAATGGCGGACTTATGAAATATGTCCCATATCGTCTCGATCTTTAAGTTTCCCGGTTATGGACAGGCTTGAGCTCGTAATTCCTGTCTTAAATCAAAAAAGAAAGGCAGCAATCTTGGGCAAGCCGAAGTTTATATACCCTTGCATTTATTACAGAACAACTAGATTTCAATTTCTATGCCTATATTTCTATGTATCTAACAATGAAGCAATGTCGATTTTGGTCTGTATTTCGCCATCGTCATACATCTGCCATAGAAACGATGGGAAAATGCAGCGCAAAATCGACATAACTTCTTAGTTTTTTGTAATATAGGCATAGAAATCGAAATGTAGTCGATTTGTAATAACTGCAAGGGTATATAAACATCAAGCTGTTAAAGTTTGCTTCCTTGTTTTAAAAAAATTTGCCGATTGTTCCTATGGGAGCTATTAGATATAGTCGCCCGATCCAGCTCGCTCCGACTTATATACTACCTGCAATAGAAAGACAATTTTTGGGAAACTTTCAAGAAGATAGCTTTTATACTGACAAGTTTGCGTAGAAGCGGACGGACAGACGGACATAGCGATGCTGGTGATGCTGATCAAGAATATATATACTTTATAGGGATGTAAAGGTCTTCTTAACTGCGTTGCAATTGTTGACTGAAATTATAATAGCCTCTGCAAGGGCATAAAAACAAAAATTTCGCGCTCTACGCTCGAAACCAGTTTTTGAGCAATTCGGACAGTGGGCAAGAATTTATCATTTTGAAGCCGCAAGGTAACACTTAGGTTAGCCTGATCGCGACGTGGTGCCGTTATATTGAAACTCGTGTGCGGGATTCCTGAATAATTTTGGTGATCATCCTGGTTATGAAAGGACTTCCAATGCACAAGTGATCCGTGCAGACCTGACGCGACCATGTACACGAGTTGGGAAAAATTGAATTCTGCAGCAGTTTTACTCCCTTGGAATAAAATACGCACTTATTGATAAATCTAGCTCTGCCACACCCGTAACTAACACAGTTACATCTACTTCTTAAGGAGCTGATAATATTCCAAAAGTAAATAATATTCTTACTCAATAACGAATCCTTGATGAAGTTATCTTTGCAGATAAAATTGACATATGTTCTTCTAAATTCGGAATTTCCCGCATATACATTGACAATGCTACAGCATTCCCAAAGGTAGTTCGTAGCCTAACTGCCTTAAACGGCGTGTTCACTAGCTGCATGAGGACAAATCATTTTACTGTCCCCAAATAGAAAATAGAACGTTGATTTACGGACAGGGTAAATACGAAAAGCGTATTATATATTTACTGCCTGGATGCCGCGGCAGCTGACGCTAATGACGACGAAGAAGCCACTAACGCCAATACTAGGCAAAACCTATTCTATGTCGATCTCAAGTTGACTTCGAATTTCGTCGAGTCTCCTGCTTGTGGGAATTGTGTAGGAGACCATACTAATTCCAAATCGTGCGAGTCACAGCTCAGCAATCAACGATAGCTACCTGGTTATGACCAACACCAACACAATGCCAATCACCCTATCAACACCGCTAAAGGTGGTTCTGCTATCCTTATCAAGGCCAGCATTCTTTACATTCAGAATGAGCCCACAGCGAGAACTGATTTACAACTAACTAGTCTCGATGTTAATACAAATGGTGGTGACCTTAAAATAGCTTCGCTGTTCCTGTACAAAAAACGACTTCGACCAGTTTCTGATCTCTCTGGGCCCCAAATTTTTGGCTGGAGGTGATTTTATTACCAAGCATCAACGGTGGGGAAATTTATTATTAAGTCCAGTGTTTAATCATTTTTTGTCAGAAAAATCGATATCAGAAATTATTTGAGTTGTAGGTGCGATTGTAACGTTTTGTAACGTTAACAAGTTTTTTATTTGATACGCATATAGCTGGAGATAAGATATTTTTTTACGATTTAAAAATTACTTTTTTAATTTTAGATAAGTCCCAAACATAAATTTAAGCAAATGGTTGGCACACCCTAACCATATGTTAAAGGGAAATCCTATAATATATTCAGTTTTGAATATACAAGGCTAAATACTGATTGGAAAGAGCGTCCCCTAATTAATGGCAGCTGTGGGATTCCAAGGAATCAGACCGGACTTTTTTAAAACAACATAGCTGCACAATCTCAGATCGATTCAAAAATTATTCGCAGCGACAGATATTATTAAAAAAAAGCTTACCTTTAGCGCTATGGATGCATGAATACTCAGGTCTTCATTCTTGCAAGAAATATCACACAAGTCCAGACGAGCATTAGGAAACAATTGAAGACTTTCAGTGCTACCGGACTAGGAATAGTTATTTTAATAACACATTATTATTATTATTACGTCTATGTTATACATACGGTATAATCAATGCGTTCTGGCATGCCTAAAAATTTTGTTTCACATACGCGGCGCACTTTGATGCTAACCATTATAGCGGAAGATTCTTTCATTGCGCAATCATAAGCAACAACGGACAGGATATGGTTATGTGATACCTTGTGGGAAAGTGGTTCAGTGTTTTTAATTGAGCCCTCGTTGTCTATTGAGAATGGTTCATCATTGTTCAGTATCTCATATTTGCAAACATCGCCAAAGAGTGGAGTACAGTCCTTATCAGAAGCTTCGACTCTTAAGATTTCGTTATAAAGTCGACCCTCGTCTACTTCAGTTACATAAGACGGTTCCAAAAATGTTGGTGCATATTCATTTATGTCTATAACAGTAATATGAACATTGGCTGTATTTGAAGGTGTTCCATCGCAGTATACCGCAACAATTTCGAAGTGATAGCTCTTGCGTTTTTCGCAATTTAAAGTCCGGCGTGCTTTTAATATGCCTAGGTTGTTAGCCAATTCAATCTAAAAATATAAATTGAGAGTAATTTCTCAAAAATTACACGCCAAAACTTACCTCAAATGGAATCTCATGATATGGCTTTTTAAGAATATGAAAGTTACAAATTTTCTCTTCATCCACCTTGATTAATGGAGTTATTTCCACCAGTGTTTCATTTTCTCGAATCAACCCATGATACGACTTTTCTAGTATGATCTCTGAAAAAAAGAAATATTACTGAGCAGTCATAATATATGACTTGGTTCTCATGTACTTTTCGAAAATTTATCAAGCGTTCGTTTGGTTACGGTTAAAACATTTTTTATTGAAAAGTGAGATAATCTGGCATAATTAGTTTCAGACGACTGCAAAGGGTGAATATATTCTTGATCAGCATCATCTGAGAGTCGATCTAGCCATGTCCGTCTGTCCGTTTCTACGCAAACTAGTCCCTCAGTTTTAAAGCTTAGTTTTGCAGGTAGTATATAAATCGGAACGAGCCGGAGCGGGCGACTATATCATATAGCTCCCATAAGAACAATTGAACATCGAATTTGTCGGCGGCCGGCAGCGTACGCAGTAAAAAAAAAAAAAAATTTAATTAATTTCTTCAATTTTTATTTATTTTACTTATTGAAATTATATTAAACTCCTTATCCAATAATTAAACAAACATAAAATGTAGAGAAATTAAAGCAAATTAACGCTTCTTTTTGTAGAGATCATTGATTACATATCAATTCTTTTATTGGATTACTTAAAAGCTTCAAACAAAATGCTATGGCGCCGAACGCCGGCGCCGCCTCGCCGATATTTTTGTTTTGTTTTCTAATCATTTTTGTTTTATGGAGATTTCGAGAAACAACAAATTTATTTATTTAGAATAAATGAAGTTTGCTTGCTTTATAATATTTTTATTCAATGTAACTGTAAAAAATAATTTTAATAGCTATATTAATAAAGCCAACGTTTTAGGCGTATGCAAATTATAAAAAAAAATATACAATACCTTTTTGTGTTAAATATTCATCCTCATTTTCACTTGATGTTACAACTGCAGCAGCTAACATTGCACACATTATCACTGCAACGTAAATGCAACCTAGTTGGTTGTACAAAGGCATGGTTACTGTTGAATTTTTTCAAAAACAAAGGATTTCAATTTATCTGAAAAAGAAATTACGATATTTAAATAGGCTAAAAAACCAAATCCTCGTTAACAATATAGTTCTCAGTTAACGCTGTCGACTTTTTTTTTGTTTTTTGGAAAATGTATTATTTTTACAACAACAAATAACTCGGATCTTTGGGCGAAAGTCGAGGTTTTTGACTTTCAAGAGCCCTTAAAAATCGGAAAACAAATTACAAAATAAAAACTCGACAACGTTACCTGGACAAATTTGTCTTTTAAACAATGCAACTCGATTTTTTCAATTCAGATGACTCTGTGATGCGTTACGATGTACACCGCAAACCACCTTTTTTTGAGGTGCCGACGGAGATTACCCATATCTGACTCACATTTTAGTATTTTTGCTTAAATGTTGTATTATCATTTGGGAAAAAAAAATTTTACTGAGACTATTTATATCGCCAATAAAAATTCGTAAAAATTAACGGTTTTGCTACTCTAGCTTGTGCTGGTCGATATTATGATTACGTATTTAGGCGTATTTATTAACTATTAATATTAATTATTATTTTTAATTTCGATCGATTTCTAGGCTTCTTTCTGTATGATTGATTCTACTATTTTTTAAATAGTCAAAAATGACTACATATATAATGAGGTAAATGTGTAACGTTAAAAACTTAGAAATATTGTTGATAATAATGTTTCAAATCAATAAAGCCTTTCATACTATCGTCAAGAAATAAGACTTTTTGGGAAAGTTTCAACAAGTTTGCATTGAATCGGACGGATACATGGACATGGCTGGATCGACTCGACTATTAATGTTGATCAAGAAAATACATAGACACATATGTAAATAATGACTTTATGGATTCGGTAATAGCTCCCTGACTTTCAACCTTATGACTAAAATTATAACACGCTCTGCCAGTGTAAAAAGCTGAAGTATTGTTTGAAGGTAAAAGTGCTAATGTTCGGTTATACAAGTGTATAAACAGAAGTTTAGTTTAACTGCATGTTTGAACAACGTATTTGTACATATGTATTTATTTGTAAAAATCTTCTTGTATGTACATATGTAAATACATATGTAAATGGAATAGGATTAATGTGTTTGTATCCATGAGATACACATTTTGTAATGCGTTTAAGCATTTTTGATTCTTTTGATTATGAAGTGTAGTACTGATTATTATACGTGACAATGGTTTTATGCACAAACATATATATTTTCAGGTTCTGCAGATGAAGTTTTTTAATTCAATGAAAAAAATAGATTTTAACACTTATCCAGCATTTCAAGAAAAATCGATACTACGTTTCTTTACTTGGTTCCTTACTTCTTCTTAGTAAAAATACGTCTTGTAACGTGTAGAAAGGCAATTTTAGATTTAATTCAAGTTTTTCTCAATATCCTGGTAATGTTTATCCGACATTTTGAGATACTTGTGTAGAATAGATTTATGCTTAAAATGGGCTAAAAAATACCAAAAATTTCAGGGCTGCGCAATCAAACTGTAACCTTTTAGCACTTTTAAAAAAATAATAAAAGGAAATCATATAAAAGCCATGTTGTTGAACTGATAAATAATAAAACCTTTTTCAAATAACGTGGTAGTGTCGTCAAGATTAGCAGAAGAAGAGTCAGGTGTGAAATCGGCTTTTAAGCCGCCAAAACAAAAATTAACCAATTCAAAATATTCCTTTAAAATAAAAAAAAATTATTGAATCCATGCTGTTATATTTTTTTGGCCTTGTAGATATACATCTGAGGCATACCCAACACATACACAACTGATTTTTTTGTTTTTTTGAAAGTGGTAAACGGAAACTGTTTATAAAATAGTCAATTGTTTCCAGTTAAGCCTACTACTCAGATCGAAAAACGAGTTCGTCAGCGGAAAAACGTTAGCCTTTACGGTGTGACCAAAAATTTGAGAGTTTATCCGAACTGAGCGTTCTACGGTCTTACTGTCAATCAGCTGGGTTTGTTGCCAAACAGAAAACTATACAATTTTTAATTAAACGGAAATGTTGAGTACAAAGTACGCAACCTGAAACTGGTTGTCGGCATGGCGGCATATATTGTGGCAATAGAAAAGGAGAATGTCCAAAACAACAGAAGATATCAAGAACTGTCCTGACCGACTTGCGACCCTGCCGACGAGGTCGCCCACAGGAAGCTCGAAACAACCTAACAGAATAATTGAACGGCAGTGCTGGATATTGTCAAGTACCTTGGCAACACAAGTCTGCCGGTGTAGAAAAACAAAAAAAAACACAAGTTATATTGCCAAGATTATCAACGGATTATTTCCTTGAGTATTTTTGCTCTCGCAAAAGCTTCCTCATCTTCCGGTGACATAGTATCCTGACCAGATAATGTCTTCTTTTTAAATTTCCTTTGAAAAGCGCATTACATTTACATTTTTTAATCTTTTCGCTAGGGCCTGGCGAACGTTCACCCAAAGATCATTACCGCAGCCTGGCAACACTATGCAATTTTCTGGTATTTTTGACGAAAAGCGTTCGCCAGCTGTTTGCCTCTCGCTTTCTCTCATAGGTGACGAACCGTTTTCGTCGACCTGAGTACTAGGCTTTAACTGTGTGTCACAAGCCCGGTTTATTCTGATGAACAGTCACACTGGAAAAATTAAAGATTTTCCGATGGTGAACTCGTTTTTCGATCTGAGTCCTGGATTGAAAGAAGTTCGCCAACTGAAAGATTATAATCTTTTCAATGTGACCGAATTTTTAAAAGTTCATCCAACTGAGTGTGCTACGTTCAGCCTAGTACTCAGATCGAAAAACGAGCTCGCTAGCGGAAAAACTTTAATCATTCCAGTGTGACTACATTTTTGAGAGATTATTAGAATTAGGCGTCCTACGGCCGTTCTGTCTATCAGCTGTGTTCGATGACAAGCAGCTATAATTCAAAATTCTTATTTGCGGGAAAGAGCCCTTAAAAGATATTATCAACTACCTTGGCAAGACAAGTCTGCCGCTGTACAAAGAAATTAAATAACAATACAATTAAAATTTAACAGTTGTTTTTTTAATTTACTGATAATTATAAAGTACTAAGATGAAAAAAGAGCCTGATGAAAAGTGTAAGTCAGCAGTTGCCTCTCGCTCTCTCTCATAGCTAACGAACAGATTTCGTCGATCTGAGTAATAGACTTTAAAGCTTTTGTGCAACTATGGAGCCGTTTTTTTCAACACTGTATTTTCCGTTGAATTCGCTAACGTTTCCGCTTTAGTTTTCTTAATTTTGAGCTCCAACTAAAAGACGAGGAGAAAAATAAGCAATGGGTCCTCGTACATCACTAAACCGTTTCGGGACGGAGTTTTATTTTAAAATCCAAGATAGTTGTTTGTTTAATGTGTCCGTGAGCCCTCGGTTTGAATCCAATCGACGATTCATATCAGTTAATCTCTGATTCGTACATTCAGCAATTCGTACACGCAAAATTTGGCTTGAAGTCTGGATGGCTTTCAGAAGTGACGTTTACTTAGTGGACAATCACTCGTTGCGATTCGTCGTGGTTTTGTTTATTATTGTGAGGGGTCACCAACCTCAGTGTCTGAATCGGAATCTGTTCCTCAAAACTAATAGTGAGGAAAATTAAGGAAAACCCCAGGATGTCAGCTAGAAAACTCACTGAGCAGATTCACCAAGAGCTAGGCAAGTCATGTTGCAAGAAACTATCCGCCAGGTGCTGCGTGAACATGATTTTAATTGTCGAGTAGCAAGGAAAAAGCCCTTTATTAGCAAAGAACCAAGTATGTCGGCTGAACTTAGCTAAGGAACACATTTTCAAGCCATCTGACTTCTGGAACCATGTTATTTCCGGAGATGAATCCAAGTTCAACATGTTTGAGTCTGACGGTATTACATACGTCTGGCGGAAGTCCAATACCGAGCTTCAAAAAGATAGTCTCAAGCTCTTTTTGGGCCTCTATGTCGGCAGCCGGCACAATTTGGTGTTTATCGAGGGCATAGGACAAAAATGTGTACCGCGACATACTGAAGAAAAATTTGCTTCAAGGTCCCGAGAAGCTTGAAATCCGAAATAATTTCAGGAACTACCAGGATAATGACCCCAAGCACAAAAGCCTCAATTTTGCAGTATTGGCTGGCCTATAACAGTCCTCATATGGTAAACTCTATGAATGTGGTCATTGCTGGATCACAACATACGGAAGCACAATATTACTAGCAATGTACAGCTAAAACGACACAAAAATTGGTAGATTTAATGGCAACTCGACTCAATGCTGTCATTTTTACTTATAATATTTTAAAGATTTTTATATTATTAATTTTAAGATTGAACATTAAGTGCATCATATAAGCTGTGACCTAATAGAATAGGCCAATTTTTGTTTTTCTTTTTATTTTAGTCCTAACACTTGTTCGTATGAAACAAACAAACTATATATAATATTCTATTTTTGGCCTTCAAACATTAAATTTGAAATAGGCTCTGCATCAAATAAGCTTTCCCTGGGCATCTGTCAAGGGGTTTTGGTTTGCGTTTTGAAGAAGCTTACTCTCTAGGTTGAAGAAGCTTAATCTCTAGGTTCTCATCAAGATAATCGCCACTGGCCGAACTAGGCAAATCCACGCCTACGATTATGCGAAGCAGCACACCCGCGCCAGCTCCAGGGAGAAAAATGGTCCAAGGATCGACACAAATCTGCAGCAGCCCCCCTTGGTGAGTCCGTTTCAGTAAAGGGCAGTATAGCCATCCTTGAAACCGCCGCTGCACTGCTTCCTAATCAAGACAGGCCAATTCGCTGCACAGTGTATTTTCGGGTGCCGCCGCAATTAGTGTGGCTAAGGCAAAGCGTTGCACCGCCCTTTGTTTCGCTTTTCACCATTTCTGGATCCACCAAAGCCTTCAAAACTGATATCTAATATCCCCTCTACCAGTATTCTCGCTCCATTTTGCGTCCATCAGCCACGACTTTAATCCTTGCGTGGCATACTGGCCGTTACGGCGTTATCTTCACCGCTAATAATTTATAAATAATTATTAAATTGTTTGTAAAATACCTGCTGTCCCCTTTGCACGTCTCCGTGAGCTTTTATCCGGTTTTTCGCAACGATAGTTCTGCAATTAAAAGTTTGACCTTGCAATATTGAAGATGTGTTACTTATTTGAACTTACCTGTTTTTATTGTTCTCTTGGAGCTACAGCAGGGTACTCAGAAGAAAACGTGAGTGTCCTTCATGCCTTTGAAAAACCTTTATTTCTACATTTTTGGGGAGGCCTTGTAGCTTGAGCAGTTAATGCCCGGGTAGCAGTTCTGACGAGTCTATTTTTATGCAAATAAATGTAAGTACATTGCTGCGAATAATGATGGCTCATGTTAATCGCAGAACGGTCTGGCAGAGACTTCCACCATTAACAATTTGTGGTGCCCCGAAGATTTCAATATGAAATCTTTGGAAGGTTGTTTGTGCGGTGGAAAGTCCATCTATAGGCCACTTTTTCATCATTTTAATCTTATATTTATATATTTTTTTTGTTATTTGTTGTTTGTTTACATTCAGTTCCGTTGGAGATGGTCAAGATGTACTAAGTTTGTGAGACGTCGATTTCTATAGATTTTAGTGGTGCGAACGGTTAAGAAATGGGGGTACTCCGCTCTGCGCATCTAAGCTGGCCGGTGCTGTCCCCCAGAAACCTTTTTTAAGCCTAGTATCCAAATCGACGAAAACCGTACGCCAGTCATGAGAGAGAGCGAGAGGCAAACAGCTGGCGTTCACTTTTCGTCGGGCCTTTTTTTCACGTCGGTCCCCTGATCGAAAAAAAAAATACCAGAAAATTCCATAGCGTTGCCAGTCTGCGGAAATGAACTTTGGGTGAACCCTAGCGAAAAGATTAAAAAATTTAATTTTTTGGCGTGCGCTTCTCACTGAACATTATAAGAAATGGAGGGAAAAACTCAAAAAACTCACAAAAGTCGATTGCAGGTGTTTACATGTGAGGACAAAATAACATTAACTGGGGTGCCTCTTGTCAGAGCAAAATGTTTTTTAGGTCCAGAATGTACGAAAAAACACAATAAAAGTGCAGCTATGAACTTTAAATTAGCAAATAATTATCAGTAAATTAAAAAAAACAACTGGTAAATTTATATTGTATTGTTTTTAATTTCTTTGTACAGCGGCAGACTTGTCTGGCCAAGGTATTTGATAATATCTTTTAATGGCTCTTTCCCGCAAATACGATATTTGAATTTTAACTGCTTGTCAACAAACCCAGCTGATTGACAGTACGACCGTAGCACGCTTAATTTTGATGAACTCTCAAAATTTTGGTCACACTGGAAAGATTAAAGTTTTTACGCTAGCGTAATCGTTTGTCGATCTGGATACTAGGCTTTAGTGGTTATACAATGGCAGCTATTTTAACTATCTTTTTTTATTATTTATTTAAGTTTATTTTTTGAATGATTGTTTTTTTTATTATTTTTCCCCAATAATGGTAATTTTAACATTCGATTTTTGGTTAGTAGATAAATAGAAACTAGTTCCGAGTTACTTTTATCAACTCTCCATGTCCTTGACTGTCCTTTTCGCTTATACAATGGCAGCTATTTGAACAGTTGAGACTCGTTGAGAGTCGACCATATCACTGTACAGTGGGCAGAATATCCATGGGATAGGACTTCACAGATTAAAAGCACTTTTTCAGACCGCCTCGAGTTTCCTATCGAAGAAACACGTAAAAATTCCCAAAGATCTCAAATTAAAACATTTTTATATATTTGATTCTGAAAGATTGGGTAGGCTTTGTATTAATAAATATATATATTCTATATATCGGTTAAATATGCTGATTAAATAAATTTATAAACAAATACATTGATAAAAAATATTTCTTTTAGAAATATAAAAAAATATATATAACAAGAAATGAAGCAAACGTCGGCAAGCCAAAGTTTATATACCTTTTCCGTTATTACAAAACGACTACATTTCGATTTCAAATCCTATATAATTAAAAACAAGAAAGGAAAGCTAACTTCGGGCGGAGCCCGATATAACACCAAAGTTATATCATTTCCAATCGTTCAGTTATAAGACAGCTTAGGATATAGACAGCCGATCCGGCTCGTTCCGACTTATATACTACCTGCAATAAAAAGAGGGACTAGTTTGCGTATAAACGGACGGGCCGTCAGACGGACAGACGGACTTGGCTAGATCGACTCTCACGGTGATGCTGATCAAGAATATATATACTTTATAGGGTCGCAAATGTCTCCTTCACTGCGTTGCAAACTTTTTATTGAAATTATAATACCTTCTGCAAGGGTATAACAATGAAGCTATGTCGATTTTGAGCTTCACTTGGCCATCGTTTCTATGGCAGCTATATAATATTGTTTTCCGATTTTGATAAAACTAAAAGTGTAATTCTAATAAAGTATATAATTACTATATCTCAAAGGGATATACATTTTTATTTATTTTTGAATAGAAAAATATAAACATTTTTTCGCCCGATCCTTCTCGTTCCGATATATATACCACCTGCAATAGAAACCAAGCAGATAGCTTTACAACTGAGAGACTATTTTGCGTGCAAACGGACAGACATGGCTAGATCGGCTCTCGCGGTGATGCTGATCAAGAATATATATACTTTACAGGGTCGGAAATGTCTCCTATACGGCGTTGCAAACTTTTGACTGAAATTATAATAACCTCTGCAAGGGTATACATATTGAGTTAGAAAATCGCATTACAGTTGGCGTAAACAAATCCCCACGGCTAACCAAACTTTAAAGTAAACATTCGGAAGAATCACGACACCGCGATCCCGTATGTTAGGCATCGTGGTTTGCTTCCAAACTTTCCATGCTGATCACAGCAATCTTAATCTGGAATTAACTACGGAAATCAAGACTTTGGGAAACTACGAAGATAAACCTTGAAGGCTTCGATCCCGAGGCAACAAGGGAAGCTTCGGCAGTCGTAAAGTTATCCTAAGAATCAAGTGAACGAAGTTAAATGAAATATATAAAGAATTTATATTTTTTAGATATTCAGGTGAGTTTTTGTAATTGGCGCCCAACGTGAGACCTGCGCTGTGAAAAAATATCGAAATAAAATAAGCTGTTGAGCTTTTTCCCTAACGCTAACCTTTGGTAGTGCCCAAATAAAAAAAACGCACAAATTTTCAATTAATTAAGCACTAAGTTTATTCTAAATGACACCAAGGCCTTATTTACAAAGTTTAATGTTTATGAATGTTTATGTTTAAGATTGGTTGGTTGGGTAGGCAGACCGATTTGTCTGTGTCTTTTAACTAGCGAAAGTATATAAAACATAGCTCGCAAATAACTGTTGACCGTTTTTCTTCTTGCGCTCTTGTTGCGAGCACGACCGAGAAAGTTCATACTCTCTCGCTGTTGAGCCCTTTGTATATCGCTCTTTCAATGAGCAGTGCGTAAAAAGCGGAACGAGAAACGCAAAATGAGAGTCAGCAAAAGACCGATTGACCGAAAAACAGTCTTCACATTTACTTTCGTTGTTGTGAAAAAGAAATAATATAATTTGTTTAATAGAGGAATCTAAATTTATTTTAAAATATTTTTTTTAACAAGTTCCATTTTGATTCCATACTCCATAACAGTCGCTTAACGATTTGCTTGCCTATGCGTGTGAATGTATACAAATACATACGCAAAAGACCATTTTCTTCACTGAACACGACAAAACGGTCTTGGAACAACCAGAACAAATCAGAATAGAAAAAAACTGTTTCGCTCTGAGCGCGAGCGAGCTCAGTCCAAAACCCATAAATCGGTTGCTCTCTGAGTCTTTTCGTAAAGTGTCAGAAAAAGACACTAGACAACGAAAAATGGGCGACAGTTATTTGTGAGCTCTGATATAAAACGAAAAAGAATAGGCAGGTGTTCCCAAAAATAAAAATCATACGAAAAAACACAAATATACGAATCATAAAAATTAATCATCCAGAAAAAACGCTACTAACAAAAGCAAAGTAGACAGGGAGTGCAAAAAAAGAATTATACAGTCCAAAAGTGAGAGAAAGTGAGACACAAAACAAGAGAGAACGCTATAGTCGAGTGCCTCGACTATTAGATACCCGTTACTCAGCTAAAAAACTTAATATAAATATGCCTTATTGTATGTTTTTCGCCGCTCGAACTAGCACCTTGGCCAGCTGTTCCAAAGTCATCCGTTAGATGGCGGAAAGGCGGAAATGTAGGCGCTAGCCAGGCTTAAGCGTTTAATGGGTTTTTGGGCGTTAGAGTGGGCGTGGCAAACTTTTATTAGGCCAATCGATAGGTATTGAAGAAATAAATACATATTAATTAACATTTTCATAATAGCATCAAAACTGTGGCCACAGCTTGTGGCTTGTGGGCGTCAGAGGGGGCGTGGCACCATTTTGAAACAAACTTGCGCTGCGTAGGAACTCCTAGAATCTACATGCAAAATGTCAATCTTCTAGCTTTTATAATTTCCGAGATCTCAGCGTTCATACGGACAGACAGACAGACGGACATGGCTAGATCGACTGGGCTAGTTATCCTGAACAAGAATATATATACTTTGTAGGGTCGGAAACGCTTCCTTCTACCTGTTACATACTTTTGCACGAATACAATATACCCTTTTACTCTACGAGTAACGGGTATAAAAATTATTTTAAACCAAGAGATACCAAGATGAATAAAGGAAGAAAATAGCTGCGAAAAAACTAAGATAACCCAGGATCTAAGAGGCATCGACGAACTAAAAGGACAACCAGGACAAAAGAAGACAAAAAGAAGAGATAGGATTTTTTTTACTAGTAATAAATATTAAAAAAGAAAGACATTTTTTATTTTCAAATTTAAACAATATTCAATATATGGAACTAATCTAAACAATATTCAATATTTTCTGTTTTATTCTTTTTTTTCGCGGAGTCCCACGGCCCACTTACCCGACCAACCGACCAAGGGGTGCAGCCGTGTAGCGTACGGCACGATTCGCGAGAAGAAAATATACAAGGCATAGTTAGATCTACAATGATTTAATATTAGAGGAATATAATTTCTACTTACCAAGTCGGGGGAGTCAATATCACCATGTATAAGGTTATAAATGATGACAGTACTAAGCATCGTTCAACGGTTGGTTAGGGAGGGTAAATTAATCAACAGAAGTCTACTAGAATAAGAAGGTAAGTTAAGATTTGCATCCCAGTTTAGGCGCGGTAAAGCAAAAAGAAGACATTTTTTTGTACTGATTTAATACAACCAATATGTATTCCGTATTGTTGACTCCAGACTCCATTCTCCAGAATCGGACGGACTAGCGAAATAATTAAAGTTTTAGTTAAATAAAGATCATCGAATTCTTTTGACCACCTTTTAATAAATCGAAGCACTCCTCTGGCTTTATTAACCATGGAAGAAATGTGATTCGAAAATTTTAGTTTAAGGTCCAAGAGAACGCCAAGATTGTTTACAAGAGTTATTCTATCCAAAGAGCTGCCACTTAACGTGTAAGTGGCGTATGTCGGATTGGCCCGAAGTCATCAACTTGCCCTTGGAACCGTTTAAATTTAGTAAATTATCTCGGCACCAGCTTTGAAAATTATCTACCTTATACGGCAGGCATAACTTAACATCATCAGCGTACATAAGTACGCGAGAATGACTTATAATTGATGGAAGGTCGTTAATAAATAATGTAAAAAGTAAGGGACCCAGATGGCTCCCTTGTGGGACACCGGAGGTAACACGGAGAATTTTAGAAATCGAATTTTTAAAAAGAACCCCTTGCGACCTGCCATTCAGATAACTTGTGATCCATCTAAGAAGATCAACTAGAAAACCTAACAGGTCAAGTTTTTTAACAAGAAGTAAGTGATTTACAGAGTCAAATGCTTAACAAAGTCAGTGTAAATGACGTCTGTTTGAAAACTACTATTGAAGCCCTTTATAACAAATGTAGTAAGCTCTAGAAGGATTGTGGATCTACGTTTAATAAATCCGTGCAGACAGGGAGAAATGATTGATCTACAAAGGTGCTGCAAATGAGGAGTAATGATTTTTCAAAAAGCTTAGGAATAGCTGACAACTTAGAAATACCTCTGTAGTTACTGGCTTCTAACTTATTACCTTTTTTGAAAAGTGGAAAAACAAAAGATTCCTTCCAAATATTTGTAAATTGGGAAGTTTCTAGAGATAATTGTGAAGAGGTTTGCACAGGGCCTTAGCGCAATACCTAAGCACGCACCCAGGAATACCATCGGGCCTTGGCGAATAAACAGGCTTAATACGAAGAAGATCCAAAAAAAAAAAGAGCTTTCTGTTAAAGTGGGACAGAATATGAGGTTTGACTTGGATATGGTGTAAGAATAGGACTGTGATGAATAATCTGATGTATTGTCTTAAAGCCGATTGTAATGAGCTTTTTGAAGCCATATGCTCGGGCGACTTTGGGCCGGATAATATGGTTGTAAAAGAGTTCGAGGCTAAGATAAAGAAGAAGGGGCCCGTGGGAGTAAAACTTCCTAGTCGTGGCCAAACCAGTGTACCAATTTCAAAAAACTAACTTCTAACCTCCTTCTTTCCTATCAGAATGCAAGAGGTTTGCGTAGCAAGCTCACTAAATTGTATTCCGATAGCCTTTCCTTTGCATCTCATATTATTGTGTTTACAGAAACCTGGTTAAAGCCAGAGACCTTTAGCTCCGAAGTTTTTCCACGTAAGTACACAATATATAGGTATGACCGTCCCTCTAGACGGGGAGGTAGAGTCTTAATTGGAGTGGATTCAAACCTCAGAGGAGTTACTTTTTGAGGAATTCAATATCATTATATTTATTTGTGTAAAGTTATCGCTAACTTGCTCATACATTCCGCCGTTGTCTGAACTTCCTGATTATTTAAATCACCTTTCCGTTATTAAGTCTATTACAAATAAGCTTTCCGATAGGGATCAGTTGGTAGTTCTAGGTGATTTTAATATACCTGGAGTTACATGGTTCAATGAGGATGGATCGAATGTTTTACTACATATTGCACAGCATGATTTTATTGACGGCGTGCTTGACATATCTCTATCTCAAGTAAACCATGTTCGAAATTCATTAGGTCGCCTACTTGATTTGTGTTTTGTATCAAATCCCAAAGGTGTGTTTCTATCCAGAGTAGCACCACTCACGCAACCTGAAGATCCATATCACCCAACAATCGAACTTACATTTGACACGGGTAGAGTTATAGAAGAAAAATCAACCAAACGAATACATTGTTTTCGCAAGGCAGACTTTCTGAGACTAAATAATTTTATTTCTGGCTTTAATTGGTCTGATCTTTACTTATGCAATAATATGTCCGATGCAGTTAATGTTTTTTTCACTGCAACAAACTCATTTTTTAATTCCTGGGTTCCGTGGTACTATCCGTCAATTTCCAATAAATCACCTTGGTTTGGCAAAGAGTTGACACACTTAAGAACTGTAAAGTCCAGACTTTTTAGGAAATATAAAAATATCGGTTCTCAATCTGTTTTTACTAGATATTTAAGTGATCGGTCAAGATTTACTGTACTTAATGCTCAGTGTTATAATAGTCACTTAAACCGTTGAAAGGTCCAGTTCACTCAGGACTCGAAACAGTTATATAATTTCGTTAACACCAAGCGTAAATCTAATTATTTTCCTTCCTCGCTGTCGTTCGAAAACATGATGGCAACCACAGATCAGGCAATAGCCGATTTATTTGCCCAATTTTTTCAAACGACTTACTCTGCTTTAGATTATTCATCACAGCCTTATTCTTACACCATATCCAAGTCAAACCTCATATTCTGTCCCACTTTAACAGAAAGCTCTCTTCTTTTGGATCTTCTTCGTATTAAGCCTGTTTATTCGCCAGGGACCGATGGTATTCCTGGGTGCGTGCTTAGGTATTGCGCTAAGGCCCTGTGCAAACCTCTTCACAATTATCTCTATAAACTTCCCAATTTTCAAATATTTGGAAGGAATCTTTTGTTATTCCTCTTTTCAAAAAAGGTAACAAGTTAGAAGCCAGTAACTACAGAGGTATTTCTAAGTTGTCAGCTATTCCTATTCCTAATCATTACTCCTTATTTGCAGCACCTTTGTAGATCAATCATTTCTCCGTGTCAGCACGGATTTATTAAACTTAGATCCACAATCACAAACCTTCTACAGCTTAATACATTTGTTATAAAGGGCTTCAATAGTAGTTTTCAAACAGACGTCATTTACACTTACTTTAGTAAAGCATTTGACTCTGTAAATCACTTACTTCCTGTTAAAAAACTTGACCTGTTAGGTTTTCCAGTTGATCTTCTTAGATGGATCACAACTTATCTGAGTGGCAGGTCGCAAGGGGTCCTTTTTTAAAAATTCAATTTCTAAAATTCTCCGTGTTACCTCCGGTGTCCCACAAGGGCGCCATCTGGGTCCGTTACTTTTTACATTATTTATTAACGATCTTCCATCAATTATAGGTCATTCTCGCGTACTTATGTACGCTGATGATATTAAGTTATGCCTGCCGTATAAAGACATTTTCTGCCATTTAGCTTACAATCCGATCTAGATAATTTTTAAAACTGGTGCCGAGATAATTTACTAAATTTAAACGGTTCCAAGTGCAAGTTGATGACTTTTTATCGGGCCAATCCGATATACGCCACTTACACGTTAAGTGGCAGCTCTTTGGATAGAATAACTCTTGTAAACAATCTTGGCGTTCTCTTGGACCCTAAACTAAAATTTTTGAATCACATTTCGTCCATGATTAATAAAGCCAGAGGAGTGCTTGGATTTATTAAAAGGTGGTAAAAGGAATTCGATGATCCATATTTAACTAAAACTTTATTTATTTCGCTAGTCCGTTCGATTCTGGAGTATGTGTCTCCCATCTGGAGTCCACAATACGGAATACATATTGGTTGTATTAAATCAGTACAAAGCAATTTCTTCTTTTTGCTTTACGACGCCTAAACTGGGATGCAAATCTTAATTTACCTTCTTATTCTAGTAGACTTCTGTTGATTAATTTACCCTCCCTAGCCAACCGTTGAACGATGCTTGGTACAGTCTTCATTTATAACCTTATACATGTTGATATTGACTCCCCCGACTTGGTAAGTAGAACTTATATTTCCGTAATATTAAATCATTGTAGTTCATATAGCTCCCATAGGAACAATCGTTAAAAAAATGTTCAAAAATTATAACTTTGCTGTTATACCCTTGCAGAGGGTATTATAATTTTGGTTAAAAGTGTGCAACGCAGTGAAGGAGACATCTCCGACCCTATAAGGTATATATATTCTTGATCAGGATCACCTCCTGATTTGATATCAGCATGTCCGTCTGTCCGTCTGTCTGTTTCTACGCAAACTAGCCTCTCAGTTTTAAAGATATCGACTTGAAACTTTGCACACCCTTCTTTCCTTTGCACGCAGTACATAAGTCGGAGTGGTCGGGATCGGCCGACTATATCCTATAGCTGCCATATAACTGATTGATCGGAAATGCCATAACTCTGATGTTTGTAACGTTAGAAAGTCAGTCAAATTTAAGTTTAGGGTCAAGAAGAACACCTAAATCGTTAACGGAATATATACGGTCGAGTGACGTATTTTCAAGAAAATAACTAATAAACGTAGGAGTACCCCTATAAAAAGTCATGACGTTGCATTTAAGGTAGTTCAACTTTAAAAGGTTGTACTCACACCATTCATGAAAACAATCAATATCTGACTGTAAGTTAAATCCCGACGCTATATCATTATATGATAAACAAAGCTTAACATCATCAGCATACATTAGAACACGAGAATGTGTTATGATAGAGGGAAGATCGTTGATAAACAAAGTAAACAGCAAAGGGCCCAGATGACTTCCCTGAGGGACTCCAGATGTCACGTAGATCAATTTTGAAACAGAATTCTTGAATATAACCCTCTGAGTCCTACCATTCAAGTAACTTGAAATCCAAGTTAATAGATTACCAGGAAACCCAAGCAGATCTAGTTTGAATAAGAGAAGAGAGTGGTTGACGGAGTCAAAGGCCTTACTAAAATCTGTATATATAACGTCAGTCTGCATTTTTTTCTGAAATCCATTTATTACAATAGATGACAATTCAAGAAGGTTGGTGGTGGTCGATCTTCGCTTAACAAAACCATGCTGACACGGTGATATAAGCGAGGAACATAAATGTTGCAAATGAGAAGTGATAATACGTTCAAATGCTTTTGGAATTGCCGACAATTTGGAAATACCTCTATAATTCTTGGCATCAGCCTTCGCACCCTTTTTATGAAGTGGAATAATAAAAGAGTCCTTCCAGATAGTAGGAAAAACTGATGATGAAATAGACAAATTAAAAAGTTTAAGAATCGGTTTACAAATGGTTGACGCACAAAACTTGAGCACACATCCAGGAAGTCCATCTGGACCGGGAGAATAAGTCGGCGTTGTTGTTTCTAAATCTATTAAGAGAGAGTTTTCAGTAATTAAAGGGGAAAAAATACAATTTGCCCTATTTAAGGGATTAGGGTAGTTAGAATTTGACCAAGCTGTCGAACTATAAGTGGTTTGGAAAAACTCAGCAAATAAATCAGCAATGTCAGAATCCGTCGATGCCTCCATTGAGTTTAGACGTACCGATGAAGGCAATGCCGATGACTTACGCTTGGCATTAACAAAGCTGAAAAACTGTTTCGGATCATTTGAAAATTCAAATTTACATCGATTTAGATACATAGAATAGCAATGACTGTTGAGAACATTAAAATCCGATCGAGCCACTACATATTTCGAAAAATCTGATGGCTTACCCGATTTTTTATACTTTTTATAAGTATTTGATTTAAGGTTTTTAAGTCTTTGAAGCGCATTGGTAAACCAAGGAGGCCTGTTTAGGTTTAAAGGAAACCTATCAGGAACGCATTCATTAAAAAAAGTATTTAACGCAATATAGAATAGTTCAGTGGCACTTTCAATGTCTGTACAATTGTACAAGTCTGTCCAATTATAATGAGAAATCATATCGTTAAGTTTATTATAGTCACATTTACGAAAACATCTCATTTTAGTTGGGGGCACTAAAGGAGAGAGGGTATCAGAGCAGGGGAGGCAAATTGTCAATTCCATTGTTGGATGATATCGGTCTTCAGGTACAACAAGAGCGTCAATTCTACATACCGTGACCTCGGACGGGTCTGAAACAAACACAAGATCTAATTGTCTATTTAAAGAATTTCGTATAAAGCTTACTTGCTGTAACGATAATTCTAAAAGGCCATCTACAAAATCATGGGCGGATAAAGGTATAGCGACAAGTGAGTCAGTGGGAGGAGACCAAGAAATATCAGGTAGATTAAAGTCACCCAAAACAATCAAAAGGTCTCTGTTAGAAAGCAGGGATAGTACGGATTTTATTGCGGACAGATGGTGCTCATAAATTACTAGATCAGAGCCAGGTGGAATATAGGAACATGTAACAAAAATAGATAAAGATTGCAAAGAAACTTTCACACTTACAAATTCAATTTCGTTTGGGATATGAGTGAGAATTCTTTCGGATGTTAGGCTAGATGTAACAGCAATCAGTACACCGCCCCCCCTACGTGAGGAGCGATCGGTCCTATAAGTATTAAAGTTATTTGACAGAACTTCAGAGTCAGATATCTCTGGTTTTAGCCAAGTTTCCGTAAAAGCCAAAATATCTTCGGTGAATGCAGAGGAGTCGGCATAAAGCTTGTGTAGCTTCATATTTAGTCCCCTAACATTTTGATACGCCAAGAATAAACTATTTAGTTTTTTGGCACAGTGGAAGGCCTGTTATTTGTTCTCGGTTTATTTGGAACAAATTCTTTAATTACTAAATCATCATTAAGCCAAAAACTTTCAGAAAGTAACACATTAAACACATCAGGCGGAGCAAATATTTTAAAAGACGATATCCTACGAGCGTAAGAAAATCGAAATTGTTCAACTGCAATATCCTCGGATGGGAATTTTTCACGTATAAATTCCAAAACATCCTCAGATGTGGTATCTGGGGTGAATCTAGAAACAAATAATTGCTTCCTTTGTGGAACAACTGAAAGTTTCTTACGGCCCCCACCAGCAGTCTGAACCACACTGGGCTGAGAACCAGGAACGGTGTCTACTGTACCTGTAGGTACGGTCGGCAACGAATTCCTTGACTTAGCCAGTACTGTAGCTTTTATTCTGGAAACAGAGGTACCACCCGAAATAGCTGTATCCATAGGCACAGTTGGTTCATTTACCCCTGTGTCAACAGAAACTGCTGCTACCAAGTTCGGATTTGGGGTGGATTCCACAATCATATTAACGGCGGTTAAACTGGCTTTTTTACGTTTAGGCGACTCGGTTAATAATTTTTTATTATTAAACTGGGCACAGACGGAATTGAACCCCTCATTGAGTTGTTTAAAAGCTCCTGAGATATTCAATAAGCTGTCTCGAGTCTGCCTCATAAAGCCACTCATCTCAACAACCATTTCCTTGCAGGACCCACATGACCACATGAGACCAGAATTAAGATCAATGAAATCTTTGACTCTGCCAGTAAATCCTGCACATTTAACGTGCATCATCGAATCGCAGAGCCAGCAAAAAATAAAAGGGTCTTTAGTTGAAGACGCAAGAGTACAATTTTTCTTAGAACAGACAAGAGCCATTGTAAGTTTAAAGCAAAATAAAAAAATAAGAAATATGAAAAATACCTCAAAGTAAATTTGGCACTGGGATCAAAATCAAATTGTCAAAAACCACAGAACACGAAAAAAGTAAGAGCGCGAGATCACGAAATTAAGTCGAATAAAGAGAGCACGAGAGAATAAATCTTATATCGACTGAGCGTGGCTTGTGCAACACAACAACTTTAATCAATAAACAAATGCAATGTAAAGCATGCAAGAGAGAGAGAGAGAGAGAGAGAGAGAGAGTTAGAAAAATAAACGAACAAGTCTACCAGAAGTTCATAGAGAGTAAATTACAGTTATAAAATAGAGCGGGAGAGATTGAGAGGGAGTAAAAGAGTTCTAGCAAGTATAGAGAGCGTAAAATTACACTAACACTATTAAAAACACAAGTTTTAGCACATGTTATTAAAAACGAAAAAACAAATGAAGCCCAAAGATGACCATTGAATTAGGAGATGTCCATAAAAGATAAGAATACAAAACTGCGTACTTACAAAAACTGTACCGTTAACTTTAGAGAAAATAAAAGCAAATTAAAAAGTGCACATATACTTCTTTCCCTGAGGTAGCTTCATTGTTGTTAGTAGTATAGGCATAGAAAACGAAATGCAGTCGATTTGTATATAAAACTTCGGCTTGCCGAAGTTTGCTTCCTTTCTTGTAGTGAGTGAGCTTAAATTAATTTGAGTTTTCCTTTAATATACCCTTGCAGAGCGAATTACAATTTCAGTCAAAAGTTTGCCACGCAGTGAAGGAGACATTTCTTGATCAGCATTACGTTGATGTTTTTCTATTTATAAAAATATTCCTTTGAGATATAGTAGTTATTATTAGTAATTTTAGTAATATAGGCATAGAAATCGAAAGGTAGTAATGCAGTTATTAACTGCAAGGGCATATAAACTTCGGCTTGCCGAAGTTTGCTTCTTTTCTTGTTTTTTGCAATATCGGCATGAAAATCGAAATGTAGTCGTTTTCTAGTAACTGCAAGTATTGCCGAATGTGTGCAAGATAGTGGATAGTTTTATTTTAAATTGGACAGGACTTTTAATTGTTTTAATGTTATTAAGAAGTGGTTTCCTTAATCTAACGGCATTTATGAAATAGTCTTAGCCCGCTAACTGGGACCTGTTGCAGACTAAATGACTTTTTCTTTAAAAAATACTAGAGCGTAACATAGAAAAAACATAAGATGGCTCTTTTTGGTTACAATTATGTTGTACAGGATCAGCATTTTTAAGAATATAAAAGCATTCAGATTCCACAAAAAAATGTATTTCTTTGCCTAATATTGTAGATATATCTCGATATGTTTTTAAAGTGAACCTTAATGTTTATACCCGTTACTCGTAGAGTAAAAGGGTATATTGTATTCGTGCAAAAGTATGTAACAGCTAGAAGGAAGCGTTTCCGACCCTATAAAGTATATATATTCTTGATCAGGGTCACTAGCCGAGTCGATATAGCCATGTCCGTCTGTCTGTCTGTCCGTATGAACGCTGAGATCTCGGAAACTATAAAAGCTAGAAGATTGGCATTTTGCATGTAGATTTTAGAAGTTCCTACGCAGCGCAAGTTTGTTTCAAAAAGGTGCCACGCCCCCTTTAACGCCCACAATCGCTTATATACGATTTTAAAAATTTAAATATTTCGGAAAAGTAAAAATGCAGTTTTATTGTGTTTATCAATACCTATCGAAATGTAGAAGAAATTTTTCAAATCGGACCATTTGTTAAAAAGTTATGCGTGATCAAAGTTTCTATCTCCATCTCCCTCGCACTCCCTTTAGCTGAGTAACGGGTATCTGATAGTCGGGGCACCCGACTATAGCGTTCTCTCTTGTTTTCAATCTATTGGCGTCATGCGTCGAGCAACCATTTTGTTTCAAATAAATGTAAGAAACTATCCCAAAAGCTTAAAGATTTTTCATAATAACTGTTCGGGAACCATTTTTTTTAAAGAAAAGATTTTTCATAATAACTGTTCGGGAACCATTTTTTTTAAAGAAAACCACCACGATAATATAACGCAGAATAAACCACCCCGTAAAAGCTTATTGAGCTTTAAGCTTTATGAAGCCAAAAAGTGCTTAGGAAGATTCGATGAAAAAGTTAAGAGCCTTTAGTTTTAAATGTTTACATGTCATGTGTTAAAGAATAATATTTAGATTACGGAATGTAAAGACGCCACATAAGCCATATCAAAAAATGGTAAGGCATCTATTCGACCCTTTAGTTCAGTACATTATTTCTTTGCTGTTTAGATACGAAAAAAACGGGAAAACATAATTAAGAAATATATAATAGACCAAAGTACCCTCAAAAGGGTATGTTTTTCATACATAATGTTTTCGATAGTCATAATTGCAAATGCTTTGCCTCCAGTAATACGCGTAGGTAAGGTTTCCGTAAATGTTAAACGTATTTCGCCTAGTACTTACTATTCGCATTTTAATAGGTGCCATATTTACTGAGGATGAGCGTGAAAGCAGTATAGAATCAGCATTTAAATACGCGATATACCGCATCAACAAGGAAAAAACTCTTCTTCCCAATACACAACTTGTGTACGATATTGAGTATGTGCCTCGAGATGACTCATTTCGCACCACCAAAAAGGTTTGCCGGCAGTTGGAAGCAGGAGTTCAAGCAATTTTTGGTCCAACTGACACTCTTCTTGCTGGTCATGTACAATCTATATGCGAAGCTTATGATATACCCCACATTGAAGTTCGAATTGATCTGGAATATAATTCTAAAGAATTTTCCATCAACTTGTATCCATCGCACACTCTATTAACTCTAGCATATAGAGATATAATGGTATACTTAAACTGGACAAAGGTTGCAATTATTTATGAGGAAGACTATGGTAATTATTATTTAATCAGACATACACAATCACTTAATACTTTTTATTAAAGCGCTTAAATTTCTGCATCGTCGTTAATTAAAAATGAATAAGTTTTTATAAGTTTACATCCATAATCAGTACTCACTATATATACATCTACACAGTATATGTACATATACAATTAATATATATTTTATTATATAAATTTCGATAATTTTTCGAAGCACCGTTAAATATTAAATTACTTTTAGATATTTTAATATGTATGTAAACCATTTAATTTTATTTTGGACCTCCCTTACAATAAGTAAAGTAGCGTCGAAAAATTAATAAAATATTTATGTTTTTACATTTTTTTACGACTTTCCGAGTTGGATGAATCGATTTGAAGAAGTTTTTTTTATACCCTTGCAATTTGCATCGCAGTGACGAAAACTTCTCCGACCCTGTAAAGTTCTTTCTTTTTATTCTGGGAGTATATAAGTCGGAACGGACAGGATCATATAGCTCCCAATGGGAAAAATAACTTAAAACAAAAGTAATTTGCCATTGGCACGCTCGAAAAATGTAACGGAAAAAAGATAGAGCTTCATTTCCTTGACCAATACTATATATAGAATTTGAAATGCAACAACTGCAGAGGGTATATAAACTTCGACTTAAATTTGTAGTCTAAGAACTAGTAAATTCGGTTTCTTGCTTTGGGGCGATCCACCGACATTCTATTTTAATTTATTTATTCTTATTATTAAATATAAATATTATTGTACGCATTTTATAAACATTATTTTTTAGGACTCTTTAACTTGATGCACTCATCAACTGAGACGAAAGCGGAAATGTATATAAGGCAAGCCAGTCCGGAATCCTATCGTCAAGTCCTACGAGCAATCCGCCAAAAGGAAATATACAAAATAATAGTGGATACAAGTCCATCTCACATAAAAACTTTTTTTAGATCCGTAAGAAGACTTTTTAATTTAAATTCCTACAGTAATTTTCTTAACCTAAGTGCGACCTTAAAACAAGTCAAAACAAAGAAAAGCTAACTTCGGACGGACCCGATATACCCTTGCACAATATTCTGTAAATTATATTCTTCAAAATTATTCATATGATGCATTCTTAATACTCAGAAAAAGTCCCAACTTCCTAATTTTAAAAACACCATTTCCAATCGTTCATTTGTATGGCAGCTATAAGATATAGTCGGCCGATCCTTATAAAATTTAGTAGGTGGATTTATTGTCCAAAAATAAAACCCATAGAAAATCCCAACTTCTTAACTTTATAAACACCAAAGTTATGGCACTTCCGATCAATCAGTTATATGGGGGCAATAAGATATAGTCGTCCATTCTTATGAGATTCGGTAGGTCGGATTAATTGGCCAAAAATAAAGCTAATAGAAAATCCCTACTTCCTAACTTGAAAAACACCAAAGTTTTGGCTTTTCCGATCGATCAGTTATATGGCAGCCCGACCCGACTTATATACTACCTGCAATAGAAAGACAACTTTTGGGAAAGTTTCAAGCAGATAGCTTTTAGTTTGCGTAGAAACGGACGGACGGACGGACAGACGGACGGACAGACGGACGGACAGACGGGCGGACAGACGGACGGACGGACGGACAGACGGACATGGCTAGATCGATCCTCCTGGTGATGCTGATCAAGAATATATATACTTTATAGGGTCGGAAATGTCTCCTTCACTGCGTTGCAAACTTTTGACTGAATTTATAATACCCTCTGCAAGGGTAAAAAAAATGTAAACGATTGTTAAAACGATTTCTTTGCTTAATGTACATAGAGTTAACAATTTTAAGAAAAATAAGTATGCCTGAAAGAAAAAAACTTTATACTCTGATTTGTTTAGGTAAATTCTTACTTTTTTGAGATTTTTATACTTTTACAGACTTAATAATTATGGTCAGAAGTTTGTAGCGCAGTGAAGGAGTATATAAGCATATATGTTTAATATGCTGCTTTTTGAGCAATTTTTGTATTTCTCGTTGTGTTTGTCTAATTAATGGTTTTATCCCATTTTGGACCAGTACCTTAAGTTCTATCAGAATCGGATAGCATATAGTCGCTTTGTTGTATACAATTTTGGATCCATTGTTTTTTTTGCGCATTGGAAAGTCTTCAGGATATTAAAATTTCGTCTTGCAAAGTTACGTTTTACTTCTTATACACTTTATTATTTCAGTCAAAGCAACGCAGTGAAGGAGACATTTCCGACGCTATAAAGTATATATATTCTTGAGCAGCATCACCAGAAGAGTAGATCTAGCCATGTCCGTCCGTCCGTTTCAAAGCTTTCTTAAGAGCTAACAGACCGGATCGGGCGATTATATCATATAGCTCACATAGGAACAATCGAACAAAAAATTTTAAAACTATAACTTTGTTGTTTTTATTTTTTTTTTGTTCTTTGGCATTTGCAGCGTAAAGTCGACTTCATTGTTTTTAGTAATACGAGGTAATAGGCGTAGAAATTGAAATGAAGTCGTTTTGTAATAACTACAAGGGTATAAAAAATTCGGCTTGCCGAAGTTAGCTTCCTTTATTGTTTATAATAAGAGCATTATTGAGTGAATAACTCGTACCTTATCGGAACAGCAAATCTCTTATACGGAATACAGAAACACGGACATTTTTCTAGACTTCTCGGATAATGCTTTTAATAGTAGGTTAACTGAAACTTTATGGTTTGCTTATCCCTACATATTTATACATCTCAATTTAATCACAAACAAAACAATTGTTTTAAACCTTTTCAGATTTTGCAACTGCAAATGAATGATCACAGATATCACTATATGTTTACAACATTCGTAAGTACATAAATACATGCATAATGCCAAAAACTTAAATATGTAATAATAATACCAAAGTAGTTATTTGTTAATATTAACTCGAAAAAGATTTTTCATAATGTTATTTTATATTGACAAAACACAAAAGACAAACAGCATTTTCCCTGTGAAAAAGAAATGTCTCTGAAAAAAATATCAATAAAGAACTATTTTTTCAAAAAAAAAAAAATAATAAGAGAGTACACCGCAAGATACCTTTTTTTCGATGTGCTACAGGAGATTGCCTATATCTCACTCACTTTTTAATATTTTTGGATGAAAATTTTCACACATATTGTTCAAATGTTGTATTATCATGTATTACATGGGAGCTGATAATAAAATAACCGATTTTGCAGCGAATCAACTTATATTTTTTAATTAGTTAGATTAGATGGGTATAAAACACAATCTGGAAGGGAATACATAACCTAGTTCTTATACACTTTCAGGGGTTATTTTAATTTCAGTCTGTCCGACCGTTTCTACTACTAGTGTGAGAGCTCGGAAGATTTCATATAGCTACCATATTAAACATCGAAATAATTGACAAAAATATACGAATATTTTTTGATATATAGTCTTATAGTATATATCAAATTGTCGATCATTGGCATGATCGGAAAATGAATAGGAAAGCAATATGCATACAAATCGATGTAAAGTCAGATTGCCGGAGTTTGCTTGCTTTTTGTTTTTGCCTTTACTAATAATAAAATAATTTTTTTAACAGGACTTGGAAACATATGACTTAGAGGATTTCAGATATAACAGTGTAAATATAACTGCATTTCGATTGGTTGATGTCGATAGCAAAAGATATCTTGAAGTTATAGATCAAATGCAAAAACTTCAACACAATCGTTTGGAAAACGTAAACGGAATACCTTATATACAGGTAAAAGAAAATCGACAATTTTAAGAACATGTTTTAATTTTTCGCATTATTTTTAGACAGAGTCTGCTTTAATGTTTGATTCGGTATACGCGTTTGCGTATGGGTTACACTTTTTAAGTTTAGATAATCGTCCAAATTTTTCAATAAAAAACCTTTCCTGCACCTCTGACCGAACATGGGATGATGGAATTTCGTTGTATAACCAAATAAATGCAGTAAGTAGATTTTCTACCATTTTTAAAATAAACAACTAAATGTTAAATTGAAAGAAGCCGCTTATACCTAGAAAAAACTAGTTTTTAGCCGTTTTGAGTATTTTTACTCAGGAAAATTGTTACTTAGACTTTTTGGCTTAGGTTAGGTTATATATATATATTCGACGTTCCGATGTTGTTTCAGCATAAATATGGCAATCAGATCCATCAGCTCGAGGGTATTATAATTGTGTCCGTCTGTCCGTATGTCTGTCCGTCTGTCTGTCCATCTATCTGTTTCTACGCGAACTAGTCTCTCAGTTTTAAAGATATCGAATAGAAACTATGAATAATTTTGGAGAATATAATTTACGGAATAGTCTCGGCTCCACTCGAAGTTAGCTTTCCTTTCTTGTTGTTTACTATATCAGAATTACGCATCCTCACCCGGCGTGTCCGGCAAGTTAGCCACTCCCTTAAGTTGATCATTAGGCGTCAAGGGAGCCTCCTAGTCCACATTCACCGGCAAGTGGGTGAGCGGGCGAATTCTCTATGTTCTCGGCCTCGATCAAGAGACTCTCCACCTCCCTCAATGTGTGACGCTGGACTTTCTTGACGCACTGCACCATTCGTTTCCTTCAGACGGATTCGCTGAGCAATTAGAAATTCATTCGATGGCTCTTCCTGAAAGCTCATACTGGATTCCAGCTTATGTACTGGCCCTCTACGGCGGACGAAATTCCTTATCGCAATTATACAAGAATCCGTCGAAAGGTCATGCACCACTTCTAGATGTATCGTCCTGGTCGTCAAGCACGTGAACAGGGCTCGTTTCTCTTTGTGATGAGCCACGGTCACCATCAGTGGCCCCAAATAATCCAGTCCAGTATTCTTGAACGGCTATCCATGCGATTTCCTGTCAAAGGTCCCATAATTAGCGGCATCGGCCGCGCTCGTGACCCAAAATTTCGTCCGATACCCTTGACGACTCCAAGATCTCAGCATAACTTGTCCTGGTGGCCTTAATGCAAATTCCATAACTGGTGAGCTGGACGAAAACTGGCATAACTCGAATCCAGCGTTTGCATGTATCTCCTTCACTCGGGTAGATACGCTGATGGCCTCGCTCTCCGTAGCGAAGCTGTCCACGTATTCGTCGACATAGTGACAGTCGATGATAGCCTTGACGGCTTAATGGAACTTTTCTTTAATTTCGCCACATGCAGCAGAGCAAGTCTTGCAAGGGCTTGTAATGTTGCAGCCCTTTGTCCAGCTCAGAATTCCTCCAACCTTGGCTGCAGCGTCAAAAACCAGCCGAATCTTACCCGGCTTATTAGGGTTTTCGACTTCAAAGTGTGGCGAATACCATAGCCGATCGCATTCCAATGCGACTTCGTCAGACTTCAACCGTCGAACGTATCCTTTAGATACGTACTCGTAGAAGATCCTTGCCCGTTGCGCTTCTTCATCTTTTTCCACAATAATCCTGTCTGGTAACGTTGGCCTAAGCTCACCGTGGTATCTTCTAGTATTCTTTGGGCTCGCGCGTCTTCGCTGCCTGCAACTGGCGGCGCAGGATTCACTCCGAAGTCTGTCTTGCAAGCCTTCTTGTTCTATGTGGAAATTCCAAGTTTCCATGATGAAGTCCGATGAGTAGCATTGGCACCACGTTAGTGTAGGGTCGTATCGGTAGGCGGGCGTCCCTATTAACATTTAAATTTAAAGTCTGCATCGGCAAGCTTAGGTTTGAGCTCTGGTGGCTCTTCCTCCAAACCACTGAATATTAAGTTGTCGACGCTCACCTTGTACGCCAAGGTCTCTTCTCAGCTCGTCATGGATCATCGTAATGGACAACCCTTCATCCAGGAGTCCGTACGTATCCACCGTTGACCAATTCTGTACAGAGTTACTTTTGCTTTGAAACAGCTTAAATTTCTCTGTACGGGCGCCTCCGCTCCCTGCGGGGCCCCTCTGTTTGGGCTGCGTCTGGAAACTGCTGACTGCCGGTTTCCCTCATTATAGCTTCCGTGGCGGCCTCGTTGCGGCGACCATCTCCTGGCGTCGTCTGCAGCATGTAGCTGACGGTGAATCCTCCTTCGGCATCCGTTGAATTGACACTCACAATGCGAGTTGCAGGATGTAGTTTTGTGACCAATTCGTAAGCATGTTAAGCATAGTCGATGCCTTCGTACTGGGAGGTATCTGGAGGTATCTCCAGACTGTGTGTTGTCCTCCACAAATTGGACAACCTCTGTGGCGACTCTCTTGCTTCTGATTGATGCTTGCTTGCAGTAATCGACGCCTAGGTTCTCTCCCTTCGTCGTCCACACTCCCTACTCCGTCAACCACGTACTAAAATCCAAAATGGTTGGGAATGATCGTAGCTGCATGCCTTGCCCACTACCTCCGGCGGTTGTACTCGCACTTGTTGTTGTAGGGGTCATTATACCTCGTTTAACCGGTTACTTCGCCTAAGAGAATGTTGCATTCATATTTTCTACCCTGCTCTCCAGCGCAAATTGCCTTTTCATTTGACTTCTCTAGGACTGCGAGTAAAAGATCATATCGGTGGTATATCGTCTATTGCTTTTTTGAAGATTCTAGGCGCATTTGTAGGCCCTAATGGCATTCTTATAAATTCGTATTGTTAATGAAAAATTAAATATTTCTAGGTCTGATCCTTTCATTAAGATTTGATGAAAACCTGATTCCAAGTCTATTGTACTAAAATTAACCCTTTTTGGGAACATTTATGTCCAGTCAGGCCGCAGCCTAATTAAATTCTTATAATTTCAAATCTTAACTTAAATTAAATTCTCGATGTTTGATTTTGCCTTTTCTATTTGCTCTGCAAATTTTTCATTTTCTATAATTGCTACTCCTTTTGAATTTCTTTTGCCAACCGCTGCCTGGCCCTTTGTGCACGGCAAGCATCTACTTTAGTTAGTTCGATTTTATACTCGCTCGCTTTTATATACTTTCGCTAGTTAAAAGGAACAGACAAATCGGTCTGCCCGCCCAACCAACCAATCCTAAACATAAACATCAAACTTTGTAAATAAGGCCTTGGTGCCATTTAGAATAAACTTAGTGCATAATTAATTGCAAATTTGTGCGGTTTTATTTTATTGAAAAAGCTTACTGACCCAACAACATATTTTATTTCGATATATTTTCACAGAGCAGGTCCCCGTTGGGCGCCAATTACAAAAACTCTACTGAATATTTAAAAAAAATATAAATTCTTTATATATTTCATTTAAGTTCGTTCACTTGATTCCCTTGTTGCCTCGGGATCGAAGCCTTCAAGGTTTATCTTCGTAGTTTCCCAAAGTCTTGATTTCCGAATTTAATTCCTGATTAAGATTGCTGCGATCAGCATGGAAAGTTTGGAAGCAAACCACGATGCCTAACATACGGGATCGCGGTGTCTTGATTATAATTTAAAAAATGCACTTGAAAAATCGGATCCCTACTCATTTGAGAATATCTCAACCCACAGAGCGTGTGCCAAGCTGCACGCTACATCAGCTTAAACTTACTTTTCTTCACAATTTTATAAATATCTCTTTAAACTACGCCAACTGTAATGCGATTTTCTAACTCAATTTTTAAACCCTTGCAGAGGGTCACACAAATGTTTGCAAAGCCGTCAAGAAGACATTTCCGACCCTATAAAGTATATATATTCTTGATCAGCATCACCAGGAGATTCAATCTAGGCATGTCCGTCTGTCCGTTTCTACGCCAACTAGTCTCTCAGTTTAAAGCTATGTGCTTGAAACTTTTCAAAAGTTGTTTTTCTATTGCGGGTAGTATATATGTCGGAACGAGCCGGATCTGGCGACTATATCATAGAGCTCCCATAGGAAAAATCGGAAAAAAAATTTAAAAAGTATAACTTTGTTGTTATACCCTTGGAGAGGGTTTCATAATTTCACTCAAAAGTTTGCAACGCAGTGAAGGAGACATTTCCGACCCTATAAAGCAAATAAATTCTTGATCAGGATCGCGTCCTGAGTTGATATAAGCATATCCGTCTGTCCGTCCGTCCGGCAGTCCATTTCTACGCAAACTGGTCCCTCAGTTTTAAAGATATCTGGTTGAGACTTTCCCAAAATTTGTCTTTCTATTGCAGGCAGTACAGGGAGCGCCTTCTGAATCGGATCAATGGAATGACTGAAGACTTTGACAATTCTCGATAGATTTCAAAAAATTTTGTTTTATTATTTAGATTACCTATTTACAATTTATGACGGCTAGTTTCAAAAACCAATATCAGCCAAGTGGCCTCATAATAGCATAACCAACCGAATATTTTCAATGTAAAGCGACACTATTTCGGCGCGTTCTTGCGGTGTACGTCGATACATGGTTGAAATTGTACTGGACTAAAATTTACAAAACTGTATCGATGAAGCTAATCGGTTGGAAATTGTCGAAGCTATTCGATCATTCCATTAATCCGCTTCATATGGCGCACCCTGTATATAAGTCGAAACGAGCCGGATCGGGCGACTATTTAAAATAGCTCCAATTAGAACAGTCGGAAAAAAAAATTTTTTAAATTATAACTTTGTCGTTTTTAATTTTCATTGGAATTTGGTTACATATAAATATTATAGAATTACGGCCTTAATTAAATTGAAATTGGACAACAATATCACATAGCTGCCATAGAAACGATGGCAACTTGCAGCGCAGGTAATATAGGCATAGAATCGAAATGTAGACGATTTGTAATAACTGCAAGGGTATATAAGCTTCGGCTTGCCGAAGTTTGCTTTCTTTCTTGTTTTTTAATATTTTACATATACAATTTTTTTATACGTGGCTGAAAAGCAAGCAAATCGAATCAAAACCATCGCTACATTGACGGACGCCCTTTTCTCACACTGGTACTTAGATTGTCAAAAAAAAACAGGAAATTTCATATTTGTATTGCATATTTTGATCTGAGTACTATGCTTAAAGTATTTAAGTGTTACCGTATTTCTAAGTATGTATTAATAATATTTACAATTTTGTATTTTAGGCCATTACAGACGGTTTGACTGGCAATGTCAATTTTGTGGAAGGTCGCCGAAACAAGTTTAAACTGGACATTTTAAAATTAAAGCAAGAAAAAATTCAAAAGGTTGGATACTGGCAGCCCGATGGTGGTGTGAACATTTCGGACCCAACGGCTTTCTATGATTCCAACATCGCAAATATAACATTGGTCGTTATGACTAGAGAGGTTCGTTAAAACAGTTTATTTCGTGGCATGTAATTTTAAAAATGTTCTTGAGTTTGGGGAAGTTTTTTTGAACTTTGCCAAACGAAAACGGAGGCAAGCCAAAGTTTCATTACTCTTTATGAGTGAGTTTGTGTAGATCGTTCCCAATCGGCAACGTTTTCGATTAGCCTTTACACTTCGCCAATAAACTGCATCGAAATTAAACAAATTTGACATATTTTATACATACATATATAAAAATGACTTTGCAAAAGTGAATGTCTCCATGTCAAAATAGTCTCTAGCTATTAAATGGAGCTCGAGTGATGCTGATCATGATATATAAAAGTATGTATAAAAGTATAAAGTATATATATTCTTGATCAGCATCACCAGGAGAGTCGATCAAGCCATGTCCGTCTGTCTGTCCGTCCGTCTGTTCGTCCGTCCATTTCTACGCAAACTAGTCCCTCAGTTTTAAAGCTATCGAATTGAAACTTTCCCAAAAGTTGTCTTTTTATTGCAGGTAGCATATTCGTCGGAACGACGGCTATATCCTATAGCCGCCATATAACTGATTGATCGGAAATGCCAAAACTTTGGTGTTTGTAAAGTTAGGAAGTTGGGTTTTTCTATGGGTTTTATTTTTGGCCAATCAATAAGGATCGGCCGACTATATCCTATAGCTGCCATATAACTGAACGATTGGAAAAGACATAACTTTGGTGTTTTTAAAGTTAGGAAATTGGGATTTTCTATGAGCTTTAAGAATGCACCATATAAATAATTCGAGATTATAATTTACAGAGTATTCTGCAAGGGTATATCAACTTCGGCTCCGCCCGAAGTTAGCTTTCCTTTCTTGTTGAAGTGAATTATACCCTTGTGAAGTCATTAAACCTTTGCGGAGGGTATTATAAGTTTGGTCAAAAGTGTGCAACGCAGTGAAGGAAACATCTCCGACCCTATAAAGTATATATATTCTTGATCAAGATCACGTTCTGAGTTGATATAAGCATGTCCGTCTAGTCTCTCAGTTTTAAAGATATTGAGTTGAAACTTTACACACACCCTTCGTTCCGTTGCACGCAGTATATAAGTCGGAACGCACGGGATCGGCCGACTATATCCTATAGCTGCCATATAACTGAGCGTTAGGAAATGACATAACTTTGGTGTTTGTAAAGTATTTTTGAGTATTAAGAATGCATGAATGCATGTTTTTTTACAAATTTTATTAACATTACGAGAATACCCTTGCAGAATATTCGGTAAATTATATTCTCCATAATATTAATACTAAAAAAAAAACACAAATGTCAAGCGTTCAATTATAGGGCAGCTATAGGATATAGTAGGCCGATCCTTATGAAATTTGGTAGGTCGGATTGATTGGCCAAATATAAAACCCATAAAAAACACCAATTTCCTAACTTTACAAACACCAAAGTTATGGCATCTATATCAAATAGCTCACATAGGAAACCAAAAAATTTGTTTTTCTATTTATTAAAATATTCCTTTGAGTTATAGTAAATATTTACTATATTAGAAAGACAACTTTTGGGAAAGTTTCCAGCAGATAGCTTTAAAACTAAGGGGCTAGTTTGCATAGAAACGGACAGACGGCCGGATACTAATCAAGAATATATATACTTTATAGGGTCGGAAATGTCTCCTTCATTGCGTTGCAAACTTTTGATTGAAATTATAATACCCATAGAAAATTCAAACTTACTAACTTTACAAACACCAAAGTTATAGTATTTCTGATATGGCGGCTATCCTTATGAAATTTGGTAGGTCGGATTGATTGGCCAAATATAAAACCCATAAATTACCAATTTCCTAACTTTACAAACACCAAAGTTATGGCATTTCCGATCGTTCAGTTATACGGCAGTCATAGGATATAGTCCTAGTACCTGCAATAGAAAGACAACTTTTGGGAAAGTTTCAAGCTGATAGCTTTAAAACTGAAAGACTAGTTTCCGTAGAAACGGACGGACGGACATACGGACAGTCGGACATGGCTAGATCGACTCTTTATGTTGACTAAATTAAAAACTTTAAATCGTATGAAAAATACAGCATAATCGAATTGCCGTTATCTCAAAAAAAATCGGTTTAATTATAACTTCAGCAAAAATTCTAAATAATGTTAGGTAATCTTTATGCCCTGCAGAGGGTATTCTAATTTCAGTCAAAGATTTGCAACGCAGTGAAGGAGATATTTCCGACCATATAAAGTATATATATTATTTATAAGCATCACCAGGAGAGTCGATCCAGCCATGTCCGTCTGTCTGTCCTTCCGTTTTTAGGGAAACTAGTCCCTCAGTTTTAAAGCTATCTGCTTTCTTGTTTCGAATAGGAAGGATTAATAGACCGATCAGACGAACGCCAATATCGCCATAACATCACAAAAAATATTTGTTTGATCATCAACTTTTGTTCTTTTTTTTTTTTAATATTTATTTTGAGAAACTAATCACAGAGCAAAATTAAAATTTTTTCAGTTATATATTCTTCTCTCAAAATCATTTTTATCTTTTAAAAACGAATGATTCAAATTAATTTTTCAGGAGCGACCATATGTTATGGTCAAGGAGGATAAAAATCTTACAGGAAATATTAGATTTGAAGGATTTTGTATTGATCTTCTCAAAGCGATCGCTCAACAAGTTGGATTTCAATACAAAATCGAGTTAGTTCCCGATAATATGTACGGTGTTTTCATACCAGAGACTAATTCATGGAATGGAATTGTGCAAGAGTTAATGGAAAGGGCAAGTATATACTTTAATATACATCAACATTGGCATTAATAAAAGCCACTTATATTTTATATAATTAATAAATAAATTCTTCTCAGCGTGCCGATCTAGCTGTAGCTTCAATGACAATTAACTACGCTCGGGAGAGTGTTATTGATTTTACAAAACCATTTATGAATTTGGGCATTGGTATATTATTTAAGGTAAACTCTCTCTTATTTATAATAATTTTCATACTTTTATTTTATGTGTAGTTACGCAATTTGTAAACTTGTAGACATATATTTTTAAATTCCCTTCACATATGTGACCAAATAGGTGCCGACAAGTCAACCCACTCGACTCTTCTCCTTTATGAACCCTTTGGCAATCGAGATATGGCTTTATGTGCTAGCTGCTTATATATTAGTATCTTTCGCGCTCTTTGTGATGGCTCGATTTTCTCCATATGAGTGGAAAAACCCTCATCCGTGCTACAAGGAAACTGATATAGTGGAAAATCAGTTTTCCATATCAAACAGTTTTTGGTTTATAACAGGAACATTCTTACGCCAAGGATCTGGACTTAATCCGAAGGTATACATAATCACAATCATTTAAGGGTTCATTAATATTAGATTCATTTATACGTATGTTTACACATTTTGTGATTATTAAAAGGACACTATATTAATTTTTGTTGTATTTCAGATTTCAGATCGAGCTCAAACGAAATTTTTTGCGTTTTTATCACCACTTGCCATTGAAATTTGGTTTTATATTGCATTTGGATATATTTTTGTATCAATTTGCATTTGGATTGTTGCTCGATTATCACCGATCGAATGGGTTAATTCAAAGCCACCCTGTTCAATGGCTTGTGACCATATATTGCGCGAAATTCACAAAGAAAATTGCCTTGATGAACAATTGGAATTAATAAACAGAAAAAAAATGACAGAAGATGATGAAGAAGTATATTTAAACACAGACCGCAAAATAAACAAATCCAATAATTATGTTGAACATGGTGACACTATTTGTGGACATGATTTACGTTTACCGTCATCTAATGATGTTGATGAAGAGGCATCGGAAGATAATACAGTGGATTTAGTTCGAATACAAAACAATTTCACTTTAAAAAATAGTTTTTGGTTTGCCATTGGCGCTCTTATGCAACAAGGTTCTGACTTATATCCTAGGGTACGATCAACAAAATATTCTTCATATTCAGTTCATAAAGGGATACAAAATTTATAGCTGTATAAACAAAAATTGTGCTATAAATTTCAAATAAAATATAGCATAACAATATATTATATTATAGTCTTGTTCGTCTGCTCGTCTGTCTCCCACCATTGACTTTTGTGATGATAATGCGAACATTTATAATTTACGGTGTAGGAAAAATGTTCTTCTATAAATTTCAATTATGATATTATCGCTAGTACTTAACAAGTATCAATAGTGTAATTGTATTCAAAAGCCAAATAATACGGTATAAAGTTCTCATGTGATCCTATGTACTGCTGTTTGTAAAATTGTTTTAATAGCAGCTGTTGGATATAAATGACTTGTCGCGTTTTTCAGAACTAGCATAGGTTTGCTGATAAAAAATAACAAATATATTTAAACGGGAATATTTTGTTAGTTACAATCTTCTGACCATTAAACCAAAATAATATTACAATAACACAAAAAAATGATCAAAAAATATACTTTAAAATAAATTTTACAACGCAAGATAGCACACAAGAATCAATTGGTTTATTTATATAGGGAACAGACATTTGATAATATTATTTTCTCTTTACTGTAGCCTTCATAACTGTTACGAAAGTCTTCAATCCAAAAATGTTATTTCCTTTTTAGGCTACCTCAACGCGTATTGTTGGTGGATGCTGGTTCTTTTTTTGCCTAATAATTATCTCATCATACACTGCCAACTTAGCTGCTTTTTTAACTGTTGAACGGATGATATCGCCTATAGAAAGCGCTTCTGACTTGGCAGATCAAACGGAAATATCATATGGTACTTTGGAAGGTGGATCAACAATGACATTTTTTAGGGTGAATATTTTATAGTAATAATCAAAGCATTTAAAATCTTGTTACATAAACTTGTATATATTGACTCATATTTTTATATTTAAATACTATGGAATTACGGATTTAATTAAATTAAAATCGGACATCTATATCAAATAGCTCACATAGGAAAACGAAAAATTTGTTTTTCTATTTATTAAAATATTCCTTTGAGTTATAGTAATTATTTACTATATTAGAAAGACAACTTTTGGGAAAGTTTCCAGCAGATAGCTTTAAAACTAAGGGGCTAGTTTGCATAGAAACGGACAGACGGCCGGGTACTAATCAAGAATATATATCCCTAATGATTATAAAATGAAAGACCGATTTTTAAGGGGATACGGCCACAGCCCAAACCGTAAGAGCAAGAGCAGCCAAATTTTTTCACAGTATTCCATTGGGGGCGTGGGCGCCCACTAAGATCCGATATGTCCCCCCAGTGGCCCCAAACAGCTCCAACATCCATTATTCTGAGCAAAAAAAAGTTAATGTATTTAAGCTTAACTTCTAAAGTGGTTGGAATTTCGATATTTGGTTTTTTCCGAATTTTAGGTTTTGAAAAGGCCTAATTAGAAATCTAAAAAAATTTCGATATCCCCCATAATTTGGGGGCTACATTTAAAATTAACTTTTCGATTTAAAAAATCTAAACCGCTGCTCCGATCAAGATGATTTTTCGCTAAATAGTTATTCTATGGCCCAAATGCTTAAGTTTAATTTTTCAAGTTTTTAAGATTTTTTTAAGTCTTTTTAACGAATTTATTTAGATTTTCTAAGTTATTGCGTTGCATTTTGCGGGAGCCTGTCGAGATAGCGAAACCCAGAGAGCGGATGCCAAGAGAGCGACGGCCGAGAGAGCAACAGCCAAGAAAACTAATGAGGGGGAGGGGTAGTGCTGCAGGGAAAGGGGAGGGGAAAGAGGCAATTTAAGTTAAGGCAGGCTTGCACCTTGTGAGGTCAAACAATTTTTTTTTTTTTTTTGCAGTTTCGGATAGATACAATTTTACTCTCCTAAAATTTCAAGTCGAAATCTCTTGAATTACGAAAATTATCGGCTGTTTGGTGGACAGGACATACATTGTTGCCATTATAGTGCAAATTTTCAAACGCGTGTTTCTCGAAACCATGTTTTTCGAGTTGGCGGAAGTCGTAATACAATTTTTTATACATGTTCCTCAGAAGTAGGTGCATGGCATAGACTAGGATCTTTTGAAAATATTAAAAATTGTTTATTAAAAAAATAATGAGTAACGAAAAAATGAGGAAAAAACCGATTTTTTTTTCAAAAGCTCATAATTTTTGCATTTTTCATGTTTTTTCAATTATCCTAGTTCAAGCCATGCGAACAAGTGTACAGATTAAGAATATATTCGTTTTTTGCGTTTCAGATTATTTCTTAAAATTCCAAAAAATCCGCCATGAGGACGAGTTTTTCGCGGACATGCCGCCATTTTTGGGTACTCCCCTCCCCCCTTCGCTTGGATCACACTCAAAAAAATTGTGTAGCTTCAATAAACTGTACCCTACAACTGGCTAAAATTTTATTTCCATACCTACCATACTTTCCAAGAAATAAATTCCAGAAAAAAATCATGTTTTGGGCGCCAACAAGGTGCAAGCCTGCCTTAAATTTGTTTTGGATTTTAAAAACTTAAACTGCTGCTCCGATCAATATGATTTTCGATCAATAGTCAGTCCTGTGGATCAAATGCTTAGTTTTTATTTTTCATTTTGTAGCAGAAGTAAGAGCCTTATTTAATTTCCACCATGGAAGAAAATAGAAAATTACTACAAATTCTGTAAGCAAAGCCAAAATGTTTCCAAGTTAAATATTAATCTTAAGATTCGAACTTTTGGCCAAATACGTATGTACATATGTATATTTGGATATGTTTTGATTTGCTTATATGTACAATACATGTACATACATACAATGTGTGTGTATGTTTCTATTCGAAAGTAGATAATGTGCTTAAATACAAATAAAACAAGAGAGAACGCCATAGTCGGGTGCCCCGACTATCAGATACCCGTTACTCAGGTAAAGGGAGTGCGAGAGAGATGGAGATAGAAACTTTGATCACGCATAACTTTTTAACAAATGGTCCGATTTGAAAAATTTCTTCTACATTTCGATAGGTATTGATAAACACAATAAAACTGCATTTTTACTTTTCCGAAATATTAAAATTTTTAAAATCGTATATAAGCGATTGTGGGCGTTAAAGGGGGCGTGGCACCATTGCGCTGCGTAGGAACTTCTAAAATTTTATAGTTTCCGAGATCTCAGCGTTCATACGGACAGACAGACAGACGGACAGACGGACAGACGGACATGGCTATATCGACTCGGCTAGTGACCCTGATCAAGAATATATATACTTTATAGGGTCGGAAACGCTTCCTTCTAGCTGTTACATACTTTTGCACGAATACAATATACCCTTTTACTCTACGAGTAACGGGTATAACAAGAAAGGAAAGCTAACTTCGGGCGGAGCCGATGTTGATATACCCTTGCAGAATACTCTGTAAATTATATTCCCCAAATTTATTCATATGATGCATTCTTAATACTCATAAAAAATCCCAACTTCCTAACTTTAAAAACACCAAAGTTATGGCATTTCCAATCGTTCAGTTATATGGCAGCTATAGGATATAGTCGGCCGATCTTTATGAAGTTTGGTAGGTCGGATTGATTGGCCAAAAATAAAACCCATAGAAAATCCCAACTTCCTAACTTTACAAACACCAAAGTTATGGCATTTCCGATTTATCAGTTATATGGCAGCTATAGGATATAGCCGATCCTTTTAAAATTTGGTACGTCAAATTGATTGGCCAAATGTAAAACCCATAGAAAATCCCAACTTCCTAACTTTACAAACACCAAAGTTGTGGCATTTCCGATCGTTCAGTTATATGGCAGCTATAGGATATAGTCGGCCGATCCTTATAAAATTTGTTACGTCAAATTGATTGGCCAAATGTAAAACCCACAGAAAATCCCAACTTTCTAACTTTAAAAACACCAAAGTTATGGCATTTCCGATCGTTCAGTTATATGGCAGCTATAGGATATAGTCGGCCGATCCCGGCCGTTCCGACTTATATACTGCGTGCAAAGGAAAGAAGGGTGTGTGCAAAGTTTCAATTCGATATCTTTAAAACTGAGAGACTAGTTCGCGTAGAAACAGACAGACGTACAGACAGACGGACAGACAGACGGACAGACAGACGGACAGACGGACATGCTTATATCAACTCAGGAGGTGATCCTGATCAAGAATATATATACTTTATATGGTCGGAGATTTCTCCTTCACTGCGTTGCACACTTTTGACCAAAATTATAATACCCTCTGCAAGGGTATAATGATTTATTATACCCGTTTATCGATCAAATGTGGAATCTGAAAATAATACGTTACTTTGCTGTTTTTGTATTGGATGCCAATCTTTTACTGTGTGTACAAATGTTTTCGTTTCATTCAAAACAAGAAATTTGAAAACAACAAATTCCAATTTACAAACAAGTATACATATTTGTGCGCAAATTAAAATTGCATTGATAACATTGTAACTGATAAAAAGTATACAAGCTCAAGACTTTTACTTGGATCACTTTCATTTATTATATAGCTCTGCCAGTATCCTTCTGATTCTCTCTCTTGAAGGATCTTCTACAAAGGTTGTTTACACAAAGGTTTTCAAAAAACGCGCAAATAAGAAATAAGAAAGTCCTGACAACCCAATTTCCTAACTCCAAACTAATATTAAGCGAACGAGCAAAAAGTCGTATACAATACAATTTTACAAAGCATTGGGGCTGAGATGGTATAGCTGCTACCCTGCTCAATGGAGGTCGAACTGCTCATTCTACATTTAAACTTCCTTTGGATTTAGTTAATTTAGAAACACCTCATTGCTCTATTTCAAAGCAATGTAATATGGCTGCGGTGTTTAAAGATTGTAAGTTAATTGTTTGGGATGAGTGCACAATGTCACATAAAGGTGGGCTTGAAGCCATAAATAGAACCCTGCAAGATATTAATGAGAATACTATGTTGATGGGTGGTATTACAGTCCTGCTAGCTGGAGACTTTCGCCAAACCCTTCCTGTTGTGCCAAGAGGTACAAGAGCTGACGAAATAAAGGCCTGTTTAAAATCTTCATTTTTATGGCCACAGATAAAAAAACTAGCGCTCACGAAAAATATGCGAGTGCACTTAAAAGGAGACAGTTCTGCAGGAATTTTTGCCGAAACTCTTTTAAAAATTGGGAATGGCGTCCATCCAACAGTTGATAGAAAAATAGTTATAACATCACGCTTAGGAAATGTAGTCAAAAACGTTCAAGACCTTACATCCAAAATATTTCCTGACATTTCCAACATATCATGTAAAAGGTTAGATTGGCTATCTGACCGCGCCATTTTGACAACGAAAAATTAATTAACCACTATTAATAATTTATTGCTAAACTCATTTGATGGCTTTGGAATCTCCTATAAATCGGTCAACTCTGTTCCTGATGCTGATAATGCTGTTCATTACCCTGTTGAATTTTTAAATTCTTTGAATCCTCCAGGAATTCCTCAGCATAATCTGTCTCTTAGGATTGGAGCACCCGTAATGTTATTGCGAAATTTAAGTCCCCCAAAGTTATGCAATGGGACACGATTGCAGATAAAAGGTCTTCATAAGAATGTAATCGAAGCAACAGTATTTACGGGGTGCGCGAAGGGGGAAACAGTGTTTATACCCAGGATCCCATTAATACCATCCAGTCTGTCGTTTCAATTTAAAAGGCTACAATTCCCTCCAAAAGTTTGCTTTGCAATAACTATAAATAAATCGCAGGGGCAGACTTTGAAGCTGGCTGGACTAGATCTTAGAGAAGATTGCTTCTCTCATGGACAATTTTATGTCGCATGCTCTAGAGTTAGCTCTGCCAGTAGCCTTATTATTCTCGCTCCTGAAGGATCTTCTAAAAATGTTGTTTACACAGAGTTTTTAAAGTAATCATATTAATTAACATTATTAAACCTAGAAAGTTTCAGTGGAATAGGTCTAATTAGAGATACCACATTAAAAAAACGGGGTGGTGTGGAAATGGGAAAGTCTTGACAGCCGTACTCAAAACTAATTTTAAGCGAACGAAGTCGCGCCGGGTACAGCTAGTACTTTATAGGGTCGGAAATGTCTCCTTCACTGCGTTGCAAACTTTTGATTGAAATTATAATACCCATAGAAAATCCAAACTTACTAACTTTACAAACACCAAAGTAATAGTATTTCCGATCGATCAGTTATATGGCGGCTATAGGATATAGTCGGCCGATGCCGGCCGTTCAAAGTTTTAATTCGATATCTTTAAAACTGAGAGACTAGTTCGCGTAGAAACAGACAGACGGACAGACAGGCGGACATACGGACATGGCTATATCAACTCAGGAGGTGATCCTGATCAAGAATATATATACTTTATAGGGTCGGAAATGTCTCCTTCACTGCGTAGCACACTTTTGACCAAAATAAAAATACCCTCTGCAAGGGTATAATTATAACTTTGTTGTTTTTAATTTTAATTTCTTTTGTTCTTTGGGATTTGGAAATATTTAAATATTATGGAGTTACGGTTTTAATTAAATTAAAATCGGACAACAATATCATATAGATCCCATAGAAATTATGGCAAAATGCAGCGCAAAAGCGACATAGCCTGATTGTCAAGTTTGCTTTCTTTCTTGTTTAATTTAAAAGCCATTGCAACACCTATACTAATACCGCAGAATTATTTGTTTTAAAATTTAATTGGCGTAATGTACCATCTTCAGTATTAATAGTTTTAATTAGCAACTAAACAAAAATGTTTACAAATTTGAAAATATTTGATTGAAAATTCTTTAAAGAGTCACCTTTACGGACCGTTTCCTCTAGTTTGTTTTTTTATTTGGGCATCCTTCTTTTACTTAATGAATGCCGCTATACCAAAAACAAATTTATTCTTTGCGTCCTTTGTTTAAAAATGTTAATTTTTGTTGAATTTCTCAAATGTATTTGTGTTCCTCTTTTAACGAAACCAGCTACTTGGCACTGTTTCATTATGTCACAACTTTTATAAATTGTTAAAGGTATTTAATATTTAATTTGTATATAGTAAATAGACGACGACAGAAAAGTAACAATTTAAAACAAGAAGGTACGCTATAGTCGAGAGATTTATCTATTAAATTTTCATTTCAAAATACAAATGCCTTTGACATGGCGCCGGGATATACAACGCATTTTTTTTTATTTGTTGAACACGCCATACAAGGATGGACCTTATATTCGTTTATTGTCAAATTATTAATTTAATCAGGATGTGTGGTTATAAGATAAGATAAGATAAGTCTGCCGTGTGTTGTCTGCGGAGATACCGTCGACCCAGTGGTGTGGCAAGATGTCTTGCCAGACAGTTTGTATGTGTAAGCAGACATTCCCAGACGTTGTACACTTTTGACCAAAATTATAAAACCCTCTGCAATGGAACTAGCGAGATAAATAAAGTCTTAGTGTCATAAGGATCATCGAATATTTTGACCATCTTTTCATAAAACCAAGCACCCCTCTGTCTTTATTAACCCTTGTCGAAATATGATCAGAAAACTTTAGTTTTGGGTCGAAAAGAACGGCAATATCGTTTACAAGAGTTATTCTATCCAAAGAGCCGCCACTTAACGTGTAAGTTGCGTATTTCTGTTAGATAACTGATTTTGAAGCCCTCTATCACAAAAGACTAAATGATAGCTGATAAAATAACCAGTTAGAAGTACCCAATTAAATACTCAACGGAGAATTGACATTTTCGGAATTGTCCATTTTAATTGGCAAAGCGAGTCCCGATCGCGGCAAGAGTTCAAATCGAAGTGTCGCGCTGTTCAACGACAACGCCTCTCCTTCGCCGAGCTCATCTTCCCTCTCGCTCTTGTGCAACCAGGCACAATCGACGGTTATGCCGTCAAGACGTCTGGCAGTACCATATCGCTAAAATTCCGGTCTCGCTCTTCAGAGAGTTTCTAGAATTTAAATAATTGCAAGAACTGCGACACGGCCTTCCTGACAGGCTCACGTCCACGTGTATGATGTTTATAACATAATAAATTATTAAATTACTTTAATTTTTCAATTTCATAAGGATACATTAAATTTATAATGTTCTCTCTCGGTATTTTATAGCATATCGTCTTTCACATCTGTTCTTCTTTTTCTTCTTCTTTATCGGAATTTCGAAAAAAACAACTTGTTCTCCTGACTCCCGCCAAGCATCCACACAGGATTATGGTGCAGCCTCACAAAAGCTCCCGCCAAGCATCCACACATGATCATAGTATATCCTAACATAAGTTTCGCCAAGCATCCACTCAGGATCATTGTGCAGCCTAACATAAGCATTCAACATTACTTGTTATTACAATTCATCTTATCCACTTCGGGTCTGACCTCATCAATTGTCTTGTCAAATTCTACCCTCCCTGCCGATCATCAACTCCAAGGTTATTTTGGTCACTCGATTTGCTGTACTGTTCATGGCTATTTAGACTTTAACAGCGCGTCTTGCCAGGATCGCTGACCAGTTTCGACTGTAGTTAGAATTCTTTTAAGTGTTTTAAGTGTAACTCGCTCAACATGCCCGTTGGCTTGTTGCAATCAATTGATGATCAATTCTTCGCGAAGTGCAAAACTCGCGAAACCCTGAACTGGCAAATGGCCTACCTTTATCGGCAATTACACGTATAGGCAAACAAGTTTTCATAGCCCTTATACAGTTTTCCGTGTCTAAGCTTAAAGTATGATACAAATATGCGAACTTACTAAAAGCGTCTATTAAAACAATAATTTATTAATTTTGATCGTTCTTGCCGCTTAGCATTCCTGTAATGTCAATGTGCAAAGTATGCCAGGGTATAGTAACTTTTAAAAAATTGGAAGGAGCTCTGCCTGTACTTTTGCTTTTGGGACCTTAAAAAATCAGCATGTCCATTCTCTACCCTTACTCAATTCGAAATAGGATGGCTTGCAAGTATCCCCACCACCGATGCAACATAGTTGTCAATGTTGCTTTCGAACGGCTTGCCCTTAATGAATCGCAGTCAGTAAAAATTACAAATTCTAGTCCTTGTAAATAATGCCTAAAGTGCTTTAAGGCATTTACAACAGCAAGGGTTTCTAACTCGAATGAATGATATTTAAAAACAATGGCTTTAACATTTCTGAGACCTTTAGCACAAATTGGGGAAATAGGAAGCTAATCCGATAAATTGTGGAGGGAATAGTCTATTTGTTGGGTCAAGAACGTACACTTGTTTATATAAAAGGGGAAACCTGCTTCCATTAAGATTTGTAAAATCTAGTTTTTCCATTGCCTTTGAAAACGATGACAAATGTATAGGCTCTCGATCCCAAAACCTGAATTATTGCGCGTTGATTTAAATACCGATGCACGTTTTTTAGCCCAAATGGTATTGCGAGGAATTCATAATGGCCCTCGGGCGTTACAAATGCCGTACGTTCGATCGAGTCGGGATGAATTGGAATTTGGTAAAACCCTCTCGCCTGTCTTAGCAAGAAAAAAACTTGCCTCCTGACATATACTCCCGACATAAACTACTTCATCAGAAATAAGTGGTAAAGAATTATTTTCCGCCATGATACTTGCGTTTAGTTCCCTGTAGTCAACGCATAGGCGAACTAGCAAAAGGGGAACTACTCGGGCGTATAACTTTGGCAGACAATAGCTCGTATATCATTTTCTTACATTGACCTTTTCTTCTTCACTTAGCCGGCTCACTAAGACGTATACTAAGTATACCTGTTGTTACTGGTCTGTGTAGAATGCATTCAAAAAGGACTTAGAATGTTATCCCAATATTTCAGTGAATCTTTCCTCTTCCTCTTTACTTAAATCATTATTGAAATTGATTTAATTTATTAAACTAAAATCGTACGACACCGCTTGAACTATTTTTAATTTATTACTTTCGAATTTATTTGCTTCGATTACAACTCTAAAGCTTTATCTTAGAATCTATCGTCCAATAAGAATATAAAAATTAAGAAACTTATACATTATAACATGAAGCATTATTTCTAGAAAATGTTCGTTAATATTAACATTACAAAGGATCTGCGTTGTACTCCATACAGAATCAATCCCAATACCCTTTAAGACCACTGAGCTAAACAGAGGTTTTCCTTGTAATTTCCCCGCTAGGTTCTATGGCCACCAAGTTCACACGTTTCCCAGCTTCGACTTCTTGCAGGTTTTGACGATGGATACGACGATATCGTATATTCTCTTCTGGATTCGGATGCGCATTGAAAATCTTCATCAATGAAACAAATTTGATCCAACCACTGTGACGCACTTCTAGGGCCAAAACCCGTGCACTTTCTGTGAAGTAGTTCTCACTTTCGATACCGGCCCACATGTTGTGTTCATTTGTTTCACCAGTTCATCAACGCGCGATTCTTGGCCTCCAAAGTAATCATACTTGTACTGTCTTGTGTCAGGGCCGATCCCACTTCTGATATCAGAAAATTGTCATTTTCGGAATTGTCCATTTTAAATAGCGAAGCGAGCATAGAGTAAGAAACTATATAGAGGTTTCATTTGCTCTGCCCGGGCCTCTGCCAAAGCTCTGCTGAGAGCCATGTTCGAAGCCAACTTCTTCTAACTTCGGTTTCTCACCACTTCTAACATGTGCGAAGCTTAAGCAATAGTATGGGGAGTTCTCGCTCCTATCCTTAGGAATAAAAGCGAGCAGTACAGCGATAAGAATTCACCATGGGCATCGATTCAAGCTCGATTCGAACAAACGAAAAACTCTCTTTTTTCCGTTTTTCCCCTACGTGGCATCACTGGCAAAGTCAGTCGAGAGCGCGGGCAGACCAAATGACACCTCTATATAGTTTCTTACTCTATGAAGCGAGTCCCGATCGCGGCAAGAGTTCAAATCGAAGTGTCGCGCTGTTCAACGACACGCTCTTTAGAGAGATCGAGCACTTTGGATTCTTGGAATAGGTCGCCTTCTAGGAATTATGGAATCAGCTTCGGTACCCGTCGAATAAGACAACGGTTTCTATAAATAAAATAAAAACGTTTTCCAAATGTGAAAACTTATGGTCTTGTTACTTTACTGTTTCGCATATTATTAATATTACATTTTATTAGTTTTTTAACAGAAGACGCTTTTGCTTAGCTCTATTGTATAACTTTTGAAACGACTCCCATACCTTCTTAAAAAAGCTTGAGATGAAGAAATTTAAGAGGAGACGTTAAAAAATGTGTTTTACTTATTATATATAATATCTAACTTGCTGTTCTATTTTTATTGAATAGTTTAAGCTACTTTAGTAAATTGTTTTAATTAAGAAACAACTTACCGAAGACAGCCGTTAGCCTTGTGATAAGCCAGTGGAAATATTATTGAAAGTCATGTTTTTTGGTTGATCCAACCTGCAGTACCGTTAATTACCTTTAAATTAAATCAATGAATTTTCAAAAAATGTTCAAGTTATCAAGTTACCATTGACATGTTCTAGGTGTTAGTCATTGAATTTATCCCATTTTAAGTAATGTAATTTTAAGTATGTAATTCATCGCATTTTAATGAGCAATTCATAGCGTATTTACCATTTTTTCATAGCTTTTATTAATTCATCGTACTTTAATCAGTAATTAATTAATCATGTTTTCATCGGGATCTTATCAGTTAATCAACCAATTTCATCAATATTTTCATTCACTTCATAAAATCTTTTCTTACATTTTTTGGCTATTATTATTAATTATATTTTAAATCTTAATTATATTCTAAATAAAATTATATTCTCCAATATTATTCATATGATGCATTCTTAATACTCATAAAAAATCCCAACTTCCTAACTTTACAAACACCAAAGTTATGGTATTTCCGATCAATCAGTTATATGGCAGCTATAGGCTATAGTCGGCCGATCCCGTCCGTTCCGACATATATACTGCGTGCATAGAAAAGACGGGTGTGTGCAAAGTTTCAATTCGATAGCTTTAAAACTGAGAGACTAGTTTTTTTTTGACTAATGTCATTCATTTTATTATCCCCATTCCAAGTATATGTTTGAATAACACTATCTATTACATATCACGTTTGTTTTACTTTAGGACTCTAAAATTGGCATTTATCAAAAAATGTGGCGTTATATGGAGAATCGTAAAGCTGCGGTTTTTGTTAAGACATACGAAGATGGAATTAAACGCGTAATGGAAGGAAGCTACGCATTTTTAATGGAATCTACAATGCTGGACTACGCTGTTCAACGTGATTGTAATCTAACGCAAATAGGAGGCTTGCTGGACTCTAAGGGTTATGGTATCGCGACACCAAAGGGTTCTCCCTGGAGAGATAAAATTTCACTTGCTATTTTGGAGCTACAAGAAAAAGGCATTATTCAAATATTATATGATAAATGGTGGAAAAACACGGGTGACGTTTGCAACAGGGATGATAAAAGCAAGGAGTCGAAAGCCAATGCACTTGGAGTAGAAAATATTGGTGGGATTTTTCATTCGATTTTTAATATAAAAGTGAAATTAATATCCTATTTCAGGTGGCGTATTTGTTGTTCTTCTCTGTGGACTTGCTCTTGCTGTTGTTGTGGCTATATTCGAGTTTTGTTGGAATTCAAGAAAAAATTTGAACACCGAAAATCAATCACTGTGCTCAGAAATGGCTCAAGAGCTTCGATTTGCAATGCACTGCCATGGATCAAAATCAAAACATAGACCACGAAAACGGAATTGCATAAAATGCTCTTCTGGACCAACATACGTTCCGAGTAATATGAGTATGCCAAATGTAGGCGTACACTATAATTATTTTAATTAAATTTGATACTGCTGATAAAAAAATAGGGAAATTTGATTTTTATAATTAAAATAAAAATTAAAATTAAGAATAAAATTTTGGTTTGATAAATTATTTAATTCTTAACAAGAAAGGAAAGCTAACTTCGGGCGGACACGAAGTTGATATACCCTTGCAGAATATTCTGTAAATTATATTCCCCAAAAATTTCCAACTTCCTAACTTTAAAAATACCAAAGTTATGGAATTCCCGATCTAGAGACTAGTTTGCTTAGAAACAGACAGACGAACATGGCAATATCAACTCAGGAGGTGATCCTGATCAAGAATATATATACCTTATAGGGTCGGAGATGTCTCCTTCACCGCGTTGCACACTTTTGACCAAAATTATAATACCCTCTGCAAGGGTATAAAAAAGTGTGTTACTAACCCTTCGAGATGTTGGTTTTAATAATTTCTGCGAATAAATAAATTTTTTTTGAAAGTTCAACTTTTTAAGTACTTTTAAACGTTTTTATGTTTGGCACATACAAAGCACTTTTAAATAAATAAGTAAAGATCACTAATCTAAATTTCTAATAACTTTTTGAATGTTGCTTAAACTTTTCACAAATAAATCTCAGTCAAAAAAGTTATGGAATTTCCGATCTAGAGAATAGTTTGCGTAGAAACAGACATACGGACAGACGGACATGGCTATATCAACTCAGGAGGTGATCCTGATCAAGAATATATATACCTTATAGGATCGGAGATGTCTCCTTCACTGCGTTGCACACTTTTGACCAAAATTATAATACCCTCTGCAAGGGTATAAAAAATTGTGTTACTAACCCTTCGAGATGTTGGTTTTAATAATTTCTGCGAATAAATACATTTTTTTTGAAAGATCAACTTTTAAGTACTTTTAAAGGTTTTTATGTTTGGCACATACAAAGCACTTTTAAATAAATAAGTAAAGATCACTAATCTGAATTTCTAATAACTTTTTGAATGTTGCTTAAACTTTTCACAAATAAATCTCAGTCGCCAAACTGCTCTCTTCGGTATTCAAATGGTTCCACGAGATGTAATTTTGACAGTGCTTGCCACGAGAGAGAGACGCTGATAGTGTAGGCTGATAGATGGTGATCAATTTCGTTTTTGATGAAATTCGGAACTGCAGGGTAAAGTTTTGTTTTGGATATCCGGTATTCATTTCTCTCTGGTAAGCGATTGTTTCAAAAATTGAGTAGGAATTGAATAAGATGTTAGGTCTGAACTTCAAACAAATTGAACTTAACCAGACTATATCCCATCTCTAGACCACTATTATAAACCAATGTAAAAAACTGAGTTTGGCCACACCCAAAGTGATTTTTTTTCGGACTTTGATGCACTATAAGTCATAATCAAGTGGCCCTTTCGACCAGAAGTGTTACGCGCGCAGCCCTATTTCCATTGCGGCGTAAAAAACGGACAGACTAGTTAAAATTCATACGAAACTAAATACTAATACTAATATTAATGCTTTTAAGACTGGCAGAGATGCGGTTGTAGAAATAATAGGTGATTTAAAGTAAGAGGAGTATAAAACCTTGTAATTCTAGATAAGTTTAGGCGACCCAGAAACTCGGGACTCTTCACATCCCCGTGAATAACTTAACGAATAAAAGCAGGTCCAAGCATCGTTCTACGCTTTGATAAGATGGTAGATTAATTAGAAGAAGTTCACTAGAGTAAGATGGTAGAATAAGGCTTGCATTCCTGTTAAAACCCTTAGAGCAAATAATAAAAAGTTATTTTGCACAACCTCTATCCGGTCTATATTTACACCATACTGAGGACTCCATATTGCTGAACACTACTCCAGGATTGGACGGACTAGTGAAATGAACAGAGTCTTTGTAACATATGGATCATCGAATTCCTTTGACCACCTTTTAATAAATATAAGTACTACCCTGGCTTTATTCACCATGGAAGTACTATGGTCACAAAACATAACTTTTGGATCAAATGGGTGATTCTAGACAACGCACAACCACCCAGCGTAAACGTGGCATATTGTGGGTTCCCCCTAAAAAATGTCTTTACTTAACACATAGCGCTATTTAAATCCAAAAGATTTTCACAACACCATGTTTGAAAAGCATTTAGGTCCGATTGTAAGTCTGAACTTTGACCAGCTTTTAATAAATCCAAGTACTTCCCTGGCTTAATTCACCATGGAAGTAATATGGTCACAAAACTTAAGTTTTGGGTCTAGACAACGTACAACCACACAGCGTACATATTGTGTATTCACCCTAAATATATATATGATGGACGTTGGACGTTGATGCACTTCGAGCAGTACAAACAAGTGGCCCAACGACACCAAGCACGTGTTTGTTACGCGCGGGACCCTATTATCAATTTTGGGCAAAAAAATGCGAGTTCGCAAGGAAGATACATAAAACAAATAGAGACAGGACACAAATGAAAATAAAAGGCACAACTAAGAATGAAGCAAATGAGTTAATATATTAGTTTTTAATAACGGGATAGAAGTTGAAATGCAAATTAAATGATAAAGGTTGTTATAGGGCTCGTGCAAATAAAAATTTGATGTACATCGTGGCAAATTTAGAGGATAATAATTTCGTGTTAGTCTAACAGGAACATTGAAAGTTAGACGATTTACAAGTTCTGCAGAATTAATATCACCTCTTATAAGATTTTGCATAAAAATTGTACCAAGCATTGTTCTACGATTTACATGTGTAGGTAAATTAAGCAACAGTAATCTACTCTGGTAGGAAGGTAGACTTACGCTTTGATCCCAGTTAAAATTACGAAGGGCAAATAGAAGAAATTTTGTTTTGTACCGACTCATTACGGTCAATGTGCACTGCTAAATAATGTCATTACTTTACACTTAGCGCTATTTAAATCCAAAATACTTTCACAACAGCATGTTTGAAAAGCATTTAGGTCCGATTGTAAGTCTGAATTGCAGTAAATTTCCCTATATTGCAGGCATAACTTATCTGTGTACATGAGGGCATGCGAGGGAGATCGTTAATAAATAATGTAAAGGGCGAACACTTTTTGTCGAGACCTTTCTCACCCTGGTATTCAGATCGACATGGAATGAAATCTGGATGATCGTTCGTCAGGCCCTAGAAAAAAATAAAAAATGTAACCTTTTGAATTGTGTTGACTGTGAATAGTGTTTCTCGGATCAAATAGCTTATGGGTTAAAAAAGCTGCTTTAAAATTTTTAAAAAACAAGAAAGGAAAGCTAACTTCGGGCGGAGCCGAAGTTGAAATACCCTTGCAGAATATTCTGTAAATTATATTCTCCAAAATTATTTATATGATGCATTCTTAACACTCATAAAAATCCCACCATCCTAACTTTAAAAACACCAAAGTTATGGCATTTCCAATTTTTTATGAGTGTTAAGAAAGCATCATATGAATAATTTTGGGGAATAAAATTTACAGAATATTCTGCAATTGTATTTTAACTTCGGCTCCGCCCGAAGTTAGCTTTCCTTTCTTGTTTTTAAGTTTATATCACTTGTCTTGGCTGCACTTATCCTTATTCTTGAAGGAAAAGATTTAGAGAATTTTGTTTAGATCTAAAAAATTGAAAGCTGTTAGAACCGTAATGTCTTATTAAACGAAACGAGAATGGAAACTTACTTTGACAAGCCAGCTATAGGTTATATTCTTCCAACCGGCAGGATTTTTTAATATCAGGGTTCTCGTAAAATAGTACGCTGCAGTCACTCGAACTGTTTAATCTAGAATTCTATACCGAAATAAAATGATTGCTATAGACCAAGATTTTATATACTTAGTATCGGAAATGTCTCCTACACAGCGTTACGAACGTCTTACCAATTTTATTATCCCCTTTCCAAGTATATGTTTGAATAACACTATCTATTACATATCACGTTTGTTTTACTTTAGGACTCTAAAATTGGCATTTATCAAAAAATGTGGCGTTATATGGAGAATCGTAAAGCTACGGTTTTTGTTAAGACATACGAAGATGGAATTAAACGCGTAATGGAAGGAAGCTACGCATTTTTAATGGAATCTACAATGCTGGACTATGCTGTTCAAAGTGATTGTAATCTAACGCAAATAGGAGGCTTTCTGGACTCTAAGGGTTATGGTATCGCGACACCAAAGGGTTCTCCCTGGAGAGATAAAATTTCACTTGCTATTTTGGAGCTACAAGAAAGAGGCATTATTCAAATATTATATGATAAATGGTGGAAAAACACGGGTGACGTTTGCAACAGGAATGATAAAAGCAAGGAGTCGAAAGCCAATGCACTTGGAGAAGAAAATATTGGTGGGATTTTTCATTCGATTTTTAATATAAAAGTGAAATTAATATCCTATTTCAGGTGGCGTATTTGTTGTTCTTCTCTGTGGACTTGCTCTTGCTGATGTTGTGGCTATATTCGAGTTTTGTTGGAATTCCAGAAAAAATTTTAACACCGAAAATCAATCACTGTGCTCTAAAATGGCTCAAGAGCTTCGATTTGCAATGCGCTGCCATGGATTAAAATCAAAACATAGGGCACGAAAACGGAATTGCATAAAATGCTCTTCTGGACCAACATACGTTCCGAGTAATATGAGTATGCCAAATGTAGGCGTACACTATAATTATTTTAATTAAATTTGATACTGCTGATAAGCAAATAGGGAAATTTGATTTTTACAATAAAAATAAAAATTAAAATTCAGAATAAAATTTTGGTTTGATAAATTATTGAATTCTTAACAAGAAAGGAAAGCTAACTTCGGGCGGACCCGAAGTTGATATACCCTTGCAGAATATTCTGTAAATTATATTCTCCAAAAATATTAATTTCCAACTTCCTAACTTTAAAAATACCAAAGTTATGGAATTTCCGATCGTTCAGTGATATGGCAGCTATAGGATATAGTCGGCCGATTTGGTAGGTCGGATTGATTGGCCAAAAACGGACAGACGTACATGCTTATATCAACTCAACTTATAGGGTCGAAGATGTCTCCTTCACTGCGTGGCACACCTTTGACCAAAATTACCTTCTGCTAGAATATAAAAATTATAAGTTTGTTCAATGCATTATAAAAGATATTAACGGCCTCGGCCATGTTACTGCATGAACAAAATTCGGACCATTTATAGCCGGATATAAAAATTTTTTATTCAGCTTTGTTCTCTCATTTACAGTCATCTCTAGAGTTGGATGATAAAGATCTCCCGGTTGTGTAAGTGGTGATGTTCTTAAAAGACAAACGCCTTCGGAATTTGAAATTAAACACAAGTCCAGTAAGCTAGATAAGGTATACGAGCAGTATTGGTTTGAGTGCATGACGAAATATGTCAGGAAGTTCGTAGAAAAATGTGTGATACGTAAATTGTCGAAATCAGCGTCAGGCAAACAAGCAGAGTTACACCCTATACCCAAAGTTGAAATACCGTGGCATACTATTCATATCGATATAAATGGGAAAAAAGGAGTACATTATTGTACAAATTGACTTGTTGAACTGCTTGATGGTGAACGTTATATGTTTAAGTCATTAACTACTAAGCGAATGTATAAGTATCCACATGATAATATACGAAGTCTACCTGATGAGCGAGAGACTTGTGAGTTGATGGAAGAGCTTGACTACGTCGAAAGAGGCGTACGTACAAGCACTAACCATACAACATATAGACTGGACATTTCATACAACGAAAATGGACACAAAAATTATTTTGCGACAGGTCCCCGGGCTAGTAGCGGCAGGCCCCGGACACTTCGTGTGCCTTCGGGTTTTTTCGCTCTCATTCTTATTCTCATTTTGATGCTCGCGCACTCATTGCACGAGTTCGGTCGTTCAGTCGCAGAGACGCACATTTTGAAGAAGGTTGGCCTGCGCTTGAATTGGTCTTTATATGTATGCGTGGTCATGCATTCTCATACGGGGGTGCATGTGTTTTGATACTTTTCAGAATCAAAATGGGCGTATGCACCATTGGGTTAATGATTAAAATAAGAATATTATATGTTATAATATATTTTTAATATTTCAGCATACATTTCATTTTGGTTTACAAAACTAAAATCAATGGTAGCAGTAAAATGTTTTGCATATATGTATGTATGTATTCCAATTAATAGAAATCAATCTACTGAGATAGGAACAGGGCACTTAAAACACCGACTGATTTTAAGTGGTTCAGAAAACTTAAAACCAAATCAGCTTTGGTTGTTGTTCTGAGAGCGGATGGTGCCTGCATACCCTACCGACAATTGAATTTTGGGGGTGCGGGCAGAATCAAAACAGTTGTTTGGCTTTTGTTTTGTTTATTTTTTAGGACACTTTTTTTGACAAACACCAAAGTTATGGCATTTCCGATCAATCAGTTATATACCAGCTATAGGAGGGTATTATAATTTTGGTCAAAAGTGTGCAACGCAGTGAAGGAGACATCTCCGACCCTATAAAGTATTTATATGCTTGATCAGGATCACCTCCTGAGTTGATATAAGCATGTCCGTCTGCCCTTCTGTCTGTCCGTCTGTCTGTTTCTACGCGAACTAGTCTCTCAGTTTTAAAGATATCGAATTGAAACATTGCACACACCCGTTTCTTTGCACGCAGTATATAAGTCGGAACGGCCGGGAGCGGCCGACTATATCCTATAGCTGCCATATAACTGATTGATCGGAAATGCCATAACTTTGGTGTTTGTAAAGTAAGGAAGCTGGGATTTTCTACGGGTTTTATATTTGGCCAATCAATGCGACCTACCAAATTTCACAAGGATCGGCCGACTATATCCTGCCATATAACTGAACGATTGGAAATGCCATAACTTTGGTGTTTTTAAAGTTAGGAAGTTGGGATTTTTTATGAGTGTTAAGAATGCATCATATGAATAATTTTGGGGAATATAATTTACAGAATATTCTGCAATTGTATTTTAACTTCGGCTCCGCCCGAGGTTAGCTTTCCTTTCTTGTTTTTAAGTTTATATCACTTGTCTTGGCTGCACTTATCCTTATTCTTGAAGGAAAAGATTTAGAGAATTTTGTTTAGATCTAAAAAATTAAAAGCTGTTAGAACCGTAATGTCTTATTAAACGAAACGAGAATGGAAACTTACTTTGACAAGCCAGCTATAGGTTATATTCTTCCAATCGGCAGGATTTTTTAATATCAGTGTTCTCGTAAAATAGTACGCTGCAGTCACTCGAACTGTTTAATCTAGAATTCTATACCGAAATAAAATGATTGCTATCGACCAAGATTTTATATACTTTATAGTATCGGAAATGTCTCCTACACAGCGTTACGAACGTCTTACCAATTTTATTATCCCCTTTCCAAGTATATGTTTGAATAACACTATCTATTACATATCACGTTTGTTTTACTTTAGGACTCTAAAATTGGCATTTATCAAAAAATGTGGCGTTATATGGAGAATCGTAAAGCTGCGGTTTTTGTTAAGACATACGAAGATGGAATTAAACGCGTAATGGAAGGAAGCTACGCATTTTTAATGGAATCTACAATGCTGGACTACGCTGTTCAACGTGATTGTAATCTAACGCAAATAGGAGGCTTTCTGGACTCTAAGGGTTATGGTATCGCGACACCAAAGGGTTCTCCCTGGAGAGATAAAATTTCACTTGCTATTTTGGAGCTACAAGAAAGGGGCATTATTCAAATATTATATGATAAATGGTGGAAAAACACGGGTGAAATTGGAGAAGAAAATATTGGTGGGATTCGATTTTTAATATAAAAGTGAAATTAATATCCTATTTCAGGTGGCGTATTTGTTCTTCTTCTCTGTGGACTTGTTCTTGCTGTTGTTGTGGCTATATTCGAGTTTTGTTGGAATTCCAGAAAAAATTTGAACACCGAAAATCAATCACTGTGCTCTAAAATGGCTCAAGAGCTTCGATTTGCAATGCGCTGCCATGGATTAAAATCAAAACATAGACCACGAAAACGGAATTGCATAAAATGCTCTTCTGGACCAACATACGTTCCGAGTAATATGAGTATGCCAAATGTAGGCGTACACTACAATTATTTTAATTAAATTTGATACTGCTGATAAACAAATAGGGAAATTTAATTTTTACAATAAAAATAAAAATTAAAATTCAGAATAAAATTTTGGTTTGATAAATTATTGAATTCTTAACAAGAAAGGAAAGCTAACTTCGGGCGGATATATATCAACTCAACTTATAGGGTCGAAGATATCTCCTTCACTGCGTGGCACACCTTTGACCAAAATTACCTTCTGCAAGAATATAAAAATTATAAGTTTGTTCAATGCATTATGAAAGATATTAACGGCCTCGGCCATTTTACTGCATGAACAAAATTCAGACCATTTATAGCCGGATATAAAAGTATTTAAAAGATAAAAGTTTGCTTTCGAAAGAAGCGGATTCGTTTAACCGACTTTTCGAATTTTTTATTCAGCTGTGTTCTCTCATTTACAGTCAGCTCTAGAGTTGGATGATAAAGATCCCCCGGTTGTGTAAGTGGTGATGTTCTTAAAAGACAAACGCCTTCGGAATTTGAAACTAAACACAAGTCCAGTAAGCTAGATAAGGTATACGATCAGTATTGGTTTGAGTGCATGATGAAATATGTCAGGAAGTTCGTAGAAAATTGTGTGATACGTAAATTGTCGAAATCAGCGTCAGGCAAACAAGCAGAGTTACACCCTATACCCAAAGTTGAAATACCGTGGCATACTATTCATATCGATATAAATGGGAAAAAAGGAGTACATTATTGTACAAATTGACTTGTTGAACTGCTTAATGGTGAACGTTATATGTTTAAGTCATTAACTACTAAGCGAATGTATAAGTATCCACATGATAATATACGAAGTCTACCTGATGAGCGAGAGACTTGTGAGTTGATGGAAGAGCTTGACTACGTCGAAAGAGGCGTACGTACAAGCACTAACCATACAACATATAGACTGGTCATTTCATACAACGAAAATGGACTCAAAAATTATTTTGCGACAGGTCCCCGGGCTAGTAGCGGCAGGCCCCGGACACTTCGTGTGCCTTCGGGTTTTTTCGCTCTCATTCTTATTCTCATTTTGATGCTCGCGCACTCATTGCACGAGTTCGGTCGTTCAGTCGCAGAGACGCACATTTTGAAGAAGGTTGGCCTGCGCTTGAATTGGTCTTTATATGTATGCGTGGTCATGCATTCTCATACGGGGGCGCATGTGTGCGTTTATTTCAATTCGAAGCGGCAAGAATATTTTGTGTTTTGATACTTTTCAGAATCAAAATGGGCGTATGCACCATTGGGTTAATGATTAAAATAAGAATATTATATGTTATAATATATTTTTAATATTTCAGCATACATTTCATTTTGGTTTACAAAACTAAAATCAATGGTAGCAGTAAAATGTTTTGCATATATGTATGTATGTATTCCAATTAATAGAAATCAATCTACTGAGATAGGAACAGGGCACTTAAAACACAGACTGATTTTAAGTGGTTCAGAAAACTTAAAACCAAATCAGCTTTGGTTGTTGTTCTGAGAGCGGATGGTGCCTGCATACCCTACCGACAATTGAATTTTAGGGGTGCGGGCAGAATCAAAACAGTTGCTTGGCTTTTGTTTTGTTTATTTTTTAGGACACTTGTTTTTTGATTTGCAGTGTAATTTTGTTTAATGTTGTTATTTAATAATCTAGTTGTATATATCCGCTGTATATAGGACGAACAGCTTCGATAATTAGTCGTCAGATGTTGTAGTTTTGCACCTTACTGCAAAGACTCTGTTATACAGATACGACTCAAGTAGTTTATGAGTTTATGTAGGCAAGTGTGTTTTGATCGAGCCATCGAGCCAGACTCGATCAAAAGCTTGAGATACATCGAGGAATATTGCACCCGATTCTCAAAGGCATTGTAACATGTCTTTGACGGAAGCCAAATTGATGTGCCGGGATAACATTGTGTGCTTCCAGATATGGTTTTATGCGTGTAATAAGGCATTTTTCGAAAAATTTAGACAGACACGATAATAAACACATTGGTCTGTAGGTTGAAGGAGTTGTGAGGTCTTTTCCGGGCTTTGGTATCATTAGTAGGTAGATTTTTTTCCATTTGCTCGGATAGTAGCCGAGACGTATGATCCCATGGAAGAGTTTACAAATAGCCTCAATAGCAGAGTTTGGAAGTTCAATTATAATTTTTGGTGTTATTAGGACACTGCCCGGAGCCCTTTTCGCTTTCGCGATCTCTTTTGGCTGAAGCAATGTTGGTAAGGATATAGTTTCCGACTTGATTTGTTGTAGGAGAAATAGACCAGAGGCAGGGTTCGGCTGGAAAAAGCTTCGGAGATGTGAAGCAAAAGTTTCGGCTTCGCAGTGGGCCCAGATACCTGATGGGTTTCTTATCGGAGTGACTGTTTCGATTGGAGAGCTCAGATTTGGGTGAGCCCTCCACAGAGGATGTTTTGTACTGGTTGGCGAAAGTTTTCCGATGTACCGCAGTTGTGCATTTTCAGTGTCTTTCTTCAGGGCTCAGTTTAGTGTGCGAGTTGCTTCCTTAAGACGTTGTTTTGAAGATGGCGATCTGTTGGTTTTTTCCAGTACAAGCTGTTCCAAGTGCAGTTTAGTTTTGAAATGGTTAGTTTGCACGTCCTTCTATTGTGGTGTTGAAATAGTGGCTGCTGTCACGAGTACATCTTCAAGAGCATCAGTGGATCTTTCGATGTCCGCTTCGATGTTGAGCTGCGGGGTTAGTTCGATTTGGGAACTTACATACATTTTATATTTAAACTAGTTCTATGCCATGTCACTCTCTGGGGGTGATCTGTAGTTTCTGGGCTTTGAAGAAGAGTTGTTAGCACTGGCGAATGGTCAGATGAAAGGTCCGAAAGCGCTTTGGCGCTTATTATATTGCGTGGAATGTTTTTTGTCACCGCAAAATCTATTAAGTCTGGGACCTTTCTGGGGTCTGCTATCCAGTATGTGGGGCTACCTGGGCAAACATAGTCCAATTTGTTGCTCAGCTTTAAATTTGCATATAATTGCCATCCTTTGGGAGTCACGAGGCGTTATAATCTCCTGCTGCACTTTGATAGCCGTGGCCTGCAAGTAATTAGTTGCCGATTCCCCCGTGGGCTTTACCGTCTGGATGATCTGTGCGGTACAAGGTATAGCCTCTTATTTGAAAATTGTATTTGTTTGTGAGGTGCGTCTCTATCAGTAGCATAATGTCGATATGATTTTCATTCAGGAACTGTCTTATTTTATGTTTGTGCCGGGAAACGCCATTGGCGTTCCACATGGTTATTCGTAGATTTGCCATCATTTATTTGGACTGCTTTGCTGCTAGCAACTGTAACACCATGTTCGGGTATTGAACCAGTGTTTGCATGGTCGTTTTCATGAAGGACCTAAATTGCATTATACTTTGTTGCATAGTAACCATCAGTGGGCTTTGTGACTGTCCTGGGACCTACTGAACGTTTCCTAGATAAGACTGGAGTTGGTTTTCCGTTCCTGTTCGAAGGGCATCGGCGTATGAGAATCCCAAATGAGGATCTTGCCGCCGTCCCGAAAAATACTTCCGGCGTCGTTTTTCAGCAAGCGTACACGTTTTGAGTGTTTTGGTGGCGCGATGTTGTCACTCGTCGCAACAACGTTGTTGTCAACTCGTCAACTCCTTGTAGACCACACAGCCCCTGTAGTTTGCCGTGTGATTTCCACCGCAGTTTCCAAATTTCTTCTTTTGGGGTTTTCCTTGTTGGCAGGACAATTGCGGAATTGTGAAAGTCTCCACAAGCTACACATACTGATCGAAGTGTGCAGTATATTCTGGTGTGTCCATACTCCTGACAGTTTGTACATTGTACTGGGTCGTTCCTTTTATGTGGTTCTTCCACCTTATTGTTTCGGTTCAATAGGTATGGCAGGTAATAGATGGGGTGCACTTTTTTTTTCTTCAAGACTCTGCTGTCCGGCTCCAGCTCTACTTTGAAGAGGATTTTTTTTTTTTTTCGCGCGGAGTCCCACGGTCCACTTACCCGCCCAACCGACCGAGGGGCGCAGCCGTGTATCGTACGGCACGATTCGCGATAAGATAGACGCGAGATAGGAAAATAATGGTAAAGGTCCGGGGAAAAAAGTAATAGTTAGATCAATCTTGTGCCAATGAAGCAAGTATCAATCGTTTTAGGAGCGGCAGATCTACAATGATTTAAAATTAGGGGAAAATAATTTCTAGTTAATCTACTTGGCACAGAAAAGTTTAGCCGACTTAACAAGTCAGGGCAGTCAATATCACCATGTATAAGGTTATAAATAAAGATAGTACCAAGCATCGTTCTACGGTTGGCTAGGGATGGTAAATTAATCAAAAGAAGTCTACTAGAATAAGAAGGTAAGATAAGGTTTGCATCCCAGTTTAGGCGCCGTAAAGCAAAAAGAAGGAAGTTTTTTTGTACAGATTCAATACGACCAATATGTATTCCGTATTGTGGACTCCAGACGGGAGAGCCATACTCCAGAATCGGACGGACTAGCGAAATAAATAAAGTTTTAGTCAAATAAGGATCATCGAATTCTTTTGACCACCTTTTAATAAATCCAAGCACTCCTCTGGCTTTATTAACCATGGACGAAATGTGATTAGAAAATTTTAGTTTAGGGTCCAAGAGAACGCCAAGATCGTTTACAAGAGTTATTCTATCCAAAGAGCTGCCACTTAACGTGTAAGTCGCGTATATCGGATTGGCCCGATAAAAAGTCATCAGCTTGCACTTGGAACCGTTTAAATTTAGTAAATTAACTCGGCACCAGTTTTGAAAATTATCTAGATCGGATTGCAAGTCTAAATGGCAGGAAATGTCCTTATACTGCAGGCACAACTTAACATCATCTACGTACATAAGTACGCGAGAATGACTTATAATTGATGGAAGATCGTTAATAAATAATGTAAAAAGTAACGGACCCAGATGGCTCCCTTGTGGGACACCGGAGGTAACACGGAGAATTTCAGAAATTGAATTTTTAAAAAGGACCCTTTGTAACCTGCCATTTAGATAACTTGAAATCCATTTAAGCAGATCAACTGGAAAACCTAAAAGGTCAAGTTTTTGAATGAGAAGTAAGTGATTTACAGAGTCAAATGCTTTACTAAAGTCAGTGTAAATGACGTCTGTTTGAAAACTACGATTGAAGCCTTTTATCACAAATGAAGTGAGCTCTAGAAGGTTTGTGATTGTGGATCTACGTTTTATAAATCCGTGTTGACACGGAGAAATGATTGATCTGCAAAGGTGCTGCAAATGAGGAGTAATAATTTTTTCAAAAAGCTTAGGAATAGCTGACAACTTAGAAATACTTCTGTAGTTACTGGCTTCTAACTTGTTACCTTTTTTGAGAAGAGGAATAACAAATGATTCCTTCCAAATATTTGGGAATTGGGAGGTTTCTAGAGATAAGGTAAACAACTTGTGAAGAGGTTTGCACAGGGCGCAATACCTAAGCACGCACCCAGGAATACCATCGGGCCCTGGCGAATAAACAGGCTTAATACGAAGAAGATCCAAAAGAAGAGAGCTTTCTGTTAAAGTGGGACAGAATATGAGGGTTGACTTGGACATGGTGTAAGAATAAGGCTGTGATGAATAATCTAAAGTAGAGTAAGTCGTTTGAAAAAATTGGGCAAATAAATCGGCTATTGCCTGATCAGTGGTTGCCGTCATGTTTTCGAACGACAGCGAGGAAGGAAAAGAATTAGATTTACGCTTTGTGCTAACAAAATTATAAAACTGTTTCGGGTCCTGAGAGAACTGGTCCTTACAACGGTTTAAGTAACTATTATAACACTGAGCATTAAGCACGGTAAATCTTGACCGAGCACTTAAATATCTAGTAAAAACAGATTGAGAACCGGTATTTTTATATTTCCTAAAAAGTCTGGACTTTACATTTCTTAAGTGTGTCAACTCTTTGCTAAACCAAGGTGATTTATTGGAAGTTGACAAGTAGTACCACGGAACACAGGAATTAAAAAATGAGTTTATTGCAGTGTAAAAAACATTAACTGCATCGGACATATTAATGCATAAGTAAAGATCAGACCAATTAAAGCCAGAAATAAAATTATTTAGCCTCAGAAAGTCTGCCTTGCGAAAACAATGCATTCGTTTGGATTTTTCTGATTTTTCTTCTATAACGCTAGCCGTATCAAATGAAAGTTCGATTGTTGGATGATATGGATCTTCAGGTTGCGTGAGTGGTGCTACTCTGGACAGAAACACACCTTCAGGATTTGATACAAAACACAAATCAAGTAGGCGACCTAATGAATTTCGAACATGGTTTACTTGTTGCCGTTAATGATGTTACTAACGTTCCTTGCAGAAAAACCATTTTCTTTGAGGGCATCAATAGCTTCATTGGGGGTTACGTCGGGCTCGATCCCTTTTAGTAAAACCTGCAAGCCTTTGCTGCTTTTTAGTTGGTACATGTAGTAATTTTTCTTAGCTTGTAATTTTTGCTGTTACTTTTGGTGCGATTGCAGAAGTTTTACCACTGCATGTTGCTGATGTGCCAAGGGTCGATTCTGATGGTGGGGGCGTTTTACATTGAGAACTCCACGCCGTTAAAGTGGGAGTAACAGTGAGTAAAGAGGGTGACAACGATCGTGCTCTTTGGGTATCGACTGACAGTAGAGCCGGGTGGGTCTTTGTAGACGTTTTTTGCACTTCACTATCGCGCGTAGAGATATACGAGAAATACCCGTCTCTTCGGCACACCGAGCTTAAGCGCTCTTTATTTGGTTCGTCGGTCATAAAACTTTTAGCGTGGCACTATTATAAAATAATTTACACTTATTTAATCATAACGTTTTCTCTACGACTAAGCGCAGACACCGACTGCGATATGCCCTGTTCCTATCTCAATAGATTGATTTCTATTAATTAGAATACATACATATATGCAAAACATTTTACTGCTACTACTAATTTCAATTTGAAAACCGAAATAAAATTTATGCTGAAATATTAAAATATATACTATAACATATCATGTTCTTATTTTTATCATTAACCCAATAATGAATACGCCCATTTTGATAGGGTACCAAGTCTGAAAAGTAGCAAAAGACAAAATATTCTTGCCGCTTCGAATTAAAATAAACGCACACCTGCACCCCTGTATAAGAATGCATGAACACGCATACATATATAGACCAATTCAAGCGCAGGCGCAACCTTCTTCAAAATGTGCCTCTCTGCGACTGAACGACCGAACTCGTGCAATGAGTGCGCGAGCATCAAAATGAGAATAAGAATGAGAGCGCAAAAAACCCGAAGGCACACGAAGTGTCCTGGGCCTGCCCTACACAGAGACTGAATGTATACATTGTAATTGTGTGTCTTAAGTCAAGTGGCACAGCGTCACAAATATTCGTCAAGAGTCCGATACTGTGGTATAAGCGAGGTGGTATCCAAATGGTTAAGTTTATGCATTAAGGTGCGTTGTACTCTAATTTGTATGTGAATAGCCTGCAAAACTAACCTTTGATGATCAGTGAATTGATATCCAGATGATTGAGCTTGGGCGGAAGAGAGCTTGTACTCTATAATGTTATGTTAAAAGATTATCCTGCCAAGTTAACGTCTGATAAAATGTTTAGCGGATATCCAAATCGATGTATTTGTGCGGAAGAGAGCTTGTAACCTAGTAAACAAAAACTGTGAATGATTAGCCCGTCAAACTAACATCTGAGAAATTATAGAAATGTAAGCAAATTTGTTCTGGAATATTAAGTTAAATAGCTTAAATAAAGAGGTCAAGCGTTGAACTGAAAAATTTTGAGCAATGAATGCCATTCTAATGATGTATTGACTAACACGAGGTCGTGTTATAGTCAGGAAGGCCGTGTCGGAGATAATATTGAAATATTAGATTAATTAATTATTTGTAAGTCTCTCAGTGTATGAGTTATGTAAAATAAATGATGATCAAAAGAGATTGCAGAAAGATAGATATTTTGTGTAAGAGCGTGGTAGGGAAGGAGAGCGAAATCCCTGCTGAGCGTGGCGCAATGAGGAGTAGAGGAAAAAGAGCAAAGGTTCGAGTTAACCCTTCTGAGTGAAAAGACGAACATGTGCTGAGACAAGCCCGAATAAATAATGGCCGAGGAACCTGACCCTATATCTCCTACATATACACCTCTAAAGTTACTGGCCTCTATCTTGTTACCTTTCTTGTGGAGAGGAATTACAAATGATTCCTTTCAATTATGGGGAAAAAAAAGAGAGCTTTTGGTTAAAGTGTGACATATTTCTGCATAAGCAAAGATAGCCTCAGAAAGTCTGCCTTGCGAAAACTTTGAATTCGTTTGGATCAATTCGCTGATTTCTCTTATATTACGGACTTGTGTCTATTGTCACTTCGATATTTTTTTTTTTCGGACGTTGATGCACTATGATCAGCTCAAACAAGTGGCCCTTACGACACCAAGCAGTGCTTGTTACGCGCGGAGCCTAATAGGCGTAAAAACGAGATCACGAGAAGTTAAAAGCACAATGTAGAAGCGGACAGACTAAGATTAGAAATACGTACGAGACTAATACTAATACTAATTTTGTGCTAAGTAAGATAAAATTAATGATTTTAGGCTAGGCAAAGAGTCGGTAGTATAAATAATGTGGTATAGTCTATTAGAGTCGTTACACAGTACTCTAAACGGTTTATGCATATCAAAGTTAGATTTACAAATATTTAATGTAAGAGGAACATAGTTCCTGGTAATTCTATTAGGCACGGAGAAGCTTATGCGACCCACTAACTCGGGACTCTCCACATCCCCGTGAATAAGTTTATAGATAAAAGTTGTGCCAAGCATCGTTCTACGGTTTACTAAGGATGGTAGATTAATTAGGAGAAGTCTACTAGAGTAGGATGGTAAAATAAGGCTTGCATTCCAGTTAAGGTCCCGTAGAGCAAATAATAAAAAGTTTTTTTGAACAGACTCTATCCGGTCTATATGTACATCATACTGAGGACTCCAAACTGCAGAACAGTACTCCAGGACTGGACGGACTAGTAAAATGAACAGAGTCTTTGTAACATAGGGATTATCGAATTCCTTTGACCACCTTTTAATAAATCCAAGTACTCCCCTGGCTTTATTCACCATAGAAGTAATATGGTCACAAAACTTAAGTTTAGGGTCAAGGAGGACGCCAAGGTCATCAACATGCGTAATTCTAGACAACGCGAAACCACCCAGCGTATACGTTGCATATTGTGGGTTCACCCGAAAAAATGTCATTACTTTGCACTTAGCGCTATTTAAATCCAAAAGATTTTCACAACACCATGTTTAAAAAGCGTTTAGGTCAGATTGTAAGTCTGAACTGCTAGAAATTTCGTTATATTGCAGGCATAACTTAACGTCATCTGCGTACATAAGGACACGCGACTTTGTCAAGACTAGAGGGAGATCGTTTATAAATAAAGTAAAAAGAAGTGGGCTAAGGTGGCTTCCTTGTGGGACGCCTGAAGTAACTCGGATCAAATCAGAGATCGAGTTTTTAAAGAGGTGCCGTTGAGTCCTACCACTCAAATAACTTGAGATCCATGTTAGAAGATCACATGGAAACCCTAATAAGTCTAGCTTTAATACAAGAAGCGAGTGATTTACTGAATCAAACGCTTTACTAAAATCAGTGTAAACTACGTCAGTCTGCATGTTCTTTCTGAAGCCATTTATTACAAAAGACGTTAGCTCCAAGAGGTTTGTCGTCGTAGATCTTCGCCTTATAAATCCATGTTGACATGGAGATATAATCGATCTACAAAGATGTTGCAAATGGGGTGTAATAGTGTTTTCAAAAAGCTTTGGGATGGCGATTAATTTGGATATGCCTCTGTAATTACTTGTATTGCATTTATTTCCTTTCTTATGAAGTGGAATGACAAATGACTCCTTCCAAATAAGTGAGAAATTAGATGTTTTTAAAGACAAGGTAAACAATTTATTTATTTATTAAACCACGAAGGTTTATTTGAAATTGACGGATAGTATAACGTAACACACAGATAAAAGAAGGAATTTAATGCATTATAAAATTTATTAACGGCTGTTCGATGACATCATAAGTCAACATTAATTTTGATTTAATTATTATTATTGTTATGAATAACTTCGTTCAAGCTGATTAATAATTTGAATTCTTTGCCAACTTGTTATATTTAATTATCCCACACTGTAATCATATGCTTATGTTTTGAATTCGCCTTACGCTCTTGTATACATGCAGCTCACACATGTACATACATACATATCTCTCTTTGTAATCTCGAAATCGAACATTAAAAATCAGTGCATATTAGAGACCGAAACAAGTCGAAAGTTTTATTCTATTCTAATAACTCTGCATTCGGCAGAGTCCGCACATTTTGGCGACCGTGACAGGACTCTGCATTCGGCAAGTCCCACCATAAACCACTTCGAATCATTCCCTCTGAATTCGGCGGAGAGATAGATTCCATCAACGCCAGAATAATTGGTGTATTTCGGCACGCAGTGCAGCTCATCGGAGTATTGGCAGTGCGTTTGGCATCATCGTTGGATCTCCGGAAGCATCGTTGGATCACCGCAATCATCGCCACTGGATCGTCGTGGATACCTGCATACAGGGTATGCGCATCATAACCGTCGCAAGTACAGATTTGGAGACCAAAGAACAGCGGCACAAAGAGGACGAAAAACTGTAAGCTAGACTCGCAAATGCAATCGCGGTTTTGTCATTCCACTCTGAACCAAAGGGCATTGCCAACATATTTGGAATTGCTTCACCCAATAATTACTCCACAATTAGTTTTCGATAAATAACTCGTTGAAAAAATGACTGATACTCAACTCGTGTCTTTAAGACAACAAAGGAATACAATTCAGCGAAATATAGTTAATCTCAAAGTTCGCATCGAACTGCAGAACGACCTTGCTGCCCTTGAATGCCAGTCACAAATTTTGGAATCGTATTTTAAACAAATTCTTCAAAATCAATCACAGATCGAACGGCTGCATGCGGACCGGCCAGAAGATGCAAGTTTCTTTAATTCATCGGCAAATTGCGCAACTGGGCACCATAATCGTTTGCCTTCGTTAAAGCTGCCTAAGTTCGACGGGAAGTATGGTGACTACATGAAGTTTATTACTGTCTTTACTAGCATGGTACATGATGACGCTTCTATATCAGCTGTTGACAAATTTAACTACTTGCTTAGCTGTTTGTCTGGCCCCGCGCTGAGTGTTGTGGCCCCTTTTTAAGTGTCCGAAATCAATTATCCAAAGGCGTTAAAGCAGTTAAAGGAGCGTTACGATAAAAAGGTTTTGATTTTCATAGAGCACATATCTTGCTTATTTGATATTCAAATTATGAAAAGATCTGATCCCGCAGCTCTTCGTTGTATCTTGGATACCGTCTCCGCGCTGCGTGAATCGTTGTTGTCGTTAGGAACAGAAGCAGATGTTATGAACGCAATACTAATTCATCTTGTTTTATATAAAATTGATGCAGATTCGAAATTATCGTACGATCGGGTTCAAGAATACGAGGTGTTGCCTACTTGGGAGGATTGTTATCGCAGTTTAAGCCGTCATTGTCAATTTTTGGAGAGCAACATTAAACGAACATCTGATGAGAAGCCAAAGGAAAGGCCCACGCAGAATAGAAGAGCCTTTGTTACGGCACAGGGTGGTTGTAAAAAATGTTCTGTTACTGATCACTCTCTCAATCAGTGCCCTTCATTTGGTTTACTAGACTGGCAGGATAAATTGAATTTCCTCAAGCAATCCGCTCTGTGCATAAATTGTTTGCGCACCGGCCATTTGGCGAGCAGATGTCCAAGTAGATCTCGTTGCCGCGTTTGTCAAGGCTTACATCATACTATTCTGCATAGAACTGCTCATCCAGAGCAACCAACACAAATTGTCTCCCACACATCTCAGCAGCAGCGGTAACCCACACATGCTGTTTCCATGCTTTCGCGTCATTCGAGGCGCGCTTTAATTCCTACGGCAATAGTATTGATTAGGGATAAGTTCGGAATATTTCAGCCAGCCAGAGCTTTGCTTGACTCAGGCTCTGAAATAAATTTCATCTCTGAAGAGTTGGCCAAGCTCCTTCAGCTCAGATTCGAGAGACAGAAGTATGACATTTCTGGCATAGGCGATGTCAGAACGCAGATGAGATTCTCGGTCTCAACAACTATTCGATCACGATTATCTGTAAATGAATGGCATTTACAATTCGCTGTAGCCAAGACAATATCGCTTAATCAGCCAGAGCGATTCGTTGACACTTCACAATGGAACATACCCTCAGAGATTGACCTTGCAGATCCAGGCTTCTACATGCCTCACCGGATTGACCTACTCACCAGCACACAAGAGTTTTTTGATTTACTTTCTCATGGCAAAATTTCGTTGGGTCCAGGCCTTCCTTGCCTAGTCAATACTGCACTTGGTTGGATCGTTGGCGGAAAGGTTTCTGATATTCCGCAATCCCAAGTCGTAACATGCAACATGGCACGTTCTACGGAGCTGCAAGGTGCATTAGAAAGGTTTTGGCTAATCGAGGAGTTTGATTCGCACGATCAAGGTTTCACCGCAGAAGAGCAGGAATGCGAACGACATTTTGTGGCAAACACAAGGTTTCTCACATCTGGACGAGTCCAAGTTTGCTTGCCATTTAAGGGGGTATATACCTTTTTCATTTTCAAAAAATCGAAATTTTTTTTTTTGCTTTATCTTAAAGAACAACTTCTTGAGAATACTTCCCAAAATTTTCATAGAGATTTGAGCTGTAGAAAAAAGTTACAGTGCTCCTAGCCTCGCGCCTCGTTCCCGCCCAAACCCAAACTTGAAACTTTAAACGCGAATATCTCGAAATGGTTTTTTTTAAAAATGACTTTGCGGTGATATGGATTGGCGAAAAACTACTGAACCGATTTTCTTCAAATTTTTTTTAAAATGTTCGTAATGAATTTTATTAGTACTTGAACGATCGTTTTTTCATGTAAAAATTTTTATTTCGCCGAAGTAAATAGTTTTGTAAGAATTTTTGCGTCCAAAAACGTCATTTTTTGCATTAAACGTTCCCGTATGCACAAAAAAAAAAATTTTTTTAAAACGTTCGTTCAAGTACAGGATACTACTTTAAACTAATGAAATATTTTTATTTTTTCGGTATCAGTTGACCCATTCGTCCTGGGGAATTATCACCGCAAGGCTCTTTAAAAAAAAGGCGTTTAAGGGAAACAGCCACACCTTAAAAACTATTAAATATTTTTTCAAAAATTTTTGCATAAACATTGTCAGCAATCTAAGCTTTCAGAAAATATAATCATTCATTTAATAAAAACAATAGTTACAAACATAAAAAAATCCAAACTTTCCTATTTTTTTCGACAAAAAAGGTATATACCCCCTTAAGGAGAATCCTCACAAGTTAGGTAAATCTTTGAAATTGCCAAATCCCGGTTTTTGCAAAATGAATGGAGGTTGAGCCGCAACCCGTTGTTAAAGGAGATGTACGTTCAATTCATGAGGGAATTACATGCAATTGGCATCTGATTTCGACTCTCAAAAGACCCATTATATAATCCCGCATCATGGAGTCCTGAGATCAGAAAGCACGACTACCAAGCTGCGTGTTGTGTTTGATGCATCGTGCAAAACAGCGTCGAACCTTTCTCTGAATGAGTTGTTGATGATGATTGGCCCAAGCATCCAGCAGAATCTTATCCTAACACTTCTTGCCTTTCGCTTACATCGTCATGCACTTGTAGCTGATATCTGCAAGATTTATCGCCAGTTTGAAGTATCACCAGACGATCGTATGTATCAACTTGTTCTCTGGAGAGAATCCTCAGCTGCGCCTTTAGAATTGTTTCAGCTCAACACTGTCATGTACGGCATGTCCTGCGCACCATTTCTAGCAATCAGGAGCTTGAAATATATTGCAGATAAGTTCTCAAATCAGTTTCCCATCGGAGCAGCCGTACTTAAAGAAGATATGTACGTCGATGACCTCCTTACTGGAGCAGACAGTGTCGAAGAGCTTCATCTCAAAGCTACAGAGGTCACCAGCATACTTTCTAAGGCTGGATTAGAGCTTGCAAAGTGGAACACAAGCAAAATAGAAGGCAACGGAGCAGAGTTTCAATTTAAGGTTGATACCAAAGATGTTACGAAGACTTTGGGCATGTCGTAGCAACCAAGACAAGATGTGTTTTGTTTCAGGTATACCCTACCTACAATCTCTGTCGTCACCAAGCGGAGCATCGTTTCACTTGTAGCTCACCTGTACGATTTGCTAGGGCTCGTACCACCAATCGATGCAAAATATTGGTCCAAGAGTTGTGGATGCATCGTCTAAACTGGGACGATCCACTTCCCCCTGAGCTTCAATCTCAGTGGAAGCGAATAGAAGAAGATTTGCACAATCTTCAAACCATCAAAGTTCCAAGATTCATTAACTCGTCACCTAAAAATCTATCGGAAATACACGGATTTTCAGATGCATCGCAGCGAGCTTATGGCGGTTGCCTATATCTACGAACATACATAAACGGACAGTTAAAATCAATGCTAATCATCGCCAAGTCTAAGGTGGCCCCAATAAAAGCAATTTCATTGCCGCGGCTAGAATTGTGCGCCGCATATTTATTGTGTCAAACATGGGCCAAGATTAAGCATAAATTCGAAAAATACATTGATAGTATTTCCTTTTGGACAGATTCAAGAATCGTTCTACAGTGGCTTACCATGCACTCGTCCAGGCTAAACTGTTTCGTCGCTATCCGGATTTCTGAGATGCAATCAACCACGTCAAACATCACTTGGAGGCACGTTCCGGGCAAGGACAATCCCGCGGACATAGTTTCAAGAGGCTGCGCAGGGTCCGAGCTTATGGAAACTATATGGTTTCGTGGACCAAGCTTCTTACGTCAAGACTCATCTGGATGGCCGCAACCAGTACCAAATTCTCAGGACACCAATGAAGAGTTGGAGCTGCGAAAAGCATCAGTCCTCACATGTACCGATAGTGGAAGCAAGGAAGATGTATTCCATGAAGTTATCAACAAATTCTCATCCTATCGGCGCATTTTGCGAGTCATAGCTTTTGTGTTGCGCGTCTTTAATAGAATCAAGGTCAACAAAAAGGTGAACTTAGTCGAAGTAATTCATACACCAGCAACTGAATTGCAATACGCGTTCAAGCACATCGTATCACATATTCAGCAGAAGACCTTTTTCAACGAAATCCAGCAGCTAAAGGAAAACAGGATTTTAAAACCCGAATTTCAGAAACTAAATCTGTTCCTAGCAGCGACTAACGGATCAAACGGTTCGATAACACTATTACGTGTAGGCGCCCATTTCACTCGATGCCAAATTTCCTGTTCTTCTACCAAAGAATCATTGCTTCACGTTGAAATTTGTTGAGTATCTCCACCGGCATCACATGCACGCTGGACCAAAGGCTCTCATTGGAATCCTGCGACTTCAGGCTTGGATTGTAAACGCCAGAGAAGTTGTGCGAAAGATTGTACGGCGCTGCACACACTGTTACCATTATAAGCCTCGTTTAATGGAACAAATGATGGGATCACTTCCAGTTGATCGCTTTCATTCACAACGACCTTTTTTTGTAACTGGAGTCGACCTATGCGGACCATTTTCCTCATCATACCGCATTCGAAGCAAGGTGCCATATAAAACATACATGGCCGTGTTTATATGCTTTTCGTCAAAAGCAATCCACATAGAACTCATTTCCGATCTATCTACTAATAATTTTATTCTCTGTTTAAAGCGCTTCGTCAGTCGCAGAGGCATCCCACTACGCATTTATTGTGACAATGCAACTAATTTCGTCGGTGCACGATCGCAGCTCGAGGACTTTAAGCAGCAGCTATTCGACGAAGCCAACACATTAAATTTGCAGAAGTTCAGCAGCATCGTGGGATTCGAGTTCAAGTTCATCCCTCCGCGTGCTCCCCACTTTGGCGGCTTGTGGGAGGCCGCAGTGAAGTCCATGAAGAGCCTAATGATGAAAAACTTGGGCAACACAGGGCTAACGTACGAGAAGCTTCAAACGATTGCAATCGAGTCGGAGGCAATCTTGAACTCAAGACCAATGGCACCTCTTTCCGAAGACCCAAACGATGGAGAGGCGCTTAGCCCAGCGCACTTGCTGATTGGGTCCTCTTTGATGTCCGTACCGGAGCCTTCAATTGAGAGCAGACCATCGTATCTTACGCGGTGGCAGCGCGTAACGTATTTGAAGCAGCAGTTCTGGGAGCTATGGAGGCGTGATTATTTACACACGCTTCAGGAGCGCTCCAAATGGCTCAAACCCCACGCCAACATTCGAATTGGCCAAATGGTGATAGTTCACAAGGATAATACACCTCCCCAGGAATGGATCCATGGTCGCATCACCGAGACGCATGTCGGAGCTGATGGACGAGTACGAGTGGCCGAGATCAAGGTGAAAAATGGAACCATTCAAAGACCCATCTGTAAGATAGCGCCCCTGCCTGAGCAAACTGGTGCTTGAATACTCCTTGGATCATTCAACGGGCGGCGAATGTTCGATGACATCATAAGTCAACATTAATTTTGATTTAATTATTATTATTGTTATGAATAACTTCGTTCAAGCTGATTAATAATTTGAATTCTTTGCCAACTTGTTATATTTAATTACCCCACACTGTAATCATATGCTTATGTTTTGAATTCGCCTTACGCTCTTTTATACATGCAGCTCACACATGTACATACATACATATCTCTCTTTGTAATCTTGAAATCGAACATCAGTGCATATTAAAGACCAAAACAAGTCGAACGTTTTATTCTATTCTAATAACTCTGCATTCGGCAGAGTCCGCACAACGGCCTTAGCCACGTTAGTGCATGAATAAAATTCGGACCAGTCATAGCCGGATATAAAAGTATTTAAAAGATGAAAGTTTGCCTTACGAAAGCAGCGGATTCGTTTAACCGACTTTTCGGATTTTTTATTCAGCTCTGTTCTTGCGTCTACAGTCAGCTCTAGAGTTGGATGATAAGGATCTTCCGGTTGTGTAAGTGGTGACGTTCTTGATAGGCAAACGCCTTCTGAATTTGAAACAAAACACAAGTCCAGTAAACGTCCTAAGGAGTTCTTAACATGGTTCACTTGGGATAGCGCAATGTCAAGCAAACCGTCAATAAAGTCATGCTGCGCTAAAGGAAGTAAAATGTTAGAGTTTTCGTCAGGGGACCATGTCGCACTAGGTATATTAAAATCACCCAATACTATTAACTGATCTCGATCTGACAGTTTTTTGGAAATGGACTGAATAACGGAAAAGTGATTTGCGTAAATAGGGAACTCAGATGATGGTGGGATATATGAACAAGTAATATATACAAAACTACCGGGAAACAATAATTTTATACCTAGGAATTCGATGTCATAAAATTCTTCGAAAGTTAGTAATTCAGACGAAAAGGTGGTGTCGACAGCAATCAGGACTCCACCTCCCCGTCTGGACTGACGATCAAGCCTATAAATTGTGTACTTACCCGGGAGAATTAACTACGGTATAAAACACCTCTGAGAGATATGACCGTTGGAGTGCGTGTCGTGCCAACAGCGCTCAACGACGAAGAGAAAGTCTGAAAAGAGGGGCAATAGAAAATAACAACAAACCAGCACCGAATTAAATTATGATAAAAACTTTTTGTTTACTAAACACAAGTTAAATATATAACGAAACATACAACGAGGTTATCCCTGGACAGAATCACACCTTCAGGATCTGTTATAAAGCACAAGTCAAGAAGGCGACCTAGTGAATTTCGAACATGGTTTACCTGAGATAACTATGATCTATAGGTAGTAAGACACTCAATCCATTCTCTGTGGGCCACGTAACTCCAGGTATATTAAAATCTCCTAAAACTACCAACTGATCCCTATTCGAAAGCTTGTTTGCAACAGACATCATAACGGACAGGTGGTTTAAATAGTCAGGAAGTTCAGTATAAGAGTTATCAGAAAACGATAACTTTACGCACATAATTTCAATAGTATTGAATTGGTGAACAACATAATTTCGGAAGTAAAGTTTGAGTCCACTCCAATTAAGACTCCATCTTCCCGTCTAGAGGGACGGTCATACGTATATATTGTGTACTTATCAGGAAAATCTTAAGAGCATTGAGTTTGGCTTTAACCAGGTTTCTGTAAACACAATAATATGAGATGCAAAAAAAGGGCTATCAGAATACAATTTAATTAGCTTGTTTTGAAGATGGTTGGCTTTTTTTATCCTAGCTTCGAAGTCTTTTAACACCATATTTTCGGGCCTTCAAAAAGTTCGATTAGAACAGTGATCCTAAAATATGAAATGTTTCCAGCTCAAGAAAAGTTAAACTTTTCCACCTTCTCATATTATCATTGGCTTTAGTTTTGTCATGTATATAAGACAATACATCAGAAGATGTTTGATCAAGAGCAAGCCGAAACACAAACTTTTGTTTCTTCAGTGGAACCACTGAAGACGATTTTGGTAGAGCAGACATTGCTTCTGCAGAGCCAGCTTAAGCAGGTAGTCCGGACTCAGTAATCCTTGTGGGGGTGTAGGAATATAATGAGGGAACGGTGGCTCCACTAATTAAGAAACCACAGCGGACAAATCGGAATTCTTAGAGTCCCTGGTTGCATACATTCCATTGCTTGAGATTGCAGGTTGTTCCCCTTTTGCTATTCTACCGCCTGCTTATTTGGCTTAGGGGACTCCTCTTACGGCTATTAAGCTTCGAGTTCAGCGCAGAGAGGACTTCATCAGCTCGGCGAAAACTATCTTTAGCAACTGAAAGGTACTTATTTCTCCAATCAATATCGCATCAATTAAAGTATTACCACTTGAGCAATATATAAAACATACTGCAAAGGCTCAGACTTAAATAGTACAGTAGAATATTTGTTATCCAGAAACAAGCTATACCTATCAATGAATTCGAGCAAATATATACAGAGGATTTAGATTTGTTCCTATTAAATCATTGTGCTAACACCCAAAAAGCAATAGTTATATCAACACTGTCATTTATTCAGTAATCGATAAAAACAGATTCCTTTGTAGAATCATGAATTGGTAATTGCACAACAATAGCCAAATAAACATACAACGAGGTTATCCCGTCAAGAGCAGTCTGACCATCGGATGCTTCTACTTCGGCACAAGTCCAGTAGGAATTGAGCACTAATTTGTCTTTGTAACTAAATTTCCAAATATTCTATTTAAGTTTCAATTATTGTTACCAAGGCGGAGCTGGCGCAAATTAAACAAGAAAGGAAAGCTAATTTCGGGCGGAGCCGAAGTTGATATACCCTTGCAGAATATTTTGTAAATTATATTATAAATACTCATAAAAAGTCCCAACTTCCTAACTTTTAAAACACCAAAGTTATGGCATTTGCAATCGTTCAGTTATAGGGCAGCTATAAGATATAGTCGGTCGATCCGGCTCGTTCCGACTTATATACTACCTGCAATAGAAAGAATACTTTTGCGAAAGTTTCAAGCAGATAGCTTTAAAACTGAGGGACTAGTTTGCGTAGAAACGGACGGACGGACAGACGGACATGGCTAGATCGACTCTCCTGGTGATGCTGATCAAGAATATACATACTTTATAAGGTCGGAAATGTCTCCTTCACTGCGTTGCAGTGCACTTTCGACTTTCAGTGTCCGGCAGTGATCCAAATGGCATACGGAATGTATGGAGTGGCAGGGTAAAACACATGCTGCCGATCGAAATTCTATGCATTTTCCTTAGGCACGATATATTAATTTTCGTTATATAGGGAAGGGGGTGGTTTTCAAAGAACCTACCCCAAATACGACGAGCTTACCCGGCACCAAGCGTGCCTAGCCAAGAAGCAAATCCCTCGGCCCAAGACCTTTAGACTGGCCACTAATACACCGGCGTAACAATCACTAATAGTCCTGTTAACAGTAATCAATGGCAAAAGCCATGCTTAAATCTGTACATATATAATCAGTCTGCATTTTATTATTAAATACTTTTACTACAAAGATGTTCATTCAATTAGGTTTGTGGCTGTGAACTTTCCCTTAACCAAGCCATGTTGACAAGGTGTTACCCGTCAGAAACGCATTTTCCATGCATTTACGGAAGCATCTCGTTATATACTTGCACAGGGTATTATAATTTTGGTGAAAAGTGTGCAACGCAGTGTAGGAGACATCTCCAACCCTATAAGTATATATATTCTTGATCAGGATCGCGTCTTGAGTTGATATAAGCATGTCCGTCTGTCCGTCTGTCTGTCCGTCTGTCTGTTTATACGCGAACTAGTCTCTCAGTTTTAAAAATATTGAGTTGAAACTTTGCGTTTTTCGTTCCTTTGCACGCAGTATATAACTCGGAACAGCCGGGATCGACCGTCCTATAGCTGCCTTATAACTGAACGATCGGAAATGCCATAACTTTGGTGTTTTTAAAGTTAGAAAGATGGGACTGGCAATATCGTATAGCTGCTATATTCCTGAACAATTAGAAACGCTATAACTTTGGTGTGTTCTTCAGACTTAACTTTAAACCTAATTTAAAATTGTTATTGAGCACTGGTACACATAAGAAAAATTTTTGTTAGTCATAGAATATGTCATAGAATGTGGCTATAATAGCTATCATCATCAATAAATCAATAAAATCAATCAATAAAATTCCACGCCCCCGAACTTTTCCTTAATGGTAATGCCAAATTTTTTTGAAATATATTTATTAAATATTTTTTTCCATTTTAAATCTGTCGTCGATTAATTTTATACCCTTGCAGAGGGTATTATAATTTCAGTCAAAAGTTTGCAACGCAGTTCAAGAGAAATTTCCGTCTGTCCGTCCTTCTGTCCGCCCGTCTGTTCGTTTCTACGCAAACAAGTCCCTCAGTTTTAAAGCTATTTGCTTGAAACTTTCCAAAAATTTGTCTTTCTATTGCAGGTAAAGTAATTTTTAAGTCGGAACGAGCCGAATCGGGCGACTATATTATATAGCTCCCATAGGAACAATCGGAAACATAATCCTGGTAAACCAGTACACCCTTCCTCGCCAGCTTCAAGCGGTCCAATTGCTCGCAGTAGATGGCAGAACTAAGCGTCTGGCCATATGGGAGCAGCTTATAGTGGATGATTCCCTTCCAAACCCACCAAACACAGAGCAAAACTTTCCTGGCCGACAATTCCGGCTTGGCCACTGTCTTGGACGATTCACCGGCCTTCAACCACGACCGTTTTCGCTTGATATTTTCGTATGTGATCCATTTTTCGTCGCCAGTCACCATACGCTCAAAAATGGGTCGAGTTCATTCCGTTTCAGCAGCTTATCGCAGGCGTTGATTCTGTCTAACAGGTTTTTTTGCGTCAAATCATGCGGCAGCCAAATATCCAGCTTTTTTTATATCCAGCCTTCTGCAGATGGATTAAAACGGTTCGGTGACTAACTCCTATCTCCTAGGCGATGTCACGAGATGTCACATGCCGGTCTAGCTCGATGTTTTCGATGATTTGATCGGTATTCGTCGTCACAGGTCTTCCTCCGGCTGGCTTATCCATGGTGTCATTTTCACCGGCTCTGAATCGTCGAAACCATTCCTCCGCGGTTCCAAACTTGTTATGAATAGCGTCGTTTTGTAGGTTATGTCAAGACCTTTCAATCGATATATAGCATTGCCCGAAACCGATATGTAGCGCTTTGCACAAAGCCGGCAAATTCAAAAACCAAAAAAAGCGGAAGGGAGATATTTGACAACCTGATATATATAATTACTGTTACTATTATTTTGGCAACAACAATTTTTTAGATATTTTAAAAAGCTTTCTGTACTGAATCTGGGGAGCGAATAATTGGATGGGCTGATATTTTGAGCTTACAACTTTGAAACACGTTTATTGCAGCTCTGGTTTGCCCCAAATCCTGGTCAATAATATCGAAAGCACTGATATCGAGAGAATGTTGGGTTCTACAGCACATTGGGACAGCTACATCGCTTTTTTGCATCACTACTTCATTTAATGCTAAAAAACATCTATTTCACGAATTTCGGCGAGAGGTATAAAGTGCTAATTTTAAAAGGATCGCTGTCTTCATAACCAAATGACGCTTTTTACGCCCGCTTTTTGTTTCTGCCAGATCCCCTAAAGTACAATCGTCGGTAGGGTATGCAGGCACAATCCGCTCGCAAAACAACAACCAAAGCTAATTTGGTTTGAAGTTTTCTCAACCACTTAAAAGCAGTCGGTGTTTTAAGTGACACCGACTGCGATATGCCCTGTTCATATCTCAGTAGATTGATTTCTATTAATTGGAATACATACATATATGCAAAACATTTTACTGCTACCACTCATTTGAATTTGTAAACAAAAAATAAATTTATGCTGAAATATTAAACAAGAAAGGAAAGCTAACTTCGGGCGGAGCCGAAGTTGATATACCCTTGCAGAATATTCTGTAAGTTATGGCATTTCCAATCGTTCAGTTATATGGCAGCTATAGGATATAGAAGGCCGATCCTTATCGTAGGTCGGATTGATTGGCCACAGAAAATCCCAACTTCCTTACTTTACAAACACTAAAAATCAACATGAGAATGAGACTGGGAGCACAAAAAATCCGAACGCACACGAAGTGTCCAGGGCCTGCCGCCTAGAGCCCTGGGGCCAGTGCTGCCAACTTTTGAAAAAAGCTGTTTTTAACCGGAGAGGAGGAAAAAAAAGCTGAAAATAATCATTTTTTTTGTTTTCAATCTTTTTTAATTTTGTTATTTATAAGATATTTAGCAAGTCATCTAATTCGTCGCGAATATCATTAGTTTCGCTATCGTACGACATGTTTGTTCCGATCTTGCAGTAGCCGCAATAGACTCTTTTCTTGTCAGTCTCATCCCTGCGAAGCCATGCCTTGAATTCGTCGCTTTTCAAAAAACATCACGGCACTTTTGCTTATACTTTTTAGGCATTGTAAAATACTCGCACTTTTTATATTGTTATGGTAGTTTAACGTAAAACAGCGTTGGTAGTATTGGCAAATATAATTTTTCTTTGTCAGGATTCTCCCTCTAGCGGGCCGTTCTTCTGTTCGTATAAATGGATAGTGTCATGGCAAGTCTGTGCATATATGAGACAAGTGTGACAGTATAAGTGATAGAATTACAGACAGGATTTATTTTGAGATCTTCCCCAAAAGTTTTTGTGGAATATTTTAAGTAACTTTCAATAACCTTTTCCCATAGAGTCCATCCGTTTGAAACAGTAGGGATTTTTGACAAATGTTAAACTCCGATTCCCACAAATGCAACATCTACCATCCGATAACCGGTGATCTGGTCAAAACATAAGCAAACATTGTTGAAGTGGACTATGCGTGGCTAAAATTAGCAATTTATCAACTATTTTGGCTGTTGTACATCAGCAAAATGTAAAGTTGCATCAGCTTTTATTGGCAGCCACTTCAGATGATTGAAATGACGACGAATTGGAACGATCGGGTCAAATTTGAATTTAAAGAAATTTCCATATTTTTGCTTTTTTTGTCTAATATAATGAGTTATATAAAAATCGGATGACTATATTTGTATGTATATATATACATTTTGTGATTTTCGAAGAATTACGACAATCTTTCGCTATTTTTTAAAGCTTGCTGAAGCTTCGGTTCTCGTTAAAATATTATTTTTTACTTACACTGCATATTATATCAACAATAGCTCAGCTGTTTTAAGCGAAACTCAAAATGGCGACAAAATACGGATGACGGGCAACCACCATTTTATACCCTTTGCAGCTAATTCTAAACAATTAACAGCTGTTCGTAACTCGAGTTATGGTGTTAGTCAAAAGTGGACAGTATGAAGTTGAGCAATCGATAGCTGACTCTATAGAAAACTAGGGTCAGTATGAAGTCCCCATATGTAAATATAAAATTAAAAAATTATGAGAATATTATTTTTACATTTTTCATACTTTCGGTGGGCTTCTGCACTATGTAGATGGCCGCGCACGATGATGGCTAAAACGAATATTCGTATCAAAAATTATCCAGAAATAGAAGGAGGTGCCCAAAGTTCAATATATATATATATCATTTTATTTTGTTACAATTTATAATGTACACCATATGTTACAATAAACTTTTTCGTATAATTAATTTTAATATTTCGCTTTCGATTTTTTAACACCAACCATGCGTAGACAATTTCAGGAATTTGTAATGATATTTAACTGCCGACTTATATTACCTTTTTTTTGTAAAGTATTCTATTGTCTGCTTTGTATATTTTTAGGTTATAAAATTCTAAGTTATTGTCTTGAAATTTACAACTAAGTTTTCACTATTTATGAAGTTAATATAAGCACTACAAGCATGTACAAGTGTAATTTTAATATTGCATGCGTTTACCAGCACACATAAATCCATGTTGATGTTATTCATGATCTCTGATAAAAAATTGTAGTTTTTTTTAATTTGTCGCCTTTTGTAGTCAATGCCACCGATTCTACTATAATATAATCATATATGGTAGAAATAAGCTATATTTTTCCAAACTTTTTAATTATTAAAAAAAGGGAATCAGTACAACATTTTCAAATTATCATTTCCTAATTCAGGGGGTCAAACTGCATCAGAAAACCATAGTGATACGTGGCCACCAGTACGTTTGTAACATTCTTTCCAATCATGTAAAGGTGAATTAAGCTTTAATTAAAAATTAATAAATATAAATAACAAATGAATTTATGTATATTAATTAAAAATGTGTAGGTGGTAGACGCGGGCATACAAATATAAGATTTGAAAACCAGACCATTTCAGATATAATATGTATATCTCACCATGTGTCGTCGTACATAATTATGTTTGTTGCTAAAGTTTAATGTATATACATTTAAATAGTTAATAATAAGCCAATAAAGTTCATATTTTTATTAAAAGTTTGTATAATAATTCGATATGTAAAATTTTACATGCGGTTTTGCATACATACATTAGATCTCTTTTAGTAAGCTAGCTTAAACAATCCAGGAAAACTAAAATCGACATCTTAAAAACTTGGAATAATATCATATTTGCAACGATTTCCAAGAAATAGACTTTGGAGTTAGATAAGTTTTACTCTACATTATTATTAACGATTGTTGGCACGGGCTTAAAAATTGTGTATATTATGTGTGTATAACGAAAGATATGGATATATTTGTTGTGCCTGAATATTTTTGGTTATTTCCGTGGGTTTTAATAGTTATATGCTGATTGTATTGCATTTGTCGGATTATGTATGTAGTTTTTGAGCAGGTAAGTACGAATCTATATATTTATTTTCGTTAGTATCTGGGGTGTCACAAAAATCCCTGGAGATGTTGTCGTCGGCTTATTCTTTAAAGCCTACTAGCTTATGGTTTTAAAATTGGTTGATCAAATAAGAGGAATGTTTTTGACGCCCAGTATTGGCTACAGGTTTGATTTATGTTTATTTTTAGTAATAACATGCATCTGAAAAGTAATGTCTACTTATAGATCGTGATATGTTTTCAGTTAATGATTAGTAAACTTTAGTTTTGTATAATTTGTATGTAGGTACTTCCGTGAAAGTGGAATTCTTAAGCATTTAAACCATTTTAATAATGTGATTTCCGAAATTCCGAATTTATATTGACTGAATAGGCCCATAATATCTTATTTGCAATTGATTGTTATTGGTTGGAAGCATTTTGTTAGTGGAATTTCAAACGTAACATTACTTAGTACATATACATGTATCTAACGAAAAATATACATATGACACATATATGAATACAGTTTTTACATTGATCGACTGGCATTTTAAACTTCTCATAATACCTCTAAAAGGTGTATAGACTCAAGTTATTAAGGTGTCCATCCTTAGAGTTGAACAAAATGTAAAACGTGGTCTTACTAAAATGCTCCTAATAATAAAGAATTTAAAAATACAAAAAAAATAAAATTTTTTCGAATTATTGTTCCTGTTTAAGACCGTTTTACCCTATAAAATATACTTTCTATATTTAATTTTACATGACAAATTTAAGTTTAAAGTTGGATTTTTGTAAAAATGTTAAATATTTTTTCTAAAAACATTGAAATAAGATAAATACAGTAAAAATATATGTTTTTTAATATTTTTTGGTAATTTAAACGGTCAGACGAGGATATCGGTAAAATTTATTTATTAATTATGTTATTGTTTCAAAAAGTATTTGGAGGGCAACAAATTATAAAGACGCACGAATTGATTACTTGACTAGCCGTACTACTTTTCATAAGTGAAAAGCTATCTTAATTTCTGTTAATTTGAAGCCAAGTTTTCATATTTATGTTTAAAAGTATCCTTGGTCTTTTGTATTATAGCCTTTGAGAGTACATGCAATAAAATCCCTTTAAATAACAGCAAAAACGAAAAATATCAATGTGTGAACAGCATATAACAATTAAATACAATTTTTTTTTTCAATAAAGACGTTATGTATTTATCATTTGATACGTAAAGTCTCGTAAAATATTCTGGATTTCTAAAATTGTTTTTCATTCGTTTTCTCCTGTGACGACTGACAAAATGTGCCTAAAGCTATTTGAAGTAATATACATATGTATGTTCAGAAGGGCAATGTAATATTTGCTATGTCTTTATATACATGGACGTAGACTATACGTCTTCGATGGGGTTTAATTTCTTGCAGGGGAATAATGAGTAAAATAACACCGGTCGGAATTGTTTTGACGACTGTACGGTAATTTCCTGAACAACTTTTACTATTTAAACAAAAATTTTATTTAGCTTTATACTATAAAGACTTTTTAAAGAAAAGAAAAAAAATTTAGCCTTCTCAATCGATCAAACCACCTTAATATTTTTGTTTGCTTTGTAAACGCTGTTCACAAATTGATATTTTTTAAATTTGATCTTTTTTTAATTGGCATATATATTCTTTTCTGTTTAAATTAAGAAGACAAAGAAAATACGACAATAAAGAAAACCCATAAGACTATTTATTTGCAAAAAATGCAATAATATTGTTTGAAAGAATAAAAAACAATAAAAAAAGATTATGGAATAAAGATGTAGTGGGATACTTTGCTTAGATAAGCCTAATTTATTATAATTAATTGCCATTAAGTGTTCACAACGAAATTCTGTTGCCCTGTGTAGTCACTGGACTTTTAATACCGCGTTAGAACAAAAATGAAAACATTTAAATTCATTGTAAATTATTTGGTTTCTAAAATGGCTTTATAAAACATACTTTAAACATTGAAAATTATTTACAATTTTGATTTAATTTTTCTTAGATGACTTTCAATTTATAATAAATAGACATATTTTTCCACAAACAAATGGAAACTAAGAAGGTACCACAGATTCTTTAATAATTATTGTAGTCGTATAATACCATCTCAAATTCTTTATTTTCTGGTTTTTGTTCCTTTATTTCATAATAATTCTCAAAAGATGTATAATAATTGTCATCTTTCGGCTTTCTGTATTGTCCAAGTATATCCAGTCGGTGGCTTAACTCATTTCCATTAGATGTAAATTTATTTCGTTCTAGTTTTGGTGTAGATTTTTTAAAAGGCCATGCTGTTAATCCCCTCAGAACGCGATGGAAATTTTCACTGACTTGCGGCTTTAATGAAGAACAATTTAAATTATTAGTTATGTTTTTAATTTGTATATTATATCAAGCTATCACACGAGTCATATTCCTGCATATTTGCATTGATGTGGTTTTACTAAAATCGAAAATCCGAATACATTTAGAAACATAAACTAATTTAAACAAGAAAGGAAGCAAACTTAGGCAAGCCGAAATTTATATACCTTTTCAGTTATTACAAAATGACATTTCTATTGCCATGCCTACATTACTAAAAACCATGAAGCTATGTTGATTTTGCGCTGCATTTTGGCATCGTTTCTTTGACATCTACATATATGATATTGTAGTCCGATTTTGTCAAAACTAAAAGCGTAATTCTGATATAGGAAATCCCAAAGGAATATTTTGATAAACAGAAAAACAGCAATATACAATTTTATTTCATCTTATTTTTTTTTATTTTTTTAGCTCTCAATGGGAGCTATATGATATATATGTCCGATTTTAATTTAATTAAAACTTAATTAAAATTTAAAAATTATACTTTATAGGGTCGGAAATTTCTTTTTTAGTGCGTTCCAAACTTTGACTGAAATTATAATTTTACCCTCTTCACGGGAATAAAAATGGCTTTTTAAAACAAATCAATTAATAAAAACTTAAAACAAAAATTGCTTACCTCTTTTAGAAGGGATCGATTTCTCTCTCTAAAGTGCGATTTTCGTATTGGGTATGTTCTTGGAATACCAATAACGGAATGATCTCTTTCGGTGGAATCGCTTGAAAAAAGCTTAGTTGGTGGAATTTTAATGCGGCCTGATCTGTTGCCTAGACCAAAGCCATTAGTTGCAGAAAATAAGCTTTTTACTTCTTTATTTGCTTGGCTTTCTTTTTTATTGTAAGAAGGCGAACTACCAATGCGACGTGTGCTTGCTCTAACGCCAGTTCTATGTCCATTTTTACTTGGTTTATCGATTTCGAAATTTTGCAGAATCGGCACACGATTAACGTCACTATATTGATAACTATTTCCGTCCGGACTTCTATTTTCATCCATTAAAATGGAATCCGTGGAGCTACCGGGCTGAGGAATATAACCTAGTATGCTGTTGATTTGAATTATTTTAGCTTAAAGTGGTTATATTGTTTTAACATTAGGCTTACTTTTTCCCGTTAGCGATTTCTTTAAGTGCAGCTGCACGTGCTTCCAACTCCTCGTCTCTACGTTGCTCTGTTAACTCTTTAGCTCTTTCAGTCCATATAAGTTCTTTGAGCTTTTGAAAACTGCCTTGTATGGCAACTGAATTCTGACTTTCTTTACCATTTGCTCCAGGACCACTTGGGACTCCCATGTATCGGTTTTTACTTGACCTACGTGATGAAGAAGAAGCTCCGTTTTGAGGTCTTGTTTCAGCACCATAATAACGAGATTGACTTGAACCAGGACCACTCGGTCCAAATTCAACTAATCTCTGGTGATGTTCAAATGGAATGCGTTGGGGCGTATTTGGCTCTCGGTTAACAACACGGCCAAAAACTGGAGATCTGGCTCTTTCCCTTGCGCTCATCTGCATCCTATTAATTAAATAGAATAAATGGGATTTATAAATATATTGCGAGGACATTAATTATATTAAATAGGCAAGTCCGTCAGCTTTGTTGTGTGTCAAAACGATCTTAAATTTTATAAAAAACTCAAGAAAGGAAGCAAAAATAAATTGCAGCCCATTTCAGGTCGGTTGTTATACCCTTGCAAAGCCTATTATTATTTCAGTCAAAAGTTTGCAAAACAGTGAAGGAGACATTTCCGACCCTATAAATATACTTTAACAGCATCACCAGCAGAGCCGGTCAAGCCATGTCCGTCTGTCCGTCCGTTCGATTGTTTTTACGTAAACTAGTCTCTCAGTTTTAAAGCTATCTGCTTGAAACTTTCCCAAATGTTGTCTCTCTATTGCTTGTATTATATACATATGTATGTCGGAACGAGCCGGATCGGGCGACTATATCATATAGCTTCCATAGAAAAATAAAAAAATACAAAAAAATTTGGTTTTTTATTTATTTGTTAATATGTTAATATGTTAATATGTTAATATGTTAATATATTAATATGTTAATATGTTAATATGTTAATACGTTAATATGTTAATATGTTAATATGTTAATATGTTAATATGTTAATATGTTAATATGTTAATATGTTAATATGTTAATATGTTAATATGTTAATATGTTAATATGTTAATATGTTAATATGTTAATATGTTAATATGTTAATATGTTAATATGTTAATATGTTAATATGTTAATATGTTAATATGTTAATATGTTAATATGTTAATATGTTAATATGTTAATATGTTAATATGTTAATATGTTAATATGTTAATATGTTAATATGTTAATATGTTAATATGTTAATATGTTAATATGTTAATATGTTAATATGTTAATATGTTAATATGTTAATATGTTAATATGTTAATATGTTAATATGTTAATATGTTAATATGTTAATATGTTAATATGTTAATATGTTAATATGTTAATATGTTAATATGTTAATATGTTAATATGTTAATATGTTAATATGTTAATATGTTAATATGTTAATATGTTAATATGTTAATATGTTAATATGTTAATATGTTAATATGTTAATATGTTAATATGTTAATATGTTAATATGTTAATATGTTAATATGTTAATATGTTAATATGTTAATATGTTAATATGTTAATATGTTAATATGTTAATATGTTAATATGTTAATATGTTAATATGTTAATATGTTAATATGTTAATATGTTAATATGTTAATATGTTAATATGTTAATATGTTAATATGTTAATATGTTAATATGTTAATATGTTAATATGTTAATATGTTAATATGTTAATATGTTAATATGTTAATATGTTAATATGTTAATATGTTAATATGTTAATATGTTAATATGTTAATATGTTAATATGTTAATATGTTAATATGTTAATATGTTAATATGTTAATATGTTAATATGTTAATATGTTAATATGTTAATATGTTAATATGTTAATATGTTAATATGTTAATATGTTAATATGTTAATATGTTAATATGTTAATATGTTAATATGTTAATATGTTAATATGTTAATATGTTAATATGTTAATATGTTAATATGTTAATATGTTAATATGTTAATATGTTAATATGTTAATATGTTAATATGTTAATATGTTAATATGTTAATATGTTAATATGTTAATATGTTAATATGTTAATATGTTAATATGTTAATATGTTAATATGTTAATATGTTAATATGTTAATATGTTAATATGTTAATATGTTAATATGTTAATATGTTAATATGTTAATATGTTAATATGTTAATATGTTAATATGTTAATATGTTAATATGTTAATATGTTAATATGTTAATATGTTAATATGTTAATATGTTAATATGTTAATATGTTAATATGTTAATATGTTAATATGTTAATATGTTAATATGTTAATATGTTAATATGTTAATATGTTAATATGTTAATATGTTAATATGTTAATATGTTAATATGTTAATATGTTAATATGTTAATATGTTAATATGTTAATATGTTAATATGTTAATATGTTAATATGTTAATATGTTAATATGTTAATATGTTAATATGTTAATATGTTAATATGTTAATATGTTAATATGTTAATATGTTAATATGTTAATATGTTAATATGTTAATATGTTAATATGTTAATATGTTAATATGTTAATATGTTAATATGTTAATATGTTAATATGTTAATATGTTAATATGTTAATATGTTAATATGTTAATATGTTAATATGTTAATATGTTAATATGTTAATATGTTAATATGTTAATATGTTAATATGTTAATATGTTAATATGTTAATATGTTAATATGTTAATATGTTAACATGTTAATATGTTAATATGTTAATATGTTAACATGTTAACATGTTAATATGTTAATATGTTAATATGTTAATATGTTAATATGTTAATATGTTAATATGTTAATATGTTAATATGTTAATATGTTAATATGTTAATATGTTAATATGTTAATATGTTAATATGTTAATATGTTAATATGTTAATATGTTAATATGTTAATATGTTAATATGTTAATATGTTAATATGTTAATATGTTAATATGTTAATATGTTAATATGTTAATATGTTAATATGTTAATATGTTAATATGTTAATATGTTAATATGTTAATATGTTAATATGTTAATATGTTAATATGTTAATATGTTAATATGTTAATATGTTAATATGTTAATATGTTAATATGTTAATATGTTAATATGTTAATATGTTAATATGTTAATATGTTAATATGTTAATATGTTAATATGTTAATATGTTAATATGTTAATATGTTAATATGTTAATATGTTAATATGTTAATATGTTAATATGTTAATATGTTAATATGTTAATATGTTAATATGTTAATATGTTAATATGTTAATATGTTAATATGTTAATATGTTAATATGTTAATATGTTAATATGTTAATATGTTAATATGTTAATATGTTAATATGTTAATATGTTAATATGTTAATATGTTAATATGTTAATATGTTAATATGTTAATATGTTAATATGTTAATATGTTAATATGTTAATATGTTAATATGTTAATATGTTAATATGTTAATATGTTAATATGTTAATATGTTAATATGTTAATATGTTAATATGTTAATATGTTAATATGTTAATATGTTAATATGTTAATATGTTAATATGTTAATATGTTAATATGTTAATATGTTAATATGTTAATATGTTAATATGTTAATATGTTAATATGTTAATATGTTAATATGTTAATATGTTAATATGTTAATATGTTAATATGTTAATATGTTAATATGTTAATATGTTAATATGTTAATATGTTAATATGTTAATATGTTAATATGTTAATATGTTAATATGTTAATATGTTAATATGTTAATATGTTAATATGTTAATATGTTAATATGTTAATATGTTAATATGTTAATATGTTAATATGTTAATATGTTAATATGTTAATATGTTAATATGTTAATATGTTAATATGTTAATATGTTAATATGTTAATATGTTAATATGTTAATATGTTAATATGTTAATATGTTAATATGTTAATATGTTAATATGTTAATATGTTAATATGTTAATATGTTAATATGTTAATATGTTAATATGTTAATATGTTAATATGTTAATATGTTAATATGTTAATATGTTAATATGTTAATATGTTAATATGTTAATATGTTAATATGTTAATATGTTAATATGTTAATATGTTAATATGTTAATATGTTAATATGTTAATATGTTAATATGTTAATATGTTAATATGTTAATATGTTAATATGTTAATATGTTAATATGTTAATATGTTAATATGTTAATATGTTAATATGTTAATATGTTAATATGTTAATATGTTAATATGTTAATATGTTAATATGTTAATATGTTAATATGTTAATATGTTAATATGTTAATATGTTAATATGTTAATATGTTAATATGTTAATATGTTAATATGTTAATATGTTAATATGTTAATATGTTAATATGTTAATATGTTAATATGTTAATATGTTAATATGTTAATATGTTAATATGTTAATATGTTAATATGTTAATATGTTAATATGTTAATATGTTAATATGTTAATATGTTAATATGTTAATATGTTAATATGTTAATATGTTAATATGTTAATATGTTAATATGTTAATATGTTAATATGTTAATATGTTAATATGTTAATATGTTAATATGTTAATATGTTAATATGTTAATATGTTAATATGTTAATATGTTAATATGTTAATATGTTAATATGTTAATATGTTAATATGTTAATATGTTAATATGTTAATATGTTAATATGTTAATATGTTAATATGTTAATATGTTAATATGTTAATATGTTAATATGTTAATATGTTAATATGTTAATATGTTAATATGTTAATATGTTAATATGTTAATATGTTAATATGTTAATATGTTAATATGTTAATATGTTAATATGTTAATATGTTAATATGTTAATATGTTAATATGTTAATATGTTAATATGTTAATATGTTAATATGTTAATATGTTAATATGTTAATATGTTAATATGTTAATATGTTAATATGTTAATATGTTAATATGTTAATATGTTAATATGTTAATATGTTAATATGTTAATATGTTAATATGTTAATATGTTAATATGTTAATATGTTAATATGTTAATATGTTAATATGTTAATATGTTAATATGTTAATATGTTAATATGTTAATATGTTAATATGTTAATATGTTAATATGTTAATATGTTAATATGTTAATATGTTAATATGTTAATATGTTAATATGTTAATATGTTAATATGTTAATATGTTAATATGTTAATATGTTAATATGTTAATATGTTAATATGTTAATATGTTAATATGTTAATATGTTAATATGTTAATATGTTAATATGTTAATATGTTAATATGTTAATATGTTAATATGTTAATATGTTAATATGTTAATATGTTAATATGTTAATATGTTAATATGTTAATATGTTAATATGTTAATATGTTAATATGTTAATATGTTAATATGTTAATATGTTAATATGTTAATATGTTAATATGTTAATATGTTAATATGTTAATATGTTAATATGTTAATATGTTAATATGTTAATATGTTAATATGTTAATATGTTAATATGTTAATATGTTAATATGTTAATATGTTAATATATGTTAATATGTTAATATGTTAATATGTTAATATGTTAATATGTTAATATGTTAATATGTTAATATGTTAATATGTTAATATGTTAATATGTTAATATGTTAATATGTTAATATGTTAATATGTTAATATGTTAATATGTTAATATGTTAATATGTTAATATGTTAATATGTTAATATGTTAATATGTTAATATGTTAATATGTTAATATGTTAATATGTTAATATGTTAATATGTTAATATGTTAATATGTTAATATGTTAATATGTTAATATGTTAATATGTTAATATGTTAATATGTTAATATGTTAATATGTTAATATGTTAATATGTTAATATGTTAATATGTTAATATGTTAATATGTTAATATGTTAATATGTTAATATGTTAATATGTTAATATGTTAATATGTTAATATGTTAATATGTTAATATGTTAATATGTTAATATGTTAATATGTTAATATGTTAATATGTTAATATGTTAATATGTTAATATGTTAATATGTTAATATGTTAATATGTTAATATGTTAATATGTTAATATGTTAATATGTTAATATGTTAATATGTTAATATGTTAATATGTTAATATGTTAATATGTTAATATGTTAATATGTTAATATGTTAATATGTTAATATGTTAATATGTTAATATGTTAATATGTTAATATGTTAATATGTTAATATGTTAATATGTTAATATGTTAATATGTTAATATGTTAATATGTTAATATGTTAATATGTTAATATGTTAATATGTTAATATGTTAATATGTTAATATGTTAATATGTTAATATGTTAATATGTTAATATGTTAATATGTTAATATGTTAATATGTTAATATGTTAATATGTTAATATGTTAATATGTTAATATGTTAATATGTTAATATGTTAATATGTTAATATGTTAATATGTTAATATGTTAATATGTTAATATGTTAATATGTTAATATGTTAATATGTTAATATGTTAATATGTTAATATGTTAATATGTTAATATGTTAATATGTTAATATGTTAATATGTTAATATGTTAATATGTTAATATGTTAATATGTTAATATGTTAATATGTTAATATGTTAATATGTTAATATGTTAATATGAGAGAGGAGCATTCCAGAAGAGTAGAAAAATGATGAGGTCGCCAGATCAAGGCGTTACAGAAGAAGGAAAGTCGGCGCAAGTGGTTCATCTGGAGGAACAACCAAACCCATCTACGGCAATACTGCACGAGGATCAGCAAACCCCTGCTTCGACCCAAGATGTCAGACCTGCGGTAGGTTCCCCAAGACAAGAGCTCATCTATAAAATGAGAGCACTAGAAGAGGAAACGATCGAGAAATGCAGAGCAGTGCTTCGAAAAATGAAGCATGCGATGCTAAAGCAGCGAAACATCAGTATGGATGTGAAAGACGGAGCGTCAGAACTGAGCGAACTCCTTGATATTCTCGGAAACTACAGGAAAAGCTGGTTGACAGCCGAAACAGAGAGAGTCAAGGAAACGAACTTAGCGGCTGAAGCCAACAAACAGCTGCAGGAAACTGACACACCAGTTTCGTCCCGCAAAAAGCGGACTGCTTCTAGCCCGGCCGAGCCAGAGGCATTTAAAAAGCCGAAAAGTAAGGAAGCGAAGGACGGCTTTAAAACAGTGACTCGGAAGAAGGGAAAACCCAAAACATCTCAAACAGAGGAAACGAACAAAGCTGTTAATGTTAACCCTGAGAGGAAAGGAGAAAACTCTAAAGTACGGTCAAGATCCCGCCCAGAAGCTGTTTTGGTCAAGCCCGCAGAAGGCAGGAGCTACGCCGAGGTATTGAGGGAACTTAGGGAAAACTTGAAGCCTGACGAGACCGATACAGCCATCCGCTCAGTCAGGAAAACCAAGTCAGGGGATTTGCTTCTCGAGTTATCAAAAGGAAGTAAGTCCGAGAAGCTTTGCGAAAGCATTAAGCACACGCTCAAAGAAAATGCCACAGTGAGGACTATCAGGCCGTTGAGCAAGTTGGAGATACGAGACCTAGACAGTCTGACAAACGAGGAGGAAGTCATAACTGCAATCAAGTTCATTATAGGCGAGCAGAGTCAGGAAGTCAAAGTGAGACTAACTGGCGCAAACAATTCTGAGCAAAAACGTGCATTCGTTATATTGCCAACAGAAGAAGCAGCTAAAATTCTTAAGGAGCCAAGAATCAAGATTGGATGGACGCGATGCCGAGTGAAACGGTGCATCGAAGTTACACGCTGCTTCAGATGCTTTGGGGTAGGCCACCTACAAAGGGATTGCTCGGGACCAGACAGGAGAGATCTCTGTATTAGGTGTGGAGAGACGGGGCACAAGATGAGAAACTGCACGAAGACACCGAAATGTTGCCTGTGTGCATATGAAAACCGCACGGATCTCAATCATTTCCCTGGGACGAGTAACTGCGCAGCCAGTACCCGCAAAACCCAAATATGAAAATCCTACAAGCAAACCTTCACAGAAGCCGTATAGCAGATGACCTGCTGTCCCAAATAGTACTGGAACATTGCGTGGATTTGGTTATAATCTGCGAACAATATAGAGTGAAACAACCCGGTATCTGGCGGGAAAATGAAGATAAGACTGCAGCTATATGGATCCCAGCTACGGGTGACATACGATGTCTCGGCGATGGCAGAGGTAGCTGCTACGTATATGTACAACTTAAGGAATTCACCATATTCAGTTGTTATCTAACCCCGAACGATACAATAGAAGCTTTCCAACATAAAATCGATGACATTGAAGACATAGCTCGGCAAATGCATGGAAGCCTTATAGTAGCTGGTGACTTCAACTCTAGAGCAGAAGAATGGGGCATGCCAACAACCAACAGCAGAGGCCGAAAAATTCTTAATATGTCAGCAAGAGTTGGACTGGTAGTCGCTAACGTGGGCAGAGCTCCGACGTTTCAGCGAATGGGCCAAACAGGCACAATACCGGATATAACGCTAGTGTCAGAGAACTCTGCGCACAGAATATTAGACTGGAAAGTCTTAGACATCTACAATGGAAGCGACCACGAGTACATATCTTTCAGTACTGAAGGAAGTTCGGCTCATCATGTAGGAAATCAAATAAGAACTAGTCACCGATGGAATGTTAACCGACTAAACCAGAACCGCTTAATAGGAGAAATTGACAGGAGTCAAATCGATAGCAATGAGAGAACTAGCGTGGAGAGCGTTGTTAGCAGCACTATGTCCACCATAAAAAGAGCTTGTGATGCTTCTATGCCAAAGTCTGGCAATTCCCACAGGAGAGGAGCAGAGGTGTACTGGTGGACAGACGAGATAAGTGCTTTAAGGGAGACTAGCCTCCGCTATAGGCGTCATCTCACACGAGCTAGGAGAAGCGGAAACTTCGCTACACAGGAGGAGGAGTACAAGAAGGCGAAAAAGCTTCTTAATATTGCCATTCGCATAAGTAAACGAAATAAATGGAAATCCCTCTGTAATGACGTTAACAAGGACCCATGGGGTCTTGGGTACAAACTCGTTATGAAGAAGCTTAGGTCAAGAAGTACTCTGCCAGATATAGATGAAGGGCACATGGACAACATTGTCAAAACTCTGTTTCCGCCTCATCCGATCAGACCAGCTTACACTGCACTGCAGCCGTCTGAGGAACACTTCGAGTTGTTCAGCGAGGATGAATTAACTAAGGCAATAGGCAGCATGAAGAATAGGAAAGCACCAGGACCCGACGATATACCGACCGAAGTTCTCAAAGTCATCGCAAAGAACAGACCCGATGTACTATTAAATATGTACAACAAGTGCCTGCAGCATGGAATATTCCCCGATCCGTGGAAGACTCAGAGGTTGGTCTTGATAAGCAAAGGAAAGGGGGACCCTGCAACCCCATCAGCCTATCGACCGCTCTGCATGCTAAACACGACTGGGAAGCTACTGGAAAAACTGATCAAGCCCCGACTAGTTGCTGCTGTCGAGGTATCAGGCGGCCTCTCCCGCAGGCAATACGGGTTCCGACCAGGGAGGTCCACAATCGGAGCAATACAGGAAGTCGTTAATGCAGCACTGGCCAGCCAAGTGGGCAACCATGCATCCAGACCCATTGTGCTTTTGGCGACACTAGACGTCAAAAATGCGTTTAATAGTGTCAGGTGGTCGGACATGATCGATTCGCTAAACAGACGTTTCCACATTCCAGAACACCTGATGCGGCTAATAGACAGCTATCTACAGAATCGAAAACTAATTTATCTGACAAGAGGAGGCAAAAAACGGATGGACATCACCTCGGGTGCAGCTCAAGGATCCATACTAGGACCGGAACTGTGGAATATCAGTTATGACGATATCCTCAGCACAGAAATGCCTGACGACGCATTTCTCGTGGGATATGCGGATGACATAGTCGCAGTGATTCCAGCACGCAATATTGAGTACGCCCAACGAATTCTAAATCAAGTAATGATCCGTGTAAACGAATGGATGGACTCTCGTGGCTTACAGCTAGCCTCAGAAAAAACTGAGCTGTTGCTAGTCACCAGAAAGCAGATGCCACTAGAAATAGAATTAAGGCTCACTGAGACAACTATTCGGACACAGAAGTCAATAAAGTACCTTGGGGTCAGGCTGGACTCTAAACTGACCTTCGGACCTCAAATTAATAACGCTAGAACCAAGGCTGCAGAGACAACAAAATCTCTTAGTAGACTTATGGCAAACATCGGTGGACCAATACCATCTAGACGAAAGCTGTTGATGAATACAAACAACTCCATTCTTCTTTATGGATGTGAAGTGTGGGCTGATTCGTTAAAAACAAATTGCAGACTGAAGACTTTGTTGGCTATACAAAGAACCTCAGCCTTACGTATAATTAGCGCATATCGCACGGTGTCGTGTGCTGCAGCACTCGTCTTAGCATGCGTGATCCCGATAGACCTGCTAGCGAAAGAACGCAAGAGCCTCTACGACCTCCGACAAACTGGAGAAGCATCTAGACAATCGATTCTGGCCCTAAGAAGAGAGACCATCAATATCTGGCAAGAAAGATGGGAACGCGAAGGCACTGGAAGATGGACAAGAAGACTTATCCCCGACCTTAAAAGCTGGGTGGAGAGACGACACGGTGATGTAGACTACTACGTCACCCAAGTGCTCACAGGTCACGGTTATTTTAGTTTCTTTCTAAACAAGATGGGCAAAAGCACGGAAGCCAGTTGTATTTACGCTGATGCGGAAGCCGACAACGCAGAACACACAGTGTTCTATTGTACCAAATTCGCGCAGCAACGAAATATTCTGTCACGAGCGATTGGACAGATAACGCCGGAAACTATAGTCGCCAAGATGTGCGAAAGCGAAGAGAACTGGAGAGCAGTAGCCGGTTTTATCGGAGACATTCTGCGCTTGAAGAAATTAGACCTTGATGCAAGGGTATAAAAAGGGCAGGCTGGACGCAGACCATCAGACGGGCTCTGGGGATCGCCTCTCCTTGGGTGCCAATGGATATCTTCTACGGTATATATTGGCATTTAAGTAGAGGCGAGCCTTAGAGCTTTGTATGAGTAGATGAACGCGCATCGCGCGCAAGAGGCCCCACTTTGAAGTAATGCGGAAGCTTTTCCGAAGTGGATACAGGCCTGATGAGGAGGGGTTTTTAGTGGGTGCAAGCCCCACATACCACACATACGACGGTAGTGTGAGATGCAGAAGGCATTTTCCCCCCTCAGCCCAAAAAAAAAAAAAAAAAAAAAAAAAAAAAATATGTTAATATGTTAATATGTTAATATGTTAATATGTTAATATGTTAATATGTTAATATGTTAATATGTTAATATGTTAATATGTTAATATGTTAATATGTTAATATGTTAATATGTTAATATGTTAATATGTTAATATGTTAATATGTTAATATGTTAATATGTTAATATGTTAATATGTTAATATGTTAATATGTTAATATGTTAATATGTTAATATGTTAATATGTTAATATGTTAATATGTTAATATGTTAATATGTTAATATGTTAATATGTTAATATGTTAATATGTTAATATGTTAATATGTTAATATGTTAATATGTTAATATGTTAATATGTTAATATGTTAATATGTTAATATGTTAATATGTTAATATGTTAATATGTTAATATGTTAATATGTTAATATGTTAATATGTTAATATGTTAATATGTTAATATGTTACATATGTTACATATGTTACATATAAAAAAATAAATAAGAAAATACATTTTTTAAAATTTTTTTTTATGGGACTTATATTATAGTATGATAGATAGATATGATAGTCGCCCGATCCGACTCGTTCGGACATATATACTACCTGCAAAAGAAAGACAACTTTTGAGAAAGTTTCAAGCAGATAGCTTTAAAACTGTGTTGACTAGTTTGCGTAGAAACGAATAAACGGACGGTCGGACAGACGGGCGGACAGACGGGACGGACAGACGTGGCTAGATCGACTCTCCAAGTGTTGCTGATCAAGAATATATATACTTTATAGGGTCGGAAATGTCTCCTTGCAACACAGTTGCAAATTTTTGAATGAAATTATAATACCCAATGCAAGGGTATAAAAATAAATATAAAAAAATTGTATTTTACTGTTTTTCTATTGATCAAAATTTTCCTATTAGATATAGTTATTATTTACTATATCACAACTACGCTTTTAGTTTTGTCAAAATCGGACAACAATAGGAAGGAGACATCTCCGACCCTATCTATATATATACAAATGGTGCAAAAAATGTACGCCATCGGAAAACAAGAGAACGGCTGTGCCGATTTGGCTCAAATTTCTTTTCAGTTGTTTGTAATTGCCAGAAGAAGGTTAATACATAAGAAAATTTTGGGAAAACCTGCCGGAAAAGTCGCTATCGGCTCAAGAGATGTATTCATTGTTGTACTGTTAAAACAGCAGTCTTTGGAAATAATGCCTTCATTGTTGTACATAAAACTGTAAAAAATCGAGTTAACGAATCATTGCCAAAGTTTTAATTGGAAATAATGCCTGCTTTACATTGCGATACATTCTCAGAATGTCCGTAATAATCGCACGCAAGAGGTACGTACAGAAATAAATGCATCGGCACGTACCCGAATTGCACAGCTTCGCGCTTCACAAAGACCACCTCAAGCCCGACAAAATGTAAGTAGAAGAAGACCAGCCGCAAATGAAAACTTGAATCGCGCTGCATTCGCATTCAATTCCGAAACACCCTGCAAAGATCATAGCTGCGTTGTGATTGGTTCATTAACTGTCGTATGACAGCATTCCAATGCACTGAAGTTTCGATTGGAAACCCCCGGCATATGCAGTGCAGGTGGCAAAATTAAATTGCCCGTTTTGGCTCATCTACCAGAGCCATTGTATTCGCTACTAAATGGAAATTCAGCCCACTCAAACAGTTTCCTAAAGCTTGCACAAAAATATAACGGATGCTTTCAAATGACGTCATTTGGAGCCGAGGTTTTTCATCAACCAGGCTAAAATCCGAGTTATAAGGTAATGGCGTCTCTTTATTATCTCATTTTTTTCAAAATTGCATCCCAACATTGATTCAAAGGCAATTCACCATCGAGCAGGCGCTTTGTTACCACCACCAAACAAAGATCATATATTCCTTCAGATCTACTTCTTTGGTGATTTGGAAGATGAACTAAATCAGCGTTGTGCAACAGTACTGTGTCGACATGTACGTCAAAGTAGAAACGGAGCGTCTCAATTTCATTCGTTTCAATCAGTCGAAGTTGCGCTCAGACGAGTACATCCACTTGCGTGACGCCACGCGGCCAACATCGGTTGTTTGACCATTCTCCCAGCTACTTATGTTGGAAGCCAGCGCCATATGCATGAGTACGCTCAAGATGCGATGACGTATGTCCGTAATTACGGACGCCCGGATTTATTCATCACGTTCACATGCAATCCGAATGCGAAATGGCCCGAAATTACGAATCTGTTGCTTCCAGGACAAACATCTAGCGATCGACCTGACATCACTACACGAGCAAGCAAAAGATCACAGTACTTATGAATTACATCGTTAAACAGAAGGTTTTTGGCGCAGTTCGTTGTTGGATGTACTCGGTTGAGTGGCAGAAGCGTGGCTTACCACATGCGCACATTCCGCTTTGGATGTTCGACAAGATCCGACCAGATCAAATTGATTCGATTATTTCAGCCGAAATACCAGATAAACAAACTGAACCCGAGCTGCATTCCATTGTGACAACGAGAATGATCCATGGCCCTTGCGGAGTCCACAACCCAGAATCAGTATGTATGGATAACGGAAACTGCACAAAACGATTTCCACGTCCGTTGACGGCTGAAACAATCAGTGGACACGATAGATATCCATTGTATAGGCGTCGTTCTCCAGATGACAACGGCAAATGGATCGAAGTAATGGTGAAACAAACGTAACAGTAATAGTAAATAACCGCTGGATCGTTCCATATTGCTCGCTTTTGTCGAAAACTTTCTCAACGCATTGCAATGTTGACTACTGCAACTCTATCAAATCCATCAAATACGTTTGCAAATATGTGAACAAAGGGAGCGACAAGGCGGTGTTTGGCATTGCTGATCCGAATGCAAACGATGAGGTGACGAAATTTCAACTTGGACGCTACGTTAGTTGTAACGAGGCCATTTGGCGGCTATTTTCATTTCCGATTCATGACCGTCACCCGACTGTCGTGCACTTATCTGTTCACTTGGAGAACGGCCAGCGTGTCTACTTTACGGACGCGAACGTAGCGCAAAGAGCAGAACGGCCACCAGCGACAACGTTGACAAATTTCTTTTCGACATGCGAGAGCGATCCGTTCGCAAGGACTTTACTCTATTCAGAGATGCCACGCTATTATACATGGAACGCTGCATCGAAGAAGTTTCAACGCCGGAAGAAAGGTTATGCTGTTGCTGGCTTCGCTGGTGTCTATTCGACTGATGCGCTCGGACGAATATACACAGTTCATCCACGCCAAGACGAATGCTTCTATCTTCGCTTGCTTTTGGTGAACATTAGAAGCCCTACATCCTACAGAAGAACGTGTACGGTTCGATATTGAAGGTTGTTGACGATGAAACGGGAGGCTTATACTTTCTCGATGCTCCTGGTGGGACAGGCAAGACATTTGTCATTTCGTTGATTCTGGCAACGATTCGGTCAAGATCTCAAATTGCGTTGGCTGTTGCATCATTTGGCATTGCTGCTACATTGTTGGAAGGCGGTCGAACTGCACATTCCGCTTTGAAGCTACCCATGAATCTTCTGACGGTTGACCAGCCAACGTACACGATGAGCCAGAATTCGGCGACAGCGCATAACGAGTTTTGGAGGCAGTTGACCGAACGATGAAAGATTTACGAGGTGATTCGAAACTATTTGGTGGGGCTTTGATATTGCTGTCCGGAGATTTTCGTCAAACGCTTCCCGTCATCCCGAAATCTACGGCTGCCGATGAAGTTAATGCATGCCTAAAATCGTCCTCTTTGTGCCGATATGTCAAGAAGTTTAAATTGTCCACGAATATGAGAGTCGCATTGCAGAATGATCCCTCCGCTGCTGAATTCCCGAGACAAATGCTGACGCTTGGCAATGGCGAAATTCCTGTTGATGTTTCGACTGGACTAATATCGTTCACAGCAAATTTTTGCGAGTTCACATCGTCGAAAGAGGAACTCATCACAAAAGTGTTTCCCGACATTGCACAAAATTATGATGAAGCGACCAACTATCCGACAGAATTTTTAAACTCACTGGATGTGCCAGGAACTCCGCCGCATAATTTGCAACTGAAAGTGGGATCAATTATTATAATGCTGCGGAATCTAAACCATCCGAGATTATGCAACTGTACGCGGTTGTCTGTTAAAAAACTGATGAGCAACGTGATTCATGCGACGATTATTAAGGGCAAATTTAAAGGAGAGTTCTTATCCCACGAATTCCGATTATTCCAACAGATCTTCCATTCCAATTCAAGAGGATTCAGTTCCCAGTTCTATTGGCATTTGCGATGACAATCAATAAATCGCAAGGCCAATCGTTGGATGTCTGCGGGATTAATCTGGAATATCAATTTTCTTCACATGGGCAGTTATACGTAGCCGTTTCGCGTGTGGGAAAGCCATCATCATTATTTATTTTTGCACCGGAAAAAAAACAAAAAATATTGTTTATCACATCGCTCTCCACTGATTTCGAGTCAAATAAATTTTTATGAAATTTGAATTACCAGTGTTTTATTATTACTCTGGGCTTATATGAAGTCGTGAAATTGGGGCGAGACAAAGTTTGGCGGGTGCTCTAGTAAAGTATATTTATTCTGGATCAGGATCGCGTCCTGAGTTGATATAAGCATGTCCGTCTGAAAAAACTATGGAATTACGCTTTTATTTAAATTAAAATCGGACATCTATATATATAGCTCCCAAAGAAAAATCAAAAAATTAAAAAAAAATTTTAATTTTTATTCTGCTGTTTTTCTATTTATCAAATAGTAATTATTTACTATATCAGAATTACGCTTTTAGTTATGTCAAAATCGGACAACAATATCAAATAGCAGCCATAGAAACGATTGCAAAATACACCGCAAAATCGACAAAGCTTCATTGTTTTTAGTAATATAGGCATAAAAATCGAAATGTAGTCGATTTGTAATAACTGCAAGGGGATGTAAACTTCGTTTTGCCGAAGTTTGCTTCCCTTCTTGTTATATAAGCTAAAAGCGTTAAGGATATATTTATACCCTTGCAGAGGGTATTATAATTTCAGTCAAAAGTTTGCAACGCAGTGAAGGAGATATTTCCGGCCCTATAAAGTATATGCATTCTTGATCAGCATCACCAGGAGAGTTGATCTATGTCTTTCTGTCCGTCTGTGCGTCCGTCTGTCCGTCGGTCTGTTTTAAAGCTATCTGCTTGAAACTTTCCCAAAAGTTGTCTTTCTAATGCAGGTAGTATATAAGTCGGAACGAGCCGCCATATAACTGATTGATCGGAAATGCCATAACTTTGGTGTTTTTGGAAGTTGGGACTTTCTATGGGTTTTATTTTTGGCCAATCAATCCGACCTACCAAAGGATCGGCCGACTATATCCTATAGCTGCCATATAACTGAACGATTGGAAATGCCATAACTTTGGTGTTTTTAAAGTTAGGAAGTTGGGACTTTTTATGAGTACTAAGAATACATCATATGAATAATTTTGAAGAATATAATTTACAGAATATTCTGCAAGGGTATATCAACTTCGGCTCCGTCCCAAGTAAGCTTCCCTTTCTTGTTTAAATTCAAACAACAAGGGAATATTTTTGTTATATAAATAAATACCTCATAACAATTTTCAAGGAGGGCATTTAATATTTTTTGGTAAGAAGTACCTGCAGTTTTTGGGTGCATTTTGAGGGTTATATGTAAGTTTTTCCTTTCAAAATTTTGTTAGTGTCCATTAAAGAAGAAAAATACTTACGATCCCAGCATTCGTGAGTTCAAAAAAAGAGGTTCCCAAACATTATAAGTAAAAGGATCCCGATATGTTGGTATTTCATTAGTGATTTCTGCAGCTCGGGATTGCCGTTTAGAAAATCTGTGTAGTATTTAAAAAAGTTAGACTATAATCTTTGCTTAAAATTGTACATTTTGATAAACTTACATCCACATGGCGCGAAGTTGTTCGCATGTTGGCTCCTGTGAATTTAATGAAAATGTTTTTGGAACAAAAACTTCCCCAACTGTCCTTACACCACCGGAATTTACAATATGTGATGATTCTTCAGTTTTCACTCCATTGTTGTTACTCAAATTTCTTTCCCGACTGCGAGTACCAATATAATTTGCATTTGCAATCCTAATTGTTGCCAGTATGACCAATACATCAAGTCGTATATACTTAATCTGAAAAAATATAAAAAATAAATATTTTTTCCTTCAACATTTTTTAATTACAACATACTCAAAGACCCTAAACCTACTTTAAAGTCGTTTACATGTTAGCGACAAAAGTCGTGGTGATCGCACTTTCAACATCCAAAACATCAAAAACCAAATTTAGCGACGAAAAATAATACAATACAAATAACTTGCAAGATATTTCGCGCAGTGTAAAAGCAATTGACATGAATCTTTCCAAATCGTATTTTTTTTATGCATACTTTGATTAGGGTAAAAGCGCGTGACGATCGGACGTCTATTGTAAAGTAAGGAAGTTGGGATTTTCTAAGGGCCTTATTTTTGGCCAATCAATCCGACCTACCCAATTCCATAAGGATCGGCTATATACTATAGCTGCCATATAACTGAACGATTGAAAATGACATAACTTTGGTGTTTTTAAAGTTAGGAAGTTGAGATTTGTTATGAGTATTAAGAATGCATCATATAAATAGTTTTGGAGAATATAATTTAAAAAATATTCTGCAAGGGTATATCAACTTCGGCCCCGCCCGAAGTTAGCTTTCCTTTCTTGTTTAATATAATGGTGTTATACCATTTCGCCCCTATCCCTGTATCATAACGCTTTACATCTGTTTACGGTTTTTCGTAGTATATTCGTCATTATTTTTCGGTATGACTGCAAGGGTATTAAAGATTTCTACACTTAAAAAAAGCGGTACTGTATAGTCATTTCATGTATTTTCCTATCATTAAAATTAATAATATTATAATAAGCTTTGTAAAGTTGTAACATGTCAGGCGAGTAATAGCTAATCAAACTCCCCAACTGCTCGGCATTAACGGCTACTTTTTATACCCTTGTAGAGGGTATTATAATTTTGGTCAGACGTTTCCGACCCTATAAAGTATATATATTCTTGATCAGGATCAATAGTTGATATAGCCATGTCCGTCTGTTTCAATACCGTTTGCGAGCTCAGTTTAAAAGCAAGCGATCTGAAACTTTCACAGTCGTCCTAAAACATGTGTACGCAGATCAAGTTAGAAAATCGCCGATCGGACGTCTATATCCTATAGCTCCCATAGGAACAATCGGATATATTTCACGCAGTGTAAAAGCTATAAACATGAATCTTTCCAAAACGTATTTTTTTATGCATATGCGCGTGCCGATCGGACGTCTATATCCTATAGCTCCCATATGAAGAATAGGTTAAATCGGTTACATTTTAATGATTTTTAGGATATTTCGCGCAGTATATAAGCTATTGACATAAATCTTTCCAAATCGTATTTTTTTATGCATACCTTGATCAGTGTAAAGGCGCGTGCCGATCGGACATCTATATCTTATAGCTTCCGTAGGAAAAATTGTTAAGGGCTGCGAAAATATCCATTTTTTTCCATTTTTATACGACATTTTTGCAGTATAAAAGCAATTGACATGAAACTATGCAAATATAGTTTCGATTTAATAATTTCGGCAAAGTCTGCAAGGGTATTAAAACTTCGGCTTGCCGAAGTTATCTTCCGTTAAAATTATGTTAACCAACTCTGGAAACCCGTTCTGTTAAGCGACACTTAAATCAACCATGAAATTCTGCCACCGTTTTCGCCTACAAGGCAAACAAGAATATGCGCAGTTGGAATAAAAGATTGAAGAGCGAACCATCATCAAATTATAATCGTTATTTCTAAAGTCGGTCGGGGCTCACAAGTTGCTATTATTATTTTTTTGCATTCAGCAAAGGTACTTTTAAAATAATTTGGAGTGCCATTTTCCTTATCGGAGCATACAATTGCACTGGAAAATTGTGATTAAATTTTGTAAGCCAGTGTTATTTTTATACGCTTGCAGAGGGTATTATAATTTCAGTCAAAAGTTTGCAACGCAGTGAAGGAGACTTTTCCGACCCTATAAAATATATATATTCTTGATCAGCATCACCAGGAGAGTCGATCTAGCCATGTTCGTCTGTCCGTCCGTCCGTTTCTACGCAAACCAGTCCCTCAGTAAAGCTATCTGCTTGAAACTTTCCCAAAAGTTGTCTTTCTATTGCAGGTAGTATATACGTCGGATCGGTCCACTATATCATATAGCTGCCATATAACTGAACGACCGGAAATGCCATAACTTTGGCGTTTTTAAAGTTAGGAAGTTGGATTTTTTATGAGTATTAAGAATGCATTATACAAATAAATTTTGGAGAATATAATATACAGAATATTCTGCAAGGGTATATCAGCTTCGGCTCCGCCTGAAGTTAGCTTTGCTTTCTTGTTGAAAATATGATCTTTTAAAACATCAATCAAAAACTTTTACCTTTTAAGGGGACCCCCATTCTCTGTTTCAAAAAATCGAATTTTTTATTTAATTCAAACCTATAACTATTCAAGAATGTTCCTTTAAAATTTAAAGTAAATATTTCAAAAACTTTTGAAGATATAGCCGATTTATGGTGAAAGCGTCAGGCGACGGCGAGAGGTTCTCAAAACTTTAAACTCGTTTTTTCGAAACAGTATTTTTACGACTGGCGCATGAGGTTACTCAAAAACAAGAGAGAACGCTATAGTCGCTGCTTTAGCGCAGGGAGCTTTTGTCCTGCACCAGCATACACACATACGCCATTGTTTGACTCAGACCTCCAATTTGGCTAACTTGATTTGATTTGCATAGTTGTTGGGATATAGTTCGGTATTCACAAAAGAAAACCATCGCAATTTCCTTTAATAGAAATCTTTATCGAGAATTAACGTTGACTCTGTTGAGCACCTTGGCCAGCTGTTCCAAAGTCATCCGTTAGTTGTCGCTATTGTATTGCACCATCTAACCCAATACATTGGTACCACGGGCCATGAAAGGCGGACATTTAGGCGCTAGCCAGGCGTTTAATGGCTTTTTGGGCGTTAGAGTGGGCGTGACAAACTTTTATTAGGCCAGCTTGTGGCTTGTGGGCGTCAGAGGGGGCGTGGCACCATTTTGAAACAAACTTGCGCTGCGTAGGAACTCCTAAAATCTACATGCAAAATGCCAATCTTCTAGCTTTTATAGTTTCCGAGATCTCAGCGTTCATACGGACGGACAGACGGACAGACAGTCGGACAGACGGACAGACGGACAGACGGACATGGCTAGATCGACTCGGCTAGTGATCCTGAACAAGAATATATATACTTTATAGGGTCGGAAACGCTTCCTTCTAACTGTTACATACCCGAATACAATATACCCTTTTACTCTACGAGTAACGGGTATAACTATTAATCCAATCGGTTGGAATTTGTTATGGGTTTTATGTTTGGTCAATCAATCCGACCTACCAAATTTCGTAATGATCGGCCGACTATATCCTATAGCTGCCATATAACTGAACGATCGGAAATGCCATAACATTCATGATCGGCCTACCATATCCTATAGCTGGCATATAACTGAGGGATTGGATAACTGAAGTGTGCAACGCAGTGATGGAAACATCTCCGACCCTATAAAGTATATATATTCTTGATCAGGATCGCGTCCTGAGTTGATATAAGCATGTCCGTCTGTCTGTCTGTCCGTCCGTCTGTCTGTTTTTACGTGAACTTGTCTCTCAGTTTTAAAGATATCGAATTCAAACTTTGCACACACCCTTCGTTCCTATGCTACTGCGTGCAGTAGGGATCGGCCGACTATATCCTATAGTCGCCATATAACTGATTGATCGGAAAAGCCATAACTTTGGTGTTTGTAAAGTTAGGAAGTTGGAATTTTCTATGGGTTTTATTTTTGTCCAATCAATCCGACCTACCAAATTTCATAAGGATCGGCTCACTATATCCTATATAATTAATTTGATCGTTATTGCCCGTTACTGTATGTATTAAGAAGTAAGTATGAGTATTAGAATGCATCAAATGAATAATCTCTCCGTCTGTCTGTTTCTACCCGAACTTTGCACACACCCTTCGTTCCCTTGCACGCAGTTTATAAATCGGAACGGCCGGGATCGGCCGACTATATCCTATAGCTGCCTGTTCGGAGCAGCCCGCCAGCACCTAGTCTAGTGCGCATAGGTGTATGGCTGAATCTGCAGCGCTCTTGCGCTCTCCTCTTTATTATTTGCCTTATCTCGCTAAGCTGTCGCGCTACCTATTCAGCGACTACATTGCAAAACCCGAATTAAAATATGAAGCCAGGCTTTCGGCTGTTGCAGTGCAGATTCGACTGGCAGAATAAACACGACACGTATATAAACTGATTAAATTAAAAAGCGTTATTATTGCATAACATAAGGGTGTCATTTTTGTTGTCTTCCCCCAAACAGTTTGGTGACCCAGACGTGATCGCTGTTTTATTTGCCGTCTGCAACTCGGTTTTATTATTATTTAATATCGTTTAAACAATATATTTTCGTTTCGCTGTCGCTTGCGGGCATTCTGTCACAAACACACGGACTTACATACAAGTGCACACAGCTGGCCGTTTGAGTTTTTACATTTCGCGCTGTGAAAAGCCGGCAGGCGGTTGATCTTTTCGTACATTTCACGCTGTGAAAAAATCAAAACAGTGTTGTGCTGCAAATTATAAACAAAAGGTGAATAACATTTAACTATTCTAAAAAAGCATAGTGCATACATATACATAATTTCAAGTCCGCTGTTATAGGGCGGAACAACAACAACAACAAAGTTCCGTTGCGTTTTCGACGACGCTTGGTGCCGCGCATTTTTCGCGGAAAAAGTTAAAAGGTTATTCGCCCCTCTTTACCGGTTCGGACATTTTTCTTTTATTTTTTTTATGTGCGACTAAGAAATGGCTGCTCCAGAAAACGCGGTTCGGCCTCAAAATGACGCGCCAAATGACATAGAATTTTTTCGCGCCAAAGTGCAATCAATTTTGCGGCAAACAAACGCGATGAAATTTTATTTAACAACTGAGTCTATAGATCAGTTGGATGAAGCTGATCTTTTCGCGCGATTGGATTGGGTCAACTCCTTAAATTCGTCATTTGACTCCGCACAGACATCGCTGGAAAGCCTGGATTTAAAGGACACTTCGAGTGATAGACGATTGGAATTTTCGGAGGATTTTATGGATGTGAAGGCGAAGCTCAATAGAGGCTTTGGGGGTACCACAGCTGCCAACTACACATCTATAGACATCAACCACCATGCTGATCTTACTTTTCGGACACGGAAGCCCCGATTACCCAACCTGGAGATTGCTCGTTTTCATGGATCTTATGCTGAGTGGCCGGATTTTCTCGCAACGTTCACCGCGGTCATTGGAAATGATGACGAGCTAAGCGACATTGAAAAGCTGCAATATTTACGATCTAGTCTAGGCGGCATGGCTGTGGAGGCCATACGCTCGCACGAACCTTCAAATGCCAATTATAAAAAGGCTTTGAATCTGCTCATAAATCGATTTGATAACAAAGTTTTACATTTTCAGGCACATGTTCAGGCAATATTTGGTTTAAAAGGTGACGAGAAGGGATCTGCCAAGGGTCAGCGATTCTATGAACGCACATCTTCGGGCAATCCATACGCTGGCCACTGCACAGCAAATTTTGGATGGATTACTTATTCATATCGTCGTCTTCGATTTAGAGAAGCCAAGAAAATGCATATTTGTCTGAACTGTTGGCGCAAGGGGCATAGTTTGCAGCAATGTAAATCAACTCATTGCAGATATTGTCGCATGAAGCACCACTCACTATTGCATATGACCCCTGACCCATCCGCAACACCTCCATCATCAGACCCACTCTCGAGCTCTCAGCCATCACCATCTACTTCATCAGCACTAGTGTCAAGCTCTCAACCTGATCGTCAGGTATCAATAAATTACGTGTTGCTGCCAACTGCTATTGTCTATGTAAAAAATAGGGTTGGTTCATTTATGCCCTGTAGAGCAATCTCAGATTCTGCTTCTCAATTAAACTTCATAACTACGCGCCTAGCTAGCCAGTGAAATATAGGCATTCACATACACTCATTTCTGGGATCGGTGAACTCTGATAAATCAGTTGATATTTTTTTGCGCAATCACGGGATGCAGGCTATCGTGCGTCATTCACAGCCAAATTTCAACATAAATACATCAGGATGGAGGATTCCACAAAACATTTCGCTCGCTGACCCTTATTTCAACCAATCACAACGAATCGACTTGTTAATTGGCCCTGGACTGTTTTTTCAAAATAATTGCTATGGGGCAAATACATTTGGATAGCATGTTGCCAACACTCCAAAACGCCAAACTTGGTTGGATCGCTTCTGGTGGGATGTCGACTACTCCAAATCATAAGTCTGTCTTAGCCGCCATTGTCAAGGATACTACGGATCATTCTGAGGATGACGCACTTGCTGCCATAGTAAAGCGATTTTGGAAAATTGAGGATTGTAATCTATCAAAGCCAGCTCTGTTGCCTGAGGACTTGCAATGCGAACAACTGTTCAAGGAAAACTACCCTAGACTTGGGAATGGTCAATACTCTCTTCATCTCTTATCCACTTCGGGATTCGAAACTCTAGGTGATTCCAATTGCCTAACTCATCGTCGTTTTAGGAGTTTGGAAGCTAGGCTAGATAGAAACCTTGTTTTCAAAGCTCGGTATTCGCCAGCAGTACATCAACTTAGGCCACATGTCTCTCGCACCAAAGGATCCAACAGTACCACAATTCTTCTTGCTACACCATTGTGTACATAAGCAGGATAGTACGAGCACAAAGCTTCGGGTCTGATAGAACTACTTCTCTCAGCTCTCTGAACGACTTGCTTCTTGCAGGGCCAACAATTCAGCAAAAAATCTTTAACATTCTGCTTCGCTTCAGATTTTTTAAAGTTGCCCTATGTGGAGACATCTGCAAGATGTACCGACGCGTGCGTGTGTCGCACCCGGATGACTTTTTGCAGTGTATTCTTTGGCGAGAGAAGTCCACGGATGAATTGTGTGTTTACAAACTAAACACGGTTTTTTGGCTATAAGAGCCATGCATCAGCTCTCTTATGATGAGGAGGAATCCTTTCCAATTGGAGCAAAAATTGTTCGTAGTGACTTCTACGTGGATGATTTAATCTGGTGGCGAGTCAATTGAAGAGGTTAGAGAAATTAGTCGTCAGGTAAAGGAGCTATTGTCGCGAGGCCACTTTCCAATCTGCAAATGGTGTTCGAATGATGCACGTGCTCTCGAAGGATTCAATTAATTCAATTTCACGACGGATCAGCTGTTACCAAGGCGCTGGGACTAGCCTGGGATCCTTCTTCTGACCAACTTCTGTTCAACTTTTCTCAATTATCTGCAAATAATCGAGACACCAAGCGTATTGCACTTTCAACAATAGCCAAATTCTATGATCCGCTCGGTTTAATAACACCGATTGTCACAAAGGCCACGATCTTTTTGCAATCCCTATGGAATGCTAACGTGGATTGGGATGACACATTACCAGAGCCTAGTCCTTCGTCATGGGGGGAGTTGACCTCTCAGTTATGGAACGTCCAAAACTTGAAATTTTCTCGATTCGTAATGCAACCTCAGGCTTCCATCCAGTTGCATGGATTCTGCGATGCTAGCATAGGGGCTTATGGATCGTGTTTATATTTGCGGTCGGAGGCCAATGGAGACGCAAAGGACCATTTACTCTGCGCCAAGTCGAGAGTGGCCCCTTTAAAGGCTTTGAAAATTCCAAGATTGGAGTTGTCGGCAGCGCTTTTATTGGCGGAGCTTATCGTAAGCGTCAAGGAAACCATCGATTTCGAATGCGACTTTCATTGCACCATGTTCCAACAAGCTTAAATCCGGCGGATGTCGTATCGCGAGGCTGTACCCCGAGAGAATTGCTTGAGCACTCCCTGTGGGCTAACGGGCCTCCATTCCTGCTGCAAAGCTCGTCGAAATGACCCTCTCTTCCAAATGTTTGCACTGACATTTCGATCAACTGCAAATTCCTTAACTGTTTTCATAAGTTGCAGCGTGTATTTGCGTACATTTACGGTTCATTTCGAATTGCAGAGCAAAATTTTCACCTTCAAGGAACCGTGTTACCGTTGAGGAGCTCAATTTGGGGACCGTACTTCTTCTGAGGAGCATCCAACAGGTTCACTTAGCCAAGGAGTATGGATGGCTAAGCCAGGACAGACCAATAATTGGCTCCGATGGATTACTTCGCGTTGGTGGAAGACTTCAGAATGCAAGCCTGGACTACGATACTAAGCATCCGATATTGTTACCCAAGGATCATCCAGTTACCAAGGCAATCATCGTATATTTTCATACTTACTTGCCACATTAAGGCAAAGGTATTGGCCAATTGGAGGACGAAAGTTCGTGGCTACCGTCATCAACAAATGCGTCAGATGTTTTCGGGTGAAGCCTGTCACTTGGGAGCACGTTATGGGTAGCCTGCCAGCAAATCGAGTTCACCCTAACCCAGCATTTCATACCACGGGAGTGTATTATTGTGGACCATTTTATCACAAGGCAGAGGCCCACAACAAGGCACCTCACAAGTGCTACATCGCCGTCTTTGTCTGCTTCTCTACGAAGGCCACGCATTTGGAAGGCGTCCAGGATCTCACAACGGATTCTTTCATCGTAGCGTTGAGAAGATTCACCAGCCTGAGGCGCTAAGAGCGAGCTAACCGAGCTGAAGGATCTATTTCTGAGCGAACCCCACACGGCTTCGATAGCTTCCTCCTGCTTAGCTGATGGGATTGATTGAAAGTTCATACCTCCCCGTGCCGTCGTCGTCGGTGCTTCCATCTTGGGCATCGATGAATTGAGAACTCTCGCTTATGAGATTTCTGCCATCCTTAACACCCGTCCACTCTGTCCAATTTCAGAAAACCCTGAAAGTCTTGAAGTGCTAACGCCGGCCCATTTCCTGAAAGGCTCCAGCTACACAAGGTTTCCTAAGCCTGATATCACGCATCTCCGAGAAGGCCACCTAAGCAGATGCCAAAGGGTGACACAGATACAGCAGCATTTCTGGAAGCGGTGGAGCAGCGAGTATGTATCCTTGCTCCAAGAAAGGAGAAAGTGGCGCGTCAAAACATCCAACATCAATGTCGGAAGCATCGTGTTGCTGAAGGAGGACAACCTTCCACCCTTGAAATGGCAGCTGGGGTGCATCCAAGGAGTCGTTCCAGGCGAGGACGGCGTCGTCAGAGTAGCTATGGTCCGTACAGCTACGGGTCTAGTCAAGAGAACCGTCGGCAGGTTAGCCGTTCCGCCTATCGATTCCCATTTAGTTGGAGCCTTCTTCCTCCAACGGGGGGAGTATGGTCGGAGCAGCCCGCCAGCACCTAGTCTAGTGCGCTCTCCTCTTTATTATTTGTCTTATCTCGCTAAGCTACCTATTCAGGGACTACATTGTAAAACCCTAATTAAAATATGAAGCCAAGCTTTCGGCTGTTGCAGTGCAGATTCGACTTGCAGAATAAACACGATACGTACATAAACTGATTAAAAGCGTTATTATTACATAACATAAGGGTGGCATTTTTGTGGTCTTCCCCCAAACACTGCCATATAACTGAACGATCGGAAATGCCATAACTTTGGCGTTTTTAAAGTTAGGAAATTGCGATTTTTTATGAGCATTAAGAATGCATTATTTGAATAATTTTGGAGAAAATAATTTACAGAGTATTCTGCAAGGGTATATCAACTACGGCTCCGCCCGAAGTTAGCTTTCCTTTCTCTTTTTTAATTTTTTTTGTTGTTCTTTGGGACTGAGTAATATTTAAATATTAGGGAATTACGGTTTTAATTAAATTAAAATCGGATAACAATATCATATAGCTGCATTGAAACGATGGCCAAATGCAGCGCAAAATTGAAATAGCTTAATTGTTTTTAGTAATATAGGCATATTAATCGAAATGTAATCGATTTGTAATTACTGCAAGGGTATATAAACTTCGGCTTGCAAAAGTTTGCTTCCTTTCTTGTTAGGGTTAATTTTAGAAAACATTAACGCAATAAAATAGAGAATATTTTATTTTTTGAACAGCGATAAAAACATTTACGCAATAAAATACAGAATATTGAACAGCTTCAAGGGTGTAAATAGTACAAAATGCGAAACCGCTGAGGGCTATATAGCTTGGTATAATATCAGATAAAAACAGTATCCACTCTATTCCTATTAGTCTTATACATACCAATATGCGGCTGCAATGCATTTTCGTGTTGTTAAATTAGAATTCCGGAATGGCCACCAAATGTAATATCGCCTCCTTTATTTACATCGGATTGATATGTATTTATTTACGTGCTTGTCTCTGTCATTTTAAAAAGAATTTTAATAATATATGCATAAGAAAGTAATACCTTTATAGAATAAAATGTTTAACAAAAATCATGCAAACGGAGAAAAAACCCCAATATAAACTATTTAAATAATTGTACACCCTTTTAAAAGAAATTTCGTTGGAGTTTTTGATCTTTCTAGGGCACCTATATTTTTTCATGAAATTTAAACAGTGCGTCTAAGTATAAGATAATTAAGTAATAATTAGGTAATTAGTACATTTCTGATAGTTCCTATAACAGCTTTTTAATGTAGTATTCCGTTTCAGCCCGCTCCGACTTATATACCACTTTAAAAAAAAACGACCTTAACAAAAGTTTGCATAAAAACGAATGGACAGTCCATTTTAAAGATTAATTGCTAAAATATTAACAAAATATTTTTAATTTCCTTACTACTTAACTATTTTCAAGATATATACAGTTGTATAGATTTTTTGTCACCTCTACAACATCAAATCGTTTATACATAATTAATACAAATCTTAGGCTACCTTTACGTTTGAAAATATTTTAATATTTTTAATTGGATATGAAATTTAATAGTTTTTTTTTAAAGCATTTTTAAAAGTTTGTATGTGATACGAAAGCAAAATTCGGAAAGGGGACTTTATGTACCCTTGCAGATATAACTGTATATAGATTTGTTTGCGTTAATTTAAAAAACATTACAGGATTGTCGATTTTCCGTTAATTTTTTAATGGGAGAGCAACAAGATAAAGGCGTCTGTATATTTTTTTAAGTAAAGCCCCATTTCTCGTGAAAAAAAATATGTTTTGGAGTCTATGCGTATAGGTTCAAAAACAAAGCATTTAATTTTCTCTCTTTTCATATGGCAGCTTCGGACGGACAGACTTACATACATATATGTGCGTGTGTGTTTAAAAGCAAAGAAGTTTTTTTGTTTATTTAATTAATTTTGCGAAATTTACCATGGCAGATTTGTTCTGCAATAGAAATACCGAAAGACTTATTTTCGTAGAAACGAAGGGACAGCATTACAGATTTACGGAGCAAAAAGGCGTGGCACGAACTAGTCTGGAATTATTCTGATGGACCTGTTATGAAATCAGCTTAAATTAGTTTGTTGTATGCAATATGGCAACAATAGTGTTTAAGAAACTATAGTACGAAGAAAATTTGCTTCTAAAGGCATTTGATTTTTGGAGCACGTCGTGAGAATTCAAAGATTTTAAAGATCATTGAGATCATTTCTATACCATCAAAATTTTGGGCGCCACAAGTGGCTTTCACATTCTTACATTTTATCAGATTTGAGTACTTTTTATACCCTTGCAGAGGGTATTATAATTTTGGTCTAAAGTGTGAAAGAGACATCTCCGACCCTTAAAGTATATATATTCTTGATCAGGAGCGCGTCCTGAGTTGATATAAGCATGTCCGTCTGTCTGTTTCTACGCGAACTAGTCTCTCAGTTTTAAGGATATCAAAATGAAACTTTGCACACACCCTTCGTTCCTTTGGCCGGGATCGGCCGACTATATCCTATAGCCGCCATATAACTGATTGATCGGAAAAGCCATAACTTTGGTGTTTGTTAAGTTAGGAAGTTTGGATTTTCTATGGGCCTTATTTTTGGCCAATACCTACCCAATTTCATAAGGATCGGCTATATCCTATAGCTGCCATATAACTGAACGATTGAAAATGTCATAACTTACGGAATATTCTGCAAGGGTATATCAACTTTGGCTTTTCTTTCTTGTTATTTGCTAATAATGTTATTTTTTAATTTTACTCTACACATTTCTCTAAAATTGGCTTCTATCTAATGCAGGAAACATCTAATTTAAGATTTGAACATATTTTGTAGCATTTATTTACATAGAGTTGCATTGCAATTTCTTTAAACTTATTTATGTGCATTTTAAAGTGCAGGTGGGGTGCTCAGTAAATAATTTATTAATGGTGCAATTAGCTTTAAAAATGTGCAAATGCTCGTGTTTCCGCATAAGTTTTTCATTTACTTTTTCCGGCATTTTTTGTATTTTCCAATTATGCAATTACGCATTTTAGGAAAGATGGATAAATTAGTCCAGGAACAAAGAAAACGTATGTATTTTGGATGCCATGTTTTATAGAAACTCCACGAGTCATGAGAAGGTCTCATCCTGCTGAAAAATACTGTATTTTTAAAATAACTAAAATAGATACATATAAAATACTTTTGGCAGTTGGTTATTAATCTTTAATTACGGACTTTTTAAGACAATTTAAATAAATACAATTTTGTTTTACCTTTAAATCCAGTTCCTTTGCATGCCCCAGCCAACTAACAACACTTTAATGAATGTTAATGCGTATAAGTGTATGATTTTGGGTGTTTACTTTAATATTTAAATTAAAGAACCTGAAATGATAATATTATACTATAGTTTTGTAAAGGTTCATCAATGTTTTAAAACTGCTAGAAAACTGTATAAGTATTTTATGAATGAATCACATTTGCTTTCGTGTTTATATATACCGTTTTCTTTAGAAAAAAAAATAAATGTCATGCGCAGAAAAGAACGAATACTTACAAAATATTATTTTTAATAATTTATTGTATAAACTCTATTAGTTGGTTATATTTACAGAATTTGTTTAAAACAAATTAAGCAGACACATTTATGTTTTTCATTTAATTTAGTTAAACAGACCATATAAACAAATTAGTTTAATACCCAAATAGGTTTTTCGGATGTTCAAAAAAGCTGGAAAGCAATTAGTAAAATGTTGTACAAATAACTGAAATCACTGTTGGGAGCAACAAGCGCGATTTAAGTAAAATAAATGGTATATTCACATATATTTACTATGATGTTTCCAACACTCGGCGTAAATTGAACTAAATGAAGCTTAACTTGTTTGCAGCTTGCAATCTAACTTTACGCTTGCGTGTGTGAAGTTGCGACAAAAGTTAGCTCTCTTTTGGGTTAAGCCTGTTTTGGCTACAAAGTTGAGAATTCTGAACTAAAAGCTTAAAGCTTACATACCCTGAGAAATAATTAAAAGAGTCGTCTCAAAAGCTATTTTTCCTGGGGTAGGATTAAATTTGAAAGTGTGTGCCTATAACACATTTTCCTCTGAATGATATGTAATGAACAAATTTAATGGTTCAGGTCTGAAATAATGAAAAAATAGTATAGTTAAAGATTATTTAATACATATTTTGGGACACTTACGGTCCCAGAGGGTTTCTAACTTACATCAAGCTTTCCTTTACAGTCAAATTTCAATAGTGTCGCTTTTCTAACAAACAGTACTTCTTAACACTTTAAAACTTATATAAGTTTACACTGACAAACAGTGTTGAACAATTTCGATTTAATTTTAACAAACGGATTTCAAATGAACTGGTTTTTCAAATTGAACCGTTGGCGCGCGACTCAGCAATCCTTGCCACTTTCGCAACAACATATATAAGACCAAGAGTAGTAACAAATATTAATTTTATTCACAAAACTGCTTAACTTCTTTTTATATTTTAACTTAAAAATCAAAAAATAACTGTAACTTAAAGAATTGTATTTTATTCGTTTCACAGAAAATAATTGTATTAGGAACATTTAAATAAACGTAAACTAATTATAAAAAGTTCTTAGATGAATTTAATTTATAAACTTTAAAATAACCGTCTTTGTAAGTTTTTAATTTCCTTTTGTAATTTATAAATTCAGAATGAAATAAAATAAAAAAAAAAGGTTTAGTAATGGCAAAATAATATACATATATTTATTTGCAGTATTAAATAAACACGATAAAAAAGTGGGACAAAACTTCTTAAGAATTAGCTGAACAAGTCCTAAAAAAGTTGGGTTAACTATTCAGTTAGTGCAAGTGTTGATAAAAGCTAATACGTTGTGTTCTAGAAGTACTTGTGGGTTGTTATATAGCATGCAACTGATAAGTTGTCTGTAGATCCCACGCTGCGGTCTGTGACGTCAGCAGCAGTATCTCGGAGCGCCGGGCGGTGGCCACTGGCTTCTTCCTTCTTAAGTCTAGTACTCAGATCGACAAACGAGTATGCTAGCGTAAAAACTTTAATCTTTCCAGTGTGACCAAAATTTCGAGAGTTCATCAGATTTAAGCGTGCTACGGTCGTACTGTCAATCAGCTGGCTTTGTTGACAAGCAGTTAAAATTCAAATATCGTATTTGCGGAAAAGAGCCTTGGCAAGACAAGTCTGCCGCTGTACAAAGAAATTAAAAAACATAACAATTTAAATTTAACAGATGTTTTTTTTAATTTACCGATAATTATTTGCTAATTTAAAGGTCATAGCTGCAATTTTATTGTGTTTTATCGTACATTCTTGACCTAAAAAACATTTTGCTCTGACAAGAGGCACTTCAAATAGTATTAATGTTATTTTGTCCACACATCTAAACTCCTGCAATCGACTTATGCGAGTTTTTTGAGTTTTTCCCTCAATTTCTTATAATATTCAGTGAGAAGCGCACGCCAAAAGATTAAAATTTTTATTCTTTTCGCTAGGGTTCACCCAAAGTTAATTTCAGCAGACTGGCAACGCTATTCAATTTTCTGGATTTTTTTTCGTCGATCTGAGGACGGAGGTGAAAAAAACTTTGACGAAAAGTGAACGCCAGCTGTTGCCTCTCGCTCTCTCTTATGACTGGCGTACAGTTTTCGTCGATCTGAGTACTAGGCTTTAGCAGGAATTATGGTGGGAGAAACTGTCTGCGTTGCAATCGGCCCTTAAGGCACGTTAGCCACTTATGCGTTAGTGAATATAAAAAATATAATATATGTAATATATAAAATATATTTAAAATGAAAAAATAATGAGATTTATGTTAATAAAAATATATAAAATGGAATGAATAAATTATAAGATTGGCCTGCTTACTTTGTATTTTATATAACAAAAAGAAAGGAAGCTAACTTCCGGCGGAGCTGAAGTTAAAATACCCTTGCAGAATATTCTGTAAATTATATTCTCCAAAATTATTCTTAACACTCATAAAAAATCCCAACTTCCTAACTTAAAAACACCAAAGTTATGGCATTTCCAATCGTTCTGTTATATGGCAGCTATAGGATATAGTCGGCCCATCCTTATGAAATTTGGTAGGTCGGATTGATTGGCCAAAAATTAAATCCATAGATAATCCCAACTTCCTAACTTTACAAACACCAAAATAATTGGATTTCTGATCAGTCAGTTATATGGCGGCAAGTTGATATACCCTTGCAGACTATTCTGTAAATTATATTCTCCAAAATTATTCATATGATGCATTCTTAATACTCATAAAAATCCACATATATACTACCTGCAATAGGATGGCAAATTTTGGGAAAGTTTCAAGCAGATAGCCTTAAAAGTTGCAAACTAGTTGCGTAAAAACGGACGGACGAACAGACGGACGGACAGACGGACAGACTGACGGAAAGGCGGACGGATGGACGGACGGACAGACTGATATGGCTAGATCGATTTCCTGGTGATGCTCAAGAATATACGTACATACGGACGGAAAGACTGACATGGCTAGATCGATTTCCTGGTGATGCTCAAGAATATACATACTTTATAGGGTCACTGCGTTGCAAACATTTGACTGAAGGGCAAGGGTATAAATAAATTCAAAAAAAAAAGGTTGCCCTTTTATCAGATACAAGTTTTGTGTGGACTCCAGTGCCTCTATTGTACTTTCGGAAAAATTATATTAAGAAACTACGCGGTGTGTGACCATAAAAACATTACAAATTTGTTTGGTTTAAAGAACGTTGTTATTATTGACAATGTTCAAAACTTTAATCATATTTTTTCTTAGTTATGGAGTTGCGCTCCTAAACAATGACAAACTCGCGGTACTATGAAATGAGTAAAAATAACCAAATATCCAGATTAACATTTTTTAGTTCAGGCACGAGCAGCCTCAAAACATTATTTCGAATTTGAAGCTTTACATGAGCTTCTAGTAGCTTTAGTTTAGTACCTGCTATTTCGTTCACACAATTGGACATGTTTTGTCTAACGACCAAAAATGAGCGAAAATATAAAGGTTGTAGTTCGATGTCGTCCCATGAACCAAATGGAAAATGAAAGTAAATGTGAGGTACGTTTTTAAGCAGGAAACTTTATGCTGCTATCTTCTTTATTTTAGGAGCAGTTCATGTAATACATTATTAAAGGTCTGGCGACAAAAGTGTGAACTGACCGACCTAACCTCCTCGATGCATACGTAATATATGAACGACTCTTTATTAGCAGGCAAACTTATGAATCGATTATTGATTTATATAGAATAACATTCATATATAATATTTGTGCTCGGTGCTGCAGTATCCGGGTAGATTTCAGACTTTTTACTGTTTTCGTTGAAAAAAAATATAAAATGAATCATTTAAATTAAAATATATACAATTATGAAATTCAATTACTCCATAATGGCATTCTGATACAACATTGTTTGGCATAGACATATGACAACTCCAATGAGTAATGAATGACAATAATGTAAAAACAAAATGTTACCCAGGTTCGGTGATTAAAAATAGTTCCATAACGTACAAACGGGGCCAATACATCAATTACTCAAATTGAATTATATCTTTGCGAAAAAAGTGGCAATTGAAAATAAAGTTTACATAAAAACAAGAAAGAAATCAATATTCGGCAAGCCGAAGTTTACCCTTGCAGTTATTACAAATCGACTACATTTCGATTTATATGCCTATATTACTAAAAACAATTAAGCTATGTCGACTTTGCGCTGCATTTTGCCATCATTTCTATGGCAGCTAAATGATATTGTTGTCCGATTTTGATTTAATCGAAACCGTAATTCCATAATATTTCAATATTACCAAATCCCAAAGAATAAAAAAAAATAACAAGAAAGATAAGCTAATAAATTTAATATAAAAAATATCAACTACCTAACTTTAAAAACACCAAAGTTATGGCATTTCCAATCGTTCAGTTATATGGCAGCTATAAGATATTGTCGGCCGATCCTTATGAAATTTGGTAGGTCGGATTGATTGGCCAAAAATAAAACCCATATAAAATCCCAACTTCCTAACTTTACAAACAGGATTAGTCGGCCGATCCTTATGAAATTCAAGGAAAGCCAATAAACCCAGAAAAAAATGTATTTTCCCTTTGTAAATGTTCTATAAAATTAATTTAAGCCAACGAACAAATTACTTCTGTGTTGGAAAACATATTAAAACAAGAAAGGAAAGCTCACTTCGGGCGGAGCCGACGTTAATATACCCTTGCAGAATATTCTGTAAATTATATTCTCCAACAAGAAAGGAGGCAAACTTCGGCAAGCCTAATTTTAAAACGACTACATTTCGATTTATATGCCTATCAGAGATCTGCAACGAGTATGATCGAGTCAACTCAATTAAGAATTTAGGAAAAATTAAACTGTCAACTGATCCTCGCTCTAATCGGTTTCGTTTTTCTGTGATAATGTTTCCAGCCAATGAAAAAGATCGTTCAGCTGCCGCACTGCTAGCTGGCATAGAATGTATCTGGATCGCTAGTTTTGACAACAAGGAGTATTTACTTTGTTTACTTTGCTACCATTCAATTAAACTAAATTTGTAGTCTATTTCAACGAATTCCTTGCAATACTTTTCAAGTTCGTCCTCGGGCGTTTCTTGGATGTTTAAGTTTGATTGTTTTATTAAATGTGGAAAAAAGAAAGCGTCGTTGTTGTTATCAGGTGCTGCAACTTGTATAGTCGAATTTAAATCAGTTATCTCACTGCCGATAGCATCAAAAGAAAAATTTGATGTCGAAGCAAGTGAAGGTGTGGATTGACACAAAGACCCAGTTTCTGTAAGCAACGTAGTATATGAATTGTCTATCATGCGCGAAACACAGAATCTTTTAATTTCGGCGATGTCATCTGGTTGCATATTTGGGAATAAGATATATGCAGCTTTATGCCACAAACATAAATTGGAAACCTATATTTTATCAATGTTAATAAGGATATTCTCCTTTTAAATCGAAATTGATATGACATCTTTCGAATTTGGCGCACAAAGTCGCTGAATTTTTAAAATAGATGGAAGAACATAATACAAAGATGGGGAACTACAAAGTTGAAGTTTCTTAAAAAAGATTTCAAAATTCTCACACATTTCAACCAAAGCTGTACTGGTGTTTATATCTATAGGCAGCAAAAGCTGACTGTGATCATTATTTTTTAAGACGCTGTTCATTTCACCCCAATTTTCGATTATAGATTTAAGCATTCTATAGTGCGAGTTCCACCTTGTCGGTCTTTAACGAAGTAGGTTTCGCTTTCTTAAAATATTTAACCACCTTTTTGCACGATTCTAAGATACCTGTTAGCTCTTTGGTGCCATAAAAAGATTTGTCCAACACATTCGAGAATAAGTGGCTGCTACAGTTTAGGCGAATATTTTGTTCCAGAGCTTTGACCATATAGGAGCCTCTATCAGTAATTAACTTAATATTATCAATACTTTGAACATTAAATTCCATGAACAGGCTTTTAAGTTTTCGCAAGACATTGTCACCTGTGGATCTTTGCAAATCCATTGATTTTATGCCCAAAACAATATTGAAAAATTTAAACTCCTTTTGGTAATGAAATGTAACGCCTAGAAAATTCCTTTTTAAGTAGTTGTCGGTCCACATGTCGATTGTAGCTGAGGCTCCACCGCTGCTTACAATGTTAATTATTTCCTCTTTAATATTTTGTTTTTTCTCTGTGACGCACTTTTTCACCTTTCGAGAAATTTTAGAAGGATCCGGTAATAAGTCTTCCAAATCGATGTGTTCACCATTAGTGGCCCCGATCTTGATGAAAAATTGTACTAGCTTAAGAAAGCCAAATCCACGCACAGCTGTAAATGGTCGAAGGTCTTCCGTTATCCACGATGTACATTTTTCTATGGCCTCAGACTTGTCCAAAGCGGAGACACATTTTAAAGGTGATGCTTAGTAAATTTGCAGCAGCTATGTCTCTTTAAATTAAATGTTTGGCTTGCGGTGTACTTTAGAACCTTGGAGCAAGTGCGGCAGAATACGAATCCGGTCAATATAGTGTTGTCTGGCTTTACAATTTGTGATAGTTGTGTGATAGTGTGTATGTGCCATTTGTAATTTGAGCAGCAACACTTTTCATGTCCATTTTTTACAAACTTTACAAATTAATGCGTGCCGGCGAAAAAGTCAAACAACGCGTGCCACAAAACTCAAAAAGTAGCAAGAGCCAAAGTCGATCAAACAGATCTCAGTAGCGTACGAAAAAAACACTCATGTAAACCATCTGAACACAAGCGAACACAAATATTTGATCACAACAATCATGTATGAGAAATGTTGCACTCACAAACGATCATGCCTGCGGTTGAGAACGATCACACACGGTCATTGATAAGCTTTGATCGTTTGATGCAACAGAAATGTTCACTCACAACGTTCGCTCACCGATCATACTTTTTGGATCAAGCAAAGTGATTGAATCATACCAGATAGGAGTCAATGATCGGGTGTACCCAAAAACGTTTGACTCGTTGCAGATCTCTGATGCCTATATTACTAAAAACAATGTATCGTTTTTATGGCAGATATATGATATTGTTGTCCGATTTAAATTTAATTAAAATTGGAAAAATGTAATTACCATTATACTTAATTATTACCAAATCAAATCATTTTTTTTTAAATTCTCTTTTCCGATTGTTCCTATGGGAGCTATATGATATTGTCGCCCGATCCGGCTCGTTCCGACTTATGTACTACCGGCAATAGAAATACAGCTTTTGGGAAAGCTTCAAGCAGATAGCTTTAAAACTAGGGACTAATTTGCGTAGAAACGGACGGACGGACAGACGCACATGGCTAGATCGACTTTCCTGGTGATGCTGATCAAGAATATTTATACTTCATAGGGTCGGAAATGTCTCCTTCTCTGCGTTGCAAAGTCTTGTCTAAAATTATAATACCCTCTGCAAGGGTTATCCGATCAATCAAGTCGTCCCATCGGCCGACTATATTCTATAGCTGCCATATAACTGATTGATTGGAAATGCCATAAACCATGGCCCGAATTGAAAAATGCCTTTCGCTCGTAGACGAACTGGCTGGAAAAGTCAGAATGGTACGAGCTAATTCGAGAAGGTATTATAAGTCCCTTGCATTTTTCCAGAATTCTAAAATATGTGTGCCATAAGCTACTGGATAGGCCAAATATTTGTCAAGCTCTATGTCGATAGCGATTTTCTCAACTTTTGCCCGTTCCCACCTCTAGCCAGAATCATTTGCTTTCCATGTTTCGACCTTGGCAGTGGACTGACTCTGACTCTGGGTCAGCATTTTTCCCGCTGGGCAGGTTTATTCGTCATGCATACCTCGCACTTCCTGGCGTGGTCTCGAGTATCTTTGTACATTTCTGACTAGTAATATTTAAATTATGTGCATCTATCTGTCCTGAGCGGGAGCGATAATTGTCCAGCGGCGAGACGAGTCATCGTCGGCTTCCAAGATTCACTGCAGAATTAGGGAGGTTATGTTTGCGGGAACCGCCCACAACAATGTCGCTGCTATGTCAGCACTCCTGATGCAATACCCAACTCTAAATACAGGATGCATATTTATCACGAGGGCTGCTACTTAACTTATTATTATTATTATTATTTTTATCGAAGCACGACGGCGCTTTTAGCACTAATGAGCGACGAGTAACTCACAGAAGCTAGGGCTGGTGCACATGCCGATGATTTACCACAACTGGATGACTTTGCCTGATGTTACTTCGCCTTAAGATCCTGGATAACCTTAATGTAGTTCTCGTTCATCCGCTTAGCATTGTTAGGCTAAGAACTTGATCATGGGCGGTAATATTAACCAACGGCGATGCGGCGACAATAGGGGTCTTGCTTGTGAAGGAGTTGTAGGACCGGTATTTTGTGTTGTTGATAATGGTTGTGCGTTCGAAGATGACCAAATAGGTTCCATCTTCTGCCACCATGGGGCCCTCGTCTATGCTGGCATTTGAAGGTTGATTGTTGATGATAATGATCCCCTCGTCTGATTCGGTAATTGGTGGTAGGTGGGTAGGCTGTGTGCGGCAATTAGCTCTCCCACCTGAATGTACCCCGTGGGCGCAGGTATCGTAAGTGGCTACGTGGACTATGGAATCGGACTAAAATACTTTATTAGTTGAAACACCCTTTTAACTGGGACGTCTGTGATCTGATCAATAAGAATAGACTTAAAATCATTGTGGTCGAGAATCGTGGTTGGATCTAACAATCGTTATGGCTAGCAAAAAATGTTCAATTTTTGTGATTTACATTCTATTTTTTGCCAAAATCATTTGGTATAAATGTGTCTACAAGTTCTCTTTTTTTGTTTTAATAATTTTATTGATGGTTTCGGTGAGTTGGTTTATCTGCCTTTGCTTTACTGAATTAATTATTACTTGTCTATTATTTGACCCTATCAATTGAGCTTCGGTTTTTCTAATTTTTTTCGAAATCTGATGCGTCCGGGGTACCGGTAACGACTTTTAATGCTGCGCCTATAAAATCAAGACCTGTGGTGTATAGTTAAAAGGGACAAACGGTTTTTTTATGATCTACGTCTATTTTGAAAAGTTTCCGAATATGGGATTGAGAGACTAGCTCATACATTCGTTTTGTGACTTGCTTATAAAGTTACTTAAACTAGTAGAGTGTTATACAAAAAAGTTGCCATCCGCTATGGGTATATAGTTTGCCCGAGAAAAATAGGTGAGTCGATCATTTGTAGTGGTCATGAGTAGGAGAATTTAATAACTATCTCAAGTTTTCTTTGAGGACGACCCTTCCCTTAATAAGAACAGACGTTCCTAGGTCAGCATGAACTTTTTCTTCAGAATATAATGGGATAATTTGTTACCCAATCTTTTATTTGTTTTAAGATATACTTTATTGCCTACATCAAATACCCTGTAAGGGTGCTGTGGAAGCGCTCCACCTAACCATTTGAGCTGCTATGAAGCGGTGGAGTATTGACAATGTGTATGTATTTTCGAACTGTTTCTAAATTGAATGACGGTTCATTTCGCAATACATAGTTTTAATGTTGGGGAATAAATTGACTAACTGGTTCGAGATGCTTATGGTTGCACCATAGCTAATTTTGAAAATTTGTCAATGCAGGTTAGAACAATTTTTATCGGTGGAAAAATGTCAACGTGTAACATTTCCCCGGGGTAAGATGGTTTTATAGACTGTTGAACATGCCACACAAGGATGGACCTTGTTTTCGTGTATTGACAAATTGCTTGCTTCATTCTTGGGCAAATCAGGTCTGGTCATAGCCGGTCGGCTAATCAGGATGTGTTGTTACAGAAGACGACCGTCTGCGGAGACGCCGTCGACCCTGTGGTGTTGCAAGATGCCTTGCCAGACAGTTTGCATGTGTGAGCAGACGTTCCCGGTATCGACTTGAGGATTTACAAATCGTCTGAGAGCCTTCGTAATGCACGTTTGCCCCCTTTTTAGTGACGAATCACAGGCCGTGCCCCAACAAGTGATTACCCAGTTTAAAGTTGGAAGTTCCATCGAGAGATCCAGCACTCAAATTCGTCCAAGAATGTCTGGACACGACGGAAGGTCGACGTAGTGGTGCTACCAGCTGCCAGAAATGCAGTGTCATCTGCATATTTGGCCAGGAGTGTAGCAACTGGGTTTGGAAAATCCAAAGTGTACCAAGGACGTTTCTCTGCGGGACACCAGCACGAATTGGGCGAAGTCCAGAACGATGTCCACGAATATCTACAGCAAACTCCCATTATCTAAGAACGATACAATGAGATTCCAGAGTCTTTCAGGCAAAAGCGGCATTAGCTTGCCACGACTAATGCTCGTTTCCAAGGTGATGGAAAATGACCAAGGTCCAGGCAAGCATTAAAGAGGAGACAGAGCTGTGCAATGACAGAGCTAGGCAGAGCCTTTTCTACTTTGCCATAAATCGCGTCCATGCCAGGAGCTTTAGTAGTAACCGGTCGCTTTATATTTATTTATTTATTACATTAAAGTTAACAAATATCTGCCAACATAAACATAGTACCCACATCACATCAAATGGGAGGGGACAAGGACAGGTGAGTTAGGATGTTTGTTACAATTAAATTAACAGAGTATTCAGAATATGTCAAAAAATACAGTTCGTTATATTGCGAACATAAAACGCGAAATGGGTCATGTACGTCAAAATTCGTCTTACAAATATCAAGGGCAATAGGTCGAAAGTAACGAGTAGACCTTACAGGGATGGAGAACCGTATTTTTTCAGGAAAGAGAGTCTACAAGAGAACCAAGGGGGCTTTTGAGGCGCGTTTGCAGAGGGAAATGAGGGAACGAACGTATCGAAAGCAGAGTAGAGTATACCATAAAACTGTTCTACAAAATGTAAGGGATCATCGTTTGAATTCATAAAAGACCAGTCCAGTTCCGATAAATGCCTATTCTATTCTGCGAATTTAGCTCTTCTAAAACAGCGAAAAGATGTTGGTTCGATTTCGGAACATGACTGTAATGAAGCAAAAGCTTCTAAAGTAACCTCAAGTGAAGGATGGTAAGCGTCTTCAGGATTGGAGAGAGGGCTAATTCGAGTAACGAATGCATTGGTGAACTCCGAGACAAAAATAAGGTCTAAAACTTTTTTGGAGCAGTTCAAGATTGAGTTCAGTTGTCCTAATGAAAGATCAATAAGACCGTGAACAAACTCATGGGAACGAGAGCAATAGAATCCGTTGATGTCATCCAGGAAATGTCAGGGAGGTTAAAATCGCCCATTACAATAAGATGATCGTTATAACCGAGGGTTGAATGAATACTCTGTATTTGAAGGTAGAGGCTAATATCTGAACGAGGGGGAATATACGAGCATGATATAAAAAAATATCATGAAGATTTATCCGAACTGCAACAAACTCTAATATGCTGTCCGTACCAATTATCGGAATACGTTGAGAGACAAGATCGGACTTGACGGCAATAAGAACACCACCGCCAAAACGCATTGATCGGTCACATCTATAAATAACATAACAACCAGCAAATATTTCGCAGTCAGACACAGAGGAATTAAGCCACGTTTCGGTAAAAGCAATCACATTGGCATCAAATGACGTGCAGCTTACTAAGTTTGCCCAATAAGCTGCGAACGTTCTGGTAGTATAGGGAAAAAGAATTGTTTAGTTTTTTGGAACGTTGGTTGAAGGAATCTGAGGACCGTGGACCCGTGGACTAGGCATGTTTACATACTCGTGAACAATAACATGTTTAGGCCATATAGAAACATCGAGAGCCTTAATAAGATGTTCCTCAGGAAGTCCAATTTTAAACGAAGATGTTTCACGTCTCTGCTTAAACTTGAACTTCAAGACGGTTAGTTCGGCTCGAGAAACATTCAGTTTGCTGCTCAGGTAGTTTTTGACGTCATCTCCAGAGGCACCAGGGCTAAGGCGAGAGACAAAAATGAGCTTTTTTTGTGAAACGCTCGATAAGGGCTTAGGTTCCAGATAAGGTTGGCTGGGATGATCCCGTGTTCGTATTCGGAGGGGTCCAATTTATACCGGAGCCAGCTGCAGCAGCACGCGGCGTAGATGCCAGGTTATTGTTGACAAGTTGCAGATCTGAAGGTGCGACTCGATTTGACCACGTACTTCATCTTCGCCTACTGGACGAACAGTAGAAGGAGGGCCAAATATAAGCCTTAACCTAGAGATTGTGGTCTGGACTTCTTAGATTGTTGCAAATTCAAATGGAGTAAAGCGATTTTCAAGATCATCAGCAAAAACTTCAGCAATCTCAGAATCACTGTGGGCCCAAGTCCCATCACTACGTTTCAGGGAAAACCTCTGCTGTCTTTTAAGGTGGCGGGTGCATTTTCCCAGCGCAAATCCGTGATTCTGGTAAGGATCAATTGCACTGACCTTGTCCATAAAAAATTCTGACTTGGCTGAACGGAGGACTTTTCTTAGCTGTGACACAGTAGCCTTCAACCTTGCCATATCAATGGTATGCCTCGTCCTCATCCAGTCACGGCGAAGTGCATGACCTTTTCTGGCCAAGGTAGCAATTTCTGGCTTTGAATAAGCTCAAGATGGAGGAGGAATAGGTATACTTCTAGGAGGAGGGGCAGCTTGATGGATCTGTTCAACTAAGACCTCAGCAAAGGAATCTTCGTCGTCCACAGAAAGAAGAGAAGGTTGTTCTGAATCTTTTTAGATCCGAACCGCGAGGAAGAACCCTGGATTTGGTGACGATCGTATAGGCAGCCAAGCAAAAATATATCAGGAGCGGAATATGATCAGAGGAAATTACCGGGCACTCTGAGATTGTAAGGTGGTTGCACGGGATGCCTTTGTACACTGCAAAATCAATGGCCGTCGGGAGGTGGTCATTGATCCAAGGAAAATGAGTGGGTCCGCCAGTAGCCAAAATCTGAATATTTGAGTCAGCAATAACTGACATCAGGGTGTTTCCCCTAGGGCATAATCGCCTGCACCCCCCAGAAACTGTGGTGCGCATTCCAATCCCCTCCAATGAAAAAGCGGCTACCTAAAGAGCCAAACAGACGCAGATATTCCCCAGTCGATCAAGAAAGGCGCTGACCAGGTGGACAGTAGACAGCACCAAATGAAGTTCTACCAAACCCAGTGACCAAACCTATGGCAACTGATTGCAGGTGAGTCTCCAATATTGTGGCGCTTAGGTGATAATCTAAACAGGATTTGATGATGACAGCAGCACCACCGCGATGTCGATCATTAGGGTGGTTTGCAGAGTGTACAGCATATCCATTAATGTGGAAGAATGAACGGCTGGCAAAATGTGTCTCTAAGGTTATTAAGATGTCAATGTTGCGTTCGTGGAGGAGGAGCTCAATCTCGAGTGATTTGCCAACTAAGTTGTTGGCGTTCCAAATAACGATATTTATACCGTAATTAGTCATCGCATTGCGTTGACCCTGATAGATTGGTGTGCTTAGAAATCTCGCTCTGCAACATTTGTAGTGTGGTCGTCATTACTGACATCATTTGATCAAAGCGTAACAACAATTTATCAATTGCAGCCGCTTGGGCTATCGCAGCAGCCTCTTGCTGCTTCCTTAATCCATTAATAATTTCCAGAAGCCTGTCGTGAGTAGGTTGTTCAATCAAAGAGGTCTTTTCACTTGGATGTGAATTATACACTGGCGAAGTCTGACTTGAGGATGCAATCATTTTGAGCTGGGGGCATAGCAGGCTTAAAAGTACGTATTACGTCTTTCAATAGCCTGTAAATAGGCAGGACATCGACGGGAGGACGCACTGAAATTTCCCAAGATAGCGTTCGCCGATGGTTCGTTCGTTTAACTTCCTGAAGTCAATAACGAGCCTCTTGTTTATGTTGTCATTGCTATTCAACCCTTTCCTATCTACTACCCAAGCCGGACTGTTGTAAGCGGACCGAGACGGACTGATAATGCCATCATTTAATAATTGATTTGTATCGTTGTTGTCGAAATCTGCTACCCCATTTGAGTAAGGGTATAGTTTTGAATACACCATATCATTGTCTTCCGTGGGTATTGTGGTGATGATTGAAGTATTAAAAGGTAGAGGTCGAAAACGCCTTAATTCTTTTTGATCATACGCTAACTGCATTAGGGGCTTGACGTTCCCTAAAAACTTCAGTAGGTCGTTGTCACCTAGTGAATCATTCTCTTCAGTAACGTCGGCGACTGTGGCTGCAGCCACGTTCGCGTATTCTCGATCTTCCTGGCCCGACACATTTGAGACATTTGCCTCGCGGGCAAAAGCCAATGCAGATGAGTCATGACGATTTTGTTCGTGACGAGTGTCAGTTTTTTTCAACCTCGTCATGGTACTCCATTAGGTTTAGGTCGACTTGCCGACCGTATTGGCAGTCTTATCTGGCGATAATTGCATCAAAATTTATGGTCAGCGTCGATTGTATTTTCTGTTTGGCAAATTTGAGGTCTGAATCCTATTTCTATGACGGCTATCCGAGGGATTTTTTGTATTGATGCAAACGGCACTTTAAAGTATTGTAAGGATATGTTCTATGGGATTCAAGTCCGGTGATTGAAGAGCTGTTTTTAACTTTTGCAGTGATGTAATAGCCACTCTTGCACCAAATACGAAGAATGTTTCGGGTGATTTGTGATTTGCTGCTAATTATCCCGTTGTTAAGAATTTTTGGATTGCACTATGTATCGTTTAAAAAAACACAGCGAAATTTACAAAAAAACCAAAAAACATTGCTAGATCGATTCTCCTTGTGATTCTCATAAAAAATATATTTACTTTATGTCTCCTTCACTGCGTTGCAAACTTTTGACTGAAATTATAATACCCTCTGCTGGGGTATAAAAATAGACGGAAAACACAACAAAAATTCAAGAATAATCGACTGCAAGAACGTGGTGAATTAAAAAAAATGTTAAATTTAAATTGTATTGTTTCTTAATTTTTTTGTACACCGGCAGACTCGTCTTGAATGCATGAATGAGAATATCATTTATAAGCTCTTTCCTGTAAATAAGTTTTTAGAATTTTAACTGCTTATCAACAAATCCAGCTGATTGATAGTACAACCGTAGCACATTCAATTCTGATGAACTTTTTCCGCTACCGAACTCGTTTTTCGATCTGAGTACTAGGCTTAAACTTATAATATGTAGGTCATTTACATATTTGGTGATAAATGAATACTGATATTCTTTATACTGCCAGCAGTTTTTTCTTAAATCAATTTGAAACTAAAAATGTATATGTCGTGGATTGGTTGGACAATTCAAATTATAACGACTGTTAGCTTTGATTTGTCTTTCGCTTCTCCTTCGTTTTCATGTGCTTCTGTGCTGTTTCTTCGGTTCTCCGAATGGAGGCAACTGATTCTGTTGTCAACGTTAGTCTGTGCACTGGTGTGAGCGAGATAGAAGGATGCAGGTGTCCACATCAAAAAGGGATAACGGAAAGTTCTCAATGGTGTGTGCATTGGAATGTGGAATAAGAGTGGAATAAAGTAGAGAGCGACGCTTGCAAAAAGGGACGCAAGCAGTTTTAGAGAACATTCGTATTTGAAGAGCCAAACTGCAAAGATCATGCCACGCGCCAGAAAACGTTTCCGTTCGGACCACAAAGAGCAGCCTGAAGCGGAGGACGATTCCAGTGAATCCTCGACATATATTTATTTGTTTTAGAAATTACAATTGTAGATTCTTATAAACTATAGTACTATGTATACTTTAATGCTATACACTACTCTATAGTTTATTTTGAGAACAAGCTTATTAAAATTAAGCTTTCGGGTTTTCCACAGAAAAGAGTAGAAGATAATAGAAAAATCTGCATAGCCTCGTTCTGTTTCAACATATCTGCATATAATCGTCACAACATGGATGGTAGCTTTATGCTTCATTCGCTCTTTTTGCTTGGCACTGACTTGATTGACCAAGCCTTTAAAATTTAATTTTCTTTTTGTAAACCCATGCAGAGGGTAATATTTCCTAATAACTTATAACTATATTAAACCAATAAATATATTCCGGCCAATAACTATATTAAACGAATAAATATATACTTGTTATAACTGCTAGGGTAAGCTTTTGCTTCTTTTCTTTTTTTTATACCCTTACAGATGGTATTATAGACATTTCCGACCCTATAAAGTATCAGCATCACCAGGAGTGTCGTTAATATTGAAATACTATGGAATTACGGTCTTAATTAAACAATAATAGAATATCATAAAGCCATTAAAATCAAAAAATTGAAAAAATAAAAACTAAAAAAAATTATTTTGCTGTTTTATATTTATCAAAATATTTTTTTGAGATATATTAATTATTTACTATATTAGAATTACGCTTTTAGTTTTGTCAAAATCGGACAACAATATCATATGGCTGCCATAGAAACGATAGCATAATGCAGCGCAAAATCGACATAGCTTCATTTTTTTTAGTAATATAGTAATAACTTCAAGGGTATAACATATAAGCTTCGGCTGGCCGAAGCTAGCTGCATTTCTTGTAAAAAAAGTACGGATCTTATAAACTACAAATGTTTAAAAAAATAATAAATTCAGTAATATGAAATTTTTTACTTTATTTCAGAACATTGTTGAAATTAATGAATACGCTGTTTCCGTCATAAATCCTTTGGCTCGCCACATTCCCAAAAAAATGTTTATTTTTGATAGTGCTTATAATATGATAACAAATACTGATGAGATTTATAACGAAATGTGCTATTCATTAGTAGAGAGTACTATCGACGGATATAACGGAACTATTTTTGCGTACGGCCAGACAGGCTGTGGAAAAACACACACAATGCAGGTACAAGTGTTACAATACATATGTAGTATTTATGAAAAGAAAATATGATACATTTACTCAAAACATAATTCAAAAATGTAATACGACTAGAGCACACGGCGAACTTTGTCTCGCCCCAATTTTACGACTTCATATAACCCCAGAGTAATAATAAACACTGGTAATTCAAATTTCATAAAAATTTATTTGACTCGAAATCAGTGGAGAGCGATGTGATAAACAATATTTTTTGTTTTGTTATCCGGTGCAAAAATAAATAATGACGGCTTTCCCATACGCGAACAGGCTACGTATAACTGCCCATGTGAAAAACATTGATATTCCAGATTAATCCCGCAGACATCAAACGATTTGCCTTGCGATTTATTGATTGTCATTGCAAATGCCAATAGAACTGGGAACTGAATCCTCTTGAATTGGAATGGAAGATCTGTTGGAATAATCGGAATTCGTGGGAAAGGACCTTCCTCTCCTTTAAATTTGCCCTCAATAATCGTCGCATGAATCACGTTGGTCATCATTGAATAACGAAATTCAAACATCTACGTCCTTATTTTTCGCTGCTAGTATTGCCCGTTCACTAATCCAATCGAGATTTTTATAATTTTCTGCAATGTCGGGAAACACTTTTGTGATGAGTTCCTCTTTCGACGATGTGAACTCGCAAAAATTTGCTGGGAACGATATTAGTCCAGTCGAAACATCAACAGGAATTTCGCCATTGCCAAGCGCCAGCAGTTGTCTCGAGAATTCAGCAGTGGATGGGTCACTCTGCAATGCGACTCTCATATTCGTGGACAATTAAAACTTCTTGACTTCTGGCTCATCGTGCACGTTGGCTGGTCAACCGTCAGAAGATTCATGGGTAGCTTTAAAGCGGAATGTGCAGTTCGACCGCCTTCCAACAATGTAGCAGCAATGTCAGATGATGCAACAGCCAACGCAATTTGAGATCTTGACCGAATCGTTGCCAGAATCAACGAAATGACGAATGTCTTGCTTGTCCCACCAGGAGCATCGAGAAAGTATAAGCCTCCCGTTTCATCGTCAACAACCTTCATTATCGAATCGTACACGTTCTTCTGCTCGGCATTCAAAAGCGGCTCAATTGTTTCGGCCAGGTTAGTTCGGCATCGGCGAGCGTTGAATCAAAATGAGCATCGTTTTCGAGCAAGTTAAAAGTTGGCAAGCCTTCCGAAAACTGGCGCACAGCACACCATCCACAGTACGCAGGGACTCGAAGGATGTAGGGTCTCTAATTTTCACCAAATGCAAGCGAAGATAGAAGCATTCGTCTTGGCGTGGATGAACTGTGTATATTCGTCCGAGCGCATCAGTCGAATAGACACCAGCGAAGCCAGCAACAGCATCACTTTTCTTCCGGCGTTGAAACTTCTTCGATGCAGCGTTCCATGTATAATAGCGTGGCATCTCTGAATAGAGTAAAGTCCTTGCGAACGGATCGCTTTCGCATATCGAAAAGAAATTTGTCAACGTTGTCGCTGGTGGCCGTTCTGCTCTTTGAGCTGCGTTCGCGTCTGTAAAGAAGACACGATGGCCGTTCTCCAAGTGAACAGATAAGTGCACGAAAGTCGGGTGACGTTCATGAATCGGAAATAAAAATTGGCTTCGTTACAACTAACGTAGCGTCCAAGTTGAAATTTCCATAGAGAAATGTGCGCATGTGGTAAGCCACGCTTCTGCCACTCAACCGAGTGGCAAACAACTGCGCCAAAAACCTTCTGCTTAACGATGTAATTCATAAGTATTGTGATCTTTTGCTTGAATACTCGTGCAGTGATGTCAGGTCATTCGGATTGCAAGTGAAGATGATGAATAAATCCGGGCGTCCGTAATTACGGACATACGTCATCGCATCTTGAGCGTACTCATGCATATGGCGCGGGCTTCCAACATAAGTAGCTGGGAGAATGGTCAAACAACCGATGTTGGCCGCGTGTCCCTCAGTAGCGATGGCGTCACGCAAGTGGATGTACTCGTCTGAGCGCAACTTCGACTGATTGAAACGAATGAGATTGAGACGCTCCGTTTCTACTTTGACGTACATGTCGACACAGTACTGTTGAAACAAACGGCGGTATCTCAACAGATGATTGTCAACATCTAGTCGAATCATCAATCCATACGCATAAAAATTCATATAGCTGACCTTCTTATTCGTTTCTTCTCCTAAAATTTGAATTCAAACTTAGTTGTAGAATCAAAAAGAAGTGATGACTTGTAAACAAACCTGTCTTTAGATTGACCATCTTTATGTGGAAGTGATACCCATCTTCTTCACGACAGAACATCAACGGTTATTGAAGTGCATCATATGACCGATGAGTCTCATAAACTCGCTGCAATTGGCCATCATCCCGACGCTTGAGAACAATATCACGTGATTTCATATTCTCGCCAACGATCACCATTGCGACTTCATTAATAGTGGGAGCATTAAATTGTCTTGCATGGCATCCAGTGGACCTTTTGTCAGCGCTGATAATGATTTTGTGGTCGTCAGAATGCATTGTATCCAATGCGGTTTTGAACAATCTGAACAATTCATTACGCTCATGCAGAAAATTTTGCAATTGTTGTATAATTTCACGTTTAGTTGCAGTGAAAATTGCAACGCTGATTTAGTTCATCTTCCGAATCACCAATGAAGTAGATCTGAAGGAATTGATGATCTTTGTTTGGTGGTGGTAACAAAGCGCCCGCTCGATGGTGAATTTGCCCTTGAATCTGAATGTTGCAATTTTGAGAAAAACAAGAGAGAACGCTATAGTCGAGTGCCTCGACTATTAGATACCCGTTATTCAGCTAAACAACTTAATATAAATATGCCTTCTTGTATGTTTTTTTTTTTTTAACATAATGTGAATTATAGTGGCCACAGGAAAAAAGGACAAAAAGTTCAAATTATCAATTTGAATTCGGCGATCTCTTAGTGCTGGCAGCTTTACAGCACGAGCATCAGCACCAGCGCTGCTTTAGAGCAGGCAGCTTTTGTCCTGCACCAGCAGCTGTGTTTATGTTTATGTTTTTGAGTGCAATAAATTGACTAGAAATATTAAACATACATACTTATATTGGCTAAACACATACATTCTTTAATAGTTTAGGTATATAAAAGTCTAAATGTTTGCACAACACGAGTAATGGGTATAGCGAATAGCTTTCTTTGAAAGGAGTTATCTTTGCCGGGCATTGTGTACAATGTAAATACATACATATGTATATGCTTACATACATACACACATACGCCATTGTTTGTCTCAGACCTCCAATTTGGCTAACTAGATTTGATTTGCATAGTTCTTGGGATATAGTTCGGTATTGACAAATGAAAACCATCGCAATTTCCTTTAATAGAAATCCTTATCGAGAATTAACGTTGACTCTGTTGAGCACCTTGGCCAGCTGTTCCAAAGTTATCCGTTAGATAGCGCCATGAAAGGCGGAAATGTAGGCGCTAGCCAGGCTTAAGCGTTTAATGGGTTTTTGGGCGTTAGAGTGGGAGTGGCAAACTTTTATTAGGCCAATCAATATTTATTGACGAAACAAATACATATCAATTACAATTTTCATAATATCATCAAAGCTGTGGCCACAGCTTGTGGCTTGTGGGCGTCAGAGGGCGTCATTTTGAAACAAACTTGCGCTGCGTAGGAACTTCTAAAATCTACATGCAAAATGCCAATCTTCTAGCTTTTATAGTTTCCGAGTATATTGTATTATTTTTTTAAATTTTATTCTTAGTCAACATGACAATCTCTATTAATGGAACGACATTTTATTTTTTTGTGCTAATTATTAAGACTAATTATTCAACAAGCGGGCTCGGTCATACAGACCGGCATGGATCGTTACATCCAAGCGCACTTGGGCCTTCTCTGTTCGTCCTATATATTCCCACGCACGAGCAGCTAACAACATCTACGTTCGATGCAGTCCTAAGTCGCTCGAGGTGTCCGCGCCGAGCAACAACACAACTAGCCAATCACCTCATTGTACTTGAGAGGTGGCTATCTGATTGGCTATTTGAATAAATTAACAGAAATGTAAACACATAAAGTTTACTCTCAACAGGCAAACATGCCCTCCACTATTATTGAATAGTACTCCGATTCCCCAAGTCAACGAAGTAACGTATCTTGGCGTCCACCTAGACAGACGACTAACCTGGAGAAGACACATCGAATGTAAGAAACTACATCTATAACTAAAAGCCAGGAGCTTCCATTGGATATTAAACATTCGATCGCCCCTGCGTCAGGACTACAAGGTCCTGCTCTACAACTCTACTCTCAAGCCTATCTGGACATATGGCTCCCAGCTATGGGGGAACGCGAGCAGCAGCAACATTGACATCATACAGCGCGCACAATCGAAAATCCTGAGGACTATCACTGGGGCACCGTGGTATATTCGCAACCAAAACATCCACAGAGACCTCTGGATTCTCGCAGTAAAAGATGAAATAGACAAACAAAAGACGACCTACAAAAAAACTCTCTCTCACCCAAATCATCTCGCAAGAGGCTTGTCTCGGATGTGCAGCAGAACCCGCCTACAACGCAATGACCTTCCAACCCAGCAATAATACTCATGGCCGCATTACTTAGTACCAGTCATATGACTGTAAGTTAAATTACTATAAGATTTGATAAACTTATTGTTAGTATCCAAATGGAGAAGATTAAATAAATAAATACCAAAGCAATTAAAAAAAAATTAAATTTTAAGACTATAAAAATAAATAGACTCCCTTGCAGAGGGTATTATAATTTCCGTCAAAAGTTTGAAACGCAGTGAAGGTTACATTTCCGAGACGATCTAGCCATGTCCGTCCGACCGTCCGTTTCTACGCAACCTAGTCAGTCAGTTTAAAAGCTATCTGCTTGAAACTTTCCCCAAAGTTGTCTTTCTATTGCAGGTAGTATAAAAGTCGGAACGAGCTAGATCGGGAAACTATATCATACAGCTCCCATAGGAAAAATCGGAAAAAATTTAACAAGAAAGGAAGCAACCTGAAGTTTTTTTCCCTTGCAGTTATTACAAATCGACTACATTTCGATTTCTATGCCTATATTACTAAAAACAATTAAGCTATGTCGATTTTGAGCCGCATTTTGCCATTGTTTCTATGTCAGCTATATGAAATTGTTATCCGAGTTTGACAAAACTAAAAGCGTAATTCTGATATAATATTTAATTATATTATATTTAAGTATAGTGGAATTGCGGTTTTAATGTGACTTGTTTTGGAAACGTCTCCATACATAAAATATTATCACCCCAACTGATCCAATTAGGGCGACATATGCATTTGTGTGGTGATGTTGTAGATCGACGATCTCGTTTGGCATTTGTATACCCTTGCAGAGGGTATTATAATTTTGGTCAAAAGTGTGCAACGCAGTGAAGGAGACATCTCCGACCCTATAAAGTATATATATTCTTGATCAGGATCACCTCCTGAGTTGATATAGCCATGTCCGTCTGTCCGTCTGTCTGTCCGTCTGTCTGTCCGTCTGTCTGTCCGTCTGTCTGTTTCTACGCAAACTAGTCTCTCAGTTTTAAAGATATCGAATTGAAACTTTGCACACACCCTTCTTTCCTTTACACGCAGTATATAAGTCGGAACGGCCGGGATCGGCCGACTATATCCTATAGCTGCCATATAACTGAACGATCGGAAATGCCTTAACTTTAGTGTTTGCAAAGTTAGGAAGTTGGGATTTTCTATGGGTTTTATATTTGGCCAATCAATCTGACCTACCAAATTTCTTAAGGATCGACCAGCTATATCCTATAGCTGGCATATAACTGATTGATCGGAAATGCCATAACTTTGGTGTTTGTTAAGTTAGGAAGTTGGGATTTTCTATGGGTTTTATTTTTGGCCAATCAATCCGACCTACCAAATATGACGGTCATAAGGATCGGTTGACTATATCCTATAGCTGCCATATTGGCAGCCAACGATTGGAATATGGCATTTGGTGTTTTTAAAGTTAGGAAGTTTGGATTTTTTAAGAATGCATCATATGAATAATTTTGGTGAATATAATTTACAGAGTATTCTGCAAGGGTATATCAACCTTGGCTCCGCCCGAAGTTAGCTTTACTTTCTTGTTATTTTTATTCTCGGAATCAAATCTTTACTGAGCTCATTTAATCCCTAAAGATTATAAAATGAAAGACCGATTTTTAAGGGGATACGGCCACAGCCCAAACCGTAAGAGCAAGAGAAGCCAAATTTTTTCACAGTATTCCATTGGGGGCGTGGGCGCCCACTAAGATCCGATATGTCCCCCCAGTGGCCCCAAACAGCTCCAACATCCATTATTCTGAGCAAAAAAAAGTTGATGTATTTAAGCTTAACTTCTAAAGTGGTTGGAATTTCGATATTTGGTTTTTTCCGAATTTTAGGTTTTCAAAGGGCCTAATTAGAAATCTAAAAAAAATTTCGATATCCCCCATAATTTGGGAGCTACATTTAAAATTAACTTTTCGATTTAAAAAATCTAAACCGCTGCTCCGATCAAGATGATTTTTCGCTAAATAGTTATTCTATGGCCCAAATGCTTAAGTTTAATTTTTCAAGTTTTTAACATTTTTTTAAGTATTTTTAACGAATTTATTTAGATTTTCTAAGTCATTGCGTTGTATTTTGCGGGAGCCTGTCGAGAGAACGAAACCCAGAAGCCAAGAGAGCGACGGCCGAGAGAGCAACAGCCAAGAAAACTGATGATGGGGAGGGGTAGTGCTGCAGGGAAAGGGGAGGGGAAAGAGGCAATTTAAGTTAAATTTGTTTAGGATTTTAAAAACTTAAACTGCTGCTCTGATCAATATGATTTTCGATCAATAGTCAGTCCTGTGGATCAAATGCTTAGGTTTTATTTTTCATTTTGTAGCAGAAGTAAGAGCCTTATTTAATTTCCACCATGGAAGAAAATAGAAAATTACTACAAATTCTGTAAGCAAAGCCAAAATGTTTCCAAGTTAAATATTAATCTTAAGATTCGAACTTTTGACCAAATACGTATGTACATATGTATATTTGGATATGTTTTGATTTGCTTATATGTACAATACATGTACATACATACAATGTGTGTGTATGTTTCTATTCGAAAGTAGATAATGTGCTTAAATACAAATAAAATGATTTATTATACCCGTTTATCGATCAAATGTGGAATCTGAAAATAATACGTTACTTTGCTGTTTTTGTATTGGATGCCAATCTTTTACTGTGTGTACAAAGGTTTTCGTTTCATTCAAAACAAGAAATTTGAAAACAACAAATTCCAATTTACAAACAAGTATACATATTTGTGCGCAAATTAAAATTGCATTGATAACATTGTAACTGATAAAAAGTATACAAGCTCACGACTTTTACTTGGATCACTTTCATCCCTAAAGATTATAAAATGAAAGACCGATTTTTAAGGGGATACGGCCACAGCCCAAACCGTAAGAGCAAGAGCAGCCAAATTTTTTCACAGTATTCCATTGGGGGCGTGGGCGCCCACTAAGATCCGATATGTCCCCCCAGTGGCCCCAAACAGCTCCAACATCCATTATTCTGAGCAAAAAAAAGTTGATGTATTTAAGCTTAACTTCTAAAGTGGTTGGAATTTCGATATTTGGTTTTTTCCGAATTTTAGGTTTTGAAAAGGCCTAATTAGAAATCTAAAAAAATTTCGATATCCCCCATAATTTGGGAGCTACATTTAAAATTAACTTTTCGATTTAAAAAATCTAAACCGCTGCTCCGATCAAGATGATTTTTCGCTAAATAGTTATTCTATGGCCCAAATGCTTAAGTTTAATTTTTTAAGTTTTTAACATTTTTTTAAGTATTTTTAACGAATTTATTTAGATTTTCTAAGTTATTGCGTTGCATTTTGCGGGAGCCTGTCGAGAGAGCAAAACCCAGAGAGCGGATGCCAAGAGAGCGACGGCCGAGAGAGCAACAGCCAAGAAAACTGATGATGGGGAGGGGTAGTGCTGCAGGAAAGGGGGAGGGGAAAGAGGCAATTTAAGTTAAATTTGTTTTGGATTTTAAAAACTTAAACTGCTGCTCCGATCAATATGATTTTCGATCAATAGTCAGTCCTGTGGATCAAATGCTTAGGTTTTATTTTTCATTTTGTAGCAGAAGTAAGAGCCTTATTTAATTTCCACCATGGAAGAAAATAGAAAATTACTACAAATTCTGTAAGCAAAGCCAAAATGTTTCCAAGTTAAATATTAATCTTAAGATTCGAACTTTTGACCAAATACGTATGTACATATGTATATTTGGATATGTTTTGATTTGCTTATATGTACAATACATGTACATACATACAATGTGTGTGTATGTTTCTATTCGAAAGTAGATAATGTGCTTAAATACAAATAAAATGATTTATTATACCCGTTTATCGATCAAATGTGGAATCTGAAAATAATACGTTACTTTGCTGTTTTTGTATTGGATGCCAATCTTTTACTGTGTGTACAAAGGTTTTCGTTTCATTCAAAACAAGAAATTTGAAAACAACAAATTCCAATTTACAAACAAGTATACATATTTGTGCGCAAATTAAAATTGCATTGATAACATTGTAACTGATAAAAAGTATACAAGCTCACGACTTTTACTTGGATCACTTTCATCCCTAAAGATTATAAAATGAAAGACCGATTTTTAAGGGGATACGGCCACAGCCCAAACCGTAAGAGCAAGAGCAGCCAAATTTTTTCACAGTATTCCATTGGGGGCGTGGGCGCCCACTAAGATCCGATATGTCCCCCCAGTGGCCCCAAACAGCTCCAACATCCATTATTCTGAGCAAAAAAAGTTGATGTATTTAAGCTTAACTTCTAAAGTGGTTGGAATTTCGATATTTGGTTTTTTCCGAATTTTAGGTTTTGAAAAGGCCTAATTAGAAATCTAAAAGAAATTTTGATATCCCCCATAATTTGGGGGCTACATTTAAAATTAACTTTTCGATTTAAAAAATCTAAACCGCTGCTCCGATCAAGATGATTTTTCGCTAAATAGTTATTCTATGGCCCAAATGCTTAAGTTTAATTTTTCAAGTTTTTAACATTTTTTAAGTATTTTTAACGAATTTATTTAGATTTTCTAAGTTATTGCGTTGCATTTTGCGGGAGCCTGTCGAGAGAGCAAAACCCAGAGAGCGGATGCCAAGAGAGCGACGGCCGAGAGAGCAACAGCCAAGAAAACTGATGATGGGGAGGGGTAGTGCTGCAGGGAAAGGGGGGGGGAAAGAGGCAATTTAAGTTAAATTTGTTTAGGATTTTAAAAACTTAAACTGCTGCTCCCTCCGATCAATATGATTTTCGATCAATAGTCAGTCCTGTGGATCAAATGCTTAGGTTTTATTTTTCATTTTGTAGCAGAAGTAAGAGCCTTATTTAATTTCCACCATGGAAGAAAATAGAAAATTACTACAAATTCTGTAAGCAAAGCCAAAATGTTTCCAAGTTAAATATTAATCTTAAGATTCGAACTTTTGACCAAATACGTATGTACATATGTATATTTGGATATGTTTTGATTTGCTTATATGTACAATACATGTACATACATACAATGTGTGTGTATGTTTCTATTCGAAAGTAGATAATGTGCTTAAATACAAATAAAATGATTTATTATACCCGTTTATCGATCAAATGTGGAATCTGAAAATAATACGTTACTTTGCTGTTTTTGTATTGGATGCCAATCTTTTACTGTGTGTACAAAGGTTTTCGTTTCATTCAAAACAAGAAATTTGAAAACAACAAATTCCAATTTACAAACAAGTATACATATTTGTGCGCAAATTAAAATTGCATTGATAACATTGTAACTTATAAAAAGTATACAAGCTCACGACTTTTACTTGGATTATATAATTTCGAGGATTAAGGGTAAAGGTTTAAAAATAAATACTCAACAATTAGCGACGAAGTCGCTCGATCACTTTCATCCCTAAAGATTATAAAATGAAAGACCGATTTTTAAGGGGATACGGCCACAGCCCAAACCGTAAGAGCAAGAGCAGCCAAATTTTTTCACAGTATTCCATTGGGGGCGTGGGCGCCCACTAAGATCCGATATGTCCCCCCAGTGGCCCCAAACAGCTCCAACATCCATTATTCTGAGCAAAAAAAGTTGATGTATTTAAGCTTAACTTCTAAAGTGGTTGGAATTTCGATATTTGGTTTTTTCCGAATTTTAGGTTTTGAAAAGGCCTAATTAGAAATCTAAAAGAAATTTTGATATCCCCCATAATTTGGGGGCTACATTTAAAATTAACTTTTCGATTTAAAAAATCTAAACCGCTGCTCCGATCAAGATGATTTTTCGCTCAATAGTTATTCTATGGCCCAAATGCTTAAGTTTAATTTTTCAAGTTTTTAACATTTTTTAAGTATTTTTAACGAATTTATTTAGATTTTCTAAGTCATTGCGTTGTATTTTGCGGGAGCCTGTCGAGAGAACGAAACCCAGAAGCCAAGAGAGCGACGGCCGAGAGAGCAACAGCCAAGAAAACTGATGATGGGGAGGGGTAGTGCTGCAGGGAAAGGGGAGGGGAAAGAGGCAATTTAAGTTAAATTTGTTTAGGATTTTAAAAACTTAAACTGCTGCTCCGATCAATATGATTTTCGATCAATAGTCAGTCCTGTGGATCAAATGCTTAGGTTTTATTTTTCATTTTGTAGCAGAAGTAAGAGCCTTATTTAATTTCCACCATGGAAGAAAATAGAAAATTACTACAAATTCTGTAAGCAAAGCCAAAATGTTTCCAAGTTAAATATTAATCTTAAGATTCGAACTTTTGACCAAATACGTATGTACATATGTATATTTGGATATGTTTTGATTTGCTTATATAGTACAATACATGTACATACATACAATGTGTGTGTATGTTTCTATTCGAAAGTAGATAATGTGCTTAAATACAAATAAAATGATTTATTATACCCGTTTATCGATCAAATGTGGAATCTGAAAATAATACGTTACTTTGCTGTTTTTGTATTGGATGCCAATCTTTTACTGTGTGTACAAAGGTTTTCGTTTCATTCAAAACAAGAAATTTGAAAACAACAAATTCCAATTTACAAACAAGTATACATATTTGTGCGCAAATTAAAATTGCATTGATAACATTGTAACTGATAAAAAGTATACAAGCTCACGACTTTTACTTGGATCACTTTCATTTATTATTTAAGTTAAGTTTTACAAATTTCAAAAAGCAAAAAAAAAAAGCAAAAAAACAACAATTAAAAGCCTCTCTATCCCTAAAGATTATAAAATGAAAGACCGATTTTTAAGGGGATACGGCCACAGCCCAAACCGTAAGAGCAAGAGCAGCCAAATTTTTTCACAGTATTCCATTGGGGGCGTGGGCGCCCACTAAGATCCGATATGTCCCCCCAGTGGCCCCAAACAGCTCCAACATCCATTATTCTGAGCAAAAAAAAGTTGATGTATTTAAGCTTAACTTCTAAACTGGTTGGAATTTCGATATTTGGTTTTTTCCGAATTTTAGGTTTTGAAAAGGCCTAATTAGAAATCTAAAAAAAATTTTGATATCCCCCATAATTTGGGGGCTACATTTAAAATTAACTTTTCGATTTAAAAAATCTAAACCGCTGCTCCGATCAAGATGATTTTTCGCTCAATAGTTATTCTATGGCCCAAATGCTTAAGTTTAATTTTTCAAGTTTTTAACATTTTTTAAGTATTTTTAACGAATTTATTTAGATTTTCTAAGTCATTGCGTTGTATTTTGCGGGAGCCTGTCGAGAGAACGAAACCCAGAGAGCCAAGAGAGCGACGGCCGAGAGAGCAACAGCCAAGAAAACTGATGATGGGGAGGGGTAGTGCTGCAGGGAAAGGGGGAGGGGAAAGAGGCAATTTAAGTTAAATTTGTTTAGGATTTTAAAAACTTAAACTGCTGCTCTGATCAATATGATTTTCGATCAATAGTCAGTCCTGTGGATCAAATGCTTAGGTTTTATTTTTCATTTTGTAGCAGAAGTAAGAGCCTTATTTAATTTCCACCATGGAAGAAAATAGAAAATTACTACAAATTCTGTAAGCAAAGCCAAAATGTTTCCAAGTTAAATATTAATCTTAAGATTCGAACTTTTGACCAAATACGTATGTACATATGTATATTTGGATATGTTTTGATTTGCTTATATGTACAATACATGTACATACATACAATGTGTGTGTATGTTTCTATTCGAAAGTAGATAATGTGCTTAAATACAAATAAAATGATTTATTATACCCGTTTATCGATCAAATGTGGAATCTGAAAATAATACGTTACTTTGCTGTTTTTGTATTGGATGCCAATCTTTTACTGTGTGTACAAAGGTTTTCGTTTCATTCAAAACAAGAAATTTGAAAACAACAAATTCCAATTTACAAACAAGTATACATATTTGTGCGCAAATTAAAATTGCATTGATAACATTGTAACTGATAAAAAGTATACAAGCTCACGACTTTTACTTGGATCACTTTCATCCCTAAAGATTATAAAATGAAAGACCGATTTTTAAGGGGATACGGCCACAGCCCAAACCGTAAGAGCAAGAGCAGCCAAATTTTTTCACAGTATTCCATTGGGGGCGTGGGCGCCCACTAAGATCCGATATGTCCCCCCAGTGGCCCCAAACAGCTCCAACATCCATTATTCTGAGCAAAAAAAAGTTGATGTATTTAAGCTTAACTTCTAAAGTGGTTGGAATTTCGATATTTGGTTTTTTCCGAATTTTAGGTTTTCAAAGGGCCTAATTAGAAATCTAAAAAAAAATTTCGATATCCCCCATAATTTGGGAGCTACATTTAAAATTAACTTTTCGATTTAAAAAATCTAAACCGCTGCTCCGATCAAGATGATTTTTCGCTAAATAGTTATTCTATGGCCCAAATGCTTAAGTTTAATTTTTCAAGTTTTTAACATTTTTTAAGTATTTTTAACGAATTTATTTAGATTTTCTAAGTTATTGCGTTGCATTTTGCGGGAGCCTGTCGAGAGAGCAAAACCCAGAGAGCGGATGCCAAGAGAGCGACGGCCGAGAGAGCAACAGCCAAGAAAACTGATGATGGGGAGGGGTAGTGCTGCAGGGAAAGGGGAGGGGAAAGAGGCAATTTAAGTTAAATTTGTTTTGGATTTTAAAAACTTAAACTGCTGCTCCGATCAATATGATTTTCGATCAATAGTCAGTCCTGTGGATCAAATGCTTAGGTTTTATTTTTCATTTTGTAGCAGAAGTAAGAGCCTTATTTAATTTCCACCATGGAAGAAAATAGAAAATTACTACAAATTCTGTAAGCAAAGCCAAAATGTTTCCAAGTTAAATATTTATCTTAAGATTCGAACATTTGACCAAATACGTATGTACATATGTATATTTGGATATGTTTTGATTTGCTTATATGTACAATACATGTACATACATACAATGTGTGTGTATGTTTCTATTCGAAAGTAGATAATGTGCTTAAATACAAATAAAATGATTTATTATACCCGTTTATCGATCAAATGTGGAATCTGAAAATAATACGTTACTTTGCTGTTTTTGTATTGGATGCCAATCTTTTACTGTGTGTACAAAGGTTTTCGTTTCATTCAAAACAAGAAATTTGAAAACAACAAATTCCAATTTACAAACAAGTATACATATTTGTGCGCAAATTAAAATTGCATTGATAACATTGTAACTGATAAAAAGTATACAAGCTCACGACTTTTACTTGGTTCACTTTCATCCCTAAAGATTATAAAATGAAAGACCGATTTTTAAGGGGATACGGCCACAGCCCAAACCGTAAGAGCAAGAGCAGCCAAATTTTTTCACAGTATTCCATTGGGGGCGTGGGCGCCCACTAAGATCCGATATGTCCCCCCAGTGGCCCCAAACAGCTCCAACATCCATTATTCTGAGCAAAAAAAAGTTGATGTATTTAAGCTTAACTTCTAAAGTGGTTGGAATTTCGATATTTGGTTTTTTCCGAATTTTAGGTTTTCAAAGGGCCTAATTAGAAATCTAAAAAAAATTTCGATATCCCCCATAATTTGGGAGCTACATTTAAAATTAACTTTTCGATTTAAAAAATCTAAACCGCTGCTCCGATCAAGATGATTTTTCGCTAAATAGTTATTCTATGGCCCAAATGCTTAAGTTTAATTTTTTAAGTTTTTAACATTTTTTTAAGTATTTTTAACGAATTTATTTAGATTTTCTAAGTTATTGCGTTGCATTTTGCGGGAGCCTGTCGAGAGAGCAAAACCCAGAGAGCGGATGCCAAGAGAGCGACGGCCGAGAGAGCAACAGCCAAGAAAACTGATGATGGGGAGGGGTAGTGCTGCAGGGAAAGGGGAGGGGAAAGAGGCAATTTAAGTTAAATTTGTTTTGGATTTTAAAAACTTAAACTGCTGCTCCGATCAATATGATTTTCGATCAATAGTCAGTCCTGTGGATCAAATGCTTAGGTTTTATTTTTCATTTTGTAGCAGAAGTAAGAGCCTTATTTAATTTCCACCATGGAAGAAAATAGAAAATTACTACAAATTCTGTAAGCAAAGCCAAAATGTTTCCAAGTTAAATATTTATCTTAAGATTCGAACATTTGACCAAATACGTATGTACATATGTATATTTGGATATGTTTTGATTTGCTTATATGTACAATACATGTACATACATACAATGTGTGTGTATGTTTCTATTCGAAAGTAGATAATGTGCTTAAATACAAATAAAATGATTTATTATACCCGTTTATCCATCAAATGTGGAATCTGAAAATAATACGTTACTTTGCTGTTTTTGTATTGGATGCCAATCTTTTACTGTGTGTACAAAGGTTTTCGTTTCATTCAAAACAAGAAATTTGAAAACAACAAATTCCAATTTACAAACAAGTATACATATTTGTGCGCAAATTAAAATTGCATTGATAACATTGTAACTGATAAAAAGTATACAAGCTCACGACTTTTACTTGGTTCACTTTCATTTATTATATAGCTCTGCCAGTATCCTTCTGATTCTCTCTCTTGAAGGATCTTCTACAAAGGTTGTTTACACAAAGGTTTTCAAAAAACGCGCAAATAAGAAATAAGAAAGTCCTGACAACCCAATTTCCTAACTCCAAACTAATATTAAGCGAACGAGCAAAAAGTCGTATACAGTACAATTTTACAAAGCGTTGGGGCTGAGATGGGTGAAATATTTTTTTGGATGCACCTGGAGGGACAGGCAAAACCTTCTTGACAAACTTATTGTTGGCAAAAGTTCGAAGTTCAAAAAAAATAGCCCTAGCTGTAGCATCTTCCGGTATAGCTGCTACCCTGCTCAATGGAGGTCGAACTGCTCATTCTACATTTAAACTTCCTTTGGATTTAGTTAATTTAGAAACACCTCAAATTTTTGCCGAAACTCTTTTAAAAATTGGGAATGGGGCCAATCCAACAGTTGATGGAAAAATAGTTATAACATCACGCTTAGGAAATGTAGTCAAAAACGTTCAAGACCTTACATCCAAAATATTTCCTGACATTTCCAACATATCATGTAAAAGCTTAGATTGGCTATCTGAGCGCGCCATTTTGACAACGAAAAATGAAAGAGCAACCACTATTAATAATTTATTGCTAAACTCATTTGATGGTTTAGAAGTCTCCTATAAATCGGTCGACTCTGTTCCTGATGCTGATAATGCTGTTCATTACCCTGTTGAATTTTTAAATTCTTTGAATCCTCCAGGAATTCCTCTGCATAATCTGTCTCTTAGGATTGGAGCACCCGTAATGTTATTGCGAAATTCAAGTCCCCCAAAGTTATGCAATGGGACACGATTTCAGATAAAAGGTCTTCATAAGAATGTAATCGAAGCAACAGTATTTACGGGGTGCGCGAAGGGGGAAACAGTGTTTATACCCAGGATCCCATTAATACCATCCAGTCTGCCGTTTCAGTTTAAAAGGCTACAATTCCCTCTAAAAGTTTGCTTTGCAATAACTATAAAAAAATCGCAGGGGCAGACTTTGAAGCTGGCTGGACTAGATCTTAGAGAAGATTGCTTCTCTCATGGACAATTTTATGTCGCATGCTCTAGAGTTAGCTCTGCCAGTAGCCTTATTATTCTCGCTCCTGAAGGATCTTCTAAAAATGTTGTTTACACAGAGGTTTTAAAGTAATCATATTGAATTAACATTATTAAACAAACCTAGAAAGTTTCAGTGGAATAGGTCTAATTGGAGATACCACATTAAAAAAACGCGCCAATTTCTCTACCTCAGGGGTGGTGTGGAAATGGGAAAGTCTTGACAACCGAACTGAAATCTAATTTTAAGCGAACGAAGTCGCGCCGGGTACAGCTATTCATTATAACTTAGCTTCAATGAATTATTTGGATGTGAAACTTTAGGAAGCGGTGTTAAAGATTCATTCAGACTGCCAAATCGAGCATACGATAATTCCAATGTTCCAGTAGAGGTTACCTGATGGCCAATTACGCTCAGAAAAGGATTTCTTAGAGTGCACTTCGGATCCAATGATAAAAGTCCGATATTATCAATTGTAAATGTTGATAATTGATCATCACATACTGCTGATAATTCCATTGGTGATTTAATTGAAAATATCCATTGATTTTTGTTCTTAATCTTTGCCATGAGAATGATTTCGTCGACCTTTTTGTTTGGCACAATGACGATGATTTGTTATTAAACATCTGAAACTCGCAATGATTTTCAATAGAAAACATGGATTGCTTATCTGAGCAAATATACTCTTGGTCATTAATTCAATTACAAAGATCAAATTCACTTGATGACATAGTAATGAATTGGTCTCGATGTTGATTCACAGCCATTATTGGAAATTCAATATCAAGGGAAATCATTTTATTGTTGATGATTACCGGTATTGGAATCAAGTTTCAATATTTCAAATGAATGTATTGATAATAATGGCAGTGTTAATTTAAAGATTATATAATCCTTTACCACCTTTGCTTCTGCCCTCATTAACTTATTTAATTGAAGTATATCATCGTTGATGAGAGGGAGCTTTTTTCCTTGAGGCATGTGAATTTTTAGTTTGTTTAAATGTTGTCGAAGCTGCTTGGGAGAAACGAGCAGTGGGCTAATTTCATTGTGATGGACGTTTGTCAGAACATGTGAAATCTCTGTCTGAATTCTTTGAAGATTTGCCGTCAATATAGATAATTGATTTGTCAATGCAATATACCATTGAAAGGCCTTGAGATATCTAAACGAGCATTGGCTATATCCTCCATTTGCTGAGTCATTATTTTAATCCTTTTATCGATAGAATCAATTATTGAAGTTTGATTCTTAACTAATTCTAAAATGAAATCTTCATTCGATTCCAACCTTAAGTGTCCCCGTGTAAAATGTCTTTACATCTTCGGGATACGGCTTTAAATCATAATAAGCTATGATTGTGCAGTCTGCAGTTGCTAGTCGAGTAGATCTAATTTTCTCGTAATAAATTCCTGGCCTCGAACCAAACCTGGTTATGTTAATTGGACCGGCCTTAGCTAATGGTAATAGCAGCAGCAAGATTAATAATGGCATCGATATCATTGGTAAGGATGGGCATTTCCGTCTTTTTGGCTCTTGATCTTCCTTTGTTTCTTCTTCAGCATCTTCTTCATTAATTTCCTAGTGTTTTTATACCCTTGCAGAGGGAATTATAATTTCAGTCAAAAGTTTGCCACGCAGTGAAGGAGATATTTCCGACCCTATAAAGTATAAATATTCTTGATCAGCATCACCACGAGAGTCGATCTAGCCATGTTCGATTTAGCCATGTCCGTCTGTCCGTCCGTCCGTTTCTACGCAAACTAGTTCCTCAGTTTTAAAGCTATCTGCTTGAAACTTTCCCAAAAGTTGTCTTTCTATTGCAGGTAGTATATAAGTCGGAACGAGCCGGATCGGGCGTCTATATCAAATAGCTGCCATATAACTGAACGATCGGAAAAGCCATAACTTTGGTGTTTTTAAAGTTAGGAAGTTGGGATTTTCTATGGGTTTAATTTTTGGCCAATCAATCCAACCTACCGAATTTCATAATGGCATTGGAAATGCCATAACTTTGGTGTTTTTAAAATTAGGAAGTTGGGACTTTTTATGAGTATTAAGAATGCATCATGCATAGGCACAATGTCTTCCTTGACAATAACCAACATGCCTTCTCTTACATTTTTATGGGCCTGTTTCCATTTTGAGTGTTGTTGCTGGCTTAGTAAATATTCTCTGGACCATTTCGTCCAGAAAGTGTGTTTGAGTCGCTGCACCAATTCCCATTGTTCAGGTAGTGATTTTATTCTAAATGGTTCTGGGTCTGGCTGAGCGACTAGTGCTTCTCCAATCTATAAATGACCTGGTGTAAGGACTGTAAAGTCATAAGGATTTGGGTAAGTGGTCGAGAATTTAATACTGCCTCGACATTTGTTATGACAGTGCTCAACTGCTCAAAGGTGAGGTTTGCAGTGGAAACATTTTTGAATAACAACGTCTTTGCTGACTTTACTGCAGCTTCCCATAATCCACCAAAGTGAGGGGATCACGGTGGAATAAATTTAAAGTGAACACCCTTCGCATTGCACAGCTGGAGTATGGAGTTATTAGACTGCTGTGAGTGGATTGTTTCCTTTAACTCATTCAATTGGTTGCTGGCGCCAACGAAATTTGTTGCATTGTCGCAGTAAAGGGTCTGACACGACGACTTATAAATCGCTGTAATGCTCCAAGGAATGCTGCAGTCGTTAAATCTCCGACAAGTTCCAGATGGACAGCCTTTGTGCCTTTATCAGGTCGCTTAGCTTTGTGATGTATCCAGAAGAGTCCGCAATAATCAACTCCGGTATTTAAAAATGGTCTGTTTTGTGAGACTCTATGCTCAGGTAGTTTTCCCATTATTTGAGAAAGTAATTTTGGACGAAACCTGCTACATGGCACGCATTTCATTATTACGTTCCTAACCATAGGAGTGATTTTGATAATGTGATACTGCTGTCGTGCAATACCTTTTAAGGTATTTTGACCACAGTGCATATTTTCCTCATGAATTTGATGTAGCAGCATTTTTACGATGTTGTCATTGTATAGGGATATTATATGATTCATTGCATCCAGGGAAATTGGGGCATTTTCCACCCTTGTTCCTACTCTTATGATCGAGTTTTCGTCTTAATGAAGATGAAGAGATGCGACCTTTCTGCTATTGGGTAATGGGCGTTCGGGATGACGTCGAAGGTGATTAAATTCATTTGTGAAATCAGCCTGTTGTATACAACGTATTATAATGCACCTAGCTTGTTCTAATTCGTCAAGCTCTAGTAAGACGGTTTGTTTTCTCTTTTTACGATAACAAAATCGTAACTTGTATGCAATTATACGTTGCAAGCGATTGCATGAATTTCCGTGTTTAATTCCATATATTTCTTCCCCAAACGAAACTGTTGCAAAGTTGTGACGGTTTGTCGTTGTCGGGTGGTTCAGGGATGGCCAGGGTTCGTCACAAGAATTTGTTTGTGTCAGGCGTGGTTGCTGAAAGAGAGTTCCGACCCAGCCCAGAGTAGAATTCGTGGGGAATTACTTAGTAATTGATTATAACTAGGTTTTATTTCAGTAAGAATCTTGACATTTGATTAATAATTAAAGAGTTCTCCGGATCGGAGGTCGGGGTGCCGCCCTTGCTGCCTTCGCTTCCTTCTTACACTTCGAATACCTGGTATCGGGAGCCGTCAAGCTGCTCGAGAGGAACAACACGGGATCTCGGCTGCGGGAGAATAGTCCCTGGGGTGGGTTGCCACGTAGCGAGCCTGAAATGAGAATGGGGTGCTTGGGGACCCGAAAGTCAACCGCAAGAGAGAGAATGCTGCTGGGGGACCCTGAGGTCAGCCGCAAGAGAGAGAGAATGTTTTGCTTGGGGACCCTGAAGTCAGGCAAAAGAGAGAGAGAATGTGTTGCTTGGGGACCCTCAAGTCAGCCACAAGAGAGAGAGAGAGAGAATGTGTTGCTTGGGGACCCTGAAGTCAGCCACAAGAGAGAGAGAATGTGTTGCTTGGGGACCCTGAAGTCAGCCACAAGAGAGAGAGAGAGAGTTGCTTGGGGACCCTGAAGTCAGCCACAAGAGAGAGAGAGAGAGAGTTGCTTGGGGACCCTGAAGTCGGCCACAAGAGAGAGAGAGAGTTGTTTGGGGACCCTGAATTCAGCCACAAGAGAGAGAACTCGGCCGGTGAACCATGCCGTAAGGAGGTGTGATCCTGAAATCAGACGTCTCCTAGGGATACCTTCGGACCGGCAAGCCGAGAAGGTTAAAGGGAGGAGGAAGTACTACGGGAGCTAACTACAATGTATAAGCGGACTTGGATCGAATGATCTAGTCCACCAAAAAAATGACTTTGCTGCTTACCACCACTGGGGAGTTGCCTCTGTACCCTTAGACGGTTGGCTGCTAAGTGCCTTTCTATGGCCCGTGGTCCGTCTTATATAGGGCTCGGCGAGATCTAGTGTGCCCGTCGCCTGTGTGGGATTTACCGGTCTAAGTGTGACCATCTCTCTCGGTCTAGTGTGCCCCTACGCGCGCAATCGTTGGCGCGCGCGCGTTCTTAGTTTGAATTTTAAATGAAATGGTTCTTTCGTTAAATTTTTATTCTTTTTATTTATTCATGTCATGCTTTTTTTTGTGCGCTCAGCGTCACACTCCCCCCGTTATAGATTCTAGTGGTGTTGAATTGTAACGTAGTTGATATCACTCGCCAGGTCGTTTCTTCATCCTTTATCAGCCATCGCTGCTGTCTTCCGGGTTTCTTCCCTGCGAGCTTCTCCTTGATGTTGTTTCTTGCTGTTCTGGACAGTATTGCTCCCTCCGGTAGCGTCCATCCCTCGTCGTTGGGCTCCTCCTCATGGAGCTCTAGGATGTCTCTGCCCGGTGTCTCGGTTGCTCGGCTCTCCTGGGCGGTTTTGGCTGTTTGGCTGTTGCCTTGCCCGGACTGGATGTTCCTGATTGGTGCCGTGGTCTTCATATTCGTCAGTGCCGTCCTTTTTCGAGTGGTTTCCGCCATCGGTATCGGCTCTATAAACTTCGCCATAGTTTGCACTGCTCGTAACTTTGTGTCAAAACGTCTCGGAATTTTTGTGCTGTCTCCGTGAATTTGTTCATCTTTTCTGTAATGAGACAAATGTTTGTGTTAGGCTTAACGTTTAGTGTTGGTGTAGGGTGTAGTGTTGTATGGTGTATAAAGCAGTGTAGTGTTGTGTTATGGTTATGGTGTAGTGTTGGTTTACGTTTGGGGTGTGGTGTAGTGTGATGACTAATGTTATGTGAGTTGTGTGGTGTGGAGTAGTGGCATTTGTGTACAGGGTTGCCCATATTCGACGGACCCATGTTTTTTTTTAAAAAATCAAAGAAAAAAATAAAAATTTGGCGGTTGGCAATCTTAATCATTTAATTTGTTCCAAGTAGATTTGTTTACATCAATTTTTGAATATGATATCTTTCAAATGGCCGCCTCTGGCGTTGATGGCGTATTGTGCCCTTTTTGCAGCATTTTCCATCGTTTTCGCCAACATTTCGGCCGGAATAGCGGCTATTTCTTCACGAATGTTGTCCTTGAGCTCTTCTAGGGTCCTTGGCTTGTTAACGTAAACCTTTGACTTCAAATATCCCCACAAGAAGAAGTCAGGCGGCGTCAAATCGGGCGAACGCGGTGGCCAGTCCAAATCACCACTTTTCGACATCAAACGGCCCGGAAACAATTTCTTCAGAAAATCGATTGTTATGCGACTTGTGTGCGGTGGAGCGCCGTCTTGTTGAAACCAGAACTGCCTCATACGCTTTCGACGAATAATTGGCATCACAAAAAGTGGACCGAGCCATGCCCAACTGCTGAGAACGGCGTTTTTGGGATGTTCTTGGGGACCTCTCAACACTGGCTCGTACGGCAGCGATATTCTCGTCCGATCGCCTTGGTCGACTTTTATTTGGCCTCTTCGGATTAGAAAGAGCCTCACCAGTCGTAAATTTTTCGTATAAACGCTTAATGGTGTTCTTAGAAGGCGCACTTTTCACATTTTTTAATTTTTTAAAAGCACGTTGAGTTTTCACAATTGACTTGTTCTGTTGAATGTAAATTTCAACTATTTCAGAGCGCTCGCGTGGCGTGTATTGTTCCATGGTAAAAATCTGCTTGGACTGACGCTTCAAACGCGGTATGTCATTAAGCGATCTGGCATCTCTGTCAAAAGTTATGGCGTCGTCAGATGGGTCCGTCGAATATGGGCAACCCTGTAGTGTTTGGTTATGTGTAGTATTCAATGATAGTTTGTGCTTTTTATGTGTTGCTAGTTTACAGTGTTCATTCTGTATTGCATTTGTTCCTACTTACGGTTTGGTGTTTCCGATGTATTCCTCTTTGTTTTTCGTGTGTTCGGGTCTTTCACTGCCATGATCACTGGTGACACGAAATTGGTTACCTTCCAGGGGCCAAGGTTGGCGATCCAACTCTCGCAATTACCCTTTCTCTAAAGACTCGTAGGAATGCGTCCGCTGTAGCCTGTCGGATTGCTGCAAGTTCCACCCACTTCGAGAATTTGTGGTCTGTTATCACTATGAACCGATAGCCTTCTAGGTACATCTCAGTGTCTTGAACATGCCTAGGTGTCCTGCTTCCGCTTCAGTTATGCACAATTTCCATGGTTGTGTGTCTCTCCGATTGCTACCCAGTTTATATAGCCTGCCTGCCTCTATTTTGAACTCCGTGTTTTTTGGGTCTCGTTCCAGTTCCTTGTATTTTTCCTCAATCCATGCCTCTGTGTACTGTATTGTTTTTAATTCGTTCTGTGGTTCTCTGGATAAGGCGTCTGCTACCGCATTCCATTTTCCCTTTCTGTACTGGACTTCAAACTGGAATGGTTGTAGGCCTAGCGCCCATCTGGCTACTCTTCCCGACGGGCTTTCTATTGAGTTTAGCCACTTCAAAGCCATGTGGTCTGTTATCACTATGAACCGATAGCCTTCGAGGTACATATTATACTTGTTGATGCCCCAATATATTGCTAAGCATTCTTTTTCAGTTGCGCTGTAATTTTTCTCTACTTTACTCAACCTCCTGCTGGCAAACGCTATCACATGCTCCGTCCTGCGTTAAGACCGCGCCTACGCCTAAGTCACTGGCATGCGTTTGCAGTTTAAATTGCCTTGTGAAATCGGGGCATGCCAGTACTGGTGCCTTTGTTAGGCTCGTTTTCAGTTGGTCAAACGATTCCTGTTGTTCCTTGGTCCATTCAAATTTTTGTCCTTTCCTGATTAAACCTTGCAACGCTCCTGCCTGTTCAGTAAAATTTGGAATGAACCGTCGGTACCATGACGCCATTCCTAAAAAGCTGTGTACTTCTTTTGTGGATCTCGGTGCTGGTAATTCTCGAATTGCCGCTACTTTGTCCGGGTCTGTCCGTATGCCCCGATCGCTTATGACGTGTCCCAGGTACTTTAGCTCCTTTTGGAAGAAGTGGTATTTTTCTGGATTAATCCGCAGGCTCGCGTTCTGTGGTCTCCTGAATACCTCTGTTAGCTTCTCCAGATGTTCACGTTTGCTCCGGCCAATAACGACTATGTCGTCCAGATATGCAAATGCAAACGGTTCCATTTCTGGCCTTATTATTGAATCCAGTGCCCTTTGAACCATATCCTTCCATTGCCGCTCTTAACTGGTCCAAGATGAAATTCATTCTTGGTACCGGATAGGCGTCTTTTTCTGTTTTGTCGTTCAGTAGTCGATAGTCCACACACATTCTCCATTCGTTGTTCTTTTTTCTCACTAGCACTACTGGCGCGCTGTACGGGCTACGTGAGGGTTCTATGAGTCCCAGTGCCAACAACTCGTTAACCTGTTCATTGATGATCGCCTGCTGTTTTGGATTTCGCAGATAGTACCTCTGTTTAATCGGTTTATCATCCTTGAGGTAAATCTTATGCTTTGTTATATTACTGGTTCCCTGCATTCCTTTAAATACTTGCCTCTGCGTTTCCAGAAAGTCCTGTACTTCCTTTTCGGACGGTTCCCCTGTCGTGTTTTCTTGCTCCGTATTCGTCTCCGGTTGGTCCTCTTCGTCTCCGGGCTCTCTTATTTCCAGCTCTAAGTTTCCACACCTCAGCGTGCTGTGTTCCCCCGCCAGAAAGTCCATCCCTAACAGTATTCCTCCTGCCACTTCTGTTAGTATCATGAACTTTACTCTGAACAATTTTCCTCCAAATTGGATTTCTGCCGTGAATTCTCCTATCACCTTCTGCGTTGTTCCGTTGGCCATTGTTATTTCTACTCGGGCTCCACACCATTTGCCTTGGTGTTTCAGATCTTAATATCTGTTTCTGCTTATAACGCTTCTTGATGCTCCTGTGTCCACGATTCCTTTCGCTGTCTTGTTTCCGACCCTTATCCGGGCTACTATTTAGAACCCGTCGCAACACAACTGTTCCCCTGCTGCTGGCTCTTTTGTTGCCGCCTGAGTTGCCAGCTTTATCTGGTCTACCTCCTCCGCTAGTTTGAGAAACTCTGTCAACGAGTTGAATCCTGCCCTCCTAGCGTACAGCTTTATCTTGCTCCTGCTGTTTCTGTACACTCGGTCCAGTTTGGCCTCCTCTGAAAGTTTCGTGAATTGCATCAGTTTTCTTAGTCCCATTGCGTATTCTCTTACGGGCTCCGTTTCTCTCTGCTTCATCTGTGCAATCTGATTCTCCAACTGTTCCTCATACCTTGGTGGTAAAAAGTATTCCAGCAGTTCTGTTCTGAGCTGCGTCCATGTTACGATCCTGCTCGGCGTGGTGTTCCACCAATCACTCGCGATCCCCTCCAGGATGAATGGCATCGTGTGTATCAGCTGGTCCTTCCGTATTCCGTATGCTTAGGAACTCCAGTGGATTTGTTGTTCCTTGGTACCGGATGCCCCGCGTACCCGGTCTATGACTTCTGTTTCCATTTTTATTTATAACTTTCCTTCCGTTTCGTCCCCTAGACTTGCTCCTTTGATGTCCATTATCCCCTCCTTTTCCCTGGTTACCACGATCGCCGTTCCTAATCCGAACTCTTCCGTGTATTTCGTTAGTTCGCTCTTTGGTGCCAGATATACCCAGCTCGACATTACTCCGCTGGTGTCGGTTTATCTCCTGCAACCACTTTACCCTGCTCGGGCCTCACTGTGACGGTTTGTCGTTGTCGGGTGGCTCAGGAATGGCCAGGGGTCGTCACAATAATTCGTTTGTGACAGGCATGGTTGCTGAAAAAGAGTTCCGACCCAGCCCAGAGTAGAAGTCCTGGGGAATTACTTAGTAATTGATTATAACTAGGTTTTATTTCAGTAAGAATCTTGACATTTGATTAATAACTAAGGAGTTCTCCGGATGGGAGGGCGGGGTGCCGCCCTTGCTGCCTTCGCTACCTTCGTACACTTCGAATACCTGGTATCGGGAGCCGTCCAGCTGCTCGAGAGGAACAACACGGAATCTCGGCTGCGGGAGAATAGTCCCTGGGGTGGGTTGCCCCGTAGCGAGCCTGATATGAGAATGGGGTGCTTGGGGACCCTGAAGTCAGCCACGAGCGAGAGAGAGTCTTTAGTGCATGGGGACCCGAAAGTCAACCGCAAGAGAGAGAATGTGGCTTGGGGACCCTGGGGTCAGCCGCAAGAGAGAGAGAGAGAATGTTTTGCTTGGGGACCCTGAAGTCCGCCACAAGAGAGAGAGAATGAATTGCTTGGGGACCCTGAAGTCAGCCACAAGAGAGAGAATTCGGCCGGTGAACCGTGCCGTAAGGAGGTGTGATCCTGAAATCAGACGTCTCCTAGGGATACCTTCGGACCGGCAAGCCGAGAAGGTTAAAGGGAGGAAGAAGTGCTACGGGAGCTAACTACTGCAGTATGCACATATATTGAATACCCACTGTACTGAAAGTACTTAAAGGGTACGCACTGTAACACTTTGTTGCAGTGTTTACATATTTCAAAGTCCCGATCATAAACCCTAAGTAGCCGAAATATGAACCGATCGCTATGGCTTAGCCCGCACACAGAAAGTGCTAGCGTCGGCATAATTGTAACGAACGGACAGCATATGCATACCCCTCGCGCCTCCACTTGAGAGCGCATAGCAATGTATATAAGTACATTCCTTTATACATAAGTATATAGGTACATAGCCGACTCTCTGCCGCCGCCTGCGAGCAGCGCAGCTACGAGACTTAGCCTTAATTAGACTTAAAGAATATTGTAAAAGAGCAGAGACACTTCGATCGTTGGAGCGGCACCGTTGCTGCTCCAACTAAACCAAATAAACCCAAATAAAACTCAAGACAAATATAATCTAAATACAAACAAGACTATTCATTGAACTTGGAAATCATGGAGCAAATTGGAACTATAGAATAATTATATTTCATGGCGACCGTGACTAGAATCACAAGGAGCAGCGGATCGGGATGATTGTGGCAATAATACAAGGATGATATACAAAAAAAAAACACGTCTGAGTGAGTAGAGTGTGCGTGATGGTACGTGGAGGTCAGAAAAATAAAATTAACAAAAGAATAGCCCGCATAAACGACGCCCGCATGGATGACGGCGCAAAAACTTTATGATGAGCTTAAATTTTTAAGGGAAACCCTCCAAAATAGAGTACCACAAGGCACAACTCACTCAGCAAACCAAATACAAGTTATAAATCAAAAACTAATAACGAAACCAAATATTCCCAAGCCACTTCCCAAGCGACCACAAGTCTGCCCGACCGACTGCCCTGGGCCTCTCAACTCTGCGGCATGCAATTCCGCATGCATGAAGCCGAAGACCAGTGCGAAGACCAGCACCGGTACCGCCTGAGCCCATAGGCCCAGGACAGCAGCAGCAGATATCAAGCGTGGGAGGCACGACCGCCACCTGCGCCTTCGAAGGAGCGTCAGCGTAGCTAAACCGGCGACGACCAGCTGACGTAGAAGGAAGAAAGAGAAACCAACCAAGCTGGAAACGAAATTTTTTTTTACCCATGAACTGCGTTGCATAATTTTTTTTGATTGCCCTACGATGCATATTTTTTTATATAATATAATATTTTTTACGATCTAATTTAATATTTGTTAAACAAAAGTTCAGTTTAGAAATATCGGTACCAACCGTTCTAAACACTCCAATAGCAATTGACACTGCACCCGACCCGGAATCAACAGAAACGAATGAATCGGAGTCAGAAGAGCTTCCCGAAGTAAACCTCAAAATAGAAGATGAAGATTTGAATAATCTTACTATTCCGGCGGTATACACTGATCTGGACAATTCAACAGATTCAGATACTTCGAGTTTAATAGAAAAAAAAATAAGTAACTCTATCACAATGGCACAATCAAATATTGATTTTATTAATACAGCATCCAAGCTTATACCAGTTTTTGATGGTAAGGCTGAAAATTTAACAAGCTTCATTGATGCTTTACAAATAATAGAATCAATAAAAGGCGAGCACGAAGAATTAGCTGTTTCCATAATTAAAACAAAGCTAAAAGGTGTCGCCAGAAATCTAATCGGTAATGAAACAACAATTACTGAAGTGATTTCCAGACTAAGAGGCAACGTCAAAGGCGAAACTGTAGAAGTATTATCAGCGAAGCTGATGAACCTACAGCAGCGCAATAAAACTGCGTGCGTGGAATAACTTCTGGCTAGCTCTAAAGGTAAGCCATCTGTTATATATGCACCTTCTAAGGCTTTCGTCATCGGCTCAATATCTTGTGTGTAAAAAAACAAAAATAAAACTGTAGTTTTATTGCGCTGCTAACCAATACACACAAGAAATTGAGCAAATGACGAAAGCGTTAGAAGGTGCATATATAACAGATGGTTTACCTTTAGAGCTAGCCAGAAGTTATTATATTATTATTATACACAAAAATTGCACAATTGATAAGGTAAAACTTATCATGCAAGCTGGCACCTTTAGTACTATGAACGATGCCGTTTACAAATTTGTCAATAGTTGCACTGAAGCAACTGGACAGTCAAACACCGTCCTATATTTCAAGAACTATCTACAGCGCGGCTCAAATCGCGGACGTGGAAATTATAGACAACTATAACTATAACAACAATTACCAAAATAACCATGGAGGACGAGGCCAATATAGAGGAAACTATGGTGTGGTGGTAACTCGAACCGAGGCCACAATGGCAATAACCAAAGCAATGTCAGAATTACCCAAAATACTAACCAAAACACATCGGAAAACTCCCAAAGCCCTTCAAATACTCAACAATAAAAGAAGTCAGAGTTCACACCATTAATCTCAGCCAAAATATATTCGTTTCATTTTTCAATGTAGCTACTGGAAAAAACTTATCTTTTTAATAGACACAGGTGCAGACATTTCCATTTTAAAATAAACTTCGGATAACTTCCAAAACATCCAAGATGATTACATCATAGACATAAAAGGCATAAGTCAAGAAATAGCCAAATCCTATGTACTACTGAGCAGGAATTAGCTGCAATTCATTGGGCGATATTACATTTCAGACCATATTTACATGGAAAACATTTCTTAATAAAAACAGACCATAGACCTTTAACATACCTTTTCTCAATGATCAATCCCAGTTCTAGACTGCCACGTATGAGGCTCGAACTAGAAGAACACGACTTTACAGTCGAATATTTAAAGGGAAAAGATAATTATGTAGCTGATAACAAGCAAGGATAACCATCAAAGTTCTACAAAATATAACTGGAAATATATTGAAAGTCACTGCTAGTTATCAAAGTAGACAAAAATTCCGCGCGGAAAATCAAGAACAAGAATTGCTTATGCAATCTCTAAATAAAGCTTCTAAGCCCAACGTATACGACGTCATAAACAATGATGAAGCACGTAAAGTAGTGACCTTGCAGATAAAAAATACGTTATGTTTATTTAAACAAGGCAGAAAAATTACTGCAAGATATGATGTTAGCGATTTATATACTAATGGAGTTATTGCCTTAGATCAATTTTTCCAAAGGCTTGAAATGCAAGCCGGTATACATAAAATCAGTCAACTCAAAGTGGCACCGTGGGAAAATATATTTGAACATACTTCAATAGATAATTTCAAATTAATGGGAAATAAAATCTTGAAAACATTAAGAGTAGCGCTACTCAACCCGGTGACCCAAATAACAAATTTAATAGAAAAAGAAGCAATTTTGTCTACATTTCATGATGATCCAATTCAAGGAGGTCATACTGGCATATCAAAAACTTTGGCCAAAGTAAAAAGACACTATTACTTTAAAAGTATGTCTAAAGATATAACTGAGTACGTAAGAAAATGTCAAAAATGCCAGAAAGCCAAAATAACTAAACACACAAAGACCCTTTTAACAATTACAGACACACCAATAAATGCTTTCGACAGAGTGATAGTGGACACTATTGGTCCACTACCAAAATCAGAAAATGGCAATGAGTATGCAGTCACTTTAATATGTGATTTAACTAAGTATTGCCATACCTGTTCCGAATAAAAATGCTAATACTGTCGCTAAAGCAATATTTGAATCTTTTATCCAATGAAGACGTTCATTACGGACATGGGAACAGAATATAAGAATTAAATTATAGACGATTTGTGCAAATATTTAAATATTGAAAATATTACATCCACAGCACACCACAAGACAGTTGGAATAATAGAAAGAAGTCATAGAACTTTCAATGAGTACATACTATCTTACATATCGGTTGATAAAACTGATTGGGACGTATGGCTTCAATATTTTGTCTTTTGTTTCAACACGACCCCCTCTATGGCACATACTTATTGTCCATATGAGCTAGTATTCGGTAAAACAAGTAATTTACCGAAACATTTTAATAGCATAGATAGTGTAGAAGCACTATATAATATAGATGACTATGCTAAGGAGAGTAAGTATAGATTAGAAGTAGCCTATAAAAGAGCTAGAGTTATGTTAGAAACAAATAAGAATAGAAATAAACTACTATACGTTCATAAAGTAAGGGATATAGATATATCATTAGGTGATCAAGTTTTATTAAAAAACGAGACAGGTCATAAGTTAGATCCTAAATATACATGTCCGTATATAGTAACGGAAATAGAGATAACATAGTAATAACAAATAATAAACATAAGAAACAAACAGTTCATAAGGATAGCTTAAAAATCTTTATTTCATATATTGCACTTAGTATGGCCATACAAAGACACACATACATAGATAAATAAATACACATATTCTTTTAATAGTTTCATTTTCTTTGATTCTAATAACATAATACAAAAAAAAAAAAGTGTATTAATTAGAAATTTTTATTATAAAAATAACTTCATTATATTACGTTATTTTTCAAAAGGAGGGAGATGTAGTATGCACATATATTCAATACCCACTGTACTGAAAGTACTAAAAGCGTACGCACTGTAACACTTTGTTGCAGTGTTTACATATTTCAAAGTCCTGATCATAAACCCTAAGTGGCCGAAATATGAACCGATCGCTATGGCTTAGCCCGCACACAGAAAGTGCTAGCGTCGGCATAATTGTAACGAACGGACAGCATATGCATACCCCTCGCGCCTCCACTTGAGAGCGCATAGCAATGTATATAAGTACATTCCTTTATACATAAGTATATAGGTACATAGCCGTCTCTCTGCCGCCGCCTGCGAGCAGCGCAGCTACGAGACTTAGCCTTAATTAGACTTAAAGAATATTGTAAAAGAGCAGTGCCTTTCTATGGCCCGTGGTCCGTCTTATCACTAACCATACAACATATAGACTGGTCATTTCATACAACGAATTTGGTCACAACGTTTTTCAATCGGGGGGCCCCAGTGCTGGAATCGGCAGGCCCCGACACTTCGTGTGCCTTCGGGTTTTTTCGCTCTCGTTCTAATTCTTATTTTGACGCTCGCGCTCGAGTTCGGTTGTTCAGTCGCAGGGACGCGCATTTTGAAGAAGGTTGGCCTGCGCTTGAATTGGGCTTTGTATGTATGCGTGTTCATGCATTCTCATACAGGGGTGCATGTGTGCGATCATTTCATTTCGATGCAGCAAGAATATTTTGTCTTTTGCTACTTTTCAGACTTGGTACCCTAACAATATGGGCGTATTCACTATTGGGTTAATGATAAAAATAAGAATATTATATGTTACAGTATATTTTTTAATATTTCATCATAAATTTCATTTTGGTTTGCAAATTCAAATCAGTGGTAGCAAAAAAATGTTTTGCATATATGTATGTATTCCAAATAATATAAATCAATCTAATGAGATAGGAACAGGGCACATCGCAGTCGGTGTCTCCGCTTAGTGGTTCAGAAATCTTCAAACCAAATCAGCTTTGGTTGTTGTTCTGCGAGCGGATGGTGCCTGCATACACTACCGACGATTGAATTTTAGGGATGGGGACCAGAACGTTTTTAGGACACTTGTTTTGAATGATATGTTTAATGATAAATAATTTTATAATTTTTTTTATTAAATGTTTAATTCTTGATTTAAAATAGTAATATAAATTTAAGAAAATCACTTCGAATATTTTTTGTCTGTACTTTATAGTGGTTAAACAATTTGTAATTTTCCAAGATTAAAATTATAAAATTATTATATGTACATATATCATTCAAAACAAGTGTCCTAAAAACGTTCTGGTCCCCATCCCTAAAATTCAATCGTCGGTAGTGTATGCAAGCACCATCCGCTCGCAGAACAACAACCAAAGCTGATTTGGTTTGAAGATTTCTGAACCACTAAGCGCAGACACCGACTGCGATGTGCCCTGTTCCTATCTCATTAGATTGATTTATATTATTTGGAATACATACATATATGCAAAACATTTTTTTGCTACCACTGATTTGAATTTGCAAACCAAAATGAAATTTATGATGAAATATTAAAAAATATACTGTAACATATAATATTCTTATTTTTATCATTAACCCAATAGTGAATACGCCCATATTGTTAGGGTACCAAGTCTGAAAAGTAGCAAAAGACAAAATATTCTTGCTGCATCGAAATGAAATGATCGCACACATGCACCCCTGTATGAGAATGCATGAACACGCATACATACAAAGCCCAATTCAAGCGCAAGCCAACCTTCTTCAAAATGCGCGTCTCTGCGACTGAACAACCGAACTCGAGCGCGAGCGTCAAAATAAGAATTAGAACGAGAGCGAAAAAACCCGAAGGCACACGAAGTGTCGGGGCCTGCCGATTCCAGCACTGGGGCCCCCCGATTGAAAAACGTTGTGACCAAATTCGTTGTATGAAATGACCAGTCTATATGTTGTATGGTTAGTGGTCTTATATAGGGCTCGGCAAGATCTAGTGTACCCGCCGCCTGTGTGGGATTTGCCGGTCTAAGTGTGACCATACCTCTCGGTCTAGTGTGCCCCTACGGGCGCGATAGTTGTCGCGCGCGCGTTCTTAGTTTGAATTTTAACTTAAATGCTTCTTTCGTTTAATTTTTATTCTTTTTATTTATTCATGTCATATTTTTTTTTTGTGCGCGCAGCATCACAAAGTAACAATTTTTGTTTTCCGTTCCAAAGAAATAGTGTTGTCCTTTGGTTCATGAAGAAACAGTTGTCCGTATAACCACAATGTATGTGACTTAATTGAGATGTAGGTATCCCTCTAGATAGTACATCTGCAGCGTTGAGACTTGATGACACATGTCTCCATTGATTTGGGAAGGTTGTATTTTGTATTTTCGACAACCTATTTGCAACGAATGTATGGAAATTCGATGCTTTTGCATTTATCCAACATAAGACGATGGTGGAATCTGTCCAGTAATGACATTTAATAGATTCTGATTGTAAATTAAGATCCTTTTTCACCTTTTCAGCAAGCTCTGCACCTAACACAGCTGCACATAACTCTAGTCGTGGTAGGGTTTGCTTTTCAAGAGGTGCTACTTTTGATTTAGCGCATAATAGGCGCACAGTCGTTTGTTTGTTCCTATATATGGCTCTTATATAAGCCACAGCCACAATATGTGTAGTTCTTGTTTTTAAGGTATTTTTCCATTATAAATGTGTCTCGGAAAAGTCATTTTATTTAAACATAGCAAGTCTTGTCTGAAGGACTCCCACCTTTCCTTTACGGAATCTCTGTGTCCCAATCTAGTTTAAGGATTGACAGATTTTGTAGAAATATTTTTGCTCTGATTATGACTGGAGCAAAAAGACCAAGTGGGTCAAAAATTTGATCCAACTCAGAGGTTACCACTCTTTTTATAATTGTTTGAGTGTTATGTTCTTGAGCCCTTCCGCACAAATTGTCATCCTTAGGCCTTCAAATAATTCCCAAAGTCTTTACACTGGTATGTTCCAATGCAGTGCCAAGATTTATGTCGCTAGCAATATCTTTTGTTGAAAATTCCTTTAGTAAATGGTGTGAATTAGAGCACAATTTTCTTAGTTTAAATCCGCAAGGTAGTAAGATTTTGTTTAGTTCTTCTTGAATCCTTGCAGCATCTATAATTGTATCTGCTCCAGTTAGCCAGTCATCACCATTTTTCCAAATTTTGATTGGCCAAATGCTCCAAGCATTTTGTGGCAAGAAATGGAGCTGACGTTGTGCCATAAGTCACAGATTTCAGCCGGTAATATTTTATTTCCTCGGACGGATTGTAGCGCCAAGCAATCATTTGGTTGAATTGATCTTTTGCATTCATCCAAACTTGCCGATACATTTTTTCTATATCCGCCGTAAAAACATATTTGTGAACTCTGAATCTCAATAGAATCGAAAACAGATCACTTTGAACAACTGGTCCTGGATAAAGTAAATCATTTAATGATTTTCCTTTAGATGTTTTACAGGAAGCATCAAAGACTACTCTTAATTTTGTTGTACTGCTTTCTGGTTTCAGAACACAGTGGTGAGGAATAAAATAATGTTTCTTCATATGACCTAGTTTTTTGTATTCGGTCATAAAATCGTTATATAATATTTTAATGTCTGGGCTGGTTCTTCGTTCCAACGAAAGAAAACGCCTTGTCGCAATATCGCAAGACTTCCCCAGGGCTGAGGGATCTTCAGAAAAAGGTAATCTGACAATTAACCTTCCATCTTGTGCGTGCTGAAGATTTTCCAAAAAATGCTTCTCGCAATGTCTTTCCTCTGGCGTCCGGTATTTCCTTATCGGTTCCATGTTGTCCAGATAACAGAATTTTTCCAACGATGATTTGGCTTCCTCGGCTGAGGAAACTACCATGCAATTTTGTGGCATTTTTGCACTCATGTTTACTTGCCCAGCAATTCGGTGTTCTGGAGAATAGGTTGGTCTGAATAAGACCTAATTTGTTCAGGTTTTATAACGGAAAAGTGATGTTCTGCGCCAAGCAACATATCAATATTTCCTGGTTTGGCGAAATGTGGATCAGCGAGCCGGATATTTTTTAAGTTTTTTACTTGTTCCGTAGGCTGATCTGCCACAATATGAGGAAGAACAAAGGCTTCAACTCTTGTTTCAAAATCGCTATGTTTTGATTTAATTAATACACTAACGCGTCCTTTACTTATTGCGGCTGACCTCCAACTCCTTCAATGCGAAGGTTTGTTGGTTGTAGTCGCAACGATAACCGCTTAACAAGTCTTTCTGATATCCCAAATATTTGGCAGGAATCATTTGTTATTCCTCGTTTCAAAAAAGGTAACAAGTTAGAAGCCAGTAACTACAGAGGTATTTCTAAGTTGTCAGCTATTCCTAAGCTTTTTGAAAAAATTATTACTCCTCATTTGCAGAACCTTTGCAGATCAATCATTTATCCGTGTCAACACGGATTTATGAAACGTAGATCCACAATCACAAACCTTCTAGAGCTCACTACATTTGTGATAAAAGGCTTCAATAGTAGTTTTCAAACAGACGTCATTTACACTGACTTTAGTAAAGCATTTGACTCTGTAAATCACTTACTTCTTATTCAGAAACTTGACCTGTTTGGTTTTCCAGTTGATCTGCTTAAATGGATTTCAAGTTATCTGAATGGCAGGTCGCAAAGGGTCCTTTTTAAAAATTCTATTTCTGAAATTCTCCGTGTTACATCCGGTGTCCCTCAAGGGAGCCATCTGGGTCCGTTACTTTTTACATTATTTATTAACGATCTTCCTTCAATTATAAGTCATTCTCTCGAACTTATGTACGCAGATGATGTTAAGTTGTGCCATGTGGACATTTCCTGCCATTTATACTTGCAATCCGATCTAGATAATTTTCAAAACTGGTGCCGAGATAATTTACTAAATTTAAACGCATCCAAGTACAAGCTGATGACCTTTTATCGGGTCAATCCGATATACGCGACTTACACATTAAGTGGCAGCTCTTTGGATAGAATAACTCTTGTAAACGATCTTGGCGTTCTCTTGGACCCTAAACTACAATTTTCAAACCACATTACGTCCATGGTTAATAAAGCCAGAGGAGTGCTTGGATTTATTAAAAGGTGGTCAAAAGAATTTGATGATCCTTATTTAACTAAAACTTTATTTATTTCGTTAGTCCGTCCGATTCTGGAGTAGGGGTCTCCCGTCTGGAGTCTGCAATACGGAATACATATTGGTCGTTTTGAATCAGTACAAAAAAACTTTCTTCTTTTTGCTTTACGGCGCCTAAACTGGGATGCAAATCTTAACTTATCTTCTTATTCTAGTAGACTTCTGTTGATTAATTTACCCTCCCTAGCCAACCGTAGAACGATGCTTGGTACTGTCTTCATTTATAACCTTATACATGGTGATATTGACTCCCCCGACTTGGTAAGTCGGCTAAACTTTTCTGTGCCAAGTAGATTAACTAGAAATTATATTCCCCTAATCTTAAATCATTGTAGATCTAACTATGCCTTGCATTAGCCTTTCAGAGTATTGTTTTCTGACTATAATAGATTTTTTCCTATAATCTCAAATTTTGACTCTCTGCCGCTCTTAAAACGATTAATACTAGCTTCATTGGCACAAAATTGATCTTACTATTACATTTTTCTCCGGACTTTTACCTATATTTCCTTATCTCGCGTCTATCTTCTCGCGAATCGTGCCGTACGATACACGGCTGCGCCCTTCGGTCGGTTGGGCGGGTAAGTGGGCCGTGGGACTCCGCGCGAAAATAAAAAATTAATTTGTGATCCGGAATCGAACAGTGCGCTCCTCCTCTCCTTCTTGATTATTTAGTCCTTGCACTATGACTCTAGCCGTTGCTAACAGTGTGTATTTGTTCTCACAACTGTTTTTCGTAGCAGCAGAAGCGGACGTTTTAGGTTCGGTATTTGGTTTTCCGTTAGCTAAATGTAGCAATGTGTTGTGTTTTTTGTTACATTTTATGCATGTATATTTAGACAGGTCATGTGGTCTGCCTTAAGACAATTGACGCACAACCTTTTTCGCTGAACCCAGGTCAGCCTTTCAGCAGGAGTTGACTCCTTAAATTTCTCCCATTTGTATATGCTATGCTTTTTTGGACAAAACTGGCATGCCAATGAACTTGTTGTTGCACTTGTTTTTTGTTTTTCTTTATGCATTTTTCCGCCGATGGCTTCGAGTGCAAGAAAACGTTGTTCTAGAAACCTAAGGAATTCCTTTATTGTCTGAATTTCCCTGGTATCTAAAATGTGTGTGTAAGCCGATCTAGTTTTCTTGTCATATGGAACAGGAGGACTGGATCCTATGTATCTGTTTTTATTCCAATATTTTTCAAGGCTTGCAGGGATGCATTGAGATTGTCATGCAGATTTTTTATTGACTGAGAATCATTCGTCACATTATGGTGATCAAATAATTTTTCAAATATTGCAGTCGAAAGGACCCGCTTATTATTGAAACGTTCTTTAAGCATGGTCCAGGCAGTATCGTAATTAACTTCTGTTAATTCTAAATGCCTGACTAACCTTTCTGCTTTGCCAGAAAGATTAGCTTTAAGATACCACATTTTTTGTATTTTTGGTATCGCTGATTCATGAACTTTATTAATTTTATTAAAAATGTCATGAAATTGTTGCCATTTTAGATAGCTTCCATCAAATTTTGGAATGGAAACTTTTGGCAACTGTATCAAAGAGATTGCCGAAACCCCTTGATTGGTGACTACTGAAACGGGTTCTGCATATGGATGACAGAATTGCAACATTGCTTCTTCCGCGGAGATAAATCGCTCCATACTATAGCCCACTTCTTCAGGTGTTACACATAACTTGCGGATTTCAAAATGAAGACTTTTAATTTGTTTCCATGAAATATCAATTACCGATTTATAGGTTAATTTGTTTTCTGGAGATATATATTTCATGGTTCTTGACATAGATTCCAGAACCGCTGCTTGGTGTCTGATCAGCTTTTGTATATGATCCACCTCTTCTGAAGATGTTTCTGTTGCCGGTAGTTGAAGAATTTTTGCGTTAAATTCTTCGATGGCTTGATGAACAATCGTCTGCATTTCATTATAGTACTGTTTTTCAAAATAAACATGTGGATTTGGAGTACCCTTTAATAATTCTAGGATACTATTATTTCCTTGGTCGAATTTTTTCAAATGCTCTTCAATTTGTCGTTTTCTGTCTTCAAAATACGACGCCTTTTCCTTTCTTTTGCTGGAATCCTTTTTATCCTTTTTGATGTTCCGTAGCAAAATTTGGATTTTTTCTCCAATTTGGCTTTGTATGGCAATCAAATTTTCAACTTCCATTTTGCCTTAACAATTGCCTGACCCGTTGGAAGATAATTGATTTGCTTATATAAGCTGGCTACGCTTCTACTCGCAATTGATTTATGGTCAAAGACAAGTAAGGATTTTCGGATTAGAAAAGAGAGCCTAAAAATAGTTTAAAGCCTTTTTATTTAAAAAGTATTTTTTTTTTTATTTTATTTAATATGTGTGTTTTGGATGCAACCGCTTCCAGAAATATATTTTTATTTTTTAACATTTGCATTTTATTTATTGGATCTTCTCTGAATTGAGACTAACAATAAGAATATAGAATCTTAAATTAAAAAAAAAACTATCTGATAGTCAAGGTGACTGGCGTGAGATTTAGGGGCTCTAATAACTATTGCTGAGCTAGAAGGTCATTGCGTTGCAATCGGGTCCGGTTGGAAACCCTGGCTAGGCCCCTGGCGAACTGGTTTGGATGAGAAGTTAGCTTGGTGTGGTAGGACGCTTTTTGTTTTGATATTTCATCTTTTACGGGTAGAATGCAAAGATCTCTGTGGATGTTGTCGTTCCGAACATACCAAGGTGCCCCAGTGATAGTTCTCAGGATTTTTGATTGTGCTCGCTGAATAATGTCGATGTTGCTGCTGCTCACGTTTCCCCACAATTGGGAGCCGTAAGTCCAGACTGGCTTAAGCGTTGAATTGTAGTGCAGGACCTTGAAGTCCAGGCAGAGGGGGGAGCGCGCGTTTATAAGCCAATGGAGACTGTTTGATTTTAGTTTTAGGTGAATTTTCTCAGCTTCGATATGTCTCCGCCATGTAAGTCTCCTGTCTAGGTGGATGCCAAGGTACGTTACATCGTCAGCTTGTGGATGTGCCGAGTTATTCAGGGTTAGCGGGGGACACGTTTGTCTGTTAAGAGTAAACATTATGTGTTTACACTTTTGCGCATTTACTTTTATACGCCAGTCTGATAACCACCTCTCCACTAACACGAGATGATCAGCTAGTAGTGCTGTTGCCTGAATTGGGCATTTGGACCGACTTAAGATCGCTGTATCGTCTGCGAATGTAGAAGTAGTTCGAGCGGCTGTTCGTGGGAATATCTGCGGTGTAGAGGAGAAATAGAGTAGGACCAAGGGCGCTACCTTGGGGAACTCCAGCCTCTATAGCGTAGTCGTCGGATGTTGTAGTGTTGCATCTCACGTCGAAGGCTCTGTTGTAAAGGTACGGTTCAAGTATCCTGTGAGTGTTTCCCGGCAGGACCGTTCTGATTTTATGCATAAGGCCATCAAGCCAGACTCGGTCGAAGGCCTGTGCAACGTCAAGGAATACCGCACTGCAGTATTCCCGATGCTCGAATGCAGTCCGTATTTCTGTTGTTAGTCTCTTGACTTGCTCTATTGTTCTATGGCTTTCTCGAAAGCCAAATTGATGTGCTGGAATATGTTGTGCTCTTTCAGATATGGGATTATGCGCGTGAAAAGGGCAGTTTTGACAGACACGAGATTAAACTTATCGGTCTGTACGAAGCTGGTATAGTGTGATCTTTTCCTGGCTTTGGGATCATTATGATTAACGATTTTTTCAATTTTTTTGGAGAATAGCCAAGTCGTGTAATCCCGTTAAAGAGTTTACAAATAACCTCAACTGCACAGTTTGGAAGTTCGATTAACATATTGGGAGTTATTTGATCACCGCCTGGGGCCTTTTTTGGTTTCAATTGCTCGCTGATTACTTTTGCAATTTCATTTGGTTGAAACAGAATTGGCTCCGTCTCAGATTCGATTCGAATTGACGGCGACGGTAGTGCGAATGTATTAGTTGCAGGGTTTGGCTGGAAAACGTTTCGAAGGTGTAAAGCAAATGTACAAGCTCTGTCTTTGTCGCTTCTGGCCCAGCTGTACAAGACTCTCTTATTGGAATTACTGTTTCGGCCGGCGGACTTAGATTTGGGTGGGCTTTCCACAAGGGATGCTTAGTGCTGGTGGGTGAAAGTTTCACAATGTACTGGCGTTGTGCTTTTACTTCTTCTTGCCTTAGAGCCCTGGTAAGTCTGCGACCAGCTTCCTTAAGACTTTGTTTTGAGGATGGCGATCTGCTGGTTTGCCAAGCACGTCTCAAACGTCTTTTCTCCAGAACAAGCTGTTCGATTTAAAGGTTAGTTTTGTGTTGGTGTGTGTGCCCATCCCACCTTTGCGGTGTTGAGACTTTGGCTGCTGCGACGAGTACAGACTCCAGTGCATCGGCTTAGCAGTCGATGTCCTCCTTGATGTTGAGCTGTGCAGTTAGTTCAATGTGGGAACTTACGTACTTTTTGAACTTCAGCCAGTTGGTTCTATGAGACGTCAGCCTGCGAGGGTGCTCGGTTAATTCCGCTTTGAAGAAGAGTGATTAGCACAGGTGAGTGGTCCGATGATAGATCTAAAAGCGATTTTGCTGATATTAGATTGCGAGAAATGTTTTTTGTCACAGCAAAATCAATTAAATCATGTAGTTTTCTAGGATCTGTAGGACAGGGGTGTCTGTTGAAACGTAGTCCAGTTTCTTGCATTGTTTAATGAGTGCATTATATAATTGCCTTCCTTTGGGGGTCAGAAATATTCAAGAGCCGTCTTTTTGACTACTTGAAGTTGTTGAGTTCCACTTGAAGAACCGCCTTGTTGTTCAATCTCAAACGTTAATCGACGATTATCCTGGGAGTCGCCAAGTTGACTCCAGTAAATCGGATTATATTGTTAAAAAAAAAAACAATTTAAATATTCAAGAGTCGCCTTGTTGACTACTTGAATTTATTGTTTTCCAGTTAAAAAGCCGTCTTGTTGACTACTTCAATTTCGGAAAAATAATCGACGATTATCCTGGGAGTCGCCTAGTTGACTCCAGAAATCGGATTATATGGATTTTGTAAGTTGGAAGAGTCGCCGGGCTGACTTCTTCTACTTTTAAACAGATGTGTTATTGGAGTCGCCAAGTTGACTTCCAATAATGTAGTAACAGTTCGCGAAGTTTATATGTTACTCCTTGAAAATTTCAAGTTGTTTGGGAATATGCTCAGAAATTTATTCGAGGCAAAGTTCCCTTTGTTATGAATTTTGCTTAATATCTGGTTTATTGAGCAAGATTTTCACAACTTTAACTCTAGATGATTCGATCGCCAAGTTGATCGGGAATCTGTCTAGAAACGTATGTGCAGAAATTTAGTCGCCAAGTTGACTTAGAATCTCATGCTATGGTCGGGGTCACCAAAATGTTTGTAGTTTTAGTTTTATTATTTATAGGAATGGTTGCCCCTAGAACATACTCTAGTGACGATAGGTTGCTAAGCCAACACTTAAATTGGTTTAACTCGGAGGGATCATGCGTATGAGGGCCAAAGACACAGCGTGCTCACTCGTAGAACGCAGAGTAGTTGAATACACAAGTATTGCTTGAGTACTGATTTTATTAGGGCAAAAGGTCGGATTTATATACACGTTTTCAGAGTCAAAGGGGGCACCATAGCAAAGAAGTGGTATGGGGTTGTTAGTTAAAAATACATAAGATTGCTTATGTTCTAAGATATGCAAAGGTACAGGGTCATCATAATTGTCTCCCACACAAGGAGTTAATACGCTAGGGTTAGTAAAAATAGAAAAGGTAGCTCAGGCAGAGCTGGCGCTGTTCGTGGGCATCAAGTGGCTAAGCGACTCAAGTGGTACGCTAACAGTATTCAAAGTACAATTAATCGCTTCGCTCCTCATTATACCTCAGGCACACTAAAACGAGTTTCGTACCCATAAATAAGTTTACTCTTGTGAATCTTAGACTCTTGTGCAAGCCCAAGTCTTTGAGAATTGCTGTTTTTTGATATATTTGTATATGAAACAAAATAATAGTAAATAGTATTTTAATTACGTTTGGACAAAATACTTCCAGTAAGCTAAGTGTATTTGCAAAGCCTACCATGAAAAGTTTGACACTATAAAAATAAATAAATATTATTAAATTATCATAAAATAACCATTAATTTTTTTTCGGACGTTGATGCATTATGATCAGCGCAAACAAGGGGCCCTTACGATACCAAGCAGTACTTGTTCCGCGCGGAGCCCTATTCCCCAATTGGCGTAAAAACGAGATCGCGAGAAGTGAAAAAGGACACTATAGAAGCAGACAGACTAAGTTAGAAAAAAATAACATGGTATAGTCTATTATAGTCGTTACACAGTACTCTAAACAATTCATTCTAGACAACGCACAACACCCCAGCGTATACGTGGCATATTGTGGGTTCACCCTAAAAAATGTCATTACTTTACACTTAGCGCTATTTAAATCACACCATGTTTGAAAAGCATTTAGGTCCGATTGTAAGTCTGAACTGCTGGAATTTCGTTATACTGCAGGCATAACTTAACGTAGTCTGCGTACATGAGTACTCGCGACTTTGTCAAGACTAGAGGGAGATCGTTTATAAATAAAGTAAAAAAAAGTGGGCGAAGTCTAGCTTCAATAAGAGAAGCGAGCGAATTACTCAATTAAACGCGTTACTGAAATCAGTGTAAACTACCCCAGTCTGCATGTTCTTTCTGAAGTCATTTATTACAAAAGACGTTAGCTCCAAGAGGTTTGTCGTCGTAGATCTTCGCCTTATAAATCCATGTTGACATGGAAATATAATTGATCTACAAAGATGTTGCAAGTGGGGTGTAATAACGTTTTTAAAAAGCTTTGGGATGGCGGATAATTTGGATATGCCTCTGTAATTGCTTGTAGTCGATTTATTTACTTTCTTATGAATAAGTGGGAAATGAGAAGTTTTCAAAGACAAGGCAAACAATTTGTGCAGAGGTCAACAGAGTTTCAGCACAGTATTTAAGCACGCGACCTGGAACTCCATCCAGACCCGGTGAATAGACTGGTTTAACTTTATGGAGATTCAAGAGAAGGAAGCTTTCGCTTGACCTCGGACAAAAATTGAGTTTGACTTGGATATGGCATACAGTCAGCTCTAGAGTTGGATGATAAGGATCTTCCGGTTGTTTAAGTGGTGATGTTTTTAATAGACAAACGCCTTCTGAATTTAACACAAGTCCAGTAAACGTCCTGAGGAGTTTTTAACATGGTTCACTTGGGATAGCGCAATGTCAAGCAAGCCGTCAATAAAGTCATACTGCTCTAAAGGAAGTAAAATATTAGAGTTTTCGTCTGGGGACTATGTCGCACTAGGTATATTAAAATCTCCTAATACTATTAACTGATCTCGATCTGACAGTTTTTTTGAAATGTACTGAATAACGGAAAGGTGATTTGCGTAAATAGGGAACTCTGATGGTATGAACAAGTAATATATACAAAACTACCTGGGAACGATATTTTATACCTAGGAATTCGTGTCATAAAATTCTTCGAAAGTTAGTAATTCAGACGAAAAGGTTGAGTAGGCAGCAATCAGGACTCCACCTCCCCATCTGGACTGACGATCAAGCCTGTAAATTACCGTGGAGAATTTCAGAGCTAAGAATTTCCGGCCTAAGCCACGTCTCTGTACATACCATACATACCATAATATTATACGGGAATGAAAAACTATCCGAGTAGAATTTAGTCAGCTTACTAAGTAAGCCTCTTGTATTCTGATAGGAAAGAAGAAAAGAGTATGCTTTTTTTTGGGACAGAAGGGGATGTGGATGCGCTGGGGATGGTTCTTTAATGGAATTTTCCATTTCCCTTGAACTATTCTTTTTTCTCTTAGCTTCGTATTCTTTTACAAATATACCCTCGGGCCAGAAACTGGCGAAGCACACAGATGCAAAAAGAGTAAAAGGAATACCAATCTTAAATGATGATACTTTAATAGCATAAAACAATTTAAATTTTTCGACCTTCAAATCATCAACATGGATTTTGTTACGGATATAAGCCGTAATATCCATTGATGAGAGGTCTGGGGCTAGCCGTGAAACAAATACATGTTTCAGCTGGTGCACCCGAACACAAGTAACCGTTTTTGGTACAACACATGCAACCCTTTTTGGTGCTACAGAATTTGTATCTGTACTAGCAGAGGGTATTATAATTTTGGTCAAAAGTGTGCAACGCAGTTAAGGAGACATCTCCGACCCTATAAAGTACATATATATTCAGGATCGCGCCCTGAGTTGATATAAGCATGTCCGTCTGTCTGTTTCTACGCAAACTAGTCTCTCAGTTTTAAAGATATCGAATTGAAACTTTGCACACACCCTTCTTTCCTTTGCACGCAGTATATAAGTCGGAACGGCCGGGACCGACCGACTATATCCTATAGCTGCCATATAACTGAACGATCGGAAATACCATAACTATGTGTCTTTAAAGTTAGGAAGTTGGGATTTTCTATGGGTTTTATTTTTGGCCAATCAATCCGACCTACCAAATTTCATAAGGATCGGCTTACTATATCGTATAGCTGCCATATAACTGAACGATTGGAAATGCCATGACTTTGGTGTTTTTAAAGTTAGGAAGTTGGGATTTTTTATGAGAAGAGAAGAATATAATTTACAGAATATTCTGCAAGGGTATATCAACTTCGGCTCCGCCCGAAGTTAGCTTTCCTTTCTTGTTTTTTTTATATTTATTGTTGAACACGCCACACAAGGATGAACCTTGTTTTCGTGCATTGTCAAATTATTTCTAAAGATCCCAAAAATAGCGGGTAGCAGGTGCTCCATTTTTGGGCAAATCAGGTGTGGTCATAGCCGGTCATAAGTTAATCAGAATGTGTTGTGACAGAAGACCGTGTCTGTCACGGCCAAGTTTGCCGGGTGTCGTCTGCGGAGACGCCGTCGACCCTGTGGTGTTGCAAGATGTCTTGCCAGACAGTTTGCATGTGTGAGCAGACATCCCCGGTATCGACTTGAGGATTTACAAATCGTCTCCGTTACTGTCGGCACTCCCGTGTACTGGAACATAACTCCGTTTTCTATATAATGGTGCCACTTCACCCCCATAAGTTAATCAGAATGTGTTGTGACAGAAGACCGTGTCTGTCACGGCCAAGTTTGCCGGGTGTCGTCTGCGGAGACGCCGTCGACCCTGTGGTGTTGCAAGATGTCTTGCCAGACAGTTTGCATGTGTGAGCAGACATCCCCGGTATCGACTTGAGGATTTACAAATCGTCTCCGTTACTGTCGGCACTCCCGTGTACTGGAACATAACTCCGTTTTCTATATAATGGTGCCACTTCACCCCCAGCATCGTCTTGAGAGCCTTCGTAATGCACGTTTGCACTCTTTTTAGTGACGAATCACAGGCCGTGGCCCAACAAGTGATTTCCCAGTTTAAAGTTGGAAGGACAATGGCCTGAAAGAGCCGCTCCTTGTCTTCAAGGGATAGGCCGCTACCTGGACGAAGGAGCCAGTCCACTTTGTCAAGTTTTGTTCTTACTGATCCAAAAACTCGATCAATTTGTCCCTTCCAACAAAGGCGACGGTCTAAGGTAACTTCGAGGTACGTCACCTTATCTTCGTGCTTGAGCCTATTCCCATCAATGTAAAGTCTACGCGAACGGCCAGCGCGCAGAGCGAATGTGGCATTCTGCGTTTTCTCAACATTAAGCGCAATGTTCCATCGAGAGACCCAGCACTCAAATCCGTCCAAGAATGTCTGGAAGGCAGACTTATTGGTGCTACCAGCTGCAAGAAATGTAGTGTCATCTGCATATCCCACCAGCACGAATTGGGCGAAGTCCAGAACGGTGTCCACGAATATCTACAGCAAACTCCCTATTATCTAAGAACAATACAATGAGATTCCAGCGTCTTTCAGGTAAAAGCGGCATTAGCTTGTAGAACAGTCCTTCGTGCCAAACCCTGTCAAAGGCCTGTCGAACGTCGTGAAAAACGGCTGAGCAGTATTTGTGGTCTTCGAAAGCCCCCAGAACATGGTTAATTACTCTGTGCACTTGCTCGATGGTACTATGGCGACTACGGAAACCAAACTGGTGGTTCGGAAGTGCGTCTTCAAAGTCGATAATAGCTAGAAGTCTACCAAGCATGATCCGCTCAAAAATCTTGGAGAAAGAGGACAGCAAACTAATCGGCCTATAAGATTCCGGGCAACATGGTTCTTTTCTTTTGTGTGCCACCATTGTGACTAATGTTCGTTTCCAAGGTGATGGAATATGACCAGGTCCAAGGTCTGAAGCGGCTGTCTTTTAAAATTGCGGGTGCATTTCCACAGCGCAAGTCCGTGATTCTGATAAGGATCAATTGCACTGACCTTGTCCATAAAAAATTCTGACTTGGCCGAACGGAGGACTTTTCTTAGCTGTGACACAGTAGCCTTGCCATATCGATGGTATGCCTCGTCCTCATCCAGTCACGGCGAAGTGCATGACCTTTTCTGCCCAAGGTAGCAATTTCTGGCTTTGAATAAGCTCAAGATGGAGGAGGAATCGGTATACTTCTAGGAGGAGGGGCTATTCAACTAAGACCTCAGCAAAGGAATCTACGTCGTCCACAGAAAGAAGAGAAGGTTGTTCCTGAGTCAGATCAGTAAGTTGCGGACTGAATCTTTTTAGATCCGAACCGCGAGGAAGAACCCTGGATTTGGTGACGATCGTATAGGCAGCCAAGCAAAAATATATCAGGAGCGGAATATGATCAGAGGAAATTACCGGGCACTCTGAGATTGTAAGGTGGTTGCACGGGATGCCTTTGTACACTGCAAAATCAATGGCCGTCGGGAGGTGGTCATTGATCCAAGGAAAATGAGTGGGTCCGCCAGTAGCCAAAATCTGAATATTTGAGTCAGCAATAACTGACATCAGGGTGTTTCCCCTAGGGCATAATCGCCTGCACCCCCAGAAACTGTGGTGCGCATTCCAATCCCCTCCAATGAAAAAGCGGCTACCTAAAGAGCCAAACAGACGCAGATATTCCCCAGTCGATCAAGAAAGGCGCTGACCAGGTGGACAGTAGACAGCACCAAATGAAGTTCTACCAAACCCAGTGACCAAACCTATGGCAACTGATTGCAGGTGAGTCTCCAATATTGTGGCGCTTAGGTGATAATCTAAACAGGATTTGACGATGACAGCAGCACCACCGCGATGTCGATCATTAGGGTGGTTGGCAGAGTGTACAGCATATCCATTAATGTGGAAGAATGAACGGCTGGTAAAATGTGTCTCTGAGGTCATTATGATGTCAATGTTGCGTTCCTGGAGGAGGAGCTCAAATAACGATATTTATACCGTAATTAGTCATCGCATCGCGTTGACCCTGATAGATTGGTGTGCTTAGAAATCTCGCTCTGCAACATTTGTAGTGTGGTCGTCATTACTGACATCATTTGATCAAAGCGCAGCAGCCTCTTGCTGCTTCCTTAATCCATTAATAATTTCCAGAAGCCTGTCGTGAGTAGGTTGTTCAATCAAAGAGGTCTTTTCACTTGGATGTGAATAATACACTGTCGAAGTCTGACTTGAGGATGCGGAAAGACGCGTAGTAAACCAATCATTTTGAGCTGGGGGCATAGCAAGTTTAAAAGTACGTTTTTGAGTGGGTCTACGCTCTAAAGAACCATTGGGCTTACGTCATTCAATAGCCTCTAAATAGGCAGGACATCGACGGGAGGACGCACTTGAGTTGTTCCTCATTTATAGCCAAGCACCTCTCCTTGTCTTTTGTCTCATGGTCACCAGCACATCTGGCACACTTTGGCAAGAGTGAATTTTTAGAATGCCCAAATTCTTGACATCGGAAACACCTTAAAAGAGCCTTTCTCTGAAGCTGCGGTTCCACTTTAACAACCTGGTATTCAATTATCTGGATATCATATACATTTTTGTTGTTTCTAGCTGGTTCCAGTTCAACAAAAAATATATCCCGGTTCGCTTTTCCATTTTCACCAGGGGGGTTGAATACATTCAGAGGGTTGTGTCCCAGAGCTTTAAGTTTCGCAGTAATTTCGGCTATTTCAGTGGAAGCGTGAAGTCCCTTGATTTTTAGACTGACAAGTGCTGACAGGAATTCCATTATCCTCGAAAAGCTTCTGGACTACACGGTAAACATTGCCGTCATCCACAGTAACCCTACAAGAAGATTTACCAGTTGTCTTGAGGCGAAAACCATTGGTCACAGAAGATAGTAAGGCAATTAGTTGCCTAAAATCAGAGATTCCCCTCAAAAGGAAAGGTGGAGGGCGGGGATCACGTTTCTTTTTTTTAGCTTGAGAAGGGGCATTATGTGGGGACACCGAAGTTAGCTTCAACAGGCTCAGACAATCCATGACCAAGTTTAGAGGTGCTGATTGAATCATTGACGCCATGAGAGAGAGCGATAGGCAAACAGCTGGCGTTCACTTTACGTCAGTCTTTTTTTCAACTCGGTACTCAGATCGACGAAAAAATACCAGAAAATTTAGGGTTGCCAGTCTGCTGAAATGAACTTTGTGTGAACCCTAGCGAAAAGAACAAAAAATTTATTCTTTTGGCTTGCGCTTCTCACTGAACACTTTAAAAAATGCAGGGGAAAAATTAAAAAACCTGAAAAAGTCGATTATAGGAGTTTACATGTGAGGACAAAATAACATTAATACTGTTATATAGCACATATTTAGTATATATCGTAAGTTAAGCTATCGATTCATGTCTTGGCCTGTGTAATCGATATAGTAGATCTTGGTACTAAACAGTGACGGCCACACTTTGAATAAAGCCATGCTGGAATACATTACATATTGGCGACGAGAAAAACCAATTCCTTAAGTGTTAATGCCTGACAATAAGCCTCTAACCTCACCATCATGCCGGCTGTGAATTTTCCAGAATTCGTACCGAGCGAATCCACCTGGCAGATATGACTAGAGCGTTTAGAGGTGCATTTCACAGAAGTAGCGATCACGTTGGACGACTGCAAAAAAGCGACATTACTGAAGACAGTTGGCTCGGAAGCCTACAGTCTCTGCAGGGCAGAATTACCGACAAGAAAAACATACAAAGAACAATGCGCCATGCTACACACCTAGTATACACCGCCAACAATCACATTCTACGAACGCAGGCAATTTCATCTGGCTCGTAAACTCGCTGAAGAATCGGTGGCAGCATGGTTTGCAAGGGTAAAAAACCAGCGCTCAGCTGCACTTTTGGACAGCATCTAGAAGCATTTTTTCTAGACAAATTCATCGTTGGAATGCCCAACGAGCTGTTTCAAAAATTTTGCGAGGAAGACGGGACTATATCCCTGGATGTGACACTAATGTACGAGACCAAATTGGCCAAGTTGACCAGGACCAGGTCAGACGGAACTGTCAATTTCGTAAACAAGACTCACCATAAGCAAGTGCCGAAAGGCAAAAAGCGGCAGCCATGTTCAAGATGCGGAGGGCGAAATCAATCATCATAGGAGTGCAAATACAAGGACAGTACTTGTCATAAATGTGGCAAAATTGGACATCTTGCAACTGTATGCAAAGCAACTAAAGGCAGAAATGTAAACTTTGTATCTGATCCAAATCACCTAAATAGTCATAACGAAATTTTTAATAATAGCATTTTCAGTATCTTAGGTTAAGGTTCAGAGGAAGGTGCACCAGTGTCACATGCTGCATTAAATTTGATGCAGTGTGTGACACGGGTGCACCTTGTAACCTGATCCCTGTAGATCTATTTCGAGAAATAAAAACGCCCAAACGCTCGTGACCCAGTCTAAAAATATGCCTCTATTACGAAGATCCTTTTTACGAGCATTCAACTTCGAATTATGTCAAGTCAATGCCATAGAGAGCAGTGAAAGCACTAAAACGCTAGTAGATCAAATTCAAAACGAGTTTTCAGATGAATTAGGAGCGTATCCGGTGAAACGGTCAAACTTCGACTTTCGGAAGAAGCTAAACCTATCTTTCACAAGCCGAGACCCTTACCATTCATGTAGAAGTCAAAGGTAGAGCAAATGATAAGAAAGCTGGTAGAGCAGGGCATGCTTGAGCAAGTAGATAGTTCAGATTGGGGGACCCCTCTTGCTCCCATACTGAAACCTAATGGTGAATTAAGGGTTTGCGCAGACTACAAAGTTACCATTAATAAATATCTTAATGAGTTTAGGTACCCGCTTCCGCTGCACGTGGAGCACACATGTAGGAATCTTTAAGGTCAAAATATTGCCATTTGGAATCAAAACTGAAGCATCCATATTCTAAAAGACAATGGAATCTTTGCTTCGAAACATTCCTTATGTTGTCGTTTATCAAGATGACAAAACCATCACTGGTTTAGATTTGAAATCTGGACACATCAAGAAAGGTTTTAGGAAAGCGTAAATCAGCAGGGTTACACTTAAATGTTTTTCAAAAACAAAATAAAATATTTAGGGTTCAACATTGACAAAGACGGTCTCAGCAAAAACAAGGAAATATTTCTGAAGTTCGTGCATTTGGAATCAAAACTGCAGATTCCAATGGAATCTTTGCTTCGAAACATTCCTTATGTTGTCGTTTATCAAGATGACATAACCATCACTGGTTTAGATTTGAAATCTCATGTGGACACTTTAAGAAAGGTTTTAGGAAAGCGTAAATTAGCAGGGTTACACTTAAATAAAGAAACGTGCATGTTTTTCAAAAACAAAATAACATATTTATGGTTCAATATTGACAAGGACGGTCTCAGCAAAAACAAGGAACGAGTTTCGTGTATGCTGAACGCACCAAATCCAATAAACATTTCTGAAGTTCGTGCAAATTAACTATAACTTTAATTAAAGATTCTAATTAATATCGTAAACAATTTATTTTGGCAGAGCTTGCTACTGAGTTTACACGGGTTCTTATCTTATAAACATTTCCACCCTCGCAAACGGCGAGCCAAGCTTGAGACAGACGTAAACAAATTCCCCCTAGCTAGCCGCCAAAGGCCAGCCAAACTTTAGACTAAACATCCGTTAGAATCCCAACACCGCGAATCCTCTTTTTTAGGCCTCGCGTTCGCTTCCAAATTTTCCATGCTGATCACAGCAATCTTAATCGGGAATTAGCTTCGGAAACCAAGACTTCGGAAAATTACGAAGATAAACTTTAAAAGCTTCGATCCCGATTCAACAAGGGAGGAGAACCAACTCAAGCTTGGGCAGTCGTGAAATAAGTCTAAGAATGATTGTATTCTAAGTCTAAGTGAAGTTTATTAAATAAAAATTATATTTTTTTAAATACATTCGGTAACGTATTTGTAATTGGCGCCCAACGTGCGGCCCGCGCTGTAAAAAATATCGAAATGAAATAAAAGATATTCGCGAGTGTTCCCATAAAAATAAATCATAGGCCCGAAAATAAAAAAGGTTTCTATGTAAAAAAAAAAAAACAAAACATACCGGATAAAAAAACCAGAGCATAAAGTGCAAATATTATTGTGCTGAGAAACAACTAAAGTGAAAATCTAAAAAACACAATTAAAAGTGCAACACTTAAAATAAATAAATAAAAAAGGGCCAGAATACGCCAAATAATAAAAGTGAAAAATTACAATAATATATTAAATATAAATTATCCAGGAAAATAAACAATCGCAAAAAGTGCAAAACTACAAAAAAATAAATATTTCCAATAAAAAAAAATAAAATAAATAAAATATTTATAAAACGCAAAATATAATAAAAAAAGAGGTGCAAAAATTAAATTTACAAAACGCAAATATAAAAAAGTGCAAAAATACATCAACAAATAAAAAAACATAGCTACAAAAAACAAAAAAAAAAAAACTATAGAAAGTGACACACACAATCAATTTGATAAAACCAAGAAGTACCAAGAAAAGGAACGAAACAAAATTACTGAGAGAAGACTAAGAAACCCAGGACCCACCAGGACACAGAAGAAAACAAATCGTGAGAGTAGAATTAGCATTATAAAAATATTTAAAAAAGAAAGAAATTATTATCTACAATTCTAAACAATATTCAATATATATAAAACTAATTTTCATAAATAAACACAGAAAGATTTTGCTAAAAGTGATAGATTAATCCTGGAAGAGTTAATAAACGCATTAAAAAATTTTAAAATGACTGATACAAATGGTCCGTCGACTAGCCGAAGCGCTAACAAACAAACACCCGAACAAACATTAACCACAGATTTAATTGTCCGATTGATTGCTACTAATGTAACCCCTTTACAAGAAGAAATAAAAAATTTACGTACCCTTTTAGACTCAAGAGCTAATTTAGTAACCGAATATCAAGTCGAACAGATTGACGATAACATAACATGCGACGAAACTTTGGAGGTAGTAAAATCCATTCCCCAGTTTTCCGGAAGTTTAGAAAATTATGTGGGCTGGCGGGAAGACGCTGAAACCGCAATGGGATTATACGTTCGTAAAAGCCGCAGGTATTTTGTAGCTTTAACCATTTTAAGAAATAAAATAATAGGAAAGGCAAATGATGCCTTAACAAATCACGGTGTTAAACATTGACGCAATTTTAGCCAGGCTCGACTTTGTCTTTAGCGACAAAAGACCTATCCACATAATTGAACAGGAACTAAGCGTCCTTACACAAAATAAATTCTCAGTTATGGACTTTTATAATTTGGTTAATAAAAAATTAACCTTACTAATAAATAAAACCATAATGACTTACGGGAAAGAAAATCCCATAACCACAGAAACAAACCTCAGACATAGGCAAAATGCCTTGAGAGTGGTTGTAACTGGCCTAAACGGCTCAATTTCCGGCATGTTATTTTCCCTTAAGAAAGAAATGCAAGAAATGGAAAGCAACCAGATGAGGGCACAGTTCGCTTATCGCTTTATTCGCCGCTTTAACGAAAACCCACGAACTTCATATGATTCATATTATAAATTTGACAACAATAATCAGGGCAATCAATTGCGCCTGAATAGAACCAATGATAATAATAAAAATTATCAAGGGCAAAATGCCAACTACCAATACACCAACAAACATGGCTATCAAAATAATAATAACTCTCAACTTACTAATAGCTATAAAAACCCGAATAACTATCAAAATACTAATAGTTATCAAAATCATAATAACTCTCAGTATAACAACGCTCGGTTCAATTCAAACCCAACTAATAATGTTTGGACACAAGCGAATAATACTTATCAAAACAGGAGTGAGCCAATGGAAGTGGACGCCAGCATCCAATTCCAAAATAAAAATTATAATCCTAACAACCAATCATTTCCCAAAGGCTGGCAGTACCAAAGCAAAAATAATAATTTCCAAACAAACTCCTATAACCAAGAAAGAAAACCATTTCAACAAGCAGAACAGCCAGCTAAGGGCACACAAGTTGAGTCATCAGCTCAACCAAAAAACAAACAAATGCGCATAAATAATATTCAAGAGGACCATTTTTTAGAAGAACAAATGGCCTGCCACACATTTTTCGGCAAGATAAGAAAATAAATAAAAAATTTAATATTTTGATAGACACAGGAGCTACAGCCTGTTATATAAAAAAAGGCATTTACCAAAACGGGATAGAATTAACTATTTATAAGAGAGTATCCACAGTCAATGGATACTCAATAATTAAAATATACCACTACATAACAATTTTTCAAACAAAACACATATTTTATGAAATAGAAGGTTTAAAAACAGATTTAATAATAGGATATAATTTACTAAGAAAGATAGGAGCAGTTATTGACATAAGCAATAATACAATAAAATATAATGGGAAAACGGAACAATTGCATTATGAAGAAAAATTAAACTTATTAGAATCAAATAATGAAACAACCATACTTCCCCTAAAAAAATATATACTATACAAATTAAACATTTCAGAAGATGAAAATATAGGTAGCAACTTCGACAATACCCTCGATATTAATAATTTAGAAAACACTACAGACGAAACAGTAATAACCAATTATACAGAAAAAATAGTAAATACAATAAAAAAAGTACACTCAGAAATAAATACGAATTTTCCATTCCGGACAGATGTTCGATGCGAGATAGACACAATTAATGACAAACCAATTTATTCAAGACAGTACCCATATTCACAAGCAGTAAATGGTTTTGTGAATGAGGAAATAAGTCGTATGCTTAAAGACGAAATCATTAGACCCAGCAAAAGCCCTTATAATTCGCCTATGATTGTAGTATCAAAGAAAGGTACTAATGAAGACGGCACCCCCAAACACAGACTCTGCATTGATTTTAGAAAATTAAACCTCAACACAATTCCGGATAGGTACCCCATGCAGGATCCGTCAGTTATTTTATCTAACCTAGGAAAGGCTAAATATTTTAGTACGATAGACTTAGAATCAGGTTTCCATCAAATCTTGATGAAAGAATCAGACGTAGAAAAAACTTCATTTTTATACCCTTGCAGAGGATATTATAATTTTGGTCAAAAGTGTGCAACGCAGTGAAGGAGGCATCTCCGACCCTATAAAGTATATATATTCTTGATCAGGATCACCTCCTGAGTTGATATAGCCATGTCCGTCTGTCCGTCTGTCTGTCCGTCTGTCTGTTTCTACGCAAACTAGTCTCTCAGTTTTAAAGCTATCGAATTGAAACTTTGCACACACCCTTCTTTCCTTTGCACGCAGTATATAAGTCGGAACGGCCGGGATCGGCCGACTATATCCTATAGCTGCCATATAACTGATTCATCGGAAATGCCATAACTTCCGTGTTTGTAAAAACCCGAATAACTATCAAAATACTAATAGTTATCAAAATCATAATAACTCTCAGTATACCAACGCTCGGTTCAATTCAAACCCAACTAATAATGTTTGGACACAAGCGAATAATACTTATCAAAACAGAAGTGAGCCAATGGAAGTGGACGCCAGCATCCAATTCCAAAATAAAAATTATAATCCTAACAACCAATCATTTCCCAAAGGCTGGCAGTACCAAAGCAAAAATAATAATTTCCAAACAAACTCCTATAACCAAGAAAGAAAACCATTTCAACAAGCAGAACAGCCAGCTAAGCGCACACAAGTTGAGTCATCAGCTCAACCAAAAAACAAACAAATGCGCATAAATAATATTCAAGAGGACCATTTTTTAGAAGAACAAATGGCCTGCCACACATTTTTCGGCAAGATAAGAAAATAAATAAAAAATTTAATATTTTGATAGACACAGGAGCTACAGCCTGTTATATAAAAAAAGGCATTTACCAAAACGGGATAGAATTAACTATTTATAAGAGAGTATCCACAGTCAATGGATACTCAATAATTAAAATATACCACTACATAACAATTTTTCAAACAAAACACATATTTTATGAAATAGAAGGTTTAAAAGCAGATTTAACGAGGACGGAAGCTAACTTCGGCAAGCCGAAGTTTTAATACCCTTGCAGACTTTGCCGAAATTGCTAAAACTGAAAAAGTAGCGATAGGAATAAGGTATACATAAATAAACTAGATTTGCGTCGTTTGATGTCAATTGCTTTTATACTGCAAAAATGTCATATAAAATAGAAAAAAAGGGATACTTTCGCAGCCTTTAACTATTTTTCCTACGGAAGCTATAAGAAATAGACGTCCGATCGGCAAGCACTTTTACCCTAATCAAGATATGCGTAAATAAATAAGACTTGGAAAAATTTATGTCAGTAGCTTACACACTACGTGAAAAATTCAGAAAACCAACAAATTTGGACCGATTTCACCGAATTGTTCCTATGGGAGCTATAGGATATAGACGTCCGATCGCCAAGCGCTTTTACCCTGATCAAGGTATGCATAAAAAAATAAGATTTGGAAAGATTTATGTTAAATGCTTTTACACTGCGCGAAATATCTTCCATTCTTGAAAGTTATATCCGATTGTTCCTATGGGAGCTATAGGATATAGACGTCCGATCGGGGCGATTTTCAAACTTGATCTGCGTACACATGTTTTAGGACGAGTGTGAAAGTTTCAGATCGCTAGCTTTTAAACTGAGCTCGCAAACGGTATTGAAACAGACGGACAGACGGACAGACGGACAGACGGACATGGCTATATCGACTCAAGAGGTGATCCTGATCAAGAATATATATACTTTATAGGGTCGGAAACGTCTCCTTCACTGCGTTACAAACTTCTGACCAAAATTATAATACCCTCTGCAAGGGTATAATAATAGGATATAATTTACTAAGAAAGATAGGAGCAGTTATTGACATAAGCAATAATACAATAAAATATAATGAGAAAACGGAACAATTGCATTATGAAGAAAAATTAAACTTATTAGAATCAAATAATGAAACAACCATACTTCCCCTAAAAAAATATATACTATACAAATTAAACTTTTTAGAAGATGAAAATATAGGTAGCAACTTCGACAATACCCTCGATATTAATAATTTAGAAAACACTACAGACGAAACAATAATAACCAATTATACAGAAAAAATAGTAAATACAATAAAAAAAAGTACACTCAGAAATAAATACGAATTTTCCATTCCGGACAGATGTTCGATGCGAGATAGACACAATTAATGACAAACCAATTTATTCAAGACAGTACCCATATTCACAAGTAGTATAAGTCGTATGCTTAAAGACGAAATCATTAGACCCAGCAAAAGCCCTTATAATTCGCCTATGATTGTAGTATCAAAGAAAGGTACTAATGAAGACGGCACCCCAAACACAGACTCTGCATTGATTTTAGAAAATTAAACCTCAACACAATTCCGGATAGATACCCCATGCAGGATCCGTCAGTTATTTTATCTAACCTAGGAAAGGCTAAATATTTTAGTACGATAGACTTAGAATCAGGTTTCCATCAAATCTTGATGAAAGAATCAGACGTAGAAAAAACTTCATTTTTATACCCTTGCAGAGGATATTATAATTTTGGTCAAAAGTGTCCAACGCAGTGAAGGAGGCATCTCCGACCCTATAAAGTATATATATTCTTGATCAGGATCACCTCCTGAGTTGATATAGCCATGTCCGTCAGTCTGTCCGTCTGTCTCTTTCTACGCAAACTAGTCTCTCAGTTTTAAAGCTATCGAATTGAAACTTTGCACACACCCTTCTTTCCTTTGCATGCAGTATACAAGTCGGAACGGCCGGGATCGGCCGACTATATCCTATAGCTGCCATATAACTGATTGATCGGAAATGCCATAACTTCCGTGTTTGTAAAGTTAGGAAGTTGGGATTTTCTATGGGTTTTATATTTGGCCAATCAATCCGACCTACCAAATTTCATAAGGATCGGCCGACTATATCCTATAGCTGCCATATAACTGATTGATCGGAAATGCCATAACTTTGGTGTTTGTAAAGTTAGGAAGAATTGGATTTTTTATGAGTATTAAGAATGCATCATAGGAATAATTATGGAGAATATAATTATAGAGTATTCTGCAAGGGTATATCAACTTCGGCTCCGCCCGAAGTTAGCTTTTCTTTCTTGTTTTCCATTAACAACGGAAAATACGAATTCATAAGAATGCCATTCGGGCTTACAAATGCGCCCAGAATATTCCAGAGAGCAATGGACGATATACTTAGAGAACATATTGGAAAATTCTGCCATGTTTACATGGACGATATAATTATTTTTTCTCACTCCCTCAAAACACATTTAAATGACCTCAATTCGATAATTAACATTCTAAACGAAGCCAATATGAAAATATCACTAGAAAAATCCCAATTTTTATACCCTTGCAGAGGGTATTATAATTTTGGTCAAAAGTGTGCAACGCAGTGAAGGAGACATCTCCGACCCTATAAAGTATATATATTCATGATCAGGATCACCTACTGAGTTGATATAGCCATGTCCGCCTGTCCGTCTGTCTGTTTCTACGCAAACTAGTCTCTCAGTTTTAAAGCTATCAAATTGAAACTTTGCACACACCCTTCTTTCCTTTGCACGCAGTATATATGTCGGAACGGCCGGGATCGGCCGACTATATCCTATAGCTGCCATATAACTGATTGATCGGAAATGCCATAACTTTGGTGTTTGTAAAGTTAGGAAGTTGGGATTTTCTATGGGTGTTATATTTTGCCAATCAATCCGACCTACCGAATTTCATAAGGATCGGCCGACTATATCATATAGCCGCCATATAACTGATTGATCGGAAATGCCATAACTTTGGTGTTTTTTAATTTAGGATGTTGGGATTTTCTATGGGTTTTATATTTGGCCAATCAATTCGACCTACCAAATTTCATAAGGATCGGCCGACTATATCCTATAGCTGACATATAACTGAACGATTGGAAATGCCATAACTTTGGTGTTTTTAAAGTTAGGAAGTTGGGATTTTTTATGAGTATTAAGAATGCATCATATGAATAATTTTGGAGAATATAATTTACAGAGTATTCTGCAATGGTATATCAACTTCGGGCTCCGCCCGAAGTTAGCTTTTCTTTTCTTGTTTAAAATGGAAACATCATTTCTAGGATATGTAATATCACAGAACGTTATTAAAACCGACCCTCAAAAAATTGAAACCATATCGAAATATCCTATTCCCAAAAATATCAGAGATCTGCGTAGCTTACTGGGACTCACAGGATACTATAGAAAATTCGTAAAAAATTACGCGTCCATTGCCAAACCCCTAACCAGATTTTTAGAAGGCTCCAATGGAAAAATTTCAAAGAGAATGTCAAAGAATGTCTCAATTACTCTCGATGATCCGGCAGTCCAGGCCATTAACGAACTAAAAGAACAACTAATTAGCTACATAGAACTAGTTCAACCAGATTACACAAAAAAATTTACATTAACAACAGACGCCTCTGATTTAGCTATAGGAGCAGTGCTCTCCCAAAACGGAAACCCAATTACCTTTATATCTAAGACACTCAATAAAACCGAATGAAATTACGCTACCAATAAAAAAGAACTTCTATCGATAGTTTGGGCACTAAAAAACGTAAGAAATTATTTACGCTATTTCGGATAAAAACCCAAATGTTGAATTAAAAAGATGGTTTAATTACATAGAAAGTTTTAACCCAAAAATTATATATAAGCCTGGTACTACTAATGTAGTAGCGGATGACCTTTCTAGAATCGAAATAAATAATTTAACAGAAGAAGAGAATGAAGAATCCACGGATTCTGGCACTCAACATTCAGCCGAAAACAGCTTTGATAACATAATTAACGAAACAAAAAAACCCCTTAATCAGTTTAAACAAAAATTTCTATTAGCAAAAGGAAACTTAACAATACATGAAAAATTCAATGTCTTCGACAACAGAAGGCATATCATAGAATATGACCAACCTGAAAACTTAATTACAATTCTAAAAGAATTTATACAACCGAATATTAGCACAGCAATCCATTGCACCCCTGAAGTATTGTACGAAATTCAAATTCCACTAAAAGATAATTTTACAAAAAAATTTCTATATACAAAAATTTTTGTTCAAGATATAACAAATAACGAAGATAAAGCAATAATAATAGAGAAAACCCATTCTCGAGCTCACAGAAGATTAGATGAGAATTATAAACAAATCAGCAGGCTATACTATTGGCCAAACTTATACAAAAAATTAAAAGAATATAATTACCTCCTTAGTCATATACAAATCACCCAAAATCTTAAACAAAATAATACAACATATTAAAAAAAACGCACCAAAACAAAAATAGAAATAGAAATCCCAGAACCCGAAAATACAATTGAAACCATTACAGAGAATGAACCCGAAAATAATATACAAATAACATTTGCTGAACTTAACAATAGAATCTCCTCCCTCGCATCACACTTGTAATAAATCGGGACGATTCATCTTAGGAGGGGGAGAATTAACTATAACTTTAATTAAAGATTCTAATTAATATCGTAAATAATTTATTTTGGCAGAGCTTGCTACTGAGTTCTCACGGGTTCTTATCTTATAAACATTTCCACCATCGCAAACGGCGAGCCAAGCTTGACAGACAGACGTAAACAAATTCCCCCTAGCTAGCCGCCAAAGGCCAGCCAAACTTTAGACTAAACATCCGTTAGAATCCCAACACCGCGAACCCTCTTTTTTAGGCATCGCGTTCGCTTCCAAATTTTCCATGCTGATCACAGCAATCTTAATCGGGAATTAGCTTCGGAAACCAAGACTTCGGAAAATTACGAAGATAAACTTTAAAAGCTTCGATCCCGAGGTAACAAGGGAGGAGAACCAACTCAAGCTTGGGCAGTCGTGAAATAAGTCTAAGAATGATTGTATTCTATGTCTAAGTGAAGTTTATTAAATAAAAATTATATTTTTTTAAATACATTCGGTAACGTATTTTTAATTTGCATTCACCGGAATGTTAAACTACTATTCCAAGTTCATAGATAGATTTTCCGAGAAAATGGATCCGATTTATCAGCTTCTCAGAAAAGGTGTAGAGTTTGAATGGACGAATCAATGTCAAAATGCCTATCAACAGATTAAAGAAGATGTGGCATCTGATCATGTGTTGGTACACTTCAATCCAGAATTGGAAATAGTTTTAACCACAGATGCGTGTAATACAGCAGTAGCAGGTACTCTTTCACACAAGTTCGTAGCAGGCTATACTATTGGCCAAACTTATACAAAAAATTAAAGGAATATATCACGAATTGCGAAATTTGTAATACAAATAAATACAACAGAAATCCAACACAAATCCCTATCGGAGAAGCTCCAATTCCAAAAATAGAAAATTTACATATTGATATTTATTACGCACAAAATCTAACGTTTCTAACTTGCATCGATTCATACTCTAAATACCTCGTTGTAAAAGAAATTAGTAACAAACGAGGACGGAAGCTAACTTCGGCAAGCCGAAGTTTTAATACACTTGCAGACTTTGCCGAAATTGCTAAAACTGAAAAAGTACCGAAAGGAATAAGGTATTCATAAATAAACTAGATTTGCATCGTCTGATTTCAATTGCTTTTATGCTGCAAAAATGTCATATAAAAATAGAAAAAAAGGGATACTTTCGCAGCCTTTAACAATTTTTCCTACGGAAGCTATAAGATATAGACGTCCGAACGGCAAGCGCTTTTACCCTAATCAAGATATGCGTAAATAAATAAGACTTGGAAAAATATATGTCAGTAGCTTACACACTGCGCGAAATATTCTAAAATCATCAAATTTGGACCGATTTCACCCTATTGTTCCTATGGGAGCTATAGGATATAGACGTCCGATCGTCACGAGATTTTACCCTAATCAAGGTATTCATAAAAAAATACGATTTGGAAAGATTTATGTTAATAGCTTTTACACTGCGCGAAATATCTTCCATTCTTGCAAGTTATATCCGATTGTTCCTATGGGAGGTATACGATATAGACATCCGATCGGGGCGGTTTTCAAACTTGATCTGCGTACACATGTTTTAGGACGACTGTGAAAGTTTCAGATCGCTAGCTTTTAAACTTAGCTCGCAAACGGTATTGAAACAGACGGACAGACGGACATGGCTATATCGACTCCCCTATTGATCCTGATCAAGAATATATATACTTTATAGGGTCGGAAACGTCTCCTTCACTGCGTTACAAACTTCTGACCAAAATTATAATACCCTCTGCAAGGGTATAAAAAAACATTGACTCAAAAGTATACGAATTACTTCAAACATTTCCACTAGTAACAAGAAAGAAAAGCTAACTTCGGGCGGGGCCGAAGTTGATATACCCTTGCAGAATACTCTGTAAATTATATTCTCCAAAATTATTCATATGATGCATTCTTAATACTCATAAAAAATCCCAACTTCCTAACTTTAAAAACACCAAAGTTATGTCATTTCCAATCGTTCAGTTATATGGCAGCTATAGGATATAGTCGGCCGATCCTTATGAAATTTGATAGGTCGGATTGATTGGCCAAAAATAAAACCCATAGGAAATCCCAACTTCCTAACTTAACAAACACCAAAGTTATGACATTTCCGATCAATCAGTTATATGGCAGCTAAAGGATATAGTCCGCCGATCCTTATGAAATTTGGTAGGTCGAATTGATTGGCCAAATATAAAACCCATAGGAAATCCCAGCTTCCTAGCTTTGCAAACACCAAAGTTATGGCATTTCCGATCGTTGAGTTATATGGCAGCTATAGGATATAGTCGGCCGATCCTTATAAAATTTGGTACGTGAAATTGATTGGCCAAATGTAAAACCCATAGAAAATCCCAACTTTCTAACTTTAAAAACACCAAAGTTATGGCATTTCCGATCGTTCAGTTATATGGCAGCTATAGGATATAGTCGGCCGTTCCGACTTATATACTGCGTGCAAAGGAAAGAAGGGTGTGTGCAAAGTTTCAATTCGATATCTTTAAAACTGAGAGACTAGTTCGCGTAGAAACAGACAGACGGACAGACAGACGGACATACGGACAGACGGACATGGCTATATCAACTCAGGAGGTGATCCTGATCAAGAATATATATACTTTATATGGTCGGAGATGTCTCCTTCACTGCGTTGCACACTTTTGACCAAAATTATAATACCCTCTGCAAGGGTATAAAAACAAGTATGACAGATAACGAGCCGAGTTTCGTATCGGCACAGTTTAAATCCTCTTTACAACGTTCTGGAATATCAATTTATTATACAGACCCTAGACATAGCCTATCCAACGGACAAGTTGAAAGAGTTCATTCAACCTTAACAGAAATAGCTCGTTGTATTAAAGACGAGTACCGCCTCCTAGATTATTCTGAAATTATTATAAGAGCAGCAAAAAATTACAATTTGACAATTCACTCAGTGACAAATCAAAAACCTTACGACATCTTGTTTAATAAAATAAATCATAGCGACTTACCAGTCAAATTACAGATAGCACAAACTAAAATGTTAGATCATCAAAATAAAAGGTCCAAGAGTAAAAACATAAGTCGTTCAGGAAAACTTACCAAACAAAGTAATAATTAATAATAAAAAAAGAGTTATTCATAAAGATAATATTAAATAATTCATCTCTTACAGACGATGGAAATCCCATTTGTCATCGCTATTTTGATTACTTTTTGCCACTCGGAAATTATTGACTACACTAACAACGAGTATTTACTACTTAAAAACGAAAACGATGTAATGACTTACGACTCCTTTGAGGACCTATTCCATATTACTAATTTAAGTTTTTACAAAGAAATAATTCAAATTGAAAATAATATTAGTAATAAAAGTCCGAATTCTGAATTAGAATGGGACATTGCACAAAATTTAAACATTATTAAAATCCTCATGTCCCAACTATTACCATCTAGAAATAAAAGGGCTATTAACGAATTGGGAACCGTATGGAAGTGGCTATCAGGTACACCCGACCATGACGACTTAATAAGAATTGAAAATAAAATTAACGAACTTACAGAAAACAATAACAAACAACTTACAATAAACTCACGAATATTTCAGGAAGTACAATTAATCACCAAAACCCTTGATTCAATCATTTTTAAAAAAGAAACAAAAGTAAGACAACATCGTCTGAAATTAATTACACTCGATATTCAAAATTTAATCGATACTATCACTTTAGCAAAAGTCGACGTTTACAATACAAAAATTTTAAATGAAAAAGACATAAAAGAAATCTTTAGACACGAAAATAAACCAATTGTACTATCAGATTTACTAGACATTTCAACATTCAAAATAGTAAAAAACCAAGATTTACTTATAATATATATAAAATACCCAATAATTAATAATATTTGTAGTTTGTATACATCAAGGGCAATTGCCCAAAATAATGGAAAATTAATAATAGACGATAAGACAGCGTATTGCAACGGAATATTTTATAAGATAACAAATTTTAAAAAAGAAATATTTAATAATTATTGTAAACTTTTTAACGAGAGTTCCTGTTTCATAAATTTATTAAATGGAAAAAAAGCAAACTGTTCAAAAATTAGGAAAAAAAATAAAAACTTTGAAAATTTAGATGATGGTGCCATTCTCCTCACCGGAGAAAACATTGTTAACGAGACAAAATTAAACGGCGCATTTCTGATTTTATTTAATGAATGTTAGAATACATAACACAATATAAATATAATAATTATATGATCACAGACTACATCTTCTCAAACGATTCCGAATTAATACCGAAATACAAAAATACCCCTAGAGCTAATATTGTTAATATTAATAATTACCTCCTTAATCATATACAAATCACCCAAAATCTTAAACAAAATAATACAACATATTAAAAAAACACGCACCAAAACAAAAATAGAAATAAAAATCCCAGAACCCGAAAATACAATTGAAACCATTACAGAGAATGAACCCGAAAATAATATAGAAATAACATTTGCTGAACTTAACAATAGAATCTCCTCCCTCGCATCACACTTGTAATAAATCGGGACGATTCATCTTAGGAGGGGGAGAATTAACTATAACTTTAATTAAAGATTCTAATTAATATCGTAAATAATTTATTTTGGCAGAGCTTGCTACTGAGTTCTCACGGGTTCTTATCTTATAAACATTTCCACCATCGCAAACGGCGAGCCAAGCTTGACAGACAGACGTAAACAAATTCCCCCTAGCTAGCCGCCAAAGGCCAGCCAAACTTTAGACTAAACATCCGTTAGAATCCCAACACCGCGAACCCTCTTTTTTAGGCATCGCGTTCGCTTCCAAATTTTCCATGCTGATCACAGCAATCTTAATCGGGAATTAGCTTCGGAAACCAAGACTTCGGAAAATTACGAAGATAAATGCCTATCAACAGATTAAAGAAGATGTGGCATCTGATCATGTGTTGGTACACTTCAATCCAGAATTGGAAATAGTTTTAACCACAGATGCGTGTAATACAGCAGTAGCAGGTACTCTTTCACACAAGTTTCGCGAGCCCTTCAGTCGAGTAAACGAAATTACAGCACTGTGGAAAAGGAGGCGTTAGCAATTGTCTTTTTCGTTAACAAACTTCGCCAGTATCTACTGGGCAAGAGGTTTACGTTGCGTACTGATCACAAGCCTCTACTTACTCTATTTGGCGAGTGTAAAGGATTGCCTGTAATGGTGTCAGCTCGAATACAAAGATGGGCTTTAAATTTATCAGGGTTTGATTATAGTTTAGAATATGTGAAGGAATCAGTGAATGAGGCAGATAGTTTATCGAGAATTCCGCAAGTTCCATTAACACAGACACAGACTGAAGAGTGCAGTTATGTGAACTTCGTAACTCAACATAATCATTTAAACTTTAATTTTCAAAGCATAGCCCGACTGTCCCGACGTGATTCTACATTGTCAAAGGTAACAAGAAAGGAAAGCTAACTTCGGGCGGAGCCGAAGTTGAAATACCCTTGCAGAATATTCTGTAAATTATATTCTCCAAAATTATTCATATGATGCATTCTTAACACTCATAAAAATCCCAACTTCCTAACTTTAAAAACACCAAAGCTATGGCATTTCCAATCGTTTAGTTATATGGCAGCTATAGAATATAGTCGGCCGATCCATATGAAATTTGGTAGGTCGGATTAATTGGCCAAAAATAAAACCCATAGGAAATCCCAACTTTCTAACTTATCAAACACCAAAGTTATGGCATTTCCGATCAATCAGTTATATGGCAGCTATAGGATACAGTCGGCCGATACTTATGAAATTTGGTAGGTCGGATAAATTGGCCAAATATAAAATCCATAAAAAAATCCAACTTCCTAACCTTACAAACACCAAAGTTATGGCATTTCCGATCAATCAGTTATATGCCAGCTACAGGATATAGTCGGCCGATCCTTATGAAATTTGGTAGGTCGGATTAATTGGCCAAAAATAAAACCCATAGGAAATCCCAACTTTCTAACTTTACAAACACCAACGTTATGGCATTTCCGATCAATCAGTTATATGGCAGCTATAGGATATAGTCAGCCGATCCTTATGAAATTTGGTAGGTCGGATTGATTGGCCAAATATAAAACCCATAGAAAATCCCAACTTTAACTTTAACTTTACAAATACCAAAGTTATGGCATTTCCGATCGTTCAGTTATATGGCAGCTATAGGATATAGTCGGCCGATCCCGGCCGTTCCGACTTATATACTGCGTGCAAAGGAAAGAAGGGTGTGTGCAAAGTTTCAATTCGATATCTTTAAAACTGAGAGACTAGTTCGCGTAGAAACAGACAGACGGACAGACAGACGGACAGACGGACAGACGGACATGGCTATATCAACTCAGGAGGTGATCCTGATCAAGAATATATATACTTTATAGGGTCGGAGATGTCTCCTTCACTGCGTTGCACACTTTTGACCAAAATTATAATACTCTCTGCAAGGGTATAATAAAGGCAATGGACCAGGAGTTTAAAGTGGGGATATCGTACCATTGTACCCAAGAAACTTTATAAGGGAGGTCTTGAAATTTACATAGATCGCATTTAGGCATTGTTAAAACCAAAGCATTGGCCAGAAACTACGTATGGTGGCCAGGTTTAGACAAGGACATAGAGTACATGATTAGGAAATGCGATCCATGTCAAAAACTCATGGATAGGCCCATGATAACAGTGACGGCCACACTTTGAATAAAGCCATGCTGGAATACATTACAAATATCTGGGGTGCCTTTTGTCAGAGCAAAGTGTTTCTTAGGTCAAAATTGTTCGAAAAATAAGAGTGCAGCTATGAACTTGAAATTAGCAAATAATTATCAGTAAATAAAAAAAAACAACTGTTAAATTTAAATTGTATTGTTTATAAATTTCTTTGTACGGCGGCAGACTTGTCATGCCAAGGTAGTTGATAATATCTTTTTAAGGTTCTTTCCCGCAAATACGATATATGAATTTTAACTGCTTGTCAACAAACCCAGCTGATTGTCAGTACGACCGTAGCACGCTTAATTCTGATGAACTCTTGAAATTTTTGTCACACTGGAAAGATTAAAGTTTTTACGCTAGCGTACTCGTTTGTCGATCTGAGTACTAGGATTTACTAAGTAAGCTGACTAAATTGTACTCGGATAGTTTTTCCCTTCCATATAATATTATTATAATGTACAAACACCTGGTAAAGGCCGGGTATTCTTAGCTCCGAATTTTTTGCCGGGTAAATACATAATTAACAAACTTGATCGTCAATCCAGAAGGGGAGGTGGAGTCTTGATTGCTGTCGACTCAACCCTTTCGTCTAACTTTCGAAGAATTTAATGACATCGAATTCCTAGGTATAAAATTATCGTTTCCCGGTAGTTTTGTATATATTACTTGTTCATCCCACCATCATCTAAGTTCCAAATTTACGCAAATCACCTTTCCGTTATCCAGCCCATTTCCAAAAAACTTTCAGATCGAGATAAGTTAGTAGTATTAGGAGATTTTAAAATACCTAGTGCGACATGGTTCCCAGACGAAAACTCTAATATTTTACTTTATTGACGGCTTGCTTGACATTGCACTATCCCAAGTAAACCATGTTTAAAACTCTTTAGGACGTTTACTGAACCTGTGTTTTGTTTCAAATCCAGAAGGCGTTTAACGAATTCGCTACTTTCGTAAGGCAAACTTTCAACATTTAAATACTTTAATATCCGGATATGACTGGCCCGAACTTAATTTTATTAATATATTTTATAATGCATTGAGCTCATTCTTTTATCTGTGTGTTCCACTATCCGTCAATTTCCAATAAACCTCCATGGTTTAATAAGGAGTTGTCGCACCTAAAAAATATTATCATTTAAAAATTGTAAGGCAAATACAGATCAGGCAATTGCCGATCTGTTTGCCTAGTTCTTCCAGACACCATATTCCGTTTCATCCCGTCCAAATCCGTCTTATTCATATACCATATCCAAGTCAAACTTAATTTTTTGTCCGAGGTTAAGTGAAAGCTCCCTTCTCTTGGATCTCCATAAAGTTAAGCCAGTATATTCACCGGGTCCTGACGGAGTTCCCGGCTGCGTGCTTAGATACTGTGCAGACCTCTGCACAAATTGTTTACCTTATCTTTGAAAACTTCTCACTTCCCCTTCATAAGAAAATAAGTAAATCGAATACAAGCAATTACAGAGATATATTATCCCAAAGCTTTTGAAATCGTTATTACACCCCACTTGCAACATCTTTGTACATCAATTATATCTGCATAACAACATGGATTTATAAGGCGAAGATCTACGACGACAAACCTTTTGGAGCTAACGTCTTTTGTAATAAATGGCTTCAGAAAGAACATGCAGACTGAGGTAGTTTACACTAATTTCAGTATACGTTTGATTCAGTAAATCACGCGCTTCTTGTATTTTAGCTACCCTTATTAGGGTTGCCATGTGATCTTCTAACATGGATCTTAAGTTACCTTAGTAGGACTCAACGAGTCCTCTTTAAAAGATCTATTTCTAATTTGATCAGAGTTAATTCAGGCGTCCCACAAGGAAGCCACCTTCGTCCACTTCTTTTTACTTTATTTATTAACGATCTGCCTCTAGTCTTGACAAAGTCGCGTATCCTCTTGTAAGCAGATGACGTTAAGCTATGTCTGCAATATAACGAAATTTCCAGCAGTTCTGACTTACAATCATACTTTAATGCTTTTCAAACATGGTGTTGTGAAAATCTCTTGGATTTAAATAGCGGTATGTGTAAAGTAATGACATTTTTTTAGGGTGAACAGACAATATGCCACGTATACGTTGTGTGGTGATGCGTTGTCTAGAATCACGCATGTTGATGACCTTGGCGTCCTTCTTGACCCAAAACTTAAGTTTTGTGACCATATTACTTCCATGGTGAATAAAGGCAGGGGAGTACTTGGATTTATTAAAAGGTGGTCAAAAGAATTCGATGATCCCTATATTACAAAGACTCTGTTCATTTCACTAGTACTGTTCACCAATTTGGAGTTCTCAGTATGGTGTACATATGACCGGATAGAGTCTGTGCAAAATAACTTTTTATTATTTGCTCTACGCGACCTTAGCTGGGATGCAAGCCTTATTTTACCATCCTACCCGAGTAGACTTCTTCTAATTAATCTACCATCCTTATTAAACCGTAGATCAATGCTTGGCACTACTTTTATTCATAAACTTATTCACGGGGATGTGGTGAGTCCCGAGTTACTGGATCGCCTAAACTTCTCTGTGCCTAATAGATTTACCAGGAACTTTTTTCCTCTAACTTCAAATGAGACCAAGCTATCATTGTGTTTGGTATCATCGTTATTGTTTTGCTGTATATCTTTTTATATTTTTTCCAACTCTTCTTGACTTATGCTGACATACTTCATTCAGTCTTTCATTCATTATTTCTTCTTTATTTATTTCTAGGATATCATATTCATAATTGCGTCAAGGATAAAAACAACCTTACGTGCTCCCGAGCATGACGAGCTTTCACTTTACAATCATCTCCACCTCGAAATATATGGCTTTCTTCAAATTTTAAGGATACATGTAATATTCAGCATAGTTTATTAGGTTGTTGTATGTTGTAAGCTGTTTGGACTTGTATTGGAAAATAATATTTTATGACAAGAAATGAAGATGCCTTCATTTTATACGCAGCAATAAAATACAATATTTTAGGTAAACCTTTTCAAAATATAATTTTTTAAGATCGTTTTTATAGCCGCTATAGGATATAGTTCCCGATCGCCTTTAAGGAATAATAATCACACAGAATTATACTATTTGTGATGCTGTGTTGTCCATTTATATAGCTTTTATGAGAATCGATGAGGTCAGCGATTTCGATTTAATATGCCTTTATATGAGAATCGAGAAGGAGAGTGCTAAATAAATAAAATATTTATTTGGACAATATATGACAGCTAAGTAATATGTATGTATATTGGGGTTTGATCATAAAATTTTACACGATCGTTTCTATCACATATAGGATTTTGTAACCCGAATAAGTATAAAAATAGAATTTACGGCAAAAAAAAAGCGATATATACCTTAAATTTAAAATAAATCAATTTCCCATGGCAGATAGTCGTGTGATAGGCAATATTTTTCATGGTCAGTATTATAGATATATAGCTGATATAGGATACAGTCAACCGATTTTGATCAAAAGCCAAGGGATAGGTTCTAAGCAAAGCTCATTTAGGGCAAAAATCATCGTATCGTATCGCTGATAAAAATGTCGATATATTTGATATTTTTTGTGTTAATCACTTTTTCACAGAGTTTGCACTTTGCTGTGCCGTTATTTATATCCGTATAGTTTGATTTTACACTTATTGGAACCAAAGACAAAAATATCAAAAAACAAGAAAGGAAAGCTAACTTCGGGCGGAGCCGAAGTTGATATACCCTTGCAGAATACTCTGTAAATTATATTCTCCAAAATTATTCATAAGATGCATTCTTAATACTCATAAAAAATCCCAACTTCCTAACTTTAAAAACACCAAAGTTATGGCATTTCCAATCGTTCAGTTATATGGCAGCTATAGGATATAGTCGGCCGATCCTTATGAAATTTGATAGGTCGGATTGATTGGCTAAAAATAAAACCCATAGAAAATGCCAACTTACTAACTTAACAAAAACCAAAGTTATGGCATTTCCGATTAATCAGTTATATGGCGGCTATAAGATATAGTCGGCCGATCCTTATGAAATTTGGTAGGTCGAATCGATTGGTCAAATATAAAACCCATAGAAAATCCCAACTTCCTAACTTCACAAACACCAAAGTTATGGCATTTCCGATAAATCAGGAAATAGGATATAGTCGGCCGATCCCGGCCGTTCCGACATATATACTGCGTGCAAAGGAAAGAAGGGTGTGTGCAAAGTTTCAACTCGATAGCTTTAAAACTGAGAGACTAGTTTGCGTAGAAACAGACAGACGGACAGACAGACGGACAGACGGACAGACGGACAGACGGACATGGCTATATCAACTCAGGAGGTGATCCTGATCAAGAATATATATACTTTATAGGGTCGGAGATGTCTCCTTCACTGCGTTGCACACTTTTGACCAAAATTATAATACCCTCTGCAAGGGTATAAATATCAAAAAAATATCAAAAAAATATCGGAATTTCGATATTTGGGCAAACAAAAAATCATGATATACATATATAATTTTTAGAAAAAATATCGGTATAATGATATTTTGATTTATTATTAACAACCTTATTATTTACTTACAAATTCCTGACCAATTTATAAAACCAAATCTCGGTTACCAGCCCAGATGTAATTAACCAAGTAAACTGTTGTAAGTAATAGTGTTATTTAACTGCTTGTCGAGCAAACATTTTGGAGCAACATTTTTGAGTTCTAAATATTTTGGAGCAACAAAATTGATTTTAAAAAGTCAATTGAAAATAGTATTTTGAATATTTCTCGAAATGGTTTTGCTCAATCGAGCTAATCGATTGGTTAAACTGTTTATCGTTTGTTCGTCGTTTTTCTTCAATTGGAACGGATTAGAGCCTCTCCGAGGGTAATTTGTGCTGATCAGACATTTTTACAAAATATGGAAAGCAAATTATTTTAAAGCAGCACCTTTTATATTTCAGACAAAAAACATATTATAGCAAATTGATTATTTTGTCCATTATTAATGTATTATCTTCTTTTTTCTTTTGAATATAAGGGCGACGGAAATTGGAGCAATAGCAAGAATAGTGGAATAATTCCTAAATGTTTCGAACACATATTTGAGAGAATATCAATGGCAACAGATGTTAGATTTTTGGCATTTGTAAGCTATTTAGAAATATACAATGAAAATATTCGAGACCTGCTAAATACAAATGAAAGTACTAGCATGCTAAATCATTCTCTCAAAGAAATACCAGGCATTGGTGTCTCAGTACCAACGTTGACTACGCATTCCGTTATAAATGCAAAGCAATGTTACGACTGGTTAAACTTGGGAAACAAAAACCGCGTTACTGCAGCTACTTTAATGAATAAAAAAAGCTCCCGCTCCCACACTATATTTACTATCACTTTGGAACAATCTCCATTTTTCACTAGTATTGTAGCGGAGAATGACTTAGGAGGAATACGTCGAGGAAAATTAAGCTTAGTTGACCTAGCAGGTTCAGAAAGACAGCTTAAGACTGGCGCTCGAGGAGAACGGCTTAAAGAAGCGTCTAAAATTAATTTATCACTTTCTGCATTGGGAAACGTTATTTCTTCTTTGGTTGACGGTAAATCAAAGCATGTACCATTTAGAGACTCGAAACTTACACGAATGCTTCAGGTAGTTGCATATGAAAAAAAAAAAATTATTTTCCAATGAAGTATTTTTAATTTAGGATTCCCTTGGAGGAAATACAAAAACCCTTATGATATCTTGTATTTCGCCATCGAACACAAATTATGACGAAACTATATCTACACTCCGTTATGCAAGTAGAGCAAAGAAGATTTCAAATAAACCTAAAATAAATGAAGATCCAAAAGATGCGACGCTACGCCAGTACCAAAATGAAATATTACATTTAAAAAGAATGCTTGAAGAGACTCAACAAAAAAATCTGGTTGAAAAGGATGAAAAAATGAAATCAACCGAGTTACCCATGGTAAATATAGATATTCAAACCATCAAATCAAAAAAAAATATTGAAACAATTGAATCCGAAAGAGATGCAGGAATATCTCTAAAAACAATTAACTCAATATTAACAAAGCCAATACTACCATCTGTAAAATCGAATGAAGATGTACAACTGCAGGCACGAAGACGCATAGACTTTATTAAACGTATTTTAATTGGCGGTGAGCGTGTTGATGATTTGAAACTTAAGGAACAGCACAAGGCCCGTAGATTTGCAGCACAACAACACTTAAGTGCTATAGCCTATGCCCTAAGCAGAGTCAAATATGAGGACCGCGACCTTTTGCAGGGACATTATGCTTCTATTGCACAAGAAATAAATATAAAAAATGATCATATTGCAAAGTGCAAAAACAAAATTAAAATGCTTGAAATGGAAGTTTCTGATTTAAATTCAGAGTTTCAGATGGATAGAGAGGATTATTTGGACGAAATTCGAAATCTTGGACGTAATATAAAGTTTTATCAACAATTGCTTTATAAATTTCAGCCAATTTTTCGAAATCATAGCAAAAACTGGTAAGAACTTACACTACATTACTTACAATTAAATCGACAACATCCGTTTATTTTTGTTTCAATTGTTTTTGTCAAGTTATCTAGAATAATTATTTCTAGGTAAGCGGTTTGAAATATTAGAAAATCTGCTTCATTTTTAAAATATATAACGCTTTTCTTAGAGCAAAAATAATCTTTTAATTATTCTTTTGAAAATGTAAGTGTCATTTCGTCGTATATTATTTTTATTTTCAGTTTATGAAGGTAATTTATATCTTGTACATTATTAGATTCTTCTCGAAGAAATTCGATTTGCACGTTAAAATAACATAGTTGTCTTCCTGTAATAGATATGCTATTTTTGTTATTTTTTTTATCTTCTTCTCACTGTTGGTTTCTTGAAAGAGCATCTACTACATGGTTTTCTTTACCTGGTAGAAACTTTATTTTTAAGTCATATTTATTCAACGGCTCTTACACGGATTCGACTGCGATGTAGTCGACTTCAGCGCTGCCAATTTACATAAGGGAGAAAAGCTCGAACGCCCTGGTCAACAAATTTGTTGCGCTGTTCGGGGACGGAAATGTTCATGTTTTTTCGCTTACTAACGGGAATATTCACGAAACCAAACTTTTAAGAAAATTTCCGAGCTGTGTCCAAATACCTGGAGGAAACTAAGAAAAACTACTACACGTACCAACTAAAAAACAGCAAGGGCTTGCAAGGAATCGAGCCCGACTTTACCCCCAATGAAGCTATCGATGTCCTCAAAGAAAACGGGTTTTCTGCAAAGAATGTTAGTAACAGCATTAACAAGAATAAAAACCCGCAACCACTATTCATGGTAGAGCTGGAGCCAGACAGCAGAGTCTTGAACAAAATTGTATTGCATCCCATTTATAGCCTGCAATATCTATTTAACCGAAGAATTAAAGTGGACGAGCCCAGTGCAATGTTCAAACTTTTAGGAGTATGGACATACCAGGACATTCTGCACACTTCAATCAGTCTGTGTTGTTTGTGGAGACTTTCAGAATTCCGCTAATTGGCCTGCCAACAAGGAAGACCCCCAAGAGAAGAAATGTGGAAACTGCGGAGGAAATCACACGGCAAACTACAGGGGCTGTGTGGTCTGCAAGGAGTAGAAAAACAGCACTCGCCATCAAAATACTCATCCATTTTTCGGGTCGGCCCTTCGAAAAGGAACAGAAAACCCACTCCAATCTAATCTAGGAAAAGTTCACAAAGGACACTGCAAGCTATGATGGTTTCTCTGCAACAAAGTATGATGAAATGTATGTCCTTTATGTTAACGACCATGCAAAAACTGGTTAAAAACCAGAACATGGTGTTACAGTTTCTTGCAGCTAAGCAGTCCAAATATTTGATGGCAAATATATGTATAACCATGTAGAACGCCAATGGCGTTAATAGTATAAAATAATCTATATATATAAAAATGGTGCAAAAAATGTACACCATCGCAAAACAAGACAACGGCTGGGCCGATTTGGCTAAAATTTTTTTTCAGTTTGTAATTGCCAGAAGAAGGTTAATACATAAGAAAATTTTGGGAAAACCCGCCGGAAAAGTCGCTATCGGCTCAAGAGATGTATTCATTGTTGTACATAAAACTGTTAAAACAGCAGTCTTTGGAAATATTGCCTTCATTGTTGTACATAAAACTGTAAAAAATCGAGTTAACGAATCATTGCCAAAGTTTTAATTGGAAATAATGCCTGCTTTACATTGCGATACATTCTCAGAATGTCCGTAATAATCGCACGCAAGAGGTACGTACAGAAATAAATGCATCGGCACGTGCCCGAATTGCACAGCTTCGCGCTTCACAAAGACCACCTCAAGCCCGACAAAATGTGAGTAGAAGAAGACCAGCCGCAAATGAAAACTTGAATCGCGCTGCATTCGCATTCAATTCCGAAACACCCTGCAAAGATCATAGCTGCGTTGTGATTGGTTCATTAACTGTCGTATGACAACATTGCAATGCACTGAAGTTTCGATTGGAAACCCCCGGCATATGCAGTGCAGGTGGCAAAATTAAATTGCCCGTTTTGGCTCATCTACCAGAGCCATTGTATTCGCTACTATATGGAAATTCAGCCCAATCAAACAGTTTCCTAAAGCTTGCACAAAAATATAACGGATGCTTTCAAATGACGTCATTTGGAGCCGAGGTTTTTCATCAACCAGGCTACAATCCGAGTTATAAGGTAATGGCGTCTCTTTATTATCTCATTTTTTTCAAAATTGCATCCCAACATTGATTCAAAGGAAAATTCACCATCGAGCAGGCGCTTTGTTACCACCACCAAACAAAGATCATATATTCCTTCAGATCTACTTCATTGGTGATTTGGAAGATGAACTAAATCAGCGTTGTGCAACAGTACTGTGTCGACATGTACGTCAAAGTAGAAACGGAGCGTCTCAATTTCATTCGTTTCAATCAGTCGAAGTTGCGCTCAGACGAGTACATCCACTTGCGTGACGCCATCGCTACTAAAGGACACGCGGCCAACATCGGTTGTTTGACCATTCTCCCAGCTACTTATGTTGGAAGCCCGCGCCATATGCATGAGTACGCTCAAGATGCGATGACGTATGTCCGTAATTACGGACGCCCGGATTTATTCATCACGTTCACATGCAATCCGAATGCGAAATGGCCCGAAATTACGAATCTGTTGCTTCCAGGACAAACATCTAGCGATCGACCTGACATCACTGCACGAGCAAGCAAAAGATCACAGTACTTATGAATTACATCGTTAAGCAGAAGGTTTTTGGCGCAGTTCGTTGTTGGATGTACTCGGTTGAGTGGCAGAAGCGTGGCTTACCACATGCGCACATTCTGCTTTGGATGTTCGACAAGATCCGACCAGATCAAATTGATTCGATTATTTCAGCCGAAATACCAGATAAACAAACTGAACCCGAGCTGCATTCCATTGTGATAACGAGCATGATCAATGGCCCTTGCGGAGTCCACAACCTAGAATCAGTTTTCAAAAAAAACATCGAATGAAACATCGATGTTTAAAAAAAAAAAAAAAAAAAAGGCAAAACAGTACAAGCAATAACAATGAGGTTTATTTGAGATCATTTAAAGTATCTATTTTTGTTGAGGAAAAGAAGTTGATCAACAACTTCAGGTTTAAGCCTTGTTCTGCGATCAGATACAGTTTATCCACCTTTGCTGAACACCCTTTTAGACTCACAGGACGAGGCTTGTACACAAAAATATTTTTTTGCAACCAATTTTAATTCATTGTCATCAGTCATCTGTAAAAAGTATTTCTTATTTAACATGTTTGTCATAGTTATTTGAAAATCATACCTCCCAATACTTTAAGGGGTCGCAAGTGTCAGGAGTATTTTCCTTTTCCAAAAATTGCCTTGTGGCAATAATGGCATCGGCTCGGGTGGACTCCACTTTTGATTTGTTTTGAAAAAACGAAAATGTGCATTTTGGCTCGTTTGACGTTGGTTCTGGTGGTGTTGGTGGACATCGATGGTGGTCACGAACCATCGATGGTTTCGATGTTTTGAAAACATCGATGTTATCGATGTTTCACTCGATGTTTCTGCACCCCTACTCCAGATTACAACGGCAAATGGATCGAAGTAACGGTGAAACAAACGTAACAGTAATCGTGAATAACCGCTGGATCGTTCCATATTGCTCGCTTTTGTCGGAAACGTTCTCAACACATTGCAATGTTGAGTACTGATAGAGTTGCATCAAATCTATCAAATACGTTTGCAAATATGTGAACAAAGGGAGCGACAAGGCGGTGTTTGGCATTGCTGATCCGAATGCAAACGATGAGGTGACGAAATTTCAACTTGGACGTTACGTTAGTTGTAACGAGGCCATTTGGCGGCTATTTTCATTTCCGATTCATGACCGTCACCCGACTGTCGTGCACTTATCTGTTCACTTGGAGAACGGCCAGCGTGTCTACTTTACGGACGCGAACGTAGCGCAAAGAGCAGAACGGCCACCAGCGACAACGTTGACAAATTTCTTTTCGACATGCGAAAGCGATCCGTTCGCAAGGACTTTACTCTATTTCTGAATATTATACATTTCTGCCACGCTATTATACATGGAACGCTGCATCGAAGAAGTTTCAACGCCGGAAGAAAGGTTATGCTGTTGCTGGCTTCGCTGGCGTTTATTCGACTGATGCGCTCGGACGAATATAGACAGTTCATCCACGCCAAGACGAATGCTTCTATCTTCGCTTGCTTTTGGTGAACATTAGAAGCCCCACATCCTACAGAAGAACGTGTACGGTTCGATATTGAAGGTTGTTGACGATGAAACCGGAGGCTTATACTTTCTCGATGCTCCTGGTGGGACAGGCAAGACATTTGTCATTTCGTTGATTCTGGCAACGATTCGGTCAAGATCTCAAATTGCGTTGGCTGTTGCATCATCTGGCATTGCTGCTACATTGTTGGAAGGCGGTCGAACTGCACATTCCGCTTTGAAGCTATCCATGAATCTTCTGACGGTTGACCAGCCAACGTGCACGATGAGCAAGAAATCGGCGACAGCGGAATTGATGCGAGAATGCAAAATAATCATTTGGGATGAATGCACGATGGCGCATAAACGAGCTCTGGAGGCAGTTGACCGAACGATGAAAGATTTACGAGGTGATTCGAAACTATTTGGTGGGGCTTTGATATTGCTGTCCGGAGATTTTCGTCAAACGCTTCCCGTCATCCCGAAATCTACGGCTGCCGATGAAGTTAATGCATGCCTAAAATCGTCCTCTTTGTACCGATATGTCAAGAAGCTTATATTGTCCACGAATATGAGAGTCGCATTGCATATGACCCCTCCGCTGCTGAATTCTGGAAACAAATGCTGACGCTTGGCAATGGCGAAATTCCTGTTGATGTTTCGTCTGGACAATATCGTTCACAGCAAATTTTTGCGAGTTCACATCGTCGAAAGAGGAACTCATCACAAAAGTGTTTCCCGGCACTGCACAAAATTATAAAAATCTCGATTGGATTAGTGAACGGGCAATACTAGCAGCGAAGAATAAAGACGTAGATAGTTTGAATTTCGTTATTCAAAGTCAAATCGCTGGAGAACTCCATTCATACAAATCCGTTGACAGCGTGGCCGACGAGGATGAAGCGACCAACTATCCGACAGAATTTTTGAACTCACTGGATGTGCCAGGAACTTCGCCGCATAATTTGCAACTGAAAGTGGGATCAATTATTATAATGCTGCGGAATCTAAACCATCCGAGATTATGCAACTGTACGCGGTTGTCCGTTAAAAAACTGATAAACAACGTGATTCATGCGACGATTATTAGGGGCAAATTTAAAGGAGAGGAAGTTCTTATCATACGAATTCCAATTATTCCAACAGATCTTCCATTCCAATTCAAGAGGATTCAGTTCCCAGTTCTATTGGCATTTGCGATGACAATCAATAAATCGCAAGGCCAATCGTTGGATGTCTGCGGGATTAATCTGGAATATCAATTTTTTCTCATGGGCAGTTATACGTAGCCTGTTCGCGTGCCGTCATCATTATTTATTTTTGCACCGGATAACAAAACAAAAAATATTGCTTATCACATCGCTCTCCACTGATTTCGAGTCAAATAAATTTTTAAATTTTAACAGCTAGAAGGAAGCGTTTCCGACCCTACAAAGTATATATATTCTTGATCAGGATCACTAGCCGAGTCGATCTAGCCATGTCCGTCTGTCTGTCCGTCTGTCTGTCCGTATGAACGCTGGGATCTCGGAAACTATAAAAGCTAGAAGATTGGCATTTTGCATGTAGATTTTAGAACTTCCTACGCAGCGCAAGTTTGTTTCAAAATGGTGCCACGGCCCCTTTAACGCCCACAATCGCTTATATACGATTTTAAAAATTTAAATATTTCGGAAAAGTAAAAATGCAGTTTTATTGTGTTTATCAATACCTATCGAAATGTAGAAGAAATTTTTCAAATTTTTCAAAAAGTTATGCGTGATCAAAGTTTCTATCTCCATCTCCCTCGCACTCCCCTTACCTGAGTAACGGGTATCTGATAGTCGGGGCACCCGACTATAGCGTTCTCTCTTGTTTTTTTTGTCTTAAAATATCCACTTTCTTTAACTCTCTTTGGTTGCACTAGAACACGTTCTTGGTTTACGATACCCCGTCATCCACGACTTTAAGGGGTACCACATTGCTAGTCCGAGTACGGCAAGATGCTGCCCCAATTGTCAGGCGCAGGTGTCGTCAGTCGCCCTCTTGCAGAAAGGGGCCAAATTGGTTAACGCAATCAAAGACGGTGTTGTCTTCCAGTTGAAGTATGGTGTGGGAATGTGCAATAGGGAAGAGCAGGACCTGCTTACAAATAAACTTAACCTTAGGTTACTGAACCACAACATCTATAAAAATATTATATTGAAAAATTTGTATTCTAGATACATCCATTAGAAAAAATATGGGGACCTCAGTAAGCTGTTCGTTAAAGGTAGACTTTAGGTCAGCATGATTGAATATAATTGGATTTATAATGTTGCTCTTAGTAAGAGTAATAAGGAGCATGCAATTTTGATTCTGTAATGAACATTAGTTCAAATCGTAGATTCAATTATGCTCGAGAACTTGAACAAATTAGTCGAGTCATTCACGAAGGACCTTCTTGCCGCACTTTACTTGGCATCTAAATGCGCATTCGATGCCTCTTCCTGATAGCTCATCCTGGATTCTTTATGGCTCGATCATGTCACCAAATCGCTGTGAGCAGCTTATGACGAGCGCCGGCAAACGAAATTCCTGATCGCAATTATACAAAAACCGTTGACAGATCGATCATGATGTTACTGACCAAAAGACCCAAAGTATTCTTGAACGGCCATCTAACTGTCTAACAACATTTTCTTTCATTTTCAGAAACCAATATGTCTTCACAATGACGTTTATGTCTTCCAGCATTTACTAATTCGTTATGATATTTAAACATTGCCATTGCCCCGGAGCATAAATTAATAATCTACCATCATTTGCTTTTCTATACACGACACCATTTCGCAAACCGTTGGTCTTTTAATTTCTCAAATTTTTGTATTTCTTGTATTAGTGACTCTGTGTTGGCAAATAATTAAATTTTCCTCAAAGCTATTAGTTTCAGCTTTCAGTTTCACAAAATCAAACTATGAAACTTAGCTTAATATATTCTAGTAGCTTTATCTTCTTTTCCTTGAAACAAAACCACACAAAATCCCAATTTGCTGGCATCTGTGTGTAATTCTACTTCATCCTTATAATGGTATAATGGTAAATGTGGTGCTTCTACCAACTTGTCCTTAAGCTTAATAGACATTCTTCTTATACCATTTCTCCAAACGTAAATTCTATCCTTTCCAATTAAGGGTCCATTCTGGTTAGTTTTGTGAAAAAAATCTACATTTGTTGTTGCGTTTTTCGATAGCTACAAGTGTCTGGAATATCATACTAAAAGGGCAAATTCAATTTGCGAAATAGTTTAAAAGTTAATAACCTCCGAGCCGACCGACTCAAAGCAGATAGGGAGCGTACATAAAACTTTAAACGCGTTTTCTGGAAAACTACGCGTAATTAAATTATCCACGGAATGGACTCTAATTACATAGATAGCTTATATATTCGATTTTTTATCAAAAAAAAAGTGAAGAAAATGTTAAAAAAAAACCGACTCAAAATTTTTCAAACGTCGCCATTTTGTTATTTTTTATTCAATTTCGATAATTATACTATAATTATATCTATTCCATAATTATACTCCTACTAAACAAAAAAAAAAATTTTTACGACCTGTAGCTTCCGGAAATACAACATTTTTAAAATTTGTACAAAATCATATTTAAAGTATCAGAAATATACCTGAAAAGTTTGTTGTACCTATGTATATTACTTTGACAAAAAAAATTCTGAAGATTGTCTATTTTTGACACAACTAAGAATGGGGAACCTCAGTAAGCTGTTTGTTAAAGATAGACTTTAGGTCATCTTGATTGAATATAATTGCATTCTTAATGTTGCTCTTAGCAAGAGTAATCTAGTAATCTAATCTAGTAATCTAATCTATTTCTAGCCCTTCTTTAACACCTTTTTCTATTGTAGGACTCAATGAGCGATGTCTCAGTTGTTTTAATTTGATCGAGGTCAGACGCGTCGGGCGTGCCCGCGGCGACCTTAAGTGTTGTTCCAGGAAATCCAGGCTGTGGCCAGACTGGCCATTCTGTGGTGTATTGTTAATTGAGCCAGTATGGGCATGGTCAATATCGACTTTTAGTATTGTGCGATTCTGGGAACAGCTCGAGCATTCTGACCGTAGCACAGTGGGTCCAAAAGCGGAGTTAAAGACCTCTGCACAAATAAGGTAAGAGCGGGAATGATCACCAAGAACGGGGCCAACCTGTTACCAGATATGCGGAGCGGCGAGAGAGTGTGGTGCCATTTGCACAGAAAAAAAGGAAGACGCTAAAGCGAGAGGGCAATATCGGAGAGTCCACGTGCCGTGTGCAAAAGGGAATAACGGTACGCCACGGACTTTGGACTCTAGCGTGGTGCCGAGAGCAGATCGCGAAAGGTCGAACGGTAAAACCGTGGACTTTGGACAAGTAGGCAAGGAGACGCCGAGAATTAACGGGATATGCCGGCCTATATAAGCAGGCCGAGCGCTGGAAGCTGGATCAATAAGCAAGCTACCGAACACGAGTTAACAACACAAGTCAAGTCAATATAAGTAAACAAGCAACAGAACGCGAGTGAACAACACAAGTCAAGTCAACATCGGAAGGCAAGCAACAGAACGCGAGTAATCACTACGCATCAAGTCAACATCAGGAGCAAGCAGAGCCATGCCGAGACAACAAGGAGCAAGATCGCTACATCGAGACGTGAGATATGGTGTCAACAAAGAACAAGATTGCAAATCTCCGAATTGAGATACAGGGAGCTGAGGTCCTTTAGGCATCACGCGGATAAGTCCAGGCGCTTTGTTCCAACTCTTGTCGCGATTTGAGCTTTGCGTATTTCTCGGGGAGTCCGGCAGAGTTAAACAAAAACGGTCCTTTGACAAAGAACCGTGGGCTCGGAAGGGAAGTTAATAAAGTTAGTAAACTGCTCAAAAGCAATTCTTACAAAAGCAACTTACAAATAACACATTTTTTTGCTACACATGGAAAGACAGGCTACGAACATACAATTTATATTTAGTACTGTGGGGGACTACCTTACGAGTTCCAACCACATGTCAGCGTCTCTCAGTGAATACCAAAACAGCTGATCTGGGCTGGCTTCACCGGGAATGACACTTATCGACAGATAAAGCTTTATCCAGAGATATCATCCCTAGTTCCCTCTCTTCTGAACGAGTCTCGACGAGTAACGCAACTTGCTAAAATTATTCCTCATTATAATCAAGCACCATCAGTGAATAAAAAGATTGCTGTGATACCGAACTCCCACATTGGTGACCCCGACGTGATCTCTGATCGAAAATCGTGCGGAGATCGCAGTAATCCGCTCAAATTCATTAACTCTAATTGGGAAGCGAACACGTTGTTCTTACATAACCTCGAAACATGGTTAACCACAGCGATGATGAGGACGCCGTTTTGAGGCAGCAAGCGCTCCCGCAGGCATATCAAACGACGCCGCAACAGGCGCCCCTCCAAATACAGCAGCAGGCGAACCAATTGCAGTTGCCACTTCAACCGCAATCTCCGCTTCAACCGGCAATTTTTGAACCGACTGCTCTCCTGCAGCCCGTTGCATTTAGCCCGAGTTCGTCCGCACCGCTGCAATCGAGCACACCCAAGCCGGAAGTCGACGAGCAGACATCAGTTGAGATCAACCGAGTGTCGTTAAAGGCTCCCCCGCACTTCAAAGGGCACCCGGACGTATTCTTCACCCTGCTGGAGTCGCAATTTGCAAGTCTCCGCATTACGTTGGACGACACAAAATTTCACCTAACTTTGAATATACTGCCTGCAGAATACCTGAAAACGATCATGTACATCTTGCGAAATCCGCCGCCTACTGAAAAATACGAAGCGATCAAGGCAAAAATTATTGACGAACACCGGCCCTCAACTCAGGCCCAGTTCGCGCAGTTGTTCCGGGTGTTGGAGCTCGGCGATAGCAAGCCATCTGTACTGCTGCGCCGCTTGCGCGAATTGTCCAGGGTGGCACGGGAGAAGACGCCCTGAAAGCCATGTGTTTGGAGCGGTTGCCCGAGGGCTTGCGACTCGTAGTGGCGATGGCACGAAGCGAGCTCGACAATCTCGCGCTAATGGCTGACCGCACTTGGGAGAACAGATGCAGATCGCCTTGCAAGTGGCCGAAGGAAAACTAACCGCCACTTCGCACGAGGCAGCATGTGAAGTGGACGCGATCCAATCCTGCCGTCTATTCATATTCGACAGAAATACAAACACCGAATATCTGATAGACACAGGTGCGGACATATCAGTTCTGCCCGCCAACGCGTTCCCACACCTCAACCAACCAGCTCGTGCAAAACACCCGAGTGCAGCACTACATTGCGACGAAAGGCCAACCTGAATTGCTAAGGTCCGCCGACCGAATGCTGAGGCTCTGATCATCGCCAAGGGCGAATTCACACGTATGCTTGGAGCGGGGATATGCCGACCGAGCAGCAGCAGCTGGGCATCGCCATTACATATGGTTAAGAAAAAGAATGGCGAATGGCGGCCATGTGGTGACTATCGACGGTTGAACGCGATCACTGTCGCCGACCGATAACCACTCCCACACATCCACGATATCAACCAGGTCTTGGCCGGCAAGTCCATATTCTCTACCATCGATCTGGTCAGCGCCTATCACCAGATCCCGCTCGCCTCGGAAGACCGAGAGAAGAAAGCCATCATCACACCGTTTGGGCTTTTCGAGTTCAATGTGATGACTTTCCGCAATGCATCGCAAGCGTTTCAACCGCACATGAACAACGTACTCGGCGATCTCGACTTTGTGGCAGTGTATATCGACAGCAGAGTCAACACCTTTTTTTTTTTTATTTAACTTTGCTTTTATTTATTGAATCTTCTCTTAATTTCGAGACTAACAATAAGTTTGCGAATCTTAACATTAAAATTTAACTAACAGAATAATAAGACTGTATTCTGGTTGCGCGTGCCTCAAGTCGGTCGCTGGGTGGGTAAGTCATTGCGACGAAGGCGTGATTGGTTGATCAACCTTGTAAGACCTCTCGCCAGGTGGTTAGGGTGCAAAGAAAGCTTGGTAAAGTACTTTTCCTTCTGTTCTGCGATCACTTCTTTGACTGGTAGAATGTTTAAGTCGCGATGTATGTTTTCGTTGCGAACGTACCACGGTGCCCCGGTGATTGTTCTCAAGATCTTCGACTGAGCTCGCTGGACTATGTCAATAGTTCTATTGCTGGTATTTCCCCATAACTGAGAGCCGTACATCCATATAGGTTTTAGTACCGAGTTATACAGCAGGACTTTATATTCAAGACTAAGGGGAGACCGAGCGTTGATAAGCCAATGAAGGCTACTGGCATTTAGCTTTAGGTGTGTTCTTTTGGCTTCAATGTGCCGGCGCCATGTGAGTCTTCTGTCGAGGTGTACTCCTAGATATATCACTTCGTTTGCTTGCGGGAGTAGAGTATGGTTTAACATGAGCGGCGGGCAGTTTTGCCTGTTCAGGGTGAACGTAACGTGCTTGCATTTTTGTTCGTTCACTTTAATTCGCCAATCTGATAGCCACTTTTCTACATCGACCAGATGAAGAGCTGCGCAGTTGCTTTCATCGGGCATTTTGAGCGGCTGAGAATGGCTGTATCATCAGCAAACGTAGATGTTGTTAGTCGTGTGCTTGTTGGGATGTCTGCTGTGTAGAGGACATATAATGTTGGCCCAAGCACGCTTCCTTGAGGAACTCCAGCTCCAATAGTGAAATCGTCAGTTATAGCAGTTATAGCAGTGTTGTATCGAACATCAAATTTTCTGTCGTAGAGGTAAGACGCTAAAAGCTTATGGGTGTTGTAGGGGAGCATTGTCTTGATCTTGTACATTAGACCTTCTAGCCAAACTCTATCAAGTGCTTGCGAGACGTCTAAAAATATGGCAGTACAGTACTCTCGTTTTTCGCACGCGTTCCGAATTTCTGATGTTATCCGGTTGACCTGCTCAATTGTTCCGTGCTTTTCACGAAACCCAAATTGATGTGACGGAATTCCTTCCTGGATTCTTAGGTATGTGTTTATCCGAGTCAATACGCATTTTTCAAAGAGTTTAGATTATAGGTCTATACGACGTGGGAATTGTGTGGTCTTTTCCTGGCTTTGCTATCATTATTATAATCGACTTTTTCCATCTCAATGGAAAGTGGCCAAGTTTTGCGATGGTATTAAAAAGCTGGGTGGTAGTGCAAACGGCGCAATATGGGAGCTCAATGATCATTTTGGGAGTTATGAGGTCGCAGCCCGGGGATTTTTTCGGATTCAGCTGATTTTTGATGATATTAACGATTTCGTTTGGGCGAAACTCAATTGGTTCATGTCGAAGCTGGGGCTCATGTGGTAAAGTCGGCAAGGTGAACGCACTAGTGGCAGGATTTGGTTGGAAGACATTTTTAATGTGGTTGGCAAACGTGCTGGCTCTGTCTGCATCGCTGCGCGCCCAGCCGCCTGTGGGATTTCTAATAGGCATCACGGTTACTTTCGGTGAGCTTAGAGTAGGGTGAGCTCTTCATCGTAAGTGTTTTGTACTAGATGTTGACAATTGCTCTATGTAGCGTCGGTGGACATGTGTTTTTTCTTGCTGTAAAGCTTTTGTGAGTTGACGTGAGGCATATTTTAAGCTTTGCCTAGCAGATGGTGATCTGTGGAGTGGCCACTCTCGACGTAAGCGTCGCTTTTCGAGGACGAGCTGTTCTATTTGTAGATTTGACTTCTTTTGGTTGCTTTGTGTACTTGTACTTTGGGGTGTTGAAACTCGAGCTGCAGAGACGAGTACAGACTCCAGTGTATTAACAAATCTGTCTACGTTGGCTTCATCGTTGAGATGAGGACTTAGCTCAATGTGTGAGCTAATGTATTTCTTGTACTTAACCCAATTGGTTTTCTGAGATGTCAATTTAAACGATTGCTCCAATGCGCCTGGATGTCGGAGTAGAATAAACAGGACAGGCGAGTGATCCGATGAAAGATCCGAGAGGCATTCGGCGATTTTTAGGAATGTTTTTGGTAATTTCAAAGTCTATTAAATCGGGTAGTTTCCTTGGGTCTGCCGGCCAGTATGTTGGTCTGCCAGGAGAAACATAGTCCAGCTTGTTCTTGGCTTTTATAACTGCATTATAGAGCTGTTTTCCTTTTGGAGTCACGAGACGTGATCCCCAGTGTGTGTGCTTGGCGTTGTAGTCCCCTGCTGCTATGAAGTGGTCTCCTAGTGAGTTGTAAAACTGCATAAACTCATCTTCAGCTATGGTGAAGCGAGGGGGGCAGTATACGGCGGCTAGTGTAAGTTGGTTGCCAGTATTTGTTTGTATATTTATAGATGTGGCCTGTAGGTAATTTTTTTAGCAAATTTGTTATGATAGTGGTGCTTAATACGGCTTCTGATTAGAATTCCAGTCCCACCATGAGCTTTACCATCTGGATGATTTGTTCCGTGGATTGTTGTGAAACCAGCATTTGAATCAATAGATTTTGGTTTAGCATTAAATCTTGCATAGTTGTGCGCATAAACGACATAAACTCTGTAAGGCTTTGCTGCAGGCTGTATATCATATCTTCGAAGTTGCTTTTTGACTGCTCCGGGAATTTTTGCTGCTGGGCCGTGTTCGGTTCTTGGTATGCTGATTGCAGAAATGAACTTTTTGAGACAGGGTTAGCCAGTCCTGATTTTAAAGCGCTTGCGTAAGTCACATTTTTATCACAGTTTAAGGGTCCTAGTGAGGATCTGGCTGCAGTCGAGAAGAAGACTTCAGGGTTTCATCTGGAAGCTGTCATCTGTTTATTTTGTCAACACCTTAAGATTGTTTTTGATAGCCTGCGGCAAGCCAACCTACGTATCAACGTGGCCAAGAGCGTATTTGGAAAGACTAACGTAACTTTTTTGGGACACTCTATCACGGCATCCGGCGTATCCCCAACGGTCGAACAAGTGAACGCGATAAATGAGTTCCCGAAGCCGACAAAGATATGCGAATTGCGCCGATTCATTGCCATGCGGAACTACTACCGCCGATTCTTGCCGCATGCAGCCGACGTCCAAGGCATTCTCCAAGCGCTCATCCCTGGCAACAAAAAGAACGACCAATTGCCGTTGGAGTGGACCGAGGATGCCATTAAAGCATTTGCGCGCTGCAAATCCGACCTGGCCAGCGCAACACGGTTGGCGCACCCGATAGCCAACGCACCCCTTGCACTTCAGGTCGACGCCAGTAATTATGGAATCAGTGCAGCACTTCACCAAGTTAGTGAAGGACACCTGCAGCCACTGAGCTTCTACTCTAAGCGCATGACGGACACACAAAAGCGCAACAGTACGTACGACCGGGAGCTCTTAGCAATTTTCCAAGCTGTCAAATTTAATCGCTTCATGATCGAAGGACGCGACTGCACCATTTACACCGATCACAAACCATTAGTATATGCACTTCGACAGGATCCCGAGAAAGCATGGCCACGACAGGCGAGACAATTGTCATTTATAGCCAAATTCTGCACGAAAATCGAGCATATTACTGGAGCCGATAACACCGTTGCAGACGCCCTATCGCGCATCGCGGGAATCGAGCAGATCGATATGAACGAATGCGCACGCCTACAAGAAGCGGACGACGAGCTAAACCGGCTGTTGAGAGACATCGAAACGGGCAAATCACCGTTGCAATTGCGCAAACTTCAGATGCCTAACTCCAACATCAGCATGTATTGTGATATATCGACATCCCGTATTCGTCTATACATTCCGCCGTCAATGCGAAGAACCATATTCAACGTACTGCATGCTATGGCACACTCTGGCAAACGTGCATCCGTCAAATTGGTTACTGAACGCTTCGTGTGGCCCAACATCAACAAAGACATCGCCTCATGGTCATCGTCCTGCCTTCAGTGCCAGCGATGCAAAATACACCGATACAACAGAACGGCCCTCAGCAGCTTCGACGTGCCCGATGCCCGATTCCAATACATCAATATAGACCAGATCGGCCCGCTACCACCGTCCAATGGTTACCGCTACTGTTTGACGGTCATCGACCGATTCAGCAGATGGCCAGCTGTATTACCGGTGACTGAGATCACTGCCGAAGAGGTGGCACTCGCACTCCTGCACGAATGGATCGCACATTATGGAGTGCCGGTGAGAATCACCAAGGACGACAATTTGAATCTGGCCGCTTTAAAGAGCTGTCGCGCATCCTAGGCGTAAAATTGAGCAGAACCACACCATACCACCCGCAGTCGAATGGCATCATTGAGCGCTTTCATCTCACACTAAAGGCAGCATTGAAACACAATACCACCGACTGGTACAACCATCCTCTTACTCGGACTACGAGCGACACTAAAAACAGACATCAACGCATCACCCGCCGAAATGCTGTATGGCACTACCATACGCCTGCCGGTGACCTCTTCGAATCAACCCGGATTGAAGATTGCAATTTCAACTTCGTCAAGAACCTGCGGAACATCATGACGCAGCTCCAGCCACCAGCTCCAGCATCTGCAGACGAGCTCATATGTCTTCATCAGAAACGACACCGTACGTTCCCCGTTAAAATCGCCGAACGATGGACCATATCCTGTCCTACACCGAGAGGACAAATTTTTCGACGTGGAAGTAAAAGGCAAACGACTAAGAGTCAGCATCGATCGACTTAAGCCAGCACACCTGTCTGACGACCGGGCCATCGGGGAGGATGCACCGAATCAACCGACGACACCAGCGGCATCTCCAGCAATCGACGTCCCTTAGCCAACATCGACGACACCAGCGGCATCTCCAGCAATCGACGTCTCTCAGCCAACATCGACGAATCTTCTCTTAATTTCGAGTCTAACAATAGGTTTACGAATCTTAACATTAAAATTTAACTAACAGTATAATAAGACTGCATTCTGGTTGCGCGTGCCTCAAGTCGGTCGCTGGGTGGGTAAGTTATTGCGACGAAGGCGTGATTGGTTGATCAACCTTGTAAGACCTCTCGCCAGGTGGTTAGGGTGCAACGATAGCTTGGTAAAGTACTTTTCCTTCTGTTCTGCGACCACTTTTTTGACTGGTAGAATGTTTAAGTCGCGATGTATGTTTTCGTTGCGAACGTACCACGGTGCCCCGGTGATTGTTCTCAAGATCTTCGACTGAGCTCGCTGGACTATGTCAATATTTCTATTGCTGGCATTCCCCCATAACTGAGAGCCGTACATCCATATAGGTTTTAGTACCGAGTTATACAGCAGGACTTTATATTCAAGACTAAGGGGAGACCGAGCGTTGATAAGCCAATGAAGGCTACTGGCATTTAGCTTTAGGTGTGTTCTTTTGGCTTCAATGTGCCGGCGCCATGTGAGTCTTCTGTCGAGGTGTACTCCTAGATATATCACTTCGTTTGCTTGCGGGAGTAGAGTATGGTTTAACATGAGCGGCGGGCAGTTTTGCCTGTTCAGGGTGAACGTAACGTGCTTGCATTTTTGTTCGTTCACTTTAATTCGCCAATCTGATAGCCACTTTTCTACATCGACCAGATGAAGAGCTGCGCAGTTGCTTTCATCGGGCATTTTGAGCGGCTGAGAATGGCTGTATCATCAGCAAACGTAGATGTTGTTAGTCGTGTGCTTGTTGGGATGTCTGCTGTGTAGAGGACATATAATGTTGGCCCAAGCACGCTTCCTTGAGGAACTCCAGCTCCAATAGTGAAATCGTCAGTTATAGCAGTTATAGCAGTGTTGTATCGAACATCAAATTTTCTGTCGTAGAGGTAAGACGCTAAAAGCTTATGGGTGTTGTAGGGGAGCATTACATTACATTAGACCTTCTAGCCAAACTCTATCAAGTGCTTGCGAGACGTCTAAAAATATGGCAGTACAGTACTCTCGTTTTTCGCACGCGTTCCGAATTTCTGATGTTATCCGGTTGACCTGCTCAATTGTTCCGTGCTTTTCACGAAACCCAAATTGATGTGACGGAATTCCTTCCTGGATTCTTAGGTATGTGTTTATCCGAGTCAATACGCATTTTTCAAAGAGTTTAGATTATAGGTCTATACGACGTGGGAATTGTGTGGTCTTTTCCTGGCTTTGCTATCATTATTATAATCGACTTTTTCCATCTCACTGGAAAGTGGCCAAGTTTTGCGATGGTATTAAAAAGCTGGGTGGTAGTGCAAACGGCGCAATATGGGAGCTCAATGATCATTTTGGGAGTTATGAGGTCGCAGCCCGGGGATTTTTTCGGATTCAGCTGATTTTTGATGATATTAACGATTTCGTTTGGGCGAAACTCAATTGGTTCATGTCGAAGCTGGGGCTCATGTGGTAAAGTCGGCAAGGTGAACGCACTAGTGGCAGGATTTGGTTGGAAGACATTTTTAAGGTGGTTGGCAAACGTGCTGGCTCTGTCTGCATCGCTGCGCGCCCAGCCGCCTGTGGGATTTCTAATAGGCATCACGGTTACTTTCGGTGAGCTTAGAGTAGGGTGAGCTCTCCATCGTAAGTGTTTTGTACTAGATGTTGACAATTGCTCTATGTAGCGTCGGTGGACATGTGTTTTTTCTTGCTGTAAAGCTTTTGTGAGTTGACGTGAGGCAAATTTTAAGCTTTGCCTAGCAGATGGTGATCTGTGGAGTGGCCACTCTCGACGTAAGCGTCGCTTTTCGAGGACGAGCTGTTCTATTTGTAGATTTGACTTCTTTTGGTTGCTTTGTGTACTTGTACTTTGGGGTGTTGAAACTCGAGCTGCAGAGACGAGTACAGACTCCAGTGTATTAACAAATCTGTCTACGTTGGCTTCATCGTTGAGATGAGGACTTAGCTCAATGTGTGAGCTAATGTATTTCTTGTACTTAACCCAATTGGTTTTCTGAGATGTCAATTTAAACGATTGCTCCAATGCGCCTGGATGTCGGAGTAGAATAAACAGGACAGGCGAGTGATCCGATGAAAGATCCGAGAGGCATTCGGCGATTTTTAGGAATGTTTTTGGTAATTTCAAAGTCTATTAAATCGGGTAGTTTCCTTGGGTCTGCCGGCCAGTATGTTGGTCTGCCAGGAGAAACATAGTCCAGCTTGTTCTTGTATTTTATAACTGCATTATAGAGCTGTTTTCCTTTTGGAGTCACGAGACGTGATCCCCAGTGTGTGTGCTTGGCGTTGTAGTCCCCTGCTGCTATGAAGTGGTCTCCTATTGAGTTGTAAAACTGCATAAACTCATCTTCAGCTATGGTGAAGCGAGGGGGGCAGTATACGGCGGCTAGTGTAAGTTGGTTGCCAGTATTTGTTTGTATATTTATAGATGTGGCCTGTAGGTAATTTTTTTAGCAAATTTGTTATGATTAGAATTCCAGTCCCACCATGAGCTTTACCATCTGGATGATTTGTTCCGTGGATTGTTGTGAAACCAGCATTTGAATCAATAGATTTTGGTTTAGCATTAAATCTTGCATAGTTGTGCGCATAAACGACATAAACTCTGTAAGGCTTTGCTGCAGGCTGTATATCATAGTTGCTTTTTGACTGCTCCGGGAATTTTTGCTGCTGGGCCGTGTTCGGTTCTTGGTATGCTGATTGCAGAAATGAACTTTTTGAGACAGGGTTAGCCAGTCCTGATTTTAAAGCGCTTGCGTAAGTCACATTTTTATCACAGTTTAAGGGTCCTAGTGAGGATCTGGCTGCAGTCGAGAAGAAGACTTCAGGGTTTAATCTGGAAGCTGTCATCTGTTTATTTTGTCAACACCTTAAGATTGTTTTTGATAGCCTGCGGCAAGCCAACCTACGTATCAACGTGGCCAAGAGCGTATTTGGAAAGACTAACGTAACTTTTTTGGGACACTCTATCACGGCATCCGGCGTATCCCCAACGGTCGAACAAGTGAACGCGATAAATGAGTTCCCGAAGCCGACAAAGATATGCGAATTGCGCCGATTCATTGCCATGCGGAACTACTACCGCCGATTCTAGCCGCATGCAGCCGACGTCCAAGGCATTCTCCAAGCGCTCATCCCTGGCAACAAAAAGAACGACCAATTGCCGTTGGAGTGGACCGAGGATGCCATTAAAGCATTTGCGCGCTGCAAATCCGACCTGGCCAGCGCAACACGGTTGGCGCACCCGATAGCCAACGCACCCCTTGCACTTCAGGTCGACGCCAGTAATTATGCAATCAGTGCAGCACTTCACCAAGTTAGTGAAGGGCACCTGAAGCCACTGAGCTTCTACTCTAAGCGCATGACGGACACACAAAAGCGCAACAGTACGTACGACCGGGAGCTCTTAGCAATTTTCCAAGCTGTCAAATTTAATCGCTTCATGATCGAAGGACGCGACTGCACCATTTACACCGATCACAAACCATTAGTATATGCACTTCGACAGGATCCCGAGAAAGCATGGCCACGACAGGCGAGACAATTGTCATTTATAGCCAAATTCTGCACGAAAATCGAGCATATTACTGGAGCCGATAACACCGTTGCAGACGCCCTATCGCGCATCGCGGGAATCGAGCAGATCGATATGAACGAATGCGCACGCCTACAAGAAGCGGACGACGAGCTAAACCGGCTGTTGAGAGACATCGAAACGGGCAAATCACCGTTGCAATTGCGCAAACTTCAGATGCCTAACTCCAACATCAGCATGTATTGTGATATATCGACATCCCGTATTCGTCTATACATTCCGCCGCCAATGCGAAGAACCATATTCAACGTACTGCATGCTATGGCACACTCTGGCAAACGTGCATCCGTCAAATTGGTTACTGAACGCTTCGTGTGGCCCAACATCAACAAAGACATCGCCTCATGGTCATCGTCCTGCCTTCAGTGCCAGCGATGCAAAATACACCGATACAACAGAACGGCCCTCAGCAGCTTCGACGTGCCCGATGCCCGATTCCAATACATCAATATAGACCAGATCGGCCCGCTACCACCGTCCAATGGTTACCGCTACTGTTTGACGGTCATCGACCGATTCAGCAGATGGCCAGCTGTATTACCGGTGACTGAGATCACTGCCGAAGAGGTGGCACTCGCACTCCTGCACGAATGGATCGCACATTATGGAGTGCCGGTGAGAATCACCAAGGACGACAATTTGAATCTGGCCTGGCTTTAAAGAGCTGTCACGCATATTAAGCGTAAAATTGAGCAGAACCACACCATACCACCCGCAGTCGAATGGCATCATTGAGCGCTTTCATCTCACACTAAAGGCAGCATTGAAATGTCACAATACCACCGACTGGTACAACCATCGTCTTACTCGGACTACGAGCGACACTAAAAACAGACATCAACGCATCACCCGCCGAAATGCTGTATGGCACTACCATACGCCTGCCTGGTGTCCTCTTCGAATCAACCCGGATTGAAGATTGCAATTTCAACTTCGTCAAGAACCTGCGGAACATCATGACGCAGCTCCAGCCACCAGCTCCAGCATCTGCAGACGAGCTCACATGTCTTCATCAGAAACGACACCGTACGCTCCCCGTTAAAATCGCCGTACGATGGACCATATCCTGTCCTACACCGAGAGGACACATTTTTCGACGTGGAAGTGAAAGGCAAACGACTAAGAGTCAGCATCGATCGACTTAAGCCAGAACACCTGTCTGACGACCGGGCCATCGGGGAGGATGCACCGAATCAACCGACGACACCAGCGGCATCTCGAGCAATCGACGTCCCTTAGCCAACATCTGCCTTTAATAGTTTCCGTTTCCCTACGTTTTGGCCAGGACCCTTCCTCTTGTGGCTTGCTCTTTCCTTGTTTATGAAGAAAGTGAAGATTTTTATACTTACCTTGCCATTGCTGGCCTTGGATTTTTTTTGGGGAGCAAAACAATTTGTTTTGGTGGAGTCGCATGTCTGCAATATCAGCACATGCACAGTGGATCAAATCTGAAAAATTCAATTAGAAAAGCGAGGACAATTTTTTTGCGGCTATAATGAAAACATCACTTAGAATATGAAAACGTTGAATTAATTTATCGCAAGAAAAATTGGACGTGCGAAACGACTGGGAGCGAAACAATAGACCTCGGTGAACTCACTTGGTTGCAATATTAACACAGATACACTGGATGAATATCGTAGCATGCAATGGTGGCATAGATCATCCATTGGTTTCAAGGCACGACTTGCGTTCTCGTATAACTATGGCGTCCACTTTTTACGCTTGCAAAACGACAACTGACAACTCTTTCTCCTCCGCTCTGTCATTAACAGAGTTCTATTCCGCGTATACATCTTACTTATACATACATATTCGTATACATACTCACATACTTATATTTATATTTGCTTGTTTGTTTATTATACAACTTATTACTGTGTGTGGTCCAGTTATAATTGATGGGGGGGCCACGGTGTCGATAGCCGGTTGGCAAGATAACTTCAATGGTGAAATATGAAGATTATGTTGGGTTACTGACCTCCTTTTTTAGCATAGAGGGTTATTTAGCTAGAAAAAAATGGTTAATGGCGAAGTTGCAATATTACACGCTTGTGATCTTTATTCTTACGAACAGCAAAACAATCTTAATACAAAATTATAGCTAACTGAAGATCACAGCGGCCACGCTGTTTGTGGACGAGCATTCGGCCCGGAGCCATTTTGTTGACGTAACTGTGGTTAACAACCCTCGGCCGATCTTAAATCAGCAACCTCTTCTCTAAGTTGGATCGCGGATCTTCTTCCTCTAGTGAGTCGTTGATAAATAAGACTTTTTTTTGTATTTTGTGTCGGTAGACTTATAAAAAGTACTGTTCAGCAGTTTGGAGTGCCCCGTATGGTGTACATATAGACTTATTTATGTGCTCTATTGGGGCTTAACCGGAATGCAAGCCTTATTTTATCATCTTACTCTAGTAGACTTCTTCTAATTAATTTACCATCCTTATCATACAGTAGAACGATGCTTAGCACTGCTCTTATTCGTAATCTTATTCAGTTTTGAGTTACTAAAATTACCTGGAACTATATTCCTCTTACTTTAAATCACTATGAAATGCAAATTAACTATAACTTTAATTAAAGATTCTTATTAATATTGTAAACAATTTATTTTGGCAGAGCTTGCTACTGAGTACTCACGGGTTCTTATCATATAAACGTTCCCACCCTCGCTTGAGACAGACGTAAACAAATTCCCCCTAGCTAGCCGCCAAAGGCGAACCAAACTTTAGACTAAACATCCGTAAGAATCCCAACACCGCGAACCCTCATTTTTAGGCATCGCGTCCGCTTTCAAATTTTCCATGCTGATCGCAGCAATCTTAATCGGGAATTAACTTCGGAAACCAAGACTTCGGAAAATTACGAAGATAAACTTTAAAAGCTTCGATCCCGAGGCAACAAGGGAAGTGAACCAACTCAAGCTTGGGCAGTCGTGAAATTAGTCTAAGAATGATTGTATTGTACAAGTGAAATTAATTTAATAAAGAATTTATATTTTTAAATATATTCGGTTACGTTTTAGTAATTTGCATGAACCTTTTTGAGTACTGTGTAATGAATACACAATACCATATTATTTCTACTACCGACTCTTCGCTAATCTTAAAAGGATTAATTTTATCTTATGTAGCACCTAATTAGTATTAGTATTTTATTTCGTATGTATTTTAATTTAGTCTATTCGTTTATATCTTGTCCCTTTTCACTTCTCGCAATCTCTTTTTTTACGTCCATTGGGGAATAGCGACTCCGCCCGTAACAAGCACTGCTTGGTGTTGTAAGGGCCACTTGTTTGTGCTGATCATAGTGCATCAACGTCCGATAAAAAAAAGCGAAGTATTTGCTGAAGTAGGCAAAAATTTTTGAAATGTATATTATTTGTATATTTATTTAATTTTCAAATTTTAGAAATGTTGTATGTTAAAGGCGCGATTGTTGCAACTTTTTCTCGTTAAAAAGTATTTCACCACTGTGGACGACTGTATACATTGTGACGACTCACACTTTTAAAGTGTGAGAAGGAGACTACTTATTTATATATTAAGCAAAATGGAAAATCAGCTGTAATGGTTCGATCGGAACGAGTGATGTATCGCATAACAAAACTTTAAGAAAATCGAAAGTGCTTGTTGCACGCGGAGCCCTATTCCTAATGGGTCCCTTGTGGGACGCCTGAGGTAACTCAGATCGAATTAGAGATAGATGTGTAAACTATGCAGTTTGAATGTTATTTCTAAAGCCATTTATTAAAAAATACGTTACTTCCAAGAGGTTTGTCGTCGTAGACCTTTGCCTCTGTAATTGCTTACATTTGATTTATTTACTTTCTTTTGAAGGGGAATAACAAATGAATCCTTCCAAATAAGTGAGAATTGTGAATTTCCAATGATAAAGTAAACAGTTTGTCCAGAGGATACTGCCTGGTATCTAAGAAGGCAGACTGACACTTCGTGTAGACCATGTGAATAGACTGGATTTTAGTTTTTGGAGATCCAAGATACGGAAGCTTTTGCTTAAACTCGGACAAAAATGTGAGTTTAACTTGGACATGTCATATCAAAAATATGGATTTGGGCGGGATGAAACTGAATATGTTGTTTAGAAAAACTGGCCAAATAGATCGGCAACTGCCTGATCAGTATATGCGCTGGAATTTTTAATGATAGCGATGCTGGGTAAGAGGCTGACTTACGCAAAGTGTTAACAAAATTTTTTTGAAACTGGACGTACAATGAGTTAAATATTAAGGTATCGGAAAAAGGCAGATCGTTTTACATTCTTTTACGCTTTACTATTTGTAAGGTCTGGACTTAACACTTTTTATTTAACCATGGAAATTTACTGAATAATTAAACGGAACACACATATAAAGGAATGAGTTCAACGCATTATAAAATATATTAATGGCCTCAAGTTCGGACCAGACAATGCTGGGTATAAAAGTATTTAAGCGATGAAAGTTTGCCTTACGAAAGCAGCCTTGTGACGTTCGGCACGATTCGCGACAAAATAGACGTGATACATGAACAAAAATGTAATATCTAAATTCGTGCTAATGAAGTAAGTATTAATCGTTTTAAGAGCGGCTGGAAGTCAAGATTTGAGATTATAGGAAAAAGTCGGAGCATTATACTCTGAAAGGCTCAAGCTAGATTTACATCACAGTTTGGGCGCCGTAAAGCAAAAGGCAGAACGTTTATTCTACTTTTTGTCCTGCCACTCAGATAACTTAAGATACATATAAGGAGGCTGGAAACTTTAACAGGTGTACCTATATAACTACTGGCCTATAACTTGTTAACTTTCTTGTGAAGAGAAAAAATAGGGAAGTTAGCAGAGATAAAGTGAATAATTTCTGAACAGGTTTGCACAGGGCTTCCCAATTTCCCCATAGTTGAAAGGAATCATTTGTAATTCCTCTTCACAAAAAAGTTAACAAGTTAAAGGCCAGTAATTATAAAGGGTTTCAGCAAGGTACGATTGGCCGGGCATGCACCGCGACATTAGGAAGTGTATGTGGCATTCTGACAGCTGCCTGAGGTACAAGACTAGGCATCCGGGAGAATGATAACCCAAATATAGCCACATTCTACTGCATGCGCCGATTTGGAACTCGATGCTACAGGTGTTTGTAGATTGATTCAAAAAGTGGACTGAAATAGAGCCGTTGTGAAAAGCAACCATGGAAACGATGGAAAAAGCGATCTGGGAGGGAATCCTCGCGAGATACGACGTACCAAAGGGGTTGATTTCCGACAATGGGGGTGCGATTTACAAGCAGAGCGTTGAATAGATTTTTTTTTTTAAAATTCAAAAGGTTTCTGGGAATCACGGGGAATACAAGTCGGTTATAAAATTCGAATGGTCGAACATCAAGGGTAATTCCCCACTTTCATCACGATTCCGAATAAAGGGGGACGAATACTCCCGACCTTGAACACTCACAAGGCAAGGCCACCGATAGACCCGCTCAAAGAGAACGCAAATTAACTGACATTGGACCCGATCACGTGAGCTGGAGGAGTGAAATAAAGAGACCACCAAGCAATCGTAGCCCATGAGCCTACACCCAAGATATGTCCAGTAAGCCATCATTGTCCTATAGAAAGTAAGACTTTACATCCATCTTCCGTGGACCACGTAATGCCGGGTATGTCCAAATCTCCTAGAACTACCAACTAATTCAAATTGGAATGCTTATTTGAAACAGGCTTGATAACGGGAAGGTGGTTTGAATAAATAGGAGGTGCAGACAACAGGGGAATATATGAGAAAGTTATGTATATATAGTTACCAACGATAACTCAACTCAAGTAAATTCAATGGTAGTGAATTCCTTAAAAATGAGGTTGGTATTACGTTTTTTTAAGAGGAAGCTAAAAAAATGAGATAATGGTTTTTTTTAGTGAAACCACGGATTTTGGTCGAGCCGACTTTGTTTCTGCAGAACCAACTTGGGCCGGTAGTCCGTGTTTAGTAATCCCTTGTGGCGGTAGGTAGGCAGGTAGGTAAGGTGAAGGTTAGTTGCATCCACTAATTGTGAAGCTACAACGGACAAAACGGTCCTTGGTCGCATACTTTCCGATGCGGATTGTTCGGATTCCGATCTTTTTAAGCGGATGATCATAGCAACATTTGAGGGGTTGCCATTCTTTTGATTGAATTTGTGGGGTGCTCCCCTTTTGCTGCTTACCACAAGCTTAGAGGACTCCTCTAATAGCTATTAAACAGCGAAAGAGAAAATTATCTCTTTAGTTTGGCGTATGAACGATTTCATCTCGTTCGCAACCTCTATACAAAATATGACGTTCAGCTATAATCAGGGATCAATATGCGGACGACTCCTGGTCATGCTATTGGGATACTTTTACAGTAGTTAAAACCAAACATCTAATATTCAATCAAATAACATAACATTAAACGATGTAAAAAGTCATGACGATCGCACTTTCAACATACAAAATTAATGAAATCTAATGAAGAAAATTATTAAGCATTTGACATGATATAATTAAGAACGGGCCTGAAGTCGGAAGACTGCACCAAAAGGATCGAAGACTAATAAGAACGATCGGAAAAATCAATTTACAAAAAAAACTTCGTTGTTTTTTAACGTATACGGATATACTTCTAACAATATAGCATTTCCAGAAATACGGTCTTATTTTTAAGGAAATCGATGGACTATATCATATAGCTTCATTGTTATGATATGAAATATTTAAGTTTTTTATCAGCCGCCAGGGTATATACAATTGGGCATCGTTTTTTTTTTTTAACATTTGCATTTTATTTATTGGATCTTCTCTGAATTGAGACTAACAATAAGTATATAGAATCTTAAATTAAAAACTATCTGACAGTCAAGGTGACTGGCGCGAAAATTTAGGGGCTCTAATAACTATTGCTGAGCTGGAAAGTCATTGCGTTGCAATCGGGTCCGGATGGAAGCCCTGGCTAGGCCCCTGGCGAGCTGGTTTAGATGAGAAGTTAGCTTGGTGTTGTAGGACGCTTTTTGTTTTGATATTTCATCTTTTACGGGTAGAATGCCAAGATCTCTGTGGATGTTGTCGTTCCGAACATACCAAGGTGCCCCAGTGATAGTTCTCAGGATTTTTGATTGTGCTCGCTGAATAATGTCGATGTTGCTGCTGCTCGCGAATCCCCACAATTGGGAGCCGTAGGTCCAGACTGGCTTAAGCGTTGAATTGTAGAGCAGGACCTTGAAGTCCAGGCAGAGGGGGGAGCGCACGTTTATAAGCCAATGGAGACTGTTTGATTTTAGTTTTAGGTGAATTTTCTTAGCTTCGATATGTCTCCGCCATGTAAGGTACGTTATATCGTCAGCTTGTGGAAGTGGCGTGTTATTCAGGGTTAGCGGTTGTCTGTTAAGAGTAAACGTTATGTGTTTACACTTTTGCGCATTTATTTTTATACGCCAGTCTGATAACCACCTCTCCACTACACTACAGCTAGTAGTGCTGTTGCCTGAGTTGGGCATTTGGACCGACTTATGATCGCGGTATCGTCTGCGAATGTAGAAGTAGTTAGCCGCTCGTTCGTGGGAATATCTGCGGTGTAGAGGAGAAATAGAGTTGGACCAAGGGCGCTACCTTGGGGAACTCCAGCCTCTATAGCGTAGTCATCGGATGTTGTGGTGTTGCATCTCACGGCGAACGATCTGTTGTAAAGGTACGATTCAAGTATCCTGTGAGTGTTTCCCGGCAAGATCGTTCTAATTTTATGGATAAGGCCATCAAGCCAGACTCGGTCGAAAGCCTGTGCAACGTCAAGGAATACCGCACTGCAGTATTCCCGAAGCTCGAATGCAGTCCTTATTTCTGTTGTTAATCTGTTGACTTGCTCTATTGTTCCATGGCTTTCTCGAAAGCCAAATTGATGTGCTGGAATAACGTTGTGCTCTTTCAGATATGGAATGATGCGCGTCAAAAGGCATTTTTCGAGCAGTTTTGACAGACACGAAAGTAAACTTATCGGTCTATACGAAGCTGGTATTGTGTGATCTTTCCCTGGCTTTGGAATCATTATGATTACCGATTTTTTCCATTTTTTTGGGAAATAGCCAAGTCGTGTAATCCCGTTGAAGAGTTTACAAATAACCTTAACTGCACAGTTTGGAAGTTCGATTAACATTTTGGGAGTTATTTGATCACCGCCTGGGGCCTTTTTTGGTTTCAATTGCTCGCTGATTACTTTTGCAATTTCATTTGGTTGAAACAGAATTGGCTCCGTCTCAGATTCGATTCGAATTGACGGCGACGGTAGTGCGAATGTATTAGTTGCAGGGTTTGGCTGGAAAACGTTTCGAAGGTGTAAAGCAAATGTACAAGCTCTGTCTTTGTCGCTTCTGGCCCAGCTGTACAAGACTCTCTTATTGGAATTACTGTTTCGGCCGGCGGACTTAGATTTGGGTGGGCTTTCCACAAGGGATGCTTAGTGCTGGTGGGTGAAAGTTTCACAATGTACTGGCGTTGTGCTTTTACTTCTTCTTGCCTTAGAGCCCTGGTAAGTCTGCGACCAGCTTCCTTAAGACTTTGTTTTGAGGATGGCGATCTGCTGGTTTGCCAAGCACGTCTCAAACGTCTTTTCTCCAGAACAAGCTGTTCGATTTAAAGGTTAGTTTTGTGTTGGTGTGTGTGCCCATCCCACCTTTGCGGTGTTGAGACTTTGGCTGCTGCGACGAGTACAGACTCCAGTGCATCGGCTTAGCAGTCGATGTCCTCCTTGATGTTGAGCTGTGCAGTTAGTTCAATGTGGGAACTTACGTACTTTTTGAACTTCAGCCAGTTGGTTCTATGAGACGTCAGCCTGCGAGGGTGCTCGATTAATTCCGGGCTTTGAAGAAGAGTTATTAGCACTGGTGAGTGGTCCGATGATAGATCCAAAAGCGATTTTGCAGATATTAGATTGCGAGAGATGTTTTCTGTCACAGCAAAATCAATTAAATCAGGTAGTTTTCTAGGATCTGTAGGCCAGTATGTAGGGCTGCCTGGTGAAACGTAGTCCAGTTTGTTGCATGTTTTAATGAGTGCATTATATAGTTGCCTTCCTTTGGGGGTCACAAGGCGGGATTCCCAGTGCGTGTGATTGGCGTTGTAATCTCCTGCTGCTATGAATCGCTCTCCAAGCGAATTGTAGAAGTCCATGAATTGGTCTTCGAAGACTGTAAAGCGGGGTGGGCAGTAGACAGCGGCAATGGCAAGGTTGCAGTTGCCCAACTGTAATTTTATCGAGCTACAGATGATTTTTAGCAAACCGTTTGTGAAAATGGTGTTTGACGCGGTCTCTTATTAAGATTCCAGTTCCGCCATGCGCTTTACCATCTGGATGATCGGTGCCATTGAACGTGTATCCCCGTATTTGAAAGTTATATTTGCTGGTGAGATGCGTTTCTGCCAGCAACATAACGTCGATGTGGTTTTCGTTCAGAAATTGAGTTATTTCAGGTTTATGCCGTGAAACACCGTTGGCGTTCCACAGAGTTATTCAAAGGCTAGGCATGGTTTATTTGGACTGCTGAGCTGCAAGCATTTGTAGTAAGATATTTTGGTTTTGCATGGTGGTTTTCATGAAGGACATAAATTCCATCATATTTTGTTGCAAAGTAATCATCATAGATTCCATGTTACTTTGTGGCTGTCCCATGGCCTGCTGGATGTTATCAATTTTCGGCTCTATGTGAGCTGTGCCTGATCTTAGAGCACTGGCGTAAGAAATTCCGTTGGTGGTAATTGAAGGGCCAAATGATGATCTGGCTGCTTTTGCGAAGAACACTTCCGGTATCGTTTGTGATCTCATGTAAGTGTTTTGTGTGTTCAGGGAGCGTGCCGTTGTTGCTCGTTGCATCCGACTTTTCATCGCCTTGTAGACTGGACAGCCTCTGTAGTTAGCTGTGTGGTTTCCTTGGCAGTTTACACACTTTTTAGTGAGAGAGTCTTCCTTGTTGGCATGGCAGGGTTCGGAGCCGTGGCAGTTTCCACAAGCTACACATACTGACCTGAGGGTGCAGTAAGCCCTGGTATGACCGTATTCCTGGCAGTTTGTGCATTGCACTGGCCTGGTCCGTTTGTGCGGCTCTTCCACTGTGATCCTACGGTGCAGAAGGTACTGCAACTTGTAGATCGGGTGCACTGCGTTTTTTTCAGTTTTCCAGCTCGACCTTGAAGAGTGATTACGGCTTCTTGTTTTTGTTCATAATGTTTATAACATTTTTTGCGCAAAAACCGTTTTCTTTTAAGGCTTCTGTAATTTCGCAGGGGGTCACATCGGGTTCTATTCCCTTAAGTACAACTTGCAAACCTTTGCAAGTCATCGGCATTGCCTTCATCGGTACGTCTAAACTCAATGGAGGCATCGACGGATTCTGACATTGCTGATTTATTTGCTGAGTTTTTCCAAACCACTTATAGTTCGACAGCTTGGTCAAATTCTAACTACCCTAATCCCTTAAATAGGGCAAATTGTATTTTTTCCCCTTTAATTACTGAAAACTCTCTCTTAATAGATTTAGAAACAACAACGCCGACTTATTCTCCCGGTCCAGATGGACTTCCTGGATGTGTGCTCAAGTTTTGTGCGTCAACCATTTGTAAACCGATTCTTAAACTTTTTAATTTGTCTATTTCATCATCAGTTTTTCCTACTATCTGGAAGGACTCTTTTATTATTCCACTTCATAAAAAGGGTGCGAAGGCTGATGCCAAGAATTATAGAGGTATTTCCAAATTGTCGGCAATTCCAAAAGCATTTGAACGTATTATCACTTCTCATTTGCAACATTTATGTTCCTCGCTTATATCACCGTGTCAGCATGGTTTTGTTAAGCGAAGATCGACCACCACCAACCTTCTTGAATTGTCATCTATTGTAATAAATGGATTTCAGAAAAAAATGCAGACTGACGTTATATATACAGATTTTAGTAAGGCCTTTGACTCCGTCAACCACTCTCTTCTCTTATTCAAACTAGATCTGCTTGGGTTTCCTGGTAATCTATTAACTTGGATTTCAAGTTACTTGAATGGTAGGACTCAGAGGGTTATATTCAAGAATTCTGTTTCAAAATTGATCTACGTGACATCTGGAGTCCCTCAGGGAAGTCATCTGGGCCCTTTGCTGTTTACTTTGTTTATCAACGATCTTCCCTCTATCATAACACATTCTCGTGTTCTAATGTATGCTGATGATGTTAAGCTTTGTTTATCATATAATGATATAGCGTCGGGATTTAACTTACAGTCAGATATTGATTGTTTTCATGAATGGTGTGAGTACAACCTTTTAAAGTTGAACTACCTTAAATGCAACGTCATGACTTTTTATAGGGGTACTCCTACGTTTATTAGTTATTTTCTTGAAAATACGTCACTCGACCGTATATATTCCGTTAACGATTTAGGTGTTCTTCTTGACCCTAAACTTAAATTTGACTGCCACATAATGTCCACTGTTAATAAAGCCATGAGTGTTCTTGGCTTTATAAAGCGTTGGTCAAAAGAATTTGATGACCCTTATACGACCAAATTATTATTTACCTCCCTTGTCCGTCCTATTTTGGAATATTGTTCGTCGGTTTGGAGTCCACAATATCAAGTGCACATTGACCGTATTGAGTCGGTACAAAAAAAATTTCTTCTTTTTGCCCTTCGTAGTTTGAACTGGGATCAAAACGTGAGGCTACCTTCCTACCAGAGTAGATTACTGTTGCTTAATTTACCTGCACTTGTAAATCGTAGAAAAATGCTTGGTACTATTTTTATACATAATCTTGATATTGATTCTGCAGAACTTGTAAACCGCCTAACTTTCAATGTTCCTGTTAGACTAACACGAAATTATATCCCTCTAAATTTGTCACGATGTTCATCAAATTTTTGTCTGCACGAGCCCTTTCGCGTTCTATGTAATACTTATAACAACCTTTATCATCTAATCTGCATTTCCACTTCTATCCCGTTACTAAAAACTAATATTTTAACTCATTTGCTTTTCTCTTAATTGTGCCTTTTATTTTCACTTGTGTCTTGTCTCTATTTAATTTATGTATTTTCCTCGCGAACTCGCATTTTTTGCCCAAATGGATAATAGGGCCCGCGCGTAACAAGCACGTGCTTGGTGTCGTTGGGCCACTTGTTTGTACTGCTCGTAGTGCATCAACGTCCATCAGATATAACTTTTCAGCTGGTACGTGTAGTAATTCTTTTTGGCAACGTTTAAGTACTTCGACACTGCTCGGAAATCGTCTTCGGTTTTGGTTTGGAGTTTAGTTTCGCTTATATTCCCTTTCAAAAGCGGAATAACATGAAAGTTATCTTTTCCCACAAGCTCAACTATTTTGTTGACTAGAGCATTCGAGATCTTCTCCCGAATAAAAATAGGTGGGGGCTTTAGTTTCCTTGGGGCTAATTGCTCAGACTCTGTTTCAGGCTCCGCCAGAATGGAAAATCTATTTTCATCTAATGGCCCGGGATTTACAGGGCCTTTGTTGGAACGATTTATTTTGGGCTTATTGCCGTCCGAGTTTTTTGGGGGTGTTAGCTTGCGCTTGGAGATATTAATGTAGCGATCCATGCCTGTCCGCATGGTCGAACCCGCTTGCAGAATTGTCATTTCTTCTACCGTAGCTTTGTTTTTGCCGTTTGCACCGATTTTTGCACTTGGTTGTGTTGTTGCTTTACCCGCAGCACAAGAAGAGGGTGGAGTCGTTATTGCATTGTTGGCGACAGAGACCGTTGTAGTAGTCGTAGTAGTTTCTGTTGTCATTTCTTCTACCGTAGCTTTGTTTTTGCCGTTTGCACCGATTTTTGCACTTGGTTGTGTTGTTGCTTTACCCGCAGCACAAGAAGAGTGTGGAGTCGTTATTGCATTGTTGGCGACAGAGACCGTTGTAGTAGTCGTAGTAGTTTCTGTTGTTGTTGCGCTAGGCGGCAGAAGCTCTGTTGGAGTCTTGCATTGCTCACTCCATGGCGTTCGAGCGGTGAAGAGCAGGGCGGGAGAGCAAGAGTTAGCTCTCTGGTTTTCGGCGGTCAGTAAACTTGCACCTTCAAGCACTTTCGGTTCTAGAGTATTACTCGTCACCGTAAAATAGGCGTTGTTACGGGCCAAAGAGAGACGACGTTTGTCTTGTTTTTTCTGAATTTTTTCACTGGCTTCGTCTTGTTGTTTTTGTCGTTGAGTGCGCTGATCCACATTCTTACTCATTTGTTTATAGTTAGTGCCTAAAGATTAATTATTTAATTAATTAAAACTTTAGTTTACGATATGCGATTTGCATCGCGAAACGCAAAACCTCGCGCTTATTAATTTTTTCGAACGTTTTCGACTGATTGGCTAATTGTTTTTCCGGAGCGGTAATAAAACACGTCTGCACGCAGCCGAATTGATTTTGTTGTATGGGCATCCTGAAGTTTTATTCCTTTCTTGTTTTTATTTAATTATACACAACATTTTTTTATTAATCTAGGACACCGGATACTATTATGCAAAATTCTTCATGGAATGATGACCTTAAAATGTGGAGAATCCCAGAGATCGACTCATTAAAACTTCCCCCGGCTTCTGTAAAATCAGGACTTCATCGAATTCATAGTTCAGTGATCGATAGTACTAACTATACACTTATAAACCAAAACATTCGTCTTGATGCTAAGGAAACTGAAAAAAAAGTAAGTATACAATTTGAATTATTAAGACCTTGCGGAGGGTATTATAATTTCAGTCAAAAGTTTGCAATGCAGTAAAAGAGTTTGTCCGTTTAGAAACACGAACTAGACTCTATGTTTTTAAACTATCTGGATAAATCTTTCCCAAAAGTTATATTTCTCTTGCAGATAGTATAAAAGTCGGACTAGGCAGGGTTGCTCATAAAGCTTTCATAGAAACGATCGAAAATTAAATTTAAAGCGGGCCGGTACTGCTAAAAAGTAGCAGGTCAGCATTTATAGAATCCAACCCCAATGGAAGACCGTTTGGCCAAGCTCCCTACCAGTAAACGATTAGAGTGGGCAAGGCTTATTGCGATGGTCAAACTTGCTTTAAACATGGTGGATTTTAGTGCGTGGTTGACTTATTTAGCGAAAGTGGTTGACGATGCCCGTCTATCGATGCGGCCCTTCACCAACTGTTTGCCAATTATGGTCGACGGATGGCCTATCAAGCACACTCAAATGGATTCTTTTGGGCCACCGATTGTGACCATGGCTCGTCTCAAGGAGAAGTGATGGGTAGCCCAGTACATGTGCTTGACGAAAATCGAGATACTTCAAGAAGCGGTGCATGAATTTCGCATAGACATAAGCTGACGTGTTCAACCGGAAAAAATCAAGTTGGTATCAAGCAAAGGAATCGAATGGATTTGGAATTGCCCAGGGAATCCGTCTGAAGAAAGAGTTTAACAACAACGGCCATGCAGTTTCAAAGCATATTCCCTTTTTTTTATGTTAACCTTTTTTCAGTTTAAAGCATTCAAGATTGTTCCTAGTCTTTTGCTGATTTGATTGGTAATTTCTATAATTCGAGGTACTGGCTCATGTTCCTGTTACTTGAACACACTTGGTTTTCAGATGGAATTATGCAATTTTTTTAATATAGGTGTTCCTGAGGGTTGGTAAGTGTCTTTCTGATATTGGATGCGTACTTCTTTTTTTACGCATTATACTTTTAATTGGATATTGTGAGCAGACTTTAGATTAGGCTCCTAGGTAGGACATCGAATATAATTAAATACATGTATTTGAGGAGGGTTTTGCGAAGAAGCAACCCAAAATATGGAGAAAATATTACAAAACACTAATATAATTTATTAAAATCAAACAATGTAAAGTATGTATAACATAAAAAAATAATAAAAACGCTTTTCCAACCAGCCGAGGTTGGATTTAACTTTTTAAAAATCTTGTCCGATAGATGGAAAAAGAAAAATGTATAGAAACAAGAAAGGAAAGCTAACTTCGGGCGGAGCCGAAGTTGAAATACCCTTGCAGAATATTCTGTAAATTATATTCTCCAAAATTATTTATATGATGCATTCTTACACTCTTACACTCATAAAAATCCCAACTTCCTAACTTTAAAAACACCAAAGTTATGGCATTTCCAATCGTTCAGTTATATGGCAGCTATAGAATATAGTCGGCCGATCCTTATGAAATTTGGTATGTCGGATTGATTGGCCAAATATAAAACCCATAGGAAATCCCAGCTTTCTAACTTTACAAACACCAAAGTTATGGCATTTCCGATCAATCAGTTATATGGCAGCTATAGGATATAGTCGGCCAGCCGTTCCGACATATATACTGCGTACAAATGAAAGAAGAAAAGTTTAAATTCGATATCTTTAAAACTGAGAGACTAGTTCGCGTAGAAACAGACAGACGGACAGACGGACATGGCTATATAAACTCAGGAGGTGATCCTGATCAAGAATATATATACTTTATAGGGTCGGAGATGTCTCCTTCACTGCGTTGCACACTTTTGACCAAAATTATAATACCCTCTGCAAGAGTATACAAATTACGAAAATTGACACATTTATTTCAAAATTTAACGACAAAAATCAACATAAGCAAATACATATACAATTCTATATAAAGTAGTATAAAATCAAACATTTTTGTATATCTCAAGGGTTATATAAACATCGGCCACCATTCTTTCTAACGAATTCCGTTCGTTGTGTGGGTTTGATATTGCTAACTAAACCTGATTTAATTTGAAAGCACATCGAAACAAATGCGTTCTGTAAACTCTGTAAAAATATTGAAATTAATTAATTTGGTTTTCCGATCTTTAGAACTATTATAGGTATACCTTAGAGATATTTTTGACCTGCAAACACATCTAATATACTTATATACGTTCACTGCTTTGCAAACTAATTTTTTATTTTTTTTTATTTTTTTCCTTTGTAAATAAATTTAAATAATAAAAATGAATAACAAAACACTTATATTTTTCGTTAAAGGCAAGCAATGCAATGCTATCAAAGGAAATGTATAACATCAATGTACAAAAAAACTATTTTCGATCAAGCCGTCCCCAAAATTAAGAAAATTGAGGAATTCGGAAAGACCCCACAGCGGTTTGTGATGCCACAAACAGTTAATCATCAATTAAAATGTACACATTATATGTTTATTAATAAAAAAAATTTTAAATACTCGAATTTTGTTTAATTAAATTTAGGGCCCGGTTACATCGTAGGCTAGAATCGGTTTTTTGCTGGAAAATGTTTGCAACGCAGTGAGGGAGACTTTTTGGATATATAACATAATAACATATTCAGATCTTTTGCTAAGCCAACGCATACTCGGTCCGAGAACCTAACACCCCAGACACCAAATGTAAGCAATCACCCTAACCACTTGACCAGTCCTACGATCCAAAACATATTGTAAACATTTTCCCCTTCAAAATACCAAGCAGTTAGACATAAGAAAATGTAATCCAAACCCTGCTGGTGCCAACGGATATGACAAATCACCAATAACCCAAACATTTCACCCTTGTTTCCAACAGCCCAAAACTGCTGACCTCTTCAAATTTCGGCTAATGCAAAGTCCAATCTTCCACAAAGAACTTTTCCTTGTTCTCGAAAGCTCGCAAAGCTTCCCACGTACAATTTAAAAATATTTAATTGGCGCAGCCGATACGATGTTCTTAAAAATAGTTAAGGGATTAATTGAGAATCCTAATAATCGGGTAAAATATTTCGCTAATGCAATTGCAGCAAATATAATTAAAAACGCGAGTAATAATCACTTAACATAGGCATATCACCAAAAGAATCACGTGTAAAAAGCCGAAAACTAGAGTACGTACCTGTTTTACTCTCTACGTCTAGGCTAATCAGCAACCGTGGAAATAAATGTATAATTTGTATCCTTCTATCGCAGAGTGATCGCAAGAAAACATACAAAACTGTAACAACAACTTGCCAGATCAGGCAAGTGCCTTTTATGTGAATCCACGCTGGAATTGCGCGCTTTATAAGAAGAATAAATTTCATCAATGATCTCTTCCAATGCACGGATCCTCGCCAGTCATCAGTTATATAAAGCGCTATTGAGATGCAATTACTACGAGACGCCAGAAGGATCTCACAACTGTCAGCTTGCACAACAGGTTCGAGCTTAAGTACTTCAAATAATTAAATACTTTCTTAATTCGGACGTTGATGCACTATGATCAGCGCAAACAAGTGGCCCTTACGACACCAAGCAGTGCTTGTTACGCGCGGAGCCTAATAGGCGTAAAAACGAGATCGCGAGAAGTTAAAAGCACAATGTAGAAGCGGACAGACTAAGATTACAAATACGTACGAGACTAATACTAATACTAATTTTGTGCTAAGTAAGATAAAACAAGAGAGAACGTTATAGTCGGGTGCCCCGACTATCAGATACCCGTTACTCAGGTAAGGGGAGTGCGAGGGAGATGGAGATAGAAACTTTGATCACGCATAACTTTTTAACGAATGGTCCGATTTGAAAAAATTTCTTCTACATTTCGATAGGTATTGATAAACACAATAAAACTGCATTTTTACTTTTCCGAAATATTTAAATTTTTAAAATCGTATATAAGCGATTGTGGGCGTTAAAGGGGGCGTGGCACCATTTTGAAACAAACTTGCGCTGCGTAGGAACTTCTAAAATCTACATGCAAAATGCCAATCTTCTAGCTTTTATAGTTTCCGAGATCTCAGCGTTCATACGGACAGACAGACAGACAGACGGACAGACAGACGGACAGACAGACGGACAGACAGACGGACAGACAGACGGACAGACAGACGGACAGACAGACGACGACGACAGACAGACGGACAGACAGACGGACAGACAGACGGACAGACAGACGGACAGACAGACGGACAGACAGACGGACAGACGGACAGACGGACATGGCTAGATCGACTCGACTAGTGATCCTGATCAAGAATATATATTCTTTATAGGGTCGGAAACGCTTCCTTCTAGCTGTTACATACTTTTGCACGAATACAATATACCCTTTTACTCTACGAGTAACGGGTATAATTAATGATTTTAGGCTTGGCAAAGAGTCGGTAGTAGAAATAATCTGGTATAGTCTATTATAGTCGTTACATAGTACTCTAAACGGTTCATACATATCAAAGTTAGATCTACAAATATTTAATGTAAGAGGAACATAGTTCCTGGTAATTCTATTAGGCACGGAGAAGCTTATGCAACCCAGTAACTCGGGACTCTCCACATCCCCGTGAATGAGTTTATAGATAAAAGTTGTGCCAAGCATCGTTCTACGGTTTACTAAGGATGGTAGATTAATTAGGAGAAGTCTACTAGAGTAGGATGGTAAAATAAGGCTTGCATTCCAGTTAAGGCCCCGTAGAGCAAATAATTAAAAGTTCTTTTGCACAGACTCTATCCGGTCTATATGTACACCATACAGAGGACTCCAAACTGCAGAACAGTACTCCAGGATTGGACGGACTAGTGAAATGAACGGACGCCAAGGTCATCAACATGCGTAATTCTAGACAACGCGCAACCACCCAGCGAACACGTTGCATATTGTGGGTTCACACGAAAAAATGTCATTACTTTGCACTTAGCGCAATTTAAATCCAAAAGATTTTCACAACACCATGTTTGAAAAGCGTTTAGGTCAGATTGTAAGTCTGAACTGCTAGAAATTTCGTTATATTGCAGGCATAACTTAACGTCATCTGCGTACATAAGGACACGCGACTTTGTCAAGACTAGAGGGAGATCGTTTATAAATAAAGTAAAAAGAAGTGATGGTTCCTTGTGGAACGCCTGAAGTAACTCGGATCAAATCAGAGATCGAGTTTTTAAAGAGGACTCGTTGGGTCCTACCACTCAGATAACTTGAGATCCATTTTAGAAGATCACATGGAAACCCTAATAAATCTATCTTTAATACAAGTAGCTAGTGATTTACTGAATCAAACGCTTTACTAAAGTCAGTGTAAACTACGTCAGTCTGCATGTTCTTTCTAAAGCCATTTATTACAAAAGACGATAGCTCCAAGAGGTTTGTCGTCGTAGATCTTCGCCTTATATATCCATGTTGACATGGAGATATAATCGATCTACAAAGATGTTTGCAAATGGGGTGTAATAGTGTTTTCGAAAAGCTTTGGGATGGCGGATAATTTGGATATGCCTCTGTAATTACTTGTATTCCATTTATTTCCTTTCTTATGAAGGGGAATGACAAATGACTCCTTCCAAATAAGTGGGAAATGCGATGTTTTTAAAGACAAGGTAAACAATTTGTACAGAGGTCTACACAGAGTTTCAGCACAGTACCTCAGCACGCAGCCCGGAACTCCGACCGGAACCGGTGAATAGACAGGCTTAACTTTATGAAGATCCAAAAGAAGGGAGCTTTCGCTTAACCTCCAAAAAATTAAGTTCGACTTGGGTATGGCATTTGAATAAGACGGATTTGGACGGGATGAAACAGAATATGTTGTCTGGAAAAACTGGGCAAATAGATCGGCAATTGTCTGATCAGAATTTGCCGTAGAGTTTTCGAATGATAGTGATGCAGGGTAACAGGATGATTTACGCTTAGTGTTAACAAAATTATAAAACTGTTTTGGATCTTGTAAAAATTGGACCCTACAACGAGTCAAATAGCTTTTATAACACCGGGCGTTAAGCACGATAAAAAAGCAGCGGATTCGTTTAACCGACTTTTCGGATTTTGTATTCAGATCTGTTCTTGCGTCTACAGTCAGCTCTAGAATTGGATGATAAGGATCTTCCGGTTGTGTAAGTGGTGACGTTCTTGATAGGCAAACGCCTTCTGAATTTGAAACAAAACACAAGTCCAGTAAACGTCCTAAGGAGTTCTTAACATGGTTCACTTGGGATAGCGCAATGTCAAGCAAACCGTCAATAAAGTCATGCTGCGCTAAAGGAAGTAAAATGTTAGAGTTTTCGTCAGGGGACCATGTCGCACTAGGTATATTAAAATCACCTAATACAATTAACTGATCTCGATCCGACAGTTTTTTGGAAATGGACTGAATAACGGAAAGGTGATTTGCGTAAATAGGGAACTCAGATGATGGTGGGATATATGAACAAGTAATATATACAAAACTACCGGGAAACGATAATTTTATACCTAGGAATTCGATGTCATAAAATTCTTCGAAAGTTAGTAATTCAGACGAAAAGGTGGAGTCGACAGCAATCAGGACTTCACCTCCCCGTCTGGACTGACGATCAAGCCTATAAATTGTGTACTTACCCGGGAGAATTTCGGAGCTAAGAATATCCGGCCTTAACCAGGTCTCTGTACATACCATAATATTATATAGGAAAGAAAAACTATCCGAATACAATTTAGTCAGCTTACTAAGTAAGCCTCTTGTATTCTGATAGCAAAGAAGAAAAGAGGAGGCTAGTTTTTTGGGACAGAAGAGGATGTGGAGGACGCTGGGGATGGTTCTTTAATGGTATTTTTCTTTTCCCCTGAACTATTCTTTTTTCTCTTAGCTTCGTACTCTTTTACAAATATGCCCTCGGGCCAGAAACTGGTGGAACACACAGATGCAAAAAGAGCACAAGGAATGCCAATCTTAAATGATGATACTTTCCTAGCATAAGAAAATTTAAATTGTTCGACCTTCAAATCATCAACTTGGATTTTGTTACGGATATAAGCCGTAATATCCAGTGATGAGAGGTCTGGGGCGAGCCGTGAAACAAATACACCGTTTTTGGTACAACACATGCACATTTTTGGTACTACAGAATTTTTATCTGTACTACCAGTATCGGCCGGTAATCCGGACGTTAAGTCTACATGAGGTGTTGGGGCCACTACTTTATTTTGATCGGACAGAGCGGAAGTACCTAGCGGAGCCACATCGATTCCAGCAACTTCGGATACCGAATCACTTTTTGCCCCCGATCTTAGTACCATTTGAGTGGCGCCTAAGATTGGCAGCTGAGCTGGAGTCGAATCGCGGGCAGCAGGTTGCACAGCACCTGCCGTAGAATGCCCACCGACCGCGAATTTTTTGCGCTTTGGGGAATCGGGCTCAGCTAGCATGCGGCTAGTGAGCTGAGATTCAAGAGCCACGAGCAGGTCCGTATTTTTACGGCAGTTCCGGATTAATTCCGTAACACTGCTTTTTGTGAGACGCCTAATAGTAATTGCCTGGTTCTCGTATACAATGCATTCATCGCAGTAGTAGCGTAGGCCACTCCTCTTATCGATGGCATCACGAACCAGGCCAGAATAGCCAAGACACTTTACGTGATAAATTTTATCACATGTATGGCAGGGAATACTTTGCTGTCCAGCCGAGATAACTTTCTTGCAATTTTTTAATGAACAGAAAGCTATTTTCGCTGACCACGGACCACTGTGCACTATAGCGGACAAAAAAATCGAAAGCGCTCAAGAACTTTTTAATGAGAGGTCAAACAGAGCGACAGAGCGGGAGCGAAACACCGAATAACTTTGATGTTAGGCACCACGAAACGATATAGAAACTAAAAGAGAGAGAGAGCGGGATTATTAACCGATTAACTCCGGTATAAAACACCTCTGAGAGATATGACCTTTGGAGGGCGTGCCGTTCCAACAGCGCTCAACGACGAAGAGAAAGACTGAAAAGAGGGGCAATAGAAAACAATAACAAGAAACCAGCACCGAATTAAATTATGATAAAAACTTTTTGTTTACTAAACACATGTTAATCACGATGCACTCTCGAAGCGAACGGAAAGTTGTTAGAAAACACATAAAGGTGTAGCTACGTTGAAGAGATTTAAGTAAACCCCGGTGGTTTCAATAAGAAAAATGAAAATTCGGAGCGCAAAACAAAAACACGACCGTTCTCTGTGAAGACACAAAGTAAATTCAAATCATAATAATTGGCAGCAAGAGAAGCAGTCAAATACAGCAACAATATCCTGAGTTTTTGCAGAGTTTAAATCAAGGTAGGGCCCAAAATCCAATGATTTATCCGCGACAAAGCAGGTCTAATAACCAATGAAATAGAAATCACCAAGAACTACTGTATACCAAACCCCAAATCAACCCATGAAAAGGGACAGCTCTAGTGGGCAGTCTAGGATGAAGATAGAAAATTTTCAGAGTCGGAAAAGGAAAAAGAAAATGAAGAAATTAAGATGATTGAATTAAGATGATTAAGATAATTGCACACTTTTGACCAAAAGTATAATACCCTCTGCAAGGATATAATGAGAGCGCAAAAAACTATAGCCCTGGGGCTTGTTGCTACGAAATTTTTGTGTCCATTTTTGTCGTATGAAATGACCAGTCTATGTGTTGTATGGTTAGTGGTACTATTCAATGGTAGTGGATGGCATGTTTGCCTGTTGGGAGTAAATGTAATGTGTTTACATTTTTACAGGGACTGAAGAGAACCGGTACCAGTACCGAAACCGGAACCGTAACCGTTTCCTTTTTACGGAACCGGAATCGGAACGAAACCGAAATTTTAATTTTCGATGGAACCGGAACAGGAACCGGAACCGATTATTTGGCATACTGTGGAACCGAAACCGGAACCGAAACCGATATTCTTTTTTTGAGAATGAGTCTCGGATTTTAAATCATAAAATATTTCATCATAGTACAGTTCTAACAGTGCTCGCAATAGGGCAATTGATGATGATATATACATATGTTGTCGCAATTACTTTTCTACACGATTATACATTAAAAAAATGGAACCGATACTGGAACCGGAACCGATTTGTAATATTTTTTAGGAAGCGGAACCGAAACCGGAATCGTTTTGCGATTTTTCTTAGGAACCGAAATTGGAACCGGAACCGCTAACAGATTTTTATAGGAACCGAAACCGGAATCGGAACCGGTATTCCAATCGGTTTCAGTCCCTGCATTTTTATACCATTGCAGAGGGTATTATAATTTTGGTCAAAAGTGTGCAACGCAGTGAAGGAGACATCTCCGACCCTATAAAGTATACATATTCTTGATCAGGATCGCCTCCTGAGTTGATATAAGCATGTCCGTCTGACCGTCTGTCCCGCCGTCCGTCTTTCCGTCTGTCCCGCCGTCCTTCTTTCCGTCTGTCTGTTTCTACGCAAACTAGTCTCTCAGTTTTAAAGATATCGAATTGAAACTTTGCACACACCCTTCTTTCCTTTGCACGCAGTATATAAGTCGGAATGGCCGAGATCAGCCTACTATATCCTATAGCTGCTATATAACTGAACGATCGTAAAGCCATAACTTTGGTGTTTTTAAAGTTAGGAAGTGGGTATTTTCTGCGGGTTTTATTTTTGACCAATAAATCCGACCTACCAAATTTCATAAGGATTGGCCGACTATATCCTATAGCCGCTATATAACTGATTGATCGGAAATGCCATACCTTTTGTGTTTTTGAAGTTAGGAAGTGGGCATTTTCTATGGGTTTTATTTTTGACCAATCAATCCGACCTACCAAATTTCATTAGGATCGGCCGACTATATCCTATAGCTGCCATATAACTGAACGATTGAAAATGCCATAACTTTGGTATTTTTAAAGTTAGGAAGTTGGCTTTTTTTATGAGTATTAAGAATGCATCATATGAATAATTTTGGAGAATACAATTTACAAAATATTCTGCAAGGGTATATCAACTTCGGCTCCGGCCTAAGTTAGCTTTCCTTTCTTGTTGTTTATTTTTTTTAATAGCCACATTATGTTGTGTTGCTCGGCGTGGGCACCTTGCAGGTTTGCAGTGTCGTCAGCGAACCTAGGTGTTGTTAGCTGCTCGTTCGTAGGAATATCCGATGTATATAGGACGGACAAAGTAGGCCCAAGTGCACTTTTTTGCGAGACCTCAGCTTCGATAATGTAGTCGTCAGATGTTGATGTCTTGCACCCTACTGCGAATACTCTGTTGTAGAGATAAGACTCAAGTAGTTTATGAGTGTATGTAGGCAAGTGTGTTTTGATCTTAAGCATGAGGCCATCGAGCCAGCCTCGATCGAAATCTTGATATACATCAAAGAATATTGCGGTGCAATATTCCCGATGCTCGAAGGCTGTGAGTATTTCTGATGTTATTCTGTTAACTTGTTCAATTAATCTATGGCTTTGACGGAAGCCAATTTGATTTGCCGGAATAACATTGTGTGCATCCATATGGTATTAAGCGTGTTAGGAGTTATTTTTCGAATAATTTAGACATACACGATAAAAACTTATTGGTCTGTAGGATAAAGGTATTGTGTGGTCTTTTCCGGGTTTCGGTATCATTATGATAGTAGATTTTTTCCATTTGCTCGGATAGTAGCCGAGACGTATGATCCCATTGAAGAGTTTGTAAACAGCCTTAATAGCATAGTTTAAAAGTTCAATTATCATTTTTGGAGTTACTAAGTCACCGCCAGCAGCCTTTTTCGGTTTTAGATCCCCGCTGACTTTCACGATTTCCTTTCGCTGAAACAATATTGGTAAGGAACTAGTTTTAGATCCGATTTGTGGTAGGAGAAATGGACCAGTGGCAGGGTTCGGCTGGAAAACGCTTCAGAGATGTGAAGCAAAAGTTTCGGCTCTATCTTCGTCGCTGCGGGCCCAGCTACCTGATTAGTTTATCGGAGTGACTGTTTTGATTGGAGAGCTCAGATTTGGGTGAGCCCTCCACAGAGGATATTTTGTAATGGTAGGCGAAAGTTTTCTGATGTATCGTAGTTGTGCATTTTAGTGTGCCAGTTGTAAAAAACGAGATCGCGAACAGTGAAAAAGGACAAATAGGAGCGGGCAGACCAAGTTAGAAATACGTACGAAACTAATACTAATTTTGTGCTAAGTAAGATAAAATTATGCTTTTAGGATTGGCAAAGAGTCGGTAGTAGAAATAACATGGTATAGTCTATTATAGTCGTTACACAGTACTCTAAACGGTTCATGCATATCATAGTTAGATCTACAAGCATTTAAAGTAAGAGGAACATAGTTCCTGGTAATTATATTAGGCAAAGGGAAGCTTATGCAAGCCAGTAACTCGGGACTGTCCACATCCCCGTGAATAAGTTTAAAAATAAAAGTTGTGCCAAGCATCATTCTACGGTTTAATAAGGATGGTAGATTAATTAGGAGAAGTCTACTAGAGTAGGAAGGTAAAATAAGGCTTGCATTCCAGTTAAGCCTCCGTAGAGCAAATAATAAAAAGTTCATTTGCACAGACTCTATCCGGTCTATATGTACACCATACTGAGGACTGCTGAACTGTACTCCAGGATTGGACGGACTAGTGAAATGAACAAAGTCTTTGTAACATAGGGATCATCGAATTCCTTTAACCACCCTTAAATAAATCCAAGTACTCCCCTGACTTTATTCACCATAGAAGTAATGTGGTATCAAAACTTAATTTTTGGGTCAAGAAGGACGTCAAGGTCTGAAAGCGCTTTGGCGCTTAATATGTTGCGTGGGGCTACCAGGGGAAACATAATCCAATTTTTTTAATCCGTAGAACGATGCTTGGCACAATTTTTATTTTTAAACTTATTCACAGTCCCGAGTTACTGGCTTGCATAAACTTCCCTTTGCCTAATATAATTGCATTATATAATTGCCTTCCTTGAGGGTCACGAGTCGTGAATTATTGTCTCATGCTGCTATGAAGCGATCTCCAAGTAGGTTGTAAAAATCCATGAATTGTCCTTCAGAGATTGTGAGGCAGACTTTGCTATGGAAAGGTGTCCGTTATCTGACTGCACCTTGATAGACGTGGAATGCAAGTAATTATGCTCTGTGCGGTAGAAGTTGTAGCCTCTTATTTTGAAGTTGTATTTATAGATGCGTCTCTATCAGTAGCATAATGTCGATATGATTTCCACTATGTTATTTCCAGTTTGTGCCGGGAAACGCCATTGGCGTTCGACATGGTTATACATAGATTTGACATCAATTATTTGGACTGCTTAGCTGCAAGAAACTGTAACACCATGTTCTGGTTTTGAATCACTGTTTGCATGGTCGTTTACATAAAGGACACAAATTATACTTTGTTGCATAGAAACCATCATAGCTTGCAGCGTGCTTTGGGAACGTTTCATAGATTAGAGTGTGGTGGGTGGGTCTTCCGTTCCTTTTCGAAGGGCCCTTCTGGGTATTTAGCTAACCAAATGAGGATCTTGCAGCCGTCCCAAAAAATACTTCCGGCCTCGTTCTCTGGCACGTTGTTGTCACTCGTCGCATGCTGTTTTTCAACTCCTTGCAGACCACACAGCCCCTGTAGATTGCCGAGTGATTTCCTCCGTAATTTGCACATTTCTTCTTTTGGGATTCTTCCTTGTTATTAGCGAAATTGTAAAAGATTAAAGTGTGCAGTATATCCTCGTGTGTCCATACCCCTGACAGTTTGAACATTGCACTGGGCCATTTCCTTTTATGTGGCTCTTCCACCTTAATTCTTAGGTGCAATAGGTATTGCAGGTTATAAGTGGAATGCACTTCATTTTTTTTCAAGACTCTGCCGTCTGGCTCCAGCTCTACCATGAAGAGTGGTTGCAGCTTTTTATTCCTGATAATGCTTTTACTAACGTTCCTTGCAGAAAAACCGTTTTCTTTGAGGGCATCGATAACTTCATTGGGGGTTACGTCGGGCTCGATTTATTTTAGTACAACTTGAAAGCCCTTGCTGCTTTTTAGTTGGTACGTGTATTAGTTATTTTTAGTTTCCTCAAGGTATTTGGACCGAACAACGCAAAAATGTTGTTGGCCAGGGCGTTCGAGCCTTTCTCCCTTATGTAAATTGGTGGCGCTGCAGCCAGTCGATTCCGCGATAAGAGCCGTTGAATGAATATGATTTTAAAATAAAGTATCTACCAGGTAAAGAAAACAATGTAGTAATGCTCTTTCAAGAAACCAATAGTGAGAAGAAGATAAAGAAAATAATGAATATAACATATCTATCACAGGAAGATCCCTAAGTTATTTTAATCTGCAATCGAATTTGTTAGAGGAGAATCTAATAATGTACAATTCGTCTTTGACTTTTAAAGTGAACGGTCGTGTTTTTTTTCTGCGCTTTGATTTTGTATTTTGTTTTGTTTAATCCCATCGGCGGGTTGTATCAAAACAATTTTCATTTTGATTCAGTTATTTAAATATATATTTAAATTCCGGTCCCACTCTCTCGCTCTCTTTGTTTTGAAAGTTCTATAAATTTCTCGCTTATAAATTTCAATTCGTTTTCTTGGCACAGTGGTTTCAATAGGTAAAATGAGTAACACTAGTCTGCTTTTGCAAAAAATGCATCCTCGTAATTAGGGCTGACCAATCTAATATGACTGGCTGGCTGTGTGACAACATGGTCCACACCAAGTGCGCCGGTTTTACCTTTCAGAGGGGACCAATTTGCAGTTCTGTTGTGATACTTGTGTTAAGGTTGCGAACGAGATGAAATCAAACTAAATGCGGCTTGGTGGGGCTGATTAGCTGTTTCGGAGTTGCTATAGATAGTTTTCGCCGTGCTGATGATCTCCTCTCTCCGCTGGATTCGCAGTTTAATAGTATCAAGAGCAAAAAAGCCGCTGGTGGTAAGCAGCAATCAAAAGAACAATAGAGCATTACGGCGGATCAGCAGCTGATTGCAGCAAACCCTCAAATGTTGCTGGGATCATCAGCTGAAAAAGATTTGGTATCCGAACAATCCGTAGCAGAATGCATGCAACCTGGGACTTCTAAGAATTCCGATTTGTCCGTCGTGGTTTTCACAATTAAACTTCCTAGTCGAGGCCAAACCATTGTACCATTTTCAAAAAACTGACTTCTAACCTCCTTCTTTCCTCTCAGAATGCAAGAGGCTTGCGTAGCAAGCTCACTAAATTGTATTCTGATAGCCTTTCCTTTGCATCTCATATTGTTGTGTTTACAGAAACCTGGTTAAAGCCGGAGACCTTTAGCTCCGAAGTTTTTCCAGGTAAGTACACAATATACAGGTATGACTGTCCCTCTAGACGGGGAGGTGGAGTCTTAACTGGAGTTGATTCAAACCTCCCGTCAGAGGAGTTTTTTTTGAGCAATTCAATACCATTGAATTTATTTGTGTAAATAGATCAAACATTTATCCGTGTCAACACGGATTTATTAAACGTAGATCCATAATCACAAACCTTCTAGAGCTCACTACATTTGTGATAAAGGGCTTCAATAGTAGTTTTCAAACAGACGTCATTTACACTGACTTTAGTAAAGCATTTGACTCTGTAAATCACTTACTTCTTATTAAAAAACGTGACCTGTTAGGTTTCCCAGTTGATCTCCTTAGATGGATCTTAGGTTATCTGAATAGCAGGTCACAAAGGGTCCTTTTTAAAAATTCAATTTCTAAAATTCACCGTGTTACCTATGGTGTCCAACGAGGGAACCATCTGGGTCCGTTACTTTTTACATTATTTATTAACGATCTTCCCTCAATTATAAGTCATTCACGCGTACTTATGTAAGCAAATTAAGTAATGCCTGCAGTATAAGGACATTTCCTGCCATTTAGAGTTTTAAATTAGCAAATAATTATCAGTAAATTAAAAAAAAAACAACTGTTAAATTTAAATTGTATTGTTTTTTAATTTCTTTGTACAGTGGCAGACTTGTCTTGCCAAGGTAGTTGATAATATCTTTTAAAGGCTCTTTCTCGCAAATACAATATTTGAATTTTATCTGCTTGTCAACAAACCCAGCTGTTTGACAGTAAGACCGTAGTACGCTCAGTTCGGATGAACTGTCGAAATTTTGGTCACACTGAAAATATTAAAGTTTTTACGATAGCGTACTCGTTTGTCGATCTGAGTACTAGGCTTATGTCAAGATCTTTCAATGGATGTATATATGTATATATGTAGCGCTTTACACAAAGCCACCAAATTCAAAAACCAAAAAAAGCGGAAGGGAGATATTTGACAACCTGATATATGTCCAATTTTTATTAATGTTTACAAAATACATTACAAAATTATTTTTATAATAAATATAATATACACCCCTTTATTTCACTTTCTAATTTTAAGCAAATTTGACAATTTCAAATATGATTTAATTAACTTTTGAGAAAATTCAAAAAAGGAGTTCTGAATCTTATTAGGAATCACGATTTCTATCTACATCAAAAATTTGATCGAGATAGATCTTGAAATAGGGTCAATACACGGTTTCAGTCTGCATACACCACAAAGGGAACATGGTTTTCTGAAACACTATCCCGTAACTCAACCTTAATACATTTCGTAGAATTATCTTCACTCTGGGTGTTGGACTCAAGGTTTAAACAACCACTTTTGCGCGAAATGCTTGTAGTATTCCTCCTTAAACGAAATTTAGTTGAAAACCTTTAATTTACAATTATTTAAAAACTTACTTTGCTTTCGCATGAGTTAATATGTGAGATTTTAAATTGGTGGATTGAGCAAACTTTTTGTTGCAGGCATCAAAAGGACATACAAATGGTCTATCTCCAGTATGTATTCTTACATGTGTTCTGTAAAAATAGAAATTAATAGCAACGTAAAGAATGTATAAAATAGAATTGCATTTTTCGAGTTCAGAATAAAATCAGGAAAAAAGGTTTACTTTGTATTTTAGAAATAGGCTGATATTTTTTGTTATGGCTATAATTTGTCTTAGTCGTGGAGGGTATTCAAAAGTTGTTCTCATTGCTTTCAAGGTCCCCATCGGAGGGCTAGACAATGTTTCTATTCAAATTGGTATTCAATTGCTCCATTGATAATATCGATACATCGAGAACATCGATAATATCCTAAAATATCCTAAAAATATCTATAAGATTTAATTTAGTGTATGTTTAAAAGGAGAAATTTACAAAATTGTGATCGCCGTGACTTTTGTTTTAAATTCTAAGCCATGATTGCCGGATTATTCTTTAAGTTTTACTTTTGCGATTTTGTATCTTTAAGCATGCATCAAATAATTTTCCTTTGGCTTATACAAATTTCGCATTGCAGTAAAGTTGGAGTGAACAGCAAATGAAGCAAAAAAAAGTTCTATGGTGGACTACTACTTCAAAAAGTTGCTGCATGTGATAATTTAATCTACAAAGATTCTAAAAAAGTCGAGTACAGTGCATATCCATTAACATCGTATTTACAATTGTAATACATATACAAAAATACATATATGGTTGTTTTCCGTCATCCTGGACCTTTTATGCACCCTGCCCCACCCATGCCATGTCACTTTAATATTTGTGGTTTTTAGAAAATTTTGAAAAGCTATTTAAAGGTTGGTTAAAATATACGTTTAATTTTACCTTAAATTAAAATCCAGTGAAAATCGTTTTCCACATCCTTCGAAAGTACACTGAAATGGTTTTTCTCCTGTGTGAACCAACTGATGTCTTTTGAGTTTTGAACTTTCTACGAAAGCTTTTCCACATTCTGCGCAAACATGAACACGTGGACCGTGAGTGTGTAAATGTTTGCGCATCGCAGACGAATCTCTAAAATTTTTATGGCAACCCTTATGAGGACAAGCAATTTTTTTATCGTTAGGATAGGCCACTGTGACTTCAGATACATTATAACCTTGATCCGTGCTCCCGTTCGAACCTAAATTTAAATATTAAAATTAAATTTAAAAAGTTCCGTATTGCTCAATTCATATAGTTTTTACCTGTATTGTCGTTGTATGGCAATTGTGATAAGCAATCAGTTTGTTGCCTTTCCTGTAAGCGAAGACCAAATGGCACCGAGCTAGTGGAAGTATGAAGATCGCCGGTATTGTCATTACTTAATATTCTATGATTATCAATTCTCAGGGCGGCAGTTTCATTTACCATCTGTATACTTGTGGAATCAGAAATCAAGATTGGATCTTCGAAGCTTAAGGTCGATTTAGTCAAAATCTGAGTGGAAAGATTATTTTCATGAGACAGAACTCCTTTCCCTTTTATTAACGGTTCTATGATTGGAACTGAGCTTATAGGTGGCTGCATTTCAAGCGTCTGTGGTTCATGAGTAAATACCTCCTGCTGTAATATAGATTCTACCTGATCAAAGTCCTTGTTTTGTTGGGTCGTGACACGTTCAAAATCTTTTCCCTTCAAAAATTCAGACTCGCCAACATTTTGGTCCGACCCCGAGTATTCATCATCAGATATTCCGGAAGCCCACATTGTAACACTAAACTCTCCTTCCATAGTTTTAATTTGAACCAGCTTTTGTTCCCACCGCCTTGACTTGCCAGGTGGATTTAGTATTGATGTATCTGAGGGTAGGAAAGGTAAATTACCGTCGACAGAACTACTTAGCAGGCTACTGGCCACGTTCTTTGAAATTTCCTGATTTTCCGCACAGCCGATATTTTTATAACAGTTGATATTCATTTGATATCCAATATTGGTATTCTTTCTTCTAAAAATAAATACATGCTAATATACAATTATGTTAAAATGTTTAAAATGTTTACTTACGGTTTCGAGGCAAATAAATTCTCAGATTCTTTCAATTGAAATTTTCCATGTAGATTAGAATTTGTTTCGTTGTCACTACTTTTCGGTTCTGCCTGAATAGCTGATTCAAATACTTTATTTCTGTGCAAGTTTACGTGACTACTAAGAGGTACACTATCTGAAAGTATAACTTTTTTCGAAAAAAAAATTAGTTCATAAATTTGAGAGTATTATCAAAACGGCCCTATCTAAAGCAGAAAAGAAAGTTTTTTGTCGGCTGAGCAAAGGCTAAGCGCCGCACAGAAATCAGCCGCGGTCGTCATACACACATATGCAGTTTTCATCGATGAACTCCTACGACGCAATATAAAATCACTATTTTCAAAAATTACCAAAATGCATTTTTCGGTCATGATTCACTATAACGGTAATTTTTTTATTGCTCATATGGCAGCTATACAATATAGATAGCCTGCACTAGAAAGAAAACTTTATATTCAATTGCAAATGTAAAATAAATGCAATATTCCATAATGCGGACAATATATCGCTTTTTAAGCAAAAAAAACAAGAAAGGAAAGCTAACTTCGGGCGGAGCCGAAGTTGATATACCCTTGCAGAATACTCTGGAAATTATATTCTCCCAAATTATTCATATGATGCATTCTTAATACTCATAAAAAATCCCAACTTCCTAACTTTAAAAACACCAAAGTTATGGCATTTCCAATCGTTCAGTTATATGGCAGCTGTAAGATATAGTCGGCCGATCCTTATGAAGTTTGGTAGGTCGGATTGATTGGCCAAAAATAAAACCCATAGAAAATCCCAACTTCCTAACTTTACAAACACCAAAGTTATGGCATTTCCGATCAATCAGTTATATGGCAGCTATAGGATATAGTCGGCCGATCCTTATAAAATTTGGTACGTAAAATTGATTGGCCAAATGTAAAACCCATAGAAAATCCCAACTTTCTAACTTTACAAACACCAAAGTTGTGGCATTTCCGATCGTTCAGTTATATGGCAGCTATAGGATATAGTCGGCCGATCCCGGCCGTTCCGACTTATATACTGCGTGCAAAGGAAAGAAGGGTGTGTGCAAAGTTTCAATTCAATATCTTTAAAACTGAGAGACTAGTTCGCGTAGAAACAGACAGACGGACAGACAGACGGACAGACGGACATGCTTATATCAACTCAGGAGGTGATCCTGATCAAGAATATATATACTTTATATGGTCGGAGAAGTCTCCTTCACTGCGTTGCACACTTTTGACCAAAATTATAATACCCTCTGCAAGGGTATAAAAATATATACATTTTTTATTTGCATATGCATTTTTTTATTTTTTAGTCATTTGATTTTTATGAGAATAATTTTACGATATCTGTCCGTCTGTCTGTCCAGCGAACATTGAGATCTCGAAAACTAAAAGAGTTGGTGTTTAGGACTAGTATGCCGTTTATAGTTATACCTACCCAGCGCTGGTTTGTTTAAAAGTGTGGACAAACGCCCAGTTGCAAAACTCTGTAAAGTAATCATGGCTTATTGGACGGTATATGTTTGTTCGGTCTATATCTATCAACATACCCAATTATATAACAATTGTTTCAGAAATTATTAGACAATTATTTAAACTTTGTAAATGAGGCCACAAAGCGCACATTTTTTTCACGGTAGAAAAAGCGCAATTGGCGCCATCAGTAAGGGAATTATATTTGTTTTGTAATTGAATAATAGATTATTATTTACTTGACAATCGTTGCACTCAAGTATAAATTCCTTCCTGTTTAATTTAAAAAAAAACCCTTGCAGAGGGTACTATAATTTTGGTCAAAAGTGTGCAACGCAGTGAAGGAGACATCTCAGACCCTGCAAAGTATATATATTCTTGATCAGGATCGCGTCGTTAGTTGATATAAGCATCTGTCTCACTGTTTCGACGCGAACTAGTCTCTCAGTTTTAAAGATTTCGAATTGAAACTTTGCACGCAGTATATAAATCGGAACGGCCGGGTTCGGCCGACTATATCCTATAGCTGCTAAACGATGGGAAATGCCATAAATTTGGTGTTTTTAAAGTTAGGAACTTGGGATTTTTATGGATTTTATTACAGAATATTCTGCAAGGGTATATCAACTTTGGCTCCACCCGAAGCTAGCTTTCCTTTCTTGTTTTTCTATCGTCCCGTTTAGACTTATGCATCACCCATATACAGTGGCTGGCAGCTTATTTCGTGCAGACGTAAACTTGAAGTTAAAACTCATTTAGTTAGCAAACTATTCGGAATATAAAAAAGATTTAGATGCAGTTATGTTTAATAGTATTTTGGCATTTATTAAGGCACTTCATTATTTTTAAACTCCATTAGATTACACTAAAATCAAAAAATATAAAAATACTGACTTTTTATGTCACATCTTATTTTGTTCAACTTAACTTTTTGTTACTAATTTTACAGCTAATAGTTTTTGTTACTAATTTTACAGCTAATAGTTTTTGTGTACTCCTCTCTGATTCAGAACACCTCTGAGACGATTTCCCACGGAAGAAATTATAATACCCTCTGCAAGGGTATAAAAACTATACAATTTAAAAAAAACAGGTGATCTTTTTAATTTACTCATAATTATTGGGTTATTAAAATTTCACAGCAATAAATTCTTGCAGGCGATTTTCTTTAGTGGTAGTATAAAGTGACATATGCATAGCCCCACAAACTTTAATGTACATTTCCACACAACCACGCAAACATAGTTACTTTTGAGACACCACTAAAAATAAAATAATCAAAAAAACCTTGAAAACTAGTAACGAACCAAAAATTAAAACTAACAAGAAAGGGTATATAAACTTCGACTTGCCGAAGTTTGCTTATTACAAAATGGCTATTCTCAAAGGAATATTTTGATAATTAGAATCAGCAAAATAATAATTTTTTTATTTTCTTTTTAATTTGCAGATTTTTCTATGGGAGATTATGAAATAGATTACGATTTTAATTTAATTAAGGGGGTAAATAACCTTTTTTGTCGAAAAAATAGGAAAGTTTGGATTTATGTATGTAACTATTGTTTTTATTAAATGAATGTTTATATTTTCTGAAAGTTTAGATGGTTGACAATGTTTATGCAAAAAATTTTGAAAAAATATTTAATAGTTTTTTTAAGAGCCTTGCGGTGACAGTTACCCAGGACGAACGGGTCAACTGAAGCCGACAAAATAAAAATATTTCATTAGTTTAAAGTGGTATCCTGTACTTGAACGAACGTTTTTAAATTTTTTTTTTTGTGCATACGGGAAATTTTAATGCAAACAAGAAAGGAAAGCTAACTTCGGGCGGAGCCGAAGTTGATATACCCTTGCAGAATACTCTATATATTATATTCTCCAAAATTATTCATATGATGCATTCTTAATACTTATAAAATATCCCAACTTCCTAACTTTAAGAACACCAAAGTTATGGCATTTCCGATCGTTCAGTTATATGGCAGCTATAGGATATAGTCGGCCGATCCTTATGAAATTTGATAGGTCGGATTGATTGGCCAAAAATAAAAGCCATAGAAAATCCCAACTTCCTAACTTAGCAAACACCAAAGTTATGGCATTTCCGATCAATCAGTTACATGGCAGCTATAGGATATAGTCGGCCGATCCCTATGAAATTTGGTAGGTCGGATTGATTGGCCAAATATAAAACCCTTAGGAAATTCCAGCTTCCTAACTTTACAAACACCAAAGTTATGGCATATCCGATCAATCAGTTATATAGCAGCTATAGGATATAGTCGGCCGATCCTTATGAAATTTGGTAGGTCGGATTGATTGGCCAAATATAAAACCCATAGGAAATTCCAGCTTCCTAACTTTACAAACACCAAAGTTATGGCATTTCCGATCAATCAGTTATATGGCAGCTATAGGATATAGTCGACCGATCCCGGCCGTTCTGACATATATACTGCGTGCAAAGGAAAGAAGGGTGTGTGCAAAGTTTGAACTCGATAGCTTTAAAACTGAGACTAGTTTGCCTAGAAACAGACAGACGGACAGACGGACATGGCTATATCAACTCAGGAGGTGATCCTGATCAAGAATATATATACTTTATAGGGTCGGAGATGTCTCCTTCACTGCGTTGCACACTTTTGACCAAAATTATAATACCCTCTGCAAGGGTATAAAAATTACGTTTTTGGACGCTAAAATTCTTACAAAACTATCTATTTCGGCGAAATAAAAATTTTTACATTTTTACATTTTTACTCAGCTAACAACTTAATATAAATATGCCTTCTTGTATGTTTTTCGCCCTAAATTAAAATTTTTTCCGATTGTTCCTATGGAAGCTATTTGATATAGTCGCCGTTCCGACTTATATACTACCTGCAATAGAGCAACATTTCGGAAAGTTTCAAGCCGATAGCTTTGAAACTGAGGGACAGACTGACATGGCTAGTTTGACTCTTCTGGTGATGCTGATCAAGAATATATATATTTTATAGGGTCCGAAATGTCTCCTTCACTGCAAAGGGTATAAAAAATAAAAGTAAAACTTATCACTCGTTGGGCAAAAAAATAAAAAAACAAGAAAGGAAAGCTAACTTCGGGCGGAGCCGAAGTTGATATACCCTTGCAGAATACTCTGTAAATTATATTCTCCAAAATTATTCATATGATGCGTTCTTAATACTCATAAAAAATCCCAACTTCCTAACTTTAAAAACACCAAAGTTATAGCATTTCCAATCGTTCAGTTATATGGCAGCTATAAGATATAGTCGGCCGATCCTTATGAACTTTGGTAGGTCGGATTGATTGGCCAAAAATAAAACCCATAGAAAATCCCAACTTCCTAACTTTACAAACACCAAAGGTATGACATTTCCGATCAATCAGTTATATGGCAGCTATAAGATATAGTCGACCGATCCCGGCCGTTCTGACATATATACTGCGTGCAAAGGAAAGAAGGGTGTGTGCAAAGTTTGAACTCGATAGCTTTAAAACTGAGACTAGTTTGCCTAGAAACAGACAGACGGACAGACGGACATGGCTATATCAACTCAGGAGGTGATCCTGATCAAGAATATATATACTTTATAGGGTCGGAGATGTCTCCTTCACTGCGTTGCACACTTTTGACCAAAATTATAATACCCTCTGCAAGGGTATAAAAATGACGTTTTTGGACGCTAAAATTCTTACAAAACTATCTATTTCGGCGAAATAAAAATTTTTACATGAAAAAACTATCGTTCAAGTACTAATAAAATTCATTATGAACATTTAAAAAAAAATTGGAAGAAAATCGGTTCAGTAGTTTTTCGCCAATCCATATCACCGCAAAGTTATTTTTCAAAAAAACCATTTCGAGATATTCGCGTTTAAAGTTTTGGTTTGGGTGGCGACGAGGCGCGCGGCTAGGAGCGCTGTAACTTTTTTTCTACTGCTCAAATCTCTATGAAAATTTGGGGAAATGTTCTCAAGAAGTTGTTCTTTAAAATAAAGCAAAAAAAAATGAAAAAGGTATATACCCCCTTAAAATAGTAATGCTATAGTATTAAATATTACCAAATCCCAAATAACAACAAAACAAATTTAAACAAGAGAGAACGCTATAGTCGAGTGCCTCGACTATTAGATACCCGTTACTCAGCTAACAACTTAATATAAATATGCCTTCTTGTATGTTTTTCGCCCTAAATTAAAATTTTTTCCGATTGTTCCTATGGAAGCTATTTGATATAGTCGCCGTTCCGACTTATATACTACCTGCAATAGAGCAACATTTCGGAAAGTTTCAAGCCGATAGCTTTGAAACTGAGGGACAGACTGACATGGCTAGTTTGACTCTTCTGGTGATGCTGATCAAGAATATATATATTTTATAGGGTCCGAAATGTCTCCTTCACTGCGTTGCAAAGGGTATAAAAAATAAAAGTAAAACTTATCACTCGTTGGGCAAAAAAATAAAAAAACAAGAAAGGAAAGCTAACTTCGGGCGGAGCCGAAGTTGATATACCCTTGCAGAATACTCTGTAAATTATATTCTCCAAAATTATTCATATGATGCGTTCTTAATACTCATAAAAAATCCCAACTTCCTAACTTTAAAAACACCAAAGTTATAGCATTTCCAATCGTTCAGTTATATGGCAGCTATAAGATATAGTCGGCCGATCCTTATGAACTTTGGTAGGTCGGATTGATTGGCCAAAAATAAAACCCATAGAAAATCCCAACTTCCTAACTTTACAAACACCAAAGGTATGACATTTCCGATCAATCAGTTATATGGCAGCTATAAGATATAGTCGGCCGATCCTTATGAAATTTGGTAGGTCGGATTGATTGGCCAAATATAAAACCCATAGAATCAGTTATATGGCAGCTATAGGATATAGTCGGACATATATACATATATACTGCGTGCAAGGGAAAGAAGGGTGTGTGCAAAGTTTGAACTCGATAGCTTTAAAACTGAGAGACTAGTTTGCGTAGAAAAAGACAGACGGACAGACGGACATGGCTATATCAACTCAGGAGGTGATCCTGATCAAGAATATATATACTTTATAGGGTCGGAGATGTCTCCTTCACTACGTTGCACACTTTTGACCAAAATTATAATACCCTCTGCAAGGGTATAATAAAAGGGCACAACCGCATCGACCCGCTAAGAGGCAAAAGGCAGCGACTGAAAATGCTACAGGTCACCAAGTTATGAAACAAACACCAATGCAATGACCAGAAAAGAATGTGTCAAAGAAATTGATTCGCGAACACAATAAGCAATGAATATGAAGCCGCAAAAAGACACCTAGCAGAATACAGAACTAGGCTAATTAACAAGAAAGAGGGAAATTTATCTACTTATATTGAAACACAAAGAGGCACTATTCCGATGACCCGGAGCCGGAAGTCAATCTAAGAAAAATATTTAACCTGTTATATCATAATTTTGGTTTCTACGGGTTTTTAAAATTTGTTCTGCCTACGAATAAAAGAAAAAGTTTTCAAAGTTCAAAATCGATTTCAACATTTTTAAGCTTAATCAGAATAAATATGATTAGACGTCCTTTTTTTTTTAACTGAGCGGATAAAAAAAGGTTTCTAAGCAAAAAGGTTAGGCAGGAAGAGGGCGATAAAGAATATCGTCGAAAACAACAAAGCTTATACACTTGCCAGAAAAAGTATGCGTACAAACATGTCCCGCAAATTTTAAATTAAAAAAAGGGTTGACAAAATCTTACAAATTGAATTTTTATTTTAATAGATAGTACATTTAATCACCTTTCGTATGATGTAACTTAACCCTCCTAACACTTATTATTTTCCTAATATTAACAAAAATGTGCAAAATGGCCTGATTTCAAAAGGAAACTCCATATTTTTGGCATAAGGACTTGAATTTTATACGAAGTCAGGGACCCCTTTAGTTTTAGGAATTCAGCCAACCGATTTGGCATTGACTGGACCAATTTCGTTGTGTTCTCCACCGATATTTTATTCGATTCCTAGACCATCACTTTTTTTAGCATATCCTTTGATGTAATGGTGAGCTCATGGAGCTCAATGGGATTGAGATATGGGGACTGCGATGGCGACTTTAACTGGTTTTTCACATTATAGATTACCCAAGGCTTCGTATTCATGGCATTATGCTTTGGGTCGTTGTACTGTTGGAACCAAAAGTCATCCTCATGTCCCAGTTTCGTGACGCTTTGATGTAAAATTTCTTTTAGGATGTTGATATGCACCTTGTGATCCATTGTGGATTCAATGAAAACAAGATTTCCAACTCCACTGGCCGCCATACATCCCCAAACCATAACGACACCACTACCGTGCTTAACGGTTTTGACACGGTTTTGTATGTCGAGGGCTGTACCATTTTTTGCCACACAAGCTTACGGCCCTTAGTCCCGAATATGCAAAAATTGCTTTCGTCGCAAAAAATAATCTTTTTTTTCTGGAGAATTCCATTCGTTTGATTTTGTTGACTTGTGATATGACTGGTTTCTTCCGGGCAGTACGGCCGTTATAGTCTTAATTCTTCGAAATTTTGCGAACAGTGTCATCACGATGATCCTTATTATACTTTTCCTTAATATCCTTTGCCATTTAGGTGGCTGTTAGGTTGCGGGACATGTTTGTACGCATACTATTTCTGGCATGTGTATGTGGACTAGTGGAAACTTTCTAGGTTTTTCAACGTCTGAATTATACTCCGAAAATTAATAATAATCTTACACTTCTTGTCAAATAGTAAGCGAGCAAAGCCAGTAATTTTTAAATAAACCGATAAGAAGAAATCCCAAGAGACTAACTTGTGGCAATCCTTAAGCAACTAATTCGTTTTTTTGTAAACAACAAGACATTTTGCGTTAATTTCACTTAAATGAATCTAAAATACGTATAGCTAACAAAAGCTTGATATTTTCGCTTAAATTCGCTATATATTTCTTGCATTAACGACTCCTGTTTACATTTATTTTTGTACATACGAATATATATTGTACATACGAATATATATGTACATACAAATGTAATTATGTACATATGAATATTCAACTGAGCGACAGTGTCCTGAGTATAAGCCGGTTTAATTATTTATATTTGACCGCTTGTGAAAGCCATACTCACCATTGCTTATACTTTGCATATTCATTTTTTGAGCGCCTTTCGAGTTTACTAAATCATCTTCATATTGCTCATTCTGAAGAAGTATTCCATAACGTTCGTAAGCCATGTTTACAATGTTTTGATCCATTGAATGATTTAAGTTACAGGTCGTATAAAAGCATTTCATGTGCATGCATAAATGCAGGCACATGTGTTGGGTAATATTTTTTTTTTGATTTCCTGAGCTTTGTATTTCCTGAAGCAAACTATTTGTTGGATCTGAAAGAGGAGAAATTGTTGTTTTTTAGAGCAAGTTTTTACTATAACTCCATACGGACATATCTACAAATATGTAACCCATATCTACATGTTCTATCATAAAAGCATGCTATTTAGTAAAATTAATATAACAAAAGTTATGAAATTGACCGCAACTTACTCAGGAATAATATTTTTTATATTCATAATAGAACACAAATCAGTTTTATAGCTCCGATGCCGAACACTTTTAAAGGTATATGCAGTATACATGCACAAATGTCGGTTTTAAATTTTAGAAAGCATTTGTATTGTCTAAAAATTTATTGTTTATCTAGTTTTCATATTAAAAAAACAAAATAAAACCAAAAATGTAGCAATTTTTATAAAACCGATAAAAGATGCCCTAAAATATTAATAATGGTATTCATGTTGTTTGGCATGGGTATTCAATTGACTAAGAATACGGTTTGAATAAAATACTAAACTTTTGTATATCGATGAAATAAGCAAATATAATGCTAGTTTTCACATCAACGAAAACTGTTACCTAAAGCCTAGTATCCAGATCGACAAACGATTACGCTAGCGTAAAAACTTTAATCTTTCCAGTGTGACCAAAAGTTTGAGAGTTCATCAGATTTAAGCGTGCTATGATCGTACTGTCAATCAGCTGGGTTTGTTGACAAGCAGTTAAAATGCAAATATCGTATTTGATGGAAAGAGCCTTTAAAAGATATTATCAAATACCTTGGCAAGACAAGTCTGCCGCTGTACAAAGAAATTTATTTCCGCAGACTGGCAACGCTATGGACTTTCCTGGTATTTTTTTCGTCGATCAGGGGACCGACGTGAAAAAAAGGCCCGACGAAAAGTGAACGCCAGCTGTTTGCCTCTCGCTCTCTCTCATGACTGGCGTACGGTTTACGTCGAAGTGGATACTAGGCTTAAAGATCGACAAACGAGTACGCTGGCGTAAAAACTTTAAGTGACCAAAATTTCGAAAGTTCATCAGAATTAAGCGTGCTACGGTCGTACTGTCAGTCAGCTGGGTTTGTTGGCAAGCAGTTAAAATTAAAATATCGTATTTGCGGGAAAAGGCCTTTAAAAGATATTATCAAATACCTTGGCAAGCCAGGTCTGCCTCTGTACAAACAAATTAAAAAAAACAATACCATTTAAATTTAACAGTTGTTATAAGAAATGGAGGGAAAAACTAAAAAAAAACTCACAAAAGTCGATTGCAGGAGTTTTCATGTGAGGACAAAATAACATTAATACTATCTGGGGTGCCTCTTGTCAGAACAAAATGTTTTTTAGGTCAAGAATGTACGAAAAAACGCAATAAAAGTGCAGGTATGAACTTTAAATTAGCAAATAATTATCAGTAAATTAAAAAAAAACAACTGTTAAATTTAAATTGTATTGTTTTTTAATTTCTTTGTACAGCGGCAGACTTGTCTTGCCAAGGTATTTGATAATATGTTTTAAAGTTTCTTTCCCGCACTGCTTGTCAAAACCCAACCGATTGACAGTACGACCGTAGCACGCTTAAATCTGATAAACTCTCGAAATTTTGGCCACACTGGAAAGATTAAAGTTTTTACGTTAGCATACTCGTTTGTCGATCTGAGTACTAGGCTTTAATCTTTTCGCTACGGTTCACCCAAAGTTCATTTCCGCATACTGGCAACGCTATGCAATTTTCTGGTATTTTTTCATCGAGGACCGGGGTGAAAAAAAACGTTGACGAAAAGTGAACGACAGCTGTTTGCCTCTCTCCCTCTCTCATGACTGGCGGACAGTTTTTGTCGATCTGAGTACAAGGCTTAAACTCCTGCAATCAACTTTTATGCGTTTTTTGATTTTTTCCTTCCATTTTTTCAAATTTTGTATTCTTTTCGCTAGGGTTCACCCAAAGTTCTTTTCAGCACACTGGCAACGCTATGCAATTTTCTGGTATTTTTTCGTCGATCTGAGTACCGACGTGAAAAAAAGGCCGGACGAAAAGTGAACGCCAGCTGTTTGCCTCTCGCTCTCTCTCATGACTTGCGTACGGTTTTCGTCGTTCTGAGTACTAGGCTTAATTAATAACTGATCCATCAGTGTGCCAGCATTAAGAGTTGCTCCACTCTTTCCTAGGCGCACACCGTACTCACAACATGGATCAGAACACCTTAAAGAACGAGAGTATGTCCCCAGACTGCTATTTGTGGTTTACATTAATATAATAATAATAATAAAATATATTTATTGCAGGTACTAGGGAATACTAGTGAAGGTCTCAGATGTGGACCCCAATGACATGGAAGCCTTTGCAGCAGAAGTCATCGCTCAGGGAGCTCTGCTCCCCCTGCAAAGCGCGCAAAGGTGGACTACAAGTCCGAGCTTATTGAAATAGCGCTCGAAAAAGGCTGGAGGAGCAGCGAGCGCAGACCAAGTTCTTGCCATTGAATTAAGCTTGGCTGTATGCTGGCTGTCTGAAGGATGCTTGACATTAAAATTAAATAAGAAATTATGATAAAACAAAAAACAAACATATTTGTTACCATATAGACAATATTGGGCAATAGCTGTTCATATTTTTTTGCAGGCTGGCAGACATATTAATCCGATTTCGATATTCGCGTAGATCACTTGCAGTCTGTTACCAAGCATCATTTATAACGCTACTTTGCTCATTTTAAATTTTGTGCATAATGCAACGGGCTAAAATGATGAGCAACGGCTGTTCAGATCAGCTGTTATCGGATGGTGGAATAGGAGTTTCACAGATGGACTCTATGGAAGAGGGCATAGCTGGGACTTCTCGGAACGGCATAACCTTATGGCCCATCCGTTCAACGGATGGTGGATGGATCTCTGTGGGAAGAAGGCATTAGTCTTAATACACCCTTCAACATTCAGAAAGTGAAAATGTGTTGCGGTGGAATCCGGCTATAATATTTAATTATGCCTAAAGCCTAGTACTCAGTTCGACAAACGAGTATGCTAGCGTAAAAACTTTAATCTTTCCAGTGTGACCAAAATTTCGAGAGTTCATCAGATTTAAGCGTGCTACGGTCGTACTGTCAATCGATTGGGTTTGATGACAAGCAGTGCGTGAAAGAGGCTTTAAAACATATTATCAAATACCTTAGCAAGACAAGTCTGCCGCTGTACAAAGAAATTGAAAAACAATACAATTTAAATTTAACAGTTGTTTTTTTTAATTTACTGATAATTATTTGCTAATTTAAAGTTCATAGCTGCACTTTTATTATGTTTTTTCGTACATTCTTGACCTACAAAACAGATAGTATTAATGTTATTTTGTCTTCACATGTAAGCTCCTGCAATCGACTTTTGCGAGTTTTTTTAGTTGTTCCCTCCATATCTTATAATGTTCAGTGAAAAGCGCACGCCAAAAGATTACATTTTTTAATCTTTTCGCTAGGGCTCACCCCTTCATTTCCGCGGACTGGCAACACTATGCAGTTTTCTGGTATTTTTTTCGTCGCTCTGAGTGCCGACGTGAGAAAAAGGCCCGACGAAAACGCCAGCTGTTTGTCTCTCGCTCTCTCTCATGACTGGCGGACAGTTTCTGTCGATCTGAGTACTAGGCTTAATACTTAAATCCCACATGGTACTATTCACAATTCATTTGCAGGATGGTCCATATTGTCTTGCAGTGTCAAAAATATTCCAGTTCGACCCAGATAGGAAATAGACGTTCCTTAAAACTCAAAATCCAAACAGAGGACATCCCTGTTGATTAGATGCGATTTTTTCCACTGAGCCACCAATTTCTATCTACCATTAATATAAGCCGACAACAGTCATCTGTTACGGGAGAAGATTTTTTTGAAGGGGTTCTTGTAACTCTATCAAAATCTTTTAAAATTACTTTGTTAGTTAGCTGTAGAATTGTAGAATGTTCGGAATGCTTATTAAGCTAAGAGACATCCTTATAGATATTGATTGATGGAGAAGATATCTCCCAATCTATGCGAGGTGTATGATATTAACACCTTGTATTATTTCGTAAAGATTACAAAGGTGTGACTGCAACCAATTCGATCGAAGTATTGGATTACGGAGTACAAGAATCTGGTAAAGGCTGTGGAGAAGGTGCGCACGACTCAAAAAATAAAAATTTCAACCCAATCGATGGGCTATCTTAAACAGATCGGCCTACTTTTCCAGAGCATTTAAATATACCTTTATTGGTTATTTGGGAGCCCCTATAAAAACTATACATGAAGAGCGTGCCTTATTGCAAAGGGATATGTATGCGTGTTTGTGTGTTTTTCCTCAAACACCATTCATTTGATTCTCACTTCCGACCTACCAACCGAAAAGGTCCTTGTGGCATTCGCCCAAAATTCAGAGAAATATCCAGATAAATTATATGGTGGCGGTCAAGGAAGACAATATGCCGGTTTGGCAGAGTACGATCAAAAATCAAATCCACAAACTTGTATTTGTTCCTATGGGGGCAAAGGCAAACACCGAACTTCCTCAATACTGCCTTCTGATTTTACTTAAGAATATTTCTTCCTTTACTACCTTCAAGAACTATTAAAGCATGGCTCCCCTTGTCCTCGCACCGCAGTAGGTACGGCTCAAATTGGCTGGCGCATCAGCATTTCAGGGAGTATGCCGCAAAGGAGATACGTGCAAGAAGTGTGAACCGGACTATCACACTCTGCTCCATATGCAGAATTTAACTTCGTCGCGACGCCGACAAGCGTCTGCGCTGCGACTTTCGGCAGAAGCCTAATCTCGCTTGTCCAGTTCCAGCTCAAGAAGTCTTTCCCGGCCTCCAGTCCATCCAGCAAAAACAACTTCGGGTCTATCCCCGTGGAGCCCCTGTTGCACCATCTTCATATCCTCCCTTACGGTCAAGAACGGGGATTTTTAACCTCGACGTGGTGCTGGAAGGTCAACCCCAGCCAGCGTATCCAAGCACACCAAAACATGATCTGAGCGATGACTTACCGATCAATTTAATCGTCCATCGTCGTTTTCGTCGGGCCTTTTTTTCACGTCGGTCCACAGATCGACGAAAAAAATACCAGAAAATTCCATAGCGTTGCCAGTCTGCGGAAATGAACTTTTGGTGAGCCCTAGCGAAAAGATTAAGAAATTTAATCTTTTGGAGTGCGCTTCTCACTGAACATTATAAGAAATGGAGGGAAAAACTCAAAAAACTCACAAAAGTCGATTCCAGGTGTTTACATGTGAGGACAAAATAACATTAAGGCAGGCTTGCACCTTGTGAAGTCAAAAAAATAAAATTTTTTTTTTTGCAGTTTCGGATACATACATGTTTTAATTTTACTCTCCTAAAATTTCAAGTCGAAATCTCTTGAATTACGAAAGTTATCGGCCGTTTGGTGGACCGGTGTCAAGCGCGTTGCCATTATAGTGAAAATTTTCAAACGCGTTTTTCTCGAAACCATGTTTTCCGAGTTGGCGGAAGTCGTACAAGCCGCAAAAATTGAGCAATCGTCATGAAATTTTTTATACATGTTCCTCTGAAGTATGTGCATGGTATAGACTAGGATCTTTTGAAAATATTAAAAATTGTTTATTTAAAAAAATAATGAGTAACGAAAAAATGAGGAAAAAACCGATTTTTTTTTTCAAAAGCTCATAATTTTTGCATTTTTTATGTTTTTTCAATTATCCTAGTTCAAGCCATGCGAGCAAGTGTACAGATTAAGAATATATTCGTTTTTTGCGTTTCAGATTATTTCTTAAAATTCCAAAAAATCCGCCATGAGGACGAGTTTTTCGCGGACATGCCGCCATTGTTGGGTACTCCCCCTCCCCCCTTCGCTTGGATCGCACTCAAAAAAATTGTGTAGCTTCAATAAACTGTACCCTACAACTGGCTAAAATTTTATTCCCACACCTGCCATACTTTCCAAGAAATAAATTCCAGAAAAAAATCAGGTTTTGGGCGCCAACAAGGTGCAAGCCTGCCTTAATACTATCTGGGGTGCCTCTTGTCAGAGCAAAATGTTTTTTAGGTCCAGAATGTAGGAAAAACACAAAAAAGGGGAGCAGCTAACTTTAAATTAGCAAATAATTATCAGTAAATTAAAAAAAAAAACTGTTAAATTTAAATTGTATTGTTTTTAGATTTCTTTGTACAGCGGCAGACTTGTCTTGCCAAGGTATTTCAAAATATCTTTTAAAGGCTCTTTCCCGCAAATACGATATTTGAATTTTAACTGCTTGTCAACAAACCCAGCTGATTGACAGTACGACCGTAGCACGCCTAAATCTGATGAACTCTCAAAATTTTGGTCACACTCGAAAGATTAAAGTTTTTACGCTGACGTAATCGTTTGTCAATCTGGATACTAGGCTTTAGCGAACTAGTTTGTCGATCTTAGTACTATACCGTAAAGAGAACGAACAAATCTAATAAATATTATTTCCCGGAACCAAAGACTGCTGATCTGTGTTGTTTTCAATCTCCTCAAGTTTGGATTATGCTGCGTGCCGGATGCCAAAAGTTCCAGCGTTTACCGTTGGAAAGAAAGACAATATTCATTCGAACGACTGGCGGTTTGGCAGAGGAGGATCAGAAACCCTTCTACTTCTTCCAAAGGCAAGCTCCGATCCTCATCACAATATCCTATGTTCATTTCCTAAGCTTGGGGCATCTAGTTATTTTCAAAGAATCCCAATTTTCCTTAACCTTATTTTTTCCACAATAGCCCCAATAAAATTGTTTAAAATATTAAAACAAATAAATACCTTTGGGTCAAACAAAATAAAATAAGACAGTAAGAAACAAACCGAACCCAACATTAAAGTTTATTCCAACTATTATTATTATTACTTTTACAGCGTCCAGCCTTTAAATAAATAAGTATTGATTTCCTACAGCAGCCTGACCATTCGGACCTAATTATATATACCTTGATTTTTTTCAATACAATTTTTATTAAAGTTTTTTTTTAATTTACTGATAATTATTTGCAAAGTTTTTTTGTGTTTTTCCGTTCATTTTTGACCTTAGAAGTTACTAGGGTACCAGTACTATTTTTAGTTAATGCTTAAGTATTTAAATTCGTTTTAAAGAATATATTAATTTCTGGTTCAATATGAGGTGGCAATTTTTTGCAAAATAACTTGTTTAAGAAAAATCGTCTGGAGATAAAAAGAATAATTTTAAAAGCGAAGGTGTCCAACAACAAAACATCCAACAAAACAGCAATCCCGCAGAAAACGAATGACCTCATTATTTACAAAGAAAAGTAAACATCTCTTTATATTAATGTATGACTGTAAAAAAAAATGTGGAGATGCTAAATAAATTGTGCATTGAAAATCTATGTACATAACTTTATTGTTTTTGAACAGATATGCATAACAAATTTTTCATGGAATAATACATTTATAGTATAGCAAACATTGTTGTTTCTAAACATACGTGGTGAACTCAGGGGTATATTAACTTTAAGCAATTTCAGATTTTCGGTTTGAACTTTATAAAAATTTGTAATACAATATCAGAAAGCTGCAATAGGAATAAAAATATCGAGTTTTATTGAAAAATCGACATAAAATTATTGCTTTTAAACATATTCGCATACACACACTAATAATACATTTTAAATATATGACTGAAATTATTATTTAGTATTTTTAATATTGGGTGATTTTGTAATGGTAGTAGTAGTATTTTTTCATTTTTATTTATCTCAACCCATTGCCGGTTTATTCACAAGATTTTTACCTAATTACGTTTGCTATTACTTGAAAATTCGCATTTTCCGTACTTTTGGCACCTACAAGTGTGCATCGCAGTGAAGGAGACATCCCGGACCCTATAAAGTACATAAAAAATCCCAACTCCCTAACTTTAAAAACACCAATCGTTCAGTTATATGGCAGTTACAGGATATGTGTGCAAAGTTTCAATTCGATATCTTTAAAACTGAGAGACTAGTTCGCGTAGAAACAGACAGACGGACAGATGGACATGCTTATATCAACTCAGGACGCGATCCTGATCAATAATAATTAAACTTTATAGGGTCGGAAATGTCTCCTTGCGTTGCAAACTTTTGGCCAAAATTATAATACCCACTGCAAGGGTATATAAAAAATTTGTTTTTTAATAACCTGGAATCTCCTTTGAATTTTACGTAAACCTTCAGTAGAGTACATACATATTTTTTTAAGGAACTAAACTATTTTGAAGACATAGACTTCAAAATCTGTTGTGTTTTTCCAGTTGCTCTTTGAAATGGCTTTCTTGATTTACGCCGCATTTCTATATAAACATTTTAATTCCATAAAAAGCTTTCAATACTTTTCGAAAAAGCTTTTACTCATTTAAAATTAACTCAACTTTGAAAATTATATCAACATGTACAAAACCTGACAAAACTCTTCGCTTGTAAATAGAATCAGTCTATATTGTTCGCTCGTCAAGTTCTAAACGTCGATCTTTCACTAATATACAATTTATGGTGTACTAATTAAGAAGTTTTGGGTTAATCATAAAACACAACTTTAAAGTTATACATTAGCAACTATCAATTTTAATCTAAATTAAATTAAATATCAGTTTCATATTAATGATCCAAAGTGGAACAAAATATATTCAGCTTAGGTTTTGTTAAGTTGTGAAAGAAAATAATAGGTAACCAGGTAAAATTCCTTCACTAGATAGTTATTTTTAATCGGCAAATGGTTGGTTACAAAAATATAATTTTTATTCTTGTAACCATTAACACAATCATATGTTGATCAATTCGATTTAGTCGAGTGTGTATCCATATATACACTAAAAAATGCTTGCAGATGCTCATGCATATTCACAGAAAAGCTTCTTAATTATGTAAAAATCAGGTAGAGAGTATCCTTAATATACTTCAAATTGTTCACATATATGCATATGCTCATACATATTTACAGAAAAGCTTCTTAATTATATAAAAATCAGGTAGAGAGCATCCTTAATACACTTCCAATTATGCACATATATGCACATTGTTTTATTTTAAATATATGTAATGTTATTGTATTTTTATGACCGTAGATCTAAAATTAAAAAAAGCATAAAATAAATGTCGGTTCACAGAAATCGCATTTACAATTAAGAATTATTTTGGTGGTGAATTAAGGAGGATTGGGGGTATGGAATTTACATTTTTTCCATATTTTATTTTTTTGGGAATGCACAACATTTGAAGAATATTGCGTTAAAATTTTATATTGATCCGAGTAAAACTTCCGAAGTTATGGGCTGTCGAACGTAGGTGAGTTAGTTTTTTTTTGTTTTCGATTTATGGGTGTCTAAAACTTTAAAACGCTCTCCTTAAAAGTTGCCATTTCAAAGTCGATGAACACGATCCTGGAAAATCTACTGGATAAATCGTTTTGACATTTTGCACACTATTTCTGTACCTAAATCATCAGGTACTGACGTCGTCTGCTTTTTTACTGATTATTTTTCATTTTATAATAACTAAGATATCGAATTTTTAGCCTAAAACCACGTTTTTGACTTAAAAGTGTTAAGGAAAATCCAAAAAATGATTGGAAAAAGAATCCCCTTTAGAAACATCTTAACTAATAAGCAATTTTTTTCTGATGATCTAGTAACGAGTCATATTGTTCACCGCAAAACTTTTTTTCTTGCAGGCGCCTACGGAGCTTGGCTGCGAACGGCTCATTTATTTTTTTTTTTCGATGAAAATTTGTGAAAACATTGTTTAAATGTTGTACTTTGATACGCTTATAAAATATTTGATCTGACATTAACCGTACCGTGTGACAAAATTCATGAAAATAGGCTTTTTTGGCCGAATCAGCCATACCCCATAATGACAAATTTAATCAGTAGTGGAACTGTTGGGGATACTCTTTAGCCAATATATTACTACACTTAAAACACATTTGAAGGTTTCTTTTTGCTCTATTTATGTTACCTCTATTAGAACTAGTAAGTCTCTTTCTCAAAACAAAGTCTGTTTGCCAAGGAATTGTGGTGTGACTTATTATGTGCAATGGTGCCATGCATACTGAAAATAAATGCTGATCGTGTGTACCTGTTCCCGGCTGCGACGGGCCGAGTCGTTGTCGGTTTATAAATGTCGTTCCAGTATGTGACTAACCGTATAATATAGCAAACTTTGCAAATTGACTTCAAGAAAACACTTCCGGATTTTCATTATGCTAACTAACTATTAACTATTAACTATTACTGCCAATGTTCTGTGAGAGTTCCTTTCGCAGTTGAATTTAAAGAATTTCAACGTTGTAGAACTTTTCTCCATTAATAATAGTATTTTTAACTCCACTGATGAACTTTTCTGGGCTGGTACTGCTTTGTTGAGCCAACTTACAAAGCGATATATAGTTGCTAGTTCTGGCAAATAGTTAATTGTTCAGATATGTGAGTGCTTCTTTTATCATATTACCTAGAAAACACTGCAAATGTCCGGATGCCTGGGGTATATTCTAATTTGGGTGGTTGGAATATATTCCTCAAATTTAAACCCATCACTGTAGAAGCTCACTGCTTTTACTGGGTCATGACTTAATTTTCATGTCAAATTATCACTAAGTTACCACAATATGCACTTGTAAATCAATTTAAAAATATAAATTTTGAATTATCAAGAAACGATCAAAAAATCGAGTAATTTGTCATAAAATTATCGCTTTTGGGTCCTTTTTACATTGGAAGAAAATAAAAATATTGTATGAAATTAAAAAATACAACAATTTATTTCAGCGAAATTAACAACTAGTTATTCAAATAATACGTCTATAATTGACCTCAAGAACGGCAGAACAGACATGGAATCTGTGAACGCAAAGAATACAAAAAGTTCCCCTGGAAATGGCTTATCTTCAAGAAAAGGCAAATCAAAAAAATCAAAAACGAATGAATATGATAACCAGAACATAAATATGGTAAGAAAAACTTAAACAATATATTTAAGAAGATTAAATACATACTGAAAAAAATGATTTCTTAATAATCAATGGTAGTTAACGACATCTACAAAAACAAGGCAAGCGGGGGAGACATAGAAATCCATCTGGTTAACAATTTGTAGAAATTGTATTTCAAACAAAGAGATTTTTGTGTCACCCCCGAAAATAACTTTTAAATGTATTAGTTTGTGGTTTTAGACTTTCGTACACAATTTCCAATTATTTACCTTACTTATTAAATTTAGTGGGGCCTAATACTATTGGCCTATCGTATTGGATCGCTTCAATTGACAAATTTATATGTACTATGTGAAATTTGTACTTCTTTATGTATCAACAATATGTAACACTTTTATTTTTATTTTTTTTATGATTTCTAGAAAAAAAGTTTTACCAAATTTGATGATCTTCAAAAACGTAATCTTATCCATGTACGTTCCCGAGATTCTAAAAAAGCTCAAGAACTTTTCCGAGTAAGCTAAGTTTTCTTAAATCAACTCATTACATTTTATATAACAGTTTACCATAATTTTATCATATTGTGTCATTTTAACAAGTTACATTTTATGGTTCTATTTTTTTAGACTCCAGTAGCTGAACAGCTTGACAACTGCCGTCAATGCAAAAAACCTGTTTACATAATGGAGGAAGTCATTCTTCAATTAAAGACGGGAACGAATATTTTCCATAAAACATGTTTACGATGCAAAGACTGTGGAAAACAACTAAAGTGCGTTAAATTTGTATACCCTTGCAGAGGGTATTCTAATTTTGGTCAAAAGTGTGCAACGCAGTGAAGGAGACATCTCCGACCATATAAAGTATATATATTCTTGATCGGGATTGCGTCCTGAGTTGATATAAGCATGTCTGTCTGTCTGTTTCTACACGATCTAGTCTCTCAGTTTTAAAGATCGAATTAAAACTTTGCACACACCCTTCGTTCCGTTGCACGTAGCATATAAGTCGGAACGGCCGGGATCGGCCGACTATATCCTATTGCCGCCATATAACTGATTGATCGGAAATGCCATAACTTTGGTGTTTGTAAAGTAAGGAAGTTAAGATTTAATTTGGATTTATTTATGAGTATTAAGAATGCATCATATGAATGATTTTGGAGAATATAATTTACAGAATATTCTGCAAGGGTAAATCATTTTCGGCTCCGCCCGAAGTTAGCTTTCCTTTCTTGTTTTTTTAACATTTTATGAAATTCTGATTTTTGTTGCTAACAAAATGATCAATTTTTGGTGTGTTAAAAAATTAATGGTTATGGTCCAGTGTAGCGGTCATCAAAAACGGAAAGATTCATCCAGAAAGCTTCAAAATTTTACATTAATCTAGTTTGCGTCTAAAATTAAAATGAGATCTTCCGGATTTCAGCAGGGACCGTAACGATTTTTAGTTTAATAAAATTTAAAAAAATAACGAATATCTAAATTAACCAGTGAAACACTGTATTTACACCATTTAGTTTTAAACATTTTATATTCTGTAATCTGATTCGTGAATTTTCTTCTATGTGTATTTTGTATTATCGCCTACAGACCTGATAGTTATAACGTTCATGATGGAAACCTATTCTGTTCTATGCACTTTAAATTAATTTTCGCACCCAAGATAGTCTATGAAGAAATTACTCCACGAAAACCTGAACTTATAATACGTGAAAACCAACCAATAGAATTACCACCTGATGTCGCAAGAGGTAAGAATGAATTTTTAAGTTTGATACATTGGTGTGTCAAATCAAGATACTATTATTTTAATAATCATAAGGTAAAGTAAGGAAACTTATATAAAGTTCTGTATCAAGTCGGGGATCTCAATCTCAACACGAATAAGATTGTTAATGCAATTTGTACCAAGTTTAGTTCTAAGGTTGGCTAGCACTAAGCATTAGGCTCATATTTACATTTCTTTGGAGTGTCAAACCAAGATTGTTGTCAGACACTCAATTTTTCTCAGTCAACCACAAGCTCCAGTTATATTTAAATTTCCTAAAATGGTATGAGTATGCTAAGTCATCTTCAGCACTTTACCAATTATGTTTCTACGCAAACTAGTCCCTCAGTTTTCAAACTATTTGTATGAAACTTTGAAAAATTCGATTTTTCATTGGATTGGGCGACTATATCATAAATGGAATAACATATATATGTGCACCGAGATATTGTCGTTTTTTTTACAGTCGGACGACTATATCCTCTAGCTGCCATAGTAACAATCGGCAAAATTAAAATAAAATTATAACTTCGTTGTTTCCTAACTTATACCCAAGATATAGTAATTTTTAAAGATTTCAGAATTACAGTTTTACTTTCACCACGACGATCGAAATCGAATTATTATTTAAGCTTTAGCTTGCTGAAGCTTGCTTCCTTTTTTTTGTGCCCAACCACATTATACCCCAGCCATGCCCGTCAGCCGGTTTCTACGCAAATACTCCAAGCTGTGGGAAAAAAGCTTTTTGGATCAAACTTAGTAAAAAGTGTCTTTTCTGTAGCAGGTATTGTATAAGTCGAAACGTGTCTACTATATTAGCTTAGATTAGCTACGACTCGCATGCGACAGTTGATAACAATCGTGGAATCGGTAAAATACCTAACCTGCGGGACCATTAAGTGAATACATAATCGAACTGTGGACATTAATGTTGCCATTTCAGTTCGGATCGGGGCAAAGATTATCATCTTTACCCTTACTGAAGCAACTTTGAAAGTTTATAAATGCTTCTCAACGTAAGAAATTGATTAAACCATTTGCGCCAGCTCCATCGACTTCCCGTCAAGCTAACCGGTCTAAGTCTGTACAATAAATACAAATTTGCAGTAAACACCACGCCAGAGGCCTTGTGCGAATTTGTTGCGAATAAACTAAGCGTTGGACTTATTCATTGTAGTAAACATCCTACTTTATCACCCAAACCAGGTTAATAAGTTTTCAAGAATCATGGCAGCTATTTTCGACGTTAGTGCGAGAACATTTTCATCAAATTCCAAGTTAGTTTTCGCAACAACAAACGTTGTTCATCCGCCCAAATTCTACACCCTTTGCCGCTCTCCTTGGGGTCTTTTGAGTCGCGCTTTTAATGAGCTTTCGTTGACCGTCTTGTGCTATATTTATTGCTAATGGCTTAAACAGCGTTATGACTCTCTTCTTGATTAAATTTGCTACGATATATACCCATACAAAATCCCAATTTCCTAACTTAACAAACACGAAAGTTATGGCATTTCCGATCAATCAGTTATATGACAGCTATAGGATATAGTCGGCCGATCCCGGCCGTTCCGACTTATATACTGCGTGCAAAGGAAAGCATGGTGTCTGCAAAGTTTCAATTCGATAGCTTTAAAACTGAGAGACTAGTTTGCGCAGAAACAGACAGACGGACATGCTTATATCAACTCAGGAGGTGATCCTGATCAAGAATATATATACTTTATAGGGTCGGAGATGTCTCCTGCACTGCGTTGCACACTTTTGACCAAAATTATAATACCCTCTGCAAGGGTATAACAAGAAAGGAAAGCTAACTTCGGGCGGAGCCGAAGTTGGGTATATCAACTTTACAAACACCAAAGTTATGGTATTTCCGATCAATCAGTTATATGGCAGCTATAGGATATAGTAGGCCGATCCGTATGAAATTTGGTAGGTCGGATTGATTGCCAAATATAAAACCCGTAGCTTCCTAACTTTACAAACACCAAAGTTATGGCATTTCCGATCAATCAGTTATATGGCAGCTATAGGTTATCCCAAATATAAAACCCATAGGAAATCCCAACTTTCTAACTTAAGAAACACCAAAGTTATGGCATTTCCGATCAATCAGTTATATGGCAGCTATAGGATATAGTCGGCCGATCCTTATGAAATTTGGTAGGTCGGATTGATTGGCCAAATATAAAACCCATAGTAAATCCCAGCTTCCTAACCTTACAAACACCAAAGTTATGGCATTTTCGATCAATCAGTTATATGGCAGCTATAGGATATAGTAGGCCGATCCGTATTTAAGATCTAAGTCTCCCAGAATATCTAAATGCCAATTAGCAGGCCAATCAATCTTCGATGACCAGTGTAAAAAAATTAATCACAGGCGTTAGAATATTATTGCAGGACTTCGCGATCGTGCTACCACCCTGACAACCTGCCTTCAGGGCGCATGTCCGAAACAAAACGTTGGTATATCGGCATAGGTGTGTTTCTTGGACTGGTCAATGACCCACTTCTGGATTCTGCTAGGTGTCTTTTTAAGGCTTCATATTTCTTGCTTGTAACCCAATGTGTTCTTGCGAATTGCTTATTTCGACACTTTTTCTGGTGACTTTATATGCCGACTTAGATGTTTAGCAACGTGCGACCCAGGACTTCTTTCGTCTTCGGATTTTGCCTCTTACGCAGCTTCAACGGCTTTTTGGCCTCCTTCTCCCAATCTTAACATTAGGTTTACCTTGTAAAGTCAAAAAAAATTTTCGGAACAGTAACAACTTTTATTTTACACCAAGCATTTATGGATATTTCAAATAATAAATCTTTAATTTAAAATGGTAACTATAAGTCGTTATGAAGTTAATTGTGAACTAATTAAAATTGTAATAACATCTGTTTACTACATTTTTATCATTGGTTAAAAAGTAGCTAGACAGAAAAATGCTGAATCAATAAAAACTCTAAATAATTTTCTGTCGCGTTTAGAGTAGCAACATGTTGATTTCGAATTTACATTTCCTCTTATTAAAGAGCTGAATAAAGATTGAATAACTGAAAAAATATTGTTGCAGCTCAGTTATAATGTATTGCATATTCGGAGCCGAATATACACTGAATATATTATAATTACAATGAAGATTTATTATTGTGATTCTAACAATTAAAATTACCGTGTTCTAATTAATAACATATATTTTTTCTTATTTACGGACGAAAATATAATTTAAAAGACTGCACATTGAGTTTTCCTCAACCCAAATTTCTAATAATATTGCAATATCAATGTCATTATATAAGTGGTCACAAGGCGCAGAGTCAACAAAAGAGTTGCAGGCCGCCAGCAGTGGTTGCCCAAATCAACATCAGCATCTTGGCCGAACGATTTAGTGGCGAGTCGCAGTCTCATTTTGAATTGAATTGTATTTTACTTTTAGTTTCTAAACAGGGCTCAAACTGCCCAAACGGGCTATGAATAAATGAATTAAAAATATAACAAATTTACATTTGTTATAATTATGTAACAATATTAATATATAAAAAAAAACAAGAAAGGAAGCCAGGACAAGTCGCAGATTATATACCTCTGCAGCTGTTATAAAAATGTAATATTGTATATTTTGATTTCGGTGCTTAAAATCAATGAAGATAGGTAATATAGTCGACCGATTTTTATAAAATTTACGGATATATGATATAAAACAGCGAAGTTATAATTTTATTTCCCGATCTGGTGATTTCCGACTTTTATTCCTACAACAGAAGACGTACGGACGGACAGACGGACATGACTAGATCGACTCGCCTGGGGATGAAGAATATTTACTTTATATATTACTAGCTGTACCCGGCGCGACTTCGTTCGCTTAAAATTAGTTTTCAGTACGGTTGTCAAGACTTTCCCATTTCCACACCACCCCTGAGGTATAGAAATTGGCGCGTTTTTTATACCCTTGCAGAGAGTATTATAATTTCAGTCAAAAGTTTGCAACGCAGTGAAGGAGACATTTCCGACCCTATAAAGTATATATATTCTTGATCAGCATCACCAGGAGAGTCGATCTAGCCATGTCCGTCTGTCCGTCCGTCCGTCCGTCTGTCCGTCTGTCCGTCCGTTTCTACGCAAACTAGTCCCTCAGTTTTAAAGCTATCTGCTTGAAACTTTCCCAAAAGTTGTCTTTCTATTGCAGGTAGTATATAAGTCGGAACGAGCCGGATCGGGCCACTATATCATATAGCTGTCATATAACTGAACGATCGGAAATGCAATAGCTTTAGTGTTTGTAAAGTTAGGAAATTGGGATTTTCTATGGGTTTTATTTTTGGCCAATCAATCCGACCTACCAAATTTCATAAGGATCGGCCGACTATATCTTATAGCTGCCATATAACTGAACGATTGGAAATGACATAACTTTGGTGTTTTTAAAGTTAGGAAGTTGGGACTTTTTATGAGTATTAAGAATGCATCATATGAATAATTTTGGAGAATATAATTTATAGAATATTCTGCAAGGGTATATCAACTTCGGCTCCGCCCGAAGTTAGCTTTCCTTTCTTGTTTAATGTGGTATCTCTAATTAGACCTATTCCACTGAAACTTTCTATGTTTAATAATGTTAATTAATATGATTACTTTAAAACCTCTGTGTAAACAACATTTTTAGAAGATCCTTCAGGAGCGAGAATAATAAGACTACTGGCAGAGCTAACTCTAGAGCATGCGACATAAAATTGTCCATGAGAGAAGCAATCTTCTCTAAGATCTAGTCCAGCCAGCTTCAAAGTCTGCCCCTGCGATTTTTTTATAGTTATTGCAAAGCAAACTTTTAGAGGGAATTGTAGCCTTTTAAACTGAAACGGCAGACTGGATGGTATTAATGGGATCCTGGGTATAAACACTGTTTCCCCCTTCGCGCACCCCCTAAATATAGTAAGATTTTTGGGTTTGAGTCGAATAAATGTTCCACCCGTTGGGTTATGATCAACGCCGAATTTTGAATTAAAACGCGATTGAAGCGAGATCGGGACCGCCAAGAGACTTATTGAGACTTTCGATTATTGTTTATATTCAGGTCGCTGGAACTGCTGGACCGCAGAAGGCTATGGGCAGCTTTGGATGCCACAGTTCTTGAGCTCTATTTAAATTCTAATAGGTTAAATGTGAGAGTAAATACATCACTTCCCTTCCCTTAAAACACAGCAAAAGTTTTATAGTCGCTTTCAAAATGTGATTGTTTGTCTGAATAGTCTAACTGATTTCCATTGTGGTCAGGAAAGGAAATTATTGAATTGTGTTAATAAGTTTTTAATTAATGGGGATGTGTGATATTATTAGTTGTTCATTACATTTATGATTAATGCAAATGGAGGTTTTTATACCCTAGCAGAGGGTATTATAATTTTGGTCCGAGTGTTTAGTTATCTTGTGTTTCTTAAATTGTGTTTGTAGTATTTTGTTTCCCTATTTCGATTATTAATTTTGTAATTGTCTTCGTCTATTCTTTCTACATTTTTATTTGCTTTAAATAAATTAAAATTTTATAATTTTCCCTTTTGAATTGGACCTTTTCTGTATCTAGTGTCAATGTTTAATTCCTGTCGATCCTCATTTATTTTATCTATTTTCGTTTCTTTAATATTTTGAGTGTCTAATAATGGATGTCCAGCGTATAAGAATATTTGAGCAGGTGTTTGTCCAGTGGTGTCAAGTTTAATTTTATGGTTGTATGTGGAGAGGATTGTTTCTATTTTTCATTTATTGTCTTATGTAGTTATTCGACCTTTGCTCAATACGAAAGTTGAAATAAAATTCCTTCTGGTTTAAGCCATCTCCTTAGAGTCAAGCTAAAATAAGCTCCGTCTCTGTCTGCCATTAGTCATTTGGGCTTTAATTTGTTCAAGTGTAGCGAATGTAGAATAAATGTCAATGCAACTGAAGTAATGTTTTCCCTCAGATAAATAATTATCTACCACACTCGACAATGTTTAGGGTTGGGTGTGATTTTAAAAGGCATTTTGGTGTTTCTGAGTTCTGTTTTAGCTAAATTGCTTATGTTGCATTCAATTATTTTATTCTGAATTAATAGTTGGCTATTTAAAATGAAGTGATTTTTTTTCAAACATTTTTTGTAGTTGGTATTAATTATTTCTCTGTATGCTTTTTGAATAATTTCAAAATCTACATCGCTCTCAATATAAATGGTAATGAGAAAAAGTAAAATTTGTTTGGACTTTTCGAGTGTTATTACATATTATTGAATTGTGGTAATGGAGTTGACGAATATTGTTGAATGCTCTACTTTATTTTTATCGGATTTAATGTAAATTATTTTTTTTTTAAGTTTTATTGGTTTTTCTGTTAAATGACTAAGGTTGCTTTTGTCTTCTTCTGCACTATGTTGAGTAACTTCACCATGATGATTTTCTTCAAATTTAATTCTTTATAATGCAGGCAACTAAATTTTCCTTCCCTTTAATATAGTCGATTTTAAATTGGTTTTCGTTTAATTTGGGTCTTTCGATTTCATTTTTTTAAGGTATACAGCCATCTAAGAAGTTGATGGTCACTAGCAATGAGTAAATGTCGTCCTAGTAAATAATGTCGAAAAGTTTTAGTGGCCCAAACTATGGCGAGTAATTCCTTTTCTGTAGCACTGTAAATTAATTCGAGCTCATTAAGTGTTCATTGGGTTTCCTATGTCTGCGTAGTTTGGGATAAATCTACCATAATAACCGGTTAATCCAAGGAAAGCTCTGATCTCTTTTACTTTTGTTGGAATTGGATATGAAACTATGGGTTTAACTTTGAAAAGTAGCGGGGGCATTTTTAAGGACAAATGGCATTCGAAGGTATTCATAATGATCGCTTTTGGTGGAAAATGCTGTTTTAGATAATGATTCTAAGTCCTTTTCTATTTGGGGAATTCCAGCAAGTGGGTACTGTTTTGAATAAATTGGGGATATAGTAGGTTTTATATTTAGTACGTTTTTATTGGTATTTGTAAATGTTAGATTGTCTTCTTTTTCATAGTGAAGATTTTTGAATTTATTTAATAAACCTTTCAGCCTTAAAGTTTCCCCCTGATCTAATCGATAAATCCACAATCTAAATTTTTATTTATTCCTGAGCTGATTTTTTAATTGGTTCTGGCGCCTTTTGAATATTAAAATTTTTGTTTTTTACTGATTTTGAAGTAATTAATTTGTATGTTTTATCAAAGAGGGTAACTGAGCTATTTTTGTAATTTATAACTGATTGTGCATTTTCAAAAAATTTTTTTGTTCATCTTAATTTTGGATGGATTGTACCTGTTGTTGCCCTTCATACTTTTTTAACCCATGGTATTGATTGTCGTCATAATTCTGTTGTTCATAATAATTGGGTTGTAATTATTCGTATTCGTGTGCGTCTTGAAATCTCAATTCGTCAATTGACATATTGGTTTGCTCACTGTCCGATGGTCTTAGACTTATTTGGTATTAGTTAGTATTTTTAGATGTGGAGGGTTATTGTTGCTGAGGGTATCTATTTCCTTTAAAATAATTAAATTTTATTGGAATGTTGAAGGAAAGGAAAGAATAATTTTCTGATCAGTAATATAATGGAATCTTTAATGGCCTAAACATAAATAAGAAAATCGGAAATCAGCAGTTAAAGTCGTCTTTCAGCTTCCTCAAAGAATGCTCTAAGATTTCCTTTGTAAGTTGTCTCCCTAAACTTCCATGTTCGGAAGGCCCAATGATCGTGTCGCACATCATTAGTTTGGTAGAGTAAAATCACATTTTCCATTCTGCTGACGAAGGCGTAAAGAGTTTCTGGATTACCATTAAATGGCATGATGTCTTTTAGCTGCCGACGATCTTCAGCAAGGTTTTTGTCGCTTAACGCCACGATTCGGGGTGCGGTGCAACATTTTTATTTTTGTCAGGAGTGGTTGCTGTAAGAGTTGGACCCGGTTCCCAGAGTATGACACGTGCGGGGTGAGGTGAAATTGAAGGGTATTACGTTTATTCAACTTAAATTTACAGAGTTTAAGACAAAAATAGTGCGACGAGACGGATCCGTCCGTCGGCGTTGTCCTCTAGCGTGGTCGTGAGCCGCTACAGGTCGTCCTTCGGTAGTTGCGCAGCGGTTGGCGTCCTGTGGGCGAGAAAGACGGGCTTTGGGTGGTGCCGGAAAGTATATGGTTGTGCCGGAGCAGGAGCCTCAGCCACGTAGCCCCTCTTGACTAGGCCAGAATATGTTTCCCCTTAGGTCTAAGTAGGTACCGAGACCACTGAGGTCTGCCAGGTTGGGAGAAGGTTTGGAGTCTTCCAGGTGATGAGAGAGAAGCTTGGAGGCCAGTTAGGTCTTCCAGGGTGTGTGAAAAAGTTTGGAGGCCACTGAGGTCTTCCAGGTTATGAGAGAGAGGTTTGGAGGACACTTAGGTCTTCCAGGTTATGAGACGAGTCGCACCCCACTGTGGGTCTGCAAAGGTTAGCCCGGCGAGCCGAGTGGGACAAGAGCGGGTGATTGACTCGGTGAACCGAGTGATGGCTCGAGATTGGAGTCGGCTGCCACTGATGGCGGCTTCGTCCCTCGAAGTCGGGAGTGGGTGATGGAATCCCCAAGGTCGTCTGTCACTTATGACGGTCGCTCTTCTTTTTGGCGGGCTCTAATGTTATGTAGAATTGTCCATTGGAAGTTTAATTAAATAGACCATTCGGTTTGATCGTCTTTTATTGAATGTTTAGTTCTCTTAAACTAAGGCTTGCTAACTGTCGGCGCAGCGGCACTTCAGAATAAAAGATTAAAATATTGCTTTAGCGACAGTATTAGCATTCTCATTTGGAACAGGTATGGCAACTAAATACTTAGTTAAGTCACATATTAAAGTGACTCGTTGCCATTTTCTGATTTTGGTAGTGGTCCTATAGTGTCCACTATCACTCTGTCGAAAACATTTGTAGGTGTGTCTGTTATTGTTAGTGGGGTCTTGCTATGTTTAGTTATTTTAGCTTTCTTGCATTTTTGACTTCTCGTATTTACTCAGTGATATCACGAGTCATATTCTTCCAAAAAAATTGTTGTTTGATTTTTGCTAAAGTCTTTGAAATGCCAGTATGACCTCCTTGTATGGGATCGCCATGGAAGTTAGAAAGAATTTTTTTTTTTTATTTAATTTTGCTTTTATTTATTGAATCTTCTCTTAATTTTGAGACTAACAATAAGCTTACGAATCTTAACATTAAAATTTAACTAACAGTATAATAAGACTGCATTCTGGTTGCGCGTGCCTTAAGTCCGTCGCTGGGTGGGTAAGTCATTGCGACGAAGGCGTGATTGGTTGATCAACCTTGTAAGACCTCTCGCCAGGTGGTTATGTTGCAACGATAGCTTGGTAAAGTACTTTTCCTTCTGTTCTGCGATCACTTCTTTGACTGGTAGAATGTTTAAGTCGCGATGTATGTTTTCGTTGCGAACGTACCACGGTGCCCCGGTGATTGTTCTCAAGATCTTCGACTGAGCTCGCTGGACTATGTCAATAGTTCTATTGCTGGTATTTCCCCATAACTGAGAGCCGTACATCCATATAGGTTTTAGTACCGAGTTATACAGCAGGACTTTATATTCAAGACTAAGGGGAGACCGAGCGTTGATAAGCCAATGAAGGCTACTGACATTTAGCTTTAGGTGTGTTCTTTTGGCTTCAATGTGCCGGCGCCATGTGAGTCTTCTGTCGAGGTGTACTCCTAGATATATCACTTCGTTTGCTTGCGGGAGTAGAGTATGCTTTAACATGAGCGGCGGGCAGTTTTGCCTGTTCAGGGTGAACGTAACGTGCTTGCATTTTTGTTCGTTCACTTTAATTCGCCAATCTGATAGCCACTTTTCTACATCGACCAGATGAAGAGCTGCGCAGTTGCTTTCATCGGGCATTTTGAGCGGCTGAGAATGGCTGTATCATCAGCAAACGTATATGTTGTTAGTCGTGTGCTTGTTGGGATGTCTGCTGTGTAGAGGACATATAATGTTGGCCCAAGCACGCTTCCTTGAGGAACTCCAGCTCCAATAGTGAAATCGTCAGTTATAGCAGTGTTGTATCGAACATCAAATTTTCTGTCGTAGAGGTAAGACTCTAAAAGCTTATGGGTGTTGTAGGGGAGCATTGTCTTGATCTTGTACATTAGACCTTCTAGCCAAACTCTATCAAGTGCTTGCGAGACGTCTAAAAATATGGCAGTACAGTACTCTCGTTTTTCGCACGCGTTCCGAATTTCTGGTGTTATCCGGTTGACCTGCTCAATTGTTCCGTGCTTTTCACGAAACCCAAATTAATGTGACGGAATTCCTTCCTGGATTCTTAGATATGTGTTTATCCGAGTCAATACGCATTTTTCAAAGAGTTTAGATTATAGGTCTATACGACGTGGGAATTGTGTGGTCTTTTCCTGGCTTTGCTATCATTATTATAATCGACTTTTTCCATCTCACTGGAAAGTGGCCAAGTTTTGCGATGGCATTAAAAAACTGGGTGATAGTGCAAACGGCGCAATATGGGAGCTCAATGATCATTTTGGGAGTAATGAGGTCGCAGCCCGGGGATTTTTTCGGATTCAGCTGATTTTTGATGATGTTTCGTTTGGGCGAAACTCAATTGGTTCATGTTGAAGCTGAGGCTCATGTGGTAAAGTCGGCAAGGTGAACGCACTAGTGGCAGGATTTGGTTGGAAGTCATTTTTAAGGTGGTTGGCAAACGTGCTGGCTCTGTCTGCATCGCTGCTCGCCCAGCCGCCTGTGGGATTTCTAATAGGCTTCACGGTTACTTTCGGTGAGCTTAGAGTAGGGTGAGCTTTCCATAGTGAGTGTTTTGTACTAGATGTTGACAATTGCTCTATGTAGCGCCGGTGGACATGTGCTTCTTCTTGCTGGAAAGCTTTTGTGAGTTGACGTGAGGCATATTTTAAGCTTTGCCTAGCAGATGGTGATCTGTGGAGTTGCCACTCTCGACGTAAGCGTCGCTTTTCGAGGACGAGCTGTTCTATTTGTAGATTTGTCTTCTTTTGCTTGCTTTGTGTACTTGTAGTTTAGGGTGTTGAAACTCGAGCTGCATAGACGAATACAGACTCCAGTGTATTAACAAATCTGTCTACGTTGGCTTCATCGTTGAGATGAGGACTTAGCTCAACGTGTGAGCTAATGTATTTCTTGTACTTAACCCAATTGGTTTTCTGAGATGTCAATTTAAACGATTGCTCCAATGCGCCTGGATGTCGGAGTAGAATAAACAGGACAGGCGAGTGATCCGATGAAAGATCCGAGAGGCATTCGGCGCTTATCAGATTTTTAGGAATGTTTTTGGTAATTGCAAAGTCTATTAAATCGGGTAGTTTCCTTGGGTCTAGTATATTGGTCTGCCAGGAGAACTTTTATAACTGCATTATAGAGCTGTTTTCCTTTTGGAGTCACGAGACGTGATCCCCAGTGTGTGTGCTTGGCGTTGTAGTCCCCTGCTGCTATGAAGTGGTCTCGTAGTGAGTTGAAAAACTGCATAAACCTATCTTCAGCTGCGAAGCTGGTGCTGGTGAAGGGAGGGGGGCAGTATACGGCGGCTAGTGTAAGTTAGTTGCCAGTATTTGTTTGTATATTTATAGAGGTGGCCTGTAGGTAATTTTTAGCAAATTTGTTATGATAGTGGTGCTTAATACGGCTTCTGATTAGAATTCCAGTCCCACCATGTGCTTTACCATCTCGATGATTTGTTCCGTAGTTGAAAATTGTATTTGTTTGTAAGGTGTGTTTCTGAAAGCAGCAATACGTCGATATGGTTGTCGAGTAGGAATTGAGCTAAGGAATTGAGGGTTAGCCAGTCCTGATTTTAAAGCGCTTGCGTAAATCACATTTTTATCAGAGTTTAAGGGTCCTAGTGAGGATCTGGCTGCAGTCGAGAAGAAGACTTCAGAGCTTGATCTGGAAGCTGTCATCTGTTTATTTTGGGTGCGGGCGGCAATTCCTCTCTGGTGGATGCGACTTTTCAGCGCCTTATAAACAGGGCAGCCTCTGTAGTTAGCAGTGTGATTGCCACCGCAGTTGCCGCACTTTTTCGAATTGCAGTCATCTTTGCTCGCTGGGCAGTGTGCGGATTCATGAAGATCTCCACAAACTACACACACCGGGCGCAGTTTACAGTATGACCTTGTATGGCCATATTCTTGGCAGTTCGCACATTGTACCGGGCCATGGCGCTTGTGCGGTTCCTCAACTGTAATTCTGCGGTGCAGCAGGAACTTCGTAATTATTTAGGGGCTTATTTTCTGGTTCGAGCTCAACCTTAAAGAGTGGCTGCGGCTTTCTATCCCTGTTAAGGATGTTGAAGACTGTCTTAGCGTTAAGTCCCTTCTCTTGAAGCGCCTTTGTTATCGCTGCAGGCGTTACGTCGGACTCTATGCCCTTAAGTACGACTTGCAGGCAGGACTTGCTACTTTTTAGCTCATACGTGTAAAAGTTATTATACCCGTTACTCGTAGAGTAAAAGGGTATATTGTATTCGTGCAAAAGTATGTAACAGGTAGAAGGAAGCGTTTCCGACCCTATAAAGTATATATATTCTTGTTCAGGATCACTAGCCGAGTCGATCTAGCCATGTCCGTCTGTCCGTCTGTCTGTCCGTCTGTCCGTCTGTCTGTCCGTATGAACGCTGAGATCTCGGAAACTATAAAAGCTAGAAGATTGGCATTTTGCATGCAGATTCTAGGAGTTCCTACGCAGCGCAAGTTTATTTCAAAAAGGTGCCACGCCCCCTTTAACGCCCACAATCGCTTATATACGATTTTAAAAATTTGAATATTTCGGAAAAGTAAAAATGCAGTTTTATTGTGGTCATCAATACCTATCGAAATGTAGCAGAAATTTTTTAAATCGGACCATTCGTTAAAAAGTTATGCGTGATCAAAGTTTCCATCTCCATCTCCCTCGCACTCCCTTTACCTGAGTAACGGGTATCTGATAGTCGGGGCAACCGACTATAGCGTTCTCTCTTGTTTTTATTCTCGAAAAGATATTTCGATAATACTCTGTAATTATCTTCAGACTTTATTTGAACCTTTGTTTCCTGAATGTTGCCCTTTACTAGAGGTATTATGTGGAAGTTATCCTTTCCAATAAGCTCGATAATTTTGTTGACAAGAACATTGGAACTTTTTTCTCGAATATAAATAGGCGGAGGTTTAGGCTTCCTTTTCTCGACTTCAGTGGATTCGGCCGCCTCAACGTCATAGGCGTCTTCCAAGATTTTAAATCGGTTTGAGTTCGTGGTCGTTTATATTCCAGCTAGGCTAGCATTGTTACGTGTTATTTTGCGTTGAGAATTTAGAGGGCTCAGCTTCCTTTTGATTTGGATGTAGCGATCCATACCAGTCTGCACAGCCGGCTTAGCACATTCATTGGTTTTGTTCTGTTTTTCGGGCAGCGCAGCGGCAGACGTATTAATATTTGCGCTGCTAGCTGATGATGTCATTAAACGCGCAGTCGATACGGTTGCAGTTGTTGTTGTAGTTACAGTTGACGTTGTTAAAGAAATTGCGGTGCTAGTTACTGCTGATGAGCTTAGGTTATTGCATACCTGCATTGGAGCACATTCAGCGCTCTTTGGCCGCAGAGACGTCGATGGTAGCGAGGGAGAGCAAGAACGCGCTCTCTCGCTCGCTACGTTTAAGAACTCGGTCAAGTTGGGGGTAATTGCCCGCGCTTGATCAGAGCTTGCATTATTTTCGGTTGCTTTAAAAGAGAAGTACGCGTTATTTCTTTGTACTGAGAGCCGTCTCTCGTCTTGCGAACGTCGTTCAGACTCATTGTATTCGTGGTAAAGTTAATTAGAGTTTTAAGTGTTAAGTTTTAGATTAATTAAATGACCAATCAATATAAACATTCGGGATTTCATCGCAGAAAGCGTCTTTTCGCGTTATAGTAGATTTATTAAAACGGTTACTGAACTTTTGTGATTTTATTGAATACTTTTTCCCGGAGCACAATAAATACACGTCTGCATGCGACGACGGCTTTAACTGTTTTAGGGTCACCGGGTTGAGTAGCGCTACTCTTAACGTTTTCCATATTTTATTGCCCATTAATTTGAAATGAAATATATTCAAAGATATTTTCCCACGGTGCCACTTTGAGTTGGCTGATTTTATTTACACCGGCTTGCATTTCAAGCCTTTGGAAAAATGGACCTAAGTCTAGGATTCCATTGGTATATAAATCGCTTACATCTTATCTTGCAGTGATTTTTCTGCCATGTTTAAAAAAACATAACATATCTATTACATGAAATGTCACTACTTTACGTACTTCGTCATTGTTTATGACTTCATATACGTTGGGCCTAGAAGCTGTATCTAAAGATTGCATAGGCAATTCTTTTTCTTTATCGGCCGAGAAAACGGAACGGCCGAGATCGGACAACTATATCATATAGCTGCCAAATAACTGAACGATCGGAAATGCCATAACATTGGTGTTTGTAAAGTTAGGAAGTTGGGATTTTCTATGGGTTTTATTTTAGACCAATCAATCCGAACTACCAAATTTCATAAGGATCGGCCGACTATATCCTATAGCTGCCATATAACTGAACGATTGGAAATGCCATAACTTTGGTAAAGTTAGGAAGTAGGGATTTTTATGAGTGTTAAGAATGCATCATATGAATAATTTTGGAGAATATAACGATGCGATGCGACGAGACAACGGAGGCAGAGGAGGCGAAATTGCGCAGCGGCGAAAGGTAAAAGAGACGCAATTGCGATGCAACGAAACAACGGCGGCGGAACGCATGCTTCAAGCTTTTGCGGATATCATGCTGCCGAGAAGGGCGACAACAACCAAAGTGGCAACATCGAAGACGGGTTCAACAAGCAGAGAGACGCGTTGTTTCAACTGCAACGCAAATAGGCCGAATAGGCCGCCTGGATCATGCTATGGTTGTGGCGCAGAAGATCACCGTTTGACTGAATGTCCCCAGAACAAGAAGAAGGTTGAGAACAAATATGTAAGATTATTAAAAATTTTTAGTGTTGAAAACCCCTTACCAGCCCATTATCACAGAGTGCCTAATAGATTCGGGAAGCCCTGTGTCATTGATAAAATTTTCATACTTACCAGCCAACATAAAATTAGAACCTCAAGAAGAGAGTTACTTTGGTCTAAATAAAAGCTTGTTGAAAAGTTATGGCAAAATATTATGTTTCATATGCAAAAAGAAAATAAATATTTGGTTTAACTTAATTGTAGTGCCTGACAAATCTATGGGCTGGAATATTGTGCTGGGTAGATTTTATGGATGCTTGCAACTTAAAAATTGATTTATAAGCGCTGAAAATTGCTACAGTAAAGTGTATTGAACCCGAAGTCGAAAAGAAAACAAAAGTAAAAATACTTTCTAATAATTGTATGAAAATTAGGAAATTTAAAACCAATTCGGAAAGTTTAACCGAGAAAATTTAGGCAATCGTTTAGGCGAGAAAAATTTAGGTACACATTTAGGTAAAAAGAATTTAGGTAAAAACAGTTTAGGTAAAAATTTAGGTGAGAACAACTTAGGGACAGGTTTAGGTGAGAAGAGTTTTGGCATATGTTTAGGCGATGATGATTTAGGTGAGAAGGGTTTAGGTAGTATGTTGGATGAGGAAGTTTTAGGTCCAGGTAGTTTAGGAAAGAGCATAGAGGATAATTTTAAAAGGGAAATGTTTGAAATAAACATTTTAGAAGATGAGACTAAAGAAATGACTTACAATATTGGGGATCAGGTTAGTTGTAAGGATCAAATGAAGTTTATTGAATCGTTAGAGGAAAATTATATTAAGGTATTGCCACCTGAAAGTCCGAGAGTTAAATGTGAGTTAAATATTATTTTAGAGAACACAAAACCATTTAGTTGTGCACCTAGAAGACTGTCTTATAATGAAAAGGAGGCATTACAGAAATTGTTAGATGAATACTTAGAAAAGGGAATTAATCAGAGTATTAAATCGGAATACGCCTCTCTGATCGTTTTAGTGAAGAAAAAGACGGTTGAATAAAATTATGACTAAAGATAATTATCCCATTCCCTTAATTGATGATTTGTTAGATAAATTGGTGGGAAAATCGGTTTTTACAAAATTAGATTTAAAGAATGGGTACTTCCACGTTTTCGTGAACAAAGAGTCAGTGAAGTACACATCCTTTACAACGCCATTAGGGCAATTTGAGTTTTTGCGAATGCCAATCGGCTTGAAGACGGATCCCCAGGTATTTCAAAGATTTGTTAATGATATTTTTTCTGATATGATACGAGACAATAAGGTGATAATATATATGGATGACATTTTAATTGTAAGCCAGAGTATTGAAGAACATTTAAGAATATTAGTAGAAGTATTTAGGAGATTAGTGGAAAATAAATTAGAACTAAGAATGGATAAATGCAAGTTTCTTCAAAATAAGGTAAAATATTTAGGTTTTCTAATTTCAAATGAAGGAATAAAAGCTGACGATAGGGGATTAGAAGCTATAAAGAGCTTTCCAATACCAAATAAAGTGCAAGCTGTACAAAGTTTCTTAGGTCTTTGTTCTTACTTTCGCCGCTTTATTAAGGACTTTTCGATGTTGGCGAAACCATTATATGATTTACTGAGGAAAGATAGAACCTTTGAATTTGGAAATGAAGAGTTAGCTTGTTTCACACTGTTAAAAGATAAATTAGTTGCAGCCCCGGTGTTAGCTTTATACGATTACAAGGATGAAATTGAGCTCCACTGCGATGCGAGTGCGTTAGGGTTTGGGGCTGTACTGTTTCAGAGAAAGAAAGACAAGAAATTGCATCCGATTTTTTATTTTTCGAAAAGATCAAAAACTACGGAAGCTAAATACCATAGCTTGGAATTAGAGACGTTACCCATTATTTATGCACTTAAAAGGTTTAGGATATATTTACAGGGGAAACGTTTCAAGATTGTTACAGATTGTATTTCTCTAACATTAACGTTAAATAAGATAGATTTAAACCCAAGAATTGCAAGGTGGGCTACAAGAACTACAAGAATTCTATTATGGATTAAAACACAGGGCAGGAAAACAAATGCAGCATGTTGATGCACTTAGCAGATGTAATAATGTAATGATAATAGAGGCAAATACGTTTGAGAATATTTTGGTAATTTGTCAGTCAAGAGATAGTAAGGTACAAGAAATTAGGGAAATTTTAGAAAACGGAGAGCATAAGTGGTTTGAAATGAGGAATGGGGTTATATATAGAAATAATAATAATAACAAGTTACTGTTTTATGTACCAAATAGAATGGAGGAACACGTGATGTATAAATATCATGACGAATTGGGTCACATTGGAAGAGATAAGATGTTAGATGCAATTGGTAAAAGTTATTGGTGCCCGGGCATGAAACAAAAGGTTTGTGACCACATTCAAAACTGTTTGAAATGTATAGCTTTGTCTCCTAAATTAGGCAAAGGAGAGGGAATAGACCATTTGATGTTATTCATATCGATCACAATGGGCCAGTAGATAATAGTAGATAAAAAAAGCATATCTTAGTGGTAATAGATGCATTCACGAAGTTTTTTAGACTTTATACAACAAAAACAACGAATACAAAAGAAGTTATGAGTGCTTTAGCAGACTACTATCGGTCATACAGCAGACCAAAGTGTATTATTTCAGATCGTGGGAGTTGTTTTACGTCAACGGATTTTACAAACTTTACCGAGGAAAGGAACATAAAACACATTAAAATTGCGACAGGGTCACCACAGGCTAATGGGCAAGTTGAGCGAGTAAATAGGAGTTTGGGACCGATGATTGCAAAACTATCGGAATCAGAGAGAGGATTACATTGGGATTTAATTATTGAAAAAGTGGAGTACTCGTTAAACAATACACTTCATAGCAGCATCAAACAGCTTCCCAGTGAAACTTTATTTGGAACAGCTCAGAGAGGAGAAAATAGTGATGAATTAAAGAAAAATTAGGAGAGGAAGAAAAGATTGAGGATAATAGACAAAATTTAGAACAGATTAGGCAGAACGCGGAAGAAAATCAAATAAAATCTCAAACAAAAAACGAAGCCTATTAAGATGCGAAAAGGAAGATTAATACAGAATATAGAGAAGGAGATTATGTCATGGTAACGAATTTTGATAGTACTGCAGGGGTTTCGAGAAATCTTATACCGAAGCACAAAGGACCATACATTATTGGAAAAGTTTTAAGAAATGACAGATTTTCATTAAAGGACATCGACGGGTTTCAGTTATCTCGGAATCCATACGAAGGGGTTTGGAGCGCCAGTAATATTCGTCATTGGATAAAAGATGAAAATAAATCTTAATGAATTAAATAGAATGAAATTGTAAAAGACAAAATTGTACAAAATTGTAAACTACTTCTAAAACTTAGCTTAAGTACGTTGTAACGCTGAGATAGTGGGTTATCTCAAAGCCAGGATGGCCGAGTTGTAATAGGTCAAGTATATTAAAGATAAGCTGGCCACACTATTAGAGCAGTGGCTCTCTCTTTCAAGAGAGGTGCTATCCCTCTCTCAAGAGAGCGCCAGAGAGAGCTGTCTGCATGCAGCGAAGCTCAGTCTCGATCGAACCAAGAACCAAGTAGAACGTGTATAATAATTAAAGTTAAATAAAGAGACCGTGTACAATATAGCTGGGATAGTGAGATTATTTATGTCTTCCTCTTCCAAATCCTGTTGGTCAATATTAATAACTTCTTTGATTCTGGTTCTTTACCAGTTCCAATTATTACTGAAGTATTAAGAATATTAGGTATTGATATATCGAGCTAGAACTTTTCCCTAATAGTTGTTAGGTTGGGTCTTAGTCTGATCAAAAACTTTGATACTTGAGAGCAATGATCTTGATTAAACTTATCTCTGTGTTCATATATAAGTATTCGTGCTTTATTAAACCATTTAACTAACCGTGGTTTCTAACCGTGGTATTCTGTATCTGTCTATTTTGGTTTAGTGACTTATATGATTTGTCAAATCTGCTTTAATGTTTGATAATTCCTTTGTTAATTGATCCCATTTCATTATATTATGGATATGAATTATTTCTTAGATGCCATCATAACAATTGCTCTACCTAAGATTGGATGTTCATCTATTCTAGATCTAACTTGCACACCCGGAATGGTTGTTAATACTATTCCTTTTTGGGTTGCAGTGCAGTGAAACAATGCTGAGGCATGACAGTTAAATGTGTCTATATAAAGGATTTTTAACTCGTATACACTAACAGGGGTTGTTGATACTAACTGCTGAACTCTTCTACTGAAGTATGGGTCCCTTTCATATGTTTTGCTTATAGCTCTTTGTGTATCCATACTTGAATATACATATGTAGGAGATAAAGGGTCAGGTTCCTCGGCCATTATAAATCAGGGTTTCTTCCAGTACACAGCGCAGCGAGTCGCAATGGTTTTTCTCAACACTCAATACTTTTGGACTGTTCTTTCGGAAGGGTTAAGGCGAACTGCCCCGCTCTCCATTGCTCATCTTACTCTTCATCATCCATACCATACTAAATCTCTCTCTTTCTGCAATCTTCTTTGAACTTCATTTATTCTGCATAACTTATACACTGAGAGACTTACAAATAATAATTAAATCTAATATTTCAAATAAAACTCCGACACGGCCTTCCTGACTATAACACGACCTCGTGTTGGTCAATACAACATTAGTATGGCATTCATTGCTCAAAATCTTTTAGTTCAAACTTGCTTAAATTTCTATAATTCTCAGATAGTCAGTTTGGCATGATAATTCATTCACATTTTTATTTACTAGAGTACAGGCTCTCTTCCGCACAAACACATTAATTTGTATATCCGCTAAACATTTCATCAGACATTAACTTGGCAGGATAATCTTTCAACATAACATTATAAAGTACAAGCTCTCTTCCGCCCAAGCTCAATCGTCTGGATATCAATTCACTGATCATCAAAGGTTAGTTTAGCAGGATAATCACACACAAATTAGAGTACAACGCTCTCTTCTGCATAAACTCAACCATTTGGATACCACTTCGCTTATACCACAGTATCGGACTCTTGCCGCACATTTGCGACGCTACGCACCACTGTGCCACTTGACCTACGACACACGATTACAATGTATAAACTCAGTCCTTGTGTATAGCTTAACCTGCACCTCTCTTAGGTTGCAGATCTCTTGCGCCTTTTTCGACGTCGTCAAGCTCTTTCATCAACTCACAAGTCTCTCGCTCATCAGGTAGACTACGTACACTATCATGTGGATACTTATACATTCGCTTAGTAGTTAATGACTTTAACATATAACGATCACCATCGAGCAATTTAACTATAACAAATGGTCCTTTGAATTTAGGGTCTAATTTCGTTTGGTGTCGTTCTTCGCTTTTTAATAACACATGATCGCCTATCTTATATTTAACGACTTTGGCATACTTTTTATCAACTTTTGCCTTGTCACACTTCGCGTTCTTATCAATACTCTCCTTAGCCTTTTCTGTAGCGCTCTCCAGATCTACTCGCATCTCTTCATTGATGGTCAACATTCCAATGAGTCTTGCCTCTTTCCCTATCAACAATTCTAGCAGACTATGTTGAGTCACCCGATTAGTAGTGCAGTTTATTGCCAACTGAATTTCGCCCAATGCCTCCTGCCACGAACGTTCGCTAGTCTCCATCGCCGTTAACATCCCTTTCAACACACTCATGTCACGCTCTACCTGTCCATTCGCTCTGCTAGCACCTGTTGCTATCACATGTAAGTTAATGGTATTCGTGGAGCAAAACTTGCGAAATTCACTGCTCGTAAAGCATCTTCCCTGATCCGCTATAATCCTGCTAGGGACGCCAAATATCGATATGGCGGACTTCTCTGACTGTATGCAATTTACTGAGTCTAAATTCCAAGTATGGTACAGATAGACGAATTTTGTGAAGGCATCAATTTGTACAATAATGTACTCCTTTTCATCCTTCTTAACACTCAGTTTTCCACTTATATCGATATGTATAGTATGCCATGGTATTTTAACTTTCGGTATGGGGTGTAACTCTGCTTGTTTTTTGCCGGACGCTGATTTCGATAATTTACATGTCACACAATTTTCTACAAACTTCCTGACATATTTCGTCATGCCCTCAAACCAGTACTACTCGTATACCTTATCTAATGTCTTTTGCCAGCCTAAGTGCATTATGGTCTCGTGAATGTGGTTGATAACAGACCATCTAAATCTAAACATGATACGATGCAACAAACTCTTTCTAACCTCATACGTGTTCGCCAGCTCTTTCTACATTTCTTCACTATTTAAATCGGTTATGATTTTCGATATATTCTCATCGCGTTGCTGTTCGGATACTAACCAGTTGGGAGTTACAGTTGCCAATTGAACTCGTACTTCCACAACTTTGCTTGTATTTGGCTGCGCTACTACAGTGACAGGATTTCTTGATAAACAATCAACATGAGCCGTTTGGCTCCTCTTGCGGTATTCGATGCACTCGCGGGGCAATACCGCTTTATCTCGACTCGCCTTGATGGAATTGCAGTCTGTGTATACAGTAAACTTTCTACCACTCAAATAATGGCGAAAGTGTTTGATGGCATTAAAAACAGTCAATGTTTCGAGTTCATACGAGTGGTATTTGGATTCCGCTAACGTAGTGCATTTACTGTAATATTCAACAACCCTACGTTTGCCTTCTACCTTATGTATCAACATAGCGCCATAACCATTGGCACATGCATCCGTATGTAATTCGATGGAAAATTTGGGATCAAAAATAATTAGTACAGGGTCACTTGTAAGCACTTTAATGATTTTTTGACGAAATTCCTCATGTTGTTTCTTCCATTCGAATTCATTTGATTTTAAAGTTAGTAGGTACAGCGGCTTCATTTCTTCGGAAAATCGATAAACTGTCTAATCTGTGTGACTGAAGCTGGCTTAGGAAGTTGAGACAGTGCTAGGATTTTTCGGGGATTGGGCTTTATTTCACCCTCCTTTATGACAAAACCTTAGTACTCTATCTCAGTAAGTAGAAATTGAATTGAATTACATTGAATCAGAACCCTGACTTTGACAACACCCTTAACACTACTCCCAATCTCTCGTATGCTTCCTCTTTAGAATTTGCCACGATCAGCACATCATCTATGTAGACCACTGCATAGGAATTGACCAAATCCCCCAAAGCTTGGACTATGGCACGTTGAAAAACTGATGACGCATTCTTTAACCCGAACTGCATTGCTAAAAATTCATATTGACCATCCGTGGGCACAAATCCAGTTCTTTCAACGGAATCGGGGTCTATAGGCACTAGGTAAAACCCACTGGCCGTGTCTAAGCTAGAAAAATATTTTCCGCCTCGCAAGCGATCAATCTGTTCTGAGATTAATGGTAGGGGGTACCTATCTGACACTGAATTTTCGTTTAGCTCCCGATAATCGATACAGAGCCTATCACTACCGTCTTTCTTTTTGACAAGTAGCATTGGGCTAGCGAACGGAGAATTACTAGGTCTTATTGCATTAGCTTCTAGCATCTGCTGAATTTTATCCCTAACTATCTGCTTCTCATTTTCGCAGTAAGGTCGCCTTTGAACAGTTTTGTTTACATCAAGCAAGCGGATTTCCAGGGAACCCGTAGTTACACGCCGACTAGGGATGCCATCAATGAAGATCATGGAATATTTTCATTTCTTCGGAAAATCGATAAACTGTCTAATCTGTGTGACTGAAGCTGGCTTAGGAAGTTGAGACAGTGCTAGGATTTTTCGGGGATTGGGCTTTATTTCACCCTCCTTTATGACAAAACCTTAGTACTCTATCTCAGTAAGTAGAAATTGAATTGAATTACATTGAATCAGAACCCTGACTTTGACAACACCCTTAACACTACTCCCAATCTCTCGTATGCTTCCTCTTTAGAATTTGCCACGATCAGCACATCATCTATGTAGACCACTGCATAGGAATTGACCAAATCCCCCAAAGCTTGGACTATGGCACGTTGAAAAACTGATGACGCATTCTTTAACCCGAACTGCATTGCTAAAAATTCATATTGACCATCCGTGGGCACAAATCCAGTTCTTTCAACGGAATCGGGGTCTATAGGCACTAGGTAAAACCCACTGGCCGTGTCTAAGCTAGAAAAATATTTTCCGCCTCGCAAGCGATCAATCTGTTCTGAGATTAATGGTAGGGGGTACCTATCTGACACTGAATTTTCGTTTAGCTCCCGATAATCGATACAGAGCCTATCACTACCGTCTTTCTTTTTGACAAGTAGCATTGGGCTAGCGAACGGAGAATTACTAGGTCTTATTGCATTAGCTTCTAGCATCTGCTGAATTTTATCCCTAACTATCTGCTTCTCATTTTCGCAGTAAGGTCGCCTTTGAACAGTTTTGTTTACATCAAGCAAGCGGATTTCCAGGGAACCCGTAGTTACACGCCGACTAGGGATGCCATCAATGAAGATCATGGAATATTTTCATTTCTTCGGAAAATCGATAAACTGTCTAATCTGTGTGACTGAAGCTGGCTTAGGAAGTTGAGACAGTGCTAGGATTTTTCGGGGATTGGGCTTTATTTCACCCTCCTTTATGACAAAACCTTAGTACTCTATCTCAGTAAGTAGAAATTGAATTGAATTACATTGAATCAGAACCCTGACTTTGACAACACCCTTAACACTACTCCCAATCTCTCGTATGCTTCCTCTTTAGAATTTGCCACGATCAGCACATCATCTATGTAGACCACTGCATAGGAATTGACCAAATCCCCCAAAGCTTGGACTATGGCACGTTGAAAAACTGATGACGCATTCTTTAACCCGAACTGCATTGCTAAAAATTCATATTGACCATCCGTGGGCACAAATCCAGTTCTTTCAACGGAATCGGGGTCTATAGGCACTAGGTAAAACCCACTGGCCGTGTCTAAGCTAGAAAAATATTTTCCGCCTCGCAAGCGATCAATCTGTTCTGAGATTAATGGTAGGGGGTACCTATCTGACACTGAATTTTCGTTTAGCTCCCGATAATCGATACAGAGCCTATCACTACCGTCTTTCTTTTTGACAAGTAGCATTGGGCTAGCGAACGGAGAATTACTAGGTCTTATTGCATTAGCTTCTAGCATCTGCTGAATTTTATCCCTAACTATCTGCTTCTCATTTTCGCAGTAAGGTCGCCTTTGAACAGTTTTGTTTACATCAAGCAAGCGGATTTCCAGGGAACCCGTAGTTACACGCCGACTAGGGATGCCATCAATGAAGATCATGGAATATTTGGCCAATACTTTGATTTATCACTATCAATTAAATCTATCTTATTTAATATGTTGTCATCAATTACAGATAATACAGTTTGCGTTCTATAAATAGCGAATCTGTTACATTCTAACATTACTCCAAAACCAAGTTGAAAAATGTCTTGTCTATATATCATATCATATTTGAGGAATTTATTATCTACTACGTGAAACAGTAATTCAAAGTTAAATTCAGAAATTTGTACAGTGCACAAAATTTGCAAATTGCTTTGGACAATATTGTCGCCTATGCCTCTTAAACCTACCAAATTATGGCGTCTTTTGCCGGCTAGCTTCTCGCTGATTGTTTTCTTTACGAAGAAACATTCGGAACCGGAATCAAAGAAAAATGGAAACCGCTCACCAAATTGTATTGCAGTCCATGGCACACATGTCCACTCTTCTCTCGTTGCTTCTATTCGTTGTTGCTGCTCCCTTTGTACACATTGATGCTATGTGTCCAACGTTGCCACATTTGAAACAAGTCACCGTTGATCTGCTGTTGTTGTGCACTGGTTTCATTTCGTTCCTCTCTTCTGCTTTTCTCTTTCGGCACTCTATTGCCTTTTCTCCGAGTTTTCCGCTACTGTGGCATCTTATCGGCGTCTGCATTTTGAATCTCTTCTTCTCGGGGCCTTGTTCAATTCCAGAGAATTCCGAGTTTCTGACGAACGCTGCAGTCTGGAATCAATTTGCGCTGCATGTGCCAGGACCAATGATACGGTAATTATAGCCGTTACTCGTAGAGTAAAAGGGTATATTGTATTCGTGCAAAATTATGTAACAGGTAGAAGAAAGCGTTTCCGACCCTATAAAGTACATATATTCTTGTTCAGGATCACTAGCCGAGTCGATCTAGCAATGTCCGTCTGTCCGTCTATCTGTCTGTCCGTATGAACGCTGAGATCTCGGAAACTATAAAAGCTAGAAGATTGGCATTTTGCATGTAAATTGTAGGAGTTCCTACGCAGCGCAAGTTTGTTTCAAAATGGTGCCACGCCCCCTTTGACGCCCACAAGCCACAAGCTGTGGCCACAGTTTTGATGATATTATGAAAATTTTAATTGATATGTCTTTGTTTCGTCAATAAATATCGATTGGCCTAATAAAAGTTTGCCACGCCCACTCTAACGCCCAAAAACCCATTAAACGCTTAAGCCTGGCTAGCGCCTACATTTCCGCCTTTCATGGCGCCATCTAACGGATGATTTTGGAACAGCTGGTCAAGGTGCTCAACAGAGTCAACGTTAATTCTCGATAAGGATTTCTATTAAAGGAAATTGCGATGGTTTTGATTTGTCAATACCGAACTATATCCCAAGAACTATGCAAATCAAATCTAGTTAGCCAAATTGGAGGTCTGAGTCAAACAATGGCGTATGTGAGTATGTATGTAAGCATATACATATGTATGTATTTACATTGTACACAGTTGCAATTGCCCGGCAAAGATAACTCCTTTCAAAGAAAGCTATTCGCTATACCCGTTACTCGTGTTGTGCAAACATTTAGACTTTAATATACATAATACTATTTAAGAATGTATGTGTTTAGTCAATATAAGTATGTATGTTTAATATTTCTAGTCAATTTATTGCACTCAAAAACATAAACATAAACACAGCTGCTGGTGCAGGACAAAAGCTGCCTGCGCTAAAGCAGCGCTGGTGCTGATGCTCGTGCTGTAAAGCTGCCAGCACTAAGAGATCGCCGAATTCAAATTGATAATTTGAACTTTTTGTCCTTTTTTCCTGTGGTCCTATAATTCACATTATGTTGAAAAAAAAAAAACAAAAAAAAAGACAAGAAAGGAAAGCTAACTTCGGGCGGAGCCGAAGTTGATATACCCTTGCAGAATACTCTGTAAATTATATTCTCCAAAATTATTCATATGACGCATTCTTAATACTCATAAAAAATCCCAACTTCCTAACTTTAAAAACACCAAAGTTATGGCATTTCCAATTGTTCAGTTATATGGCAGCTATAGGATATAGTCGGCCGATCCTTATGAAATTTGGTAGGTCGGATTGGCTGGCCAAATATAACACCCATAGAAAATGCCAACTTCCTAACTTTACAAACACCAAAGTTATGGCATTTCCGATCAATCAGTTATATGGCAGCTATAGGATATAGTCGGCCGATCCTTATGAAATTCGGCATGTCGGATTGATTAGCCAAATATAAAACCCATAGAAAATCCCAACATTCTAACTTTACAAACACCAAAGTTATGGCATTTCCGATCAATCAGTTATATGGCAGCTATAGGATATAGTCGGCCGATCCCGGCCGTTCCGACATATATACTGCGTGCAAAGGAAAGAAGGGTGTGTGCAAAGTTTGAACTCGATAGCTTTAAAACTGAGAGACTAGTTTGCGTAGAAACAGACAGACGGACAGACGGACAGACGGACATGGCTATATCAACTCAGGAGGTGATCCTGATCAAGAATATATATACTTTATAGGGTCGGAGATGTCTCCTTCACTGCGTTGCACACTTTTGACCAAAATTATAATACCCTCTGCAAGGGTATAACAAGAAGGCATATTTATATTAGGTTGTTTAGCTGAGTAACGGGTATCTAATAGTCGAGGCACTCGACTATAGCGTTCTCTCTTGTTGCTTCTTGTGTCATTACTCTCCACTTGGTCAATAGAGATGTAACCAACCGGCTGGAGTACACAGAAAGGCATTCATGGGAATTTGGTCGTCCCTTTAGCATAGCGCTCCATGTATAATTCCTTGAATTGCACCCAGCTCATTCCAGAAACACAAATTTGAAATAGCCACTGCGACGCGCTTCCGAGAAGCGATTTGCTGAGCGTCATCACCAAAGATGCACCTTCTTGCGGAGTTTCACACAGAATCATGTTAGCAGTTTTGCACCATGCTACTGCGTCGGCGTTAGCAGTTTTGGGATCAAACGTTGGTAGCACTGCGGAAACTGTACGCGTGCCAGGCGCCGGCGTGGATTGTCTTGCAGGGGTGGTGATCCCACTTCTGATGTAGGAGATAAAGGGTCAGGTTCCTCGGCCATTATAAATCAGGGTTTCTTCCAGTACACAGCGCAGCGAGTCGCAATGGTTTTTCTCAACACTCAATACTTTTGGTCTGTTCTCTCGGAAGGGTTAAGTCGAACTGCCCCGCTCTCCTTTGCTCATCTTACTCTTCATCATTGCGCCACGCTCAGCAGGGATTTCGTTCTCCTTCCCCACCGCGCTCTCACACTAAATCTCTCTCTTTCTGCAATCTTCTTTGAACTTCATTTATTCTGCATATCTTATAAAAAAAAATAAAACTCCAACACATACATATATATATTGTTTTAAATTTTCTTTATTTTATTTCATTTCCCTGTCGTTGCTTATTTAATAACATTTTATTATGAAGCTTGTACAATTTATAAAAGCAATTGGCGCACATTATGACAACAACTGTTGCTAGCATTATATTTACAAATTATAAATCAATGTTATTTGGTTCAACTTTATTTACGTTAGCAGTGGAATCCACTGACTTAACGTAATTAATTATAATAAATTATAATTATAATTATCATCTATTTCCTCACTGAATTTACTTATCGAATTACTTTTGAAAGTGGCGGTTTGCCCTTCTCGTTGTTGATCTGCTGCTGATGTCCGGGGCCTATTGACTCAGGCGGGGCCGGTGCCGGTCTTCGCACTGGTCTTCGGGGCAGTCGGTCGGGCAGACTTCTGGTCGTTTCGGCAGTGGCTTGGGAGTATTTGGTTTTGTTATTAGTTTTTGATTTACAACTTTTATTTGATTTGCTGAGTGAGCTGTGATTTGTGGTACTCTATTGTGGAGGGTTTCTCTTAAAAACTCAAGCTCATTATAAAGTTTTTGAGCCGTCGTCCACTTTATGTGCGCTATTCTTTTATTAATTTTATTTTTCTGTCCTCCACGTACCATTACTCACACTCTACTCACTCAGACTTTTGATTTTTAATATCCTCCTGTCGCCTAGTATTGTTGCCACAATCTTCAGATGTAGAATTGACCAGTTGTTGTGAGTCGAGTTGCCTTTTCGATTCGCTGCTCCTCGTGACACTTGTCACGGTCGCCATGTAGAATTGTCCATTGGAAGTTTACATAATTAAATAGACCATTCGGTTTGATCGTCTTTTATTGAATCTTCTTTAGTTCTCTTAAACTAAGGCTTGCTAGCTGTCGGCGCAGCGGCAGAGCAGCCGTTTTATATATTTTATATATAAGTAAAGTAACAATATGTAAAATGTGCAGAGAGAGAGAGTTATGCATGCACATACAGTGACTCCATCGCTTAATCGGACAAGTACCTTCTTATGATAAATGTGCGATAAAAATATACTAAATGGGCTTAATTAATTTTTTAAAATTTGTTTATTATAAATATACACTTTCACCTATCTAAAACAAAAGAAAAAACTTAACATTTTTGTTAAGAACCCAAAGTTTTCAAACAAATACAAATTTATATCGATATTTAGCGCTCAACGAATAATCGGACAATCCCAAAATGAACACAAAAAATCGTTTTTTTTCCTGGAATTCGATGCAAACTTTAGGCTTTTTGAATTGCGTTTGGTTTATAATGGAGATTAGGAGCAGAAAACATAAATATGCTATTATAAAGTAGAATAATGGCTCCAAATGGAAAGCAATCCTCTGTAGAACTTCGGCAGTTAGTTGTTAAGCTACATTTTGAAGGAAAAACTGTAAGGGAAATCTCCGAATTAGTTGGAAAAAGCAAATCTATGGTCCACGACATTATTAAGCGGTTCCGTGATAAATTTAGATTTGCCAATAAAAGCAGGGAAGGCCAAAAAAATATCTTAAATGACCGAGAAGAAAGGTCGTTTTAAAAGAAATTAAACAAGATCATTTCAAAACTGCTAAATAACTAAAGATTTCTTTACAAAACCCAACTGGTAAAGACGTGTGTCTCAATACTGTGCGTAATACTTTACATAAATTCGATTTCCACGGAAGATTTGTGAGGAAGAAGCTCTTTATTAGCCCCAAGAACAAATAAAATCGCATTAAATATGCAAAAAAAATGTTTGATGAAAACAGGGGATTTTTGGAAGACGGTAATATAGTAGTTATTGAGCTCAAAAAATATTTATTTAAATAGAACCTTTAATTAATTAATAAAAAGCAATTGATTGGGATTCAAACGGAAGCTGAAGTTTACTTCAATTCAATTAGCAATTGATTGCGCTTCGAACGGCAGCTGATGTTTACTTTAATTTTGATTTGTTTAACTTAGTTGGGGAACCAAGATCGGACCTCAAAGTCAAAGGCAAAGACAAAGGCAAATGCAGAGTTTGAAAATATTGTTTATAAATGCCATAAGTGGCCTGGTTTCACGGGTTGAATAATGCTCCCCCTTCTAAAATGGATCGTCCCGATTCAATATGAAATATATTTAATTGCTCTCTTAATTCTGTTATAAAATTTTCTTGATTAATAGATTTTTCTGGTTCTGGCCGTTGTTTTTTGGTTACAAATAATATAGCATTTTTGGATTTTATAATAAGTAAAAAAATCAAATATATAATGATTAAAATTAATAATATAAATTTAAGTGATAATTTAGTATTATTAATTTTAATAAAAGGATTTAAAATGTTTATATTATCTAAAGAAAGTTCCGAGATATTTGATAATATATAATCGGATATTTCATAATTTTGGAAGTGGTTCGTAGTTATGTAGTCAAGAATTTTGTTTTCCAAATTGACATTTGAGATATTATTAATATTGGATGTACCATTAAATGTTATTAAAAATGAACCGCTTAAGTGGGAGTTGTTAACAATATTGTTCCATTTATAAGAATGGCACCATCTTGTACGATGTCCATTTTTTTATTTTTTTCTCTTATTTTTTACAAGTCGATTTCTCTTCATTTAATAATCGGGTAAAACAAGTTTTTTCCTCAATTAAAGTGCAATAATTATTAAAAAGTTCGTTCTTAAAGTTAGACATTTCATAAAACATATTTGCTCATTTTGCGACTTGATACTAGTTTCCCATCTTTTTGGGAAATCGCTCTAGCGTGATAAATTTCGCATCTATTTTGAATTATTGGGTATTTTATATAAATTATTAAAAGTTCTTTTTGCAGTCCGATTTTAAAAACAGAGATGTCCATTAAATCAGCGATAATTACTGGTTTTTGTTCATGTTTTAATATTTCCATGATGTCATCATTGTTCAAAATTTTGGTATTAAAAACATCAATTTTTGCTAGTGTGATTGTGTCAATTAAATTTTGCAGATCAAATGTTAGCAATCGTAAACGATGTTTTCGCAGTGGTAAATCTTGATCAATAAAAACATTTTTAAAATCATCAGAAGGAGAATCAATTTCTTTGAACAATTTGCAATTGATAATAAATTGCTTATTATAATTTTCAATTAATTCATTGATTTTATTCTGAACTTTAATAAAATCATCATAATCCGGGGTTCAGCTAACCATTTCCATACAGTGCCTAACTCATTTATACCTCTTTTTGATCTAGTTGATATTAATTGTGATAAAATTAATTCGATTACTTCTAAGTCATATTTAATTTCCCATTGTGATCTTTTATTAGTATCCCTTTTTATACTATCTGATTCCAATTTGATTATTTCTTTATAAAAACTTAAGTTAGTTACGTAGAATAAATCTGCGTATGAATCGTACGTCAATACGTCTTTATTGTCCTTGAATAAAAGATACTCGTGACTTGTTTAATCAATTATTTCTGATTTTGTTAATAAAATAAGGTGTAATATAAGCAACTGAAAACATATTTTCTGGAAAAGGTAAAAAAAGTAATATATATATAAATATTTCGAATTTTATATTATCTTTGTGAATAATCCTATTTCTATTGTTGATTATTATCTTTTCTGTTTTCATTATGTATTTCTAACATTTTTTCTTGTGTATTTTTTAAAATTTGAGGAATGTTATCGCTCTATTTTATTATATAGTACGTCAAAAGGTTTTTGGTTCGTTGTTGAATGAATGCTCTGATTATATTCTTGAGCGGCTCTTATTACTATTTCGGAATAGTCTGTTAAACTAAATTCTTCTTTCATGCATCGAGCTAATTCTGTTAATGTAGAATGTGCCCTTTCAACTTGTCCGTTTGAGGTACTGTGCCTCGGGTCTGCGTAATGTAAAGTTATTACTTTTGCTTGTGGAAATTGTTGAAAAAGTTCCATTACTTTGTTTTCGATATTTAATTTATTTTGGATTTCTTTTACTACTAGAAATTTTGAGTAACCGTCAATACAAGTTATGAAAGTAAGACTTTGCGCGTAATATACAGTCATGGAAAAAATAATAGAAACGACAATTTTTTTTCGTACTTTTCCAACTTTTCTTCAGTCAATTTTTTTTTTGTTAAGTTTAATATTTTGATTGTTAGTCGATACAATTATGTGTCAAAATATACCAAAACAATAATTTTCAAAAAACGTTATGAACTAAAAAATATTTTTTTTAAATTTTTAGGCCTGGAAAAAATAATAGAAACGTCTGAGTTAATTCTATGGAAAACTGTTTTGTAGCTTCAAAGGTTATTAGTTTAGATGGTAACTTTAAGTCCAAAACTAGTGAAAATTTGTAACGTCCCCAGACTTAAATCCTATAGAGCACCTTTGGGGGATAATAAAGAAGAGGATTGGTTGGTTTAAGTCCAAAACTAGTGAAAATTTGTGGAAGAAAGTGAATTCCGAGTGGTTTTCCATTGAACCATCAATTTGTGCCAATTTGGTGGATTCAATGGGACACCGGTGAACCAAAGTCATTAAAAATTGCGGTGGCATAACTATATACTAATAAGCTTTGAAGCTACAAAACAGTTTTCCATAGAATTAACTCAGTAGTTTCTATTATTTTTTCCAGGCATAAAAATTTAAAAAAATATTTTTTAGTTCATAACGTTTTTTGAAAATTATTGTTTTGGTATATTTTGACACATAATTGTATCGACTATCAATCAAAATTATTAAACTTAAAAATAAAATTGACTGAAGAAAAGTTTAAAAAATACGAAAAAAATTGTCAGTGCATAAATTTTCGCCTTCTTTACTTGGGTTTGGGGACTCTCCAATTGGAATTTTAATTGGATGTCTGTTATATTTGTTTTCGTTGCAAATATTACAATTTTTTATATATTCTTTTAATTTTGTAAGTAAGTTTGGCCAATAAAACAATCTACTGATTTGTTTATAATTTTCGTCTAGTCCCCTGTGCGCTCTACAATGTGTTTCTTCGATTATAAGTGCTCTGTCTTCAGAATTTTCTACATCTTGGACAAATATTCTTGTATTCAAAAATTAATTCATAAAATTATCTTTAAGTGGTTGTTGAATTCTATAAAAGTCCTCTAAAGTACAATGGATACCTACTGTTAAATTAGGAGGAATATATTCCCTTAAGATTGATATCAATTTTTCGGCAATGTCAAATTCTATTATATGTCTGGTATTTTCGAATATATTATATAAACCGACTCATGTATTGTATACCTCCCCGTTGCTAATAGCAATTGTTGCTTAAACTGGTTTAAGAGTTTACGGGTTTCTTGTATAACATTCTCAAAATTACTCTTTGCTGAATGCTGAGTGTTTTGATCTGAGACCGATTCGTTACTGTCAGTTAAGTTTTTGATCTGAATCCTTGATAAGGCGTCTGCAACTACATTAGTTGCACCTGGCTTATAAATGGCTTTCAGAGTGAAACTTTCTATGAAGGAGTACCAGCATTTCATTTCGATATTAGGATTTTTATCAGAAATTGCGAAAAATAATGGTTAATGATCGGTTTGAATTTCAATTCCAATCACTCCGTATAAGTAATTTCTTAGATTTTTAAGGGCTCATACCAAAGACCAAAATAAACTCTAAGATGCGTAACGCCCATACATTGGTTTTGCAATATGCAGCTCGTTTTTTGGTGGCGACGAAAATTCCGCTCTCTTCGCTCGCACAAAGTTGAGAGCGTAAAAATCTAAAAATAGAATTGCACGAATAAGGAAGTGCGTATGTGTGCGTATTTGTTCGAGAAGACGATTTTCATCCAGAAATCATTTCTGGACTAAAGCCTAGTATCCAGATTAACGAAAACCGTACGCCAGTCATGAGAGAGAGCGAGAGGCAAACAGCTGGCGTTCACTTTTCGTCGGGCCTTTTTTCACGTCGGTCCCCTGATCGACGAAAAAAATACCAGAAAATTCCATAGCGTTGCCATGGCTTATAAATGGCTTTCAGAGTGAAACTTTCTATGAAGGAGTACCAGCATTTCATTTCGATATTAGGATTTTTATCAGAAATTGCGAAAAATAATGGTTAATGATCGGTTTAAATTTCAATTCCAATCACTCCGTATAAGTAATTTCTTAGATTTTTAAGGGCTCATACCAAAGACCAAAATAAACTCTAAGATGCGTAACGCCCATACATTGGTTTTGCAATATGCAGCTCGTTTTTTGGTGGCGACGAAAATTCCGCTCTCTTCGCTCGCACAAAGTTGAGAGCGTAAAAATCTAAAAATAGAATTGCACGAATAAGGAAGTGCGTATGTGTGCGTATTTGTTCGAGAAGACGATTTTCATCCAGAAATCATTTCTGGACTAAAGCCTAGTATCCAGATTAACGAAAACCGTACGCCAGTCATGAGAGAGAGCGAGAGGCAAACAGCTGGCGTTCACTTTTCGTCGGGCCTTTTTTTCACGTCGGTCCCCTGATCGACGAAAAAAATACCAGAAAATTCCATAGCGTTGCCAGTCTGCGGAAATGAACTTTGGGTGAACCCTAGCGAAAAGAATAAAAAATTTAATCTTTTGGCGTGCGCTTCTCACTGAACATTATAAGAAGTGGAGGGAAAAACTCAAAAAACTCACAAAAGTCGATTGCAGGTGTTTACATGTGAGGACAAAATAACATTAATACTATCTGGGGTGCCTCTTGTCAGAGCAAAATGTTTTTTAGGTCTAGAATGTACGAAAAAACACTAGGCCTAAGCCTAGTATCCTGATCGACAAGCGATTACGCTAGCGCAAAAACTTTAATCTTTCCAGTGTGACCAAAAGTTTGAGAGTTCATCAGATTTAAGCGTGCTACGGTCGTACTGCCAATCAGCTGGGTTTGTTGACAAGCAATTAAAATTCAAATATCGTATTTGCGGGAAAGAGCCTTTAAAAGATATTGGCAAATACCTTGGCAAGTCAAGTCTGCCGCTGTACAAAGAAATTAAAAAACAATACAATTTAAATTTAACAGTTGTTTTTTTTAATTTACTGATAATTATTTGCTAATTTAAAGTTCATAGCTGCACTTTTATTGTGTTTTTTCGTACATTCTGGACCTAAAAACATTTTGCTCTGACAAGAGGCACCCCAGATAGTATTAATGTTATTTTGTCCTTCACCCAAAACTTATTTCCGCAGACTGGCAACGCTATGGAATTTTCTGGTATTTTTTTCGTCGATCAGGAGACCGACGTGAAAAAAAGGCCCGACGAAAAGTGAACGCCAGCTGTTTGCCTCTCGCTCTCTCTCATGACTGGCGTACGGTTTTCGTCGATCAGGATACTAGGCTTTAAGAAACTAATTGTGTGTCAAAAGAACTTCTATGATTGAACAGGGTGATTATTTAAATTGCATTTATGTATATATGGCAATGAAGCTTGATGTAAAACATTTTTATATACCTTAAAAATTAATATCTGCATATTTAAAACATAGTTTCGTTTTACATATTTAAATTAAAGCTAAAACAAAACTTTTAAATCAAACCATATAAAACTGCTTTATTAAATTTAAAAATTTTTCAATAAAGTTTAATAGATTTGAATATAATATGATTGTTAAACAAAAACAAAGCGAACTATATTTAAATTGAATATATTTAAAGGATATTTAATTAAATATATTTCACTTTATTTTTAATCCATGGCTAACCTTAAAATGGAAATATTAAATTTAATTTGTATTCAAATATATTAAACTTTGATTTAATGACTTAAAATATTTTAAGTAAATATGAATATATGATGTTATTATCTAATATTATCAATCTGCATTTAAATCTATTCTTATTTAGTCAAGCAGTTTTATTTGTTTTGTGTTAAAAGGTATGTTTTTAAAATTAATTTAAATATATAAAACGAAATATTAATTTTTATTTATCCATCGTTTTTTTGTATACCTAATAAATATTTAAAGCTAATTATTATTTTATAAAATATTATACTATTTATAACAACACGAATGCTTAATTATAAAACTAAGCTGCAGGATATCATATTTATATTTAATATTACGTACATACATATTTATAACTTTTTTCCAAGTTGTCGAAAGCGTTTTGTTATATTTTTTAGAATGTTTTTTCGATGCAATTTCTTTTTAATTTTTCAGTAAAATATTATTTATTTATTGGTGTCGCTTACAATTCATTTTTAATAAGTTTTTTGTTTCCCCTTTGCTAAATAATTAAAATAGTTAATTTACAAATATTTATATAAATTTAATTTATATTATGACAATAATTTTATATAATGTTATTTAATACGTATAATATAAAAATACCACATATTTTTTAATCCATATATTTAAAATACAATAAATATAAAAATATTCATCCTTTTCAATCGCAAAAATTTCTGAGGCTCCTTAAAATCGTTCACACGTCGCATGCTGAATACCCTAATGACAATTATTCCAATGTGAAGTCATGTATGAAATAAATTATGTTTATTTTATACTTAGATATATTTGGTCATTACTAAAAAATATTATACATTCGAATAATTAGTAAATAAAGTAAATATAAAGGCAATACAAAATAAGTATTTTTAATAATTTTATAATTTTAAAATAAAGAGTATATTTCGACAGCGCTCTGCAGCGAATTTCTTCACTTGTGAATACATGTGCACACATACATTCGTCGGCTGTTGCAGTATGCGTGCAAAAGAGCGGCTGGCTTTAGAGCGCTCACTCGCTGGCTTTTGGGCAGAGAGCGAAAAGCCAGTTGAAAAGCCAGCACAAAAAATACGTGTGCAAAAAAATCGTATGGCGTTACGCATCTTAGAGTTTATATTGGTCTTTACCCATACTATGGCTAAACGTTCTTTTTTATTAGTTGCATAAACTTGTTCTGTTTTAGTCAAGGTTTTTGAAATAAAAGTAATTGGTTTACCTCCTTGAGATAATACTGCACCATTTGCGACGTCCGAAGCGTTGGTGGTCAGGGTAAATTTTTTATTATAGTTCGGTCGAACTAGTTCTACTTGTGCAATGAGATTTTCTTTCAGCTCGTTGAAAGCTTTAATAGCTGGGTCATCCAGCTGAATTAACATTTTTGTTGACATTCTTTTTGAAATTTTGCCATTATGACCTCCAAGATATTTGGTTAGAGGTTTCGCAATGAAGGCGTAATTTAAAACAAATTTTCTATAATAGCCCGTAAGACCTAGGAAACTTCTTAGTTCCCGAATATTTTTTGGAAGCGGATACTTATTAATGGTGTAAATTTTTTCTGGGTCTGTCTTGATGACGTTATAAGATACGATGTATCCTAGAAAACTGGTTTCGCGTTTAAAGAATTTTGATTTTTCTAAAGAGATTTTCATATTTGCCCTTAATAATATATTTATAATTTTGTTTAAGTCTTCATAATGTTGTTCAATCGAATTTGAGAATATTATTATGTCGTCCATGTAGACATGACACATTTTTCCTATTTGTTCTCTTAGGATGTCGTCCATTGCTCTCTGAAAAATTCTTGGTGCATTTTTTAGTCCGAATAGCATTCTTAAAAATTCGTATTTTCCATTATTTATTGAAAAAGATGTTTTTTCGACATCAGATTCTTTCATTAATATCTGATGAAAACCAGATTCTAAATCTATTGTTGAAAAATATCTTTCTTTTTCCAAATTGGATAGAATTACTGATGGGTCTTGCATTGGCTACCTGTCAGGTGTGGTACTTTCATTTAATTTTTTATAATCAATGACGAGTCTTAATTTACGGCTTCCGTCTTGATTTTCTCCTTTCTTTGGGTCTACCAGAACTGGTGAATTGTAAGGGCTTCGGCTAGGCCCTTTAATTTCTTCTGATAACATTCTACTGATTTCGCTATTCACGAAGTCCGTGAGAGATAAAGCATACGGATATTGTTTCCCATATATTGGCCTGTCATGAATAAGATTTATTTCCCCCCTTTACGTCTGTTCTAAAAAGAATTTTCATATTTATCTTTGAAAGCTCTTTTTCAATATAGTGAACTATTTTTTCCTTTAGTTCGTCTAATTGATTAGTACCTAAATTATTTCTCTGTTGTTTGTCGGATAACTCAACGACGCGGGGTTAAAATTTTTACATTTCAAACGATTTTTATTTATTCGATTTTTTATGGTATTTACTTCGTCGGCACTCTCAGGATTTTTAATTCCCAAGACTTTTTTATTTTTATTGACGGATATTTCCACGTCGGCGTTCTCAGGATTTTTAATTCCCAAGATATTTTTATTTTTATTGACGGATATTTCTATGTAGGCGTTCTCAGGATTTTCGAATCCCAAGCTTTTCTCACTATTTTCCACAAATAATGAATCTGTGTTTTCGCTACTTTTATCATCGAAATATTTTTTTTATAATAAATTCTTTTAACGGAATAATATTATTTACTTCAATTGAACTTATTTCATTTTTTTCCTCATTATCATAATATTTTAACTTTTCTGTTTTACTTTTATATTCCAAGACTCCCTTTTCTTTACTGTTCCATTTGGTTCCCTTTTTTATACCCTTGCAGAGGGTATTATAATTTTGGTCAAAAGTGTGCAACGCAGCGAAGGAGACATCTCCGACTCTATAAAGTATATATATTCTTGATCAGGATCACCTCCTGAGTTGATATAGCCATGTCCGTCTGTCCGTCTGTCTGTTTCTACGCGAACTAGTCTCTCAGTTTTAAAGATATCGAATTGAAACTTTGCACACACCCTTCTTTCCTTTGCACGCAGTATATATGTCGGAACGGGATCGGTCGACTATATCCTATAGCTGCCATATAACTGATTGATCGGAAATGCCATAACTTTGGTGTTTGTAAAGTTAGGAAGCTGGGATTTACTATGGGTTTTATATTTGGCCAATAAATCCGACCTACCAAATTTCATAAGGATCGGCCGACTATATCCTATAGCTGCCATATAACTGATTGATCGGACATGCCATAACTTTGGTGTTTGTAAAGCTAGGAAGCTGGGATTTCCTATGGGTTTTATATTTGGCCAATCAATCCGACCTACCAAATTTCATAAGGATCGGCCGACTATATTCTATAGCTGCCATATAACTGATTGATCGGAAATGCCATAACTTTGGTGTTTGTAAAGTTAGAAAGTTTGGATTTCCTATGGGTTTTATTTTTGGCCAATTAATCCGACCTACCAAATTTCATAAAGATCGGTCGACTAAATCCTAAAGCTGCCATATAACTGAACGATTGAAAATGCCATTCCTTTGGTGTTTTTAATGTTAAGAAGTTGGGATTTTTTATGAGTATTAAGAATGCATCATATGAATAATTTTGGAGAATATAATTTACAGAGTATTCTGCAAGGGTATATCAACTTTGGTTCCGCCATATTTTGATTTGTGTGATAATAATTAGAACGATTATTATTTTGATAATAATTATAATTATATCTTCCTTGATTATTATTTGCCTGCCACTTACTATATCTTTCTTGATTATTATTTCCCTGCCAATTATTATTCGACTGCCGATTGTTATATGGCTTATTCTGGAGTTGAATCGATGGATCAACATCCATTGGCTCGACGGCTTGTTGTTTTTGATTGTTATTTTGATTATTGTTTTGCCAAAAATTTCCCCTTTGTGGCCAATTATAATTTTGGTTATTACTAAAATTATTTCCCATTTAATTAGAATTATTATTTTGTCGTATTTGATTAAATCGTAAGTTGTTTCCCTGATATTTATTTTCATTTTTAAATCTATTAAACCTATTTGCAAATTGAGCACGGAAATTATTTGATTCTAATTTTTGGACATTTGCCAAAGCATGGGGCAAATCTGGTGGATTTAATGAGAAAAGAGTTTCTGAGATAGATCCATTTAGTCCGGATATAAATATTCGTAGAGCATTGCTCCTTATTATTTTGTTTGTTTCCTTGGTAACTACGCTCTCCTTTCCCTATGTCATTATGGTTTTGTTTATTAATAAAGTCATTTTTGTATTGACTTCATTATAATATTCTGTAGCTGTCATTCGTCCCTGCCTGAGGATTCTTAGTTCTGACTCGAGAATATTTATTGTTCGTTTATCGTTATATATAAAGTCCAATCTAGATATGATTGCTTGAAAATTTAAAACGGTGCCATGATTGGTAATAGCATCATAGGCAGCTCCCATAATTTTATTTCGTAAAATTGTTAAGGCAATAAAATATTGTTCGCTTTGAATTTTATAAAGACTCATTACAGTTTCTGCAGCTTCCCTCCATCCTACATATTGTGTTGGTTCCCCGGTGAATTTCACCAAGTGTGGTACCGCATTTTATAGTTGAGTCAATTGCTTGAATTTTATAATCTTCCACAGTGTTTGCATCTGTGGCTAACCTTCCTTCTAAACCTTTTATTTTCCTGGTCACTTCATTCAACTGAACATTTATTAATCTATTTATTAATTCCACTGTTAAGCCACCCGCTGTGGGTGCAGAAAAATTTGGTGCTGGTTGCCATTTTTAAATTTAATTCACCAAAGCTATTTATAAAATCTTCCAGATTGTTTCTTTTTTATTTATTAAATCTAGTTTCGCGATTTTTATCAATGTTTAATTTTTTTATATTTTTTCTCAATTCCCTAATCTTAAATTATAATCTTTTTTGTTATTATTGAAAATTAATTCCTCACGAAACTGTCCCGATGGGGTCTTCCTTCTATGATGTTCCTTCCTTCTTGGATTCAGCGAAGATTAATGGCGTGAGAATGGCCTTCCTTCCTTCTTTAATTTTACTGTTTCAGCGTGTTGTCTTTTTTTTGTTGTTGAAAGTTCTTGTTTGATTAAACAATTTTTTTATTTTAATGCGTTTTCGGTTTTTAATTGTTTTTTATTTTTTTATATTTAATTTGAATTTTTGTGTTCTTGTATTTTTTGTTTCAGATTTAAATTTCTCGTTCACCTTTATTTTAAATTCACCTTTAAATGGATTATTTCATTTATTAATTTCCATTTAATTGTTGTTAACGATCACAGCCACTTGGTTGTGCCGTTTGGTGGATGTTTTAATTTTTCCACTAAAAATGTAGAGTTTTTGGCCGCGCGAGCTCCGTTTATATTTATCTTATTTTTCATTAAATAATTTTATGGAACTATTTTAGACGCGGCCGCACGTTGGGCGCCAATTAAATTTCTTGTTAGTTGATGAATTTAAAAAATACAATTTTTTATTATATTATTTTGGTGATAAACCTTTTATTCTTAAACACTTTTTATACAAGACACTTATTGTTACTTTCTAATATTTTTACAACCGATCGCGGTCGCGATAAAAATAGGACTGCCGCCTAATTTCTAAATCTAATCCAATGAACCTCGGCCAGGAGCTTTTCTTTTTGAACTTTAGAACTTCAATTTATGTTTAGATTAAAAGCTTAGGATGAAACTGTTGCATCTCATTGTGAAATTCAATTATGCTGACCGATGCAATTTGGTGGGAACTAGAAACGCAAAAGTGCGCAATTGATTGGGATTCAAACGGAAGCTGATGTTTACTTTAATTTTAATTTGCGCTTAAGATGAAACTGTCGCATTTCATTATGAAATTCAATTAGCAATTGATTGCGCTTCGAAATGAAGCTGATGTTTACTTTAATTTTGATTTGTTTAACTTAGTTGGGGAACTAAGATCGGACCTCAAAGCCAAAGGCAAAGACAAAGGCAATGCAGAGTTTGAAAATATTGTTTATAAAAGCCATAAGTGGCCTGGTTTCACGGGTTGGATGATTTGCATACACTACAGTTAATTTACTTATATTGTGCGCTCTGGAGCGTCACAGTTCTTTTTCGGACACTTTTTGTAAGGACAACGCCAAGGAGAATATATAAACGAAGAATTAGTTCTACGTCTCTATTCGATTGAATTAAGACTGAATTCTTGTGCCAAAAATCTTACTGGTGCTGCCCATTGGTTTACATTAGTTTGGGATCAAGATCGCCCGCTTGGAATATTGATTGTACACAATTATTTGAGAGTGAGAGTGCCACTTAGTGAGCGGCACTTAGTGATGGCAAGAATTGTTTATGTCATTGAAGAGCGGCATCGCCTGCTCCAGATGTGGATTGTTTACATTGGTTAAGCGTGGCATCGCCTACACTGCATATTCTTATTTCATGGTACATAACTGAATATGTGAATATGTCACTATATTACTACTAGCATTAATAAAGGCGGTACAAAGAAAAACATACTGTTGTAGTTATTAACCTGTTGTTTCAGTTATCCAATCGCAGAACAATGAACCCGGTTGATTTTAAAATAGTGTAAGTCCATTTATGGAAAACTGATTGAACCGTTTTTGGTTTTTTAAAATTTATCTACTATACTAAGATCATGTTTGACTAGTGGGTATATGTAACAAGTAATGGTACGGATACCATGCAGACTTTTAGCGCATTCATTTGCATTCCATCTACGCCGAACTCAAGTTGCTTGAGTCGGTAATTTATATGTAACAAGTAAGTAAGATATCGACGTCCGATCGGTGCGCTTTTCAACCTTAATCTGCGTACACATGTTTTACGACGACTGTGTTTTAGATCGCTAGCTTGTAAACTGAGCTCGCAAACGGTACTGAAACAGACGGACAGACGAACGGCCGGACAGATATAAGAATATTTATTATTACTATTATTTAGTGATAATATGAGAAATATAAAAAATTATGGAGATGGATTATTAAATTTGAATTATGAGTTTGAATTAATCAATGACTATTACATTCTTCTCAAATGATTCAAGGAAGGCTTTTGTTGGGAGCATAATAAAACTGGAAGTGGCAATCAACATCTAAGACCACCCGTCTGATTTTTGTACTGTTAGTTTGTTTTGTCTATTAATTTTAACAAATGCCTTGTGCTTTTCGAATGATGATCGTAGTTTCAGGAGGTGTGAGGAGTTCGGAAGCCTGTCAGTTGTTGGATACGCAGTGAATGCGCGCAGTAACGGCACTGCGGGAGAAGAGAGTTTGGAGAATACAGCTGGAAAAAGTTTGGTGAGTACGAGAACAGAGAGTTTGGAGAGTACGAGGATAGAGAGAGTTTGGAGAGAAGGGATAACGGTAGAAGACGGCGGACTTTGGACCCTAGTATAGTGCCGTGCGCAAAGATGAAACAAGAGAGGCCGAGGACAAACGGTACCAAGAGTCCTATATAAGCGGGTCCAGCGCTGGAATCTGGATCAGTCGATCAGTGAACAACACAAGTCAAGTCAACATCAGGAGCAAGCATAGCCGCGCCGAGTCAACAATTAGCAAGATCGCTACATCAAGACGTTCGGGACTTAGAGTTGAAGTCTCCGAGCTGAGAAACAGGCAGCTGAGGTCCTTAAGGCATCACGCGGCTAAGTCCAGGCGCTTTGTTCCAATGCTTGTCGCGATTTGAGATTGGCGTATTGCTCGGCGAGTCTGGCAGAATTGAACAAAAAGAGTCCTTCGACAAAGAACCGTGGGCTCGGAAAGGAAGTTGTCTAGAACCAGCTGCCGTGCGAAGGCGATTGCCTCGACGAATTCCGGCGTTCGCCTGAACCGTGTGTCTCGAGAGGCGTATGCGTCGAGAGCACAGTAGTTCACCGCCAGAGTCCTAGAAAGGCAGCTGACCGAATCCCGAGAGCCAAAGACCCGCTGCACCTAGTCCTGCAAGGACACGCAGAAAGCAGAGCCAGGATATCGCGCCGTCAGCAAGGACATCGAGGACACGAAGAACGACGAGCGGTCATCGCAGGCCCAGCAGCAAGCAAGCGAGGACGGAAGCGTTCGTCGGGAAACTGTGTGGGCGTCTGGAGTGACCGGTCGGGACAGATCGGTCACGTTTATACAAATTTGGTGGGACGAACAACACACATCTTCTGAGCTAGCCGCACGATACTCGTAGAGAGAAGACAATAAAAATCAGTTTGTTACAGAGGGATTCAATAATCAAGACTTGGTGTAGCAATTGTTATCCACAGCAAAAACCCACCATCTGTCGCTAGAGCTAGGAATCATTGGATCCTGCTCAGCTATTTGGTTAATGATCCACAATCCTGAATTTGGATGACAATCGGGAGTCCGACCGAATCATTATTACCCTATGTAATGTTATGTCATTTATGTAAATCTTTCCCTACACTGCAACTTTAATTAACTTTAATTAACCATTAACTTTAATTAGAACGTACTCCTGATTAATAAAAGTTGTAGATGATGCAATACTTAAATTGACTGCTGTAAATCCAGTGAATCGATCGTTTGTTCTAAATGTAATTCCTCTAAAAAAAATAGTATTTCATAATTGGACTGCATAATTATTTTGCTGAAATACAATAAAAATGCAACTGTTTTCTTGTCCGAGAAATCCATGCAGTAAAGTTAAAAAACTTATGTTTATTAAAAAAATACATACCAATGCCCTTGAAAATACTTAAGTGCTCGGATTTGTAGAAAAGATAGAATTAGTTATTCTGGTTGACGTCATCAGAAAAACAATTTCCAATTATGCCAGTATAACATGAATTTAAGTCAAACGAAAACGGAGACTAACTTTGGCAAGTCTTAATACCCTTGCAGACTTTGAAAAATTGATGTCAAAAGCTTATACACCGCGCGAAAAAACATGATATTTGGACCAATTTCACCCTATTATTCCTATGGGAGCTATAGGATATAGACGCCCTTTTACACTGATCAAGGTATGCATACAAAATAAGATTTGGAAAGATTCGTATCAAAAGCGAAATATCCTGAAAAGTATAAAATTTTAAGCGATTTCACCCTATTGCTTCTATGGGAGCTATAGGATATAGACGTCCTATCGGCACTCGCTTTTACCCTGATTAAGGTATGCATAAAAAAATAAGAATTGAAAATATGCATGTCAATAGCTCTTACACTGAGCGAAATATCTTCAATTATTTCAAGTTAAATCCGATTGTTTATATGGCAGCTATAGGATATAGAAGTCCGATGGGCACGCGCTTTTACCCTGATCAAGGTATGCATAAAAAAATAAGAATTGGAAAGATGTATTTTCAAACTTGATCTGCGTAGTCATGTTTTAGGACGACTGTGAAAGTTTTAGATCGCTAGCTTGAAAACTGAGCTTGTAAACGGTATTGAAACAGACGGACGGACGGACAAACGGACATGGCTAAATCCACTCCCCTATTGATCCTGATCAAGAATATATATACTTTATGGGGTCGAAAACATCTCTTCCCTTGCGTTACAAACTTCTGATAAAAATTATAATACCCTCTGAAAGGGTATACAAAAAGAATTGGAAAGATGCATGTCTATAGCTTTTACACTGAGCGAAACATCTTCAATTCTTTCAAGTTATATCCGATTGTTTCTATGGGAGCAATAGGATATAGAAGACCGATCGGGGCGCTTTTCAATGATTTTCAGATCGCTAGCTTTTAGACTGAGCTCGCAAACGGTATTGCAACAGACGGACAAGGCTATATCGACTCCCCCAGTGATCCTGATCGAGAACATATTTACTTTATGGGGTCGGAAAAGTGTTCTTCACTGCGTTACAAACTTCTGACCAATATTATAATACCCTCTGCAATGGTATAAAAAGACTGAGCGACAGAAAATTTCTTTATAACCCGCAACCCTGTACTCCAACTGGATGCACTTACTCAACTGGTACCAAATGGAGCCAAAGCGCAGATCCCAATAAATAATTACTCAACGCGCCTCTACCTGGTTGTACTACTATGAATTAAGCTGTCAGGTTGCGAAACAAGTTACGAACGCACCACCTTGGATACGCCAGAATAATTCTCCTGCGGCAACTAGTGCACAGATAGGTGATATAAAATCAATCGTCCATGTCAAGATCTTAAAGCCTTGTAGCTCATCCCGGCCTTTAAGCGGGGAATGGAACTCCACGAAGTGATATGTCAGCCAATAGTGTACAGCGATTCTATCCAGTGAGTCCATTTTGAAGAAGTGACAGATTCATTATAGTCTTCTCTGGCTATTGCGACAGCAGAAGGTATCTGGTACTTTGGATATTTAAATTGCAAACATTTATGTTATTAATTTGCCCCCGAAAGGAAAATATCATGTTGTTGAAGATGCTTTATCCAGAATTTGTGAATCTGATAATGATAGTGATCATAAGCTTGGAAATTGATTTAGAATTGTCATCCGTTTTTGACCCTGACTACATCCAGTTTTCCTTTTCAATGAAAAGAATACAGACAAACTACGAACGGCAGACTGTGGAGGCGATTAGATTAGCTGCGGAAAATTCCCAGATTTACGAACGGCAGACATATATGTTTATATACGCACCGAGTATCCTTCGAGAAATGCAGTCCAGGACTCGGATTGTTGAAAGCTGTGGGTGCTGGAGGCAATAAGATTAGCTGCGATCCGCCATGACTGCGTTGTATCTGCGCATGGTGAAATGTAGAACACAATCGAACGGTTGCAAAGAAATTTGTTTTAACCAGGTTTGTCCTAGCGGGTTCGAGCATTTTTTCGGGTGTGCGATGCTTAACATATAATTACCCCTTTGGCCACCCATGGGCCAAGCAAGTTTTTTCTTATAGTGTATGTTTCAAAAGATGTATGTTGACATTTTAGTCAACACTTTAGTTGTAATCATTGGCTATGTTCCCTAAAAATTTCACAACATGGGCAGTTACAGCTCTTCTAGGACAAGGAATTTTAGCTGAGGTTGGTCCACCCGAGATCATTTTAAGTGGCAATGAATCGCAATTCAAGTCGAATGAATTTGAAGCTTGTTTGACCAAGTTCGGAATTAAGCACATCATTACAGTTTATATCCTCCCCAAGTAAAGCTGCTGAGAGGATAAATCGCTCCCTGTTGGCTGCGATTCGATCCTATCGACGAGAAGATCAGACTGAATAGAATACCAATTTATGAGGTATTTCATATGCGCTTGCGGTCGTCTCTACATCAATGCTCATTTTAAAGACCTTGTTTGGCTTTAATATGATTATTAAGTGCTGAGTAAGTTATCACTCATAGAAGAATCTCCACTCTTTAACTGTCAGAATCAATAACAATGTTTGAGAGTCAATATAAAACAAAACAGTCGTGCTGTCGGTCTTCGATCCAAGCTCGACTCTTTTAAGAGCAACTTTCTGAGACATTTTTCCGAGATCTTTAATAAGAAATTACGACCCGTTTTTGAAAATAGGAACGGCCTATTATTTGATAGAAACATTATGAAAATATTATACCTTGCAAGGATTTGCAAAGCAAAGTCCAGCTAATCGTGCCTGGTTGACTCGTCAGATTATCTTGTGGTGCCATTTACAAAAATTAAATTTTCATAGTTTCAAATCAAAAAAAAATAATTAGCCTAAAGCCTAGTACACAGATCATCGTTTTTGTTCGTCATCTATGAGAAAGAGCGAGAGGTCAGAGCAGAGTTTTTCTTAGGTTAAAAATGGACGTAAAAACAGAAAAAAACCAAGAAAAATGGGCTGCAAGAACTTAGGGCAGCTATGATCTCTAAATTACTAAATAATTACAAAAACAAGGAAGGAACGCTAACTTCGGGCGTAAATGTATGTAAATTACATTGTCCAAAATTATTCATATGATGCATTCTTAAAACTCATAAAAAATCCCAACTTCCTAACTTTAAAAACACCAAAGTTATGGCATTTTCAATCGTTCACTTATATGGCAGCTATGGGAGATAGTCGGCCGATCCTTATGAAATTTGGTAGGTCGAATTGATTGGCCAAAAATAAAACCCATTGAAAATCCCAACTTCCTAACTTCCATAAGGATCGGCCGACTATATCCTATAGCTGCCATATAACTGAACGATTGGAAATGCCATAACTTTGGTGTTTTTAAAGTTAGGAAGTTGGGACATTTTATGAGTATTAAGAATACATCATATAAATAATTTTGGAGAATATAATTTACAGAATATTCTGCAAGGGTATATCAACTTCGGCTCCGCCCGATGTCAGCTTTCTTTTCTTGTTTTTTAATCGACCCTCTCAAACGACCTGGTACTGGTCAATTTAAGTTAAATTATATAAAATGGTCTGTCGCACATATTTCTAAAGTACTTTTAAACAAGATAAAAGTCCTAAAGTCGTGCGTCTATTCTGAGACAAAATCCGAATCGCAGGGCCTTCTGAATTCAGACTGTCGCAGTAATTTTCATTTTATAAGAATAATGAAAGATAAAATTTAAAAAAAATTCAAAGAAACCTAAGTCCTATGTTCTCAAAACAAAAAATATTGTTTGGCAGTTAAATATGGAATATATACCACACCTCCGGTACACCTCTTATAATACCGAACGTGAAAACTCTAAGTATGTTAAAAATGTCCTAACGTTGGGCGTCGTTTCCATTACGTAGACGTTTTTTTTTAAATAAAGAGGAAAGTATATAACTATAAATAAAAATTTGTAGACTATTTGTAATTAAAACTGAGAGCATATTATTTGGAAATATAGTTTTAAAAAAAATACTGCACTCCCCTATTCAATAGAGACTTTAGTGGTTGAGGCTCGAATTACATTTAAGTTTATCGCGGTTAATTTCCTCTGTGGATACAATTCCTCTAAAAGTACTTTTGAAGAGTATTCTGCAAATTTATTTATAAAGCCGACTACATGAAGTTACTGGAGTTGTATTAGACCTCTCACGAAAATAGAGGACCATATACACCGACTTTAAAAGTAGAACTTTTCAGGTGAGCGTTTTAAAGTTTTGGACATCCAAGAATCGAATATAAAACGTGCAACTGGCCATCACCTGGGAAGTTTTATTCGGATTAATGTAACATTTTAACACAATATTCTTCAAATGTTGTGCATTCAAAAAAAAATGCACAAAAAAAATATGTTAATGCTGTAACCGCCTTTACCGTAAATGAAAAAATGAATTACAAAAAATAATTAGTAATAGTAAATTATTGTCTGCTGATCAAGAATACAAATATTTTATAGAGGAAATGTGTCCTTCAATGCATCACAAAATTTCGACCAATTTTTAATACCTTCTTCAAGGGTATAAAAATAATAATAACATACAAACACAAGACATGACTGACAAGTACATAGAGCAAAAGCTGTACACCAAACAAATTAATATTATTTAGATTTTTTTGCTAAAAGCAATGAAGCAGGGTCTAATTTCTAATAAATTTTCCATAGTTCCTATGGGAGCTTGGTCTGATTTTTATAAAAACAAAAATTCTAATTCTGAAATCAATAAAAATTACTCTATCTAACAACAAATCCGACTTAGTAACAGAAATAAAACATTTTGCTTTAAAACTAAGGGACTTGTTTTCGTGTGGCGACTTGTGTGGTGATGCTGAATAAGAATATATGTATGTATATGCAAGGCTTTATAGCTGCCTTTGACACAAAGCTTTAAAACAGAGAGAGTGTTCACGTACATATAGGGACGAATCGGCTGATGATCTTACTTAAAACAAGAAAGGAAAGCTAACTTCGTGCGGAGCCTAAGTTGATATACCCTTGCAGAATATTCTGTAAATTATATTCTCCAAAATTATTTATATGATACATTCTTAGTACTCATAAAAAACACAACTTCCTAACTTTAAAAACACCAAAGTTTTGGCATTTCCGATCGTTCAGTTATATGGCAGCTATAGGATATAGTCGGCTGATCCCGTCCGTTCCGACTTATATACTGCGTGCAAAGAAACGAAGGGTGTGTGCAAAGTTTCAATTCGATATCTTTAAAACTGAGAGACTAGTTGGCGTAGAAACAGACAGACGGACAGACGGACATGCTTATATAAACTCAGGACGCGACCCTGATCAAGAATATATATATTTTATAGGGTCGGAGATGTCTCCTTCACTGCGTTGCACACTTTTGACCGAAATTATAATACCCTCTGCAAGGGTATGTACTTTATACAATGTGGCAAATTTGTGAATTAAATTAAAATATCTCCGCAAAGGGATAAGCCATCTGAAAATATATTGGAAGGTAGTGTAAGATGAAAAATAGATATTTTTATATTTTCTAATAAGCTCTTATTATCACCGTTACTAGACAAATATTCAATAATTTGTATTAATTTTGCAGCATCTGATAAACCAAACCTTGGACTAGACGAACTTCAACAACTAAATGTACGCTCAAAGTTTGAAGTATTTGAAAACGGGTACAACGGACAAAATAATCCCTTACAAGAACGTCAAGATACTGCTATTAATTTTAGCAAGTCAATAAAGTCCACGCTAAGCAAACTTCATAAGCTCGGGATACCAAATTTGGAATTAGATGGTATTAACAAGAGTGGTGATAATTATTTGATTACGGAAGACGATAGCGATATGGAACTGTTTTGCACCAGAAAGGATATTGAAAGGGAAAGACCTGTGGGCTTAGGAGAAGCAATGAACGATATAAGATCGAAATTTGAGCAAGGAGAAACGATAATACGAGAGGAACGTCGCGAAGAAAGAAAACAGGAAATACAGAGCATTAGATCCCGTTTGTTTTTGGGTAAACAAGCTAAAATAAAAGAAATGTACCAACTAGCTGTTGCTGAATCAGAACAGTGCATTTCTTCGGTGGGTAAGACCCCAGATATTAATGTCATTAGGCCCACTCAATTAATAAAGGATCGATTTGAGAATGGCGAAGTTTTTAACGACAAAGGAGTTCAACAAAAAGAAGCCATTTGTGGTGTGCAGAAAGATGCGGATGTTTTTGAATCTGGTATGTGTATAGTAAATATAATTAATATAAATATTTTTTATTCACTACATACATTTTTGTTAATGCAGCCATAAGTAAAGCATCACGAAGTATTTTTATGGAGCTTGATGCAAATATTACTTCCAGTGTAAGCAACAACCGTTTGCAAAATAACCGTCCTGATAACAAAATTCTAAGTCATAATCAATTGTGTCCAGAGGTAGTTTAAAAAAAATGTAATAACGTTTTCAAGCTAAAGTTTTTCTCAAATACACAGAGTACTGATGTTGACGTTATCAAATCCGACTCAAAGCCAGATGAAGTTAAAGTTACCACCGAAGAGTTAATAGAAAGGTTCAAATTTTTCGAAAAATATTTGCCTGCTGAAAATAAAAAAAAACAATTTCGCATGACACCACCACGTGAGGGTGTTGTTAAGTTCCCAACTCCGGATTCCGACACGGACAGCTCAAATCAATCGGCCCTATTTAATGATAGCGTTTTACAGAAAACTAAAACAACGTCGAAAATTTTAAGCAAGTTTCGCGAAATGGAAGAACAAAAAATGAATGATGAAATCAAGGAAAGGAACCCGAAACCAATGAAGTGCTTTACTCCACCACCTGAAATCGGTAACAATTTCAATAGATCAGAATCTGAGGAGGAAAACGACAGTGAAAGCGAGCAGAACAGTGATGAAGATGAAAATGGTTTTGAAAATATTCCCCCTAACTCAATTATTAAGGATCAGTCGCTTTATGAGGTAAGTTTTACGAATATTAATAATTCTCATGGCCAGCTTACGGCTTTAAGATCCGATTTTTTTCTGTAAAATTTTAAATTTATTTATAAATTGCTACTAATCTGTATATTTTATTTGGTTAGGCCAAAAAGAAAGAGACAAAAAACCCATTTATAAGCTTTTAACTTACTTCTTCTTATTAAGGAACGCAATGCAACCGCTTCCCTGTTAATAGATGCACAATCCTTATATGGTAGTTTTGACTCATTCTTAAAGTCCCTTGATGTGGCATATGAGCATAGTCTAGAATATATTCCTCACACTATTACTTGGTATGAAATTTGACTTAGTCTGATGTTCTTTGGTTTTCCGAAGCAGTTAGTCTCTCTACCATTTTTTAAGTGTAAATTGCGATTTGGGTCATTGGAAGCTCACTTTACTAGATATAGAGTCGCCCGATCCGGCTCGTTCCGACTTATATACTACCTGCACTAGAAAGACAACTTTTGGGAAAGTTTCAAGCAGATAGCTTTAAAACTGAGGGACTAGTTTGCGTAGAAACGGACGGACGGACAGACGGACGGACAGACGGACATGGCTAGATCGACTCTCGTGGTGATGCTGATCAAGAATATATATACTTTATAGGGTCGGAAATGTCTCCTTCACTGCGTTGCAAACTTTTGACTGAAATTATAAATGAATTAATAATTTTTTTTTTATTCTTTGGGATTTGGGACTTAAATATTATTGAATTACAGCTTTAATTAAATTAAAATCGGACAACAATATCATATATCTGCCATAGAAACGGCAAAATGCAGCGCAAAATCGACATAGCTTCGTTGTTTTTAGTAATATAAGCATAGCAATCATAGCAGCTTTGGACAGATGCTGATCTCTGGGCTGTAAATTGTTGTCGAACACCCAATTCTCCAAAAACTCTCTTGAACGCTCGGCTTGTGAATTGCAACTCGTTGTTGGTAATCAACACCTCCGGTACATCTAGCGTGGATTCGCTTCCGGATCGCTTTTTCCAGCGTATCTTGCTGCAACCCTCACGATTGTATTCGGCTGCCCATGTGCTGACCGGCCGACAGCATGTCGTGGTTTTAGAAATTACTTACTGTCTAGACCCAGTCGGTACACACAGCTTTCATGAGGTCACATCCTTGTTGCCCGTTCTGTGAGGAATGTAGCGATATAGCCGGTTGGCTTCTACTGAGTAATCTGGATATTTGTTGAGATTTTGCGCTATCTTACCTCTCATGACCCTAGTCGCGGTGCAAGCCAATTGTATCTTGCTGCAACCCTCGCGATTGTATTCCGGCTGCCCATGTGCTGACCAGCCATCAGCATGTCGTGGTTACTTACTGTCTAGACCCGGTGGGTTCACACAACTTTCATAAGGTCACATCCTTGTTGCCTGCTCTGTGAGGAATGTAACGATTTAGCCGGTTGGCTTCTATTGAGTATTCCGGATATTTTTTGAGATTTTGCGCTATTTTACCTCTCATGACCCTAATCCAGTTACACTCGACTTGTCCCTTATATTGCTCTAGTTTCTGGTAGTGGCTGACGCGACACTGCCACTTTATTAAGCAGGTCTTCCTGAACGCGACTTTAAAGACTTATTATTGCAGTTAGAGAGCCCATCGTTCCGGTCGATGCTATTTAACCAATTCAGGGCCTGTGACTTGGTATCCCTTTGGTAGCCCTCTAGGTACAGTATTTAAGTTCCTTTTGGGCCACACAGTTGTTAATCATTCATACTCAGTTGCATTAACATTTCGTTCCCATCCATTCAAGGACTACCTGGAATATGAGATCGCCCGCTCGCCTTGGGCGGAATTTTGTGTAATAGCACTGAGCTTATAATCGGCGTCGGTCTGCAGCACAAACGTCTTGGTTAAATCGGGTAGTTTGTAGTAGTAATTTGTCATCTGCATTGGATACGTGTCCTTTACGGGCCTTGCGTTTATTTTCCGGAAATCTACGTTTACAATGGTGTTAATCCCGAACTGCCTTTTTGGATTTAAAGGTTAGTAACACTGGTTGACCGGCTGATCGTCCTTCATGGCGATATTCCCTTTCGGTCTACCAGACTCTTCAACTCTTCCTTTAGAAACCCGAAGCTGTTGTGCCTTCTTTCCAAATGATGACTCAAGGGACGGTTTAAATAGTACTGGATTATTAGTCTCCTTTTCTATAGTCTTATTGCTACTGCTGCTGCTCCATGTCGCTGTCCTTTGCAGCGTCGCTCCTCTTTGTCTGCGGCGGCATCGCTCCTGGGTTGACTTTGGATGTTATGCCAACCTCCCTACCAGGGCCGCCAAGTTGTATCGCCTAACAGGTTGAACTATGGTATTATCGCCCAGCCACAAGCCCGCCCTATAGCAAGCTTCTGGAGATCGGCTAAGTGTCTCGTTTAGCAGGTAGAACTAATTTCACCTTTATCGCCGGACTCCAAGCAAGGACTCCTTAAGATCGATTTTACTACGACCTAGCACCAATGGGTCTCAGCGTTGTAGCCTCAGCCTTGTAGACTCGTCGCCGTTCTGCGTCTCGACTTTGGGATATTGATCCTTCGGCACTTGATTTCACTTGCAACCTTGGTCCAAGGAGCACCGCCACACCGTTAATTCACGATGCGTTTTAGTCAAATAAGGATCATTGAATTCTTTTGACCACCTTTAAATAAATGAATAAATCAGAGGAGTGCTTCTCTGGCTTTATTAACCATGGACGAAATGTGATTAGAACATTTTAGTTTAGGGTCCAAGAGAACGCCAAGATCGTTTACAAGAGTTATTCTATCCAAAGAGCTGTCACTTAACGTGTAAGTCGCGTATATCGGATTGGCCAGATAAAAAGTCATCAGCTTGCACTTGGAACCGTTTAAATTTAGTAAATTATCTTGGCACCAGTTTTGAAAATTATCTAGATCGGATTGCAAGTCTAAATGGCAGGAAATGTCCTTATACTGCAGGCACAACATAACATCATCTGCGTACATAAGTACGCGAGAATGACTTATAATTGAGGGAACATCGTCAATAAATAATGTAAAAAGTAACGGACCCAGATGGCTCCCTTGTGGGGCACCGGAGGTAACACGGAGAATTTCAGAAATTTAATTTTTAAAAAGGACCCTTTGTGACCTGCCATTCAGAAAACTTGAAATCAACTGGAAAACCTAAAAGGTCATAATTGGTTATAATTGAGGGAACATCGTTAATAAATAATGTAAAAAGTAACGGACCCAGATGGCTCCCTTGTGGGACACCGAAGGTAACACGGAGAATTTCAGATAACTTAAAATCCATTTAAGCAGATCAACTGGAAAACCTAAAAGGTCAAGTTTTTGAATAAGAAGTAAGTGATTTAGCAAGTCAAATGCTTTACTAAAGTCAGTGTAAATGACGTCTGTTTGAAAACTACTATTGAAGCCCTTTATCACAAATGTAGTGAGCTCTAGAAGGTTTGTGATTATGGATCTACGTTTAATAAATCCGTGACACGGAGAAATGATTAATCTGCAAAGGTGCTGCAAATGAGGAGTAATAATTTTTTCAAAAAGCTTAGGAATAGCTAACATCTTAGAAATACCTCTGTAGTTACTGGCTTCTAACTTGTTACCTTTTTTGAAAAGAGGAATAACAAATGATTTTTTGCAAAGGGCCTTAGCATAATACCTATGCACGCACCCAGGAATACCATCGGGCTCTGGCGAATAAATAGGCTTAATACGAAGAAGATCCAAAAGAAGAGAGCTTTCTGTTAAAGTGGGACAGAATATGAGGTTTGACTTGGACATGGTGTAAGAATAAGGCTGTGATAAATAATCTAAAGTAGAGTAAGTCGTTTGAAAAAATTCTAAGAGAACCTAAGAGAACTGGACCTTACAACGGTTTAAGTAACTATTATAACACTGAGCATTAAGCACGGTAAATCTTAACCGAGCACTTAAATATCTAGTAAAAACAGATTGAGAACCGGTATTTTTATATTTCCTAAAAACTCTGGACTTTACATTTCTTAAGTGTGTCAACTCTTTGCTAAGCCAATGTGATTTATTGGAAGTTGACGGATAGTACCACGGAACACAGGAATTAAAAAATGAGTTTATTGCAGTGTAAAAAACATTAACTGCATCGGACATATTATTGCATAAGTAAAGATCAGACCAATTAAAGCCAGAAATAAAATTATTTAGCCTTAGAAAGTCTGCCTTGCGAAAACAATGTATTCGTTTGGATTTTTCTTCTATAACTCTACCCGAATCAAATGAAAGTTCGATTGTTGGGTGATATGGATCTTCAGTTTGCGTGAGTGGTGCTACTCTGGACAGAAACACACCTTCAGGATTTGATACAAAACACAAATCAAGTAGGCGACCTAATGAATTTCGAACATGGTTTACTTGAGATAGAGATATGTCAAGCAGGCCATCAATAAAATCATGCTGTGCTATAGGTAGTAAGACATTTGATCCATCCTCAGTGGACCAAGTAACTCCAGGTATATTAAAATCACCTAGAACTATCAACTGATCCCTATCGGAAATCTTATTTGCAACGGACTTAATAACGGATAGGTGATTTAAATAATCAGGAAGTTCAGACAACGGCGGAATATATGAGCAAGTTATGTATATAAAGTTACCAGGAAGCGATAACTTTGAACAAATAAATTCAATGGTTGTTGTAGGGGGGCGATCCTTCCACAAAAAAAGGAATTGAAGGCACAAAAATTCCCACGGCGCAAACGCAGAGGAAGACGAAAATGAAGAAGTCGGGGGCGTCGTGGTGTACTTCAGAGTGCTTTATTCAGCTGCATACATGAGACTAATTAAAACTAAAAACCGCGCTCCCGCCCGCTTTACTCCGCTGAAACGAGAGCGGGAGATCGGCAGCGGCCGTCCGAGGAGTTCGGATGCGAAACCCGAAGCTCGCACTCTGGAGCGCGGACGTTGCGAGAAGCGAGCGAGGGAGCGCAAGAGGGGCGAGAGCGAAAGCTCGGAGAGCTCAGTAAACAGCCCCGATGCAGTGGGCCACTGACCTAAACATTCCGCCCCCCCTTGCAACTACTCGGGTTGCAACATAGCCTGGTTGCTCTTCTCACGGCTGGTGGCAGGCTCCGGACACGACCCACCCAAACACGGTGCTCTGGGCTACTGGCAGTCCATCCTGAATTTTCAGGAAGCCCGGCCGCATCACGCTCGGATACATATCCGCGCCCAGGATGATGGAGATCGTCGCGGGGAGATGGAACCGCTCATCAGCCAGCGTAATGTCCCGGAAGTGGGTCCTTACCGCGTCGCTCAGCTCCCGGATTGGAGTGCGGATGCGCACGTAAGGCTCTATTTATACCCGTTACTCGTAGAGTAAAAGGGTATATTGTATTCGTGCAAAAGTATGTAACAGCTAGAAGGAAGCGTTTCCGACCCTATATAGTATATATATTCTTGATCAGGATCACTAGCCGAGTCGATTTAGCCATGTCCGTCTGTCCGTCTGTCTGTCCGTCTGTCTGTCCGTCTGTCTGTCTGTCTGTCTGTCCGTATGAACGCTGAGATCTCGGAAACTATAAAAGCTAGAAGATTGGCATTTTGCATGTAGATTTTAGAAGTTCCTACGCAGCGCAAGTTTGTTTCAAAATGGTGCCACGCCCTCTTTAACGCCCACAATCGCTTATATACGATTTTAAAAATTTAAATATTTCGGAAAAAAAAATGCAGTTTTATTGTGTTTATCAATACCTATCGAAATGTAGAAATAAATTTTTCAAATCGGACCATTCGTTAAAAAGTTATGCGTGATCAAAGTTTATATCTCCATCTCCCTCGCACTCCCTTTAGCTGAGTAACGGGTATCTGATAGTCAGGGCACCCGACTATAGCGTTCTCTCTTGTTTAAATATTGCGTCGAGCCGGACAGCGCTGTCGATTCTTGACCCCACGGTTGCCGAACAAATCTGTTCGCCTCCCACGTTGGTGGTCGGCAAGCGGAAACTCGACGCTAGCGAAGCGTCGATGCAGCTCATAGGCGTGCACGGGTCGAAACGCACCAAAGCCGTCGGTAGGAGGTTGACGCTGTGCCGCTATAGGAGGGACGTTAAGGACGGAGCGGCGACCGCGGGCTGCGTGGCACCCCGACGAGTAGCAGAAAATTGCCGCGGACGAGGGCCGAGGAGCGGCTGAAGACTGCCGTGGAATGGCGGACGAGGGCCTAGGTGCAGCTGAAGGGTGCCGTGGAATGGCGGACGAGGCCCGAGGAGCAGCTGAGGAGTGTTGTGGAGTGGCAACGGATCTCTGCGACCGGCGGGACTGCCGAAGAGTGAAGAAGAGTGTGAGGAACCGACGACACTTCCGAAGTGGATGGATCCCGCTAAAGACTCGGCAATGGTAGGATTGCATACCTCGAGTTCGTCTGTGTTCCAATGCGATGGCGCTGCGCGGACGTGGAGACATCGTGTGAGATCTGATTGGCGGAATAGGACAAAATAAAAAATTTGGATCAGTAGTGATAAGAACTGCGAATTGGAACTACGGGTTGGAACTATTAATTGACGCTACGAATCGGAGTGATGAATTGAGACACCGGAGTGAAGGGTCGACTGGTTATTGCGGGCAGGCGGACTCTTCCATTGGAAGAAGGACGACCTTCGCTATAGGACGCTTAATGAGTCCCCGTGCAGTGCGGATGTCGACCACACGAACATGGCCATCGGATCCTCGAAACACTGCGTCGATTCTGCCTAATCGCCACTCATTGGACGGAGGGTTGTCTTCCTTGACTACCACCATGTCCCCGGCACGAAGATTTCTTGTAGGGGTACGCCACTTATTCCGCTTATGAAGTTCCTTAAGGTACTCCTCCTTCCATCGCAGACGAAATTGTTGATAAAGAGCCTTCAGGTGCTGCCGGCGGTTTATAATAGATGTGGTGTCCCCCTTTATCTCAGGTTCGACCATGGCGAGGAGGGGCCCTCCAACAAGAAAGTTCCCAGGCGTAAGTGCCAACAGGTCAGTGGGGTCTTCGGACATCGGCGCGAGCGGACGCGAATTCAGGCATGCTTCGATCCTAGCTAGAAGCGTGGACAGTTCTTCGAACGTATATTTTCGCGTCTTGAAGCTCTTAACACCTGCTTCCCACAAGCCTCCCATGTGGGGTGCTCCCGGAGGAATGAATTGCCAGAGCAGCTGCTGGTGACTATAGGCACTGTCACAGCTTCCTTGAGAGCTGAAACTCGCGGGAGAGTAGGGCAGCCGCACCCACAAAGTTCTTCCCATTGTCCGACTGAACTTGACGGGGGCATCCTCTTCGAGACACGAAACGGGCAAAGGCGGCGAGAAACTTCTCAGTCGTAAGGTCGGAAGTAGGCTCTAAATGGTTGGCCTTAGTGGCGAAGCACACAAACACCAGCACATACCCTTTCGTAATGAGACAGGCTCGTCCCGTGTAGTTTTTGATGTCAAAGGGACCGGCATAGTCCACACCGGTATATGTGAAAGGGCGCGAGAAGGACGTTCGTTCTTTGGGTAAATCTCCCATCAGTTGCGTTTGCAACCTCTTTTTGTGGATGATGCAGACCTTGCATGAATATATGACGGACTTGACTAAATTCCTCACCCTCGGGATCCAGAACTTGGAACGGATCAGACGGATCATCAGCTGATTGCGTTATGCGATGCGTAAAATGGACGAGGAGTCGAGACAGATGGCAGTCGTGTGGAAGGATGACAGGATGCCGTTCATCATACTGGAGAAGTTCGGAGGCCGTGACTCGGCCACATGCTCTCATGAGCCCTTGGGAATCAATGAACGGGTTCAGGTTTTGGACCAGGCTGGATGGTGGCACTGGCCGTTTTTGGCTTAAGCAACCAATCTCAAGGGCAAAGTGCCTGCGTTGCGTGACGGAAATCAAGAGCCGCTCGGCCGACGAAATTCCAGGAGCGGTCAAGGGATCCTCAAACGGGGACATGAGCTTTCGCGAACGCTGGATGAACCGATGAGCGTAAGCGAGGACTCGCAACGCCTTGTCGAGTGTGGAAAAACGCTCCAGAATGTATTCAGGGGGGCCATAGCAACATGGACCTTGACTGCTCGCTTCTCGAGTTCAGTCACAGGGGGTTCATAGCCTTGAGTGGGCCACTCGCAGCGAGGCCAATGCAGCCAGGCAGGACCATGCCACCACAGCTGGCTGTCCTCAAGGTCTTAAAGCGTCACCCCCCGGCTAGCGAGATCTGCCGGGTTATGCTCGGAGCGGACGTGTGCCCATTTCTCCACCTCGGTGAGCTGGGTGATCTTGGTCACACGATTTGCCACAACGTCCAGTGGCACGCTGGCTTATGCAACCAGGCGAGAACAATCGTAGAGTCCGTCCAACAGTGCAGGGCGGACGCCTGCCCGGGCATCTTCGGAAGAACGGCGTTGGCCATTTCGGACAATAACAAGGCTCCGCACAACTCGAGCCGCGGGAGCGACAACGTTTTTACTGTGGCCACCCGCGTTTTTGCCGTGAGCAAGTTCACCATTACCGCGGACCCAGCCTCAACTCGGACGTAAATGGCTGCGCCGTACGCCTTCTGCGAGGCGTCGCAGAACCCATGATGCTCAATTTTCAAATGTGGTCGGAAAGCGACCCATCGGGGAATGTGGATCTGATCAAGAGCGGAGTAATTTTCCATGAAGTCAACCCATCTGTGGCAAAAATCTCGAGGGAGGACATCGTCCCATCCTAGATTTTGGAGCCAAATGTCCTGCATGAACATCTTTGCCCGGACTATGAAGGGGCAAGTCAACCCGCTGGATCAAATAGTTTGGCGATTTGGGATAGGACTTGACGCTTTGTGTACGTTGAACCCAAGGTCAATTCGGGCGGAATGAAGAAAAACTCGTCAGACGTCGCCTTCCACCGCACTCCGAGAGTTTTAGCCGTGCTCTCTGCGTCGATTTCAAGGAAGTCCGCGCGAAGGAGATGGTCACTCTGGATGTTGGCCAAAATCGCCTTGCTATTGGATGTCCATTTTCTAAGGGGGAATCCTACTGAATCCAGGGCCCCCTGGAGCTCGCGGATAGCCGCTTGCGCTTCGGTTTTGGAGTCTGCCCCCGCGAGTACGTCGTCGACGTACATGTACTGTCGGATAATCCGACTCGCCTGCGGATACCTCGACTCTTCGTCGTCGGCGAGCTGTTGCAGGACACGCATCGCTAGGAACGGGACACAATTGACCCCGAAGGTGACTGTCTTCAACTCGTAGTCGCGGATTTCCCCATCGGAATTGCGGAATAGAATACGGTGCAAGGGAGTATGCTGGGGGTCTACCCAAATTTGCCGATACATCTTCTCGATGTCGGCGTTGAAAACGAACCTAAAGTATCGCCACTTCAGGATTTGAATCGTGAGGTCGGATTGTAAGACCGGGCCCGCGTGAAGTATGTCATTCAGACTGGTCCCGTTTGAGGAAGGGCTAAAGGCGTTGAAAACCACCCGCACTTTAGTGGTTGAGCTCTCGGGCTTAAGAACGGCTTGATGTGGAAGGTAGTACGTGGCGGAAGTGCTCGTCAAAGGGACCTCGGCCATGTGACCTAAGTCGAGGTATTCTTGGATTACAGAGTCATACCGGGCCTTCAGGGGAGGATCTCTTTTTTGGCGCTGCTCGTTACGCAGAAATTGAGCCAGAGCAATGGATCGTGAAGATGCGAGCTCGGAACCACTATGTTCGGGATCGCGCAAGGGGAGCATCACAACGTATTTGCCACGATTGTCCCTTCTTGTAGTCTGGACAAAATTGTGTTCACAGACGGAATCAGACTCGAGGACTATCTGTGTGGGCACTTCCTCCACCTCCCAGAATTTGCTAAGGAGATGATCCAACGAGTCGTCGGGTCCGCAGGTAACTCGAGTGGAGAAGGCGGACAAATTGCGGGGGGCCGCTGGAGATATGGGGCCTGTCAACACCCATCCAAAAATGGCCGAGAAGTGAACCGCAAATATTAGCCCTGGCGTTGCCGATTTGGGAGCTCTCGAAGAACTTGGGATCCGCAAGGGGGATGTCAGGAATTCCCTTAAGAAGATCTCGAGGGACTGAATACGAAGGCAGATTCCCGGGCAGCTGCGGAAGAACGTAAGCTGAAGTTTCTAAATGCAGCCCGGGTCTGGAAGGCGATCGAATAGAAAAATGACAAAGTTTCGTAGACTGAGCGGCAACGGTTTGATTAAGACCAGAGACCTGGGCCTGGATAGTCTTGAATGGAAGTTTGACGAGGTTGAAAAGTATCTCCGTAATAAAGGTTGCCTCGGAACCAGAGTCGATTAGGGCTCGCGCCTGGAAATTGCACCTTAAATGACAAATGTTAATGAGGGCTGTGCCCAGTAAGTGGGCTCTTGAGCCGGAAGCAAAGCACACTTGCACATCAGAATGATCCCCTGTGGGGCTCGTGCCTCTTGTAGAAGGCGCGGGTCGAGACCTGGATGGCGCAGACGGACTTGGAACGGCCGCGAATGGATTACCGCGGTGCAGGAGGGTTTGATGACGGCTGTGGCACGTGAAGCAGCTATGGGCGCTAGTGCAATCCCGTTGCAGGTGCCCTCGTGCAAAACAGTTCAGGCAAAGCTGCTTTTTCTTAATGTAGACGGAGCGACCATTTACATCCATCTCAAGGAAGCGCGGACATAAGCGAACAGGATGATTCTCTCTGGAGCAGAGATCGCACCCTCTTGGGGCTGGAGTCACTCTGGCCTCGTAGGAATTAAGCCTACGCGCTGGAGCGCTCGCAGGTGTCGACCTTGGCCGAAACTGACCCGAACTGCTAGGCCTGATGTCATCGATAGCCTCCAGAGTGCGATGACGCTCTGTCAAGAACGAGTCTAACTCATTCCATGTTGGAATCTCAGCCTTGTTGTGAATGGATTGCTCCCACATCGAAAGCGTGATTTTGGGAAGCTTTAAAGAAACCATGTACACCAGGAGACAATCCCAAGTCTCGACTTGAATAGAGGACATCTCTAAGGCTGTCAGGCAACTTTGGATTGTCCCTTGCAGCTCCTTCAGAGCGGCTCCGGACTCTTGGGGTACTGCCTAATGTTGAAGAGGATTTTTAACTGGCCATTGACTAATAACCGCCGATTTTCGAAGCGGTCGGTGAGGCTTCGCCACGCGGAGATAAACCCTTCGTTGGTCAGCGGGGCTTTGGAAACAATGGCGTGCGCATCACCACTTGTTTTGGACAATAGGAACAACTTCTCTACCGGTGTAAGACGCGATTTGTGTATGTATATCGCGGTAAAAAGATCTCTGAAGGTGGGCCAACGCAGGTAATCACCAGCGAAAACTTCGGTGTCGACTGGTGGCAAACGACAGCCCGTAGACGGCGGTGTTGGAACACTGACAGCAGCCTGAATGGGCTTGGAGGCGGCCTTGTCTATTATGTTCTGAAGTTGGACCAAACATTGTTACTCCCTTTGTTGACTTCTGATTTTTATACCCTTGCAGAGGGTATTATAATTTTGGTCAAAAGTGTGCAACGCAGTGAAGGAGACATCTCCGGCCATATAAAGTATACATATTCTTGATCAGGATCACCTCCTGAGTTGATATGGCCATGTCCGTCTGTCCGTCTGTCTGTTTCTACGCGAACTAGTCTCTCAGTTTTAAAGATATCGAATTGAAACTTTGCACACACCCTTCTTTCCTTTGCACGCAGTATATAAGTCGGAACGGCCGGGATCGGCCGACTATATCCTATAGCTGCCATATAACTGAACGATCGGAAATGCCATAACTTTGGTGTTTTTTAAGTTAGGAAGTTGGGATTTTCTATGGATTTTACATTTAGCCAATCAATTTTACGTACCAAATTTTATAAGGATGAGCCGACTATATCCTATAGCTGCCATATAACTGAACGATCGGAAATGCCACAACTTTGGTGTTTGTAAAGTTAAAAAGTTGGGATTTTCTATGGGTTTTAAATTTGGCCAATCAATTTGACGTACCAAATTTTATAAGGATCGGCCGACTATATCCTATAGCTGCCATATAACTGATTGATCGGAAATGTCATAACTTTGGTAATTGTAAAGTTAGGAAGTTGGGATTTTCTATGAGTTTTATTTTTGGCCAATCAATCCGACCTACCAAACTTCATAAGGATCGGCCGACTATATCTTATAGCTGCCATATAACTGAACGATTGGAAATGCCATAACTTTGGTGTTTTTAAAGTTAGGAAGTTGGGATTTTTTATGAGTATTAAGAATGCATCATATGAATAATTTTGGAGAATATAATTTACAGAGTATTCTGCAAGTTAGCTTTCCTTTCTTGTTTTTTGTTTATTTTAATTTTTACCTTAGTTATTGTTGCCAAATAATTTTATTGTATTTAGTTATTTATTTTTTTTTTTTGGGTTTGGAAAATAAATTTGATCGCAAAAAAGAATACGGAAAAACGCAATAAAAATAAATTAATTAATCCATTAAATAAATTAATTACTTTGCCGGAAATAATTAAATAATATTTATAATTAAATAGTAATTATAATTATGAATTAATAATTTTTATAATTAAATAATAATTATAATTATAAATACTTTTTTTTTGCGGAGCCGGAACGGTGAAATTAAAAAACCTTGTCTTTGGTTCAGGAGAAATGTTCACTGGGTTATGCCGTCGGCAGCGCAGTGCATGCGTGAAGGCGCGGGAGAGAGAAAGAAAAACAAGAAAGGAAAGCTAACTTCGGGCGGAGCCGAAGTTGATATACCCTTGCAGAATACTCCGTAAATTATATTCTCCAAAATTATTCATATGATGCATTCTTAATACTCATAAAAAATCCCAACTTCCTAACTTTAAAAACACCAAAGTTATGGCATTTCCAATCGTTCAGTTATATGGCAGCTATAAGATATAGTCGGCCGATCCTTATAAAATTTGGTATGTCGGATTGATTGGCCAAAAATAAAAACCATAGAAAATCCCAACTTCTTAACTTTACAAACACCAAAGTTATGGCACTTCCGATCAATCAGTTATATGGCAGCTATAAGATATAGTCGGCCGATCCTTATGAAATTCGGTATGTCGGATTGATTGGCCAAAAATAAAACCCATAGAAAATCCCAACTCCTTATCTTTAAAAACACCAAAGTTATGGCTTTTCCGATCGTTCAGTTATATGGCAGCTATATGATATAGTCGCCCGATCCGGCTCGTTCCGGCTCGTTCCGACTTATATACTACCTGCAATAGAAAGACAACTTTTGGAAAAGTTTCGAGCAGATAGCTTTAAAACTGAGGGACTAGTTTGCGTAGAAACGGACGGACAGACGGACAGACGGACGGACAGACGGACAGACGGACATGGCTAGATCGACTCTCCTGGTGATGCTGATCAAGAATATATATACTTTATAGGGTCGGAAATGTCTCCTTCACTGCGTTGCAAACTTTTGACTGAAATTATAATACCCTCTGCAAGGGTATAAAAATCAGCAACAATAATAACACAGCCGTTGGGGCGGTTAATTGCGGCAATTTGGAGAAAAACAATCACGGTCGCACCCGTGTGGATTTGAATTTATTTTATTTTATGTTCCTGTATGTGGAGGCAGAAAATAGTTCTATGTAGATATGGGCATGTATTCGTTTATGTGTAAGTGTATATCGGTACAGTAGAGCGTCGAAGAGTGGACTGTATTTGAAGTGACGGAACAGATGAAATTATGTGGAGAGAAAAAAAACACAAGACAAAAAAATATTTCGACAGCGGCGGATTGTACGGCGAACAGGGAAACTCCCGAAATTACTTCACACCGAGTGGCTGATATTAGTTATGCCTTTTTATTTTCCACCACACAATTTCACTTTTTGTCGTATATTTTTTTGAAGGCAGAATTGCACTGCACTATGTACACAAGTTGTCACGAGCGCGTGTATGTATGTTGGCAAGTTGATGTACAACAGGGAACGAAAAGGAAAACGACAAGGAGTATGGCGACGCACACAACGCGGAGACGGATAGAAAATTTTTTGGAATTGAAGGAATGTTACATTTCTCGACTGCCGTTGTGTCGGGAAAACTCGGACGTGGAGTTGACACGAAAAAAATTGATCTTACTGCAGTGTGAACGAAATTCAATGTTCGAACCACTGCTAAAGACCGGCAGCGAGAAGGAGTCGGAAAATGCTCGTACTTATCTTTTTTGCGGAAAAATCACAGGAGCTGCTGGTCGAATGGCAGAAGGATATCCTTATCCGGCTCGAAGGACCAAAATGTTGTAGAGGGGCTATCCTTCCACAAAAAAATGGAATTGAAGGCACAAAAATTCCCACGGCGCAAACCCAGAGGAAGACGAAAATGAAGAAGTCGGGGGCGTCGTGGTGTACTTCAGTGTGCTTTATTCAGCTGCATACATGAGACTAATTAAAACTAAAAACCGCGCTCCCGCCCGCTTTACTCCGCTGAAGCGAGAGTGGGCCGTGCCCGCTTTACTCCGCTGAAGCGAGAGTGGGAGATCGGCAGCGGCCGTCCGAGGAGTTCGGATGCGAAACCCGAAGCTCGCACTCTGGAGCGCGGACGTCGCGAGAAGCGAGCGAGGGAGCGCAAGAGGGGCGAGAGCGAAAGCTCGGAGAACTCAGTGAACAGCCCCGATGCAGTGGGACCTAAACAATGGTATTGAATTCATCAAAAAAGTAACTCCTCAGACGGGAAGTTTGAATCAACTCCAATTGAGTTTGCTACGCAAACCTCTTGCATTCTGATAGGAAAGAAGCAGGTTATAAGTTAGTTTTTTGAAATTGGTACACTGGTTTGGCCTCGACTAGGAAGTTTTACTCCCACGGGCCCCTTCTTCTTTATCTTAGCCTCGAACTCTTTTACAACCATATTATCCGGCCAAAAGTCGCCCGAGCATATGGCTTCAAAAAGCTCGTTAGGGACAGTTATCTTGAAAGATGAAATGTCTCTAGCATAAGAAAACTTAAACTTTTCCACCTTTACACTATTACAATCGGCTTTAGTTTTGTCTTGTATATAAGACAATACATCAGAAGATGTTTGATCAGGGGAAAGCCGAGAAACGAAAATTTGTTTCTTTAGTGGAACCACTGAAAGGGATTTTGGTTGAGCAGACATTGTTTTTGCAAAACCAACTTAAGCCGGTTGTCCGGACTCAGTAGTCCTTTGTGGTGGTGATGCTACATTCTGAGAGATAGGTGGATCCACTAATTGTGAAACCACTACTGACAAATCGGAATTCTTAGAAGTCCTTGGTTGCATGCATTCTGTAACGGATTGTTCGGATACCGAATCTTTTTTAGCTGCTGATCTTAGCAACATTTGAGGGTTTGCTGAAATCAGCTGCTGATCCGCCGGAATGCTCTGTTGTTCTTTTGATTTCGGTTGCGGGGTTTCCCCTTACCACCAGCGGCCTTTTTGCGCTTAGGGGACTCTTCTAATAGCTTACGACTATTAAACTGCGAGTCTAGCGCAGAGAGGAGATCATCAGCTTGGCGAAAACTATCTCTAGCAACTCCGAATCAGCTAATTAGCCACATCAGGCCGCCTTTAGTTTGGCGCATGAACGATTTCACCTCGTTCGCAATCTTGACACAAGCATCACAACAAAACTGCAAATTGGGCCCCTTTGAAAGGTCATCACTTGTCCGGCCAGTAAAACCGGCGCACTTGGTGTGCACCATATTTTCACCCAGCCAGCAAGTCATATTAGACTGGTCAGCCCTGATTACGAGGCTGCATTTTTTGCAGAAGCAGACTAAATTTTTATTATTCATTTTATTTATTGGGACCACTGTACCAAGAAAGCGAATTGAAATTTATAAGCGAGCAGTTATAAGTACCGTAAGAGCGCAGAAACTGCACGCTTAGATCTTTCAAAGCAAAGAGAGCAAGAGAGCGGGAGCGTAAATAAGTTAAAGTGCATGCACAAAAGAGAAGCGGCGGGGATATAAGAAATGAAAACACAGATAAGAATTACGAAAACTAAAACAATTTATTAGTATTAATACAAAGTGCACTCGCGAAGCGAACGGAGTTTAAATTTATGTTTTAATAACCGGAAGAAAATTAAAATTGTTTTGATAAAACCCATGGGAATAAACGAAAACAAAATTCAAAATTCGAAGCGCAGAACAAAACACGACCGTTCACTTTGAAAGTCAAAAACGAATTAATATAAATATAATTTTCATCCAATTCTAATATTTAGTCACATTAGTTAATTAAAACTGCATCTTATATCATATAGTCTGGAAGTCGTACCGAAAAATAAAGTTTTTATTGTTTTACAGGCTCAAAATGCAGCTCGTGCTAAGCAACTGCGAGCAAAGTTTGAAAAATGGCAAATAAACGAAATAGAACGCGAGCTTAACGAAGGACGAGTAGACATTTATTCACAGCTAGTTTCAAACGAGTCCATTGAAAGTGCAAAAACGTAAGTTCCAACAAGCTTCTAAATAACTATGAATAACATTTTCTTTTTAAATTTAGTATACGGGAGCGCTTTGAAAAAATGAAAACCTCTGACACTCATCTGGAGAGCACCCCAAAAACTCAAATAAACCGTTTTGTTGTATGTGTTAAATATTAAATCAAAAATTTTTTGAATTATTGTTTATTTTTTAGTAATCTGGTGCAGAAATTTCTCCAAAAGCATATGTCTCGGAAAAAGAAGATCCCCCAGAAGCTTCGAAATGATATCTTATATTTTATGTATCTTATAAAAATAATTTTTTGACATTTTAAACATTTTAAATGTGGCAAATACAATATGGTTATAATATTTTATTCTATCGGCATATTGGTCAGGGTCGATATAGCAATAATATTTATTGGATTTGGATGCTTTAGCCGCCTGAAATAACATATAATGCATGTTCCAAATAATAAGTTAATCTAATACATTTCGATTTCTATGCCTATATTACTAAAAACAATGAAGCTATGTCGATTTTGCGCCATGTTTCTATGGCAGCAGTATGTTATTGTTGTTTGATTTTAATTTAATTAAAACCGTAATTCCATAATATTTAAATATTACCAAATCTCAAAGAACAAAAAAAAAATAATTTAAAAAAACAACAAAGTTATAATTTTTTAAATTATTTTTTCCGATTGTTTCTATGGGAGCTATATGATTCCGATTCCGACTTATATACAACCTGCAATAGAAAGACAACTTTTGGGAAAGTTTCAAGCAGATTGCTTTAAAACTGAGAGACTAGTTTGTGTATAATCTGACGGACGGACGAACAGACGGACATGGCTAGATCGACTCTCCTGGTCATGCTGATCAGGAATATATATACTTTATAGGGTCGGAAATGTCTTCTTCACTGCGTTGTGACTGAAATTATAATACCCCCTGCAACGGTATAAAAATACGCAACCCGCATCGATAAAGGAGGACAGATGGACATGGCTATATCAACCAGTGATGCAGATCACAATTTATACTTTACAGGGTCGCAAAATTAAAATGTGCCCCAACAGACGGCTTGACGCGTTGAAACCGAAAACCGCTATCTTCCATGTATTCTGAATTTTAATTTTGTTTTGCCGTTATAGTGGGCCCGGTAAACTTTTCAAATTCAAACAAAGAACGCGCGCGCGCCAACGATTTCGCGCGTAGGGGCACACTAAACCGAGAGAGGTGGCCACACTTATACCGGCAAATCCCACACAGGCGGCGGGCACACTAGATCTCGCTGAGCCCTATATAAGGGGGACCACGGGCCATAGAACCTCACTTCGCAGCAGACCGTCTTAGAGGCAACTCCCCAGTGGTGGTGAGCAGCAAAGTAACTTTTTGGTGGACTAGATCATTCGATCCAAGTCCGCTTATAAATTGTAGTTAGTTCCCGTAATATTTCCTCCTCTCACTACTCTATCTTATCTCTCTCTCTTCCTCCTCCCACTGCTCTATCTTATCTCTCTCTCTCTCTTGTGGCTGACTTCATGGTCCCCAAGCAACTCTCTCTCTCTCTTGTGGCTGACTTCATGGTCCCCAAGCAACTCTCTTTCTCTCTGGTGGCTGACTTCCGGGTCCCAAACAACTCTCTCTCTTGTGGCTGACTTCATGGTCCCCAAGCAACTCTCTCTCTCTCTCTGGTGGCTGACTTCAGGGTCCCAAGCAACTCCCTCTCTCTCTTGTGGCTGACTTCAGGTTCCCCAAGCAACTCTCTCTCTCTCTGGTGGCTGACTTCAGGGTCCCCAAGCAACTCTCACTCTCTCTTGTGGCTGACTTCAGGGTACCCATGCAACTTATTCTCTCTCTTGTGGCTTCAGGGTCCCCAAGCAACCTATTATCTCTTGTGGCTGACTTCAGGGTTCCGAAGCAACCTATTCTCTCTCTTGTGCCTGACTTCAGGGTCCCCAAGCAACCTATTCTCTCTCTTGTGGCTGACTTCAGGGTCCCCAAGCAACATACTTTCTCTCGCTTGTGGCTGACTTCAGGGTCCCCAAGCAACCTACTATTATTTCAGGCCTTCTACGCGGCGACCAGTACCGGGGATTACTCTACTAGCAGCCGTAATCCCGTTCTGTGCCTTTCGAGCAGCGGGACGACTCTTATCACCCGGCAGTCGGATTGGGCGAAGGAAGCGAAAGTAGCAAGGGCGGCACACCGCCAGTCAGGAGAACCCGTTAGTCAGAATTAATCAAATGTCAAGAATCTTACTGAAATAATCCTAGTTATTATCAATTACCAAATAATTCCCCACGATTTCTACTCTGGGCTGGGTCGGAACTCTCTTTCAGCAACCACCCCTGACACAAACAAATTCCTGTGACGAACCCTGGTCATCCCTGAGCCATCCCGACAACGACAAGCCGTCACAAATGGTTTGGTGTCCAGGGTATTAACGTGTACGTCACTTGCTCCTCCTCCTTTAAAAGATTCAACATCCTTGTCGAATTTAAACAAAATTTATATTTTGATGGCTAGGCGCCTATATTTAATTATGATGTAAGTAGTGATGCTTAAAATTATAATTATTAGAATAGTGAAAACAATCCATTTATAAATTGATTCTTGTTTTTGTCATAGATAATCGAATTTTTAAGTTTTAACAATCGTATTGATTCATATAAAGTTACATTAGTGCTTCTTTACGCCGCTCTCCCTTCTTTTAAACTGCCCGCGCTTCCCTCGTAGCGACTCCAGGCTCTCCCGCTCTCCCGCACTGGACGCTTACGATTCCAGGCTCTCCCGCCTTCCCGCTCCCGGAATCTCTCCACTGCGCTTTGAAACGCAGCGCTCAATTAGGCTTAAGTTAGTCTTTCATTGTCTCATTAGTGAAATACATCGCCCGGCCGGTCCGCGCTATAACACGAAAAGTCCCACGAGTTTCATTTGTTCTTTTTCTTGCGCACCGCGATCGTCGAGTGTTTTTCACCTTCTATTCCACAGCTTGCCCGGCTACGTGCAACAGCCCCAACGTCCGACGAAGCTGCCCCCAAACGACGATCACCCCCGACGCCCCATCTCTTCATTTTTTGGTCCATTCGAGCCAGATAAGTGCCAATTTATTAATTTTTTTATTAACTGCCGGTCGACAGTCAGCCATTCAAAGAACATAATTCGTTTGACTTTCTGCACGATTTGTCTAAAATCCAAGTCCGATTTAATCCGACGACGGCAGTTAGTAAATTACAATTCCAATTCCGTCTTTTATTTCTTCGTTCTCTTTTAACGTGCGGCCATATTGCCTATTTTCTAATTCCTTTTCGTGTGCATATTGATGTACAAGTTTCATATTCGCATTTGGCCGTACATCCACTAAATATACATCCAACATCAAATCGAACAAAATAAAAAAATATAAATCCAAATTAAAGTGTGCAAATAAAAAGTCAAGCGTACATTGAAAAATAAATTAATTTCAAAAAAAAATTCAGTGAACAGTGAAAAATAAATTAATTTCAAAATTGAGTTCAAATTAATTTTCCACAAAAAAGTGAAACAAAAATTAAGTGTTCCGCCAATTTTGGCCCACAAATATTTTTGATATTAATTTTAATTTTTTATTGTACATCCGCTGTGACAATATTTGCTTACATTATTAAAAATCCAAATACAGTCCACAATAAATCGAAAATTTACAACACATACCCGCCAGCAAAATTTACAATAAAATTTTCCGCCATATTGATTACATATATTACATCCATATTACATATATTACATCCATATTACATATATTACATCCATATTACATATATTACATATTCCATATATACAGGGTGCGGCGCTTAAATCCGGACAAATTTGAATTTGAATTTCCCGCCACATAGTCATTCCGCCAGAGGTCGCTACTGGCGTTCTTGTAAGCCATGGGCATCTCGTAAATAGTCATAACCTAAAAATGGCCGGGATGTTACGTACAAGTGCGGAGTACAACCGAAGAGCCGCGATTATCGAAAGTCTTCGCGCTGGGCGTTCGCCGACAGAAATAATTCGATTCTTCGGGTACCCGAGATCAACTGAATACGATATTACATCCAAGTACAATGCTTCTGAAAAGTCAAGGGAAGGTTTTTCTAACCCAGCGAGGAGAACTCATTCGAGGGAACGCATTTCACGAAATAAACAATTAAATTTGTCCGGATTTAAGCGCCGCACCCTGTATATACATACATACATATATTTATACATATTTTTCTACATAACTACACCCCAATTCCGAAAGCTCAAGTATTTCCGTCGGCCATCCAATAAATATATATTAAATAAATTCCTAAAGCCGACGTGAAATAACTTTTGTGTCTCAGTGTGTTTTTCTTATTTACATATTTTGGCCACTATCCATCCATACATCTACACATACACAAAAAGCTCGATAATCCCGCGCATTCCAGCGTCCCCAATACACAGCCCGTAAAAGTTCGGGCAGTTGTTTTTCAATCACCCCATAAATAAATTCCAACAAAATTAATAAACACCAAGTTCAACTCCTATAAAATTAAACAAATACTGAGAATTACTGCCAGTTCCAAAAAAGAAAAAAAAGGGAGAAATATAAAATACTGTCGCCATCGCGGAACTAGTGGAATCAATTTATTAATTTATTGATTTATTAATTTGTTTCTTCGGTTTCACATTTTTTCCAAAAAAACGCCCATTCCAGTATTTTTTTCTTATTTATTGAGCTTGGTAAATCTACATATATATCGATACTTAGTTTTTTTTTTTGGGGATAAAAAAGAAAAATTTGAAAAAAATACCACCCGCATACCACTGCAAGGTATTTGTTTTGTCTCCGAATATTTTTTTTTAAATAAAGAAAAACAAAACCAATAAACTCCAAACACTGCCGGAGACATCCAATTCCATCCTAATTCGGCCAACCACCCACTATAAAATACTAAACGACAAATACCTCATCAAATACAGTATTTTTTCAGTATTTTTATGTTGTGGTATTTTTTTGGTATTTTTTTCCATTCTTGCTCCATCGTTCCACCAAAAGCCTGGGGAATATTTTAAAAATAATTCAGCCACGCATATCGACTATTTTTTGAGCTAGTCGATACCCTATTTTCACCGGTCCATAAGTGGGTCCGTAATTGTTTCTCTGATTTTTGTCCGAAATATCAGCGCGCACATTCCATCCTAACAGCATCCTAGTTTGGTATGTCCAGGGAAAGTCATACATACATTCCGTCAGGCTGCCGGCTTTCGCAGTGCGATACCGAAGTTTTTACCGGCGACTATCTTCCTTGGCCAACCTTTAGGGATCTATTCACGCCAATTTATATCAACAATCCCAGACTCACTCCTGTCGAAAAATTAGTTCACCTTAATGCTAAAACGAGTGGCGACGCTCACAATATAGTTTCAAATTCACCCCTTACTAATGATGGCTTTCGATCAGCGTGGGATAACCTCACTGAGCGTTTCGAAAACAAGCGATTGTTAGTAAACAGTCAATTAAAGATACTTTTCAATGTACCGTCCGTCACACAGGAGTCTGGGTCAGCTTTGAAAGAACTTCAAAGTACCATCCAGGGTTGCCTTATTGCACTAGAAATGTCCGGTTTCAGGTCGAAACTTGGGATTGCCTCTTGGTGTATACAGGGTTGCCCATATTCGACGGACCCATGTTTTTTTTTTAAAAATCAAAGAAAAAAATAAAAATTTGGCGGTTGGCAATCTTAATCATTTAATTTGTTCCAAGTAGATTTGTTTACATCAATTTTTGAATATGATATCTTTCAAATGGCCGCCTCTGGCGTTGATGGCGTATTGTGCCCTTTTTGCAGCATTTTCCATCGTTTTCGCCAACATTTCGGCCGGAATAGCGGCTATTTCTTCACGAATGTTGTCCTTGAGCTCTTCTAGGGTCCTTGGCTTGTTAACGTAAACCTTTGACTTCAAATATCCCCACAAGAAGAAGTCAGGCGGCGTCAAATCGGGCGAACGCGGTGGCCAGTCCAAATCACCACTTTTCGACATCAAACGGCCCGGAAACAATTTCTTCAGAAAATCGATTGTTATGCGTCTTGTGTGCGGTGGAGCGCCGTCTTGTTGAAACCAGAACTGCCTCATACGCTTTCGACGAATAATTGGCATCACAAAAAGTGGACCGAGCCATGCCCAACTGCTGAGAACGGCGTTTTTGGGATGTTCTTGGGGACCTCTCAACACTGGCTCGTACGGCAGCGATATTCTCGTCCGATCGCCTTGGTCGACTTTTATTTGGCCTCTTTGGATTAGAAAGAGCCTCACCAGTCGTAAATTTTTCGTATAAACGCTTAATGGTGTTCTTAGAAGGCGCACTTTTCACATTTTTTAATTTTTTAAAAGCACGTTGAGTTTTCACAATTGACTTGTTCTGTTGAATGTAAATTTCAACTATTTCAGAGCGCTCGCGTGGCGTGTATTGTTCCATGGTAAAAATCTGCTTGGACTGACGCTTCAAACGCGGTATGTCATTAAGCGATCTGGCATCTCTGTCAAAAGTTATGGCGTCGTCAGATGGGTCCGTCGAATATGGGCAACCCTGTATGTGCTCGTCCAAACTCCCAAAGCTTACGCTTTCCCTATGGGAGCAGTCCCTTCATAACAAAGCCGAGATCCCTACGTGGCACGAGCTGAACGTTTTCCTAACGGAGCGTCACAGGACACTAGAAGCCATAGATGATGTTCGACCATCAGGTTCTAGTCAGACTCAGCCCAGGGCATCCACTTCCAACTCGGCGTCTCGAAGAATAAATTCATATGAGACAAGGGTAGCACCTAGGCAACCTAGAGGGTGCGATCTCTATAATAGAGAGAACCATCCTGTACGCATATGCGCCAAATTTCTCCAGATGACAGTCGACCAACGCATCGCATATATAAAAAGAAAACAGCTGTGTTTAAGCTGCTTTGCGCGGACACATCAGTTGCGCGACTGCGAAAGCGCACATAACTGCTTCACGTGCCGCGGCCGCCATCACACCCTCCTACACCGAGGCAGCCCATCCCCAGCGCGCGCAAATCCAACGCCAACGCCCAGATCCAGACCAAATACTCTGGGTCCCTCGGCTGCCAGTGGCACGCAGTCAACGCTTCAGAATTATTTTGCGGCAGGCACTAGGTCAATCCTTCTAGGCACCGCTATAATTAATATATGCCATCGAGGTTCCAATTTCCAAGCGCGAGCCTTAATAGACTCCGGATCTGAGGCGACCTTCATCACTGAGCGCCTTTTCAACCTGATTAAACTGCCGTTCCAGGTTATCCGAGCACAGGTCTCAGGACTTAATCAAACGGTCTCCGCTGAGACCAAAAAGATCTGTTAATTCACGATCCGTTCTCCGACCCGGCCTAGTTTGCAGTTAAGCACCACTGCACCACCACTGAAATCTTCCTTCATGTCCGCTTCCGCAACATTTCCTACGAGACCTTCCCGAACTTCCGCTAGCGGATCCAAAGTTTTATGAGAGCGCACAAATAGATATTCTAATCGGGGCCGATATACTTCCATCCATTCTACTAATCGGTACCCGGGCGAACATCTGTGGCTCGCTTCTCGGTCAAGAGACCATTTTCGGCTGGATTCTAACAGGACCAGTACCCGCTCCGAGGCATGATCAATTATTATCCTTTTCCACGCAAGTTGCACACACGTATAAAGCGTCTCTCGATAAACTCCTCACCAAATTCTGAGAGGTGGAGGATCTGTCAGTAAAAGTGGCAAAAGAATCCGACGTGATTTGTGAGGACAATTTCCTTTGGACCACCACAAAAGACGAGACCGGCAGGTATGTCGTGAGTCTTCCTTTTCGAGATCCTGAGAACATTAATTGCTCCCTAGGACATTCCAGATCCCAGGCGCTGGCTCAATTCTTAAGAAACGAGCAGCGGCTAAAAAGGGACAGTACGTTAAAATCCAAGTACGACTCAGTTATTCAAGAATATCTCGACCTCAATCACACATACATAATCAATAACGCAAATAACGCTCCGGAAAAACAATTAGCCAATCAGTCGAAAACGTTCGAAAAAAAAAAAATAAGCGCGAGGTTTTGCGTTTCGCGATGCAAATCGCATATCGTAAACTAAAGTTTTAATTAATTAAATAATTAATCTTTACGCACTAACTAGAAACAAATGAGTAAGAACGTGGATCAGCGCACTCAACGACAAAAACAACAAGACGAAGCCCGTGAAAAAATTCAGAGAGAACAAGACAAACGTCGTCTCTCTTTGGCCCGTAACAACGCCTATTTTACGGTGACGAGTAATACTCTAGAACCGAAAGTGCTTGAAGGTGCAAGTTTACTGACCGTCGAAAACCAGAGAGCTAACTCTTGCTCTCCCGCCCTGCTCTTCACCGCTCGAACGCCATGGAGTGAGCAATGCAAGACTCCAACAGAGCTTCTGCCGCCTAGCGCAACAACAACAGAAACTACTACGACTACTACAACGGTCTCTGTCGCCAACAATGCAATAACTACTCCACCCTCTTCTTGTGCTGCGGGTAAAGCAACAACACAACCAAGTGCAAAAATCGGTGCAAACGGCAAAAACAAAGCTACGGTAGAAGAAGTGATAATTCTGCAAGCGGGTTCGGCCATTCAGACAGGCATGGATTGCTACATTAATATCTCCAAGCGCAAGCTAACACCCCCAAAAAACTCGGACGGCAATAAGCCCAAAATAAATCGTTCCAACAAAGGCCCTGTAAATCCCGGGCCATTAGATGAAAACAGATTTTCCATTCTGGCGGAGCCTGAAACAGAGTCTGATCAATTAGCCCCAAGGAAACTAAAGCCCCCACCTATTTTTATTCGGGAGAAGATCTCGAATGCCCTAGTCAACAAAATAGTTGAGCTTGTCGGAAAAGATAACTTTCATGTTATTCCGCTTATGAAAGGGAATATAAGCGAAACTAAACTCCAAACCAAAACCGAAGACGATTTCCGAGCAGTGTCGAAGTACTTAAACGATGCCAAAAAGAATTACTACACGTACCAGCTGAAAAGTTGCAAAGGTTTGCAAGTTGTGCTTAAGGGAATAGAACCCGATGTGACCCCCTGCGAAATTACAGAGGCCTTAAAAGAAAACGGTTTTTGCGCAAAAAATGTTATAAACATTATGAACAAAAACAAGAAGCCGCAACCACTCTTCAAAGTCGAGCTGAAGCCAGACAGCAGAACTTTGAAAAAAAACGCAGTGCACCCGATCTACAAGTTGCAGTACCTTCTGCACCGTAGGATCACAGTGGAAGAGCCGCACAAACGGACCGGACCAGTGCAATGCACAAACTGCCAGGAATACGGTCATACCAGGGCTTACTGCACCCTCAGGTCAGTATGTGTAGCTTGTGGAAACTGCCACGGCTCCGAACCCTGCCCTGCCAACAAGGAAGACTCTCTCACTAAAAAGTGTGTAAACTGCCAAGGAAACCACACAGCTAACTACAGAGGCTGTCCAGTCTACAAGGCGATGAAAAGTCGGATGCAACGAGCAACAACGGCACGCTCCCTGAACACACAAAACACTTACATGAGATCACAAACGACACCGGAAGTTTTCTTCGCAAAAGCAGCCAGATCACAAACGACACCGGAAGTTTTCTTCGCAAAAGCAGCCAGATCATCATTTGGCCCTTCAATTACCACCAACGGAATTTCTTACGCCAGTGCTCTAAGATCAGGCACAGCTCACATAGAGCCGAAAATTGATAACATCCGGCAGGCCATGGGACAGCCACAAAGTAACATGGAATCTATGATGATTACTTTGCAACAAAATATGATGGAATTTATGTCCTTCATGAAAACCACCATGCAAACTCTTATGCAAAACCAAAATATCTTACTACAAATGCTTGCAGCTCAGCAGTCCAAATAAACCATGCCTAGCCTTCGAATAACTCTGTGGAACGCCAACGGTGTTTCACGGCATAAACCTGAAATAACTCAATTTCTGAACGAAAACCACATCGACGTTATGTTGCTGGCAAAAACGCATCTCACCAGCAAATATAACTTTCAAATACGGGGATACACGTTCTATGGCACAGATCATCCAGATGGTAAAGCGCATGGCGGCACTGGAATCTTAATAAAAGACCGCGTCAAACACCACTTTCACCAACGGTTTGCTAAAAATCATCTGCAAGCTACATCGATAAAATTACAGTTGGGCAACTGCAACCTTGCCATTGCCGCTGTCTACTGCCCACCCCGCTTTACAGTCTCCGAAGACCAATTCATGGACTTCTACGATTCATAGCAGCAGGAGATTACAACGCCAAGCACACGCACTGGGGATCCCGCCTTGTGACCCCCAAAGGAAGACAACTATATAATGCACTCATTAAAACATGCAACAAACTGGACTACGTATCACCAGGCAGCCCTACATACTGGCCTACAGATCCTAGAAAACTACCTGATTTAATTGATTTTGCTGTGACAAAAAACATCTCTCGCAATCTAATATCTGCAAAATAGCTTTTGGATCTATCATCGGACCACTCACCAGTGCTAATAACTCTACTTCAAAGCCCGGAATTAATCGAGCACCCTCGCAGGCTGACGTCGCATCGAACCAACTGGCTGAAGTTCAAAAAGTACGTAAGTTCCCACATTGAACTAACTCCACAGCTCAATATCAAGGAGGACATCGACTGCTACGCCGATGCCCTGGAGTCTGTACTCGTCGCAGCAGCCAAAGTCTCAACACCGCAAGGGAGGGATGGGCACACACACCAACACAAAACTAACCATGAAATCGAACAGCTTGTTCTGGAGAAAAGACGTTTGAGACGTACTTGGCAAACCAGCAGATCGCCATCCTCAAAACAAAGTCTTAAAGAAGCTGGTCGCAGACTTACCAGGGCTCTAAGGCAAGAAGAAGAAAAAGCACAACGCCAGTACATTGAGAAACTTTCACCCACCAGCACTAAGCATCCCTTGTGGAGGGGCCACCCAAAACTAAGTGCGCCGGCCGAAACAGTAATCCCCATAAGAGACTCTTCAGGCAGCTGGGCCAGAAGCGACAAAGACAGAGCTTGTACATTTGCTTTACACCTTCGAAATGTTTTTCAGCCAAACCCTGCAACTAATTCATTCGCACTACCGTCGCCGTCAATTCGAATTGAATCTGAGACGGAGCCAATTCTGTTTCAACCAAATGAAATTGCAAAAGTAATCAGCGATCAATTGAAACCAAAAAAGGCCCCAGGCGGTGATCAAATAACTCCCAAAATGTTAATCGAACTTCCAAACTGTGCAGTTGAGGTTATTTGTAAACTCTTCAACGGGATTACACGACTTGGCATAATGATCCCAAAGCCAGGGAAAGATCACACAATGCCAGCTTCTTATAGACCGATAAGTTTACTCTCGTGTCTGTCAAAACTGCTCGAAAAATGCCTTCTGACGCGCATCATTCCATATCTGAAAGAGCACAACGTTATTCCAGCACATCAATTTGGCTTTCGAGAAAGCCATGGAACAATAGAGCAAGTCAACAGATTAACAACAGAAATAAGGACTGCATTCGAGCTTCGGGAATACTGCAGTGCGGTATTCCTTGACGTTGCACAGGCTTTCGACCGAGTCTGGCTTGATGGCCTTTCCATAAAATTAGAACGATCTTGCCGGGAAATACTCACAGGATACTTGAATCGTACCTTTACAACAGATCGTTCGCCGTGAGATGCAACACCACAACATCCGATGACTACGCTATAGAGGCTGGAGTTCCCCAAGGTAGCGCCCTTGGTCCAACTCTATTTCTCCTCTACACCGCAGATATTCCCACAAACGAGCGGCTAACTACTTCTACATTCGCAGACGATACCGCGATCATAAGTCGGTCCAAATGTCCAACTCAGGCAACAGCACTACTAGCTGATCATCTCGTTGTAGTGGAGAGGTGGTTATCAGACTGGCGTATAAAAATAAATGCGCAGAAGTGTAAACACATAACGTTTACTCTTAACAGACAAACGTGTCCCCCGCTAACCCTGAATAACACGCCACTTCCACAAGCTGCCGATGTAACGTACCTTGGCATCCACTTAGACAGGAGACTTACATGGCGGAGACATATCGAAGCTAAGAAAATTCACCTAAAACTAAAATCAAACAGTCTCCATTGGCTTTTAAACGCGCGCTCCCCCCTCTGCCTGGACTTCAAGGTCCTGCTCTACAATTCAACGCTTAAGCCAGTCTGGACCTACGGCTCCCAATTGTGGGGAAACGCGAGCAGCAGCAACATCGACATTATTCAGCGAGCACAATCAAAAATGCCGATGCTGTCCTCGAAACTCCATTGTTGGACCGATTCCACGATTGTGCTTGCATGGCTAGCCAAACCAGCATGCCAGTGGACAACGTTCGTTGCCAATCGGGTAACAATGATCACACAGTCCACAGAGGCAGCCAATTGGTCGCATGTTCAATCCGAACACAATCCAGCTGACTTGGCCAGTCGGGGCGTGCCATTACAAGAACTGGTCGACAACTCCCTTTGGTGGCATGGGCCCACTTGGTTGCAAAAGCCACGAGATCAGTGGCCTGCCCAAAGCACCGACTTACAGGTGACCGAAGTGGAGAAGCGTCCTGTCAAGGCCCATGTTGCGTCCATTCCGACAGAAGACATCCTTGATCGCTTTTCCAAGCTAATTAGAGCTTTACGGGTCCTTGCGTATGTCCACCGTTTTGTCCAGCGATGTAGGAAACAGTTGCCGATTCCGGAAGTCCATCTAGAAGCCCAAGGCAGATATTTTGATAATGAATATCGCTGCTTGAGTCAAAAGCGTCCTGTGTCCGCGACCAGTTCCATCCTCTCCTTGAACCCCTTTCTAGATGAGAAAGGGCTTATAAGGGCGTGCGGCCGAATAACGGCCTCCGAAAATTTGCGATATGATGAACGACATCCTATAATCCTCCCGTTCGAATGTGCACTCTCTCGACTACTACCAGTACGCATCTCATAACGTTGCACGGAGGTAACCAGTTAGTCGTCCGTCTCACCCGGTCAAGATACTGGGTTCCGAAAATAAAGAACCTGGTAAAGGCCGTTATTAACTCCTGCAAGGTCTGCGTTATCCATAAGAAGCGATTGCAAGTTCAGATGATGGGAAGTTTTCCGAAAGAGCGAGTCTCTTTTTCCCGCCCATTCACGTACACAGGGATGGACTACGCTGGCCCTTTCGACATAAAAAATTACACAGGCAGAGCTTGCCTAATTACAAAAGGGTATGTGTTGGTTTTCGTGTGTTTCTCTACAAAGGCCATCCATCTAGAGCCTACATCCGATCTGACGACCGAGAAATTTCTCGCCGCTTTCGCTCGGTTCGTATCCAGGAGAGGAGATCCCACTGATCTCTTAGCGTTGACACCAAGGCATTTTCTAGTCGGCGGACCTCTTCTGTCCATAGTGGAACCCGAATTAAAAGGGGAATCCAAGTCCATTGTGAATCGGTGGCAACACTTAAAGGCGCTCCATCAACAATTCCAAGCTCGATGGTTCTTCTGCCAGGAGAACACTCCAACCGTCTTCCTCAACCAACATCCTCCACATAATTCCCCAACAATCCTCGCCATCTAAGCAGTTTCAAATCATCTTTTTTTTATCCATTACTCACTACCAGATCACATCATGGTTCCTCATCCACGCAGCGCTCAGGCATTGGAAAGCAGACGTACTCGAGGTATACATTCCTACCGATGCCGAGTCTGCCGTGGAATCCATCCGCTTCGGAAGTGCCTGAGGTTCCTAAAGCTGAGCGCAGAGAAGCGGCTTCGGGCAGTGCTTATTAATAAGTACTGCTCAAATTGTCTCGCCCACGAGCACTCCGACGGGAGTTGTCGCGGTGGCGACAAATGTAAAACGTGCAACGGGAAGCACCACACGCTCCTCCATATGCACGAGCGTCCCCTGCCGTCGGCTACTCAACAGCGTTCGCGCCGGCAGAATCCGCCAACTCGCCAAGAGCTGGCCCCGGCAAGGCGCTCGGCATCCGCCGCTTCTCAGCAGCGCTCGCGCCGGCAAGATCCGCCAACTCGCAGAGCGCTTGCCTCTTCGCCGCGCTCAGCCTCCTCGGCACCGGCTCCGTCACTTGCGTCCATCCTTCAACGGCACAGCGTGAATGTCCTGCCGACGGCCATGGTCACTTTGGAGACCGGGCTGAAGACCTTCGACACGGCCGCCCTCATCGACCCGTGTACGCCGACGAGCGGCATCGACGCATCATTGGCGTCCGCGTTCCGCTTGCCGACTACGACCGTCGGCGACGAGAGCATCTGCACGGCGACAATTCGGTCGAAGTGCGACAACGGCTTCAAGCTAGAGGTGGTCTTGAAAGTGGAGCCGAACGTACGCATCCGCACCCCCATCCGAGAGCTCTCGGACACCGTGGTCGGGAGATACGGGGACCTCCCGTTGGCCGCCAAACGCTTCTACTTGCCGGCTAAGGTCATCCGACAGGGCTTCCATTTGGTCGACGAGGGACTCCCAGTGGCCCAGCGGACGGCATTCGGGTAGATCCTGTCCGGCCCCTGCAGTCAAGCCTAGACGACAGACGACGCTAGCGATTGCAAGGGGGGCGGAATGTTTACGCCGCTCTCCCCTCTTTTAAACTGCCCGCGCTTCCCTCGTAGCGACTCCAGGCTCTCCCGCTCTCCCGCACTGGACGCTTGCGATTCCAGGCTCTCCCGCCTTCCCGCTCCCGGAATCTCTCCACTGCGCTTTGAAACGCAGCGCTCAATTAGGCTTAAGTTAGTCTTTCATTGTCTCATTAGTGAAATACATCGCCCGACCGGTCCGCGCTATAACACGAAAAGTCCCACGAGTTTCATTTGTTCTTTTTCTTGCGCACCGCGATCGTCGAGTGTTTTTCACCTTCTATTCCACAGCTTGCCCGGCTACGTGCAACAGCCGCAACGTCCGACGAAGCTGGCCCCAAACGACGAACACCCCCGACGCCCCAACTCTACAGTGCTGGATAATATTTTATATTCATTTATTTTCTTTGAAGTCGGGAATATTTTTTTCTCTTATTTCTAAAGTGCATTGACTTAGTTTTATTATATTGTTGCCTGAATTGTTTTGTTGAACATTTCGCAATTTTGTTTAATTTGTGTTTCACTTAAATTATAAGTAATAATGATGTTAGGCTCAATATATTTTATAGATTAATTTTCTGATACAAATGTTTGTTGACATTTCGCTAATTGATTAGTAAGGAATTAAGAGATTGATCAGTGAAAGGGATTCCTGTAATAAGGAAATACAACCTTCATGTTTGATCCTTTATATAAAAACTGATTTTCATTTACGTAACTAACATGAAATTCTTATAATATACTTATCTTTGCCTGAGCGGGAGCCTTATCAACGGTCTCCCGCAAGGCGGCCTTTTGTGCAGTGTGAGAACTATATTTACGGTCAGGCTCCAGGGGCCTGTACTTAAGATTACAATTGTTCGCCACTGCACCTTTGTTGGTTTTAAGTTACAGATCGTTATTTACGGCTCTAAATAGATTTACATATATTGACAGAACCAGAGCTCGTAAAATCTTATATTTATGAAAGTTAGTGTTCTTCTTGAACATTTTGCCAAGGGCCGGCAAGGTGAGGTGTACAGGTTATTAACTCATTAATTCTTTTCGGTAACAATGCAAACATAAAATTAGTGGACTGCATTTTTTGATTGAATTTTTTTATTTATTTGCTTTTAACTTATTATAAGACACCTTGCAACGGTCCGGCGAAAGTAATGGCTTGCAATCGTTGCCTTGTAGCAAATTTTCTTATGGCATATATTACCATGATTATTGTTATTATTAATACGATTCCTAAAGAAGCATGTCCGGAAATATGATGAAAAAGCAAATCTTTTAATTGAATATGATTTTCTTTTAAATATTTAATTTCTTTATTTAGGCGAGAAGTCTCCATAGTATGATTAATGGAATCCAATTTCAATGGATCCCAAACAACCTTTGGGATTTGACTAATATCTCCTATCTACGATAATAATAAAACTTCTTCACTTTCAGATTGAAAGTTATGATGGGCAATCAAAATCTTATCATCCGTCCTAGCAGTACAATTTGGCGCAATACTTAGAGTTCCTTGCCCTGGCAAATCAAGTAACTAAATTTGTGCATTCGTATACTGTACTCTTATCCTGGAATTAAAGGGAACATTAAACAACCAACTACTTTTCTTTTCTAGCTCTGTCCAATAAGAAGAATCTCTTACTGTTTTGTATACACAGTTTGAAACTGTGTTTGGGTTAAGTGGTTTTACTTCACAAGAATTGTCATTCGGAGAATTCCAAGGCCAACTTCCCTTGCAAATTCTCTTATTTTGCTGCCATCTTTGACTACTTTGAGGCTACCTCGAATTTTGGATATCTCATTTCGTAATTGTTTTGGCTTAAGCGGGAGCACAATAAAGATTTAATCGCTCTCGCGAATTCGCCCCGTCTGTCGCCCCCTTCGTTAAGTTAGGCTTAAGCATATTGAAATTAAAAGTCAGTTGTTATATGAACATCATTGAGGAAACTCCCTTTCGTCGCCTCGTCGCCAAAATAAAACTAAATTATTCCCTGCAGTCACAAGTTTTCGCGTTGTTAATACAAAACAGTATTAAAATTTTCATGGTGACCCCGACGTGATTTGCAGTGGAACTCGAGTGTTATTTTTAGTGAAACAAACAAAATTAAAACTAAATAAATCGCGCCGGATTTTAAAACATTAAAGTTGTTGTTACCGCTGCTTGTCGCCAGTTCCTGCCTACAGACTTTAATTCGTCGTTGCTGCCGCTGGACAATTTGATCGCTGCAGTTCGCCGTTAACTGGACCAAAAGTTGTTGTTGCCACTGCTTATCGCCAATTGCTGCCTACGAAGGAAGGCATATGGATTCGAAGAGGGAAGTTGCCGACGGATGTGTATCGTCCCACCAGGTATAGAGTGCTAAAAGTTGAAAGTTAATCTGTGGCGTGTCATAAATTGTGTTTTTGGCCCATCTTTCAGCATTCTAACCAAAAAATAAATAAAACTTGCATGTACTAACGATTATAATTCTGATACATATGTACATAGATTCGTAGATATATATATTTCGAATTATACATACATACATAAGTGAATCGCTTTGGACCAAAATCAAATAAATATTTGTCGGCATCCTGGTTTTTTTTAAAAAATAAAATTCCCCCCATTTCTCGTCGTAGTGAACACCAATTATAGCTTTGCAAAAATTAAAAAAGGTAAAAGTTGAGAATTGTGAAAAGTTATAATTCCAGAATTAAATCCCCGGCAAATTTTGTGCCGCGCGTTTTCTTCAAATTTCCCTCGCTTTTCGCCATTTCCCGCGCTTTTAAGCGTCAGGTTTATATATTCGTTGCCCTTAGTTATCGGTCAGTGCATCATCCTCCGTTAGCATTGCGTTGAGCACCGCCAGCCGTCGTTTTCGATTTCGATCGCTGGAACGGTGCAAGCTTTGCCGCTGCCTAAACGTTTTTTCGTTTTTTGGTGTTTGAGCTTGGCGTGTGCTCCCCTACACTACGTGCGCTCGGCATATTATATTTAATTATTAAAATAATTTAGGATACCTTAAATTAATTCCTTAATTCATTTTAAATAACTCCCCTACACTGCTTGCGTTCAGCTTATTCCTCTCGTTGGTTATTATTATTTAAATTTAATAAATTTAAAAACAAAATTTTTTTGTACACATTTACATATGTCGTGGATTGGTTAGACAATTCAAATTATAACGACCGTTAGCTTTGATTTGTCTTTCGCTTCTCCTTCGTTTTCATGTGCTTCTGTGCTGTTTCTTCGGTTCTCCGAATGGAGGCAACTGATTCTGTTGTCAACGTTAGTCTGTGCACTGGTGTGAGCGAGATAGAAGGATGCAGGTGTCCACATCAAAAAGGGATAACGGAAAGTTCTCAATGGTGTGTGCATTGGAATGTGGAATAAGAGTGGAATAAAGTAGAGAGCGACGCTTGCAAAAAGGGACGCAAGCAGTTTTAGAGAACATTCGTATTTGAAGAGCCAAACTGCAAAGACATGCCACGCGCCAGAAAGCGTTTCCGTTCGGACCACGAAGAGCAGCCTGAAGCGGAGGACAATTCCAGTGAATCATCGACATCAGAAGTGGGATTGCCCAGGCCTCAAATCGAAAGTGAAAATAATCTGAAACTGCTTTTGGAATCACAAAATCGTACTTTCTCGGAACTCATAAAAGCAGTACAGCGATCCCCGAATGACGCAGTTGCCATTATATTGCCGAACTTTAATCCTGATCGTGCAAGCGCGGATGCAGTATCATGGAGTGCAACGGTGGATTACATTCTTTCCGAAAACAGTCTAGAAGGCAGCGCTCTTGTGATGGCTCTCAGTCGGTCTTTGCAGGGAAGCGCTTCTCATTGGCTTGCACAAACGGTCTACCCTGGGATCACATGGACGCAGTTCAGAGAACTGTTTTTGCAGTATTTCGCTGGAACGGAGACCTTGGCTGCAACTGTGTTAAATCTGCTAAATGGTCGCCCAACAGAGGGAGAATCTATGTCGCTGTATGGAAGCAGAATTGTAACATCCCTGATGTCCAGGTGGAAGTCCCTGACGGTAGAGCAAATTGCCGTTTCTGTTGCTTTGGCGCACGTGGCTGGATTGGACAAGCGACTGCGACGCTTGGCTTTTACTACAGAAGTCAATTCTCGGAACGAGTTACAACAGGAATTGAAAGCCTTTTCTTTTGATGCTGGACCGAGCCGCGGTACTGGTGACGCCTTGTCGGCCCTGACTAATAAGAAAACAAGACCCTTCTCCAATATCAGATGTCACAAATGCGGAAAAGAGGGTCACAAGAAGGCGGAGTGTCGTTCGTCTGGTGTGCAACCGCGACATAGCCAACTAGCTACTCAACGTTCTGGACATAATGGAGGAAGAGATCGCTCGACTCTAATCTGTTTTAAGTGTGGAAAGGAAGGACATGTGGCTACTGTGTGCCCGGATCGTCAGGAGCGCTCAATGCCGGTCAAGAGGGATTATGTTAAAGATGTCAACCTGTGTACCGTACTTGAGCCCCTTGGAACTTTTCAACAATTTGGTGAGTCGTTCCAATTTTGTTTTGACTCAGGAGCCCAGTGCTCGCTCATCAAGGAAGCCGTCTCGCTAAAGCTGTCTGGACCAAGAATAAATAACGTAGTAATTTTAAGGGGTATTGGTAGTAATACGGTTTGTAGCACCCTACAGATATTGGCTAAAGTTTTGATTTGTGATCATTCCTTCGAAGTTCTTTTCCATGCAGTTCAAGATAGTTATATCAAATACGATGCTTTAATTGGGCGTGAAATTTTGAGCCGAGGAATCGGTGTAACAATTACATCAAATTCACTTTCAATGTTTAATGAAAAAACTGTATTGCCTGTCTTGACTTCAGATTGTGTTCCCGATTTGGCCAATGTTGATACCGATCTAAGTGGTTTAGATAAGGATAGGCTAATATCAATGCTTCAAAATTACTCTGGTTCGTTTATAAACAGTATTCCACAAAGTCGCGTAACTACGGGGCAGCTAGAGATTCGACTGATTGATCCAAACAAGACAGTCCAGAGACGACCCTATAGATTGAGCGTGGAAGAAAAAGAACAAGTGCGAATGTCTATTAAACAGCTGTTGGATGCAAACATCATAAGACCAAGTTCCTCCCCCTTTGCAAGCCCGATGCTTCTTGTTAAGAAGAAAAATGGAACTGACCGTCTCTGCGTTGATTATAGGGAACTGAATTCGAACACTATTTCCGATAAGTATCCGTTGCCACTTATTTCAGACCAGATAGGTAGACTAAGCGGTGCTAAGTTTTTCACCTGCATAGATATGGCAAGCGGATTCCACCAAATCCCAATTCATCCGAATTCGATCGAACGAACAGCGTTCGTTACTCCGGACGGACAGTATGAGTTTGTTACCATGCCATTTGGGTTAAAGAATGCCCCTTCCGTATTTCAACGAGCTATTAATTGTGCTTTAGGTGACCTTGTTCATTCGTATGTCGTAGTTTACATGGATGACGTTATGGTAGTAGCAGGTACCAAAGACGAAGCTTTAGAAAGACTTGATGTAGTTTTACAAACCCTAACTAAAGCCGGATTTTCCTTTAATATCACCAAATGCTCATTTCTAAAATCGTGTGTTGAATATTTGGGGTTTGAAGTTAAGGCAGGTGAAATAAGACCCAATCCAAGGAAAATAAAAGCATTGACTGATCTGCCGCCCCCACAGTCTGTGACCCAGCTGAGACAGTTCATTGGTCTTGTTTCTTATTTTAGACAATTTGTCCCTCAGTTCTCACAATTGTTGAAACCTCTGTATGCATTAACTTCCAAAAGCATATCGTTTGAGTGGAACCCGGAGCATGAGCAAGTGCGACAAAGAGTAATTTCTATCTTGACCAATGAACCCGTACTCACTATATTCGACCCACTTTTTCCGATTGAGCTTCACACCGACGCCAGTGCTGATGGTTACGGGGCCATTTTATTGCATAGGATCGAGAACAAGCCTCGAGTGATCGAGTATTTCAGCAAACGGACTTCCCCCGCCGAATCACGCTACCACTCATACGAGTTGGAAACGCTCGCAGTATATGTCTCCATGAAGTATTTCCGTCATTACTTGCATGGTCGTCAATTTACGGTATTTACGGATTGTAATTCGCTCAAAGCTTCCAAAACTAAAGCCGAGTTAACTCCTAGAGTGCAAAGGTGGTGGTCGTATATGCAGGTTTTTAAGTTCGATATTGAGTATAGACCAGGTGATCGAATGGCTCATGTAGACTTTCTCTCTCGAAACCCAGTGTTGAAAGATCGTAAAAATTTAAAAGGTATAACCGAAAAGCGTATAAACTTGACAGAGATTACCGACAACTGGTTGCTGGCAGAGCAGCAGAGAGATGACGAAACATCATCCATCGTGTCTAAGTTGCGCAATGGAGAACTTCCTGAGGATATAGCAAAAACCTTTGAGTTACGTGGTGGTACTCTATATAGGAAAATTCAAAGACATGGGAAAACTGACTGTCTTCCTATTATTCCAAAGCCCTTTAGGTGGTCTGCTGTTAACAACGTGCACGAGGCAATTATGCATCTCGGTTGGGAAAAGACACTCGCAAAAATGTACGAGTATTATTGGTTTGACAAAATGTCCAAGTATGTCCGTAAATTCGTTGACAATTGCATTACCTGTAGGTTATCTAAACCTCCGACTGGCAAGGTACAAGCTGAATTGCATCCCATTCCGAAAGTGAGCGTCCCGTTTCATACAGTTCATATTGATATCACAGGGAAGCTTAGTGGTAAAAATGATCAAAAGGAATATATAATCGTCCAAATAGATGCATTTTCTAAGTTCGTCCATTTGTTTCACTCCACTAGACTAGACTCTGAAAGCTGCATCAAGTCAGTGAGGTCCTTAATATCGATTTTTGGGGTTCCTTCCCGTTTGATAGCTGATCAGGGACGTAGCTTTGCCAGTACTATGTTTCGTGACTTTTGCTCAGCACAAAAGATAGATTTACATTTGATCGCAACTGGCGCCAGCCGGGCCAATGGCCAGGTCGAACGAGTGATGAGTACTCTTAAATCTATGCTAACTGCGGTTGAAACAGGCAAGGGATCTTGGCAGGACGCTTTGTACGAAATTCAACTGGCTCTTAATTGCACTCCCAATAGGGTAACAAAAGTTAGTCCAATAGAATTACTAATTGGAAAAGAAGCTAGACCATTTGGTCTTGTACCCGTTGCTGAAAACGAGAGTGTAGCTGATGTAAATCTAATCAGAAATATAGCTAAGCACAATATGGAACAAAATTCCAAATATGACAAATTGAGATTCGATCGGAATAAAGCCACTATTGTTAAGCATAAAGTTGGGGATCATGTCTTACTCAAGAATGAGAAGCGACATCAGACAAAACTAGACCCCAAGTTTAAAGGCCCATTTTTAGTTGCTGAGCTATTACCAGGTGATCGATATAAATTAAAAGCGTTAAAGGGCAATCGAACTTACAAATATTCCCACGAATTTTTACGAAGAATGCCTGAGAAGGGGATTACCACAGAGCATGACGAGACGGTCATGGATGAAGATGATGTTGATCGAGCCGGTGATGGCTGCGATGATTTATGAATTAAGAAAATGTAATTGACAACTGTGTGCTATGTGATGGCCGGTTGGTCGAGAAAGACTTAAATTGTTAAGAAATGAAAGTTGTTAGAGATAGTGATTGACGATGTGAAAATGTGATTGCTTATTGGAGAAGCAAATGAAAATGGAAAATTAATATTGTTTGAATTGATGGTAATCCGGATCTCAAGGCTTAAAAAAAAAGTATTGTCCTTTGTTTAAGTATGAGGAAATGTAAGTTCGATCTGCTAATTAAGAACTAAGAATTCTGTATAACTTTTGAATTTAAAAGAATAATGTTATTAAGGAAAAATGCTAAGTTTAATTTGCTGTTCATAGACTAATAGCTCATAAGGCTTCTGATTAATGAAAATATAGTTATTTTGCATTATCTTCAAAGTACATCTAGTTCTATTTATTATTGGGAGATAATATTTTGTAATGTTTTAAAGTTGAAAACACACGAGGACGTGTGAAAGTCAGTATGGCCGTGTCGTGGATTGGTTAGACAATTCAAATTATAACGACCGTTAGCTTTGATTTGTCTTTCGCTTCTCCTTCGTTTTCATGTGCTTCTGTGCTGTTTCTTCGGTTCTCCGAATGGAGGCAACTGATTCTGTTGTCAACGTTAGTCTGTGCACTGGTGTGAGCGAGATAGAAGGATGCAGGTGTCCACATCAAAAAGGGATAACGGAAAGTTCTCAATGGTGTGTGCATTGGAATGTGGAATAAGAGTGGAATAAAGTAGAGAGCGACGCTTGCAAAAAGGGACGCAAGCAGTTTTAGAGAACATTCGTATTTGAAGAGCCAAACTGCAAAGACATGCCACGCGCCAGAAAGCGTTTCCGTTCGGACCACGAAGAGCAGCCTGAAGCGGAGGACAATTCCAGTGAATAATCGACACATACATGTAAGACTGTGTAGGCGAAATAGAGAATAATAACAGCAGAATAACATCAGGAACAGCAGTAGTACCAATAACAGCAGTAGTAGCAGTAACAGCAGGAACAGCAGAACAGCAGAAGAACAGCAGAAGAACGGCAAAACAGCAGAAGAACAGGAGATTAACAGGAGGCATTAGCGGAGACGACAGCAGCAGAACGGAAGCAGAAAAACGACGCAGAATAAGCAGAATAGAGAAACTACGCAGTTATCTTGTATTCTTCCACCTTATACTTATAATCTATACTTAAAATTACTAATAAAACCGAGGTGACTTAATAACCCACCTTACATTTGGGTGCTCGTCCTAACGTGGAAATCGCAAGTGAAAAGTGACGCCGTCCCGAGAAGTCTCAAAAAAGTTTAACTGACGCCGAGAAGTTTGATCGTAAAGGGAATAAGATGAAGGGAGAAGCCAATAAAGAAGGAACATTCTAAAATTCCGATTGCGAAAAGGAGACAGCCGTATTACACTAGATCAGTTGCCGCAGCAGAGAAAAAACTTAGCATGAGTGAATCCGAAAAAAGCGAGCAGAATCTGGTCGAAGCAGGTGTGGGGCAAAATACCGCAGCCGGAACAACCGAAGTGTCTTCAATCGACGAGAATACAAAAACACTGAAGGAGCTTGTCCAGCTTCTGGCCATGAAGATGGGAGCAGAAGAGCAAAGCAGTGGTTGCTCAATAACGGCGGAAAGCTTCGCGAAAATCATTCCGGAGTTTGACGGAGAATCCATGCCGGTCAAGAATTGGTTTGACAATTTCGAGCTAAATGCTGCAGCTTATGCTCTGAACATAAAGCAGATGTATGTACAGGCACGTGCCAAAATGACGAACACAGCAAAATTGTTTTTGGACTCTACTTACGTACATCAATACACAGAGATGCGTTTGTTGCTGCAGACAGAATTTAGTCGTCAATATGTGTGCAGCGCGGATGTGCAGCTCCGTGATCGCAAGAAACGCAAGCAGGAATCGTTTCACGAGTACCTTCTGCAGATGAGGAAGATTGCAGCTCTTGGCAGTATAGATGCACGTTCTGTAATCCGCTACATAGTGGACGGTTTAAACTTAAGGAGTGACTTCAAATACACTCTCTACAGTTGCAAGTCCTTTAAAGAGCTGCAGGAGCAGTATGAGGTGTTTGAACGCGTCGGCGAAAAGGGAAATAACCCGTTTCAGCCGAACGATGGAAAATGGACGCCGAATCAGAAGAAGCAGCATGAGTTCAACGACAGAAAGAGTCATTGTTTCAATTGTGGATCTGCTGATCACCTCCGCAAGGACTGCAAAGCTGCCACGAAATGCTTCAGGTGCAATAAAGAGGGCCACATGTCTAGAGATTGCCCTGGGTTAGCTGCTGGTGTCCAAGTTGTGTGCAGAGCAAGTCGCATGAAGAAGGTTACTATCAACGATGTCGAAGTGGAGTGCTTAGTGGATACTGGAGCCGATGTATCTATATTGAGAAAGTTCATCTTTAACAAAATACCCAATATTATTTTGGAGAGATGTGCTTCGAAGCTTCGTGGACTAGGAAAGAAGACCACGTGCCCAGTTGGATGCTTTTTGGCTGAGGTAGCAGTAGATGAGAAGATGACGCCACACAAGTTCGTTGTCGTAGAGGACGAAGACATCGAGTATGACGCGCTGCTTGGATTTGATTTCGTTTCGAAGTTCAATTTTTCATTGTCGGCAGAAGGATACAAGTTTTCTTCCCCGCTGGGGGAGAAAGCTTGTGAGGAACCAAACCAGGTGAGTATTTATAATATTATTAAGACAAATGATGAAATCGATGCTCCCCCCCAGTATGCAAAGGAGGTATCGATGCTAATTAGGAACTACAAGGCGGTGGATGCAGTAGCAGAGGTTCCAGTCAAGCTACGAATTGTTCCGGATGGCGAGATCGTTCCATTTCGTCAGTCACCGAGTCGATTCGCAATTGCCGAAGAGAAAGATGTCGAAAAGCAGATCGACGAATGGTTAGCTGCTGGAATTATACGCCCATCTACATCAAACTTTGCCAGCCGTCTGGTGCTGGTAAACAAAAAGGATGGCACACGCCGTATCTGCGTTGATTTCCGTAAGCTGAACTCGACGGTGTTGAGAGACTGCTTTCCCGTCCCTGTAATCGACGACGTGCTCGAAAAGCTGCAGAAAGCGACCTACGGTTCCGAGCTCTGGGGAAACGCAAGCAGCAGCAATATAGAAATTATTCAAAGAGTACAATCAAAGACCCTACGAACAATAACTGGAGCCCCCTGGTACATCCGCAATGCAAAAATCCAGAGAGACCTGGATATAAATCCCGTAAAAGAAGAAATTGTTTCCAGAAAAATTAAATATGAAGCCAGATTATCAAATCACCCAAACCTGCTTGCCAGACAACTCAACCGGCTAAGCTATCATTCCCGTCTACAGCGGAATGATTTCCCATCCCTTTTTCAATAACATAAGTTAACGTAACATAGATTAAGATTTGAAAACTTATTGTTAGTCTCTTAAGTAATAGAGAAGATCCAATAAATAAGAATAAAGTATAAAAAAAAAAAAAAAAAGAAAGCGAGTTATTTTACGGTGATGGACTTGGAGAACGGTTTCTTTCACGTTGCCATTGAGGAGGAAAGCAAGAAATTCACTGCATTCATTACTAAATCCGGACTGTACGAATTCAATAGAACACCATTTGGATTTCGGAACTCGCCAGCGGTGTTTATTCGCTATGTAAACCATGTGTTTCAGGAGCTGATGAACAAAAATATCCTCGATTTGTACATGGATGATATAATAATTCACGCCGAGACTGCAGAGCAATGCTTGGAAAAGATGGCACTCGTTTTCGAAAGAGCAGGAGCGTTTGGCCTGAAGATCAAGTGGCGAAAATGTCACTTCTTGCAAAGGAAGATTTACTTCTTGGGCCACAATATTGAAGACGGAAACCTGTGGCCTGGACAAGAAAAAACTGCTGCGGTTAGCAAGTTTTCGGTGCCGAAGAATGTCAGAGCAGTTCAAGCTTTTCTGGGGCTGACTGGGTTTTTTTAGAAAATTTGTTCTGAACTACTCGCAGATTGCACGCCCGTTAACTGACCTGCTGCGAAAAGAGGTCCATTTTGAAATGGCTGAGCCTCAGATGAATGCGTTCCAGAGTCTGAAGGATGCCTTGACTAAGGAACCCGTTTTGAAATTGTATATCAGAGGGGCCAAAACTGAGTTACATACGGATGCATCAAAAGACGGATTTGCCGCGGTATTAATGCAGTGGTTCGATGGCAGACTCCACCCAATCCAGTATTGGAGCAAGAAGACAACAGAAGCTGAGTCTCGCCAGCACAGTTACATCCTGGAAGCAAAAGCCGTGTATCTGGCGGTAAAGAAATTCAGACATTATCTGCTGGGATCGCCGTTTAAGTTGATAACAGATTGCTCGGCTTACAAGCAAACTTTACAGAAGACAGATGTACCAAGAGCAGTCACGCAGTGGATTGTTTATCTGCAGGATTTCGAGTTTGCAGTGGAACATCGCCCTGGAGAACGATTAAAGCATGTTGACTGTCTCAGTCGCTATCCCGACCGCGTTATGCTTGTGTCGTTGGAGATCACTGCGCGCATCAAAAAAGCTCAAGGAAAAGATGAGATGCTGAAGGCAATTACGGCAATTTTAGCCAGCTGTCCATATGAGGGGTACAAGATGAAAGCGGGACTGGTCTATAGACCAGGTGAACGGCAATGATCTTCTCGTAATCCCGAAAGCGATGGAAAAAGAAGTTATTGTTGACGCCCACAGTGCGGGTCATTTTGCGCTACAAAAAACAGTTCATGCTGTGCAACAATCCTATTGGATTCCTCATTTAGAGCAAAAAGTTCAGCAGGTTGTGAACAACTGTGTAAGATGCATCATTTACAACAAGAAGCAAACAAGAAAGAAGGATTTTTAAACTGCATCGATAAAGGTGATCAGCCTCTTCATACGCTGCACGTTGATCATCTGGGCCCCATGGATGCCACTGGGAAGCAATATAAGTACATATTTGCGATGGTGGATTCATTTTCGAAGTTTATATGGCTTTTCCCTACAAAGACTACCAGCTGCGAGGAAACGCTGAAGAAAATAGAGATGTGGACCGATATTTTTGGCAACCCAGTGCGGATGGTTTCGGACAGAGGCTCCGCTCTTACTGCCAACTTGTTTGCAGAGCACATGGAGAAAAACAGTATCGAGTACGTGTGGAGCACAACCGGAGTTCCCCGTGGAAATGGTCAAATCGAGAGGGTAAATCGCACGATCTTGTCAATCATTTATAAGATTTCGGCGGATGATCCAGCCAAGTGGTTTAAGGCAGTACCAGAGGTGCAGAGAGCTGTTAATTCCCACTTGCACGCTTCAACGAAAAAGTCACCGTTTGAGATAATGTTTGGCGTGAAGATGAACAATAAGCCAACTGATCGTATTATTCAGCTTTTAGAGGAAGAGATGTATTTAAGCTTTGACGAGCAACGGCAGCAACTTAGAGTAGATGCAAAGATTGAGATTCAACGTGCACAGGAGTCATACAAGAAGCACTTTGACCGAAAGCGGAAACCAGAGGTCAACTATCAAGTTGGAGATTTAGTCGCTATACGCCGGACACAGTTTGTTGCAGGAAAAAAGCTCGGTGGAGAATATTTAGGACCGTATGAAATAACAAGAGTCAAGAGAAATGGCTGATATGAGGTTCGGAAGGCAGCAGATGTAGAAGGTCCATCTCCACCAGCTTTGATCACATGAAGTTGTGGCGTTACGTGAAGGACAATGAGGATGCTTGGTCATCCGGGACAGATGAGTAATCAGGAATGGCCGAATGTAAGACTGTGTAGGCGAAATAGAGAATAATAACAGCAGAATAACATCAGGAACAGCAGTAGTACCAATAACAGCAGTAGTAGCAGTAACAGCAGGAACAGCAGAAAAACGGCAGAACAGCAGAAGAACAGGAGATTAACAGGAGGCATTCAGCGGAGACGACAGCAGCAGAACGGAAGCAGAAAAACGACGCAGAATAAGCAGAATAGAGAAACTACGCAGTTATCTTATATTCTTCCACCTTATACTTATAATCTATACTTAATATTACTAATAAAACCGAGGTGACTTAATAACCCCTTACATACATATAATTAAAAAAAAAAAAATGAAAATAAATTAAATTTAAAACTCTTTGATAAAAAAATGCCAAAATCAGATAGTAACAACCAGGAAATCGAAGAGTTGAAAAACCAACGAGATGTATATATGAGGAGTATAGAGCGAACCCAAACATATTTAAATGAGGGTCGATTCTCTTTAAATACGGTTGAGTTAGAATGTCGATTAGAAATCCTAAATACGCACATCTTTTAAATATTTAATTTCTTTATTTAGGCGAGTAGTCTCCATAGTATGATTAATGGAATCCAATTTCAATGGATCCCAAACAACCTTTGGGATTTGACTAATATCTCCTATCTACGATAATAATAAAACTTCTTCACTTTCAGATTGAAAGTTATAATGGGCAATCAAAATCTTATCATCCGTCCTAGCAGTACAATTTGGCGCAATACTTAGAGTTCCTTGCCCTGGTAAATCAAGTAACTAAATTTGTGCATTCGTATACTGTACTCTTATCCTGGAATTAAAGGGAACCTTAAACAACCAACTACTTTTCTTTTCTAGCTCTGTCCAATAAGAAGAATCTCTTACTGTTTTGAATACACAGTTTGAAACTGTGTTTGGGTTAAGTGGTTTTACTTCACAAGAATTGTCATTCGGAGAATTCCAAGGCCAACTTCCCTTGCAAATTCTCTTATTTTGCTGCCATCTTTGACTACTTTGAGGCTATCTCGAATTTTGGATATCTCATTTCGTAATTGATTTGGCTTAAGGATATTTGTGTTTAATGTGTTCGCGCACTTTGCGTTTTTTATATATTGAAATTAAAAGTCAGTTGTTATATGAACATCATTGAGGAAACTCCCTTTCGACGCCTCGTCGCCAAAATAAAACTAAATTATTCCCTGCAGTCACAAGTTTTCGCGTTGTTAATACAAAACAGTATTAAAATTTTCATGGTGACCCCGACGTGATTTGCAGTGGAACTCGAGTGTTATTTTTAGTGAAACAAACAAAATTAAAACTAAATAAATCGCGCCGGATTTTAAAACATTAAAGTTGTTGTTACCGCTGCTTGTCGCCAGTTCCTGCCTACAGACTTTAATTCGTCGTTGCTGCCGCTGGACAATTTGATCGCTGCAGTTCGCCGTTAACTGGACCAAAAGTTGTTGTTGCCGCTGCTTGTCGCCAATTGCTGCCTACGAAGGAAGGCATATGGATTCGAAGAGGGAAGTTGCCGACGGATGTGTATCGTCCCACCAGGTATAGAGTGCTAAAAGTTGAAAGTTAATCTGTGGCGTGTCATAAATTGTGTTTTTGGCCCATCTTTCAGCATTCTAACCAAGAAATAAATAAAACTTGCATGTACTAACGATTATAATTCTGATACATATGTACATAGATTCGTAGATATATATATTTCGAATTATACATACATACATAAGTGAATCGCTTTGGACCAAAATCAAATAAATAGGACGTGTGTTTGAGCTTGCGGGGCATTGGTGGATCTAATGCTCAAGCAACCAAGAAAATACTCACGATAGTCAAGTCGCGAGTGGGTAGCAGTCAATTGTCGTCCGAATTTTACATATTAAAAAATATTTCTGGTTACCATCCGGATCAAACGGTGAACACCAGCGGCTGGAGGGTGCCTGAAAATATTCAATTGGCAGATCCATTCTTCTTCAAGCCCCAAAAAATAGATATGCTTATAGGCGCAGACTCGTTCTTTGAACTATTGTCAGTCGGCCAGATAAAGCAAGGTGCATTAGTATCAGGGAGATGTGCCTCAGAAAAAATAAGAAATGCTGAAAAGTTGGTACATCTCAGCTGCCAGGAGGAAGTGTTGGAGTCAATAGACACAACCCTGCAGAAATTTTGGTCTGTGGAGGACTTGCCGCCCAAGGCCAAGGTCCATACTCCTGAGCAGCAACTTTGTGATCAACACTTTGAGAAAAATACTCAAAGATTGTCGTCCGGAAGATTTTCGGTTCGTCTGCCGTTCAAATCTGACCCAAACACTCTTGGTTCATCATATGAAGTTGCGAAACGTAGATTTTTGTCGCTTGAAAGAAGATTATCCAAAGATCCTTCTTTAAAAAAGATGTATGTGGAATTCATGGAAGAATATGAAGCCACATGGGTTCCACTAACAATAAAATTCCAGACAGTTCGCACTATTTCATTCCGCACCAATGCGTGCTGCGACCTCAAAGCACCTCGTCAAAGTTGAGAGTGGTATTCGACGCCTCGAACCGTACATCGACGCAGGTCGCGTTGAATGACATCTTGATTCAACCATTCAAGAGGAGCTGTATTCGACCCTGCTTCGGTTCAGACTCCACAAGTTTGCGCTTGCAGCAGACGTAAAAAAGATGTATCGTCAAGTAATGGTTGACGAAGCTGACCAAAACTTTCAGTTCATAGTGTGGAGACGAGATCCATCTGAGTCTCTAAAAATCTTCAAGCTGAACACCGTGACTTATGGAACTTCGCCAGCACCCTATCTGGCAATTCGGTGTTTAATGCGGCTTGGAGAGATCGCGCAGGATTCGTGTCCAAAAGCCGCTAAGGTCATTCAGAACGACTTTTATGTTGACGATTTGTTCACCGGCGCCAGATGCGTTGAGGACCTGCTAAGCCTTCGAGACGAAGTTTCTCAGGTATTGCAAGAGGCAGGATTTGAATTGGCAAAGTGGTTTTCTAACTGCCCAGAGTTGTCCGCATCTGAAAGCGCTGTCATGCCGCTAACGGCAGGCTCAGACGTAACTAAAACCCTTGGCGTGGTTTGGTTGCCGGGTAAAGATTACTTTCAATTTCGGTTGGATGACTCTTTCCTGGACCTTCGTGCGACAAAACGAAACATACTGTCGGTGACTGCCCGACTTTTCGATCCGCTTGGAATATTGTGTCCTCTAGTGACTAGGGCAAAAATGTTGTTGCAGGAACTGTGGCTTCGAAAGTTAGACTGGGACGAGTCGCTGCCGATGCAACTGCAGACATCTTGGGAAGCTTTTAAGGGAACGCTGTTGCAGCTGCCCAAGATCAAGGTATCGCGATTCGTTCATACAGACGCCAAAGTCTCGGCAGAAATACATGGTTTCGCTGACGCTTCCATGCGAGCATATGGAGCGTGCATCTACGTTCGCACTAGTACCGCTGAAGGTTTAAAAGTATCTTTATTGACAGCAAAATCCAAAGTAGCTCCCCTCAAGACGAAAACTTTGCCTCGCCTTGAGTTGTGCGCAGCTCACCTTCTTGCGAATCTTTATAATCGTGTAAGACCATTGCTTAATTTCCGATTACAAAAGTGTTCCTCTGGACGGATTCGGAGATCACTTTGCATTGGATCAAAACGCATCCTTCGTCGTTGTCAGTTTTTGTCTCAAACCGAGTTGCGGAGATTCAAGAGTGGTCGGAAAAAGCAATCTGGAGACATGTCCCCACGAAAGTAAACCCAGTTCAGTGACGACATAGGTAAAATTCGGAAAAATAAACCGGTAGCAACAAAAACTAAGCCCTTTTCTCCAGGAGGAAAAATTACATTGGTGTTCCTCGACATTGCTGCGAGTTGGGGGTCGGTTATTGAATGCTCCTATCCCGTACGAAGCCAAAGCCGTTGTTGTTGTCGAAAGGATCACAGTTTGTTAAAACATACGTGTCCTACCTGCACGTTACAAATTGTCATGCTGGCCCTCGAGCTCTTGTAAGTCTGTTGCGAGAAAAGATATGGTTGGTTAATGCGCAGGAAGTTTGCCGCAGAACAGTTCGTTCTTGCATTCTTTGCTTTCGGTGCAAGCCGCAACTCTTGACACAAATTATGGGGAACTTGCCACCAGACAGACTTCGAGCTCTCCGCCCTTTTAATATATGTGGTGTTGATTTCTGTGGCAAATTTAACACAACGTATCGTATCCGTGGTAAGCCACCATACAAATCATACGTGGCATTGTTTGTATGTTTTGCGCGTAGAGTTAGTGTCTGACCTCACCTCTGATGCGTTTTTGTTAGCATTCCAAAGTTTCGTGAGTCGACGCGGGTTTCCGGAGAAGGTGTGGTGCGACAACGCGACGAACTTTGCGGAGCCGATCACCACATGAGAGAGTCTGGAGGAGCAGGGGGGCGGTATCGCAACATTCGCATCAAGAAAAGGATGCGAGTTTGCGTTCATACCGCCCAGAGCACCTCACTTCGGCGGACTTTGGGAGGCAGGTGTGAAGTCTGCAAAGCACCTGTTCCTTCGGACAGTCGGCGAAGACATCCTGACCGCGGAGGAGCTCGGAACTCTCCTCACCAGCGTGGAGGCCGTTCTCAACTCCAGGCCCCTCGGAGCGTTCAGCCATCTCCTGATCGGCGGGCCCCCTCTATCTCCACCCTCAGCAGCTCTCCCGGACCAAGTCAGCCCAACCTGCTTACGACGATGGCGCAGTGTTTCGTGTCTCAGGCACAGGTTTTTGCAGCGTTGGTTCCGGGAGTACGTCTCGAGCCTCCAGGCGAAAAACAAGTGGCACCAGGAGGTTCAAAACGTCGACGTGGGAGCTCTCGTCGTCGTCGCCGAGGGCAATTTCCCGCCGCAGCAGTGGATGGTCCATAGGCTGGCGGTGCTGCCTGTGGCATGCTGAAGACGGCGGTCCTTCAGAGGGGGCGGTGTTCGCGAACTTTGCGTTTTTTAATTTGTTGAACAGTGTAAGGCGGAAGCGGGAGCACAATAAACATTTAATCGCTCTCGCGAATTCGCCCCGTCTCTCGCCCCCTTCGTTAAGTTAGGCTTAAGCGTTTATATATTGAAATTAAAAGTCAGTTGTTATATGAACATCATTGAGCAAACTCCCTTTCGTCGCCTCGTCGCCAAAATAAAACTAAATTATTCCCTGCAGTCACAAGTTTTCGCGTTGTTAATACAAAACAGTATTAAAATGTTCATAATGATTAATGTTAATTAACAGACTTAAGATCGCTGCCTGGACCCTTTCACCTTCTTCAATTAATGAGTTAAGTTGTTGTCCTTATAAACATAATAACTTTCTTTAAGAACTTCAGTCATGTTTTCAATTCTTGTATGCATATTCTTAAAGTTATCGTTATGTCTTCAGTCGTTTGCTCCTGAACTAACTCATTTAAATTGTCTACTAGATTTCTCATGATGTATTCTAGTTGGAAGCATCCATTATTCCATATAAAATGTGATATAATGAACCCATGAATTCGAAAGGAGCACGTTTCCTGCTTGATCTCTTTAGCATCATGAATAGGTTATTATTTTCCTTTAGTTCCATTAACTGATTTTGCATATTATCTAAAACGATATTGCATTGATGCTCGAAGCTATAAAGCTTCCCGCAAACAATTTTTTGTATTAGCACATTACTTTTCTTAATTATGTGAAAATAGGCATCCATATTATAATAAATCACCAGGTTCCATGATGCGCTTATAATTTCTACATCTCCCAGGGGATCTAAGTATATGGCAGCCGTCTTATTTAAATTTTGAATGCTAAATGATTCATTCTCGTCTTTTATTGCTGCTGCCTGTGATTCTTGACAGAACAATGTAAGCAATAGCATTACCATGAAGGTGCCTAATTTAGAAAATCTAGGTGAAACCCTTTTTTTTTTGTTTTCAACTGCCTTTTCCATCACATCCTATGCTTTGTAATTACATTACATTGTAATCTTAGTCATAGTCGTGTTATTAGCTTTAAGATCGGACATGAAGTCCCCGTGTTATGAATTGAAATAATAGGAACTAGGGAAACTAATTAAACTAGTATTAATTTTGAGACAAGACACGCACTCTAATCAAAGCCCCCCAACTCGTTTTCGCACTCGTGAGGCCCGCGATCGATAGCCCAATCGATATCGGGGAACTGGTTCAGCGAGCGCGACGTTCGACTGAAGTGCGATCTCTGATTCCTAAACTCGCTCTCTTTCTTTTTGACTTTTCGCCGAGAGTGGACGTGTGCTCGAGCATCTCTCCGGCACACCACTACCGACACACACGGAGAGATACGCACCGATCCGCCAGGGACTCAAGTCAGCCTTGCGTATCCGAACCCGCGCCCGATGGCTCTTGTCGATCCACCCAACACCGACCAGCGCACCAAAATACACGTAAGCAAAGATACCCATTGTGAGGGTAGGCGTCCTACCACCTCCCATACAAATTCCTACTACAGGTTCCACCCTTCTATATACATTTCTTGTAAAGGTTCCTTGCCCCGATTGAGGTTTTCAGAGAACTACGTGACAAGTGACGCCCGAACAGGGACCTGATAGGGAGAAAGACCAGGAAAATTACCACCTGTATGGGGAGTGCATAGCCCCAGGACGAGTGACATAACCTAAAGATTCCGCGAAAACAATCGAAAACTAGAACAAAAGTACCCCGACCGTGGAAAATAACCTCAACGAACTCGCACAGTCCACGCGATCGAGTGTCTGTGAAAATACAAACATATGGCCCAAGAAGTCCAGTAAAGACCAACCAACGATGACCTTATTCCAAGACGACAACACATCGCGGTGGATTTATTCCCGCTTGAAGGCCGAATTACCAGCATTTGCTGACGAATTCGGGTTCTCCGCCGAAGGAGTCGTCGACGAGTTGCGGCGAAACTTTGTCACCCTAGTTAGGGATTCTGAACAAACCCAAGAGGTGTGGGCTCGACTCGCCGACCTAGGAAGGCAATTTACCTCACGTGCCCCGAGCCCCGAGCCCCGAGCCCCGTACCTTTGGGGGAAGACAAACCTGCCATTAGCGGCCCCGCCGCGAACATAAGCGCCAGGTCAAGTCCCGGCGTCTCCTCCGTAGGCCGGTCTCGAACCACCCCTAGCTTCGCTATTACTGGCCCCTCTCCGGTGATAACTAACCAAGAAACTTTTATGGAGCCGAGCCACGACCGGAACCGCCGCGATGTTGTTTGCGTCCCAGAACGAATTCGTAAATGGGGCCTCCAATTCGATGGGTGTTCAGACCCCTTAGCCTTCGTCGAGCAGGTCGAAAGCCGGGCCTTATCCAACGGGTTCGACCTAGGACTCCTTTCTCGACCCATGGCAGAGCTGCTGACGAGCAGAGCGGACAAGTGGTTCCAAACAAGCCGCCTCTAAGGGGCTGACTCGATCACATTTCGGCGCGAATTCCTCGAGTTTTTCCTTCCACCCCGATACCTCCAGCGCTTGGACGACCAGATTCGGAGTCATGAGCAACTGGAATGGGAAACGTTTAAAGACTTTATGCTAGATTTTCAAGTTCTCATGCGCCATGCGGGCTACAACGAAACCCAAGAGCTGAATAGGTTATACGAAAATGTCGCGCCAGAATACCAGATATATATCCGACGTAGCGAGTTCCGGACCATTGGGGAAGTTGGCAACTGAGTTCGAGGCCGTTCAGAAGCGGAACCTCGGGAGAAACAACTATAACCACGCCTCTAAAAATGCGACAGCTAACCGCCCACCCTCACAGGGTCGGACTCAACCTGCGGGATGGCCTCATGATACCGGCGATTCGTGCCCAACTTCGCCTCAGTTGTCCAGCCCATGACGAACCTGCTGAAGAAAAACCAACGGTGGAAGTGGTAGCCGGAGGAACAGAGTGCCTTCGATCTCCTGGAAAGTTTACTGACAGACACACCCGTGCTGGCATGCCCATGCGTGCGATGCTACCTCGAAGGTTATATGTTCGACGTAATCACCGACCACCTGGCTCTGAAATGGCTTGACCAAATAGAAAACCCAACCGGAAGGATTGCCTGATGGGCCTTAGAACTTCAGCAATATCAATACGACGTATATTACCGCCGCGGGAAGTATAACGCAGTAGCCGACGCTCTATCCCGACAACCTCCGGAGCACTTACAGAGACTTACGCAAGGCGAGCACCAGAGCAAGTGGCTGCAACGAAAGATGAAGGACGTTCGGGACGACCCACAGAAGTTTCCCGACTTCAACATTGAAAACGAAGAACTATATCGCCACCTCGCCCACCGTCCAGATGACCAGGACTATGTACCGTGGAAGCTGGCGTGGTTCACCAGCAAAGCGTTCAAGGACTTCCTTAAAGAAACGGGAGTGGAACCCAATTCACCGACCCATACTGCCCACGAGAGAATCCGACTGAGCGCGCGAATCGCACAGTCAAGACGATGATCGCCCAGTACGTGGAGAATGGACAGCCTTTCTTTTACAAGCTCGAGAACCCCGGCTACCCGGATCCTAGTACGACTGCGTGACCCCCGGAACAGCAACATCGCCCCATCGCAGAGAGCGGAGCGCAGAGCAACCTACAAAAAGCCAGCCGAGAAGAAGAGAGGCGATATAACCTGCGTCGTGGAGCCTGGAAGCTCGAAATGGGTCCTTGTGCGGCAAACCATCTGTCTAACGCAGCAAAAGGGACCGTATAGAGTGGTCGCTTTCCCTACGCCTAACGTCGTCCGAATCCGCCTACCCGGCCAGCGGAAAAGGCGACTTGCAAATATTGAAGACTTAAAAGCGTTCCATTCTTCTTCCACAGGTAACACCGATAATGAAGACAGTGAAACTGCCAAGGAGGATACCGGCGACCAATCCGGACAATCCCAAAGAGGTCAACCGACCGACACTCGCAACGGGGTGTGATCATAGGGGTCTGTGTCTCCCTTTGTGTCCCCGCTAAATTTAAATTCGTTATAAACCATTAAGACCTTAAGAATAAAGTTAGAAGATTTATTCGCGGCTGCCCATTTATCCCTATTGCTAAGTATCAATAGAACTAAGCTAGTTTAGTTACTTCTTCCAAAAATCGAACGGGCGGACATGGAGACGATAGTACTGTCCTCCGGCGACAGCGATGGGCAGTCTGAACCCAGTTCCCAAGGTAACGCTAGTCGACGACCACACGAGACCCTCGGCTACGTCCGGGAACGGCGTACGCCGAGAAATCCACCCGGTCATGCCCGACGGGTAGGCGCCAGCCAGGAGGCTCTGTAAGATCGACCTCACCATCATCTACCGAGAGCCCTATCAATGCCACCCGAGTCCAGCCGGGTCACCGGAGAGCAGCCGGGAGTACAACCCTTGCGGGCGCAACGACAACGACCGGGATTACCCTATACCCTACACCGAAGACGCCAGCGACGATGAGGAAGGACGCGGTGAACAGGCGCCCTATGTCGAGGACGCCAACGACAACGAGAACGAGGATGCGTATTCGGTGAGCAGCCGGGATTACGACGACGATCCCAGAAAGGCGCGGCACACTATGTGTACACGGGCGAGGACCGTCGCGGGTACCACCGGGGGTCCTGGATGTACCTCATCAAGACGAACTGGGAAACGATCCAGTTAGAAGCACCGTATCGGCCACCCGATGACCCGATCGTGACCTTCCCGCCGTCCCCCGTACGCCTGTACATCATGAGGCCGAACGAGACCGAGGTAGGCGAGGACCAAGAAGTTCAGTCGGAACGCCCCGTCGACCTCACCTGCACGCAGGACGAAGAGATGGGACCGGGGCCGTCCACCACGCTCTCTCGTGGGCCATCCGCGGCACTTTCTCGCGGGCCGTCCGCGGCGCTGTCTCGTGGGCCGTCCACGACACTCTCGATCGGACCATCTACCACGCTGAGGGAAGTCATTGGTTCCACTACGTCGGCGAAATTCGGTACAAAGCGTCTGAACCAGGCCGCTAAGCCGAGGCATCGGCGAAGCTCCTTGAGATTCGTTGGCACTGTCAGCTCCCGTATGGCGTAAATTTTATCCGGGTCGGTGTGTATCCCGGCTTCACTAATCACGTGGCCAAGGTATTTGATGCTCTGTTGGAAAAATTGGCACTTTTTCCGATTCAGACGGAGGTTGGCTTCCCTCAGGCGTCTGAATACTTCTCTCAAGTTCACGTTGGTAATAGCGCGACGGCAAAAATAACTCAAGGAACTCTCGTCGTACCTCGGTCCATGTTTTTCTTTGTAGATCGCTGGTTCGGAACCAGTTTTCTGCTCGTCCGGTCAGCAGGACGATGAGGGCATGGGACAGATACCTCCGGTCGATCCGGTACGTATCCGCCCGTTTCTCCAGATGATCGATGAAGCTGAGCGGATCTGAGGTGCCGTTAAAAGTGAGTCCCTACTTAGTTAACTTGTCCATCAAGACTTCCGAGTCGAAGGTGAAACGCTGCGTTAAATTTTTATTGTGTGGCTACCGCTGGGTTTCTCCGCCTCGTGTGGTAGCGAAGACAGTGGCTTCGTGTCCCCGGAAGGGGTGTTTCCTTATCGTAATTCGATGTCTCCCACTTGTGCTAATATTGTGTCAGAGTGCTCTGGTTGTCGTGCGAATGCGTACAGCCGAGCTCGTTGCTTCTCGACTGTACCGCTGTGTTCCAGGCCTAGCTCCAAAATGATGTTTTCGAGCTTAAGCTTCCTTCGGTACGAGATTCATGTTGTGTGGATCCGCCGGCCTTATGTACGGCTACCTCGTCACGGCCACGGCTGACCTCGTCATAGTACTTCCTACTTCGGGCGACGTCGTCACTAACTTCTTCGTCTGCCTTCGTCCGTTTGTAAGCTTCGTGCCTATATTTCGCGTCGTGTGCGCCGACGTTGTGTTTGTGCCTATATTTCGCGTCGTGTGCGCCGACGTTGTGTTCATGCCTATATTTCGCGTCGTCTGGTGCTCGAACGATGGTTTTTCGTTGTTGCTAGGTTGATCTTCGTACCCTATGCATTTGTACGTGTGTACGATATGTATGTGTGTCCGTGTGCACGTATGTACGTATGCGTCCCAAAAAAAATGGTCATGGCTCATGAGGGCTTCTTGACTCGAAATTCCATAACTTCAATAAACTTCCTACTGTGGGGCTTTAATCCACGGTGGATGTCGATGTCCTTGATGTCCTGAATGTCCTGTCTAGTCCCTGTTCGGGCGCCATTCTGTAAGGATGATAATCACCGGCCAGGATACATACAAAGTCGTACCAGGGCCCTCCACAGAAATATTTATATATTTGCTGGGTCAGACAGGACGGGTGGCCAAATGGCCGGAGTTGTTGGGCATGGGGAAATTAGGAGGTAGAAAAAAAGTGGTGCAGTTGAGCCGGTCCCGTAAGTCCGGGTGCCGACCGTTCCGCAGCCCTACCGGGATGTTGCCGAAACGGGCCTGATCCCGTGCGCCGGGTGTCGGGCTCGTTTGACCAAACGAATGTGTTTTGGGGCATAAATTCGACGGCTACGTCATCCGTGAGCCGCCGGCCTTGCTCCTTGGGAATCCCGCGCTGTCGGCGATCTCTTTTCTTCTCGTTGGAGTTCTCGCCTTCGGCCGGCACGAGAGCTTCGTGTCGGCGTCTGGTTTCGGCCCTTTGTCTGCACGTTCGATGCTGTTGCTAAGGGCGCTCTTCGGGTGTTGATCGCCGATGCTGTTCGGCTCGGGCCCTGTCATGATACAATAACATGGCCTTGTTGATGCTGGTTGCTCTGCCCGGGCTCTGCCGGGTGTCTAGCTCTGCCATGGCTCTGCCGGGTGTGCGTCTCTGCCGGGGCTCTGCCAGTATGTGTGGCTCTGCCGGTATGTGGCTCTGCCGATGTCTGCCGCTGTGTTCTGGCTCAGCCGTGTAGGCGACTCTGCTGGCACATGTTCTGGCTTTGCCGTGTGGGCGTCTCTGGCGATACGTGTGTGTTGGGGCTGACGGCGGGCTAGTAAGGCCCGGTCGTGTACATGTCGATTCGGCTGTGTAGCCCTTATGCTACTATTTACAGGGTGCTCTTCATGGGACTTTTGTCGTCGGCCCTATGCTAACTTATAGCCTAGAGACATTTGATTATTTTGCCCTTAATCTTATTCTTAGCCTATATATTTACATTTATATACATTTATGTATGCTTGTGGGGGCTGTTAATTCAGTCCCTCACAAATCGTCATAAGTCTTTTTAATACCTTGATGTATTGTTTGTATGTATGATGTATGTTTACTTGAAAGCCTGCATATGTGGCAAGTTTGAAAGCATTTCTAAAGTTTTCATTAATTTTGTACCCGTATTTTGTTTAATTAATTTCATATATGTTCGTTGAAAAATATCAAAGTCATCGTCATTATAAATGGTCATAACAAAATTGTGTCCAGTAATATCTACATCGTCTTTATTTTAAAAAATACTTCTTCAATTCGTTTCCTTTAGATTTATTTTTTGTAATTCTTAACAAAGAATCTGCTACGTGACTCTTTTTTCTTTTCATGTACTTTATTTCCTAATCAAACTTTCTATTTTCCAACATTGTAATTTCATATTAGGTTCTTTTATGTTATGTAACCAAAACAAGCGGTTTATGGTCAGAGAATATTTTAAAACTTCTTCCAAAAAGATTTTCAATATCTGCATAATTTAACTCATGTTCATTTAAAGTTATACTGGCAAAACAAATTGGTTTACCTTCTTGGGATAGTGCAGCACCTAATGCATAATGGCTTGCATCTGTAGTTAGATCGAATTTCTTTTAAAAATCTGGATATATGGGAATTGGATCGTTACTAATTAAAGTTTTTAATTTTTCAAATGCTTACATTAATATTTATATTAGCTCCATTTTTAAGCAAAGAGTCATTGGTTTTGTAATTTTTGCAAAATCTTTTATAAATTACCGATAAAATCTACAAAGGGTAAAACTGATTTTATTTGTTTTGAAGAGTTTGAGATTTTAAAATCTTGAATAGCTTGAATTTTATTTGGAATTGCTTTGATTTTCTCAGTTGTCATATACCTAAAAAATCAGTTTCCCGTTTCATAAATTCACATTTCTCTAAATGCAGCTTAAGATTTGATCTGCGAAGACGTTCTAATACTTTTTTTTAGATATTGAATATGCTCTTGTAAAGAGGTTGAAAATATAACAATCTAAATATACTAGACAATGGGTACCTATTATGTCGTGCAATATATTGTTCATACAACTCTGAAATATAGCGGGAGCCTTTTTATTCCATAGAGGATTCTAGTAAATTAGTAGTGACCCTTCTTAGTGGGGAATACAGTTTTTTGAACAGAGTCTGGGTCCATTTCAATTTGATGGAACCCTTTAGCAAGAGCTAATGTTGTAAAATATTGTCATTTCCCTAACTTGTCTAATATTTCGTCCATGTTTGGAATAAGGAATTTATCATTGATAGTCATTCAGTCCTCCGTAATATACAGCCAAACGATAATTGGGTATGCCCGATGCATCCCTTTTCTTGGGTACCTTTACAATTGGACTGCAATAAGAAGATCTGGATTTTCTAATAATACATTTGTTCAAGAAGAACACTAATTATCATAAATATAAGATTTTACGAGCTCTGGTTCTGTCAATATGAATATCTATCTTGAGCCGTAAATAACGATCTGTAACTTAAAGCCTAGAAGGGTGCAGTGCCAAACCATAAATATAGTTCTCACACTGCACAAAAGGTCGCCTTGCGGGAGACCGTTGATAAGGCTCCCTCTCAGGCTTACAGATGTGGTCTCTGTGTAGACCATAGATAAGGATATTATAAGAATTTCATGTTAGTTACGTAAGCGAAGACTTAGAAAAATAAAGTCAGTTTTTATACAGAACTCAAACGTGAAGGTTGTTTTCCTTATTACAGGAATCACTCACATTTTGGTCATTCGAGCCTTTTTTTTTCCTTACGGAACAATTGGTCAGACTACTTTGCAGTTTTCCCCCACCAGTGGTAAGAGACAAAAGCGTTGAACAAAAAAAAAAGCATAAAGTTTTTTAAAGCACCTTAAAGATTCTGTTTTTTTTTTAAACAGGTAAAGGGTAGCGCATTGAGCGTTTCCGAGGCCATTACATCGGAAAAATAAAACATAAAAAGTGTGTGTTTTTTTATATAAACTAAAAAACCAAGAAAGGAAAGCTAACTTCGGGCGGAGCCGAAGTTGATATACCCTTGCAGAATACTCTGTAAATTATATTCTTCAAAATTATTCATATGATGCATTTTTAATACTCATAAAAAATCCCAACTTCCTAACTTTAAAAACACCAAAGTTATGGCATTTCCAATCGTTCAGTTATATGCCAGCTATAGGATATAGTCGGCCGATCCTTATGAAGTTTGGTAGGTCGGATTGATTGGCCAAAAATAAAACCCATAGAAAATCCCAACTTCCTAACTTAACAAACACCAAAGTTATGGTATTTCCACCCGTTCAGTTATATCGCAGATATAGGATATAGTCAGCCGATCCTTATGAATTTTGGTAGGTCGGATTGATTGGCCAAATATAAAACCCATAGAAAATCCCAACTTCCTAACTTTACAAACACCAAAGTTATGGCAGTTCCGATCAATCAGTTATATGGCAGCTATAGGATATAGTCGGCCGATCCCGGCCGTTCCGACATATATACTGCGTGCAAAGGAAGAAGGGTGTGTGCAAAGTTTCAATTCGATAGCTTTAAAACTGAGAGACTAGTTTTCGTAGAAACAGAAACTAAAACATTTGGTTTATTAGATAAGGTAAAAAGTTGTGTTGAAACTTCGGAATTTGATGACCAGGTAACCGAATTAGAATTCGATGTCGATAGCATTTTAGAGGTTATAGATGAAAGACTTAACGCTGAAAAAAATAAAGTTAAGGAATCTATAACTGTAAAGGCAGAGGAATTACCTAAGCTGCCAAAAATTAAGATACCCACTTTCTTTGGTGATTCCAAAGAATGGGATCTATTTAATGCGTTGTTTATGGAACTCATTCATACAAGAGAGGACCTTAGCACTGCTCTTAAATTTAATTATCTCAAGTCAGCGTTAAAAGGAGAGTCCAAGAACGTGGTTTCCCATTTACTGCTAGGCACTGGAGATAACTATGAAGCTGCTTGGGAGTTGCTAACCAAGCGGTATGAGAACAGAAGAAAAATGTTCTCTGATCACATAAATAGGCTTATGGATTTAGCCAATCTAAATTTTGAATCCAATAAGCAAATTAAAACATTTATTGGCACAATTAATGAGTCAATTTATATTATAAAATTAAAGGCAAAATTATCCGAAGTTGTGGATGCAGTTTTTGCCCACTTAATACTTCGGAAATTAAACAAGGATTCTCTAAATTTATATGAGAGTCATGTTAAAAGGACAAATATTCCTTGCTCGAATTGCAAGAAACCGCACCACACGCTTCTTCACATTAACTATAATAGAGAACAAGTGACTACGTGTAGGACGACGGAACAAGTCTTACTGGCCACAGCATTGATTCATGTGAAATCAGCTAGTGGAGGCTTCGAAAAACTCAGAGCGCTGATTGGCAGTGGATCTCAGAGTACGATGATATCGGAGAAAGCTTCACAAATTCTCAAGTTGGCAAAAATAAAAAATAAAAAAATAAGACCCAAGAAGCTTCATGTAAAAGACCGATAACAAAAATCGGACCTTTAATTGATGTAAAACAAGCAGAGGATGTTATGGAAGAGGCAGTTGAAAACAAAAAAAACCTAGATTTTCTAAATTAGGCACTGCCATGGCAATGATATTGCTTGCCTTGGTTTGTCAAGTGTCAGGAGCAGCAACAAAAAGTGAAGAAGTTTTATTATCATCGTATGTAGGAGATATTAGTCAAATCCCAAAGGTTATTTGGGATTCATCGAAATTGGATTATATTAATCATACTGTTGAGATTGCACGCCTTAATAAAGAAATTAAATATTTAAAAGAAAATCATATTAAATTCAAAGATTTGCATTTTCATCATATATCCGGACATGCTTCTTTAGGAATCGGTTTAATATATGCCATAAGAAAATGTGCTACAAGGCAACGATTGCAAGCCATTACTTTCGCCGGACCGTTGCAAGGTGTCTTATAATAAGTTAAAATCAAATAAATAAATATATCGAATTAAAAATACAGTCCACTAATTTTATGTTTGCATTGTTAACGAAAAGAATTGTTGTATTAATAACCTGTACACCTCACCTTGCCGGCCCTTGGCAGAATGTTCAAGAAGAACACTAATTATCATAAATATAAGATTTTACGAACTCTGGTTCTGTCAATATGAATATCTATCTTGAGCCGTAAATAACGATCTGTTACTTAAAGCCTACAAGGGTGCAGTGCCGAACAATTGTAATCTTAAGTACAGGCCACTTAAGCCTGACCATAAATATAGTTCTCACACTGCACAAAAGGTCGCCTTGCTGGAGACCGTTGATAAGGCTCCCGCTCAGGCTTTCAGATGTGGTCTCTGTGTAGACCATAGATAAGGATATTATAAAAATTTCACGTAAGCGAAGACTTAGAAAAGTAAGTTTTTATACCGAACTCAAACGTGAAGGTTGTTTTCCTTATTACAGGAATCCCTCGCAACATTGACTTATCAATTCTTCAATTTGGTTTTCAACTTCTGTATCGTAAATGTAAGGATAACTACATGGTCTTCTATAAATTGATTTTTCGTGTTTTGTTTTTATAACGTGTTTGATTTCGTTCGTGAAAGTGAAATTTTCACCTTCATGATATATTTTGACATTAAATAATGAAGTTCAGTTTTTTCTTCATTATTCAAGTGATCGTCTCTAATATTATTGTCAGTTAAGTCAGTTTGTAAGGCATAAATAAATTCATCATCATCTACTACATTCGAAAAGGTTTGATTACGCCCCTCCGTTATATAATATTTACCATAGGGATTTTATAATTATTTAATTTAGTCGTGTTTTTCATAACATTAGTTTGTGCAGACGATTCTTTTAAAATGTTTCTTTCTATAGAATGTCATAATGATTTGAAAAGTTTTCTATGAAAAATGTTTGTTTAGATGAAAATAAATTTGGAATACTAAGCTCGATATATTTACTCAATGTTACAGAACATAAGAAGGTTTTAATTTTAGTATAATTATTTTTTATGGAGTACTTAAAGAAGCTTTCGTTAATTAGATTTATGGTTGATCCCGTATCGATAAGACAGAGGCATGGTAGTTTGAAAATGTGGCCATCGGCGCAGACTTACGTTGTTGATCTGATTCTGGAATTTGGGGACGGTTTTGGGTAATATTGGTATTCTGAGTACTCTGGCTACCATGTCCTTGATTGTTTTGAGAAGTTTTAGGATAATAATGATTTCCTAAATTATTATAATTAGAATTGTTGTGGTTACCCCCATTTCCATTAAAGTCGAACTTATTCTGTCTCTGTTGGTTGTTATTATATCTATTTTGACAGTAATTATTTTGGAATCCTATACGAACGATTATTTATGAATTTATCTTCAAAGATCCCTACAGCTTGGGCAGTTTTGTTTTAATTTAAGGGGAGTCAAAATGTCATATTTACTCAACGTAATAAATGTTTTGACTGGTAATTTTTCGCGAATCACTTCATCTTATCTATCACTCAATGTCCTTGAAACTAGAACTGTGTTTGATTGATTATTGTCTAAGGTCAGTTTACAACAAATTATACTTGTCTGCTCTTCTAATTCTTCAACAAATTTTCGTAAATTATTTTTATGTTTAGTCTCACGTAATTCCGCTGTTGAAATCGATGATTAGTAGGGTTCTCAATTCCTTTCAATCATGTGGTATATTTCTCATCAAAAGTGATCGGGCTTGTCCAACTAGGAGGTTTCTAATGGCTGATTGTATAATTTGGTATTAGCCTTCTGATGCTGTAGGGTAATGGTGGACTAATTCGTCGACTTCCTTTATAAAGAGAGCCAAATAAAGTGGGTCTCCATCGAGTTTATTAGCTTTAGTTGCAGAAGGAAAGGATTTATGCATTCATCTGAGAGGTTTTGTGCAGCTTTGGCTGCTCCGGCGACGGCTTCTGCTAATGTTGAAGGCAGGTCTATTTTAATTTAATCTTTTTTTTTTTATTATTAATAATCCCAGGTTAGACACTAGAAATCCTCATTAGTAATTTAACTAATATTGTTTGTTGTTTTTTTTGTAGTTAAGTTCGTTTTGCGGATACAAATAATTTTTTATTTTCGCTAAGTGATTTTTTAAGACACTCGCGGATGCGCCAATTATATTTTTCGTTTCGGGATATATTAAAAAAAATCGATTTTTATTTTAATATACAGCGGAGTTTATTTGGTAAAGTTATTTACAGTTAAATTCCTAATGCTAAACTGGTTTCATTATTAAATTCAATTCGGCTGCGTGCAGACGTGTTTTATTAACGCTCCGGAAAAAACAATTAGCCAATCAGTCGAAAACGTTCGAAAAAAAAAAATAAGCGCGAGGTTTTGCGTTTCGCGATGCAAATCGCATATCGTAAACTAAAGTTTTAATTAATTAAATAATTAATCTTTACGCACTAACTATAAACAAATGAGTAAGAACGTGGATCAGCGCACTCAACGACAAAAACAACAAGACGAAACCCGTGAAAAAATTCAGAGAGAACAAGACAAACGTCGTCTCTCTTTGGCCCGTAACAACGCCTATTTTACGGTGACGAGTAATACTCTAGAACCGAAAGTGCTTGAAGGTGCAAGTTTACTGACCGCCGAAAACCAGAGAGCTAACTCTTGCTCTCCCGCCCTGCTCTTCACCGCTCGAACGCCATGGAGTGAGCAATGCAAGACTCCAACAGAGCTTCTGCCGCCTAGCGCAACAACAACAGAAACTACTACGACTACTACAACGGTCTCTGTCGCCAACAATGCAATAACGTCTCCACCCTCTTCTTGTGCTGCGGGTAAAGCAACAACACAAACAAGTGCAAAAATCGGTGCAAACGGCAAAAACAAAGCTACGGTAGAAGAAGTGACAATTCTGCAAGCGGGTTCGGCCATTCAGACAGGCATGGATCGCTACATTAATATCTCCAAGCGCAAGCTAACACCCCCAAAAAACTCGGACGGCAATAAGCCCAAAATAAATCGTTCCAGCAAAGGCCCTGTAAATCCCGGGCCATTAGATGAAAACAGATTTTCCATTCTGGCGGAGCCTGAAACAGAGTCTGAACAATTAGCCCCAAGGAAACTATGCCCTAGTCAACAAAATAGTTGAGCTTGTCGGAAAAGATAACTTTCATGTTATTCCGCTTATGAAAGGGAATATAAGCGAAACTAAACTCCAAACCAAAACCGAAGACGATTTCCGAGCAGTGTCGAAGTACTTAAACGATGCCAAAAAGAATTACTACACGTACCAGCTGAAAAGTTGCAAAGGTTTGCAAGTTGTGCTTAAGGGAATAGAACCCGATGTGACCCCCTGCGAAATTACAGAGGCCTTAAAGAAAACGGTTTTTGCGCAAAAAATGTTATAAACATTATGAACAAAAACAAGAAGCCGCAACCACTCTTCAAGGTCGAGCTGGAGCCAGACAGCAGAACTTTGAAAAAAAACGCAGTGCACCCGATCTACAAGTTGCAGTACCTTCTGCACCGTAGGATCACAGTGGAAGAGCCGCACAAACGGACCGGACCAGTGCAATGCACAAACTGCCAGGAATACGGTCATACCAGGGCTTACTGCACCCTCAGGTCAGTATGTGTAGCTTGTGGAAACTGCCACGGCTCCGAACCCTGCCCTGCCAACAAGGAAGACTCTCTCACTAAAAAGTGTGTAAACTGCCAAGGAAACCACACAGCTAACTACAGAGGCTGTCCAGTCTACAAGGCGATGAAAAGTCGGATGCAACGAGCAACAACGGCACGCTCCCTGAACACACAAAACACTTACATGAGATCGCAAACGACACCGGAAGTTTTCTTCGCAAAAGCAGCCAGATCATCATTTGGCCCTTCAATTACCACCAACGGAATTTCTTACGCCAGTGCTCTAAGATCAGGCACAGCTCACATAGAGCCGAAAGTTGATAACATCCAGCAGGCCATGGGACAGCCACAAAGTAACATGGAATCTATGATGATTACTTTGCAACAAAATATGATGGAATTTATGTCCTTCATGAAAACCACCATGCAAACCCTTATGCAAAACCAAAATATCTTACTACAAATGCTTGCAGCTCAGCAGTCCAAATAAACCATGCCTAGCCTTCGAATAACTCTGTGGAACGGCAAACGGTGTTTCACGGCATAAACCTGAAATAACTCAATTTCTGAACGAAAACCACATCGACGTTATGTTGCTGGCAGAAACGCATCTTACCAGCAAATATAACTTTCAAATACGGGGATACACGTTCTATGGCACAGATCATCCAGATGGTAAAGCGCATGGCGGCACTGGAATCTTAATAAGAGACCGCGTCAAACACCACTTTCACCAACGGTTTGCTAAAAATCATCTGCAAGCTACATCGATAAAATTACAGTTGGGCAACTGCAACCTTGCCATTGCCGCTGTCTACTGCCCACCCCGCTTTACAGTCTCCGAAGACCAATTCATGGACTTCTACAATTCGCTTGGAGAGCGATTCATAGCAGCAGGAGATTACAACGCCAAGCACACGCACTGGGGATCCCGCCTTGTGACCCCCAAAGGAAGGCAACTATATAATGCACTCATTAAAACATGCAACAAACTGGACTACGTTTCACCAGGTAGCCCTACATACTGGCCTACAGATCCTAGAAAACTACCTGATTTAATTGATTTTGCTGTGACAAAAAACATCTCTCGCAATCTAATATCTGCAAAATCGCTTTTGGATCTATCATCGGACCACTCACCAGTGCTAATAACTCTTCATCAAAGCCCTGAATTAATCGAGCACCCTCACAGGCTGACGTCGCATCGAACCAACTGGCTGAAGTTCAAAAAGTACGTAAGTTCCCACATTGAACTAACTCCACAGCTCAACATCAAGGAGGACATCGACTGCTACGCCGATGCCCTGGAGTCTGTACTCGTCGCAGCAGCCAAAGTCTCAACACCGCAAGGGAGGGATGGGCACACACACCAACACAAAACTAACCATGAAATCGAACAGCTTGTTCTGGAGAAAAGACGTTTGAGACGTACTTGGCAAACCAGCAGATCGCCATCCTCAAAACAAAGTCTTAAAGAAGCTGGTCGCAGACTTACCAGGGCTCTAAGGCAAGAAGAAGAAAAAGCACAACGCCAGTACATTGAGAAACTTTCACCCACCAGCACTAAGCATCCCTTGTGGAGGGCCCACCCAAAACTAAGTGCGCCGGCCGAAACAGTAATCCCCATAAGAGACTCTTCAGGCAGCTGGGCCAGAAGCGACAAAGACAGAGCTTGTACATTTGCTTTACACCTTCGAAATGTTTTTCAGCCAAACCCTGCAACTAATTCATTCGCACTACCGTCGCCGTCAATTCGAATTGAATCTGAGACGGAGCCAATTCTGTTTCAACCAAATGAAATTGCAAAAGTAATCAGCGAGCAATTGAAACCAAAAAAGGCCCCAGGCGGTGATCAAATAACTCCCAAAATGTTAATCGAACTTCCAAACTGTGCAGTTGAGGTTATTTGTAAACTCTTCAACGGGATTACACGACTTGGCTATTTCCCAAAAAAATGGAAAAAATCGGTAATCATAATGATCCCAAAGCCAGGGAAAGATCACACAATACCAGCTTCGTATAGACCGATAAGTTTACTCTCGTGTCTGTCAAAACTGTTCGAAAAATGCATTCTGACGCGCATCATTCCATATCTGAAAGAGCACAACGTTATTCCAGCACATCAATTTGGATTTCGAGAAAGCCATGGAACAATAGAACAAGTCAACAGATTAACAACAGAAATAAGGACTGCATTCGAGCTTCGGGAATACTGCAGTGCGGTATTCCTTGACGTTGCACAGGCTTTCGACCGAGTCTGGCTTGATGGCCTTATCCATAAAATCAGAACGATCCTGCCAGGAAACACTCACAGGATACTGGAATCGTACCTTTACAACAGAGCCTTCGCCGTGAGATGCAACACCACAACATCCGATAACTACGCTATAGAGGCTGGAGTTCCCCAAGGTAGCGCCCTTGGTCCAACTCTATTTCTCCTCTACACCGCAGATATTCCCACGAACGAGCGGCTAACTATTTCTACATTCGCAGACGATACCGCGATCATAAGTCGGTCCAAATGCCCAACTCAGGCAACAGCACTACTAGCTGATCATCTCGTTGTAGTGGAGAGGTGGTTATCAGACTGGCGTATAAAAATAAATGCGCAAAAGTGTAAACACATAACGTTTACTCTTAACAGACAAACGTGTCCCCCGCTAACCCTGAATAACACGCCCCTTCCACAAGCTGACGATGTAACGTACCTTGGCATCCACCTAGACAGGAGACTTACATGGCGGAGACATATCGAAGCTAAGAAAATTCACCTAAAACTAAAATCAAACAGTCTCCATTGGCTTTTAAACGCGCGCTCCCCCCTCTGCCTGGACTTCAAGGTCCTGCTCTACAATTCAACGCTTAAGCCAGTCTGGACCTACGGCTCCCAATTGTGGGGAAACGCGAGCAGCAGCAACATCGACATTATTCAGCGAGCACAATCAAAAATCCTGAGAACTATCACTGGGGCACCTTGGTATGTTCGGAACGACAGCATCCACAGAGATCTTGGCATTCTACCCGTAAAAGATGAAATATCAAAACAAAAAGCGTCCTACCACACCAAGCTAACTTCTCATCCAAACCAGCTCGCCAGGGGCCTAGCCAGGGCTTCCATCCGGACCCGATTGCAACGCAATGACCTTCCAGCTCAGCAATAGTTATTAGAGCCCCTAAATTTTCGCGCCAGTCACCTTGACTGTCAGATAGCTTTTTAATTTAAGATTCTATATACTTATTGTTAGTCTCAATTCAGAGAAGATCCAATAAATAAAATGCAAATGTTAAAAAAAAAAAAAAAAAAAACTGGTTTTACAAATTGCATTATTTTTATAACTATGGCTATGACAGCGACGCAAGCAGCAAAAGTGGACTTTAATTAGCTTAACTATTACAGACCCAAAATCTAGACGTTCATACGAACAGCTAACGATCCTGATCAAGAATATATACAATTTATAGGTTCGGAAATCTGTTGCATACGTTTTATGTGACCCTAGGCCATATTACCTTTTGTTTGAAGGACATAAAAAATCCCCATTTGATTTTTTTCTCTTCTCATTGGGACAATAAACAAACAAGGATAATGTATAGTTTATTTCATATATTTATTTGCATAATTACTTTTAATACTTGAAATGTCTATATATCAACTTCGTAAACAACTTCTTTATATTGTGGAGAATCTGGTGGCGTGTTATACGCCCAGCTAAGATAACAAGAAATACTGAATAATAACTGAGTTTAAAATTAATTTTTTGTAGCAGCTAAGACAAAAATTTTATCGCCGATACCTTTTCTCGGTCCATTTCGATGCATTGATCTCTGATGTTATCTGCCAGTATCTATTAACTCAAGGCTGCTGATGTACTTATCCTTCAAAGGGTCCAAAATGTAGTTTGTCATCGGCATTGTGTCCTTAACGGGCCTTGCGCTTATTTGCCGAAAAACTATACACACCCTCCATTACCCAGTTTTCTTTCTCACAATAACTATTGGTGAGTTGTACGGACTTGACTGCATGGCTCGATGTACCGTTTTTCGAGTAGCTCGCTGGGGTGATCTCGCCCTGCACTTTTTGGATTTTACGACAGTACCGCTGTTTGACCGGCTAATCGTACTTCATGGCGATTCTGTGTACTGTGTAAGGAATATTATAAGGCTGGGGTCGACTCAGTCTAGCCAGGATCACTTTCCAGAGAATTATTATTAATTAAAGTACTGGGACATGGCTTAGATAAACGGCGAGCTGACGATAGGTGTTAGTTGTCGCCCTGTCAAATGTTTAGGATTAGGAAAAATAAGATCAAGGCTTTAAATACATTTATTTTATTCTTTTAGGTACAAGTTACCTCCATTGTAAGGTACCAAGTTTGGGGTACCTACAGTAGACCCACGAAGACATTTATTAGCTGGACTGTTGTTCGTCTAGCTTATCTCTTCTTACATGCTTCTTGTGGCTGGCCGATTCCCTCTGACAATCGTTGAAAGGTTCGTCGCCCCTACTACCCTGTAGGCAAAGTCTTTCTTTGCTGATTTTTGTTTTCGGTGCATACATCGGTGGCGTTCTAACCTAATCCTAACCTCGCACTTTCCACCTGCTGGCCACGTACTCAGCCGCTTCTCCTCTTCGCACACGCACACGCTTTTCTCCTCTCCTGGAGGTGTTGCTCCCAGCTGCTGATCATCGTCCAGGTCCTTGCTGATCCTCGTCCTGGTCTCTGCTCGTCACTGCAGCTGCCTCTGCTGCTTTCTCTTTGCGGCGTCAAACAGTCGGCGGACGCACACTGCTTTTTTTTACTTTGTCAGTGCCAATCGGCCGCTGCTCAAGGGCCGCTGATTTTGGATTTTTTTCAGCTATCCCGTTTAGTCCCGCGATCATCTATTTCTCTCGCTCACTCCTAAGGCTTGGCTTCGTCTGTTTGCGTGTGGTGCATTGGGAGTTATCAGAAATCCGCGTACTGCTCGCTTATCGAGTAAATACTATTATATGGGTTTTCCTTATAGCTATTTAAATTTTAACGAAAATTAAATGTTGTTGGCCGAAATTCAATATCTGTAGTACATCTAATGGCTGCCAGGAAAGAGCGTCGGTGACTATGTTTTGACTACCCAGTCGATACTGTACATCGAACTGGTATTGCTGAATATGGCCAGTGGGGTTATTGATTGAATTAAGCCATTCAGCGCGAAGTGGTCGGTTATAGCTTTGGTAACCTTCTAAGTAGCTTCGAAGTTTTCTGATGTCTCAGATAATTACCAGACACTACTTTTCAGTAGCTGAGTAATTCTACTCAATGGCTAAGAGACGCCTGCTAGCGATGACTCGCTCTTCGCCTTGAATTGTTTGGGTCAAAACTGCTTCCAGACCAATATCACTGGCACAAATCTCTCGTGAGCCTTCTTTTAAGTTCCTTAAATGCGTCTTGTTGGTCCTGTTTCCATTCCCACTTTCGTCTTTTCTTGAGAAGCAAAGACATTGGTTGAACGATGTTCACAAAATTTGGCACAAAACGCCGGCACCAAGATGCAATTCCAAGACAGCGTCGCAGCTCCTTGCAAGTGGTTGGGGGACTAAGTTGACGCACCGCTGATATTTTCTCTGGGTCCGTGTGGATTCATTCCTCGCTTATGACGTAGCCAAGGTACACCAGGCTGCACTTAAAATAACGACATTTTCGAGTTGGGGCGGATATTCGCTTCCCTCAGTCGTTGCAACATTTCACGTAGGTGCTTAACATGCTCTTCAAGGGTGGCAACGATGATTATAATATCATCAAGATATGCGAACGCATGGGGTTCCATATCTGTCTCGATTACGCCGAAGGGCATTCAATGATACAGTTTCCTTCCCGGCACTTTAAAAGCCGTGCATTCGCTACTAGTCTTGGCCATTAAAATCATCCAATATACTTCCGATATACTTTGCGTGTCGCAGCCGCTCCAAAATGTGTGTAATTCTGGGCAGCGGATACGCATCGGGTATCGACTGGGCATTTGGTTGTCCAAAGACAACACATAGTCTCATTTCTCCTGTGACTCCGTGAGTGTTCTATGCAATCGTTCCGCAGCAGCTCGTCAATCTGTTCATTAATAACCCGGTAATTAATAACCGTTGCATCGCTGGATTCTTTAGAAAATATTGTTGTTTGATAGGTTTTTCATCGCGGATGGTGATGGAATGCTCGGCGATATGTGATACGCCAGCCAGGATTCCTTATTGGGATTCCTTAGGACGGCCAACGATGTCAGGGGAAAATCTAGTCTAAGTCGGGTGCCTTCGCTTGGTTTAAGTTTACGTATAAAGCCTGACAGTGATCGTTGGCTTTATACGTAAACTTAAACCAATTATTAATTATTTATGTATACAGAGATGTATTCGAAATGCAACCCTGAAAAAGAAAGCGGAGGTAAAGAACGAAGGGAGAGTCAGTCGTCGTTTTGCATGCGTGAAGTGTGGACGCAACAATAAAGACTTTTTAACAAATGTATATACCCAACGAGTATTTTTAATATCAGCACCCCTGCAATTCAGAATTTAATAACAATTCGGAGCAAAATTCAGTGTCGGTAGAGCAGTTAAAGAGGTGGTTAAAAGTGCTAAATATACCAACAACGGCAGTAAAGACAATGATCAACACCTATAAAATTGAACAGGATATTATAAAAGAAATGCACAATTTCGTTACTGCTTCGAAGTCGGTAAAAACCGGCCAACAACTAGACGAACAATTATTAAGGTAACGCCTGGTTATAAGAGAGCCTAAGTCGGGCCTTGCAACCAATGGGTAATCTATGCGACCAGATGATTTCGATGTTCGGTAAAACTAACTCGGAAATTCGAGTCTCGTACCTGGCAACTGATGGGAAATTTGGAAAGTACTTGGATGAAAAGCTGATGCTAGCTCAGAACGTCAGCTTGGAAGAAGAAATACTAGATCGAATTATTGAGGGCATACCAAACGGAAATTTGAGCAACCAAGTGCGAATTCAATGATTCCGGGATGTCGCACATATGAGACGAGCTTTTGCAGAAGTGTACTTACCGAAGAAGCGAACGAACTTTTTCGAAAAAGAGACTGCGTCGGTGGATCGAGCTGCTGGCAACGATATTCGGTGCCACAACTGTAACTGTCCGTCGTATACACTTAAAACTTCCACCGCCATCCATTTCGCCGTTGTTATCTTCGCCTTGTCCGTTTTCGTTGGCCATTCGGTTCTGATTATTACCGCTCTGCATCATTTCTTCTACTTCTGCGTGGCCTTGAACAGTCGAGTTGCGCGTTTTCCTTGGTGTCAGTAAATGTAGTTCGACGCTTTGCATTAGCTGGCGTAATTCACTGACAATATCGACTCTCTTTCTGTATTGCGCACTTCGACGTGTAGCTGCTTGTTCTCTAGCTGGTTGTCATTCTCTTCGTCTTCGTTGGGAGAATCCGTTAGTTTCTCAGCTTGGGTATTTGCGTCGTCTTATTAGCCCTACAATCCCAACAATAATTGTTGGTCGTGTTGTTGGCCGGTTTTTACCGACTTCGAAGCAGTAACGAAACTGTGCATTTCTTTTATAATATCCTGTTCAATTTTATAGGTATTGATCATTGTCTTCAAACGCAGAATCAATTCGACTTTACTGCCCGTTGTTGGTATACGAGGGTGGTCCGAAAGAAAATCGAAAATTTTGGATAAGTGACGATTTATTTCTCCTTTTAGCTCGATACACTTGACCCCGCGATGCTCCAACTTCTTTAACCCGTCTAAAAAATACGTTTTTTTCGAGGTCTGCAAAATAGGCCTCTATGGCGGCGACGACCTCCCCATTCGACACAAATTTCTGTCCAGCGAGTGACTTTTTCAAGTTTGGAAACAAAAAGGAGTCACACGGGGCCAAATCTTGAGAATATGGTGGATGGGGTAGCAGTTCGTAGCCCAATTCGACCGATTTGGTCTTGGCGAGGGCGGAAATGTGAGCCGGTGCGTTGTCATGATGGAAGACCACTTTTTTCTTCGCCAGATGGGGCAGTATTTTCTGCAAATTGGCGGCGAATCGGCCCAATAATTCGGCGTAGTAGAGCCCTGTGACGGTTTAGATCATAGGTAGATCATACCTTGTGAATCCCAAAAAACGGTGGCCATCACCTTTCCGGCCGATGGAGCAGTCTTCGCTTTCTTCGAAGCAGGTTCGCCGGGTGAAGTCCACTTTTTCGACTGATCCTTGGTCTTCTGGTGTGTACCAGTGGATCCATGTTTCGTCACGAAACGACGCAGAAACTCCTTCGGATTGCGCTTAAACAGCGTCAAACACTGCTCTGAAGTGATCTCACGGTTGCGTTCGTTGTCCGGAGTGAGCAAAGGCGGCACCCATCGCGCCGCCAGCTTTCTCATGCCCAAAATTTCATGCAGGATATGACCCACGCGGTCTTTTGACATGCCTACTGTCTCAGCTATCCCGCGTATCTTCAATCGGCGGTCTGCCAATATCAAAACGTGTCACGTTATCTTCCGTGATAGCCGTTTTCGGAGCACCTGGGCGTGGCTCATCAAAAACCAACGTGCGACCACGTTGAAACTCGTTAAACCAATTTTTGACGGTCGCCGTCGAAGGAGAAGAGTCACCGTACACAGCATCCAAGCGCTTTTTGATTTCGCTGCCCGATTTCCCTTCCAAAAACAAGAATCGAATCACAGACCGATATTGCTCTTTCTCCATTTTCGTCCGATTCCACACGCAGTCAAAACAAAACTACGAGTCCGATTCGCCTGAAATTTCGACAGTAGCCGTCTACTAGAATGTACTACATGACAGTAAATTTCTCTTGCGATAGTGACGCCATCGGGCAGTGAGGCTAAGTACTTATCGGACTACCCTCGTATATAAAATTTCAATATATTTCTTCCATTCTAAGCCAGAACTGCTCAAGGTTCTTTATTCTCTGAGAAGAATACGCTAAAGAGTACGCTCGTAACCTAACTTTGTTCCCTATCTTAGAATCCCTATCCCTAATCCCTATCCCGAATCCCTATCTTTCAGAATTAGGTATTTAGTCCATTTTTCTTTTATCGAAAATTGGTAAGCCCCATGTCCCGGCTCGGGCGCTTTCTAAGGCTGGGGTCGATTCAGTCTAGCCAGGATCACTTTACAGAAAATTTATAAAGTACTGGGATGAACAGCGAGCTGACAATAGGTGCTTGTTGTCAGTCGCCGGGTTAAATATTTAGGATTAGGGATAATAAGTTTAAGGCTTTAAATACATTAATTTTAGTCTTTTAGGTACAGGTTACAATGGAGTTACCATGTTTGGGGTACCTACTAGTAGCCCCACGAGGACAGGATTTATTAGCTGTTCTCCACATAAATTTACAAAGAGGACTGTCATGATCTCTTCTTACATGCTTCTTATGGCTGGTCGATTCCCTCTGACAATCGTTGAAAGGTTCGCCGCCTCCGCTACCCTGTAGTTCTTTTTGAAGGAGCCGTCAACAACCGTTAGCGGTCGTTCGCAAGTCTTTCTTTGCCGATTTTTTTCTAGGCTCATTTTTTTTCTAGGCGCATATATCTGTAGCGATCTAACCTAGTCCTAACCTACCACTTCGTCAAGATCAGGAGGGAAAGTATACAAATACGTGTTCGTGGCCGAGGTCCGCCGGCTTGGGAATTTAGCCGCTTCTCGGCGCTTTCTCCTGTCCCCTTTCTAAGTTCTTTTGGGCCACCCACTGTCCATACAGTCACCCGCTTCTCCCCTCCACACACGCACACGCTTTTCTCATCTCCTGCAGGTATTGCTCCCCGCCGCTTGTTGAATCTTTCCGGCTGGGCTGATCTTCGTCCTGGTCTCGTCACTGCGGCTGTCTCTTCTGCTTATGTCTCTTTGCGGCGCCAAACAGCCACCGGACGCACACTGCATTCTTGACTGAATGTGATTCAATTATCTATTTTTCTCGCTCACTCCTATGACTTGGGTTAGCGCGCTCCAAATTTTAGTTGTGAATTGGGAGTTGTCAGGGATGCCCGTGTTGCTCGCTTATCGAGTAAATACTAGAAATACTATCCTATGGTTTTCCTTATAGCTATTTAAATGTTAACGTAAATAAATGTTTTTGCCGGAATTCGATAGTTTGCTTTCTGCTTACCAAATATAAGCTTAATACTAGTTATTTGTGCGGAACTCAGGTTCCTCAGAACTGCCACGTTAGAAGTGCCCTTTTGGTCTATCAGTTTCTACAACTCGGCTTTTAACATCCTCTATACGGCGTTTCCACTATTGCCACCGACAGTTGTTCCTCCAGTGGTCCGAACCCCCGCATCTGCGTACGTCCTGGCCAGGACTCCACTGCGATCAGTTGCTGTCCCCTTGTCAGATGTAACGACCTGATTCTATTTTTTCTTGCTCGCTTAGTAAAGCTGCGGCCAGCTCAGATATGTGCGTTCATATTCTTGACCAAAGAATAAACAGGGTTTGGTTGTTTATTAATTTCCTTTACAATAGCTATTCAAGAAGAACACTAATTATCATAAATAATTATCTGGTTCTGACAACATGTATATCTATCTAGAGCCGTTAATAACGATCTGTAACTTAAAACCTACAACAATTGTTATCTTAAGTACAGGCCACTAGAGCCTGACCATAAATATAGTTATTACACTGCATAAAAGGTCGCCTTGCGGGCTCCCGCTCAGGCTTACAGATGTGGTCTCTACGTAGACCGTATATAAGGATATTATAAGAATTTCATGTTAGTGACGTAAGCGAAGAATTAGAAAAAGAGAGTCAGTTTTTAATGCAGAACTCAAACGTGATGGTTGTTTTCCTTATTACAGGAATCCCTCACATTTTGGTCATTCGAGCCTTTTTTCCTTGCGGAACAATTGGTCGACTACCTTGCAGTTTTCCCCCACCAGTGGTAAGAAACTCAGAGAAATTGTACACCTTAAAGATTCTGTCAAGTGCTAGACACTTGGAGCTAAAAGTTGCAAATAGATTCACACGATTGTTGTCCCCCACCAATGGTAAGAGACAAAAAAAAGCATAAAGATAAATAAAGAGTCTTTTTTGTTTTTTAAAGCACCTTAAAGATTCAGTTTTTTTAAAAACAGCTAAAGGTTGCTACCCATTGAGCGTTTCCGAGGCCATAATAAGCATAATTAAATAAAATGCCTGCATAAAAAACCAACGACATCGACATCAAGAATCGCCGACATTAGCGTCCAATAAATTCAGATAAGTTAGAAAAAAAATTATTATTATTATTTTATTTTCAAATTAGGTCACAAATAGGCGAGATTAAACCCGCTCCGAGGGATGCTAAATTAATGAACGATTTTGAAGACAATGTGGAACATTTAAAGAAGTATCTCGAGGAAACTTTTAGTAATTTAAATAGCGATCTACTTTCCCTTAAAATTAGAAAAAAGAAAGTTCAATTTTTGAAAACTAAAACTTTTGGTTTTATATAAGGTAAGATAAGGTAAAAAGGTGTGTTGAAACTTCGGAATTTGATGACCAGATAAACGAATTAGAATTCGAAGTCGATAACATTTTAGAGGTTATAGATGAAAGACTTAACGATCAAAAAGATCAAGTTAGGGAATTTATAACTGTAAAGGCAGAGGAATTACCGAAGCTGCCAAAAATTAAGATACCCACTTTCTTTGGTGATTCCAAAGAATGGGATCTATTTAATGAGTTGTTTATGGAACTCATTCATACAAGAGAGGACCTTAGCACTGCTCTTAAATTTAATTATCTCAAGTCAGCGTTAAAAGGAGAGGCCAAGAACGTGGTTTCCCATTTACTGCTAGGCACTGGAGATAACTATGAAGCTGCTTGGGAGTTGATAACCAAGCGGTATGAGAACAGAAGAAAAATTTTCTCTGATCACATAAATAGGCTTATGGATTTACCCAATCTAAATTTGGAATCCAATAAGCAAATTAAAACATTTATTGACACAATTAATGAGTCAATTTATATTATTAAATTAAAGGCACAATTATCCGAAGATGTGGATGCAGTTTTTGCCCACATAATACTTCGGAAATTTAACAAGGATTCTGTTGCGAGGCTAATAGGAAGGTTTAGCCGCGCGCCAACTGTCCAAATTCAAAAGTCGATTTATTTGAATTTATCTGTTAGTTTAAAAATACTCTTAAGTTGTTCGACACTGTTAGTTTCATCATTTTATTGTTAGTATTGGAAAACTTAAGAATTTAAGAAGAAGAAAGTGACGCTATTAGAAGCTGAAGAAGGGCAAACCACAAGTGTAAGAAAAAATGTTATTAATTTGATTAGTTGTGAATCTATTTGAATTTAAATAAATATTTCAGCTATCTGTATGCTGTGAACCAGAGCTCGAAATAAGTGGAAATCCTCTGGGACCGTGAGTGTCCCAACATTCTGAAATGCTTTGCCATCTAGAAAAATCGGTGCCAAGGGTGCTCGTGATTTCGGGAAAGCATTTTTTTACCAAGGGTGTAAAAGAGTGAGGACGAGGTGTACACGAGCCAAATTCGTAAGTTTCAACGACTTTGGCTGGTGAATCGCACATGAGTTGTGTAGTAGTACTTGTACAAGGAGTGACGTCAAAAGTGCGAAATGGATGATGCAATAGGAAACGCATCTGGTGAACAGAATTTACACACCACGGGATTGGGAGCATGTTCAGTTGGAAACGCAGGATGCAGTTTCACTGAGCCATTCAGAGGTTTTGAGGACGAAAATGTATCCAGACAAACTGTTATTTACTCGAACCAGTTTGTTTCGCTTGAGAATGCAAGCACACCGATTATGTATCATGCCGGCTACGACGCTTCGCAGAATTGGACAGGGCATCAGTACTCACAACAAGTTAACAAGCAAAGGGCCGCCACACCTCCTTATACGGAAAGGAGGGCGACGCCTGAAATCATACCGAACGCATTTTCTTATGCGAATTTTCAGGGAAACAATTCAGGTCAGTTTATGCCGACATATACCGCAGCGCAATGCGTACCGCCATGTAACACTGTCGGATTCATGCCACCAAACAATGCACCAATATCTATACATCCAAATGGTGGCGCAGGGTTTATTCCGCCAGCCAATGGGCTGGGTTTTGTACCTCAGCCTAACGTCGTTTATAATGTTGGTAACGTTGGAGGAAGAAGACATATGCCACAGTTTGCCGGCACACAGCTCCCACACGTAGTATCATTGGGACCCACACTGACGCCAGCTCAAGTTGCATCGCGTCAGGCACTGGCAGTCCAGAATTATTGTGCAACAATGATGTTAGTAGAACTACAGTAATACCTTAATGATTATTCTCTGTTAAGCGATTTGGTTGGTAAGTTGCCAAGTGATCTTAAGCTGGATTGGGGTAGACATCGCTTAGCAGCTGGTGCCGCCAATTTGACCACCTTTGACAAGTGGCTCTTTGGAATAGCGATGTGCGCAACGATGGTTGCACCCTATGAATGTCACTCAACAGAGAAAGATAAAAGTGGAAGGTATTCAAAGGAGCGCCTGCTAGTGCACGACATGCTAGGAAGCAATGACGACGGCAAGTCGAAGGCACCCGTCACAGAAGATCAACCTTGTCCAGAATGTGGCTGCGACCATGGTCTGGCAAATTGCAAAGGATTCTTATCCATGTCCATCAAGTCGAGAGTGGAATTTATTAAATCCAAACGACTTTGCTTTTATTGTTTTGGAAAGCATATTGTCCGTAACTGCAGAGTGAAGAAACTTTGCACCCTCGATGGATGTAAGTTACCGAACAACGTGCTACTGCATTATCCGAATACTGAGATTAACAGCGAGATTCGTAATGACAAAGAGGACAGCCCTAGAAAAACCGGCGATTCAGAGACCAGCGAGTCAACAGTTTTCTTTCATGAGAAATCAACAACAAAGGCTCTGTTCCGTTATATACCAGTAACTTTGCATAATAATTCCCGTAGCATAAACGTTTATGCTCTAATCGACGAAGGCGCGTTCTGCACGCTAATAGAACGATCGTTAGCCGATGAGCTAGGGCTTGACGGTCCTAAAGAGCAGCTTTGTCTTAAGTGGACTAGCGACGTGACTCAGAGCGAGTCAAAATCGAGAGTCGTTAGCGTCAGCGTTTCCGCTGAGGGTCGTCCGGAAGTAAGACAAGGATTTAAAGGAGAGCGTACTGTAAGCAATTTGAATCTTCCATTGCAAAGCATCGAAGATCGGACACTCAAAGAACGTCAGCACTTGAGAACAGTTCCAATTTCAACATACAAAGATGTTAAGGCTCAAAATATCATCGGACTAGACAACATTAAGATCAGTGTGCCGCTGGAGGTACGTCAAGCTGAAAATGACGATCTTATTGCCGTTCGATGTAAATTAGGATGGTCTGTGTACGGCCGCCAAGGATCGGAAAATGACACGCCACCATATCTGCCACTGCACAACAGTTTGCGTAGGCGGAAACTTGACGAAGCTATGAAGGCATTTTTCTCGTTGGAGTACGCGGAAACTTGACGAAGCTATGAAGGCATTCTTCTCGTTGGAGTCATTCGGCGTGAGTGTTCCTATAAAACCGTTGCGATCTAAGCAAGACGAACAGGCGCTAAAGGTAATGGAGGCAACTACAAAATACATTTCCAACGAAAGGCGCTGGGAGACTGGGTTGTTGCGGAAGTACGACAAAATCAATATGCCCGATTCGTACCCCATGGCTCTCAAAAGGCTCAAGTGCCTTGAGGCGAAAATGCTAAAAGATCCGAAGCTGAAAACGTTTTTGAATAATACAATGCAGCACTACAAGGAAAAGAGATACATTCGCAAACTGGAAAAGTGGGAGTTATCAAACAGTCAACGGTCTTGGTATCTTCCTATATTCACGGTTACAAACCCTAACAAAAAGAAGACACGCCTGGTTTGGGACGCGGCAGCGCAAGTTGACGGCATATCACTAAACGACACTCTTTTAAAAGGACCAGATATGTTGGTGTCCTTGATGGGTGTGCTGTTGCACTTCAGTGAACGACCTATAGCGGTATCAGGCGATATACGGGGAATGTTTCATCAAATTAAGGTTTGCGCCCTAGACCAATATTCCCAGAAGTTCTTATGGCGTAATGGAGAAATTAATCGCCCACCGGATACATTCGTGATGTAAGTGATGACGTTCGGCGCTGCATGCTCGCCGTCCCTTGCCAACTTTATATTGAGACGTAATGCAGAGAGATTTGGTGAAAGTCATCCAGAAGCCGTGAAAGCAATTTGTCAAAACACTTTCGTTGACGATTGGTTGGAGTCAGTTGATACAGAGGAGCAAATGGTTCAACTCGCGAATAATATTAAGGATATTCACGCGAAAGGTGGATTCGAAATGAGAAATTGGCTATCAAACTCCAAGCGCGTCGTACGCTCTCTGAATGACGTTTATGAAGCACCGCCTAAGTATCTTGGCACACAGGACGAACTACAGGAGAAAGTGTTAGGGATGTGGTGGCTGCCCGAGTCGGATATGTTAACGTTTGTCATCAAGACTGAGTTGCTGCAGAGGTCTCATACGAAGCGCCGAGTGTTGAGTATCGTTATGTCCATTTTCGATCCACTCGGGCTTCTTGGATTTTTTAACGTACGTGCCAAAATTATTCTCCAAAATATTTGGAGGTCTGGTGTGGGCTGGGATGACGCAATCAAGGAACCGGATGAGATCGACTGGATGAAATGGCAAGCCTTACTGCCAAAACTGAGCGATCTGCGTATTCCTCGCTACATGTCATGCTCGAGCAATGTTAGGAGCCTGCAACTACATATGTTCGTTGATGCTAGTTTGGATGCTTACGCTGCGGCAGCTTATTTGCGTGTTGATCTTGGAGACGAAATCCGATGCTCCTTGCTAGCATCGAAAACCAGAGTAGCGCCTTTGAACCCCATATCGGTACCACGAATGGAATTAATGGCAGCGGTTTTGAGGTTGCGCCTGGCCAAGTGTTTGGAGTCTGAGCTATCAAACGAGATTGAAAAACGCGTATTCTGGACTGATGCTCAAGATGTTCTGTTCTCGATAAGATCCGACGCTCGCAAGTACCCGCAATTTGTAGCTTTACGAGTCGGAGAAATTCTTGAAGGCTCCGAAGTTGGTGAATGGCGCTGGGTACCCTCGAAACTATATGTAGCGGACGATGGGACTAAATGGACAAAAAGTGTTGAGGTAAATAGTTCAATACGATGGTTTTCCGGGCCGAATTATCTGTTTCAAGATGAATCGGAGTGGCCACGCGGAAATGAAATGTCTAAAACCAGAGAAACTCAAGTATTGTACCACAAGGAGGAAATTAAGAAACAAATCTCGCCTTTGGCATGTGTAATGCCGGATCCACTACGTTTCAGTAAACTGGAGCGTCTGCGTGCTGCCCAAAAGAGAGTTTTAGATTTTCTACGCCTTATTTCCGTGAAACCGCACGGACCTGAGCTGGAGGGATTGCTTTTGCTCAAGCGCGATGTTGAAATGGACACAATTTTCATACGCACATGTCAAGAAGAAGAGTTTTTTGATGAAATTCGATGCCTTAAGGAAAATCGTTGCCTGACAAACCGGAAAAGCAAAATATATAAATGCTCGCCGTACTTGGACCCAGTCGGAGTGCTTCGTATGCACGGTCGAATCGATGCTATCGAAAACGTTGAAGTCAGTGTAAAGCGTCCTGTTATACTTTCGCGCCACCACAGGATTGCATACCTTATAGCAGAGTATCACCACCGGAAGTGCCACCATCTGCATGCAGAAATAGTTGTCAACGAAATACGACAAAAGTATTGGATACCAGGTCTGCGAGCCCTTGTAAAGGAAATCATCAATAACTGTCCCGTGTGCTGCATCAGGCGAGCACAGCCCATTCCACCGATGATGGGAACTTTACCAAAGGAACGTCTATCGGCACATACACTGCCATTTACGTTTACTGGAGTAGACTACTTTGGACCGATTGAAGTTGCTTTAGGAAGGCGTCGCGAAAAGAGATGGGGAGTTTTATTTACTTGTCTAACAGCTCGCGCTGTTCATTTAGAATTGGTGCCATCTCTTACAACGGACTCATTTTTATTGGCTCTAAAACTATTTACAGCTCGCAGAGGTGTGCCTCTTAAGATGCTATCCGATAACGGAACGAATTTTCGGGGAGCCAGCAGAGTACTCGCGCAAGAGATCGAACGTATATCAACGTCAGCAGTGGAAAGCCAGTATCCGGAGATGTCGTTTACCTTTATTCCTCCTGGATCACCTCATATGGGCGGCAGCTGGGAGCGTATGGTGCGTTCTACAAAGTCAATCCTGACGGAAATTCTGTCGAACGTCGGTCTGCGGGAGGAAGTATTGCGCGCTGCGTTGGCCGATGTCGAATGCACCTTAAACTCAAGGCCGTTGACCTATATTTCGTTGGAATCGGAAAATTCGGAAGCCCTTACTCCAAACCACTTCTTGGTTGGTAACTCCAGTGGTCTACGGGAACGCGGTGCGATGAAAACCAACGGATTAGGCTTGGCCAAAAATTTCAGCATCGCTGGTCAACTAGCAGATCGTTTCTGGAGGAGATGGATTCGAGAGTATCTACCCACCCTGACGAGACGTACAAAATGGTTTCAGCCGAACCCAGCTCCAATTTCCGTGAATGACGTGGTTCTTATTGTTGATGAAGCAAGCAAGCGAAACTCCTGGTCTAAAGGGATCGTCGTGGATGTTCATATGGCGAAGGATGGACAAGTTCGTAGCTGTGTTGTACGTACACCAGGAGGACTCGTTACTCGCCCGGCAGTTAAGCTGGCTAAATTGGACATCATAAGGATTGGTAATACTCAGCGTAGTCACGCTGAAGAATCACGAGGTATGGAATGTTGCGAGGCTAATAGGAAGGTTTAGCCGGGCGCCAACTGTCCAATTTCAAAAGTCGATTTATTTAAATTTATCTGTTAGCTTAAAAATACTCTTAAGTTCTTCAGCACTGTTAGTTTCATCATTTTATTGTTAGTATTGGAAAACTTAAGAATTTAAGGAGAAGAAAGTGACACTATTAGAAGCTGAAGAAGGGCAAACCACAAGTGTAAGAAAAAATGTTATTAATTTGATTATTTGTGAATCTATTTGAATTTAAATAAAGATTTCAGCTATCTGTATGCTGTGAACCAGAGCTCGAAATAAGTGGAAATCCTCTGGGACCGTGAGTGTCCCAACATCCTGAAATACTTTGCCATCTAGAAAACTCGGTGCCAAGGGTGCTCGTGATTTCGGAAAAGCATTCTTTTACCAAGGGTGTAAAAGAGTGAGGACGAGGTGTACACGAGCCAAATTCGTAAGTTTCAACGACTTTGGCTGGTGAATCGCACATGAGTTGTGTAGTAGTACTTGTACAAGGAGTGACGTCAAAAGTGCGAAATGGATGATGCAATAGGAAACGCATCTGGTGAACAGAATTTACACACCACGGGATTGGGAGCAAGTTCAGTTGGAAACGCAGGATGCAGTTTCACTGAGCCATTCAGAGGTTTTGAGGACGAAAATGTATCCAGACAAACTGTTATTTACTCGAACCAGTTTGTTTCGCTTGAGAATGCAAGCACACCGATTATGTATCATGCCGGCTACGACGCTTCGCAGAATTGGACAGGGCATCAGTACTCACAACAAGTTAACAAGCAAAGGGCCGCCACACCTCCTTATACGGAAAGGAGGGCGACGCCTGAAATCATACCGAACGCATTTTCTTATGCGAATTTTCAGGGAAACAATTCAGGTCAGTTTACCGCAGCGCAATGCGTACCGCCATGTAACACTGTCGGATTCATGCCACCAAACAATGCACCAATATCTATACATCCAAATGGTGGCGCAGGGTTTATTCCGCCAGCCAATGGGCTGGGTTTTGTACCTCAGCCTAACGTCGTTTATAATGTTGGTAACGTTGGAGGAAGAAGACATATGCCACAGTTTGCCGGCACACAGCTCCCACACGTAGTATCATTGGGACCCACACTGACGCCAGCTCAAGTTGCATCGCGTCAGGCACTGGCAGTCCAGAATTATTGTGCAACAATGATGTTAGTAGAACTACAGTAATACCTTAATGATTATTCTCTGTTAAGCGATTTGGTTGGTAAGTTGCAAAGTGATCTTAAGCTGGATTGGGGTAGACATCGCTTAGCAGCTGGTGCCGCCAATTTGACCACCTTTGACAAGTGGCTCTTTGGAATAGCGATGTGCGCAACGATGGTTGCACCCTATGAATGTCACTCAACAGAGAAAGATAAAAGTGGAAGGTATTCAAAGGAGCGCCTGCCGACATGCTAGGAAGCAATGACGACGGCAAGTCGAAGGCACCCGTCACAGAAGATCAACCTTGTCCAGAATGTGGCTGCGACCATGGTCTGGCAAATTGCAAAGGATTCTTATCCATGTCCATCAAGTCGAGAGTGGAATTTATTAAATCCAAACGACTTTGCTTTTATTGTTTTGGAAAGCATATTGTCCGTAACTGCAGAGTGAAGAAACTTTGCACCCTCGATGGATGTAAGTTACCGAACAACGTGCTACTGCATTATCCGAATACTGAGATTAACAGCGAGATTCGTAATGACAAAGAGGACAGCCCTAGAAAAACCGGCGATTCAGAGACCAGCGAGTCAACAGTTTTCTTTCATGAGAAATCAACAACAAAGGCTCTGTTCCGTTATATACCAGTAACTTTGCATAATAATTCCCGTAGCATAGACGTTTATGCTCTAATCGACGAAGGCGCGTCCTGCACGCTAATAGAACGATCGTTAGCCGATGAGCTAGGGCTTGACGGTCCTAAAGAGCAGCTTTGTCTTAAGTGGACTAGCGACGTGACTCAGAGCGAGTCAAAATCGAGAGTCGTTAGCGTCAGCGTTTCCGCTGAGGGTCGTCCGGAAGTAAGACAAGGATTTAAAGGAGAGCGTACTGTAAGCAATTTGAATCTTCCATTGCAAAGCATCGAAGATCGGACACTCAAAGAACGTCAGCACTTGAGAACAGTTCCAATTTCAACATACAAAGATGTTAAGGCTCAAAATATCATCGGACTAGACAACATTAAGATCAGTGTGCCGCTGGAGGTACGTCAAGCTGAAAATGACGATCTTATTGCCGTTCGATGTAAATTAGGATGGTCTGTGTACGGCCGCCAAGGATCGGAAAATGACACGCCACCATATCTGCCACTGCACAACAGTTTGCGTAGGCGGAAACTTGACGAAGCTATGAAGGCATTCTTCTCGTTGGAGTACGCGTAAACTTGACGAAGCTATGAAGGCATTCTTCTCGTTGGAGTCATTCGGCGTGAGTGTTCCTATAAAACCGTTGCGATCTAAGGAAGACGAACAGGCGCTAAAGGTAATGGAGGCAACTACAAAATACATTTCCAACGAAAGGCGCTGGGAGACTGGGTTGTTGCGGAAGTACGACAAAATCAATATGCCCGATTCGTACCCCATGGCTCTCAAAAGGCTCAAGTGCCTTGAGGCGAAAATGCTAAAAGATCCGAAGCTGAAAACGTTTTTGAATAATACAATGCAGCACTACAAGGAAAAGAGATACATTCGCAAACTGGAAAAGTGGGAGTTATCAAACAGTCAACGGTCTTGGTATCTTCCTATATTCACGGTTACAAACCCTAACAAAAAGAAGACACGCCTGGTTTGGGACGCGGCAGCGCAAGTTGACGGCATATCACTAAACGACACTCTTTTAAAAGGACCAGATATGTTGGTGTCCTTGATGGGTGTGCTGTTGCACTTCAGTGAACGACCTATAGCGGTATCAGGCGATATACGGGGAATGTTTCATCAAATTAAGGTTTGCGCCCTAGACCAATATTCCCAGAAGTTCTTATGGCGTAATGGAGAAATTAATCGCCCACCGGATACATTCGTGATGTAAGTGATGACGTTCGGCGCTGCATGCTCGCCGTCCCTTGCCAACTTTATATTGAGACGTACTGCAGAGAGATTTGGTGAAAGTCATCCAGAAGCCGTGAAAGCAATTTGTCAAAACACTTTCGTTGACGATTGGTTGGAGTCAGTTGATACAGAGGAGCAAATGGTTCAACTCGCGAATAATATTAAGGATATTCACGCGAAAGGTGGATTCGAAATGAGAATGACGTTTATGAAGCACCGCCTAAGTATCTTGGCACACAGGACGAACTACAGGAGAAAGTGTTAGGGATGTGGTGGCTGCCCGAGTCGGATATGTTAACGTTTGTCATCAAGACTGAGTTGCTGCAGAGGTCTCATACGAAGCGCCGAGTGTTGAGTATCGTTATGTCCATTTTCGATCCACTCGGGCTTCTTGGATTTTTTAACGTACGTGCCAAAATTATTCTCCAAAATATTTGGAGGTCTGGTGTGGGCTGGGATGACGCAATCAAGGAACCGGATGAGATCGACTGGATGAAATGGCAAGCCTTACTGCCAAAACTGAGCGATCTGCGTATTCCTCGCTACATGTCATGCTCGAGCAATGTTAGGAGCCTGCAACTACATATGTTCGTTGATGCTAGTTTGGATGCTTACGCTGCGGCAGCTTATTTGCGTGTTGATCTTGGAGACGAAATCCGATGCTCCTTGCTAGCATCGAAAACCAGAGTAGCGCCTTTGAACCCCATATCGGTACCACGAATGGAATTAATGGCAGCGGTTTTGAGGTTGCGCCTGGCCAAGTGTTTGGAGTCTGAGCTATCAAACGAGATTGAAAAACGCGTATTCTGGACTGATGCTCAAGATGTTCTGTTCTCGATAAGATCCGACGCTCGCAAGTACCCGCAATTTGTAGCTTTACGAGTCGGAGAAATTCTTGAAGGCTCCGAAGTTGGTGAATGGCGCTGGGTACCCTCGAAACTATATGTAGCGGACGATGGGACTAAATGGACAAAAAGTGTTGAGGTAAATAGTTCAATACGATGGTTTTCCGGGCCGAATTATCTGTTTCAAGATGAATCGGAGTGGCCACGCGGAAATGAAATGTCTAAAACCAGAGAAACTCAAGTATTGTACCACAAGGAGGAAATTAAGAAACAAATCTCGCCTTTGGCATGTGTAATGCCGGATCCACTACGTTTCAGTAAACTGGAGCGTCTGCGTGCTGCCCAAAAGAGAGTTTTAGATTTTCTACGCCTTATTTCCGTGAAACCGCACGGACCTGAGCTGGAGGGATTGCTTTTGCTCAAGCGCGATGTTGAAATGGACACAATTTTCATACGCACATGTCAAGAAGAAGAGTTTTTTGATGAAATTCGATGCCTTAAGGAAAATCGTTGCCTGACAAACCGGAAAAGCAAAATATATAAATGCTCGCCGTACTTGGACCCAGTCGGAGTGCTTCGTATGCACGGTCGAATCGATGCTATCGAAAACGTTGAAGCACTAACCATACAACATATAGACTGGTCATTTCATACAACGAATTTGGTCACAACATTTTTCAATCGGGGGGCCCCAATGCTGGAATCGGCAGGCCCCGACACTTCGTGTGACTTCGGGTTTTTTCGCTCTCGTTCTAATTCTTATTTTGACGCTCGCGCTCGAGTTCGGTCGTTCAGTCGCAGAGACGCGCATTTTGAAGATGGTTGGCCTGCGCTTGAATTGGGCTTTGTATGTATGCGTGTTCATGCATTCTCATACAGGGGTGCATGTGTGCGATCATTTCATTTCGATGCAGCAAGAATATTTTGTCTTTTGCTACTTTTCAGACTTGGTACCCTAACAATATGGACGTATTCACTATTGGGTTAATGATAAAAATAAGAATATTATATGTTACAATATATTTTTTTAATATTTCATCATAAATTTCATTTTGGTTTGCAAATTCAAATCAGTGGTAGCAAAAAAATGTTTTGCATATATGTATGTATTCCAAATAATATAAATCAATCTAATGAGTTAGGAACAGGGCACATCGCAGTCGGTGTCTGCGCTTAGTGGTTCAGAAATCTTCAAACCAAATCAGCTTTTGTTGTTGTTCTGCGAGCGGATGGTGCCTGCATACCCTACCGACGATTCGACGATTGAATTTTAGGGGTGGGGACAGAAACAAGAACGTTTTTTAGGACACTTGTTTTGAATGTTATGTTTAATGATAATTTATTTTATAATTTTTTTTTATATTAAAAATCATTAAAAGTTTACTTCTTGATTTAAAATAGTAATATATATTTAAGAAAATCACTTCGAATATTTATACCCGTTACTCGTAGAGTAAAAGGGTATATTATATTCGTGCAAAAGTATGTAACAGCTAGAAGGAAGCGTTTCCGACCCTATAAAGTATATATATTCTTGATCAGGATCACTAGCCGAGTCGATCTAGCCATGTCCGTCTGTCCGTCTGTCTGTCCGTCTGTCCGTCTGTCTGTCCGTATGAACGCTGAGATCTCGGAAACTATAAAAGCTAGAAGATTGGCATTTTGCATGCAGATTCTAGGAGTTCCTACGCAGCGCAAGTTTGTTTCAAAAAGGTGCCACGCCCCCTTTAACGCCCACAATCGCTTATATACGATTTTAAAAATTTAAATATTTCGGAAAAGTAAAAATGCAGTTTTATTGTGTTTATCAATACCTATCGAAATGTTGAAGAAATTTTTCAAATCGGACCATTCGTTAAAAAGTTATGCGTGATCAAAGTTTCTATCTCCATCTCCCTCGCACTTCCTTTACCTGAGTAACGGGTATCTGATAGTCGGGGCACCCGACTATAGCGTTCTCTCTTGTTTTTGTCTGTACTTTATATTTGTTGTTTTCCAAGATTAAAATTATAAAATTATTATATGTACATATGTATATTTATCGGTAACTAATTAAAGCGGCGATTTTCAAGAATAAGCAAACATAAAAATATATACAAAAAACATAATACAATCAAAAAAAAATCAACCAAAACTCATTAAACATAACATTCAAAACAAGTGTCCTAAAAATGTAAACAAAACAAAAGCCAAACAGCCGTTCTTGTTTCTGTCCCCACCCCTAAAATTCAATCGTCGGTAGGGTATGCAGGCACCATCCGCTCGCAGAACAACAACCAAAGCTGATTTGGTTTGAAGATTTCTGAACCACTAAGCGCAGACACCGACTGCGATGTGCCCTGTTCCTATCTCATTAGATTGATTTATATTATTTGGAATACATACATATATGCAAAACATTTTTTTGCTACCACTGATTTGAATTTGCAAACCAAAATGAAATTTATGATGAAATATTAAAAAAATATATTGTAACATATAATATTCTTATTTTTATCATTAACCCAATAGTGAATACGTCCATATTGTTAGGGTACCAAGTCTGAAAAGTAGCAAAAGACAAAATTTTCTTGCTGCATCGAAATGAAATGATCGCACACATGCACCCCTGTATGAGAATGCATGAACACGCATACATACAAAGCCCAATTCAAGCGCAGGCCAACCTTCTTCAAAATGCGCGTCTCTGCGACTGAACGACCGAACTCGAGCGCGAGCGTCAAAATAAGAATTAGAACGAGAGCGAAAAAACCCGAAGGCACACGAAGTGTCGGGGCCTGCCGATTCCAGCATTGAGGCCCCCCGATTGAAAAATTTTGTGACCAAATTCGTTGTATGAAATGACCAGTCTATATGTTGTATGGTTAGTGGTTGAAGTCAGTGTAAAGCGTCCTGTTATACTTTCGCGCCACCACAGGATTGCATACCTTATAGCAGAGTATCACCACCGGAAGTGCCACCATCTGCATGCAGAAATAGTTGTCAACGAAATACGACAAAAGTATTGGATACCAGGTCTGCGAGCCCTTGTAAAGGAAATCATCAATAACTGTCCCGTGTGCTGCATCAGGCGAGCACAACCCATTCCACCGATGATGGGAACTTTACCAAAGGAACGTCTATCGGCACATACACTGCCATTTACGTTTACTGGAGTAGACTACTTTGGACCGATTGAAGTTGCTTTAGGAAGGCGTCGCGAAAAGAGATGGGGAGTTTTATTTACTTGTCTAACAGCTCGCGCTGTTCATTTAGAATTGGTGCCATCTCTTACAACGGACTCATTTTTATTGGCTCTAAAACTATTTACAGCTCGCAGAGGTGTGCCTCTTAAGATGCTATCCGATAACGGAACGAATTTTCGGGGAGCCAGCAGAGTACTCGCGCAAGAGATCGAACGTATATCAACGTCAGCAGTGGAAAGCCAGTATCCGGAGATGTCGTTTACCTTTATTCCTCCTGGATCACCTCATATGGGCGGCAGCTGGGAGCGTATGGTGCGTTCTACAAAGTCAATCCTGACGGAAATTCTGTCGAACGTCGGTCTGCGGGAGGAAGTATTGCGCGCTGCGTTGGCCGATGTCGAATGCACCTTAAACTCAAGGCCGTTGACCTATATTTCGTTGGAATCGGAAAATTCGGAAGCCCTTACTCCAAACCACTTCTTGGTTGGTAACTCCAGTGGTCTACGGGAACGCGGTGCGATGAAAACCAACGGATTAGGCTTGGCCAAAAATTTCCGCATCGCTGGTCAACTAGCAGATCGTTTCTGGAGGAGATGGATTCGAGAGTATCTACCCACCCTGACGAGACGTACAAAATGGTTTCAGCCGAACCCAGCTCCAATTTCCGTGAATGACGTGGTTCTTATTGTTGATGAAGCAAGCAAGCGAAACTCCTGGTCTAAAGGGATCGTCGTGGATGTTCATATGGCGAAGGATGGACAAGTTCGTAGCTGTGTTGTACGTACACCAGGAGGACTCGTTACTCGCCCGGCAGTTAAGCTGGCTAAATTGGACATCATAAGGATTGGTAATACTCAGCGTAGTCACGCAGAAGAATCACGAGGTATGGAATGTTGCGAGGCTAATAGGAAGGTTTAGCCGGGCGCCAACTGTCCAATTTCAAAAGTCGATTTATTTAAATTTATCTGTTAGCTTAAAAATACTCTTAAGTTCTTCAGCACTGTTAGTTTCATTATTTTATTGTTAGTATTGGAAAACTTAAGAATTTAAGGAGAAGAAAGTGACACTATTAGAAGCTGAAGAAGGGCAAACCACAAGTGTAAGAAAAAATGTTATTAATTTGATTATTTGTGAATCTATTTGAATTTAAATAAAGATTTCAGCTATCTGTATGCTGTGAACCAGAGCTCGAAATAAGTGGAAATCCTCTGGGACCGTGAGTGTCCCAACATCCTGAAATACTTTGCCATCTAGAAAACTCGGTGCCAAGGGTGCTCGTGATTTCGGAAAAGCATTCTTTTACCAAGGGTGTAAAAGAGTGAGGACGAGGTGTACACGAGCCAAATTCGTAAGTTTCAACGACTTTGGCTGGTGAATCGCACATGAGTTGTGTAGTAGTACTTGTACAAGGAGTGACGTCACAAGTGCGAAATGGATGATGCAATAGGAAACGCATCTGGTGAACAGAATTTACACACCACGGGATTGGGAGCATGTTCAGTTGGAAACGCAGGATGCAGTTTCACTGAGCCATTCAGAGGTTTTGAGGACGAAAATGTATCCAGACAAACTGTTATTTACTCGAACCAGTTTGTTTCGCTTGAGAATGCAAGCACACCGATTATGTATCATGCCGGCTACGACGCTTCGCAGAAATGGACAGGGCATCAGTACTCACAACAAGTTAACAAGCAAAGGGCCGCCACACCTCCTTATACGGAAAGGAGGGCGACGCCTGAAATCATACCGAACGCATTTTCTTATGCGAATTTTCAGGGAAACAATTCAGGTCAGTTTATGCCGACATATACCGCAGCGCAATGCGTACCGCCATGTAACACTGTCGGATTCATGCCACCAAACAATGCACCAATATCTATACATCCAAATGGTGGCGCAGGGTTTATTCCGCCAGCCAATGGGCTGGGTTTTGTACCTCAGCCTAACGTCGTTTATAATGTTGGTAACGTTGGAGGAAGAAGACATATGCCACAGTTTGCCGGCACACAGCTCCCACACGTAGTATCATTGGGACCCACACTGACGCCAGCTCAAGTTGCATCGCGTCAGGCACTGGCAGTCCAGAATTATTGTGCAACAATGATGTTAGTAGAACTACAGTAATACCTTAATGATTATTCTCTGTTAAGCGATTTGGTTGGTAAGTTGCCAAGTGATCTTAAGCTGGATTGGGGTAGACATCGCTTAGCAGCTGGTGCCGCCAATTTGACCACCTTTGACAAGTGGCTCTTTGGAATAGCGATGTGCGCAACGATGGTTGCACCCTATGAATGTCACTCAACAGAGAAAGATAAAAGTGGAAGGTATTCAAAGGAGCGCCTGCCGACATGCTAGGAAGCAATGACGACGGCAAGTCGAAGGCACCCGTCACAGAAGATCAACCTTGTCCAGAATGTGGCTGCGACCATGGTCTGGCAAATTGCAAAGGATTCTTATCCATGTCCATCAAGTCGAGAGTGGAATTTATTAAATCCAAACGACTTTGCTTTTATTGTTTTGGAAAGCATATTGTCCGTAACTGCAGAGTGAAGAAACTTTGCACCCTCGATGGATGTAAGTTACCGAACAACGTGCTACTGCATTATCCGAATACTGAGATTAACAGCGAGATTCGTAATGACAAAGAGGACAGCCCTAGAAAAACCGGCGATTCAGAGACCAGCGAGTCAACAGTTTTCTTTCATGAGAAATCAACAACAAAGGCTCTGTTCCGTTATATACCAGTAACTTTGCATAATAATTCCCGTAGCATAGACGTTTATGCTCTAATCGACGAAGGCGCGTCCTGCACGCTAATAGAACGATCGTTAGCCGATGAGCTAGGGCTTGACGGTCCTAAAGAGCAGCTTTGTCTTAAGTGGACTAGCGACGTGACTCAGAGCGAGTCAAAATCGAGAGTCGTTAGCGTCAGCGTTTCCGCTGAGGGTCGTCCGGAAGTAAGACAAGGATTTAAAGGAGAGCGTACTGTAAGCAATTTGAATCTTCCATTGCAAAGCATCGAAGATCGGACACTCAAAGAACGTCAGCACTTGAGAACAGTTCCAATTTCAACATACAAAGATGTTAAGGCTCAAAATATCATCGGACTAGACAACATTAAGATCAGTGTGCCGCTGGAGGTACGTCAAGCTGAAAATGACGATCTTATTGCCGTTCGATGTAAATTAGGATGGTCTGTGTACGGCCGCCAAGGATCGGAAAATGACACGCCACCATATCTGCCACTGCACAACAGTTTGCGTAGGCGGAAACTTGACGAAGCTATGAAGGCATTCTTCTCGTTGGAGTACGCGGAAACTTGACGAAGCTATGAAGGCATTCTTCTCGTTGGAGTCATTCGGCGTGAGTGTTCCTATAAAACCGTTGCGATCTAAGGAAGACGAACAGGCGCTAAAGGTAATGGAGGCAACTACAAAATACATTTCCAACGAAAGGCGCTGGGAGACTGGGTTGTTGCGGAAGTACGACAAAATCAATATGCCCGATTCGTACCCCATGGCTCTCAAAAGGCTCAAGTGCCTTGAGGCGAAAATGCTAAAAGATCCGAAGCTGAAAACGTTTTTGAATAATACAATGCAGCACTACAAGGAAAAGAGATACATTCGCAAACTGGAAAAGTGGGAGTTATCAAACAGTCAACGGTCTTGGTATCTTCCTATATTCACGGTTACAAACCCTAACAAAAAGAAGACACGCCTGGTTTGGGACGCGGCAGCGCAAGTTGACGGCATATCACTAAACGACACTCTTTTAAAAGGACCAGATATGTTGGTGTCCTTGATGGGTGTGCTGTTGATATACGGGGAATGTTTCATCAAATTAAGGTTTGCGCCCTAGACCAATATTCCCAGAAGTTCTTATGGCGTAATGGAGAAATTAATCGCCCACCGGATACATTCGTGATGTAAGTGATGACGTTCGGCGCTGCATGCTCGCCGTCCCTTGTCAACTTTATATTGAGACGTAATGCAGAGAGATTTGGTGAAAGTCATCCAGAAGCCGTGAAAGCAATTTGTCAAAACACTTTCGTTGACGATTGGTTGGAGTCAGTTGATACAGAGGAGCAAATGGTTCAACTCGCGAATAATATTAAGGATATTCACGCGAAAGGTGGATTCGAAATGAGAAATTGGCTATCAAACTCCAAGCGCGTCGTACGCTCTCTGAATGACGTTTATGAAGCACCGCCTAAGTATCTTGGCACACAGGACGAACTACAGGAGAAAGTGTTAGGGATGTGGTGGCTGCCCGAGTCGGATATGTTAACGTTTGTCATCAAGACTGAGTTGCTGCAGAGGTCTCATACGAAGCGCCGAGTGTTGAGTATCGTTATGTCCATTTTCGATCCACTCGGGCTTCTTGGATTTTTTAACGTACGTGCCAAAATTATTCTCCAAAATATTTGGAGGTCTGGTGTGGGCTGGGATGACGCAATCAAGGAACCGGATGAGATCGACTGGATGAAATGGCAAGCCTTACTGCCAAAACTGAGCGATCTGCGTATTCCTCGCTACATGTCATGCTCGAGCAATGTTAGGAGCCTGCAACTACATATGTTCGTTGATGCTAGTTTGGATGCTTACGCTGCGCAGCTTATTTGCGTGTTGATCTTGGAGACGAAATCCGATGCTCCTTGCTAGCATCGAAAACCAGAGTAGCGCCTTTGAAACCCATATCGGTACCACGAATGGAATTAATGGCAGCGGTTTTGAGGTTGCGCCTGGCCAAGTGTTTGGAGTCTATCAAACGAGATTAAAAAACGCGTATTCTGGACTGATGCTCAAGATGTTCTGTTCTGGATAAGATCCGACGCTCGCAAGTACCCGCAATTTGTAGCTTTACGAGTCGGAGAAATTCTTGAAGGCTCCGAAGTTGGTGAATGGCGCTGGGTACCCTCGGAACTATATGTAGCGGACGATGGGACTAAATGGACAAAAAGTGTTGAGGTAAATAGTTCAATACGATGGTTTTCCGGACCGAATTATCTGTTTCAAGATGAATCGGAGTGGCCACGCGGAAATGAAATGTCTAAAACCAGAGAAACTTAAGTATTGTACCACAAGGAGGAAATTAAGAAACAAATCTCGCCTTTGGCATGTGTAATGCCGGATCCACTACGTTTCAGTAAACTGGAGCGTCTGCGTGCTGCCCAAAAGAGAGTTTTAGATTTTCTACGCCTTATTTCCGTGAAACCGCACGGACCTGAGCTGGAGGGATTGCTTTTGCTCAAGCGCGATGTTGAAATGGACACAATTTTCATACGCACATGTCAAGAAGAAGAGTTTTTTGATGAAATTCGATGCCTTAAGGAAAATCGTTGCCTGACAAACCGGAAAAGCAAAATATATAAATGCTCGCCGTACTTGGACCCAGTCGGAGTGCTTCGTATGCACGGTCGAATCGATGCTATCGAAAACGTTGAAGCACTAACCATACAACATATAGACTGGTCATTTCATACAACGAATTTGGTCACAATCGGGGGGCCCCAATGCTGGAATCGGCAGGCCCCGACACTTCGTGTGCCTTCGGGTTTTTTCGCTCTCGTTCTAATTCTTATTTTGACGCTCGCGCTCGAGTTCGGTCGTTCAGTCGCAGAGACGCGCATTTTGAAGATGGTTGGCCTGCGCTTGAATTGGGCTTTGTATGTATGCGTGTTCATGCATTCTCATACAGGGGTGCATGTGTGCGATCATTTCATTTCGATGCAGCAAGAATATTTTGTCTTTTGCTACTTTTCAGACTTGGTACCCTAACAATATGGACGTATTCACTATTGGGTTAATGATAAAAATAAGAATATTATATGTTACAATATATTTTTTTAATATTTCATCATAAATTTCATTTTGGTTTGCAAATTCAAATCAGTGGTAGCAAAAAAATGTTTTGCATATATGTATGTATTCCAAATAATATAAATCAATCTAATGAGATAGGAACAGGGCACATCGCAGTCGGTGTCTGCGCTTAGTGGTTCAGAAATCTTCAAACTCAAAATCAGCTTTGGTTGTTGTTCTGCGAGCGGATGGTGCCTGCATACCCTACCGACGATTCGACGATTGAATTTTAGGGGTGGGGACAGAAACAAGAACGTTTTTTAGGACACTTGTTTTGAATGTTATGTTTAATGATAATTTATTTTATAATTTTTTTTTATATTAAAAATCATTAAAAGTTTACTTCTTGATTTAAAATAGTAATATATATTTAAGAAAATCACTTCGAATATTTATACCCGTTACTCGTAGAGTAAAAGGGTATATTATATTCGTGCAAAAGTATGTAACAGCTAGAAGGAAGCGTTTCCGACCCTATAAAGTATATATATTCTTGATCAGGATCACTAGCCGAGTCGATCTAGCCATGTCCGTCTGTCCGTCTGTCTGTCCGTCTGTCCGTCTGTCTGTCCGTATGAACGCTGAGATCTCGGAAACTATAAAAGCTAGAAGATTGGCATTTTGCATGCAGATTCTAGGAGTTCCTACGCAGCGCAAGTTTGTTTCAAAAAGGTGCCACGCCCCCTTTAACGCCCACAATCGCTTATATACGATTTTAAAAATTTAAATATTTCGGAAAAGTAAAAATGCAGTTTTATTGTGTTTATCAATACCTATCGAAATGTTGAAGAAATTTTTCAAATCGGACCATTCGTTAAAAAGTTATGCGTGATCAAAGTTTCTATCTCCATCTCCCTCGCACTTCCTTTACCTGAGTAACGGGTATCTGATAGTCGGGGCACCCGACTATAGCGTTCTCTCTTATTTTTGTCTGTACTTTATAGTGGTTAAACAATTTGTTGTTTTCCAAGATTAAAATTATAAAATTATTATATGTACATATGTATATTTATCGGTAACTAATTAAAGCGGCGATTTTCAAGTTCTAAGCGTGCAGTTTCTGCGCTCTTGCGGTACTTATAACTGCTCGCTTATAAATTTCAATTTCGCTTTCTTGGTACAGTGGTAAATAAATAAAATGAATAATAAAAATTTAGTCTGCTTCTGCAAAAAATGCAGCCTCGTAATCAGGGCTGACCAGTCTAATATGACTTGCTGGCTGTGTGAAAATATGGTGCACACCAAGTGCGCCGGTTTTACTGGCCGGACAAGTGATGACCTTTCAAAGGGGCCCAATTTGCAGTTTTGTTGTGACGCTTGTGTCGAGGTTGCGAACGAGATGAAATCGTTCATGCGCCAAACTAAAGGCGGCCTGATGGGACTGATTAGCTGTTTCGGAGTGGCTAGAGATAGTTTTCGCCAAGCTGATGATCTCCTATCTGCGCTGGACTCGCAGTTTAATAGTCGTAAGCTATTAGAAGAGTCCCCTAAGCGCAAAAAGGCCGCTGGTGGTAAGGAGCAAAAGGGGAACACCCCGCAACCGAAATCAAAAGAACAACAGAGCATTCCGGCGGATCGGCAGCTGATTTCAGCAAACCCTCAAATGTTGCTAAGATCAGCCGCTAAAAAAGATTCGGTATCCGAACAATCCGTTACAGAATGCATGCAACCAGGGACTTCTAAAAATTCCGATTTGTCCGGAGTGGTTTCACAATTAGTGGATCCACCTATCTCTCAGAATGTAGCATCACCACCACAAGGGACTACTGAGTCCGGACAACCGGCTCAAGTTCGTTTTGCAGAAACAATGTCTGCTCCACCAAAATCCCTTACAGTGGTTCCACTAAAGAAACTAATTTTCGTTTCTCGGCTTTCCCCTGATCAAACATCTTCTGATGTATTGTCTTATATACAAGACAAAACTAAAGCCGATTGTAATAGTGTAAAGGTGGAAAAGTTTAAGTTTTCTAATGCTAGAGACATTTCATCTTTCAAGATAACTGTCCCTAACGTGCTTTTTGAAGCCATATGCTCGGGCGACTTTTGGCCGGATAATATGGTTGTAAAAGAGTTCGAGGCTAAGATAAAGAAGAAGGGGCCCGTGGGAGTAAAACTTCTTAGTCGAGGCCAAACCAGTGTACCAATTTCAAAAAACTAACTTCTAACCTCCTTCTTTCCTATCAGAATGCAAGAGGTTTGCGTAGCAAACTCACTAAATTGTATTCTGATAGCCTTTCCTTTGCATCTCATATTATTGTGTTCACAGAAACCTGGTTAAAGCCGGAGATCTTTAGCTCCGAAGTTTTTCCAGGTAAGTACACAATATATAGGTATGACCGTCCCTCTAGACGGGGAGGTGGAGTCTTAATTGGAGTTGATTCAAACTTCCCGTCTGAGGAGTTATTTTTTGATGAATTCAATACCATTGAATTTATTTGTGTAAAGTTATCGCTTCCTGGTAACTTTATATACATAACTTGCTCATATATTCCGCCGTTGTCTGAACTTCCTGATTATTTAAATCACCTATCCGTTATTAAGTCCGTTGCAAATAAGCTTTCCGATAGGGATCAGTTGATAGTTCTAGGTGATTTTAATATACCTGGAGTTACTTGGTCCACTGAGGATGGATCGAATGTCTTACTACCTATAGCACAGCATGATTTTATTGATGGCCTGCTTGACATATCTCTATCTCAAGTAAACCATGTTCGAAATTCATTAGGTCGCCTACTTGATTTGTGTTTTGTATCAAATCCTGAAGGTGTGTTTCTGTCCAGAGTAGCACCACTCACGCAACCTGAAGATCCATATCATCCAACAATCGAACTTTCATTTGATACGGCTAGCGTTATAGAAGAAAATCAGAAAAATCCAAACGAATGCATTGTTTTCGCAAGGCAGACTTTCTGAGGCTAAATAATTTTATTTCTGGCTTTAATTGGTCTGATCTTTACTTATGCATTAATATGTCCGATGCAGTAAATGTTTTTTACACTGCAATAAACTCATTTTTTAATTCCTGTGTTCCGTGGTACTATCCGTCAACTTCCAATAAATCACCTTGGTTTAGCAAAGAGTTGACACACTTAAGAAATGTAAAGTCCAGACTTTTTAGGAAATATAAAAATACCGGTTCTCAATCTGTTTTTACTAGATATTTAAGTGCTCGGTCAAGATTTACCGTGCTTAATGCTCAGTGTTATAATAGTTACTTAAACCGTTGTAAGGTCCAGTTCTCTCAGGACCCGAAACAGTTTTATAATTTTGTTAACACCAAGCGTAAATCTAATTCTTTTCCTTCCTCGCTGTCGTTCGAAAACATGACGGCAACCACAGATCAGGCAATAGCCGATTTATTTGCCCAATTTTTTCAAACGACTTACTCTACTTCAGATTATTCATCACAGCCTTATTCTTACACCATGTCCAAGTCAAACCTCATATTCTGTCCCACTTTAACAGAAAGCTCTCTTCTTTTGGATCTTCTTCGTATTAAGCCTGTTTATTCGCCAGGGCCCGATGGTATTCCTGGGTGCGTGCTTAGGTATTGCGCTAAGGCCCTGTGCAAACCTCTTCACAAGTTGTTTACCTTATCTCTAGAAACCTCCCAATTCCCAAATATTTGGAAGGAATCATTTGTTATTCCTCTTCTCAAAAAAGGTAACAAGTTAGAAGCCAGTAACTACAGAGGTATTTCTAAGTTGTCAGCTATTCCTAAGCTTTTTGAAAAAATTATTACTCCTCATTTGCAGCACCTTTGCAGATCAATTATTTCTCCGTGTCAACACGGATTTATAAAACGTAGATCCACAATCACAAACCTTCTAGAGCTCACATCAATTGTGATAAAAGGCTTCAATCGTAGTTTTCAAACAGACGTCATTTACACTGACTTTAGTAAAGCATTTGACTCTGTAAATCACTTACTTCTCATTCAAAAACTTGACCTTTTAGGTTTTCCAGTTGATCTGCTTAAATGGATTTCAAGTTATCTAAATGGCAGGTCACAAAGGGTCCTTTTTAAAAATTCAATTTCTGAAATTCTCCGTGTTACCTCCGGTGTCCCACAAGGGAGCCATCTGGGTCCGTTACTTTTTACATTATTTATTAACGATCTTCCATCAATTATAAGTCATTCTCGCGTACTTATGTACGCAGATGATGTTAAGTTGTGCCTGCAGTATAAGGACATTTCCTGCCATTTAGACTTGCAATCCGATCTAGATAATTTTCAAAACTGGTGCCGAGTTAATTTACTAAATTTAAACGGTTCCAAGTGTAAGCTGATGACTTTTTATCGGGCCAATCCGATATACGCGACTTACACGTTAAGTGGCAGCTCTTTGGATAGAATAACTCTTGTAAACGATCTTGGCGTTCTCTTGGACCCTAAACTAAAATTTTCTAATCACATTTCGTCCATGGTTAATAAAGCCAGAGGAGTGCTTGGATTTATTAAAAGGTGGTCAAAAGAATTCGATGATCCTTATTTGACTAAAACTTTATTTATTTCGCTAGTCCGTCCGATTCTGGAGTATGGGTCTCCCGTCTGGAGTCCACAATACGGAATACATATTGGTCGTATTGAATCTGTACAAAAAAACTTCCTTCTTTTTGCTTTACGGCGCCTAAACTGGGATGCAAACCTTATCTTACCTTCTTATTCTAGTAGACTTCTTTTGATTAATTTACCATCCCTAGCCAACCGTAGAACGATGCTTGGTACTATCTTTATTTATAACCTTATACATGGTGATATTGACTGCCCCGACTTGTTAAGTCGGCTAAACTTTTCTGTGCCAAGTAGATTAACTAGAAATTATTTTCCCCTAATTTTAAATCATTGTAGATCTAACTATGCCTTGCATGAGCCTTTCAGAGTATTATGTTCTGACTATAATAGACTTTTTCCTGTAATATCAAATCTTGACTCTCTGCCGCTCCTAAAACGATTGATACTTGCTTCATTGGCACAAGATTGATCTAACTATTACTTTTTTCCCCGGACCTTTACCTTTATTTTCCTATCTCGCGTCTATCTTATCGCGAATCGTGCCGTACGATACACGGCTGCGCCCCTCGGTCGGTTGGGCGGGTAAGTGGGCCGTGGGACTCCGCGCGAAAAAAAAAAAAAAATAAATAAATAAATAAGCAAACATAAAAATATATACAAAAAACATAATACAATCAAAAAAAAATCAACCAAAACTCATTAAACATAACATTCAAAACAAGTGTCCTAAAAATGTAAACAAAACAAAAGCCAAACAGCCGTTCTTGTTTCTGTCCCCACCCCTAAAATTCAATCGTCGGTAGGGTATGCAGGCACCATCCGCTCGCAGAACAACAACCAAAGCTGATTTGGTTTGAAGATTTCTGAACCACTAAGCGCAGACACCGACTGCGATGTGCCCTGTTCCTATCTCATTAGATTGATTTATATTATTTGGAATACATACATATATGCAAAACATTTTTTTGCTACCACTGATTTGAATTTGCAAACCAAAATGAAATTTATGATGAAATATTAAAAAAATATATTGTAACATATAATATTCTTATTTTTATCATTAACCCAATAGTGAATACGTCCATATTGTTAGGGTACCAAGTCTGAAAAGTAGCAAAAGACAAAATTTTCTTGCTGCATCGAAATGAAATGATCGCACACATGCACCCCTGTATGAGAATGCATGAACACGCATACATACAAAGCCCAATTCAAGCGCAGGCCAACCTTCTTCAAAATGCGCGTCTCTGCGACTGAACGACCGAACTCGAGCGCGAGCGTCAAAATAAGAATTAGAACGAGAGCGAAAAAACCCGAAGGCACACGAAGTGTCGGGGCCTGCCGATTCCAGCATTGGGGCCCCCCGATTGAAAAATTTTGTGACCAAATTCGTTGTATGAAATGACCAGTCTATATGTTGTATGGTTAGTGGTTGAAGTCAGTGTAAAGCGTCCTGTTATACTTTCGCGCCACCACAGGATTGCATACCTTATAGCAGAGTATCACCACCGGAAGTGCCACCATCTGCATGCAGAAATAGTTGTCAACGAAATACGACAAAAGTATTGGATACCAGGTCTGCGAGCCCTTGTAAAGGAAATCATCAATAACTGTCCCGTGTGCTGCATCAGGCGAGCACAACCCATTCCACCGATGATAGGAACTTTACCAAAAGAACGTCTATCGGCACATACACTGCCATTTACGTTTACTGGAGTAGACTACTTTGGACCGATTGAAGTTGCTTTAGGAAGGCGTCGCGAAAAGAGATGGGGAGTTTTATTTACTTGTCTAACAGCTCGCGCTGTTCATTTAGAATTGGTGCCATCTCTTACAACGGACTCATTTTTATTGGCTCTAAAACTATTTACAGCTCGCAGAGGTGTGCCTCTTAAGATGCTATCCGATAACGGAACGAATTTTCGGGGAGCCAGCAGAGTACTCGCGCAAGAGATCGAACGTATATCAACGTCAGCAGTGGAAAGCCAGTATCCGGAGATGTCGTTTACCTTTATTCCTCCTGGATCACCTCATATGGGCGGCAGCTGGGAGCGTATGGTGCGTTCTACAAAGTCAATCCTGACGGAAATTCTGTCGAACGTCGGTCTGCGGGAGGAAGTATTGCGCGCTGCGTTGGCCGATGTCGAATGCACCTTAAACTCAAGGCCGTTGACCTATATTTCGTTGGAATCGGAAAATTCGGAAGCCCTTACTCCAAACCACTTCTTGGTTGGTAACTCCAGTGGTCTACGGGAACGCGGTGCGATGAAAACCAACGGATTAGGCTTGGCCAAAAATTTCCGCATCGCTGGTCAACTAGCAGATCGTTTCTGGAGGAGATGGATTCGAGAGTATCTACCCACCCTGACGAGACGTACAAAATGGTTTCAGCCGAACCCAGCTCCAATTTCCGTGAATGACGTGGTTCTTATTGTTGATGAAGCAAGCAAGCGAAACTCCTGGTCTAAAGGGATCGTCGTGGATGTTCATATGGCGAAGGATGGACAAGTTCGTAGCTGTGTTGTACGTACACCAGGAGGACTCGTTACTCGCCCGGCAGTTAAGCTGGCTAAATTGGACATCATAAGGATTGGTAATACTCAGCGTAGTCACGCAGAAGAATCACGAGGTATGGAATGTTGCGAGGCTAATAGGAAGGTTTAGTCGGGCGCCAACTGTCCAATTTCAAAAGTCGATTTATTTAAATTTATCTGTTAGCTTAAAAATACTCTTAAGTTCTTCAGCACTGTTAGTTTCATTATTTTATTGTTAGTATTGGAAAACTTAAGAATTTAAGGAGAAGAAAGTGACACTATTAGAAGCTGAAGAAGGGCAAACCACAAGTGTAAGAAAAAATGTTATTAATTTGATTATTTGTGAATCTATTTGAATTTAAATAAAGATTTCAGCTATCTGTATGCTGTGAACCAGAGCTCGAAATAAGTGGAAATCCTCTGGGACCGTGAGTGTCCCAACAGATTCTCTAAATTTATATGAGAGTCATGTTAAAAGGACAAAGGAAATTCAAGCACTTCCTGATGTCATGGAGTGTTTAGAGCAAAGACTCAGCTCCATTTCCTCTTTTCCACAGGAAAATAAACCTTTGAGAAAAGAATTTTAAATCAAAAGCAGCAAAGAAAATTGTTCTTGTTGTAATTTACCAACCCATAATATAACACAGTGTTATAAATTTAAGGGAATGGAACCAGCAGAAAGAAATGACTGGGCAAAGAAAAGACACATTTGTTTAAAGTGTCTAAAGCATTCAAGCAATAATAAGTGCACTAATGAAATTCTTTGCTTGAATTGCAAGAAACAAGTGACTACGTGTAGGACGACGGAACAAGTCTTATGGCCACAGCATTGATTCATGTGAAATCAGCTAGTGAAGGCTTCTAAAAACTCAGAGCGCTGATTGACAGTAGATCTCAGAGTACGATGATATCGGAGAAAGCTTCACAAATTCTCAAGTTGGCAAAAATAAAAAATAAAAAAATAAGACCCAAGAAGCTTCATGATGATATCGGAGAAAGCTTCACAAATTCTCAAGTTGCCAAAAATAAAAAAATATACTGAGATTAGTGGAGTTTCCTCGATAAAAACATGGATATCAAAGCATAAAATAAAACTAAACATTAAACCTTTAAAAGAAAGGAAAAATTAATTAGTAGTGGAGGCAATTGTCCTCCCAAAATTATTAAAGTCGTTGCCAATGTGCTCATTAAACATTAATAAAACGAGGTGGCAAAACTACCCATTAGCCGATCCCGAGTTTAACAAGCCAGGTCGAGTGGACTTAATTATAGGAGCCGATTTATATGCTAAAATTCTTCAGAAAGGAGAAATAAAGATAGACGGTCTTCTTGGTCAAAACACAGACTTTGGTTGTATAGTGTCTGGATGCACCAAATCAAAAGGAAGTAACACGATAGTTGCAACCACGATAAACTTGAAAAGATTTTGGGAATTGGAAGAAGAAGGTACAGATGATCAAGTGGGAGTTGTAAATGTTAAGACCCGAAAAGCTCCATGTAAAAGACCGATAACAAAAATCGTACCTTCATTTGGTGTAAAACAAGCAGAGGATGTAATGGAAAGGGCAGTTGAAAACAAAACAAGAAAGGAGAGCTAACTTCGGGCGGAGCCGAAGTTGATATACCCTTGCAGAATATTCTGTAAATTATATTCTCCTAAATTATTCATATTTTGCATTCTTAATACTCATAAAAATCCTAAATTCCTAACTTTAAAAAGACCAAAGTTATGGCATTTCCAACCATTCAGTTATATGGCGGCTATAGGATATAGTCGGCCGATCCCGGCCGTTCCGACTTATACACTGCGGGCAAAGGAAAGAAGGGTGTGTGCAAAGTTTCAATTCGATATCTTTAAAACTGAGAGACTAGTTCGCGTAGAAACGGACAGACGGACATGGCTATATCAACTCAGGAGGCGATCCTGATCAAGAATAGATATACTTTATAGGGTCGGAGATGTCTGCTTCTCTGAGTTGCACACTTTTGACCAAAATTATAATACCTTCTGCAAGGGTATATAAAGGGTTTCACCTAGATTCTGTAAATTAGGCACTGTCATGGCAATGCTATTGCTTACATTGTTCTGTCAAGTGTCAGGAGCAGCAACAATAAAAGAGAATAAATCATTTAGCATTCAAAATATACTTACATATACTTAGATCCGCTAGGAGATGTAGAAATTATAAGCGCATCATGGAACCTGGTGGTTTACTATAATATGGATGCCTATTTTCACATAATTCAGAAAAGTAATGTGCTAATTCAAAAAATGAGAATTTTTTGGGGGAAGCTTCATAGCTTTGAGGATCAATGCAATATCGTTTTAGATAATATGCAAAATCAATTAATAGAACTTAAGAAAAATAATAATCTTTTCATGATGCAAAAGAGATCAAGAAGCAAACGTGCTCCTTTCGAATACATGGGTTCATTATATCACATTTTATATGAAATAATGGATGAGGATGATAGGAAGCAACTAGAAGAAAATATGAGAAATCTATTAGACAATCAGCACAATTTAAATGAGATTCCACTACAAATTTATTAAAGAAAACGACTGAAGACATTAACGATAACTTTAAGAATATGCATACTAGAATTGAAAATATGACTGAAGTTCTTAAAGAAAGTTATTATGTTTATAAGGAGTCGATTAATTTCTTTATGATAACCAAACAACTTAACGCATTGATTGAAGAAGGTGAAAGGGTGCAAGCAGCTATTATAAGTTTGATAATTGACATTAATCATGGTAGATTAAACACAAACATCCTTAAGCCAAATCAATTACAAAATGAGATATTCCAAAATTCAAGGTAGCCTTTCCGAAACATTAATTCTTCCAGGGAAAAAGACAGGTACTGAGCTAAAGGAAGTCTATACGGTTTTGACAGCTAGGGGATACTTATCGAAAATAAGTTGATTATAAATGCTAAGATTCCTCTATTTAGTAGACATCCATCTAAGCTTTTTAGATTTATTCCTTTACCAATTCAGAACGAAGACAGAATGATTATGGTTCATATTTCTTCGGAATATTTAATTTATAACTTTGAAATCGATTCTTATCACGTAATGCCCGAATCAACTTTAAGACAGTGTCAAAGATGGCAGCAAAATAAGAGAATATGCAAAGGAAGTCGGCCTTGGAATTCTGCGAATGACAATTCTTGTGAAGTGCAACCACTTAAGCCAAACAGAGTTTCAAACTGTATATACAAAACAGTAATAGATACTTCATCTTATTGGACAGAGCTAGAAAAGAAAAGTAGTTGGTTGTTTAAGGTTCCTTTTGATTCCAGGATAAGAGTACAGTGTACGAATGCACAAATTCAGTTACTTGATTTACCAACGAAAGGAATTCTAAGTATTGCGCCTGATTGTACTGCTAGAACGGATGATAAGATTTTGAGTGCCCATCATATTATTAAATCTGAAAGTGAAGAAGTTTTATTATCATCGTATGTGGGAGATATTAGTCAAATCCCAAAGGTTGTTTGGGATCCATTGAAATTGGATTATATTAATCATACTGTTGAGATTGCACGCCTAAATAAAGAAATTAAATATTTAAAAGAAAATCAAATTAAATTCAAAGATTTGCATTTTTATCATATTTCCGGACATGCTTCTTTAGGAATCGGTTTAATAATAACAATAATCATGATAATATTATATATGCCATAAGAAAATGTGCTACAAGGCATCGATTGCAAGCCATTACTTTCGCCGGACCGTTGCAAGGGGTCTTATAATAAGTTAAAATCAAATAAATAAATATATCGAATTAAAAACAAGAGAGAACGCTATAGTCGAGTACCTCGCCCGTTACTCAGCTAAACAACTTAATATTAATATGTGTTTTTTTGTTGTGTTTTTCTTTGTTTTTTTTTTTTTAACATAATGTGAATTATAGTGACCACAGGAAAAACGGACAAAAAGTTCAAATTATCAATTTGAATTCGGCGATCTCTTAGTGCTGGCAGCTTTACAGCACGAGCATCAGCACCAGCGCTGCTTTAGCGCAGGCAGCTTTTGACCTGCACCAGCAGCTGTGTTTATGTTTATGTTTTTGAGTGCAATAAATTGACTAGAAATATTAAACATACATACTTATATTGGCTAAACACATACATTCTTAAATAGTATTATGTATATTAAAGTCTAAATGTTTGCACAACACGAGTAACGGGTATAGCGAATAGCTTTCTTTCAAAGGAGTTATCTTTGCCGGGCAATTGCAACTGTGTACAATGTAAATACATACATATGTATATGCTTACATACATACACACATACGCCATTGTTTGACTCAGACCTCCATTTGGCTAACTAGATTTGATTTCTTGGGATATATGTAGTTCGGTATTGACAAATGAAAACCATCGCAATTTCCTTTAATATAAATCCTAATCCGAGAATTAACGTTGACTCTGTTGAGTACCTTGGCCAGCTGTTCCAAAGTCATCCGTTAGATGGCGCCATGAAAGGCGGAAATGTAAGCGCTAGCCAGGCTTAAGCGTTTAATGGGTTTTTGGGCGTTAGAGAGGGTGTGGCAAACTTTTATTAGGTCAATCGATATTTATTGACAAAACAAATAAATATCAATTAAAATTTTCATATCATCAAAACTGTGGCCACAGCTTGTGGCTTGTGGGCGTCAGAGGGGGCGGTCACCATACTTTTTACATGTTACATACTTTTGCACGAATACAATATACCCTTTTACTCTACGAGTAACGGGTATAAATACAGTCCACTAATTTTATGTTTGCATTGTTAACGAAAAGAATTGATGTATTAATAACCTGTAAACCTCACCTTGCCGGCCCTTGGCACAATGTTCAAGAAGAACAGAAATTATCCCTATATATAAAGCTATCAGTAAGAAAACTGGGAACGCACGCAGAGCCAAAACCACTGATTAACAATATTAATATGCATTTTTATTACATTCTAATAACTTTAAACTGATTTGCTAAGATTTATTGGGGCTCCCCAAGTGGCCCCAATCGCTTCCAATTGGAAAAAGGTCAATTTTCCTTTGTGTGGGTGCAATTTCCATTTGACTCCTGCCTCATTTTCGTCTCCTTCGTTGTTGCTAGCCCGCTCTCCGTCGGGATTTGTGGGGAGTTTTAGACTCCTCACAGGATATTAGGTAAATATAAATATAATTTTCTTCTAAATCTAATCGTTAACCAAATTAGTTAAAATTGCATATACAAAAGAGTCTGGAAATCCACTGACACTCATCTGGAGAACATCCCAAAAACTTAAATAAACCGTTTTGTTGTATTTGGGAAAAATTAATTCAAAAATTATTCGAGTTATTGTTTTTTTATTAGTACCCTGATGAAGAACTTTCATCAAAAACGTATGTCTCGGAAAATGAACATCCCCCAGAAGCTTCGAAATGATATCTTATATTTCTTATATCTTATTTAAATAGGGCTTTGACATTTTGAATGTGGCAAATACAATATGGTTATAATACTTTATTCTATAGCTTTATCCATAAATTCCAGGAATCGTTTGGCATATTGGTCAGGGTCACATGTCGATATACCATCAACATTACTGCCATATTTAACGGTTTTGGCTGCTTTAGCCGCCTGAAAATAAATATATGTCATATAATGCCAGTTGAACTAAGAAATCAAGATATTATTTGAATAAACCATTACCTGCTTTTTTACACCGTATTGAGTAAGAACGTCAATAATAGCTATAAAGTAGATTTCACGTTTTTCTGGAATAAAATTTGTACAAAAATGTTTTAACAATAAATTAGCGGTTTCGTTTTCTATCACAAAAGAGTAACGGTGGTAGGCAACTCTGCTCTATTTTTATATACTATAACATGATAGTCAAGAGTTTATCAATTGGCAAAAAAAATATATACATATCTTGTTATAATTTAATTAAATTTAACTCGTTCGGCATAACTTAATTAGTGTACATATTAAAAAATACGCAACCGGTATAGAAAAAAAGGACAGATGGACATGGCTATGTCAATTAATGATGCAGATCACAATATATATACTTTATAAGGTCGCAAAATTGAAATGTGCCCCCAACAGACGGCTTAAGAGCGTAGTGGCGCGTTGTAAAAAAGCGCCATCTAGCGGTCCTGATAGCGTTCCGGAAATTCTCATGTTAAACTTTATTTCTTAAAAATTTCTGCAAGAATCGTTGGAATTGCAAAATTTCTGGTATGTTGATAGATATTGATTAAATAAATACATACCACCCGAAACCGATCTCTTCCATGTGTATTTTAATTTTTGCATGCTTAATCCCAACTCTAGCTATTACCACTAACCATACAACATATAGACTGGTCATTTCATACAACGAAAATGGACACAAAAATTGCGGGAGACCCCACGGCTCTTAGCGGCAGGCCCCGGACAATTCGTGTGCCTTCGGGTTTTTTGCGCTCTCATTCTTATTCTCATTTTGATGCTCGCCCGAGTTCGGTCGTTCAGTCGCAGAGACGCGCATTTTGGAGAAGGTTGCGCCTGCAACCTTGACTTGGTCTTTATATGTACAGTGACAAACTTAATTATTGGCACAGCCAGCATGTTAAACTTTGAGGCTATTTTTCTTCTTATCATATGCTGATATTAAAATAAAACAAAATATTTTTAGATAGAATCATTAATTTTGTTACAAGTGACTTTATTAATTTCTCTTTTATAAATAATTTATTAAAAATAAAAAACCAAAGAATAGACCAAATTTGCCTGAACAAAATTATTGGCACACTTGGGTTTTAATTAACTATTTTGTTAAAACTTTATCGATTTGGCCACATTTTTTTTAAGTATCACATTTGCCTCTGTTTTGCATATATGTATGTATTCCAATTAATATACATCAATTTACTGAGATAGGAACAGGACATATCGGAGTCGGTGTCACTTAAAACACCGACTGCATTTAAATGGTTAAGAAAACTTCAAACCAAATCAGCTGTGGTTGTTGTTCTGGGAGCGGATGGTGCCTGCATATCCTACCGACGATTGCATTTTAGGGCGGACAGAAACAAGAACAGCTATGTTATATGTTATTGTTTCATGACCGCTAAGAAATTTTTGTGTCCATTTTCGTTGTATGAAATGACCAGTCTATATGTTGAATGGTTAGTGCTATTACTGACCCAAAATCTAGACATTCATACGAACAGACAGATGGGCATTCCTAGATCGACTAAGCTAACGATTCTGATTAAGAATATATATAATTTAAAGGGTCGGAAATCTGTTTCATATGTTTTATGTGATCGTAGGCCATCCGAATTCGATTTTTTTCACTTATATAAATTTTTCTTGTCTATTTGTGTTCCAATGAGAAGAGCTCATTGGAACACAAATAGACAAGAAAAATTTATATTTAATTACGTAGTGAATTGCATATCAATCTACTATATCATTTCTAGTGAATGGATAAATTGTAATCTAAGCTTACCTTCAATACTTGGAATGTCATATATATCAACTTCGTAAACAACTTCTTTATACTGTGCACCTCTTGGAGAATCTGGTGGCGTGTTATACGTCCAGCTAAGAAAACAAGAAATACTGAATAATAACTGAGTTTAAATTTAATTATTTGTATTTACCGTTCGCCGCTATCGCATTCCTCACTCTCGCTGTTCTCGCTGCGACCGGCAGCTGGAATATTATCTCCTTGTAAGGCTTCCTCCTCCGCACGCACACAGTCATGTACGCCAACCAATAATGAATAGTCCATGATGTGCAACTTCGTCAACAGCTATATGAAAATGAGTTTATGGATTCAACAAAGTAAAGGATTACCATGTAGGCTATTCGTCTGCGGTTTGCAATAACCAACAGACACATATTTGTTACATATTATTTGTTAAAACGTGTGACAGGTCCGTTTCTACACAATCTAGTTCCGCAGTTTTAAAGTCATTCAAATGAGTAAAAACCTTGAAAAAATCATGAAAAATCGGCATAGCACCAGTGTTTCAAGGCATACGAATAACAATATAACTGTAGTCGCTTCATAGGATACATTGTTTTTTTTGCTGAAAGCTGCCATATAACTGAACTATTGGAAATGCCATAATTTTGGTGTTTTTAAAGTTAGGAAGTTGGGATTTTTTATGAGTATTAAAAATGCATCATATGAATAATTTTGGAGAATATAATTTACAGAGTATGGCTCCGCCCGAAGTTAGCTTTCCTTTCTTGTTTAAATACCATTCCTTCCAAAATCAATGATAACAAGAAAGGAGAGCTAACTTGGGGCGGAGCCGAAGTTGATATACCCTTGCAGAATACTCTGTAAATTATATTCTCCAAAATTATTCATCTGATGCATTCTTAATACTCATAAAAAATCCCAACTTCCTAACTTAAAAAACACCAAAGTTATGGCATTTCCAATCGTTCAGTTATATGGCAGCTATAGGATATAGTCGGCCGATCCTTATGAAATATGATAGGTCGGATTGATTGGCCAAAAATAAAACCCATAGGAAATCCCAACTTCCTAACTTAACAAACACCAAAGTTATGACATTTCCGATCAATCAGTTATATGGCAGCTATAGAATATAATCGGCCGATCCTTATGAAATTTGGTAGGTCGAATTGATTGGTCAAATATAAAACCAATAGGAAATCCCAGCTTCCTAGCTTTGCAAACACCAAAGTTATGGCATTTCCGATCAATCAGTTATATGGCAGCTATAGGATATAGTCGGCCGATCCTTATTAAATTTGGTAGGTCAGATTGATTGGCCAAATATAAAACCCATAGATAATCCCAGATTCCTAACTTTACAAACATCAAAGTTATGTCATTTCCGATAGTTCAGTTATATGGCAGCTATAGGATACAGTCGGCCGATCCCGGCCGTTCCGACTTATATACTGCGTGCAAAGGAAAAAAGGGTGTGTGCAAAGTTTCAATTCAATAGCTTTAAAACTAGTTTGCGTAGAAACAGACAGACGGACAGACGGACATGGCTATATCAACTCAGGAGGTGATCCTGATCAAGAATATATATACTTTATAGGGTCGGAGATGTCTCCTTCACTGCGTTGCACACTTTTGACCAAAATTATACCCTCTGCAAGGGTATAAAAAGCTTTAAAACTAATAAAAGACAAGTAAAAAATTAAATCATTATTAAGTTGCCTTCCGTATATTAAGTTTGAAAAATGATTACTTTTGAAATTGATCAACTGACTGATTAACTGATCAAATTTTATACAAAATGCCGTATGTTTTATTTGTATTGGAAACGACTTCCCGATATAAGCATCGCGATGTTTACTTTGGTATTTGACTGATATTATCTGTTCATGTACATTTGTAGGCGATGCGTGCTTAGAGGCATATGAGATAAAGGTAAAATAATATTGCTTACATCCACATCGTTGTTTAAGGTGTCCATCAGTTTTTCTTTAGCTTCTTTTCCAATGTCCAATTTCACTTTTTGTTTTATGAAATCATTATCCTTGTAAGTCGGCAAATGTTTTTCAAGTTCCTTCTCCGATGCTTCCCGATCCACGGTACTACCTTTTAAATCAAACTTTCTATAAAATAAATGTTTTGGTATATATATCAGAAGCATAACTTTCAACATATTTCATACTTGTGAATTGTCAAGTGGGAGCTAAAAACATTCCTCATGACAACGAAGTAATACTGGACGCTTTCTACAGTGATTCGATACATTCCCAAGTATTGCGGTAAAAGTGTTTTTCCATGTCTCTCAACAACGTACTATCAATTTAAATATTATATTATTTCTGATAATTAAAATTGAACTTTACTCACCGGGTGATATTGCTTTAAAAATGCGTGCATACGTTCAATTTCTTCAGATGTTAGACTTTTAATTATAAAAAACCTATCATAGCTTTGATAAAATTGTGCCCCTGACTTTCCAGACGAGTCTATTTGTATGGGTTGTGAACGAGTTAACGACTCGCGGTAGTCAACATCATCAACTCCAAATCTTTCACGCAAATTCCGAAACACGAGGGGGCAATATTCTTTTACTTTGAAATGTGACGGCATGTTTTCTCTTTAAAAGTAAATAACATCAAGAAAATATTAAATCCCTAAACTATGTACATATATATATTATCTTACTTATTGAATAGGTGGTTATCCACCTTGATTTTTGAATAAGCACGAAAGTCATCTGGCAGCAGCATTACAGGTATGTTTACATGACTTAATTCATTAATCTGAAATTATTTAAAATTTGTTGATATTTGCTATTTATTTAAAATTTATTAACATACAGTGTGATTTATTCCCCACATAAACACACTTAAAATCGGTTCATTGGCTCTAAACAGTTTAACTTTTTGATGCTTTACTCTGAAGTGCTTCTTTTTCAAAATGCGGGGCTGCGATGTTGATGAGATCTTTTTATCCATATTGCGACTGGCTTATACGTCTAAAATATATAAAAAGAATATATAATTATATATATAGATAACTTACAAAAAATAAAATACACTAAGCAGTCTCTGAACAGTTAAAAAATTTAATTTGAAGCTTTAAAACAAAGTATACTTAAATTTTCAGTCCACTAGATAATGGTGTGTGGATACATAGGTGTACATGCCTAAAACATTTACTCACATACATAAGCAGATTGATACATATGTATAAAACTTTACAAAATCAATTAAAAAAAATATTTACATATGAATGCAATTTGATTGCTGGTAAATAAGAATAATGGTACTGCTGTATTCGAATATATGTATATTACATTTCCTTAATATACAATGCACGCCGCTTTCATACTACACTATATTCACTTGAATTAATGTAAAGGACTTTCGCATATATGTTTTGTAGATTTATTAATGTCCACTTTCTTGCGTTTACAGAAAATAATTGTAGTTTACATAAATTTATAGAAAGAAAACTGTGTCGATAAAACCAGAAATGTATTTGTTTGGGTCGTAAAATATCGATAGGCACACCTTTTTTGTTTAACAATTTAAATGCGCGTTTGCCACCTAAAGTTTTTAAAATACATATATTCAATATATTTTCTGTTAAAATTGTATTTATTTTTTGAGATCGGAAAAATTTTTGCCAGCAATATTATAAATATTTGTTTGATAATAAGGTTTAGCTACATTGACGATTTTATTAATTGATGATTTAATTGGTCTCGATTTCTCGAAATTATGTGGATTTTTTCGGCCCCGGTAGTACAATATTATTTTAGTTATTATCTTATAGTTTATTTAGTTCCCAGACAGTTATACTGTAGCGTTTTTTTTGGTTCTTTCATTTTAAATTAGTCATTTCTCATTGGAATTGTCATATGTCTATTTACTCACACTACAGTATAACTGTCTGGGAAATAAGCACAAAAATGCAATTTCAATAAATGCTAGCTGGCAAAAGAAAAGTTATCGATAGGTCAATAGTTCCGTGGAAAACGACTGTTTTTTTATTTGCAAATAAAGGTAACTTTAAGACAAAAACGGTGCAGCCGCTGCCCTGCAACTTGTGTGCATTTCAACAATAAAATTCCAAAAAATTCCATAAAGCTCTTGCCAAAAGGGCCTCTCCAATAACCAGACTTGTGTCAAGGTACGGTGGTTAACTGGTTTTAGTCAGAGTAGAGTACTCTGGCCAGACATCGTGGATTAACATCAGCATACCACTACACTTCCAGATTTGAACACCGCCATGTTCGAGGATAGTTTATCCCCTTGTAACAAATAAAAGCTGGCTTCGAATATGCCTCTCAGCAGACCTTTTGCTTTTTGTATAGATACTTATTCCATGGCCACCGTGTACCGGTGCATATTAACCTACCGTCCCAAATTTTCTCATAATATTTCACCGTTGACATTTGCTGTTTCTATCTCAAGTTGTGTTATCGAGTATATATTGTATATTTTGAGCTTTTTATTTAAAAAACTGTCATCCACAACGGAAGAGAAAAAAATTACATTTTTAAACCTATTGACAAATCAGCTCCACGCTGAACCTTCTTGCCACTCAGTAGATCATAATCGATCTCTTATTCTTCATTCACCATGTAGTTGCCAGCTACCTACCAAGCTTGATAATGTTGGATCCCGCCGCGAACTAATGGGCTGCCGCCAAGATTACCCAGAGAGGTGGAGTCGGCCCTTGTAAATCTTCATATAAATTGCCTTGAAGCCAAAGTTCAATTTCCTGAAGATTAAGATCCGCCTCCCTTACGTCTGTGTTTTCACTAGAGAAACCAATATTTGTTTTTCAGCTTTCCCATAATCAACCATCTCCTGATATATTGTTTTATATCAAAAACAGAACTAAATTCAGGTTCATGTAATTTTTATAGAAACACGGTAAAAGTCGAAAAAGCTAAGCTCCGAAGTTTTTTTATTTTATTTTTTTATTTCGGACGTTGATCATAGATCATAGTGCATCTATGATCAGCGCAAACAAGTGGCCCTTACGACACCAAGCAGTGCTTGTTACGCGCAGAGCCCTATTCCCCAATGGACGTAATAAAAAATCGTGAATATGTTTATGAATAAAAGTAATGCCAAACATTGGTCTACGGTTTATAAGAATTAGATTAAATAGAAGAAGTCTACTAGAGTAGCATGGTAAAATAAGGCTTGCATTCCAGTTATGTCCCCGTAGAGCAAATAATAAAAAGTTATTTTGTACAGACTCTATCCGGTCTATATGTACACAACAGTGAGGACACCAAACTGCTGAACAGTACTCCAGGGTTGGACGGACTAGTGAAATCAACAGAGTCTTTGTAACATAGAGATCATCGAATTTCTTTGACCACCCTTTAATAAATCCAAGTATTCCCCTGCGTTTATATACCATGGAAGTAACATGGTCACAAAACTTAAGTTGTGGGTCAAGAAGGACGCCAAGGTCATCAACATGCGTGATTCTAGACCCAGCATATACGTGGCATATTGTGTATTCACCCGAAAAAATTGCATTATTTTACACTTAGCGCTATTTAAATCCAAAAGATTTTCACAAATCACACCATGTTCAAAAGGACTAGATGGTGATCATTATACCCGTTACTCGTAGAGTAAAAGGGTATATTGTATTCGTGCAAAAGTATGTAACAGCTAGAAGGAAGCGTTTCCTACCCTATAAAGTATATATATTCTTGATCAGGGTCACTAGCCGAGTCGATATAGCCATGTCCGTCTGTCCGTCTGTCCGTCTGTCTGTCTGTCTGTCCGTATGAACGCTGAGATCTCGGAAACTATAAAAGCTAGAAGATTGACATTTTGCATGTAGATTTTAGGAGTTCCTACGCAGCGCAAGTTTGTTTCAAAAAGGTGCCACGCCCCCTTTAACGCCCACAATCGCTTATATACGATTTTAAAAATTTAAATATTTCGGAAAAGTAAAAATGCAGTTTTATTGTGTTTATCAATACCTATCGAAATGTAGAAGACATTTTTCAAATCGGACCATTCGTTAAAAAGTTTTGCGTGATCAAAGTTTCTATCTCCATCTCCCTCGCACTCCCTTTACCTGAGTAACGGGTATCTGATAGTCGGGGCAACCGACTATAGCGTTCTCTCTTGTTAATAAATAAATTCAAAAGAAGTGGGCCAATGTAGCTTCCTTATGGGACGCTTCTTTCTGAAGCCATTTATTACAAAAGACGTAAGCTCCAAGCGGTTTGTCGAAGAAGATCTAGGATCTTCTCCTTATAAATCCATGTTGACATGGATCTACACATTTTTTGCAAGTGGGGTGTAATAACGTTATCGAAAAGCTTTGGGATGACGGATAATTTGGATATTCCTCTGTAATTGCTTCTATTCGATTTATTTTCTTTCTTATGAAGGTAATAATAAAAGGTAAATAATTTGTGCAGAGGTCTACACAGAGTTTCAGCACAGTATCTAATGAGGATCCAAGAGAAGGGAGCTTTCGCTTAACCTCGGACAAAAACTTTTGTTTAACTTGGATATGGCATATGAATAAGACGGATTTGGACGGGATGAAACAGAAGATGTTGTGTGGAAAAACTTGGAAAATAGATCGGCAATTACCTGATCAGTTTTAGGTCTTTCAAATGTTAGCGATTATGGCTGACTTACGCTTAGTGTTAACAAAATTAGAAAACTGTTTTGGATCTTGTGAAAATTGAACCCTACCACGAGTCAGAAAGCTTTTATAAAACCGGTCTTTAAGCACGGTAAAATTTGACCAAGCCCTGAGGTAAAGAGAGAAGGCAGATTTTGAGCCGCAAATTTTAAATTTATTGAAAGTAAGGAAGTTTATTGGAAATTGACGGTTAGTATAACGGAACACACAGATAAAAGAAGGAGTTCAATGCATTAACGGCCTCAGCCAAGTTAGTGCATGAATAAAATCCGGACCAGTCATAACCGAATAAAAGCATTTAAACGATGAAAGTTTGCCTTACGAAAACAGCGGATTCGTATAACAGACTTTTCGGATTTTTTATTCAGTTCTGATCGCATCTACAGTTAGATCTAGAGTAGGGTGATAGAGATCCTTCGGTTGTGTAATTGGTGACGTTCTTAATAGACCAGTTATCGTCCTAAGGAGTTTTTAACATGGTCAATGTCAAGCAAGTAAAATATTAGAGTTTTCGTCTGGAGACCATGTCGCACTAGGTATATTGAAATCACCTAATACTTTTAACTTATCTCGATCTGAAAGTTTTTTGGAAATGGGCTGGATAACGGAAAGGTGATTTGCGTAAATTGGAAAGATGATGGTGGGATATATGAACAAGTAATACATACAAATTCGATGTCATAAAATTCTTCAAAAGTCAGTAATTCAGATGAAAGGGTTGAGTCGACAGCAATCAAGGCTCCACCTCCCCGTCTGGACTGACGATTAGGCATACAAATTGTATACTTACCCGGGAAAATTTTGGAGCTAAGAATATCCGGCTTAAACCGGATAATATAATATGTGAAGGAAAAACTATCCGAGTACAATTTAGTCAGCTTACTAAATAACTCTGATAGGAAAGAAGGAACGAGGAGGATAGTTTTTGGGACAAAAGAGGATGCGGAGGGGGCTAGGGATTGAACAATTCTTTTTTCTCTTTGCTTCGTACTCTTTTGCAAATATGCCCCCAGGCCAGAATTTGGCGGAACACAAAGACGTGAAATGAACTCAAGGAATAGCAATCTAAAATGATGATACTTTCCTAGCATAATTTAAATTGTTCGACCTTCAAATCATCAACTTGGATTTTGTTACGGATTTAAGCCGGATATCCATTGATAAGAGGTCTGGAGCGAGGCGTGAAACAAATAAAATTTTTAAGCTGGGTCATTCGAACACAAGTTACCGTTTTTGGTACAACACATGCCACCTTTTTTGGTACTTTAGAATTTGCCCTCCAACTGCGCCTTTTGTGCGCTTTGGGGAATCGGGCTCAGCTAGCATGCGTCTAGTGAGCTGCGATTCAAGCGCCACGAGCAGGTCCATATTTTTATGGCAGTTCCGAACTACTTCCTTAACGCTGCCTTTTGTGAGCCGCCTAATAATATTGCCTGGTTCTCATATACGATGCACTCATCGCAATAGTAGCGTAGGCCACTCCTCTTATCGATGGCATCGGTAACCAGCCAAGACTTTTTGCGTGATAAATTTTATCACATGGCATGGAATACTCTGCTGTCCAGCCGAGATAACTTTCTTACAATTTTTCAATAAAAAGAAAGCCATTATCACAGACCACGGACCACTGTGCACTATAGCGGACAAAAAATTGAAAGCGGGAGCAAAACACCGATTAACTTTGATGTTATGCACTTCGAAACGAGATAGAAACAAAAAGAGAGAGTGCGGGAGCGTAACACCGATGAACTGCGGACTTCAGTCACGTCTGAACGGGATACATAGAGAAAGAGATAGGTCGGGAGCGTAACAAAGTTAAGTTTTGCCGTTCCAACAATTCTGTAAAGATGTTCTACTCCTTAGAGATATATTCAACGATTTAGAGAAAAAGATTTACCGTTGGAGTGCGTGCCGTTCCAATGAAGAAGAAAAAAACAGAAAAGGGAGGCAATAGAAAACAATTACAACAAACCAGCACCGAAATAATGATTAAAACGTTTTATTTTCTTAAACAAAAGAAAATTGTTATACTATAGACATTTAAAGGTGTAGAAACGTTAAAAAAGATTTAAGTTAACCCCTGTGGTTTCAAAAAGAAAATGAAAATTCGGAGCGCAAAACAAAAACACAACCGTTAACTGTGAAGAGCGAAAGTATGAAAGTATGTTTTCCAGACAGACTTTTTACTATAATCTCAAATTTTGACATTCTGTCGCTCTTCAAAGGATTAATAATTACTTCATTAGCACAAAATTAGATCTTACTTTTGCTCCGGAATTTGTTCTCTATTTTGATATATCGCGTCTATATTCTCGCGATTCGTGCCGTACGATATACGGCTATGCCCCCGTTCGCTTGGACGGGTTGTAGTAGAACTCAGAATCGAGCTTAACTTTAAAATGCGAGATAACATTTACCTAACAATTTTAAAAACAGTGAAGCATAACTAACAATCGACAGATAATACCATTCCTGCAAGGCAATGGATATATAGTTTGATCACAAACATTGCGTCATGTGCTTGCATGGCGTGTAGTACATTCTCGTAGACGGCCACTGTCGAAATTTCAGCCGAATCTGACTCGTAGTTTTGTTTTGACTGCGTGTGGAATCGGACGTGTCCGCGGATTTTAGAAAAATGGAGAAAGAACAATGCCGGTCTGTGATTCCATTCTTGTTTTTGGAAGGAAAATCGCGCAGCGAAATCAAAGAGCGCTTAGATGCTGTGTACGGTGACTCTTCTCCTTCGATGACGACCGTGAAAAATTGGTTTAACGAGTTTAAACGAGGTCGCACTTCGGTTTTTGATGAGCCAAGCCCAGGTGCCCCGATAACGGCTACCACGGAGGATAACGTGACAAAAATCCACGATATCGTATTGGCAGACCGCCGATTGAAGATACGCGAGATAGCTGAGACAGTAGTCATGTCAAAAGACCGCGTGGGTCATATCCTGCATGAAATTTTGGGCATGAGAAAGCTGTCGGCGCGATGGGTGCTGCGTTTGCTCACTCCGGACAACAAATGCAACCTTGAGACCACTTCAGAGCAGTGTTTGACGCTGTTTAAGCACAATCCGAAGGAGTTTCTGCGTCGTTTCGTGACGAAACATGAATCCACTGGTACACACCAGAAGACCAAGGATCAGTCGAAAAAGTGGACTTCACCCGGCGAACCTGCTCCCATCGGCCGGAAAGGTGATGGCCACCGTTTTTTGGGATTCACAAGGTGTGATCTACATCGACTACCTGGAGAAGGGCAAAACGGTCAAGGTTGTCTACGCCGAATTATTGGGGCGATTCCGCCCTCGCTAAATCCAAATTGGTCGAATTGGGCCACGAACTGCTACCCCATCCACCATATTCTCAGATTTGGCCCCGTGTGACTTCTTTTTGTTTCCAAACTTGAAAAAGTCACTCGCTGGACAGAAATTTGTGTCGGATGGGGAGGTCGCCGCCGCCGCAGAGGCCTATTTTGCAGACCTCGAGAAAACGTAGTTTTCAGACGGGTTGAAGAAGTTAGAGCATCGCTGGGTCAAGTGAGTCGATCTACAAGGAGATTATGATGAGAAATATATCGCCACTTTTCCAAAATTTTCGTTTTTTCTTTGCAGGCTAAGTACTTATCGGACCACCCTCGTATGTGCATTTCCGCTAGCAGGCTGACTTTGTAAAAACCATGTTGTTGATTTGTATCTCCCGAATTCGCATCTAGAAATTTGTCAAGCACGAATTTATGGAAGATCAACGGACAACGTTGAGGAGCACTACACTTCGTCGGCTTGTTGGAGAAGTCCCTGCTGTATGTGAAGGTGTTTCTGGAGCGCAACTGCTATCAACGTTAAGATAACTGTTCTAAAACGCGTGATCCATGGAATACGTCCACACCCTTTAAAACCGATCCAAGTGGCAACATCCGGCGCCCAATCTAGAAGTCGCACCCATTGCCATTTGATCTTTGAAATTAATTAAAGTTATTGATTAAACTTGAGATCACACGTTGGTTATATTTTCATTTCTTCTATAACAAAACGTTTTTCACTCATTTTCAGGTTTTCTTTTAAACAGAATATCGTTGATCCAAAATTTCAAAAATATTCTACATCCCTATAATACTCCTTAACATTCTAACTGTTACGTCGTTTATTACGGTATCCATGATATAACTTAAAGATTTTAAGTTATCTGAATAGGGCTTAGTCGTCACAAAATCACGCGTTATTAGGTACGCAGATAGGAAATAAGCAGTTTGGACCAAATAAAATTCCTCGCCGAGCAGCAACACACCTAAAGGAACACATTTTTAAAAATTACAAAACCAGCGACTACCTTAAAAATCCATCCAAAGAAAATAGTAGTAGTAGTAGGTTGTTTATGGTTTGTGTTTTGTTTTTCTTTGTGGTTTATTTAAAGCTGGCTGTATATATTTAAATTTACATCAAAACAAATAAACAAACAAAAATTGGTTACAACGACAATGGCTTTTATGCCGTCAGTCGATTAATTTAGTTAAGTTAGATTCTAAAATTGTTCTAAAATAATTTTTTTTCTATAATAACTGGCTTTTGTAATGAAGAATGCCATTTTCTCCCAGTTTTCCCCATTTAGAAGACTGTGGAGATCCGATTCGCAAAGGGTAGTTTTCGTAAAACATGTAAAACGAATCTCTCTCAGAATAGGGCAGACTGCAATGAAGTGTTGAACATCCTCGATTTCTCGCATGTTGCAGAGGCTGCATTCCAGTGATGGGTTGCTGCTGTATGGCCTGCCATTTAGAGGTAAAGTCTAGGTTCTAGCTTGAAAGATATGTTTTATGAGTTCTCCTTTATGTTTATCGTGGAAGTAGTTTTTTTCAGATAAATTATGCTCAAGATTTTTATACACACTCCTCGACGCGCTGTTTTTGGCCTTAAGCCTAGTATCCAGATCGACGAAAACCGTACGCCAGTCATGAGAGAGAGCGAGAGGAAAGCAGCTGGCGTTCACTTTTCGTCGGGCCTTTTTTTCACGTCGGTCCACAGATCGACGAAAAAAATACCAGAAAATTGCATAGCGTTGCCAGTCTGCGGAAATGAACTTTGGGTGAACCCTAGCGAAAAGATTAAAAAACTCAAAAAACTCACAAAAGTCAATTGCAGGTGTTTACATGTGAGGACAAAATAACATTAATACTATCTGGGGTGCCTCTTGTCAGAGCAAAATGTTTTTAGGTCCAGAATGTACGAAAAAACACAATAAAAGTGCAGTTAGGAACTTTAAATTAGCAAATAATTATCAGTGAATTAAAAAAAAACAACTGTTAAATTTAAATTGTATTGTTTTTCAATTTTTTTGTACAGCGGCAGACTTGCCTTGCCAAGGTATTTGATAATATCTTCGCAAATACGATATTTGAATTTTAACTGCTTGTCAACAAACCCAGCTGATTGACAGTACGACCGTAGCACGCTTAAATCTGATGAACTCTCAAAATTTTGGTCACACTGGAAAGATTAAAGTTTTTACGCTAGCGTAATCGTTTGTCGATCTGGATACTAGGGTTTAGTTATAAACTTTTCTCTTTCTATGTTGTGGTATCTGGTAATGATTTCGGCATGAGTCCTGCTCCATGTACTTGCATCCTCGAGATCAAGGGGGCAACTGCATTCGGTTGCAATATCCGTCCATCTAGAGAATGGAAGTTCGTTTCTTTCACAGAGAGATTTTTCAATTATTTTCGGTAGTCTACTATTTGTCATATGCATAAACTTATCGATGTAATTAAAGTGCTGCTGAAGTGTGTAGGAGAATATACTAGGCAGTCCTGTTTCAATAAAAATTGCATAGTCGGGAGTATTTTGTGGCAGTCGAAATATCTTTTTTACAAAAAAAGTTAGTTAGTACTCGTTCCGCATCTTCATATCTTTGATTTCCCCACACCTGTGCCGAGTAGCACATAATTGTTTTCACTGTCGCCTGGAAAAGGCTGTACTTGGCACTCATTTTAACGTTTTTTCTGCCTAAAAAGTTTTTCCAGGTGGCGTTCATAGCTATTTTCGCATCTTTGAGCTTATCTTTTATGTGGGTATAAAACTCATATTTGTGGTAAGCGTTACACCGAGGTATTTGAACGATTTTACAAGACCCAGCTGGATTCCGTTCAGTTGCCATTTTTCGTTCCTAGCGTGACGGCCACCTGTACCCTTAACTACCATAATCTTTGATTTGCTTGTATTTATGGTGAGGTTCCATACTTTACAGTACTCGGATATGCTAGCAATCATGTCCCTTAACGTTTCAGGGCTGTCAGCCAGTAGACACATGTCATCGGCATACATAAGGGTCTTAACATGGGTTCCATTCACGGTCACTCCACCTGGTAAAAAATCAACAACATCGTCCACGAAGAGAGAGAGAAGAGGAGAGGGCTGAGAATGCAGCCTTGTTTAACTCCACTGTTGGAATCGAACAATTTCGAAAGATCTGATCCGTCCCATACACTTGCTTTGTTATCCTCATAGATACTGGACAGTGCTAGTATGGCTTTCGTTGAGAGTCCGAGTTGGCTAAGTTTATACATTAGGTTATTTTGGTTCACTGTATCAAAGGCGGCTTTAAAATCTGAAAAGAAAATGTACAGCTTCTTTTTTTGTTGCAGAAAGGTTTGGGCGATTGATGTCAGCACGAAAACACTGTCAACTGTAGAGAAACCCTTTCGAAAGCCTGTCTGAAATTCACTAAGAATGTTTTCTCGGTTTACCCATGTCCTCATACGTTTTAACAGTGCTCCTGCAAAAATCTTAGCGACTGTGTTTTGAACAGATATGCCTCGGTAGTTGCTGGGATCGGTCTCCACACCTTTTTTAAAAATTGGGCTGATCAGACTTTTTTTTGAAGCAATCTGGGAAAATTCCATGGCTGTAAAATTCATTGTAGGCATCGGTAAGTCGCTGTATAAAACAAAGCGGCGCGTTTTTGAAAAATTCTCCAGTTATTCTGTCTTTACCAGGAGCTTTGTTTAGTTTTAGTGTTAGGACAGCGCTTTCTATTTCTGCAAGGCTGAAAGGGGAGTCCATATGATCTGAGGAAAGCAGAGGCTTAGCATAGCTGTTTCATTTTGAATTTGGGAGAGTAGGCTACTAAAATAGTTTGCCAAATCTGTTGAACTTACTTTTATGGGTTTTTTCTGTTTGTTCCCGTTTGATTTATTAACGATTTCCCAGAACAGTTTGCTGTCACGAACTTCTTGTACAAAGAAAATATAATAATCATAATTAAATTCCTATAAGGAACATATATATACACAACCTAATCTATACAATATATATATTATTCAACAGCGTATGTCCGTCCGAATTATCATCAAAACTGCGAGTCTGCCGGTGTACAAAGATATTAAAAACAATACAATTACACTGAACCGTTGTTTTTTTAACTCACTAATAATTATTTGGTAATTTTAAGTTCATAGCTGCACTAAATTCGTGGAGACGATTTTTCTGTGTCAGGTTTTTCCGTCCATCTTTGACCTCTTTCCTGACAACAGGAACTTCAATCGAAGTACGGACTTAGATTCTGTAAACCATTCTCATATTTCATTCAAATTAAATCAGCTCGCGTTTCCGAATAATCTGTTAACTTGAACTTCAAGTTATTTGAGTGGCGGAACCCAGAGATAACTTTTTTGCGAAATATCAACTACCTTGGCAAGACAAGTTTGCCGGTGTACAAATAAATTAAAAAACAATACAATTTAAATTTAACAGTTGTTTTTTTTTTAATTTACTGATAATTGTTTGCTAATTTAAAGTTCATACATAGCTGCACTTTTATTGTGTTTTTTCGTAAATTTTTGACCAAAGAAACATTTTGCTCTGACAAGAGGCACCCCAGATAGTATTAATGTTATTTTGTCTTCACATGTAAATTCCTGCAATCGACTTTTGCGGGTTTTTTGATTTTATTTCTCCATTTTTTTAAATGTTTGAGAAGCGCACGCCAAAAGATTAAATTTTTTTATCTTTTCGCTAGGGTTCTCCCAAAGTTCGTTTCCGCAGACTGGCAACGCTAAGCAATTTTCTTGTATTTTTTTCGTCGATCTGAGGACCGAGGTGAAAAAAAACCTTCACGAAAAGTATACGCCAGCTGTTTGCTCCTCGCTCTCTTTCATGACTGGCGTTCGGTTTTCGTCGATATGAGTACTAGGCTAACTCAATAACACCAGGCGGCAGTGTGGACCCAGCAACATGTATATATGTACCACCTATCTGCTTCTAAGCGTAAGACTTGGGAGTGTAATTATGTTAAGTAAAGTTTTCATAATCTTGAATACCCATATTTATACCCTTGCAGAGGGTATTATAATTTCAGTCAAAAGTTTGCAACGCAGTGAAGGAGACATTTCCGACCCTATAAAGTATATATATTCTTGATCAGGATCACCTCCTGAGTTGATATAGCCATGTCCGTCTGTCCGTCTGTCCGTCCGTCCGTTTCTACGCAAACTAGTCCCTCAGTTTTAAAGCTATCTGCTTGAAACTTTCCCAAAAGTTGTCTTTCTATTGCAGGTAGTATATAAGTCGGAACGAACCGGATCGGGCCACTATATCATATAGCTGCCATATAACTGAACGATCGGAAATGCCATAACTTTGGTGTTTTTAAAGTTAGGAAGTTGGGATTTTTTATCAGTATTAAGAATGCATCATATAAATAATTTTGGAGAATATAATTTACAGAATTCTGCAAGGGTATATCAACTTCGGCTCCGCCCGAAGTTTGCTTTCCTTTCTTGTTTTCTTTAAAAAAGAGTTATGTATTTATTGTACCTATAAGCCCAGTAAGTATAAAGTTGTGTAAAAAAACTGAAATGCTTTAAAAAATTTACATATATTTCCTTGCAAAAGGTATTATTATTTTGATTCTAAGAATAAGATGCATGGGATCATTGTGTGGGCAGCCTCGGGAGTAGGAAATTTGGTCTTCGTCGTTTGGATCGTTTCTCGCTGTATTTGTCTAATATACTATTATCACATTTTTATCAGAATCGGATGGCAATAGGTGGCATATATCTACCATACTGGTTCGTATGGGTCTACGCATATCAACATAAAACAAGAGAGAACGCTATAGTAGAGTGCCTCGACTATTAGATACCCGTTACTCAGCTAAACAAATTAATATGTATATGCTTACATACATACACACTTACGACATTGTTTGACTCAGACCTCCAATTTGGCTAACTTGATTTGATTTACATAGTTCTTGGGATATAGTTCGGTATTGACAAATGAAAACCATCGCAATTTCCTTTAATAGAAATCCTTATCGAGAATTAACGTTGACTCTGTTGAGCACCTTGGCCAGCTGTTCCAAAGTCATCCGTTAGATGGCGCCATGAAAGGCGGAAATGTTGGCGCTAGCCAGGCTTAAGGGTTTTAATGGGTTTTTGGGCGTTAGAGTGGGCGTGGCAAACTTTTATTAGGCCAATCGATAGGTATTGAAGAAAATTTTCATAATATCATCAAAACTGTGGCCACAGCTTGTGGCTTGTGGGCGTCAGAGGGGGCGTAACACCATTTTGAAACAAACTTGCGCTGCGTAGGAACTTCTAAAATCTACATGCAAAATGCCAATCTTCTAGCTTTTATAGTTTCCGAGATCTCAGCGTTCATACGGACAGACAGACGGACAGACGGACATGGCTAGATCGACTCGGCTAGTGATCCTGATCAAGAATATATATACTTTATAGGGTCGGAAACGCTTCCTTCTACCTGTTACATACTTTTGCACGAATACAATATACCCTTTTACTCTACGAGTAATTATCATCTCGAATTTTTGAAATGTGTACACTATTCATGTTAAAAAATGTTAAGCGACTATACATGTAGTCCTATACGTAGCTTCTATGCAAACGATCAGTAAAATTTTAAAAAAATTGTATTGTTTTAATTTTTGGCGTAAATGATGGTTATGCATTTTTTCGGATCCATATCTTATTGATAGCTGTTATTCGCGCAGTCCACTCTGTCATCAAATTTCAGTGTGACATCAAAATTTCGACTTGCCGAAGTTAGCATCCGTTCTCGGTTTTAGTTTACTTTATATACACAATATTGCTTGCGATTACTTACTGACATTATACTCACCGCTATTAAAAGCACGATATTTTTGTGATCACTTACTGGCATTTTCTCACCACTATTAAAAGCTCTAGACATGTTATGAAATTTTAGGTATTCATCTGTGGATCCGCCTGTACGGCTGCAATGACGCGTGCATACATATGTGCGTGGATTTGAGAAGTAGTTAAAGTGTTAAAATTTAACTAGTTGTTGAAAATATAACATTTTAAATAAAAAATTAAATAGGAAGTTGTATAGCATTTCAACTGCAAATATGACGGAGTCTGGAATTGATTTGGGCTTTGATATGGAGTTCGATTTGAATATAAGTCTGCTAAACGATAACGAAAATATGGATTTTCTACCAAATGTTACTGTAGCAGGCAGTTCTGAAAATGTGGAATTCTACAAATTAAAGTCGTCAACTCGCTGTTTACGATCTGATGAAATGTAAGTTTATTGTAACAGTATAGATTAAAAAATTAACTACATATGCACCATCTACGTTGTCAATGCGTAAGCGCATGTTAATTTATATTTTCATGACCGATATGTGTACATATGTTTACAGATATATTAACATGCATACAAACATATATGTGTGTGCGGGCACGATGATATTATTTGAAGTATGATTAGCGCTATTTTATTATCTTATCAGACGATCATATGTACATATGTATGTATGTTTGCGCATAGATACCCATGGATGTATGATTGTTAGCATGTACAGACGCATACAAAAACAACGCAAAACCGAAATTCAGGGATATGTACATGTACCTCAATATCTACATGAAATAAAAATGTATACTGCTCATTAAAGTTATTGGGTATCTATGAACATATATTAACATACATTAACTTATATGTAGGCATTAACTTGAAAGTATCAACAAAATATCCATGTCTCATACAAATATCACCACATCTGGAAGCAAAGCAGCGTTCACCAGAACAATTTGATTCCTTACAACATTACAGAACGTATTTGCTCAGGCATACTAACACGAGTTTCTTATCGATAGCTGGGTGAACTCGATTACTCCCAAAAATCGTTTACACTTGGGATAGTCTAATCATTGAAACGGATGTCCTTTGTACTGATTTTTTAGTTAATCAGTAGGTTGATTCGGGGGTATGGTTCATTCGGCCAAAAAAAGGACCATTTTCATGAATTTTGTAACACGATACGGTTAATGTTTAAAATATGTTTCCACAAATTTTCATCGAAAAAAAAATAAATGAGCCGTTCACAGCCAAGCTCCGTAGCCGCCCCCAAGAAAAAAGGTTTTGGGGTAGAAAAGCATAACTCGTTACTGGATCATTAGAAAAAATAAAAAAAAAGTTTTTTATTAGTTAAGATGTTTCTAGAGTTTTTTTATTCAATTTTTGTATTTTTGGTACCACTTGGAAGTCAAAAACGTGATTTTAGCCTATAATTCGATATATTAGTTATTATAAAATTATAAATTATAAATTATAAATTATTTTTTGTATTTTTGGTACCACTTGGAAGTCAAAAACGTGATTTTAGCCTATAATTCGATATATTAGTTATTATAAAATTATAAATTATAAATTATAAATTAGAAAAATAAAAAAAAAAGTTTTTTATTAGTTAAGATGTTTCTAGAGTTTTTTTTATTCAATTTTTGTATTTTTGGTACCACTTGGAAGTCAAAAACGTGATTTTAGCCTATAATTCGATATATTAGTTATTATAAAATTATAAATTATAAATTATAAATTATAAATTATTTTTTGTATTTTTGGTACCACTTGGAAGTCAAAAACGTGATTTTAGCCTATAATTCGATATATTAGTTATTATAAAATTATAAATTATAAATTATAAATTATAAATTATAAATTATAAATTATAAATTATAAATTATAAATTATAAATTATAAATTATAAATTATAAATTATAAATTATAAATTATAAATTATAAATTATAAATTATAAATTATAAATTATAAATTATAAATTATAAATTATAAATTATAAATTATAAATTATAAATTATAAATTATAAATTATAAATTATAAATTATAAATTATAAATTATAAATTATAAATTATAAATTATAAATTATAAATTATAAATTATAAATTATAAATTATAAATTATAAATTATAAATTATAAATTATAAATTATAAATTATAAATTATAAATTATAAATTATAAATTATAAATTATAAATTATAAATTATAAATTATAAATTATAAATTATAATTTATAATTTATAATTTATAATTTATAATTTATAAATTATAAATTATAAATTATAAATTATAAATTATAAATTATAAATTATAAATTATAAATTATAAATTATAAATTATAAATTATAAATTATAAATTATAAATTATAAATTATAAATTATAAATTATAAATTATAAATTATAAATTATAAATTATAAATTATAAATTATAAATTATAAATTATAAATTATAAATTATAAATTATAAATTATAAATTATAAATTATAAATTATAAATTATAAATTATAAATTATAAATTATAAATTATAAATTATAAATTATAAATTATAAATTATAAATTATAAATTATAAATTATAAATTATAAATTATAAATTATAAATTATAAATTATAAATTATAAATTATAAATTATAAATTATAAATTATAAATTATAAATTATAAATTATAAATTATAAATTATAAATTATAAATTATAAATTATAAATTATAAATTATAAATTATAAATTATAAATTATAAATTATAAATTATAAATTATAAATTATAAATTATAAATTATAAATTATAAATTATAAATTATAAATTATAAATTATAAATTATAAATTATAAATTATAAATTATAAATTATAAATTATAAATTATAAATTATAAATTATAAATTATAAATTATAAATTATAAATTATAAATTATAAATTATAAATTATAAATTATAAATTATAAATTATAAATTATAAATTATAAATTATAAATTATAAATTATAAATTATAAATTATAAATTATAAATTATAAATTATAAATTATAAATTATAAATTATAAATTATAAATTATAAATTATAAATTATAAATTATAAATTATAAATTATAAATTATAAATTATAAATTATAAATTATAAATTATAAATTATAAATTATAAATTATAAATTATAAATTATAAATTATAAATTATAAATTATAAATTATAAATTATAAATTATAAATTATAAATTATAAATTATAAATTATAAATTATAAATTATAAATTATAAATTATAAATTATAAATTATAAATTATAAATTATAAATTATAAATTATAAATTATAAATTATAAATTATAAATTATAAATTATAAATTATAAATTATAAATTATAAATTATAAATTATAAATTATAAATTATAAATTATAAATTATAAATTATAAATTATAAATTATAAATTATAAATTATAAATTATAAATTATAAATTATAAATTATAAATTATAAATTATAAATTATAAATTATAAATTATAAATTATAAATTATAAATTATAAATTATAAATTATAAATTATAAATTATAAATTATAAATTATAAATTATAAATTATAAATTATAAATTATAAATTATAAATTATAAATTATAAATTATAAATTATAAATTATAAATTATAAATTATAAATTATAAATTATAAACCGCATAAACTATAAATCGGAACATTTCTAGAAACTTATATGTAAGTTATTATGAGGAATTTTTATCTCACCCTGTTTAATCTATGTACATAAATGTACATATGTGTATGCTGAAAAGTATATTTAAATGTACTCCGTATAAAATAAGCTTGCACACATATGAAGTTTGTTGTTTACTGTTATAAATGCAAAGTATTTGGCATTTGTATTAAATGAATACAGAATTGCGAGGTGGTATTTATTTAGCAGTATTTTTCGCTCAACGATTAAGTTAGAAAGTTGTCAATGAAACTATAGGACGAACATACTTTTTTTCTATATTTATTTTTAGAGTTTGAAAAATAACTAATGCCTGCATATGCCATTTATTTAAGTTCTTACTTATGTACCGCACATTGTCTTAGAGAGCGAGCTATAACTAGATCCAAATTTATGGAACCTTATATTTTTCGCATCATTAGTGTATATTATTTTGCGAAAGCATGCGTACAACAGGCCCTGTTTTCACATTTTCTAGCTAGATCCAAGATCAAGGTCTTTGTAATAGTCTGAGCAGTTTCTTAATTGTTAAAAAAATGTTTTCCTACTGGAGCAGAAAGAGTATTCCAAGCAAAATTGAGGAAAAAAAAGATGAAACATTGTTGTCAAGCCAAAATATTTTACCAACAGAAGTAAGAATGGACAAGGAAAAGATGGTACCGTCAACTACAGATAAGCACGTCCTGGAATTTCAAGATTTTCTAAGGCGTGTTCAGACCTTACAGATGTCACATATTGAAACTAATGAAAATGAAGATTTAGCAGTCAATCAGCCTAATATGTGTAGTTTGATGGCTATTGAAGTCGGCGAGGAACCTCCGACCACGTCTGAAACTGATAATATTGATGTTGTATATCCGTTATCGGTACCGCGATCAAGTGATTATGAATATATGCCCATGGCTACAACAAATATTCGGGTGACAGTTGGTATTGACAAAGATTTAGAAATGATTCTTGAAATGGATCCGAGTATTGTTGATTTAGGTGAAATTGGCATTGCCGAAACAAGAGAGCCGCGCATAGTGGGTTTACCTCCACTTTCGGGTGGGTAGGTATTGACCTTTTTATCACAGAATTATTTTCAATTTGCGCAAAATACTTGAAAAAATGTAAACTTTTAAATTTCTAACTAACAGACCGACATTCAAAACTGCCACTCCTACTTCACGGACGCAACTGAAACTTCAGTTACAACGGGAACAACATCAACAACAACAACAAATGATCATACAGCAACAGACACTGGATTCGCCAGACCCAAAAATGCATCTGTTGTTTGGCAGTGGACAGGGATCCATGGAATCTGAATTCATCGACAGCGGTAGTACGAGTGCTTGTGGCAGTGGGTCATCTAGTTTAGAACAAATGTCACAATTAGTGCAAATGGATAATTTAATTGATTCGTCAACTGGAGTTAAACTTAAAGTTCCTCTTCAAAGTATTGGCGTAGATGTGCCACCCCAAGTGCTGCAGGTAAACAATATCATTCGGTTTGAACAAAATATTGTACGAAAATAAATTACAGGTCAGTACAGTTCTTGAAAACCCGACTAGGTATCACGTTATTCAAAAGCAAAAGAATCAAGTAAGACAATATCTTAGCGAATCATTTAAGCCCTCTATTTGGGGCTGTCATAACAGCGAAGTAAGTCCTTTAATTTAGTTGACTGGAATATAAATGATATTAATATACATATTTTTAAAATCGTAGATGAAACTGACAAATAACTCTGCGTCGACTGGGAATCTTCAGAGTTCATCTTTAGAGAAAGGCGTCAGCGTTCCGTTGGATCGTACTAACAGTTTTGCGTGTGACACAGCTGCTACTGCCAAAATATCAATGCATTCCGATGACATAATGACAATTTCACATTTTGGTGACAATTTTCAAGGAAGTGATAACATAAATCCCAATGACCCAATTTTATTGGGACGTATAAACCAAATTTCTGGAGAATCAGTTGTTTCACAAAAAAACACCCAGTTGGGATTTGTTAAAGTAAATTCAAGTCAAAGTTCTTCTGCCATGCGTGCATCTTCAGGAATTATTAATTCAATAAGGCTTTGCAGTACAACAAGCTCGTTGCAGTCTACTTCAGCACCCATTTCGCCAAGTTTAAGCTCGGTTGCAACAAGTGCTTCGGAGGTTAGTATAAGCACTATTTTTATAACAGGTAGCAGCTCTATAAAAGATTTAGCTACAAAAATACTACAAAATTTGCAAAAAACTAAATACCACAAAACGATCATACGATTAAGAGTAATATTAAGCCTAGTACTCAGATCGAAAAAAGAGTTCGCCAAAAACTTTGTTGTGTTGTGTTGTGTTTTTCCGTCCATTTTTGACCTAAGAAATACTCTGCTCTGACAAGAGACACCCCAAATAATTAAATTTTTAATCTATACGCTAGGGCCTGACGAACGTTCACTCAAAGTTCATTTTACCAGACTGGCAACGCTATTCAATTTTCTGGTATTTTTCGTCGATCTGAGTACGGAGGTGAAAAAAGAGCCTGACGAAAATTGTTCGCCAGCTGTTTGCATCTCGCTCTCTCATAGCTGATGAACAGATTTCATCGATCTGACTACTAGGCTTTACCTTAAAAAATCTTCCAAAATAAAATGTCGAACTAGAAATTATGCAGTGTTTAAAGACTCAAAATTTAAAAGGTAATACCTCATTAATTATTAATAATTTTGTATGAGTTTAATACTTAAAACAAAAATTACTAATATAATTTTTTTATTGTGAAACTGTATGTTTATCTCTGATTATATTGGTATACTCTAATTATATCTGGAAATTTTCTGTAACCATGTTTTTTACACTAAACAAAATGAACACTATCTTGTTTTTGTGACATTTCTTCTTGGTTATCATAAGTTAACATACATTTTGTGGTTTTCGAGACTTAAAGACTTTGAATCTTGTTTTTACTATAAGGACGAGAGAACGGGCCTTAAAAATATAAATTTTATTGTTCCAATAAGAAGCTAATGTAAAACAAGAAAGGAAAGCTAACTTCGGGCGGAGACGAAGTTAATATACCCTTGCTGAATATTGTGTAAATTATATTCTCCAAAACTATTCATATGATGCATTCTTAATACTCATAAAAATCCCAACTTCCTAACTTTAAAATCATCAAAGTTATGGCATTTCCAATCGTTCAGTTATATGGCATCTATAAGATATAGTCGGCCGATTCTTATGAAATTTGGTTGGTTAGATTGATTGGCCAAATATGAAACCCATAGAAAATCCCAACTTCCTAACTTTACTAACACCAAATTTCCGATCGTTCAGTTATATGACAGCTATATGATATAGTCGTCCGATCCCGGCCGTGTGTAAAATTTCAATTCGATATCTTTAGTTCGCGTAGAAACAGACAAACGGACAGACGGACATGCTTATATCAACTCAGGACGTTGCACACTTTTGACCAAAATTATAATACCCTCTGCAAGGGTATAAAAAGATATTCAAGCTATATATTTCTGTCTTGATGAATAGGATTTACTACTCAGTTTACAAAGAGAAAAATTTTAAACTGTTTTACAAGAATCTTAATTTAATTTAATTTATATTAGATATATTTTTTTAAAAATTATTTTGTGAGCTGTACATCAGCTGTACAGTTCTCGACATGGTTTCGGTAGACACTGGCTAAATAGAAGTTGAGGTTATACAAATTATAAATAATATATATATAAAATATGTAGTTTAATAAATTATATTTTAGCGACTGTTCCAGAGGCCAAGTAGGCAGCATTAAAAATTGCAACGCGCTTATTTAAAACTACATTACCAATTCTTTTGAACTCTTCTTTTATATTTAAAAGGCGAACTTTTTTGTATGTAGTATTACTTATCTTTGATAAAACGATCAATATAACGTCACTAACTGCTTTCACTTTTTGTTGTTATCGGAAAACATTCATTAGCATTTATTAATTTTATTGTTTTAATGTTTAAGTTTGATTTAAAATTTATAACAGTTTTCTTTTGTGGATTATTTTACAAACCCGGGTTGAAAGCACGCGGCTATGGTCTGTAAAGCAGTGTATTAATCATCACGCAGTTATGTTTTTGACGAAATTGCATTATGCTTAACAACCCTAAGTTTTGTGAAAATAAATCCAGTTAGCCAGTCAAGTTTTAATCAAGTGACGTGCTATTTTAAAAAATTAATATTATTTTTATTTACAGCTACCGTCTTTTGACAGCGATGTAAGTATATTTAGGGTCACAAAAAATATGGTCAGATTTTTAAAAGCATCAACCGATTTTGATTAAATTATTTAAAAGAGTTATTCAAGGGCAAAAAACGTAATTGTTTCTTCAGAAAATAATTGGTTAAACATTCCTAAAAGTTAGTACGAGCTAATAAAAATTTATTGAAATAGCATTCAACTTGAACAACGCCCTGTGAAACCGTTGGAGTTGTTTAAAAGTTAGGCCTAGTACTCAGTGAGATAGCATTTTTGAGAGTTCATCAGTAGTGAGCGTGCTATGGTCTTACTGCCAATCAGCTGGGGTTGTTAACAAGCAGTTAAAATTCAAAAATCGTATTTGTGGAAAATAGCCTTCGTAGGATATTCTCAACTACTTTGGCAAGAAATGAATGCCGCTATACAAAGAAATTAGAAAACAATATAACTTAAATTTAAAAGTTGTTTTTTTTTAATTACTGATAATTATTTGGTGTTTTAGGGATCATAGTTGGCCTCTTGCAGGCGATTTTTCTGGGTTTTTGTTGTGTTTTTCCGTCCATTTTTGACCTAAGAAACACTCTGCTATGACAACAGACACCACAAAAAAATACATTTTTAAATTTTTTTAATCTTTTCGCTAGGGCCTAACGAACGTTCACCCAAAGTAAATTTTATCAGACTGCCAACGCTATGCAATTTTCTTGTATTTTTTCGTCGATCTAAGTACCGGGATGAAAAGAGGCCCCGACGAAAAGTGTTCGCCAGCTTTTTGCCTCTCGCTCGCTGTCAAGAACACACTTGCCATCCAAAACTCTGAACCGAACCGAAACAAAATCAAAGCTATAGCCTAGTACTCAGATCGACGAAAACCGTTCGTCAGTCATGAGAGAGAGCGAGAAGGAAACAGCTGGCGTACACTTTTCGTCAGGCTTTTTTTCACATCGGTACTCAGATCGACGAAAAAATACCAGAAATTTCATAGCGTTGCCAGTCTACTGAAATGAATTTTGGGTGAACCCTAGCGAAAAGAATAAAAAATTTAATCTTTTGCCGTGCGCTTCTCACTGAACATTTAAAAAAATGGAGGGAAAAATCAAAAAACAATCAAAATTCAATTGCAGGAGTTATCTTGTGAGGACAAAATAACATTAATACGATCTGTGGAGTCCTGCCCAGAATTGTGGGATTTGTCAAATAAAAAACATTTTAATGACACCATTATAAAAAGAGCGTGGGAGGAAATAGCCTGGGAAATGCATAAAGATAGTACAACACAATAAAAAACTTAGAAAAATCGCCTGTTACAACTAAGTGCAGCTATGAACTTTAAATTAGCAAATAATTATTAGTAATTTAAAAAAACCAACTGTTAAATTAAAATTGTATTGTTTTTTAATTTCTTTGTACAGACTTGTCTTGCCAAGGTAGTTGATAATATCTTTTAAAGGCCCTTTCCCGCAAATACGATTTTTGAATTTTAACTGCTTGTCAACAAACCCAGCTGATCGACAGTACGAGCGCAGCACGCTAAATTCATTCACACTGGAAAAATTGAAGTTTTTCCGATAGCGAACTCGTTTGTCGATCTGAGTACTATGCTAATCTGTAACTACAGACTTTTTTATGCCAATTTAAATTATTTTTCGTAACTTCAAATTGTTTTGGTTTTAGCCAGATGACCTTTTCGATGATATATTGCAAAATGATTCGTTTAACTTTGATAAGAACTTCAACTCGGAGCTTTCAATTAAGCAGGAGCCTCAAAATTTAACTGATGCTGAAATAAATGCCTTGGCAAAAGACAGGCAAAAGAAGGATAACCACAATATGAGTAAGTTTTCCAAATCCATTTTTTTTTATTAGTTAACCCTTACATTTCATTAATTTCAGTTGAGCGTAGGCGACGTTTTAATATTAATGACAGGATCAAAGAGCTTGGTACTCTTTTGCCAAAAGGCAGTGATGCCTTTTACGAAGTTGTTCGAGATATTCGTCCAAACAAAGGGACAATCTTGAAGTCCTCTGTAGACTATATAAAATGCTTGAAACATGAGGTGACGCGGTTAAGACAAAATGAGTGTCGTCAACGTCAAGTGGAGTTGCAAAATCGAAAACTAGTTTCTCGAATAAGGGTAAAATAAAAGTAAAGCAAGAAGATTCTATAACTTTAAATATAATTATTTCTAGGAATTGGAATTACAGGCGAAGTCAAACGGAATTTCTATATCAGACTACCATTTAACATCGGTATCAGCGCCTTCTCAAGCTAACGCATATCTTAAAAGTACAAGTCTGTCGCCATCCGTTTCTCGAAGCCGTCGATCAGTTTTTGACCTACCCGTTGAAAAAAAAGTAATCTTAAATCAAATATAAATTTTTCATACTAATTTCGTAATTCATTTATAAAGGTACAAGTTATACACAGTAGTGATGTCAATATGGGAATGAATCAGATCGATGAACTCATGGAGGATTGCAAACACCCAGTACAAGGCGGGGACCCGATGTTGTCTTCACATAGCCACATGCAATCTGCACCGCAATCGCCGTCTGCAAATCAATTAAATTGTGAAAGTTTTGAACCAAAGAAAGTCTCGGAAGCTGAATCAGGTCTTTTTAGGGACAAGTCTAGTTTAGGAGCAGATGATTGTTGCAGTATAAATTGCAGTACTTCTTGCTATATTCAGCACCATTTACCTACACACGAGGGTCATCCAAATCATTGCCACCATCCCAGTATACGTGATATCCATGGCTTATCTGAATCAGTTCAAAGCTCTGAGTTTAGTAGGCTTGATCATTGCGATGGCAATCCACTACTGTCATCTTCCCATAGATCACTTGGTACAGTAGACGAAGATCAGCGTAGTTCTGTTGATATATCTGCGGTTATGATAAACGACTCACTTTCCTCATTGGTAGATGACAGAAACAGTGAGCCCATGCTTCTTACTTCTGACACGTTAGATATTGACTTGTAAATTATCAAAATGTGTAGAAACTGAGTGTAGTTTTTATTTTAAAATCTTTGAGGAAGTAAGGCTTAGGCTCAAATTCTTAAGGTTCAATATAGTCCAATAAATGTGTTGAAATTCTAAATACTGTACTCTCTCAGAGGTATTACGCATCCAATTTTAAGATAAAACCTTCAAGAATATATTATTATCGGTTTTTTTAAATTTTATAAATTTTATTAGTAATTATGTTTTTAACAAATGTATAATTGTTATCTTACCTTAAATGTTATTTATGATTATTCTAACCGACAAAACCTATAGTATATTCGTTACTTAAGTTTTAATAATAGGAAACTTGTGGACTGTGAGGAAACAAATAAAAATATAAATACTTAACGTAAAAAAATACAAATGCATAGGTTTGCGTTGGGACATGTTCTATTTATTTTACCACTTTTACATATTTCTTCGCAAGTAAAAAACCTACATTAATTTTATTTTGTAAAAGTTAAGGAAAAGAAATCAGGATCAAAAATTGAGTCGATATTGCATTGTCCAACTGGTGGTCCGTCAATATGAACGTCGAGATCTTGACAATTACAAGAGCTAGAGTTTTTGGGATCTAGCATGCATATTTTAGTTATCCATACGCTGCGCTAGTTTATTTAAAGTTTGGCCAAACCCATTATAACGCCCCCAAACTTTTGAGAGTCCTGCTAGACGTCAGTTATCGGACATTATATGTCGGCACCGAACTGGGAAACTTATTTGGCGCCCCATTGTTTTAGAAGTTACTTAAAATTTTAAGTGCTAATTATGTCGGCACTTCATTTTTTAAAAATATTTCATATTTCAGCGAAATAACTAATAGCGTGGTGGATTTGCTACTTGCTCTTAACTTTTAATGTTGGCACAGTTGTTCGGCAGCCGCAGCGCCACCCAAAATTGACAAAATGTGCTATCAGCCGGTGGCATATTTATTTGAATTGTGAGGAGTCTTAAACTCCCCACAAATCCCGATGCAGGAGATCGGCTTAGTAACAGCGGAGGAGGCGGGAAACCCCCAGAAAGAAGGGCATCCAGGTCAAACGGGAAATATTTGGACCTTGGACCCTCATATGGCAAGGGCAACGAGATCATACAGTAAATTGGCGGACTTCGGACCCACTTAACGAGGACACACCGTGAATTAACGGTACCTCGATGGACCTTGGACCCGCGCCCGGCAAGGGCAACGAGGTCATACGGTTAATTGGCTGACTTCGGACCCGGATAAAGAGGACACACCGTGAATGAACGGTACTTCAGTGTACCTTGGAACCGAGCTCGGCGAATGAAATACAGCGCCTATAAAAGGACGGCGCAAGCGCAGCTCGTACGAGTGCGAGAATCAGAGCGAGTGCGTGAACGCGGAATAAGTAAATCGAAAGGCTGAGGGTACAACGCTGAGATCCAACGGTGCTAGGTCGGGTCAAATCAAACTTAGGGAGTCCGGAAAAATGATAACAAGTACCGGAGGAGCCGTGGGCCACCGTATGCGCAGATTTCGTCGGCGTTTAAAAATTCCTGGGTGAGTTAGGCGTCCGACACCAGTTCACGGCCCCATACACGCCCCAAGAAAACCCGATGGAGAGAGCCAACAGAACGGTGAAAACAATGATCGCCCAATTCACCGGGGCAGACCGGAGGTCTTGGGACGAAAAGTGGCCAGAATTGCAGTTGGCCGTGAATACAAGCGAGGCTGAATCCACGGGATATTCGCCAGCTTTCCAACCCAAGGAAGAGAGCCCAAGTCACCCAACGCACTGTACGACGAAGAAACAATCGGCACCGGAAGGCAAACTCAAACTCCGGCCGAAAACGCACAGAAGCTGAAGGAAATCTTCGAGCTGGTGAGGCGGAACATGGAACAGGCAGGGCAGGATCAGGCACGCCACCACAATCTCCGTAGACGTCCATGGAAACCAAATATCGGGGACACAGTCTGGGCCAAGGAACACCATCTGTCCAAGGCAGCAGAAGGATTTGCGGCCAAATTGGCACCAAAATACGATGGGCCGTTTAAAATAATAAATTGTAATTCGCCAGTGATATGCAATTTGCGGCATGTAAATACAAGCAAGGAAAAAACCGCCCACATTAGGCAGTTAAAACCGCAAAGCATTGGTGGCCAGACCCGGAAAGCGAAGCTGAACTCAGCGGGGGCACACAGTACCTCACCCAAAGAGAGGGAGAGGACGATACGTGGTATCGAACGTACACAGATGCATTAGGAGAACAGGAGAGGGAGGGTCATAGGATGCGGATATCGTTACCGGGTAACGCACACAGAAGAGGGGACCCGTCGGAGGCCCGTAGCAAGCGAGAGTCCAAAGGCCACCGCGGACAACGGAAAAAAGGAGGCACGGAAACCGAGGTTTCGTCAGCGCGCGAGCGGCACAAGACGGTCCTATTCAATTCAGGTCGCCAATATGAACGCAAGCTGCAGCAGCAAGTCGTCAAGGGGAGAGGTGAAGGGAAGCTGCACTGGGCAACAGCCAGCGGCGAAATGGAGGTTCCGCAATCCAGCTGCTGGCGTCCCCGCTGGTGTCGCAATCCCCGTCACCTGCCCTGGAGACGGAAGACGAGGGACGCATTACCGACGTCAAGTTGGCATCGGAGGATGAGGCCGGCGTCCGACCGGCAGGCCAGGAAGCCGAGACCGAAGTCATCACTCTGTCGGATGTCGTTCCGGAGGATCCGAAATTAGCCCGGCAGTCGTTCTGCCCGGAGCCAGCAAACGGCGGACAGCGTCCGCCACGGCTTCCGGGCGAAGTCGTAAGGGTGTTGAAGGCGAAATTAAAAAGCCGGACAAGCTTTGCAAGTTTTTCTTTTTTTTTTTGGTATTAAGTTACTCTCAACCTCGAGCAGCTGAGAGAATTATTTGGCCTCCTCGTCTAAAAACGGGCTAACGCCATCTCCTATGTGCGTAGTGAAAACAATTGTAGGCGATGAATATCGAATGATTGTTTGTATTAAAGCCTAGTATCCAGATCGACAAACGATTACGCTAGCGTAAAAACTTTAATCTTTCCAATGTGACCAAAAGTTTTGAGTTCATCAGATTTAAGCGTACTACGGTCGTACTGTCAATCAGCTGGGTTTGTTGACAAGTAGTTAAAATTCAAATATCGTATCAGCGGGAAAGAGCCTTTAAAAGATATTATCAAATACCTTGGCAAGACAAGTCTGCCCTGTACAAAGAAATTAAAAAAAAAAATATAATTTTAATTTAAAAGTTGTTTTTTTTTAATTTACTGATAATTATTTTCGTTTTTTCGTACATTCTAGACCTAAAAAACATTTTGCTCTGACAAGAGGCACCCCAGATAGTATTAATGTTATTTTGTCCTCACATTTAAACACCTGCAATCGACTTTTGTGAGTTTTTGAGTTTTTCCCTCCATTTCTTATAATGTTCAGTGAAAAGCGCACGCCAAAAGATTAAATTTTTTATTCTTTTCGCTAGGGTTCACCGAAAGTTAATTTCCGCAGACTGGCAACGCTATGAAATTTTCTGGTATTTTCTTCGTCGATCAGGGGACCGACGTGAAAAAAAGGCCCGACGAAAAGTGAACGCCAGCTGTTTGCCTCTCGCTCTCTCTCATGACTGGCGTACGGTTTTCGTCAATCTGGATACTAGGCTTAAACATGCTGATGAATTTTAGTGATGATGTTTAATGAGTAAGAGTATCGAATGATTGTTTCAATTAAACATGTTGATGAATTTTAGTGATGATGTTTAATGAGTAAAGCCTAGTATCCAGATCGACGAAAACCGTATGCCAGTCAGGAGAGAGAGCGAGAGGCAAACAGCTGGCGTTCACTTTTCGTCAACGTTTTTTTCACCTCGGTCCTCAGATCGACGAAAAAAATACCAGAAAATTCCATAGCGTTGCCAGTCTGCGGAAATGAACTTTGGGCGAACCCTAGCGAAAAGATTAAAAAATTTAATTTTTTAGCGTGCGCCTCTCACTGAACATTATAAGAAATGGAGGGAAAAACTCAAAAAACTCGCCAAAGTCGAGGAGGAGTTTACATGTGAGGACAAAATAACATTAATACTATCTGGGTTGCCTCTTGTCAGAGCAAAATGTTTTTAAGGTGAAGAATGTACGAAAAAACACAATAAAAGTGCAGCTATGAACTTTAAATTAGCAAATAATTATCAGTAAATTAAAAAAAACAACTGTTAAATTTAAATTGTATTATTTTTTATTTCTTTGTACAGCGGCAGACTTGTCTTGCCAGGGTATTTGATAATATCTTTCAAAGGCTCTTTCCCGTAAATACGATTTTTGAATTTTAACTCCTTGTCAACAAACCCAGCTGATTGACAGTACGACCGTAGCACGCTTAAATCTGATGAACTCTCAAAATTTTGGTCACACTGGAAAGATTTAAGTTTTCGCGCTAGCGTAATCGCTTGTCGATATGGATACTAGGCTTTAGAGTTAATTTATTGTGATTTCAGGTAATTTCATTATAATTTAAAATTAGCAGTGCGTATGAAATTTGTGATTTGCTTGTAAGATTCGATGGGTTCTTTATCAAAGAAACGATAAATATCATTGTAATTCCTTAAGCCTAGTACTCAGATCGACAAAAACTGTCCGCCAGTCATGAGAGAGAGCGGCAGGCAAACAGCTGGCGTTCACTTTTCGTCAACGTTTACCAGAAAAATTGCATAGCGTTGCCAGTCTGCTGAAATTAACTTTGGGTGAACCCTAGCGAAAAGATTAAGAAATTTAATCTTTTGGCGTGCGCTTCTCACTGAACATTATAAGAAATGGAGGGAAAAACTCGCAAAAGTCGATTGCAGGAGTTTACATTTGAGGACAAAATAACATTAATACTATCTGACCTAATGTGTTTTAGGTCAAGAATGTACGAAAAAACACAATAACAAGAGAGAACGCTATAGTCGACTGCCTCGACTATTAGATACCCGTTACTCAGCTAAACAACTTAATATAAATATGCCTTCATGTGTTTTCTTTGTTTTTTTTTAACATAATGTGAATTATAGTGACCACAGGAAAAAGGGACAAAAAGTTCAAATTATCAATTTGAATTCGGCGATCTCTTAGTGCTGGCAGCTTTACAGCCCGAGCATCAGCACCAGCGCTGCTTTAGCGCATGCAGCTTTTGTCCTGCACCAGCAGCTGTGTTTATGTTTATGTTTTTGAGTGCAATAAATTGACTCGAAATATTAAACATACTTACTTATATTGGCTAAACACATACATTCTTAAATAGTATTATGTATATTAAAGTCTAAATGTTTGCACAACACGAGTAACGGGTATAGCTTTCTTTGAAAGGAGTTATCTTTGCCGGGCAATTGCAACTGTGTACAATGTTAATACATACATATGTATATGCTTACATACATACACACATACGCCATTGTTTGACTCAGACCTCCATTTGGCTAACTAGATTTGAGAATCCGAGAATTAACGTTGACTCTGTTGAGCACCTTGGCCAGCTTTTCCAAAGTCATCCGTTAGATGGCGCCATGAAAGGCGGAAATGTAGGCGCTAGCCAGGCTTAAGCGTTTAATGGGTTTTTGGGCGTTAGAGTGGGCGTAGCAAACTTTTATTCAGCCAATCGATATTTATTGACGAAGCAAATACATATCAATTAATATTTTCATAATATTCTCAAAACTGTGGCCACAGCTTGTGGCTTGTGGGCGTCAGAGGGGGCGTGGCACCATTTTGAAACAAACTTGCGCTGCGTAGGAACTCCTAAAATGTACATGCAAAATGCCAATCCTCTAGCTCTCCTCTTTATAGTTTCCGAGATCTCAGCGTTCATACGGACAGACGGACATGGCTAGATCGACTCGGCTAGTGATCCTGAACAAGAATATATATACTTTATAGGGTCGGAAACGCTTCCTTCTACCTGTTACATACTTTTGCACGAATACAATATACCCTTTTACTCTACGAGTAACGGGTATAAAAATGCAGCTATGAACTTTAAATTAGCAGATAATTATCAGGAAATTCAAAAAAACAACTGTTAAATTTAAATTGTAGTGTTTTTTAATTTCTTTGCACAGCGGCAGATTTGTCTTGCCAAGGTATTTGATAATATCTTTTAAATGCTCTTTCCCGCAAATACGATATTTGAATTTTAACTGCTTGTCAACAAACCCAGCTGCTTGGAAACCCAGCTGATTGACAGTAAGACCGTAGCACTCTTAAATCTGATGAACTCTCGAAATTTTTTACGCTAGCATACTCGTTTGTCGATCTGAATACTAGGCTTTAGTGACAATTAAAAATAAGGTGAGATGCATCTTCTGGTACGTTGCTTGTGTCGCATAGATTATTGTTGGTGACTTTCATTTTAGCTAGTGAGCATTTGTCAAAGCCATGACCGCTCAACAGACGGTTGATTTGCTTAATTTCTAACCGATTGAGGTCACATTTTTTATCCTTAAACCAAGGCTTTGAAGTAACATATGGAAAAAACATACAACCTGTATATCCAGAGATACCCATTATTCCAATTGTCAATAACACAAGTCCAGAGCCTACTATTGCAGTTATTCAAATCAATCCGACATAAACATTTAACCCCTCAGACATAAATCTTTCCCACGCCTTCGATCGGTGGCACCCGAATTATAAACACTTCAAACGCCTTTATCGACGACGGCAGCCATAAACAATATTCAGACCTTTAAACAAAGGATCCAGCCTGAGAACCCATTCCTCAGCATAAAAACTTTGGTCAATACAAATTAATTAAACAAAAGATGCAGCCTAGAAACCATCCCATCAGGCCACAGTTTTGACCAATCAAAATTATCTAATCAAAGTCCACTTTCGCTGATCGCGCGCTGTCACCGGTAGAAGCCTTAGTTATAAAAATAATGCATTTTGTAAAATCAGTTTAAGATTGGGGATCTAACTTGAAATAACTTTACCAATAAAGACTCCGTTATATATTAAAATAAAAATCGCTTTTTATACCCTTGCAGAGACAACATAAATATACATATGATATCCAGGCTTGCGGGACTGCCGTGAAACATTGCTTCGCAAGGTTGGCTGGCCTGTCTATCCGTCTGTCTGTTTCTACGCGAACTAGTCTCTCAGTTTTATAGATATTGAATTGAAACTTTGCACACACCCTTCTTTCCTTTGCACGCAGTATATAAGTCGGAACGGCCGAGATCGGCCGACTATATCCTATAGCTGCCATATAACTGATTGATCGGAAATGCCATAACTTTGGTGTTTGTAAAGTTAGGAAGTTGGGATTTTCATAAGGATCGGCCGACTATATTCTATAGCTGCCATATATCTGAACGATTGGAAATGCCATAACTTTGGTGTTTTTTTAAGTTAGGAAGTTGGGATTTTTATGAGTGTTAAGAATGCATTATATGAATAATTTTGGAGAATATAATGCAATATTTCTTGTTTTTAATATATTCCGTGCCGAAAAACATAATTTATATAAGTTATAGGGTCCTTCAAAGGCCAGCGAGCACAGAAGAAAACACAATTGTCCTTGGCATTTTTAGCGGCAATGTCAGCTAATTCGTTATCTTCTATATTAACGTGGCTTGGAATAAAATGCATTTATATTGAAAATAAAAATCTAGCGTTTTTGATTTTTTTTATGATTCGCTTAGCGATGTAGTTATCTGGATGAGATTTTTTCAACGACAAAACCCCATTGAGACTATCAGTTAAAAGTATTGGTAATCTTCGGCAAAATCGATGGCTTTATCTATGGCGATTAATTCAGCTGTGAGTGAAGATCATTTTTTGCTTGTAAAAAAAACTTTCAATGGTTTCTGAGCTTTTATGAACAAGAGCGCAACCTGTAAAATTTTCATTTACAATTTTTGGACAATAGATAATTAATTTTTGTCCTGGATAAGGGAATTTATTAGGGTAGCATTTGCTGATTTTTTATTTAAACAAGAGCCTTAAAAAAAGTCTGTGTCAGTTGTAATCTTGCGCGTTGAAATTAAAACATTGTCCAAAGGCACGATGGCGTCAAAGATGTATTTAAATTTCGAATATATTCTAGCATAGCTTGTGTTTTTAGCAATAAAAGAGTTAGACAAAAGAGAGGGTACAGGTAAATCGTATGCAAAAGTTTTGGCTAACTCTTAAGCAGTTATAATTTTTTTTTCTGAACTCCTGGGGGAGTTCAGACGCTAAATTATAAATTATATTTATAGGAGTTGATTTTATTAAACCAACAGCACGTCGCAAATAAAAATTTATATGCACTTTTATCTTTTTAGAAACAACAGTAGAAATATTAGCAAGTGATGAACATGAATACTCTAATTTAGAGCGTACAAAGGCTTTATAAAATAAAAGCGATTTATTTGGGTGAACACCAAAATGACAACCACTGAGCATTTGCAGAAATATATTAGTTTTATTGGCTTTAGAAATAATCTGATCAATATGATTGACTGAGGAATTATTAGCATTAATAATTCTACCTAAATAGTTGATTTTTTCTACTTCTGATATTGCTATATTATCACAGACTATGTTTGCAGGCTGTCTTCTTTTATTGAAATGTATGATTGATGATTTATTGGAATTAAAAGTAAGATTGTTGTTATTGCACAAGTTATTGAAAGCATTTATCTTAAGTTCTAAAATATCTCTAGCTTTTGCAAACTGTGTATCATAACACACTAAAAAGAAATCATCTGCATATTGATAGAGTATACAGTTTTCGTCATTGATAGAATGAAAAACTATAGTATAAATATTAACAAGAAAGGAAAGCTAACTTCGGGCGGAGCCGAAGTTGATATACCCTTGCAGAATACTCTGTAAATTATATTCTCCAAAATTATTCATATGATGCATTCTTAATACTCATAAAATCCCAACTTCCTAACTTTAAAAACACCAAAGTTATGGCATTTCCAATCGTTCAGTTGTATAGCAGCTATAGGATATAGTCGGCCGATCCTTATGAAGTTTGGTAGGTCGGATTGATTGGCTTAAAATAAAAATACTGCGTGCAAAGGAAAGAAGGGTGTGTGCAAAGTTTCAATTCGATAGCTTTAAAACTGAGAGACTAGTTTGCGTAGAAACAGACAGACGGACAGACGAACAGACGGACGTGGCTATATCAACTCAGGAGGTGATCCTGATCAAGAATATATATACCTTATAGAGTCGGAGATGTCTCCTTCACTGCGTTGCACACTTTTGACAAAAATTATAATACCCTCTCCAAGGGTATAAAAAGAATGGGACTCAGACAACTACCTTGACATACACCGTTGCTTTTAACTATTTCTTGGTTATTACTTACTAAAACTCTTTTTTCTAGAAATTTAATTATGAACCCTATATATGCACTATCAAAAGTATAACTCGTTAGCTTTTGACAGAGCAAAGGAATATTTACTGCGTCAAAAGCTTTACTTATATCCAATACAGCGGCTATAACTTGCATTCCTTTTGCTTTAAGATTTGCTATATTATTTATTACGTCATTAATACTTTTTTGCTATGGTGCCCCCCATTGACTCTGAAAACGTGTATATAAACCCGACCTTTTGCCCTAATAAAATCAGTACTCAACCAATACTTGTTTATTCAACTACTCTGCGTTCTACAAGTGAGCATCGCTGTGTCTTTGGTCCTCATACGCATGATCCCTCCGAGTTAAACCAATTTAAGTGTTGGTTTAGCAACCTATCGTCACTAGAGTATGTTGGGCAACCATTCCTATAAATAATAAAAATAAAACTATAAACATTTTGGTGACCCCGACCATTGGATGAAATTCTAGTCAACTTGGCGACTAATTTCTGCACATACGTTTCATACGTTTGCCAAGTTGATCGGGAATCTGTCTATTCCCGATCAACTTGGCGATCGAATCACCTAGAGTTAAAGTTGTGAAAATCTTGCTCAATAAACCAGATATTGAGCAAAATTCATAACAAAGGGAACTTTGCCTCGAATAAATTTCTGAGCATATTGCCGAACTACTAGAAACTAGATCGGCTTACACACACATTTTAGATACCAGGGTAATTCAAACAATAAAGGAATTCCTAAACAACGTTTTCTCGCACTCGAAGCCATCGGCGGAAAATGCATAAAGAAAAACAAAAGCGAGAAATTTAAGGAGTCAACTCCTGCTGAGAGGCTGACCTGGGTTCAGCGAAAAAGGTCGTGCGTCAATTGTCTTAAGGCAGACCACATGACCAAGCAATGCATGTCTAAATATATATGCATAAAATGTATAAAAAAACACAACACATTGCTACATTTAGGTAACGGAAAACCAAATACCAAACCTAAAACGTCCGCTTCTGCTGCTACGAAAATAAGTTGTGAGAACAAATACACACTGTTAGCAACGGCTAGTCATAGTGCAAGGACTAAATCCAAAGGATCAATTCAACCAAATGATTGTTTGGCGCTACAATCCGTCCGAGGAAATAAAATATTACCGGCTGAAAACTGTGACTTATGGCACAACGTCAGCTCCATTTCTTGCCACAAAATGCTTGGAGCATTTGGCCAATAAAAATTTGGAAAAATGGCCATTAGGATCAAATGCACTGAGAAACGATTTCTATGTTGATAACTACCTAACTTATGCTCCAGTTGCTCCATGTACAATGATAGATGCTGCAAGGATTCAAGAAGAACTAAACAAAATCTTGTTACCTTGCGGATTTAAACTAAGAAAATGGTGCTCTAATTTACACCATCTACTAAAGGAATTTTCAACAAAAGATATTGCTAGCGACATAAATCTTGGCACTGCATTGGAACATACCAGTGTTAAGACTTTGGGAATTATTTGGTGCCCTAAGGATGACAATTTGTGCGGAAAGACTCAAGAGCACAACACTCAAACAATTACAAAAAGAGTGCTAGCCTCTATGTTGGTAAAATTTTTGACCCACTTGGTCTTTTTGCTCCAGTCATAATCAGAGCAAAAATATTTCTACAAAATCTGTCAGTCCTTAAACTAGATTGGGACACAGAGATATCAGACAAGACTTGCTATGTTTAAATAAAATGACTTTTCCAAAACACATTTATGATGGAAAAATACCTCAAAAACAAGAACTACACATATTTGTGGATGCTTCTGAAAAAGCGTTTGGGGCTGTGGCTTATATAAGAGCCATATATAAGAACAAACAAACGACTGTGCGCCTATTATGCGCTAAATCAAAAGTACCACGACTAGAGTTATGTGCAGCTGTGTTAGGTGCAGAGCTTGTTAAAAAGGTGAAAAATGATCTTAATGTACAATCAGAATCCATTAAATGTCATTACTGGATAGATTCCACAATCGTCTTATGTTGGATAAATGCAAAAGCGTCGAATTTCCTTACATTCGTTGCAAATAGGTTGTCGAAAATACAAGATTCAACCTGTCCAAATCAATGGAGACATGTGTCATCAAGTCTCAACGCTGCAGATGTACTATCTAGAGGGATACCTGCATCTCAATTAAGTGCACATACATTGTGGTTATACGGACCACTGTTTCTTCATGGACCAGAAGAGAAATGGCCAGCTCTATTTAAAGCTCCAATGGACAACACTATTTCTTTGGATCGGAAAACAAAAATTGTTACTTTGGCAACAGTTTCGCTTGGAGAAGAAATACAGTGGCTCACAGCTTATTTGACCCACACCTAATTTTCAACATTAAACAGGTATAACTCCTGAACCATAAGAGATACCCATAAAAATAAAACGCAGAAAGGTTAACTGTTGTTTTAACTTCAAAAATATGTTTTTATTTATTTATTCTAGCAAGGAACTTCTTAATTAAACAATGAAAACTAAGAATACTGCCTTTTTCAACGTCACAGCTTATTTGACCCAGTTCATCAAATTAGTTATAAAAAATTGCAAAAAAAATATTTTTTTAACTTTTAGTATTTGGTATGTCCGCCCTTTTGGTCCACAACCGACTTTAGTCGATTGGGAATAGATTCGACCAATTTGTTTGTGGTTTCTGGGGTGATTTTAGCCCATTCTTCGAGCAAAGCCGTTTTCAAGTAATTTTAATTGGAAATATTGCGCTCCCGAATTTTTGAGTCCAGCAAAGCCCACAAATTCTCAATGACATTCAAATCGGGTGACTGAGCTGGCGATTACATTATATGGGGACAATTATAAGCTACTGTATATGGCATTAAACAGGAAATTTATTTAATCGCTTGCAACGTATAATAGCATACATGTTCCGATTTTGTTATCGTAAAAATTGAAATTACCATTACCCAATAGCAGCAAGGTCGCATCTCTTCATCTTCATTTGGATGAAAACTTTATCATAAGAGTAGGAACAAGGTTGGAAAATGCCCCAATTTCCCGGGATGCAATGAATCCCTACTTACTCCCATGCAATGACAACATCGTAAAAATGCTGTTACATAAACTTTATGAGGAAAATATGCACTGTGGTCAAAATACTTTAAAAGGTATTGCACGACAACAGTATCACATTATAAAAATCACTCCTATGGTTATAAACGTAATTTTGAAATGCGTGCCATGTACCAGGTTTCGTCCAAAATTACTTTCTCAAATAATGGGAAAACTACCTGAGCATAGAGTCTCACAAATGAGACCATTTTGTAGGGGTATAATATGATGTCCCTCAAAGATATAATTTAACACCGTTGAATATATGATTTTATAGTTAATAGCTTTTATTTAATTTTAAGTCCTGGTCTCAATCACTGCTGACTATCAACTGATCTCGCTCTCCGCTCACAACTCGCACCAACCCCCAACTCTCTGATAGAGTTTGAGAGCGATGAGAGCAAGAGAGAGAGAGAGAGCCCAGCGAGAGCAAGCTCTACAATAACAACAATAAGGAATACAGTAGCTTATACATATTAATAGGTAGCAATCCTGCTACAATTCGGCCGTCCTGACATTTCAAGATCCCCTGATCTTAGTTTAATTTACAATTGATTTTATCTTATATAATCTTACATACTATCAGTCTTTACATTTACAATTCTTTAGATATATTTACAGTTATTTTCTTTTACCAATCCAATGTTTAATATTTTGACTACTCCAGACACCTTGATAAGGGCAACGCGACAATTGAAAATCTTCCACATCTTTTATCACATACCTATCATTTCTCAAAACTTTATCTATAACATAAGGGCCCTTGTGTTTGGGTATTAGCTTTCTTGCGACTCCTACTGCGTTATCAAAAATTTTCACCATAATATAATCTCCTACTTTGTACTCTGATCTATCTTTCCTTTTCTTATTATATCTTTTTTCATTGTCATTTTGTAATTTTGTTTGCGATTCCGCTCCATTTTCCTAATTTTGTCTAAATTTTTAAAATCACTAACATTACCTAATTCTTCTAACTTTTGTCTCAATTCATCAATAACTTTTCCTTTCTGCTCAATTCCAAACAACATTTTACTCGGCATTTGTGCAATACTCCTTTGCTTCGTATTGTTCAATGAGAACTCAACATCCTCAACAACTGTATCGCAATGCAGTCCTTTTTCCGGATCTGCCAATTTAGCTATCATTGGCCCCACTATTCGATTAATTCTTTCCGCCTGCCCATTGGCTTGAGGTGACCCGGTCGCAATTTTTACGTGTTTAATATTATATTCTTCCATAAATTTTCCAAAATCTTCCGATGTAAAACAGCTTCCTCGGTCCGAAACGATACAGGTTGGCCTGCTGTACGACCTAAAATAATCTCTCAGTGCTATAATGACTTCCTTTGTGTTCGTCGTCTTTGTTGCATATAACCTAACATATTTACTGAACCCGTCTATAACCACAAACAGATGTTTCTTTGATCTTCCATTATCAACCGGTCCGTAATGATCGATATGTATAATTTCGAATGGCACATTTCCTTTTGGTATGCTATGTAACATTAAGGAATGTTAAGGAATGTTCCTGACTTCGGCGAATATGCCACACATCTCAGACAATTATCAATATGTCTAACAACTTTCTCTTTCATATTTGAAAACCAGTATGTCCTGACAATGGCATCCATAACCTTATCTCTTCCTAAATGACCTAATTCATTGTGATATTTGTATAATATCTTTTCCTCCATTTCTCCTGGCACACAAAATAATAATTTTCCATCATTTGATTTTCTATAAATAACTCCATTCCTCATCTCAAACATTTTATCTTCCTCTTTGTCTAACTTTTTCCTAACATCTTTTAACTTTTCATCTTTCGCTTGACAAATAATTCAATTGTCTTCAAAACTATTCGTTTCTACTACTAGTATATTCGTATTCCTACTTAACGCGTCTACGTGTTGCATCCGATTTATGAATTAACTCAAAGTCATACTCGAGCAATTCTACTGCCCATCGTGCAATTCGAGGGTTCAACTCAATCCTATTTAATGTTAACGTCAGTGAGTTACAATCAGTAACTATTCTAAATCGTCTACCTTGCACATAAATTCTGAATCTTCTTAGAGCATAAATTATCGCTAACGTTTCAAGTTCAAAACTGTGATATTTTGCTTCATCTTTTGTTGTGGCCTTTGAAAAGTAAAAAATTGGGTGCAACTTTTTATCCACTTTTCTTTGTAAAAGAACCGCTCCAAAACCTTGTGCGCTTGCATCTGTATGCAATTCTATCTCATCTTTGTAATAATATAATCCTAACACTGGAGCTTCAACTAACATTTTCTTAAGCATCTCAAAACATTGTAATTCCTTCTCTTCGAATACAAACTCTTTATCTTTCTTTAACAGGTCATATAATGGTTTTGCGATCATTGAAAAATTCTTTATAAACCTTCTAAAATATGAACATACAGGGTTGCCCATATTCGACGGACCCATGTTTTTTTTTAAAAAATCAAAGAAAAAAATAAAAATTTGGCGGTTGGCAATCTTAATCATTTAATTTGTTCCAAGTAGATTTGTTTACATCAATTTTTGAATATGATATCTTTCAAATGGCCGCCTCTGGCGTTGATGGCGTATTGTGCCCTTTTTGCAGCATTTTCCATCGTTTTCGCCAACATTTCGGCCGGAATAGCGGCTATTTCTTCACGAATGTTGTCCTTGAGCTCTTCTAGGGTCCTTGGCTTGTTAACGTAAACCTTTGACTTCAAATATCCCCACAAGAAGAAGTCAGGCGGCGTCAAATCGGGCGAACGCGGTGGCCAGTCCAAATCACCACTTTTCGACATCAAACGGCCCGGAAACAATTTCTTCAGAAAATCGATTGTTATGCGACTTGTGTGCGGTGGAGCGCCGTCTTGTTGAAACCAGAACTGCCTCATACGCTTTCGACGAATAATTGGCATCACAAAATTGGTCATCATGTCGCGATAACGCTCCTGGTTGATGGTAACAGCATGGCCATTTTCATTTTGGAAGAAAAACGGCCCAATGACCGTTTTCGAACTAACGCCGCACCAAACTGTGACTTTTTCGTCGTGAAGAGGCACTTCTTGAATCTTCTCAGGATTTTCAGTGGCGTAAATACGGCAATTTTGCTTATTTACGGTCCCATTGTGAAATGGGCTTCATCGGACATGATAATTTTGTTCCAAAATTGATCGTCATCTTTGGCCATTTCGATGACTCTTTGGGCCCATTCCAATCGACGAGGCTTGTCCGTAAGCAACAATCTTTGCGTCAATTGAATTTTGTACGGGAACAAATGCAAATCAACGCGAATAATCCGTTGTAAAGTGGACCGAGCCATGCCCAACTGCTGAGAACGGCGTTTTTGGGATGTTCTTGGGGACCTCTCAACACTGGCTCGTACGGCAGCGATATTCTCGTCCGATCGCCTTGGTCGACTTTTATTTGGCCTCTTCGGATTAGAAAGAGCCTCACCAGTCGTAAATTTTTCGTATAAACGCTTAATGGTGTTCTTAGAAGGCGCACTTTTCACATTTTTTAATTTTTTAAAAGCACGTTGAGTTTTCACAATTGACTTGTTCTGTTGAATGTAAATTTCAACTATTTCAGAGCGCTCGCGTGGCGTGTATTGTTCCATGGTAAAAATCTGCTTGGACTGACGCTTCAAACGCGGTATGTCATTAAGCGATCTGGCATCTCTGTCAAAAGTTATGGCGTCGTCAGATGGGTCCGTCGAATATGGGCAACCCTGTAAACCTAAAAAGCTTCTAACACCATGAACTTTATCTGGAACGGGAAAATCTCTAACAGCTTCTATTCCTTTGTCATTAGCTTGTATTCCTTTGCTGGTTATTAAAAATCCTAAATACTGCACACTTGCTTGTAGAAACTCACACTTATCCATTCTTAATTCAAGTTTCTTCTTTGCTAAACGATCAAAAACTTCCCTAAGAACATTTAAATGTTCTTGTATCTCTTTACTGGCGATCATGATATCGTCCATATATATTACTACCTTACCATCCATTATCATGTCTGCAAAAATTGTATTAATAAATCGTTGAAACACCGCTGGAGCATTTTTTAGCCCCATTGGCATCCGCATAAATTCAAATTGCCCTAATGGCGTCATAAATGAAGTATACTTTATCGAATCACCGTCTACACATGAAAGTAGCCATGTTTTAAATCTAATTTCGAAAATATTGTTTTATTTACCAAAGTGTCTAACAAATCGTAGATTAAAGGTAAAGGATATTTATCTTTCACCATTGTCTTATTAAACTTTCGATAATCCACACATAGTCGTAGGTCACCTGTTTTCTTTTTTACTAACACTATTTCCGATTGACTTGGTCTTATAATTCCCTCATTTAAGTATTCATCTAATATAACATGTAATTTTTCTTTCTCTGTATAAGCTAAACGTCTGAGCGAACAACTAAAAGGTTTAGAATCCTCTAATCTTAATTTTATTTCACATATAACTTCTGGTTCCTTTGGCCTTTCTTTATTTACATAACAACTTTCTACCATTCTAACAAACTGACACCTAACATTGTAATTCACTTGATTACCAATTTTATAATCTGGACTTTCTTCATTTATATCAATATTAAACAATTCCTTTTCCACTAAATCTATTTCATTTGTTTTCATAACTTTTTCTTCATCGGTAATTTTACTAAAAATTTCTTTAATCATCTGCCCATTGTCGCTAATTTCATTGCTAACTATCTGGTTTTCATTTCTAACAACTATAACAACTATAACTAACTATCTTCTTTTCACTAACATAATCATAATCTAACCATATCACTAACTATCTGCTTTTCACTAACATTTCTAACAATATCACTATCATTTGGAGGGTTTTCAATGTTCTCAACCGTAACCATTCTCAAAGTATCGAGGTTTAAATTAATATTACAGGCTTCCATAAAATCTCTTCCAAGTATTACATCATGACTCATAGATTTGTTTGCCACAGTAACTAAATGAAAATGTATTTTATTTAAATTCTTCATAACATAACATAATATTTTTCCATCCGTTTCTAGGAAACTTTTATTTAATCCATGATATAAACTTAAAACTGGTAATTTGCAAACATTTTCTGGTACTTTGGATATTTTAATAAATGAAATTGGGCTTCCTGTATCTATGAGGCATTCTGTAATTAACCTGGTATTAGAATCGTTCATAAAATGAATTTCAAAGTATCTTACATAATTGTTATTGCCACCCGGCTTATTTTTGTTCTTCACGCATGTAGCCACAAAATGTCCCATCTCGGCGCACGCATAGCACGACCCTTTCTCCCGTTTCGGCTTCCTGCATTCGGATGTGTCCTTTGGCATTGCAATTATAACAGCGCGTCTCTTTGTTGTCCTTGAAGTTTACTACTGCCGTCGTCCTTTCAACACTAAGTGATTTGGGCAAGCTAACATCAGCAAATGCTCGCTTTATGTGCCCAACATCTACAAAACATTGATTGTGCGCCTGATTACGCAGCCCTTGATTTGGAATTCCTTCGATAATGCAGCCTAACATTTCTTCTGCATCCATATTAATGCCCTGAGCAAGCATTATTTTGTCGTCAGCATAACTCCCGAAAGTCTCGCCAGCACTCCATTTGCGATTCTCAAATTGGCGCCTTATCTCCAGCTTCGATGTTTTTTCGCCAAACATTGAGATCAGTTCGGCAATGTTCTCCAGTGGTAACAAGACACGCCCTGCATTTGCGTGCAACCAGACATTAGCTTTTCCTTTTATCTTGCTTACCATTAACATTTTGACGTAGTGTCCGGTTATGCCATAGATGCTTGCGATGTTGTGCATCTGAGTGATCCATTTGCGGGCACACGATTCACCAGCAAACTCACTCAATACTTGCATTGCCATTCCCAACGAAATATCAATACTCTGATTGAAATTGCTCTCCATCTTTTCTTTCGCGACGTTGACCTTTTTCACAACACGCACGCTGCTTATTGCGTCGTTGAGTCTCTCCAGCTTGGTTTTGCATGTTGTCTTCCTTCTGTTCGCCGCCTTTTTCGTTCTCATCAGCAACTTCGCCAAAGCTGCCCATAGCTTCTTCGTTCTCTTCAGCAACTTCGCCTTCGTTTTCTCGATCTTCGCCGTTACTTTGATCGCCTTCTTCATCGTAATCTTCGATGCCGCCGTCTTTGTCGTTACCTTTGTCGCCGTCTTCTTCTTGAAAATTTTCGATGCCGCCGTCTTTTTTGAAATTTTCGATGTCGCCGTCTTCTTGGAAATTTCCGATGCCGCCGTCTTCTCCGTTACTTTTGTCGTTCTCTTTTTGTATAACTATTTCATCAATTTTATTGCGTATTTCGGTCGGTAATTTGTTTAGACGTATAATTAATTCTCGTTTTGTACCAGTCGTTGATAATTTTAATATGCTCAACCACTTTTTTAATTGTTCAGTCGATGCTTCGTTCAAATCCATTTTGGTTTGTCAGGTTTTAATTTATTTAGCTTCTTTTAATTTAAATTCATTTGGCTTGTGATCGGCCCACTTCTGATTTTGTAGGGGTATAATATGATGTCCCTCAAAGATATAATTTAACACCGTTGAATATATGATTTTATAGTTAATAGCTTTTATTTAATTTTAAGTCCTGGTCTCAATCACTGCTGACTATCAACTGATCTCGCTCTCCGCTCACAACTCGCACCAACCCCCAACTCTCTGATAGAGTTTGAGAGCGATGAGAACAAGAGAGAGAGAGAGCCCAGCGAGGCAAGCGACCTGATAAAGCATACAATTAAATTTGATCTTCTTGGTTGGTTAAAAAAATATAAATTTTATTTTTTAATTTCACTTTATTTGTGCAGACCTTAATTCTGTAACTCTATATTATGTCCGATCCCGGTTTCAATCCGAATAAGACTGACTCCTTAATTCTAAAATCTTCTCCAACGAACCTCGGCCAGAAGCTTTTTTAAGCTTCTAGAACTTTGATTTTTGTTTCAAATAAAAGCTTATGCTGAAACTGTCGCATCTCGTTGTGAAATTAAATTATGCTGACCGATGCAATTTTTATTGAAAATTGGAACGTAATACTTTTGGCTTTGAACGTGAGAGTTTGGCTTCGAACGGAAGCTGTTGTTTACTTTACGATAGGTTTATTTATCCTAGCAGAACTGTCAAGCGCGGCCTTCCAAGTTAATGAAAAAGGCGAAGGCAGAATCATAAACAAAGACAAAGGCAATGTAGCTGAGATTGAATTTAAAAATTTGTTGATTAATTCCATAAGTGGAACCGTATCACGTTGGATAACTCTCCCCCTTCTAAAATGGATCGTCCCGATTCATTATGGATTTCGTTTAAACGATCTCTTAATTCTGTTAAAAATATTTCTTATCTAAAGAGAGTTCCGAGTTATTTGAAAATATATAATCGGATATTTCATAATTTTTGAAGTGGTTTGTAGTAATATAGTTAAGAATTTTGTTGTCTAAATAGGTATATGGAACGTTATTTATTGTGGTTGTACCGTTAAATGTTATTAAGAATGAACCACCTAATTCGTAGTTGTTGACGATGTTGTTACCATTTATTAAAATGATACCATCTTGGATAATGTCTATTATTTTATTATTTTCTCAAATTGATTGTTCACTGTTTAATAGTCGGGTAAATCATGTTTTTTCTAAGCTTAGAGTTCAATAGTTATTAAAGAGTTCTTTCTTAAATGTAGACATTTCATAATATGTATTTTCGCATGTTGCGACTTGATTACTTATTAATAATTTTCCATCGATTTGGGAAATGGGTCGAGTGTAATATAATTCGCATCTATTATTTATTATAGGGTATCTATATATAGAAAAATGGTGCAAAATATGTACGCCATCGCAAAACAAGAGAACGGCTGGGCCGATTTGGCTCAAATTTTTTTCAGTTGTTTGTAATTACCAGAAAAAGGTTAATACATAAGAAAATTTTGGGAAAACCTGCCGGAAAAGTCGCTATCGGCTCAAGAGATGTATTTATTGTTGTACATAAAACTGTTAAAACAGCAGTCTTTGGAAATAATGCCTTCATTGTTGTACATAAAACTGTAAAAAATCGAGTCAACGAATCATTGCCAAAGTTTTAATTGGAAATAATGCATGCTTTTAGATCAAGACATGGACGGCGTTCACGCAATGCGATACATTCTCAGAATGTCCGTAATGATCGAACCCAAAAGGTTCGTGCAGAAATAAATGCATCGGCACGTGCCCGAATTGCACAGCTTCGCGCTGCACAAAGACCACCTCAAGCCCGCCAAAATCTGAGTAGAAGAAGACCAGCCGCAAATGAAAACTTGAATCGCGCTGCATTCGCATACAATTCCGTAACACCCTACAAATATCATAGCTGCGTTGTTATTGGTTCATTTTTAATCGTATGTCAGCATTGCAATGCACTGAAGTATCGATTGGAAACCCCCGGCTTATGCTGTGCAGGAGGCAAAATTAAATTGCCCGTTTTGGCTCATCCACCAGAGCCATTGTATTCGCTACTATATGGAAATTCAGCCCAATCAAACAGTTTCTTAAAGCTTGCACAAAAATATAACGGATGCTTTAAAATTACGTCACTTAGAGCCGAGGTTGTTCATCAACCAGGCTACAATCCGAGTTATAAGGTAATGGCGTCCCTTTATTATTAAAATGAACAACTCTCATTTTTTTCAAAATTGCACCCCCACATTCAGATTCAAAGGCAATTCACCATCGAGCGGGCGCTTTGTTACCACCACCAAACAAAAATCATAAATTCCTTCAGATCTACTCATTGGTAATTCGGAAGATGAACTAAATCAGCGTTGTGCAATTTTCACTGCAACTAAACGTGAAATTATACAACAATTTCAAAATCTTCTACATGAGCGTAATGAATTGGTCAGATTGTTCAAAACCGCATTGGATAAAATGCATTCTGACGACCACAAAATCATTATCAGCGCTGACAAAAGGCCCACTGAAAGCGCTGACAAAAGGCCCACTGGAAGCCATGCAAGATAATTTAATGCTCCCACTATTAATGAAGTCGCAGTGGTGATTGTTGGCGAGAATGTGGATTCACGCGATATGGTTCTCAAGCGACGGGATGATGGCCAATTGCAGGGAGTTTCTGAGACTCATCGGTCATATGATGCACTTCAATACCCTTTGATGTTCTGTCGTGGAGAAGATGGTTATCACTTCAACATAAAGATGGTCAATCCAACGACAGGTTTGTTTACAAGTCATCACTTCTTTTTGATTTTACAACTAAGTTTGAATTCAAATTTTAGGAGATTAAACGAATTAGAAGGTCAGCTCTATGAATTTTTATGCGTATCGATTGATGATTCGACTAGATGTTGACAATCATCTGTTGAGATACCGCCGTTTGTTTCAACAGTACTGTGTCGACATGTACGTCAAAGTAGAAACGGAGCGTCTCAATTTCATTCGTTTCAATCAGTCGAAGTTGCGCTTAGACGAGTACATCCTCTTGCGTGACGCCATCGCTACTGAAGGACACGCGGCCAAAATCGGTTTTTTGGCCATTCTCCCAGCTACTTATGTTCGATTATTTCAGCCGACATACCAGATAAACAAACTGATCCCGGGCTGCATTCCATTGTGACAACGAGCATGATCCATGGCCCTTGCGGAGTCCACAACCCAGAATCAGTATGCATGGATAACGGAAACTGCACAAAACGATTTCCCCGTCCGTTGACGGCTGAAACAATCAGTGGACACGATGTATATCCATTGCATAGGCGTCGTTCTCCAGATGACAACGGCAAATGGATCGAAGTAATGGTGAAACGTAACGAAACAAACTTAACAGTAATCGTGAATAACCGCTGAATCGTTCCATATTGCCCGCTTTTGTCGAGAACGTTCTCAACTCATTGCAATGTTGAGTACTGCAACTCTATCAAATCCATCAAATACGTTTGCAAATATGTGAGCAAAGGGAGCGACACGGCGGTGTTTGTCATTGCTGATCCGAATGCAAACGATGAGGTGACGAAATTTCAACTTGGACGCTAAGTAGTTGTAACGAGGCCATTTGGGGGCTATTTTCATTCCCGATTCATTAACGTCACCCGACTGTCGTGCACTTATCTGTTCACTTGGAGAACGGCCAGCGTGTCTACTTTACGGACGCGAACGCAGCGCAAAGAGCAGAACGGAGAACAACGAAGAATAAGGACGTAGATAGTTTGAATTTCGTTATTCAAAGTCAAATCGCTGGAGAACTGCATTCATACAGATCCGTTGACAGCGTGACCGACGAGGATGAAGCGACCAACTATCCAAAGGAATTTTTAAACTCACAGGATGTGCTAGGAACTCCGCCGCATAATTTGCAACTGAAAGTGGGATCAATTTATATAATGCTGCGGAATCTAAATCATCCGAGATTATGCAACGGTACGCGATTGAAATCTGATGAACAACGTGATTCATGCGACGATTATTAAGGGCAAATTTAAAGGAGATGAAGTTCTTATCCCACGAATTCCGATTATTCCAACAGAAATTCCATTCCAATTCAAGAGGATTCAGTTCCCAGTTCGATTGGCATTTGCGATGACAATCAATAAATCGCAAGGCCAATTGTTGGATGTCTGCGGGATTAATCTGGAATATCAATGTTTTTCACATGGGCAGTTATACGTAGCCTGTTGCGTGTGGGAAAGCCGTCATCATTATTTATTTTTGCACTGGATAGCAAAAGAAAAAATATTGTTTATCACATCGATCAGTGGAGATTTCGAGTCAAATAAATTTTTAAGAAATTTGAAATACCAGTGTCTTATTATTACTCTGGGATTATATGAAGTCGTGAAATAGGGGCGAGACAAAGTTCGCCGGGTGCTCTAGTTTTATATAAATTATTAAAAGTTCTTCATGTAATGCGATTTTGAACACAGAGATGTCCATTAAGTCAGCAATAATTACTGGCTTTTGCTAGTGTCTTAATATTTCTTTTACATCTTCATTATTTAAAATTTTGGCGTTGAAAATGTCAATTTTTGCAAGGGTGATTGTTGAGAAATAGATCGGTCATTTAATATTTGCCTTTGTGGGGGACTACCTTACGAGTTTCAACCACATGTCAGCGTCTCTCGGTGAATACCAAAACAGCTGATCTGCGCAGGCTTCACCGGGAATGGCACTTATCGACAGATAAAGCTTGATCCAGAGATATCATCCCTAGTTCCCTCTCTTCTGAACGAGTCTTGACGAGTAACTTGCTAAAATTAATCCTCATTATAATCAAGCACCATCAGTGAATAAAAGATTTCTGTGATACCGAGCTCCCACATTGGTGACCCCGACGTGATCTCTGATCGAAAATCGTGCGGAGATCGCAGTAATCCGCGCAAATTCATTAACTCTGATTGGGAAGCGAACACGTTGTTCTTACATAACCTCGAAACATGGTTAACCACAGCGATGATGAGGACGCCGTTTTGAGGCAGCAAGCGCTCCCGCAGGCACATCAAGCGCCGCCGCTACAGGCGCCCCTCCAAATACAGCAGCGCGAATTGGCCAGGGGTGGCATGGGAGAAGACGCCCTGAAAGCCATGTGGTTGGAGCGGTTGCCCGAGGGCTTGCGACTCGTAGTGGCGATGGCACAAAGCGAGCTCGACAATCTCGCGCTATTGGCTAACCGCACTTGGGAGTATGCGCACCCCACGCTCAACGCAGTTTCCGAAACCGCCCCGTTTACAACCCATTTTACGAAATCTCAGCACGAATCTTTGGAACAGCAAGTGGCGGAGTTGAGGACCATGGTGGCCGGGCTCGGAAAACATCTAGACCGCCAGAGCCGCGATCGATTCAACAGTCCTAACCGAAGTCAATTTAGCCGCAATCGATCGAAGTTCCTAGACGACCGCTTTTGTTACTACCACAATCGATTTGGTGAGAAGGCGAACAGATGCAGATCGCCTTGCACGTGGCCGACGGAAAACTAACCGCCACTTCGCACGAGGAACACCAATTAGACAAGAACCGTGACTCTAACACTTGGTCTCCGACGATGTTTCAACTGGACGTTCATAGTGGCCAATGTGTCCAAAGCCATCATCGGCGCCGACTTCCTCTCCCGATACGGTCTCATCATCGACGTAAAGCGACGCAAAATCATCGATGGGACCACATCACTGTCTACCGTCTGTGAGCTTCGCCATGTCCAGTAATCACCCATATCGACCGTTTCCAACGCATTTGAGTACCACGACATGATCTTACTATATAAACCCTGACTCTGCCTCCGTTTTTCGACGAGGAGCTCGTGCAAAACACCCGAGTGCAGCACTACATTGCGACGAAAGGCCAACCTGTATTTGCTAAGGTCCGCCGACTGAATGCTGAGGCTCTGATCATCGCCAAGGGCGAATTCACACGTATGCTTGGAGCGGGGATATGCCGACCGAGCAGCAGCAGCTGGGCATCGCCATTACATATGGTAAAGAAAAAGAATGGCGAATGGCGGCCATGTTGTGACTATCGACGGTTGAACGCGATCACTGCTGCCGACCGATACCCACTCCCACACATCTACGATATCAACCAGGTCTTCGCCGGCAAGTCCATATTCTCTACCATCGATCTGGTCAGCGCCTATCACCAGATCCCGCTCGCCCCGGAAGACCGAGAGAAGACAGCCATCATCACACCGTTTGGGCTTTTCGAGTTCAATGTGACTTTTGGACTCCGCAATGCATCGCAAACGTTTCAACGGCACATGAACAACATTCTCGGCGATTTTGACTTTGTGGCAGTGTATATCGACGACATTTGTGTGGCTTCGACAAATAAAGCCCAGTACAGTCAACACCTTAAGATTGTTTTTGATCGCCTGCGGCAAGCCAACCTACCTATCAACGTGGCCAAGACTACGTGGCGTATTTGGAAAGACAAACAAAACTTTTCTGGGACACTCTATCACGGTTGAACGAGTGAACCAACGGTTGAACGAGTGAACGCGATAAATGAGTTCCCGAAGCCGACAAAGATATGCGCATTACGCCGATTCATTGCCATGCTGAACTACTACCGCCGATTGTCCAAGGCATTCTCCAAGCGCTCATCCCTGGCAACAAAAAGAACGACCAATCGCCGTTGGAGTGGACCGAGGATGCCAGTAATGCATTTGCGCGCTGCAAATCCGACCTGGCCAGCGCAACACGGTTGGCGCACCCGATAGCCAACGCACCCCTTGCACTTCAGGTCGACGCCAGCAATTATGCAATCGGTGCAGCACTTTACAAAGTTAGTGAAGGGCACCTGCAGCCACTGAGCTTCTACTCGAAGCGCATGACGGACACACAAAAGCGCTACAGTACGTACGACCGGGAGCCCTTAGCAATTTTCCAAGCTGTCAAATTTAATCGCTTCATGATCGAAGGACGCGACTGCACCATTTACACCGATCACAAACCATTAGTATATGCACTTCGACAGGATCCCGAGAAAGCATCGCCACGACAGGCGAGACAATTGTCATTTATAGCCGAATTCTGCTCGAAAATCGAGCGCTTTACGCCGATAACACCGTTGCAGACGCCCTATCCCGCATCGCGGGAATCGAGCAGATCGATATGAACGAATGCGCACGCCTACAAGAAGCGGACGACGAGCTAAACCGGCTGTTGAGAGACATCGAAACGGGCAAATCATCGTTGCAATTGCGCAAACTTCAGCTACCTAACTCCAACATCAGCATGTATTGTGATATATCGACATCCCGTATTCGTCCATACATTCCGCCGCCAATGCGAAGAACCATATTCAACGTACTGCATGGTATGGCACACTCCGGCAAACGTGCCACCGTCAAATTGGTTACTGAATGCTTCGTGTGGCCCAACATCAACAAAGACATCGCCTCATGGTCATCGTCCTGCCTTCAGTGCCAGCGATGCAAAGTACACCGATACAACAGAACGGCCCTCAGCAGCTTCGACGTGCCCGATGCCCGATGCCAACACACCAATATAGACCTGATCAGCCCGCTACCACCATCCAATGGTTACCGCTACTGTTTGACGGTCATCGACCGATTCAGCAGATGGCCAGCTGTATTACCAGTGACTGAGATCACTGCCGAAGAGGTGGCACTCGCACTCCTGCACAGATGGATCGCACATTATGGAGTGCCGGTGAGAATCACAACAGACCAAGGACGACAATTTGAATCTGGCCTCTTTAAAGAGCTGTCGCGCATCCTAGGCGAAAAATTGAGCAGAACCACACCATATCACCTGCAGTCGAATGGCATCATTGAGCGCTTTCATCGCACACAAAAGGCAGCATTGAAATGTAACAATACCACCGACTGGTACAACCGCATTCCCATCGTCTTACTTGGACTACGAGCGACACTAAAAACAGACATCAACGCATCATCTGCCGAAAAGCTGTATGGCACTACCATACGCCTGCCTTGTGACCTCTTCGAATCAACCCGGATTGAAGATTGCAATTCCAATTTTGTCAAGAACCTGCGGAACATCATGACGCAGCTCCAGCCACCGCAAACTTCAGACCACAACAAGAACGTCATTCGTCCAAAAGCATCTGCAGACGAGCTCACATGTCTTCATCAGAGACGACACCGTACGCTCCCCGTTAAAATCGCCGTACGATGGACCATATCCTGTCCTACACCAAATTTTTCGACGTAGAGTGAAAGGCAAACGACTAAGAGTCAGCATCGATCGACTTAAGCCAGCACACCTGTCTGACGTCCGGGCCATCGGGGAGGATGCACCGAATCAACCGACGACACCAGCGGCATCTACAGCAATCGACGTCCCTCAGCCAACATCGACGACAACGCGAGGAGGACGGCACGTGCAGCTACCGTCTCGCTTCCAAAGCCAGTGGTCATCTTCCCGGTCCAGCAATCAGCCATGCTGATTTCTGGGGGGGAGTAATCTGGGGGACTACCTTACGAGTTCCAACCACATGTTAGCGTCTCTCAGTGAATACCAAAACAGCTGATCTGCGATATCATCCCTAGTTCCCTCTCTTCTGAACAAGTCTCGACGAGTAACGCAACTTGCTAAAATTAATCCTCATTATAATCAAGCACCATCAGTGAATAAAAGATTGCTGTGATACCGAACTCCCACACCTTTAATAGCACCTAGTTAAACGCTCATCATTGTTTCGTTTTCTACATAAAAGCTTTAAGCTCACACGCATAACCGAAATTGCAGTAGATCTGCATTAGGATCGTTTTTTGGGCATTCATATAGTTGACTTCACCGCAACCGCTCGCTTATCGCAAAACATATTGTAAAACCGCTTAACATTAATAAAAATCTAAAAACCTATACATAAATTAATACAGTCCAATTCATTCATAATCATAACTAATTTTGGTCCGTTCGAGTAGCCGGATACCCGCGTTTGATTTTGAGTTTCTTTGTGAATAATAAAAGACAAATAAGCTGCCGTTTTCGTCATGAACGCGATAATGCATCGGACAATTCAACAACGTGGTGCCTGCAAGGGGCAATTAACGCGCACCCTTAACGGTGCTTTGGAGTTTTCGCAGAAGTGTGATAGTGTGGAAACATTGCAAATGAAGCTGGAGCGTCTAGTAGCCACTTTCAACCATTTCATGGAGCTCTCCGATTATTTAGTGGCATTCAACAAGGAGGAGGGATATGAGGATCCTGGATTGGAAATCCCTGAATACGAGGAGAAGTTCTACAGAGCACATTCTATTTTTAGTAAAGCCATTAAGGAGATGGGTGGTCAAGATCATGGACAGGACCAGTCGAATATTTTGCTATTAAGTACAGTGGAACGTCTATTTGAGGGACAAAACCAACTTCTGGAACAAATTCATAATTTATCGGGAGTAGCTAATTTAAGGTTTGAAAAAGTTCGCATTCCCACATTTTCTGGAAAGTACGAGGATTGGAGCCAGTTTAGTGATTTCTTCTTAAGCTCAGTAAATAATAACGAGAAGCTGTTCAAGTGCCAAAAGTTTCATTATTTGAAATCTTATTTAGATGGGGAAGCACTTTCCTTAATTAAACATATTGCCGTTTGTAATGACAATTACCAAGATGCGTGGGAAAAATTGCTCGATCTTTTGTTCAGAATTTTCTTTCGTTGCCAACCGCTAACAATTCGAATATCGCTGAGTTACGTAGGGTAATTGACTCTGCCGTCGAATGTATTCGAGGCCTGCACGAGCTGAACTGTGACAGTCGCGATGTGTGGCTAATTCATATTTTGCTATCCAATTTAGACCCCGAAATCAAAAAAGTTTGGGCTAACTGTAGTGTGTCGTCCAAGGAAGACGTCACCATAAATGATTTATTCACTTTTCTTTTTGCTCATTGCGATACTTTGGAGTCTTGTCAGGATATACACGTAGCGCAACCCTCAAGACCAGCCCAGTCAAATCAGTCTTCTCGCGACTGTATATATTGTAAAGGACAGCACAATATATATGCATGCACTGAATTCAAAGCCCTAGATGTACTAAAACGCCGTACCTTCGCCAGGGATACTAAGCTTTGTTTTAATTGCCTAAGTCGATCGCATCAAGTCAGAGATTGCAATTCTTCGAACACTTGCCGTCAGTGCAGCGGTAAGCATCACACGCTAGTCCACCCGGAAGAGTCAAGATCGATTCCGTTGGCTCCTGAACACATGTCTGCCACTAAAGTAAATATAGTTCCTTCGTCTGATCATGCTGCTGATTTGAATATTGCCGCTGCCAGCCATCATACTGTGGAGAGGGCTAACAAGCAAGCTCTACTTCCAACTATTCTTGCCAATGTAATTGACACATGTGGCAACAAGACTACGAGTAGGTTATTGCTCGATACAGGATCAACAATAACCATGGCAGCTGAGTCCTTTATCCAAAGGATAGGAATTCCACGCAAGCACGCTCGCATCTCAGTTGTTGGTTTAGGTGCTAACCCGGCTGGAGTTAGCCGAGGTCGCGCTAGCTTCACATTGCTTTCAAGAACCACGACTGCATCATTGGAAGTCTCTGCTTTAATTATGTGTTCTCTGAATTCTTTGATTCCCGCTCAACAGGTCAAATCCAGCGCTCCTATCTGGAACAAGATTCGCAGCACACCACGCAGTGTTTAAGCCGGATAGTACTACCACACGTTGCCGAGTTGTATTTGACGGCTCAGGAAAGGATTCATAGGGCCATTCGCTTAATTCAAGACTACACATAGGACCACCTATTCAAAGGGATTTAATTGGAGTATGTCTTCGCTTCCGTCAGCATCTTTATGTATTTTGCGCTGACATCGAGAAGATGTTTAGAGGTATTTTGGTGTTAGACGAACACACGCAGTATCAACGTATAGTTTGGAGAAAGGAGGAGAACGCTACCCTGGATCATTATCGACTGCTGACTGTAACATATGGTTTAGCCTAATCGCCGTTCCTCGCCGTTAGAGTTCTCAAGCAGCTCGCGAACGACTATGCCGAAATGTATCCGAGCACTGCTGTCGTTCTTAACAGAGATGCGTACGTTGATGATGTTCTCACTGGATGCGACAAAATTAAGAATCCCATTGCATTCAAAGATAAATTAATTTCGCTTCTAACCAAAGCTCAATTCAATCTTCAGAAGTTCAAACTGTCACGCCCTATAGAAGTCTTTGCCAAACGAGATTTGTGAGTATCCACTTGAAGCTTTAGAGAAAGACAGCTCCTTTCGATTTGTTAAAGTGCTGGGATTGTGTTGGGAACCAAAAAATGACTATATTTTCTTCAAGCTAGAAATCGCCGGAATTACAACCGCTCTTACCAAACGCATTCTGCTTTCGGAACTAGCCAAGATCTACGATCCGCTGGGTTTGCTTGTACCCACAACTGTTTTTCTAAAGATTCTCTTTCAAGATAGTTGGCTGAGTTCTGTCGAATGGAATGAGGTATTACCTCCCCAATTATGTACACGGTGGCAACAGTTCGTATCTCAAATGCATTTATTGGAAACTTGCCGAGTTCCTCGCTACATATCAGCACCGCGTCAAACAATGGAACTGCATGGATTTGCAGATGCATCATCTCAGGCATATGCTGCCGTCATCTATAGTCGCGTCGAAGTCTACAATGGATATGCTGTTAAGCTTATAATGGCAAAATCTCGCGTTGCACCTATTAAGACTGTCTCCATTCCGCGACTTGAGTTAAACGCAGCCCATTTACTCTCTAAATTGATTTCCCTGGTCAAGCAATCATTAACTATTCCTATTTCCAGAATCAATTGTTGGTCAGACTCTGAAATAGTCTTGCATTGGCTCTCATCTCCTCCCCGGACCTGGAACACATATGTTTGCAACCGTACTGCAGAAATTTTAGAGGCGTGTCCACGTAGCTGCTGGCAACATATTCGAAGTAACAATAACCCTGCAGACTGTGCATCCCGAGGAATTCTTCCAAAGGATCTCATGGACCATCCAATCTGGTGGTATGGACCAGCTTGGCTAACTCAGCCACGCTCATCTTGGCCACCCGTTAAGGCTAAATTTGTTTTGTCGACAGAAGAAGAAGCTTGCCTGGAGGTGAATGCCGAACCAAAGGTTAATTTACACATTTCCGGCGACGGCAATTCACTACCCTTATGATCAACAAAACCTCTTCATGGTCTCTTTTGTTGAGGATACTTAGCTACTGCTTTCGTCTCGTTCATCGGATTCGTGGAAGAAATCAACTTTCACCGTTTCTGTCGGCGTGGGAGCTACAATATGCCTGATACAGGATATTGACCCAGGTTCAGAATGAGTTTTTCAAAGTGGAATACAAGCAGTTAAACACCGGACAGCCATTAAAAAAGAACTCGAAGTTGATCCGCTACACCCCTTTTTTTGACGAGCAGAGAGTAATACGTGTTGGTGGTCGCATCGACAATGCATTGGCTAATTATGACGCAAAATATCCCATAATCCTGCCTAAGGAATCTCCTGTAGCTGTTTTATTAGTTCAATATCAACATGCCGGAGTCGAATACACGTTTCATGGTCTACGACAAAGATATTGGATTCTAGGAGCTCGAAACCTTGTCCGCAAAACCGTATTTAATTGCAGAACTTGCTTCTTGCAACGACGACATACGAGTTCTCAACTTATGGCTGATTTACCCGAGTTTCGAGTTCAACCCGCCTTTTGTTTTCTTCCCGCAGGACCTGTTACGATCAAGGCCTTCACAGGTCGGACACCAAAATTTGGCAAAGCTTGGTTTTCCATCTTCGTTTGTCTCTCTACAAAAGCGATACATATTGAACTGGTCAGCGATTTGACAACATCCGCTTTTATAGCCGCTTTCAAACGTTTTTGATCGCCATTGCCCAAACTCAGAGCGAAGAGATTACGAGCTTCTTGTCGAGTCACGAAATTAATTGGCATTTCATTCCGCCCTCAGCGCCCCATTTTGAGGGTATTTGGGAGGCTGGTGTCCGATCTATAAAGTTGCACCTAAATCGAATTATTGGCAGCAGTGCGCTAACATTCGAGGAATATTTGACCCTGTTAATTCAAATTGAAGGGCTTCTGAACTCTCGACCTTTGTGCGCACCCAGCGCTCACAGCCTTGACCCGCTAACTCCTTCTCATTTTCTAACAGGTCAGCATCTCACTTACCAGAGCCATCTTTCCTGGATGTAGACATCAACAGAATGCAGCGCTGGAGACAATTGCAGGCCAAGGTTCAAGGGTCCGTATGGTCACAGTTAAAACGGCCAGAGGAATCTCAAGCGGCCCATTACGCAAATAGCTGTGCTTCCTTTGAACTGAACCGTCGTTCAGGGGGGCCGGTATGTTGAGAAATAGATCGGCCATTTAATATTTGCCTTTAATAGCACCTAGTTAAACGCTCATCATTGTTTCGTGGTCTACATAAAAGCTTTAAGCTCACACGCATAGCCGAAATTGCAGTAGATCTGCATTAGTATTGAAATATCACACGTTTTTCTGCATTCTTTTTGTTCTGCTCGTTTTTTGGGCATTCATATAGTTGACTTCACCGCAACCGCTCGCTTATCGCAAAACATATTGTAAAATCGCTTAACATTAATAAAAATCTAAAAACCTATACATAAATTAATACAGTCCATTTCATCCATAATCAGTGATAGTATCAATTAAATTTTGTAGATCAAATGTTATCAATCGTAAGCAATGTTTTCTTAGTGGTTAATTTTGATCAATAAAAACCTTTTTAAAATCTTCAGAGAGAGATTATATTTCTTTGAACAATTTGGAATTAATAATAGACTGTTTATTATTATTTTTAATTAAGTCATTGATTTTATTTTGTATTTTAATGAAATCATGATAATAGACTGTTTATTATTATTTTTAATTAAGTCATTGATTTTATTTTGTATTTTAATGAAATCATGATCCGGAGTTCCAGCTAACCATTTCCACACGGTGCCTAACTCATTTATTCCTCTTTTTGTTCTAGCTGATATTAACTGGGATAAGATTAATTCGATTACTTCTAAGTCGTACTTTATTTCCCATTGTGACCTTTTATTTGAATCCTTTTTTATATTATCTGATTCTATATTAATTATTTCCTTATAAAAACTTAAATTAGTTACGTGGAATAAATCGTTGTAAGATTCATACGTAAGTACATCCTTGTTGTCTTTGAACAGAAATTTCTGAACTGGCCAATATTATAATTGATAAAATATGTATTAAAGAATACATTTTCTGTAAGTTAAAAAAAAATAATTTATTAATGCTTAATATTATCTTTGTGAATAATTCTGTTCTTCTGTTGATTATTATTTTATTAGGCATAACATCTTTAACTATTTGCTTCTTATATCTTGGTTTAAGTTTATTTCTTTCTCCATATTTCTTTTCATAAACAACTTGTCCTACGTGATATTGTTTTTCTTTTCTGTTTTCATTATGTGTTTCTAACATTTTCTCCTGTGTATTTTTTAATAATTGTGGAATATTATCGTGATCGATTTTATTATAAAGAATGTCAACAGGTTTTTGGTTTGTTGTGGAATGAATACTCTGATTATATTCTTGAGCGGCTCTTATTACGATTTCGGAATAGTCAGTTAAATTAAATTGTTCTTTTATGCAGCGAGCTAATTCTGTTAATGTCGAATGTGCCCTTTCCACTTGTCCGTTTGAGGTACACCGCATCTTTGTAAAAAAGATTTAAATTGAGCCGAGGTAAAGCTCGGTTCGTTATCGGTCAAAATTACTTTGGCTAGGGGAAAATGTTGAAGTAGTTCCATTACTTTATTTTCGGTAATTAATTTAATCTGAATTTCTTTAACTACTAGGAATTTAGAGCACGCGTCAATACAAGTTATAAAAGTTAAGCTTTGCGCATAATATATATCAATGTGTAAATTTTCGCCTTCTTTAGTTGGGACTGGGGCTTCCCCAATCGGAATTTTAATGGGGTGTATGTTATATTTGTTCTCATTGCAAATTTTACAATTTTGTATAAGTTAACACGGTCACCCGGCAACAGAGAAGTTGCCAAACTGATCACGCGTAGCCGGCATGAGAATAATGCAAAGCCAGCGACACCTGCGGATATTGCACAACGACGGTAGCAGAAGCCCAAGCTTCGGTCAGCGCTATCAGCGGGCAATGCACTGCGACGCAACCGACGGCTACCCAACACCACACACGGGGCGCCGGGTCAGCACTTTCAGGGCATAGGGCTAGCTTTCATTATAAGAATTTATGTACTTAGTATTTAGTTGAATTTTGGAAATAAATCGTGACGGTCATCGCCTCCCGAAACCTAAGTCTTCTCATTCGCGCAGTACCGCGCGTCTTAAGCAAAAACCTGAATAAGGAAATAATTAATTGGCACCCAACGCGTTCGTAAGACCCTCGATCCGTTAAAATAAAAAATAAAATAAAAAACGCGTTCGTAAGACCCTCGATCCGTTTAAATAAAAAATAAAAAACACGTTCGTAAGACCCTCGATCCGTTTAAATAAAAAATAAAAACACGTTCGTAAGACCCTCGAACAGTTAAAAAAAAGAACATTTTAAAAACCAATTCGCCAACTCCGTCGAACCGGCAGCAGCAATTAAAAGAAGGAAGATAACACGAGCATCAGCAGCAATTTAATTTTTCTACAATTAAAAAAAAACCATGTAAGTGGAGTGTTCATTGATATTCATTGATATTTTTCCCCGAATTTTTTTAAAATCAGAATATTTTTCCAAAAAGTAATTTTGACAATTATAAAATAACAAAATAAATAAAAATATTTCAAGAGTCTAAAAAATAAAAAAGGCACAAGCTCGGGAAATAATTTTTCAAAATTTTTATTTTTCCGACAAAGAAATTAAATACAGTGGGAACAAAATTCTTTGTTCTTTGTGTTAAAACATATGAGTGATAGTGAGATAGAAGAATTGTTAAAAGAATTCCGAAAGCTAAAAAGCGCGGATAATTTTCAAGTAGACCAAAACAACTTAAATATGGCAATGACCAACGACCAATTAAAGGCCATTATAGAGGGCGCGGTTGCGAGCGCACTCGCCGCACAGGAAAAAAATTTCGAACAAAAATTACAGGACGTTCAGAAGCGCCTAGGTGGTGTTAATATCGGTACACCAGAAGTTGAAACATACAGAGATGCAGATATCAGAATAAGTATTACATGTAATGAGACCTTAGATATTATGAAGTCCCTGCCGGACTTCGAGGGTAAAAATGAGACGTACGTCTCATGGAGAAAAGCGGCGCATACCGCATATAAAGTGTACGAAAAATACGATGGTAGTTCCAAACATTACCAAGCTTTAGGGATACTAAGAAATAAAATAAAAAATTCAGCCGATATGGTTCTTTCGTCGTTCGACACACCTCTGAACTTTAGGGCCATAATAAACCGACTAGACTTCACATACGCGGACAAGCGGCCGGTATATTTAATAGAACAGGAGATGTCAACGCTCCGCCAAGGAAACATGACACTCTTACAATACTATGACGAAGTAGAGAAAAAACTGACTCTGCTTATAAATAAGACAATTATGACCTACGACAACACCGTAGCTGCTCCACTGAACGAAAAATACAGAGCGGATGCGCTACGCGTTTTTATTTCTGGAACAAGAAAATCGCTAAGCGATGTTCTTTTTCAGCAAGACCATCTGATCTTCCTTCCGCTCTAGCGCTAGCACAGGAAGTAGAGGCTAACCATGAGCGATATATGTTCGCAAGTAATTTTGCCCGTAGCACGGAGGAAAAACTCCAAAGGTCCGAACAGAGACAACTGGACAGAGAAAGAAATACGGTAACAGAATCTAGATTCCACCCGGAGGGTAAAAACCCCCATTTTAATAAAAGGCCAAGACAGCCACTTAGACAAGATCCGGTACAGCCAATGGACGTCGATAGCTCATCTCGCTTTAGACAGCCAACTCAAAATCAACAAAGTGGTCCGTTTCAAAGACAGCCCCTAAACAGTCAATGGCAGACAAGTCCACAAAATTTCCAAGCGAACGCTTACAATAACCAGGGACTGGCAAGTAAAAGACCTAATAATAGTAGCGCTAGGTACACAGGCCCGAAACATCAAAGAATAAACCATTTAGCGTTAGACAACGATTTACCGAACGAAAACAATGACGAATACCCTACAGTAGCAGAGGAAGAAGTAGAAGATGTGGACGATGACCTTGTAGAATATGACGAAATAAATTTTTTAGGCATAACTCCCTGCTCCCATTCATAGAAAGGGATATCGCAGGGAGAAAGATCAAACTTTTGATAGACACAGGGGCTTCCAAAAATTATATCAAGCCTATGAAAGAATTAAAAAACATTATTTACGTAAATAAACCTTTTTCTGTAAAATCAATCCATGGTCACAACACCATAAATAAAAAATGTATGATGCACCTTTTTAACACAACTACAACATTTTTCTTACTACCGAACTTAACGACCTTTGACGGAATAATCGGACTAGACTTACTAAAAAAAACTGATGTCGTACTCGACCTAAAAGACAAGAAATTAATAACTAATAGCAGTGCAGAAGAAATTAAATTTTTAAAATGTGCAAATGTTAATTTTACAAAGGTTGAGGATATTGAGGTACCCCAGGAAATTTTAGAAAAATTCCAGGACATGTTGGGAAATCGCACAGGCGTATTCGCAGAGCCGAACGAGGCGCTGCCTTACAATACTAATATCATTGGTACTATCCGGACAGAGAACGAAGACCCAATATATTCAAAATTGTACCCATACCCGATGGGTGTGTCCGACTTTGTAAATAAAGAAACAAAAGCCATGTTACGAGACGGCATAATCCGACCATCTCGGTCTCCGTATAACAATCCTGTTTGGGTTGTAGATAAAAAAGGGACCGATGAGCAGGGAAACACAAAAAAACGCCTAGTAATAGACTTCCGAAAACTTAACTTAAAGACAATAGACGACAAATATCCTATCCCGAATGTTGTTTTTATCCTGGCAAATTTAGGGAGGGCGAAACACTTTACCACATTGGATTTGAAGTCTGGTTTCCACCAGATACTTCTCGCCGAAAACGACAGAGAGAAAACAGCCTTCTCAGTAGGAAATGGGAAATATGAATTTTGCAGACTGCCCTTTGGATTGAAGAACGCGCCCAGCATTTTTCAAAGAGCCTTCGATGATGTGCTCAGAGAACAAATAGGGAAATCATGCTATGTCTATGTCGATGACGTAATTATTTTTTCAGAAAATATGCACGATCATGTGAAACACATAGCATGGGTCTTGGACAAATTATATGAGGCCAACATGAGGGTTTCGCGTGAAAAATCTAATTTCTTTAAAGAAAGCGTAGAGTATTTAGGTTTCGTAGTTTCACGAGGAGGCATAAGAACATGCCCTAGCAAAGTAGATGCAATTCGTAACTACGAGCAACCAACCACTCTATTTAATGTCAGATCATTCCTTGGATTAGCAAGTTACTATAGGTGTTTTATTAAGGACTTTGCATCTATTGCAAAACCTATAAGTGACATCCTAAAAGGCGAGAATGGCAAAGTAAGCGCAGGTCAATCTAAAAAAATACCCGTTAACTTTGATGAACATCAGCGCCAGGCATTTGAGAAGCTTAAGAGTGTTCTCGCGTCAGAAAACGTAATGTTATTATATCCAAATTATAAAAAAACCTTTGACTTAACGACGGACGCTTCGTCTTTCGGTTTGGGAGCAGTCTTATCACAAGACGGAAAACCCATAACCATGATATCACGAACTTTAAAAGACAGGGAACTAAATTTTGCAACAAACGAAAGAGAGTTGTTGGCAATTGTGTGGGCCTTAAAAAGCCTCAGAAATTACCTATACGGCGTAAAAAATTTAAACATTTTTACTGACCACCAACCACTAACTTTCGCCGTCTCAGATCGCAATCCAAACGCAAAAATTAAGCGCTGGAAAGCTTTCATTGACGAGCACAATGCACAAATTTTTTACAAGCCAGGAAAAGAGAACTACGTTGCTGACGCGCTGTCCCGACAGCACATTCATTCGCTAGAAGAAGATTCGCAGTCAGATATTGCCACAATACATAGCGAATTATCACTAACCTACACCATCGAAAAAACGGACAAGCCGGTCAACTGCTTTCGGAACCAAATAATAATAGAAGAAAGCGGAATTGCTTCAGTTAGAACGGTCGTTATGTTTGGTGAAAAGACTCGACATCTCTTACATTTCTCGGATAGAGAAACACTTATGCAGAAAATATGTGATGTGGTCAAGAAGGACGTAGTCAATGCAATTTTTTGCGAACTACCAGTACTGGCATTTATCCAACATAAATTAATAGAAACATTTCCGACAACCACTTTTCGTTACACAAACCGCATGGTGACCGACATCTTAGACAAAAACGAACAAAAAGAAATTACTGTGTCAGAACATAACAGGGCTCATAGAGCTGGACAGGAAAACGTGAAGCAGATCATGCAGGACTATTTTTTCCCAAAATGACTCATATGGCAAATGAGGTCGTCGCAAATTGTAAAATTTGCCAGAAGGCAAAATATGATCGACACCCTCAGAAACAGATTCTCGGGGAAACACCTATTCCCTCATACACGGGCGAAATATTACATATTGACATATTTTCGACCGACAAAAAATACTTTCTTACTTGTGTAGATAAATTTTCAAAATTTTCAATTGTCCAACCAATTGCTTCCAGAACCATTGCAGACGTACAAACCGCGATATTACAACTTATAAATTTCTATCGACGACCAAATACAATTTATTGCGATAATGAGCCTTCTATAAAATCCGAAACAATTAAGTCCCTTTTAAGTAACCGGTTTAACGTACAAATCGTTAATGCACCGCCTCTTCATAGTACATCGAACGGACAAGTGGAAAGATTCCACAGTACACTGACAGAAATTGCACGGTGCTTAAAAATTGAAAGAAGTATTGAAGACACTGTTGAACTAATACTTCTCGCGGCTATAGAATACAATAGAACTATTCACTCAGTAACAAATAAAAGACCCATTGACATAATACACTCATCGACCATTGAGCTCAACACAGAAATTAGGGATAAAGTCTTAAATGCCCAGAACATTCAACTACAAAGATTGAACAAAACAAGACAAGACAGAAATTTTCAGGTAGGAGACAAGGTTCTTGTGAAATCAAATAAGAGGTTGGGAAACAAACTTTCAGATTTGTACTCCGAGGAAACCATCGAAGCAGACTTAGGGACCACAGTCTTAATAAAAGGGAGGGTGGTCCATAAGGACAATTTGAGGTAATTACAATAAATCTTATTTTTCTTTTTATTTTTATCTTCGACACACTAGGATTTGGATGATTCTACTCCTCGCCGTACCAATAGCAGCTAAAATGACCGACTACACGACCTCAAATTACATACCAATCATAGACGGGCATGTGACTATTTGGAGAGACTTCCAATACCTCAAACACTCAACCAACTTAACCATGTACTCGGAAATAGTTAAAGAAACAGAAGAAATGAGAAACCATTTCCCCCAGTCACATATGAGGCAGATATTAGACTCAGATTTACGACACATTAAGACTCTCATAGATACCGTAAATGTTCATCATAGACACGCTAGAAGCATAAATTTATTAGGCACCGCATTAAAAATCGTAGCCGGTACTCCAGATTTTGATGACTTTGAGAACATTAAATTTAGGCAGAAAGAACTCATAGAATCAGAAAGTAGACAAATAAAAATTAACACAAAGACCCAGGAACAAATAAACATCCTAACGAACACGGTAAACATTTTAGTAAAAATGCAAAAGCAAAACAGATAAATACAGAAAATTTATATGAGAACTTGCTATCAAGAAATAGAATTATTATTTCCGAACTCGAGGCCTTAATGTTGTCGGTTACTCTTGCAAAAATTGGAATAATCAATCCCGCGATTTTAGACTCAAATGACTTACAAAATTTAATCAATGAACATTCCACAAATGTTACTATAACCGATCTAATGGAAGTAGCTCAAATTAAAGTTTTATTAAATAATAACTTTTTACACTTTATATTAAAATATCCTAAGCCCTACATAGCTTGTAAGAAAATAATCTTGCACCCCGTTGAACACAACGGCACTATTCTTAATTTTGCCGAAGGCGATAGTATAGCTGACTGCGGTAACAAAATCATGCCGATTGGAAACTGCAGCGCTGCCCTTACGACAACATTCTGCAGAGAACTGCCCTATGCAACATGCGCACAACAACTCCACTCAGGAGGCAACGCACACTGTTCGACTCGCACCAGCCACCTCGAGCCACTAACAATTATCGATGACGGCGTTATTATTCTCAATGACGGAACAGCTACGGTCAATGGACAACTGGTAACTGGAACGTTCCTCGTTACATTCGACGAGGAGGTAAAAATAAACAACACCTTATACCGAAACTTGAAGAGCTACGTAAAAAAATTCCCAGCACCCGCTGCATCAACGGTCCTTAACATTACAGACCATCAGGAAATACTGAGTTTACCATACTTACAGAAATTAAACATAGAAAACCTACGATACATTGGCGAAATGGAAAAGAGACTGGAAAACCGGCCTATAATATCTGGAGTGGCCGCGATCGCTTTCTTCGCCATCTGCTTTATCATTTTCAAGCTCTACCAAAGACGCCAGCGAGTTCGTCGCCAGCATGACCTTCAAGTTATTATTGACGGTTTCAGGAAGTCCGAGGACGTCCTTCATCTAAGCGGGGGAGGAGTTAACACGGTCACCCGGCAACAGAGAAGTTGCCAAACTGATCACGCGTAGCCGGCATGAGAATAATGCAAAGCCAGCGACACCTGCGGATATTGCACAACGACGGTAGCAGAAGCCCAAGCTTCGGTCAGCGCTATCAGCGGGCAATGCACTGCGACGCAACCGACGGCTACCCAACACCACACACGGGGCGCCGGGTCAGCACTTTCAGGGCATAGGGCTAGCTTTCATTATAAGAATTTATGTACTTAGTATTTAGTTGAATTTTGGAAATAAATCGTGACGGTCATCGCCTCCAACGAAACCTAAAGTCTTCTCATTCGCGCAGTGACCGCGCGTCTTAAGCAAAAACCTGAATAAGGAAATAATTAATTTATATATTCTTTTAGTTTTACAAATAGAGTATGATTTTCGTCTAGTCCCCTATGAGCTCGATTAATTGTTTCCTCTATTATTATAGCTCTATCTTCGGCGTTTTCTACGTCTTGTAGAAATAATAGCGTAAAAAGAAATTTCTTAAAGAAACTTGAATATGATATAAATCTTTTAACTACAATAAATTCCAACCGTTATGTTAGGTGGAAGATACTCTCTTAATATGCTTATTAAGTTCTCAACTGTATCATATTCGATTATGTGTCGTGTCTTGTCAAAAATGTCCAGTGACTCATGTATTGTATACCTCCCCGTTGTTAATAACAATTGTTGTTTAAATTGATTTAACGGTTTACGGGTCTCTTGTATTACATTTTCAAAACTACTTTCAGCTGAATGCTGTGTATCTTGATCGGAGTTTACTGTTCTGAAACGTCTATATCGCTGTTTGTAATATTATTTATTTGTATTCGTGATAATGAATGCATCGGCTACAACATTTGTTGTTCCGGGCTTGTATATAATTTTTGGGGTACAACTTTCAATGAAAGAATACCATATTGTCATCTCTATGTTTGGATTTTTATCCAAAATTGTGAACGATAAGGATTGATGATCCGTTTGTATTTCTATGCCAATTACTCCATATAAATAATTCCGGAGATTTTTTAAAGCCCATACTATAGCTAACAATTCTTTTTTATTTGTGGCATAAAGTTGTTCCGTTTTATTTAATGTTTTTGAAATAAACGTAATTGGTTTATTATCTTGTGTTAGTACTGCCCCGATATCTACGTCTGATGCGTCTGTAGTTAAAACGAATTTCTTACTATAATCTGGCTGAACTAATTCGACTTGTGCTATTAGATTCTCTTTTATCTCGTTAAAGCTTGTACAGCTGATTCGGCAAACTGTATTGAAACTTTAGTAGACATTCTTTTAGAAACCTTTCCATTTTCCCCTCCTAGATATTTTGTTAATGGTTTAGCAATTTTTGCATAGTTACGGACAAATTTTCTGTAATACACTGTTAAACCTAGAAAACTTCGGAGTTCTCTAATATTACGTGGAATCGGATATTTTGCAATTGTGGCAATTTTTGCGGGATCCGTTTTAATTACATTATGAGAAACAATGTACCCTAGAAATGAGGTTTCTAATTTAATGAATTTTGATTTTTCGAGAGAAATTTTCATATCTGCGCTTTGTAAAATATTAATTATTTTAATTAAATCAGCATAGTGTTGTTCAATAGTGTTTGAAAAAATAATTATATCGTCCATATAAACATGGCAACTTTTTCCTACTCGTTCTCTTAGCTCTTTGAAAAATAGCTCCTTGAAAAATTCTGGGTGCGTTTGTTAACCCAAAAGGCATTCCTAAAAATTCAAATTTTCCGTTATTAATAGAAAAAGCCTTTTTTTTAATATCTGAATCTTTCATTAAAATTTGGTGGAATCCAGATTCCAAATCAATTGTTGAGAAGTATTTAGCCTTTCCTAAATTAGCAAATATTACAGACGGGTCTTGCATCGAGTATCTGTCCGATATAATGTTTTCGATTAGTGTGTTTGGGACTGCCATCTTCATTTTGACCTTTTTTGGGTACCACTAACACTGGAAAATTATAAGGACTTCTACTAGGTCTCATAATATTTTCCTTAAGCATTCTATTGATTTCCGTATTAACGAAATCTGATACTGATAAGGCATAAGGATATTGTTTACTATAAATTGCCCTGTCACTTTCGGTGTTTATTTCACTCCGAATATCGGTACGAAATGGAATTTGTAAATTTATTTTTGAGTGTTCCTCCTCGATTATGTCAATTATTTTCTTCTCCAGTACTTCTATTCGATTTGTACTGGTCATATTAATATTGTTCATTTTATTTCGCTTTGGCTCATTAGTTTCAATATGTATTATTCTTTTGTTGACGGAAAAATCGACTTCGGGGTGTTTAGGATTTTTAGATCCTAAACCAATAATTTTTTTGTTGACGGAAACTTCATCGTCGGCGTGCTCAGGATTTGTTGATCCCCAAACTTTTTAATTTTTTGTTGACGGAAATTTCATCGTCGGCGCGTTCAGGATTTATTGATCCCAAACTATTTAATTTTTTGTTGACGGAAATTTCATCGTCCGCGCGTTCAGGATTTATTGATCCCAAACTTTTCTCGCTTCTTTCCACAAATATAGAATCTGTGTTTTCGAAACTTATATTATCAAAATATTTTTTTTAAATAAATTCTTTTAATGGAGAGTATTTTTGACTTCCATTAAACTTGTTTCATTTTTTTCCTCACTATCGTAATATATTATCTTTTCTGTATTCCCTTTATACTCCAACACTCTCTTTTCAATATTTATAATTGCTCCGATTTTCTTAATAAATTAAACCCAATTAATAGGTCAGATTCCAATCCTTCTATTTCATAGAGCAAATGTCTAATGTCCAAATATATTTATATAATGGTGATATTTAATAATTGAATACCCATGAACTGTAGATACTTTTTGTAAATTGATTTCATTTATATTCTCAAAAATTCCCTTCTTTATATAGCAAGCCGTAGCCCCCGAGTCTATTAAAATATTTAACTCTTTCTTAGTTTTTCTGTCCACTCTTTTTAGATAAGGCATTCCCCTGTAGGGGTCTGATCTAAAAAATTATCTTCATTGATATTATTTCATCTTGTTACCTTACTAGCAGGCTGATTAACTGTTCCTTCTGGATCTCTTTTTTGAGCTTGAGTTTGCTCTTTGGTTTTCTTCTTTGGTAATTACGTTATCCCTTCCGTATGTCATTATAGTTTTGTTTATTAATAAAGTCATTATACCCGTTACTCGTAGAGTAAAAGGGTATATTGTATTCGTGCAAAAGTATGTAACATTTAGAAGGAAGCGTTTCCGACCCTATAAAGTATATATATTCTTGTTCAGGATCACCAGCCGAGTCGATCTAGGCATGTCCGTCCGTCCGTCTGTCTGTCCGTATGAACGCTGAGATCTCGGAAACTATAAAAGCTAGAAGATTGAAATTTTGCATGTAGATTTTAGGAGTTCCTACGCAGTGCAAGTTTGTTTCAAAATGGTGTTACGCCCCCTCTGACGCCCACAAGCCACAAGCTGTGGTCACAGTTTTGATGCTATTATGAAAATTTTAATTGATATGTATTTGTTTCGTCAATACCTATCGATTGACCTAATAAACGTTTGTCACGCCCACTCTAACGCCCTAAAACCCTTTCATGGCGCCATCTAACGGATGACTTTGCTCAACAGAGTCAACGTTAATTCTCGATAAGGATTTCTATTAAAGGAAATTGCGATGGTTTTCATTTGTCAATACCGAACTATATTTCAAGAACTATGCAAATCAAATCAAGTTAGCCAATTTGGAGGTCTGAGTCAAACAATGGCGTATGTGTGTATGCTGGTGCAGGACAAAAACTGCCTGCGCAAAAGCAGCGCTGGTGATGATGCTCGTGCTGTAAAGCTGCCAGCTCTAAGAGATCGCCGAATTCGAATTGATAATTTGAACTTTTTGTCCTTTTTTCCTGTAGTCACTCTAATTCACATTATGTTAATGCAAAATCTATAGTTGTTTAGCTGAGTAACGGGTATCTAATAGTCGAGGCACTCGACTATAGCGTTCTCTCTTGTTTTTTTATTGACTTCATTATAATATTCAGGAACTGTCATTCTACCTTGTCTAAGGATACTTAATTCGGACTGAAGAATATGGATTGATCGTTTATCACTATATATAATACTAGCAGGGTGCCCGCAGCTTCGCTTGCGATGTCTCATGTTTGCAATATACCTGTCTCCATACAGGAAGCTCTTAAATATGTATTAAGACAATATTTTTAAAAAAAGGAATTTATGCAATGTTTATATCGAATAATAAGATTAAAAACTACAAAAACGTATCTGTATATGTACAAAATGCAAGTATGCTAATTGGTATATCGCAACAAATTTTTAAGTTAACATCAAAAATATCAACAAATTTGCAAAAAATTAAAATTCCGAGAAAGGCGAACTAATATAATAATATTATTGCTCACATACGGTTATATACCAAAATACACGGTTATGCGAAGAAATTTTCTTGATACGACTCTGACCAAATTGAAAGTTTCCCCGTTATCTTCTTCTTTTGCGCACTTGCTACACTCTTTCCTCTCTCTCTATCTACTGCGATCTCCCGCTCTTATGTTTCCTAACAGCGCGTGGCAGACCACTGTAAAAATAAACACCGCAAAAAACAATTTGAATGGTATATTTTTACTAAACTATCAAGATTTTCGCCAAAAAAACGTCTTTTGAGTATTCTGGCAGCAAAACCTGTAAAGAGCACTTAAATTCGATAATAGATCGACTTTTTGCTTAGTTTCTTTGTTTAGAAGATAGCCATCAAATGAATCGTTGAAGCTTAAGGAAAAACTTTACCGAAGGAATTTTTGATACTCAGTTTAGAAGTGCAATTTTTCGACGTTTGGAGATATTTTTGGCTAAATTGTAATTTTAGAACGGGTGTTAAAAATAGTAAAAAGCCTTAAATCTAAGCGGTAAAATTTTTTAAACATTTATAATGTCTTAAACTATTTTTGGGCGAAAACACGGATTCGATTGGTTAAACGGTTTAGCGTCCAGAATTTTTGAAAGGAAAATTGACCTTTTTTCCAATTAGAAGCGATTGGGGCCACTTGGGGTGCCCCAATAAATCAGCTTACAGTTATAAGAATGTAATAAAAATGCATATTAATATTGCTAACCAGTGGTTTTGGCTGTGCGTTGAGTCCCAGTTTTCTTACTGATAGCCTTATATATAGAGATGATGACTGACCCCCTGCCGCAAAGCCCAGTGGCTTGAACGCTTTGACGGGGTTTATTCGTGTGTGTTGCTGGTATAATTTAATTTTAATTTATTGTTCAGTTTAATTTAGCTTTAAGTTTTTAATTTTAAGTTTTAAAAAGAAATCAAGATCAGCCGCCGCTCAATTATTGTAGTAAAGAGAGTCAGAAAGAGAGAGACAGTGCGAGAGAATGCATTCGGTGTTCAATGCTTGTGTATAATTTGTTGGAATTATTATTCCTACTTTAGGCTAATGTAACTTTTTTAGAATTGACCTAGAGATTCAGTGGAACCACCATATGAATCCTTAAAGTATCAGGATTCCCTCGATAAATTTTCATATTGCTAATTGACTTAGATCAGTGTTTTTTGCCGTTAGGCAAAAATGAGGAAGATTCTTAGATTTTCAAAAATCGATAAAAAATAGTAAACATTAAAATATCCAATAATAAATTTAATAGAATATTTATTATGTAGAGGACTAAATTTTGGCCAAAAATCGCATCGGTTGATTAACGCGTTTAGCGTCCAGAATTTTTTATAGAAATTGGGGGTTTTTTGCCACTGAAAGAAAATGGGGCCATGTTTGTGGCCAAAATAAATCTTAGCAAATCAGTTTAGTGTTATAAGAATTGAATGGTAAAAAATTTTAATAGGGTCACTTAATTAGTTTAGGCTGTGCGTTGATTCTTAGTTTTCAATGAACAGTTTTATATATTTAGATAAAATCCAATCTAGATAAAATTCCTTGAAAATTTAGAACAGTGGCATGATTGGTAAGAGCGTCGTGGGCTGCTCCCATGATTTTATTTCGTAAAATTGTTAACGCGATAAAATACAGCTGACTCTGAATTTTATAAAGGCTCATTGCAGTTTCTGCAGCTTCTCTCCAACCTACGTATTGTGTTGGTTCCCCGGTGAACTTCGGTAATGATTTGATTACTTCAAGAGTGGTTTCACATTTTATATTTGGGTCAACTTCTTGAATTTTATAGTCCTCTACTGTTTGCGTCTGTAGCTAACTTTTCTTCCAAACCATCTATTTTTTTGCTTACTTCGCTCAATTGAACATTAATTAATCTGTTAATTAATTCCACAGTTAGGTTACTGGCTGTGGATAAACCACCTGCAGAAAAATTAGCTGAACTTCTACTTGCCATTGTTAAATTTAATTCACCGAAACTATCTATTAAATTTTCCAGATTGTTCTTTTTTATTCTCACTGTTATTTCATAAAAAATTTGCTTGTCTTAAATTAGTTTTCTTTTAAACCCCTTATTTAAAATAAAATTATATTTATCCTTACGATACTGTTCGATGGGGTCTTCTTTCAATGTATGCGATGATTTCTTGTTGTCGATAGAGATTACAAATTTTTCCAGTGTTGAAGGGATTGCCCTACAGCCCTTCCTTCCTGTCAATTTTTCTTTGGTTGGTTATTGGTTGTCTGATTATTTGCTTATTCTTTTTGGTTGGTTTTGTAGTTTTATTTGTTTTAGCGGTTTTCGGATTTATTTTATTTTTATAGTGTTCTTGATGTTTGAGATTTAGATCTTCAGTCCACCAACTAATAAACTTAATGGATTATTTCATTTATCGATTTCCATTACACGATCACTGTTTGGTGTTGGATGTTTTAATTTTTCAAATAAGAATTTGAGTTCTTGGCTGAGCGAGTTCCGTTGTAAATTTAACTTCGTTTTTCATCAAATTTCTATTTTTGGAACTTTTTAATGACACAGCCCCACGTTGGGCGCCAATTAAATTTGATCTTCTTGGTTGATTAAAAAATATAAATTTTATTCTTTAATTCCACTTTATTGGTGCAGACCTTAATTCACTAACTCTATATTAAATCAAGACACTTTCACTTATTATTATTTCTTATGACAGATCAAGGTTTCAATCCAAATAAGACTGACTCCTTAATTCTAAAATCTTCTCCAACGAACCTCGGCCTGAAGCTTTTCTTTTTTAAGCTTCTAGAACTTTGATTTTTGTTTAAAATAAAAGCTTATGCTGAAACTGTCGCATCTCGTTGTGAAATTAAATTATACTGACCGATGCAATTTTTATTGAAAATTGGAACGCAATACTTTTGGCTTTGAACGTGAGAGTTTGGCTTCGAACGGAAGCTGTTGCTTACTTTACGATAGGTTTATTTATCTTAGCAGAACGGTCAACAAAGGCAAAGGCAATGTAGCTGAGATTGAATTCAAAAATTTGTTTATTAATTCCATAAGTGGAAACGTTTCACGGGTTGGATAACTTACATAGCAGTATTTGTTTGTTTCTCCACAAAGGCTGTCCATCTGGAACGTATCGGAGATTTTACGACTGCAGCATTCCTTGGAGCATTACAGCGATTTATAAGTCGTCGCGGGAAGTGTCAAACCCTTTACTGCGACAATGCTACAAATTTCGTTGGCGCCAGCAACCAAGGAGTTAAAAGAAACAATCCACTGACAGCAGGCTAAGAACTCCGTACTCCAGCTGTGCAATACGAAGGGTGTTCACTTTAAATTTATTCCACCGAGATCCCCTCACTTTGGTGGATTATGGGAAGCTGCAGTAAAATCAGCAAAGACGTTGTTATTAAAAAATGTGACCACTGCAAACCTCACCTTTGAGCAGTTGAGCACTGTCATAACAAATGTCGAGGCAGTATTCAATTCTCGGCCACTTACTCAAATGTCAAATGATCCTAATGACTTTACAGTCCTTACACCAGGTCATTTATTGATTGCAGAAGCACTAGTCGCTCAGCCAGACCCAGAACCACTTAGAACAATGGGAACTGGTGCAGCGACTCAAGCACACTTTCCAGAGAACAAGCCAGCTACAACTCTCAAAATGGAAACAGGCCCATAAAAATGTAAGAGAAGGCATGTTGGTTATTGTCAAGGAAGACAAGGTGCACATGCTTCACTGGCATGTAGTAGTCACATTTTCAAGATGGATATGTGCGAGTTGCAGACGTAGAAATTGCAACAGGAGTCTTTAAAAGAGCAATTCATAAGCTTGCTCCACTATTCCGTCAAGAAGATCCAGGAGAAAAACGCAAGGAAATTAATTAAGAAGATGCTGAAAAAGCAACAAAGGAAGATCAAGAACCAAAAGGACCAATGATATCGATGCCATTATTAATCTTGCTGCTGCTATTACCATTAGCTACCGCCGGTCCAATTAACATAACCAGGTTTGGTTCGAGGTCAGGAATTTATTACGAGAAAATTAGATCTACTCGACTAGCAACTGCAGACTGGACAATCATAGCTTATTATGATTTAAAGCCGTATCCCGAAGATATAAAAACATTTTACACGGGGACACTTAAGGTTGGAATCGAATGAAGATTACATTTTAGAATTAGTTAAGAATCAAACTTCAATAATTGATTCTATCGATAAAAGGATTAAAATAATGACTCATCAAATGGAGGATATAGCCAATGCTCGTCTAGATTCTCTCAAGGAATTTCAATGGTATATTGCATTGACAAATCAATTATCTATATTGGCGGCAAATCTTCAAAGAATTCAGACAGAGATTTCACATGTTCTGACAAACGTCTATCACAATGAAATTAGCCCACTGCTCGTTTCTCCCAAGCAGCTTCGACAACATTTAAACAAACTAAAAATTCACATGCCTCAAAGAAAAAAGCTCCCTCTCATCAACGATATACTTCAATTATATAAGTTAATGAGGGCAGAAGCAAAGGTGGTAAAGGATTATGTAATCTTTAAATTAACACTGCCATTATTATCAACATAGTTATTTGAAATATATAACTTGATTCCAATACTGGTAATCATCAAGAATAAAACGATTGATATTGAATTTCCAATCATGACTGCGAATCAACATCGAGACCAATTCATTACTATGTCATCAAGTGAATTTGATCTTTGTAATTCAATTAATGACCAAGCGTATATTTGCTCAGATAAGCAATCCATGTTTTCTATTGAAAATCATTGCGAGTTTCAAATATTTAATAACAAATCATCGTCATTGTGCCATTCTCATGCCAAAGATTAAATTACCAATGGAGTTATCAGCAGTATGTGATGATCAATTATCAACAATTACAATTGATAATATCGGACTTTTATCATTGGATCCGAAGTGCACTCTAAGAAATACTTTTCTAAGCGTAATTGGCCATCAGGTAACCTCTACTGGAACATTGAAATTATCGTATGCTCGATTTGGCGGTCTGAATGAATCTTTAACACCGCTTTAAAGTTTCACACCCAAATAATTAATTGAAGCTAAGTTATAATGAATTAAATGAGCTCAGTAAAGAATTGATTCCGAGAATAAAAATAAAAATGCCAAACGAGATCGTCGATTTACAACATCACCACATAAGTGCATATGTCGCCCTAATTTTATCACTTGGGGTGATAATATTTTATGTATGGAGACGCTTCCAAAAGAAGTCACATCAATTAACTTCGCCATCGTCCAAGATGCCAGCGTTAACCAACTCCCCAAGAAGACATCACCAGACGCCTGCATCCGACGCCTTTGAGATCAACATTGAATGATGTTGAACATCTTTTCAACGGCTGGGAGTATGTTAGTTAATATGTTATTAATTCCTGTGGGAGGCAATTATAATGACTCTGTATTTTTAACTAACAACCCCATACCACTTCTTTGCTATGGTGCCCTTCTTGACTCTGAAAACGTATATATAAACCCGACCTTTTGCCCTAATAAAATCAGTACTCAAGCAATACTTGTGTATGCAACTACTCTGCGTTCTACGAGTGAGCATCGCTGTTTCTTTGGCCCTCATACGCATGATCCCTCCGAGTTAAACCAATTTATGCGTTGGCTTAGCAACCTATCGTCACTAGAGTAGGTTCTAGGGGCAACCATTCCCATTAATAATAAAAATAAAACAAGAGAGAACGCTATAGTCGGGTGCCCCGACTATCAGATACCCGTTACTCAGGCAAAGGGAGTGCGAGGGAGATGGAGATAGAAACTTTGATCACGCATAACTTTTTAACGAATTGTCCGATTTGAAAAATTTCTTCTACATTTCGATAGGTATTGACAAACACAATAAAACTGCATTTTTACTTTTCCGAAATATTTAAATTTTTAAAATCGTATATAAGCGATTGTGGACGTTAAAGGGGCGTGGCACCTTTTTGAAACAAACTTGCGCTGCGTAGGAACTCCTAGAATCTGCATGCAAAATGCCAATCTTCTAGCTTTTATAGTTTCCGAGATCTCAGCGTTCATACGGACGGACAGACAGACGGACAGACGGACATGGCTATATCGACTCGGTTAGTGACCCTGATCAAGAATATATATACTTTATAGGGTCGGAAACGCTTCCTTCTAGCTGTTACATACTTTTGAACGAATACAATATACCCTTTCACTCTACGAGTAACGGGTATAACTACAAACAAATACATTGGGAAGTCAAATTATTGTTTCTAAAAGCGTAAGATCTATCAGGTAACAGGTGATTAAAATTAATAAAAGATTTAAACCGCACTTTAATCATACCTTCTAAGCACTTAAATATAATACTAAGAAGGCAAATCGGTCTATTGTTTGACACAATAGAGGCATCTACATTTTTTTTCGGTACTGGAGCCACTTTGATTTTGCGCCAACTATCAGGGATAGTACTCAGAATCATTTTGTAAGAAATGTTGTCCAATCCTTTAGCTGAATTTGGGATTCTAGTTTTAAGAAAAGTTAGAAAATCATCTAAATTAAAGTTAAGACTAAAATTAGGCTGATCCGTGGTTTGTGGTATTTGGAATATTGGCTATTTGATGCAAAAATTCCTTATGTTTTGCTTCGTTCCAAGAGCTTTTAACCGGCTTAATTTGTTTATACATTTTAATGTTTTTTATCTTTTGTCACAAAATGATAATTGTTTAATGTTTTGTTGGCTTTGTTATACTCAATTGCGTCAGAAAATAATTTTGTTTTATAATACTTTTGGCGACTAGCGTTTCTTAATCTTAACAATCTATCACAGGAAAATTTTATGCTCAGTAATGGAGTTATTATTAAAAATTTCAATTATTACTGGGAAATGTTTACTATTAGTTATTTTTGTGTTGATTGCGGACCAATTAAAATTGTAGTTGATTCTATTTACTAAAGATACATCAGATGAATAGTTGGGATTTATTGAAAAAGTTGTGTTTGCGCAATTTTAGTATTTAATTCTTCAAGGAATTTTCTTGAATTAACATTGTTAACTTCGTTGTTTAAGTTTGATAAAAATTTATAAATTTCTGCATGTAAATTATTTAGACCACACTCAGCAGACTCGAACTGTGACGGTCTATTATTTTCAATTGGTGTAAAACGTTCAGATGAAATATATTCGTTTTCTTTCAGAGCACTTTTCCAGGCTGCCATAGTGTTCTGTGTGTTTACATTTTCAGCTTTGCGGTTTTTCATGTTTCTAACTATTTTGTTAAAAGGTTTATAAGAGTGCATTCTTTCTGCTGTTCATTTTGTGTTGTTTTGCATTGGCGAGCTCTCATTATTTACTTTTTGCCAAAAAGGCTGAGGAAATGCAGTATGATCAAATGAATCAACTGTTTCGAATTTACCAAAAAGAGATGGATACCTAGCTTTAACATCCATTCTAGATAAATTTTCTGCTGTCATACATTTTTGTATTGCAAATTCACGCTGTCTTGCTGGACAAGAACACGAAGTCGAAACATGGCTTCCCTTACAATTAACACAGACAATATCACTACAAATAAAAGTGGAGGGATGCACTAAGGAAGACTTATAACATTTTTGCTTGTTTTGTTTACAATGTTGTACAAAGTCGTTAAATCTAAAACATATTTAACATTGATTAAAAGGAAAAAAATGCGAAACAGGAACTTTAGTATATAGGAGAATTATTTCAGAAGGAATTTGATTGCCTCTAAACAATAATTTAACTTTGCTGGTATGTACTAAAATCTCTTTATTATTATACCCGTTACTCGTAGAGTAAAAGGGTATATTGTATTCGTGCAAAAGTATGTAACAGCTAGAAGGAAGCGTTTCCGACCCTATAAAGTATATATATTCTTGATCAGGGTCACTAGCCGAGTCGATATAGCCATGTCCGTCTGTCCGTCTGTCCGTCTGTCTGTCCGTCTGTCTGTCTGTCTGTCCGTATGAACGCTGAGATCTCGGAAACTATAAAAGCTAGAAGATTGGCATTTTGCATGCAGATTCTAGGAGTTCCTACGCGGCGCAAGTTTGTTTCAAAAAGGTGCCACGCCCCTTTTAACGCCCACAATAGCTTATATACGATTTTAAAAATTTAAATATTTCGGAAAAGTAAAAATGCAGTTTTATTGTGTTTATCAATACCTATCGAAATGTTGAAGAAATTTTTCAAATCGGACCGTTCGTTAAAAAGTTATGCGTGATCAAAGTTTCTATCTCCATCTCCCTCGCACTCCCTGTACCTGAGTAACGGGTATCTGATAGTCGGGGCACCCGACTATAGCGTTCTCTCTTGTTTTTATCTCTGGTGTTAATTCTAATCACCTCTTCAATAGGCACTGAAGAAGTAATCGACTTCTTAATCATATCAGTTGTAAAAGAGGTTGGAATTTGATATATAATCCAGTTTTATAAAGTGCTTAAAAATTTTCGGCTCATATCCGTATTTGTCAAGATCAGAATTAACGAATAAATTGGACTCTTTTGCCGTTTTAAATTCAATTTTGCAACGCCCAAAACCTTTCCAGATACCGTTGGATTAGGGGTTATTGGCATAACCTCCATTGGCTCTTCTACCATCTCTTCGTCGTTTCCGACATTTCTTGTCCTTCTTTCAAACTTAGGTTTTTGGCTTTACAAGCCACTGCACCCCTGATAGTATTAATGTTATTCTGTCCTCACATGTAAACTTCTGCAATCGACTTTTGCGGGTTTTTTGATTTTTCCCCTCCATTTTTTAAAATGTTCAGTGAGAAGCGCACGCCAAAAGATTAAATTTTTTATTCTTTTCGCTGGGATTCACCCAAAGTTCATTTCAGCAGACTGGGAACGCTATGAAATTTTCTGGTATTTTTTTTCGTCGATCTGAGTATCCAGGTGAAAAAAGGGTCGGACGAAAAGTGAACGCCAGCTGTTTGCTTCTCGCTCTCTCTCTCTTGACTGGCGTACGGTTTTCTTCGATCTGAGTACTTTACGCTAGCGTACTCGTTTGTCGATCTGAGTACTAGGCTTATGTTAAAAAATTCAAATGGAAACTTAAGACAACGAAAAGGCTACGACAATGGCAACACTGGAACCCACAATCGATAAACGCGATCGTGGTAAGATTCCAGGGAGTTGGCGGACCGAGGGAAGCGAAATGGTGACTTTTAATTTTGGGAAATGTCTGGGCGGGAAATGTCTGGGATCCGGGAACTGTCTGGGGAACGGGGAACTGTCTAGGGAACTGGGAAGCAGACTGGGAAGATAATCTTTCAAGGAGTTGTATGGAAAAGTCTTTTGGGAATCAGCCGCGGGAAAGTTCAAGTCTTTCAAAAAGCTGTACGAGTAAAGTTTTTTAGGAAAACAGTCTGGGGAAAAGTTAAGTTTTTCGGGGAACTGTCTGGGGGACATCTAATACGCAATTCAGGCGAGGAATTCGAAAAGTCTACACATCAAGGGCGGGGAAAGTCACCACTTTCATTACGTTTCCGAAGGAGTCTTAAACTCCCCCAAATCCGGATACAGGAGATCGGCTTAGTAACAGCGGAGGAGGCGGGAAAGCCGGAGAAATTAAGGGCATCCAGGTCAAACGGGAAATATTCGGACCTTGGACCCTCATATAGCAAGGGCAACGAGGTCATACAGTAAATTGGCGGACTTCGGACCCACCTAAAGAGGACACACCGTGAATTAACGGTACCTCGATGGACCTTGGAACCCCGCCTGGCAAGGGCAACGAGGTCATACGGTTATTTAGCGGACTTCGGACCCGGATAAAGAGGACACACCGTGAATGAACGGTACTTCAGTGGTCCTTGGACCCGAGCTCGACAAGGGAAATAACGACACCTACAGCGCCTATAAAAGGACGGCGCAAGCGCAGCTCGGGTCAGTACGAGTGCGAGAATCAGAGCGAGTGCGTGAACGCGGAATAAGTAAGTCGAAACTGAAGTGCCCAAGGATCAAGATCGCAAAGTCGAGACGCCGAACGACGACACAAGGCTGAGGCTACAACGCTGAGATCCAACGGTGCTAGGTCGTGGTCAAATCGAACTTAGGGAGTCCATACGCGGTGTCAGGCGATAAAGGTGGCTAGGCGATAAGGGAGAACTTTGTTCTACCTGCTAGGCGATACACTTTGCCGACAAAGTACAGGCTGAAATCCTGGAGCCAGGCGATAAAGGTGGCTAGGCGGTGAGGCGAAACTTCGTTTCACCTTGCCGGCCCCGGTAGGGAGCCTAACAACCAGGGTTTTGGTGGAGCCGTCCCGATCCCAGTCAACCGGAGCAGCAAGCCGAAGCAACGCAGTAGCAGGCCAGGAGCGACGCAGCAGTAAGCCAGGAGCGACGCAGCGGCAAGTCAGGTGCAGCGCAGCAGCAAACCAGGAGCAACGCAGCAGAAGACAGCGACAACGGGCAGCAAAACAGTAACAATAAGGCTATATTTAGAGAATCAATAAACCAGCACCAACCTTATCCTTTCTGTCGTTATCCTTTGGTCACGGGCAGTCATTCAACAACCTCTCTGAGCTAGGCGCACGTTAACGTAGCGAGCACAAAACTAATAATCAGGTCAGTATCAGTAATGAATATGTCATATAGAGGCAATCGATTGTTTATTTGTTTTCTGCATAACATGAGAACCCTTAAATAGTTCTTGTCATTCTGGCATAATTCAACCGGAGATTAGAAAAGGGCCAGCGGAGTTGCTACAATTATTTAGGTAAGAATCGATCTAACTCTCAAGTATTCTCAAAACGACGATATTACTCCTATTTACCCTACATCAAATATCTTTATAAAATCGATTTAACGGCAGATTGTTAAGTTTAATAGATTTTTGTTTTTTTTTTAAATCTATCTTTTAGTTTGCGCGTTAACACTATTTAAGGTTTTTAAGGGTGAATTTTTTTAAGTGCAATTCGTGGTCTTGAATTTTTATCAACTTTTTTAAGTTTATTATCGAACCAATCTCTATGCTTAAATGGAAATAAACACACTCAAAGACCAAAAGTCAGTGTTAAATGTATATGTTACATAAGATAATAAAACTATTTATATAATGCATTCTTAATAATCATAAAAAATCCCACTTCCTAACTTTAAATCACCAAAGTTATGGCATTTCCAATAGTTCAGTTATATGGCAGCTGTAGGATATAGTCGGCCGATCCCGGCCGTTCCGACTTACAGCTGTGTTCACCGAAATAGCAGTGCGACAGAAGAACAACTATAAAACGGTTTTTTGGAATATTCCTTTTTGTTAGTTGATCTTTTGCACATTGATTTTGTAAAATGGAACATAGAGATAAGAAATAAGCAAAAGTTTCGTTAGATTTGCTTTATTTTTGTGTTATTTTGATATTTTTTCTCACGTACCAATCGTTTTGGCTATTCACCGAAATAGCAGTTTTTGATTTTGTTTCGCGAAAAATGCCGAAATTTTTTGTAATTTTGTGAAAAGGGAGTTTAATTGAGTTCATTATTATAGTTAATACGACAATATACTTTTACAACGCAAAAAATTTCACTTTAGTGGGTAAAGGACCTCAATGCTCCAAGCGAGAAAGGGAAGAGATCATTCGGCTTAGAAAGGAGGGCAGAACATATAAAAATATTCTAAGCCTGTTGAAATGTTCTGCCAAGATGTTTTCCAATGCCATAAAATACGAACCTAAACCCAAAAAACGAGGTGGCATTCGCAAAACCACAATTGCAGAGGACCGACGCATAGTACGCTTCAGCAAAGCTAATACTTTTGCATCCTCTAGGGATATAAAAGCGAAAATTGGCTTGGGGATCAGTGATGTGACCATTCGCAGGCGACTTCTTGAGAAAAATTTGAATGAGCGAAGTTCACGAAGGTGCCCTTACTTGGTAAAAGGCATATAAAAGCCAGGTTGGAGTTCGCCAAAAGCCACTTGAACTGACCACTATCCAAATATCGTATTATTTTTTGGACAGATGAGCCCAAACTGTTTTTATTTGGTGGAAAAGGATCAAGACAATATTACCGTCGACCTCCAAATACAGAGTACCACCCAAACTATACACTGAAGACAGTAGAGCACGGTGACCTTAAAATCATGGTATGGGCATGCTTATCATACAACGGTGTAGGTCCCATACATATGATCGATGGGATCATGGAGCAATATGCATAAGCACAAATACTTAAAACTGTCATGTAGTCGTATGCTGAGAAAGAGATGCCTTTAATTTGGACATTTCAGCAGGACAATGATCCTAAACATACCAGCAAGGTGGCCAAGGAGTGGTTTATTAAAGAAAAAGTTAATGAAATGCTATGGCCAGCACAGTCCCCGGACTTAAATCCTATTGAAAGCTTGTAAGGAGACATCAAGCACTACATTTCGAAGAAGTCCCCGACTTCTAAGCCGCAGCTTTGGCAATTTGCGCAGTAGGCATGGGCCCAGATTCCCCTCAAGCGTTGCAAAGATTTGGTGGACTCCATGCCACTCAGGTGTGAGGCTGTGATAGCTAATAAAGGCTATACAACGAATTGTATTTTAGTAGGATTAGATTATTTATAAGATATCTTGAAATTTATTACATTTTTTGTTAATTGTTAACTTTGACTGCTATTTCAATGAACAGCATAATATTTACTTTTTTGGTTGTTATTAGCTATATCTTCTAAAATGTTTAAGTTACCCAAATGAAATTATTGTTATATTATTTATAATTAAATACACTAAGCCTTTATGAAAAAACTTGGTAACAAAGTAGTGTTTGTAATAGTATTTTTTAATCTTAAACGTGCAGGTCGTAAGCACTGCTATTTCGGTGAACACAGCTGTATATACTGTGTGCAAAGGAAAGAAGGGTGTGTTCGATATCTTTAAAACTGAGAGACTAGTTCGCGTAGAAACAGACAGACGGTCTGTGCTCTCATTTTGGACACTCTCAAATTATCAATAAAGTTCTTTCTCTCAATCGAAGGTTTGATAAGCGCCAGCTTAGTTTATAAGTTTGAGTTTTAAGTTGAATCTTATCTCTCCCAGTTCGCGTTTACACTATTTTGATAAATAAAAATTATATTTTTTTCAAAGCGTAAAATATATTTTTTCAATTTGTTATTGGCGCAGCCGGTAGGATATAACTTTTTATACGGTTAAATCCTTAAAGAACCCAAACGTCGTTCGTCATTTATAAACCAGCTATCGCAGTGTCGGTTTGTGCCGCTAATATACGAACGGAAACCTCAATTTTTTGCAACACGCTATCGAAGCTCAGGTTGCGAGGTTTTTTTTTTTAACTGTCAAGTAACTAAAACAAAAAACAAAATAATAAAAACAAATTTTTTGCAAAAACCCGTTTTATTATAAAAATTAGTGCCTTTGTTCGTAACACAAGGGTTACTAAAAAATAAAACACCTTAGTTCTCCCCCACCAGTGGTAAGAGACAAGGTATAACAATTTTAAATCAAAATCATAATACAAAACTTTTAAAATTGTGAAAAATTTATAAAACTAAATAAAACAAGAAAGGAAAGCTGACTTCGGGCGGAGCCGAAGTTGAAATACCCTTGCAGAATATTCTGTAAATTATATTCTCCAAAATTATTCATATGATGCATTCTTAACACTCATAAAAATCCCAACTTCCTAACTTTAAAAACACCAAAGCTATGGCATTTCCAATCGTTTAGTTATATGGCAGCTATAGAATATAGTCGGCCGATCCTTATGAAATTTGGTAAGTCGGATTGATTGGCCAAATATAAAACCCATAGAAAATCCCAACTTCCTAACTTTACAAACACCAAAGTTATGGCATTTCCGATCGTTCAGTTATATGGCAGCTATAGGATATAGTCGGCCGATCCCGGCCGTTCCGACTTATATACTGCGTGCAAAGGAAAGAAGCGTGTGTGCAAAGTTTCAATTCGATATCTTTAAAACTGAGAGACTAGTTCGCGTAGAAACAGACAGACGGACAGACAGACGGACAGACAGACGGACAGACGGACATGGCTATATCAACTCAGGAGGTGATCCTGATCAAGAATATATATACTTTATAGGGTCGGAGATGTCTCCTTCACTGCGTTGCACACTTTTGACCAAAATTATAATACCCTCTGCAAGGGTATAAAAATGAAGTTTTCTGTAATTATACATAAAAAAAGATTAGCTATACGTAATTAATTTCATTTTTAAATAGCGGATGTAGTATGTACTTTTCAAACTTGATCTGCGTACACATGTTTTAGGACGAGTGTGAAAGTTTCAGATCGATAGCTTTTAAACTGAGCTCGCAAGCGGTATTGAAACAGACGGACATATCGACTCCCCTATTGATCCTGATCAAGAATATATATACTTTATAGGGTCGGAAACGTCTCCTTCACTGCGTTACAAACTTCTGACCAAAATTATAATACCCTCTGCAAGGGTATAAACAGATTATAGAATGATTGGCAGCAACTTTTACCCAGAGCAAGGTATACATAAATAAATTAGATAAATTGCATAGTTTCATGCCAATAGCTTTTATACTGCAAAATTGTCATATACAAATAGGAAAAAAAGGGATATTTGCGCAGCCTTTAACAATTTTTCCTACGGAAGCTATACGATATAGACGTCCAATCGGCAAGCGCTTTTACCCTGATCAAGGTATGCGTAAATAAATAAGACTTGGAAAAATTTATGTCAATAGCTTATACACTGCGCGAAATATTCTAAAAAACATGAAATTTTTAACCGATTTCACCGTATTGTTCCTATAGGAGCTATAGGATATAGACGTCCGATCAGCACGCGCTTTTACCTTGATGAAGGAATGCATAAAAAAATACGATTTGAAAAAATTTATAGCAATAGCTTTTACACAGCGCGAAATACTCTGAAAAACATCAAATTTGGGCCGATTTTACCCTATTGTTCCTATGGGAGCTATAGGATATAGACGTCCGATCGCCACGCGCTTTTACCCTGATCAAGGTATACACAAAAAAATACGATTTGGCAAGATTCATGTCAATAGCTTTTACACTGCGCGAAATATCATCAATTCTTGCAATAAAGACGGACATAGCTATATCGACTCCCCTATTGATCCTGATCAAGAATATATATACTATATAGGGTCGGAAACGTCTCCTTCACTGCGTTACAAACTTCTGACCCTCTGCAAGGGTATAAAAACCAAAAATGGCAGAACCAGTGCTATTATTGTCAGAAAACCATCTAAATCAAGCCCTGAACCAAATCAGGAAAGTGCCGCAATTTGGAGGCAACACGCTCGAACTCAGCCCGTTCATCAGGAGGATAGATTTCATCCTGGAGTTGTACCCCACAACATGTATATGCCAGTCGAGCGTATTCTTCAGTGGGATTGAAATGCAGCTTAACGGAGATGCCCAGAGGATATCTCAACTATCAACAGGGAGGGATTTAAGGAACGCCCTCATCAACGAATATAAAACCCAGACGCCCTGCGAAGAACTACTAAGACGTCTGTATAACACCCCCTTTCCTGGGTGTATACGTAAGTTTGTTGAGGACATTGAGTCCAAATCTTTTGTAATATTAAATAAATTAGCCTTAGAAAATAACGCTTCAAATACAATTTTATACACAAATGCTCTTAATAATACAGTTAAAGATGTTATTATGAAAAAATTGTCAGACAGACTTTTTATGACATTGGCTAGGTATGATATTACTAATGCTAATAAACTAAAATGTGTAGCACAACAAGAAGGTTGTTATGAAACATTTTATTCAGATCGAACAAAGAATTTACAAAGTCAAAACCAAGATAAGAGAAATTATCAACCCCAACAAAATACTAATAAACAACAAAAATATAATTCCCAAAGCCAATACAGACAGCAGAATAATATTTCCCCAAATCAATATAAGCAACAGGCTAGTACATCTCAAGGCCAACATAAACCTAATTATAACAAAAATAACAGCGAAACTTTTTATGAAAACCACCCATTATATCAAGCAACAAAACAAGAATTCCAACAAAAATTAAATTATAATCAGGTTAGGAATCCTATAAATTATCAATCACAACAAAATCGCGAAAGTACGAGTGGCCATATGAAAATGGATACCGAAAATTTCCATCAACAAGCCTCGGACACCGAACAGGAAATAGAAACCCTTACATACGAATCATCATAAATAACCAAGAGTTCCTGTTGTAGACACAGGCTGTTCTATTAATTTTATTGAAGAAAATTACTTTAATTTTCCAACCAAAAATACACCTCTTAAAGTTCATACCATTAATGGTAATATTCAGTTAAATAAATCCGTGTCCTACCATGCAAGTAAGCTTTGTCCGACCAAACAAACATTTTGGGTCCATGATTTTTCCGATAGATATGATATGCTCATAGGAAGAGAATATCTCGAAGCGTGTAACGCAATTATTAAATATAATAATTATTATAATTATTAAATATAATATAATAACTTTACACAAATAAATTCAATGGTATTGAATTCATCAAAAAATAACTCCTCAGACGGGAAGTTTGAATCAACTCCAATTAAGACTCCACCTCCCCGTCTAGAGGGACGGTCATACCTATATATTGTGTACTTACCTGGAAAAACTTCGGAGCTAAAGATCTCCGGCTTTAACCAGGTTTCTGTGAACACAATAATATGAGATGCAAAGGAAAGGCTATCAGAATACAATTTAGTGAGTTTGCTACGCAAAACCTCTTGCATTCTGATAGGAAAGAAGGAGGTTATAAGTTAGTTTTTTGAAATTGGTACACTGGTTTGGCCTCGACTAGGAAGTTTTACTCCCACGGGCCCCTTCTTCTTTATCTTAGCCTCGAACTCTTTTACAACCATATTATCCGGCCAAAAGTCGCCCGAGCATATGGCTTCAAAAAGCTCGTTAGGGACAGTTATCTTGAAAGATGAAATGTCTCTAGCATAAGAAAACTTAAACTTTTCCACCTTTACACTATTACAATCGGCTTTAGTTTTGTCTTGTATATAAGACAATACATCAGAAGATGTTTGATCAGGGGAAAGCCGAGAAACGAAAATTTGTTTCTTTAGTGGAACCACTGAAAGGGATTTTGGTTGAGCAGACATTGTTTTTGCAAAACCAACTTAAGCCGGTTGTCCGGACTCAGTAGTCCTTTGTGGTGGTGATGCTACATTCTGAGAGATAGGTGGATCCACTAATTGTGAAACCACTACTGACAAATCGGAATTCTTAGAAGTCCTTGGTTGCATGCATTCTGTAACGGATTGTTCGGATACCGAATCTTTTTTAGCTGCTGATCTTAGCAACATTTGAGGGTTTGCTGAAATCAGCTGCTGATCCGCCGGAATGCTCTGTTGTTCTTTTGATTTCGGTTGCGGGGTTTCCCCTTACCACCAGCGGCCTTTTTGCGCTTAGGGGACTCTTCTAATAGCTTACGACTATTAAACTGCGAGTCTAGCGCAGAGAGGAGATCATCAGCTTGGCGAAAACTATCTCTAGCAACTCTGAATCAGCTAATTAGCCCCATCAGGCCGCCTTTAGTTTGGCGCATGAACGATTTCACCTCGTTCGCAATCTTGACACAAGCATCACAACAAAACTGCAAATTGGGCCCCTTTGAAAGGTCATCACTTGTCCGGCCAGTAAAACCGGCGCACTTGGTGTGCACCATATTTTCACACTGCCAGCAAGTCTTATTAGACTGGTCAGCCCTGATTACGAGGCTGCATTTTTTGCAGAAGCAGACTAAATTTTTATTATTCATTTTATTTATTTACCACTGTACCAAGAAAGCGAAATTGAAATTTATAAGCGAGCAGTTATAAGTACCGCAAGAGCGCAGAAACTGCACGCTTAGAACTTTCAAAAGCAAAGAGAGCAAGAGAGCGGGAGCGTAAATAAGTAAAAGTGCATGCACAAAAGCGAAACGGCGGGGATATAGGAAAAGAAAACACAGATAAGAATTACGAAAAAACTAAAACAATTAATTAGTATTAAATACAAAGTGCACTCGCGAAGCGAACGGAGTTTAAATTTATGTTTAAATAAACCGGAAGCGAATTAGAATTGTTTTGATAAAACCCACCGATGGGAATAAACGAAAACAAAATGCAAAATTCGAAGCGCAGAAAAAAACACGACCGTTCACTTTGAAAGTCAAAAGTTTTAATGACTTGCAAGAAACCAATAAGTTTAGATTAAAACACCTTAATGACGAGGAAAAAGATAATCTTAAGAAAATTTTATATGAATTTAGCGACATACAGTACAAAGAAAGTGACAATTTGACTTTCACTAGCACTATCAAGCATGCCATTCATACAAAAAATGAGCAACCGGTTTACAAAAAACCATACAAATATCCTCAAGCTTACGACCAAGAAGTCGATTCGCAAATGAGAGATATGATAAAATAATAATTCGAAAGTCAAATTCCCCTTATTGCTCACCCATTTGGATAGTACCACTAACCATACAACATATAGACTGGTCATTTCATACAATGAATTTGGTCACAAAATTTTTCAATCGGGGGGCCCCAGTGCTGGAATCGGCAGGCCCCGACACTTCGTGTGCCTTCGGGTTTTTTCGCTCTCGTTCTAATTCTTATTTTGACGCTCGCGCTCGAGTTCGGTCGTTCAGTCGCAGAGACATAGAGTAAGAAACTATATAGAGGTTTCATTTGCTCTGCCCGGGCCTCTGCCAAAGCTCTGCTGAGAGCCATGTTCGAAGCTAACTTCTTCTAACTTCGGTTTCTCACCACTTCTAACATGTGCGAAGTACAAGCAATAGTATGGGGAGTTCTCGCACCTATCCTTAGGAATAAGAGCGACCAGTCCAGCTGCAGAATCTCACCATGGGCATGGAATGAAGCTCGATTCGAACATTTGCAAATCTCTCTTTTTTTCCGTTTTTCCCCTACGTGGCATCACTGGCAAAGTCACTCGAGAGCGCGGGCAGAGCAAATGACGCCTCTATACATTATTACTCTATGGGCCAACCTTCTTCAAAATGCGCGTCTCTGCCATAGAGTAATAATGTATAGAGGCGTCATTTGCTCTGCCCGCGCTCTCGAGTGACTTTGCCAGTGATGCCACGTAGGGGAAAAACGGAAAAAAAGAGAGATTTGCAAATGTTCGAATCGAGCTTCATTCCATGCCCATGGTGAGATTCTGCAGCTGGACTGGTCGCTCTTATTCCTAAGGATAGGTGCGAGAACTCCCCATACTATTGCTTGTACTTCGCACATGTTAGAAGTGGTGAGAAACCGAAGTTAGAAGAAGTTAGCTTCGAACATGGCTCTCAGCAGAGCTTTGGCAGAGGCCCGGGCAGAGCAAATGAAACCTCTATATAGTTTCTTACTCTATGGTTGGCCTGCGCTTGAATTGGGCTTTGTATGTATGCGTGTTCATGCATTCTCATACAGGGGTGCATGTGTGCGATCATTTCATTTCGATGCAGCAAGAATATTTTGTCTTTTGCTACTTTTCAGACTTGGTACCCTAACAATATGGGCGTATTCACTATTGGGTTAATGATAAAAATAAGAATATAATATGTTACAGTATATTTTTTAATATTTCAGCATAAATTTAATTTTGGTTTGCAAATTCATATCAGTAGTAGCTGAAAAATGTTTTGAATATATATATGTATTCCAATTAATAGAAATCAATCTACTGAGATACGAACTATGCCCTGTTGCAGTCGGTGTCAAAAAAAACCCACTGCTTTTAAGTGGTTCAGAAAACTTCAAACCAAATCAGCTTTGGTTGTTGTTCTGCGAGCGGATGGTAAAACAAAACATAACACGACAGGTAGAACTCCTGCAGATATTTTTATTTTCGCTGGAACTCCAAAATATAATACACAGTCAAATTAAATCAATAAAATAGAAAAACTAAATGAATCACGAAATAAATTTGAATTTGATACTAGATATCGACAAGCTCCACTAGTAAAATTAAAAACCACTAATCCGTTTAAAAGACAGGAAAAATCACAAAATTAGATGATAATCATTACGAAGAAGTTAACAGAGGAAGAAAAATAATACATTATAAGTCCAAATATAAGAAAACAAAGAAAATTAACGAAAATAAATACGATAATTCCAGATGCACGCCAAATGAAAACCAAACCTAACTTGTTGATCAACACTATCAACATCTTATTAATTTTAATACATTTTACAAAACTTACCAATGGCTAAAAATTTGGAAATCAATCCCGTTCAAGCGAAAAACGGTTATTTAATATTTAAAACAGGAACCTTGGACTTGCCAACTAATTACGAATATCATTGTTTAACCGTCAACTTAACCAAAACTGAACTAACGTATACTAATTTAATTAAACAATCAGAAGAATTTTCAGGTTTAAAACAAATTATATACTTAACAGAAAAATTAAACAGAGAAATGAATGGAATTAGAATTGCAAAACGTAGCAAAAGAGGTCTTATAAATTTTATAAGCACAACATCACAACATACAAATATCTATTTGGAACATTAGATGAACAAGATAAAGAAGAATTAATAAATAAAATTGAAAATTTAGAACAAAACACAATTCAAGTTAATGAACTTAATAAAGTATTGGTATTGAAACAATAAATCATTTAAGCTTGGTCAATGATGTAGACGAAAGGCTAGCATCACTTATTTTTAATCTACAAGAATTTACTGAATATATAGAGGACATAGAACTAGGAATGCAACTTACTAGACTAGGCATTTTTATACCCTTGCAGAGGGTATTATAATTTTGGTCAGAAGTTTGTAACGCAGTGAAGGAGACGGTTCCGACCCTATAAAGTATATATATTCTTGATCAGGATCACCTCCTGAGTCGATATAGCCATGTCCGTCTGTCCGTCTGTTTCAATACCGTTTGCGAGCTCAGTTTAAAAGCTAGCGATCTGAAACTTTCACACTCGTACTAAAACATGTGTACGCAGATCAAGTTTGAAAATCGCCCCGATCAGACGTCTATATCCTATAGCTCCCATAGGAACAATCGGATATATCTTGCAAGAATTGATGATATTTCGCACACTGTAAAAGCTATTGACATGAATCTTTCCAAATCGTATTTTTTATGCATACCTTGATCAGGGTAAAAGAGCGTGGCGATCGGACGTCTATATCCTATAGCTCCCATAGGAACAATAGGGTAAAATCGGTCCAAATTTGATGTTTTTCAGAATATTTCGCGCTGTGTAAAAGCTATTGCTATAAATTTTTTCAAATCGTATTTTTTTATGCATTCCTTCATCAAGGTAAAAGCGCGTGCTGATCGGACGTCTATATCCTATAGCTCCCATAGGAACAATCGGATATAACTTTCAAGAATGGAAGATATTTCGCGCAGTGTAAAAGCATTTAACATAAATCTTTCCAAATCTTATTTTTTTATGCATACCTTGATCAGGGTAAAAGCGCTTGGCGATCGGACGTCTATATCCTATAGCTCCCATAGGAACAATTCGGTGAAATCGGTCCAAATTTGTTGGTTTTCTGAATTTTTCGCGTAGTGTGTAAGCTACTGACATAAATTTTTCCAAGTCTTATTTATTTACGCATATCTTGATTAGGGTAAAAGCGCTTGCCGATCGGACGTCTATTTCTTATAGCTTCCGTAGGAAAAATAGTTAAAGGCTGCGAAAGTATCCCTTTTTTTCTATTTTTATATGACATTTTTGCAGTATAAAAGCAATTGCGTCAAACGACGCAAATCTAGTTTATTTATGTATACCTTATTCCTTTCGCTACTTTTTCAGTTTTAGCAATTTCGGCAAAGTCTGCAAGGGTATTAAAACTTCGGCTTGCCGAAGTTAGCTTCCGTCCTCGTTAACCCTAAATTACTTAAGCATGATACTTTAACACATGTTAATTCAGAAAAAATATTAATAATAAAAACCTCTACTTGGTTACAAACCAATACTAATCAAATATTGATAATTTCTCATATCCCAAAAGACATTATAAAAACTTCAATATTCAAAATTTTACCTTACCCAAATGAATTTAATGACATATTAACAGAACCTTTAGAAGACAAATATTATTTTCAAAATAATCAAATATTTTCATTTAACACAAAAGAAAGAGTTACAAATAAATGCATTATAGGAATATTAAACCAAGCCAATGCCGAATGTAAATGCACAAAAATGTATAAAAAAATATGAAACAAATTATATAGAGCCAAATATTATAATTACTTGGAACTTACCGAAAACTATTTTAAACCAAGCATGTATAAATCAAGCAATAGTTGTCGAAGGAAATAAAATCGTAAAAGCATTTAATTGTTCTGTACAAATCGAAGAAATCTTAATAACAAATACTATAATGGATTACACACAAACTATTTATGTAAACAATAATTGAAAGTATTCATGCTCAAAAAAATCAATTCGGCTGCGTGCAGACGTGTTTTATTAACGCTCCGGAAAAACAATTAGCCAACCAGTCGAAAACGTTCGAAAAAAAAAAAAATAAGCGCGAGGTTTTGCGTTTCGCGATGCAAATCGCATATCGTAAACTAAAGTTTTAATTAATTAAATAATTAATCTTTACGCACTAACTATAAACAAATGAGTAAGAACGTGGATCAGCGCACTCAACGACAAAAACAACAAGACGAAACCCGTGAAAAAATTCAGAGAGAACAAGACAAACGTCGTCTCTCTTTGGCCCGTAACAACGCCTATTTTACGGTGACGAGTAATACTCTAGAACCGAAAGTGCTTGAAGGTGCAAGTTTACTGACCGCCGAAAACCAGAGAGCTAACTCTTGCTCTCCCGCCCTGCTCTTCACCGCTCGAACGCCATGGAGTGAGCAATGCAAGACTCCAACAGAGCTTCTGCCGCCTAGCGCAACAACAACAGAAACTACTACGACTACTACAACGGTCTCTGTCGCCAACAATGCAATAACGTCTCCACCCTCTTCTTGTGCTGCGGGTAAAGCAACAACACAAACAAGTGCAAAAATCGGTGCAAACGGCAAAAACAAAGCTACGGTAGAAGAAGTGACAATTCTGCAAGCGGGTTCGGCCATTCAGACAGGCATGGATCGCTACATTAATATCTCCAAGCGCAAGCTAACACCCCCAAAAAACTCGGACGGCAATAAGCCCAAAATAAATCGTTCCAGCAAAGGCCCTGTAAATCCCGGGCCATTAGATGAAAACAGATTTTCCATTCTGGCGGAGCCTGAAACAGAGTCTGAACAATTAGCCCCAAGGAAACTAAAGCCCCCACCTATTTTTATTCGGGAGAAGATCTCGAATGCCCTAGTCAACAAAATAGTTGAGCTTGTCGGAAAAGATAACTTTCATGTTATTCCGCTTATGAAAGGGAATATAAGCGAAACTAAACTCCAAACCAAAACCGAAGACGAATTCCGAGCAGTGTCGAAGTACTTAAACGATGCCAAAAAGAATTACTACACGTACCAGCTGAAAAGTTGCAAAGGTTTGCAAGTTGTGCTTAAGGGAATAGAACCCGATGTGACCCCCTGCGAAATTACAGAGGCCTTAAAGAAAACGGTTTTTGCGCAAAAAATGTTATAAACATTATGAACAAAAACAAGAAGCCGCAACCACTCTTCAAGGTCGAGCTGGAGCCAGACAGCAGAACTTTGAAAAAAACGCAGTGCACCCGATCTACAAGTTGCAGTACCTTCTGCACCGTAGGATCACAGTGGAAGAGCCGCACAAACGGACCGGACCAGTGCAATGCACAAACTGCCAGGAATACGGTCATACCAGGGCTTACTGCACCCTCAGGTCAGTATGTGTAGCTTGTGGAAACTGCCACGGCTCCGAACCCTGCCCTGCCAACAAGGAAGACCCTCTCACTAAAAAGTGTGTAAACTGCCAAGGAAACCACACAGCTAACTACAGAGGCTGTCCAGTCTACAAGGCGATGAAAAGTCGGATGCAACGAGCAACAACGGCACGCTCCCTGAACACATCGCAAACGACACCGGAAGTTTTCTTCGCAAAAGCAGCCAGATCATCATTTGGCCCTTCAATTACCACCAACGGAATTTCTTACGCCAGTGCTCTAAGATCAGGCACAGCTCACATAGAGCCGAAAGTTGATAACATCCAGCAGGCCATGGGACAGCCACAAAGTAACATGGAATCTATGATGATTACTTTGCAACAAAATATGATGGAATTTATGTCCTTCATGAAAACCACCATGCAAACCCTTATGCAAAACCAAAATATCTTACTACAAATGCTTGCAGCTCAGCAGTCCAAATAAACCATGCCTAGCCTTCGAATAACTCTGTGGAACGCCAACGGTGTTTCACGGCATAAACCTGAAATAACTCAATTTCTGAACGAAAACCACATCGACGTTATGTTGCTGGCAGAAACGCATCTTACCAGCAAATATAACTTTCAAATACGGGGATACACGTTCTATGGCACAGATCATCCAGATGGTAAAGCGCATGGCGGCACTGGAATCTTAATAAGAGACCGCGTCAAACACCACTTTCACCAACGGTTTGCTAAAAATCATCTGCAAGCTACATCGATAAAATTACAGTTGGGCAACTGCAACCTTGCCATTGCCGCTGTCTACTGCCCACCCCGCTTTACAGTCTCCGAAGACCAATTCATGGACTTCTACAATTCGCTTGGAGAGCGATTCATAGCAGCAGGAGATTACAACGCCAAGCACACGCACTGGGGATCCCGCCTTGTGACCCCCAAAGGAAGGCAACTATATAATGCACTCATTAAAACATGCAACAAACTGGACTACGTTTCACCAGGCAGCCCTACATACTGGCCTACAGATCCTAGAAAACTACCTGATTTAATTGATTTTGCTGTGACAAAAAACATCTCTCGCAATCTAATATCTGCAAAATCGCTTTTGGATCTATCATCGGACCACTCACCAGTGCTAATAACTCTTCATCAAAGCCCTGAATTAATCGAGCACCCTCACAGGCTGACGTCGCATCGAACCAACTGGCTGAAGTTCAAAAAGTACGTAAGTTCCCACATTGAACTAACTCCACAGCTCAACATCAAGGAGGACATCGACTGCTACGCCGATGCCCTGGAGTCTGTACTCGTCGCAGCAGCCAAAGTCTCAACACCGCAAGGGAGGGATGGGCACACACACCAACACAAAACTAACCATGAAATCGAACAGCTTGTTCTGGAGAAAAGACGTTTGAGACGTACTTGGCAAACCAGCAGATCGCCATCCTCAAAACAAAGTCTTAAAGAAGCTGGTCGCAGACTTACCAGGGCTCTAAGGCAAGAAGAAGAAAAAGCACAACGCCAGTACATTGAGAAACTTTCACCCACCAGCACTAAGCATCCCTTGTGGAGGGCCCACCCAAAACTAAGTGCGCCGGCCGAAACAGTAATCCCCATAAGAGACTCTTCAGGCAGCTGGGCCAGAAGCGACAAAGACAGAGCTTGTACATTTGCTTTACACCTTCGAAATGTTTTTCAGCCAAACCCTGCAACTAATTCATTCGCACTACCGTCGCCGTCAATTCGAATTGAATCTGAGACGGAGCCAATTCTGTTTCAACCAAATGAAATTGCAAAAGTAATCAGCGAGCAATTGAAACCAAAAAAGGCCCCAGGCGGTGATCAAATAACTCCCAAAATGTTAATCGAACTTCCAAACTGTGCAGTTGAGGTTATTTGTAAACTCTTCAACGGGATTACACGACTTGGCTATTTCCCAAAAAAATGGAAAAAATCGGTAATCATAATGATCCCAAAGCCAGGGAAAGATCACACAATACCAGCTTCGTATAGACCGATAAGTTTACTCTCGTGTCTGTCAAAACTGTTCGAAAAATGCCTTCTGACGCGCATCATTCCATATCTGAAAGAGCACAACGTTATTCCAGCACATCAATTTGGCTTTCGAGAAAGCCATGGAACAATAGAACAAGTCAACAGATTAACAACAGAAATAAGGACTGCATTTGAGCTTCGGGAATACTGCAGTGCGGTATTCCTTGACGTTGCACAGGCTTTCGACCGAGTCTGGCTTGAGGGCCTTATCCATAAAATCAGAACGATCCTGCCAGGAAACACTCACAGGATACTGGAATCGTACCTTTGCAACAGAGCCTTCGCCGTGAGATGCAACACCACAACATCCGATAACTACGCTATAGAGGCTGGAGTTCCCCAAGGTAGCGCCCTTGGTCCAACTCTATTTCTCCTCTACACCGCAGATATTCCCACGAACGAGCGGCTAACTACTTCTACATTCGCAGACGATACCGCGATCATAAGTCGGTCCAAATGCCCAACTCAGGCAACAGCACTACTAGCTGATCATCTCGTTGTAGTGGAGAGGTGGTTATCAGACTGGCGTATAAAAATAAATGCGCAAAAGTGTAAACACATAACGTTTACTCTTAACAGACAAACGTGTCCCCCGCTAACCCTGAATAACACGCCCCTTCCACAAGCTGACGATGTAACGTACCTTGGCATCCACCTAGACAGGAGACTTACATGGCGGAGACATATCGAAGCTAAGAAAATTCACCTAAAACTAAAATCAAACAGTCTCCATTGGCTTTTAAACGCGCGCTCCCCCTCTGCCTGGACTTCAAGGTCCTGCTCTACAATTCAACGCTTAAGCCAGTCTGGACCTACGGCTCCCAATTGTGGGGAAACGCGAGCAGCAGCAACATCGACATTATTCAGCGAGCACAATCAAAAATCCTGAGAACTATCACTGGGGCACCTTGGTATGTTCGGAACGACAGCATCCACAGAGATCTTGGCATTCTACCCGTAAAAGATGAAATATCAAAACAAAAAGCGTCCTACCACACCAAGCTAACTTCTCATCCAAACCAGCTCGCCAGGGGCCTAGCCAGGGCTTCCATCCGGACCCGATTGCAACGCAATGACCTTCCAGCTCAGCAATAGTTATTAGAGCCCCTAAATTTTCGCGCCAGTCACCTTGACTGTCAGATAGCTTTTTAATTTAAGATTCTATATACTTATTGTTAGTCTCAATTCAGTGAAGATCCAATAAATAAAATGCAAATGTTAAAAAAAAAAAAATAATTGAAGCAAAAGATATAATAAGAATACATACAAGAAAAAATAACACATTTCAAATTATAATACTTACTATTTTAATTGTAATAATTATAATTTTAATTCTTTACATCATCTATAAATTTAAGAGTATTCCGAGAAACATTGTATTCCCTAAAGATTATAAAATGAAAGACCGATTTTTAAGGGGATACGGCCACAGCCCAAACCGTACGAGCAAGAGCAGCCAAATTTATTCCATTGGGGGCGTGAGCGCCCACTAAGATCTGATTTGTCCCCCCAGTGGCCCCAAACAGCTCCAACATCCATTATTCTGAGCAAAAAAAAGTTGATGTATTTAAGCTTAACTTCTAAAGTGGTTGGAATTTCGATATTTGGTTTTTTCCGAATTTTAGGTTTTGAAAAGGCCTAATTAGAAATCTAAAAGAAATTTTGATATCCCCCATAATTTGGGGGCTACATTTAAAATTAACTTTTCGATTTAAAAAATCTAAACCGCTGCTCCGATCAAGATGATTTTTCGCTCAATAGTTATTCTATGGCCCAAATGCTTAAGTTTAATTTTTCAAGTTTTTAACATTTTTTTAAGTATTTTTAACGAATTTATTTAGATTTTCTAAGTCATTGCGTTGTATTTTGCGGGAGCCTGTCGAGAGAACGAAACCCAGAAGATAAGAGAGCGACGGCCGAGAGAGCAACAGCTAAGAAAACTGATGAGGGGGAGGGGTAGTGATGCTGGGAAAGGGGAGGGGAAAGAGGCAATTTAAGTTAAATTTGTTTAGGATTTTAAAAACTTAAACTGCTGCTCCGATCAATATGATTTTCGATCAATAGTCAGTCCTGTGGATCCAATGCTTAGGTTTTATTTTTCATTTTGTAGCAGAAGTAAGAGCCTTATTTAATTTCCACCATGGAAGAAAATTGAAAATTACTACAAATTCTGTAAGCAAAGCCAAAATGTTTCCAAGTTAAATATTAATCTTAAGATTCGAACTTTTGACCAAATACGTATGTACATATGTATATTTGGATATGTTTTGATTTGCTTATATGTACAATGCATGTACATACATACAATGTGTGTGTATGTTTTTATTCGAAAGTAGATAATGTGATTAAATACAAATAAAATGATTTATTATACCCGTTTATCGATCAAATGTGGAATCTGAAAATAATACGTTACTTTGCTGTTTTTGTATTGGATGCCAATCTTTTACTGTGTGTACAAAGGTTTTCGTTTCATTCAAAACAAGAAATTTGAAAACAACAAATTCCAATTTACAAACAAGTATCCATATTTGTGCGCAAATTAAAATTGCATTGATAACATTGTAACTGATAAAAAGTATACAAGCTCACGACTTTTACTTGGATCACTTTCATCCCTAAAGATTATAAAATGAAAGACCGATTTTTAAGGGGATACGGCCACAGCCCAAACCGTACGAGCAAGAGCAGCCAAATTTATTCCATTGGGGGCGTGAGCGCCCACTAAGATCTGATTTGTCCCCCCAGTGGCCCCAAACAGCTCCAACATCCATTATTCTGAGCAAAAAAAAGTTGATGTATTTAAGCTTAACTTCTAAAGTGGTTGGAATTTCGATATTTGGTTTTTTCCGAATTTTAGGTTTTGAAAAGGCCTAATTAGAAATCTAAAAGAAATTTCGATATCCCCCATAATTTGGGGGCTACATTTAAAATTAACTTTTCGATTTAAAAAATCTAAACCGCTGCTCCGATCAAGATGATTTTTCGCTCAATAGTTATTCTATGGCCCAAATGCTTAAGTTTAATTTTTCAAGTTTTTAACATTTTTTAAGTATTTTTAACGAATTTATTTAGATTTTCTAATTTATTGCGTTGCATTTTGCGCGAGCCTGTCGAGAGAGCGAAACCCAGAGAGCGGATGCCAAGAGAGCGACGGCCGAGAGAGCAACAGCCAAGAAAACCGATGAGGGGGAGGGGTAGTGCTGCAGGGAAAGGGGAGGGGAAAGAGGCAATTTAAGTTAAATTTGTTTTGGATTTTAAAAACTTAAACTGCTGCTCCGATCAATATGATTTTCGATCAATAGTCAGTCCTGTGGATCAAATGCTTAGGTTTTATTTTTCTTTTTGTAGCAGAAGTAAGAGCTTTATTTAATTTCCACCATGGAAGAAAATAGAAAATTACTACAAATTCTGTAAGCAAAGCCAAAATGTTTCCAAGTTAAATATTAATCTTAAGATTCGAACTTTTGACCAAATACGTATGTACATATGTATATTTGGATATGTTTTGATTTGCTTATATGTACAATACATGTACATACATACAATGTGTGTGTATGTTTCTATTCGAAAGTAGATAAAGTGCTTAAATACAAATAAAATGATTTATTATACCCGTTACTAGCTGGAAAGTAAAAAAAATGTCTGGATTTACATATGATTGCCAAATAGCGTATAGTGCTGACAAAATGATTGAAATTGGGCCCATGAATAAGAAATGCAACTATTGCAATGCTTTGAAATGGAAGAACGAATCTGACGGAATTTGCTGTAGTTCCGGAAAAGTTAAACTTCCCCAACTTCAAACATTACCTGAGCCTCTTAAGAGCCTAATCCTAGGCGGTCATCCCAAGCGGTCATCCCAAGCATGCCCACTGCTTAGACCGTTTACAAAAATACAATTCATTATTTCAAATGACTTCATTCGGCTGTAATAAAGTTTATGAAAAAGGTTTCATGCCAACTTTTAAGGTTCAGGGTCAGGTATAGGCAGTCTATGGCCTACAAAGGAAAAAGAAGCACAGTTCCTTCAAATATATTTTGTTGGTGAGGATGAAAAGGAAACAGAACTGAGATGTAAAAATGCGTCTGATGTGAATCGTGATTTGGTAAAAGCTTTACAATCTATGTTGCATAAAATTAATCCGTTCGTTAAAGATTTAAAATCAACTATTGACAAAGTTTCTGCAAATACTACTGACTACAAAATGATAATTCATGCCGATCGCACACCATCTGGATCTCACAAGGGTTGCTATAATGCACCAAGAGCAAGTGAAGTAGCTTTACTTATTGTTGGTCAGCAGTTCAAACAGAGAGATATTATTCTTGAAAGTCATAATTCAAAATTACAAAAAATTAATGAACTACACCGTTCCTATGACGCTTTGCAGTATCCGCATTCTCTTTCCACATGGAGAGGATGGATATTCAATTGATATACAAAAAAACATTTTAAAAAAACCGTATCGGCACTAAATTTTTATAGTTACCGAATAATGATTCGGGAGGGTGAAATTAATCATTTAATTTATTTCAAAGCTCTTTTAAGTCAGTTTTTAGTCGATATGTGTGCCAAAATTCAAGCAGAACGGCTTAATTTTATTCGAAACAATCAAGAAAAAGTTAGGGCTGAAAGCTATATACACCTTAAAGACGATATAGGTAGACAAGATGTAAATGGTTATTTTACCATCTTCATTCACGAGTTCTGCACGTTATATGCATGAGAAAACTCAGGATGCTTTGACATATGTCCGCCACTATGGCCGTCCTGATTTATTTATAACATTTACTTGCAATCCTAAGTGGAAAGACATTACAGAGTCATTATTACCCGGTCAGATGGCCTATGACCGCCATGATATAAAAGAGCGAGTATTTCATTTAAAAGTTAAAGCACTAAAGGCTCTTTTACTTAAGAACGAATTGTTTGGAGAAGTTCAATGTTTCATGTACACTGTAGAATGGCAAAAACGTGGCCTCCCACATGTTCATATACTACTTTGGCTTAAAAATCGAATTTATGCTGATCAAATAGACGATACAATATGTGCAGAAATTCCAGATCCACAGAAAGATCCCGTGCTACATAATATCGTAAAGTCCAATATGATTCATGGACCTTGCGGAATGTTAAACCGTAGTTCACCGTGTATGAAAGATGGCAAATGTTCAAAAAAATTTCCCCGTCAGCTTTCGAAGGAAACAGTAACAGGAATTGATAGTTATCCTCTGTATCGAAGAAGGGCTTCAGATGATGGGGCTTTACTGTAGAAAAGAATGGTAATATTTTAGACAACCGTTGGGTTGTGCCATATAATTCAGTACTATTACGTGCAATGGAAGCACACATAAATGTTGAAGCCTGCAGTTCAGTTAAGTCTATAAAATACGTATGCAAATATGTCAATAAAGGCAGCGATCAGGCTTCATTTTCCCTTGAAGACCGACGAAATGAAGTTAAAACGTATGAAAATGGAAGATATATAAGCAGTTCCGAAGCCGTGTGGAGAATCCTGGCTTTCCCTATACACGAACGATTTCCAGCAGTTATGCAATTGTCTGTACATTTAGAAAATGGGCAGCGTGTGTACTTTAATCCCAATGATCCGAATCAACTAGCGAAGAAGATAAACACTGCTTCGAATACTACACTTCTCGCTTTCTTTGAACTTTGTAAAATTGATGATTTCGCCAAAACTCTTTTATATGTTGAAGTTCCATCCTATTACATATGGAACAATACAAAGTTTCTTAGAAGAAAACGAGGCAGTGACGTACCTCATTTTTCTGGAGTTAAAAAGGATTCAGCTTTGGGCAGAGTTAATACCGTTCACCCACATAACAGTGAAGGTTATTTTCTTAGACTTTTAATCCATGAGGTACGAGGTCCAACTTCATTTTCGTATTTAAAAACTGTAAATGGCGTAATATACAGTACGTTTCAATTAGCTTGCAAAGTATTGGGCTTACTTGAGGATGATAGTCATTGGGCAAAACTTTGGCAGAAGCTAGCGTTTGTCAAGTTCCAAAAAACTTACGTGATCTCTTTGGAATTATGTTAGTTGTTTGTCAACTCTCGGATCCTTTAGGTCTTTGGAATAAGTACAAGACTTTCTTATCGGAAGATATACTTCATTCATTACAAATGCCCGTAAACTCTGACATTAATGACGAAATTATGGAAAGAGTCTATAACAAATGTCTAATAAGCATTAAGCATTTTGTATTGTCTATTGGTGGAACATGTCTTAAAGAATATGGTCTTCCTCAACCAATTATTCCTGAAGCCGAATTGGAAGAAAATAATACCGATTATCTAAGAGAAATAAGTTATGAAAGTAACAACACTCTCCTTACCAACAACGAAAATTTGCTTGCAGACGAGCAAAAAGTCGTATACAATACAATTTTACAAAGCGTTGGGTGCACCTGGAGGGACAGGTAAAACCTTCTTGACAAACTTATTGTTGTCAAAAGTTCGAAGTTAAAAAAAAATAGCCCTAGCTGTAGCATCTTCCGGTATAGCTGCTACCCTGCTCAATGGAGGTCGAACTGCTCATTCTACATTTAAACTTCCTTTGGATTTAGTTAATTTAGAAACACCTCATTTCAAAGCAATGTAATATGGCTGCGGTGTTTAAAGATTGTAAGTTAATTGTTTAAGATGAGTGCACAATGTCACATAAAGGTGGGCTTGAAGCCATAAATAGAACCCTGCAAGATATTAATGAGAATACTATGTTGATGGGTGGTAGTCCTGCTAGCTGGAGACTTTCGCCAAACCCTTCCTGTTGTGCCAAGAGGTTCAAGAGCTGACGAAATAAAGGCCTGTTTAAAATCTTAATTTTTATGGCCACAGATAAAAAAAACTAGCGCTCACGAAAAATATGCGAGTGCACTTAAAAGGAGACAGTTCTGCAGGAATTTTTGCCGAAACTCTTTTAAAAATTGGGAATGGCGTCCATCCAACAGTTGATGGAAAAATAGTTATAACATCACGCTTAGGAAATGTAGTCAAAAACGTTCAAGAACTTACATCCAAAATATTTCCTGACATTTCCAACATATCATGTAAAAGCTTAGATTGGCTATCTGAGCGCGCCATTTTGACAACGAAAAATGAAAGAGCAACCACTATTAATAATTTATTGTTAAACTCATTTGATGGTTTAGAAGTCTCCTATAAATCCGTCGACTCTGTTCCTGATGCTGATAATGCTGTTCACTACCCTGTTGAATTTTTAAATTCTTTGAATCCTCCAGGAATTCCTCAGCATAATCTGTCTCTGAGGATTGGAGCACCCGTAATGTTATTGCGAAATTTAAGTCCCCCAAAGTTATGCAATGGGTCACGATTGCAGATAAAAGGTCTTCATAAGAATGTAATCGAAGCAACAGTATTTAGGGGGTGCGCGAAGGGGGAAACAGTGTTTATACCCAGGATCCCATTAATACCATCCAGTCTGCCGTTTCAGTTTAAAAGGCTACAATTCCCTCTAAAAGTTTGCTTTGCAATAACTATAAAAAAATCGCAGGGGCAGACTTTGAAGCTGGCTGGACTAGATCTTAGAGAAGATTGCTTCTCTCATGGACAATTTTATGTCGCATGCTCTAGAGTTAGCTTTGCCAGTAGCCTTATTATTCTCGCTCCTGAAGGATCTTCGAAAAATGTTGTTTACACAGAGGTTTTAAAGTAATCATATTAATTAACATTATTAAACCTAGAAAGTTTCAGTGGAATAGGTCTAATTGGAGACACCACATTAAAAAGAAGAGAGAACGCTATAGTCGAGTGCCTCGAACATTAGATACCCGTTACTCAGCTAAACAACTTAATATAAATATGCCTTCTTGTGTTTTTTTTTGTTTTTTTTTTTTAACATAATGTGAATTATAGTGACCACAGGAAAAAAGGAGCAGCCTTACAGCACGAGCATCAGCACCAGCGCTGCTTTAGCGCAGGCAGCTTTTGTCCTGCACCAGCAGCTGTGTTTATGTATGCTTACATACATACACACATACGCCATTGTTTGACTCAGACCTCCAATTTGGCTAACTAGATTTGATTTGCATAGTTCTTGGGATATAATTCGGTATAGACAAATGAAAACCATCGTAATTTCCTTTAATAGAAATCCTTATCGAGAATTAAGGTTGACTCTGTTGAGCACCTTGGCCAGCTGTTCCAAAGTCATCTGGTAGATGGCGCCATGAAAGGCGGAAATGTAGGCGCTAGCCAGGCTAAAGCGTTTATTGGGTTTTTGGGCGTTAGAGTGGGCGTGACAAACTTTTATTAGGCAAATCGATAGGTATTGACGAAACAAATACATATCAATTAAAATTTTCATAATATCATCAAAACTGTGGCCACAGCTTGTGGCTTGTGGGCGTCAGAGGGGGCGTGGCACCATTTTGAAACCAACTTGCGCTGCGTAGGAACGCCTAAAATCTACATGCAAAATGCCAATCTTTTAGCTTTTATAGTTTCCGAGATCTCAGCGTTCATAAGGACAGACAGACAGACGGACATGGCTAGATCGACTCGGCTAGTGATCCTGAACAAGAATATATGTACTTTATAGGGTCGGAAACGCTTCCTTCTACCTGTTACATACTTTTGCACGAATACAATATACCCTTTTACTCTACGAGTAACGGGTATAAAAACGCGCCAATTTCTCTACCTCAGGGGTGGTGTGGAAATGGGAAAGTATTGACAACCGTACTCAACTTATTTTAAGCGAACGAAGTCGCGCCGGGTACAGCTAGTTAAATATAAAAATCAAAACAAAAACAATACTAAGAACCCAGAAAATCTAACAGAATTAAACAATATTGCACCAAATGAAAATACCCTACAATTGAACGAAAATACTACACAAACTAATATACCCACTCACATATACCCTAATATATCCGCCTGAGAACAGGCTCTTTTCTAATGGATGGGGAAGTAGCATAGCCACACCCACATATCTACCACATAAACATATTTATATTACGCATTTGTCACACCCAAATCCATCGGCTCCCAAGGGTCGCCAATTAATATAAGCATCCTCTTGAGTTATAAACAATTGAAAGAACCCCAAATTGTCGGCTCCCACGACTGACCAATTAATGTAAACATCCTCTTGCAGTATAAACAAATGTCCACAAACTCCAAAAAGCTTTTATCCCCCAATACTGTAAAATTGCAGACGCAGCTCAAACCTAGATCGCTCTCATGCTCAGTGCTCTCATTTTGGACACTCTCAAATTATCAATAAAGTTCTTTCTCTCAATCGAAGGTTTGATAAGCGCCAGCTTAGTTTATAAGTTTGAGTTTTAAGTTGAATATTGTAAGGAGCAGACCTATCTCTCCCAGTTCGCGTTTACACTATTTTGATAAATAAAAATTATATTTTATATATATTTTATAATTATTCAAATTAAAAGTTATATCATCAAATTATAATTTCTTTAGTATTGTTTATGAATGAAGTGGACTGTATTATTTTATATATAGGTTTTGAGATTTTATTAATATTAAGCGGTTTTACAATGTGGTTTTCGATTAGCGAGCGGTTTCGGTGAAGTCAACTATATGAATGCCCAAAAACGAGCATCACAGAGAGAATGTGATATATTAATACTAGTGAACGTGATATTTTAATACTAGTGCAGATCTACTGCAATTTCGGATATGCGTTTGAGCTTAAAGCTTCTATGTATAAAACAAAAGAATGCTGAGCGTGTAACTAGGTGCTATTATATGGAGATATTAAATGACCGATCTATTTCTTAACATACCGGCCCCCCGAACGACGGTTCAGTTCAAAGAAAGCACAGCAATTTTCGTAATGCGCGGCTTGTAGATTCCTCTGGCCTTTTTAACTGTGACCACACGGACCCGCAGATCTTGGCCAGGATGAAGTTGTATGACTCGTCCCAACAGCCACTTGCTGGCGGTTGGTTCGGCTCCTTGAGGACAACCAGGGTGTCCATGGCAACATTCTGAGCATCTTGTTGCCGTTTCGTGCGAACCCTTGAACCTTGGCCTGCAATTGTCTCCAGCGCTGCAATCTGTTGATGTTTACATCCAGGAAAGATGGCTCTGGTACCGAAGTGAGAGGATGGCCTGTTAGAAAATGAGAAGGGGTTAGCGAGTCAAGGCTGTGATCGCTGGGTGCGCACAAAGGTCGAGAATTCAGAAGCCCTTCAATTTGAATTAACAGGGTCGTTGTCCGAAGATAAATCCGATATGAGCCCTCGTCGGGACCAAAAGCGTTTGAATGCGGCTTTAAAAGCGGATGTTGTCAAATCGCTGACCAGTTCAATGTGTATCGCCTTTGTAGAGAGACAAACGAAGATGGCAAACCAAGCTTTGCCAAACTTTGGTGTCCGACCTGTATGAATGGTTGATACATAAATCGCGCGGTCTGCGGCTTGAAGCTGACTGACTCATAAAATGGTTAGAGGTGCGCTTATCTACACTTCTTTAAATTACAAATGAGAAAAGAGAGAAAAGCCGTTACTTTTAAGCTTTTACACATGATTCTTATCTCTTTATGATATTGGACATAGAAGAAAGATCATGTAAATGATTACATTTGTTGCTTTGAGTTACATTACATAGTTTCAAAACAATTACTATTAATAAATATTTAAATAAGTAAGAATTTGTTATATACAAATTTAAATAATATTCAATATTTAAAACTAATCTTCATAAATAAGCACAGATAGCCGGTGTTGATAAAAGTGATAGTTAATCCTGGAAGAATTAATAAACTTATTCGTCCGATTGATCGCTAGCAATGTAACCTCTTAACATTATACGTTCCTAAAAGCCGCAGGTATTTTGGATTTTGTATTCTGTAAATAAAATAGGAAAGGCGAATGATGCCTTAACAAATCACGGAACGGTATTAAGCCTTGACGCATTTTTAGCCAGGCTCGACTTCGCCTTTAGCAACAAAAGACCTATTCACATAATTGAACCAGAATTAAGCGTCTTTCATTAAAATTGTTATGGACTTTTATAATTTGGTTAATATAAAAATCAATTTCTAATAAATGTAATCTTAATAACTTATGGAAAAGAATAACAATAATCAGGGCAATCAATTGCGTTTGAATAGAATTAACGATAACAATTAAAAGTATCAGCAGTAGATGTCGAACCCGACATAAACAAAATAAACATTTCTGAAGATGAAAATATAGGTAGCAACTTCGACAATACCCTTGACATGAATAATTTAGAACACATTGCAGACGAAACATTAATAATCAATTTTACAGAAGAAATATTAATTACAATACAAAAAGTAGTCTCTGAAATAAATACGAATTTTCCATTCCAGACAGATATCCGATGCGATTTACTCAAGACGGTACATATACTCACAAGCATTTCCAATCGTTCAGTTATATGGTAGCTATAGGATATAGTCAGCCGATCCTTATGAAATTTGATAGGTCGGATTGATTGGCCAAATATAAAACCCATAGATAATCCCAGATTCCTAACTTTACAAACAGCAAAGTTATGGCATTTCCGATAGTTCAGTTATATGACAGCTATAGGATAAGAAATTTGGTAGGTTGGATTGATTGGCCAAATATAAAACCCATTGAAAATCCCAACTTCCTAACTATACAAACACAAAAGTTATGGCATTTCGGATAGTTCAGTTATATGGCAGCTTGATACTTGGTAACAGACTGCAAGTGATCTACGCGAACTACCAAATCAAACTAATACGTCTGCAGATTTTTGCCAGCCTGCAGACAAAATATGAACAGCTATTGCCCAATATTGTCCAAATGGTAACAAGTCAAGTTCATTACATATAAATTATAAATTATATTAATTATTATATAATTTATTATAATTTCATATTTTATTTCATTTTAAATGTTCTGCTCAATGTTGTGAGTACGGCATGCGCCTAGGAAAGAGTGGAGCAACACCTAATGCTGACACACGGATAGAGCAGTAATTAATTAATTATTACAAGTATAAACAGCATTTTTTGAATTGGCGCCTAACCTATTCAAAAGTTACCCGCCATTTTTTTTAAATTTTCGTAGTGAATGTTCCAATTTCCACTGTCAAGAAGAAGAACTCAGAGTTGCACCAAAAACATCGCTTAACCATCGCATAAAAAAGTCCGTCAAATTTGGATGGGGAACTACTGGGAATTTTCGGAACGGCAAAACCTTATGGACCATCCGTTAAACGGATGGTGGATGGTGGATGGTGGATGGAGCTCTGTGGGAAGAGGGCATTACATTAACAACAGACGACTCTGATTTAGCTATGGGAGCAGTTCTTTTCCCAGTGCTTTCGGATAATAATTCAAATGTTGAATTGAATAGATGGTTTAATTATCTAGAAAGTTGTAAGCCAAACATTATATAGCGGCCTGGTACTACTTATCTGGAATAGAAATAAATAATATAACAGAAGAAGAGAATGAAAAAATTCCGGATTCAGCCGAAAGTAGCTTTGACAACAAAATTATCGAAACAACAAGTTCTAATAGCAAAATGAAAATTCAAAATACGTGAACAAATCAATGTCTTCGACAGCAAAAAACTTACCAAAACAAAGTAATAATTAAAAATATAAAAAAAGTTATTCGTAATGATATTATTAAATAATTCATATTTTAACGATCCCAGTTCGCAATTTTGATTACTTTTTGTTATTATTGATTACACTTACCACGAGTATTTACTACTAAAAAACGAAAACGATGTAACGACTTACGACTCCATATTACGAATTTAAGTTTTTACAAAGAGATAATTCAATTTGGAAATAGTAATACATGCGAGAATTCTGACTTAGAATGGGACATTGCACAAAATTTAAACATAAAAATCCTCATGTCCCAAATATTATTATCTAAAAATAAAAGTGGCATAAACGAATTAGGAACAGTATGGAAGTGTCTATCAGGTTCATCTGACCATGACAACTTAAGAGGGTCTTCTAGTCTAAAAATTTGAGAAAATTGAAATTTTTGTTTTCATAATATAATAGTTTTGATATTCAAAAATATCTCCATAAAAGGATTTTTCAAAATTCAAATTATTTTCAAAGTTATAACCGTTTTAGTGACGTGGCCACTAGACCGGTTGAGCGAACGACTGGAACAATAAATGGCTGGAAGCCCGGACTACCTTAGTATGAATAACTTTCTCTCCTTCTTTCTATAACAATACCCATAGCGACATTCGTACTCATTAAGAATCTATCATTGTTTTATTTTTCAAAAAACGACAAGCATAGAAATCATGGCGAAGAGGACACGGCCTCTTATTTTCCGCTCTTCTTCAAGAACGAATAACTTAATGAAAAGAAATTTTTTATTTTTTTGAAATTTATTTTATGAACTTCTTTAAGTTTAATAAACAAATGATAAAAAACGGATACTAAAAATATCTATTGCTTTTTTATATTTTGCTCGAAATTCAAGCCCCTAGACTAGAAGACCCCCTTAAAATGAATTGAAGATAAAATTAACGAATAATTACAGAAAACTATAACAAACAATTTACAATCAACTCACGAATATTTCAAAAAGTACAATTACTCACCAAAACGCTAACTCTATCATTATTAAAAAAAAAACAAAAGTAAGACAACACCGTTTAAAATTAATAAAACTTTATATTCAAAATTTAATTGATACTATCACTTTAGCAAAAGTCGACGTTTTCAATACAAAAATATTAAAGCCTAGTACTCAGATCGACAAACGTTTACGATAGCGTAAAAACTTTAATCTTTCCAGTGTGACCAAAATTTGGAGAGTTCATCAGAATTAAGCGTGCTACGGTCGTACTGTCAATCAGCTCGGTTTGTTGACAAGCAGTTAAAATTCAAATATCTTATTTGCGGGAAAGATCCTTCAAATGATATTATCAACTACCTTGGCAAGACAAGTCTGCCGCTGTACAAAGAAATTAAAATTTTTTTTTTTTAATTTACTGATAATTATTTGCTAATTTAAAGTTCATAGCTGCACTTTTATTGTGTTTTTCGTACATTTTTGACCTAATAAACATTTAGCTCTGACAAAAGGCACCCCAGATAGTATTAATGTTAGTTTTTCCTCACATGTAAACTCCTGCAATCGACTTTTGCGGGTTTTTTGAGTTTCCCCCCCATTTCTTATAATGTTCAGTGAGAAGCACACGCCAAAAGATTAAATCTTTTCGCTAGGGTTCACCCAAAGTTCATTTCCACAGTCTGGCAACGCTATGAAAATTTCTGGTATTTTTTTCGTCGATCTGAGGACCGAGGTGAATAAAATCCTTGACGAAAAGTGAACGCCAGCTGTTTGCCTCTCGCTCTCTCTCCTGACTGGCGGACAGTTTTCGTCGATCTGAGTATCTGAAGAATACATAAAGAAATCTTTAAACACGAAAATAAACCAATTGTACTATCAGATCTACTAGACATTTCAACATTCAAAATAGTAAAAAACCAAGATTTACTTATTATATATATAAAAAACACAATAATAAATAATATTTGTAGTTATATACATCAAAGGCAATTGCCCAATATAATGGAAAATTAATAATAGACGATGAGACAACGGAATATTTTATAAGATAACCAATTTAAAAAAAAATATATAAAATAACTATTGTAAACTCTCTAACGAGAGTTCTTGTTTCATAAATACATTAAATGAGAAAAAACAAACTATTCAAAAATTAGGGAAAAAAAACCAAAGCTTTGAAAATTTAGACGATGGCGCCATTCTCATCACCCGAGAAAGAAATTGTAAATGAGACAAACGTATCCAGTATCTGAAAATACTACTGAAACCGTTACAGACAATGGAACCGAAACTAAAATTTCTGAACTTAACAATAGAATCTCCTCCGTCTCAGCACACTTGTAATAAATCGGAACGATTCATCTTAGGAGGGGAAAAATTAACTATAACTTTAATCAAGTTTTCTTATTAAAGCTTAGTACTCATATCGACAAACCAGTACGCTAGCGTAAAAACTTTAATCTTTTCACTTCAATTTCGTGTTGTCAATCAGCTGGGTTTGTTGACAAGTTCAAGTTAAAGTTCAAATATCGTATTTGCGGGAAAGAGCCTTTAAAATAAATTATCAGGTAGTTGATAGCCAAGTCTGCCGCTGTACAAAGAAATTCAAAACATTACAATTTTAATTTAACAGTTGTTTTTTTAATTTACTGATAATTATTTGCTAATTTAAAATTCATAGCTGCACTTTTATTGTGTTTTTTCGAAAATTTTTGACCAAAAAAAACATTTTGCTCTGACCAGAAGGACTCCAGATAATATTAATGTTATTTTGTCCTCACATGTTAACTCCTGCAATCGACTTTTGCGGGTTCTTTGATTTTTTTCCTTTTAAAATGTTTAGTGAGAAGCGCACGCCAAAAGATTAAATTTTTTTAACTTTGCGCTAGGGTTCACCAAAAGTTAATTTCAGGTGGTTAGCAACGTGAAGTAATTTTCAGGTATTTTTTCATCGATCTGAGTACTGAGGAAAAAAAAAGCCTGACGAAAAGTGAACGCTAGCTGTTTGCCTCTCGCTCTCTCTCATGATTGGCGTACAGTTTTTGTCGATTTGAGTACTAGGCTTAATATTGTAAAAAATTTATTTTGGCAGAGCTTTCTACTAAGTTCTCACGGGTTCTTATCATATAAACATTCCCACACCTAGTAAACAAACGGCAAGTCAAGCTTGAGACAGACGTTAACAAAAAATAAAAGAAATAAATAAAATTTTTCAACCTATATACAGTATTGTAGCAAGCAGTCATACACACATGTACATATACACCTACACTTAAGTACTAAGGATCCTATTGTACATACAGGATTTGTTAGCTGATTATATTAGAAACGGTATCATACGGGCAAGCGAGTCGGAATATGCTTCACCAATAGTACTAGTTAAGAAAAAGTCTGGAGAGTTAAGAATGTGCGTAGACTATCGAACACTTAACAAAAATATGTTAAAGGATAATTACCCCACCCCCTTAATAGACGACAATTGATAAACTTTCAGAAAAAATCCTTTTTACTAAGTTAGATCTCAAAAACGGGTTTTTCCACGTCCATATGGATGAAGATTCAGTTAAATTTACTGCCTTCACAACGCCAATGGGCCAATATGAATGTCTTAGAATGCCGTTTGGATTACGAAACGCCCCTGCAGTATTCCAAAGATTTGTAAATACAATTTTTGCTGATTTGGTTAAAGAAGATAAGGTTCTTATTTACTTGGACGACATTTTGATAGCAACGAAAGATAGTAAGAGTCATTTAGAAATATTAACTGAAGTATGTAAGCGATTGGTAGACAACAAACTCGAACAAAAGTTAGACAAGTGTGAATTTCTTCAAAGTGAAATTAATTATTTAGAGTACATAATATCAGGAAATGGTATTAAACCTGATTCGAAAGGTATGCAAGCGGTAAGAGACTTTCCTGGACCAACAAAAACTTATGAAGTTCAGAGCTTTCTAGGACTGTGTTCTTATTTTAGACGATTTGTAAAAGATTTTTCAACGAAAGCAAAACCATTTTACGATCTGGTAAGAAAAGATTGGAAATTTGATTTTGGTGGGACAGAACTAGAATGCTTCGACATCTTAAAAAGAAATCTTTTAGAAGCCCCTATTTTGGCATTGTTTAATCCGACAGATCCGACAGAACTACATTGTGATGCTAGCGCCTTAGGTTTCGGCTCAATTCTAATGCAGAAAAAGAAAGACGATATATTTCACCCGGTATTCTATTTTTCTAAACGCATGGCAGACGTGGAAGCGAAATACCATAGTTTCGAGCTAGAAACTCTCGTAGTAGTTTACTCCTTACAACGGTTTAGGATTTACCTTCAGGGAATATCATTTAAAATAGTTACAGACTGTAGTGCATTTACCCTGGCGTTGAACAAAAAAGAACTATGCCAGAGGATAGCATGGTGGTCGCAATTTCTTCAGGATTACGACTATAGTCTAGAACATAGAGCTGGAAAGCGCGTGCAACACGTGGATGCACTGAGTAGAAACACACACATACTCACGATAGATTCCAACTCATTTGAAGAAAACTTAATTATTTGTCAGAGTAGAGATAGGAAAATAAAAAGCATTGTTGAAAAGTTGCAAGGAGAAGAAATCAAAGATTATGAAGTGCGTAATGGAAAAGTTTACAGAAAAAAGGACAAGGAAGCTCTTTTATTTTATGTACCAAGCGAAATGGAAAGACATGGTTTGTTTAGTTATCATGATCAGTTAAGAAACGTTGGTATAGATAAAATGGTAGAAGTGATTTCAAAAAGCTACCGGTTCCCAAAAGTTAGTGAAAAATGCTAGCTACACATTAATAATTGCCTAAAATGTATTGCCTATTCAGAAAAGTCTGGAAAAAAGGAGGGTTTTCTTCACAACATCCACAAAGAAACTACACCCTTTGACGTAATACACATTGAACATTATTGTCCTGTAGATAAAAGTAGATCTAACGAGGACGGAAGCTAACTTCGGCAAGCCGAAGTTTTAATACCCTTGCAGACTTTGCCGCAATTGATATAACTGAAAAAGTAGCGAAAGGAATAAGGTATACATAAGTAAACTAGATTGCATCGTTTCATGTCAATTGCTGTTATACTGCAAAAATGTCATATAAAAATAGAAAAAAAGGGATACTTTCGCAGCCTTTAACAATTTTTCCTACGGAAGCTTTAAGATATAGACTTCCAAACGGCAAGCGCTTTTACCCTAATCAAGATATGCGTAAATAAGTAAGAATTGGAAAAATTTATGTCAGTAGCTTACACACTGCTCGAAATATTCTGATAATCATCAAATTTGGACAAAATACGATTGTGTTTGAAATACGATTTGGAAAGATTCATGACAATTGCTTATATACTGCGCGAAATATCCTAAAAATCATTAAATCTTAACCGATTTCACCCTATTGTTCTTATGGGAGCTATAGGATATAGAAGTCCGATCGCCACGCGCTTTTACCCTGATCAAGGTACGCATAAAAAAATAAGATTTGGAAAGATTTATGTCAATAGCTTGCAAGTCGCAATTTCTTCAGGATTACGACTATAGTCTAGAACATAGAGCTGGAAAGCGCGTGCAACACGTGGATGCACTGAGTAGAAACACACACATACCCACGATAGATTCCAACTCATTTGAAGAAAACTTAATTATTTGTCAGAGTAGAGATAGGAAAATAAAAAGCATTGTTGAAAAGTTGCAAGGAGAAGAAATCAAAGATTATGAAGTGCGTAATGGAAAAGTTTACAGAAAAAAGGACAAGGAAGCTCTTTTATTTTATGTACCAAGCGAAATGGAAAGACATGGTTTGTTTAGTTATCATGATCAGTTAAGAAACGTTGGTATAGATAAAATGGTAGAAGTGATTTCAAAAAGCTACCGGTTCCCAAAAGTTAGTGAAAAATGCTAGCTACACATTAATAATTGCCTAAAATGTATTGCCTATTCAGAAAAGTCTGGAAAAAAGGAGGGTTTTCTTCACAACATCCACAAAGAAACTACACCCTTTGACGTAATACACATTGAACATTATTGTCCTGTAGATAAAAGTAGATCTAACGAGGACGGAAGCTAACTTCGGCAAGCCGAAGTTTTAATACCCTTGCAGACTTTGCCGCAATTGATATAACTGAAAAAGTAGCGAAAGGAATAAGGTATACATAAGTAAACTAGATTGCATCGTTTCATGTCAATTGCTGTTATACTGCAAAAATGTCATATAAAAATAGAAAAAAAGGGATACTTTCGCAGCCTTTAACAATTTTTCCTACGGAAGCTTTAAGATATAGACTTCCAAACGGCAAGCGCTTTTACCCTAATCAAGATATGCGTAAATAAGTAAGAATTGGAAAAATTTATGTCAGTAGCTTACACACTGCTCGAAATATTCTGATAATCATCAAATTTGGACAAAATACGATTGTGTTTGAAATACGATTTGGAAAGATTCATGACAATTGCTTATATACTGCGCGAAATATCCTAAAAATCATTAAATCTTAACCGATTTCACCCTATTGTTCTTATGGGAGCTATAGGATATAGAAGTCCGATCGCCACGCGCTTTTACCCTGATCAAGGTACGCATAAAAAAATAAGATTTGGAAAGATTTATGTCAATAGCTTGCAAGTTATATCCGATTGTTCCTATTGGAACTGTATCATATAGACATCCGATCGGGGCGGTTTTCAGACTTGATCTGCGTACACTTGTTTTAGGACGACTGTCAAAGTTTCAGATCGCTAGCTTTTAAGCTGAGTTTGCAAACGGTATTGAAACAGACGGACAGACGGACGGACGGACAGACGGACATGGCTATATCGACTTCCCTATTGATCCTGATCAAGAATATATATACTTTATAGGGGCGGAAACGTCTCCTTAACTGCGTTACAAACTTCTGACCAAAATTATAATACCCTCTGCAAGGGTATAAAAAGCACGTGTTAGTAATTATAGATGCGTTTGCGAAATTTGTAAGGCTTTATCCAGCTAAAACCAAAAAATTCAGGGAAGCAATTTTAGCGTTAAATGATTATTTTAGGGCTTATAGTATGACAAAATTTCAGACCGGGGAACATGCTTTACATCCAAAGAATTTCAGGATTTCTTAGAGGAAAACAACGTTAAGCACATAAAAATAGCTACTGGATCTCCGCAGGCAAATGGTCAAGTCGAAAGAGTAAATAGGAGCATTGGCCACATGATTGCTAAATTGACCGAACTAGGGAAAGGATGTTACTGGGATACAGTTTTAGGAACGGTTAAACATGCTCTTAATAATACAGTTCAAACATCGATAAGTCAACATCCAAGTCAGGTTTTGTTCGGAGTGTCTCAAAAGGGCAAAGTCATAGATAGCTTGAAGGAAAATTTAGAAGAATTAGACAAAAAGCCAGTAATAGCTTCCAACAGTCCAGATTTCCTTACAAGGAAGTTTGGGCAATATTGAATATTCGCCCATGGATCAATAATGTTAATAGTTAAGAGATCAGGAGCTCTTGGGTCAGGATGGCCGAATTGTAGCAAGCAGTCATATACATATACACCTACACTTAAGTACTAAGAATCCTATTGTACATACATACTCTAAGATAAGTTTCACAATTATTATATCCAATATATATCTCTTTTAATCTTGTGCGAAACCTATTGTCAACCGAACACTATTTCCATCTCGGTCTCACACGTACGATCGGTTTAAGTTCCACTCTTGTGAAATAGGCTAAGCAACCACTGAATCAATAAGACGTATTTGTGCCACCTACAGTATATACAAGTTAATTTCTAAATAATTAAAACTTCAAAAATTGGATTAAGATGTCTTATTTAGCGGCGTTGGTAGCGTTGACAAAATTGCTTGGCTGCAGAATCTACAGGGTCTGCAGAATTCGTATTCCGTACTTAGTTGCGGCTGACCGGATGCTCGTGTTGCTGGGTTGCAGAATCTGCAGGGTCTGCAGAATTCGTATTCCGTACTTAGTTGCGGCTGACCGGATGCTCGTGTTTATGTTATTGAACTTTATGTTATTGAACTTGGGCTGCAACTTTGTGCTTGACAATGTTGCAATATTTTCGGAGAAAAATATGCGGAAATATTGCTGTTGTTAACTCTCCCTCCTCAAAATCCTTCTTGTCCTCAAGAGGAGTTAGAAATATGGAATGTTATTGAATTCAGGTATTATTGTTTTAGTGGTTGATATGGTGTTGGTCTTGTTATTTAGATCTTTTGGAAGTGTTTCCTAAACTTATAAAATTACTTTTTCTTTTCTTTGGAAACAGGTTCTAAATGTGTCTATAGATCGTCTAGTTCCTCTATTGGCTCTATGTGGTCCGAGTTACTATAGTCACACAGCGATTCCTTTCCCTGAACTAATTTAGAAATACATTTCGATTCTCTTAAGTCTATTGTGTTTTCTTGCTTACAAATTTTTATGAGGTTGGATGCTTTACAATTTTTGGGTAAGGCTAATATTTTATTGTTTGATACAAAAATTTCGTTAATATCTAAATGTACTACTGATTGGTTTTTAATAACAGGTTTAATTACAACATTTTCGTAGTTGCATGGTTCAAGTTCGAGAATTTTGATCATGTAAATAATAGTTGTTTTATTTTGTAAGACAGACACATCAACAAATTCTAACATTTCTTCAACGGAAAAGGAGGAGATATTATTTCTTTGGAATATCTTGTTTATTTCAATTAACTCGAATTCATTTAATAATAGGGTATTTATTACGTTTATTTTGGCCCATTGTATTGCGAACTTAATGTTTCCTATTTCTTCTTTTATTAGTCTAACTTGATTTTGTAAATTTGATGCAATTTCATTACTAAAACGATTGTCATTCTGAATAGTGTTTGCTAACATGTTCGAAATTGTGCTTAAGATATTAATTCTGTCCTGAAGTTGGTTATTAATTATTATTTGCTCATTGTTATTTATTGCTAGGTTGCTTAAACTTTCTTCTTTCTTTACTAAATCTTCATGGTCTGGACTACCTGCGATGTATTTCCAGGCTGAGCCGATCATATTTATTGATCTGGCTTGGCGTTTTTTTTGGTTATATTGTAAGTGTACTAAGTGCTGTGAGTGATTGTATTATTTCGTGTGTTAGAGTATGGTAGTGATAGCTATTTTTTAATCTGGTTTGTGTGTGTTCCCTTATTTGAAGTAATTCATTTTCGAGGTGGCTTAGATTAATTAAATGGATAAGTTTTATTGATGATATTTGTAGTTTGTTATGTCGGTGGTCGCGGTTACCAATGGTAATAATATTGTTAGGAAAGCATCCTGTAATAAAAAATATTTCCATTAAACATCGGTTTTTTAGGGTTATGGGCCGATCCCTCACGAACGGACTGATAACCCCAAGCGGACAACATCTTTAGAGTTATGGGTAATGGGGTTTTTTTTTTAATTTCGGACAAAGATGGACAAAAAATTTCCCTACGGAGTGTCGGACCTAATCTCCTTTAATATTACTTTTGTGAACAATCCTTCAGTAACTACGGTTGTATTTCTATTTTCTTTGACAATTTCTTTTTTAAAGCGTGGAGATAGTTTTGATCCTAATCTTGTATTTTGTTTAACAAAAATTTCTTGCCCTGGTAAATAAGTTTTTATTTCTTTTCTTTTTTTATTGTGGTTTTCAAGGTCAATTTTTTGTTTTTGTTTGAGGTTTTCTATATTATCGCGTCTGCTTTTTCATATTTCTTCCAAAAAATATTTCTAACGGTCGTTTTTTTGTAACGGAGTGGATTGTGTATTTATATTCGTAAACGGCTCTATTTAATAGTTCTTCAAAAGTATTGTAAATTTGTTTTGTCTTAATGCATCGCATTATTTCAGAAAGAGTGGAATGAAACCTTTCTATCTGACCGTTAACTGAACTTTTATAAGGTGGGGCTCTAAAATTGATATTTCATCATAAAATTAATGGTTGCTGAGTTAAAAGATTTTTCATTATCCATTACAACGTATTTTGGTACACCGTAGTAAAATAAAATATCGTGTAGCTGTTTTTTAATGTCTTCTGTTGATTTAGATTTGATAATTTTTGCCTGTGCTAATTTTGAAAATTTGTCTATTGCGGTTAAAACTAATTTTCTTTCTGTGGAAAAAATGTCAATGTGAATTACATGTCCTGGGTATTCAGGAATTGGAGTTTCTGTAATTTCTGGGTTAGGTGGGTGTCTATCGTATTTTCCTTCTTTACACACTTTGCATTGTTTAATTTGTTACTTTTTGTTTCATTTTAGGAAAGTAATATTTTTCTGCAAGTTGAATTTTATTTTCTTTTGAATTTCTGTGGGCTCTGTGGGTTTCTAATATGATTTCTTCTTGGTCACTTTCGTTTGTTACGTCTTCTACTTTATTCTGTGTGAACCTTATTTTAAAAGATCTAAAATGTTCCGGATAAATTCTTTGTATTTCTCCCATTATTTCTTCCGTTGTAAATATTCCACTTATATACTTAGATATTTTTTTATTAATTCTATAAGAGTGTTTTTTGGAAGGTTTGGTTGAGTGATAATGTGCCGATGAAATGTTGGGAATGGAATAGTGAATTTATAGTTGGGAGATTTTCTTTATGAATGAATGATTTTTAAATGCATTTATGGGTGCTTCTACGTTGTAAATAAGCCACTACGTTTTCTTTTCCGGGTTTGTAAAGTAATTCTTTGTTGTATTCGTAAAGGTATGATTTCCATCTCTTTATTGCGATTCCTCCTTTCCAGTTACAATCGTGTGTAAGTGGTTCGTGATCGGTGTAAATTTTAACTTTGGTTCCACCGTAAAGGTATCCTCTAAGCGATTTTACTGCCCAAGAGATGGCTAACATTTCTTTTTTAACTGTTTCGTAGTTTTCTTCTGTTTGTGATAAGGTTCTGGATATGAAAGTTATTGGTCTGTCCTTTTGTGAAAGTACTGCTCCTATTGCGTGGTCGGAAGCGTCTGTTGCTAGTACGAATTCCTCATTAAAGTTATGGTATTGTAATATTACGTCCTTTGATATTAGGGTGCTTTTAAGTTTATTAAAAGCTTGCATAGCTTCATCGTTGAGGTGGATGGTTTTCCTCGATGAAGCCTTTTTTGAAATACGCCCGTCCTCGCCTCTAAGTAAAGTCGTGAGGGGTTAATAAATCTCCTATAATATCCAGACAGTTCAAGGAATGCTCTTAATTCTTTTATAGTTTTGGGACAAGGGTAGTTGGCGATCGCTTCTACCTTTTTGGGATTTGTCTCTATTCCTTTATCTGATATTACAAAACCTAAGAATTCAACTTTATTTTTATACATAGAACTCGCAATTGTCTAGTTGGCATTTGATATTGGCATTATTTAAGGTCTCAAATATTTTTTCTAAGTTTTTGGAATGGGTTTCAGCGTCCGGACTAAATACAATTATATCGTCGATATAAATGTAACGGATTTTACCTATGTGTTCCCTAAGAATGCGTTTTTTAGCCCAAATGGAAGTCTTGTGAACTCATATTTTCCGTTGTTCACGGAAAGGCAGTCTTTTCCACATAACTTTCCTTTAAAGGAATTTGATGGATTTGAGATCTAACACAGAAAACATTTTATTATTTCCTAATTGTGCTAAAACTCCATTAATATCTGGTATGGGATATCTGTCTGCTATTGTTACACTTTTTAATTTCCTGTAGTCTATTACCATTCTGTATTTTTTTATGTTGGAACTATCTGGTTTTTTTGGAACTATCCAGACTGGTGAGTTTTAAGGGTCGTATTATATTGTTTTCTAAAAGTTCTTCTATCTGTCGGTCTATTTCGTCTTTAAGTGCCATAGGATATTGGCAAAATTTTGAGTAAACTGGAGTGTCAGTGTTTGTACGAATTTCAGCTTTCACATTTGTGGTGTAGGTCAGTTTTTCGTCGGGTTCAGCAAAGAGTTTTAAGTACTTTCGGAGGAGTTGGTTTAGTTCTATTTTTTGTGTTTTTTTAAGATGGTCTGTCCGAGGAATAATTAGGTTGACAGTTTCTATTTTTTCTTCTTTTATAGCTATGACTCTGCCGGATTTTAATGACATGGTTTTATTGTTGGTATCGATTATTGCTCCTAACTCTTTTAAGCTGTCATTTCCCAATATGGCATCATATGCCTATTCTCAAGCTTTAAGCATAGGTGCAATGCTGCCGGAAGGTCAGCAGGTTCTTTCATACCAAGTAGGCGAGATAAGTCGCCACGAAGTCCGCGTACAAAAGTGTCTAAGGCTTTGTCCCTATACATTTTGGTCATCAGTTGTTCTGCTTCAGGTCCTAATTCCATACAGCCAATTTTATTAAGTATCAGGGACAGATGTTTGTAGACCGCCTGATGGAACTCTTCTACAGTCTGATTAGTGCCCTGGCTAATCGTCGTCATTTGGTACTCAAGGGTTCCTATATCCCGTTTATCTGCGTAATGGAGGGTTAGACATTTCGAGATAGCATTCCAATTTAATGGAATGTTGTAGGATACCAATGCAGTGTCTGCATTTCCCGTTATTTTGTTACGAATAGTGTGTAAAATATCAAAATATTTAGCCGTTCCTACAGTGTTTTCATTGTTTATAGCACTCTATCGACTCCTTTTTTCCAAGAACTAAATTCCGCTGGATTTCCTGAAAATTCTCGCAGACTTTTTACTATGTCTGGTACCCTGTCTAGACCTTCGAGATTACCTCTATTTTCTAGAAAAATTTCTTGATTTGGGGCACATGCGATTTTGTGCTTGTCTTAATAAAACTGGTAATTGCTCTGCAAGTATTTGCCTAACCGCTGCCTGTAATTCTTCTGCTGCCATGTTATTCCTGTGTTGTTGTTGTTGAATTTCTAGTCTCTGAAGTTGCTGAACCAAATGAATTTGGTTTGGATTTTCAAATTTCAAATTCTTAATATAATTTCTTAAATTGTAGTTTCAAATTTGAATGTTTTTTTTTTAAATTTTAATTTGGTCCAATATTATTTAATTTTAATTTTGAGCAATATTATTTATGTTTGATTTTATTTGTATTTCAATTTTTAAATTTAATTTTAAATTAATAATTCGAGTTTGATAATTTTTAGATTCAAATTTTAATTTAAACTTTACGTCTTTTATTGATTTGTAATTGGTTGCAAAAATTTTTAATTTAGATTTTTGATTTAGTTTGGTTTCTTATTTGTTTCACTTAATCACTATTTTCACTTAACTTAACTTTGATGTGGCTACTTCTCCTGGTGGTCCGGATGTCTTTCTGTTTGTTGCCTACTGAGGATCCTGCAACGTACACGAATAGAGAATGTCCTGCGGGCTTGCCTGACAGTACTTGTAGTCCACCGATGGATCAGCAATTATTTTGCCGAACGGTTGTCGTCCTCAGCTTCAATTTTATTATGAAGGAATTCCTCTGATTCTGACCTGAGTGGGCCAGCGGAGTTGCACTTAATAATTTTCCGCACGGATCGAACTTAATCAGATGTCCCCGCGTTGTACTTTAAAGTCAACGGAGTTGCTCGGATTTATTAGCACTGATCGAACTTAATCGGATTTACTCGCGCTGGTCCCTGTTCGGGCGCCAGTTAATTTCCAAATAATTAAAACTTCAAAATTGGATTAATATGTCTTATTTATTCGAGATACAAATCGGAACTGGCCCTACTCTACATAGCGATCCCTATTTAAAGCTGTGGGTTGGGGCAGCGACGTTGGCTTCGGCGGCAGCGGCGCTGGCAGCGGCGCTGGCAGCGGCGTTGGTAGCGTTGACAAAATTGCTTGGTTGCAGAATCTGCTGGGTCTGCAGAATTCGTATTCCGTACTTAGTTGCGGCTAACCGGATGCTCGTGTTGCTGGGTTGCAGAATCTGCAGGGTCTGCAGAATTCGTATTCCGTACTTAGTTGCGGCTGACCGGATGCTCGTGTTTATGTTATTGAACTTTATGTTATTGAACTTTATGTTATTGAACTTTATGTTATTGAACTTTATGTTATTGAACTTTATGTTATTGAACTTTATGTTATTGAACTTTATGTTATTGAACTTTATGTTATGTTAAGAAAGATCCGCCCTCATCATCATCCACTTCAATTCCTACCTCATTGTTATTATCAATTTGCAAACCATAGTGAGCAAGCAGTCTATTTTGCAATTCGATTTTTCCTTCCATTTCGGCTTAATCCTAGATCTGTCCATTTTCGCGTAGTTCTGCCACAAGCAGCTTTATAGCATCTAACATAGCAGCTTTATGCACTGCTTGAATTTATGCAAGAATGAAAACTTGCTGCAAACACAACAGCACGATTACAGAACAGCAATCCAAAAAATTTGTATATTGTCTTCTTGGCAATTTGTCTCGTTCTTTTCGTCTTGTTGTTCTTCTTTCCGCAAATTTCTGCCCGTCTAAATCGCCAAATGTCTTGTCTCGCCTTCCTGTCACTCACCAATACTGCATCAGCTTAACTTCTCGCCAGCCCACAAATACTGTTTTGTATTCTTCCTGTTGTATCACCAATACAGCTGGACTTCTCGTTGCCTGATGCACACGGTCTTGAATTCGTCTTCTAGCCACGCCAGGTCACCAGTACTGCTCCAGAATGGACTTTTCGCTGCAAACCCCCAATTGATACTTCTCCAGATCTTCCTGCTCTTTGACCGCCGATCTCCTTCCGTACACTTTTCTGCTTCCTTATCTTGCTTAAAAGGCTGGTCTTTGAAGCCTGTGCCCTCGTCTTCTCCTGACGCACAACTTCTGCTATCCTTCTGCCTGCTACCGTAACTGATCCACGCCTTGCCTCTTGTCCAGATGACCACTGCCAACAATCCTGCTTCTTGCTTGTGGACGTGCACCACAAAGCTATTGCGTTGCTTCCAGATTTGGTACTCGTTGATCAATCTCCTTCTACGTTGCCCACGTCAGTGCTTTTTGTGTCGGTTCCTCTGCAAATTCCGTCTCCGTCTCACAAAGTCGAATTTCACAACTGTTTTATTTCTGCAATTTGCCTCTCCTTTGTAAATTCTTTTAGTTTTTCTGTTACTTTCCAAATGTTTTGTAGTATATGGTACTACCACCGCGTTTCAAAAAGTTAAGTCCGTTTTTAAACACACAATTCAGTTTAATGACTGTACTTTGTAATGGATCCAAATATCTCCGGTTGAGCCCCCAAAATTGTGGCCCTAGGAATTCCGCAGTGATATAAACAACTCTTGAGACGACGAAATGATGTATTATTATAATGTTTATCCGATTACAAAAATTTTGTGGTTTTAACTTTAATGAGTTAACAAACAAAACTTAAACATCTGTGCATGCGTGACGCTTGAGATCTTGACGCCGCTTACTCTTTTTTAGTTCTACTCGATCGATTCTCTAGGTATACTTGGTATCGGTATTGCGCTCTCGGTATACTTTATTAGAAGCGACAACCGCTCCTTGCCTCTCTACCTGGTTGCTCTTCTGGTTTATTCCTGATTCCTACATACATATATTCTTAAGAAGATCATCAAAGGAATAAATCAAGGCGCTCAGTTTTAAAGCTATCTGTATGAAACCTTTCCAAGAGTCGAATTTCTGTGGGAATTTGGCAAGCCAAAGTTTAAACGTTACCATATATAATAAAGTTTTTACTGTTATATATTGTATATTTTTTTAGCTCACATCTGTTTTGCATTCTTCCATTCTATATACCTTCTTCGTTAAGTTTTTAAGACAATTTGGTGACTCTGTAAGCTTCGCATTGAATAAAGAAGTCTGAAATGAGAACTCAACTGGAACACAACATATTGGCCAAACAGCAGTCGCCTGTTAAGAGAGGGTGACCCATGCGGAGCAGCCGCTGAAGACGGGACCATGGCCCGGGCCCTCCCAAGCCAGAGGCCAAGGCTGCTGTAGCAGAAGTCCGCACCGGTGAGAAGCGCCAGGTCGCCGTACTAGGACTCGGAACACCACTAACGCGCTTACCGCTTTGTAATAACTTAAAGATAAGAAAGGGTTGTATAAAATGTACATACAAAAGTGTCATGGATCAATGGTTCCTACCAGAAAAGGGGGCCCTCGGAGTTCATTGTGGCGACATCGGATACCGGCGGCCGAAAGGAAATTAAGGGCACTATGCTTAAAAAGATGAGAGATTCCAAAGGAAAAAAGGAGCAAGTGCAAAAGGACCGGCGCTGTGGAACTCAAGAAGAAGCTGTGAGCACTAAGGGAACTTTAAGGAGGATAGAGAAGACGACAAATTAGAACAAAACTGCAAAGCTGAGGTCCTAGGCGCATCCCGCCGCTAGGTCTAGGCGCTCTGTTACAACTCCTGTCGCAGTTGAACAAGAAGCATCCTTCGACATGGAACCGCGGGTTCGGAAGGAAAGTTGCCTAGAACTAGCTGCCTTGCGAAAAGGATCGCCTTGGCGAATTCCGTCGTAAGCCTGAATCGGCGTGTGAGAATTGTGTACTCTAGCCAGGAAGAACGCGAGTTAACATAAATAGGTTCTTCAATAATTGTCCCGGGGTATAGCCCGTAGTTGATGGTTTCGAGATGAAAATCAGAATGAATTCTTTATTTTATATTTATTTGTTCAAAGCTTAGTGCTTACGTACAATGTAATTGGACCGGATGCATATATGGGGCTTGGACTCAGCAGTGGCCGCGATGTTTGTTTGGTTGGTAACTTAGTTGCCAATAAAGTGTTTGGTTTCTAGCTGCTTGTCAACCGTAGGGGCTTAGCTGGGGGACCGCCGAGGGAATGTACTGAGGGGGTACAGACTGAACCACCCTCAGACTGAACCACCGACCATAGTGGAGCGATGGTTGGTGTGAAAGTGAGAGGTGGAGCAATGGTTGGTACGAAACTAGCAGGTGGGGCGACTGGTGTTAAAATGGTCGTTCGCTTAGAAAAACAAGCCACAGCCAATACTATTATCAGTATCACAGACAACATGGTGTATGTCGTTGTCGTGTGTATTGTTGCTCCCGTTTGTATCCTATTGATCCGTAGTTTCGTATCCAAATCCTCCATTTTCAGCTCATGGATTCCCAATTCTTGGGTTGTTCTGTTCTTTTTCATGGTTCAAATTTGTGGTATCTTCAGTTTTAGTTTTGCCGTACCAAGTTTCTTTACCGCCTCACATTGGACGTTGTTCACCATGGCTCTGCACTCGCTAAATGTGATTATTGCTGACCCATTCAGGGTTCTGCTCTGTCCACAGTCTGTTTGCAGTTTTACATTTTCTCCGTTGAAAATTGCGAAGTAGCCCTCCTCAGGTTCGAAGATCCTGGTTACGAGTCCGGCATCCCTCGTCTCACAATCCGCTTCCTTTCCGCTAATTAGACTTAAAGGACATTCTTCATTAATTTGATTTACATTCTTATCATTCTTACAAATATACAAATTTCTTATCTTCTGACATTTATCTTTATAATAGTACATTTCTTCTTTACTGTTTACTACATATTCTGGTGCAATTATGAATTCTGTTTTATTCATTGGTAAGGGTACAATTCTCTGTAAGTAGTACTCCCCTTTTTTAAACATTGGTAATCTTATCGAGAAAATTATATCTGTGTTATTCATAATTGTTCTTAACTCCAAAAACTCATGCATATGCTCCTCTGATACAATCTGTATTCCTTGCTCCTACAACTCTTTTATGCATTTAGTTGTTTCTTGTTTATCATAAATTAATTTTGAGATTAGCCCAATCTTTGCTAATAATAAACTTTCGGCTAATTCATTCAAATTTAGCCCTAGCATATCTATAGATATCGCAATTCTATCGATATATTCTATCCTACAAATCCTCTTGTCTTCCTCTAAAAATGTCTTGCTGATTCCATTTTTGTAGTAATTAATAAATTTCGTTACTCGACTTTATCGTGATTTTAGCTCCTGTCCTCTCTTGTGAACTCAAATTCTCCTGCAATCTCCTTTCCTCTTCCTGCATTTTCCTTATCTCCTCTTCTAACCTTTCTGCCTGCTCCGCGTCTAAGTTCCCTGTTATGGATTTAACTACAGATCCTAATCCATTGATTAGTCCATTTGCTTTCCTCTTCCTGGGGCATATTGCCTCTAATCTGTTCTTGATCATCTGTAATTTGTTTTGCAAAACCTTAACAAGGTCCCTTGTTTCCGAGTCTTCAACTACTTCTGTGAGTGTTCGTTCCAACTGTTCTATTGCCTCTTGATATTCTTGTAATTTTACTATGTGTACCAATGTTTTATGAGTTTGTATTATCCTAGCAGCGCCTAGATTTATTTGCGCTAGTGGTTCTTCCCCTAGCAATGGCCGGATCTCGAGTTTCCTTTCTGTGGCCATGCTCCTTGACCACCTGTAATTATTGTTCATTTGGTTTGATTAATCTTCTGATTTTTTCTTTATGGATTTTTTGTGGTTTAGTAGAGGTTAGTGGGAGACCGTTGTCTTCCATCACCTTGTGCCTTGAAAAACGAGGAGTTAATTTATCCCTCCTGTTTTCTTTCCTAAATATAATGTCTCCTGGTTGTACTGTGTCCGGGCTTTGTCGGTCAACATTCGCCGCCTCTATTCTTTTGTTCTTTTCTTGCTGAACCTTTTCTTTAATTCTTGGATAAAGCTCTGCTTGAAACGCATTAATCATCTGTAAATAATCGTGTTCATTGTTAAAAGACACGTTATTTAGGAAGTTATGCGTTCTCCCTGTGAACAACTCCTGCGGTCTTAGTTTCGTCGCTGAATGAATGGCATTATTATAAGTTATAAATGTCTCATCCAGGACTTCCTCATGCCTGATTTCAAGTTTCTTTTTTCTTTTTGTCTCATTTATTAGTCTATATATTTCTGTGATCGTCGAGTGTAGTCTCTCGACTGTAGAGTTGCTCGATGATTGCTGAAAGGATGTAGTGTGTAGCTCTAATTCGTACTGCCTTCAAAAGTCCTTGAACAAGTTGGAAGAGAATTCTACTCCTTGGTCACAGACTATCTTTTTAGGCACCCCGAATAAGGCCATAAAACTCTTTACTGCCTTAACGATATTTACGCTTTCTTTAGCTGTGATTGTTAATCCCCAAGCGTATCTCGAGAACTTGTCAATTATGGTTAGCACACTTTTCTTGTGTACGAAGTACAAGTCAATGTGCACTATTTCCATATGCCTCTCTGGTGTCTCTGTAAGGCTGTATTTGATCTTGTTTGGTTTCCTATCCTATTTGACAACTGTCACAATTATTAATTGTTTGGGTAATTGCCTGTTTCATATGTACGAAAAACACCTTCCTTTTCAGGTGTGCTAATGTTTCATCTATTCTCCTATGATTTGACCTTTCGTGATAGTCTTTGATGACCTATTCCTGTTCACTCTTTTCCGTTATATCCGGCAACAAAACTGTACATCTTATTGCCCTATACAACTTACTATAAGCGAAATACTTGCAATATGCCTCTTGGATTGTTATCACCAAGTTGTCTGGAATCAGGAGTGCTACCGTTCTTTTAGGTTTCAGGATTTCCTTTAACTTCCGGCCAACTATTTCCTCATCAAAATTGTTATCCGTCCAAATTATTCTCAACTTATTCCTGAACGGAATTTGTTTCTGTATTCCCGCTACTCTACCTTCCTGTATGACCACCTGGATGTTATACTCGTTTAGTGGTTTTTCCGATATTGGGAATCCCAACTGGAGATCTTCTCCAGCAGAGTGGATTGTCTCTCCATTGGTCGCCATCTCTGAGGCATCCTCCAACACATTGAGCTCTGGTTGAATTCTGCTCAATGCGTCAGCCACTACATTCAGAGAACCTTTCTTATATACAATCTCGTAATCGTACTCCAACATTTGGAGCCTCCATCTTACAAGTTTGGAATCGGGTTCCTTGACGCTCATTAGCCATGTTAATGGCCTATGGTCAGTGACTATCTTGAACCTTGTGCCGAATACGTAATGTCTAAAATGCTTAATCGCCCATATAATGGCGAGCATTTCCTTTTCTATTGTGGCATAGTTCACTTCTGATCCTGACAGGGTTCTGCTAGCGTATGCTATTGGTCCGTTCCCAAATTTCCTTGGGATAGGACGGCGCCAATAGAATAATTACTTGCATCTGTGGTGAGTATGAAAGGCTTATCGAAGTCAGGAAACTGCAAGATTGGATCATTGCACAGTAAGGTCTTGCATACCTCAAATGCGTCCTTGTATTCTTGGTCTATTTGCACAGCCTTTTTTCCTTTCAACTGTTTTGTCAATGGCTTTGTTATAGCCACGAAATCTCTTATGAACTTCCTATAGTACCCCAACAGTCCTAAGAACGATTTTATCTGCTTCCTAGTCTTGGGAATCTCGAATCTTTTTATTGCTTCGATCTTTCCGATCTGAACCAAAGTATTCCACCTCTTTCCTTAAAAACTCTGTCTTGTCTAGTTGCAACTTGAAATTTGCCTCCGGAAGTTTCTTGAAGACTTTTTCCAAATCCGTTACGTGTTCTTCTAGGGATGTCGAGTACACCATGATGTCGTCCATATATATAAGACAACACTTTCCTAGCAACTCTCCGAAAATATTGTTCATTAACCTTTGAAAGGTTGCTGGGGCGTTATTTAGCCCGAACGGCATTCGGACATACTCGAAGGGGGACATTCCGCCGAGAAAGCAGTTTTCGGGATGTCTTCTTCCTTCACTTCGATCTGGTGATATCCACTTGCCAGATCTAAGGTTGAGAAGTATTTAGCCCTACCCAAGCTATCCAATACGTCATTGATTAATGGTAGCGGGATCTATCTTTAATTACCTTCTCGTTAAGTTTCCTATAGTCTACCACCATTCTCCATTTTCTCTCTCCAGAGCCATCCTTCTTCTTGGGCACTAGCCAAACCGGCGCACTCCAAGGAGAATGGCTATGTCTAATAATCTTCTGATCCAACAGCTTTTCTAGCTGTCTTTTCAGTATCTTCAGTTTTAGTTTTGCCGTACCAAGTTTCTTTACCGCCTCACATTGGACGTTGTTCACCATGGCTCTGCACTCGCTAAATGTGATTATTGCTGACCCATTCAGGGTTCTGCTCTGTCCACAGTCTGTTTGCAGTTTTACATTTTCTCCGTTGAAAATTGCGAAGTAGCCCTCCTCAGGTTCGAAGATCCTGGTTACGAGTCCGGCATCCCTCGTCTCACAATCCGCTTCCTTTCCGCTAATTAGACTTAAAGGACATTCTTCATTAATTTGATTTACATTCTTATCATTCTTACAAATATACAAATTTCTTATCTTCTGACATTTATCTTTATAATAGTACATTTCTTCTTTACTGTTTACTACATATTCTGGTGCAATTATGAATTCTGTTTTATTCATTGGTAAGGGTACTATTCTCTGTAAGTAGTACTCCCCTTTTTTAAACATTGGTAATCTTATCGAGAAAATTATATCTGTGTTATTCATAATTGTTCTTAACTCCAAAAACTCATACATATGCTCCTCTGATACAATCTGTATTCCTTGCTCCTACAACTCTTTTATGCATTTAGTTGTTTCTTGTTTATCATAATAATAAACTTTCGGCTAATTCATTCAAATTTAGCCCTAGCATATCTATAGATATCGCAATTCTATCGATATATTCTATCCTACAAATCCTCTTGTCTTCCTCTAAAAATGTCTTGCTGATTCCATTTTTGTAGTAATTAATAAATTTCGTTACTCGACTTTATCGTGATTTTAGCTCCTGTCCTCTCTTGTGAACTCAAATTCTCCTGCAATCTCCTTTCCTCTTCCTGCATTTTCCTTATCTCCTCTTCTAACCTTTCTGCGTGCTCCGCGTCTAAGTTCCCTGTTATGGATTTAACTACAGATCCTAATCCATTGATTAGTCCCCTTGCTTTCCTCTTCCTGGGGCATATTGCCTCTAATCTGTTCTTGATCATCTGTAATTTGTTTTGCAAAACCTTAACAAGGTCCCTTGTTTCCGAGTCTTCAACTACTTCTGTGAGTGTTCGTTCCAACTGTTCTATTGCCTCTTGATATTCTTGTAATTTTACTATGTGTACCAATGTTTTATGAGTTTGTATTATCCTAGCAGCGCCTAGATTTATTTGCGCTAGTGGTTCTTCCCCTAGCAATGGCCGGATCTCGAGTTTCCTTTCTGTGGCCATGCTCCTTGACCACCTGTAATTATTGTTCATTTGGTTTGATTAATCTTCTGATTTTTTCTTTATGGATTTTTTGTGGTTTAGTAGAGGTTAGTGTGAGACCGTTGTCTTCCATCACCTTGTGCCTTGAAAAACGAGGAGTTAATTTATCCCTCCTGTTTTCTTTTCTAAATATAATGTCTCCTGGTTGTACTGTGTCCGGGCTTTGTCGGTCAACATTCGCCGCCTCTATTCTTTTGTTCTTTTCTTGCTGAACCTTTTCTTTAATTCTTGGATAAAGCTCTGCTTAAAACGCATTAATCATCTGTAAATAATCGTGTTCATTGTTAAAAGACACGTTATTTAGGAAGTTATGCGTTCTCCCTGTGAACAACTCCTGGGGTCTTAGTTTCGTCGCTGAATGAATGGCATTATTATAAGTTATAAATGTCTCATCCAGGACTTCCTCATGCCTGATTTCAAGTTTCTTTTTTCTTTTTGTCTCATTTATTAGTCTATATATTTCTGTGATCGTCGAGTGTAGTCTCTCGACTGTAGAGTTGCTCGATGATTGCTGAAAGGATGTAGTGTGTAGCTCTAATTCGTACTGCCTTCAAAAGTCCTTGAACAAGTTGGAAGAGAATTCTACTCCTTGGTCACAGACTATCTTTTTAGGCACCCCGAATAAGGCCATAAAACTCTTTACTGCCTTAACGATATTTACGCTTTCTTTAGCTGTGATTGTTAATCCCCAAGCGTATCTCGAGAACTTGTCAATTATGGTTAGCACACTTTTCTTGTGTACGAAGTACAAGTCAATGTGCACTATTTCCATATGCCTCTCTGGTGTCTCTGTAAGGCTGTATTTGATCTTGTTTGGTTTCCTATTTTATTTGACAACTGTCACAATTATTAATTGTTTGGGTAATTGCCTGTTTCATATGTACGAAAAACACCTTCCTTTTCAGGTGTGCTAATGTTTCATCTATTCTCCTATGATTTGACCTTTCGTGATAGTCTTTGATGACCTATTCCTGTTCACTCTTTTCCGTTATATCCGGCAACAAAACTGTACATCTTATTGCCCTATACAACTTACTATAAGCGAAATACTTGCAATATGCCTCTTGGATTGTTATCACCAAGTTGTCTGGAATCAGGAGTGCTACCGTTCTTTTAGGTTTCAGGATTTCCTTTAACTTCCGGCCAACTATTTCCTCATCAAAATTGTTATCCGTCCAAATTATTCTCAACTTATTCCTGAACGGAATTTGTTTCTGTATTCCCGCTACTCTACCTTCCTGTATGACCACCTGGATGTTATACTCGTTTAGTGGTTTTTCCGATATTGGGAATCCCAACTGGAGATCTTCTCCAGCAGAGTGGATTGTCTCTCCATTGGTCGCCATCTCTGAGGCATCCTCCAACACATTGAGCTCTGGTTGAATTCTGCTCAATGCGTCAGCCACTACATTCAGAGAACCTTTCTTATATACAATCTCGTAATCGTACTCCAACATTTGGAGCCTCCATCTTACAAGTTTGGAATCGGGTTCCTTGACGCTCATTAGCCATGTTAATGGCCTATGGTCAGTGACTATCTTGAACCTTGTGCCGAATACGTAATGTCTAAAATGCTTAATCGCCCATATAATGGCGAGCATTTCCTTTTCTATTGTGGCATAGTTCACTTCTGATCCTGACAGGGTTCTGCTAGCGTATGCTATTGGTCCGTTCCCAAATTTCCTTGGGATAGGACGGCGCCAATAGAATAATTACTTGCATCTGTGGTGAGTATGAAAGGCTTATCGAAGTCAGGAAACTGCAAGATTGGATCATTGCACAGTAAGGTCTTGCATACCTCAAATGCGTCCTTGTATTCTTGGTCTATTTGCACAGCCTTTTTTCCTTTCAACTGTTTTGTCAATGGCTTTGTTATAGCCACGAAATCTCTTATGAACTTCCTATAGTACCCCAACAGTCCTAAGAACGATTTTATCTGCTTCCTAGTCTTGGGAATCTCGAATCTTTTTATTGCTTCGATCTTTCCGATCTGAACCAAAGTATTCCACCTCTTTCCTTAAAAACTCTGTCTTGTCTAGTTGCAACTTGAAATTTGCCTCCGGAAGTTTCTTGAAGACTTTTTCCAAATCCGTTACGTGTTCTTCTAGGGATGTCGAGTACACCATGATGTCGTCCATATATATAAGACAACACTTTCCTAGCAACTCTCCGAAAATATTGTTCATTAACCTTTGAAAGGTTGCTGGGGCGTTATTTAGCCCGAACGGCATTCGAACATACTCGAAGGGGGACATTCCGCCGAGAAAGCAGTTTTCGGGATGTCTTCTTCCTTCACTTCGATCTGGTGATATCCACTTGCCAGATCTAAGGTTGAGAAGTATTTAGCCCTACCCAAGCTATCCAATACGTCATTGATTAATGGTAGCGGGATCTATCTTTAATTACCTTCTCGTTAAGTTTCCTATAGTCTACCACCATTCTCCATTTTCTCTCTCCAGAGCCATCCTTCTTCTTGGGCACTAGCCAAACCGGCGCACTCCAAGGAGAATGGCTATGTCTAATAATCTTCTGATCCAACAGCTTTTCTAGCTGTCTTTTCAGTATCTTCAGTTTTAGTTTTGCCGTACCAAGTTTCTTTACCGCCTCACATTGGACGTTGTTCACCATGGCTCTGCACTCGCTAAATGTGATTATTGCTGACCCATTCAGGGTTCTGCTCTGTCCACAGTCTGTTTGCAGTTTTACATTTTCTCCGTTGAAAATTGCGAAGTAGCCCTCCTCAGGTTCGAAGATCCTGGTTACGAGTCCGGCATCCCTCGTCTCACAATCCGCTTCCTTTCCGCTAATTAGACTTAAAGGACATTCTTCATTAATTTGATTTACATTCTTATCATTCTTACAAATATACAAATTTCTTATCTTCTGACATTTATCTTTATAATAGTACATTTCTTCTTTACTGTTTACTACATATTCTGGTGCAATTATGAATTCTGTTTTATTCATTGGTAAGGGTACTATTCTCTGTAAGTAGTACTCCCCTTTTTTAAACATTGGTAATCTTATCGAGAAAATTATATCTGTGTTATTCATAATTGTTCTTAACTCCAAAAACTCATACATATGCTCCTCTGATACAATCTGTATTCCTTGCTCCTACAACTCTTTTATGCATTTAGTTGTTTCTTGTTTATCATAATAATAAACTTTCGGCTAATTCATTCAAATTTAGCCCTAGCATATCTATAGATATCGCAATTCTATCGATATATTCTATCCTACAAATCCTCTTGTCTTCCTCTAAAAATGTCTTGCTGATTCCATTTTTGTAGTAATTAATAAATTTCGTTACTCGACTTTATCGTGATTTTAGCTCCTGTCCTCTCTTGTGAACTCAAATTCTCCTGCAATCTCCTTTCCTCTTCCTGCATTTTCCTTATCTCCTCTTCTAACCTTTCTGCGTGCTCCGCGTCTAAGTTCCCTGTTATGGATTTAACTACAGATCCTAATCCATTGATTAGTCCCCTTGCTTTCCTCTTCCTGGGGCATATTGCCTCTAATCTGTTCTTGATCATCTGTAATTTGTTTTGCAAAACCTTAACAAGGTCCCTTGTTTCCGAGTCTTCAACTACTTCTGTGAGTGTTCGTTCCAACTGTTCTATTGCCTCTTGATATTCTTGTAATTTTACTATGTGTACCAATGTTTTATGAGTTTGTATTATCCTAGCAGCGCCTAGATTTATTTGCGCTAGTGGTTCTTCCCCTAGCAATGGCCGGATCTCGAGTTTCCTTTCTGTGGCCATGCTCCTTGACCACCTGTAATTATTGTTCATTTGGTTTGATTAATCTTCTGATTTTTTCTTTATGGATTTTTTGTGGTTTAGTAGAGGTTAGTGTGAGACCGTTGTCTTCCATCACCTTGTGCCTTGAAAAACGAGGAGTTAATTTATCCCTCCTGTTTTCTTTTCTAAATATAATGTCTCCTGGTTGTACTGTGTCCGGGCTTTGTCGGTCAACATTCGCCGCCTCTATTCTTTTGTTCTTTTCTTGCTGAACCTTTTCTTTAATTCTTGGATAAAGCTCTGCTTAAAACGCATTAATCATCTGTAAATAATCGTGTTCATTGTTAAAAGACACGTTATTTAGGAAGTTATGCGTTCTCCCTGTGAACAACTCCTGGGGTCTTAGTTTCGTCGCTGAATGAATGGCATTATTATAAGTTATAAATGTCTCATCCAGGACTTCCTCATGCCTGATTTCAAGTTTCTTTTTTCTTTTTGTCTCATTTATTAGTCTATATATTTCTGTGATCGTCGAGTGTAGTCTCTCGACTGTAGAGTTGCTCGATGATTGCTGAAAGGATGTAGTGTGTAGCTCTAATTCGTACTGCCTTCAAAAGTCCTTGAACAAGTTGGAAGAGAATTCTACTCCTTGGTCACAGACTATCTTTTTAGGCACCCCGAATAAGGCCATAAAACTCTTTACTGCCTTAACGATATTTACGCTTTCTTTAGCTGTGATTGTTAATCCCCAAGCGTATCTCGAGAACTTGTCAATTATGGTTAGCACACTTTTCTTGTGTACGAAGTACAAGTCAATGTGCACTATTTCCATATGCCTCTCTGGTGTCTCTGTAAGGCTGTATTTGATCTTGTTTGGTTTCCTATTTTATTTGACAACTGTCACAATTATTAATTGTTTGGGTAATTGCCTGTTTCATATGTACGAAAAACACCTTCCTTTTCAGGTGTGCTAATGTTTCATCTATTCTCCTATGATTTGACCTTTCGTGATAGTCTTTGATGACCTATTCCTGTTCACTCTTTTCCGTTATATCCGGCAACAAAACTGTACATCTTATTGCCCTATACAACTTACTATAAGCGAAATACTTGCAATATGCCTCTTGGATTGTTATCACCAAGTTGTCTGGAATCAGGAGTGCTACCGTTCTTTTAGGTTTCAGGATTTCCTTTAACTTCCGGCCAACTATTTCCTCATCAAAATTGTTATCCGTCCAAATTATTCTCAACTTATTCCTGAACGGAATTTGTTTCTGTATTCCCGCTACTCTACCTTCCTGTATGACCACCTGGATGTTATACTCGTTTAGTGGTTTTTCCGATATTGGGAATCCCAACTGGAGATCTTCTCCAGCAGAGTGGATTGTCTCTCCATTGGTCGCCATCTCTGAGGCATCCTCCAACACATTGAGCTCTGGTTGAATTCTGCTCAATGCGTCAGCCACTACATTCAGAGAACCTTTCTTATATACAATCTCGTAATCGTACTCCAACATTTGGAGCCTCCATCTTACAAGTTTGGAATCGGGTTCCTTGACGCTCATTAGCCATGTTAATGGCCTATGGTCAGTGACTATCTTGAACCTTGTGCCGAATACGTAATGTCTAAAATGCTTAATCGCCCATATAATGGCGAGCATTTCCTTTTCTATTGTGGCATAGTTCACTTCTGATCCTGACAGGGTTCTGCTAGCGTATGCTATTGGTCCGTTCCCAAATTTCCTTGGGATAGGACGGCGCCAATAGAATAATTACTTGCATCTGTGGTGAGTATGAAAGGCTTATCGAAGTCAGGAAACTGCAAGATTGGATCATTGCACAGTAAGGTCTTGCATACCTCAAATGCGTCCTTGTATTCTTGGTCTATTTGCACAGCCTTTTTTCCTTTCAACTGTTTTGTCAATGGCTTTGTTATAGCCACGAAATCTCTTATGAACTTCCTATAGTACCCCAACAGTCCTAAGAACGATTTTATCTGCTTCCTAGTCTTGGGAATCTCGAATCTTTTTATTGCTTCGATCTTTCCGATCTGAACCAAAGTATTCCACCTCTTTCCTTAAAAACTCTGTCTTGTCTAGTTGCAACTTGAAATTTGCCTCCGGAAGTTTCTTGAAGACTTTTTCCAAATCCGTTACGTGTTCTTCTAGGGATGTCGAGTACACCATGATGTCGTCCATATATATAAGACAACACTTTCCTAGCAACTCTCCGAAAATATTGTTCATTAACCTTTGAAAGGTTGCTGGGGCGTTATTTAGCCCGAACGGCATTCGGACATACTCGAAGGGGGACATTCCGCCGAGAAAGCAGTTTTCGGGATGTCTTCTTCCTTCACTTCGATCTGGTGATATCCACTTGCCAGATCTAAGGTTGAGAAGTATTTAGCCCTACCCAAGCTATCCAATACGTCATTGATTAATGGTAGCGGGATCTATCTTTAATTACCTTCTCGTTAAGTTTCCTATAGTCTACCACCATTCTCCATTTTCTCTCTCCAGAGCCATCCTTCTTCTTGGGCACTAGCCAAACCGGCGCACTCCAAGGAGAATGGCTATGTCTAATAATCTTCTGATCCAACAGCTTTTCTAGCTGTCTTTTCAGTATCTTCAGTTTTAGTTTTGCCGTACCAAGTTTCTTTACCGCCTCACATTGGACGTTGTTCACCATGGCTCTGCACTCGCTAAATGTGATTATTGCTGACCCATTCAGGGTTCTGCTCTGTCCACAGTCTGTTTGCAGTTTTACATTTTCTCCGTTGAAAATTGCGAAGTAGCCCTCCTCAGGTTCGAAGATCCTGGTTACGAGTCCGGCATCCCTCGTCTCACAATCCGCTTCCTTTCCGCTAATTAGACTTAAAGGACATTCTTCATTAATTTGATTTACATTCTTATCATTCTTACAAATATACAAATTTCTTATCTTCTGACATTTATCTTTATAATAGTACATTTCTTCTTTACTGTTTACTACATATTCTGGTGCAATTATGAATTCTGTTTTATTCATTGGTAAGGGTACTATTCTCTGTAAGTAGTACTCCCCTTTTTTAAACATTGGTAATCTTATCGAGAAAATTATATCTGTGCTATTCATAATTGTTCTTAACTCCAAAAACTCATACATATGCTCCTCTGATACAATCTGTATTCCTTGCTCCTACAACTCTTTTATGCATTTAGTTGTTTCTTGTTTATCATAAATTAATTTTGAGATTAGCCCAATCTTTGCTAATAATAAACTTTCGGCTAATTCATTCAAATTTAGCCCTAGCATATCTATAGATATCGCAATTCTATCGATATATTCTATCCTACAAATCCTCTTGTCTTCCTCTAAAAATGTCTTGCTGATTCCATTTTTGTAGTAATTAATAAATTTCGTTACTCGACTTTATCGTGATTTTAGCTCCTGTCCTCTCTTGTGAACTCAAATTCTCCTGCAATCTCCTTTCCTCTTCCTGCATTTTCCTTATCTCCTCTTCTAACCTTTCTGCGTGCTCCGCGTCTAAGTTCCCTGTTATGGATTTAACTACAGATCCTAATCCATTGATTAGTCCCCTTGCTTTCCTCTTCCTGGGGCATATTGCCTCTAATCTGTTCTTGATCATCTGTAATTTGTTTTGCAAAACCTTAACAAGGTCCCTTGTTTCCGAGTCTTCAACTACTTCTTGATATTCTTGTAATTTTACTATGTGTACCAATGTTTTATGAGTTTGTATTATCCTAGCAGCGCCTAGATTTATTTGCGCTAGTGGTTCTTCCCCAATGGCCGGATCTCGAGTTTCCTTTCTGTGGCCATGCTCCTTGACCACCTGTAATTATTGTTCATTTGGTTTGATTAATCTTCTGATTTTTTCTTTATGGATTTTTTGTGGTTTAGTAGAGGTTAGTGTGAGACCGTTGTCTTCCATCACCTTGTGCCTTGAAAAACGAGGAGTTAATTTATCCCTCCTGTTTTCTTTCCTAAATATAATGTCTCCTGGTTGTACTGTGTCCGGGCTTTGTCGCCGCCTCTATTCTTTTGTTCTTTTCTTGCTGAACCTTTTCTTTAATTCTTGGATAAAGCTCTGCTTGAAACGCATTAATCATCTGTAAATAATCGTGTTCATTGTTAAAAGACACGTTATTTAGGAAGTTATGCGTTCTCCCTGTGAACAACTCCTGCGGTCTTAGTTTCGTCGCTGAATGAATGGCATTATTATAAGTTATAAATGTCTCATCCAGGACTTCCTCATGCCTGATTTCAAGTTTCTTTTTTCTTTTTGTCTCATTTATTAGTCTATATATTTCTGTGATCGTCGAGTGTAGTCTCTCGACTGTAGAGTTGCTCGATGATTGCTGAAAGGATGTAGTGTGTAGCTCTAATTCGTACTGCCTTCAAAAGTCCTTGAACAAGTTGGAAGAGAATTCTACTCCTTGGTCACAGACTATCTTTTTAGGCACCCCGAATAAGGCCATAAAACTCTTTACTGCCTTAACGATATTTACGCTTTCTTTAGCTGTGATTGTTAATCCCCAAGCGTATCTCGAGAACTTGTCAATTATGGTTAGCACACTTTTCTTGTGTACAAAGTACAAGTCAATGTGCACTATTTCCATATGCCTCTCTGGTGTCTCTGTAAGGCTGTATTTGATCTTGTTTGGTTTCCTATCCTATTTGACAACTGTCACAATTATTAATTGTTTGGGTAATTGCCTGTTTCATATGTACGAAAAACACCTTCCTTTTCAGGTGTGCTAATGTTTCATCTATTCTCCTATGATTTGACCTTTCGTGATAGTCTTTGATGACCTATTCCTGTTCACTCTTTTCCGTTATATCCGGCAACAAAACTGTACATCTTATTGCCCTATACAACTTACTATAAGCGAAATACTTGCAATATGCCTCTTGGATTGTTATCACCAAGTTGTCTGGAATCAGGAGTGCTACCGTTCTTTTAGGTTTCAGGATTTCCTTTAACTTCCGGCCAACTATTTCCTCATCAAAATTGTTATCCGTCCAAATTATTCTCAACTTATTCCTGAACGGAATTTGTTTCTGTATTCCCGCTACTCTACCTTCCTGTATGACCACCTGGATGTTATACTCGTTTAGTGGTTTTTCCGATATTGGGAATCCCAACTGGAGATCTTCTCCAGCAGAGTGGATTGTCTCTCCATTGGTCGCCATCTCTGAGGCATCCTCCAACACATTGAGCTCTGGTTGAATTCTGCTCAATGCGTCAGCCACTACATTCAGAGAACCTTTCTTATATACAATCTCGTAATCGTACTCCAACATTTGGAGCCTCCATCTTACAAGTTTGGAATCGGGTTCCTTGACGCTCATTAGCCATGTTAATGGCCTATGGTCAGTGACTATCTTGAACATTGTGCCGAATACGTAATGTCTAAAATGCTTAATCGCCCATATAATGGCGAGCATTTCCTTTTCTATTGTGGCATAGTTCACTTCTGATCCTGACAGGGTTCTGCTAGCGTATGCTATTGGTCCGTTCCCAAATTTCCTTGGGATAGGACGGCGCCAATAGAATAATTACTTGCATCTGTGGTGAGTATGAAAGGCTTATCGAAGTCAGGAAACTGCAAGATTGGATCATTGCACAGTAAGGTCTTGCATACCTCAAATGCGTCCTTGTATTCTTGGTCTATTTGCACAGCCTTTTTTCCTTTCAACTGTTTTGTCAATGGCTTTGTTATAGCCACGAAATCTCTTATGAACTTCCTATAGTACCCCAACAGTCCTAAGAACGATTTTATCTGCTTCCTAGTCTTGGGAATCTCGAATCTTTTTATTGCTTCGATCTTTCCGATCTGAACCAAAGTATTCCACCTCTTTCCTTAAAAACTCTGTCTTGTCTAGTTGCAACTTGAAATTTGCCTCCGGAAGTTTCTTGAAGACTTTTTCCAAATCCGTTACGTGTTCTTCTAGGGATGTCGAGTACACCATGATGTCGTCCATATATATAAGACAACACTTTCCTAGCAACTCTCCGAAAATATTGTTCATTAACCTTTGAAAGGTTGCTGGGGCGTTATTTAGCCCGAACGGCATTCGGACATACTCGAAGGGGGACATTCCGCCGAGAAAGCAGTTTTCGGGATGTCTTCTTCCTTCACTTCGATCTGGTGATATCCACTTGCCAGATCTAAGGTTGAGAAGTATTTAGCCCTACCCAAGCTATCCAATACGTCATTGATTAATGGTAGCGGGATCTATCTTTAATTACCTTCTCGTTAAGTTTCCTATAGTCTACCACCATTCTCCATTTTCTCTCTCCAGAGCCATCCTTCTTCTTGGGCACTAGCCAAACCGGCGCACTCCAAGGAGAATGGCTATGTCTAATAATCTTCTGATCCAACAGCTTTTCTAGCTGTCTTTTCAGTATCTTCAGTTTTAGTTTTGCCGTACCAAGTTTCTTTACCGCCTCACATTGGACGTTGTTCACCATGGCTCTGCACTCGCTAAATGTGATTATTGCTGACCCATTCAGGGTTCTGCTCTGTCCACAGTCTGTTTGCAGTTTTACATTTTCTCCGTTGAAAATTGCGAAGTAGCCCTCCTCAGGTTCGAAGATCCTGGTTACGAGTCCGGCATCCCTCGTCTCACAATCCGCTTCCTTTCCGCTAATTAGACTTAAAGGACATTCTTCATTAATTTGATTTACATTCTTATCATTCTTACAAATATACAAATTTCTTATCTTCTGACATTTATCTTTATAATAGTACATTTCTTCTTTACTGTTTACTACATATTCTGGTGCAATTATGAATTCTGTTTTATTCATTGGTAAGGGTACTATTCTCTGTAAGTAGTACTCCCCTTTTTTAAACATTGGTAATCTTATCGAGAAAATTATATCTGTGCTATTCATAATTGTTCTTAACTCCAAAAACTCATACATATGCTCCTCTGATACAATCTGTATTCCTTGCTCCTACAACTCTTTTATGCATTTAGTTGTTTCTTGTTTATCATAAATTAATTTTGAGATTAGCCCAATCTTTGCTAATAATAAACTTTCGGCTAATTCATTCAAATTTAGCCCTAGCATATCTATAGATATCGCAATTCTATCGATATATTCTATCCTACAAATCCTCTTGTCTTCCTCTAAAAATGTCTTGCTGATTCCATTTTTGTAGTAATTAATAAATTTCGTTACTCGACTTTATCGTGATTTTAGCTCCTGTCCTCTCTTGTGAACTCAAATTCTCCTGCAATCTCCTTTCCTCTTCCTGCATTTTCCTTATCTCCTCTTCTAACCTTTCTGCGTGCTCCGCGTCTAAGTTCCCTGTTATGGATTTAACTACAGATCCTAATCCATTGATTAGTCCCCTTGCTTTCCTCTTCCTGGGGCATATTGCCTCTAATCTGTTCTTGATCATCTGTAATTTGTTTTGCAAAACCTTAACAAGGTCCCTTGTTTCCGAGTCTTCAACTACTTCTGTGAGTGTTCGTTCCAACTGTTCTATTGCCTCTTGATATTCTTGTAATTTTACTATGTGTACCAATGTTTTATGAGTTTGTATTATCCTAGCAGCGCCTAGATTTATTTGCGCTAGTGGTTCTTCCCCTAGCAATGGCCGGATCTCGAGTTTCCTTTCTGTGGCCATGCTCCTTGACCACCTGTAATTATTGTTCATTTGGTTTGATTAATCTTCTGATTTTTTCTTTATGGATTTTTTGTGGTTTAGTAGAGATTAGTGTGAGACCGTTGTCTTCCATCACCTTGTGCCTTGAAAAACGAGGAGTTAATTTATCCCTCCTGTTTTCTTTTCTAAATATAATGTCTCCTGGTTGTACTGTGTCCGGGCTTTGTCGGTCAACATTCGCCGCCTCTATTCTTTTGTTCTTTTCTTGCTGAACCTTTTCTTTAATTCTTGGATAAAGCTCTGCTTAAAACGCATTAATCATCTGTAAATAATCGTGTTCATTGTTAAAAGACACGTTATTTAGGAAGTTATGCGTTCTCCCTGTGAACAACTCCTGGGGTCTTAGTTTCGTCGCTGAATGAATGGCATTATTATAAGTTATAAATGTCTCATCCAGGACTTCCTCATGCCTGATTTCAAGTTTCTTTTTTCTTTTTGTCTCATTTATTAGTCTATATATTTCTGTGATCGTCGAGTGTAGTCTCTCGACTGTAGAGTTGCTCGATGATTGCTGAAAGGATGTAGTGTGTAGCTCTAATTCGTACTGCCTTCAAAAGTCCTTGAACAAGTTGGAAGAGAATTCTACTCCTTGGTCACAGACTATCTTTTTAGGCACCCCGAATAAGGCCATAAAACTCTTTACTGCCTTAACGATATTTACGCTTTCTTTAGCTGTGATTGTTAATCCCCAAGCGTATCTCGAGAACTTGTCAATTATGGTTAGCACACTTTTCTTGTGTACGAAGTACAAGTCAATGTGCACTATTTCCATATGCCTCTCTGGTGTCTCTGTAAGGCTGTATTTGATCTTGTTTGGTTTCCTATTTTATTTGACAACTGTCACAATTATTAATTGTTTGGGTAATTGCCTGTTTCATATGTACGAAAAACACCTTCCTTTTCAGGTGTGCTAATGTTTCATCTATTCTCCTATGATTTGACCTTTCGTGATAGTCTTTGATGACCTATTCCTGTTCACTCTTTTCCGTTATATCCGGCAACAAAACTGTACATCTTATTGCCCTATACAACTTACTATAAGCGAAATACTTGCAATATGCCTCTTGGATTGTTATCACCAAGTTGTCTGGAATCAGGAGTGCTACCGTTCTTTTAGGTTTCAGGATTTCCTTTAACTTCCGGCCAACTATTTCCTCATCAAAATTGTTATCCGTCCAAATTATTCTCAACTTATTCCTGAACGGAATTTGTTTCTGTATTCCCGCTACTCTACCTTCCTGTATGACCACCTGGATGTTATACTCGTTTAGTGGTTTTTCCGATATTGGGAATCCCAACTGGAGATCTTCTCCAGCAGAGTGGATTGTCTCTCCATTGGTCGCCATCTCTGAGGCATCCTCCAACACATTGAGCTCTGGTTGAATTCTGCTCAATGCGTCAGCCACTACATTCAGAGAACCTTTCTTATATACAATCTCGTAATCGTACTCCAACATTTGGAGCCTCCATCTTACAAGTTTGGAATCGGGTTCCTTGACGCTCATTAGCCATGTTAATGGCCTATGGTCAGTGACTATCTTGAACCTTGTGCCGAATACGTAATGTCTAAAATGCTTAATCGCCCATATAATGGCGAGCATTTCCTTTTCTATTGTGGCATAGTTCACTTCTGATCCTGACAGGGTTCTGCTAGCGTATGCTATTGGTCCGTTCCCAAATTTCCTTGGGATAGGACGGCGCCAATAGAATAATTACTTGCATCTGTGGTGAGTATGAAAGGCTTATCGAAGTCAGGAAACTGCAAGATTGGATCATTGCACAGTAAGGTCTTGCATACCTCAAATGCGTCCTTGTATTCTTGGTCTATTTGCACAGCCTTTTTTCCTTTCAACTGTTTTGTCAATGGCTTTGTTATAGCCACGAAATCTCTTATGAACTTCCTATAGTACCCCAACAGTCCTAAGAACGATTTTATCTGCTTCCTAGTCTTGGGAATCTCGAATCTTTTTATTGCTTCGATCTTTCCGATCTGAACCAAAGTATTCCACCTCTTTCCTTAAAAACTCTGTCTTGTCTAGTTGCAACTTGAAATTTGCCTCCGGAAGTTTCTTGAAGACTTTTTCCAAATCCGTTACGTGTTCTTCTAGGGATGTCGAGTACACCATGATGTCGTCCATATATATAAGACAACACTTTCCTAGCAACTCTCCGAAAATATTGTTCATTAACCTTTGAAAGGTTGCTGGGGCGTTATTTAGCCCGAACGGCATTCGGACATACTCGAAGGGGGACATTCCGCCGAGAAAGCAGTTTTCGGGATGTCTTCTTCCTTCACTTCGATCTGGTGATATCCACTTGCCAGATCTAAGGTTGAGAAGTATTTAGCCCTACCCAAGCTATCCAATACGTCATTGATTAATGGTAGCGGGATCTATCTTTAATTACCTTCTCGTTAAGTTTCCTATAGTCTACCACCATTCTCCATTTTCTCTCTCCAGAGCCATCCTTCTTCTTGGGCACTAGCCAAACCGGCGCACTCCAAGGAGAATGGCTATGTCTAATAATCTTCTGATCCAACAGCTTTTCTAGCTGTCTTTTCAGTATCTTCAGTTTTAGTTTTGCCGTACCAAGTTTCTTTACCGCCTCACATTGGACGTTGTTCACCATGGCTCTGCACTCGCTAAATGTGATTATTGCTGACCCATTCAGGGTTCTGCTCTGTCCACAGTCTGTTTGCAGTTTTACATTTTCTCCGTTGAAAATTGCGAAGTAGCCCTCCTCAGGTTCGAAGATCCTGGTTACGAGTCCGGCATCCCTCGTCTCACAATCCGCTTCCTTTCCGCTAATTAGACTTAAAGGACATTCTTCATTAATTTGATTTACATTCTTATCATTCTTACAAATATACAAATTTCTTATCTTCTGACATTTATCTTTATAATAGTACATTTCTTCTTTACTGTTTACTACATATTCTGGTGCAATTATGAATTCTGTTTTATTCATTGGTAAGGGTACTATTCTCTGTAAGTAGTACTCCCCTTTTTTAAACATTGGTAATCTTATCGAGAAAATTATATCTGTGCTATTCATAATTGTTCTTAACTCCAAAAACTCATACATATGCTCCTCTGATACAATCTGTATTCCTTGCTCCTACAACTCTTTTATGCATTTAGTTGTTTCTTGTTTATCATAAATTAATTTTGAGATTAGCCCAATCTTTGCTAATAATAAACTTTCGGCTAATTCATTCAAATTTAGCCCTAGCATATCTATAGATATCGCAATTCTATCGATATATTCTATCCTACAAATCCTCTTGTCTTCCTCTAAAAATGTCTTGCTGATTCCATTTTTGTAGTAATTAATAAATTTCGTTACTCGACTTTATCGTGATTTTAGCTCCTGTCCTCTCTTGTGAACTCAAATTCTCCTGCAATCTCCTTTCCTCTTCCTGCATTTTCCTTATCTCCTCTTCTAACCTTTCTGCGTGCTCCGCGTCTAAGTTCCCTGTTATGGATTTAACTACAGATCCTAATCCATTGATTAGTCCCCTTGCTTTCCTCTTCCTGGGGCATATTGCCTCTAATCTGTTCTTGATCATCTGTAATTTGTTTTGCAAAACCTTAACAAGGTCCCTTGTTTCCGAGTCTTCAACTACTTCTTGATATTCTTGTAATTTTACTATGTGTACCAATGTTTTATGAGTTTGTATTATCCTAGCAGCGCCTAGATTTATTTGCGCTAGTGGTTCTTCCCCTAGCAATGGCCGGATCTCGAGTTTCCTTTCTGTGGCCATGCTCCTTGACCACCTGTAATTATTGTTCATTTGGTTTGATTAATCTTCTGATTTTTTCTTTATGGATTTTTTGTGGTTTAGTAGAGGTTAGTGTGAGACCGTTGTCTTCCATCACCTTGTGCCTTGAAAAACGAGGAGTTAATTTATCCCTCCTGTTTTCTTTCCTAAATATAATGTCTCCTGGTTGTACTGTGTCCGGGCTTTGTCGCCGCCTCTATTCTTTTGTTCTTTTCTTGCTGAACCTTTTCTTTAATTCTTGGATAAAGCTCTGCTTGAAACGCATTAATCATCTGTAAATAATCGTGTTCATTGTTAAAAGACACGTTATTTAGGAAGTTATGCGTTCTCCCTGTGAACAACTCCTGCGGTCTTAGTTTCGTCGCTGAATGAATGGCATTATTATAAGTTATAAATGTCTCATCCAGGACTTCCTCATGCCTGATTTCAAGTTTCTTTTTTCTTTTTGTCTCATTTATTAGTCTATATATTTCTGTGATCGTCGAGTGTAGTCTCTCGACTGTAGAGTTGCTCGATGATTGCTGAAAGGATGTAGTGTGTAGCTCTAATTCGTACTGCCTTCAAAAGTCCTTGAACAAGTTGGAAGAGAATTCTACTCCTTGGTCACAGACTATCTTTTTAGGCACCCCGAATAAGGCCATAAAACTCTTTACTGCCTTAACGATATTTACGCTTTCTTTAGCTGTGATTGTTAATCCCCAAGCGTATCTCGAGAACTTGTCAATTATGGTTAGCACACTTTTCTTGTGTACGAAGTACAAGTCAATGTGCACTATTTCCATATGCCTCTCTGGTGTCTCTGTAAGGCTGTATTTGATCTTGTTTGGTTTCCTATTTTATTTGACAACTGTCACAATTATTAATTGTTTGGGTAATTGCCTGTTTCATATGTACGAAAAACACCTTCCTTTTCAGGTGTGCTAATGTTTCATCTATTCTCCTATGATTTGACCTTTCGTGATAGTCTTTGATGACCTATTCCTGTTCACTCTTTTCCGTTATATCCGGCAACAAAACTGTACATCTTATTGCCCTATACAACTTACTATAAGCGAAATACTTGCAATATGCCTCTTGGATTGTTATCACCAAGTTGTCTGGAATCAGGAGTGCTACCGTTCTTTTAGGTTTCAGGATTTCCTTTAACTTCCGGCCAACTATTTCCTCATCAAAATTGTTATCCGTCCAAATTATTCTCAACTTATTCCTGAACGGAATTTGTTTCTGTATTCCCGCTACTCTACCTTCCTGTATGACCACCTGGATGTTATACTCGTTTAGTGGTTTTTACGATATTGGGAATCCCAACTGGAGATCTTCTCCAGCAGAGTGGATTGTCTCTCCATTGGTCGCCATCTCTGAGGCATCCTCCAACACATTGAGCTCTGGTTGAATTCTGCTCAATGCGTCAGCCACTACATTCAGAGAACCTTTCTTATATACAATCTCGTAATCGTACTCCAACATTTGGAGTCTCCATCTTACAAGTTTGGAATCGGGTTCCTTGACGCTCATTAGCCATGTTAATGGCCTATGGTCAGTGACTATCTTGAACCTTGTGCCGAATACGTAATGTCTAAAATGCTTAATCGCCCATATAATGGCGAGCATTTCCTTTTCTATTGTGGCATAGTTCACTTCTGATCCTGACAGGGTTCTGCTAGCGTATGCTATTGGTCTGTTCCCAAATTTCCTTGGGATAGGACGGCGCCAATAGAATAATTACTTGCATCTGTGGTGAGTATGAAAGGCTTATCGAAGTCAGGAAACTGCAAGATTGGATCATTGCACAGTAAGGTCTTGCATACCTCAAATGCGTCCTTGTATTCTTGGTCTATTTGCACAGCCTTTTTTCCTTTCAACTGTTTTGTCAATGGCTTTGTTATAGCCACGAAATCTCTTATGAACTTCCTATAGTACCCCAACAGTCCTAAGAACGATTTTATCTGCTTCCTAGTCTTGGGAATCTCGAATCTTTTTATTGCTTCGATCTTTCCGATCTGAACCAAAGTATTCCACCTCTTTCCTTAAAAACTCTGTCTTGTCTAGTTGCAACTTGAAATTTGCCTCCGGAAGTTTCTTGAAGACTTTTTCCAAATCCGTTACGTGTTCTTCTAGGGATGTCGAGTACACCATGATGTCGTCCATATATATAAGACAACACTTTCCTAGCAACTCTCCGAAAATATTGTTCATTAACCTTTGAAAGGTTGCTGGGGCGTTATTTAGCCCGAACGGCATTCGGACATACTCGAAGGGGGACATTCCGCCGAGAAAGCAGTTTTCGGGATGTCTTCTTCCTTCACTTCGATCTGGTGATATCCACTTGCCAGATCTAAGGTTGAGAAGTATTTAGCCCTACCCAAGCTATCCAATACGTCATTGATTAATGGTAGCGGGATCTATCTTTAATTACCTTCTCGTTAAGTTTCCTATAGTCTACCACCATTCTCCATTTTCTCTCTCCAGAGCCATCCTTCTTCTTGGGCACTAGCCAAACCGGCGCACTCCAAGGAGAATGGCTATGTGTAATAATCTTCTGATCCAACAGCTTTTCTAGCTGTCTTCTCACCTCCTGTCTTTCCTTGAATGCATACCTGTACGGCCTATCGTACACCGGTATGTCATCATTCGTTCTAATTTGGTGTTTGACCGCATTAGTGAATGACAAATGGTCACCCTCTTTATGGAATATTTTCTGGTATTTTTTACAAATTCGTTGAAGCTTATTAAGCTCCTAGCTATTTATCAAATGGTATCTTCTTATTTCCATTATCTGTCTCCTCTATATTGTTGAGCTTGAAATGCTTGTCAGTTTCGATTTCAACAACTTCTAATGGTTCTTCCAAAAATAATTCCTGATCCTTTTCCGCATAGTTCGTTATTTCGACCATGCTCTTTCCAGCCACTGCCCTACAGATTCCTTTTGAAATGATCAAATCCTCTTTTTCTATTGTTTTGTTTAGCAAGAAATCCCCATCGGGTACACATACCAGAATAGAAATAACTGCTTATGTTCCTGCTTCTATTGAGTGAACCTCGCTGGGTCTATACTTAGTGGAATGTATCTGCAATTCTGTGTACGCCGTGCGGAACCAACCCCTCTCAATATCAATCACGGCTTTTATTTGTTGCAGCAAGTCTATACCAATTAATCCCTCGAAAAACTGATTAAATCTGAAGAGCAATAATCTCATTTTTCCTACTCCTCCGAATTCTTTGAACATTGGTACGTGTGCTTCCTGCAAAATCGTGTGCGATTGGGTAATTGTCTTAATGGCTATTGGGTCATGCAGCTCCTTCACATACTGTGGTTGAGCTAATTCGGGACGAATGAAAGAGTAGGTGGATCCTGTATCAATTAGTAATTTTATTGTTTTGTGTGGGGTAATTCTGATCATTACATATGGTAGGGTGGAGTGGCCCCTCCTTGCTCCTAAATATCCTGTTGGTTGTTCGAGGCTGATTGCAAAAAATTTGTCTCATCCTCTTGGATATTATGCAGTTGACCGCTCATTGACTGTCTATTTCCATCTCTCTCTGAATTATTGGTCGAATTGTATGACCGCTTGGAGTTGGTCGAATTATTCGACTGTCTCGAATTATTTGAGTTATATGATGGTCCCGAATAATTTGAATTCTTAAACATTCTTGATTGTCCACTAGCTCCATCTCCGGCTGCCTGGATCGCTAACTGGCCTTCTCTTGGCTTGCTGTTGTTATAGCTGTTGCCATACCTCTGCCTGTCACGATTATTTTGGCCATAATTCCACTTCGTGTCCCTGTTGTGGTAATTACGGTACGGTCTAACATAATTAGGGGCTTCTGTCTGATTAAGGTTATCTGTCCTGAATGGATTACCCATTATTGGATATGGCAATCCAAATCCTGGCCATCCATTCATGGCGGGCATTGAAAACGACATCGGAAACTGTGGTTGTGTATTTGCAGCCCACCGATACTGTGACCAAGGGCCCGTCTGTGCCTCCGGCACTGGGTTGTCCCGTTTTCCTAACTCCTGTTTCGGAGCTTCCTTAACCTCTTTGGCCTGCGAACCTGTCATTTCTTGGCCTTTCACTTCGACCCCTGTTTCTTCTAGGGTACCTAAATTCTTCTCCCTGCAGGCTATTTCGTAAGCCTTTGCTATGTTCGGTACCCCCATGTTTCGAATAGTGACGCCTATAGGACCCTTTAAGGCCGAAACAAAGGCGTTTAAGGCCATATCCTCATACCACTTGATCTTCTCGCTTCTCAATAGTATGCCCTGTTCGCTGGACTTGACCAGACTCACCAGGGCTTTCTTAAGGGTCATGACTTTTGTATACAGTGCTTCCAATTCTAGCTTCTTCTCCTTAATATGGGTCAGCTCCATAATAAGGTCCTGCTCGGATCTCTTATCCTTGAAATGTGTAATTAGTAGCTTCTTAATCTGATCCCAATTGAGCTCTGATTCATGTAAGTCGAGGGCCTTATCCGCCTATCCTACAATCTTACTCCTCACCGCCCTAAGGGCTATTACCCCTACATTCGATCTTTCCTCTCCTTTGATCAGGCCTAGTACCTGCTTCACTGCTCCTATAAAACCATCTAATTTACCAGAGTCTCCTTCGTATTTTGGAATAATTTCCACCAGGTCTATTACCTTGATGGCCTCTAATACACTCGTTGTTGCCATTGGTGTTGCCATTCTTTCTTCTGTCATTCCAACTCTTGAACTAGCTGTTGTAGTAATTTTCTTGGCTATTTTTATTCTCTTACTGTCTACCTCCTTTCTGAGTTTTTTTTCTTACTTAAGTATGTATGGTATGTATGTTACTTATAATTTCCTTGATTGTCTACCTCTTCTCTGAGCTTGTTTCAAATTCTTACTTAATAAGTATGTATGGTATATATATTACTTCTAATTTTCTTGATTGTCTACCTCTTCTCCGAGCTTGTTTCAAATTCTTACTTAATAAGTATGGTATGTATGTATTGTTGCTTAAACTTAATTTACTTAAGTATGTGTATATCCGAGTGAGTTAGTTATTTAGTCGTGTTTTTCTGTAATTAGTGTTTTTGGGCCTCGAGTTTCCGTGTTGAAATGGAGTTCTGTGAATTAATTTGAATAAGTAATTTGGTTCATACTTGGATAAAATAGTAAAATGGAACGTAATAATTTTATTTTTTGTTTATTTGTTTCTATTCATCTTTATTTGCATTTACGTGTGCATGGACCTTAAACATTTATTTATTTATTTATTTTCAACTTGTTGCAGCCATCCCATGCTAAGCTTCGCCCTGTGCATTACAGTTCGTCGCCTAATGCATGTGAATGGACCTTAACAATTTATTTATTTATTTATTTTCAACCTGTTGCAACCATCCCATGCTAAGCTTCGCCCTGTGCATTAAAGTTCGTCGCTTAATACATGTGAATAGGTCTTAACAATACTTCTTATTTTTTTTATTCTGTCTTTGATCCGATCGAGCCAATTTCTTCTCCTTTCTGTCATAACTTGACCCACTGTACCAGGTTGTCTTCTGCCGCCACTCGGCTCGACGTCAAACTATTCACAACGCCCCCGACCACCGACGACGAACACAATCTTTAGTCTACCAAACCGCTCGGTGTGCATCGAACCAACGACAACAGCAACCGTTTGCCGCCTCGACGACAACCGTCCGCTTGGTCGACCCGCTCTGTGCAGCACCGAACACTCGGCACTCCCGACCGTCTACCGGCGCCGCTCGACGCTCTCTTGTCATACCGATCCATTGCCAACCGCAACCGTTTACCGAGGCGACGGCACCCGACCGCTCGATCGACCTGCTCGAGACAACCTCGAACCGTCCACCGACGTCAGACATCGGCAATTTATTTTAACCAAAATTAAAAAATCTCGCGCTTGATTTCTATTACTTCTTTGATCTTTACTGCCTATCTTCGAATATTAGCATCGTTATTTTCACCTTCACCCACTGTGCACAATTCTTGTTACATTTCCTCTTTTTCCTTCTCTAAACGTGGCTCGACCTCTTTATGTTTTACTTTACGGATTATTTTATTCTTGCACTTTAATTCTTTCTCCATTTAATTATTTTATATTTTCTTTTCTATATCATTTTGTTTAATTTATTTATTTATAATGTAAGGATGCTCTCTGGCCAGGATAAAACTCTCAGTCGGATCAATTTTTGATCAATTATCCCGAAGATTCTAAGCGTATTCGCTCGGGGGGGGGGCAAGAATTCCACGGGCTGGACCTTCGGGCGAGGCCGCAGCCGGATTCTATCGCGGTTGGCCGAAATACGTGGTTCGAGGGGCCAAGAATCCCACGGGCTGGACCTTCGGGCGAGGCCGCAGCCGGATTATATCGCGGTTGACCGGCTGAAAGCAAGTTTGATTAGTCGGAAGGATCTGCCTTTCCGCTAAGATGTGGGGTTAATGGGGGGCCAGTGAGAGGATCTTCCATCTCACCGTCGGAGTTAATAGGATACGAAGGGATCTGCCACTTCGTGGTAGGGTATGAGAAGAGGATGCGTGAGAGGATCTTCCGTCTCGCCGCGGGGGTTAGTAGGATACGAAGGGATCTGCCATTTCGCGGTAGGATATGAGGAGAGGATGCGTGAGAGGATCTTCCGTCTCGCCGCGGGGGTTAATAGGATACGAAGGGATCTGCCACTTCGCGGTAGGATATGAGGAGAGGATGCGTGAGAGGATCTTCCGTCTCGCCGCGGAGGTTAGTAGGATACGAAGGGATCTGCCACTTCGCGGGGTGAGGGGAGGGGGGGTGGTAGGTAATTAAGTAGGGTAATGAGGGGATCTTCCGCCTCACTACGCCGGCAGGTTAGTAGATGAAATTCAGTAGATCGGGATAACGTGTACGTGTAAAATAAAAATGCATAAAAATCCGGCTTGACGTTTCTTTTGTTTTTTTTCAATCGTCCCTGTGTTTCAATGCGCCGATTACACTGATTCACTAACCTTATTTCCTACCGACCGCGTTTTCTTTCACACGTGCTTTCTTTATTTACTTTGTCCTCGTGCGCGACCGATCGCTTCGAAGTCCAAGAGCCGAGCCTGCCGGAAACCCCCGTGTGACCCTCTCATCCTTTTGGACCTTTCTCACCAAGGAAGGTTTGGTATTTCCTCTATTTTCCAGTATTTTTCTCTATGGTTGCCACCTCGGGCGGGTGGTGCGGAACCAAACTTGACCTATTTTGGTTTTATACCCAAAAATCCACAAGATCGCTTAACCTATTACTAAATTATAATACTTCATTTTATATCTCTTACATACTAATGGTAATAATGTGAAACTTAGATAACTATTGCTTAAATATATATTGTGGCGGCCTAGCCGTCAGGCGGGATCGTCACAATAATTTATTATTTCACTCCATTTCACACTTCACTCTACTCACTCTAACAATATAAGGATAATTATAGTGTTGCAAATTCCTGTCATCCTCCGCCTTCACAGATCCTTCCTTGAGTTTCTTGAGTAGAATCTGTCCTTTAGTTAGGTTCTTCAATAATTGTCCCAGGGTATAGCCCGACCAAATAAATGTTTTGTAGTTGATGGTTTCGAGTTGAAAATCAGAATGAATTCTTTATTTTATAATTCTTTGTTCAAAGCTTAGTGTTTACGTACAATGTGCTGACCTAGCGGAATGGATTTGTAATTGGACCGGATGCATATATGGGGCTTGGACGCGATGTTTGTTTGGTTGGCAACTTAGTTGCCAATAAAGTGTTTGGTTTCTAGCTGCTTGTCAACCGTAGGGGCTTAGGTGCGGGACCGCCGAGGCAATGTACTGATTCGGTAACTCGCGCGTTAGTGTCTCCAGAGGCGTGTGTTGAGAGCACGGCAGTTCACCGCCCGAGTCCGAAGACCCGTGAGCAGAGCGAGGACATCGGGAGCACCAAGCAAGCAGCAAACAAGCAATACTCCTTCATTTACGGCGAAGAGCTAGAATGGAAGCGTTTGTCTTGAGCCTAGTGTTCTGGCATAAGGACTGCGTTGCCAGCGTTTCGGCGTAAGCCCGAACAATCATGTAGACACAGAACAGGTGTCTGGAGTGACCGGCTGGGAAACGCGTTCGCCTTGCCTTTAGATACTTCCTTTAGAGTTGCAGTAGTACGACTTCGAGATAGCGTACAGAAACCCACAGCTAAACGTGGCTTAGCTTGTCAAAACAGCCGTTGCAAGATAGAAGAAATATCGGCAGAACCTTCCAGATACAGGTAAAAGACCAAATACAGTTTTGAGGAATCTGATATCCTTATTACAACTTTTGGTATATTTTATATAAGCATAAAAAGCCAGTTTACATAAGATGGTCTAGTAACCCAGATATCTCCCTCTCTCTCTTGATATCGCTCTGTTCGAGCAATCGATATGAAATTCACTTGTACGAAAACGTTGAGGCTTTTGACGATCCTACCGAAGATTTTATGCGTATGAGGGGAAATAAATGCACTCTCTCAGCTTATTCGCGTCGTTGAGAAAAAGCCTTCAGGCAGGCGTTAGTGCTCAAGCGGATTCCTGCAACAACATTTTTTTTCGGACGTTGATGCACTATGATCAGCGCAAACAGTGGCCCTTTCGACACCAAGCAGTGCTTGTTACGCGCTGAGCCCAATAATATGAGATAGTCTATTATAGTCGTTACACAGTACTCTAAACGGTTCATGCGTATCATAGTTAGATCTACAAATATTTAAAGTAAGAGGAACAAAGTTTCTGGTTATTAGAGGTTTATGCGACCCAGTAACTCGGGACTGTCCACATCCCCGTGAATAAGTTTATAAATAAAAGTTGTGCCAAGCATCGTTCTACGGTTTAATAAAGATGGTAGATTAATTAGGAGAAGTCTACTAGAGTAGGATGGTAAAATATGGCGTGCATTCCAGTTAAGGCCCCGTAAAGCAAATAATAAAAAGTTCTTTTGCACAGACTCTATACGGGTATATGTACACCATACTGATGACTCCAAACTACTGAACAGTACTCCAGAATTGGACGGACTAGTGAAACGAACAGAGTCTTTATAACATAGGGGCCATCGAATTCCTTTGACCACCTTATAATAAATCCAAGTACTCCCCTGGCTTTATTCACCATAGAAGTAATATGGTCACAAAACTTAAGTTTTGGGTCAAGAAGGACGCCAAGGTCATCAACATGCGTAATTCTAGACAACGCACAGCCACCCAGCGTATCACCCTACAAAATGTCATTATTTTACACTTAGCGCTATTAAAATCCAAAAGATTTTCATAACATCATGTTTGAAAAGCATTTAGGTCCGATTGTAAGTCTGACCTGCTGGAAATTTCGTTATATTGCAGGCATAACTTAACGACATCCGCGTACATAAGGACACGAGACCTTGACAAGATTAGAGGGAGATCGTTTATAAATAAAGTAAAAAGAAGTGGGCCAAGGTGGCTTCCTTGTGGAACGCCTGAAGTAACTCGGATCAAATTAGAGACCGAGTTTTTAAAGAGGACTCGTTGAGTTTTACCACTTACATAACTTAAGATCAATGTTATAAGATCGCATGGAAACCCTAATAAGTCTAGCTTTAATACAAGAAGCGAGTGATTTACTGAATCAAAGGCTTTGCAAACGCTTTTGTAAACTATGTCAGTCTGCATGTTCTTTCTGAAGCCATTTATTACAAAAGACTTTAGCTCCAAGAGGTTTGTCGTCGTAGATCTTCGCCTTATAAATCCATGTTGACATGGAGATATAATTGATCTACAAAGATGTTGCAAGTGGGGTGAAATAACGTTTTCGAAATCTTTGGGATGGCGGATAATTTGGATATACCTTCATAATTACTTGTATTCGATTTACGCTCTGATTTACGCTTAGTGTTAACCAAATTATAAAACTGTTTGAAATTTGAATTTGAAACAAAAAACACAAGTCCAGTAAACGTCCTAAAGAGTTTTTAACATGGTTCACTTGGGATAACGCAATGTCAAGCAAGCCGTCGATAAAGTCCTTTAATAAAGTCCTTTAACAAAAAATCCGTTACCGTCACATTAAACCCTTTAGTGGGATAGGGATGCCAGAGGAGCAGCATGACCTGCTCCAGGCGCTCATACTGGCGGGTCAGCGTGTCCATCGCCCGCTGGCTGACTGGCTAAGTCACTATCATTTATTTAGTTCCGAGTTGCGCAAGATTGGCGAAGAGTGACCGTGGTTCGGTGAAAAACCAAAGTAAACAAAGTATGAAATGAAAATTTCTTCGCTTTAATTGTTTACGCCCTGGCCACCGGTCAATCGAAACATTTGTGCAAGCACAAATGGCAGTCATCACACTCTCGCACATCCTAAAAGCATGGATGCCACATCAATTGTTCCTGCAGACACTGCGCAGGCCAGACCTCAAACCACTTGGAGTAGCTCAACCTTTGGCGCCCAGCTCAAGTCTCTTGGAGTTAAAAGAAACACAAACACCGCTTTTGTTCAAAACGCTATACAATAGCAGTATAGCGACTCTGAGCTGTCATACGTATCTGAACATTAAGTACCCGCACTTGGGCTCGCCTATTCACCCTCAAGAATCCTAGTTTCCGGAATATCCTCGGTCTGCGGACTGTCTACGCTGGATATCTAATCAATGGTGTCACCACATACAATTCTTTTCGCAGCTCATGTGCTGCGCCAAATCACGTCAACATTTTCACGAGTTGACATTGAAGCTTTAAGGATCTACGATCAATTAGCCGACAATTCGTTCTACATTTCTTTCACCAGTAGACCTTTTTCTGGGCAATGAACAAAATTGATCTATTCTGTCTGAAAAAATATGACACCGATGGAAATATTATTGGAATGGTTCATCAGTTTCGATGAACCATTCCAAGCTAGCTTTTGTAGAAGTAAAAGCAAGACTTATGGCCGACTTAGTACTGGCGTGCCTGGACTTTGCAAAAATTATTAGCATATCACGGTTAAATAAAATACCACGGTATCCTATGGTGGCCAGCTGATGGTCGTTACAAGGTAGCACAGCACGCGTTGCTACTTGCTCTGCTCATTCGGGACAATGGGGGGGTTTTTCTGTACGTGTACTACTCGCAGTTGCTGGCTTTGCATACATAAAGTTATTTGACCTCGCGTGCATCGGGATTGAAAAGGGATTCGCAAACTCTCATTAAGATAAGATAAGAAAAGGTAACAAAACGATGTTGCTGCTGTTGTTGTTGTTACAGCAACGTGTAATAGCCCTCCCAACCATGATCATATTCTCCAGTTAATAAAAATATTTTTTTATTATGATCCCTTGTTCAAGTCGGTTTCTCTACCATATTTCCGATCTGACCCCATTATGTAAACGCCTAGCGGTTATTCATTTTAAATTCACAATTCACAACAATAATAATAACTACACTCCATGTGAGTCTGAATATATTTAGTTTCTAATAGCTTTAGTAAACCATATTTTAATTTAGGCATGTAAAGGTTTAATTTTATTTAATTTCAAAGAAAAATCTAGCGTAGTGAGAATAATCATGAGAATTGCGCTGTGGGAAGATAATATGATAGGTTCTTTTAAGGTATGATAATAATAATATAGTTAATATATAATATAGTATAATAAAAATAGGGTATATTTAAATTCGGGCATTATTTTTGTTCAGGCGCGAACAGAAGTGGTTTACGTTAGCAATATTAATTCTCTTTTATTGTGTTTTCTGTTAGTTTTTTAATCATCGCCGTTTTGGCACAAAATTTCTTTTAATTGGCTTTAACTTTACTTTATGCATGTGTTGATCCAAAAACAAGACAAGTTTGGGTAAACTTACCTCTTCATTTCCAGTCGGTCGAAAGCGCTTTCGGTGATTCTGCGGGGAGGGGTTATGTAAACCTACATATAAGCTTTTAGATCACTTTTTAATTTTTTTTTTTGCATATTACACCTTTTTGTTTTAATTTGTTTTGCTTTGCATTCTTTTTGTTTGTTGTCTTGCGTACGTTAATTAGGTTTTATGTTTGTTTTTTTTTTCTTTGGTTACGCAACAAACACACCACTTTTATTTTCGCCAAAATTGCCAAAAAGCTTCTCTGATCGTATCATTGGGGAGTTTCTGACGCTCTGCTTCCATCCCCGTAGATAGCTGATGAGTCTGAGGTGACGTGCAGACGAAACTAGCTAGTCCTATCATAGTCGGGTTCACTCCCCAGGAAGTGTAAGTGTGATGAAAGTTAAGTGGAATAAATTGTTGTGTTATAGAAGAAATTAAAATATAACCAACGTATGACCTCGAGTAATTCAATAACACTACAATTATTGTTTACAAGGTCGATACAAAACCAACATAAACAAAAGGGATCCACTCGCCCTAAATTCAGCAATTAAACAATCTTCAACTATTTGTTGTATTTACCAGTCTGCATATCGAAAAAACCGATGGTTTTTCAACAGACAAAACACTGAAAACTTTCACACACTGATAGAAGCTTTAACGACAGAACTCCACCTATGTTAAAACCAATGAACTATTACCGAGTTTTCTTTTAATACGAGCCTTAAGAAACGTTGGGGCGAGCTTAGCATTATAGCCTTATGCAAAATTGCTTTGGAAAAAGTTCCTGACCTGGGATGAAAGTAACACCACGACTTCTGAAATTGTACGCGTTTTCGTTTCTCTGATGCTGTTTCCTCGTGGTTACTATTGCCTTGTTGCGCTCTAAATCGAAACTATCATCCCTCTGAAAGCATACTGAGCGGTCTTCGAGCATATCCAAATTACGTAAAAGCTTATAGGTGGAACCATTGGTAACCATGTGTTGGCCAAATGTCAACCGATATGGAGTAGCATTTACGGCCGTATGAAAGCTAGAGCGCAGCGAATAACAAATCTTGCTTAATTGCTTATCCCAGTTGGTCTGATTCGGATGTATATAATAGAGTTCTGCATGATTGTACTCATTTGTAGCATAACAGATCTGGTGTTTTTACTGAACATCGAAAAGGTTTTATGGGTTTCTGGTCATTTATCAGTTCTTTTGCCAAGGATCCGCCTATGCAACTTATTGATGCAGTCATGGTATCTATGCCCTGCTAAGCCGCAGTTTCAACACTGCAGCTCAATTACCGCAATTTCTTCGATCTCTTGATCTTCGCTGGGTGGTTCATCCTCTGGCTGAGTAGCTATCTCGTTTACCAGTCGTTTTTGAACAGGTCGGACAAAGGTATTACTGTCCTCAGAGCCTGACACAAATCTACCCAAACTATGGATTTTATTGACTTGTGGTACCTCCAAAACCACTCGGCTGCACCTCCTTCGAACAAGTTGCTTGCATATTGAGCCAACAAGTCAGATCTTCCTGCTAGTGTCTGCCTAGTCAAGGCTTCGGCCCGATAAATAAAGTCATCTACTGATAAGGCACCTTTGCTAGTGTATCGCAACTTCCAATTGAACAATATTTTATTAATACGGCCTGGATTTAGGTCGGGTACCTCTGACTGAGAGCTAAACAATCTGTTTAGATTGCCTAAAACATTTGTGGAAATTAGTGGAGAAACTTGGGTTCCGTTATTGTTACCACTGGTCGCTGCTTGGCCCTGAAATGACATTCTTTGGAAGCCTGTCTCTATTGCCCTCATTAGAACTTCTGATTGCTTATTGGCAGCGGCTCCCATTGCATTTGCTATAGCCTGTACTAACTTGTTTATATTTGGATCCTCGTCCTTTTGTCTGTTGTCTGATGATTCAGGTGGTTCGATCGGAGCTTTACAGACGGGACAGTGGAGTTAAAGCACGCCAGGTGGAAGGTATGTTCACAATCTGTTGTTAGCAGCTGCGTCGTATACTCAATCTCATCTGTGCAAATAAAACAATGAAAAGCTCTTTCCTCTCCACGTAAGTTTTCTGGACTGCGAGTCAAAGGCATTGTTTTATAAATATGTTTATCATGGTTAATGAATTATAATGCTGTAGCAGCTGGTTCGTTTTCAATCACTACAAGATTACCTGTGGAGTAGATAGAAGGGTTAGCGTGTTTGGTATCAAAACGTTGTTTCCATTTAGCTCGCTCGCTTGCAATATAGACGAGCGCTTGGTTTCTATTGTAGATGACAGATTCCTTCTCGTCTAATTCCAAATCGGTGTGTATAGCTGCAGTGAGATGGTTCTGGACTACATCAATAGGATTAAAGTTAAACACCAAATCAATTGGGCTGAATCCTGATGTTTCGTTCTTTTGAGAGTTTACACTCCATTGAAGATTGTGTAAAGTAAGATCCCAATCCTTCGGGTGGTCGTTCACCGTTTGGTTTGCGCGCTCGACTTGTCCATTTGCACGAGGTGTTCGCACAGCGTTTTTTATGTGTTGAATCTGGTTGTGCTTACAGTATTCTTCAAATTGTTTCGAGGTAAAAGCAGTTCCACGATTGGATATTAATATCTTCGGCAGACCGAAGTAGCTGGAAACTTCATTTAGAATCTTCAGCACTGGAAGGGTTTTTGTACTTTTAACTGCCTTTACAATCAGATATTTACTGAAGGGATCGGATATGGCTAGTATATGGGTATTTCCGCGTTTGCTTCGAATAAATAGTCCCAAATGATCGATGTGAAGCCTGCGAAATGGTACTGGATCGGCGTCATTATAATGCATGCAACCTTTTTGCTTGCCTCCTTTAGATTTGTAGTAGCAGCATTGAATGCATGTTGAAAAATATTCTTTCACGTATTTCCGCATTCTTGGGAACCAAAACTTTTCTTGAATCCGTCCGATTGTTTTGTCCGGACCGAAATGCCCAAAATCATCATGACACATCTAAACAATGCGCCACCTCACGGACTTTGGTACAACGAAGGCTATTCCTTTTTCGACCTTGCGATATAGACGGTGATTTTTGATGACGTAATCAGCTTGAAGTTGCTTTAGCTGATTTCCGGTACGATGTTCCTTCAATACAGCAAATATTTGGACAAGAGCCTCATCCTGAAGATGCATAGTTAGCAACCATTCATCGACGTCCGTAATTATGGTGCGCACTTTTTCAGGGGAGCACGGCTCATGGCATCCACATGGGCCATTTTACTACCATCACGATGAATGAATTCGCAGTCGTAGTCCAGTATTTTAATCCACCAAAGTGCGACTTGAGGGATCAATTCTTTATTGAGTTTTACCTTGGCTATGGCGGAACAATCAGTAACGAGACGGAAGGGTTTTTCTAGAATATACACCCTGAACCTTTGTAGCGTTTCTAAGACAGCCAACGTTTCGAGTTCGTAGCTATGGTATCTACTTTAAGCGTCAGTACAGTGCCTACTGAAATAACACACGGGTCGCCAATTCGTTTTGTCTTGAGATTGCAATAAGACTCCTGCTAGTCCGATCCCACAAGCATCTGTGTGTACATCATGATGTGAAGTAAAGTCGTACAGAACCAAAACTGGAACGCAGCATAATTTATCGATTAGCTCGTTAAAAGCCCGTTGCTGGTCATTTCCCTAATCAAAGCTGTTTTGCTTTACCTTACGAAACAGTCGTGTAAGGGGTCTTGTAATTAAGGAGTAGTTTTCAACAAACTTTCGAAAGAATCCCGTTAGACCCAAAAATCGTCTGACGTCCTTTACGTTAGTGGGGACTTTGAAGTTTTTAATAGCGCTCACCTTGTTTTCGCCAGGAGTGATTCCATCTTTGTTGACAATATTTTTTTTTTTTTTAACATTTGCATTTTATTTATTGGATCTTCTCTGAATTGAGACTACCAATAAGTATATAGAATCTTAAATTAAAAAGCTATCTGACAGTCAAGGTGACTGGCGCGAAAATTTAGGGGCTCTAATAACTATTGCTGAGCTGGAAGGTCATTGCGTTGCAATCGGGTCCGGATGGAAGCCCTGGCTAGGGCCCTGGCGAGCTGGTTTGGATGAGAAGTTAGCTTGGTGTGGTAGGACGCTTTTTGTTTTGATATTTCATCTTTTACGGGTAGAATGCCAAGATCTCTGTGGATGTTGTCGTTCCGAACATACCAAGGTGCCCCAGTGATAGTTCTCAGGATTTTTGATTGTGCTCGCTGAATAATGTCGATGTTGCTGCTGCTCGCGTTTCCCCACAATTGGGAGCCGTAGGTCCAAACTGGCTTAAGCGTTGAATTGTAGAGCAGGACCTTGAAGTCCAGGCAGAGGGGGGGAGCGCTCGTTTAAAAGCCAATGGAGACTGTTTGATTTTAGTTTTAGGTGAATTTTCTTAGCTTCGATATGTCTCCGCCATGTAAGTCTCCTGTCTAGGTGGATGCCAAGGTACGTTACATCGTCAGCTTGTGGAAGTGGCGTGTTATTCAGGGTTAGCGGGGGACACGTTTGTCTGTTAAGAGTAAACGTTATGTGTTTACACTTCTGCGCATTTATTTTTATACGCCAGTCTGATAACCACCTCTCCACTACAACGAGATGATCAGCTAGTAGTGCTGTTGCCTGAGTTGGACATTTGGACCGACTTATGATCGCGGTATCGTCTGCGAATGTAGAAGTAGTTAGCCGCTCGTTCGTGGGAATATCTGCGGTGTAGAGGAGAAATAGAGTTGGACCAAGGGCGCTACCTTGGGGAACTCCAGCCTCTATAGCGTAGTCATCGGATGTTGTGGTGTTGCATCTTACGGCGAAGGCTCTGTTGTAAAGGTACGATTCCAGTATCCTGTGAGTGTTTCCTGGCAGGATCGTTCTGATTTTATGGATAAGGCCGTCAAGCCAGACTCGGTCGGAAGCCTGTGCAACGACAAGGAATACCGCACTGCAGTATTCCCGAAGCTCGAATGCAGTCCTTATTTCTGTTGTTAATCTGTTGACTTGCTCTATTGTTCCATGGCTTTCTCGAAAGCCAAATTGATGTGCTGGAATAACGTTGTGCTCTTTCAGATATGGAATGATGCGCGTCAGAAGGCATTTTTCGAGCAGTTTTGACAGACACGAGAGTAAACTTATCGGTCTATACGAAGCTGGCATTGTGTGATCTTTCCCTGGCTTTGGGATCATTATGATTACCGATTTTTTCCATTTTTTTGGGAAATAGCCAAGTCGTGTAATCCCGTTGAAGAGTTTACAAATAACCTCAACTGCACAGTTTGGAAGTTCGATTAACATTTTGGGAGTTATTTGATCACCGCCTGGGGCCTTTTTTGGTTTCAATTGATCGCTGATTACTTTTGCAATTTCATTTGGTTGAAACAGAATTGGCTCCGTCTCAGATTCAATTCGAATTGACGGCGACGGTAGTGCGAATGAATTAGTTGCAGGGTTTGGCTGAAAAACATTTCGAAGGTGTAAAGCAAATGTACAAGCTCTGTCTTTGTCGCTTCTGGCCCAGCTGCCTGAAGAGTCTCTTATGGGGATTACTGTTTCGGCCGGCGCACTTAGTTTTGGGTGGGCCCTCCACAAGGGATGCTTAGTGCTGGTGGGTGAAAGTTTCTCAATGTACTGGCGTTGTGCTTTTTCTTCTTCTTGCCTTAGAGCCCTGGTAAGTCTGCGACCAGCTTCTTTAAGACTTTGTTTTGAGGATGGCGATCTGCTGGTTTGCCAAGTACGTCTCAAACGTCTTTTCTCCAGAACAAGCTGTTCGATTTCATGGTTAGTTTTGTGTTGGTGTGTGGGCCCATCCCTCCCTTGCGGTGTTGAGACTTTGGCTGCTGCGACGAGTACAGACTCCAGGGCATCGGCGTAGCAGTCGATGTCCTCCTTGATGTTGAGCTGTGGAGTTAGTTCAATGTGGGAACTTACGTACTTTTTGAACTTCAGCCAGTTGGTTCGATGCGACGTCAGCCTGCGAGGGTGCTCGATTAATTCCGGGCTTTGAAGTAGAGTTATTAGCACTGGTGAGTGGTCCGATGATAGATCCAAAAGCGATTTTGCAGATATTAGATTGCGAGAGATGTTTTTTGTCACAGCAAAATCAATTAAATCAGGTAGTTTTCTAGGATCTGTAGGCCAGTATGTAGGGCTGCCTGGTGATACGTAGTCCAGTTTGTTGCATGTTTTAATGAGTGCATTATATAGTTGTCTTCCTTTGGGGGTCACAAGGCGGGATCCCCAGTGCGTGTGCTTGGCGTTGTAATCTCCTGCTGCTATGAATCGCTCTCCAAGCGAATTGTAGAAGTCCATGAATTGGTCTTCGGAGACTGTAAAGCGGTGGGCAGTAGACAGCGGCAATGGCAAGGTTGCAGTTGCCCAACTGTAATTTTATCGATGTAGCTTGCAGATGATTTTTAGCAAACCGTTGGTGAAAGTGGTGTTTGACGCGGTCTTTTATTAAGATTCCAGTGCCGCCATGCGCTTTACCATCTGGATGATCTGTGCCATAGAACGTGTATCCCCGTATTTGAAAGTTATATTTGCTGGTCAGATGCGTTTCTGCCAGCAACATAACGTCGATGTGGTTTTCGTTCAGAAATTGAGTTATTTCAGGTTTATGCCGTGAAACACCGTTGCCGTTCCACAGAGTTATTCGAAGGCTAGGCATGGTTTATTTGGACTGCTGAGCTGCAAGCATTTGTAGTAAGATATTTTGGTTTTGCATAAGGGTTTGCATGGTGGTTTTCATGAAGGACATAAATTCCATCATATTTTGTTGCAAAGTAATCATCATAGATTCCATGTTACTTTGTGGCTGTCCCATGGCCTGCTGGATGTTATCAATTTTCGGCTCTATGTGAGCTGTGCCTGATCTTAGAGCACTGGCGTAAGAAATTCCGTTGGTGGTAATTGAAGGGCCAAATGATGATCTGGCTGCTTTTGCGAAGAAAAATTCCGGTGTCGTTTGTGATCTCATGTAAGTGTTTTGTGTGTTCAGGGAGCGTGCCGTTGTTGCTCGTTGCATCCGACTTTTCATCGCCTTGTAGACTGGACAGCCTCTGTAGTTAGCTGTGTGGTTTCCTTGGCAGTTTACACACTTTTTAGTGAGAGAGTCTTCCTTGTTGGCAGGGCAGGGTTCGGAGCCGTGGCAGTTTCCACAAGCTACACATACTGACCTGAGGGTGCAGTAAGCCCTGGTATGACCGTATTCCTGGCAGTTTGTGCATTGCACTGGTCCGGTCCGTTTGTGCGGCTCTTCCACTGTGATCCTACGGTGCTGAAGGTACTGCAACTTGTAGATCGGGTGCACTGCGTTTTTTTTCAAAGTTCTGCTGTCTGGCTCCAGCTCGACCTTGAAGAGTGGTTGCCGCTTCTTGTTTTTGTTCATAATGTTTATAACATTTTTTGCGCAAAAACCGTTTTCTTTTAAGGCCTCTGTAATTTCGCAGGGGGTCACATCGGGTTCTATTCCCTTAAGCACAACTTGCAAACCTTTGCAACTTTTCAGCTGGTACGTGTAGTAATTCTTTTTGGCATCGTTTAAGTACTTTGACACTGCTCGAAAATCGTCTTCGGTTTTGGTTTGGAGTTTAGTTTCGCTTATATTCCCTTTCATAAGCGGAATAACATGAAAGTTATCTTTTCCGACAAGCTCAACTATTTTGTTGACTAGGGCATTCGAGATCTTCTCCCGAATAAAAATAGGTGGGGGCTTTAGTTTCCTTGGGGCTAATTGATCAGACTCTGTTTCAGGCTCCGCCAGAATGGAAAATCTGTTTTCATCTAATGGCCCGGGATTTACAGGGCCTTTGTTGGAACGATTTATTTTGGGCTTATTGCCGTCCGAGTTTTTTGGGGGTGTTAGCTTGCGCTTGGAGATATTAATGTAGCGATCCATGCCTGTCTGAATGGCCGAACCCGCTTGCAGAATTATCACTTCTTCTACCGTAGCTTTGTTTTTGCCGTTTGCACCGATTTTTGCACTTGGTTGTGTTGTTGCTTTACCCGCAGCACAAGAAGAGGGTGGAGTAGTTATTGCATTGTTGGCGACAGAGACCGTTGTAGTAGTCGTAGTAGTTTCTGTTGTTGTTGCGCTAGGCGGCAGAAGCTCTGTTGGAGTCTTGCATTGCTCACTCCATGGCGTTCGAGCGGTGAAGAGCAGGGCGGGAGAGCAAGAGTTAGCTCTCTGGTTTTCGGCGGTCAGTAAACTTGCACCTTCAAGCACTTTCGGTTCTAGAGTATTACTCGTCACCGTAAAATAGGCGTTGTTACGGGCCAAAGAGAGACGACGTTTGTCTTGTTCTCTCTGAATTTTTTCACGGGCTTCGTCTTGTTGTTTTTGTCGTTGAGTGCGCTGATCCACGTTCTTACTCATTTGTTTCTAGTTAGTGCGTAAAGATTAATTATTTAATTAATTAAAACTTTAGTTTACGATATGCGATTTGCATCGCGAAACGCAAAACCTCGCGCTTATTTTTTTTTCGAACGTTTTCGACTGATTGGCTAATTGTTTTTCCGGAGCGTTAATAAAACACGTCTGCACGCAGCCGAATTGATTTTGTTGATAATATGACCCAAGAAAGTTATTTCTGATTGAAGATATTTACATTTGTCGTAGCGAAGTGTTAAACCGTTCTCTTTAAGGATTCGGAACAATTTTCCGAGTCGTTGGATACCCTCATCAAATGATTAGCGATTTGCTGGGAATAATGACGTCATCTAGATATGCGAGTACCTCACCTGGCTCCATGCGTTTAACTATTTTGTTCATGACCGCTTGAAATACTGCTGGAGCATTGACGAGACCGAACGGCATCCTGTTATATTCGTAGTGGCCGTCTGAAGTTACAAATGCGGTGAATTGTTTGGATGATTCGCAAACCTCGACTTGATGATATCCCATACGCAAGTCCAGCTGAGAAAAATAGGCATTACCGGCTAATTGGGCAAATTGCTCCTCCAGATTTGGCATTGGAAATGGTATTTTGACGGTTATACCGTTGGGACGTCTGTAGTCGACGCAAAGCCGATGTTCCCCATTCTGTTTTTCAACGACGACAATTCCAGATGCATAAGGGGAGTCTGAAGGACGAATGATAGCACTATCAAGTAACTCGGAGATAATATTACCGACGACAGGTCTGAGTGCAAAAGGAGTACGGTAAGGCTTAGTGAAGCAGGGAACGTTTAATGTTAGAGTTATTTCCATTTTGGTTAAAGAACATTTACCGAGCTCGTTAGCTTTCTCCGCAAAGCAAGAAGCGTTTTCCAAAACCAATTCGTTTATGAGTTCGTTCTTAACTGAGGAACGCTCTTGGCTTGTTTGAATTTTTCGAATGTTCTCTACATAACACTGATTACCGAGGATGATCAATTACATTACCCAAAAGTACATTTTCGGTTATTAGTTTATCTTCTACGACCAAAACTTCAACTTCGTAATCCGAATCGTCAATTACAATTTTCGCGAAAAGTTTCTGTTTACAAAGGAATTTCCCACCACCAAATCCGTTCAGGGTAACAGCACATCGTTGTAGAACACCTACGCTTTCGGCAAATGACTTTCGAATTAGGGTTCGCGTACTGCCTTGATCTACGAATGCGATGATTTCATTGCCGTTTACCGAAATCGATTTGGAGAATCAGGAATCAGAGTCAATTTGATTAATTTTTGGACCCTTTTGGTTATCGGGGCAGCTGGCAGAATCGTGTGTTGTGCGGTTGCAGTAAGTGCAACGAGGCTTGCTTTGGGGCATTGACGAGACCGAACGGCATCCTGTTATATTCGTAGTGGCCGTCTGAAGTTACAAATGCGGTGAATTGTTTGGATGATTCGCAAACCTCGACTTGATGATATCCCATACGCAAGTCCAGCTGACAAAAATAGGCATTACCGGCTAATTGGGCAAATTGCTCCTCCAGATTTGGTATTGGAAATGGTATTTTGACGGTTATACCGTTGGGACGTCAGTAGACGCAAAGACGATGTTCCCCATTCTGTTTAGCGACGACAATTCCAGATTGTGAGGAGTCTTAAACTCCCCACAAATCCCGATGCAGGTGATCGGCCTAGCAACAGCGGAGGAGGCGAGAAAGCCGGAGAAATGAAGGGCATCCAGGTCAAACGGGAAACATTCGGACCTTCGACCTTCATATGGCAAGGGCAACGAGGTCATACGGTAAATTGACGGACTTCGGACCCGCCTAAAGAGGACACACCGTGAACTAACGGAACCTCGATGGACCTTGGACCCGCGCCCGGCAAGGGCAACGGGGTCATACGGTAAATTGGCGGACTTCGGACCCGCCTAAAGAGGACACACCGAGGGAAATAACGGCACCTTCAGCGCCTATAAAAAGGACGGCGCAAGCGCAGATCGGGATAGTACGAGTGCGAGAATCAGAGCGAGTGCGTGAACGCGGAATAAGTACAAATCGAAACCGAAGTGCCCAAGGATCAAGATCACAAAGTCGAGACGCCGAACGACGACAAGTCTACAAGGCTGAGGCTACAACGCTGAGATCCAACGTTGCTAGGTCGTGGTAAAATCAAACTTAGGGAGTCCTTGCGCGGTGTCAGGCGATAAAGGTGGCTAGGCGATAAGGGAGAACTTTGTTCTACCTGCGATACTCCTTGCCGACAAAGTCCAAGCTAAACTCCGGAAGCCAGGCGATAAAGGTGGCTAGGCGATAAAAGTGGCTAGGCGATAAGGCGTAACTTCGGTTCACCTGCTAGGCGATACACCTTGCCGGCCCCGGTAGGGAAGCTCGCATAACATCCAGGGTCTTGGTGGAGCCGTCCCGATCGCAGTCACCCGGAGCAGCAAGCCGAAGCAACGCAGTAGCAGGCCAGGAGCGACGCAGCAGCACGCCAGGAGCAGCGCAGCAGCGAGCGAGGAGCAACGCAGCAGAAGACAGCGACAACGGGCAGCATATCAATAGCAATAAGGCTATATTTTAGAGAAACAATAAACCAGCCCCAACTTAATCATTTCTAGCGTTATCCTTTGGTCACGGGCGGTCACTCAATATAAATTTGGTGGAACGAACTCACAACCTCTCTGAGCTAGCCGCACGTTTACGTAGCGAGCAGAAATTAAAGAATCAGGTCGATACAAGATGAATAAGGGGAGTCTGAAGGACAAATGATAGCATTATCAAGTAACTCGGAGATAAAGGAGTACGGTAAGGCTTAGTGAAGCAGGGAACGTTTAATGTTAGAGTTATTTCCATTTTGGTTAAAGAACATTTACCGAGCTCGTTAGCTTTCTCCGCAAAGCAAGAAGCGTTTTCCAAAACCAATTCGTTTATGAATTCGTTCTTAACTGAGGAACGCTCTTGGCTTGTTTGAATTTTTCGAATGTTCTCTACATAACACTGATTACCGAGGATGATCAATTACCTTACCCAAAAGTACATTTTCGGTTATTAGTTTATCTTCTACGACCAAAACTTCAACTTCGTAATCCGAATCGTCAATTACAATTTTCGCGAAAAGTTTCTGTGTACAAAGGAATTTCCCACCACCAAATCCGTTCAGAGTAACAGCACATCGTTGTAGAACACCTACGCTTTCGGCGAATGACTTTCGAATTAGGGTTCGCGTACTGCCTTGATCTACGAATGCGATGGTTTCACTGCCGTTTACCGAAATCGATTTGAAGAATCAGGAATCAGAGTCAATTTTATTAATTTTTGGACCTGTCTTTTGGTTATCGGGGCAGCTGGTAGAATCGTGTGTTGTGCGGTTGCAGTGCGTGCAACGAGGCTTGCGCTGGGGCTCTGGACATTTCGAAGAATAATGTCCAACTTTCTAACAATTGTAGCATTTAACCGACTTCGACTTTATCGTTGAAAGGACGTTTTGTAACCAATGAAGAATTCGGCTTCTGAAGGCTGACGTTAAGATCCCGTTTGTTTGACATTTGAATGGCGTTATCGCGCGGAGTCCCACGGCCCACTTACCCGCCCAACCGACCGAGGGGCGCAGCCGTGTATCGTACGGCACGATTCGCGATAAGATAGACGCGAGATAGGAAAATAAAAGTAAAGGTCCGGGGAAAAAAGTAATAGTTAGATCAATCTTGTGCCAATGAAGCAAGTATCAATCGTTTTAGGAGCGGCAGAGAGTCAAGATTTGATATTACAGGAAAAAGTATATTATAGTCAGAACATAATTCTCTGAAAGGCTCATGCAAGGCATAGTTAGATCAACAATGATTTAAAGTTAGGGGAATATAATTTCTAGTTAATCTACTTGGCACAGAAAAGTTTAGCCGACTTAACAAGTCGGGGCAGTCAATATCACCATGTATAAGGTTATAAATAAAGATAGTACCAAGCATCGTTCTACGGTTGGCTAGGGATGGTAAATTAATTAAAAGAAGTCTACTAGAATAAGAAGGTAAGATAAGATTTGCATCCCAGATTAGGCGCCGTAAAGCAAAAAGAAGGAAGTTTTTTTGTACAGATTCAATACGACCAATATGTATTCCGTATTGTGGACTCCAGACGGGAGACCCATACTCCAGAATCGGACGGACTAGCGAAATAAATAAAGTTTTAGTCAAATAAGGATCATCGAATTCTTTAGACCACCTTTTAATAAATCCAAGCACTCCTCTGGCTTTATTAACCATGGACGAAATGTGATTAGAAAATTTTAGTTTAGGGTCCAAGAGAACGCCAAGATCGTTTACAAGAGTTATTCTATCCAAAGAGCTGCCACTTAACGTGTAAGTCGCATATATCGGATTGGCCCGATAAAAAGTCATCAGCTTGCTCTTGGAACCGTTTAAATTTAGTAAATTATCTCGGCACCAGTTTTGAAAATTATCTAGATCGGATTGCAAGTTTAAATGGCAGGAAATGTCCTTATACTGCAGGCACAACTTAACATCATCTGCGTACATAAGTACGCGAGAATGACTTATAATTGAGGGAAGATCGTTAATAAATAATGTAAAAAGTAACGGACCCAGATGGCTCCCTTGTGGGACACCGGAGGTAACACGGAGAATTTCAGAAATTGAATTTTTAAAAATAACCCTTTGTGACCTGCCATTTAGATAACTTGAAATCCATTTAAGCAGATCAACTGGAAAACCTAAAAGGTCAAGTTTTTGAATGAGAAGTAAGTGATTTACAGAGTCAAATGCTTTACTAAAGTCAGTGTAAATGACGTCTGTTTGAAAACTACTATTGAAGCCTTTTATCACAAATGAAGTGAGCTCTAGAAGGTTTGTGATTGTGGATCTACGTTTTATAAATCCGTGTTGACACGGAGAAATGATTGATCTGCAAAGGTGCTGCAAATGAGGAGTAATAATTTTTTCAAAAAGCTTAGGAATAGCTGACAACTTAGAAATACCTCTGTAGTTACTGGCTTCTAGCTTGTTACCTTTTTTGAAAAGAGGAATAACAAATGATTCCTTCCAAATATTTGGGAATTGGGAGGTTTCTAGAGATAAGGTAAACAACTTGTGAAGAGGTTTGCGCAGGGCCTTAGCGCAATACCTAAGCACGCACCCAGGAATACCATCGGGCCCTGGCGAATAAACAGGCTTAATACGAAAAAGATCCAAAAGAAGAGAGCTTTCTGTTAAAGTGGGACAGAATATGAGGTTTGACTTGGACATGGTGTAAGAATAAGGCTGTGATGAATAATCTAAAGTAGAGTAAGTCGTTTGAAAAAATTGGGCAAATAAATCGGCTATTGCCTGATCTGTGGTTGCCGTCATGTTTTCGAACGACAGCGAGGAAGGAAAAGAATTAGATTTACGCTTGGTGTTAACAAAATTATAAAACTGTTTCGGGTCCTGAGAGAACTGGACCTTACAACGGTTTAAGTAACTATTATAACACTGAGCATTAAGCACGGTAAATCTTGACCGAGCACTTAAATATCTAGTAAAAACAGATTGAGAACCGTTATTTTTATATTTCCTAAAAAGTCTGGACTTTACATTTCTTAAGTGTGTCAACTCTTTGCTAAACCAAGGTGATTTATTGGAAGTTGACGGATAGTACCACGGAACACAGGAATTAAAAAATGAGTTTATTGCAGTGTAAAAAACATTAACTGCATCGGACATATTATTGCATAAGTAAAGATCAGACCAATTAAAGCCAGAAATAAAATTATTTAGCCTCAGAAAGTCTGCTTTGCGAAAACAATGGATTCGTTTGGATTTTTCTGATTTTTCTTCTATAACTCTACCCGTATCAAATGAAAGTTCGATTGTTGGGTGATATGGATCTTCAGGTTGCGTGAGTGGTCCTACTCTGGACAGAAACACACCTTCAGGATTTGATACAAAACACAAATCAAGTAGGCGACCTAATGAATTTCGAACATGGTTTACTTGAGATAGAGATATGTCAAGCAGGCCATCAATAAAATCATGCTGTGCTATAGGTAGTAAGACATTCGATCCATCCTCAATGGACCAAGTAACTCCAGGTATATTAAAATCACCTAGAACTATCAACTGATCCCTATCGGAAAGCTTATTTGCAACGGACTTAATAACGGATAGGTGATTTAAATAATCAGGAAGTTCAGACAACGGCGGAATATATGAGCAAGTTATGTATATAAAGTTGCCAGGAAGCGATAACTTTACACAAATAAATTCAATGGTATTGAATTCATCAAAAAATAACTCCTCAGACGGGAAGTTTGAATCAACTCCAATTAAGACTCCACCTCCCCCTCTAGAGGGACGGTCATACCTATATATTGTGTACTTACCTGGAAAAACTTCGGAGCTAAAGATCTCCGGCTTTAACCAGGTCTCTGTGAACACAATAATATGAGATGCATAGGAAAGGCTATCAGAATACAATTTAGTGAGTTTGCTACGCAAACCTCTTGCATTCTGATAGGAAAGAAGGAGGTTAGAAGTTAGTTTTTTGAAATTGAAATTGGTACACTGGTTTGGCCTCGGCTAGGAAGTTTTACTCCCACGGGCCCCTTCTTCTTTATCTTAGCCTCGAACTCTTTTACAACCATATTATCCGGCCAAAAGTCGCCCGAGCATATGGCTTCAAAAAGCTCGTTAGGGACAGTTATCTTGAAAGATGAAATGTCTCTACCATAAGAAAACTTAAACTTTTCCACCTTTACACTATTACAATCGGCTTTAGTTTTGTCTTGTATATAAGACAATACATCAGAAGATGTTTGATCAGGGGAAAGCCGAGAAACGAAAATTTGTTTCTTTAGTGGAACCACTAAAAGGGATTTTGGTGGAGCAGACATTATTTCTGCAAAACCAACTTGAGCCGGTTGTCCGGACTCAGTAGTCCCTTGTGGTGAAGATGCTACATTCTGAGAGATAGGTGGATCCCCTAATTGTGAAACCACTACGGACAAATCGGAATTCTTAGAAGTCCCTGGTTGCATGCATTCTGTTCGGATACCGAATCTTTTTTAGCTGCTGATCTTAGCAACATTTTAGTGAGTTTGCTACGCAAACCTCTTGCATTCTGATAGGAAAGAAGGAGGTTAGAAGTTAGTTTTTTGAAATTGAAATTGGTACACTGGAAATCAGCTGCTGATCCGCCGGAATGCTCTGTTGATCTTTTGATTTCGGTTGCGGGGTGTTCCCCTTTTGCTCCTTATGCTTTATAATATTATGCGCGGACTATGCAAGAATATCGTGTAGAAGTTCGTTACAGGAAACATAACTGTTGGATATCTTTCTCTTTAAATCGTAGTCGTTAATTCCGTTGATAATGTGTGTGCAAATAAATAGAAATAATCTGACGGTGACTCGGTGGAATCTCTATTCGTTTTTGACATCTTAAGGTGAACGTCTGCCGGGTTACTGAGACATGGGAAGTCATTCAAAAATCGTTCAGTAAACTGGGGCCATGTTTGAAATATTTGATTCGGAGAGTCTACCCAATAACGGGCAGCACCCAGCATCTTTTGTTGAACTGTAAATATTAGCTTACGATCATCCCAACCATAAGCGCTTTACAAATCGATGTGAGTCCAGGGATTTACCAGACGATGGATTGAATTCTGGAAGCAGCGCAACAATATCACTGACGTTTCCATAGGAGTGATTGAAATGTTCGTTGCCAGTAGGGATCCTGTTATCCAAGTGGCTAGCACGAGCATACGGATACTCATTATACATCGGTTGATGTCGTGGAAATGTACTGTATTGATTAAAATCGATTCCCGAATTTACAAAATTTCCAAAGTTTGAGTAAGTGACAGGGTTGTTTACGTTTGGCTGTGAGGTAGCACAGTCTGCGAATTTCGCTGTGACGTAGCAAAGTGCATGTTGTGTAATTGAGTTGGGTATATATCGTTTTGCTGTAACGTAGCACGGTGCATGTTGCGTAGTTGAGATGGGTAGATTTCGTTTAGCTGTGACTGAGGCGTTGCCACATCTACGTTTGGCAAATTCGCTACCTTCTGCACATGCATCTCGTTGGATCGTAGGTCGATTGGTTGTTGTTGCCATTTTTCGTCATGCCTATAACTCGTTGTCTCACTACCGTTGGCTGGCTGAACTCCGTTTACTGTTGCAGATTTTTCGACTGGTGATGAAATTACTGAAGAGTGAAAAGATCGCTCCTAAAGCTCTCGTACCGTTTTCTCCAGCTCGACAAACTTCTTTTGAAGTGACTGGTTTTCTGCACTTATGTACTCATCGTCGCTGTTTTGGGAGTTCAATCTTTTAAGCATGTCCTCACGATTTCCCGATGTCGAGAGTCCCGATTCTCTGCACTTATGTTGTAGGGCTTTCTTAGTTAAATAGTTCTTCCCCGGCATTGTGAATTACTTTCGTTTTACGTATGTCCTTTTATTTTGGCTCGTTTTCACTTATTGCGCACTATCCCACTTCTGAGAATGTCACACAAATTCCATTACCTTGTCGTTGTGTAGGGAAATGTGTGAGTCGCGGTTGATATGTCAGGAATAAGGCGAATAGATAGCGCGGATTACGGTGAATAAAGACACTAATTCGTAGTATTAATTGTATTTTAATGATGAACAACAGGCTTATCAAATATTTATGGATACAGTTATAAGTTATTTAATTTTTCCGTTGCGATATGTCGTTCTCGCGGAGCGGACATTGCTCGTGTCGTTCTCGTGCTTCAATTATTCGCCAACTTAATTTTGAGTAGCCAGACAGACAGTAGTGAATTATAATATCAATATTACTAGGGTCATTTCTGGAAAGTTATAATATGTTTTAGTTATGAACGAGAAATAGGCATTGTTCTGAATTTTGTATAGAGAAATCTAGTAGGAACGCACCACGACTGAGTTTCATACACGCGTTCAACAATAACCAGAAAAACACAAATTTTAGCTAGATGCGGTAATTATTTTGAAACTAACCGATTTCGATAGCTAAACAAAATAAAATAATAGAAAGAGAGATAATTTAGCTAGATTTTATTGGTTGCTAAATAAAATAAATTTAGAAAACAATAAGAAAGAGAAAGAAAGATAGCTAAATAAATTAAATTTATAAAGGAATTAGAAAAACAGATAATTTAGCTAGATCCGGCAATTATTTTTAAATTAACCGAAGTCAATAGCTAAATAAAAGAAGGGTATAACTGTCGAGAAAACTCAAGCACGGGAAAGGCTTTTACTTAGTCAAAGCACTCTAGTCAACAGAGCAAGACATCTCAACTGAAATACAAATTCCCTAGCATTTTAGTTTGGTCGAGTCGTGTTTACTTGGAAAACGTCCTCTTATCTAAACCCAAAAATACTAGGCTGCAAATGAAATTAAATATGAGAAAGATAATAAGAATTTTTGATAAGAGTGAGGGAAGGTTGGCCTAAATTTGATGGAGATGGCCAATAGGCATGAATTAATCGGCTTGCCGGTTATAGCCGACACCCTTGGGCGCCACAAATAATATTTATTGTAGCATATTACGGTTAAATAAAATACCACGGTATCCTATGGTGGCCAGCTGATGGTCGTTACGAGGTAGCACAGCACGCGTTGCTACTTGCTCTGCTCATTCGGGACAATGGGGGGTTTGGCTTTGCATACATAAAGTTATTTGACCTCGCGTGCATCGGGATTGAAAAAAGGATTCGCAAACTCTCATTAAGATAAGATAAAAAAAGGTAACCAAACGATCGACAGTAGAAAACAAAAACACTAAAGCATGTTGACTTGAATGTTGCTGCTGTTGTTGTTGTTACAGCAACGTGTAATAGCCCTCCCAAGCATGATCATATTCTCCAGTTAATAAAAATATTTTTTTATTATGATCCCTTGTTCAAGTCGGTTTCTCAATACCCTACCATATTTCCGATCTGCATGACCCCATTATGTAAACGCCTAGCAGTTATTCATTTTAAATTCACAATTTTTATTCGAAAACAATAATAATAACTACACTCCATGTGAGTCTGAATATATTTTGTTTCTAATAGCTTTAGTAAACCATATTTTAATTTAGGCAAGTGTTCGGTCATGCCGCTGCCTAAATAAATTCTTAAAGTTTCTAATCTTAACGTAAATTGAATTCTCGATGTTTGCTTTTTTTGCCTTTTCTATTTGCCCTGCGTGGCATCTCTTTCAATTACTGTAATTGCTACTCCTTTTGAATTCCTTCGTCGATCGCTGCCTGGCCCTTTGTCCACGGCAAGCATCTACTTAAGTTCAGTTTCGATTTGTACTCGCTCGCTGAAGGCACGGTCGCAGATCGCTGGCCTATTCCTTTTCGCTAGTTAAAAGGCACAGACAAATCGGTCTGCCTGCCCAACCAATAAACATTTAACTTTGTAATTAAGGCCTTGGTGTCTTTTAGAATAAAATTAGTGCATATTTAATTGAAATCTTGTGCGGTTTTATTTTAATTGGGCACCATCAAAGGTTAGCGTTAGTGAAAAAGCTCACTGACCCAACATTTTGGTGACCCCGACGTGATATAAAAACAATAAAAACTAAAGTGCAACCAAACAAACAATTTAATTTTCGTTCGTTTGATTGATCGCATATACATAACCTGCAAGTTTTATGTACATATGCAAGCGCAAGCGGTAATATATAAACTCCGTTAGAAACTCACATCGCACCCGCCCCGCGCATCATAGAGAACATTTTGGTTTCCTCTTTGTGCCTTCGTTCCCGCTTTGAAACGTTTCACAGCGGCGACCAAACGTTTTTGTTCGCGAGTTCGTTGCACCCCCTTCCACCGCTATATTGCTGTTTATGTGCAAATAGACGCACATACATTCCGTTAGTTTTTCGGTGGTCAAGAGTTTTTGGTACAGCACGCACTGCACAGTGGAATTTAATTATTTTTGCGAGTGATAAAAGCTGAAAATAATAAAATAAATTTATTAAAATGTCAACCGAAACTACTTTAGCTGCTTCAGTTCAGGGAGTGAAGCATCTTAAATTGAAGGCTGAATCAATGCTTTCTAAGGCGAAATCCTCTGAGAAGGCCTTGACTGTTGAGAAGCTCCAGGCGATGAGTGAAGAAGAATTAGAGCTTCGTGTTAAGCTCTCAGAGGAAAATAAGGCTGCATTTGCCCAGGTCCATGACAGTCTTGAGGAACTGGATTTTAATGAAATCGGCAGCCAGGTTCGCGATGATTTTGAAGAGCTCATCATATCAATACAAATCATGCTAAATCGAGAATTGGGTAAGCGTCAACGTCCAGCACTTCGAAGTTCTACGCTCAGGCCAGAGCCATCTCTGGATTTCCATTCTGTGCCGGCTAAAAGATCTCATTTGCCTGAATTGAGATTGCCTGAATTTTCTGGTGGCTATACTGAATTTGTCGACTTTCAATCCATGTTCAAAGCTATCATCGACAATGACGTGGAGCTCACTAACATTGAGAAGCTGCAGCATTTAAAGTCTAGCCTGAAGGGTTTCGCCTTGGATACAGTGCGCTCATTAGAAATTTGTGACAGCAACTATGCTGTAGCCTTGGAGTTATTGAATGTCCGTTTCAATAATAAGCGTCTAATTTTCCAATCCCATATAACTGCAATTTTGGGTCTCCCTAAAGTGGAAATGCGGTTCGCAGCGAAGCTGAGAGATATATCTGATAAAATAAATGCTAATCTGCGTGCTCTTCAGTCAACGGGCTCTGTTGAGCAAATCTCAAATTGCATTCTGGTTCATGTTTTACTCCAAAAATTAGATAGCAAAACTCAGGCCAATTGGGAAGAATCTGCGGCTATTGATGAAATTCCTTCGATTGATCAATTTACTACATTTTTGTCCAAGCTTTGTCAAAAATTGGAAAATGTAGAGCATACTGCAGCATCGTACTCATATAGTTCACAATCAGGAAGAAGCCGCAACAAAAGCATTTTAATTGCCACTAACACTTTAGGAAATGGATGTGTTGTGTGCGACAACAGTGGCCATTCAATTTATAGCTGTGGTCAATTCGCCAATTTGTCAGTGCAAGAGCGTATTCGAAAGGTGAAGAAATTAGCGCTCTGTCTTAATTGCTTAAAGAAGGGCCATCAAATGCGCAATTGTAAGTCAGGCTGCTGTCGAACTTGCAGGTCCAAGCATCACACCCTTTTGCACCTTGGCACTCAGTCTTCGACCCAGGTTATGCGAGCTCCAGCTGCAGAACAAAGTACGCCAATTGCAATTACTTCCAGCCCTTCTACCTCCCATGCCGTGCGCTGCTAGATTCGGGATCTCAAGTCCACATTGTGTCTTCCAGGCTCGCTCACCAGTTGCAGTTGCATAAAACGAAGTCTACCGTATCAGTTGCAGGTCTTGGAGATGCTCGATTTGACTCTGAAGGAGTTTCCGTTTGCGTTAAGTTAATGTCGCACACTTCTGATTACTTCGCATGCCTATCTGCTCTTGTTGCTCCAGCGATTACCGGCAATCAACCCAGTTCGACCGTTAAACCCGATGGTTGGAAAATTCCCGCGAATATTTAGCTGGCCGATCCGGATTTCTATAGATCTCGGCGAATAGATCTTCTTATTGGCGCAAGCATGTTCTTTGAGCTATTATCTGGAGGGCAGATTAAGTTGGCTGCTGGGTTACCCCTATTGCAGAAAACAAGGCTTGGTTGGATCTTCTACTCTCAAGGCAACTGCATTACACGGCCAAGCTGTGCACCGTGAATTGGTTGCTGCTGAAGTTCATATGGATGAATTAGTCCGTCGCTCTTGGGAAGTTGAGAGCTGTGGTGAAGGCGTGGTCACAGCCACCAAAGAAGAACTGGAGTGCGAAGCTCATTTCAAGACCAACTTTCGTCGTTTAGACTCTGGTGAATATTCCGTACGATTACCTGCGAAGAACACTCTAGAATTACTGGGTGAATCGTACAATCAAGTTTATCGTCGAAATCTCAATTTGGAGAGCAAGCTAGAGCACAAGCCAGAAGTCAAGGTCCAATATTCGGCATTCATTCGTGAATATTTGCATTTGAAGCACATGTCGGTCGTGCCCAGAAACTCCTTGAGTCTTTGCAAATATTATCTGCCCCTCCACTGCGTTTTCAAAGAAGACAGCACCACGTCTAAATTGCGAGTCGTTTTTGATGGGTCTGCCAAAACGTCAAGTGGACATTCGCTGAACGAGGTTCTCATGGCAGGGCCTACCATTCAACAGAAGCTGTTCAACACGCTGTTACAGTTTCGGACTTTCCCTGTTGCATTGACTGGTGACATCTGCAAGATGTATCGGTGTGTTCGCGTGGCTGAACCCGATAGCTATCTTCAATGTATTCTTTGGCGTGACTCACCGGACCAGGAGGTGCAGGTATTCAAGCTTGATACCGTGACCTATGGAACTAAGCCTGCAGCCTTTTTATCCGTTCGCGCGATGCATCAACTGGCGAATGATGAGAAGAGCACATTTCCAATCGGTTCTAAAATCATTTTGCGGGACTTTTACGTTGATGATCTGATCACAGGAGGCCAATCAACACAGGAAGTCCTCGAAATCATGTCTCAAACAACAAACTTGCTTGCACGAGGTGGCTTTAAGCTCAGGAAATGGTGTTCCTGATAAAGTTCCTGACTCGGAAAAAGACACATTCCTGAAGTTTGACGATGGCAGCGACTTTACCAAGACACTGGGTCTTGCTTGGGATCCTGCAGCGGATGTCTTTCGTTTTTCTTTTTCTCCCATACAGGTCTCTCCAAAGCCATGCAAACGGCTGGTGCTTTCAACAATTGCTCGCGTGTATGATCCGCTTGGTCTCATTGGTCCTGTGGTTGCCAAGGCCAAGATCTTCCTGCAACAAGTCTGTAGAGAGAAGTTGGAGTGGGACGAGAGCTTTTCTGAGGCACTCAACACATCATGGCTGAATTTGTCATCTGACATGGGTCATACTCAGCAAACGAAGTTTCCTCGACGTGCGCTGCTTCCAAATGGTGCTATTGAGATCCACGGATTCTGTGCCGCTAGCATCGACGCATATGGAGGATGTATCTATCTCGTTTCAATAGCTGATGGCAAACGAGAAGTGCACCTATTTTGCTCAAAATCTCGTGTGGCACCTTTGAAGACTCTCACTGTTCCCAAGTTAGAGTTGTGCGCTGCTTTATTACTGGCTCAACTGATGCGGGACGTACGCAACATGAAGCTCTTCGATTGCCCGTTTTTTTGCTGGTCAGATTCTGCTGTAGCTTTATCATGGATAAGCGATGAACCTTCACGTTTTCAAGTTTTTATTGCTAATCGAATATCTTTAATTCAATAGCTATCCAGTGGCATGAGTTGGCGCTATGTACCGACCAACTGCAATCCAGCCGACATCCTGTCAAGAGATGCTTCCCCAAGCGAGCTTCTGGAATCTGCCCTTTGGTTCAGAGGCCCACAATTTCTTCTTAAGGATCAGCACGGTTAGCCTGAATCTTGTATGCCAGTAAAGACTCTTCCCGACCTCAGAAAGCGCATTTTGGTCGGCGTCGCTAAAGAAGTGGACCTATCTTCAAAATGCAAGTTCGTGAATTCTTGGCAAAAGATCACCCACACCTTTGGATACGTATACAAATTTGTTCACCGCATAAGACGTCCTGGTCTCGATGTCGAAGATGTAAAAATGGGCACTCAGATGCTTATCAGATGCATCCTGGTCTCGATGTCGAAGATGTAAAAATGGGCACTCAGATGCTTATCAGATGCATCCAAATGAGCAGGATGACTACTGGAGGCTGCATTCTAAGCGACAAATTACATCATCCAGCCCGTTGGCCTCACTTTCTCCATTCATCGATAGCTTTGGGCTGATGCGAGTTGGTGGCAGACTACAAAATTCGTCCTTGGATTACAATGCGCAGCATCCTGTCATACTACCACGCCAGCATCCAGTTACAAGTGCTTCATACTGGACTTGCATCGGAAAAACTTGCATTCTGGTCCGCGAGCGCTGCTCGCTAGCATGCGTCTTCAATTTTGGCCGATAGGTGGCCGAAAAACAGTATCATCTGCAACGTCCAAGTGCGTCATATGCTTCAGAGCTAAACCACAATTATCTCAGCATTTAATGGCTGACCTGCCTAAGGATCGTGTAAATGCAACATCAACGTTCATGGTTACTGGTCTGGATTTCTGCGGGCCATTTTGCTACAAAACCGGAGTTCGAAGCAAGGTGCCTGTGAAAACGTACGTCTGCGTTTTCATCTGTTTTGCGACGAAAGAGATCCACCTGGAGCTTGTTCAGGATCTTTCAACACAAGCGTTCTTGGGAGCATTGAAGCGGTTTATTCTCACCAGAGGCAAACATGCCCGGATATGGTCAGATAATGCTACGAACTTCGTTGGAGCTAAAAACGAACTGGCTGAGCTGAAGAATCTGTTCCTGTCTGGCCCACACATTCGAGCTATAGAGGAATTCTGCCTAGAAGATTCAATTGAGTGGCGTTTTATTCCCCCACGTTCGCCTCACTTTGGAGGCCTCTGGGAGGTTGCAGTAAAAACGGCCAAATTTCATTTTTATCGTTCGGTTGGCCCATCTCTATTATCATTCGATGAATTGCGTACACTCGTTTGCCACATTGCAGCAATTACCAACTCACGACCTTTACTACCTCTTGCAGAGAATCCAGCAGATCTTGAGGTGCTAACTCCTGCACACTTTCTTGGCACAGTTCCGCTGGTGTTGAACTCTGAACCTGACGTCACAAAGCTAAATTTCAACCGTTTGGACCGCTGGCAGAGAATTGCTTATTTTCAACAAATCTTCTGGTCACGGTGGCTTGAAGAGTATCTGACCCTGTTGCAGCAACGGTCAAAGTGGCGCATCCCCAAACCTGCGCTACAAGTCAACGATGTCGTCCTGGCTCAAAACGAGAACTTGCCTCCTCTTAAATGGCCATTAGCCAGGGTCATGGAATTGGGGCCTGGATCTGATGGAGTTGCTCCGGTGGCAGTAATACGAACATCAACTGGAACCACTCGAAGAGCTGTCCGCAAGTTGTGCGTCCTGCCGAAGCAAGATCTGGTTGAAAGCCCTGGTCTTCCAACGGGGGGAGAATGTTCGGTCATGCCGCTGCCTAAATAAATTCTTAAAGTTTCTAATCTTAACGTAAATTGAATTCTCGATGTTTGCTTTTTTTTTGCCTTTTCTATTTGCCCTGCGTGGCATCTCTTTCAATTACTGTAATTGCTACTCCTTTTGAATTCCTTTGTCGATCGCTGCCTGGCCTTTTGTCCACGGCAAGCATCCTCTTAAGTTCAGTTTCGATTTGTACTCGCTCGCTGAAGGCACGGTCGCAGATCGCCTGCCTATTCCTTTTCGCTAGTTAAAAGGCACAGACAAATCGGTCTGCCTGCCCAACCAATAAACATTAAACTTTGTAATTAAGGCCTTGGTGTCTTTTAGAATAAAATTAGTGCATATTAATTGAAATGCATGGTTTAATCAGCCTAATTAACTTTGTGCACAGTTACACAGCCACTGATAAGTGCATATCCAGGAAAACTATTGCCTGCTTTTAGGCATTTTGATTATTTTTATTTGTTTTGAAAATTAAGTTTAGCCAGCGACAAGCGCTCCTACAAACGCAAGAAACAACACACATCGAATCAACGTCAAAGTCAAGCAGTGCCATATGGTGTCAACAAAGAACAAGATTGCAAGTCTCCAAATCGAGATACGGGTAGCTGAGGTTTTAAAGGCATAACGCGACAAAGCTTTGTTACAACTGCTGCCAAAAAGAATACGCGTCGGATGCGATGGTATCTCGAGAGGCGTATGCGTTGAGTCCTTTAAAAACGAGCTGTGATTCAAGACATTGTAACCGTCAGCCCTCGCTCTTACATCGTGTGCGTCGAGGACAACGAGCTACGAGAGTAGTGCAAACAGCAAGCAAGCTACACTCCTACATATTCAGTTTACGGCGAAGATGGTAGGGAGACAACTTTCGCCTTGAACCAAGCGCTCTGCCACAGGGTCTGCGTTGGCCGACCTCCGGCGTACGAAGCTTAGTCGATCTTCCTATTATCTTCCGATCTTTTCAATGAAAGCTATGATATAATCGTCTGATTTTGTCTATAATCGTAAAAAATATATTTTTCTCTGTGAATTTCCGCACATGTTTAAAAAAAACAAAGTTCTGTGGATTTGCGTGTTACTTTCATATTTATTGCCCGATCTTTACATATATATTATCTTCCGGTTTTTACAAAAAAAAAACTATTTCTGTATTCGTTAAAAATTACTATACCCCGGATATGGTATATATTAAGAAAAAACGTAGTAATAATTTTATTTAAATATTTATTTTTCCCGATTGTTCCTATGGAAGATATAGTATATGATACATTCGAGCCGGCCCGTTCCGAATTATATTGTACCTGCAACAGAAAGAAGACTTTTGGGAAAGTTGCATTCAAATCGATTTAAACTAAAAAATGGATAGACGGCTCGATATACTCTCCTGGTGATGATAATTAAGAATATACAGTGGCTCACAGCTCATTTCGTGCAGACGTAAACTTTAAATCAAAATCATATAGCATACAAACTAAAGGGTATATGAAAAAGATTTAAATGCAGAGTATTATAATTTCAATCAAAAGTTTGCAACGCAGTGAAGGAGAGATTTCTGACCCTATAAAGTATATATATTCTAGATCAGCATCACCAGGAGTGTCGATCTAGCCATGTGCGTCTGTCCGTCCGTCCGTTTCTACGCAAACTACTCCCTCAGTTTTTAAGCTATCTGATTGAATAGGAGTCTGTGCGGACATCAAGGAGATGTTCCGATCACACTCCGATCAGCGATCCCAGAGAAAGAGGGAGGAGATACTGCGGTAGGTCAAAATATATTAAGTTGAGGTTAATTATAAGTTGTGTTTCCCAACAGAATAAAACATCCATCCACACACGCTTGTGTCCGAATGTTGGTTACGCTACAAGATCTGGTATTTTCTTGTTTCGGTGAAGTGCTAAGTGTTAGAGGCAACTCTCGGGATCGGCGTCAGTCCCATAGGAACAATCGGAAAAAAATTATAACTTTGTTGTTTTTAATTTTTTTTTTGTTTTTTGTGATTTGATAATATTTGAATACTATGGTTTTAATAAAATTAAAATCGGCCAACAATATTATAAAGCTGTCATAGAAACAATGACAAAATGCAGCGCAAAATCGACCTAGCTTTTTAGTTTTTAGTAATATAGGCATAGAAATCGAAATGAAGTCGATTTGTAATAACTGCAAAAGGAATATAAGCTTCGGATTGGCGAAGTTTTCTACCTATCTTGTTTTTAAACTAAGAAAAACTAAAATTACTGACTTATTTTATGTCACACCTTATTTCGTGCAAGGAACTTTATGTTAAATATATTGACTATTAAATAACTTAATACTTTGTGTGGCCTCCCTTCTGTTTGATGACATCTTTTAATCGAGTTTGCATCGAAGAAACCAACTTTTCTGTGGTCTTCTTTGGAATTTTGGTTCATTCTTCCAACAGGGCCTTTTTATACCCGTTACTCGTAGAGTAAAAGGGTATATTGTATTCGTGCAAAAGTATGTAACAGGTAGAAGGAAGCGTTTCCGACCCTATAAAGTATATATATTCTTGTTCTTGTTCACGCCCCCTCTGACGCCCACAAGCCACAAGCTGTGCCCACAGTTTTGATGATATTATGAAAATTTTAATTGATATGTATTTGTTTCTTCAATACCTATCGATTGGCCTGAAAAAGGCTGTTGGGGTAATATCCTTACCAAAGTCCTTCTTATCATCAACTTCGATACGTGTTGAGAAGATCTGGGGGTTGGCATTGTCCTTTTATACGATTCTTACGCTTTCCTGGCCTCTCAAAGCCATGGATTAGCCAGTGTGCCCTGCATTTTGCAACTGCGTGGGTCCTTTAAAATGTAGCAAAGGACTCCGAATGGGAAAAATGGCTTCTGGGCATCCTTTCCCCAATGTTGACTTTCGATTTGCATTGATCCTGCTAATTAAATTTGAATATTTGGACACATGCGGTTGATTTTATTTTTACCTAGTAAAGTCAACCAACTTTTCCTTTATTTTAAGGCACTAAAACAATTTTAGCTATAAAATTAATCATTATACCATTAAGATTATAGAGGCAAATGTGATTATTAAAAAAAAAGTGGCCAAATCGATAAAGTTTTAACAAAATAGTTCATTAAAACCCAAGTGTGCCAATAATTTTGTTCAGGCAAATTTGGTCCATTCTTTGGTTTTTTATTTTTAATAAATTATTTATAAAAGATAAATTAATGAAGTCACTTGTATTTAACATAAAATTAATGATTCTATCTAAAAATATTTTGTTTTATTTTAATATCAGCATATTATAAGAAGAAAAATAGCCTCAAAGTTTAACATGCTTGCTGTGCCAATAATTAAGTTTGTCACTGTAATACTATTTAAGAATGTATGTGTATAGCCAATATAAGTATGTATGTTTAATATTTCTAGTCAATTTATTACAAGAAAGCATATTTATATTAAGTTGTTTAGCTGAGTAACGGGTATCTAATAGTCGAGGCACTCGACTATAGCGTTCTCTCTTGTTAAGATTATTTTTATGAGATATAGACCTCTAGCGGATGGCCTGATCCAAAATTTTTGCCTACAAATTTTCAATGACGTTAAGGTCTGGTAACTGGGCAGATGGATTCACTACGTGAGGGCAGTTCCAGACAAGCCAAGTCTTCATTTGCTGCTGAATGTTTAGGATCGTTATCCTGGTAATACCGAAATCGATCGCGTTTGCCCAGTTTTTCAGCAGTTCGCGGTAGGTAGGTTTTCCTTTCAAATCTGTTGGTACAAACAAAATCAAAAGAAGAATGTTTGTTCCTTGTCCCTAATACGATGCTAGTTCTGTATATACTTTATACTCTTTCACTGCGTTAAAAACGTTTGACTGCAATTGTAATACCTTCTCCAATAGTATAGTTCATAAAACAAACCTCTCTACATAATTTGGAAAATTATATAGGTTTCGCTTTATATTTATTTTGTATGATCTTCAAAAAGGAAAGTGCTTTTCGATTGCTGGAAGCAAAGAAAACCTAACTTTCGGGGTGGTTTTTAGTTGTTATTCATTGTTGTCTTTAATGCCTTATGGTGATATCCAATACCTAGGCACAATGGGTATACAAGGGTATTGTTTTCAAAACAAACGTTTATACATGTACAAGTTTATTTATGGTCTAGTTTTCAGCATAGGACAATACGAATTCTTATGTTACAATTTTTGAATTATTTTTTAGCCAATTCAGCTGAAAGCCAGTCAAGTCCTTCATATAGTCCGTGACCCTGGGTAGCACAAGTAGCTTGAATAAACCACTAAAAAATATTTAATTAAATACTTGTAAATTAAAAATAAAAAATCATATGTACATGGCGATTCCTTAATTGGTTTAGGCGCAACTTGTCTGTTAGCTCAGCAGCCGTCATTGCGTTTGGTAGATCCTGTTTGTTAGCAAAAACCAACAGTACGGCATCCCTAAGCTCATCCTCCTGAAGCTATGGCGAAAATGAAAAGTTTTATTAGTGATCCCGCACGTAGATACATTATCTTCGATAAAAGGAATACCATGTTTTGAAGTTCTTTTTCAGCTTCATTGATACGATCACGATCGTTGGAATCCACAACAAAAATCAGACCCTGTGTATTTTGGAAATAGTGACGCCACAAGGGACGAATTTTATCTTGGCCACCAACATCCCAAACGGTAAAACATATATTTTTATACTCCACAGTTTCTACGTTGAAGCCGATTGTTGGGATAGTGGTTACTATTTCCCCCAACTTGAGTTTGTACAATATAGTTGTTTTTCCGGCAGCATCCAATCCAACTGTGTAAAAAAATATATGTTGGAGAACATATACATGAGTTATAATTTATAAGCAAATATTTACAAGACCATTTTTGTATATAGCCATTGGTAACTTATCGAACAACGTACCCATTAGAATACGCATTTGTTTTTTTCCGAAGAGACGTGTCAGAAGACTAGATATTGTAAGTCCCATTTTTAAAAGTGCTATATTTTGTATAGGCCTTTTTCTTTGACTAAATTGACGTGTAAACTAGTCATTCGGTTAGTAAGGCTGATTTTTCGTAAAATCCAAGAAAATAAAATACCAAAATTCTAATTTAGTTGATATTTAAAGTGCGTCAAGATAACGTCGTTGAGTTAGCAACAATTTTGAGATGGTGAAAATTAGTTATTTTTTTTTAATCTTCTCACCACTTCACAAATTTGATAGAATTGACAAGACGGCAAAAAATTTTAAAAAAATTTTATCCACAGTTTTTGAAAAAATCGTTTAACAGTGGAAAGTTGCACGCTAAATCAGCTTAAAGGACGTTTCTTCAAGGATATAAACTCAAAATTTAATAAAAATTTTATCCACAGTTTTTGAAAAAATCGTTTAACAGTGGAAAAGCGTCTGAGTCAGCCCATAAAAAAAAAAGGCTACAAAATTGAATTAGAAATAAAGTCCTTCAAAGAGCGTGTGCCAAATGCCAAAAATTGATAAAATTTTATACACAGTTTTTGCGAAAATCGCAGGATTCGGCCCGTTTTTTTTATTTTTGGTTTTTCTTGATATTAAATGCTAGTACTCAGATCGTAAAACTAGTTCGCCAGCGGAATAACTTTAATCTTTCCAGAAAGACCGCATTTTTTAGAGTTCATCAGAACTGTCGTACTACGGTCACTGTCAAGGCTTTTTTAAAAACAGTTTAAATTCAAAAACCTATTTGCAGGAAAGGGCTCTTAAACTATATACTCAAGTACCTTGGCATGACGAGTCTGCCGGTGCCCGAAGCATTTAAAAAACAATTCAATTAAAATTTAACAGTTATTTTTTTGTTGGGTTTTCCGTTTATCTAAAAAAGTAAGAAAGCTTTACTTGGCTTAAGGCACTTCATCAAGTTTTCTTGAAAAAAAGATTTGAGCATATGGGAGTAATTCAAAAATGCTTGGGGATAATTGCGTCCACTTAACTTGCATAAGTTTTTTGTAAAAAAGATTAATTTAAAAAAATAAAATATTTATACCCGTTACTCGTAGAGTAAAAGGGTATATTGTATTCGTGCAAAAGTATGTAACAGCTAGAAGGAAGCGTTTCCGACCCTATAAAGTATATATATTCTTGATCAGGGTCACTAGCCGAGTCGATATAGCCATGTCCGTCTGTCCGTCTGTCTGTCCGTATGAACGCTGAGATCTCGGAAACTATAAAATCTAGAAGATTGGCATTTTGCATGCAGATTAGAGGAGTTCCTACGCAGCGCAAGTTTGTTTCAAAAAGGTGCCACGCCCCCTTAAACGCCCACAATCGCCTATATACGATTTTAAAAATTTAAATATTTCGGAAAAGTAAAAATGCAGTTTTATTGTGTTTATCAATACCTATCGAAATGTAGAAGAAATTTTTCAAATCGGACCATTCGTTAAAAAGTTATGCGTGATCAAAGTTTCTATCTCCATCTCCCTCGCACTCCCTTTACCTGAGTAACGGGTATCTGATAGTCGGGGCACCCGACTATAGCGTTCTCTCTTGTTTTAACTAAAATTTTGTATTATATTATTATATGAATAACTAAGTTCTTTGCTGCAAAGACTTCACCGAAGAAAATATATTTCAAGAACCTGAATAGAAGCCCGATCCCGATATTTTTGCATTTACATTTAAACGGGTGTTTCTGAAGTAGTAGTTTTAAATTTGCTAACAATGTCAGAGAGAGCGGCCGGCAGTCGATATTACAGAAGCTCCGAGAGGACATAATTTTTCGTATCAAGCTGGTCGCTTTAAATACGTTTTGAAATTTTAGCTTTGTAAAAACAGAAGTAACATTAAAGTTTATGAATTCTAACTTGTGAAATTAAAAACTTGTTATTAATTTACCAAGTGTGTGAAAAACGCCTCAGCAGACTTTTGCTCATCTTTGACGACCGCTTTCGAATTAGTCACAACATTTTGCTGGCCCATGAGGGGAACTTGCACACACACATAATTTCACTTGTTTCGATTGTAGACTTACTTAAATCTTGAGTGCTTACTTTGTTTTGCAAAAAAAAAAAAATAAAACCAACAAATTTGCCAACATTAAACAACTGAGGAGAGAACATAAGAATCGACGAGAACCACGAATTCCGTTGGGTTTGTTTTTATTGTTGTTTCCCTCTGGACACTGTTCTCGTGACGTTTGCAGTTACCTTTCCTCAAACTGAGTGGAATAACAGATTTGAGCGCAATACGAACGATACGAAAGATATTTCAAAGCTGAGTGCGTAAAGGAGCTATTAATATGAGTAAAAATTAAAACCATTTGGCAAATCGACTTCTCGGTTAGGATCTAAAATCTTATGATCTTTGACTCAGCTTTCAAAATAATTTTATACAAATCATCAAGCACTTATTTTGCTGCAGTGTCCACGCACACATCGATATTTTGGGGAGGCTATTGAAGAAAAATTTGAGCAAGAGCTTAGTATCCAAATTTACAGTTTCTGCACACGAATTAAGGGTTCAGACAATTAATAAAACTCTTACGCCATGCCAGTTGCCACTATTCAGCTGCCCAAATTGTCCGTTCCTTTTCCTTTTCAGGAAGTTTTGCAGAATGGCCATCCTTCTACGACGGATTTACGCAGCTAATTCATGAAAATACATCTCTGTCGGCTATTCACAAATTGCATTTCTTCAACCATATGGCATTGATGGAATCGAACTACACTCACTCGCATATCTCTGCGTACACCCCCAAAAAATGTAAAAGTCAAACTTTGAACATTAATTGTTCGGCCATTTATGCATGCATTTCATTCATTCTTTTTTTAAACAAAACTATAGTTTATTGTCTTCATTGACTTAGAAATATTATAAATATTCAACAGGGGGTTATATTTTATTTTTAATTTTAAACTTAACACTACGAAAAAGTGTACGCGCAAAATTCTGCGTACAGCTGTTTAAAGCCAAGTGGAATGCAAGAATGTCAGATTACCGTTAGGATTTTTGGCGCCGATCTTCTGCAGATTGTCTATGCAAGTTGGTTTTGCGCAGTTGAAACTAAATTTGTGCATCGAGTTCATTGGAATTTCAACATGGAACAAAAAGGCAGAGAAATCTCAGTTGGGGAGCGAAAAATTATCATAAAATTCTTTTTGGACGGAAAATCCTATAGAGAAATTGGTGCTCTTGTTGGTAGAGCCCATTCCTCCATCCAAAGGGTTATAAACAATTATAACTCGACTGGGAGTATCCAATCAAAACCTCGTTCTGGCCGCCCGCCCCTGCTAACCATTCGCGAACAGAGGACTATTGTTAAGTCTGTTCAGCTTAACTCGAGGACTGCAGCTCATCAGGCCAAGCTTCAAATCGTGGAAAGCTTTTCCAAAACTGTTTCCGAGGAAACTGTACGCCGTGTGATTCAAAAGGCTGACTTCCATAGCAAAGTCGCGCGCAAGAAACCAATGATTTCTGAGGTCAACCGACAAAAACGTTTAACGTTCGCCAACGAGTACATTTCAAAGCCTCAAGACTTCGGGAACAGAGTAATATTTTCCGACGAAAGTAAATTCTGTATATTCGGAATCAAGGGAAAAGTCTTCTTGGTGTGGCGGAAAAGCGGAGAAGCCTTCAAAAAAGAAAATTTAGTTGGCACGGTGAAACATGGAGGAAGCGGTATTATGGTGTGGGGGTGTATGGCGGCAAGCGGCGTGGGAAAATTGACGTTCATCGAGACAATTATGGATCAAGGACTATATATTAACATTTTAAAAGACAATTTGCAGCAAAGTGCTGAGAAAATGGGGCTGGAAAGTGAATATTGGTTCCAGCAAGTTAACGACCCTAAGCACACTGCACAAAATACAAAGCTTTGGCTGCTGTATAATGTCAAAAATCAATCGAACATTTGTGGGATCTCCTTGAGAGAGAAATCCGAAAGCACACAATAACATCAAAAAAAATGCTCAAGGAGGTAATTATGGAAGAATGGGCAAAATCACTACGGAGGAGACCAAAAAACTGGTCGAATCCATGCCGAAACGTCTTACGGAGGTACTCCAGAGGAAACGATACCCAACAAGTTATTGAAAATGATATTCTTTTACGTTATACTAAACTGTACGCAGACTTTTGCGCGTACACTTTTTCGTAGTGTTAAGTTTAAAATTAAAAATAAAATATAACCCCCTGTTGAATATTTATAATATTTCTACGTCAATGAAGACAATAAACTATAGTTTTGTTTAAAAAAAGAATGAATGAAATGCATGCATAAATGGCCGAACAATTAATGTTCAAAGTTTGACTTTTACATTTTTTGGGGGTGTACGCAGAGATATGCGAGTGAGTGTATGCAGTTGAATGGAACCTTGTGGTAAAGCGTTACAACAATCCCCGTTTGCAGTTTATGCACAATATAAATACACTGTACAAAATCGAGCGACTACCCAAATAGATTGCAGTGGATATTTGGATATTTGTTAAACTTAGCCAATGTATGCATTAGCGAGTTTCGGTTTCCGGTTACACCTTGCTATTCATATAATCATTGGTTAGTGCATAACCTACTCACAAAATTGCCGACCATCACAACACAGACTTAGAAACATACCCTGGGCAATACTGTTGAAATCCCCACTTTCACAATGCAATCTGACTCCCCCTGACTGAGAGCAGGAAACAGCCTGCTATCACTCGAGCTTTACACATACAACCGACCAACCAACTCGGACTCAAACGCCATCATATTCAAGCAGAAATCACAGGAATTGGTACTTCCCCAAACAACCTTCTCCATAGCATTCTGCTTAGGATCTCAATTCTCATCCTACGTGTCTTCAGCCTTCAACCTTTTCCTCTTACAGGTCACCTACCTAAACAAAATGTAAACATAAAGTCTTGCAACCATCTCTCTGGAATATCCTTTGCGTATCCAAATTTCGCCAAGTCGGGACAATTGCAGAACCAATCGCACGAAATACTTTGTTAGGTTGTATAGTTTTCGGACCAGTCGAAGCATCTCAAACTCCTTCGATTTCAATTCGTTCTAATCTCAAGAACTTCAACCAAATCGCTCAGCTTTGTTCGATTCGGACCAGATTACCACGGAAAGACAGCTTACTGCATAAGAAAAATGGTGTGAAGACCATTTTCAACAAACTCATGTCAGTCAGCCGAACGGAAAATATCTAGTTCTCTTGCCATTGTAAAAAACTGATTTTGTTTGGCTGCTCACTACGAACGTCGTGCGGCTAGCTCAGAAGATGTGTGTCTTCGTCTTACCGCCCACCTGTGTAGTGAGAACGGACAGAATGCCGAACGAGCCCTCGGCCCGGGACTAATACTGACATTAGTGCCTTGACGCCTTCTGCATTGAATGGTGGGTGTTCCGCCGTCGCTCTCCTTCCACCGTTGTCGCTCCGGGATGCGCTGATGTTCGGGGCTTAGGGATGCGTTACCGTTGTCAGACTAGGGTGAACAGGCACTGGGTTTTGTTAATATAAACAAGCCCAAAAAGATGAGATTGGTGTTTGATGCAGCGGCTACGATCAACGGTATTTCCCTAAATACCCTTCATTGACGACGATTCTCATCAAATTCAGACAAGAATGTAGAAGTATGTGCTGATATTAAGGAAATGTTCTTGCAAGTGAAAGTTCGTGAAAAAGATCAGGATTCTTTGAGATTTCTTTGGTGAGATGGTAATCACATTGCTAAGGTTGATACATACAAGATGACAGTCATTATATTTGTTCGCCTTCATGTGCTCAATATATAAAAAATATAAACGCAAAAAACCCCGATATATTCAGGGATGCAGTAATTGATGCTATCCAAACAAGGCATTACGTAGATTCATAAATTTCTAGCTAGTTATACCCGTTACTCGTAGAGTAAAAGGGTATATTGTATTCGTGCAAAAGTATGTAACAGCTAGAAGGAAGCGTTTCCGACCCTATAAAGTATATATATTCTTGATCAGGGTCACTAGCCGAGTCGATATAGCCATGTCCGTCTGTCCGTCTGTCCGTCTGTCTGTCTGTCTGTCCGTATGAACGCTGAGATCTCGGAAACTATAAAAGCTAGAAGATTGGCATTTTGCATGCAGATTCTAGGAGTTCCTACGCAGCGCAAGTTTGTTTCAAAAAGATGCCACGCCCCCTTTAACGCCCACAATCGCTTATATACGATTTTAAAAATGTTGGGAACGAATTTATTTCATACAATTTGTTTTCCAAATTTAAGGTTTGGGTACTTGAATTGGAAAAAGCAAAAAATATTCAATTGAAAATAGAATTTTTGTCAGCTAAGGATAAGAAAGAGCTGCACATTTTGTGGATGCAAACGATCAGGCCTTCGCATATCTCATGGCGGAGATATAAAATTAGTTTTTATTGCTGGTAAATCCAGATGGGTGCAGTTGAAATATATTGCAATAGGGCAAGAATCGTAAAGCTAAACCAATCACTCCTTTGAGTGAAAAACATCATCTGCCGACTATATTATCGAAGCTGGAGTCCAGCAAAGAAACGCACTTGAGCCTACTCTGTTCGTCCTATATACATCGGATATTCCTACGAACGAGCAGCTTAAGTCGCTCGTACATAACGATTACTCTCAATAGGCAAACATGCCCTTAACTATCATTATATAGTACGTCGATTCCCCAAGTCAACGAAGTAACGTATCTCGGTGACCTCGACAGACGACAAACCTGTAGAAGACACATGAAATGCTAGAAACTACATCTAAAACTAAAAGCCAGCAGCTTTCACTGGATTTTCAACGCTCGATCGCCCCTGCGACTGGACCACAGGGTCCAGCTCTACAACTCCACTCTCAATCCTATCTGGGTGATTGCGAGCAGCAGCAACATTGACATCATTCAACGCGCACAATCGAAAATCCTGGGGACTATCACTGGGGCACCATGGTGTATTCCCAACCAAAACATCCATAATCATATCACTGTTAGTTAGATTACTATAAGATTTTATACACTTATTGTTAGTATCCGAAAGAATATTCATTATATAAAAAGCAAAGCATATACAAACAAAACAATTTTTAAAAAATAAAAACAATAAGATTATACTTTCTTAAATTTTGTTTCCGATTATTCCTAAGGGAGCTATATGATATTGTCGCCCTATCCGGCTCGTTCCGACTTATATACTACCTGCAATAGAAGCCAACTTTTGGGAAAGTTTCATCCAGATAGCTTTAAAACTGAGGGACTAGTTTGCGTAGAAAAACTCTATGTGAACCCAAATCATCTCGCAAGAAGTTTGACTCGGTTTTCCTACAACGCAACGACCTTCTACGCAGCAGTAATTCTCAGGGCACCATAACTCAGTACCAGTCATATGACTGTAAGTTAAATTATTATACCCTAGCAAAGAGTATTATAATTTTGGTCAGAAGTTTGTAACGCAGTGAATGAGACATTTCCGACCCTATAAATTATATATATTCTTGATCAGGATCAATAGGGGAGTCGATATAGCCATGTCCGTCCGTCTGTCCGTCTGTTACCTTTTGCGAGCTCAGTTTAAAAGCTAGCGATCTGAAACTTTCACAATTATCCTTAAACATGTGTACGCAGATCAAGTTTGAAAACCGCACCGATCGCATGTCTATATCCTATAGCTCCCATAGGAACAATCGGATATAACTTGCAAGAATGGAAGATATATCGCGCATATATATCCAATAGCTCCCATAGGAACAATAGGGTGAAATCGGTTAAAATTTAATGACTTTTTGGATATTTCGCAAAATATGACAAAAAAAAAACTGTTAACGACAATCATCACAAACAGATTTTATACAAGAAAGGCGTTTAAAGACTAAAACGGAGAAAAGTTCGACACCTGTTGGTATCGGTTTTTGCAGAGTTACTCATTAGTTTGATAGACGTCGATGAGTGAATAAAACATTATATTACCAAAAGTGCAAAAAACGAAAATATCTTAAACAAGAAAGGAAAGCTAACTTCGGGCGGAGCCGATGTTGATATACCCTTGCAGAATACTCTGTAAATTATATTCTCCAAAATTATTCATATGATGCATTCTTAATACTCATAAAAAATCCCAACTTCCTAACATAAAAAAAAAAAATAAGTTATGGCATTTCCAATAGTTCAGTTATATGGCAGCTATAGGATATAGTCGGCCGATCCTTATGACATTTGGTAAGTTGGATTGATTGGCCAAATATAAAACCCATAGGAAATTCCAGCTTCCTAACTTTACAAACACCAAAGTTATGGCATTTCCGATCAATCAGTTAAATGGCAGCTATAGGATATAGTCGGCCGATCCCGGCCGTTCCGACATATATACTGGTTGCAAAGGAAAGACGGGTGTGTGCAAAGTTTCAATTCGATATCTTTAAAACTGACAGACTAGTTTGCGTAGAAACAGACAGACAGACGGACAGACGGACATGTTTATATCAACTCAGGAGGTGATCCTGATCAAGAATATATATACTTTATAGGGTCGGAGATGTCTCCTTCACTACGTTGCACACTTTGACCAATATTATAATACGCTCTGCAAAGGTATAAAAATTGCGTAAATTTAACCCAACAGTTCCTATCACAGCTATAAGGTATTGACGTTCGATCAGCTGCGTTTTCCAACTTAATATGCATAAAAATGGAAAATATTGAATATTACAAGTCTATATCGATATTATAACAATAATATATAAACTCTCCTAGTCATGGTGATGAAGAATATACATACTTTAGAGGAAAATGTGTCCTGGACTAAGGTACAAACATCTGACTAAAACTATAATACTTTTTGCAAGGGTATAAAAAATGGAGAAGTATCTTGTATCAGGGCTTTTATTTATATGAAATAAAGAATGTTCGCAACATTAAACAAAATTTCCTAACATTTTAGAAAGCTTTACTTAATTAACGGGTATACGCTTTTTGTAATTAAAATGCATAATTTTTAATTTTAATTTGTGAGATCTCTTCTGTTCATGTGCGATTTCATGCCAGTACTAGAGCAATGCAAATCAGTGCCAAGACGTATTTCGTTTATCACTTGTATGGCAGTGCGTTGTCAATTAATCAGATAACAACATGAAGTACTGCTTCTAATCTTTTACATGGGGTATTGCATATTGTCAAAAATTGGCTATATATCATTTGACTGTACTTTTAACTTGTTTGAAAGAAGCGACAAATTTGAGTTCCCAATAATGTCGTTTGATTTTTCTATTGCGTACGTGCTAGTTAGATTAACCAAGGTTTCTTGTGCAATCTCTATGGCCGTTGAACCTGAATCAAACGCATAGCTAGTGTCTGTTGTTGGTACATTTGGAGTGGTTGAGGCCGCATACTCTCCCAAAACATCTAAGTTTGTGACTTGTTCCAACTGCGTCAATGAGTTAGCCGAGCTGTTTAACGAGCCGGAGAATTTGAATAGTCCTGAAATAATATTTTATGTATAGCAATGGTTAATAAAGGTTGCAATATATTAATATATAAATAACAGTCTAAACCTACGGTTATTTTCGTTATTAATCATATGCGGTAAATATGAAAGTGATGACGGATAATATTTTGAGGCTCCAACGTCCACTTCGCTAAGACTACTTATTCCGCCGGAGTCAGCAGAATGCGTTGTCGGTAATCGTGGCGATGTAACTGTGGTTTTGCTGAAGCTTTCTACTAAAAGCTCAGTATTCATCAAAGGTGCTTTTGTTCCGCATAATGTTCCGTCCGCAATATTGTGGCATTTAGTAAGTTTAAAGTCCATTTCCTTAACACCTCCATGTTTAAGACGAAGACTGGAATGGCTGTTATCCCTCTGTATTGTTAATGAGATAGATGTAGCAGATGTTGATGACGACGTTACTTCTGTCGCCAAGCTCTTATTTTGACCTAAAATCAAACAAACATTAAAACAAATATTGAAACTGTATGTCTACTTTACCTATTACTGGTGATTGGTTCCCACTAACACCACTCACCCCACCACAGCCACTTGAGCTACTTGGCGGCCTAGGTAAGCGCCGTCGTAGCCATGGATGCTTTAAAGCATCGGATGGTGTTAATCGTTTATCTGCATCCCATTCCAAGCATCCACGTATGAAATTCAGAAAGAGAGGATCTTTGCATCCATCTAGCGCTTTGGAAAGACTCTTCGAGCATGGAGGCCCACGTGGTTTACCTCGACGTGATTGTCCACCAATTAGGACCACCATTCCATCAGTCATAGTTCGAACAGTGCAATACCGTGGATATCCCTTTGGGCTGAAAAACGATTTTGACCTCTTCGAGCTGGCTAATATATTTTTATTTGGCATGCCCAAGACTTCAATAATGCAAGCCAACTGGTCGCTTTCATTTTCGCCAGGGAACAATGCGTGTCCAGATAGCAGCTCTGCTAAAATACAACCCAAAGACCACATGTCGATGGCTCTTCCATATTTCGCCCCCAAAATTACCTCAGGAGCGCGATAAAAGCGCGACTGTATATATGTGTATATTCGCTGATTCTCAAAGCAAGACGACCCGAAGTCAATAACCTTTAATATTTAAAAACAGATAGAAACACAATTTATACTTTTTAATATTAATGGCATTGATTTGTTTAATAATATAAAATTTTTGTTAATTATATAATGAAGAAGCTGAATCTTCGTAGTTGCTAGCAAACTTTTTCTTCACTCATATACTACTCAAGCCAGATTTTTCAAGTTTGTTAAAAAAACAAGTAAGCCCAAAGAAGTTTATTAAGAAAAAAGATGTTGGCAGACAACTATTTTTTATATAAGAAATCTCCTAATCAAGAATCTCGAATAGCGTTCTTTCTTTATTGAAATATGTTATTGTATAAATTGTAATTTACCATATGGATGCAAATACGATTTTCTCACAAAAGCAGAGAAAATGTATTATGGCTTTTTTATTCACCTTTTAAATTAACCGGGTTGATACCCTCCTCTCCTTTGCTATAAGTTTACTAAAGTCAATTTTTTCTTCAAGGTATAATTCAATAATTTAATACAATTCAATGTTTTTCGAGTTTTTAAGTTAATATTATTAGAAATCAATTTTTTTATTAAAATTTAATTGTCATTTTTGAAAATTTGTTATATAACGCTGTTACCAAGTCACAAAAATTACTTTATGTTGACCAAAAGTACGCCGAAAAAACATAAATCGATTTATTGTCTGTTTAAATGTATTTTGTTCTATGCGGTTCAGGCGATAAGACGGACCTTAAATGTACAGAAAAGGTACAACTTAAGGGAAAAGTGCAATTATTTAGAATATAATGAAAACGAAACCAAAAATTTGTTAAATTAATCAATAGTTATTTTAGAAAGTAATGTTAACAAGAAAGGAAAGCTAACTTCGGGCGGAGCCGAAGTTGATATACCCTTGCAGAATATTCTGTAAATTATATTCTCCAAAACTATTCATATGATGCGTTCTTAATACTCATAAAAAATCCCAACTTCCTAACTTTACAAACACCAAAGTTATGGCAGTTCCGATCAATCACTTATATGGCGGCTATAGGATATAGTCGGCCGATCCTTATGAAAATTGGTTGGTCGGATTGATTGGCCAAAAATAAAACCCATAGAAAATCCCAACTTTAAAAACAGCAAAGTTATGGCATTTCCGATCGTTCACTTACATGGCAGCTATATGATATAGTCGGCCGATCCGGCTATTTTCGACTCATATACTACCTGCAATAGAAAGACAACTTTTGGGAAAGTTTCAAGCAGATAGCTTTAAAACTGAGGGACTAGTTTGCGTAGAAACGGACGGACATGGCTAGATCGACAGACGGACATGGCTAGATCGACTCTCCTGGTGATGCTGATCAATAATATATATACTTTATAGGGTCGGAAATGTCTCCTTCACTGCGTTTCAAACTTTTGACTGAAATTATAATACCCTTTGCAAGAGTATAAAAATACCACGGTAAACATTTCAACTGATGTTAGGTGAAAATCGCACTCTATAACGTGATCGTAGTAAGACAAAAGGGAAAGCAATGTTTTTCTAAAAACCGTGATTTTCGGCTTGCACACACTAATAATACAACTAATTCTTTTTCAAATAACTTGCACTTACCATTTTTCTAAAAGAAAGAAAGTGTTTAAATAATAGGTAGTTTCATATGTATTTTCCACATTTAACCTTTATATTATATTATTAAATGTTCTAATTTGTCTCGCTAAAGAGGGAATTATTTGAATAGGTCTGCAAACTAAACTTACCTTTATGCCAGACCGACCCTGTTGTTTTAATAGTACATTTTCTGGTTTCATATCACAATGAATAATGTCATTTTTATAAAGAGCATCCAAACATTGAAGCAGTGAGTGAGCAAACTTTCGTACCAACTGCAAACTGAAACCCTTGAATCCATTTTTCTTAATTAATTCGTAAAGATTAATGCTGAGGAGCTCAAATGTAATGCAAGTATGATTTCGAAATGTAAAGTAGTCGAACATATGTATTATGTTCATAGTATTATATTTATCGTGGCGACGCAAATGATGAAGAATGCGAATTTCCTCTTGTGCCTGACGGTGAAACCGCTTTTCGTTCCGCACTATTTTTAAGGCAACATGCTCATGAGTCTTATGATCGTACGCTTTAATCACCTGTCCAAAGCTACCTTTTCCGATTATCTTAAGCATTTCATATCGATATGCCACGTGATCATGAGGTACATGAATATAAGCACCTTGCTCATTATCATAGTCAGAATTATTTGGGCCATAGACTCCTGGGCGCTTCTTAGCATTGGCACCAATAAAATAAATCTGCGGATAAGTGAGTATTTCGGTACGCTCATATGGAGTCAACTTATGCATGTATAAAATCATTACTTGTTGTGGTGAAACGACGAGTACCTTTGGTTTCTCCTGCAACTCACTTTTTTGTTGACCCGACATTATAATTTGCTCATGAAATGAGAATGTGTCGCTTTCCATTACTGGAGATTCTTTCAACAAAACGAGGGATTCACATTCGGGTACCGATTGTGATTTAGAATTCCCGGATATATTACCTAAATGTAACCGGGGAACATCCGTTTTTTTAGAAACTGACGTTACATTAGGCAAAGATATTGCTAAAATAAATAACATGTAATAAGATAATTGTAATTCTTCTTTAGGGCTAATTAGTAGTTACCTTGAATGGGTCCCAAAATTTCACACGCATCGGAAGTGGGCAAATTGTTGACATCTCCAGTATAATTGGCATACTTATTTGAGGGCTGCTGTGGAAAATCGTCTTTACGATCATGAACCGTTGCTGATGATCCATAACTACTGCTGAAATACTGCAATCCACTGCCCCGACACGGGTGTTGAGTTGAAATATGAGAATTAGTTTGAGTGATACCAGCTTGAGTAGAATTTTGGTTAATCATCTGAATTGTTTGCTGAGGTAGTGATTTTGGAGATAAAGGTGATTTTGCGATTTGTCTGTTTTCCAGAAAAGTTGTATTCAAATTACTTTCACCTGTGAATGTGCAATCTTTGCTTAATCCGTGTGTTTCTGATAATTTTATATGATTATTTTTTTGCTGAGAACCAACCATAGTGGTTCAACTATGCTTGTTTTTATAATTGATTCTTATAATTCAGTATATTTAATTTGGCTGCTTCAGACTAATTATACATATGTATTTTTTAGGTCCTTGCATAAACTACCTCAAAGGTAATCTCTATACTTTGCCATTTTTCTTTATTTGATGTTGACATTACTCTTAATGGAATCTTTTGATTTAATTTTGATTATTAGTCTTTAAATCTGGCCCAGAATTTTTATACAGGCACTTATGTATAATTAAGGAACCATTTGGACATTCAATATCGAATACAAACTTAATCAAAATTATTATGTTATTTAACAGTGATATTCGATTAATTTTAATAATTTTATCATCACCAAACTATCGCCTTTACAGAGCAATGACAGAACTGAACCATCAATATAATTATTTTTTCTAAAGGCAAAGGTTTTTTTCCATAGTTTTAAATGCAAAGACGCTACCTCTCACATGCGGTCGTATTATGCTTTTCTTAAGCTGTCTTATAAAAAGTGCAGTTCCTCAAAAAAAAAAATTCTGCATTCGTTGTTTTGATGAAAATGAATACCAGAATAAGTGGCCGGCGTCCATACATGTATTGTTGTTGTAACTTTTAATTTATGCTAAAATAAACAAGCATTTAATTAGTAGTTAAACATTTAAAAATATGGTATTTTGTATTTTTGAGTTAACAAAACAATTACTAAATTAAATTAGTTTCTTATTTGCAAAAATGAACATATTATGTGTATATGGCATAAAGTTGCCATATGCTTATAATATTAATATTACCTCAACGCAGCCACATTTGGAATATTGTCAACTGTATTTTCACATATGAATGTACATATATACATCCACCAATTATAACCGCTAGGGACAAACTTTAAAAAGTTATGACCAAAAAATAGATAAACATTGAGTATTGAACAACTGTAACACAATGGATTGTTTGCTTTTGTGATACAATTTAATCAATTTTAAACAATGTACATTGTACTATTACATTCGAATACACAATTTTTCAGAGCGAACAAAGAGAACAATAGTGTGACCGGATCTTAAATGTTATAATATACTACCCGGCTCACAAGAAGAGATTAAGATTTTCCATGTATATTTACAAGTGATTTACCATCTTTACACAGCCGCTTATAAACAAAACAGTGAAATCTAGTTTTGTATTATTTGCGCAGCGTATAAAAAACTAAAAAATATTACTCACTCCCAGAAATCGCAAGAAAATGATCGTTAATGGACTGCAATATCTGAAGACTGTATAATTTTACAGAAAAGAAATCTTACAACCGCAGCCGCAGTTTTAGGGCAACACCTTCAACTTTTACAAAGGCTGAGTTTCTTTCGCGAACTTCCGTTCATTAACGGAGTGCACTCATTCACGCAAAATTACTGTTTAAGGCCTATTCCCACCGAACAGAATCCACCATCCAATTGCGGGATGGTCCATGAGCTTTCGCCACGGTCCGTTGCAAAAACTTTTCAATTAGTGGTACATGGTAGTTTGACATTTCTAACCGCACTTTTCTAGCCGATATATAACCATTGTGTTTTCCTTGCAACCCTAAAGTCTGGAAGCAAAACAATTTTAATATACGGCTATTTTAATTTTATTTTTGGTAAGCTAACGCTCCACCTGGTACCAATTTGTGTACAGAATAGATTAGCTATTATTTAAAAATTCAGATTAACTTTTAACCTTTATTCTATAGCATTTATCAAAATAAAAGTAGGGAAAAGTATTTTTAAATAAGTTTAATACGGTTAAACCTAGTTGAAAATGATTTGAGTTTCTCACTTGTTCCAAAATAAATGATAAATCGCTAATAGTAGCTTGTGCAATCGAAAATCGATAATTAATCATAAGGGGTAGTAAAATTGCCGTTGAACTCTTCTATTTATTCACAGTCGTTAGTTTACTGATTTATATACTTTGATAATAATTAAATATTTAAATAAACAAAAGATACATTATATCGTTTAATAATAAAATAGTATATCGAAGTGGCTGATGATTATACCATTATGTTCTATTGTCATTAGCAGTGCATGACTGCCACCCTATTCGCTCGGTTTAGTAATCGTGTAAATACACATATATAAGTCAGTAAAGTGTAGACTTTGTGGATAACGGTTTACTGAATACAAAATATATGTGGAGACGATTTGTTGACAAGACTGAAAAAGTATAAATAAAATTTAAAGGTACATAAGTTAAAAAATCAACCTCCAAGAAAATTGGACGATTTTTCCACCCTTACAGGTAGGATAGAAACTAAAATAATTTTTTACTTGTGTATAGGGTTGTTGTGTCTAAAAATTAAATACTCAAATAAATAATTTTAACTTAAAAAAGTACTAATATAATATTATTTGAGTTATATTTGAGTAAAATTAAAGAATAGAAGATTTAAGGGTGGTTATGCCAGCTTCATAAAACATTGTTACCTTCTTTAGTTTGAAATATATTTTATTTACTAACTAGCTTTTATAAATTATTGCCTTAAAGCTAAATTTCATAAATTAATTGCAAAAACGACAGGACCTAAATTTCTAAAAAGAGTACACAAATAATCCGAGAAATTCAGCGCTAAATAAAAATGGCTTTTTAATCTTATTTTAAATATCAGGATAAACATTATTAAAAAATGTTTCATAAAAAATGTAAATTTCTAAAAGTTATCTTTTTTTAGCTAATAGCGATCGAGAAACCAAAATCTTTAAAGTATGATTGAATCAACATTAAAACCTCATGATTTTAATTATTACATTTTATAATACTTGCTTTGTTTTGTTATCTATATAACTAAAGAAAAAGTATTGTTTTGATTTTGGCTTACTGCAAGCGAAAATTAATAGCAATTAATGGCGAAAATTAATAGCAATATAATAGAAAAATCATCATAATCACAAAAATATCTTTCAAAACAATTTATTCTTAAAATCACATTTCAGTGGCATAGAAAACAGTTCAATTTGTACTTAACGATTTAAAATAATCACAAAAACATTCTTTAAAAAATTTCTTATCAAAACAAAAACAAAACAAGAGAGAACGCTATAGTCGGGTGCCCCGACTATCAGATACCCGTTACTCAGGTAAAGGGAGTGCGAGGGAGATGGAGATAGAAACTTTGATCACGCATAACTTTTTAACGAATGGTCCGATAGGTATTAACATTTCGATAGGTATTGATAAACAAAATAAAACTGCATTTTTACTTTTCCGAAATATTTAAATTTTTAAAATCGTATATGAGCGATTGTGGGCGTTAAAGGGGGCGTGGCACCATTTTGAAACAAACTTGCGCTGCGTAGGAACTTCTAAAATCTACATGCAAAATGCCAATCTTCTAGCTTTTATAGTTTCCGAGATCTCAGCGTTCATACGGACAGACAGACAGACAGACAGACGGACAGACAGACGGACAGACGGACATGGCTAGATCGACTCGGCTAGTGATCCTGATCAAGAATATATATACTTTATAGGGTCGGAAACGCTTCCTTCTAGCTGTTACATACTTTTGCACGAATACAATATACCCTTTTACTCTACGAGTAACGGGTATAATAACATAACTAGGGTATTCACTAAGGGTCTAAATCACAAAAATGTAACTTTGAGAAACCAGAGTTTTTAAACCAGTCTAATTTTGTATACCCTTTAAAATAATACCCCCTTCCTAATTTCAGTCTAAAGTTTGCAATGCAGTAAGGGAGACTTTTCCGACACTTCATTAAATACATTAGTATATATGTTCTTGATCAGCATCACTAGGAAGGTTGATCAAGCCATATCCGTCTGAGCTTTAGTCCGCCTGTTCCTTCTTCTGTATTTCCATTTGGCTGAAACTTTCCAATGAAGCTATTTCGATTTTACGCTGCACATTGTTGTCCGATTTTGACAAAACTAAAAGCATAATTATGACAAAGTAAATAATTACTATGGCTCAAATGAATATTTTGATAAATAGTCGATATAAGACAACTACTAATTTTGCAGAGGGTATTATAATTTCAGTCAAAAGTTTGCAACGCAATGAAGAAGTCATATATATATTCATTGTTTTTAGCAATATGGGCATAGAAATGTAGTTGTTTTTATTAAAAAAAAATTTTTTGCTCTTGCTTTGCTTTATATTTAATTAATCTTCTTCTTTCGGGTACTAACAATAAGTGTAAAAAATCTTATAGTAATCTAACAGTGATATGACGCGCTGGGAGCCATATGTCCAGATAGGCTTGAGAGTGAAGTTATAGAGCAGGACCTTGTAGTCCAGACGCAGGGGCGATAGAGCGTTTGATATCCAGTGGAAGCTGCTGGCTTTTAGTTTTAGAAGTAGTTTCATACATTCGATGTGTCTTTTCCAGGTTAGTCGTCTGTCGAGGTGGACGCCGACATACGTTACTTCGTTGAGTTGGGAATTCGGCGTACTATTCAATGGTAGTGGAGGGCATGTTTGCCTGTTGGGAGTAAACGTAATGTTATTACATTTTTGTTTATTTATTTTAATATTCCTTTATTTTAATACTACTTTAATATGTTGTGTTGCTCGGCGTGGGCACCTTGAGCGACTTGGGTTTGCAGTGTCGTCAGCAAACGTAGATGTTGTTAGCTGCTCGTTCGTAGAAATATCCCAATGTATAAAGGACGAACAAAGTAGGCCCAAGTGCACTTCTTTGTTTTGATCTTATGCATGAGGCCATCGAGCCAGGTTCGATTGAAATCTTGATATACATCAAAGAATATTGCGCTGCAATATTCCCGATGCTCGAAGGCTGTGCGTATTTCTGATGTTATTCTGTTAACTTGTTCGATTGTTTCATGGTTTTGACGGAAGCCAATTTGATTTGCCGGGATAACATTGTGTGCTTCCAGATATTGTATTTTGGGTGTTAGAAGGCCATTTTCGAACAATTCAGACATACACAATAATAAAATTATGACGGAATTGTGTGGTCTGTTCATTATGATAGTAGATTTTTAATTTTTTTCGGATAGTAGCAGAGACGTATGATTAGGTCATAATTAGAAACCATTTTTGGGGTTATTAGGTCACTTACTATTTTCGGCTTCAGTTCCCCGATGACTTTTGCGATCTTTCTTGGCTGAAGCAATGTTGTTAAGGAAATAGTTTCAGATTCGTTTTGTGGTAGGACAAATGGACCAGTGGCAGATGTAAAGTAAAAGTTTCGGCTCTGTCTTCGTCTCTGCGGGCCCAGCTAATTGATGAGTTTCTTATCGGAGTGACTGCTTCGATTGGAGAGATCAGATTTGAGTGAGCTCTCCTCAGTAGATGTTTTGTACTAGTTGGCGAAAGTTTTTCAATGTACCGAAGTTGTGCAATTTAAGCGTTTTTATTCAGCTCTCGGTTTAGTGTGCGAATGGCTTCTTTAAAACGTTTTTTTGAAGATGCCGATCTGTTGGTTTGCCAAGCACGTCGCAGACGCCTCTTTTCCAGTACAAGCTTTTTCAATTGCAGATTAGTTTTAAAGTGGTTGGATTGCACGTCCTTAATTGTGGCGTTGAAATAGTGCCTGAAGCCACGAGTACATCTTCAAGAGCATCGGTGGAGGTTAGTTCGATGTGGGAACTTACACACTTTTTATATTTATATAACCAGTTGGTTCTGTGCGATATCAGTCTCTGGGAGTGATCTATAGTTTCTGTGCTTTAAAGAAGAGTTATTAGCACTGGGGAATGGTCTGATGAAAGGTCCAAAAGCTCATTGGGGCTTATTATCTATTAATCTATTAAGGTGGGTCTATGGTCTGCAGGCCAGTATGTGGGGCTACCAGGAAAAACAAAGTCTAATTTGTTGCTCAGTTTTATAATTGCATTATATAATTGCCTGCCTTTGGGAGTCACGAGCCATGATCCGCATGTTTGGCATTATTGTCTCCTGCTGATATGAAGTGATATCCAAGTAAGTTGTACAAATTCATGAATTGTCCTTCAGAGATTGTAAAGCGAGGCGGACAGTAGACAGCGGCTAAGGAAAGGTGTCCGTCACCTGCCTGCACTTTAATAGAAGTAGCCTGCAAGTAATTAGTTGCAATCCTTTGGTGAAAGTGGTGTTTGATGCGTTACTGGTTCCACCGTCTTGATGATCTGTGCGGTAGAAAGTGTAGCCTCTTATTTGGAAGTTGTATTTGCTTGTGAGGTGCGTCTCTATCAATAGCATAATGAACCAGTGTTTAGTGGTCGTTTTCATAAAGGACATAAATTCTATCATACTTCGTTGCATGGTATCCATTATAGCTTCCAGTGAGCTTTGTGACTGTCCTGGGACCTGCTAAATGTTTCCTAGACTTGACTTGAGTGGGTTCTCCGTTTTTGTTCGAAGGACATCGGCGTATGAGGCGCCATTCTGGGTATTTAGCTGACCAAATGAGAATCTGGCATCCGTCCCGAAAATACTTCCGGCGTCGTTTTTGAGTAAGTCTACACGTTTTGAGTAGTTTGATGGCGCGTCTTGGTGTCTCTTGTCGCATGCTGCAGGCATTTTAGACCACACAGCCCCTCTAGTTTGCCGTGTAATTTCCCTCGCAATTTCCACATTTCTTCTTTCGGCGATCTTTCATGTGGGCAGGGCAATTAGCGGAATTGTGAAAGTGCTCTTCCTCCTTAATTCTTCGCTGCAATAGGTATTGCAGGTTATAAATAGGATGCACTTAATTTTTCTTCAAGACTCTGCAATCCGGCTCCAGCTCTACCTTGAGGAGTGGTTGCGGCTTTTTGATCATGTTAATGATGTTACTAAAGTTACTAACGAAAAAAAGGTTTCTTTGAGGGCATCGATAACTTCATTGGGGTTACGTCGGGCTCGATTACTTTAAGTACAACTTACAACCTGTTGCTGATTTTTAGTTGGTACGTGTAGTAGTTTTTTAGATTCCTCCAGGTATTCGGACACAGCTCGGAAATCTGTTGTTGTTGGACACGGTTAATTTTGTCTTATTGTTTGAGTATTGTTTTGGTTTTGATTTGTTGTCATCTTTTTTGTTGACGTTGTGTTTGGAGCTGCAGTCGACGACATCATATAGTAAATAATTACTATATCTCGAAGGTATTTTTGATAAATAAAAATATACAATTTTTATTATTTTAAAATTTTTTGATTTTCTTTGGGAGCTATATGGTATAGATGTCCAATTTTATTTTAATTAAAACCATAATTCCATAGTTTTCAAATATTACCAAATCCCAAAGAACAAAAAAAAAAGCGATCCATAAAACCTCGCTTTAAGACTTATTAAAGTTAAATTTTATGTGGAAAGCTTTTTGAGCTTTCGAGAACCAAGAAAAATTCTTTGTGAAAGATTGGACTTTGCATTAGCCGAAATTTAAATAGGTCAGCAGTTTTGGGCTGTTAGAAACAAGGGTTATTGGTGAATTGACATATCCGTTGGACCCAGCACGGTTTATTACATTTGTTTATGTACTCTTTGGTGTTATGAAGGGGAAAATGTTTACCGGTCAAGTGGTTAGCGTCTAATTCCTTACATTAACGTTTCTACACCTTTAAGTGTCTTTAACAACTTTCCATTCGCTTCGCGAGTGCATCGTGATTAACTTGTGTTTAGAAAATAAAAAGTTTTTATCATTAATTCGGTGCTGGTTTGTTGTTATTGTTTTCTATTGCCTCCCTTTTCAGTCTTTCTCTCCGTCGTTGGGCCCTGTTGGAACGGCACGCACTCCAACGGTAATATATCTCTGAAGTGTCTTAAACCGGAGTTAATCGGTTAATAATCCCGCTCTCTCTCTCTCTTTCTCTCTTTTCGTTTCCATCACGTTTCGTGGTGCCTAACATCAAAGTAAATCGGTGTTTTGCGCTTCCGCTCAGTCGCTCTCCTTTTTCTCTCCTCAAAAAGTTCTTGAGCGCTTTCGATATTTTTGTCCGCTATAGTGCACAGTGGTCCGTGGTCAGTGATAATGGCTTTCTGTTCATTGAAAAATTGCAAGAAAGTTATCTCGGCTGGGCAGTAAAGTATTCCCTGCCATACATTTGATAAAATGTATCACGCAAAGTGTCTTGGCTATACTGTCCTGGTTTGCGATGCCATCGATAAGAGGAGTGGCCAACCCTAATATTGCGATGAATGTATCGTATATGAGAATCAGGCAATATCTATTAGGCGGCTCACAAAAAGCAGTGTTACGGAATTAATCCGGAACTGCCGTGAAAATACGGACCTGCTCGTGGCGCTTGGATCGCAGCTCACTAGTCGCATGCCAGCTGAGCCCGATTCCCCAAAACGCAAAAAAGTCGCTGTCGGCACTATGGCCGGTGCCGTGCAACCTGCTGCCCGCGATTCGATTCCAGCTCAGCTGCCAATCTTAGGCGCCACTCAAATGGTATTAAGATCGGGGGCAAAAAGTGATTCGGTACCCGAAGTTGCTGGAACCGATGTGGATCAAAATAAAGTAGTTGCCCAAACACCTCATGTGGACTTAACAACCGGATTACCGGCCGATAATGGTAGTACAGATAAAACTTCTGTAGTACCAAAAATGGTTGCATGTGTTGTACCAAAAACGGTTTCTTGTGTTCGGGTGCCCCAGCTAAAACATGTATTTGTTTCACGGCTCGCCCCAGACCTCTCATCAATGGATTTTACGGCTAATATCCGTAACAAAATCCAAGTTGATGATTTTAAGGTCGAACAATTTAAATTGTCTCATGCTAGGAAAGTATAATCATTTAAGATATTCCTTTTGCTCTTTTTGCATCTGTGTGCTTCGCCAGTTTCTGGCCCGAGGGCATATTTGTAAAAGAATACGAAGCTAAGAGAAAAAAGAATAGTTCAGGGGAAATGGAAAATAACATTAAAAAATTTTGGGACTCACGAGGTGTGATCTGAGAAATAAATCGCCACTTTTGCAAAATTTTCATTTTTCTTTTGGAGGCTAAGTACTTATCGGACCACCCTCGTACATAGAAAACTCTAATATTTTACTTCCTTTGGTGCAGCATGACTTTATTGACTACTTGCTTGACATCGCGCTATCCCAAGTGAACCATGTTAAAAACTCCTTAGGACGTTTACTGGACTTGTGTTTTGTGTTAAATTCAGAAGGCGTTTGTCTATTAAAAACATCACCACTTACACAACCGGAAGATCCTTATCATCCAACTCTAGAGCTGACTTAATGCCATATCAAAGTCAAACTTAATTTTTGTCCGAGGTCAAGCGAAAGCTTCTCTTGGATCTCCAAAAGTTAAACCAGTCTATTCACCGGGTCTGGGCGGAGTTCCAGGCTGCGTGCTTAAATACTGTGCTGAAACTCTGTGTTGACCTCTGCACAAATTGTTTACCTTGTCTTTAAAAACTTCTCATTTCCCACTTATTTGGAAGGAGTCATTTATTATTCCCCTTCATAAGAAAGTAAATAAATCGAATACAAGAAATTACACAGGCATATCCAAATTATACGCCGTCCCAATGCTTTTCGAAAACGTTATTACACTTCACTTGCAAGATATTTGTAGATCAATTATATCTGCATGTCAACATGGATTTATAAGGCGAAGATCTACGACGACAACTTTCTTGGAGCTATCGTCTTTTGTGATAAATGGCTTCAGAAAGAACATGCAGACTGGCGTAGTTTACACTGATTTCAGTAAAGCGTTTGATTCAGTAAACCACTCGCTTCTTGTATTAAAGCTAGGGTTATTAAGGTTTCCATGTGATCTTCTAACATGGATCTTAAGTTATCTAAGTGGTAGGACTCAACGAGTCCTCTTTAAAAACTCAATCTCTAATTTGATCAAAGTAACTTCAGGCGTCCGACAAGGAAGCCACCTTGGCGCACTTCCTTTTACTTTATTTATAAACTAGCTGTACCCGGCGCGACTTCGTTCGCTTAATATTAATTTGTAGTTAGGAAATTGGGTTGTCAGGACTTTCTTATTTCTTATTTGCGCGTTTTTTGAAAACCTTTGTGTAAACAACCTTTGTAGAAGATCCTTCAAGAGAAAGAATCAGAAGGATACTGGCAGAGCTATATAATAAATGAAAGTGATCCAAGTAAAAGTCGTGAGCTTGTATACTTTTTATCAGTTACAATGTTATCAATGCAATTTTAATTTGCGCACAAATATGTATACTTGTTTGTAAATTGGAATTTGTTGTTTTCAAATTTCTTGTTTTGAATGAAACGAAAACCTTTGTACACACAGTAAAAGATTGGCATCCAATACAAAAACAGCAAAGTAACGTATTATTTTCAGATTCCACGTTTGATCGATAAACGGGTATAATAAATCATTTTATTTGTATTTAAGCACATTATCTACTTTCGAATAGAAACATACACACACATTGTATGTATGTACATGCATTGTACATATAAGCAAATCAAAACATATCCAAATATACATATGTACATACGTATTTGGTCAAAAGTTCGAATCTTAAGATTAATATTTAACTTGGAAACATTTTGGCTTTGCTTACAGAATTTGTAGTAATTTTCTATTTTCTTCCATGGTGGAAATTAAATAAGGCTCTTACTTCTGCTACAAAATGAAAAATAAAACCTAAGCATTGGATCCACAGGACTGACTATTGATCGAAAATCATATTGATCGGAGCAGCAGTTTAAGTTTTTAAAATCCTAAACAAATTTAACTTAAATTGCCTCTTTCCCCTCCCCTTTCCCTGCACCACTACCCCTCCCCCTCATCAGTTTTCTTGGCTGTTGCTCTCTCGGCCGTCGCTCTCTTTACTTCTGGGTTTCGTTCTCTCGACAGGCTCCCGCAAAATACAACGCAATGACTTAGAAAATCTAAATAAATTCGTTAAAAATACTTAAAAAAATTTTAAAAACTTGAAAAATTAAACTTAAGCATTTGGGCCATAGAATAACTATTGAGCGAAAAATCATCTTGATCGGAGCAGTGGTTTAGATTTTTTAAATCGAAAAGTTAATTTTAAATGTAGCCCCCAAATTATGGGGGATATCAAAATTTCTTTTAGATTTCTAATTAGGCCTTTTCAAAACCTAAAATTCGGAAAAAACCAAATATCGAAATTCCAACCGGTTTAGAAGTTAAGCTCAAATACATCAACTTTTTTTTGCTCAGAATAATGGATGTTGGAGCTGTTTGGGGCCACTGGGGGGACATATCGGATCTTAGTGGGCGCCCACGCCCCCAATGGAATACTGTGAAAAAATTTGGCTGCTCTTGCTCTTACGGTTTGGGCTGTGGCCGTATCCCCTTAAAAATCGGTCTTTCATTTTATAATCTTTAGGGACGATCTCCCTCTAGTCTTGACAAAGTCGCGTGTCCTTATGTACGCACATGACGTTAAGTTATGCCTGCAATATAACGAAATTTCCAGCAGTTCAGACTTACAATCGGACCTAAATGCTTTTCAAACATGGTGTTATGAAAATCTTTTGGATTTAAATAGCGCTCAACTTATTCACGGGGATGTGGATAGTCCCGAGTTACTGGGTCGCATAAACTTCACCGTGCTTAATAGAATTACCAGGAACTATGTTCCTCTTACTTTAAATATTTGTAGATCTAACTATAATATGCATGAACCGTTTAGAGTGCTGTGTAACGACTATAATAGACTATACCATGTTAAGGGCTCCGCGCTTAACAAGCACTGCTTGGTGTCATTTGCGCTGATCATAGTGCATCAACGTCCGATTAAAAATAGTAAAAATCATATATTCTTAATTGTAAATTTAATTTCAAAGTCTAACGAGGACGGAAGCTAACTTCGGCAAGCCGAAGTTTTAATACCCTTGCAGACTTGCCGAAATTGCTAAAATTGAAAAAGTAGCGAAAGGAATAAGGTATACATAAATAAAATAGATTTGCAGAGTTTCATGTCAAATGCTTTTATACTGCAAAAATGTCATATACAAATGGGAAAAAAAGGGATATTTTCTCAGCCTTTAACAATATTTCCTACGGAAGGTATAAGATATAGACGTGCGATCGGCACGCGCTTTTAACCTGATCAAGGTATGCATAAAAAAATACGATGTGAAAAGATTCATGTCAATAGCTTATATACTGCGCGAAATATCATCAATTCTTGCTAGATATATCCGATTGTTCCTATGGGAGCTGTAATGACCTGCAAATTCCCCAATAAGTACAAACCAACTGCACGCAATTATTAGATTACACAAATAATATTTATTCTTTCTCCGGTGCGGTCCGCACTGTACAAGTGTATGTAAGAGAATGACTCAATGAATGTCAGCATGTTCTCCGCTGTCAGCAACGCTCGCAGTGACAGGCTGCCACATCCCTCCAATTTTTTTCAGCTTCAGCTTCAAGTTCTGCTGAAGGCTGCTCCACGGAGATATCGGGAATCGCTTCTGCTGGCGGTAGCGGTGGTGGCTGTGTTACAAGTGAGGCACCATTTCCTTGTTCGCTGCCATCCAACTGTTGAGAAGATTCGATGTCCAAACTAGAACCCCCTGAGATCTTTTTAACATGACTTATATTTCTCAAATACGTTTTACCTCCTCCCGATATCTTTACTACGCTTCCATCTATCTGAATTACCTCATAGACTGTTGTATCAAAATTAGGAGTTAACTTGTTAGGAAAAATCACGTTCTTTAGCACTACTTTGTCTCCCAGCTGTATTTTAGATTCCGTGGCTCTTCTAGTTTTATCTGCCACCTCTTTTCCTTTTTCCTTATTAATAAAGTCCCTGTCTCTCTCTTCAGATTCTCCCACTTCCCCAACTATATCCTGAACTCCCGGAATCTTGTCTCTAATTGTGCGATTAAATATAAGCTCGGATGGTGGCGAGCCCGTAGTACCATGGGGAGTGACATTGTACATTAATATGAATTTTTGAATCTCCCGTTTATAACTTTTATCATTCACATGTGCTATTTTTAACCGCATTACTAATGACCTGTTCATATTTTCTACCTCGCCATTAGCTTGAGGCCAATATGGAGGGGTTGTAATGAGGTCAATTCCATTCGTCTCACAATATTTTTTAAACTCTACACTCACATATTGTCTGCCATTATCTATCCTTAGCTTTTTTGGGTACCCCAATCTACTAAAAATTTCTGACATCTCTTCAATAAGCACCTTTGATCCTATTGATTTTACAAATTTTACTTCTATGTATCTAGAATAGTAATCAATAAGGACTAGCAAGTGCTCATTATTTGGCAACGGTCCCAACAAATCAGTGGCTATCCATACCCATGGGCTACTCGGAAATGCATGACGTCTCATTGGGACTGGATTATCTGGTAAAGATACCAATATACAGTCACGACAATCCTTGACAAATTTTTCTGCATCCCTGTCAATTTTTGGCCACCATACTTTTGATCTCAGTCGCCTTTTCATTGCTGCTTCTCCAGGGTGTCCCTCATGAGCTAGTGTTAAAACTCTCTGTCGTAGTTGTTGGGGGATGATCAGACGGCTTCCTCTTAGTAGAATACTACCAACACTCGACAGCTCCAGGCGAAACGGATAATATGGGCTAGTTGTTGCAGAATTCCAGCAGTCATTGTCCAGGCATGTTATGGCATCTAGTATTTCCTCGTCCCTTGTACTCATTTCGGAAATCTCGGATATATTTAATGATGTCGGAGTAGAAATTGAAATCATATGGAATATGTTTTCCTCTCCACCCCAATCAAATGATTTAGTACTTGAAATGTCACATAAGCGTGAGATCGAGTCAGCAATATTTTCCTTCCCAGACTTATATATTACCTGGAAACGGTATGCCTGTAGACGTAATAACCACCTCTCAATTCTAGCTGGAGGCTTAGAAGTTGGTTTAAAAATCGCTTCCAATGGCTTATGGTCAGTTACCAACTCGAATTCCAGACCAGCAACATAGTAATGAAATTTCTCCACGCTCCATACCAATGCCAAACTTTCCTTTTCTGTTTGCGAATATCGTTTCTCAACATCAGAAAGGCTCTTACTTGCAAACGATATGATAAATGGATTATTTTCGACATCAAACTGTATTAAGACCGCTCCCAGCGCTACAGGACTGGCATCAGCTATTACACGAGTTTTTAATTTCACGTTAAAATATGCCAACTCCGAAACTCGTGAAACTCCAATTTTTAATTTGTCGAATGCTTGCTGTTCTTTTTGGTTCCAGAAATTTCTCATCCGCTTTGAGTAACTTTTGTCAACGGTTCTGTTGTATCTGCCAAATCTGGCAAGAACTTTCCCACGTACGTGACCAGGCCTAAGAAACTACGAAGTTCCTCTTTGTTCTTTGGTGGTCTGAATGCCGTAATTACTTCTATTTTCTCTGGATCAGCAGAAATGCCTGTGTCAGATAATATATGCCCAAGGAACTTAAGTCGCTGTGTTTTCCATACGCATTTATCATTGTTTAGAAATATATTGTTTTCCTTGAAAATAACTTTTACCATCTCTAACATTTTATCGTGTTCCTCCAATGAACTCCCGAAGACAATTACATCATCTATATAATTTAATGCATTCGGGCATTTCGCTAATCGTTCCTCCAGCAGTTTTTGAAATATCTCAGGTGCTGAGTTAACACCGCAGAGTAGACGCTTGTATCTATACAGTCCTTGTGGTGTTATAAATGTAGTAATTTCTCGGCTATTTGGATGCAATTCCAATTGTTGATACGCACTCTTCAAATCCAGTCGAGAAAAATACTTAGCGTCCTTAAGTTTCGTTAAAAACGATTCGAATGTTGGTAATGGGTAATTTTCCCGTTCAATTGCTTTATTCGCTTGACGCATATCAATGCATAGCCTTATATTCCCATCACCTTTGAATGCAATAACTATTGGAGAAATCCATTCACTTGGTCCGTGTACTGGCTCTATTATATCCTGAGCTAAAGCCGATTCTAGCTCTCCTTTTACCTTGTCTTCAATGGCGACTGGGATGCGTCGCATTGGTTGTTTCACGGGCCTCACATGTGGATCAATTGACAGACGAATAGATACATTATTCCACTTTGGAAAAGGTTCTAGCTTTTCGACTCTATTTATAGATATGCCCAGTCGCAACACGTTGAGTTTTATGGCTGTTTCGCGACCAAGCAACGATTGCCTACCTTATTTTATTACATAAAAGGTTGCAATAGACTCAGCATTCCCTCCAACTGCAATCGGTGCTTCAAACACACATGAAATCTGTAACAACTGATCCGCAGCATATGCCCGAAATTGATTTGTCGACTCAGTTCGCAGATTTAATATAGCAGCGCCTGTTTCTTGTAGATAGTTCGAATCATCTTGACTTAATAAGTTATACTTGGACCCGGAATCGATGACCATGCTAATTGGTAAGCCACCAACTCGGCAAGAAATGACTTCGCCCATGTCACAATCATTCGCAACTCGAAAACAGTGATTGTGAAATTGTTGACCACCACTCACTGCTCGGACCGGTGCTTCATAGCCGGTGCTACATAGCGCCGCTTTGTACCTCCTCGATGATTTCCGCCGGATCTCTTCACAGTAGTCCGACATCTCTTAGCAAAGTGCCCGACTTTGGAACATCTGTTACATTCCGCATTTTTCGCTGGACAGAGCAAACTATTTGAATCATGATCATTTCGGCCACATCTGCCGCACTCTACTTTGGTATTGTTCCATCTAGCCGTGCGCGATGCAATCTGTTCCTCAATTAGACAAGCAGATATGACTCCCTCCAAGGACTGTTCAGTTGACAGCAACTTTTTCTTCAGCTCAGCCGGTGCCCAAGAATCAATTAATTTATCCTGCTGACGCAATCGCATAAGGAACTCGGTGAAACATTCTCCATCCCGCGGTGTCATGCCACGGTACAAATGTCGCTCAAATACCGAATTGCGTATCGGCGAAAAATATTCGTTTAATTTTTTTACCAAAGGTGTGAAGACATCGTTCTGCTCCTACGGAATATAAGGGACCATCGCTCCTGGCAAGTTGTAAACAATAGACTGAAGTTGTGACCCTCCCAAATGCAGAAGTTTATTGCGCTTTTTAAGAGTTGAGCTGATCTCTTCGCTGTCCGCATATATGTTGAATGCGCGCAACCAGACCCCCCATTCGGAGCGCCAGAGTGATTTGTCTATGCTATTGCATAGGAATGGCTTAAGTTCGGCCATTACTTGTTTTTTTTTTTTTTTACGATTCACAATGTAACTTTGAGACCACGCTACTTTGACAAATTTGACAAAACAACTTTAGCGTGACCAACTATTACAAATGCCGTAATAACTTTTTTTTTTTTTTGTATTTTCCGTGGCTGTATCGAAACGGCCTCCATTAGGCTACATTTAAGTGGCCACTTTTCTTATTTTTTTTATCTCATTTTCTTATTTCCCTAGGCTGTATTAAAACTGCCACAATTAGGCTACATTTAAGTGGCCACTATTCTTATTTTCGTAGGCTGTATTAAAACTGCCACAATAAGGCCACATTTAAGTGTCCTTTTTTTCTGTTCGGTTTTTCTCTCGTCGCCAATGTAATGACCTGCAAATTCCCAAATAAGTACAAACCAACTGCACGCAATTATTAGATTACACAAATAATATTTATTCTTTCTCCGGTGCGGTCCGCACTATACAAGTGTATGTAAGAGAATGACTCAATGAATGTCAGCATGTTCTCCGCTGTCAGCAACGCTCGCAGTGACAGGCTGCCACAGGAGCTATAGGATATAGACGTCCGATCGGGGAGATTTTCAAACTTGATCTGCGTACACATGTTTTAGGATGATTGTGAAAGTTTCACTAGCTTTTAAACTGAGCTCGCAAACTGTATTGAAACAGACGGATATGGCTATATCGACTCCCCTATTGATCTTGATCAAGAATATATATACTTTATGGGGTCGGAAACGTCTCCTTCACTGCGTTATAAACTTCTGACCAAAATTATAATACCCTCTGCAAGGGTATAAAAACAGCAAAAAAATATAACTTTTAAAATCTTAACTTTTTTATGTATGAATTAATGGATTTGTCATATTTTGACATTAAAATCTTAGAGCTGGTAAGCAAATAAACGTAAGCCTGTAACAGTATGCAAAACTAACCAATAAAACTAAGATCGGCCTGCCAGTGGATCCGGCCATTAAAAATCCACTGGGACACCGTAGGATGGGTGGGTGGTAGAGATAGGCAATGTTGTATGTGAGACATCGATTTCTATCGATTTAGAATTGGGAACTTTTGGGACATTGAGAGACTTGAACACAGCAATGGAGGACAATTGGTCTTGTTTACAGATCGCAGATCAATTGTTACCTGCGGTTGGCATATTCGCCTGGGCGTCTGATTTCTTATTTCGGTGAGACCTCTTCAGAGCAGTGTTTGACGCTGTTTAAGCGCAATTCGAAGGAGTTTCTGCGTCGTTTCGTTTCCATCGACGAAACATGGATCCACTGGTATACACCAGAGACCGAGGAACAGTCGAAACAGTGGACTTCACTCGGTGAACCTGCTCCGAAGAAGGCGAAGACTGTCCCATCGGCCGGAAAGGGGATGACCACCGTTTTTTGGGATTCACAAGGTGTGATCTACATCGACTACCTGGAGAAGGGCCAAACGGTCACATGGCTGTACTACTCCGAATTATTGGGCCGATTCGCCCCATTTGGCGAAGAAAAAAGTACTCTTCCATCATGACAAAGCACCGGCTCACACTTCCGCCCTCGCCAAGGTCAAATTGGTCGAATTGGGCTACGAACTGCTACCCCATCCACCATATTCTCCAGATTTGGCCCCGTGTGAAAAAGGCACTCGCTGGACAGAAATTTGCCTCGAATGAGGAGGTCGTCGCCGCCACAGAGGCCTATTTTGCAGACCTCGAGAAAACGTATTTTTCAGACGGGTTAAAGAAGTTGGAGCATCTGACCCAGCGATGCTCCAACTTCTTTAGTATCGAGCTAAAAGTAGATTATGTTGAGAAATAAATCGCCACTTTTCCAAAATTTTCATTTTTCTTTTGGAGGCTAAGTACTTATCGGACCACCCTCGTACATAGAAAACTCTAATATTTTACCTCCTTTAGTGCAGCATGACTTTATTGACTACTTGCTTGACATCGCGCTATCCCAAGTGAACCATGTTAAAAACTCCTTAGGACGTTTACTGGACTTGTGTTTTGTGTTAAATTCAGAAGGCGTTTGTCTATTAAAAACATCCCCACTTACACAACCGGAAGATCCTTATCATCCAACTCTAGAGCTGACTTAATGCCATATCAAAGTCAAACTTAATTTTTGTCCGAGGTCAAGCGAAAGCTTCTCTTGGATCTCCAAAAGTTAAACCAGTCTATTCACCGGGTCTGGGCGGAGTTCCAGGCTGCGTGCTTAAATACTGTGCTGAAACTCTGTGTTGACCTCTGCACAAATTGTTTACCTTGTCTTTAAAAACTTCTCATTTCCCACTTATTTGGAAGGAGTCATTTGTTATACTCCTTCATAAGAAAGTAACTAAATCGAATACAAGCAATTACAGAGGCATATCCAAATTATCCGCCATCCCAAAGCTTTTCGAAAACGTTATTACACTTCACTTGCAACATCTTTGTAGATCAATTATATCTGCATGTCAACATGGATTTATAAGGCGAAGATCTACGACGACAACTTTCTTGGAGCTATCGTCTTTTGTAATAAATGGCTTCAGAAAGAACATGCAGACTGACGTAGTTTACACTGATTTCAGTAAAGCGTTTGATTCAGTAAACCACTCGCTTCTTGTATTAAAGCTAGGGTTATTAGGGTTTCCATGTGATCTTCTAACATGGATCTTAAGTTATCTAAGTGGTAGGACTCAACGAGTCCTCTTTAAAAACTCAATCTCTAATTTGATCAAAGTAACTTCAGGCGTCCGACAAGGAAGCCACCTTGGCGCACTTCCTTTTACTTTATTTATAAACGATCTCCCTCTAGTCTTGACAAAGTCGCGTGTCCTTATGTACGCACATGACGTTAAGTTATGCCTGCAATATAACGAAATTTCCAGCAGTTCAGACTTACAATCGGACCTAAATGCTTTTCAAACATGGTGTTATGAAAATCTTTTGGATTTAAATAGCGCTCAACTTATTCACGGGGATGTGGATAGTCCCGAGTTTCTGGGTCGCATAAACTTCACCGTGCCTAATAGAATTAACAGGAACTATGTTCCTCTTACTTTAATATTTGTAGATCTAACTATGATATGCATGAACCGTTTAGAGTGCTGTGTAACGACTCTAATAGACTATACCATGTTATTTCTACTACCGACCCTTTGCCAAGCTTAAAATCATTAATTTTATCTTACTTAGCACAAAATTAGTATTAGTCTGGTACGGTTTTTTAATCTAAGTCTGTCCGCTTTTATATTGTCCATTTTCACTTCTCGCGATCTCGTTTTTACGCCCATTGGGGAATAGGGCTCCGCGCGTAACAAGCACTGCTTGGTGTCATTTGCGCTGATCATAGTGCATCAACGTCCGATTAAAAATAGTACAAATCACATATTCTTAACTGTAAATTTAATTTCAAAGTCTAACGAGGACGGAAGCTAACTTCGGCAAGCTGAAGTTTTAATACCCTTGCAGACTGCCGAAATTGCTAAAATTGAAAAAGTAGAGAAAGGAATAAGGTATACATAAATAAACTAGATTTGCAGAGTTTCATGTCAAATGCTTTTATACTGCAAAAATGTCATATACAAATGGGAAAAAAAGGAATATTTTCTCAGCCTTTAACAATATTTCCTACGGAAGGTATAAGATATAGACGTTCGATCGGCACGCGCTTTTAACCTGATCAAGGTATGCATAAAAAAATACGATGTGAAAAGATTCATGTCAATAGCTTATATACTGCGCGAAATATCCTAAAAATCATTAAATTTTAACCGATTCCAACCTATTGTTCCTATGGGAGCTGTAGGATATAGACGTCCAATCGCCACGCGCTTTTACCCTGATCAATGTATGCATAAACAAGAAGGGAAAGCTAACTTCGGGCGGAGCCGAAGTTGATATACCCTTGCAGAATACTCTGTAAATTATATTCTCCAAAATTATTCATATGACGCATTCTTAATACTCATAAAAAATCCCAACTACCTAACTTTAAAAACACCAAAGTTAAGACATTTCCAATTGTTCAGTTATATGGCAGCTATAGGATATAGTCGGCCGATCCCTATGAAATTTGGTAGGTCGGATTGGCTGGCCAAATATAACACCCATAGAAAATGCCAACTTCCTAACTTTACAAACACCAAAGTTATGGCATTTCCGATCAATCAGTTATATGGCAGCTATAGGATATTGTCGGCCGATCCTTATGAAATTCGGCATGTCGGATTGATTAGCCAAATATAAAACCCATAGAAAATCCCAACATTTTAACTTTACAAACACCAAAGTTATGGCATTTCCGATCAATCAGTTAAATGGCAGCTATAGGATATAGTCGGCCGATCCTTATGAAATTCGGCATGTCGGATTGATTAGCCAAATATAAAACCCATAGAAAATCCCAACATTCTAACTTTACAAACACCAAAGTTATGGCATTTCCGATCAATCAGTTATATGGCAGCTATAGGATATAGTCGGCCGATCCTTATGAAATTCGGCATGTCGGATTGATTAGCCAAATATAAAACCCATAGAAAATCCCAACATTCTAACTTTACAAACACCAAAGTTATGGCATTTCCGATCAATCAGCTATATGGCAGCTATAGGATATAGTCGGCCGATCCCGGCCGTTCCGACATATATACTGCGTGCAAAGGAAAGAATGGTGTGTGCAAAGTTTGAACTCGATAGCTTTAAAACTGAGAGACTAGTTTGCGTAGAAACAGACAGACGGACAGACGGACATGGCTATATCAACTCAGGAGGTGATCCTGATCAAGAATATATATACTTTATAGGGTCGGAGATGTCTCCTTCACTGCGTTGGACACTTTTGACCAAAATTATAATACCCTCTGCAAGGGTATAAAAATAAGATTTGGAAAGATTTTTGTCAATAGCTTTTACACTGCGCGAAATATCATCAATTCTTGCTAGATATATCCGATTGTTCCTATGGGAGCTATAGGATATAGACGTCCGATCGGGGAGATTTTCAAACTTGATCTGCGTACACATGTTTTAGGATGATTGTGAAAGTTTCAGATCGCTAGCTTTTAAACTGAGCTCGCAAACGGTATTGAAACAGACGGATATGGCTATATCGACTCCCCTATTGATCTTGATCAAGAATATATATACTTTATGGGGTCGGAAACGTCTCCTTCACTGCGTTATAAACTTTTGACCAAAATTGTAATACCCTCTGCAAGGGTATAAAAACAGCAAAAAACAAGAGAGAACGCTATAGTAGGGTGCCCCGACTATCAGATACCCGTTACTCAGGTTAAGGGAGTGCGAGGGAGATGGAGATAGAAACTTTGATCACGTATAACTTTTTAACGAATGGTCCGATTTGAAAAATTTCTTCTACATTTCGATAGGTATTGATAAACACAATAAAACTGCATTTTTACTTTTCCGAAATATTTAAATTTTTAAAATCGTATATAAGCGATTGTGGGCGTTAAAGGAGGCGTGGCACCATTGCAACAAACTTGCGCTGCGTAGGAACTTCTAAAATCTACATGCAAAATGCCAATCTTCTAGCTTTTATAGTTTCCGAGATCTCAGCGTTCATACGGACAGACAGACAGACAGACAGACGGACAGACAGACGGACAGACGGAAATGGCTAGATCGACTCGGCTAGTGATCCTGATCAAGAATATATATACTTTATAGGGTCGGAAACGCTTCCTTCTAGCTGTTACATACTTTTGCACGAATACAATATACCCTTTTACTCTACGAGTAACGGGTATAAATATAACTTTTAAAATCTTAACTTTTTTATGTATGAATTAATGGATTTGTCATATTTTGACATTAAAATCTTAGAGCTGGTAAGCAAATAAACGTAAGCCTGTAACAGTATGCAAAACTATCCAATAAAACTAAGATCGGCCTGCCAGTGGATCCGGCCATTAAAAATCCACTGGGACACCGTAGGATGGGTGGGTGGTAGAGATAGGCAATGTTGTATGTGAGACATCGATTTCTATCGATTTAGAATTGGGAACTTTTGGGACATTGAGAGACTTGACCACAGCAATGGAGGACAATTGGTCTTGGTTACAGATCGCAGATCAATTGTTACCTGCGGTTGGCATATTCGCCTGGGCGTTTGATTTCTTATTTCGGTGAGACCTCTTCAGAGTAGTGTTTGACGCTGTTTAAGCGCAATCCGAAGGAGTTTCTGCGTCGTTTCGTTCCCGTCCACTGGTATACACCAGAGACCGAGGAACAGTCGAAACAGTGTACTTCACCCGGCGAACGTGCTCCGAAGAAGGCGAAGACTGTCCCATCGGCCGGAATGGGGATGGCCACCGTTTTTTGGGATTCACAAGGTGTGATCTACATCGACTACCTGCTGAAGGGCAAAACGGTCACTGGGCTGTACTACTCCGAATTATTGGGCCGATTCGATTATTGCAGAAAATTCGGCCCCATTTGGCGAAGAAAAAAGTGCTCTTCCATCATGACAAAGAACCGGCTCACACTTCCGCCCTCGCCAAGGTCAAATTGGTCGAATTGGGCTACGAACTGCTACCCCATCCACCATATTCTCCAGATTTGGCCCCGTGTGAATTCTTTTTATTTCCAAACTTGAAAAAGGCACTCGCTGGACAGAAATTTGCCTCGAATGAGGAGGTCGTCGCCGCCACAGAGGCCTATTTTGCAGACCTCGAGAAAAGGTATTTTTCAGACGGGTTAAAGAAGTGTGAGCATCTGACCCAGCGATGCTCCAACTTCTTTAGTATCGAGCTAAAAGTAGATTATGTTGAGAAATAAATCGCCACTTTTCCAAAATTTTCATTTTTCTTTTGGAGGCTAAGTACTTATCGGACCACCCTCGTACATAGAAAACTCTAATATTTTACTTCCTTTAGGGCAGCATGACTTTATTGACTACTTGTTTGACATCACGCTATCCCAAGTGAACCATGTTAAAAACTCCTTAGGACGTTTACTGGACTTGTGTTTTGTGTTAAATTCAGAAGGCGTTTGTCTATTAAAAACATCCCCACTTACACAACCGGAAGATCCTTATCATCCAACTCTAGAGCTGACTTAATGCCATATCAAAGTCAAACTTAATTTTTGTCCGAGGTCAAGCGAAAGCTTCCTTCTCTTGGATCTCCAAAAGTTAAACCAGTCTATTCACCGGGTCTGGACGGAGTTCCAGGCTGCGTGCTTAAATACTGTGCTGAAACTCTGTGTTGACCTCTGCACAAATTGTTTACCTTGTCTTTAAAAACTTCTCATTTCCCACTTATTTGGAAGGAGTCATTTGTTATACTCCTTCATAAGAAAGTAACTAAATCGAATACAAGCAATTACAGAGGCATATCCAAATTATCCGCCATCCCAAAGCTTTTCGAAAACGTTATTACACTTCACTTGCAACATCTTTGTAGATCAATTATATCTGCATGTCAACATGGATTTATAAGGCGAAGATCTACGACGACAACTGTTTGTAGTTTTATTTTTTATTATTTATAGGAATGGTTGCCCCTAGAACATACTCTAGTGACGATAGGTTGCTAAACCAACACTTAAATTGGTTTAACTCGGAGGGATCATGCGTATGAGGGCCAAAGACACAGCGATGCTCACTCGTAGAACGCAGAGTAGTTGAATACACAAGTATTGCTTGAGTACTGATTTTATTAGGGCAAAAGGTCGGGTTTATATACACGTTTTTCAGAGTCAAGGGGGGTACCATAGCAAAGAAGTGGTATGGGGCTGTTAGTTAAAAATACATTGCATTGCTTATGTTCTAAGATATACAAAGGTACAGAGTCATCATAATTGTCTCCCACACAAGGAGTTAATACGCTAGGGTTAGTAAAAATAAAAAAGGTAGCTTAGGCAGAGCTGGCGCTGTCCGTGAACGTCAAGTGGCTTAGCGACTCAAGTGGTACGCTAACATACTCCCGGCCGTTGAACAGGTGTTCAACATCATCCAATGTTGATCTCAAAGGCGTCGGATACAGGTGTCTGGTGATGTCTTTTTGTGGAGTTGGTTAACGCTGGCCTCTCTGGTAAGTCGATGTCCTTTGACGATGGCGAAGTTAAATGATGTGATTTCTTTTGGAAACGTCTCCATACATAAAATATTATCACCCCAAGTGATAAAATTAGGGCGACATATGAACTTATGTGGTGATGTTGTAGATTGATGATCTCGTTTGGCATTTTTATTTTTATTCTCGGAATCAATTCTTTACTGAGCTCATTTAATTCATTATAACTTAGCTTTAATGAATTATTTGGGTGTGAAACTTTAGGAAGCGGTGTTAAAGATTCATTCAGACTGCCAAATCGAGCATACGATAACTTCAATGTTCCAGTAGAGGTTACCTGATGACCAATTACGCTCAGAAAAGGATTTCTTAGAGTGCACTTCGGATCCAAGGATAAAAGTCCGATATTATCAATTGTAATTGTTGATAATTGATCATCACATACTGCTGATAACTCCATTGGTGATTTAATTGAAAATATCCATTGATTTTTTGTTCTTAATCTTTGCCATGAGAATGATTTCGTCGAACTTTTTGTTTGGCACAATGACGATGATTTGTTATTAAACATTTGAAACTCGCAATGATTTTCAATAGAAAACATGGATTGCTTATCTGAGCAAATATACTCTTCGTCATTAATTGAATTACAACGATCAAATTCACTTGATGACATAGTTATGAATTGATCTCGATGTTGATTCACAGCCATGATTGGAAATTCAATATCAAGGGAAATCATTTTATTGTTGATGATTACCGGTATTGGAATCAAGTTATATATTTCAAATAACTGTGTTGATAATAATGGCAGTGTTAATTTAAAGATTACATAATCCTTTACCACCTTTGCTTCTGCCCTCATTAACTTATATAATTGAAGTATATCATCGTTGATGAGAGGGAGCATTTTTCCTTGAGGCATGTGAATTTTTAATTTGTTTAAATGTTGTCGAAGTTGCTTGGGAGAAACGAGCAGTGGGCTAATTTCATTGTGATGGACGTTTGTCAGAACATGTGAAATCTCTGTCTGAATTCTTTGAAGATTTGCCGCCAATATGGTCCAAGGGAGAACGACGTATTCTTGACATGTGGAGTAAATCATTTTCAGTTTTTATTTCTTCGTAGACGTGTTGAAAATGATTATATACAGCAGCACATGCTTGGACTGGTTGTATATGTGAACACATTTGACCAACCTTAAGTGTCCCCGTGTAAAATGTCTTTACATCTTCGAGATACGGCTTTAAATCATAATAAGCTATGATTGTCCAGTCTGCAGTTGCTAATCGAGTAGATCCAATTTTTTCGTAATAAATTCCTGGCCTAGAACCAAACCTGGTTATGTTAATTGGACCGGCGATGGCTAATGGTAATAGAAGCAGCAAGATTAATAATGGCATCGATATCATTGGTAAGGATGGGCTCTTTCGTCTTTTTGGCTCTTGATCTTCCTTTGTTTCTTCTTCAGCATCTTCTTCATTAATTTCCTTGCGTTTTTCTCCTGGATCTTCTTGACGGAATAGTGGAGCAAGCTTATGGATTGCTCTTTTAAAAACTCCTGTTGCAGTTTTTACGTCTGCAACTCGCACATATCCATCTTGACCTGGATAAATTTTTATTATTCGTCCTATAGGCCATTGAAGCATAGGCACATTGTCTTCCTTGACAATGACCATCATGCCTTCTCTTACATTTTTATGGGCCTGTTTCCATTTTGAGTGTTGTTGCAGGCTTGTTAAATATTCTCTGGACCATTGCGTCCAGAATGTGTGCTTGAGTCGCTGCACCAGTTCCCATTGTTCAGGTAGTGATTTTATTCTAAGTGGTTCAGGGTCTGGTTGAGCGACTAGTGCTTCTCCAATCAATAAATGACCTGGTGTAAGAACTGTAAAGTCATTAGGATCATTCGACATTGGAGTGAGTGGCCGAGAATTTAATACTGCCTCGACATTTGTTATGACAGTGCTCAACTGCTCAAAGGTGAGGTTTGCAGTGGACACATTTTTTAATAACAACGTTATTGCTGACTTTACTGCAGCTTCCCATAATCCACCAAAGTGAGGGGATCTTGGTGGAATAAATTTAAAGTGAACACCCTTCGTATTGCACAGCTGAAGTATGGAGTTCTTAGCCTGCTGTGAGTGGATTGTTTCCTTTAACTCCTTCAATTGGTTGCTGGCGCCAACGAAATTTGTTGCATTGTCGCAGTATAGGGTCTGACACTTCCCGCGACGACTTATAAATCGCTGTAATGCTCCAAGGAATGCTGCAGTCGTTAAATCTCCGACAAGTTCCAGATGGACAGCCTTTGTGGAGAAACAAACAAATACTGCTATGTATGCTTTATCAGGTCGCTTGCCTCGGATTTTGTGATGTATCCAGAAGGGTCCGCAATAATCAACTCCGGTATTTAAAAATGGTCTGTTTTGTGAGACTCTATGCTCAGGTAGTTTTCCCATTATTTGAGAAAGTAATTTTGGACGAAACCTGGTACATGGCACGCATTTCATAATTACGTTTCTAACCATAGGAGTGATTTTGATGATGTGATACTGTTGTCGTGCAATACCTTTTAAAGTATTTTGACCACAGTGCATGTTTTCCTCATGAAGTTTATGTAACAGCATTTTTACGATGTTGTCATTGTATGGGAGTAAGTAGGGATTCATTGCATCCCGGGAAATTGGGGCATTTTCCACCCTTGTTCCTACTCTTATAATAGAGTTTTCGTCCAAATGAAGATGAAGAGATGCGACCTTGCTGCTATTGGGTAATGGGCGTTCGGGATGACGTTGAAGGTGATTAAATTCATTTATGAAATCAGCTTGTTGTATACAACGTATTATAATCCGCCTAGCTTGTTCTAATTCGTCAAGCTCTAGTAAGACGGTTTGTTTTCTGTTTTTACGATAACAAAATCGTAACATGTATGCTATTATACGTTGCAAGCGATTGAATGAATTTCCGTGTTTAATGCCATATATTTCTTCTCCAAGTGAAACTGTTGCCAAAGTAACAGTTTTTGTTTTCCGTTCCAAAGAAATAGTGTTGTCCTTTGGAGCTTTAAATAGAGCTTGCCATTTCTCTTCTTGTCCATGAAGAAACAGTGGTCCGTATAACCACAATGTATGTGCACTTAATTGAGATGCAGGTATCCCTCTAGAGAGTACATCTGCAGCGTTGAGACTTGATGACACATGTCTCCATTGATTTGGACAGGTTGCATCTTGTATTTTCGACAACCTATTTGCAACGAATGTATGGAAATTCGATGCTTTTGCATTTATCCAACATAAGACGATGGTGGAATCTGTCCAGTAATGACATTTAATGGATTCTGATTTAAGATCCTTTTTCACCTTTTCAGCAAGCTCTGCACCTAACACAGCTGCACATAACTCTAGTCGTGGTAGGGTTCGCTTTTCAAGAGGTGCTACTTTTGATTTTGCGCATAATAGGCGCACAGTCGTTTGTTTGTTCTTATATATGGCTCTTATATAAGCCACAGCACCAAACGCTTTTTCAGAAGAATCCACAAATATATGGAGTTCTTGTTTTTGAGGTATCTTACCATCATAAATGTGTCGCGGAATAGTCATTTTATTTAAACACAGCAAGTCTTGTCTGAAGGCCTCCCACCTTTCCTTTAGGGAATCTGATATCTCTGTGTCCCAATCTAGTTTAAGGTCTGACAGATTTTGCAGAAATATTTTTGCTCTGATTATGACTGGAGCAAAAAGACCAAGTGGGTCAAAAATTTGACCCAACTCAGAGGCTACCACTCTTTTTGTAATTGTTTGAGTGTTGTGTTCTTGAGCCTTTCCGCACAAATTGTTATCCTTAGGGCTCCAGACAATTCCCAAAGTCTTTACACTGGTATGTTCCAATGCAGTGCCAAGATTTATGTTGCTAGCAATATCATCTGTTGAAAATTCCTTTAGCAGATGGTGTGAATTAGAGCACCATTTTCTTAGTTTAAATCCGCAAGGTAGCAAGATTTTGTTTAGTTCTTCTTGAATCCTTGCAGCATCTATAATTGTATCTGCTCCAGTTAGGCAGTCATCAACATAGAAATCATTTTTCAATGCATTTGATCCTAATGGCCATTTTTCCAAATTTTTATTGGCCAAATGCTCCAAGCATTTTGTGGCAAGAAATGGAGCTGACGTTGTGCCATAAGTTACAGTTTTTAGCCGGTAATATTTTATTTGCTCGGACGGATTGTAGCGCCAAACAATCATTTGGTTAAATTGATCTTTTGGATTCATCCAGACTTGCCGATACATTTTTTCTATATCCGCCGTAAAAACATATTTGTGAACTCTGAATCTCAATAGAATCGCAAACAGATCACTTTGAACAACTGGTCCTGGATAAAGTAAATCATTTAATGATTTTCCTGTAGATGTCTTACAGGAAGCATCAAAGACTACTCTTAATTTTGTTGTAGTGCTTTCTGGTTTCAGAACACAGTGGTGAGGAATAAAATAATGTTCCTTTGGTATTTGACTAGGTAATACTTGCTTCATATGACCTAGTTTTTCGTATTCGGCCATAAAATCATTATATAATATTTTAATGTCTGGGCTGGTTCTTCGTTCCAATGAAAGAAAACGCCTTGTCGCAATATCGCAAGACTTCCCCAGGGCTGAGGGATCTTCAGAATAAGGTAATCTGACAATTAACCTTCCATCTTGTGCGTGCTGAAGATTTTCCAAAAAATGCTTCTCGCAATGTCTTTCCTCTGGCGTCCGGTATTTCCTTATCGGTTCCATGTTGTCCAGTTTCCAGAATTTTTCCAACGATGATTTGGCTTCCTCGGCTGAGGAAACTACCATGCAATTTTGTGGCATTTTTGCACTCATGTTTACTTGCCCAGCAATTATCCAACCAAATTCGGTGTTCTGGAGAATAGATTGGTCTGAATAAGACCTAATTTGTTCAGGTTTTATAACGGAAAAGTGATGTTCTGCGCCAAGCAATATATCAATTTTTCCTGGTTTCGCGAAATGTGGATCAGCGAGCCGGATATTTTTTGAGATTTTTAAATCAGCTACTTTTATTTGTTCCGTAGGCTGATCGGCCACAATATGAGGAAGAACAAAGGCTTCAACTCTTGTTTCAAAATCGCTATGTTTTGATTTAATTAAAACACTAACGCGTCCTTTACTTATTCGCGGCTGACCTCCAACTCCCTCAATGCGAAGGTTTGTTGGTTGTAGTTGCAACGATAAACGCTTAACCAGTCTTTCTGAAATCAGATTAATTTGTGATCCGGAATCGAGCAGTGCGCGAAAATCTCCTTATTGATTATTAAGTCCTTGCACTATGACTTTAGCCGTTGCTAACAGTGTGTATTTGTTCTCACAACTGTTTTTCGTAGCAGCAGAAGCGGACGTTTTAGGTTCGGTATTTGGTTTTCCGTTACCTAAATGTAGCAATGTGTTGTGTTTTTTGTTACATTTTATGCATGTATATTTAGACATGCATTGCTTGGTCATGTGGTCTGCCTTAAGACAATTGACGCACAGCCTTTATCGCTGAACCCAGGTCAGCCTTTCAGCAGGAGTTGACTCCTTAAATTTCTCGCATTTGTATATGCTATGCCCTTTTTGACAAAAAAGGCATGCCAATGAACTTGTTGTTGCTGAAGCACTTGTTTTTTGTTTTTCTTTATGCATTTTTCCGCCGATGGCTTCAAGTGCGAGAAAACGTTGTTCTAGAAACCCAAGGAATTCCTTTATTGTTTGAATTTCCCTGGTATCTAAAATAGTTTGCTCATACAGTGTGTGTGTAAGCCGATCTAGTTTTCTTGTCATATGGAACAGAAGGACTGGATCCCATGTATCTGTTTTTATTCCAATATTTTTCAAGGCTTGCAAGGATTCATTGATATTGTCATGCAGATTTTTTATTGATTGAGAATCATTCGTCACATTAGGGTGATCAAATAATTTTTCAAATATTGCAGTCGAAAGGACCCGCTTATTATTGAAACGTTCTTTAAGCATGGTCCAGGCAGTATCATAATTAACTTCTGTTAATTCTAAATGCCTGACTAACCTTTCTGCTTCGCCAGACAGATTAGCTTTAAGATACCACATTTTTTGTATTTTTGGTATCGCTGATTCATGAACCATTTTATTAAAAATGTCATGAAATTGTTGCCATTTTAGATAGCTTCCATCAAATTTTGGAATGGAAACTTTTGGCAACTGTATTGAAGAGATTGTAGAAACCGCTTGATTGGTGGCTACTGAAACGGGGTCTGCATATGGATGGCAGAATTGCAACATTGCTTCTTCCGCGGAGATAATCGCTCCATACTATAGCCCACTTCTTCAGGTGTTATACATAACTTGTGGATTTCAAAATGAAGACTTTCAATTTGTTTCCATAAATTATCAATTACCGATTTATAGGTAAATTTGTTTTCTGGAGCTATATGTTTCATGGTTCTTGACATAGATTCCAGAACTGCAGCTTGATGTCTGATCAGCTTTTGTATGTGATCCACCTCTTCTGAAGATGTTTCTTTTGCCGGTAACTGAAGAATTTTTGAGTTAAATTCTTCGATAGCTTGATGAACAATCGTCCGCATATGATTGTAATATTGTTTTTCAAAATACTCATGCGGATGTGGAGTACCCTTTAATGATTCTAGGATACTATTATTTCCTTGGTCGAATTTTTCCCAATGCTCTTCAAGTTGTCGTTTTCTGTCTTCAAAATACGACGCCTTTTCCTTTCGTTTGCTGGAATCCTTTTTGATGTTCCGTAGCAAAATTTGGATTTCTTCGCCAATTTGGCTTTGTATGGCAATCAAATTTTCAACCTCCATTTTGCCTTAACAATTGCCTGACCCGTTGGAAGATAATTGATTTGCTTATATAAGCTGGCTACGCTTCTACTCGCAATCGATTTATGGTCAAAGACAATTAAGGATTTTCGGATTAGAAAAGAAAGCCAACAAATAGTTTAAAACCTTTTTATTTAAAAAGTATTTTTTATTTTATTTAATATGAGTGTTAAACTAATGTTTTTAGTTTTGGATGCAAACGCTTCCAGAAATGTTCAAGAGCCGTCTTGTTGACTACTTGAAGTTGTTGAGTTCTACTTGAAGAACTTCCTTGTTGTTCAATCTCGAACGTTAATCGACGATTATCCTGGGAGTCGCCAAGTTGACTCCAGTAAATCGGATTATATTATTAAAAAACAATTTTAATTTTTATGGATGCTACCGCTTCCAGAATTATTCAAGAGTCGCCTTGTTGACTACTTGAATATATTGTTTTCCAGTGAAAAGCCTCCGTGTTGACTGTTTCTATTTTGGAAAATAAATCGACAATTATCCTGGGAGTCGCCTAGTTGACACCAGTAAATTGGATTATATTGTTTAAACAACAATTTAAATTTTTTGGATGCTACCGCTTCCAGAATTATTCAAGAGTCGCCTTGTTGACTACTTGAATTTATTGTTTTCCAGTTGAAGAGCCGTCTTGTTGACTACTTCAATTTCGGAAAAATAATCGACGATTATACTGGGAGTCGCCTAGTTGACTCCAGAAATCGGATTATATGGATGTTGTAAGTTGGAAGAGTCGCCGGGTTGACTTCTTCTACTTTTATTTCCAATATTGTAGTAACAGATCGCCAAGTTGATAAGTTACTCCTTGAAAATTTCAAGTTTTTCGGGAATATGCTTAGAAATTTATTCGTGGCAAACTTCCCTTTGTTATGAATTTTGTTCAATATCTGAATTATTGAACAAGGGTTTCACAACTTTAACTCTAGAAGATTCGATCGCCAAGTTGATCGGGAATCTGTCTAGCAAAGTATGTGCAGAAATTAGTCGCCAAGTTGACTAGAATTTCATGCAATGGTCGGGGTCACCAAAATGTTTGTAGTTTTATTTTTTATTATTTATAGGAATGGTTGCCCCTAAAACATACTCTAGTGACGATAGGTTGCTAAACCAACACTTAAATTGGTTTAACTCGGAGGGATCATGCGTATGAGGGCCAAAGACACAGCGATGCTCACTCGTAGAACGCAGAGTAGTTAAATACACAAGTATTGCTTGAGTACTGATTTTATTAGGGCAAAAGGTCGGGTTTATATACACGTTTTTCAGAGTCAAGGGGGGTACCATAGCAAAGAAGTGGTATGGGGCTGTTAGTTAAAAATACATTGCATTGCTTATGTTCTAAGATATACAAAGGTACAGAGTCATCATAATTGTCTCCCACACAAGGAGTTAATACGCTAGGGTTAGTAAAAATAGAAAAGCTAGCTCAGGCAGAGCTGGCGCTGTCCGTGAACGTCAAGTGGCTTAGCGACTCAAGTGGTACGCTAACAACAACTTTCTTGGAGCTATCGTCTTTTGTAATAAATGGCTTCAGAAAGAACATGCAGTCTGACGTAGTTTACACTGATTTCAGTAAAGCGTTTGATTCAGTAAACCACTCGCTTCTTGTATTAAAGCTAGGGTTATTAGGGTTTCCATGTGATCTTCTAACATGGATCTTAAGTTATCTAAGTGGTAGGACTCAACGAGTCCTCTTTAAAAACTCTATCTCTAATTTGATCAAAGTAACTTCAGGCGTCCGACAAGGAAGCCACCTTGGCGCACTTCCTTTTATTTTATTTATAAACGATCTCCCTCTAGTCTTGACAAAGTCGCGTGTCCTTATGTACGCACATGACGTTAAGTTATGCTTGCAATATAACGAAATTTCCAGCAGTTCAGACTTACAGTCGGCCCTAAATGCTTTTCAAACATGGTGTTATGAAAATCTTTTGGATTTAAATAGCGCTCAACTTATTCACGGGGATGTGGATAGTCCCGAGTTACTAGGTCGCATAAACTTCACCGTGCCTAATAGAATTACCAGGAACTATGTTCCTCTTACTTTAAATATTTGTAGATCTAACTATGATATGCATAAACCGTTTAGAGTGTTGTGTAACGACTATAATAGACTATACCATGATATTTCTACTACCGACTCTTTGCCAAGCTTAAAATCATTAATTATACCCTTGCAGAGGGTATTATAATTTTGGTCAAAAGTGTCCAACGCAGTGAAGGAGACATCTCCGACCCTATAAAGTATATATATTCTTGATCAGGATCACCTCCTGAATTGATATAGCCATGTCCGTCTGTCCGTCTGTCTGTCCGTCTGTCTGTCCGCCTGTCTGTTTCTACGCGAACTAGTCTCTCAGTTTTAAAAATATCGAATTGAAACTTTGCACACACCCTTCTTTCCTTTGCACGCAGTATATATGTCGGAACGGCCGGGATCGGCCGACTATATTCTATAGCTGCCAAATAACTGATTGATCGGAAATGCCATAACTTTGGTGTTTGTAAAGTTAGGAAGTTGGTATTTTCTATGGGTTTTATATTTGACCAATCAATCCGACCTACCAAGCTTCATAAGGATCGGCCGGCTATATCCTATAGCCGCCATATAACTGATTAATCGGAAATGCCATAACTTTGGTGTTTGTAAAGTTAGAAAGTTGGGATTTTCTATGGGTTTTATTTTTGGCCAATCAATCCGGCCTACCAAACTTCATAAGCCGAATATATCCTATAGCTGCCATATAACTGAACAGTTTGGTGTTTTGAAAGTTAGGAAGTTGGGATTTTTTATGAGTATTAAGAATGCATCATATGAATAATTCTGGAGAATATAATTTACAGAGTATTATTTTATAAGGATCGGCCGACTATATCCTATAGCTGTCATATAACTGAATGATCGGAAATGCCATAACTTTGGTGTTGGTAAAGTTAGGAAGTTGGGATTTTCTATGGGTTTTATTTTTGGCCAATCAATCCGACCTACCAAACTTCATAAGGATCAGCCGAATATATCCTATAGCTGCCATATAACTGAACGATTGGAAATGCCATAACTTTGGTGTTTTTAAAGTTAGGAAGTTGGGATTTTTTTGAGTATTAAGAATGCATCATATGAATAATTCTGGTAAATACAATTTACAGAGTATTCTGCAAGGGTATATCAACTTCGGCTCCGCCCGAAGTTAGCTTTCCTTTCTTGTTTTATCTTATTTAGCACAAAATTAGTATTAGTCTGGTACGTATTTCTAATCTAAGTCTGTCCGCTTTTATATTGTCCTTTTTCACTTCTCGCGATCTCGTTTTTACGCCCATTGGGGAATAGGTCTCCGCGCGTAACAAGCACTGCTTGGTGTCATTTGCGCTGATCATAGTGCATCAACGTCCGATTAAAAATAGTACAAATCACATATTCTTAACTGTAAATTTAATTTCAAAGTCTAACGAGGACGGAAGCTAACTTCGGCAAGCCGAAGTTTTAATAGACTTTGCCGAAATTGCTAAAATTGAAAAAGTAGAGAAAGGAATAAGCTATACATAAATAAACTAGATTTGCAGAGTTTCATGTCAAATGTTTTTATACTGCAAAAATGTCATATACAAATGGGAAAAAAAGGGATATTTTCTCAGCCTTTAACAATATTTCCTACGGAAGGTATAAGATATAGACGTCCGATCGGCACGCGCTCATAACCTGATCAAGGTATGCATAAAAAAATACGATTTGAAAAGATTCATTTCAATAGCTTATATACTGCGCGAAATATCCTAAAAATCATTAAATTTTAACCGATTCCAACCTATTGTTCCTATGGGAGCTGTAGGATATAGACGTCCAATCGCCACGCGCTTTTACCCTGATCAATGTATGCATAAACAAGAAGGGAAAGCTAACTTCGGGCGGAGCCGAAGTTGATATACCCTTGCAGAATACTCTGTAAATTATATTCTCCAAAATTATTCATATGACGCATTCTTAATACTCATAAAAAATCCCAACTACCTAACTTTAAAAACACCAAAGTTAAGACATTTCCAATTGTTCAGTTATATGGCAGCTATAGGATATAGTCGGCCGATCCCTATGAAATTTGGTAGGTCGGATTGGCTGGCCAAATATAACACCTATAGAAAATGCCAACTTCCTAACTTTACAAACACCAAAGTTATGGCATTTCCGATCAATCAGTTATATGGCAGCTATAGGATATAGTCGGCCGATCCTTATGAAATTCGGCATGTCGGATTGATTAGCCAAATATAAAACCCATAGAAAATCCCAACATTTTAACTTTACAAACACCAAAGTTATGGCATTTCCGATCAATCAGTTATATGGCAGCTATAGGATATAGTCGGCCGATCCTTATGAAATTCGGCATGTCGGATTGATTAGCCAAATATAAAACCCATAGAAAATCCCAACATTTTAACTTTACAAACACCAAAGTTATGGCATTTCCGATCAATCAGCTATATGGCAGCTATAGGATATAGTCGGCCGATCCCGGCCGTTCCGACATATATACTGCGTGCAAAGGAAAGAATGGTGTGTGCAAAGTTTGAACTCGATAGCTTTAAAACTGAGAGACTAGTTTGCGTAGAAACAGACAGACGGACAGACGGACATGGCTATATCAACTCAGGAGGTGATCCTGATCAAGAATATATATACTTTATAGGGTCGGAGATGTCTCCTTCACTGCGTTGGACACTTTTGACCAAAATTATAATACCCTCTGCAAGGGTATAAAAATAAGATTTGGAAAGATTTTTGTCAATAGCTTTTACACTGCGCGAAATATCATCAATTCTTGCTAGATATATCCGATTGTTCCTATGGGAGCTATAGGATATAGACGTCCGATCGGGGAGATTTTCAAACTTGATCTGCGTACACATGTTTTAGGATGATTGTGAAAGTTTCAGATCGCTAGCTTTTAAACTGAGCTCGCAAACGGTATTGAAACAGACGGATATGGCTATATCGACTCCCCTATTGATCTTGATCAAGAATATATATACTTTATGGGGTCGGAAACGTCTCCTTCACTGCGTTATAAACTTTTGACCAAATTTGTAATACCCTCTGCAAGGGTATAAAAACAGCAAAAAACAAGAGAGAACGCTATAGTAGGGTGCCCCGACTATCAGATACCCGTTACTCAGGTTAAGGGAGTGCGAGATGGAGATGGAGATAGAAACTTTGATCACGTATAACTTTTTAACGAATGGTCCGATTTGAAAAATTTCTTCTACATTTCGATTGGTATTGATAAACACAATAAAACTGCATTTTTACTTTTCCGAAATATTTAAATTTTTAAAATCGTATATAAGCGATTGTGGGCGTTAAAGGAGGCGTGGCACCATTTTGAAACAAACTTGCGCTGCGTAGGAACTTCTAAAATCTACATGCAAAATGCCAATCTTCTAGCTTTTATAGTTTCCGAGATCTCAGCGTTCATACGGACAGACAGACAGACAGACAGACGGACAGACAGACGGACAGACGGACAGACGGACATGGCTAGATCGACTGGGCTAGTGATCCTGATCAAGAATATATATACTTTATAGGGTCGGAAACGCTTCCTTCTAGCTGTTACATACTTTTGCACGAATACAATATACCCTTTTACTCTACGAGTAACGGGTATAAATATAACTTTTAAAATCTTAACTTTTTTATGTATGAATTAAGGCAGGCTTGCACCTTGTGAGGTCAAAAAAATTTTTTTTTTTTTTTTGCAGTTTCGGATAGATACATGTTTCAATTTTACTCTCCTAAAATTTCAAGTCGAAATCTCTTGAATTACGAAAGTTATCGGCTGTTTGGTGGACAGGACATACATTGTTGCCATTATAGTGCAAATTTTTAAACGCGTTTTTCTCGAAACCATGTATTTCGAGTTGGCGGAAGTCGTACAAGTCGCAAAAATTGAGCAATCGTCATGAAATTTTGTATACATTTTCCTCAGAAGTAGGTGCATGGCATAGACTAGGATCTTTTGAAAATATTAAAAATTGTTTATTTAAAAAAATAATGAGTAACGAAAAAATGAGGAAAAAACCGATTTTTTTTTCAAAAGCTCATAATTTTTGCATTTTTCATGTTTTTTCAATTATCCTAGTTCAAGCCATGCGAACAAGTGTACAGATTAAGAATATATTCGTTTTTTGCGTTTCAGATTATTTCTTAAAATTCCAAAAAATCCGCCATGAGGACGAGTTTTTCGCGGACATGCCGTCATTGTTGGGTACTCCCCCTCCCCCTTCGCTTGGATCGCACTCAAAAAAATTGTGTAGCTTCAATAAACTGTACCCTACAACTGGCAAAAATTTTATTTCCATACCTACCATACTTTCCAATAAATAAATTCCAGAAAAAAATCAGGTTTTGGGCGCCAACAAGGTGCAAGCCTGCCTTAATGGATTTGTCATATTTTGACATTAAAATCTTAGAGCTGGTAAGCAAATAAACGTAAGCCTGTAACAGTATGCAAAACTATCCAATAAAACTAAGATCGGCCTGCCAGTGGATCCGGCCATTAAAAATCCACTGGGACACCGTAGGATGGGTGGGTGGTAGAGATAGGCAATGTTGTATGTGAGACATCGATTTCTATCGATTTAGAATTGGGAACTTTTGGGACATTGAGAGACTTGACCACAGCAATGGAGGACAATTGGTCTTGGTTACAGATCGCAGATCAATTGTTACCTGCGGTTGGCATATTCGCCTGGGCGCTTGATTTCTTATTTCGGTTGGATACTTAAATATGTGGTCTTGACCCGTGAGAATAATAACACGATCAGGAACACGATCTTCTCAGACGACCAGTTAGGTGGGATGCGAACCGTATCTTGCAAAGTCCAAAAATCCAGAGACCGTAGTCGGAATGTAGGCTGGAGAAGATCGGTCGATTATAAAACGCGTTAACATAAGTTAGTGTATTTTAGGTGGACTTCTGGAAGGTATTTGGATTGGCTGCAACGGTGGTAGACCATTTTAATCCCGAAAGCGTGAAGAACGCCGAAAAATTCCATGCTAGGGAGATGGAACACTACGCTGAGGACAAGAAGGACCCGTATCCCGAAACCTTGGCGCTTCCCGAGGCCGATCATCATGAGCTATAAAAAATCGAACAGGAGTTCCTGACTTTCAAGAGGGATGGCTGATTGAGCAGATCGATTGAGCTGATCGACGGTTCCAAGGTCTTCAAGGCTCGTACTTATCCGATGTCTCCTGCGAAGCAGAAAATGGTAGAGGTCGAGGTCAACAAGATGCCAGTGCTCGGAGCCACGAGGAGAGCAAAAGCGAGCGGAGCAACCGGACCACGGCGGTGTCGCAGACTCGAAAGGACAGATTCTGCTTAAATGCATGTAAGCTGAACGATGTGACGGTCAAAGACGCTCACCCATTATCCAGTATAGACGGCCTCCTATCCAAAATCCATCAAACGAATTATATTTCCATGCAGACTTTAAAAGACGGTGCGGTGCTGTTCCAGTGGCTGTACGCCAAAGGGATGCCATTCACGTGCATTACAAATCATGCAAGCTTAAAGCGGTTTATGTCCATGAAGGACCTTTCAGGTCGGTTGGCTATGTGGTAGTTACAGCTTAAGTGATTCCATTTCAATATCGAGCTCAGAAAAACGTCGTATCCGTCACCTTTTCGTGATGTGTTCTTCTGTCCCGGCATGGTGATGCAAGTCCAAAAGTTCATGCGCGGGCGTTAAGTCTGCAAGGAGTCGAAGGCGCCGAATTTCCCAGTCAACTGGCGGCTAGACAGAGCAGCCATTTCCGAAGCTGTACATCAATTTCTGAAGAAATATTTTACAAGTTTGGTGTTCATATAATCGTGCGCTCGGACAACGGTTCACGTCAAAAATCTTCAAGAGGGCGATGGACCCCTTTGGCATTTCGCATCTCAAGACATACTTGGATGATGACCATCGAGAATGTGACACGTATTTCCCGGAGATCGAGGTGGCGATTCGCCACGCGATTCACTCGGAGACTGGCGAAGCTCCCTTTCTTACAGTATTCGGACTGGAAGTTGAAGTCCTTGGTAAGTCTTTAAACAGCTGGAATCGGAACGGCCGTCAGACTCAAAGTGATCCATACCAACGTGCAAAAGAACTTTGAAAGTCCCTACTATAGCAGTCGCCAGCGTTAAGACCAAAGAGCCGGGTCAAAAAGTGTATCGCCGCAACTTCATCATTAGCGACTTTAAGGCCCTTAACGATAAGTTTGCTCGGGAGGTCCTTATAGGTCGGGTGGAGAAAGCGGTCGGCAACAATGCCTACGAGCTGAAAGATCTGTAAGGACGTCTGATAGGGTGTAATCTGAAAGGCAGCGCACAGTAAACAAGCGTATAAAACAACTGAAGCAGTACTTCCAGGCAAAAGGGGACACCGCGAGGGGTTTGGAAGTTTGTGAACTGCACAGGACGATTTCATCCAGGTGTCACCAAATCCTCTAAATAATTACGTCAATTTGTGTCTTCCTGGGTGGTGTTGCATTTCAAGTGGGAAGAGCTAAAAAAAAATATGAAAATATAAAATCATTTAGGCTATCGATAAAGTTTAAATTGGTGCCCCTCCTGCTGATGCTTTTAATCTAGCTATTTAATTGGGATCTGGGTTTTCGCTAATATAGTCTGTAACGATCCTGCTGTGCTGAGATAGTTCAACGGTGTCCAGGTCTTCGTTCCAACATTTTTATTTATGTCAGGAGTTGTTGCTGTAAGAGTTGGACCCGGTTCCCAGAGAATGACACGTACGGGGTTAGGTGAAATTGAAGGGTATTACGTTTATTCAACTTAAATTTTACAGAGTTTATGTCAAAGATAGTGCGACGAGGTTGGTCCTTACGTCGGCGTTGTCGTCTAGCGTGTTCTTGAGCTGCTTCTGGTCGTCCTTCGGTAGTTGCGGGCTTTGAGTGGCGCCGGAAAGTATGCTCCGGTAGATATGGTTGTGCCGGAGTGGGTGCCTCAGCCACGTGGCCCCTCTGGACTAGGCCAGGATATGTTTCCCCTTACGTCTAGGTAGGTACGTCCCGAAACCACTGAGGTCTGCCCGGATGAGAGAAAGTTTGGAGGCCACTTAGGTCTTCCAGGTTATGAGACGACGCACCCCACTGTGGGTCTGCGAAGGTTAGCCCGGCAAGCCGAGTGGGACCCGAGCGGGTGATCGACTCGGTGAACCGAGTGATGGCTCGAGGTTGGAGTCGGCTGCCACTAATGGCGGCTTCGTCCCTCGAAGTCGGGAGTGGGTCGTGGAATTCCCAAAAGCTACTGTCACTGATGACGGTCGGCCTTTCTGGGAGTGGGTAAAGGGAGGAAGGGGAAGGTTAACTATCGACAATGTACTTACCCCGTCCAAGACCCTATCCTAAGAAAGAGACTTCACAATCAACTTCCAGACAGGTTGCTTACACCCAAGCGAAAGGCTCACCTTCTCTGATCGCGGTCGGTTGCAGAGTGACTTGGAGGGGGAACAGGTGCCCTTTTTATTAGTGTGGCCGTACAACGGCAAAATCCCGTGCCATGCGACTTAGCGCGTGTGGCCAGGTTGTCGGTGGTCAGTGTGCTCTTCCTTTTGGCGCGCCCGCCTGACTATTTGACTTCCGCTTCATGCTTTTATCGTTTAAACTTCATGTCTTATTATATTATTATTATTATTATATTATTATATATATTTTCTAATGTTTATGCTCTTGTATTGTGCGCTCTGGAGCGTCACAAGTCTTGGATATGTCCAATGACGCAGTTTATGAGGCGTACTGGGGAAATAAGGCGAGTGACTTTGGGTATTTCAGGAATAGGAATCAGTAGCTGACATGTTTCCGAGCCTGGAAGACACCGAGCTTTTATTTCTTAGGGTATAATACCTAACAAAGCCAATGGTGAGTTTCATTGAAAGAGTATTATTTGCGCTGTAGAGAAGCATAAACTACAATCACCTCGACATAACCTTTTAGGCTGTTGGAGATCATCGCTGCGGACGCACAGGCAGCTAGGCAGCCAATCCGCACAGCATTAGCCGGCTTCGTTTTACAACACGACCCAATAATCGACAAACACTAGCAGCACTCACGAACAGTTTTGGAAACGTAAAGCCTGTGCCGGGCAGTCTTTTTTGTAGCCGTTCTTGACTGCGTCCTAACCACCACAGGCCAAACTCGGTGCACTGCGTGCCAATTTTTGAGGGACACTGCGCTGCATTCTTTTTCCATTTGTGTGGCCGTTGAGTATAGTTGCACTTGCCAAGCCACTGTATCCCACGACCAACAGCCACGAATTTACCGAGCTTTAGCCTTCCGTGTCATTTTGGATGTCACATACCGCCGGTCTCTTTTGCATGATTCCGGGTCTGCAATTTGAAATCGGAAACGTTACTTATTTAAACTTACCCTTCCCTTGTTGTCCTTTAGGAGCTCCAGCAGGGTACTTAGAACAAAAGTAAAATGGGGGCACAGAATACACTGGGGCAACTTAGATTAGGTAACCGCGTTAGCAAGTTTATTTTTAATACACTTTTTTTTCCAATATTTTACGAATTTGATGTTTGTTAACTTATAATACTATGTTTTATGGGAATGTTGTTGTATGTGAAACTTCGATTACATTGGGGGTACTTTACCCTAAGCTAGCCGTTGCCGTGGCAAGAAAAATTATTCATAACAACATCCAACGTAAAAATATCGGTCTTTAACCGGTCTTTGTGAACCCGATTACGTTAGCTGAAAGGAAAAACAAGAGAGAACGCTATAGTCGGGTGCCCCGACTATCAGATACCCGTTACTCAGGTAAAGGGAGTGCGAGGGAGATGGAGATAGAAACTTTGATCACGCATAACTTTTTAACGAATGGTCCGATTTGAAAAATTTCTTCTACATTTCGATAGGTATTGATAAACACAATAAAACTGCATTTTTACTTTTCCGAAATATTTAAATTTCTAAAATCGTATATAAGCGATTGTGGACGTTAAAGGGGGCGTGGTACCTTGGTACAAACTTGCGCTGCGTAGGAACTCCTAGAATCTGCATGCAAAATGCCAATCTTCTAGCTTTTATAGTTTCCGAGATCTCAGCGTTCATACGGACGGACAGACAGACGGACAGACGGACATGGCTATATCGACTCGGCTAGTGATCCCGATCAAGAATATATATACTTTATAGGGTCGGAAACGCTTCCTTCTAGCTGTTACATACTTTTGCACGAATACAATATACCCTTTTACTCTACGAGTAACGGGTATAATAACGGGACCCCCTCGGGCTATAAAAATACGGCGCAGAGTGAGAGCAAGCGAAATCAGTGAGCAAGTAACGACGACGAGTCTACAAGGCTGAGGCGGCAACGCTGAGATCCAACCTTTTAGGTCGTGTTTTAATTCTGCGATAAAGTTGGCTGGGCAAAATGGCGACACACAAAGCACAGAACTAAGCGTTAAATCTAATTAATAATTAATCTTAATATAAAATAATAATTGTGATTTGTGGCAGCTGAAAAGGACTACAACTTTTGTGCTTTTGGGCTTTCCGCGGGTTTTTAATCCTATGTCGATTTTATTTTTTTTATTAAAATATACATTATATATAACCATCATTCCAAAAAAAATAATATCCTCTAAATCAAACAATTTCCCTTTTTCTCAATTGCAGGATTGAAAGTGAAAAAATCCGGGTCGAGTTTATCTCATCATGATTGATCCTAGTTCAAGTGAGGAGGAAGGGGAAGATGACCCAGTTGTCAATGTACCATCGAAAGGACGTATTTCACAAGCGCCCAAAATCGCCGGTGCCGTTTCTGTAATAGGTGGATCTTCAGGTTTTGCTGTTGGAAATATTCCTACATCTGGCTCTAATAGTGATTTGGCCGGGAATCAGAGACAATCGAATAACAGTTTTGTCGGTAATCGAAGTGAGGCCGGAAACATAAGTGCGACTCCCGGACAGGGAGTATCCACTAACAAATTTGAGCACGGTAGCCGAGTTGATGGTGGGAACCTTGAGGTGCCTAACAATGTTATTCCAAGGTTCGTAATTATATTTATAAAAAAGAAAGGAAGCAAGCCGAAGTTTATATACCCTTTCAGTTATTACAAATCGAATAAATTTCGATTTCACTGCCAATATTACTACAAAGAAGAAAGAAAGCAAACTTCGGCAAGCCGAAGTTTATATGCCCTTACAGTTATTACAAAACGACAACATTTCGACTTCCATGCCTATATTACTAAAACAATAATACTATAACGATTTAGACTTGCATTTTGCCATCGTTTCTATTTTTTTATTTCTCAAAGAAATATATTGATAAATAGAAAAACAGCAAAATAACATTTTTTTCAATTTATATTTTTTTTAATTTGTCGATTTTCTTATGAGAGCTATATGACAGATGTCCGATTTTAATTTAATTAAAACCGTAATTCCGTATTATTTAAATATTACCAAATCCCAAAAAACAAAAAAATATAAAACAACAATTTTAAAATTTGTTTCCCATTTTTCCTATGGGAGATATATTATATAGTCGCCCGGCTTGTTCCGACTTATAGAAAGACAATTATTGGGAAAGTTTCAAGCTGAGAGCTTTGAAACTGAGGAACTAGTTTGCGTAGAAACGGACGGACTGACGGACGGACGGGCAGACGGACTTGGCTAGATCGACTCTCCTGGTGATGCTACGCAAAATAGTCCCTCAGTTTTAAAGCTTTCTGCTTAAAACTTTCCTAAAAAATGTATTTCTTTTGCAGGTAGTATATGTGTCGGATCGGTCGACTATATCAAATAGCTCCCATAGCAACAATCGAAAATAAAAACTAAAAAAAGTATAACTTTGTTGTTTTTAATTTTTTTTTTGTTCTTTGGGATTTGGTAATAGTTAAATACTATGGAATTACGATTTTAATTAAATTAAAATCGGACATCAGTATTATATAGCTCCCATAGGATATCAAAAAAATATGTATTTTCTTTTTTTTTATATTTATCAAAATATTTCTTTCAGATGTATTTACTATATCAGAATTACGCTTTTTGTTTTGCCAAAATCGGACAACAATATCATATAGCTGCCATAGAAACGATGTCAAAATGTAGCGCAAAATCGACATTGCTTCATTGTTTTTAGTAATATAGGCAGAGAAATCGAAATAATAATAACTGCAAGGGTATATAAGGAAGTTTGCTTACTTTCTTCTTAACTTTAAATTGTGACAAGTTTTGGGCAAATTTTGTAAGTTGTCACTGGAAAAAATTATGCAACATTTTAAACGAAATCGATACTAACTCTGGCAAGCCGAAGTTTTACTACTCTTGCTGTTATGCCGAAAACTGATAACAGCGTCCGAATATACGTATGATATTTTTGATTTTCTACGTGTTAAGACTGTTTGTTATCCAGGTCCCAATAGTATTCTTGGTGTGTGCTTAGATATTATGCTGAAGACCTGTTCAAACCTCTTTTAAAATGCTTTACCTTAACTCTAGAAATTTCTATTCAATTTCTCCATATTTAAAGGGAATCATAGTTTGTAAATCACAAGAAAATAAACAAGTAGATGCCATCAATTATAAAGGCTATCCTTGAGCTCCAAAATAGTTATAATCCATAGTAGTAATAATATTTTTAAAAAGCTTAGGGATAGCCTTTATAATTAATGGCATTCACTAACGCCGAAATTCGCGCTGTTTTAAAATTTTCCTTCGTAAAAGGCAAATCTGCTTGAGAAACATTCCGTGAGATTAATGGTGTTTTAGGGGATGGTACTCTATCACTTCGAACCCCGGAGGAATGGTTTCACGATTCAGAGCAGGTGAAAACGACACCATGGATAAGGCAGTCGGCGGAAGACCTGTGACGACGAATACCGATCAAATCATGGAAAACATCGAGCTAACATCTCGTGACATCACCGAGAAGATAGGAGTTAGTCACCAAACTGTTTTAAACCATCTGCAGAAGGCTGGATACAAAAAAAAGCTGGATGTTTGATTTGACGCAAAAAAACCTGTTGGGCAGAGTCAACGCCTGCGAAATGCTGCTGAAGCAGAATGAACTCGACCAATTTTGGAAGCGGATGGTGACTGGCGACGAAAAATGGATCACAAACGACAATATCAAGCGAAAACGGTCATGGTTGAAGACCGGTGAATCGTCCAAAACAGTGGCCAAGCCGGGATTGACGGTCAGGAAAGTTTTGCTCTGTGTTTGGTGGGATTGGAAGGGAATAATACACTATGAGCTGCTCCCATATGGCCAGACGCTTAATTCTACCATCTACTGCGAAAAACTGGACCGTTTAAAGCTAGCGATCGACCAGAATTGGCCAACAGGAAGGGTGTTGTGTTTCACCAGGACAACTCCAGACCACACACGTCTTTGATGACTCGTCAGAAGAGATTTTATCGCATAGAGAGTTATTTATTTTATTTCTAATATATAAACATGCACGGTCGGACATATCTCTATCACAGGGGTGTTGTTGAGACAGCAGTGTTATAAAAAGAAACAGTTCGGACGTTGATGCACTATGATCAGCGCAAACAACTGGCCCTTACGACACCAAGCAGTGCTTGTTACGCACGGAGCTTAATAGGCGTAAAAACGAGATCGCAAGAAGTTAAAAAGGACATTGTAGAAGCGGACAGACTAAGATTAGAAATACTTACGAGACTAATACTAATACTAATTTTGGGCTAAGTACGATAAAATTAATGCTTTTAGGCTTGGCAAAGAGTCGGTAGTAGAAATGACATGGTATAGTCTATTATAGTCATTACACAGTACTCTAAACGGTTCATGCATATCAAAGTTAGATCTACAAATATTTAAAGTAAGAGGAACATAGTTCCTGGTAATTCTATTAGGCACGGAGAAGCTTATGCGTCCCAGTAACTCGGGACTCTCCACATCCCCATGAATAAGGTTATTTTAAAATTTTTTTTTTTTCGCGCGGAGTCCCATCTATTATAGTCAGAACACAATACTCTGAAAGGCTCATGCAAGGCATAGTTAGATCTACAATGATTTAATATTAGGGGAATATAATTTCTAGTTAATCTACTTGGCACAGAAAAGTTTAGCCAAGTCGGGGGAGTCAATATCACCATGCATCGTTCTACGGTTGGCTAGGGAGGGTAAATTAATCAACTCAAGTCTACTAGAATTAGAAGGTTATGATTTGCATCCCAGTTTAGGCGCCGTAAAGAAAAAAGAAGAACGTTTTTTTGTACTGATTCAATACGACCAATATGTATTCCGTATCGCGGACTCCAGACGGGAGACCCATACTCCAGAATCGGACGGACTAACGAAATAAATAGAGTTTTAGTTAAATAAGGATCCAAGCACTCCTCTGGTTTGAAAATTTTAGTTTAGGGTCCAAGAGAACGCCATGATCGTTTACAGGAGTTATTCTATCCAAAGAGCTGCCTCTTAATGTGTAAGTCGCGTATATCGGATTGACCTGATAAAAAGTCATCAGCTTGCACTTGGATGCGTTTAAATTTAGTAAATTATCTCGGCACCAGTTTTGAAAATTATCTAGATCGGATTGCAAGTCTAAATGGCAGAAAATGTCCTCATACTGCAGGCACAACTTAACAGCCATTCAGATAACTTGAAATCCATTCAAGCAGATCAACTGGAAAACCTAACAGGTCAAGTTTTTGAACAAGAAGTAAGTGATTTACAGAGTCAAATGCTTAACTAAAGTCAGTGTAAATGACGTCTGTTTGAAAACTACTATTGAAGCCTTTTATCACAAATGTAGTGAGATCTAGAAGGTTTGTGATTGTGGATTTACGTTTAATAAATCCGTGCTGACACGGAGAAATGATTGATCTGCAAAGGTGCTGCAAATGAGGAGTAATAATTTTTTCAAAAAGCTTAGGAAAAGCTGACAACTTAGAAATACCTCTGTAGTTACTGGCTTCTAACTTGTTACCTTTTTTGAAAAGAGGAATAACAAATGATTCCTTCCAAATATTTGGGAATTGGGAGGTTTCTAGAGATAAGGTAAACAACTTATGAAGAGGTTTGCACAGGGCCTTAGCGCAATTCCTAAGCACGCACCCAGGAATACCATCGGTCCCTTGCGAATAAACAGTTAAAGTGGGACAGAATATGAGGTTTGACTTGCACATGGTGTAAGAATAAGGCTGTGATGAATAATCTAAAGCAGAGTTAGTCGTTAAAAAAAATTGGGCAAATAAATTGGCTATTGCCTGATCTGTGGTTGCCGTCATGTTTTCAAACGACAGTGAGGAAGGAAATGAATTAGATTTACGCTTGGTGTTAACGAAATTATAAAACTGTTTCGGGTCTTTACAACGGTTTAAGTAAGTATTATAACACTGAGCTTAAGCACGGTAAATCTTGACCGAGCACTTAAATATCTAGTAAAAACAGATTGAGAACCGGTATTTTTATATTTCCTAAAAAGTCTGGACTTTACATTTCTTAAGTGTGTCAACTCTTTGCTAAACCAAGGTGATTTATTGGAAGTTGACGGATAGTACCACGGAACACAGGAATTAAAAAATGAGTTTATTGCAGTGTAAAAAACATTAACTGCATCGGACATATTATTGCATAAGTAAAGATCAGACCAATTAAAGCCAGAAATAAAATTATTTAGCCTCAGAAAGTCTGCTTTGCGAAAACAATGGATTCGTTTGGATTTTTCTGATTTTTCTTCTATAACTCTACCCGTATCAAATGAAAGTTCGATTGTTGGGTGATATGGATCTTCAGGTTGCGTGAGTGGTGCTACTCTGGACAGAAACACACCTTCAGGATTTGATACAAAACACAAATCAAGTAGGCGACCTAATGAATTTCGAACATGGTTTACTTGAGATAGAGATATGTCAAGCAGGCCGTCAATAAAAACATGCTGTGCTATAGGTAGTAAGATATTCGATCCATCTTCAGTAGACCAAGTAACTCCAGGTATATTAAAATCACCTAGAACTAGCAACTGATCACCAGCGGAAACCTTATTTGCAACGGACTTAATAACGGAAAGGTGATTTAAATAATCAGGAAGTTCAGACAACGGCGGAATATATGAGCAAGTTATGTATATAAAGTTACCAGGAAGCGATAACTTTACACAAATAAATTCAATGGTATTGAATTCATCAAAAAATAACTCCTCAGACGGGAGGTTTGAATCAACTCCAATTAAGACTCAACCTCCCCGTCTAGAGGGACGGTCATACCTATATATTGTGTACTTACCTGGAAGAACTTCGGAGCTAAAGATCTCCGGCTTTAACCAGGTTTCTGTAAACACAATAATATGAGATGCAAAGGAAAGGCTATAGGAATACAATTTAGTGAGTTTGCTACGCAAACCTCTTGCATTAGTTTTTTGAAATTGGTACACTGGTTTGGCCTCGACTAGGAAGTTTTACTCCCACGGACCCCTTCTTCTTTATCTTAGCCTCGAACTCTTTTACAACCATATTATCCGGCCAAAAGTTGCCCGAGCATACGACTGCATTTTTTGCAGAAGCAGACTACATTTTTATTATTCATTTTATTTATTGGAACCACTGTACCAAGAAAACGAATTGAAATTTATAAGCGAGCAGTTATAAGTACCGCAAGAGCGCAAAAACTGCACGCGTAGAACTTTTAAAGCAAAGAGAGCAAGAAAGCGGGAGCGTAAATTAGTTAAAGTGCACAAAAGCGAAACGGCGGGGATATAAGAAAAGAAAACACAGATAAGAATTACGAAAACTAAAACAATTTATTAGTGATATTACAAGTGCACTCGCGAAGCGATCGGAGTTTAAATTTATGTTTGAATAACCGGAAGAAAATTAAAATTGTTTTGATAAAACCCTCCGATGGGAATAAACGAAACAAAATACAAAATTCAAAGCGCAGAAAAAAAACACGACCGTTCACTTTGTAAGTCAAAGACGATCGATTATAGATAAAAGTTGTACCAAGCATCGATCTACGGTTTACTAAGGATGGTAGATTAATTAGGAGAAGTCTAGTAGAGTAGGATGGTAAAATAAGGCTTGCATTCCAGTTAATAAAAAGTTATTTTGCACAGACTCTATCCGGTCTATATGTACACCATACTAAGGACTCCAAACTGCTGAACAGTACTCCAGGATAGGACGGACTAGTGAAATGAACAGAGTCTTTGAAACATAAGGATCATCGAATTCCTTTTAAGTAATATGGTCACAAAACTTAAGTTATGGGTCAAGAAGGACGCCAAGGTCACAACCACCCAGCATATAGGTTGCATATTGTGGGTTCACCCGAAAAAATGTCATTACTTTGCACTTAGCGCTATTCAAATCCAAAAGATTTTCACAACACCATGTTTGAAAAGCATTTAGGTCAGATTGTAAGTCTGAACTGCTAGAAATTTCGTTATATTGCAGGCATAACTTAACGTCATCTGCGTAGATAAGGACACGCGACTTTGTCAAGACTAGAGGGAGATTGGTTGTGTTAATGGTTGTCATTTTATTTAAATTCGAATTTATCAAGTTAAACAAACTTTAAGAACTTGGCTACTTAGACCTCTGGCGTAATCTCAATTGGTGAGTATTCTTCGGCATTGGCATGTCCGAATTTGCAGAGTTTTTTGTTGGTGTTGGCTTACTTCCCTACATAACTGTTTAACAATTACAGTGGTCTCGTTCTCTTTCTTAAAGCCCTTTGGATGTTCATTTTCGTTTAATCTGACGTCCGTAGTTAGTGTTTGATGACATCGGTGTCTCAGAGTCTGAGAGGTCTTAAAAGTCCCCACAAATCTCGATGCAGGAGAGAGGCTTGGCTAGGATGCCGGAGGAGTGAAAAGCATCCAGTTTAAATGAATTAGAGTGCGAGAATCAGCAAGTGAAGACAAAATCCAAGTGCCCAAGGATCAAGATCGCAAAGTCGAGACGCCGAACGACGGCAATTCTAAAAAGCTGAGGCTACAAAGCTGATATCCAACGGTGCTAGGTCGAGGTCAAACCGAACTTGAGAAGCCCTTGCGGGTATTAGGCGATAAGGGAGAACCCTGTGCTAGCTGCTAGGTGATACACCTTGTCGGCCCCGGTAGGGAGGTATGCATATCATCCAGGCGTGGTGGAGCCGTCTCGATCTCAGACACCCGGAGCAGTCAGCAAGGAGCGACGCAGCAGAGGACAGCGACTAGAGCAGCAAGAGCAGTAGCAATAATACTATTGTAAGAGAAACAATAAACTAGTACAATCCAAATCCTTTCTTGCATTATCCTTTGGCCACAGGCAGTTACACAATATAATACGCATATACGCCTATATATACGCATGTTTACGGAGCGAGCGGGAAATATAAGAAGCAGATTGTTACACAGTGTTGTCTTTTTCCTTTTTTTTGATGATAGAACAAGTGATTTGGTATCAGCGCGTCATCACCTGCGAAATATAGGGAGATAAAGGTGAGTGGTCTAGAACTTGTGGAAAGCGCCACCTTATAACTTCTCACTAAACTGTAATTTTTCTGAAGTAAATTTTCGGGAGCTCATCTTTGAATAACCCTTTAGTGGCTTTAAAGTTGGTTACATTGCCGAATGTTTTTTCAAAGCAAGGAAGTATGGCAGCTGGAAACGGTGTCACTTGAGGTGAAGAATCAGCGATTCATGTAAAAACTCGTTCGAGCCTCGTAAATTTTTTCTCTATTAAGTTGATGGCTGTCTCGTAGGGTATATGGTAGGTTTTCTTGTGGGAATTATTTTTTTTCTATTGCTAAATTATACATCAGGAAATGATTTCAGCAAAATATATTCATTCCTGGGGCTGCTTATATATCCATGTCACGCAGCGTCTATAATTTAAGAACTGAACGTTTTTGGTTGTAGCCTTTGGGTGTAGGGAGAAAAGGGGGGCGATACACCTCTATCAGTCTACGACTTTAAGATATCTGCTACTCAGCTAACCAGTTTCAAAATAAATCAATTTTATTAAGCGCCGTCTGATGAACAGCAATGCAAACAGCCCCCCGCTACCAGTTTTCTCGCCGGGGTAGAGGCGTCCGATAGTCAGGCACCTTTTTGCCGGCATAGGCAACCGGAATAAACAGAATAAATATTAAATGGCCCGAGTAATCGAAATTTATTCTAACGTTCGTCTGTCGTTAGTCCTTACTGCTCCGCAAGCTAAGGATGTGATCGTAACATAAATGAATCGCTGCTGGCCTTTTTGGATATTGAGTGAGCTTAAGAAATGTTCTCAGAAAACTTTAGGTTTCTACTGAGTGAAATTGAAGTACTCTTGGATTCAAGCGCATTCGCTCTTGGCTGTAAGTGCCCTTTTTATAATTATAATTATAAATACTATATCCTACAGCTGCCTTATAACTGATTGATCGGAAATACAATAACTTTGGTGTTTGTAAAGTTAGGAAGCTGGGATTTTCTATGGGTTTTATTATTGCCCAATCAATCCGACCCGATCCGGATCGACCGACTATATCCTATAGCTGCCATATAACTGATTGATCGGAAATGCCATAACTTTGGTGTTTGTAAAGTTAGGAAGCTGGGATTTCCTATGGGTTTTATATTTGGTCAATCAATCCGACCTACCAAATGTCATCCTTATGAACAGACAGACGGACATGCTTATATCAACTCAGGAGGCGATCCTGATCAAAAATATATATACTTTATAGGGTCGGAGATGTCTCCTTCACTGCGTTTGCACACTGCAAGGGTATAAAAATAAAAAGGTTATGACGTTAGGCGGAAATTCTCAGCTTCAGCTATTACCTACCTACAACTCCGTCTATACTGCTGAAGCCTTCACCATATTACAAGTCTGTCGGTTCGCCATCAAACTCACGACAATATGTTATCTGCATGGAGGAATAATATACATTGGGACTCGAGCCAGTTCAACCTACGCATCGGACACACTCGTGATACACACAAACATATTTTCACAGAAAATATGTGACGATGTAATGTAATGTAAAAAATGTAAATAAGTCTTTCCCACGGCGTTTTCCTCAGTTACTTTACTTATAATTCGTTCGATAGATGACTTGCTACGGGTGTTGTGAGCTTTTTCTTCTCGTACCGGTGCGAAATCTATACCATTCTAACTTTTGGTCGGATTAGGCCCATTTTGTCTGGCAGAGATAATTCTTTGTTTTCTGAGTATCGTATACGCCGTTCGCATTGTAATCATTCATGTTCCAAACATCGCATAATATGACTCTATACCAATCGATTCATATAGACTAATCCCCTTCACAAAATGGGAAATAAATCAAATACAAGCAACTATAGATGTATATCCAAGTTAACGATCTTTCTCTAGTTTTGAAAAAGTCGCGTGTCATGTGAGGTACAGCAGTTTTCTTCCTTTCCAAAACTGAGCCTCGCAAACTCCCCGATCGCTCTGTGCGTATTAGGGTCGGCTGTTGGTGTTGCAGCCCTGAATACGAATAAGCTGGTGGCAAATTTGAAGATTGTTTGTAGTGTTATAGTGAGTAAATCCCCACTAAAACTTTATTTCAAAAAATCTCTTTAGTGCGATAACACCTGGCCACATCTCAATGCGATTTTAGAATCATACTTTTATTTAAAACCTGGCTCAAAACGAACTTTTATTCCAATGAGTATTTGGATTGCGATTTGTATCTTGTTTGTTTTTAAATCAGTTCCGAAAAATAACATTGCCAGTTATCAACCTGTGGCAGATTTTCTTAAATTTTTTCTTAAATCGCGAATCGCAGAATTTATCACCTTCGTCTTCGATTGGTACTTGAGAAGGAATGCCCTCCCTTGGATGGTTTAGGTTTCAAAGGCGCGATCGAATACATTAAAGCTTTCCCTAAAAGCTTTGTCGATTTCGGTCCAAAATACAGGAAAAATGTTGCAAGAAAATATAGCTGTTGTATTACTTTTTCGATTAAAGCGCCACACAAGTCTACACTTTGTGGGGATGGGGTTTTTGCGTCTTCTTTGATGAATTTTACGAGGTACTGCAAAAGCCCAGTCTCTGCCGTCAAAGGCTAAGCTTAAATTTGTAAAATGCTTTATATCGGATGAAGCATCGATATCTATTATTTATATCTATTTAAACATCTGTATTCAAAACCATCACTAGGAGTGATGATATATTGCTATTGACAAAAAATGGCAGAATGCACAAAAGCTTTTAAGCATGCTCAGCCACGCAGTCATAAATCGCATAGATTCGGAATTAATATTTAAGTCAAGTAAATACAAATTTGAATCGTCTAGTTTTTTTGCCAGCCAATTTTGCCAATTGTGAAATCAGGATCGCATCCTTTAGGGGGACGGTCGTAACAGTGGGTACCACGTCAAAGACAAAGATTGGGAGTGTAATTTGTGTCTTGCTTATTAAAAGATCTTATATCTTTCTGTCGCGATCCTGGGAAGTGGCCAATGTTGATCAGCACATTCCAGCATAGCACCTAAGCAGCAGGATTCTTTAATGTTATCAACATGCTTTTTCTGACAAAGTTCATGAAGGGTGGATCGGTTAAAATGGTATAAGATTAGCAGAACTATATTGATACGCAGTGATGAGAGAGCTGAATATTTTTTTCGCAACCCATATTCTGAAGAGAGTATGATCGAATGAACGAGAAAATACCGCATCCTAAGGAAAAATTGAAAGCTATTATAGAGTTCGCGCTGGCAGAACGCAACATGTGCCACCATTGAAGCCGAAAACGCACCTGAAGCGCGTCCTATGTTGTAAAACAGTTGGTAGATAAACTCCCAAATAATCAGAAGCTTAAAAGGGCAATGCACTACCAAAAAGCACAACTGTAGACAATCGTGGCTCAATTTCCTCAAAGTTCTGTAGACACCCACGATAGCTTTGCTCAGCAAAAACAAGGGGCCCCACCGACACCAAGCAGTGGCGGAGTCCTAGTCCCCATGGGTCAAGATTAAGCGTCCTGGGACTCTCCACATTCTAGTGAACATGTTCACGGTGAAAAGTACTTTAGAATTGGACGGTCTAAAGAATAAAATTTTTGTGACATATGTCAAAAAATTACCTCGACCGTCGTCGCATGCAGACGTGTATTTATTGTGCTCCGGGAAAAAGTATTCAATAAAATCACAAAAGTGCAGTGACAGTTTTAATAAATCTATTATAACGCGAAAAGACGCTTTCTGCGATGAAATCGCGAATGTTTATATTGATTGGTCATTTAATTAATATAAAACTTAACACTTAAAACTCTAGTTAACTTTACCACGAATACAATGAGTCTGAACGACGTTCGCACACAATGTCAACGTGAGCAAAACGAGAGACGGCTCTCAGTATAAAGAAATAACGCGTACTTCTCTTTTAAAGCAACCGAAAATAATGCAAGCTCTGATCAAGCGCGGGCAATTATCCCCAACTTGACCGAGTTCTTAAACGTAGCGAGCGAGAGAGCGCGTTCTTGCTCTCCCTCGCTACCATCGACGTCTCTGCGGCCAAAGAGCGCTGAATGTGCTCCAATGCAGGTATGCAATAACCTAAGCTCATCAGCAGTAACTAGCACCGCAATTTCTTTAACAACGTCAACTGTAACTACAACAACAACTGCAACCGTATCGACTGCGCGTTTAATGACATCATCAGCTAGCAGCGCAAATATTAATACGTCTGCCGCTGCGCTGCCCGAAAAACAGAACAAAACCAATGAATGTGGTAAGCCGGCTATGCAGACTGGTATGGATCGCTACATCCAAATCAAAAGGAAGCTGAGCCCTCTAAATTCTCAACGCAAAATAACACGTAACAATGCTAGCCTAGCTGGAATATAAACGACCACGAACTCAAACCGATTTAAAATCTTGGAAGACGCCTATGACGTTGAGGCGGCCGAATCCACTGAAGTCGACAAAAGGAAGCCAAAACCTCCGCCTATTTATATTCGAGAAAAAAGTTCCAATGTTCTTGTCAACAAAATTATCGAGCTTATTGGAAAGGATAACTTCCACATAATACCTCGAGTAAAGGGCAACATTCAGAAAACAAAGGTTCAAATGAAGTCTGAAGATAATTACAGAGTATTATCGAAATATCTTTTCGAGAATAAAAATAACTTTTACACGTATGAGCTAAAAAGTAGCAAGGGCCTGCAAGTCGTACTTAAGGGCATAGAGTCCGACGTAACGCCTGCAGCGATAACAAAGGCGCTTCAAGAGCAGGGACTTAACGCTAAGACAGTCTTCAACATCCTTAACAGGGATAGAAAGCCGCAGCCACTCTTTAAGGTTGAGCTCGAACCAGAAAATAAGCCCCTAAAGATTTACGAAGTGCACCCCATTTACAATCTTCAGTTCCTGCTGCACCGCAGAATTACAGTTGACGAACCTCACAAACGCAATGACCCGGTACAATGTGCGAACTGCCAAGAATATGGCCACAAGGTCATACTGTAAACTGCGCCCGGTGTGTGTAGTTTGTGGAGATCTTCATGAATCCGCACACTGCCCAGCGAGCAAAGATGACTGCAACTCGAAAAAGTGCGGCAACTGCGGTGGCAATCACACTGCTAACTACAGAGGCTGCCCTGTTTATAAGGAGCTGAAAAGTCGCATCCACCAGAGAGGAATTGCCGCCCGCACCCAAAATAAACAGATGACAGCTTCCAGATCAAGCTCTGAAGTCTTCTTCTCGACTGCAGCCAGATCCTCACTAGGACCCTTAAACTCTGATAAAAATGTGACTTACGCAAGCCCTTTAAAATCAGGACTGGCTAACCCTCAATTCCTTAGCTCAATTCCTACTCGACAACCATATCGACGTATTGCTGCTTTCAGAAACACACCTTACAAACAAATACAATTTTCAACTACGGAACAAATCATCGAGATGGTAAAGCACATGGTGGGACTGGAATTCTAATCAGAAGCCGTATTAAGCACCACTATCATAACAAATATGTTATGTTATCTGCATGGAGGAATAATATACATTGGGACTCGAGCCAGTTCAACCTACGCATCGGACACACTCGTGATACACACAAACATATTTTCACAGAAAATATGTGACGATGTAATGTAATGTAAAAAATGTAAATAAGTCTTTCCCACGGCGTTTTCCTCAGTTACTTTACTTATAATTCGTTCGATAGATGACTTGCTACGGGTGTTGTGAGCTTTTTCTTCTCGTACCGGTGCGAAATCTATACCATTCTAACTTTTGGTCGGATTAGGCCCATTTTGTCTGGCAGAGATAATTCTTTGTTTTCTGAGTATCGTATACGCCGTTCGCATTGTAATCATTCATGTTCCAAACATCGCATAATATGACTCTATACCAATCGATTCATATAGACTAATCCCCTTCACAAAATGGGAAATAAATCAAATACAAGCAACTATAGATGTATATCCAAGTTAACGATCTTTCTCTAGTTTTGAAAAAGTCGCGTGTCATGTGAGGTACAGCAGTTTTCTTCCTTTCCAAAACTGAGCCTCGCAAACTCCCCGATCGCTCTGTGCGTATTAGGGTCGGCTGTTGGTGTTGCAGCCCTGAATACGAATAAGCTGGTGGCAAATTTGAAGATTGTTTGTAGTGTTATAGTGAGTAAATCCCCACTAAAACTTTATTTCAAAAAATCTCTTTAGTGCGATAACACCTGGCCACATCTCAATGCGATTTTAGAATCATACTTTTATTTAAAACCTGGCTCAAAACGAACTTTTATTCCAATGAGTATTTGGATTGCGATTTGTATCTTGTTTGTTTTTAAATCAGTTCCGAAAAATAACATTGCCAGTTATCAACCTGTGGCAGATTTTCTTAAATTTTTTCTTAAATCGCGAATCGCAGAATTTATCACCTTCGTCTTCGATTGGTACTTGAGAAGGAATGCCCTCCCTTGGATGGTTTAGGTTTCAAAGGCGCGATCGAATACATTAAAGCTTTCCCTAAAAGCTTTGTCGATTTCGGTCCAAAATACAGGAAAAATGTTGCAAGAAAATATAGCTGTTGTATTACTTTTTCGATTAAAGCGCCACACAAGTCTACACTTTGTGGGGATGGGGTTTTGCGTCTTCTTTGATGAATTTTACGAGGTACTGCAAAAGCCCAGTCTCTGCCGTCAAAGGCTAAGCTTAAATTTGTAAAATGCTTTATATCGGATGAAGCATCGATATCTATTATTTATATCTATTTAAACATCTGTATTCAAAACCATCACTAGGAGTGATGATATATTGCTATTGACAAAAAATGGCAGAATGCACAAAAGCTTTTAAGCATGCTCAGCCACGCAGTCATAAATCGCATAGATTCGGAATTAATATTTAAGTCAAGTAAATACAAATTTGAATCGTCTAGTTTTTTTGCCAGCCAATTTTGCCAATTGTGAAATCAGGATCGCATCCTTTAGGGGGACGGTCGTAACAGTGGGTACCACGTCAAAGACAAAGATTGGGAGTGTAATTTGTGTCTTGCTTATTAAAAGATCTTATATCTTTCTGTCGCGATCCTGGGAAGTGGCCAATGTTGATCAGCACATTCCAGCATAGCACCTAAGCAGCAGGATTCTTTAATGTTATCAACATGCTTTTTCTGACAAAGTTCATGAAGGGTGGATCGGTTAAAATGGTATAAGATTAGCAGAACTATATTGATACGCAGTGATGAGAGAGCTGAATATTTTTTTCGCAACCCATATTCTGAAGAGAGTATGATCGAATGAACGAGAAAATACCGCATCCTAAGGAAAAATTGAAAGCTATTATAGAGTTCGCGCTGGCAGAACGCAACATGTGCCACCATTGAAGCCGAAAACGCACCTGAAGCGCGTCCTATGTTGTAAAACAGTTGGTAGATAAACTCCCAAATAATCAGAAGCTTAAAAGGGCAATGCACTACCAAAAAGCACAACTGTAGACAATCGTGGCTCAATTTCCTCAAAGTTCTGTAGACACCCACGATAGCTTTGCTCAGCAAAAACAAGGGGCCCCACCGACACCAAGCAGTGGCGGAGTCCTAGTCCCCATGGGTCAAGATTAAGCGTCCTGGGACTCTCCACATTCTAGTGAACATGTTCATGGTGAAAAGTACTTTAGAATTGGACGGTCTAAAGAATAAAATTTTTGTGACATATGTCAAAAAATTACCTCGACCGTCGTCGCATGCAGACGTGTATTTATTGTGCTCCGGGAAAAAGTATTCAATAAAATCACAAAAGTGCAGTGACAGTTTTAATAAATCTATTATAACGCGAAAAGACGCTTTCTGCGATGAAATCGCGAATGTTTATATTGATTGGTCATTTAATTAATATAAAACTTAACACTTAAAACTCTAGTTAACTTTACCACGAATACAATGAGTCTGAACGACGTTCGCACACAATGTCAACGTGAGCAAAACGAGAGACGGCTCTCAGTATAAAGAAATAACGCGTACTTCTCTTTTAAAGCAACCGAAAATAATGCAAGCTCTGATCAAGCGCGGGCAATTATCCCCAACTTGACCGAGTTCTTAAACGTAGCGAGCGAGAGAGCGCGTTCTTGCTCTCCCTCGCTACCATCGACGTCTCTGCGGCCAAAGAGCGCTGAATGTGCTCCAATGCAGGTATGCAATAACCTAAGCTCATCAGCAGTAACTAGCACCGCAATTTCTTTAACAACGTCAACTGTAACTACAACAACAACTGCAACCGTATCGACTGCGCGTTTAATGACATCATCAGCTAGCAGCGCAAATATTAATACGTCTGCCGCTGCGCTGCCCGAAAAACAGAACAAAACCAATGAATGTGGTAAGCCGGCTATGCAGACTGGTATGGATCGCTACATCCAAATCAAAAGGAAGCTGAGCCCTCTAAATTCTCAACGCAAAATAACACGTAACAATGCTAGCCTAGCTGGAATATAAACGACCACGAACTCAAACCGATTTAAAATCTTGGAAGACGCCTATGACGTTGAGGCGGCCGAATCCACTGAAGTCGACAAAAGGAAGCCAAAACCTCCGCCTATTTATATTCGAGAAAAAAGTTCCAATGTTCTTGTCAACAAAATTATCGAGCTTATTGGAAAGGATAACTTCCACATAATACCTCGAGTAAAGGGCAACATTCAGAAAACAAAGGTTCAAATGAAGTCTGAAGATAATTACAGAGTATTATCGAAATATCTTTTCGAGAATAAAAATAACTTTTACACGTATGAGCTAAAAAGTAGCAAGGGCCTGCAAGTCGTACTTAAGGGCATAGAGTCCGACGTAACGCCTGCAGCGATAACAAAGGCGCTTCAAGAGCAGGGACTTAACGCTAAGACAGTCTTCAACATCCTTAACAGGGATAGAAAGCCGCAGCCACTCTTTAAGGTTGAGCTCGAACCAGAAAATAAGCCCCTAAAGATTTACGAAGTGCACCCCATTTACAATCTTCAGTTCCTGCTGCACCGCAGAATTACAGTTGACGAACCTCACAAACGCAATGACCCGGTACAATGTGCGAACTGCCAAGAATATGGCCACAAGGTCATACTGTAAACTGCGCCCGGTGTGTGTAGTTTGTGGAGATCTTCATGAATCCGCACACTGCCCAGCGAGCAAAGATGACTGCAACTCGAAAAAGTGCGGCAACTGCGGTGGCAATCACACTGCTAACTACAGAGGCTGCCCTGTTTATAAGGAGCTGAAAAGTCGCATCCACCAGAGAGGAATTGCCGCCCGCACCCAAAATAAACAGATGACAGCTTCCAGATCAAGCTCTGAAGTCTTCTTCTCGACTGCAGCCAGATCCTCACTAGGACCCTTAAACTCTGATAAAAATGTGACTTACGCAAGCCCTTTAAAATCAGGACTGGCTAACCCTCAATTCCTTAGCTCAATTCCTACTCGACAACCATATCGACGTATTGCTGCTTTCAGAAACACACCTTACAAACAAATACAATTTTCAACTACGGAACAAATCATCGAGATGGTAAAGCACATGGTGGGACTGGAATTCTAATCAGAAGCCGTATTAAGCACCACTATCATAACAAATTTGCTAAAAATTACCTACAGGCCACATCTATAAATATACAAACAAATACTGGCAACTAACTTACACTAGCCGCCGTATACTGCCCCCCTCCCTTCACCAGCACCAGCTTCGCAGCTGAAGATAGGTTTATGCAGTTTTTCAACTCACTACGAGACCACTTCATAGCAGCAGGGGACTACAACGCCAAGCACACACACTGGGGATCACGTCTCGTGACTCCAAAAGGAAAACAGCTCTATAATGCAGTTATAAAAGCCAAGAACAAGCTGGACTATGTTTCTCCTGGCAGACCAATATACTGGCCGGAAGACCCAAGGAAACTACCCGATTTAATAGACTTTGCAATTACCAAAAACATTCCGAAAAATCTGATAAGCGCCGAATGCATCTCGGATCTTTCATCGGATCACTCGCCTGTCCTGTTTATTCTACTCCGACATCCAGGCGCATTGGAGCAATCGTTTAAATTGACATCTCAGAAAACCAATTGGGTTAAGTACAAGAAATACATTAGCTCACACGTTGAGCTAAGTCCTCATCTCAACGATGAAGCCAACGTAGACAGATTTGTTAATACACTGGAGTCTGTATTCGTCTCTGCAGCTCGAGTTTCAACACCCTAAACTACAAGTACACAAAGCAAGCAAAAGAAGACAAATCTACAAATAGAACAGCTCGTCCTCGAAAAGCGACGCTTACTTCGAGAGTGGCAACTCCACAGATCACCATCTGCTAGGCAAGTTTAAAATATGCCTCACGTCAACTCACAAAAGCTTTACAGCAAGAAGAAGCACATGTCCACCGACGCTACATGGAGCAATTGTCAATATCTAGTACAAAACACTCACTATGGAGAGCTCACCCTACTCTAAGCTCCGAAAGTAACCGTGATGCCTATTAGAAATCTCACAGGCGGCTGGGCGCGCAGCGATGCAGACAGAGCCAGCACTTTTGCCAACCACCTTAAAAATGTCTTCCAACCAAATCCTGCCACTAGTGCGTTCACCTTGCCGACTTTACCACATGAGCCTCAGCTTCAACATGAACCAATTGAGTTTCGCCCAAACGAAATCGTTAACATCATCAAAAATCAGCTGAATCCGAAAAAATCCCCGGGCTGCGACCTCATAACTCCCAAAATGATCATTAAGCTCCCATATTGCGCCGTTTGCACTATCACCCAGCTTTTTAATGCCATCGCAAGACTTGGCCACTTTCCAGTGAGATAAAAAAAGTCGATTATAATAATGATACCAAAGCCAGGAAAAGACCACACAATTCCCACGTCGTATAGACCTATAAGCCTACTCTCATGCTTATCTAAACTCTTTGAAAAATACGTATTGACTCGGATAAACACATACCTAAGAATCCAGGAAGGAATTCCGTCACATCAATTTGGGTTTCGTGAAAAGCACGGAACAATTGAGCAGGTCAACCGGATAACATCAGAAATTCGGAACTGCTATAACTGACGATTTCACTATTGGAGCTGGAGTTCCTCAAGGAAGCGTGCTTGGGCCAACATTATATGTCCTCTACACAGCAGACATCCCAACAAGCACACGACTAACAACATCTACGTTTGCTGATGATACAGCCATTCTCAGCCGCTCAAAATGCCCGATGCAAGCAACTACGCAGCTCGCTCTTCATCTGATCGATGTAGAAAAGTGGCTATCAGATTGGCGAATTAAAGTGAACGAACAAAAATGCAAGCACGTTACGTTCACCCTGGACAGGCAAATCTGCCCGCCGCTCATGTTAAACCTTACTCTACTTCCGCAAGCAAACGAAGTGACATATCTAGGAGTACACCTCGACAGAAGACTCACATGGCGCCGGCACATTGAAGCCAAAAGAACACACCTAAAGTTAAAAACCAGTTGCCTTCATTGGCTTATTAACGCTCGGTCTCCCCTTAGTCTTGAATATAAAGTACTGCTGTATAACTCGGTACTAAAACCTATATGGATGTACGACTCTCAGTAATGGGGGAATGCCAGCAATAGCAATATTGACATAGTCCAGCGAGCTCAGTCGAAGATCTTGAGAACAATCACCGGGGCACCGTGGCACGTTCTCAACGAAAATTTACATCGCGACTTAAACATTCTACCAGTCAAAGAAGTGATCGCAGAACAGAAGGAAAAGTACTTTACCAAGCTGTCATTGCACCCTAACCTGGCGAGAGGTCTTACAAGGTTGATCAACCAATCACGCCTTCGTCGCTATGACTTACCCACCCAGCGACCGACTTGAGGCACGCGCAACCAGAATGCAGTCTTATTATACTGTTAGTTAAATTTTAATGTTAAGATTCGTAAACTTATTGTTAGTCTCAAAATTAAGAGAAGATTCAATAAATAAAAGCAAAGTTAAATAATAAAAAAAAATAATATGTCAAAAAATTTCAATATCTTACACTTAGCGCTATTAAAATCTAAAAAAAATTTCACAACGAAATTTTAGAACAGCATTTATAACCGATTGAAAGTCTGAACTGCGGGAAATGTTGCACGCATAATTTAACGTCATCTGTGTTCATAAGGAGACGCGACTTTGTTAGGACGAGAGGTAGTTCGTTGATAAATAAATAAAAAAATAAGTAGGCCAAGGCTGTTCCCTTGTGTGACGCATAAAATCAAAATAAATGTCGACCAAAAACTTGCGGTGTGAACGGCTGTACTAGGAAGCTTCATCCTCCACACGGAATATTAAGATGACGTTAAAGCTGACCATTTCCTCCAAATCGAGCACGTAACGCTTCATGCTGCTTACAAAAGGGTACAATTTTGATTTTGGCATAAAGGATGCTCTGTCATCTTAATAGACACAAACATTCGACAAGCTTACCATTAAAGGCACAGCATCATCGAATCTTTTAGAGTGGATTGTAGAGACAAGTGGATTCAAAATACATCCGTGCGAGCATCAATTAAAATCTCAGAAGTCAGTACAAAAATACTCTACTCAACTCAATCAGTTTGAAACTTGCATTCCCAAAGTAAACTAAACCTATTTAAAAAATGTACCATTAAAGGATGGCAAATCGAAAATTGACTTTCTTGAGTTTCTTCCTGAGAGTCGCACTACTGCTTTAAATCGCCTAGAATGCAGCTGTCTGACGAGGAGGTAGAGAGGGAGGAAAATCGCACCTGGTACTTACCCATATTTGTATCCTTAAATTCGAATAAGCCATAAATAAATATTAAGTGTTGGAAGACGTAAAGAAAAGGCAGTTCACTTCAAGATCATACACAGTCTGGAAACGAGTATGCTGTGTTTGGCTAATTTTCTGGCACTTCGTGGGACACCCCGAGAAATTTTAATGATTACGGCCCTAATTTATATGCGAAGGGAGTTGATCAAGATTGATTTTAAAAATAAATATCGATTAAATTAGATCACATTGAACGGAGACTTGGAGTATGGTTGATTCAAAATAATTTTATTTTTTTTTTACATAAATAATTTACATTACGGAAAGAAAATGTGTTTTTGTTAAAAAATTTCTTTAAATGTTTTGCACAAATATATAAATATAACAGTAATAAATAATGACTTAAGAAACGGAATGTTGTGCTCCAAACAACTTATTTTGAAGAATTGAAAGTGTGTGTACTTGATAACCCTACTGTTGGGACACTCACGGTCCCAGAGGGTTTCCACTTATTTCGAGCTCTGGTTCACAGCATACAGATAGCTGAAATCTTTATTTAAATTTAAATGGATTTCACAATTAATCAAATTAATACATTTTTTCTTACACTTGTGGTTTGCGTCTCTTAAACTTCTTATAGTGTCCTTTTCTTCTTCTTAAATTCTTAAGTTTTCCAATACTAACGATAACTTACAGTGTTAAGAGTATTTTTAAACTAACAGATAAATTCAAATAAATCGATTTTTGAAATTGGACAGTTGGCGCGCGGCTAAACCTTCTTATTAGCCTCGCAACATTCCCCACCTCGTGATTCTTCTGCGTGACTACGCTGAGTATTACCAATCCTTATGATGTCCAATTTAGCCAGTTTAACTGCCGGGCGAGTAACGAGTCCTCCCGATGTACGTACAACACCGCTACGAACTTGTCCATCCTTCGCCAAATGAACATCCACGACGATCCCTTTAGGCCAGGAGTTTCGCTTGCTTGTTTCATCAACAATAAGAACCACGTCATTCACGGAAATTGGAGCTGGGTTCGGCTGAAACCATTTTGTACGTCTCGTCAGGGTGGGTAAATACTCTCGAATCCATCTTCTCCAGAAACGATCTGCTAGTTGACCAGCGATGCGGAAATTTTTGGCCAAGCCTAATCCATTGGTTTTCATCGCACCGCGTTCCCGTAGACCACTGGAGTTACCAACCAAGAAGTGGTTTGGAGTAAGGGCTTCCGAATTTTCCGATTCCAACGGAATATAGGTCAACGGCCTTGAGTTTAGGGTGCATTCGACATCGGCCAACGCAGCGCGCAATGCTTCCTCGCGCAGTCCGACGTTCGACAGAATTTTCGTCAAGATTGACTTTGTAGAGCGCATATGAGGCGATCCAGGAGGAATAAAGGTAAACGACATCTCCGGATACTGGCTTTCCACTGCTGACGTTGATATACGTTCGATCTCTTGCGCGAGTACTCTGCTGGCTCCCCGAAAATTCGTTCCGTTATCGGATAGCATCTTAAGAGGCACACCTCTGCGAGCAGTAAATAGTTTTAGAGCCAATAAAAATGAGTCCGTTGAAAGAGATGGCACCAATTCTAAATGAACAGCGCGAACTGTCAGGCAAGTAAATTAAACTCCCCATCTCTTCCCGCGACGCCTTCCTACAGCAACTTCAATGGGTCCAAAGTAGTCCACTCCAGTAAACGTAAATGGTAGTGTATGTGCCGATAGACGTTCCTTTGGTAAAGCTCCCATCATCGGTGGAATGGGTTGTGCTCGCCTGGTGCAGCACACGGGACAGTTATTGATGATTTCCTTTACAAGGGCTCGCAGACCTGGTATCCAATACTTTTGTCGTATTTCGTTGACAACTATTTCTGCATGCAGATGGTGGCACTTCCGGTGGTGATACTCTACTATAAGGTATGCAATCCTGTGGTGACGCGAAAGTATAACAGGACGCTTTACGCTGACTTCAACATTTTCGATAGCATCGATTCGACCGTGCATACGAAGCACTCCGACTGGGTCTAAGTACGGCGAGCATTTATATATTATGCTTTTCCGGTTTGTCAGGCAACGATTTTCCTTAAGGCATCGAATTTCATCAAAAAACTCTTCTTCTTGGCATGTCCGTATGAAAATTGTGTCCATTTCTACATCGCGCTTAAGCAAAAGCAGTCCCTCCAGCTCAGGTCCGTGCGGTTTCACGGAAAGAAGGCGTAGAAAATCCAAAACTCTCTTTTGCGCAGCACGCAGACGCTCCAGTTTGCTGAAACGTAGTGGATCCGGCATTACACATGCCAAAGGCGAGATTTGTTTCTTAATTTCCTCCTTGTGGTACAATACTTGAGTTTCTCTGGTTTTAGACATTTCATTTCCGCGTGGCCACTCCGATTCATCCTGAAACAGAATAATTTTGGCACGTACGTTAAAAAATCCAAGAAGCCCGAGTGGATCGAAAATGGACATAACGATACTCAGCACTCGGCGCTTCGTATGAGAGCCAGCTGACGACCTCTGCAGCAACTCAGGCTTGATGACAAACGTTAACATATCCGACTCGGGCAGCCACCACATCCCTAACCTTTTCTCCTGTAGTGCGTCCTGTGTGCCAAGATACTTAGGCGATGCTTCATAAACGTCATTCAGAGAGCGCACGACGCGCTTGGAGTTTGATAGCCAATTTCTCATTTCGAATCCACCCTTCGCGTGAATATCCTTAATAATATTTGCGAGTTGAACCATTTGCTCCTCTGTATCAACTGACTCCAACCAATCGTCAACGAAAGTGTTTCGACAAATTGCTTTCACGGCTTCTGGATGACTTTCACCAAATATCTCTGCATTACGTCTCAATATAAAGTTGGCAAGTGACGGCGAGCATGCAGCGCCGAACGTCATCACTTGCATTACGAATGTATCCGGTGGGCGATTAATTTCTCCATTACGCCATAAGAACTTCTGGGAATATTGGTCTAGGGCGCAAACCTTAATTTGATGAAACATTTCACGTATATCGCCTGATACCGCTATAGGTCGTTCTCTGAAGCGCAACAGCACACCCATCAAGGACACCAACATATCTGGTCCTTTTAAAAGAGTGTCGTTTAGTGATATGCCGTCAACTTGCGCTGCCGCGTCCCAGACCAGGCGTGTCTTCTTTTTGTTAGGGTTTGTAACCGTGAATATGGGAAGATACCAAGAACGTGTACTGTTTGATAACTCCCACTTTTCCAGTTTGCGAATGTATCTCCTTTCCTTGTAGTGTTGCATGGTATTATTCAAAAACGTTTTCAGCTTCGGATCTTTTAACATTTTCGCCTCAAGGCACTTGAGCCTTTTGAGAGCCATGGGGTACGAATCGGGCATATTGATTTTGTCGTACTTCCACAACAGCCCAGTCTCCCAGCGCCTTTCGTTGGAAATGTATTTTGTAGTTGCCTCCATTATCTTTAGCGCCTGTTCATCTTCCTTAGATCGCAACGGTTTTATAGGAACACTCACACCGAATGACTCCAACGAGAAGAATGCCTTCATAGCTTCATCAAGTTTCCGCGTACCGCAAACTGTTGTGCAATGACAGATATGGAATACATGAGGTGGCGTGCCATTTTCCGGTCCTTGGCGGCCGTACACAGACCATCCTAATTTACATCGAACGGCAATAAGATCGTCATTTTCAGCTTGACGTACCTCCAGCGGCACGCTGATCTTAATATTGTCTAGTCCGATGATAATTTGGGCCTTAACATCTTTGTATGTTGAAATTGGAACTGTTCTCAAGTGCTGACGTTCTTTGAGTGTCCGATCTTCGATGCTTTGCAATGGAATATTCAAATTGCTTACAGTACGCACTCCTTTAAGTCCGTGTCTTACTTCCGGACGACCCTCAGCGGAAACACTGACGCTAACGACTCTCGATTTTGACTCGCTCTGGGTCACGTCGCTAGTCCACTTAAGACAAAGGTGCTCTTCAGGACCGTCAAGCCCTAGCTCATCGGCTAACGATCGTTCTATTAGCGTGCAGGACGCGCCTTCGTCGATTAGAGCATAAACGTCTATGCTACGGGAGTTATTGTGCAAAGTTACTGGTATATAACGGAACAGGGCCTTTGTTGTTGATTTCTCATGAAAGAAAACTGTTGATTCGCTGGTCTCTGAATCGCCGGTTTTTCTAGGGCTGTCCTCTTTGTCATTACGAATCTCGCTGTTAATCTCAGTATTCGGATAATGCAGTAGCACGTTGTGCGGTAACTTACATCCATCGAGGGTGCAAAGTTTCTTCACTCTGCAGTTACGGACAATATGCTTTCCAAAACAATAAAAGCAAAGTCGTTTGGATTTAATAAATTCCACTCTCGACTTGATGGACATGGATAAGAATCCTTTGCAATTTGCCAGACCATGGTCGCAGCCACATTCTGGACAAGGTTGATCTTCTGTGACGTGTGCCTTCGACTTGCCGTCGTCATTGCTTCCTAGCATGTCGTGCACTAGCAGGCGCTCCTTTGAATACCTTCCCCTTTTATCTTTCTCTGTTGAGTGACATTCATAGGGTGCAACCATCGTCGCGCACATCGCTATTCCAAAAAGCCACTTGTCAAAGGTGGTCAAATTGGCGGCACCAGCTGCTAAGCGATGTCTACCCCAATCCAGCTTAAGATCACTTGGCAACTTAGCAACCAAATCGCCTAACAGAGAATAATCATTAAGGTATTCCTGTAGTCCTACTGACATCATTGTTGCACAATAATTCTGGACTGCCAGTGCCAGTCGAATCACGGATTCCAAATTGTTGGGTTTGATGGACGGCTCTTCTTTTAGTTTCCGTTCCAAGCGAGCATGCACTATTTCTGAACGTCCATACAACATCCTTAGCGTTCCAATAGCATAAGGTACCATAGCTGGGATCATAAGCTTTCCTCGCACAGCTTCTAGCGCAGATCCTTTCAGGCACTTCTGGAGTCTGATTAGATTTTCTTCGTTGGTAAATCCACATCTCTCGGTTGATTGTTCATAATTACTTATAAATAAAAGCCACTCTTCGGGCTTTCCGTTGAAAACTGGCAAGTCCCGTGATATGACCTGACGCGATGCAACTTGAGCTGGCGTCAATGTGTGTCCCAATGATACTGCATGTGGAAGCTGTGTGCCGGCAAACTGTGGCATATGTCTTCCTCCTCCAACGTTACTAACATTATAAACGAAGTTAGGCTGTGGTACAAAACCCAGCCCATTGGCTGGCGGAATAAATCCTGCGGCACCATTTGGATGTACAGATATTGGTGCATTGTTTGGTGGCATGAATCCGACAGTGTTAGATGGCGGTATGCATTGCGCTGCGGTATATGTCGGCATAAACTGACCTGAAATGTTTCCCTGAAGATTCGCATAAGAAGATGCGTTCGGTAAGATTTCAGTCATCGCCCTCCTTTCTGTATATGGAGGTGTGGCGGCCCTTTGCTTGTTAACTTGTTGTGAGTACTGATGCCCTGCGCAATTCTGCGAAGCGTCGTAGCCGGCATGATTAAACATAATCGGTGTGCTTGCATTCTCAAGCGAAACAAACTGGTTCGAGTAAATAACAGTTTGTCTGGATACATTTTCATCCTCAAAACCTCTGAATGGCTCAGTGAAATTGCATCCTGCGATTCCAACTGAACCTGCTTCCAATCCCGTGGTGTGTAAGTTCTGTTCACCAGATGCGTTTCCTATTGCATCATCCATTTCGCACTTGTGACGTCAATCCTTGTACAAGTACCACTACGCAACTCATGTGCGTTTCACCAGCCAAAGTCGTCGAAACTTACGAATTTGGCTCTCAATGACCACTATCTTGTATACTCTGTCCTCACTCTCTTACACCCTTGGTAAAAGAATGCTTTCCCGAAATCACGTGCACCCTTGGCACCGAGTTTTCCAGATGGCAAAGTATTTCAGAATGTTGGGACACTCACGGTCCCAGAGGGTTTCCACTTATTTCGAGCTCTGGTTCACAGCATACAGATAGCTGAAATCTTTATTTAAATTTAAATGGATTTCACAATTAATCAAATTAATACATTTTTTCTTACACTTGTGGTTTGCCTCTCTTAAACTTCTTATAGCGTCCTTTTCTTCTTCTTAAATTCTTAAGTTTTCCAATACTAACGATAACTTACAGTGTTAAGAGTATTTTTAAACTAACAGATAAATTCAAATAAATCGACTTTTGAAATTGGACAGTTGGCGCGCGGCTAAACCTTCTTATTAGCCTCGCAACACCTACTGTTTTTGGTTGTATAAATTTACTTATTATTTTCTGTTATGAAAACTATCTTATGACAAATTAATGCAAATGAACATAAATAAACGAAAAGGTGCGCGAATTTACTGCATCTCCAATTGGGTTTTGTATTCATTGAGAAGAGAATTTTTAAAGAGGTCTCGTCCTGCCACTCAGATAACTTAATATCCATTTAAGAAGATCCGGAAACCCTAACAAGTCGAGTTTCCGAACAAGAAGTAAGGGATTTACAGAGTCAAATGCTTTACTAAAGTCAGTATAAATGACGTCTGTTTAAAAACTACTTTTAAGCATTCATTTCGAGGCTTAGAATCTCTGGCCTAAACCAGGTTTCTGTAAATACTATATCATAAGATGTAACGAAAAGACTAATTAATACATTTAAAAAACCTGGCACGAAATTTATATAAAATATAAGACTGCTTTTAGACGGATTTTGATGTAGCCCATCGACTGTTTAGCCATAGGGAAAGATTAAATGGACGAACAAACAAGAAACAAGAAAGAAAGCAAACTTCGGCAAGCCGAAGCTAATATATACCCTTGCTGATAGTAAAAACGCTTACATTACGACTTCTATGCCTATATTACTAAAAACAATAAAGCTGTGTCGATTTTGCGCTGCATTTTTCCATCGTTTCTATGGCAGCCATTTGATATTGTTATTCGATTTTGACAAAACTAAAAGCATAATTCTGATATAGTAAATAATCTTAAAAGTAACATTTTGATAAATAGAAAACCAGTAAAATAACCATTTTTATTATCAATTTTTTTATTTTTTTGATTTTTCTGTGGAAGCTATATGAAATAGGTGTCCGATTTTAATTTGATTAAACCCGTAATTTCATAGTATTTAAATATTACAAAATCCCAAAGAGCAAAAAAAAAATTTTAAACAACAAAGTTTTATTTAAAAAAATTTTTTTCGATTGTTCCTGTTCCGACTTATGTATATACTACCTGCAATAGAAAGACTACTCTTGGGAAAGTTTCAAGCAGATAGCTTTAAAACTGAGGGACTAGTTTGCGTAGAAACGGACGGCGAAATCGACATAGCTTCATTATTTTTAGCAATAACAGCAAGGGTAAATAAACTTCGGCTTGCCGAAGTATTCATCCTTTCTTGTTTTATTTGCTTTCAACAGTTCAAAAAATAAATTTCTATTTAGGCTATATTTTTCTTTAAATAAGAAAAATGTTCTCAATTTCAGGTTGATAAGGCCATTAAAATAGGCCTTATTAATAAAAACAAAGATTATAGATAGTAGAGAGTTTAATATATTTATATATGTAGATAATAGTTATATATTTTCAAAGCCTGCGATGGACTAAAAATATATTTTTATTGTATAGTGGTATTTCGCAAGAAACATTAAACCAAAGTATCGGATCCTCAAGGGCCAACTCTCTTCCACGACCATTGTCACCATCACCATCTTTAACCAGCGAGAAGCCTGAAACTGGAGATCCGCATGTAAGTAAAAAAAAAAAATCTTTAAAATATAAAATTCAGCAATTAAAAAATTTTTACTGTTGTATTTACAACTCCGTTTTTTCTTTTTGGAAACACGTTTTTTGAGCCCTTCATTATACAAATTTTTTAAATGTTTTTAAGTATGCATAATTTGCCCGTGCTTCCTTTGACACCACAACACTTTTTATCCAACTCAGATTTCCTAAATATCCTCTTCTGGAGAATTGGTGTAGAGAGCGCATCGATTAAGCACTGAGATATTTAGATATATTGAAAGACAAACTTAAAATAACTTAAAAATTTGCCCGTGCTTCCTTTGACACCACAACACTTTTTATCCAACTCAGATTTCCTAAATATCCTCTTCTGGAGAATTGGTGTAGAGAGCGCATCGATTAAGCACTGAGATATTTAGATATATTGAAAGACAAACTTAAAATAAGGAAGATTTTAAGTAAAAGCACTAACCATACAACATATAGACTGGTCATTTCATACAACGAAAATGGACACAAAAATATTTTTACGGCAGGTCCCACAGCCGGTAGCGACAGGTCCCGGACACTTCGTGTCCCTTCGGGTTTTTTTCGCTCTCATTCGTATTCTCATTTTGACGCTCGCGCGCTCATTGCACGAGTTCGGTCGTTCAGTCGCAGAGACGCGTATTTTTAAGAAGTTTGCCCTGCGATTGAATTGGGCTTTGTATGTATGCGTGTTCATGCATTCTCATACTGAGCTGGTGCATGTGTGCGATCATTTCATTTCGATGCAGCAAGAATATTTTGTCTTTTGCTACTTTTTAGACTTGGCACCCTAACAATATAAGCGTATTCACTATTGGGTTATTGATAAAAATAAGAATATTATATGTTATAGTATATTTTTTAATATTTCAGCATAAATTTCATTTTGGTTTACAAACTCATATCAGTAGTAGCAGTAAAATGTTTTCCATATATATGTATGTATTCCAATTAATAGAAATCAATCTACTGAGATAGGAACAGGGCATATCGCAGTCGGTGACACTTAAAACACCGACTGCCTTTAAGTAGTTCAGAAATCTTCAAACCAAATCAGCTTTAGTTGTTGTTCTGCGAGCGGATGGTGCCTGCATACCCTACCGACGACCCCTCTGAAGCCCACAAGCCACAAGCTGTGTCCACAGTTTTGATGCTATTATAAAAATTTTAATTGATATGTATTTGTTTCGTCAATACCTATCGATTGGCCTAATATAAATTTGCCACGCCCACTCTAACGCCTAAAAACCTTTTAAACGCTTAAGCCTGGCTAGCTCTTACATTTCCGCCTTTCATGGCCCGTGGTACCAATGTCTTGGGGTAGATGGCGCAATATAATAGCGCCATCTAATGGTTGACTTTGGAACAGCTTGCCAAGGTTACCTATCGATTGGCCTAATATAAATTTGCCATATCAGGGTCACTAGCCGAGTCGATATAGCCATGTCCGTCTGTCCGTCTGTCTGTCCGTCTGTCTGTCTGTCCGTATGAACGCTAAGATCTCGGAAACTATAAAAGCTAGAAGATTGACATTTTGCATGTAGATTTAAGGAGTTCCTACGCCGCGCAAGTTTGTTTCAAAAAGGTGCCACGCCCCCTTTAACGCCCACAATCGCTTATATACGATTTTAAAAATTTAAATATTTTGGAAAAGTAAAAATGCAGTTTTATTGTGTTTATCAATACCTATTGAAATGTAGAAGACATTTTTCAAATCGGACCATTTGTTAAAAAGTTATGCGTGATCAAAGTTTCTATCTCCATCTCTCTCGCACTCCCTTTACCTGAGTAACGGGTATCTGATAGTCGGGGCACCCGACTATAGCGTTCTCTCTTGTTTTTATGTATGTTTGTTCTTAAAAGTCGCCGCTCGAATTAGTTACCTCATTATACCCTTGCAGAGGGTATTATAATTTTGGTCAAAAGTGTGCAACGCAGTGAAGGAGACATCTCCGACCCTATAAAGTATATATATTCTTGATCAGGATCACCTCCTGAGTTGATATAGCCATGTCCGTCTGTCCGTCTGTCCCTCTGTCTGTCCGTCTGTCTGTTTCTACGCGAACTAGTCTCTCAGTTTTAAAGATATCGAATTGAAACTTTGCACACACCCTTCTTTCCTTTGCACGCAGTATATAAGTCGGAACGGCCGGGATCGGCCGACTATATCCTATAGCTCCCATATAACTGAACGATCGGAAATGCCATAACTTTGGTGTTTTTAAAGTTAGAAAGTTGGGATTTTCTATGGGTTTTGTATTTGGCTAAGCAATCCGACATGCCGAATTTCATAAGGATCGGCCGACTATATCCTATAGCTTTCATATAACTGATTGATCGGAAATGCCATAACTTTGGTGTTTGTAAAGTTAGAATGTTGGGATTTTCTATGGGTTTTATATTTGGCTAATCAATCCGACATGCCGAATTTCATAAGGATCGGCCGACTATATCTATAGCTGCCATATAACTGATTGATCGGAAATGCCATAACTTTGGTGTTTGTAAAGTTAGGAAGTTGGCATTTTCTATGGGTGTTATATTTGGCCAGCCAATCCGACCTACCAAATTTCATAAGGATCGGCCGACTATATCCTATAGCTGCCATATAACTGAACGATTGGAAATGTCATAACTTTGGTGTTTTTAAAGTTAGGAAGTTAGGATTTTTATGAGTATTAAGAATGCATCATATGAATAATTTTGGAGAAAATAATTTACAGAGTATTCTGCAAGGGTATATCAACTTCGGCTCCGCCCGAAGTTAGCTTTCCTTTCTTGTTTTAAATCTGCATTTTTTATTTAAATAATATTTAAATGAAAAAAATTGTATAAGTTTAATCTTGGAAAATAACAAATTGTTTAACCACTATAAAGAACATACAAAAAATGCGACAGAACGACCGAACTCGTGCAATGAGGGCGCGAGCGTCAAAATGAGAATAAGAATGAGAGCGAAAAAAAACCGAAGGCACAATTCAAGAATGATCCTTTACAATTTCAAGTGAAAATTTCAAAAACTTTTGAAGATATAGCCGATTTATGGTGGAAGTGGAAGCGTCAGGCGACGGCGAGAGTTTCTCAAAACTTTAAACGCGTTTTTCTTGAAACAGTATTTTTACGACTGGCGCATAAGGTTACTCAGAAACTATTAATCCAATCTTTACTTTTCAAGGGGGACCCCTTAAAAGCTTTATCTCTCATTTGATCCGAAATACTTTAGGCGTCCCACAACAGAGCCGACTTTGCCTACATTTCTTTACATTACATTTATTAACAATCTTTCTCTAATTTTGACAAAGTCGTGTGTCTTCATGTACAGATAACGTTATACCTGCAATATAGCGACATTTCCTGCTGTTCAGACTTACAATCGGAACTATATGCCTTTTAAACGTGTTGTTGTGATCTTTTGGATTTAAATAGCATTAAATATAAAGTAGTGAAATTTTTTCGGGTTAACCCACAATATGCAACGTATACGCTGTAGGTTGTTGCTGGTTGATTGTTGCTGTTTTATTGCCGTCGCAATTGTTGATCTCAAGTGTCGAGCCGTTGATGCAGTCTCGGCACGGGGGAGACGGGAGGAAGTAGAACGTAGTGCCAACGGCACCTAGAGTGCTGACTTGGCACGTTGGCAACGGGGGAAGTAGAACGTTGGCTGTATGCGGATATTGCGACACCGCTTGGAAAGTACAGCTCAGTGCCGGGGGCGTTCAGCAGATCAAGGGTCCTTCCGGAGGGTAATGCTGGTGACCTGTGTTTCCAGTCCGTCCATGACTTTGTATGACGGGATTCCTTTAGTAGAAGATATCTCCCTCCAGTTGACGTACAGTATAGCGACTGCAATAAAGACAATCGCTGCCTCTGTTTAAATTTAAAATAATAAATTATTGAAGATGATTGATAATTTTTTTTAATTCTGGAGCTAATATCCCGCGGCGGTACTTTAGATAACCTGGTAGGTTTCCTGAATCCGCCATGATCGTACCGTTGAAGTTCGTAACTTTTCCTGGTCGTTTCGTAGGTAGTCATAAACTAAGTGGCCTCCCTTTAGCAGCCTAGGAATGCACCCTTTTCATCTAATTTTTTCAAGGGCTTTTCTTGGCAAACGGTTGTATTTTCAACAGAGAGGCAATTTCTCACATTTTTCAAATCGGACCATTTGTTAAAAAGTTATGCGTGATCAAAGTTTCTATCTCCATCTCTCTCGCACTCCCTTTACCTGAGTAACGGGTATCTGATAGTCGGGGCACCCGACTATAGCGTTCTCTCTTGTTTTTATGTATGTTTGTTCTTAAAAGTCGCCGCTCGAATTAGTTACCTCATTATACCCTTGCAGAGGGTATTATAATTTTGGTCAAAAGTGTGCAACGCAGTGAAGGAGACATCTCCGACCCTATAAAGTATATATATTCTTGATCAGGATCACCTCCTGAGTTGATATAGCCATGTCCGTCTGTCCGTCTGTCCCTCTGTCTGTCCGTCTGTCTGTTTCTACGCGAACTAGTCTCTCAGTTTTAAAGATATCGAATTGAAACTTTGCACACACCCTTCTTTCCTTTGCACGCAGTATATAAGTCGGAACGGCCGGGATCGGCCGACTATATCCTATAGCTCCCATATAACTGAACGATCGGAAATGCCATAACTTTGGTGTTTTTAAAGTTAGAAAGTTGGGATTTTCTATGGGTTTTGTATTTGGCTAAGCAATCCGACATGCCGAATTTCATAAGGATCGGCCGACTATATCCTATAGCTTTCATATAACTGATTGATCGGAAATGCCATAACTTTGGTGTTTGTAAAGTTAGAATGTTGGGATTTTCTATGGGTTTTATATTTGGCTAATCAATCCGACATGCCGAATTTCATAAGGATCGGCCGACTATATCTATAGCTGCCATATAACTGATTGATCGGAAATGCCATAACTTTGGTGTTTGTAAAGTTAGGAAGTTGGCATTTTCTATGGGTGTTATATTTGGCCAGCCAATCCGACCTACCAAATTTCATAAGGATCGGCCGACTATATCCTATAGCTGCCATATAACTGAACGATTGGAAATGTCATAACTTTGGTGTTTTTAAAGTTAGGAAGTTAGGATTTTTTATGAGTATTAAGAATGCATCATATGAATAATTTTGGAGAAAATAATTTACAGAGTATTCTGCAAGGGTATATCAACTTCGGCTCCGCCCGAAGTTAGCTTTCCTTTCTTGTTTTAAATCTGCATTTTTTATTTAAATAATATTTAAATGAAAAAAATTGTATAAGTTTAATCTTGGAAAATAACAAATTGTTTAACCACTATAAAGAACATACAAAAAATGCGACAGAACGACCGAACTCGTGCAATGAGGGCGCGAGCGTCAAAATGAGAATAAGAATGAGAGCGAAAAAAAACCGAAGGCACAATTCAAGAATGATCCTTTACAATTTCAAGTGAAAATTTCAAAAACTTTTGAAGATATAGCCGATTTATGGTGGAAGTGGAAGCGTCAGGCGACGGCGAGAGTTTCTCAAAACTTTAAACGCGTTTTTCTTGAAACAGTATTTTTACGACTGGCGCATAAGGTTACTCAGAAACTATTAATCCAATCTTTACTTTTCAAGGGGGACCCCTTAAAAGCTTTATCTCTCATTTGATCCGAAATACTTTAGGCGTCCCACAACAGAGCCGACTTTGCCTACATTTCTTTACATTACATTTATTAACAATCTTTCTCTAATTTTGACAAAGTCGTGTGTCTTCATGTACAGATAACGTTATACCTGCAATATAGCGACATTTCCTGCTGTTCAGACTTACAATCGGAACTATATGCCTTTTAAACGTGTTGTTGTGATCTTTTGGATTTAAATAGCATTAAATATAAAGTAGTGAAATTTTTTCGGGTTAACCCACAATATGCAACGTATACGCTGTAGGTTGTTGCTGGTTGATTGTTGCTGTTTTATTGCCGTCGCAATTGTTAATCTCAAGTGTCGAGCCGTTGATGCAGTCTCGGCACGGGGGAGACGGGAGGAAGTAGAACGTAGTGCCAACGGCACCTAGAGTGCTGACTTGGCACGTTGGCAACGGGGGAAGTAGAACGTTGGCTGTATGCGGATATTGCGACACCGCTTGGAAAGTACAGCTCAGTGCCGGGGGCGTTCAGCAGATCAAGGGTCCTTCCGGAGGGTAATGCTGGTGACCTGTGTTTCCAGTCCGTCCATGACTTTGTATGACGGGATTCCTTTAGTAGAAGATATCTCCCTCCAGTTGACGTACAGTATAGCGACTGCAATAAAGACAATCGCTGCCTCTGTTTAAATTTAAAATAATAAATTATTGAAGATGATTGATAATTTTTTTTAATTCTGGAGCTAATATCCCGCGGCGGTACTTTAGATAACCTGGTAGGTTTCCTGAATCCGCCATGATCGTACCGTTGAAGTTCGTAACTTTTCCTGGTCGTTTCGTAGGTAGTCATAAACTAAGTGGCCTCCCTTTAGCAGCCTAGGAATGCACCCTTTTCATCTAATTTTTTCAAGGGCTTTTCTTGGCAAACGGTTGTATTTTCAACAGAGAGGCAATTTCTCAGAAGGGCGTACGGTCCTTGCGTATTTATCGCCACTTTGATAAATTCCAAAACCACCTGTTTTCGGCGGAAATAGTGGGATATAATGATCCTATATCCCATATATCCTATATACCACTATCCTAGTCGTTATTTGCTATCCACGACCTTGGGTAGTGACAGAACGTATAGTAGGGAAGTTCCGTTGGTCAGTATTGATGGCTCAAAAAATTCCACTCCCTCCACCACTTTTTGGTATGGCAAGCCCTCCGTTAGCAAGGTCTTTACCTCCTTATATCCAGCATATTGGTGTTTGCGACTTCTATCTTCGCCAGTTGACAGGCCAAAACCTTGTGTTGGTTTGAATTCGTTGACTTCCAAGTAGATCCCAGCCTATTTATGGAGCGGAAACCAAGGTGTTCTGTAACGGCTTCGTGTTCTGCCGTCCGTAGGCTTCGGCAGATAGTGATCAACCAAAGCTCCGATTCTGTTATCGGTGATTAACGAAGCTTCGTCGGTCGTCTTTCGATGCATTTCTGCAATTGTTGTACGACGATTACGTGTGCGAGCTTGAATACCCCATTGATACGCCAAACGACCTCTTGCTGAATGGGCGTCGTTTGCGTTGGAAGAGAGTTTTTTTTCGATGCTTACTCGCTCGGTGTTATCAGTCTTACGATTAGTTGTGTTTTTTTGTGTTTATACCCTTGCAGAGGGTATTATAATTTTGGTCAGAAGTTTGTAACGCAGTTAAGGGAAAAATTTAATGATTTTCCGTATATTTCGCGCAGTATATAAGCTATTGACATGAATCTTTTCAAATCGTATTTTTTATGCATGTCTTGATCAAGATAAAAGCGCGTGCCGATCGGACGTCTATATCCTATAGCTTCCATAGGAAGAATAGGGTGAAATCGGTCCAAATTTGATGTTTTTCAGAATATTTTGCAATGAAAGTGTGCAACGCAGTGAAGGAGACATCTCCGACCCTATAAAGTATATATATTCTTGATCAGGATCTCGTCCTGAGTTGATATAAGCATGTCCGTCTGTCCGTCTTTCTGTTTCTACGCGAAATAGTCTCTCAGTTTTAAAGAGATCGAATTGAAACTTTGGACACACCTTACTTTCCTATGCACGCAGTATATAAGTCGGAATGGGCGGGATCGGCCGACTATATCCTATAACTGCCATATAACTGAACGATCGGAAATACCATAACTTTGGTGTTTCTAAAGTTAGGAAGTTGGGATTTTTTATGAGTATTAAGAATGCATCATATGAATAATTTTGGAGAATATAATTTACAGAATATTCTGCAAGGGTATATCATTTTCGGCTCCGCCCGCTTTCCTTTCTTGTATAATTTTTATTTATTGTGCATACGGGAACGTTTTGTGCAAAAAATCCATATCACCGCAAGGTCATTTTGCAAAGAACACCATATCGAGATTTTTGCGTTTAAAGTTTCAAGTTTGGATTTTAACTTTCTTTCCACTGCTCAAATCACTTTGAAAATTTGGGGAAATGTTCTCAAGAAGTTGTTCTTCAAGATAAAGCCATTAACAATTTTTAGATTTTTATACCCTTGCAGAGGGTATTATAATTTTGGTCAAAAGTGTGCAACGCAGTGAAGAAGACATATCCGACTCTATAAAGTATATATATTCTTGATCAGGGTCGCGTCCTGAGTTAATGTAAGCATGTCCGTCTGTCCGTCTTTCTGTTTCTACGCGAAATAGTCTCTCAGTTTTAAAGAGATCGAATTGAAACTTTGGACACACCTTACTTTCCTATGCACGCAGTATATAAGTCGGAATGGGCGGGATCGGCCGACTATATCCTATAGCTTTTATACAACTAATTGATCGGAAATGCCATAACTTTGGTGTTTGGAAAGTTAGGAAGCTTGGATTTTCTAAGGGTTTTATTTTTGGCCAATCAATCCGACCTACCAAATTTCATAAGGATCGGCCGACTATAACCTGTAGCCGTCATATAAATAAACGATTGAAAATGCCATAACTTTGGTGTTTTTAAAGTTAGGTAGTTGAGATTTTTATACCCTTGCAGAGGGTATTATAATTTTGGTCAAAAGTGTGCAACGCAGTGAAGGAGACATCTCCGACCCTATAAAGTATATATATTCTTGATCAGGATCATCTCCTGAGTTGATATAGCCATGTCCGTCTGTCCGTCTGTCTGTTTCTACGCAAACTAGTCTCTCAGTTTTAAAGCTATCGAATTGAAACTTTGCACACACCCTTCTTTCCTTTGCACGCAGTATATAAGTCGGAGCGGCCGGGATCGGCCGACTATATCCTATAGCTGCCATATAACTGATTGATCGGAAATGCCATAACTTTGGTGTTTGTAAAGTTAGGAAGCTGGGATTTCCTATGGGTTTTATATTTGGCCAATCAATCCGACCTACCAAATTTCATAAGGATCGGCCGACTATATCCTATAGCTGCCATATAACAGAACGATTGGGAATGCCATAACTTTGGTGTTTGTTAAGTTAGGAAGTTGTGATTTCCTATGTGTTTTATTTTTGGCCAATCAATCCGACCTATTAAATTTCATAAGGATCGGCCGACTATATCCTATAGCTGCCATATAACAGAACGATTGGGAATGCCATAACTTTGGTGTTTTTAAAGTTAGGAAGTTGGGATTTTTTATGAGTATTAAGAATGCATCATATGAATAATTTTGGAGAATATAATTTACAGAGTATTCTGCAAGGGTATATCAACTTCGGCTCCGCCCGAAGTTAGCTTTCCTTTCTTGTTTTTGGTTTTATTTATATCAACTTCGGTTCCGTTCGAAGTTAGCTTTCCTTTCTTGTTTCTATTTTTATACCCTTGCAGAGGGTATTATAATTTTGATCGAAAGTGTGCAACGCATTGAAGGAGACATCTCCGACCCTATAAAGTATATATATTCTTGATCAGGATCGCGTCGTGAGTTGATATAAGCATGTCCGTCTGTCTGTTTCTACGCGAACTAGTCTCTCAGTTTTAAAGAGATCGAATTGAAACTTTGGACTGCCATATAACTGAACGATCGGAAATGCCATAACTTTGGTGTTTCTAAAGTTAGGGATTTTTTATGAGTATTAAGAATGAATATTCTGCAAGGGTATATCAACTTCGGCTCCGCCCGCTTTGCTTTCTTGTATAATATTTGTTTATTGTGCATACGGGAACGTTTTGTGCAAAAAATCTATATCACCGCAAAGTCATTTTGCAATGAACACCATATCGAGATATTTGCGTTTAAAGTTTCAAGTTTGGATTTGGGGCGGGGACGAGGCGCGCGCCTTTGGGGAAATGTTCTCAAAAAGTTGTTCTTCAAGATAAAGCCATTAGCAATGTTTAGATTTTTATACCCTTGCAGAGGGTATTATAATTTTGGTCAAAAGTGTGCAACGCAGTGAAGGAGACATCTCCGACTCTATAAAAAATATATATTCTTGATCATGGTCGCGTCCTGAGTTAATATAAGCATGTCAGTCTGTCTGTTTCTACGCGAACTAGTCTCTCAGTTTTAAAGAGATCGAATTGAAACTTCGGACACACCTTACTTTCCTATGCACTCAGTATATAAGTCGGAATGGGCGGGATCGGCCGACTAAATCCTAAAGCTTTCATACAACTGATTGATCGGAAATGCCATAACTTTGGTGTTTGTAAAGTTAGGAAGTTTGGATTTTCTCTGGGTTTTATTTTTGGCCAATCAATCCGACCTACCAAATTTCATAAGGGTCGGCCGACTATAACCTATAGCCGCCATATAACTGACTGATCGAAACTCCCATAACATTGGTGTTTGTAAAGTTAGGAATTTGGATTTTCTTTGGGTTTTGTTTTTTGCCAATCAATCCGACGTACCAAATTTCATAAGGGTCGGCCGACTATATCCTATAGCAGTCATACAACTGATTGATCGGAAATGCCATAACTTTGGTGTTTGTAAAGTTAGTTGGGATTTTCTATGGCTTTTATTTTTGGCCAATCAATCCGACCTACCAAATTTTATAAGGATCGGCCGACTATATCCTTAAGCTGACATATAACTGAACAATCGGAAATGCCATAACTTTGGTGTTTGTAAAGTTAGGAATTTTGGATTTTTTATGGGTTTTAAGAATGCATCATAAGAATAAATTTGGAAAATAAAATTTATTGAATATTCTGCATCTATTTTTTAAAATTTAGAAGAAAACGTGATCTTTTGCTGTTTTTTTGTTTTGGGGAAAAATTGATTACATTTATAAAATATTAAGGTAGAAAAAGTTAGGTATAACAAGAAAGGAAGCAAACTTCGGCAAGCCGAAGTTTATATACCCTTGAAGTTATTACAAAACGACTACATTTCGATTTATATGCCTATATTACTAAAATCAATGAAGCTATGTCGATTTACGCTGCATTTGGCCATCGTTTCTATGGCAGCTATATGATATTGTTGTACGATTTTAATTTAATTAAAACTGTAATTCCAAAGAACAAAAAAAAGTTTTGTCAAAATCGAGCAACAATATCATCTAGGTGCCATAGAAGCGATGGCAAAATTAAGCACAAAATCAACATAGCTTCATTGGTTTTAGTAATATCGACATAGAAATCGAAATGTAGTCGTTTTGGTATAACTGCAAGGGAATATCAACTTCAGCTCGCAAAGTTTGCTTCTTTTCTTGTTTAATTTAAAATGATGTGAACAAAAAATATAGTTACGTTTACACAAATCCTAATTTCATTACATTTTAAGAACATATTTATCCAAACCTGTTGTATAAAAAATTGGATCTTTTTCAATCTTTCAGGATAAACATGAACGTGAAGAAGAGGAACGCAAACGTCGAATTCAACTATATGTGTTTATATCGCGATGCATTTCATACCCGTTTAATGCTAAACAACCCACGGATATGACTAAGCGGCAAACAAAAATTACCAAACAGCAATTAGAAATTATAACTCAAAGATTTCAAGTAAGATGAAAGAAAAGCAAAAACAATGTCCGAAACTAAAAACATACTAATTTATCCCTGGAAAACTAATAACAAACAGTACACCGTAGCACACACAAAACGCTTAACACTCTTAGAATGATCGACAAAAAAAGTTATACACTGACACGACGAGAAATGTATGAGGAACAGGTCAAATCTGCTCCATAAGTTGGCTTTGATCAATAGAAAATAGATAACATCGTTTATGATTTGTTTTCTGTAAAAATAAACTTTTTAGTGAACGAGCAATCAAATTTCTCTGTATAAACTTATATAGTCAGAGTTAAAGGATGGCTGTAATTTTATTATAATCGGACCGCAATGAGATAGAAATGATCATTGTTTTTATACCCTTGCAGAGGGTATTATAATTTTGGTCAAAAGTGTGCAACGCAGTGAAGGAGACATCTCCGACCCTATAAGGTATATATATTCTTGATCAGGATCGCGTCCTGAGTTGATATAAGCATGTCGTTGAAACTTTGCACATACCCGGCCGGGATTGGCCGAATATATCCTATAGCCGCCTTATTTTTTATGGTTTTTATTTTTGGCCAACCAATATAATTTACAGAAGTTAGTTACAGAAGTTACCCGAAGTTAGCTTTCCTTTCTTGTTCAATTTTATAAAATTCGAACGACTATTCATATAGCTAAAATAGAAAAAGTTTAAAAGTGAATAGGAAAATCGACATAACTTCCCTTTCTTACAAAAACTTATATGAGCTAAAATACAAATATTGTTTACGATTCCAAAAACACATTTTATTGTTTAAAAAAATCGAATGACTATATAGAGCTACCACGGACCTATCGAAAAACAAGAGAGAACGCTTTAGTCGGGTGCCCCGACTATCAGATACCCGTTACTCAGGTAAAGGGAGTGCGAGGGAGATGGAGATAGAAACTTTGATCACGCATAACTTTTTAACGAATGGTCCGATTTGAAAAATTTCTTCTACATTTCGATAGGTATTGATAAACACAATAAAACTGCATTTTTACTTTTCCGAAATATTTAAATTTTTAAAATCGTATATAAGCGATTGTAGGCGTTAAAGGGGGCGTGGCACCTTTTTGAAACAAACTTGCGCTGCGTAGGGACTCCTAGAATCTGCATGCAAAATGCCAATCTTCTAGCTTTTATAGTTTCCGAGATCTCAGCGTTCATACGGACAGACAGACAGACGGACAGACAGACGGACAGACGGACAGACGGACATGGCTATATCGACTCGGCTAGTGACCCTGATCAAGAATATATATACTTTATAGGGTCGGAAACGCTTCCTTCTAGCTGTTACATACTTTTGCACGAATACAATATACCCTTTTACTCTACGAGTAACGGGTATAATTAATCTAAAATCGATATTGCTTTAAGTTACCTTTTAAGCATATACGCATTAAAATCGATGTTTAGACGTTTTATGGAATATAGAATTTTTGTTATACCTGCAAGATATATATACTTCGGCTTGCTGACGTTTTCTTTCTTTCAAGTATATTTAAAGTATATTTATGCGCCTTGTGGGCGAAGAGCGGCAACGCATGCGCAAGGACCAGGAGAAGCGCTGTAAAGAAGGAACAGAAGGTTTTTCTAGGCAAAAACAATTCCAGGCCCAAGCTTTCGTTCTGCTTGAAACTGGGAGCGTTATAAAGGTCTGATGACCGTCGCATCTTTTTCTTGTTACCTCACTGGCTTTTTGCCTGTGCCAAAAATCATTTACTCGTTTTCGTTGTTGTGTGTGTTTTATATTATTTTATTTTTTAAGGACGAGCAATTGTGATAGGAGCAGGGAAAACGGAGCCAATAGATTCACCGTTTTTAAAATTGCCAATTACTGAACGTATACAGCTCCATATAGAACAATACGCTATCTATTTACTTAACCTTTTCTACATAAACAACTAATATGTTGGGCAAATTATTATGTGTAGTGCATCGTACTGTTGACAATTAACAAAAAACCAAAAACAGATGTCAGTGAAAACATATGTAATCTATTTGCAATTTTTGTTGTTTTTAATTTTTTTTATGTGCTTTGGGATTTGGAATATATATATATATATGTTACTATGGAATTATGGTTTTAATGCGTTTCTACGCAAACTAGTCCCTCAGTTTTAAAGCTATCTGCTTTTCCAGAAGTTGTCTTTCTATTGCAAGTATCTCCCATAGGAACAATCGGAAAAAAATATAACTTTGTTGTTATACCCTTGCAGAGGGTATTATAATTTCAGTCAAAAGTTTGCAACGCACTGAAGGAGACATTTCCAACCCTATAAACTATATATATATTTTTGATCAGCATCACCAGGAGTGTCGATATAGCCATGTCCGTCTGTCCGTTTCTACGCAAACTAGTCCCTCAGTTTTAAAGCTATCTGCTTGAAACTTTCCCAAAAGTTGTCTTTCTATTGCAGGTAGTTTATAAGTCGGAACGAGCCGGATCGGATCTGTCCGTCTGTCCGTCCGTTTCTACGCAAACTAGTCCCTCAGTTTTAAAGCTGTCTGCTTGAAACTTTCCCAAAAGTTGTCTTTCTATTGCAGGTAGTATATAAGTCGGAACGAGCCGGATCGGGCCACTATATCATATAGCTGCCATATAACTGAACGATCGGTGTTTTTATACCCTTGCAGAGGGTATTATAATTTTGGTCAAAAGTGTGCAACGCAGTGAAGGAGACATCTCCGACCATATAAAGTATATATATTCTTGATCAGGATCACCTCCTGAGTTGATATAGCCATGTCCGTGTGTCCGTCTGTCCGTCTGTCTGTCCGTCTGTCTGTTTCTACGCGAACTAGTCTCTCAGTTTTAAAGATATCGAATTGAAACTTTGCACACACCCTTCTTTCCTTTGCACGCAGTATATAAGTCGGAACGGCCGGGATCGGCCGACTATATCCTATAGCTGCCATATAACTGAACGATCGGAAATGCCATAACTTTGGTGTTTTTAAAGTTAGGAAGTTGGGATTTTCTATGGGTTTTACATTTGGCCAATAAATTTTACGTACCAAATTTTATAAGGATCGGCCGACTATATCCTATAGCTGCCATATAACTGAACGCTCGGAAATGCCGCAACTTTGGTGTTTGTAAAGTTAGAAAGTTGGGATTTTCTATGGGTTTTACATTTGGCCAATCAATTTGACGTACCAAATTTTATAAGGATCGGCCGACTATATCCTATAGCTGCCATATAACTGAACGATCGGAAATGCCACAACTTTGGTGTTTGTAAAGTTAGGAAGTTGGGATTTTCTATGGGTTTTATTTTTGGCCAATCAATCCGACCTACCAAACTTCATAAGGATCGGACGACTATATCCTATAGCTGCCATATAACTGAACGATTTGAAATGCCATAACTTTGGTGTTTTTAAAGTTAGGAAGTTGGGATTTTTTATGAGTATTAAGAATGCATCATATGAATAAATTTGGGGAATATAATTTACAGAGTATTCTGCAAGGGTATATCAACTTCGGCTCCGCCCGAAGTTAGCTTTCCTTTCTTGTTAAAGTTAAGAAGTTGGGATTTTTTATGGGTTTAATTTTTGGCTAATCAATCCGACCTACCAAATTTCATAAGGCCGACTATATCTTATAGCTGCCATATAACTGAACGATTTGGTGTTTTTAAAGTTAGGAAGTTGGGAATTTTTATGAGTATAAAGAATGCATCATATGAATAATTTTGGAGAATATAATTTATACAACATTCTGCAAGGGTATATCAACTTCGGCTGCGCCCGAAGTAAGCTTTCCTTTCTTGTTTTTAATTTTTTATGTCTTTTGGGATTTGAAAATATATATGTAAAGGGTGGCCAACAAAAGATTTGCGTTTTAAAATCGCTATAAAAAAACAAAGAGTATATATTTTTCAAAATTTGTTTTTATTGGATAGCCTCAACATTGCGGTTTATGTATGAATCACCACTTTGTTCATATGGCTGCCTCGGCTGGCTTCGGTCGACCCAATTTTTAAACACATTTTCGATGGAATGGCCCTCAATGGCCCTGATGGCGACTTCAATCTCGTGCTTTAGGTCGTCAATCGTCTCTGGGTGGTTGGCGTAACACTTATCCTTGACGGCACCCCACAAAAAATAGTCCAACGAGGTCAAATCGCAGCTGCGAGGCGGCCAGTTGACATCGCCGTTTCGGCTGATTATGCGATTTTCGAACGTACCGAGCAAAAGATCGATTGTGACGTTGGCTGTGTGGCACGTAGCGCCGTCCTGCTGAAACCATATGTCGTCTATGTCTTCCTCTTCCATTCGCGGAAAATAATAGTGTTCCAACATGCCGCGATAGCGGACACCATTAACGGTTACGGCGGCTCCTTCCTTGTTTTTAAAGAAAAACCCAAATGCGACAGTTTTGCTTATTAACATAACTACGGAGGTTGAAATGGGCCTCATCAGAAAACACGATTTTTCGGTAAAAATGGTCATCTTCGACCAAGCGCTCCTGAACCCATTCCGCGAACCGAAAACGCATCAGATGGTCATGCTAACTGAATCTTATATGGCCTTAGACGGAGGTCTTTGGTTAAAATCCGTTGCAGTGAAGTGCGCGAAACGTCCAACTCTTGAGCACGGTGCCGAGTTGACTCGACGGATTGTCATTGACACTTTCGGCCACTGCAGCGATATTTTCGACCGACCAAACTGGACGAGCACGTAAACGTGTTGTTTTATCCATCAACGATCCAGTCTCACGCACACGCTTCACAAAACTATCCACAAACTGCCTGGAAGGCGTTTTATTTTTTCCGAATTTTGACCGCAATTTTCTTGCAAAGAAAGAAAGTTTTCAATATTTTCCAATTTTTTTCGAGCGTAAACTTAACCATTTCGTAAACCGAAACCTTCTACTAAATATCTGACAAATATCTACTAAATATCTAGGGCAAGACGTGAGACAAATATATATATAATATTGTTTGTAGAAGACCTTTGATGTATGTTTAAATTTTTGAGTTTTTCCGGCTCGAGGTCAACAATTGAAAAATGTTTTAAATAAAAGTTTTTAAATTTTATTTTTTAATTTTTCCAATATATAAAAACAGCACTTATGGCCCACTGTAAAACCAGCGGTCACTCGCCAAATTTTGAAGCAACGACTATTTTGGAACAAGAACAACATTACAAAAACGCTTCACCATAGAAATATAAGACTGAACTACAAAACAGACGTTGAAAATTACGCTCACATTTACAGACACTTACTTAGTAACAACTAGTATTAATCTTGACGTCCGACGGTGCAGACGTGTAATATTATGTAGGTGTAATAATATTTGAAGCTTTGTTTTTTTATTGTCTAAATTTATGTTCTTTTTTATGTGTTTTGAACACGGTTGACGAAGTGCCACCGAAATATATTGGAAACATTTAAAACATTTTTCAATTGTTGACCTCGAGCCGGAAAAACTCAAAAATTGATATATAAATAATATATATTGATACATTTTTTGGTACTACAGAGAAAGAAACTTAATAGGGAGACAATAGAAATACAATAACAACAAACCAGCACCGAACTTTATGCTTAAATGATTTTATTTTTCTAAATAAAAATTAACAAAACATAAAGGCGATGAATTGGTATCGGTGGTTTTCGACATAAACTGAAAATTCGGTGCGCAAAACATAAACACGTCCGTTCACTGTGAAGAGCGAAACCCATTTTATAAATAAGTTTTTTTTGGCGACTCGCCTTTCCGAAAGGAAAGTAAGGGGTTACATGCATGTCAGTAAAAGTATCTTTGCGAATGCATTTTTGTCATAGAAAATAATTCTCTAAAGAACTCATCATTGTTTGTAGGGATACCATCAACAGCGCCCAAAATCAACTTATTAAGGCATATGATTATTTTCGACACTTGGAGAATAAAAGAGTTTATAGTGTTACCTACTTTACAACGAATAATAATAATAATATCGTTAATAGTAATGTTAGTCGAGTCGATTTAGCTTGACATGCTTCAATCCGTCTGTCATGCTTCTATAAACGTTGAGATTTGAAAAACAATAAGAGCTGGACCACTTGCAGATGCCTAGGTAGTAATGCCTCTCCAGCGCAAGTTAGTTTCAAAAAATTGACACGCCCAACTAAATTCAAACTTCTGTGGCGTGATAATAGATACAAGTTTTTAGAGGTGGTATATTTATTCGATCCATATTTAGCAAAATTACCGAATCGGAATAAACCTTGGTGTCTTTAAAAATTGTTAAAAAGTTAAAATAACTTGTCATCGGTGTCATGACATCATTTATTTACTTCTTAGAAGAGATCAAACTTGTATTATATGTATATTAAATTGTAATCTTGTCATAAACACAGCAAATAATAATATATTTTATTTTAGGCGTTTCTTAAAGGTGAAACACAAATAATGGCTGATGAAGCATTTCAAAATGCTGTACAGAGTTACCATGACGTGTTTCTTAAATCAGAACGAGTTTTAAAGATGGTACAGTCTGGTGCTTCATCGCAACATGATTTTCGCGAAGTTTTTCGCAATAATATAGAAAAACGCGTCAGGTATAATCAAAAATTGCTTAACCATGATTAAATAATCATTATGTTTTTTTAAGATCTTTACCAGAGATCGACGGTCTTAGTAAGGAAACCGTGTTAACTTCTTGGATGGCAAAATTCGACATAATATTAAAAGGTACTGGAGAAGAAGATTCAAAACGACCATCTCGTATGCAGCAATCACTTAATAGTGAGCTAATTTTATCAAAAGAGCAATTGTATGATATGTTTCAACAAATATTGTTAGTTAAAAAATTTGAGCATCAAATTTTATATAACGCTCTGATGGTAAGTTCTAGTTTTTTAATACTCATCTTTAAATTTAAATAAAAATGCAAATAACTAATATTTTAGTTGGACTCCGCTGATGAACAAGCAGCAGCTATAAGAAGGGAGTTAGATGGAAGAATGCAACGCGTGGGGGAAATGGAAAAAAATCGCAAACTTATGCCAAAATTTGTACTCAAAGAAATGGAGTCTCTATACGTTGAGGAGCTTAAGTCGTCAATAAATCTTCTAATGGCAAATCTTGAATCTCTTCCAGTTTCAAAAGGAAATATGGATAGTAAATATGGACTTCAAAAACTAAAACGTTATAACCACAGGTTAAATAACTTATTATTTTAATTATAAAATATTATAATGATTTTGTTCTTTCCACTCTTGCTTCTTGTATTGACTTACAGTACACCGTCATTTTTGTAAGTTACCTTTAATCAATATGTTAAATAATATATTAGAGTTTTTCTTTTGAAATTCAACTAGTTACGTTAATCGGTTTCCCCATAACCTGGATACATTCTTGATCAGAATGAACGTTGGTCTCCCAATGTCTGTCTATTCGTTTGTTCAAATTAACCTGAAGATCTCAGGAACTATTTGAGCTAGAGATATTTATTTTATTTATATAAAGCTAGCTTAAGTTTAAAAAACTATGAACTAACTATAATAAGAGCATTAGCACCTTCCGCTCGTCTGGGATGACAGTAATAATCTAATTTAAAGGAATGAGAACCATTTTAGATTTTGTGAATAAGTTGGGATTTTTGAAGAAATGAAATGATTTTAGTTTTGTTTTCGTTGGAAGAGTTTGCTATGATGTTAGCTGGGTTGTGAGAAAGGATGTAGCTCTATTTTGGGTGAGGGAAGGGCAGGAGCTCAAAATGTGGTCAATGTTTAAATGTGGGCTGTTGCAATATGGGCAAGTGTTTGGAAGGGATCTGTCCACGTAGTGTGAGTTTGTAAGTGAGGTGTGTCCTAGTCGAATTCGGTTAATAATTATTTGAGTTTTCCTGTTATGATTGGTGTGCCAATACGAAAAGCTGGAAGGAGTATTTTTAATGATATTGTTATACCAGGAAGAGATATTGTTATGCAGGTCGGATTGTTTTAGTTTAATGTATTTTTTGAGGTAGTGTGTAGTGTCGTTAGTGTTGTTGTTTTGTGTGTATATAAGAGGGTATTTTTGTGTTTCTTTTGCTGTGTCTGGGGATCCAAATGAGTTTAATTTTTGGGAAATGATTGGTAATTAGGTTTCTTATGATTGTATTCTTGCCATCGTGGATGGCTTTTAGTTCGCTTGTAAGGACAGAGGAATAGAGAGGAAGAAGACCACATTTGATGGTGTTGTTTTGTCGGTTACGCTAAAGCTTGATATGCCATTTGCCATCGAGCCAACGGAGTATAGGAATTTTGTTAGGGTAGTTTTTAATTGGTAGGTAGGGGAGGTTTAGTTTTTTGCAGATTTCTATGGTTCGGTCTTGCGCTTGGGTATTTAAATTTTTTTTGGTGGTCTTGGTTAGATTACTAAGGGGGGTGTCGTAAGAGTGAATTAATTTATTTGATAGTTTGCCCGTTAAAAGTTCTCTCCTGTGTTCTATTGTATATATGTTGGATTTAATGAGAAGGTTGTTGGTTGGTGTAGTACGGAATGCGCCTAGTGTGTAGGTGCGCTTCCATAGATAGGTAAGCAGTAGTCGACTTTAGTAATTAGGATGGATTTGATAATTTGGATAAGGGATGAGGTGTTAGTGTTGTATTCTGGGGAGGATAGGTGTTTGATGATGTTTAGGATTTCCAGAGGCTATCTTTTAGTCTGCTTATGCGGGTGGACCAGTTGTATTCATTATTAATGGTGAGGCCTAGGATTTTTGTGGTGCTAGTTTCAGTGATAGTTAGGGAACCAGTATATATTTTTGCTCTGCAATTGTGTTTCCGGCATATGTGAAGGTGTTGACTTTTTTCGATCGAGAGGGAGGAACCTGAGTGCGTACACCATTCTTTAATTTTTTGGAAGACAGCTGTTAGATTTGTAGAGGAGTTTTTTTCTTTTGTGTTCTATGATTATTTGAAAATCGTCAGCGTAGGCCGTAAACTTAAATTGTCTAGGAATGGAAATGGTGTTACAAAGGGAATTGTAGGCAATTAGGATAACAGAGATGGGTGAGCCTTGAGGGATGCCGTTGTCAAGTGGGAAAGAGTTGGAAAGTGAGGTTCCGTTTTTGATTATGATTTTTCTGTTGTTCATAAAGTTAGCGACGTATTTTAGTATTCGGGGGCCCATTTTTAATTTTTGGAGTTGGTGGATGAGGGAATGAATACCTATTTTATCAAAGGCTTTTGCGTAATCTAGGGATATGATAGAATGGTGGTGTTAGTTTGGGTGAAAGGGTTATAGATAGTGTGGATATGTTTATTGGGATAGACTCCGCATAGACGTTTAACGTTTGCCCACACTCTAGTTGGGTCCGAGTTGGGTTGGATTTCGGAGGTGAAGTAGTCCATTTTGTAGGTTCATTTTGTGTTTTTGATGTATTTAAGGAAAGCTAGGTCGTTGTTCCACCAGGGAACAGTACGTTTGAGGGTAAAGATAGAGTTTTGAGGTATAGAGAGGTGGGCCCTTTGAATTATAACTTTCTTAATTATGGCAGCTTCTTTGTTTATATTATTGGTAGGTTGAATACCTGAGCTGCCGTTTTCCCTTTTCAGAGTCTTTTTAACTTCGCATACGTCCTGGTTAGCAAGTTCTTTTTGGATAATATTTTCTTCTATTCCTCTTAGGTCATTAGAATAGAATACACCTTTGGTTAAGTTTAGTATGTTGTGGATACTCACTTCGCCGTCACAGTGTTTTCAACCGTTGGTTAAATCTTGCACTTGTTTGCTTTGCGCACTTGTGGTTACTGTTAAGATTTTGGTGAGTGTTGTTGGTATTTTTTTTTTTATGTTTTGGGCTTGCTTTGGCAGCGAAGGCAAGTCTGATCTCTATGAGAGTGAGTTTGGGACTGCCATATAAATGAACGATCGGAAATGCCATAACTTTGGTGTTTTTAAAGTTAAGAAGTTTGTATTTTTTATGGGTTTTATTTTTGGCAAACCAATATAATTTACAGAAGTTAGTTTCAGAAGTTAGCCGAAGTTAGCTTTCCTTTCCTGTTCAATTTTATAAAATTCGAACGACTATTCATATAGCTGACATAGAAAAAGTTTAAAAGTGAAAAGGAAAATCGACATAACTTTCCTTTCTTACATAAACTTCTTACGTAAACGATTCCAAAAAATTGTTTAAAAAAATCGAATGACTATATAGAGCTACCACGGAGCTATCGAAAAATTAATCTAAAATTGATATTGCTTTAAGTTACCTTTTAAGCACGAACGCATTAAAATCGATGTTTAGACGTTTCATGGAATATAGAATTTTTGTTGTACCTGCAAGATATCTTCGGCTTGCTGGCGTTTTCACGTTTCTTTCAAGTATATTTATGCGCCTTATGGGCGAAGAGCGGCGACGCATGCGCAAGGAGTAGGAGAAGCGCTGTAAAGAAGGAACAGAAGGTTATTCTAGGCAAAAACAATTCCAGGCGCAAGCTTTCGTTCTCCCTGAAACCGGGAGCGTTATAAAGGTCTGATGACCTATACAGGTCCATATAGAACAATACGCTATCTATTTACTTAAACTTTTCTACATAAACAACTAATATGTTGGGCAAATTATTATGTGTAGTGCATCGTACTGTTGACAATTAACAAAAAACCAAAAACAGATGTCAGTGAAAACATATGTAATCTATTTGCAATTTTTGTTGTTTTTAATTTTTTTTTATGTGCTTTGGGATTTGGAATATATATATATATATGTTACTATGGAATTATGGTTTTAATGCGTTTTTACGCAAACTAGTCCCTCAGTTTTAAAGCTATCTGCTTTTCCAGAAGTTGTCTTTCTATTGCAAGTATCTCCCATAGGAACAATCGGAAAAAAATATAACTTTGTTGTTTTTAATTTTTTTTATGTCTTTTGGGATTTGGAATATATATGTAAAGGGTGGCCCACGAAAGATTTGCGTTTTAAAATCGCTATAAAAAACAACGAGTATATATTTTTCAAAATTTTTTTTTATTGGATAGGGGCAACATTGCGGTTTATGTATGAAACACCACTTCGTTCATATGGCTGCCTCGGCTGGCTTCGGTCGACCCAATTTTTAATAACATTTTCGATGGTATGGCCCTCAATGGCCCTGATGGCGACTTCAATCTCGTGTTTTAGGTCGTCAATCGTCTCTGGGTGGGTGAAATCGCAGCTGCGAGGCGGCCAGTTGACATCGTCGTTTCGGCTGATTATCCGATTTTCGAACATAACGCGCAAAATATCGATTGTGACGTTGGCTGTGTGGATGCATTGGCTTCTCCAAGACGAGGTGTGGATTTTCTGAGGCCCAAATACGACAGTTTTGCTTATTTTATTTTGAAAAATATATATTCGTTGTTTTTTTATAGCGATTTTAAAACGCAAATATTTCGTGGGTCACCCTATATAAGTTGAAATTTCGTAACCAAGTCGGAGAAAACTTTCTCACTCGTCGCAGAGCTTACAAAACTATTTAGAAAATGTTCGGGAAATTTGTTTATAAGCTGACATGATTTAAACTTTTTCCTCGTATTTAGCAACAACAAATTTTAAACTGTAAACCATAAACTAACACAATTCCTAAAAATGTTCAAAAATGTGAAAAGAACAAACTATTTTTATACATATTCCGCTTGACATTTAAATATATTAAAAACTACTTTTTAAAGAACATTTGTATATATTTTTAATAAGGCACAATAATCATGTTTTTTTTTTGTGGTTTCCCCGAAAAGGAAATTAATTCTGCGATCCCACGGGTCCTTGTCTAAACTTGAGGGTGACTCAGAGGATGGCTCAACACAATTGACAAAGTTAGATGTTGTACTCACCTTTCAATTGGAAGTGATCGTTATGGAGGTTAAAGGTCTTAAATCATTAGCTCCCAATCGCATTGTCTACTGCACAATGGAAGTTGAAAATGGCGATAAACTTCAAACGGATCAAGCAGAAGCATCAAAACCAATGTGAGATCATACTACAAATATATCAAATATAAAAAAAAATTTTTTTGAATAGGTGGGACACACAGGGCGATTTCACAACCACACATCCATTGCCTGTTGTAAAGGTAAAACTTTACACAGAAAATCCGGGAATGCTTGCATTGGAGGATAAGGAACTTGGAAAAGTAACCCTTAAACCTACTCCGCTTTCATCAAAAGTGAGCTTAACTTAAATAAACTTAATTTAATATAAAACATTTGACTCTAATTTAGTCTCCTGAGTGGCATCGAATGATTATTCCGAAAAACCTTCCAGACCAAGATATACGTATTAAGATAGCTTGTCGACTTGACAAACCTTTAAATATGAAACATTGCGGGTACGTACAATGCACTTAAAGATTATTACATTTTAATGCACATTATATAACTCTATAGACATCTCTATGCGATCGGGAAATCAGTCTGGAAAAAGTGGAAAAGGCGCTATTTTGTCTTAGTTCAAGTATCACAATATACCTTTGCTATGTGCAGTTATAAAGAGAAAAAATCAGAACCGTCTGAGATGATGCAGCTTGATGGATATACGGTAGATTACATTGAAGCAGCCAGTGGTATATTAATGTGTTTGTTAATAATGTGCAAGATTTATTTTAATACTTGCATTTTTTTTAGCCAACTTAATGTTTGGGATCGATTTAAATGGAGGTCGCTATTTTTTTAATGCTGTTCGCGAGGGTGATAGCATTTCGTTTGCTTGCGATGACGAGAACGAATGCAGCCTTTGGGTCATGGCCATGTACAGAGCGACCGGTCAGTCCCATAAGCCAACTCCTCCAATTACACAAGATAAAAATTCGGCAATGTCAAAGATTCAAGGTGGTACGTATTTTTAGTTTTAATTATATATTTAATATATATGCATTGTTTGGTACTTAAATATTGGGCTTATAACAGTTTCAGGAACAGTTACAAAGCGTTTTACGAAATTATTTTTGTCGCGATCAACTTTTTATACCCTTGTAGAGGGTATTATAATTTCAGTCAAAAGTGGGGGCACTATATCTTATAGCTGCCATATAACTGAACGATCGGAAATGCCATAACTTTGGTGTTTTTTAAAGTTAGGAAGTTGGGATTTTCTATGGGTTTTATTTTTGGCCAATCAGTCTGATCTACCAAATTTCATAAGGATCGGTCGACTATATCCTATAGCCGCCATATTACTGATTGATCGGAAATGCCATAACTTTGGTGTTTTTAAAGTTAGGAAGTTGGGATTTTTTATGAGTATTAAGAATGCATCATATGAATAACCGAAACCCGGAGCTCGCACTACGGAGTGCGGACGTTGCAAGAAGCGAGCGAGAGGGCGCAAGAGGGGCGAGAGCGAAAGCTCGGAGAGCTTAGTGAGCAGCGGCGATGCAGTGGGCCACTGACCTAAACACCTTCTTTGGTAAAATGGCTGGAAAGTTCGAGTCAAATATTAGTTCGGAATTGATTAGTCGTCCTCTTACCCTCATTATAACGATTCCTGATGTAATTTTCTGTAAAAAAAGGTGTAAGCATGTGTAAACTTGGCTGCAAAGGCATTCCTTTTCTTAACGCAAGATTTTCCGACGAAATGTGGGCTATAATTTTAGAAAATGTCTGTTCCATTTCAAAGGCAGTAATGTGTATGACGTTCTCGCCTTTAAAGTGTTTGTTTGCTGGAACGTTGTTAATAGCTCGGTAGACATACACGAGAATCCCAACCGTTCCTATATATAATGCTTTCGATGATGGACTCTAAAATAGACTCTTAGATACTGGCAAAGTTCAGTAAAGCTTGATTTAAATTGCTTTCCTTTAAATTGCTGATAAACTTTGAGAGCTGTGATTTAGCCCTACCTGGTATTTTTGTGAGATGGTCCTTTATTTTCTTTAATTCGATTAAGGTATCTGCGCAGCATTATCTAACATACATCGTCCACATACAAATCACTATGGGCAGTCCCTTCTTTCGCTGTAACGTAAAGCTCGTATGGCTAAAAACGGAACAGCAGTTATTGTAGGTATTTATCTCGTTAGTTTCCATCTTCTTTGTGATCAGAAAACTGCCTATACATTTTTACAATGTCTCCTGTTGCAGCGAATTTATTAAAACAGAATTTTAAAAGAGTTATTATAAGGTCTGCTTGTATTGTGGAACCTACCAAAAGAATATCGTTAAGCGACTTTCCATTGGTGGTTTTGTGGCAGATGCGTCACTTTGTTGAAAGGCTCTAGGCTGTAATACACAGTGATGAGGGAGGTAAAAGTTTGGCCTAGCACGATCTACGCCTTGAGCTTGTGACATATGTCCTAGTGGTAGATATTCTTTTATAAAATTAACATACGACTTTTTTAGTTGGGGACTTTTTTAAAATCTCTTTTCCAACAACATTAATTTTTAAAGGGCTTGATCAAATGAATTTTCCAGTTTATCAGTCTATTGAGTCTGTTTAAAGAGAGTATTTCTCGCATAATTTCTCCTCTTCAGCGAGAATGCTTTTTGACACTCTTCTATTTTTATTATTTGGTTTACGAGTTTGTAGAGTGAGACCTTTTTTACATAATTGAATGTTGTTTATGAATGTTGTCACCTACAATCCAACCGAACGCTGTGTTTATTAAACTTGGTATGTTTTTTTCCTAGCCTATACCTTCCGTATTGATAAAAAGATCTATTTTTAACGAAACATGAAATTGATGGTCTGCTAGAATCAACCCTTCTGGTAATTTCCAAAACAAATTGTTTTGATTATTGAGAACGTTGAAAACCATTCAAAGGGACAATTACGCGATTGCAAACACAGTATAATGAATCTTTTGTCTGACTTCACTACGATTTCACTAACTTATTGTTGTACATGAGACCTGCCAAGTTTAATGTTTCCTCGATTATGAAATTGACTTCAGAACAGGAGTCTAATAAAGCGCGATGCGCTGATCGTTTAAACCCTTTCGAATTTCCAGGAGAATGAGTTGTGGGATCACATCTACTCCTAGTAAAAGATCTTTTCGGTGAGATCGCAGATAGCTTAGGTCTGTCGGTTCCAGATCCTGTAAATGTTGACAATTATGTAAAGTGACTATCTGTTTAGGTAAATGAGTGATAAGATAATTGAGAATAAATGACTTATCAATGTCTATATAAAACTCTGGTTTCGTACACGAACTGATCGTGAGATTTGCGGCATGCTTCGATCTGTTTGCTTGAGATCCTCTGATTCCGGCAATATCAGCAGCTGCGGGATAACGTTTTAGTCCGAGTGCCTGCACGGCGCGTTCGATAATATGCGTGGCCTCCGATCCATAGTGCACTAAAGCACGGATGATAGTTGATTGACCAGTTGCTTCGTTGTGTAATCTGACAAGTGCAGTCGCGAGAAACATAGTTGTCGACGATTGGAATTAGGCGTTTGTGGCTGCGAAATGACCCGTGCGTGTCACAACAGACGAGCTTGGCGCTAAAGACTATAGGGATTCGAACGAGATCTATGGTCTGGATCGGCTAAAGAGTTGACCGATGAAAGAGTCGTGTTCGTAACGGTTTGAGAATGAGGAAAATGTAACAGAGTGCGGTTTCTCTGTACCCATTGCATACAATTTCGGCTGCTTGGACACTGGGACAGTGTGTGAGCACTGCTGAGGCAGTTAATGCAGGCCTGCTTTCCGTCTAGACAGAGTCCTTGTGAAGGGCCTCCACAATGCAAGCAGCGTATTGTAGGTGCACTTTCAGTCGTGGTGTGGAAGCTGTTTCCTCTGTGGACGGTGCTGTTGGCTGGTCTCGATGTCGATAAACGAGGTGCTTGGTGCGGCGTTGTGTGCCGGACGGGTACCGGTGAGCATCGATTTTCCAAAATATCAATGCTGACAAGCCTGCTGTTGAGGAAAGATTCAAGTTGCGAGAAAGTTGGGATCTTGACAGAATTGCCAAGGCTGTGCTCCCACTCTTGCAGAGTGGTAGCGAGAAGCTTGTTGATAAGGTGGTGCACAACTAACTGATCACTACCTATAATCGTCTTTGACTTTCAAAGTGAACGGTCGTGTTTTTTTTTCTGCGCTTCGAATTTTGTTTCGTTTATTCCCATCGGTGGGTTTTATCAAAACAATTTTAATTTTCTTCCGGTTATTCAAACATAAATTTAAACTCCGTTCGCTTCGCGAGTGCACTTGTAATAATACTAATAAATTGTTTTAGTTTTCGTAATTCTTATCTGTGTTTTCTTTTCTGATATCCCCGCCGTTTCTCTTTTGTGCATGCACTTTAACTAATTTACGCTCCCGCTCTCTTTGCTTTGAAAGATCTAAGCGTGCAGTTTCTGCGCTCTTGCGGTACTTATAACTGCTCGCTTATAAATTTCAATTCGTTTTCTTGGTACAGTGGTTCCAATAAATAAAATGAATAATACAAATTTAGTCTGCTTCTGCAAAAAATGCAGCCTCGTAATCAGGGCTGACCAGTCTAATATGACTTGCTGGCTGTGTGAAAATATGGTGCACACCAAGTGCGCCGGTTTTACTGGCCGGACAAGTGATGACCTTTCGAAGGGGCCCAATTGGCAGTTTTGTTGTGACTCTTGTGTCGAGGTTGCGAACGAGATGAAATCGTTCATGCGCCAAACTAAAGGCGGCCTGATGGGGCTGATTAGCTGTTTCGGAGTTGATAGAGATAGTTTTCGCCGAGCTGATGATGTCCTCTCTGCGTTGGACTCGCAGTTTAAGGCCGCTGGTGGTAAGGAGCAAAAGGGGAACACCCCGCAACCGAAATCAAAAGAACAACAGAGCATTCCGGCGAATCATTTCAGCAAACCCTCAAATGTTGCTAAGATCAGCAGCTAAAAAAGATTCGGTATCCGAACCATCCGTAACAGAATGCATGCAAACAGGGACTTCTAAGAATTTCGATTTGTCCGTAGTGGTTTCACAATTAGTGGATCCACCTATCTCTCAGAATGTAGCATCACCACCACAAGGGACTACTGAGTCCGGACAACCGGCTCAAGTTGGTTTTGCAGAAACAATGTCTGCTCCACCAAAATCCCTTTCAGTGGTTCCACTAAAGAAACAAATTTTCGTTTTTCGGCTTTCCCTTGATCAAACATCATCTGATGTATTGTCTTATATACAAGACAAAACTAAAGCCGATTGTAATAGTGTAAAGGTGGAAAAGCTTAAGTTTTCTTATGCTAGAGACATTTCATCTTTCAAGATAACTGCCCTAACGAGCGTTTTTGAAGCCATATGCTCGGGCGACTTTTGGCCGGATAATAAGGTTGTAAAAGAGTTCGAGGCTAAGATAAAGAAGAAGGGGCCCGTGGGAGTAAAACTTCCTAGTCGAGGCCAAACCAGTGTACCAATTTCAAAAAACTAACTTCTATCCTCCTTCTTTCCTATCAGAATGCAAGCCATCTGGGTCCGTTACTTTTTAAATTATTTATTAACGATCTTCCCTCAATTATAAGTCATTCTCGCGTACTTATGTACGCAGATAATGTTAAGTTGTGCCTGCAGTATAAGGACATTTCCTGCCATTTAGACTTGCAATCCGATCTAGATAATTTTCAAAACTGGTGCCGAGATAATTTACTAAATTTTAACGGTTCCAAGTGCAAGCTGATAACTTTTTATCGGGCCAAGCTCTTTGGATAGAATAACTCTTGTAAACGATCTTGGCGTTCTCTTGGACCCTAAACTAAAATTTTCTAATCATATTTCGTCCATGGTTAATAAAGCCAGAGGAGTGCTTGGATTTATTAAAAGGTGGTCTAAAGAATTCGATGATCCTTATTTGACTAAAACTTAATTTATTTCGCTAGTCCGTCCGATTCTGGAGTATGGGTCTCCCGTCTGGAGTCCACAATACGGAATACATATTGGTCGTATTGAATCTGTACAAAAAAACTTCCTTCTTTTTGCTTTACGGCGCCTAATCTGGGATGCAAATCTTATCTTACCTTCTTATTATAGTAGACTTCTTTTGATTAATTTACCATCCGTAGCCAACCGTAGAACGATGCTTGGTACTATCTTTATTTATAACCTTATACATGGTGATATTGACTGCCCCGACTTGTTAAGTCGGCTAAACTTTTCTGTGCCAAGTAGATTAACTAGAAATTATTTTCCTCTAATTTTAAATCATTGTAGATCTAACTATGCCTTGCATGAGCCTTTCAGAGTATTATGTTCTGACTATAATAGACTTTTTCCTGTAATATCAAATCTTGACTCTCTCCCGGTCCTAAAACGATTAATACTTGCTTCATTGGCACAAGATTGATCTAACTATTACTTTTTCCCCGGACCTTTACCTTTATTTTCCTATCTTGCGTCAATCTTATCGCGAATCGTGCCGTACGATACACGGCTGCGCCCCTCGGTCGGTTGGGCGGGTAAGTGGGACGTAGGACTCCGCGCGAAAAAAAAAAAAAATAACGACATAGAGGCGTTTGAACGCGTTAATGCATACGGTTTTAACAGTCTTTTCCTTGGATAACAACGACAGGTCATACAAATAGTTCATGTTATTCATAAACTGTAGTTGTAGCTGCCTTGTAGTTCCCTCCTGTCAGTGCCATCTGCTGAACGTCTTCGTCATGGCTGGACGGAAGAGCTTGCTTGAGAAAGTGGAACTTCTGGATTTCTGAATTAGTTGAGAAAAGGCGTCGTAAAATGCTGGCCAATCCGCAAACTTTCCGCTATACGTTGCTATAGGCAGCTTGGTTAACTGCACGGGTGACGTTGTAGCTAGCGTTGTGAGCTGGGAGTCTGTGTTGCTAGAAGAGTGTTCTGAAAAGCTTGAATCTATTTTAGGAAATTTCTTTTAAAATGCTTCGGATATGGTACACGCAATGAAAGTTTAAGATATATAAAAGATCCCAATCATCCCTCGTTCTGCACTCGGTTTTGTGCAACTTCCTGTGGGAGAGCCACCTTTCAGGTTAGCGTGGTCCTCTTGTGGTCGTCGTTCTGATCACGTGTGAGAAGCGCAGCGCGGCTGGTGTTTAGATAGGATGCCTCACTTTCGCTAAGAATTTATATTTATCTTAAATATTAGTAAATATTAGTATTAATCTCCACGTCCGACGGTGCAGATGTGTAAACATATTTGTCCTGAAGACGGTTGCCGAAGTGCAACCGAAATATATTGGAAAAAAAATAAAAAATAAAATTTAAAAACTTTTGTTTCAAAAATTTGTTCAACTGTTGACCTCGAGCCGGAAAAACTCCAAAATTGTGGAGAATGTATACTTGCGATTTGATGCTTACAAAAGCGTATGCGTGTGATAGTGTGTGTATGTGATAACTGCCAACTTTTCATCACCTTGGGACAATTGATTATGTTCTGAGTCTCGTTTTGTGTTGTTTTTAACTCGTATTATTTTCGTAATACATGTGATTTAATATTCAGTAATCAAGTTTTAAGTTTCAAGCTGTTAGCGAGACCGACAAAAGCAAAAAGAGCTGCTCTTCCGCGCTTACATTAGATTTGACTTAAATTTACAGAATGTTATGCGTGGCGCTGTGTTTGTTATGCCCCTGAAGAAATATATTTTCATATTTTCATTTCATTTTAACGGACGTCTTTCTTCCGTATTTTTAAAGTCCTGATGAATGATCTCTTTGCTCTTCCCTGTAAACTTTAAGGCTATACGAAAATTTGTATAAATAACTGTAAAGATTTTTATTTTTAAGCTATTTCATAATTAAACTTTTAAGTGAACTCAAAGATTGAAATTCGGTTTCGTTCATCATAAAACTAATAAAATCTTCGTCGATTATCAATCTTCCAAAATGTCCAGTCTTTAATTATACCCTTGCAGAGCATATTCTAATTTTGCAACACAGCCATGGGAACTTTTCCAACCTAACAAAGTATATATATTCTTGAACGGGCGAGTCGATCTAGCCATGTCAGTCCGTCTGTCCGACCGGTTTAGATTTATAAAAGTCATATATAAGAACAATCGAAAAAAAGGGAAATAAAATTATAACTTCGTTGTTTCTAAGCTAGAAATTTGATGTTGAACATGTCGATTCTAGTTAAACAAGCGCGGGTTTTTAAACTTTTAAATTGAGAATTAATTATGCCGCCAAAACTGAGCTTACATAATTGAGAGCGGAACCTAATGACTGTTCTTTGCTTTTATTGTTGACACTGCAATTCGGCAAATGACGACACCTAAGCCCCGATTCTTTGTCAAAAGGTGCTATTACCTGGCACATTTAATGTATTTTGAAATTGTTTAATTGAGTATCTCATAGTCAGTGATTTGGATATGGGATTTGGAATTTCGGTTTTAATTAAATTAAGGTCGGACATCTATATCATAGAATTTCCATAGAAAAATCGAAAAATGAAAAAAAAGTTGAAATAAAATTTTTTCTTTGTTGTTTTTCTGTTTATCAAAATATTCTTTTGAGATATAGTAATTACTTACTATATCAGAATTACGCTTTTAGTTTTTTTTGCCATAGAAACGATGGCAAAATGCAGGGTAAAATACATAGCTTTATTGTTTTTTATATAGAAATCGGAATAGTTGTTTTGTAATAACTACAAGGGTATATAAACTTTGCTGCCCTTCCTGTTATCTTTTCTATATATAATTGTTTTTCATTTCAGACGCAGACAAAGCACGGAAACATGGAATGGAAGATTTTATAAGCACCGATCCGTGTACTTTTGACCATGCTACTCTTTTCAAAACTTTACAAAACCTCACACTAGAATATAGACTTAACGATCCATATGCGTCTCTGGTGAGTTGATCAAACTAAAATTTATATCACAGATTTGGAAGGCCTAGACTATTTAGCTTTTGTTTCTAATGCGATGGAGCTATGGAAAGGTTAAAGATTGAAAAATATTTACTTATTTATTTATTTAACAAGAGGTGAATTTTTAATTTAAGGATGAAAAGAACGGAATGACTTTGCTTAAGCTTGAAATGTAGGAGCTCATCTCAAAGGAACATAAGTGGCAACATTCAATGCAATTTTCGCAAATTACTCAGAATGGGTAAAAACGGGAGTAGTTTGCAAACCAGTAGTGCCCAGGCCATAAAAATATGTCTTAAACGGAAATCAAGTGGATTTTCAATGGGATCTCTAAGAATGCAGTACTCAACAATACTTCTCTTCTCTGTTTATAACATACATTAGCGCAATGCCCAATTGTACTTCGTGACTGTTGACGCATTCTAGATCCATCACTACACGCCAGAAGTGACAGAATAGTTTTATGTTTTTTGTGACTGGCAAGGCTTTACACATACAAAAAAAAACTATTCTAAATTATTAAACTAATTTAATGCTGAATTGATAAAAAAAAATCGACAAAAATATAAAATAATCCTGGTACATTCATTTAAACACAAAAATTGCAAGAGTTAACTAACAAGTTCTAGTCTGTGATACTTACCGTTGTAATTTTTAATGTTAGTTCGATTTCAGTTCCGAATTAATAACCTTATCTTTCTGCAGTCAAATTATGAATATATTTATTGTTACGTATTGGTCTAAATGGAATCTCAAATGTACAATTACATTTGTGTTAGTGCTAAAATGCTAACAAGTAGTTTTTGGTTTCTGAGCTTGAGCTAGTGTTGAGTCGCACATCCTGCCTACTGCTGACGGTGCAGTCTTGCCAAATTCAAACGGCTAGCTGCCGGTCATCATCCAGATATGGGGTAGTACGGAGAGGTTTAGGCGGTCGTACCGATATGGTAACTCAAGCGCTCATTGCTTTCTTTTTTGGAAAGGCGATATTTTTTTTTGTAATCAGCGATTCCGAAAAAATATAAACTTATTGTTTGCCGTTAGTGCAAATGTTTTTTTATCCGCAATCGCAAAAAAAAAGCGTAAGAACTCGCAATCTATTTTAAATTTTATTTTAAAAAAGATATACTTATGTTAATTGTGACTCTCTACATTCTTTACCTTAATATTGATTAATTTTTTATCGTACATTCTACAAGATCGGTTTTTATATACGAATTTTGATAAAGGTTGTAAAAAATCCAGTTTTCTAAAGATCTCGCAGTTTTCAGTGCGAAAGCTAAAATAAAATAATCTTGTTTACCAACTTATTTTCATTTTTATACCTCTGTAGGGTATTATACTTTTAGTCAATAGTTTGCTAAGTAGTGAAGGAGACATTAAATTCTTGATCAGCATCACCAGGAGAATCGATCTAGCCATGTCCGTCTGTCCGTCCGCCCGTCAGTCCGTCCGACCGTCTGTCCGTCCTTTCGTTTCTACACCAACTAGTCCGTAGTCCTAGTCAGTATCAAAAAACTAGAACTGTTGTTATACCCTTGCAGAAAATATTATAACTTCAGTCAAAAGATTGCAACGCAGTGAAGGAGACATTTCCGACTCTATATAGCATATAGATTATTGATCGGCATCACCAGGAGAGTCGATCTAGCCATGCCCGTCTTTCCGTTTCTACGCAAACTAGTCCCTCAGTTTTAAAGCTATTTGTTTGACACTTTCTCAAAAGTTGTCTTTCTATAGCAGGTAGTAGTCGGAACGAGCCGGATCGGGCGAATATATCATATTGCTCCCATAGAATCAATCGGAAAAAACAATTAAAAAAATTATAACTTGTTGTTTTTAATTTTCTTTGTTGTTCTTTGGGATTTGGTAATATTTAAATATTATGGAATTACGGTTTTAATTAAATTAAAATCGGACAACAATATTATATAGGTGCCATAGAAACGATTGCAAAATGCAGCGCAAAATCGTCAAGGGTATATAAATTTCGGCTTGTTTTTAATTTTATTTTGTTCTTTGGGATTTAGTAATATTTAAATACTATGACAAATCACCAACTCACTACTCAATTCACAGCCTATTTACACTTATCGGCCTTTCTCTCGCCACCGCCAGCATTGCCCCCGAAATAACATGGAAAGTGATCGACGACCTCAATGGCAGCGACCACTTCCCAATACTTATTTCTTTGTTTCGGAATACATCCCCATCCTTTATCGCTAAACCTTCCTTTAACCTCAAAAAAGCAGACTGCTCACTTTATTGGGACAATATCTTAAATTACAACCCAGGTACTCAACCTACCAACAATGTAAACAAAGAAGCTTACCTTCGGTAACGATTGGTCAAAAGAAGCCAGGACCGGATCGCATCTCCTACTCCATGTTAAAAATCACACCTACCCCTTATAAACTCAAAATTTTACAACCTTTCAATAATATCCTCAACTCTCACATCCATTAATCTTACAAACTTAGCCTAGTCCTCCCTATTCTACAACCCCGAAAACCCCAAATCTAACCCAAATCATACATACCTATTGTCCTAAACCCATGTTTAGCAAAAGTTCTGGACTATTCTAAATTATTAAACTAATTTAATGCTGAATTGATAAAAACAAAATCGACAATATATAAATAATATAACAAAAATACAAGAGAGAACGCTATAGTCGGGTGCCCCGACTATCAGATACCCGTTACTCAGGTAAAGGGAGTGCGAGGGAGACGGAGATAGAAATTTTGATCCCGCATAACTTTTTAACGAATGGTCCGATTTGAAAAATTTCTTCTTCATTTCGATAGGTATTGATAAACACAATAAAACTGCATTTTTACTTTTCCAAAATATTTAAATTTTTAAAATCGTATATAAGCGATTGTGGGCGTTAAAGGGGGCGTGGCACCATTTTTAAACAAACTTGCGCTGCGTAGGAACTTCTAAAATCTACATGCAAAATGCCAATCTTCTAGCTTTTATAGTTTCCGAGGTCTCGGACAGACAGACAGACGGACAGACGGACATGGCTAGATCGACTCGGCTAGTGATCCTGATCAAGAATATATATACTTTATAGGGTCGGAAACGCTTCCTTCTAGATGTTACATACTTTTGCACGAATACAATATACCCTTTTACTCTACGAGTAACGGGTATAATAAAATAATCCTGGTACATTCATTTAAACACAAAATTTGCATGAGTTAACTAACAAGTTCTAGTCTGTGATACTTACCGTTGTAATTTTTAATATTAGTTCGATTTCAGTTCCGAATTAATAACCTTATTCTTCTGCAGTCAAATTATGAATATATTTATTGTTACGTATTGGTCTAAATGGAATCTCAAATGTACAATTACATTTGTGTTAGTGCTAAAATGCTAACAAGTAGTTTTTGGTTTCTGAGCTTGAGCTAGTGTTGAGTCGCACATCCTGCCTACTGCTGACGGTGCAGTCTTGCCAAATTCAAACGGCTAGCTGCCGCTCATCATCCAGATATGGGGTAGTACGGAGAGGTTTAGGCGGTCGTACCGATATTGTAACTCAAGCGCTCATTGCTTTCTTTTTTGGAAAGGCGATATATTTTTTTGTAAACAGCGATTCCGAAAAAATATAAACATATTGTTTGCCGTTAGTGCAAATGTTTTTTTATCCGCAATCGCAAAAAAAAAGCGTAAGAACTCGCAATCTATTTTAAATTTTATTTTAAAAAAGATATACTTATGTTATTTGTGACTCTCTACATTCTTTACCTTAATATTGATTAATTTTTTATCGTACATTCTACAAGATCGGTTTTTATATACGAATTTTGATAAAGGTTGTAAAAAATCCAGTTTTCTAAAGATCTCGCAGTTTTCAGTCCGAAAGCTAAAATAAAATAATCTTGTTTACCAACTTATTTTCATTTTTATACCTCTGTAGGGTATTATACTTTTAGTCAAAAGTTTGCTACGTAGTGAAGGAGACATTAAATTCTTGATCAGCATCACCAGGAGAATCGATCTAGCCATGTCCGTCTGTCCGTCCGCCCGTCAGTCCGTCCGACCGTCTGTCCGTCCTTTCGTTTCTACACCAACTAGTCCGTAGTCCTAGTCAGTATCAAAAAACTAGAACTGTTGTTATACCCTTGCAGAAAATATTATAACTTCAGTCAAAAGATTGCAACGCAGTGAAGGAGACATTTCCGACTCTATATAGCATATAGATTATTGATCGGCAACACCAGGAGAGTCGATCTAGCCATGCCCGTCTTTCCGTTTCTACGCAAACTAGTCCCTCAGTTTTAAAGCTATTTGTTTGACACTTTCTCAAAAGTTGTCTTTCTATAGCAGGTAGTAGTCGGAACGAGCCGGATCGGGCGAATATATCATATTGCTCCCATAGAATCAATCGGAAAAAACAATTAAAACAAGAAAGGAAAGCTAACTTCGGGCGGAGCCGAAGTTGATATACCCTTGCAGAATACTCTGTAAATTATATTCTCCAAAATTATTCATAAGATGCATTCTTAATACTCATAAAAAATCCCAACTTCCTAACTTTAAAAACACCAAAGTTATGGCATTTCCAATCGTTCAGTTATATGGCAGCTATAGGATATAGTCGGCCGATCCTTATGAAATTTGATAGGTCGAATTGATTGGTCAAATATAAAACCCATAGAAAATCCCAACTTCCTAACTTCACAAACACCAAAGTTATGGCATTTCCGATAAATCAGTTATATGGCAGCTATAGGATATAGTCGGCCGATCCCTTTGAAATTTGGTAGGTCGAATTGATTGGCCAAATATAAGACCCATAGAAAAACACCAAAGTTATGGCATTTCCGATTGTTCAGTTATATGGCAGCTATAGGATATAGTCGGCCGATCCCGGCCGTTCCGACTTATATACTGCGTGCAAAGGAAAGAAGGGTGTGTGCAAAGTTTCAACTCGATAGCTTTAAAACTGAGAGACTAGTTTGCATATAAACAGACAGACGGACAGACGGACAGACAGACGGACAGACGGACAGACGGACATGGCTATATCAACTCAGGAGGTGATCCTGATCAAGAATATATATACTTTATAGGGTCGGAGATGTCTCCTTCACTGCGTTGCACACTTTTGACCAAAATTATAATACCCTCTGCAAGGGTATAAAAATTATAACTTTGTTGTTTTTAATTTTCTTTGTTGTTCTTTGGGATTTGGTAATATTTAAATATTATGGAATTACGGTTTTAATTAAATTAAAATCGGACAACAATATTATATAGGTGCCATAGAAACGATTGCAAAATGCAGCGCAAAATCGTCAAGGGTATATAAATTTCGGCTTGTTTTTAATTTTATTTTGTTCTTTGGGATTTAGTAATATTTAAATACTATGACAAATCACCAACTCACTACTCAATTCACAGCCTATTTACACTTATCGGCCTTTCTCTCGCCACCGCCAGCATTGCCCTCGAAATAACATGGAAAGTGATCGACGACCTCAATGGCAGCGACCACTTCCCAATACTTATTTCTTTGTTTCGGAATACATCCCCATCCTTTATCGCTAAACCTTCCTTTAACCTCAAAAAAGCAGACTGCTCACTTTATTGGGACAATATCTTAAATTACAACCCAGGTACTCAACCTACCAACAATGTAAACAAAGAAGCTTACCTTCGGTAACGATTGGTCAAAAGAAGCCAGGACCGGATCGCATCTCCTACTCCATGATAAAAATCACACCTACCCCTTATAAACTCAAAATTTTACAACCTTTCAATAATATCCTCAACTCTCACATCCATTAATCTTACAAACTTAGCCTAGTCCTCCCTATTCTACAACCCCGAAAACCCCAAATCTAACCCAAATCATACATACCTATTGTCCTAAACCCATGTTTAGCAAAAGTTCTGGACTATTCTAAATTATTAAACTAATTTAATGCTGAATTGATAAAAACAAAATCGACAATATATAAATAATATAACAAAAATACAAGAGAGAACGCTATAGTCGGGTGCCCCGACTATCAGATACCCGTTACTCAGGTAAAGGGAGTGCGAGGGAGACGGAGATAGAAATTTTGATCCCGCATAACTTTTTAACGCATGGTCCGATTTGAAAAATTTCTTCTTCATTTCGATAGGTATTGATAAACACAATAAAACTGCATTTTTACTTTTCCAAAATATTTAAATTTTTAAAATCGTATATAAGCGATTGTGGGCGTTAAAGGGGGCGTGGCACCATTTTGAAACAAACTTGCGCTGCGAACTTCTAAAATCTACATGCAAAATGCCAATCTTCTAGCTTTTATAGTTTCCGAGGTCTCAGCGTTCATACGGACAGACAGACAGACAGACGGACAGACGGACAGACGGACATGGCTAGATCGACTCGGCTAGTGATCCTGATCAAGAATATATATACTTTATAGGGTCGGAAACGCTTCCTTCTAGATGTTACATACTTTTGCACGAATACAATATACCCTTTTACTCTACGAGTAACGGGTATAATAAAATAATCCTGGTACATTCATTTAAACACAAAATTTGCATGAGTTAACTAACAAGTTCTAGTCTGTGATACTTACCGTTGTAATTTTTAATATTAGTTCGATTTCAGTTCCGAATTAATAACCTTATCTTTCTGCAGTCAAATTATGAATATATTTATTGTTACGTATTGGTCTAAATGGAATCTCAAATGTACAATTACATTTGTGTTAGTGCTAAAATGCTAACAAGTAGTTTTTGGTTTCTGAGCTTAAGCTAGTGTTGAGTCGCACATCCTGCCTACTGCTGACGGTGCAGTCTTGCCAAATTCAAACGGCTAGCTGCCGGTCATCATCCAGATATGGGGTAGTACGGAGAGGTTTAGGCGGTCGTACCGATATTGTAACTCAAGCGCTCATTGCTTTCTTTTTTGGAACGGCGATATATTTTTTTGTAAACAGCGATTCCGAAAAAATATAAACATATTGTTTGCCGTTAGTGCAAATGTTTTTTTATCCGCAATCGCAAAAAAAAAAGCGTAAGAACTCGCAATCTATTTTAAATTTTATTTTAAAAAAGATATACTTATGTTAATTGTGACTCTCTACATTCTTTACCTTAATATTGATTAATTTTTTATCGTACATTCTACAAGATCGGTTTTTATATACGAATTTTGATAAAGGTTGTAAAAAATCCAGTTTTCTAAAGATCTCGCAGTTTTCAGTCCGAAAGCTAAAATAAAATAATCTTGTTTACCAACTTATTTTCATTTTTATACCTCTGTAGGTATAGTCAAAAGTTTGCTACGTAGTGAAGGAGACATTAAATTCTTGATCAGCATCACCAGGAGAATCGATCTAGCCATGTCCGTCTGTCCGTCCGCCCGTCAGTCCGTCCGACCGTCTGTCCGTCCTTTCGTTTCTACACCAACTAGTCCGTAGTCCTAGTCAGTATCAAAAAACTAGAACTGTTGTTATACGCTTGCAGAAAATATTATAACTTCAGTCAAAAGATTGCAACGCAGTGAAGGAGACATTTCCGACTCTATATAGCATATAGATTATTGATCGGCATCACCAGGAGAGTCGATCTAGCCATGCCCGTCTTTCCGTTTCTACGCAAACTAGTCCCTCAGTTTTAAAGCTATTTGTTTGACACTTTCTCAAAAGTTCTCTTTCTATAGCAGGTAGTAGTCGGAACGAGCCGGATCGGGCGAATATATTATATTGCTCCCATAGAATCAATCGGAAAAAACAATTAAAAAAGTTATAACTTTGTTGTTTTTAATTTTCGTTGTTGTTCTTTGGGATTTGGTAATATTTAAATATTATGGAATTACGGTTTTAATTAAATTAAAATCGGACAACAATATCATATAGGTGCCATAGAAACGATTGCAAAATGCAGCGCAAAATCGTCAAGGGTATATAAATTTCGGCTTGTTTTTAATTTTATTTTGTTCTTTGGGATTTAGTAATATTTAAATACTATGACAAATCACCAACTCACTACTCAATTCACAACCTATTTACACTTATCGACCTTTCTCTCGCCACCGCCAACATTGCCCCCGAAATAACATGGAAAGTGATCGACGACCTCAATGGCAGCGACCACTTCCCAATACTTATTTCTTTGTTTCGGAATACATCCCCATCCTTTATCGCTAAACCTTCCTTTAACCTCAAAAAAGCAGACTGCTCACTTTATTGGGACAATATCTTAAATTACAACCCAGGTACTACACCTACCAACAATGTAAACAAAGAAGCTGCCATAATAAAAAAAATAATTGTTCAAAGTGCCCACCCCTCTATACCCCAAAATTCTATCTTTACCCTCAAACGTACTGTCCCCTGGTGGAACAACGACCTAGCTTTCCTTAATACATAAAAACACAAAATGGAAGTTGCTTAAAGCTAGCATTAGTTCAGAAAATATAGTCGATTTCAAAAAGCCAACGCCAAGTACAAAAGAGCAATTAGAGAAGCCAAAAAAAACTGCCATCAACAACCTCACCTCCGAAATCCAACCCAACTCTGACCCATCTAGAGTTTGGGTTAAACGTTTATGCGGACTCTATCCCACTAAACATATTCAGACTATTACCCTTTAACCCAAACTCACACCACCCATCCATCAAAAATAGCAAACACCTTCGGTAACGATTGGTCAAAAGAAGCCAGGACCGGATCGCATCTCCTACTCCATGATAAAAATCACACCTACCCCTTATAAACTCAAAATTTTACAACCTTTCAATAATATCCTCAACTCTCACATCCATCAATCTTACAAACTTAGCCTAGTCCTCCCTATTCTACAACCCCGAAAACCTCAAATCTAACCCGAATCATACATACCTATAGCCCTAAACCCATGTTTAGCAAAAGTTCTGGACAAAATCATTGCAAAACAAGAAAGGAAAGCTAACTTCGGGCGGAGTCGAAGTTGATATACCCTTGCAGAATACTCTGTAAATTATATTCTCCAAAATTATTCATATGATGCATTCTTAATACTCATAAAAAATCCCAACTTCCTAACTTAAAAAACACCAAAGTTATGGCATATCCAATCGTTCAGTTATATGGCAGCAATAGGATATAGTCGGCCGATCCATATGAAATTTGGTAGGTCGGACTAATTGGCCAAAAATAGAACCCATAGGAAATCCCAACTTTCTAACTTTACAAACACCAAAGTTATGGCATTTCCGATCAATCAGTTATATGGCAGCTATAGAATATAGTCGGCCGATTCTTATGAAACTCGGTAGGTCGGATTAATTGGCCAAAAATAAAGCTCATAGAAAATCCCAATTTTCTAACTTTAAAAACACCAAAGTTATGGCTTTTCCGATCGTTCAGTTATTTGGCAGCTATATGATATAGTCGCCCGATCCGGCTCGTTCCGACTTATATACTACCTGCAATAGAAAGACAACATTTGGGAAAGTTTCAACCAGATAGCTTTAAAACGGAGGGACTAGTTTGCGTAGAAACGGACAGACGGACGGACAGACGGACATGGCTAAATCGACTCTCCTGGTGATGATCAAGATCAAGAATATATATACTTTATAGGGTCGGAAATGTCTCCTTCACTCCGTTGCAAACTTTTGACTGAAATTATGATACCCTCTGCAAGGGTATAAAAACACCTATCTTTTCAAGTACAGTAAAGCCAACACTCCGCCAACTACCTACAAACAACTTTTCCAATCCCTAAAAAACACCCTCCCTAACCACCATACACTGATGGCTGAATGGAATATCAAGCTTTAGCGTAACCGTGGTCTTCTTCCTTTCTATTCCTCAGTCCTTAGAACCGAACTAATAACCATCCACGAAGCTATAAAGACAGCTCTACAAAATCCAGGAAAACATGCAATCTGTTCAGACTCCCTATCGTCTCTTAACTCGCTAAATAACTTTAACAACCACTCCTACCTTATTACTAATCTTTTCCCAAAAATTAAACTCATTTGGATCCCCAGCCACATCGGCATAAAACGCAATGAGAATGCTGACAAAACGGCAAAAGAAAAACAATAATACCCGTTTATATACACACAAAACAACAACACAAACGACGTTGCACATTACGTCAAAAAATACATTAAACTAAAACAATCCGACCTCCATAACAATACCTCTTCCTGGTATAACAATATCGTTAAAAATACTCGACCACATTTTAAACACCTGCCCTTTCCACCCCTAACATAGAGCTACTTCCTTCCTTTCCGACATCCCAGCCAACATTATAGCAAACCCTTCCAAGGAAAACATAACTAAAATCATTTAATTTCTTCAAAAAGCCCAACTCATTCATAAAATCTTAAATAGTTCCCATTCCCTTAAATTAAATTATTACTGCCAATCCAGACGAGCGGAAGGCCCAATGCTAATGCTCTTATTATAGTTAGTTCATAGTTTTAAAACTTAGCTAGCTTTATATAAATAAATAAATGCTTTGGAATAACGGTTTTAATTAAATTAAAATCTAATAGAAACAATCAAACAATTTAAGAAAATAAAAATGAAAAACAATTTTTAATTTTGCTGTTTTTCTATTTATCATAATATTCTATTAAGTAATTATTTACTATATCAGAATTACGCTTTTAGTTTTGTCAAAATCGGACAAAAATCGCAAAAATCGACAGCGCAAAATCGACATATCTTCATTGTTATACCCTTGCAGAGGGATTTATAATTTTGGTCAAAAGTGTGCAACGCAGTGAAGGAGACATCTCCGACCCTATAAAGTATATATATTCTTGATCAGGATCACCTCCTGAGTTGATATAGCCATGTCCGTCTGTCCGTCTGTCTGTCCGTCTGTCCGTCTGTCTGTTTCTACGCAAACTAGTCTCTCAGTTTTAAAGATATCGAATTGAAACTTTGCACACACCCTTCTTTCCTTTGCACGCAGTATATAAGTCGGAACGGCCGGGATCGGACGACTATATCCTATAGCTGCCATATAACTGATTGATCGGAAATGCCATAACTTTGGTGTTTTTAAAGTTAGGAAGTTGGGATTTTTTGTGAGTATTATGAATGCATCTTATGAATAATTTTGAAGAATATAATTTACAGAGTATTCTGCAAGGGTATATCAACTTCGGCTCCGCCCGAAGTTAGCTTTCCTTTCTCGTTATTAGTAATATAGGCATAGAAATCAAAATGTAGTAATTTTTATACCCTTGCAGAGGGTATTATAATTTTGGTCAAAAGTGTGCAACGCAGTGAAGGAGACATCTCCGACCATATAAAGTATATATATTCTTGATCAGGATCACTTCCTGAGTTGATATAGCCATGTCCGTCTGTCCGTCTGTCTGTCCGTCTGTCCGTCTGTCTGTTTCTACGCAAACTAGTCTCTCAGTTTTAAAGCTATCGAATTGAAACTTTGCACACACCCTTCTTTCCTTTGCACGCAGTATATAAGTCGGAACGGCCGGGATCGGCCGACTATATCCTATAGCTGCCATATAACTGAACGATCGGAAATGCCATAACTTTGGTGTTTCTATGGGTTTTATATTTGGCCAATCAATCCGATCTATCAAATTTCATAAGGATCGGCCGACTATATGCTATAGCTGCCATATAACTGAACGATTGGAAATGCCATAACTTTGGTGTTTTGAAAGTTAGGAAGTTGGGATTTTTTATGAGTATTAAGAATGCATCATATGAATAATTTTGGCGAATATAATTTACAGAGTATTCTGCAAGGGTATATCAACTTCGGCTCCGCCCGAAGTTAGCTTTCCTTTCTTGTTTAATAACTGCAATGGTATATTTACTTCGGCTTGCCGAAGTTTGTATTCCTTTCTAGTTTTAAATTTATTTAAATGAATAGTACTTTTGTAGTGTGTGTTTTTGTGCAATTAAATCACCTCACCTATTTCACCTACCCTTTTTGTTCATAGAAGTAATAACCAAATAATACTTTGGGAAAATTATAAATTTTTTAAAAGGGCTACAAAGTGAATTCAACACATTCCACATTTTGGATTGATTTTATTGTTTAGAATATTCAATTCTTATTGAAATGCATTTAGTCTGTTTTACAATAACATAAGGTTGTTTTCCAAAAAATGGCTTTCTATATAAGTCGGAATGAGCCGGATTTGTAGTTTTGGATAGTTAACATGTTTTAATTTTATTTGTTTAGACTAAAAGAATTTTACCGTAACTTTAATTATTATTTCATTATCTAATTGCGTTCTTTCTTCATAACTTTAATTATTATTTCATTATCTAATTGCGTTCTTTCTTCATTTTATATCGCTCTTATGAAACTCGGTAGGTCGGATTAATTGGCCAAAAATAAAGCTCATAGAAAATCCCAATTTCCTAACTTTAAAAACACCAAAGTTATGGCTTTTCCGATCGTTCAGTTATTTGGCAGCTATATGATATAGTCGCCCGATCCGGCTCGTTCCGACTTATATACTACCTGCAATAGAAAGACAACTTTTGGGAAAGTTTCAACCAGATAGCTTTAAAACTGAGGGACTAGTTTGCGTAGAAACGGACGGACAGACGGACGGACAGACGGACATGGCTAAATCGACTCTCCTGGTGATGATCAAGATCAAGAATATATATACTTTATAGGGTCGGAAATGTCTCCTTCACTCCGTTGCAAACTTTTGACTGAAATTATGATACCCTCTGCAAGGGTATAAAAACACCTATCTTTTCAAGTACAGTAAAGCCAACACTCCGCCAACTACCTACAAACAACTTTTCCAATCCCTAAAAAACACCCTCCCTAACCACCATACACTGATGGCTGAATGGAATATCAAGCTTTAGCGTAACCGTGGTCTTCTTCCTTTCTATTCCTCAGTCCTTAGAACCGAACTAATAACCATCCACGAAGCTATAAAGACAGCTCTACAAAATCCAGGAAAATATGCAATCTGTTCAGACTCCCTATCGTCTCTTAACTCGCTAAATAACTTTAACAACCACTCCTACCTTATTACTAATCTTTTCCCAAAAATTAAACTCATTTGGATCCCCAGCCACATCGGCATAAAACGCAATGAGAATGCTGACAAAACGGCAAAAGAAAAACAATAATACCCGTTTATATACACACAAAACAACAACACAAACGAAGTTGCACATTACGTCAAAAAATACATTAAACTAAAACAATCCGACCTCCATAACAATACCTCTTCCTGGTATAACAATATCGTTAAAAATACTCGACCACATTTTAAACACCTGCCCTTTCCACCCCTAACATAGAGCTACTTCCTTCCTTTCCGACATCCCAGCCAACATTATAGCAAACCCTTCCAAGGAAAACATAACTAAAATCATTTAATTTCTTCAAAAAGCCCAACTCATTCATAAAATCTTAAATTGTTCCCATTCCCTTAAATTAAATTATTACTGCCAATCCAGACGAGCGGAAGGCCCAATGTTAATGCTCTTATTATAGTTAGTTCATAGTTTTAAAACTTAGCTAGCTTTATATAAATAAATAAATGCTTTGGTATAACGGTTTTAATTAAATTAAAATCTAATAGAAACAATCAAACAATTTAAGAAAATAAAAATGAAAAACAATTTTTAATTTTGCTGTTTTTCTATTTATCATAATATTCTATTAAGTAATTATTTACTATATCAGAATTACGCTTTTAGTTTTGTCAAAATCGGACAAAAATCGCAAAAATCGACAGCGCAAAATCGACATATCTTCATTGTTATACCCTTGCAGAGGGTATTATAATTTTGGTCAAAAGTGTGCAACGCAGTGAAGGAGACATCTCCGACCCTATAAAGTATATATATTCTTGATCAGGAGCTGATCCTCTCCTGAGTTGATATAGCCATGTCCGTCTGTCCGTCTGTCTGTCCGTCTGTCTGTTTCTACGCGAACTAGTCTCTCAGTTTTAAAGATATCGAATTGAAACTTTGCACACACCCTTCTTTCCTTTGCACGCAGTATATAAGTCGGAACGGCCGGGATCGGACGACTATATCCTATAGCTGCCATATAACTGATTGATCGGAAATGCCATAACTTTGGTGTTTTTAAAGTTAGGAAGTTGGGATTTTTTGTGAGTATTATGAATGCATCTTATGAATAATTTTGAAGAATATAATTTACAGAGTATTCTGCAAGGGTATATCAACTTCGGCTCCGCCCGAAGATAGCTTTCCTTTCTCGTTATTAATAATATAGGCATAGAAATCAAAATGTAGTAATTTTTTAATAACTGCAATGGTATATTTACTTCGGCTTGCCGAAGTTTGTATTCCTTTCTAGTTTTAAATTTATTTCACCTACCCTTTTTGTTCATAGAAGTTATAACCAAATAATACTTTGGGAAAATTATAAATTTTTTAAAAGGGCTACAAAGTGAATTCAACACATTCCACATTTTGGATTGATTTTATTGTTTAGAATATTCAATTCTTATTGAAATGCATTTAGTCTGTTTTACAATAACATAAGGTTGTTTTCCAAAAAATGGCTTTCTATATAAGTCGGAATGAGCCGGATTTGTAGTTTTGGATAGTTAACATGTTTTAATTTTATTTGTTTAGACTAAAAGAATTTTACCGTAACTTTAATTATTATTTCATTATCTAATTGCGTTCTTTCTTCATAACTTTAATTATTATTTCATTATCTAATTGCGTTCTTTCTTCATTTTATATCGCTCTTATGAAACTCGGTAGGTCGGATTAATTGGCCAAAAATAAAGCTCATAGAAAATCCCAATTTCCTAACTTTAAAAACACCAAAGTTATGGCTTTTCCGATCGTTCAGTTATTTGGCAGCTATATGATATAGTCGCCCGATCCGGCTCGTTCCGACTTATATACTACCTGCAATAGAAAGACAACATTTGGGAAAGTTTCAACCAGATAGCTTTAAAACTGAGGGACTAGTTTGCGTAGAAACGGACGGACAGACGGACGGACAGACGGACATGGCTAAATCGACTCTCCTGGTGATGATCAAGATCAAGAATATATATACTTTATAGGGTCGGAAATGTCTCCTTCACTCCGTTGCAAACTTTTGACTGAAATTATGATACCCTCTGCAAGGGTATAAAAACACCTATCTTTTCAAGTACAGTAAAGCCAACACTCCGCCAACTACCTACAAACAACTTTTCCAATCCCTAAAAAACACCCTCCCTAACCACCATACACTGATGGCTGAATGGAATATCAAGCTTTAGCGTAACCGTGGTCTTCTTCCTTTCTATTCCTCAGTCCTTAGAACCGAACTAATAACCATCCACGAAGCTATAAAGACAGCTCTACAAAATCCAGGAAAACATGCAATCTGTTCAGACTCCCTATCGTCTCTTAACTCGCTAAATAACTTTAACAACCACTCCTACCTTATTACCAATCTTTTCCCAAAAATTAAACTCATTTGGATCCCCAGCCACATCGGCATAAAACGCAATGAGAATGCTGACAAAACGGCAAAAGAAAAAAAATAATACCCGCTTATATACACACAAAACAACAACACAAACGACGTTGCACATTACGTCAAAAAATACATTAAAATAAAACAATCCGACCTCCATAACAATACCTCTTCCTGGTATAACAATATCGTTAAAAATACTCGACCACATTTTAAACACCTGCCCTTTCCACCCCTAACATAGAGCTACTTCCTTCCTTTCCGACATCCCAGCCAACATTATAGCAAACCCTTCCAAGGAAAACATAACTAAAATCATTTAATTTCTTCAAAAAGCCCAACTCATTCATAAAATCTTAAATTGTTCCCATTCCCTTAAATTAAATTATTACTGCCAATCCAGACGAGCGGAAGGTCCAATGCTAATGCTCTTATTATAGTTAGTTCATAGTTTTAAAACTTAGCTAGCTTTATATAAATAAATAAATGCTTTGGAATAACGGTTTTAATTAAATTAAAATCTAATAGAAACAATCAAACAATTTAAGAAAATAAAAATGAAAAGCAATTTTTAATTTTGCTGTTTTTCTATTTATCATAATATTCTATTAAGTAATTATTTACTATATCAGAATTACGCTTTTAGTTTTGTCAAAATCGGACAAAAATCGCAAAAATCGACAGCGCAAAATCGACATATCTTCATTGTTATACCCTTGCAGAGGGTATTATAATTTTGGTCAAAAGTGTGCAACGCAGTGAAGGAGACATCTCCGACCCTATAAAGTATATATATTCTTGATCAGGATCACCTCCTGAGTTGATATAGCCATGTCCGTCTGTCCGTCTGTCTGTCCGTCTGTCTGTTTCTACGCGAACTAGTCTCTCAGTTTTAAAGATATCGAATTGAAACTTTGCACACACCCTTCTTTCCTTTGCACGCAGTATATAAGTCGGAACGGCCGGGATCGGACGACTATATCCTATAGCTGCCATATAACTGATTGATCGGAAATGCCATAACTTTGGTGTTTGTAAAGTTAGGAAGTTGAGATTTTTTATAGGTTTTATTTTTGGCCAATCAATCCGTCTTACCGAATTTCATGAGAATCGGCCGACTATATCTTATAGCTGCCATATAACTGAACGATCGGAAATGCCATAACTTTGGTGTTTGTAAAGTTAGGAAGTTGGTATTTTCTATGGGCTTTATTTTTGGCCAATCAGTCCGACCTACCAAATTTTATAAGGATCGGCCGACTATATCTTATAGCTGCCATATAACTGAACAATTGAAAATGCCATAACTTTGGTGTTTTTAAAGTTAGGAAGTTGGGATTTTTTATGAGTATTATGAATGCATCTTATGAATAATTTTGAAGAATATAATTAACAGAGTATTCTGCAAGGGTATATCAACTTCGGCTCCGCCCGAAGTTAGCTTTCCTTTCTCGTTATTAGTAATATAGGCATAGAAATCAAAATGTAGTAATTTTTTAATAACTGCAATGGTATATTTACTTCGGCTTGCCGAAGTTTGTATTCCTTTCTAGTTTTAAATTTATTTAAATGAATAGTACTTTTGTAGTGTGTATTTTTGTGCAATTAAATCACCTCACCTATTTCACCTACCCTTTTTGTTCATAGAAGTTATAACCAAATAATACTTTGGGAAAATTATAAATTTTTTAAAAGGGCTACAAAGTGAATTCAACACATTCCACATTTTGGATTGATTTTATTGTTTAGAATATTCAATTCTTATTGAAATGCATTTAGTCTGTTTTACAATAACATAAGGTTGTTTTCCAAAAAATGGCTTTCTATATAAGTCGGAATGAGCCGGATTTGGCGATCATATCATATAGCTCCCATAGGAACAATCTTTGTTGTTATAGCCATGCAGAAGGTATTATAATTTTGGTCAAAAGTGTGCAACGCAGTGAAGGATACATCTCCGACCTTATCCCTAAAGATTATAAAATGAAAGACCGATTTTTAAGGGGATACGGCCACAGCCCAAACCGTAAGAGCAAGAGCAGCCAAATTTTTTCACAGTATTCCATTGGGGGCGTGGGCGCCCACTAAGATCCGATATGTCCCCCCAGTGGCCCCAAACAGCTCCAACATCCATTATTCTGAGCAAAAAAAAGTTGATGTATTTGAGCTTAACTTCTAAACCGGTTGGAATTTCGATATTTGGTTTTTTCCGAATTTTAGGTTTTGAAAAGGCCTAATTAGAAATCTAAAAGAAATTTTGATATCCCCCATAATTTGGGGGCTACATTTAAAATTAACTTTTCGATTTAAAAAATCTAAACCGCTGCTCCGATCAAGATGATTTTTCGCTCAATAGTTATTCTATGGCCCAAATGCTTAAGTTTAATTTTTCAAGTTTTTAACATTTTTTTAAGTATTTTTAACGAATTTATTTAGATTTTCTAAGTCATTGCGTTGTATTTTGCGGGAGCCTGTCGAGAGAACGAAACCCAGAAGCCAAGAGAGCGACGGCCGAGAGAGCAACAGCCAAGAAAACTGATGAGGGGGAGGGGTAGTGCTGCAGGGAAAGGGGAGGGGAAAGAGGCAATTTAAGTTAAATTTGTTTAGGATTTTAAAAACTTAAACTGCTGCTCCGATCAATATGATTTTCGATCAATAGTCAGTCCTGTGGATCCAATGCTTAGGTTTTATTTTTCATTTTGTAGCAGAAGTAAGAGCCTTATTTAATTTCCACCATGGAAGAAAATAGAAAATTACTACAAATTCTGTAAGCAAAGCCAAAATGTTTCCAAGTTAAATATTAATCTTAAGATTCGAACTTTTGACCAAATACGTATGTACATATGTATATTTGGATATGTTTTGATTTGCTTATATGTACAATGCATGTACATACATACAATGTGTGTGTATGTTTCTATTCGAAAGTAGATAATGTGCTTAAATACAAATAAAATGATTTATTATACCCGTTTATCGATCAAATGTGGAATCTGAAAATAATACGTTACTTTGCTGTTTTTGTATTGGATGCCAATCTTTTACTGTGTGTACAAAGGTTTTCGTTTCATTCAAAACAAGAAATTTGAAAACAACAAATTCCAATTTACAAACAAGTATACATATTTGTGCGCAAATTAAAATTGCATTGATAACATTGTAACTGATAAAAAGTATACAAGCTCACGACTTTTACTTGGATCACTTTCATCCCTAAAGATTATAAAATGAAAGACCGATTTTTAAGGGGATACGGCCACAGCCCAAACCGTAAGAGCAAGAGCAGCCAAATTTTTTCACAGTATTCCATTGGGGGCGTGGGCGCCCACTAAGATCCGATATGTCCCCCCAGTGGCCCCAAACAGCTCCAACATCCATTATTCTGAGCAAAAAAAAGATGATGTATTTGAGCTTAACTTCTAAACCGGTTGGAATTTCGATATTTGGTTTTTTCCGAATTTTAGGTTTTGAAAAGGCCTAATTAGAAATCTAAAAGAAATTTTGATATCCCCCATAATTTGGGGGCTACATTTAAAATTAACTTTTCGATTTAAAAAATCTAAACCGCTGCTCCGATCAAGATGATTTTTCGCTCAATAGTTATTCTATGGCCCAAATGCTTAAGTTTAATTTTTCAAGTTTTTAACATTTTTTTAAGTATTTTTAACGAATTTATTTAGATTTTCTAAGTCATTGCGTTGTATTTTGCGGGAGCCTGTCGAGAGAACGAAACCCAGAAGCCAAGAGAGCGACGGCCGAGAGAGCAACAGCCAAGAAAACTGATGAGGGGGAGGGGTAGTGCTGCAGGGAAAGGGGAGGGGAAAGAGGCAATTTAAATTAAATTTGTTTAGGATTTTAAAAACTTAAACTGCTGCTCCGATCAATATGATTTTCGATCAATAGTCAGTCCTGTGGATCCAATGCTTAGGTTTTATTTTTCATTTTGTAGCAGAAGTAAGAGCCTTATTTAATTTCCACCATGGAAGAAAATTGAAAATTACTACAAATTCTGTAAGCAAAGCCAAAATGTTTCCAAGTTAAATATTAATCTTAAGATTCGAACTTTTGACCAAATACGTATGTACATATGTATATTTGGATATGTTTTGATTTGCTTATATGTACAATGCATGTACATACATACAATGTGTGTGTATGTTTTTATTCGAAAGTAGATAATGTGATTAAATACAAATAAAATGATTTATTATACCCGTTTATCGATCAAATGTGGAATCTGAAAATAATACGTTACTTTGCTGTTTTTGTATTGGATGCCAATCTTTTACTGTGTGTACAAAGGTTTTCGTTTCATTCAAAACAAGAAATTTGAAAACAACAAATTCCAATTTACAAACAAGTATCCATATTTGTGCGCAAATTAAAATTGCATTGATAACATTGTAACTGATAAAAAGTATACAAGCTCACGACTTTTACTTGGATCACTTTCATCCCTAAAGATTATAAAATGAAAGACCGATTTTTAAGGGGATACGGCCACAGCCCAAACCGTAAGAGCAAGAGCAGCCAAATTTTTTCACAGTATTCCATTGGGGGCGTGGGCGCCCACTAAGATCCGATATGTCCCCCCAGTGGCCCCAAACAGCTCCAACATCCATTATTCTGAGCAAAAAAAGTTGATGTATTTGAGCTTAACTTCTAAACCGGTTGGAATTTCGATATTTGGTTTTTTCCGAATTTTAGGTTTTGAAAAGGCCTAATTAGAAATCTAAAAGAAATTTTGATATCCCCCATAATTTGGGGGCTACATTTAAAATTAACTTTTCGATTTAAAAAATCTAAACCGCTGCTCCGATCAAGATGATTTTTCGCTCAATAGTTATTCTATGGCCCAAATGCTTAAGTTTAATTTTTCAAGTTTTTAACATTTTTTTAAGTATTTTTAACGAATTTATTTAGATTTTCTAAGTCATTGCGTTGTATTTTGCGGGAGCCTGTCGAGAGAACGAAACCCAGAAGCCAAGAGAGCGACGGCCGAGAGAGCAACAGCCAAGAAAACTGATGAGGGGGAGGGGTAGTGCTGCAGGGAAAGGGGGAGGGGAAAGAGGCAATTTAAGTTAAATTTGTTTAGGATTTTAAAAACTTAAACTGCTGCTCCGATCAATATGATTTTCGATCAATAGTCAGTCCTGTGGATCCAATGCTTAGGTTTTATTTTTCATTTTGTAGCAGAAGTAAGAGCCTTATTTAATTTCCACCATGGAAGAAAATAGAAAATTACTACAAATTCTGTAAGCAAAGCCAAAATGTTTCCAAGTTAAATATTAATCTTAAGATTCGAACTTTTGACCAAATACGTATGTACATATGTATATTTGGATATGTTTTGATTTGCTTATATGTACAATACATGTACATACATACAATGTGTGTGTATGTTTCTATTCGAAAGTAGATAATGTGCTTAAATACAAATAAAATGATTTATTATACCCGTTTATCGATCAAATGTGGAATCTGAAAATAATACGTTACTTTGCTGTTTTTGTATTGGATGCCAATCTTTTACTGTGTGTACAAAGGTTTTCGTTTCATTCAAAACAAGAAATTTGAAAACAACAAATTCCAATTTACAAACAAGTATACATATTTGTGCGCAAATTAAAATTGCATTGATAACATTGTAACTGATAAAAAGTATACAAGCTCACGACTTTTACTTGGATCACTTTCATCCCTAAAGATTATAAAATGAAAGACCGATTTTTAAGGGGATACGGCCACAGCCCAAACCGTAAGAGCAAGAGCAGCCAAATTTTTTCACAGTATTCCATTGGAGGCGTGGGCGCCCACTTAGATCCGATATGTCCCCCCAGTGGCCCCAAACAGCTCCAACATCCATTATTCTGAGCAAAAAAAGTTGATGTATTTAAGCTTAACTTCTAAACTGGTTGGAATTTCGATATTTGGTTTTTTCCGAATTTTAGGTTTTGAAAAGGCCTAATTAGAAATCTAAAAGAAATTTTGATATCCCCCATAATTTGGGGGCTACATTTAAAATTAACTTTTCGATTTAAAAAATCTAAACCGCTGCTCCGATCAAGATGATTTTTCGCTCAATAGTTATTCTATGGCCCAAATGCTTATGTTTAATTTTTCAAGTTTTTAACATTTTTTAAAGTATTTTTAACGAATTTATTTGGATTTTCTAAGTCATTGCGTTGTATTTTGCGGGAGCCTGTCGAGAGAACGAAACCCAGAAGCCAAGAGAGCGACGGCCGAGAGAGCAACAGCCAAGAAAACTGATGAGGGGGAGGGGTAGTGCTGCAGAGAAGGGGGAGGGGAAAGAGGCAATTTAAGTTAAAATTGTTTTGGATTTTAAAAACTTAAACTGCTGCTCCGATCAATATGATTTTCGATCAATAGTCAGTCTTGTGGATCCAATGCTTAGGTTTTATTTTTCATTTTGTAGCAGAAGTAAGAGCCTTATTTAATTTCCACCATGGAAGAAAATAGAAAATTACTACAAATTCTGTAAGCAAAGCCAAAATGTTTCCAAGTTAAATATTAATCTTAAGATTCGAACTTTTGACCAAATACGTATGTACATATGTATATTTGGATATGTTTTGATTTGCTTATATGTACAATACATGTACATACATACAATGTGTGTGTATGTTTCTATTCGAAAGTAGATAATGTGCTTAAATACAAATAAAATGATTTATTATACCCGTTTATCGATCAAATGTGGAATCTGAAAATAATACGTTACTTTGCTGTTTTTGTATTGGATGCCAATCTTTTACTGTGTGTACAAAGGTTTTCGTTTCATTCAAAACAAGAAATTTGAAAACAACAAATTCCAATTTACAAACAAGTATACATATTTGTGCGCAAATTAAAATTGCATTGATAACATTGTAACTGATAAAAAGTATACAAGCTCACGACTTTTACTTGGATCACTTTCATCCCTAAAGATTATAAAATGAAAGACCGATTTTTAAGGGGATACGGCCACAGCCCAAACCGTAAGAGCAAGAGCAGCCAAATTTTTTCACAGTATTCCATTGGAGGCGTGGGCGCCCACTTAGATCCGATATGTCCCCCCAGTGGCCCCAAACAGCTCCAACATCCATTATTCTGAGCAAAAAAAGTTGATGTATTTAAGCTTAACTTCTAAACTGGTTGGAATTTCGATATTTGGTTTTTTCCGAATTTTAGGTTTTGAAAAGGCCTAATTAGAAATCTAAAAGAAATTTTGATATCCCCCATAATTTGGGGGCTACATTTAAAATTAACTTTTCGATTTAAAAAATCTAAACCGCTGCTCCGATCAAGATGATTTTTCGCTCAATAGTTATTCTATGGCCCAAATGCTTATGTTTAATTTTTCAAGTTTTTAACATTTTTTAAAGTATTTTTAACGAATTTATTTGGATTTTCTAAGTCATTGCGTTGTATTTTGCGGGAGCCTGTCGAGAGAACGAAACCCAGAAGCCAAGAGAGCGACGGCCGAGAGAGCAACAGCCAAGAAAACTGATGAGGGGGAGGGGTAGTGCTGCAGAGAAGGGGGGAGGGGAAAGAGGCAATTTAAGTTAAAATTGTTTTGGATTTTAAAAACTTAAACTGCTGCTCCGATCAATATGATTTTCGATCAATAGTCAGTCTTGTGGATCCAATGCTTAGGTTTTATTTTTCATTTTGTAGCAGAAGTAAGAGCCTTATTTAATTTCCACCATGGAAGAAAATAGAAAATTACTACAAATTCTGTAAGCAAAGCCAAAATGTTTCCAAGTTAAATATTAATCTTAAGATTCGAACTTTTGACCAAATACGTATGTACATATGTATATTTGGATATGTTTTGATTTGCTTATATGTACAATACATGTACATACATACAATGTGTGTGTATGTTTCTATTCGAAAGTAGATAATGTGCTTAAATACAAATAAAATGATTTATTATACCCGTTTATCGATCAAATGTGGAATCTGAAAATAATACGTTACTTTGCTGTTTTTGTATTGGATGCCAATCTTTTACTGTGTGTACAAAGGTTTTCGTTTCATTCAAAACAAGAAATTTGAAAACAACAAATTCCAATTTACAAACAAGTATACATATTTGTGCGTAAATTAAAATTGCAAATTAAACATTGTAACTGATAAAAAGTATACAAGCTCAAGACTTTTACTTGGATCACTTTCATCCCTAAAGATTATAAAATGAAAGACCGATTTTTAAGGGGATACGGCCACAGCCCAAACCGAAAGAGCAAGAGCAGCCAAATTTTTTCACAGTATTCCATTGGGGGCGTGGGCGCCCACTAAGATCCGATATGTCCCCCCAGTGGCCCCAAACAGCTCCAACATCCATTATTCTGAGCAAAAAAAAGTTGATGTATTTGAGCTTAACTTCTAAACCGGTTGGAATTTCGATATTTGGTTTTTTCCGAATTTTAGGTTTTGAAAAGGCCTAATTAGAAATCTAAAAGAAATTTTGATATCCCCCATAATTTGGGGGCTACATTTAAAATTAACTTTTCGATTTAAAAAATCTAAACCGCTGCTCCGATCAAGATGATTTTTCGCTCAATAGTTATTCTATGGCCCAAATGCTTAAGTTTAATTTTTCAAGTTTTTAACATTTTTTTAAGTATTTTTAACGAATTTATTTAGATTTTCTAAGTCATTGCGTTGTATTTTGCGGGAGCCTGTCGAGAGAACGAAACCCAGAAGCCAAGAGAGCGACGGCCGAGAGAGCAACAGCCAAGAAAACTGATGAGGGGGAGGGGTAGTGCTGCAGGGAAAGGGGAGGGGAAAGAGGCAATTTAAGTTAAATTTGTTTAGGATTTTAAAAACTTAAACTGCTGCTCCGATCAATATGATTTTCGATCAATAGTCAGTCCTGTGGATCCAATGCTTAGGTTTTATTTTTATACCCTTGCAGAGGGTATTATAATTTTGGTCAGAAGTTTGTAACGCACTGAAGGAGACGTTTCCGACCCTATAAAGTATATATATTCTTGATCAGGATCACCTCCTGAGTCGATATAGCCATGTCCGTCTGTCCGTCTGTCCGTCTGTCCGTCTGTCCGTCTGTTTCAATACCGTTTGCGAGCTCAGTTTAAAAGCTAGCGATCTGAAACTTTCACACTCGTCCTAAAACATGTGTACGCAGATCAAGTTTGAAAATCGCCCCGATCGGACGTCTATATCCTATAGCTCCCATAGGAACAATCGGATATATCTTGCCAGAATTGATGATATTTCGCGCAGTGTAAAAGCTTTTGACATGAATCTTTCCAAATCGTATTTTTTTATGCATACCTTGATCAGGGTAAAAGCGCGTGGCGATCGGACGTCTATATCCTATAGCTCCCATAGGAACAATAGGGTAAAATCGGTCCAAATTTGATGTTTTTCAGAATATTTCGCGCTGTGTAAAAGCTATTGCTATAAATTTTTTCAAATCGTATTTTTTTATGCATTCCTTCATCAAGGTAAAAGCGCGTGCTGATCGGACGTCTATATCCTATAGCTCCCATAGGAACAATCGGATATAACTTTCAAGAATGGAAGATATTTCGCGCAGTGTAAAAGCATTTAACATAAATCTTTCCAAATCTTATTTTTTTATGCATACCTTGATCAGGGTAAAAGCGCTTGGCGATCGGACGTCTATATCCTATAGCTCCCATAGGAACAATTCGGTGAAATCGGTCCAAATTTGTTGGTTTTCTGAATTTTTCACGTAGTGTGTAAGCTACTGACATAAATTTTTCCAAGTCTTATTTATTTACGCATATCTTGATTAGGGTAAAAGCGCTTGCCGATCGGACGTCTATTTCTTATAGCTTCCGTAGGAAAAATAGTTAAAGGCTGCGAAAGTATCCCTTTTTTCTATTTTATATGACATTTTTGCAGTATAAAAGCAATTGACATCAAACGACGCAAATCTAGTTTATTTATGTATACCTTATTCCTATCGCTACTTTTTCAGTTTTAGCAATTTCGGCAAAGTCTGCAAGGGTATTAAAACTTCGGCTTGCCGAAGTTAGCTTCCGTCCTCGTTCATTTTGTAGCAGAAGTAAGAGCCTTATTTAATTTCCACCATGGAAGAAAATAGAAAATTACTACAAATTCTGTAAGCAAAGCCAAAATGTTTCCAAGTTAAATATTAATCTTAAGATTCGAACTTTTGACCAAATACGTATGTACATATGTATATTTGGATATGTTTTGATTTGCTTATATGTACAATACATGTACATACATACAATGTGTGTGTATGTTTCTATTCGAAAGTAGATAATGTGCTTAAATACAAATAAAATGATTTATTATACCCGTTTATCGATCAAATGTGGAATCTGAAAATAATACGTTACTTTGCTGTTTTTGTATTGGATGCCAATCTTTTACTGTGTGTACAAAGGTTTTCGTTTCATTCAAAACAAGAAATTTGAAAACAACAAATTCCAATTTACAAACAAGTATACATATTTATGCGCAAATTAAAATTGCATTGATAACATTGTAACTGATAAAAAGTATACAAGCTCACGACTTTTACTTGGATCACTTTCATCCCTAAAGATTATAAAATGAAAGACCGATTTTTAAGGGGATACGGCCACAGCCCAAACCGTAAGAGCAAGAGCAGCCAAATTTTTTCACAGTATTCCATTGGAGGCGTGGGCGCCCACTTAGATCCGATATGTCCCCCCAGTGGCCCCAAACAGCTCCAACATCCATTATTCTGAGCAAAAAAAAGTTGATGTATTTAAGCTTAACTTCTAAACTGGTTGGAATTTCGATATTTGGTTTTTTCCGAATTTTAGGTTTTGAAAAGGCCTAATTAGAAATCTAAAAGAAATTTTGATATCCCCCATAATTTGGGGGCTACATTTAAAATTAACTTTTCGATTTAAAAAATCTAAACCGCTGCTCCGATCAAGATGATTTTTCGCTCAATAGTTATTCTATGGCCCAAATGCTTATGTTTAATTTTTCAAGTTTTTAACATTTTTTAAAGTATTTTTAACGAATTTATTTGGATTTTCTAAGTCATTGCGTTGTATTTTGCGGGAGCCTGTCGAGAGAACGAAACCCAGAAGCCAAGAGAGCGACGGCCGAGAGAGCAACAGCCAAGAAAACTGATGAGGGGGAGGGGTAGTGCTGCAGAGAAGGGGGGAGGGGAAAGAGGCAATTTAAGTTAAAATTGTTTTGGATTTTAAAAACTTAAACTGCTGCTCCGATCAATATGATTTTCGATCAATAGTCAGTCTTGTGGATCCAATGCTTAGGTTTTATTTTTCATTTTGTAGCAGAAGTAAGAGCCTTATTTAATTTCCACCATGGAAGAAAATAGAAAATTACTACAAATTCTGTAAGCAAAGCCAAAATGTTTCCAAGTTAAATATTAATCTTAAGATTCGAACTTTTGACCAAATACGTATGTACATATGTATATTTGGATATGTTTTGATTTGCTTATATGTACAATACATGTACATACATACAATGTGTGTGTATGTTTCTATTCGAAAGTAGATAATGTGCTTAAATACAAATAAAATGATTTATTATACCCGTTTATCGATCAAATGTGGAATCTGAAAATAATACGTTACTTTGCTGTTTTTGTATTGGATGCCAATCTTTTACTGTGTGTACAAAGGTTTTCGTTTCATTCAAAACAAGAAATTTGAAAACAACAAATTCCAATTTACAAACAAGTATACATATTTGTGCGCAAATTAAAATTGCATTGATAACATTGTAACTGATAAAAAGTATACAAGCTCACGACTTTTACTTGGATCACTTTCATCCCTAAAGATTATAAAATGAAAGACCGATTTTTAAGGGGATACGGCCACAGCCCAAACCGTAAGAGCAAGAGCAGCCAAATTTTTTCACAGTATTCCATTGGAGGCGTGGGCGCCCACTTAGATCCGATATGTCCCCCCAGTGGCCCCAAACAGCTCCAACATCCATTATTCTGAGCAAAAAAAAGTTGATGTATTTAAGCTTAACTTCTAAACTGGTTGGAATTTCGATATTTGGTTTTTTCCGAATTTTAGGTTTTGAAAAGGCCTAATTAGAAATCTAAAAGAAATTTTGATATCCCCCATAATTTGGGGGCTACATTTAAAATTAACTTTTCGATTTAAAAAATCTAAACCGCTGCTCCGATCAAGATGATTTTTCGCTCAATAGTTATTCTATGGCCCAAATGCTTATGTTTAATTTTTCAAGTTTTTAACATTTTTTAAAGTATTTTTAACGAATTTATTTGGATTTTCTAAGTCATTGCGTTGTATTTTGCGGGAGCCTGTCGAGAGAACGAAACCCAGAAGCCAAGAGAGCGACGGCCGAGAGAGCAACAGCCAAGAAAACTGATGAGGGGGAGGGGTAGTGCTGCAGAGAAGGGGGAGGGGAAAGAGGCAATTTAAGTTAAAATTGTTTTGGATTTTAAAAACTTAAACTGCTGCTCCGATCAATATGATTTTCGATCAATAGTCAGTCTTGTGGATCCAATGCTTAGGTTTTATTTTTCATTTTGTAGCAGAAGTAAGAGCCTTATTTAATTTCCACCATGGAAGAAAATAGAAAATTACTACAAATTCTGTAAGCAAAGCCAAAATGTTTCCAAGTTAAATATTAATCTTAAGATTCGAACTTTTGACCAAATACGTATGTACATATGTATATTTGGATATGTTTTGATTTGCTTATATGTACAATACATGTACATACATACAATGTGTGTGTATGTTTCTATTCGAAAGTAGATAATGTGCTTAAATACAAATAAAATGATTTATTATACCCGTTTATCGATCAAATGTGGAATCTGAAAATAATACGTTACTTTGCTGTTTTTGTATTGGATGCCAATCTTTTACTGTGTGTACAAAGGTTTTCGTTTCATTCAAAACAAGAAATTTGAAAACAACAAATTCCAATTTACAAACAAGTATACATATTTGTGCGCAAATTAAAATTGCAAATTAAACATTGTAACTGATAAAAAGTATACAAGCTCAAGACTTTTACTTGGATCACTTTCATTTATTATATAGCTCTGCCAGTATCCTTCTGATTCTCTCTCTTGAAGGATCTTCTACAAAGGTTGTTTACACAAAGGTTTTCAAAAAACGCGCAAAGAAGAAATAAGAAAGTCTTGAAAACCCAACTTCCTAACTCCAAACTAATATTTAGCGAACGAGCAAAAAGTCGTATGCAATACAATTTTACTAAGCGTTGGGGCTGAGATGGGTGAAATATTTTTTTGGATGCACCTGGAGGGACAGGTAAAACCTTCTTGACAAACTTATTGTTGGCAAAAGTTCGAAGTTCAAAAAAAATAGCCCTAGCTGTAGCATCTTCCGGTATAGCTGCTACCCTGCTCAATGGAGGTCGAACTGCTCATTCTACATTTAAACTTCCTTTGGATTTAGTTAATTTAGAAACACCTCAAATTTTTGCCGAAACTCTTTTAAAAATTGGGAATGGGGCCAATCCAACAGTTGATGGAAAAATAGTTATAACATCACGCTTAGGAAATGTAGTCAAAAACGTTCAAGACCTTACATCCAAAATATTTCCTGACATTTCCAACATATCATGTAAAAGCTTAGATTGGCTATCTGAGCGCGCCATTTTGACAACAAAAAATGAAAGAGCAACCACTATTAATAATTTATTGCTAAACTCATTTGATGGTTTAGAAGTCTCCTATAAATCGGTCGACTCTGTTCCTGATGCTGATAATGCTGTTCATTACCCTGTTGAATTTTTAAATTCTTTGAATCCTCCAGGAATTCCTCAGCATAATCTGTCTCTTAGGATTGGAGCACCCGTAATGTTATTGCGAAATTTAAGTCCCCCAAAGTTATGCAATGGGACACGATTGCAGATAAAAGGTATTCATAAGAATGTAATCGAAGCAACAGTATTTAGGGGGTGCGCGAAGGGGGAAACAGTGTTTATATCCAGGATCCCATTAATACCATCCAGTCTGCCGTTTCAGTTTAAAAGGCTACAATTCCCTCTAAAAGTTTGCTTTGCAATAACTATAAAAAAATCGCAGGGGCAGACTTTGAAGCTGGCTGGACTAGATCTTAGAGAAGATTGCTTCTCTCATGGACAATTTTATGTCGCATGCTCTAGAGTTAGCTCTGCCAGTAGCCTTATTATTCTCGCTCCTGAAGGATCTTCTAAAAATTTTGTTTACACAGAGGTTTTAAAGTAATCATATTAATTAACATTATTAAACCTAGAAAGTTTCAGTGGAATAGGTCTAATTGGAGATACCACATTAAAAAAACGCTCCAATTTCTCTACCTCAGGGGTGGTGTGGAAATGGGAAAGTCTTGACAACCGTACTGAAAACTAATTTTAAGCGAACGAAGTCGCGCCGGGTACAGCTAGTTTATTATATAGCTCTGCCAGTATCCTTCTGATTCTCTCTCTTGAAGGATCTTCTACAAAGGTTGTTTACACAAAGGTTTTCAAAAAACGCGCAAAGAAGAAATAAGAAAGTCTTGAAAACCCAACTTCCTAACTCCAAACTAATATTTAGCGAACGAGCAAAAAGTCGTATGCAATACAATTTTACTAAGCGTTGGGGCTGAGATGGGTGAAATATTTTTTTTGGATGCACCTGGAGGGACAGGTAAAACCTTCTTGACAAACTTATTGTTGGCAAAAGTTCGAAGTTCAAAAAAAATAGCCCTAGCTGTAGCATCTTCCGGTATAGCTGCTACCCTGCTCAATGGAGGTCGAACTGCTCATTCTACATTTAAACTTCCTTTGGATTTAGTTAATTTAGAAACACCTCAAATTTTTGCCGAAACTCTTTTAAAAATTGGGAATGGGGCCAATCCAACAGTTGATGGAAAAATAGTTATAACATCACGCTTAGGAAATGTAGTCAAAAACGTTCAAGACCTTACATCCAAAATATTTCCTGACATTTCCAACATATCATGTAAAAGCTTAGATTGGCTATCTGAGCGCGCCATTTTGACAACAAAAAATGAAAGAGCAACCACTATTAATAATTTATTGCTAAACTCATTTGATGGTTTAGAAGTCTCCTATAAATCGGTCGACTCTGTTCCTGATGCTGATAATGCTGTTCATTACCCTGTTGAATTTTTAAATTCTTTGAATCCTCCAGGAATTCCTCAGCATAATCTGTCTCTTAGGATTGGAGCACCCGTAATGTTATTGCGAAATTTAAGTCCCCCAAAGTTATGCAATGGGACACGATTGCAGATAAAAGGTATTCATAAGAATGTAATCGAAGCAACAGTATTTAGGGGGTGCGCGAAGGGGGAAACAGTGTTTATACCCAGGATCCCATTAATACCATCCAGTCTGCCGTTTCAGTTTAAAAGGCTACAATTCCCTCTAAAAGTTTGCTTTGCAATAACTATAAAAAAATCGCAGGGGCAGACTTTGAAGCTGGCTGGACTAGATCTTAGAGAAGATTGCTTCTCTCATGGACAATTTTATGTCGCATGCTCTAGAGTTAGCTCTGCCAGTAGCCTTATTATTCTCGCTCCTGAAGGATCTTCTAAAAATTTTGTTTACACAGAGGTTTTAAAGTAATCATATTAATTAACATTATTAAACCTAGAAAGTTTCAGTGGAATAGGTCTAATTGGAGATACCACATTAAAAAAACGCTCCAATTTCTCTACCTCAGGGGTGGTGTGGAAATGGGAAAGTCTTGACAACCGTACTGAAAACTAATTTTAAGCGAACGAAGTCGCGCCGGGTACAGCTAGTTTATTATATAGCTCTGCCAGTATCCTTCTGATTCTCTCTCTTGAAGGATCTTCTACAAAGGTTGTTTACACAAAGGTTTTCAAAAAACGCGCAAATAAGAAATAAGAAAGTCCTGACAACCCAATTTCCTAACTCCAAATTAATATTAAGCGAACGAAGTCGCGCCGGGTACAGCTAGTAAAGTATATATATTCTTGATCAGGATCGCGTCCTGAGTTGATATAAGCATGTCCGTCTGTCCGTCTTGATCAGGATCGCGTCATGAGTTGATATAAGCATGTCCGTCTGTCCGTCTGTTTCTACGCGAACTAGTCTCTCAGCTTTAAAGATATCGAATTGAATCTTTGCACACACCCTTCGTTCCTTTGTACGCAGTATATACGAGGGAAGTCCGAGAAGTACTTAGGCTCACCGCCCGATGGCATCACTATTGCAAGAGAAATTTACTATCGTGTAGTACATTCTCGTAGACGGCTACTGTCGCAATTCCAGCCGAATCGGACTCGTAGTTTTGTTTTGACTGCGTGTGGAATCGGACGTGTCCGCGGATTTTAGACAAATGGAGAAAGAGCAATATCGGTCTGTGATTCTATTCTTGTTTTCGATGGCGACCGTCAAAAATTGGTTTAACGAGTTTCAAAACAGCTATCACGGAGGATAACGTGACAAAAATTCACGATCTCGTATGTAGCATATCACGTTTAAAAATTGATTATTCGTAGGAGCAGATGTTAGTGTAAACTGAGTTGGGAAACACGCGCTTGTTCCGGCTCATCTTCGTCGGCATTTATGGGTGAGGGTCAAGGAAAAATACTGTTTTACGTGCTCACGATAGTATGCTAGTATTAAATATTTTTCGCGTGTTATATTTGGAAAGAGAAATAAGGGGAAAAGCCTTTCAACTAGCCTCGAAAGAAGAATAAGAAGAGAAAAGGGAATAGAGGGATTAGAACAGGACGGATAGGGACCTTATGACACACTAAGATGTTTGCTAGTGGCCTTATACCCCACCCTACCATGATCACTATATTGCAATATAATTCCATTTTTGGTAGTGATCCCTTGTGGTCGCTAAATGAATTAAACGATTTTCATTGCTACACTTCTGTATCCCATGATTTCCGGAATTCTCAAGGTTTAGTTCGATTTCTTATTATAACCATTTATTTTAAACATATTTGTAGTTTTAGATAGTTAACATGTTTTAATTTTATTTGTTTAGACTAAAAGAATTTTACCGTACTTTAATGCAACTAACTTTAATTATTATTTCATTATCTAATTGCGTTCTTTCTTCATTTTATATCGCTCACTTTTATAAATTCAATGCTTATTCACTTTTTGAACATATTCAGTAGCTCAGTTTAATTTCATAATATTCAAGAGATTTAAGATGTGGCTGTAAAGGGGGTAGAAAAAATATATAATGTATAAATGAATATATAAGGAAAATATAATATTAAGAATTTTTAATTATAAATGTAGATATTCATTCCCAAAAAAATAAAATATTATTTATAGAGTATGAAATTAAACTATTAGATGTTTAGGAAAAATAAAGTAAAGTAAATAAAAGGCGTATCTAATAATGTGCCTTTCATTGTATAACGTTATTTTATTTTATGAAAATCAAAAATAAAATTAATTTTTAAGTATACCTAGTTAAGTGCCCTGCACTGTGTGAATGTAAATTCGGTATACATTGAGGTAGGTAAGCAAAGCTCTGATCGGAAGGATGAGCAAAACAAAAGAAAACACAAGTACAGCTTCGATCGGTGCGCTGGTAGATAAGGGCACATGGGCCAGAGAGAGACGAGCTATTTGGCTCTCATAGGCTACACTGGCAAAAATGTAGGGGGGCAAAATTTAAAAATAAGGAACAGGTGGGAAGCTAGAATATTCACCGAAAATGTTTTTGTTTGACACTTACTTTTATTATGGATCCATCGGTGAAAGATCTTTCGCCGACCTGTATGGGAGTCAAAATTGTGTTTGCATTGATTGTGATTGCTTTGGTTTTGTTTGTTATACACTTGCAGAGGGTATTATAATTTCAAGCAAAAGTTTGCAACGCAGTGAACGAGACATTTCCGACCCTATAAAGTATATATATTCTTGATCAGCATCACCAGGAGAGTCGATCTAGCCATCTCCGTCCGTCTTTCCGTCTGTCCGTCCGTCCGTCCGTTTCTACGCAAACTAGTCCCTCAGTTTTAAAGCTATCTGCTTGAAACTTTCCCAAAAGTTGTATTTCTATTGCAGGTAGTATAAAAGTCGGAACGAGCCGGATCGGGCGACTATATCATATAGCTGCCAAATAACTGAACGATCGGAAAAGCCATAACTTTGGTGTTTTTAAAGTTAGGAAGTTGGGATTTTCTATGGGTTTTATATTTGGCTAATCAATCCGACCCACCGAATTTCATAAGGATCGGACGACTATATCCTATAGCCGTCATATAACTGATTGATCGGAAATGCCATAGCATTGGTGTTTGTAAAGTTAGGAAGTTGGGATTTTTTATGGGTTTTATTTTTGGCCAATCCGACCTACCAAATTTCATAAGGATCGGCCGACTATATCTTATAGCTGCCATATAACTGAACGATTGGAAATGTCATAACTTTGGTGTTTTTAAAGTTAGAAAGTTGGGACTTTAGGAGTATTAAGAATGCATCATACGAATAATTTTGGAGAGTATAATTTATAGAATATTCTGCAAGGGTATATCAACTTCGGCTCCGCTCGACGTTAGCTTTCCTTTCTTGTTTTTATTTTCACTTGTTCACATCTCTATTGTTGTTGTTATTGCTAGTCATTGCTTTTGGTTAAGCTGAACTTTATTTATATCGGCTTATCTTTTACACACTCAGAAAAAAAATTTGGCTTTGCATCCACCATCTTTCACTTGAATATTGGGTTCAGAGAAAAAAATTATAAAATAATAAATGGAAGAATAAGATGAACTCAAAAGAAAACGCAAAATAATAAAAAATAATAATAAGAAAGAAAATTGACAAAAGTGCAAAATAATAAATTTGAAAATTAACAAAAATACAAAATAATAAATTTGAAAATTAACAAAAATAAAAAGTAAAGGAAAATAATAAACCTAAAATAACTCAGGAACAATCGCATCGCGTGGTTTTCTTTTTGTTTTTTCAGCCGAAGTGTTTCTGGCGATGCCAACACGTTTTTTTTTTCGCGTGATTTGTTTCCATTTTTTCGGGCACTGTAGTTGTTGGGGATGAGGCTCGCTCATACGGAAAGCTTTTCGGCTGCTACAGGTTGTTTTGTCGATGTATGTAGGATGGGCTGAGCAAGCTGGCTACAGCGGCGGCTGATCTTTTAAGATCGACTGATGACTTGGGTGGGGCTTTTATTGTGTTTTTGCTCAATTAGGCACGGACTGGTGATGTTATTTTTGGCAACATAATACCTGGTGCCAGATCTACATAAAAAAAACGTAAAAATTAGGGAAACTATTGAAAATGCCCTTTTTTTGTAAAAATAATTACCCACAAAGGCCTGACACGAATACTGGAATGATATTTCTCCTTTCTTCGTATGGATGGCTGGCGGATGGGTATTTTAAGACACTTTAAACCACTTAACCTCGCTGGGTTGTTTTTATTAAGACTTTGAGCTGCACTTAAACACGTCTGTATAGTTTGACAATCCGGAAGAAAAGAGAACGTGGGTAAGCTTGTCCTTACGGACGTACCCCTTAGCGATGGCATAGAATTGCATTTCCCCACGCAATCGACTAGTTTTAAGCATGACTAGATCTGCATTAGTGCAAAAGCTGCACACTAGGTGGCTTGACCGATAGTACAAGGTGGCCACTTCGGTGAGTCACGATATAAATTAGGATAGGGATATTTATAAAATACTCTTGGGCAGATTTATTTTGCCTACTTTTAGAAACCTGAAGTGACAAGCGCCACTACAAAACGTCCCGGCCATAATCACACTTGGCCTTGAAGACAAGTGGGATACATGCTGTCACGAAGGATCTATTGTTTGATATCTTTGGCGTGGTATTTTCCAATAATATTACCCTGAAGATCTTCCAACTCGTAATAAGTGTTTCCCAACACTCGCCTAATCCGTGATTTTACGAATGTAGGGGCTAATTTAGCGTTAAATCCTTTGACGAAATTGCTCTGTTGATAGTTTCGGCGGATAAGTTATAAGTAAGTTTTTTCTTTTCGATCGGGTTGGGTTTGAATGCCCTGTTTAGCTTTTGCTCGCATAAGATCCAAATAGTCGTCTTTACTAAGTTGAGTTGTACGATCCTCCAGAAGATTTAAATTTCTCAATAACTTTTACGACGAACCATCCGTTATCATATGCTGACCAAAATCTAATCGGTATGGGGTAGAATTTAAGGTAGTGTGTAGACTAGACCGCAAGGAACAACAAATTTGACTTAATGTTCATCCCAATTGGTTTGGTTTGGATGAATTTACGCCTTAATACCTGAGATAACCGACCTGTTAGATTATTAAACGCATGGGATCTAAATTGAACTCCGTTATCGGAAATGAACTTTTTCGGTACACCGAAGCAATGAAAAAGGGCCTGTTCCAGAAATGGCAAAATAGCATCAACTGTAAATTTTTTTACAGCTTTTAGAAAAAGAAATTTTGTACAATTATCTAAAACTATAAAGATTCCTATGTTGCCAGCTTTTGACCGCGGGTAGGGGCCCAAAAAGTCAACATATAGTGTCTGAAAGAAACGATCACTTTTCTCTGACTTCTGTAACGGAGGTCTTAACGGTTTGTTTGAACTTTTTGTGCACTTACAAATTTCACAGCGATTTATATAATCTCTTACGTCCTTTGCTAAGTTAGGCCAATAGTAAAAACGGTGAAGTCGTTCTAAGGTTTTTTTTATGCTACAGTGTGACGAAAATGGGTCATCATGAGCAATTCGCAAAGCTACGGCCACTAACACCAGGAGAAGCCACAGTTTTCACACAAGGTCATCGGCTATCCGGTCACCAGAAGCATGCTCTGTTCGACGACATATGTAGCCATCGATGACTTTGACATCAGGAATACGATCGGAATTTTCCTTAATTTTATCCTGCAGGCCTCTGTATGCCTCAGATTAGAAATGTGAAGACTGTATATCGATAAACTTGTTACTGTCTAGTTCTGATAAATCTTCTGTATATGTTCGCGATAAGGCATCTGCCTTACGATGCTGAATAGTAAACCGGTAACCCTGTAATTTTAAGGCCCATCTAGCTAGTCGACTACTAAGGTCAGATTGTGACATAAGCCATTTCAATGACGCATTATCAGTTATCACGGTGAAAGCATGACCTTCGATATAAACACGAAATTTCTTAATACTCAACACTGCCGCCAGACACTCTTTCTCGGTAACAGAGTAATTTCTATGGCACCGATTAAGCTTGCGGGACATGTACGCTACAGAAACCTCATTAGCTTCAGGATCAATTTGCATCAGAACTTCCCCAACTCCGGTGTGACTTGCATCACAATGCAAGTAAATGGGCTCATTAAAATTGGGAGTGTGAAGAACTCTTTTTTAAGCATCCTCAGCTTCTTGTGTCCATTCGAACTTACGATTTTGACGAAGAGCATCTGTTAACGGAGTGGCGATAGAAGCAAAGTTACGGGTGAATTTTTGATACCATCCCGTCATTCCCAGGAATCGACGTAACTGTTTAACAGGTCGAGGTGCTGGATAATTAACAATGGCAGTAATTTTATCGGCATCCATAGTTATTTTTCCGTTACCTACTACATGACCCAAATACTAACTTATTTTACACAGAAATTACTTTTTTCCACATTTATAGTTAAACCGGCTTTAGACAGCGCAACCGAAATATCCCTGTCTTTCAAACGTTTTAGAAACTATTAAAAGGTCATCTAAGTAGACAAAGACTTCGTTCTTTAATGAAATCGGAATAACCCGGTCCATTAACTTGGACATCGCCGCAGGGGCATTGGTCAGACCAAAAGGCATTACTGTAAATTGATACAGAGACCGGCCAGGCACGGTAAAGGCTGTCTTGTCGCGGAAACAGGGATCCACTGGTATTTGCCAGTATGCGTCTTTTAAGTCGAGATTCGTTATGAACTCGGCCTTCGGTAGTCGGCTAAGAATACTATCGATGAGAGGCATCGGATAGGCGTTCTTTTTGGTCACCTCGTTCACTTTTTGACAATCTATGCATAGACGCAAGAAGGCCAAGAACTTTCCGATTCTTCAATCACACCGAGTGAAAGCATGCGATCCAACTCATCAAACAATAACATTTCAATAGCTGGAGACACGGCATAGTGACGTTGCTTTATGGGTGTGACATTGCCAACCTCGATTTTATGGTATAGAAGACGGGTTTTACCTAGTCCTTTTTCAGTGAAGGAAAGGAACATACAAATTACTTCTTTTAATACCCTCTTCTGTGTATCTGAAAGAGCTCTACGATCACTACTGTCTAACTCTTCAATATTAGTAACATTATTAGCTGGAGCTAGCTTAGATGGAAGTAGCTCGAACTTCGCCCAAAAATCAATGCCCAGGTACAATGTCTGTATTAATGATGGAATAATATAAAATGTTATGGGCTTTGTATGTCCATCAAACTGTGCTTACTTTTCCGATGATATTTTGCTTATTACCATCTGCAGTTCGAACGGAGGAAGAAAAGCTTTTAAACGGTACTTGATCACGGATCAAGACTGCTGCTAGGTTTCCACCAATGCAGCTAACGGACGCACATGTTCACAGTTCTACCCAAAAGAATTACTTTGGCATATGGACGCTGATCAGGCGCGACAATAGCTGATATCAACGCCTGGTTTTCCAGCCTACATTTATGGTAGAATTCTTTGATTCGTAACTTTGACCGAACTTTTCTTTTATTTGGCCGACTAATTGTAGGGGTTACCCTGAATGTATTTGTGTAAAGGAATGTCAGGGATATGTGAAAAGTCTGGTATACTTGATGAAGATATAATTTTGGACTTTAATCTGTATTCGTCGCTTTCGACGCCACTTGTCTGCGTGCACCTTTCGGTGGTGCACGGGCTGAGTAGTTTTTTGCTTGACTACATTTTGGGCACGCCGTTCTGTAGACGTTTACTAGACCACAGCCCCAGCAAAAGAGACGACTTTCTTCTTGACATTTTTTATGCGTATGTCCACCTTTGCCACTTCATTGCCGAAATTTCTGGTTCATCACATTCGGATTCCTCAGATTCTTGTGTTTCAGTTTGAACTTCGTGAACATGTCGACGAGGAGCTGGTCGTGGTTTAAAAACATCTTGTTTTGGCACGGACTGCATAAACGACTCGCGAGTACGAACTATGAGACGAAGTTGCGCAGTGCTGAATATTTGTTGATACAGTAACTCGTGCTGTATTTCGGGAAGTAAGTTTGAACGGACGGACTCAAACATGGCTGAATCGGTCAATTGAACAGTTAACTTATCTGACAATCTAAGGATGGACTAATCGGACGACTATATCCTATAGCCGCCATATAACTGATTGATCGGAAATGCAATAGCATTGGTGTTTGTAAAGTTAGGAAGTTGGGATTTTTTATGGATTTTATTTTTAGCCAATCCGACCTACCAAATTTCATAAGGATCGGCCGACTATATCTTATAGCTGCCATATAACTGAACGATTGGAAATGTCATAACTTTGGTGTTTTTAAAGTTAGAAAGTTGGGACTTTAGGAGTATTAAGAATGCATCATACGAATAATTTTGGAGAGTATAATTTATAGAATATTCTGCAAGGGTATATCAACTTCGGCTCCGCTCGACGTTAGCTTTCCTTTCTTGTTTTTATTTTCACTTGTTCACATCTCTATTGTTGTTGTTATTGCTAGTCATTGCTTTTGGTTAAGCTGAACTTCAGAGAAAAAAAATTATAAAATAATAAATGGAAGAATAAGATGAACTCAAAAGAAAACGCAAAATAATAAAAAATATTAATAAGAAAGAAAATTGACAAAAGTGCAAAATAATAAATTTGAAAATTAACAAAAATAAAAAGTAAAGGAAAATAATAAACCTAAAATAACTCAGGAACAATCCCTAAAGATTATAAAATGAAAGACCGATTTTTAAGGGGATACGGCCACAGCCCAAACCGTAAGAGCAAGAGCAGCCAAATTTTTTCACAGTATTCCATTGGGGGCGTGGGCGCCCACTAAGATCCGATATGTCCCCCCAGTGGCCCCAAACAGCTCCAACATCCATTATTCTGAGCAAAAAAAAGATGATGTATTTGAGCTTAACTTCTAAACCGGTTGGAATTTCGATATTTGGTTTTTTCCGAATTTTAGGTTTTGAAAAGGCCTAATTAGAAATCTAAAAGAAATTTTGATATCCCCCATAATTTGGGGGCTACATTTAAAATTAACTTTTCGATTTAAAAAATCTAAACCGCTGCTCCGATCAAGATGATTTTTCGCTCAATAGTTATTCTATGGCCCAAATGCTTAAGTTTAATTTTTCAAGTTTTTAACATTTTTTTAAGTATTTTTAACGAATTTATTTAGATTTTCTAAGTCATTGCGTTGTATTTTGCGGGAGCCTGTCGAGAGAACGAAACCCAGAAGCCAAGAGAGCGACGGCCGAGAGAGCAACAGCCAAGAAAACTGATGAGGGGGAGGGGTAGTGCTGCAGGGAAAGGGGAGGGGAAAGAGGCAATTTAAATTAAATTTGTTTAGGATTTTAAAAACTTAAACTGCTGCTCCGATCAATATGATTTTCGATCAATAGTCAGTCCTGTGGATCCAATGCTTAGGTTTTATTTTTCATTTTGTAGCAGAAGTAAGAGCCTTATTTAATTTCCACCATGGAAGAAAATTGAAAATTACTACAAATTCTGTAAGCAAAGCCAAAATGTTTCCAAGTTAAATATTAATCTTAAGATTCGAACTTTTGACCAAATACGTATGTACAAATTAATTATTTCCTTATTCAGGTTTTTGCTTAAGACGCGCGGTACTGCGCGAATGAGAAGACTTAGGTTTCGGGAGGCGATGACCGTCACAATTTATTTCCAAAATTCAACTAAATACTAAGTACATAAATTCTTATAATGAAAGCTAGCCCTATGCCCTGAAAGTGCTGACCCGGCGCCCCGTGTGTGGTGTTGGGTAGCCGTCGGTTGCGTCGCAGTGCATTGCCCGCTGATAGCGCTGACCGAAGCTTGGGCTTCTGCTACCGTCGTTGTGCAATATCCGCAGGTGTCGCTGGCTTTGCATTATTCTCATGCCGGCTACGCGTGATCAGTTTGGCAACTTCTCTGTTGCCGGGTGACCGTGTTAACTCCTCCCCCGCTTAGATGAAGGACGTCCTCGGACTTCCTGAAACCGTCAATAATAACTTGAAGGTCATGCTGGCGACGAACTCGCTGGCGTCTTTGGTAGAGCTTGAAAATGATAAAGCAGATGGCGAAGAAAGCGATCGCGGCCACTCCAGATATTATAGGCCGGTTTTCCAGTCTCTTTTCCATTTCGCCAATGTATCGTAGGTTTTCTATGTTTAATTTCTGTAAGTATGGTAAACTCAGTATTTCCTGATGGTCTGTAATGTTAAGGACCGTTGATGCAGCGGGTGCTGGGAATTTTTTTACGTAGCTCTTCAAGTTTCGGTATAAGGTGTTGTTTATTTTTACCTCCTCGTCGAATGTAACGAGGAACGTTCCAGTTACCAGTTGTCCATTGACCATAGCTGTTCCGTCATTGAGAATAATAACGCCGTCATCGATAATTGTTAGTGGCTCGAGGTGGCTGGTGCGAGTCGAACAGTGTGCGTTGCCTCCTGAGTGGAGTTGTTGTGCGCATGTTGCATAGGGCAGTTCTCTGCAGAATGTTGTCGTAAGGGCAGCGCTGCAGTTTCCAATCGGCATGATTTTGTTACCGCAGTCAGCTATACTATCGCCTTCGGCAAAATTAAGAATAGTGCCGTTGTGTTCAACGGGGTGCAAGATTATTTTCTTACAAGCTATGTAGGGCTTAGGATATCCCTAAAGATTATAAAATGAAAGACCGATTTTTAAGGGGATACGGCCACAGCCCAAACCGTAAGAGCAAGAGCAGCCAAATTTTTTCACAGTATTCCATTGGGGGCGTGGGCGCCCACTAAGATCCGATATGTCCCCCCAGTGGCCCCAAACAGCTCCAACATCCATTATTCTGAGCAAAAAAAAGATGATGTATTTGAGCTTAACTTCTAAACCGGTTGGAATTTCGATATTTGGTTTTTTCCGAATTTTAGGTTTTGAAAAGGCCTAATTAGAAATCTAAAAGAAATTTTGATATCCCCCATAATTTGGGGGCTACATTTAAAATTAACTTTTCGATTTAAAAAATCTAAACCGCTGGTCCGATCAAGATGATTTTTCGCTCAATAGTTATTCTATGGCCCAAATGCTTAAGTTTAATTTTTCAAGTTTTTAACATTTTTTTAAGTATTTTTAACGAATTTATTTAGATTTTCTAAGTCATTGCGTTGTATTTTGCGGGAGCCTGTCGAGAGAACGAAACCCAGAAGCCAAGAGAGCGACGGCCGAGAGAGCAACAGCCAAGAAAACTGATGAGGGGGGGGGGTAGTGCTGCAGGGAAAGGGGAGGGGAAAGAGGCAATTTAAATTAAATTTGTTTAGGATTTTAAAAACTTAAACTGCTGCTCCGATCAATATGATTTTCGATCAATAGTCAGTCCTGTGGATCCAATGCTTAGGTTTTATTTTTCATTTTGTAGCAGAAGTAAGAGCCTTATTTAATTTCCACCATGGAAGAAAATTGAAAATTACTACAAATTCTGTAAGCAAAGCCAAAATGTTTCCAAGTTAAATATTAATCTTAAGATTCGAACTTTTGACCAAATACGTATGTACATATGTATATTTGGATATGTTTTGATTTGCTTATATGTACAATGCATGTACATACATACAATGTGTGTGTATGTTTTTATTCGAAAGTAGATAATGTGATTAAATACAAATAAAATGATTTATTATACCCGTTTATCGATCAAATGTGGAATCTGAAAATAATACGTTACTTTGCTGTTTTTGTATTGGATGCCAATCTTTTACTGTGTGTACAAAGGTTTTCGTTTCATTCAAAACAAGAAATTTGAAAACAACAAATTCCAATTTACAAACAAGTATCCATATTTGTGCGCAAATTAAAATTGCATTGATAACATTGTAACTGATAAAAAGTATACAAGCTCACGACTTTTACTTGGATCACTTTCATCCCTAAAGATTATAAAATGAAAGACCGATTTTTAAGGGGATACGGCCACAGCCCAAACCGTAAGAGCAAGAGCAGCCAAATTTTTTCACAGTATTCCATTGGGGGCGTGGGCGCCCACTAAGATCCGATATGTCCCCCCAGTGGCCCCAAACAGCTCCAACATCCATTATTCTGAGCAAAAAAAGTTGATGTATTTGAGCTTAACTTCTAAACCGGTTGGAATTTCGATATTTGGTTTTTTCCGAATTTTAGGTTTTGAAAAGGCCTAATTAGAAATCTAAAAGAAATTTTGATATCCCCCATAATTTGGGGGCTACATTTAAAATTAACTTTTCGATTTAAAAAATCTAAACCGCTGCTCCGATCAAGATGATTTTTCGCTCAATAGTTATTCTATGGCCCAAATGCTTAAGTTTAATTTTTCAAGTTTTTAACATTTTTTTAAGTATTTTTAACGAATTTATTTAGATTTTCTAAGTCATTGCGTTGTATTTTGCGGGAGCCTGTCGAGAGAACGAAACCCAGAAGCCAAGAGAGCGACGGCCGAGAGAGCAACAGCCAAGAAAACTGATGAGGGGGAGGGGTAGTGCTGCAGGGAAAGGGGAGGGGAAAGAGGCAATTTAAGTTAAATTTGTTTAGGATTTTAAAAACTTAAACTGCTGCTCCGATCAATATGATTTTCGATCAATAGTCAGTCCTGTGGATCCAATGCTTAGGTTTTATTTTTCATTTTGTAGCAGAAGTAAGAGCCTTATTTAATTTCCACCATGGAAGAAAATAGAAAATTACTACAAATTCTGTAAGCAAAGCCAAAATGTTTCCAAGTTAAATATTAATCTTAAGATTCGAACTTTTGACCAAATACGTATGTACATATGTATATTTGGATATGTTTTGATTTGCTTATATGTACAATACATGTACATACATACAATGTGTGTGTATGTTTCTATTCGAAAGTAGATAATGTGCTTAAATACAAATAAAATGATTTATTATACCCGTTTATCGATCAAATGTGGAATCTGAAAATAATACGTTACTTTGCTGTTTTTGTATTGGATGCCAATCTTTTACTGTGTGTACAAAGGTTTTCGTTTCATTCAAAACAAGAAATTTGAAAACAACAAATTCCAATTTACAAACAAGTATACATATTTGTGCGCAAATTAAAATTGCATTGATAACATTGTAACTGATAAAAAGTATACAAGCTCACGACTTTTACTTGGATCACTTTCATCCCTAAAGATTATAAAATGAAAGACCGATTTTTAAGGGGATACGGCCACAGCCCAAACCGTAAGAGCAAGAGCAGCCAAATTTTTTCACAGTATTCCATTGGAGGCGTGGGCGCCCACTTAGATCCGATATGTCCCCCCAGTGGCCCCAAACAGCTCCAACATCCATTATTCTGAGCAAAAAAAAGTTGATGTATTTAAGCTTAACTTCTAAACTGGTTGGAATTTCGATATTTGGTTTTTTCCGAATTTTAGGTTTTGAAAAGGCCTAATTAGAAATCTAAAAGAAATTTTGATATCCCCCATAATTTGGGGGCTACATTTAAAATTAACTTTTCGATTTAAAAAATCTAAACCGCTGCTCCGATCAAGATGATTTTTCGCTCAATAGTTATTCTATGGCCCAAATGCTTATGTTTAATTTTTCAAGTTTTTAACATTTTTTAAAGTATTTTTAACGAATTTATTTGGATTTTCTAAGTCATTGCGTTGTATTTTGCGGGAGCCTGTCGAGAGAACGAAACCCAGAAGCCAAGAGAGCGACGGCCGAGAGAGCAACAGCCAAGAAAACTGATGAGGGGGAGGGGTAGTGCTGCAGAGAAGGGGGAGGGGAAAGAGGCAATTTAAGTTAAAATTGTTTTGGATTTTAAAAACTTAAACTGCTGCTCCGATCAATATGATTTTCGATCAATAGTCAGTCTTGTGGATCCAATGCTTAGGTTTTATTTTTCATTTTGTAGCAGAAGTAAGAGCCTTATTTAATTTCCACCATGGAAGAAAATAGAAAATTACTACAAATTCTGTAAGCAAAGCCAAAATGTTTCCAAGTTAAATATTAATCTTAAGATTCGAACTTTTGACCAAATACGTATGTACATATGTATATTTGGATATGTTTTGATTTGCTTATATGTACAATACATGTACATACATACAATGTGTGTGTATGTTTCTATTCGAAAGTAGATAATGTGCTTAAATACAAATAAAATGATTTATTATACCCGTTTATCGATCAAATGTGGAATCTGAAAATAATACGTTACTTTGCTGTTTTTGTATTGGATGCCAATCTTTTACTGTGTGTACAAAGGTTTTCGTTTCATTCAAAACAAGAAATTTGAAAACAACAAATTCCAATTTACAAACAAGTATACATATTTGTGCGCAAATTAAAATTGCATTGATAACATTGTAACTGATAAAAAGTATACAAGCTCACGACTTTTACTTGGATCACTTTCATCCCTAAAGATTATAAAATGAAAGACCGATTTTTAAGGGGATACGGCCACAGCCCAAACCGTAAGAGCAAGAGCAGCCAAATTTTTTCACAGTATTCCATTGGAGGCGTGGGCGCCCACTTAGATCCGATATGTCCCCCCAGTGGCCCCAAACAGCTCCAACATCCATTATTCTGAGCAAAAAAAAGTTGATGTATTTAAGCTTAACTTCTAAACTGGTTGGAATTTCGATATTTGGTTTTTTCCGAATTTTAGGTTTTGAAAAGGCCTAATTAGAAATCTAAAAGAAATTTTGATATCCCCCATAATTTGGGGGCTACATTTAAAATTAACTTTTCGATTTAAAAAATCTAAACCGCTGCTCCGATCAAGATGATTTTTCGCTCAATAGTTATTCTATGGCCCAAATGCTTATGTTTAATTTTTCAAGTTTTTAACATTTTTTAAAGTATTTTTAACGAATTTATTTGGATTTTCTAAGTCATTGCGTTGTATTTTGCGGGAGCCTGTCGAGAGAACGAAACCCAGAAGCCAAGAGAGCGACGGCCGAGAGAGCAACAGCCAAGAAAACTGATGAGGGGGAGGGGTAGTGCTGCAGAGAAGGGGGGAGGGGAAAGAGGCAATTTAAGTTAAAATTGTTTTGGATTTTAAAAACTTAAACTGCTGCTCCGATCAATATGATTTTCGATCAATAGTCAGTCTTGTGGATCCAATGCTTAGGTTTTATTTTTCATTTTGTAGCAGAAGTAAGAGCCTTATTTAATTTCCACCATGGAAGAAAATAGAAAATTACTACAAATTCTGTAAGCAAAGCCAAAATGTTTCCAAGTTAAATATTAATCTTAAGATTCGAACTTTTGACCAAATACGTATGTACATATGTATATTTGGATATGTTTTGATTTGCTTATATGTACAATACATGTACATACATACAATGTGTGTGTATGTTTCTATTCGAAAGTAGATAATGTGCTTAAATACAAATAAAATGATTTATTATACCCGTTTATCGATCAAATGTGGAATCTGAAAATAATACGTTACTTTGCTGTTTTTGTATTGGATGCCAATCTTTTACTGTGTGTACAAAGGTTTTCGTTTCATTCAAAACAAGAAATTTGAAAACAACAAATTCCAATTTACAAACAAGTATACATATTTGTGCGCAAATTAAAATTGCAAATTAAACATTGTAACTGATAAAAAGTATACAAGCTCAAGACTTTTACTTGGATCACTTTCATTTATTATATAGCTCTGCCAGTATCCTTCTGATTCTCTCTCTTGAAGGATCTTCTACAAAGGTTGTTTACACAAAGGTTTTCAAAAAACGCGCAAAGAAGAAATAAGAAAGTCTTGAAAACCCAACTTCCTAACTCCAAACTAATATTTAGCGCACGAGCAAAAAGTCGTATGCAATACAATTTTACTAAGCGTTGGGGCTGAGATGGGTGAAATATTTTTTTTGGATGCACCTGGAGGGACAGGTAAAACCTTCTTGACAAACTTATTGTTGGCAAAAGTTCGAAGTTCAAAAAAAATAGCCCTAGCTGTAGCATCTTCCGGTATAGCTGCTACCCTGCTCAATGGAGGTCGAACTGCTCATTCTACATTTAAACTTCCTTTGGATTTAGTTAATTTAGAAACACCTCAAATTTTTGCCGAAACTCTTTTAAAAATTGGGAATGGGGCCAATCCAACAGTTGATGGAAAAATAGTTATAACATCACGCTTAGGAAATGTAGTCAAAAACGTTCAAGACCTTACATCCAAAATATTTCCTGACATTTCCAACATATCATGTAAAAGCTTAGATTGGCTATCTGAGCGCGCCATTTTGACAACAAAAAATGAAAGAGCAACCACTATTAATAATTTATTGCTAAACTCATTTGATGGTTTAGAAGTCTCCTATAAATCGGTCGACTCTGTTCCTGATGCTGATAATGCTGTTCATTACCCTGTTGAATTTTTAAATTCTTTGAATCCTCCAGGAATTCCTCAGCATAATCTGTCTCTTAGGATTGGAGCACCCGTAATGTTATTGCGAAATTTAAGTCCCCCAAAGTTATGCAATGGGACACGATTGCAGATAAAAGGTATTCATAAGAATGTAATCGAAGCAACAGTATTTAGGGGGTGCGCGAAGGGGGAAACAGTGTTTATACCCAGGATCCCATTAATACCATCCAGTCTGCCGTTTCAGTTTAAAAGGCTACAATTCCCTCTAAAAGTTTGCTTTGCAATAACTATAAAAAAATCGCAGGGGCAGACTTTGAAGCTGGCTGGACTAGATCTTAGAGAAGATTGCTTCTCTCATGGACAATTTTATGTCGCATGCTCTAGAGTTAGCTCTGCCAGTAGCCTTATTATTCTCGCTCCTGAAGGATCTTCTAAAAATTTTGTTTACACAGAGGTTTTAAAGTAATCATATTAATTAACATTATTAAACCTAGAAAGTTTCAGTGGAATAGGTCTAATTGGAGATACCACATTAAAAAAACGCTCCAATTTCTCTACCTCAGGGGTGGTGTGGAAATGGGAAAGTCTTGACAACCGTACTGAAAACTAATTTTAAGCGAACGAAGTCGCGCCGGGTACAGCTAGTTTTAATATAAAGTGTAAAAAGTTATTATTTAATAAAACTTTAATTTGAGCTACTTCCATTAGATCGGTTATAGTAACATTTGTGGAATGTTCATTGATTAAATTTTGTAAGTCATTTGAGTCTAAAATCGCGGGATTGATTATTCCAATTTTTGCAAGAGTAACCGACAACATTAAGGCCTCGAGTTCGGAAATAATAATTCTATTTCTTGATAGCAAGTTCTCATATAAATTTTCTGTATTTATCTGTTTTGCTTTTGCATTTTTTACTAAAATGTTTACCGTGTTCGTTAGGATGTTTATTTGTTCCTGGGTCTTTGTGTTAATTTTTATTTGTCTACTTTCTGATTCTATGAGTTCTTTCTGCCTAAATTTAATGTTCTCAAAGTCATCAAAATCTGGAGTACCGGCTACGATTTTTAATGCGGTGCCTAATAAATTTATGCTTCTAGCGTGTCTATGATGAACATTTACGGTATCTATGAGAGTCTTAATGTGTCGTAAATCTGAGTCTAATATCTGCCTCATATGTGACTGGGGGAAATGGTTTCTCATTTCTTCTGTTTCTTTAACTATTTCCGAGTACATGGTTAAGTTGGTTGAGTGTTTGAGGTATTGGAAGTCTCTCCAAATAGTCACATGCCCGTCTATGATTGGTATGTAATTTGAGGTCGTGTAGTCGGTCATTTTAGCTGCTATTGGTACGGCGAGGAGTAGAATCATCCAAATCCTAGTGTGTCGAAGATAAAAATAAAAAGAAAAATAAGATTTATTGTAATTACCTCAAATTGTCCTTATGGACCACCCTCCCTTTTATTAAGACTGTGGTCCCTAAGTCTGCTTCGATGGTTTCCTCGGAGTACAAATCTGAAAGTTTGTTTCCCAACCTCTTATTTGATTTCACAAGAACCTTGTCTCCTACCTGAAAATTTCTGTCTTGTCTTGTTTTGTTCAATCTTTGTAGTTGAATGTTCTGGGCATTTAAGACTTTATCCCTAATTTCTGTGTTGAGCTCAATGGTCGATGAGTGTATTATGTCAATGGGTCTTTTATTTGTTACTGAGTGAATAGTTCTATTGTATTCTATAGCCGCGAGAAGTATTAGTTCAACAGTGTCTTCAATACTTCTTTCAATTTTTAAGCACCGTGCAATTTCTGTCAGTGTACTGTGGAATCTTTCCACTTGTCCGTTCGATGTACTATGAAGAGGCGGTGCATTAACGATTTGTACGTTAAACCGGTTACTTAAAAGGGACTTAATTGTTTCGGATTTTATAGAAGGCTCATTATCGCAATAAATTGTTTTTGGTCGTCGATAGAAATTTATAAGTTGTAATATCGCGGTTTGTACGTCTGCAATGGTTCTGGAAGCAATTGGTTGGACAATTGAAAATTTTGAAAATTTATCTACACAAGTAAGAAAGTATTTTTTGTCGGTCGAAAATATGTCAATATGTAATATTTCGCCCGTGTATGAGGGAATAGGTGTTTCCCCGAGAATCTGTTTCTGAGGGTGTCGATCATATTTTGCCTTCTGGCAAATTTTACAATTTGCGACGACCTCATTTGCCATATGAGTCATTTTGGGAAAAAATAGTCCTGCATGATCTGCTTCACGTTTTCCTGTCCAGCTCTATGAGCCCTGTTATGTTCTGACACAGTAATTTCTTTTTGTTCGTTTTTGTCTAAGATGTCGGTCACCATGCGGTTTGTGTAACGAAAAGTGGTTGTCGGAAATGTTTCTATTAATTTATGTTGGATAAATGCCAGTACTGGTAGTTCGCAAAAAATTGCATTGACTACGTCCTTCTTGACCACATCACATATTTTCTGCATAAGTGTTTCTCTATCCGAGAAATGTAAGAGATGTCGAGTCTTTTCACCAAACATAATGACCGTTCTAACTGAAGCAATTACGCTTTCTTCTATTATTATTTGGTTCCGAAAACAGTTGACCGGCTTGTCCGTTTTTTCGATGGTGTAGGTTAGTGATAATTCGCTATTTATTGTGGCAATATCTGACTGCGCATCTTCTTCTAGCGAATGAATGTGCTGTCGGGACAGCGCGTCAGCAACGTAGTTCTCTTTTCCTGGCTTGTAAAAAATTTGTGCATTGTGCTCGTCAATGAAAGCTTTCCAGCGCTTAATTTTTGCGTTTGGATTGCGATCTGAGACGGCGAAAGTTAGTGGTTGGTGGTCAGTAAAAATGTTTAAATTTTTTACGCCGTATAGGTAATTTCTGAGGCTTTTTAAGGCCCACACAATTGCCAACAACTCTCTTTCGTTTGTTGCAAAATTTAGTTCCCTGTCTTTTAAAGTTCGTGATATCATGGTTATGGGTTTTCCGTCTTGTGATAAGACTGCTCCCAAACCGAAAGACGAAGCGTCCGTCGTTAAGTCAAAGGTTTTTTTATAATTTGGATATAATAACATTACGTTTTCTGACGCGAGAACACTCTTAAGCTTCTCAAATGCCTGGCGCTGATGTTCATCAAAGTTAACGGGTATTTTTTTAGATTGACCTGCGCTTACTTTGCCATTCTCGCCTTTTAGGATGTCACTTATAGGTTTTGCAATAGATGCAAAGTCCTTAATAAAACACCTATAGTAACTTGCTAATCCAAGGAATGATCTGACATTAAATAGAGTGGTTGGTTGCTCGTAGTTACGAATTGCATCTACTTTGCTAGGGCATGTTCTTATGCCTCCTCGTGAAACTACGAAACCTAAATACTCTACGCTTTCTTTAAAGAAATTAGATTTTTCACGCGAAACCCTCATGTTGGCCTCATATAATTTGTCCAAGACCCATGCTATGTGTTTCACATGATCGTGCATATTTTCTGAAAAAATAATTACGTCATCGACATAGACATAGCATGATTTCCCTATTTGTTCTCTGAGCACATCATCGATGGCTCTCTGAAAAATGCTGGGCGCGTTCTTCAATCCAAAGGGCAGTCTGCAAAATTCATATTTCCCATTTCCTACTGAGAAGGCTGTTTTCTCTCTGTCGTTTTCGGCGAGAAGTATCTGGTGGAAACCAGACTTCAAATCCAATGTGGTAAAGTGTTTCGCCCTCCCTAAATTTGCCAGGATAAAAACAACATTCGGGATAGGATATTTGTCGTCTATTGTCTTTAAGTTAAGTTTTCGGAAGTCTATTACTAGGCGTTTTTTTGTGTTTCCCTGCTCATCGGTCCCTTTTTTATCTACAACCCAAACAGGATTGTTATACGGAGACCGAGATGGTCGGATTATGCCGTCTCGTAACATGGCTTTTGTTTCTTTATTTACAAAGTCGGACACACCCATCGGGTATGGGTACAATTTTGAATATATTGGGTCTTCGTTCTCTGTCCGGATAGTACCAATGATATTAGTATTGTAAGGCAGCGCCTCGTTCGGCTCTGCGAATACGCCTGTGCGATTTCCCAACATGTCCTGGAATTTTTCTAAAATTTCCTGGGGTACCTCAATATCCTCAACCTTTGTAAAATTAACATTTGCACATTTAAAAAATTTAATTTCTTCTGCACTGCTATTAGTTATTAATTTCCTGTCTTTTAGGTCGAGTACGACATCAGTTTTTTTTAGTAAGTCTAGTCCGATTATTCCGTCAAAGGTCGTTAAGTTCGGTAGTAAGAAAAATGTTGTAGTTGTGTTAAAAAGGTGCATCATACATTTTTTATTTATGGTGTTGTGACCATGGATTGATTTTACAGAAAAAGGTTTATTTACGTAAATAATGTTTTTTAATTCTTTCATAGGCTTGATATAATTTTTGGAAGCCCCTGTGTCTATCAAAAGTTTGATTTTCCTCCCTGCGATATCCCTTTCTATGAATGGGAGCAGGGAGTTATGCCTAAAAAATTTATTTCGTCATATTCTACAAGGTCATCGTCCACATCTTCTACTTCTTCCTCTGCTACTGTAGGGTATTCGTCATTGTTTTCGTTCGGTAAATCGTTGTCTAACGCTAAATGGTTTATTCTTTGATGTTTCGGGCCTGTGTACCTAGCGCTACTATTATTAGGTCTTTTACTTGTCAGTCCCTGGTTATTGTAAGCGTTCGCTTGGAAATTTTGTGGACTTGTCTGCCATTGACTGTTTAGGGGCTGTCTTTGAAACGGACCACTTTGTTGATTTTGAGTTGGCTGTCTAAAGCGAGATGAGCTATCGACGTCCATTGGCTGTACCGGATCTTGTCTAAGTGGCTGTCTTGGCCTTTTATTAAAATGGGGGTTTTTACCCTCCGGGTGGAATCTAGATTCTGTTACCGTATTTCTTTCTCTGTCCAGTTGTCTCTGTTCGGACCTTTGGAGTTTTTCCTCCGTGCTACGGGCAAAATTACTTGCGAACATATATCGCTCATGGTTAGCCTCTACTTCCTGTGCTAGCGCTAGAGCGGAAGGAAGATCAGATGGTCTTGCTGAAAAAAGAACATCGCTTAGCGATTTTCTTGTTCCAGAAATAAAAACGCGTAGCGCATCCGCTCTGTATTTTTCGTTCAGTGGAGCAGCTACGGTGTTGTCGTAGGTCATAATTGTCTTATTTATAAGCAGAGTCAGTTTTTTCTCTACTTCGTCATAGTATTGTAAGAGTGTCATGTTTCCTTGGCGGAGCGTTGACATCTCCTGTTCTATTAAATATACCGGCCGCTTGTCCGCGTATGTGAAGTCTAGTCGGTTTATTATGGCCCTAAAGTTCAGAGGTGTGTCGAACGACGAAAGAACCATATCGGCTGAATTTTTTATTTTATTTCTTAGTATCCCTAAAGCTTGGTAATGTTTGGAACTACCATCGTATTTTTCGTACACTTTATATGCGGTATGCGCCGCTTTTCTCCATGAGACGTACGTCTCATTTTTACCCTCGAAGTCCGGCAGGGACTTCATAATATCTAAGGTCTCATTACATGTAATACTTATTCTGATATCTGCATCTCTGTATGTTTCAACTTCTGGTGTACCGATATTAACACCACCTAGGCGCTTCTGAACGTCCTGTAATTTTTGTTCGAAATTTTTTTCCTGTGCGGCGAGTGCGCTCGCAACCGCGCCCTCTATAATGGCCTTTAATTGGTCGTTGGTCATTGCCATATTTAAGTTGTTTTGGTCTACTTGAAAATTATCCGCGCTTTTTAGCTTTCGGAATTCTTTTAACAATTCTTCTATCTCACTATCACTCATATGTTTTAACACAAAGAACAAAGAATTTTGTTCCCACTGTATTTAATTTCTTTGTCGGAAAAATAAAAATTTTGAAAAATTATTTCCCGAGCTTGTGCCTTTTTTATTTTTTAGACTCTTGAAATATTTTTATTTATTTTGTTATTTTATAATTGTCAAAATTACTTTTTGGAAAATATTCTGATTTTAAAAAAATTCGGGGAAAAATATCAATGAATATCAATGAACACTCCACTTACATGGTTTTTTAATTGTAGAAAAATTAAATTGCTGCTGATGCTCGTGTTATCTTCCTTCTTTTAATTGCTGCTGCCGGTTCGACGGAGTTGGCGAATTGGTTCTTTTTTTTAACTGTTCGAGGGTCTTACGAACGTGTTTTTTATTTTTTTTTTAAACGGATCGAGTGTCTTACGAACGCGTTTTTTATTTTTTATTTAAACGGATCGAGGGTCTTACGAACGCGTTTTTTATTTTATTTTTTATTTTAACGGATCGAGGGTCTTACGAACGCGTTGGGTGCCAATTAATTATTTCCTTATTCAGGTTTTTGCTTAAGACGCGCGGTACTGCGCGAATGAGAAGACTTAGGTTTCGGGAGGCGATGACCGTCACGATTTATTTCCAAAATTCAACTAAATACTAAGTACATAAATTCTTATAATGAAAGCTAGCCCTATGCCCTGAAAGTGCTGACCCGGCGCCCCGTGTGTGGTGTTGGGTAGCCGTCGGTTGCGTCGCAGTGCATTGCCCGCTGATAGCGCTGACCGAAGCTTGGGCTTCTGCTACCGTCGTTGTGCAATATCCGCAGGTGTCGCTGGCTTTGCATTATTCTCATGCCGGCTACGCGTGATCAGTTTGGCAACTTCTCTGTTGCCGGGTGACCGTGTTAACTTACATATGTATATTTGGATATGTTTTGATTTGCTTATATGTACAATGCATGTACATACATACAATGTGTGTGTATGTTTTTATTCGAAAGTAGATAATGTGATTAAATACAAATAAAATGATTTATTATACCCGTTTATCGATCAAATGTGGAATCTGAAAATAATACGTTACTTTGCTGTTTTTGTATTGGATGCCAATCTTTTACTGTGTGTACAAAGGTTTTCGTTTCATTCAAAACAAGAAATTTGAAAACAACAAATTCCAATTTACAAACAAGTATCCATATTTGTGCGCAAATTAAAATTGCATTGATAACATTGTAACTGATAAAAAGTATACAAGCTCACGACTTTTACTTGGATCACTTTCATCCCTAAAGATTATAAAATGAAAGACCGATTTTTAAGGGGATACGGCCACAGCCCAAACCGTAAGAGCAAGAGCAGCCAAATTTTTTCACAGTATTCCATTGGGGGCGTGGGCGCCCACTAAGATCCGATATGTCCCCCCAGTGGCCCCAAACAGCTCTAACATCCATTATTCTGAGCAAAAAAAGTTGATGTATTTGAGCTTAACTTCTAAACCGGTTGGAATTTCGATATTTGGTTTTTTCCGAATTTTAGGTTTTGAAAAGGCCTAATTAGAAATCTAAAAGAAATTTTGATATCCCCCATAATTTGGGGGCTACATTTAAAATTAACTTTTCGATTTAAAAAATCTAAACCGCTGCTCCGATCAAGATGATTTTTCGCTCAATAGTTATTCTATGGCCCAAATGCTTAAGTTTAATTTTTCAAGTTTTTAACATTTTTTTAAGTATTTTTAACGAATTTATTTAGATTTTCTAAGTCATTGCGTTGTATTTTGCGGGAGCCTGTCGAGAGAACGAAACCCAGAAGCCAAGAGAGCGACGGCCGAGAGAGCAACAGCCAAGAAAACTGATGAGGGGGAGGGGTAGTGCTGCAGGGAAAGGGGAGGCGAAAGAGGCAATTTAAGTTAAATTTGTTTAGGATTTTAAAAACTTAAACTGCTGCTCCGATCAATATGATTTTCGATCAATAGTCAGTCCTGTGGATCCAATGCTTAGGTTTTATTTTTCATTTTGTAGCAGAAGTAAGAGCCTTATTTAATTTCCACCATGGAAGAAAATAGAAAATTACTACAAATTCTGTAAGCAAAGCCAAAATGTTTCCAAGTTAAATATTAATCTTAAGATTCGAACTTTTGACCAAATACGTATGTACATATGTATATTTGGATATGTTTTGATTTGCTTATATGTACAATGCATGTACATACATACAATGTGTGTGTATGTTTCTATTCGAAAGTAGATAATGTGCTTAAATACAAATAAAATGATTTATTATACCCGTTTATCGATCAAATGTGGAATCTGAAAATAATACGTTACTTTGCTGTTTTTGTATTGGATGCCAATCTTTTACTGTGTGTACAAAGGTTTTCGTTTCATTCAAAACAAGAAATTTGAAAACAACAAATTCCAATTTACAAACAAGTATACATATTTGTGCGCAAATTAAAATTGCATTGATAACATTGTAACTGATAAAAAGTATACAAGCTCACGACTTTTACTTGGATCACTTTCATCCCTAAAGATTATAAAATGAAAGACCGATTTTTAAGAGGATACGGCCACAGCCCAAACCGTAAGAGCAAGAGCAGCCAAATTTTTTCACAGTATTCCATTGGGGGCGTGGGCGCCCACTAAGATCCGATATGTCCCCCCAGTGGCCCCAAACAGCTCCAACATCCATTATTCTGAGCAAAAAAAGATGATGTATTTGAGCTTAACTTCTAAACCGGTTGGAATTTCGATATTTGGTTTTTTCCGAATTTTAGGTTTTGAAAAGGCCTAATTAGAAATCTAAAAGAAATTTTGATATCCCCCATAATTTGGGGGCTACATTTAAAATTAACTTTTCGATTTAAAAAATCTAAACCGCTGCTCCGATCAAGATGATTTTTCGCTCAATAGTTATTCTATGGCCCAAATGCTTAAGTTTAATTTTTCAAGTTTTTAACATTTTTTTAAGTATTTTTAACGAATTTATTTAGATTTTCTAAGTCATTGCGTTGTATTTTGCGGGAGCCTGTCGAGAGAACGAAACCCAGAAGCCAAGAGAGCGACGGCCGAGAGAGCAACAGCCAAGAAAACTGATGAGGGGGAGGGGTAGTGCTGCAGGGAAAGGGGAGGGGAAAGAGGCAATTTAAATTAAATTTGTTTAGGATTTTAAAAACTTAAACTGCTGCTCCGATCAATATGATTTTCGATCAATAGTCAGTCCTGTGGATCCAATGCTTAGGTTTTATTTTTCATTTTGTAGCAGAAGTAAGAGCCTTATTTAATTTCCACCATGGAAGAAAATTGAAAATTACTACAAATTCTGTAAGCAAAGCCAAAATGTTTCCAAGTTAAATATTAATCTTAAGATTCGAACTTTTGACCAAATACGTATGTACATATGTATATTTGGATATGTTTTGATTTGCTTATATGTACAATGCATGTACATACATACAATGTGTGTGTATGTTTTTATTCGAAAGTAGATAATGTGATTAAATACAAATAAAATGATTTATTATACCCGTTTATCGATCAAATGTGGAATCTGAAAATAATACGTTACTTTGCTGTTTTTGTATTGGATGCCAATCTTTTACTGTGTGTACAAAGGTTTTCGTTTCATTCAAAACAAGAAATTTGAAAACAACAAATTCCAATTTACAAACAAGTATCCATATTTGTGCGCAAATTAAAATTGCATTGATAACATTGTAACTGATAAAAAGTATACAAGCTCACGACTTTTACTTGGATCACTTTCATCCCTAAAGATTATAAAATGAAAGACCGATTTTTAAGGGGATACGGCCACAGCCCAAACCGTAAGAGCAAGAGCAGCCAAATTTTTTCACAGTATTCCATTGGGGGCGTGGGCGCCCACTAAGATCCGATATGTCCCCCCAGTGGCCCCAAACAGCTCCAACATCCATTATTCTGAGCAAAAAAAAGTTGATGTATTTGAGCTTAACTTCTAAACCGGTTGGAATTTCGATATTTGGTTTTTTCCGAATTTTAGGTTTTGAAAAGGCCTAATTAGAAATCTAAAAGAAATTTTGATATCCCCCATAATTTGGGGGCTACATTTAAAATTAACTTTTCGATTTAAAAAATCTAAACCGCTGCTCCGATCAAGATGATTTTTCGCTCAATAGTTATTCTATGGCCCAAATGCTTAAGTTTAATTTTTCAAGTTTTTAACATTTTTTTAAGTATTTTTAACGAATTTATTTAGATTTTCTAAGTCATTGCGTTGTATTTTGCGGGAGCCTGTCGAGAGAACGAAACCCAGAAGCCAAGAGAGCGACGGCCGAGAGAGCAACAGCCAAGAAAACTGACGAGGGGGAGGGGTAGTGCTGCAGGGAAAGGGGAGGGGAAAGAGGCAATTTAAGTTAAATTTGTTTAGGATTTTAAAAACTTAAACTGCTGCTCCGATCAATATGATTTTCGATCAATAGTCAGTCCTGTGGATCCAATGCTTAGGTTTTATTTTTCATTTTGTAGCAGAAGTAAGAGCCTTATTTAATTTCCACCATGGAAGAAAATAGAAAATTACTACAAATTCTGTAAGCAAAGCCAAAATGTTTCCAAGTTAAATATTAATCTTAAGATTCGAACTTTTGACCAAATACGTATGTACATATGTATATTTGGATATGTTTTGATTTGCTTATATGTACAATGCATGTACATACATACAATGTGTGTGTATGTTTCTATTCGAAAGTAGATAATGTGCTTAAATACAAATAAAATGATTTATTATACCCGTTTATCGATCAAATGTGGAATCTGAAAATAATACGTTACTTTGCTGTTTTTGTATTGGATGCCAATCTTTTACTGTGTGTACAAAGGTTTTCGTTTCATTCAAAACAAGAAATTTGAAAACAACAAATTCCAATTTACAAACAAGTATACATATTTGTGCGCAAATTAAAATTGCATTGATAACATTGTAACTGATAAAAAGTATACAAGCTCACGACTTTTACTTGGATCACTTTCATCCCTAAAGATTATAAAATGAAAGACCGATTTTTAAGGGGATACGGCCACAGCCCAAACCGTAAGAGCAAGAGCAGCCAAATTTTTTCACAGTATTCCATTGGAGGCGTGGGCGCCCACTTAGATCCGATATGTCCCCCCAGTGGCCCCAAACAGCTCCAACATCCATTATTCTGAGCAAAAAAAGTTGATGTATTTAAGCTTAACTTCTAAACTGGTTGGAATTTCGATATTTGGTTTTTTCCGAATTTTAGGTTTTGAAAAGGCCTAATTAGAAATCTAAAAGAAATTTTGATATCCCCCATAATTTGGGGGCTACATTTAAAATTAACTTTTCGATTTAAAAAATCTAAACCGCTGCTCCGATCAAGATGATTTTTCGCTCAATAGTTATTCTATGGCCCAAATGCTTATGTTTAATTTTTCAAGTTTTTAACATTTTTTAAAGTATTTTTAACGAATTTATTTAGATTTTCTAAGTCATTGCGTTGTATTTTGCGGGAGCCTGTCGAGAGAACGAAACCCAGAAGCCAAGAGAGCGACGGCCGAGAGAGCAACAGCCAAGAAAACTGATGAGGGGGAGGGGTAGTGCTGCAGAGAAGGGGGAGGGGAAAGAGGCAATTTAAGTTAAAATTGTTTTGGATTTTAAAAACTTAAACTGCTGCTCCGATCAATATGATTTTCGATCAATAGTCAGTCTTGTGGATCCAATGCTTAGGTTTTATTTTTCATTTTGTAGCAGAAGTAAGAGCCTTATTTAATTTCCACCATGGAAGAAAATAGAAAATTACTACAAATTCTGTAAGCAAAGCCAAAATGTTTCCAAGTTAAATATTAATCTTAAGATTCGAACTTTTGACCAAATACGTATGTACATATGTATATTTGGATATGTTTTGATTTGCTTATATGTACAATACATGTACATACATACAATGTGTGTGTATGTTTCTATTCGAAAGTAGATAATGTGCTTAAATACAAATAACATGATTTATTATACCCGTTTATCGATCAAATGTGGAATCTGAAAATAATACGTTACTTTGCTGTTTTTGTATTGGATGCCAATCTTTTACTGTGTGTACAAAGGTTTTCGTTTCATTCAAAACAAGAAATTTGAAAACAACAAATTCCAATTTACAAACAAGTATACATATTTGTGCGCAAATTAAAATTGCAAATTAAACATTGTAACTGATAAAAAGTATACAAGCTCAAGACTTTTACTTGGATCACTTTCATTTATTATATAGCTCTGCCAGTATCCTTCTGATTCTCTCTCTTGAAGGATCTTCTACAAAGGTTGTTTACACAAAGGTTTTCAAAAAACGCGCAAAAAAGAAATAAGAAAGTCTTGAAAACCCAACTTCCTAACTCCAAACTAATATTTAGCGAACGAGCAAAAAGTCGTATACAATACAATTTTACAAAGCGTTGGGGCTGAGATGGGTGAAATATTTTTTTTGGATGCACCTGGAGGGACAGGTAAAACCTTCTTGACAAACTTATTGTTGGCAAAAGTTCGAAGTTCAAAAAAAATAGCCCTAGCTGTAGCATCTTCCGGTATAGCTGCTACCCTGCTCAATGGAGGTCGAACTGCTCATTCTACATTTAAACTTCCTTTGGATTTAGTTAATTTAGAAACACCTCAAATTTTTGCCGAAACTCTTTTAAAAATTGGGAATGGGGCCAATCCAACAGTTGATGGAAAAATAGTTATAACATCACGCTTAGGAAATGTAGTCAAAAACGTTCAAGACCTTACATCCAAAATATTTCCTGACATTTCCAACATATCATGTAAAAGCTTAGATTGGCTATCTGAGCGCGCCATTTTGACAACAAAAAATGAAAGAGCAACCACTATTAATAATTTATTGCTAAACTCATTTGATGGTTTAGAAGTCTCCTATAAATCGGTCGACTCTGTTCCTGATGCTGATAATGCTGTTCATTACCCTGTTGAATTTTTAAATTCTTTGAATCCTCCAGGAATTCCTCAGCATAATCTGTCTCTTAGGATTGGAGCACCCGTAATGTTATTGCGAAATTTAAGTCCCCCAAAGTTATGCAATGGGACACGATTGCAGATAAAAGGTATTCATAAGAATGTAATCGAAGCAACAGTATTTACGGGGTGCGCGAAGGGGGAAACAGTGTATATACCCAGGATCCCATTAATACCACCCAGTCTGCCGTTTCAGTTTAAAAGGCTACAATTCCCTCTAAAAGTTTGCTTTGCAATAACTATAAAAAAATCGCAGGGGCAGACTTTGAAGCTGGCTGGACTAGATCTTAGAGAAGATTGCTTCTCTCATGGACAATTTTATGTCGCATGCTCTAGAGTTAGCTCTGCCAGTAGCCTTATTATTCTCGCTCCTGAAGGATCTTCTAAAAATTTTGTTTACACAGAGGTTTTAAAGTAATCATATTAATTAACATTATTAAACCTAGAAAGTTTCAGTGGAATAGGTCTAATTGGAGATACCACATTAAAAAAACGCTCCAATTTCTCTACCTCAGGGGTGGTGTGGAAATGGGAAAGTCTTGACAACCGTACTGAAAACTAATTTTAAGCGAACGAAGTCGCGCCGGGTACAGCTAGTATAATATAAAGGGGACAGATTTCTCGCACGGTAGAGCGGAGCTGAGATGCACGGAAAAAATAAAGTTATGTTGAAATCGCGTGGTTTTCTTTTTGTTTTTTCAGCCGAAGTGTTTCTGGCGATGCCAACACGTTTTTTTTTCGCGTGATTTGTTTCCATGTTTTCGGGCACTGTAGTTGTTGGGGATGAGGCTCGCTCATACGGAAAGCTTTTCGGCTGCTACAGGTTGTTTTGTCGATGTATGTAGGATGGGCTGAGCAAGCTGGCTACAGCGGCGGCTGATCTTTTAAGATCGACTGATGACTTGGGTGGGCTCTTATTGTGTTTTTGCTCAATTAGGCACGGACTGGTGATGTTATTTTTGGCAACATAATACCTGGTGCCAGTGGTGGTAAAAATAATTACCCACAAAGGCCTGACCCGAATACTGGAATGATATTTCTCCTTTCTTCGTATGGATGGCTGGCGGATGGGTATTTTAAGACACTTTAAACCACTTAACCTCGCTGGGTTGTTTTTATTAAGACTTTGAGCTGCACTTAAACACGTCTGTATAGTTTGACAATCCGGAAGAAAAGAGAACGTGGGTAAGCTTGTCCTTACGGACGTACCCCTTAGCGATGGCATAGAATTGCATTTCCCCACATTTTAAGCATGACTGTAGATCTGCATTAGTGCAAAAGCTGCACACTAGGTGGCTTGACCGATAGTACAAGGTGGCCACTTCGGTGAGTCACGATATAAATTAGGATAGGGATATTTATAAAATACTCTTGGGCAGATTTATTTTGCCTACTTTTAGAAACCTGAAGTGACAAGCGCCACTACAAAACGTCCCGGCCAAAATCACACTTGGCCTTGAAGACAAGTGGGATACATGCTGTCACGAAGGATCTATTGTTTGATATCTTTGGCGTGGTATTTTCCAATAATATTACCCTGAAGATCTTCCAACTCGTAATAAGTGTTTCCCAACACTCGCCTAATCCGTGATTTTACGAATGTAGGGGCTAATTTAACGTTAAATCCTTTGACGAAATTGCTCTGTTGATAGTTTCGGCGGAACACCTTCTGACCTACGTAAATTATAAGTTTTTTCTTTTCGATCGGGTTGTGTTTGAATGCCCTGTTTAGCTTTTGCTCGCATAAGATCCAAATAGTCGTCTTTACTAAGTTGAGTTGTACGATCCTCCAGAAGATTTAAATTTCTTAATAACTTTTACGACGAACCATCCGTTATCATATGCTGACCAAAATCTAATCGGTATGGGGTAGAATTTAAGGTAGTGTGTAGACTAGACCGCAAGGAACAACAAATTTGACTTAATGTTCATCCCAATTGGTTTGGTTTGGATGAATTTACGCCTTAATACCTGAGATAACCGACCTGTTAGATTATTAAACGCATGGGATCTAAATTGAACTCCGTTATCGGAAATGAACTTTTTCGGTACACCGAAGCAATGAAAAAGGGCCTGTTCCAAAAATGGCAAAATAGCATCAACTGTAAATTTTTTTACAGCTTTTAGAAAAAGAAATTTTGTACAATTATCTAAAACTATAAAGATTCCTATGTTGCCAGCTTTTGACCGCGGGTAGGGGCCCAAAAAGTCAACATATAGTGTCTGAAAGAAACGATCACTTTCCTCTGACTTCTGTAAGGGAGGTCTTAACGGTTTGTTTGAACTTTTTGTGCACTTACAAATTTCACAGCGATTTATATAATCTCTTACGTCTTTTGCTAAGTTAGGCCAATAGTAAAAACGGCGAAGTCGTTCTAAGGTTTTTTTTATGCTACAGTGTGACGAAAATGGGTCATCATGAGCAATTCGCAAAGCTACGGCCACTAACACCAGGAGAAGCCACAGTTTTCACACAAGGTCATCGGCTATCCGGTCACCAGAAGCATGCTCTGTTCGACGACATATGTAGCCATCGATGACTTTGACATCAGGAATACGATCGGAATTATCCTTAATTTTATCCTGCAGGCCTCTGTATGCCTCAGATTAGAAATGTGAAGACTGTAAATATAAAGGGGACAGATTTCTCGCACGGTAGAGCGGAGCTGAGATGCACGGAAAAAATAAAGTTATGTTGAAATCGCGTGGTTTTCTTTTTGTTTTTTCAGCCGAAGTGTTTCTGGCGATGCCAACACGTTTTTTTTTCGCGTGATTTGTTTCCATTTTTTCGGGCACTGTAGTTGTTGGGGATGAGGCTCGCTCATACGGAAAGCTTTTCGGCTGCTACAGGTTGTTTTGTCGATGTATGTAGGATGGGCTGAGCAAGCTGGCTACAGCGGCGGCTGATCTTTTAAGATCGACTGATGACTTGGGTGGGCTCTTATTGTGTTTTTGCTCAATTAGGCACGGACTGGTGATGTTATTTTTGGCAACATAATACCTGGTGCCAGTGGTGGTAAAAATAATTACCCACAAAGGCCTGACCCGAATACTGGAATGATATTTCTCCTTTCTTCGTATGGATGGCTGGCGGATGGGTATTTTAAGACACTTTAAACCACTTAACCTCGCTGGGTTGTTTTTATTAAGACTTTGAGCTGCACTTAAACACGTCTGTATAGTTTGACAATCCGGAAGAAAAGAGAACGTGGGTAAGCTTGTCCTTACGGACGTACCCCTTAGCGATGGCATAGAATTGCATTTCCCCACATTTTAAGCATGACTGTAGATCTGCATTAGTGCAAAAGCTGCACACTAGGTGGCTTGACCGATAGTACAAGGTGGCCACTTCGGTGAGTCACGATATAAATTAGGATAGGGATATTTATAAAATACTCTTGGGCAGATTTATTTTGCCTACTTTTAGAAACCTGAAGTGACAAGCGCCACTACAAAACGTCCCGGCCAAAATCACACTTGGCCTTGAAGACAAGTGGGATACATGCTGTCACGAAGGATCTATTGTTTGATATCTTTGGCGTGGTATTTTCCAATAATATTACCCTGAAGATCTTCCAACTCGTAATAAGTGTTTCCCAACACTCGCCTAATCCGTGATTTTACGAATGTAGGGGCTAATTTAACGTTAAATCCTTTGACGAAATTGCTCTGTTGATAGTTTCGGCGGAACACCTTCTGACCTACGTAAATTATAAGTTTTTTCTTTTCGATCGGGTTGTGTTTGAATGCCCTGTTTAGCTTTTGCTCGCATAAGATCCAAATAGTCGTCTTTACTAAGTTGAGTTGTACGATCCTCCAGAAGATTTAAATTTCTTAATAACTTTTACGACGAACCATCCGTTATCATATGCTGACCAAAATCTAATCGGTATGGGGTAGAATTTAAGGTAGTGTGTAGACTAGACCGCAAGGAACAACAAATTTGACTTAATGTTCATCCCAATTGGTTTGGTTTGGATGAATTTACGCCTTAATACCTGAGATAACCGACCTGTTAGATTATTAAACGCATGGGATCTAAATTGAACTCCGTTATCGGAAATGAACTTTTTCGGTACACCGAAGCAATGAAAAAGGGCCTGTTCCAAAAATGGCAAAATAGCATCAACTGTAAATTTTTTTACAGCTTTTAGAAAAAGAAATTTTGTACAATTATCTAAAACTATAAAGATTCCTATGTTGCCAGCTTTTGACCGCGGGTAGGGGCCCAAAAAGTCAACATATAGTGTCTGAAAGAAACGATCACTTTCCTCTGACTTCTGTAAGGGAGGTCTTAACGGTTTGTTTGAACTTTTTGTGCACTTACAAATTTCACAGCGATTTATATAATCTCTTACGTCTTTTGCTAAGTTAGGCCAATAGTAAAAACGGCGAAGTCGTTCTAAGGTTTTTTTTATGCTACAGTGTGACGAAAATGGGTCATCATGAGCAATTCGCAAAGCTACGGCCACTAACACCAGGAGAAGCCACAGTTTTCACACAAGGTCATCGGCTATCCGGTCACCAGAAGCATGCTCTGTTCGACGACATATGTAGCCATCGATGACTTTGACATCAGGAATACGATCGGAATTATCCTTAATTTTATCCTGCAGGCCTCTGTATGCCTCAGATTAGAAATGTGAAGACTGTATATCGATAAACTTGTTACTGTCTAGTTCTGATAAATCTTCTGTATATGTTCGCGATAAGGCATCTGCCTTACGATGCTGAATAGTAAACCGGTAACCCTGTAATTTTAAGGCCCATCTAGCTAGTCGACTACTAAGGTCAGATTGTGACATAAGCCATTTCAATGACGCATTATCAGTTATCACGGTGAAAGCATGACCTTCGATATAAACACGAAATTTCTTAATACTCAACACTGCCGCCAGACACTCTTTCTCGGTAACAGAGTAATTTCTATGGCACCGATTAAGCTTGCGGGACATGTACGCTACAGAAACCTCATTAGCTTCAGGATCAATTTGCATCAGAACTTCCCCAACTCCGGTGTGACTTGCATCACAATGCAAGTAAATGGGCTCATTAAAATTGGGAGTGTGAAGAACTCTTTTTAAGCATCCTCAGCTTCTTGTGTCCATTCGAACTTACGATTTTGACGAAGAGCATCTGTTAACGGAGTGGCGATAGAAGCAAAGTTACGGGTGAATTTTTGATACCATCCCGTCATTCCCAGGAATCGACGTAACTGTTTAACAGGTCGAGGTGCTGGATAATTAACAATGGCAGTAATTTTATCGGCATCCATAGTTATTTTTCCGTTACCTACTACATGACCCAAATACTAACTTATTTTACACAGAAATTACTTTTTTCCACATTTATAGTTAAACCGGCTTTAGACAGCGCAACCGAAATATCCCTGTCTTTCAAACGTTTTAGAAACTATTAAAAGGTCATCTAAGTAGACAAAGACTTCGTTCTTTAATGAAATCGGAATAACCCGGTCCATTAACTTGGACATCGCCGCAGGGGCATTGGTCAGACCAAAAGGCATTACTGTAAATTGATACAGAGACCGGCCAGGCACGGTAAAGGCTGTCTTGTCGCGGAAACAGGGATCCACTGGTATTTGCCAGTATGCGTCTTTTAAGTCGAGATTCGTTATGAACTCGGCCTTCGGTAGTCGGCTAAGAATACTATCGATGAGAGGCATCGGATAGGCGTTCTTTTTGGTCACCTCGTTCACTTTTTGACAATCTATGCATAGACGCAAGAAGGCCAAGAACTTTCCGATTCTTCAATCACACCGAGTGAAAGCATGCGATCCAACTCATCAAACAATAACATTTCAATAGCTGGAGACACGGCATAGTGACGTTGCTTTATGGGTGTGACATTGCCAACCTCGATTTTATGGTATAGAAGACGGGTTTTACCTAGTCCTTTTTCAGTGAAGGAAAGGAACATACAAATTACTTCTTTTAATACCCTCTTCTGTGTATCTGAAAGAGCTCTACGATCACTACTGTCTAACTCTTCAATATTAGTAACATTATTAGCTGGAGCTAGCTTAGATGGAAGTAGCTCGAACTTCGCCCAAAAATCAATGCCCAGGTACAATGTCTGTATTAATGATGGAATAATATAAAATGTTATGGGCTTTGTATGTCCATCAAACTGTGCTTACTTTTCCGATGATATTTTGCTTATTACCATCTGCAGTTCGAACGGAGGAAGAAAAGCTTTTAAACGGTACTTGATCACGGATCAAGACTGCTGCTAGGTTTCCACCAATGCAGCTAACGGACGCACATGTTCACAGTTCTACCCAAAAGAATTACTTTGGCATATGGACGCTGATCAGGCGCGACAATAGCTGATATCAACGCCTGGTTTTCCAGCCTACATTTATGGTAGAATTCTTTGATTCGTAACTTTGACCGAACTTTTCTTTTATTTGGCCGACTAATTGTAGGGGTTACCCTGAATGTATTTGTGTAAAGGAATGTCAGGGATATGTGAAAAGTCTGGTATACTTGATGAAGATATAATTTTGGACTTTAATCTGTATTCGTCGCTTTCGACGCCACTTGTCTGCGTGCACCTTTCGGTGGTGCACGGGCTGAGTAGTTTTTTGCTTGACTACATTTTGGGCACGCCGTTCTGTAGACGTTTACTAGACCACAGCCCCAGCAAAAGAGACGACTTTCTTCTTGACATTTTTTATGCGTATGTCCACCTTTGCCACTTCATTGCCGAAATTTCTGGTTCATCACATTCGGATTCCTCAGATTCTTGTGTTTCAGTTTGAACTTCGTGAACATGTCGACGAGGAGCTGGTCGTGGTTTAAAAACATCTTGTTTTGGCACGGACTGCATAAACGACTCGCGAGTACGAACTATGAGACGAAGTTGCGCAGTGCTGAATATTTGTTGATACAGTAACTCGTGCTGTATTTCGGGAAGTAAGTTTGAACGGACGGACTCAAACATGGCTGAATCGGTCAATGGAACAGTTAACTTATCTGACAATCTAAGGATGGACTCGTAAAATTCGTCGAACGATTCTCCCACTCTTTGCTTGCGACGATCTATAGATCCTCGAATACTAAGATCCGTTTGATCCTCCTTAAATTGTATACGCAACGCTTGGCATAAAGACGACCACTCTACTTTTTCCACGCTTTTGTGATATCGCCAATACCACTCATTTGCAGTACCTTCAAACACAGTACTTATTTGCCCCGTCAATAACTCAAGATTTCCATCTAAGGTTTGATTGGTTAGGGCTTCAATGCGTTATAGAAAGCTTTCTACGCTCATGCCTGACCTTCCTGTAAATTTAAGCTTCCAATTTCCTATAATTTGACTGACGCGCTCAGGACGCAGATCTGTGCCTGAGAAGGAAGACCTAGATTGGTTAAGCAGACGACTTTCAAGTGCATTAGAGCCACTCTGGCCAGCAGGTTCCTTGTCACATTGAAGTGTATTGTGACCACTAGGTACGAAATCCTGATTTTGAGTACCTGAGTTCCCTTTCTGGCTATCTTTAGGAGACAGTGCGGACATAAGATTCTTAAATTGCGCTTGCAAGGTCTGCGACAAAATCTCAGCTTGTCGTAATGATGCCTCAGACCTGCAGACAGGACAGATTTCCCTATTGGCTACCTTAGTATTAAAACAAGCCCAATGAAAAGTATGATTACAATTAGTAGACAACAGTTGTGCGGTATATGCAATTTCTTTGAGACAAAGAAAACATTCAACATTTCCCTGCTAATTCTATGTTGCTTCGTGGATCAGCCATTATTGGTCTTTTTTTTTCTAGCTAAATATTAATAAACTTATTTTGATTATATATATTTTTTTCAAGTTTAGAGAGTTTTGTAAAGACAGATGGTTTTTCAAATATAAATTTTATCCGGAAACCATGAATAACTTCCATGAACAACGATCACCTAATGAACTCTTTTAAAGGAATTGGAAAGTATAAAGGAATTTTACTAAAATACTCAACGATATCTCTCTCTCTGTCGATTCCAACTATTTATCGGTATAAAGTAGGGCAAGTGAATTCCACTTTATAGTCCTGAATTAAAGCGGGGATACACTATCGATAATTCGTGAGATTTTCGAAAATATCTTTTTCAAAACGTTTGCCAGAATAACCGGTTCAAAAGTCATTCAACAGAATTAACTAAAAGCCTTCTCCAGGTGTATTCCTAATGCTTAAAATCGATATGGAAGAATAAGGAATAAAAAAAAAGGGTATGGTGAAAAAAAATAAATAGTTGCGATCACTGAATTGCTGCTAGAATAGTTTTCGGTAAGTCGTAGATTTCTCCACGTAGAACCAAAAAAAAACAAGAGAGAACGCTATAGTCGGGTGCCCCGACTATCAGATACCCGTTACTCAGGTAAAGGGAGTGCGAGGGAGATGGAGATAGAAACTTTGATCACGCATAACTTTTTAACGAATGGTCTGATTTGAAAAGTTTCTTCTACATTTCGATAGGTATTGATAAACACAATAAAACTGCATTTTTACTTTTCCGAAATATTTAAATTTTAAAAATCGTATATAAGCGATTGTGGTCGTTAAAGGGGGCGTGGCACCTTTTTGAAACAAACTTGCGCTGCGTAGGAACTCCTAGAATCTGCATGCAAAATGCCAATCTTCTAGCTTATATAGTTTCCGAGATCTCAGCGTTCATACGGACAGACAGACGGACAGACGGACATGGCTATATCGACTCGGCTAGTGACCCTGATCAAGAATATATATACTTTATAGGGTCGGAAACGTTTCCTTCTAGCTGTTACATACTTTTGCACGAATACAATATACCCTTTTACTCTACGAGTAACGGGTATAAAAATAGAGAAAAATAAGGAAACAGTTTTATCAGCTGGGGTTGCTAATAGTTTTCGAAAAGTCGTAGAATTATTCCACGGATCAGAAATCCTGAAAAACTATCAACCTCCGTTGACCAAGAAAACCATTACAGGAAAAGGGATAGTTGTGACAGCGGATAGTGTTACTAGTTTTCGGTACGTCGCAGAATTATTCCACGTATCGTAACTCCAGAAAATTTCACAACCAAAATAAATTTTTGTCTCAAATAGATCGCGGCTGTAAATATAGTCAGAATATAAACATTTCCACCTAGTACTTATCTGAGAGGGGATTTTCTAATGTTTTAGATAACCTTGGCACTAACTTTTTATACCCTTGCAGAGGGTATTATAATTTTGGTCAAAAGTGTGCAAAGCAGTGAAGGAGACATCTCCGACCCTATAAAGTATATATATTCTTGATCAGGATCACCTCCTGAGTTGATATAGCCATGTCCGTCTGTCCGTCTATCTGTTTCTACGCAAACTAGTCTCTCAGTTTTAAAGATATCGAAATAAAACTTTGCACACACCCTTCTTTCCTTTGCACGCAGTATATACTGCGTTGTTAAGTTAGGAAGTTGGGATTTCTATGAGCTTTATTTTTGGCCAATCAATCCGACCTATCAAATTTCATAAGGATCGGCCGACTATATCCTATAGCTGCCATATAACTGAACGATTGGAAATGCCATAAAGTTTTTAAAGTTAGGAAGTTGGGATTTTTTATGAGTATTAAGAATGCATCATATGAATAATTTTGGAGAATATAATTTACAGAGTATTCTGCAAGGGTATATCAACTTCGGCTCCGCCCGAAGTTAGCTTTCCTTTCTTGTTGTATATAATTTAGCTTTAGCCTTACCCTTGATTTAAGTCAGATGTTGATGACTGAAGATATGGGTTTAATATTTTTCTGGGGCCTTGCCGGAAAATCGGAAAGTCTCGGAAAAGCTTCGGATAACTTCGGACACCCCGAGCTGCCTCGGGCCCCTTAAGCGACCTTATGACACACTAAGATGTTTGCTAGTGGCCTTATACCCCACCCTACCATGATCACTAAATTGCAGTATAACCCCATTTTAGGTAGTGATCCCTTGTGGTCGATAAATGAATTAAACGATTTTCATTGCTACACTTCTGTATCCCATGATTTCCGGAATACTCAAGGTTTAGTTCGATATCAAATTATAACCATTTATTTTAAACAAATTTGTAGTTTTAGATAGTTATCGTGTTTTAGTTTTATTTGTTTTTACCGTTACTTTAATGCATTTAATTATTATTTCTTTCTTCATCTTATTTCGCTCACTTTTATAAATTCAATGCTTATTCACTTTTTGAACATATTCAGTAGCTCAGTTTAATTTCATAATATTCATGAGATTTAAGATGTGGCTGTAAAGGGGGTAGAAAATATATATATAATGTATAAATGAATATATAAGGAAAATATAATATTAAGAATTTTTAATTATAAATGTAGATATTCATTCTCAAAAAAATAAAATATTATTTATAGAGTATGAAATTAAAGTATTAGATGTTTAGGAAAAATATAAAATATAAATAAAATAAATGTGCCTTCCATTGTATAACGTCATTTTATGTTATGACCTACTTAAGTGCCCTGCACTGTGTGAATGTAAATTCGGTATACATTGAAGTAGGTCAGCAAAGCTCTGATCGGAAGGATGAGCAAAACAAAAGAAAACACAAGTACAGCTTCGATCGGTGCGCTGGTAGATAAGGGCACATGGGCCAGAGAGAGACGAGATATTTGGCTCTCATAGGCTACACTGGCAAAAATGTACGGGCAAAATTTTAAAATTAGGAACAGGTGAGAGGCTATAACAGTACCTATGCATATTCACCAACATTGTTTTTCTTTGACACTTACTTTTATTATGGATTTATTTTTGGCTAATCAATTCGACCTACTAAATTTCAAAATGGACTGGCTCCTTCGTCCAGGCAGCGGCCTATCCCTTGAAGCTAAGGTGCGGCTTTTTAAGGCCACTGTCCTTCCAACTTTAAACTGGAAATCACATGCTGGGGCACGACCTGTGATTCGTCACTAAGAAGGGTGCAAGCATGCATTACAAAGGCTCTCAGGAGGATACTAGGGGTGAAGTGGCACCATTATGTAGAAAACCGAGTTATGTTCCAGGACACGGGAGTGCCGACGGTAACGGAGACGATTTGCAAATCCTCAAGTCGATACCGGGAACGTTTGCTCACACATGCAAACTGTCTGGCAAGACATCTTGCAACACCACTGGGTCGACGGCGTCTCTGCAGACGACACCCGGCAGACTTATGGATTCTCGGCCGTGACAGACACGGTCGTCTTCTGTAATAACACATCTTGATTAACTTTTGACCGGCTATGACCACAACTGATTTGCTCAAGAATGGAGCACCCGTTACCCGCTTTTTTTGGGATCTCTAGAAATAATTCGTCAATACACGAAAACAAGGTCCATCCTTGTGTGGCGTGTTCAACAAACTATAAAAAAAACCAAATTTCATAAGGATCGGCCGACTATATCATATAGCCGCCATATAACTGATTCATCGGAAATGCCATAACTTTGGTGTTTGTTAAGTTAGGAAATTTCTATGGGTTTTATTTTTGGCCAATCAATTCGACCTACCAAATTTCATAAGGTTTCCTACAGCTACCATATAACGGAACGATTGGAAATGCCATAACCTTGGTGTTTTTAAAGTTAGGAAGTTGGTATTTTTTATGAGTATTATGAGTACAGAATATTCTGCAAGGGTATATATACTTAGGCTCCGCCCGAAGGTAGCTTTTTATACCCTTGCAAAGTATTCTACACAAAGTAGTCTCTCAGTTTTAAAGAAATCGAATTGGAACTTTGCACACACCCTTCTTTCCTTTGCACGCAGTATATAAGTCGGAACGGCCGTGATCGGCCGACTATATCCTATAGCTGCCAAATAACTAAACGATCGGAAATGCCATAACTTTAGTGTTTTTAAAGTTAGTTAGTTGGAATTTTTTTTTATATTTAGCTAATCAATCCGACCTACCAAATTTCATAAGGACCGGCCGACTATATCCTATAGCTGCCAAATTACTAAACGATCGGAAATACCATAACTTTGGTGTTTTTAGAGTTAGGAAGTTGGGATTTTTTATGAGTATTAAGAATGCATTATATGCATAGTTTTGGAGAATATAATTTACAGAATATTCTGCAAGGGTATATCAACGTCGGCTCCGCCCGAAGTTAGCTTTTATTTCTTGTTTTACCTATGAAAAGTAAAAGGTAACACAAAATATTATTTTATGTACTTCGTAGGTGCAAGTATTTAGGTACATTTTAACACTGATAGTCAGTGAATCTTCTCAACGCTTAAATGAACGCCATGACCGCCCAATACATATCGTCAACTCCTTGCTGCACAATTTTATAGGTCTGGCTGCTGCCCCAACGTCGAGGTGACCATCTTCACTGATGGAGCCGCCTTACTTTAATTGTCTACGGACAGGCCATTGATCTACACAATGTCAATCAAAACATTCTTGCAAGTATTGCAATGGCCAACATCACACACTCGTAAATCCTGAAAACATGGATGTCACATCAATTGTTTCTGCAGACACTGCGCAAGTCAACCTGTAAACCTCTAAAGGTAGCTCACCAGACAAATGCACTTAAAAGAAGCACATTACTACATAATTATATACGCCCCACCACCCTGTTCTAGAAAAGAAGCTGCGCGTGGTATTTGACAGGTCAGTTAAAGACACAACCTGCCACAAATTACGTCTTTCATATCTTTCTTCGTTTTCGAATGCACAAGTTTATTTATTTTCGGCGGACATATGTTTCTCCATATATGGGTAGCCCCTGATTATCGTAACTTTTAAAGAATCGTATAGAGAGAAGATCGCAGTGACTCTCCTACGCACTTCCAACTCTGAACTGTTACCAATGGAACATCGTTTCTTGCAGTCAGAGTACTGGAACAACTACCTCGAGATAACCAGGATGAGTTCCACGTCGTCTCCAAAATATTCTTGGAAAACTATCGGCGCTGCGGACAGGTACTACAAGATTATGTAGATCATACCCTGAATACGTTTTTCTTTGAATGGTGGACAAGTATCCTAGAAGTCTGAGAAACATTGATGGTATTAACTCGATTGGTTATCGAAATTGGATGCGGAGCTTCAGATTCTGCAATTGTATTGCACGTCATCACTTTATTCGGGAAATCGTTTAAAACATAAATCTTGCCGAAACAAAAACATTTTCATTTAGTTAAATTAATGATAATAATTAATTTGTATGATCTTGACTAATAATGTAAACAGGTATTTACTGCTCAAATGATAAAACTTATTTGTTAAATTTCTATAACAGCGTGCACTATATACAGGGTTGGATCCGAAATAATAAGCACTATCTTATTAGGGAAAAAAAGCGCCATAAAAAATTTTTTAGGGAATTGGCTTTTAAACCGTTTAGAATCCAACGGACCATAGCCATGTTAACTCGTCTAGCTGATCAAGAATTTATTTACTCTATAAAGTCGGAAATAATTTATTCATTACGTTTCAAACTTCTAAATAAAATTATATTGCCATCGTCAAGGGTATAAAGCCGTGATCTCTCTTCTGTGTAAATAAACTCAAATTTATCTACTTACCAAAACCCAACCTATAATTTACCACCAACAATTTCAATTTTTAACCCTTTTCCTAAAACTAATATAGTTTTTATATCAAAATAAATATTTTGTTGGTAAAATTTTTAATTTTTTTTTATTTTATTTTCAGGGCTGGTTTAGTCCTGGTCAAGTGTTCGTGTTGGACGAATATTGCGCCCGTTACGGTGTACGAGGATGTTACCGACATTTATGTTACCTTTCTGATTTACTAGATCGCGCTGAAAAACAACACATGATAGACCCAACTCTAATACACTATTCTTTCGCGTTTTGCGCGAGTCATGTTCACGGAAATCGGTATAATTTATTTATAGTGATAAGCTTTAAGAAATGAATAACAAAAAATTTTACAGGCCTGATGGGGTAGGCAGCATAACGCATGAAGAGAAAGAAAAATTTTCTGAAATTAAGGAACGTCTTCGTCAGTTACTGGAGTTTCAAATAACAAATTTTAGATATTGTTTTCCCTTTGGTCGCCCAGAGGGTGCACTTAAAGCGACATTGTCTTTGCTAGAGAGGGTTTTAATGAAAGACATTGTTACCCCGGTTCCACCTGAGGAAGTTCGTCAAATGATTAAAAAAAGCTTAGAGACAGCAGCGCTTGTAAATTACACTCGTCTTTCTAATAAGGCTAAAATTGAAGGTAAGAATAAATATGTATTTGACCTTAAAAATATACGTTTAAATAAAATAGCTAAAACTACTCTCCTGGTGATGCTTATAAGAATAATAAGAATAATTTACTTTATAGATTACTTTTTTCTGTGTTCCAAAACTTGTACTAAAATTATAATACTCAGAAAGGCTATAAAAAAAGATATCTAAACCGGGCTTCCCAACTTTAGTTTTCTAATATTACCCTTTTCTACTTTCACTGCAATTTTTTCTGAACAAATTGATTTGTGAATTCAATGAGCTTTTACCCACAGTTCATCTATTAAATTTTGCACATTTTTTTATTAGTTCCAATCGCTTCAAGTGAGAACTTACCGAAGACCGAACCTTACACCTTGGGAACCATACACGAAAATGCCTTATCAATTTAATTAACTTTTTCTCAAAAAAAATTGATTCGAAAATGATTTTAAAAATCTAGTATAAAATCTATTGGACTTACAATTGTATGAACCTAACCATTTTATAAAATGTTGGTAAGCCGAAGTCTATATATATCGCCGGAGCAAAAAAAAATATATAATATATTATGTTTTATAACATATTTGCATTTCAATAAGCTGTGTGTACTTTCCGACACGTTTTTGCAACATATCGCCTTTAAATATGTTATTTCCTTTGCGGACAAGTCAGCAATTTGAAAAAATTGCAAAGCAACGCAGTGAAAGAGACTTTTCGACCCTATAAAGTATATATATTCTTGATCAGCATCACCAGGAGAGTCGGTCTAGCCATGTTCGTCTGCGACGGACGGAGGCGTCTGTCCGTTTCTACGCAAACTAGTCCCTCAGTTTTAAAGCTATCTGCTTGAAAATTTTACAAAAGTTTTCTTTCTATTCAAAAAAATTATAATTTTGTTTTTAATTTTTTTTTATTGTTTTTTAAGATATGGTAATATTTAAATAATATGGAATTACGCTTTTAATTAAATTAAAATCTGACAACAATATCATATAGCTGCCAAAGAAACGATGGCAAAAAGCAGCCCAAAATCGAAATAGCCTCATTGTTTTTAGTAATATAGGCATATAAATCGAAATGTGGTCGATTTGTAATAACGGCAAGTGTATATAAATTTCGGCTTGTCGAAGTTTGCTTTCTTTCTTGTTATTTAAAAAAATTGATTATTATAGAAGATTATCTATTAAGCGTGTTCACAGCAAATTTTTAATACTTAAAATATATAAAAAATAAAATTAATTAGCAATTTAAAAATGGTTTACTCGTCCACAGAGGATTTGCGAGGTGAAGTTATTGTTCCAGCCCCAAAAAAACTAGAGGATTTAATACACTTAGCAGAACTTTGTGTTGATTTGTTGCAACAAAATGAGGAACATTATGGAGAAGTAAGTAAATATATTTATTATAAGAATTATTCGTTTGCCCATGCTTTTTTACAGAATTAAATTTAAGTACGTATGTATAGATAGATATGTACATAAATGTATGTAATGTGTAATGATAATGTATGTGATTATAACCAACCTATTGTTTATTATAACGATATTCAGAACTTTAATTCTACATTTTAAGTTACGGTCGAGGTGAGAATATTGAATAAATAAATTCGAAGTAATTTTTTATTTGTTTTACGGCTTGCTTTTCATGATGTATTTTATTTAACTCTATATGCTTACTTTTGTTTGTGATTTTATATTATCATAAACCGTTTTTTGCTTGTGTGTATAATGTATTTTATTGTGTGTTCTAATAATTATTAATATAAAATGTATTATATTATTATATATTTTTAAATGGCTAAATGATTGTTGTTTGTGGCGTTTGCGACAAGAAATTTTGCACCTTTTCCTTATATCTGTAGCATACTATCAAAATACGGTATGATTGTGGTGGTTCTACAAATAAGACATTGTACAAATTCTATTTAAAAATTTAACAAGACCATATACACAGGAAATATATAAGACGTAGGGTTAAAACTAAGTCTCCCAGTATTTTAATATGTCTTTGTTTATATTATTATCATGCAATTCGATTTATTATTTTATTTTGTAATTGTAACTCTTTTTAAATAATTAAGCATTAAATCTTACAATATTTTCTCCAAACTAAACAAAAATGTTGTCTATTTTTTTCCATTAAGTCCCTCCATTTTTTAATTCAGTAATTAGTCATTCCTCCATCCGGTACAGATCTCTAACCGACATTTTTCACATTGCACCAAGTTGACTAAACTACAAATTCGATCATAGCTTATCGGCTGAAATTTCTGAATATTTAATATATGTTTTCGTAACACAGGAAACGAAAACATGCATCGGGAGTACAAGGTTGATGATGGGAACTGTCGAGCCTCTTGATCAATAGTTTCAGTAGTTTTAATGAATTAAAACTGAAACAGGAAGCGAAAACATGCTTTGGTAATCCCAGATTAATGATGGGAACTATGGAGCCAATGTCCGTACGAAAGATTTGGGACACTATAGGGGAGAGCTTTAAAATGTAAATTAATAAAACAAAAAAGAGATAAGAATATTTGTGCATTAAATTGTCTGTTGGTTGGCACACTTTTAAACATCAATAAAAACTTTTAGAAAATAACGTTGTAATAAACAATATCTTGCTTAAGCTTAGCTTGAAACACTTTTGTTAAAAGTTTAGTCATTAAAAAGTATTACATTTGAAAAAAAAATCTATATAAAATATATAATTCAGTGTAATGTATAAACCAACAAAAAAATTTTCAAACACTTAAAAAATAAAATAATTTGACACACAATCTTGTGATTGACCCCGGGTCCGAGGTGCGAGCCGAAGGGGGTAAGGATTAGTTTGGTAAGGTTACAAAATATTTATCGAGATCTGTACTTTCAATCAAAAGTTTCCGACGCAGTAAAGGAGACATTTCCGACCCTATAAATTATTATAATACCCTTTCCAAGGGTATAAAAACGTAGTTTCTTTTAATGTTTTTTCGTCACAAAAAGTTCGTTCGAAATTTTTTATGCTGAAGGCTCAACTTTTCGTCACGACTTTCTTACCTCTGTCTGTATAAGGTGTTTTTGTTTGATATCAAAAGATTAGGTTTTGAACTCTAACGTTGATGATAAATAATTATTTATCACTATTAAAATAAAATTTATTGGAGGACTAGTAAGTATAAAGTTTGAAAATTATTTTCATATTTACTTAGAGAAATGTTCGAGCTGTTAGCACGCTTCACTAGCGAGTTTTTTAAAACCGGTTTCCAACTCGAACTCTTAAATATAGTAGCGAGGCAAATATTCCATTTAAAAACATTTAACCGAAGTATTCAAAGCGTATTTAGATTAAAAACGCAATGAAAAAGTATGGTATCCTGCCCAACAGTTCAAACTTTTTACATTTTTTTATACCCTTGCAGAGGGTGTTATAAAATGCAGAATATTCTGTAAATTATTGTCTCCAAAATTATTCATATGATGCATTCTTAATACTCATAAAAAATCACAACTTCCTAACTTTAAAAACACCAAAGTTATGGCATTTTCCATCGTTCAGTTATATGGCGGCTATAGGATATAGTCGGCCGATACCGGTCGTTTCGACTTATACATATACTGCGTGCAAAGGAACGAAGGGTGTGTGCATTTCAATTCGATATTTTTAAAACTGAGAGACTAGTTCGCATAGAAACAGACAGACGGAAAGACAGACGGACAGACAGGCAGACGGACAGACGGTCATGCTTATATCAACTCAGGACGTGATCCTGATCAAGAATATATATACTTTATAGGGTCGGAGATGCCTCCTTCACTGCGTTGCACACTTTTGACCAAAATTATAATACCCTCTGCAAGGGTATAACAAGAAAGGAAGCAAACTTCGGCAAGCCGAAGTTTATATACACTTGCCGTTATTACAAATCGACCACATTTCGATTTATATGCCTATATTACTAAAAACACTGAAGCTATGTCGATTTTGCGCTGCATTTTGCCATCGTTTCTATCGACTCTCCTGGTGATGCTGATCAAGAATATATATACCTTATAGGGTCGGAAATGTTTCCTTCTCTGCGTTGCAAATTATAGAAATTATAGAATTATAGAAACGATGGCAAAATGCAGCGCAAAATTGACATAGCTTAATTGTTTTTAGTAATATAGGGATAGAAAGCGAAATGTAGTCGTTTAGCTGAAAGTGTATATAAATTTCGGCTTGCCGAAGTTTGCTTCATTTCTTGTTTTACATTAATTGTCGTATTTATCCTATGACAACAATATGATAAAATTGTCACATTTTAACAAAATCAAATTTGCATTTTGGCTTTGTCAAAAGTTTTCCACGCAATGATGGGCACATTTCCGACCCTGTAAAGTACATTATCTATTTTCTTGATCAGTATCACTAGGCGAGTAGATCTAGCCATTTTCGACCGTCTGTCTGTTTCTATCCAAACTAGTCACTCAGTTTTAAAGCTATCAGGTAGTACAAAAGTTGAAACGGGCCGGATCGGCCTACTATAAAATTATAAATTCGTTGTTCCGAGTAATAGTATTTTTTACTTATTTCAGAAATACAATTTTAGTTTTAAAAAACAGACGACTGTATTATGCCATAGAAAAAATCGGGAAAAGAGAAATAGAAATCGACTTTGCTTCATTTTTTTAGCATCGAAATTGAAAAAAAAAATATTTATTTATTTTTTGTAAAAGTTGCAAGGGTATATAAACTTCGGCTTGCCGATATTTTTGCTTTCTTTCGTGTTCTAATAGGTTCCAATTGTTTGAAAGTTTGAAAAAAGTGTGAATGTGATAATATATATCTGTATATGTTTTTTTGTAAATGAATACAAATCGTACTTACAACCATTTAACACACTATGCCCGATTTATTTAGCTGCGCAGACATGATAAAATGGATAAAAATAAAATAAGTAAGGAAGATGATGATGTACCAGGAGGCCACAATGAAAGCGATGTTGATTTTACTGCCAATACTGGACTCATTAGCACATCTGAACTGGCTACTGCGGCGTCAACTGATGGACCGTCATTTCGTTACTGCATGCCGACACATGCGGTTTATACCCCGCCAGTACCAACGGCATGTATCGTTGATTAGCATAAGTTGAATACAAATTAGATATGACAATTAACCCGCATCAGGAAATTTGGAATTTATTATTAATTCTGCACCTTCGATTTTATTTACCTATTACCTATTTGGCTTATTGTGAGATTACAGGCACACAGGCGCCTACAAATTAAATAACATCGTTCAGCCATTATCCTTAAAAATACTGAATGTATCGAGATACTCCAAAATTTATCAAATAATTTCTCGGTATAGCTTACCTGTTTTAAAAGGTTTTGTATTATTTTCTCAGAAGAGCAAGGTTCATTCCACCACCCGCTTCAATATGCATACACCTTACAAGGGTAATGTTATGTTTCCAAAAAGATGCAAAAAGTAAAAGTATCATGATTGATCAGCAACAATAGGATAGTCTGACATAAGCCTGTTTCTGTGTCTGTTTGGGTTTTCCTTGCAAGCTAGTATTTTAGTTCTAAACCTATTTGTCTAAAGTATTTTCATTCTGGTTAACACCTACGCGGCTTCCGGTGCTATTAGATGTTAAGTTAAATTCGTTTTATAGCATTAAAAGGAATAGTGCCGAGTAAGCATTTGGGTTTTGGGCAGACGGACGTGCTTGTATCGAACCTAGTGTTCCTGTTCAATAATCTTTAACCATAACCAAAAAAATTAAAGGTGAAGTCAACGAATTTTAGGATTGTAAAAATAACCAATTTTGACATTTAGTAAAAATGCTAACGCTGCTACAATGAAATGACTACTCGAAAAAATAAATTTTAGAAATGTATCTCTTTGTTTTAGCCTTTATACCAAGATAAAAAGGTTTTGTTTTAAATTAAATCTTTCTTAACATTAATGTTTAAGAAACAATTTTTCAATTAAAGTGGCGACTTGGCCCGAAAAAAGTAAGCCAAGGACCATTGTTTTGTGTATTTAGGCAAGTGCTTAAATTAACCCCTTCGAAAATTTAACATTTAGGGCACTTGCTAACTACCCGTTGATTGATGACCTAAGACCCCTCAGCTTTCATTACTTCCTTTGTTAATTTTTTCCCATGAAAATTTGTGAAAGGGTTTTTTTCTTTGAAGCTGCCCTATAAAAAATACAGACATGGATGTTTTCAAGAAAGATTTTAGGTGAAACTATAAACTTTTATTTCAAAGCAAAGACAGTATTTTAATTTTTTTTAAATAAGAAAATAAGCCTTACTTGCATTCTCCAAAAATTATTTATAAATTTTTCAGGTCATTATCTTTGGTTACGTTTAGAAATATATTTTTTCTCAATTTTTATATCAAATTAGCAGTTCTCAATGCGACATTTTCTGCGAGTGGTCACGCTTAGAAATTTATTTTGCGTAATAAAAACTTTTTATTACACATCAAAGTATAAATAAAAAACACAACTTTACAGCTGACGTAATTAAAACTTTTATTTTAGTGAAATAAAAAAATTTAACTTTCTAATAGTCCGATTTCAATTAGTTTTTTTTCACATTTCGCACCGCAAATTTTGTTATACTCGGGCTTCAAAATTTAAAATGTGATCATCCAAAAAAATATACAAATACTGCTACTTACTAGTTCAACGTGACATTTCTAACTCTAAGTGCATTTGATTTTATAATAGTGTCGATCGATATATTGAAGTTAACGATCACGCGTCCTTAATTTCTGAAAACATAGGTGCGTGTTAAGCCTAGCTTTCTTTTAACTAACCTAAATCTTACTTGGAATCGTAACCCACAGGAAATGTAAATGCTAGCTATTAATTTCTCGTACTAATGTTATTGGCAGCGCTTAAAGTTTTCAAACTCCCGCAACATTCTTCTCTTTTTTTTACTAAATTCTACAGAGCAGCGCTCTGGGACGGGCTATATTCGTCATGCAAACACATAGCGGCCCGGGCGTGTCTGCTTTTCTATATTCCTTACTGTAGTAGATCTTGGATCTACGAAGCATGCAACATTGAGGACCATGCGCAGAACCATATGAGTACAGGAGAAGAAGAGCTGTTCTTGGCACTTATTAAAAGTCGATCGAGCGGCTGCTTCACTCGCAGCTGCTGTACTAGGCAGCTTCCTCAGCATTGCAAAAATGTTTCATCAGGTATTTATAGACTCTTAATACGCAAGTTCGGACGAACTATTCAAGGGAAGCGTCGCCCAACAAAGCGAGAGTTTCTAAGCACGTATATGGAGATCATAAATACGATCTGTTGGAACTCATCTCATTTTATTTGGTGTACCCCAAAATTGTGTTCCAGCTAATTTGGCGAACTGGGTGTCAGTCGGATGACCCCATATTTTAGGACGAATGAATTAGAGGGAAACGCTGGCGCCAACACATCCTTGACATCGAGGCATTTTTGATCAGAAGAAGTATAGGCAGCTTGTGGCGTTTCGGGTAAACGAAATTCTCGAGGTAAACCAGCTGGAGGACTGGCGATGGGTCTTATCATGCCAAAAGAGGATAATGATCCGTGGATCCGACTTGAATTGTTCTTCCAATGAGTCAGGATTTTCGTTAGCTATTTCCTAAATTTGATCGAAGCATGGGAAGCTTTTAAAGCGACTGACGCTTAATTCCACGAGTGTATTTCCATAGTTCAAAGCCTCTATCAGCATCAGGATCAATAGCACTAAGTTGGCGAAGAAAAAAGTCTGCCATAGCATCAGAATGCGTTTTTCTCAATAGAATTTAAAAAACTGTCAAATCTTATGGTGACGTATACGCTTCCAGCATCGCCGAAGTGATCGCACCCTTGGTTAACAGTAAATAGCCAAATCAATTGCAGTCCGTAGCTAAAACTTGCAGACTAGAAGACATTACTTGATCTAGAAGCTCAACACCTCTCTGGGACGAGTGGATGCAACCGCAATCCTGCTATGATGAATCGGTTGGGAAATCCACTGGTCTAAAGTCCTAAGTAGACCAAGAAAACGATGGAGGGCAGTAGATATATTAAAATGTAAACCACTGCTGAAATTCATTAATAAGCATAACGTCAATTGAATGCATGTTAAAGTAGTGCTCTATCTCGATGTTTGCCAGTGATTAGCTTGGAGGCCACTTAGGTCTTCCATGTTATGAGAGAAAGTTTGGAGGCCACTTAGGTCTTCCAGGTGATGAGAGAAAGCTTGGAGGCCACTTAGGTCTTCCAGGTTATGCGAGAGGGGTTTGGAGGCCACTTAGGTCTTCCATGTTATGAGCGAAAGTTTGGAGGCCACTTAGGTCTTCCAGTGTACGAGACGAGTCGCACCCTACTGTGAGTCTGCGAAGGTTAGCTCGGCGAGCCGACTGGGACCATAAATGTATACAAAATAATTCGAAAAACTCAGAGAGCTTTCTAATAATCGAACACGTTGACATTAGAGTCGAAAAATTAGAAAAGTTCAGCCAAGTTACATCTTCAAAGTCACAAAACCAAGTCCATTCAGGTGGTCATCAGTAAGTTCTCGAACTATATGTTAGTAGTTCGATAGTATTTGAGCTTTTACATTGACAATTTTTAATTTTGCGCGCAAGCAGCAATCAAAAGTCTATGGCATTTACCATGTAAATTGATCCATTAAATTTAGCAAAAGTAATTTATATTCCTCCATGTTAAATAATTTATGGAATTAAACTAGGCGCGAATTTGAGAAATGGAGTTTTTATGGTTATCGATGGTATAAAAGCTTCTGTAGAAATTTAAACTAGTCAAATCACAATTTTCTAATTGCCACTACTGTACAGCTGCTTTGAAAATATTTGGGTCTATTCTAGTTTGAGAACCTAAATAATTTCCCTTACCTTTTTAAAATCTGTTTAATAATTATACAATCCGACTTAAAAACTTACAAAAATACTTTAAGGTTGCAAATGTTATCCAATAATCACGACACATCAATTACTGATTGGGGTTTTAAAGTGGAGGGAATGGAAAAATTCTCAAAATGATGCATAAAAATTAAAATGAAATCTATTAATTTAAAACTGTCGGAGTATTTAAATGGTAATTAAGCGATTTTGGCATACTGGGAGTATTTTTGAGCCGAATCCTACTTTATAACAGGGCGATTGTAAAGAGTTAAATTTTACTTTATATATATATGGAAAATATGATTTGGTTTACAGGGTATTTTCTTTTTTGGTGTGCTCTGGTTTGACAATGTCTTAAATTGCAGAGTATGCTTTATTAAAATCAAATTGTGCACGGTCAGCTGTTTGAGCGCCAACGCAAGTTGTTGCCGCCTAAAGAACATGTTTCTTACGTAGGCTCATTAGTGCCCAGTGCAAAGGACTTGCACTTGTGTATCCATGAGCCATCTGGTTGCCTCGATAAGCTCAATGGATATGGGGTAGATTCTTTATTTCCCATAAACTTTGCAAGCGCTTGATCGTAGCAGGATCGCTGGTATTTCGTTGGTTCAGCGCGAATCATGCAAACTGATCAACACTACAGTGTTGCGTTACCACCCCATTGAATTGGTTTAAATTCGGAATACTTGGCCTTGATTAATGTCAAATTAAAGATAAAAGGTCCATGAGTTACATCTCTGTTTCTATTAAAAATATGAACTTATTTATGTATAGACAACTCGTTTTAGTAATTGTTTTCGTAATTCGTAAAATGCGTTTTGTTTTTATATGTAAAATGAAAACTTCATATTAAAATGAAGACCGGGGCATAACTAATTGAAATACCAACCTAATCCGAATAAAAACCATATGTTTTCAAAAAATATTTTCTTTTTCGGATGTGAAAGATAAATGCCTAAATTCCTTAATTTGTAAATGGCCGAACACACAAAAGAAATTTCGTGCAAACAATTTCGGGTAGGCGAAGAATATACATATGTAAATAAGAACTTCAGTGGGTCGTAAATCCTTCTTTCTATATTTAATATGCTTTTGTGGCCGTATGGAAAAAATTATTTTAACATTGCACCATATTTAAATAGAAAGGCATACAAATAAAATAACATTATATTTGGCATGATTTTTTTTTTTATTTTAATAAATAGATAATATTTTCTTCGTTTTCCAAGATGTTGCACAAATCGATTGTCAATTAGGTTCTGGAAATGACACCTAATCTTTAAAACTTTGTAAGATAAGGCCATGCCCTTTTCTTGTAAATACCTTTTTATGTTTATATAATTTTTACTTATAATAAGGAAAAAAATAAGTGTATTTTGGATATCTTGTTTTTTAGGCAAAACGGAAGCTGAAATAACTTATTGCATTTCTGCTAAACTCGGTTAACATTTTTGTGATGACGTTCAAGAACATATTTACATTCCTAACCTTCCTGTACGAAACTAATTCCAATACGAACTCAGTATAGAATTGTTAGTAAACCAAACCTAACATTTTATTATTTTTAAATGTTGTAGTTTGAAACTTTGCCTGTCCTTTTTTTAGTTTAAAAATTTTAACAACGTTTTTTATTAATCAATAATAATTAAACTTTTATTTCATTTAGGCTTTTGCGTGGTTTAGCGACTTGCTGGTTGAACACGCCGAGATATTCTGGTCCCTCTTTGCGGTTGATATGGACAGAGTCTTATCAGAGCAGGCTCCTGACACATGGGATTCTTTTCCATTATTTCAAATTTTAAATGACTATTTAAGAGCTGATGGTGAGTATTTACTCTAGCTTTACCAATAGTTATAAAATTGTTTAATCTGGAAGAATCCGTGATAATAATGACACTTGAAAGCAGAAAATGCTGTCTTTCGCTACGATCCTTTAAGTCAAATTTTTTGAACATTTTTTTACTAAAAACAATGAAGATATGTCGATTTTGCCCGTGCGTTTCTACGCAAACTAGTCCCTCAGTTTCCCAAATGTAATTTTTCTATTGCAGATAGTATATAAGTCGGGCGACTATTTCATATACAGTGGGGAGCAAAAGTGATTCCACGATCAACATTTTCATGTTTGACTGCGCATAAAAAATAAACTAATGAATTAAATGATTAAAAAATTTTTTTTCTTGAATATCTATTTTATTTGTAACAATTATGTGTAAATAGCAAAATAGTAACAGAGGCAATGGCATAGTTATAATTCAAAAACAAAAAAAAATGGCATGTACTCAGTTTTGCACTATCCCTGAAAAAATAAAAGAAATACATTATTAATAATTTGTCCATAGACCCTTTTTATACCCTTGCAGAGGGTATTATAATTTTTGTCAAAAGTGTGCAACGTAGTGAAGGAGACATCTCCGACCCTATAAAGTATATATATTCTTGATCAGGATCACCTCCTGAGTTGATATAAACATGTCCGTCTGTCAGTCTATCTGTCCGTCTGTCTGTCTGTTTCTACGCAAACTAGTCTCTCAGTTTTAAAGATATCGAATTGAAACTTTGCACACACCCTTCTTTCCTTTGCAACCAGTATACATGTCAGAACGGCCGGGATCGGCCGACTATATCCTATAGCTGCCATTTAACTGATTTTATCGGAAATGCCATAACTTTGGTGTTTGTAAAGTTAGGAAGCTGGAATTTCCTATGGGTTTTATATTTGGTCAATCAATCCGACCTACCAAATTTCATAAGGATCGGCCGACTATATCCTATAGCTGCCATATAACTGATTGATCGGAAATGCCATAACTTTGGTGTTTGTAAAGTTAGTTATTTGGCCAATCAATCCGACCTACCAAATGTCATAAGGATCGACCGACTATATCCTATAGCTGCCATATAACTGAACTATTGGAAATGCTATAACTTTGGTGTTTTTAAAGTTAGGAAGTTGGGTTTTTTTATGAGTATTAAGAATGCATCATATGAATAATTTTGGAGAATATAATTTACAGAGTATTCTGCAAGGGCTCCGCCCGAAGTTAGCTTTCCTTTCTTGTTTTTTTATTGAATTTGGTAGTATTTAAATATTATGCAACTACGGTTTTAATTAAACATAACTTCATAGTTTTTAGTAATATGCGCATAGAAATCGAAATGTAGTCCTTTTGTAATAACTTCAGGGGTATATAAATTTCCGCTAGCCGACAATAGCTTTCTTTCTTGTTTTCTTGTTAAGACCACCGGGGTAAATTTTTCTTTTTAAGCTTTCACCTTGTCAAGTTCGTCTTTAACTAAGCCTACGTTTAATTCTTTGGGAATATTTCATTCCGTATATACCACGGTGCTTCTGTTATAGTTCTCAGTGTCATTGATTGAGCTCTTTGGATTATTTCTAAGTTGCTAAGACATGCGTTTCCCCATAACTTGGAGCCATATGTCCAAATAGGTTATAGGACTGCATTATACAAAAGTATTTTGTACTCTAATGTTAGACGCGAGAGGGCGTTAATTAGCCAATGCAGATTGCTAGCTTCAAACTTCAAATGATTTCTCTTAGCTTCGATATGTTTACGCCAAGTGAGTCGTCTATCCAGTTTTTTGTGACATAATAATGTTGTTCAGGGACAGTAGAGGGCAAGTATGCCTGTTTACGGTAAAAGTGACGTGTTTGCATTTTTGTTCATTAACGGTTATGCGCCAGTCTGTCAGCCATTGTTCTAAAAGCAATAATAGGGTTTGCGATGCTCCAAGAGAACATTTAGACCGTCTTAGGATGGCAGCAAAGGTTGAGATTTTTGTAAGAGGTAGATCGGTAGATCTGCTGAATAATAATAATAATTGTCGGCCCAAGCTCACTACCTTGGGGTACTCCAGCTTTAATTGGATGATATTCAGAGAGGAAATCTTTTCATCGCACTGCGAAGGTTCTTTTCTGTAGGTAGGATTCAAAAATTGTGTGGGTGCTTTGTGGAAGTATTAATTTGATTTTATGAATTAAGCCGTCCAGCCGCACGCGGTCGAAAGCCTGTGCGACATCCAGAAAGACGGCGGAGCATTATTCTCGTCTTCGAAATGCTTTTCGTTTTTTTTTTTTTATAGTTTTTGAACACGCCACACAAGGATGGACCTTGTTTTCCTGTATTGACGAATTATTTCTAAAGATCCCAAAATAAGCGGGTAACGGGTGCTTCATTCTTGAGCAAATCAGGTGTGGTCATAGCCGGTCAAAAGTTAATCAAGTTAATCAAGTTAGTCACGGCCGAGAATCCATAAGTCTGCCGGGTGTCGTCTGCGGAGACGCCGTCGACCCAGTGGTGTTGCAAGATGTCTTGCCAGACAGTTTGCATGTGTGAGCAAACGTTCCCGGTATCGACTTGAGGATTTGCTAATCGTCTCTGTTACCGTCGGCACTCCCGTGTCCTGGAACATAACTCGGTTTTCTACATAATGGTGCCACTTCACCCCTAGCATCCTCCTGAGAGCCTTTGTAATGCATGTTTGCACCCTTTTTAGTGACGAATCACAGGCCGTGCCCCAGCAAGTGATTCCCCAGTTTAAGGTTGGGAAGACAATGGCCTTAAAAAGCCGCACCTTAGCTTCAAGGGATAGGCCGCTGCCTGGACAAAAGAGCCAGTCCATTTTGTCAAGTTTTGTTCTTGCTGATCCACAAACTCGATCAATTTGTCCCTTCCAACAAAGGCGACGGTCTAAGGTAACTCCGAGGTACGTCACCTTATCTTCGTGCTTGATCCTATTCCCATCAATGTAAAGGCTACGCGAACGGCAGGGCGGAGAGCAAAAGTGGCATGTTGCGTTTTGTCAACATTAAGCGCAATGTTCCATCGAGAGGCCCAGCACTCAAATTCGTCTAAGAATGTCTGGACACTTCGGGACGCAGACGTAGTGGTGCTACCAGCTGCAAGCAATGCAGTGTCATCTGCATATGTGGCCAGGAGTGTACCACGAGCAACTGGGTTTGGAAGATCCGAAGTGTAAATTGTATACAGGGCCGGGCCAGGGACGCTTCCCTGCGGGACACCAGGACGAATTGGGCGAAGTCCAGAACGGTGTCCACGAATGTCTACAGCAAACTCCCTTTTATCTAAGAACGATACAATGAGATTCCAGAGCCTTTCAGGCAAAAGCGGCATTAGCTTGTAGAACAGACCTTCGTGCCAAACCCTGTCAAAGGCCTGTCGAACATCGAGAAAAACGGCTGAGCAGTATTTGTGGTCTTCGAAAGCCCCCAGGACATGGTTAATTACTCTGTGCACTTGCTCGATAGCACTATGGCGACTACGGAAACCAAACTGGTGGTTCGGAAGTGCATCTTCAAAGGCGTTAATAGCTAGAAGTCTACCAAGCATGATCCGCTCAAAAATCTTGGATAAAGTGGACAGCAAACTAATCGGCCTATAAGATTCCGGGCAGCATGGGTCTTTTCCTTTTTTTGCCACCATTGTAACTAATGCTCGTTTCCAAGGTGATGGAAAATAACCAAGGTCCAGGCAAGCATTAAAGAGAAGACAGAGCTGTGCAATGACAGAGCTAGGCAGAGCCTTTGCTACTTTGCCATCAATCGCGTCCATGCCAGGAGCTTTAGTAGTAACCAGTCGCTTTATATGACCACGTACTTCATCTTCGTCTACTGGACGGACAGTAACAGGAGGACCAAATGAAAGTCCTAGCCTAGAGATTGTTGTCTGGACTTCATCGCTTGTTGCAAATTCAAATGGAGTAAAGCGATTTTCAAAATTATCAGCAAATACTTCAGCAATCTCGGAATCACTGTGGGCCCAAGTCCCATCACCACGTTTAAGGGAAAAGCGGCTGTCTTTTAAGGTTGCGGGTGCATTTCCAGAGCGCAAATCCGTGATTCTGGTTAGAATCAATTGCACTGAGCTTGTCTATAAAAAATTCTGACTTGGCCGAACGGAGAACTTTCCTTAGCTCTGATACAGTAGCCTTCCACCTTGCCATATCGATGGTATGCCTCGTCCTCATCCAGACACGGCGAAGTGCATGACCTTTTCTGGCCAAGGCAGCAATTTCTGGCTTTGAATAAGCCCAAGATGGAGGAGGAATAGGTATACTTCTAGGAGGAGGGGCAGCTTGATGGATCTGGTGGTTGCACGGGATGCCTTTCTACACAGCAAAATCAATGGCCGTCGGGAGGTGGTCATTGATCCAAGGAAAATGAGTGGGTCCGCCAGTAGCCAAAATCTGCATATTTGAGTCAGCAATAACTGACATCAGGGTGTTTCCCCGAGGGCATGATCGCCTGCACCCCCAGAAACTGTGGTGCGCATTCCAATCACCTCCAATGAGAAAGCGGCTACCTACAGAGCCAAACAGACGCAGATATTCCTCAGTCGTCCAAGAAAGGCGGTGACAGGGTGGACAGTAGACAGCACCAAATGAAATTCTGCCAAACCCAGTGACCAAACTTATGGCAACTGCTTGCAGGTGAGGCTCCGATATTGTGGCACTTAGGTGATAATCTAAACAGGATTTGATGATGACAGCAGCACCACCACGATGTCGATCATCAGGGTGGTTGGCAGAGTGAACAGCATATTCATTAATGTGGAAGAATGAACGGCTGGTAAAATGCGTCTCTGAGATCAATAAAATGTCAATGTTGCGTTCCTGGAGGAGATACTCAATCTCGAGTGATTTGCCAACTAAGTTGTTGGCGTTCCAAATAACGATATTTATACCGTAATTAGTCATCGCATTGCGTTGACCCTGATAGATTGGCGTGCTTAGAAATCACGCTCTGTAACATTTGTAGTGTGGTCGTCATTACTGACATCATTTGATCAAAGCGTAACAACAACTTATCAATTGCAGCCGCTTGGGCTATCGCAGCAGCCTCTTGTTGCTTCCTTAATCCATTAATAAATTCCAGAAGCCTGTCCTGAGAAGGTTGTTCAATCAAGGAGGTCTTTTCACTTGGATGTGAATTTGCCGTTGGCGAAGTCTGACTTAAGGATGCAGGAAGACGCGTAGAAAACCAAGCATTTTGAGCCGGGGGCATGGCAGGCTTAAAAGTACGTTTTTCAGTGGGTCTACGCCCTACAGAACCAGTGGGCTTACGTCTTTCAATAGCCTCTAAATAGGCAGGACATCGACGGGAAGACGCACTATGATTAGAACCACAGTTAATGCACTTGAGTTGTTCCTCATTTATGGCCAAGCACCGCTCCTTGTCTTTTGTTTCATGGTCACCAGCGCATCTGGCACACTTTGGCAAGAGTGAGCAAAAATTTTTAGAATGTCCAAATTCTTGACATCTGAAACACCTTAAAGGACCCTTTCTCTGAAGCTGCCACTTTAACCAGCTGGTAGTCAATTGTCTGGATATCATACACATTTTTGTTGTTTCTAGCTGGTTCCAGCTCCACAAAGAATATATCCCGGTTCGCCTTCCCATTTTCACCAGGGGGGTTGAATACATTCCGAGGGTTGTGTCCCAGAGCTTTCAGTTTTGCAGTAATTTCGGCTATTTCAGTGGAAGCGTGAAGTCCCTTGATGACGACTCGAAAGGCTCGTTCATTTTTAAACTGAACGAGGACGGAAGCTAACTTCGGCAAGCCGAAGTTTTAATACCCTTGCAGACTTTGCCGAAATTGCTAAAACTGAAAAAGTAGCGATAGGAATAAGGTATACATAAATAAACTAGATTTGCGTCGTTTGATGTCAATTGCTTTTATACTGCAAAAATGTCATATAAAATAGAAAAAAAGGGATACTTTCGCAGCCTTTAACTATTTTTCCTACGGAAGCTATAAGAAATAGACGTCCGATCGGCAAGCGCTTTTACCCTAATCAAGATATGCGTAAATAAATAAGACTTGGAAAAATTTATGTCAGTAGCTTACACACTACGTGAAAAATTCAGAAAACCAACAAATTTGGACCGATTTCACCGAATTGTTCCTATGGGAGCTATAGGATATAGACGTCCGATCGCCAAGCGCTTTTACCCTGATCAAGGTATGCATAAAAAAATAAGATTTGGAAAGATTTATGTTAAATGCTTTTACACTGCGCGAAATATCTTCCATTCTTGAAAGTTATATCCGATTGTTCCTATGGGAGCTATAGGATATAGACGTCCGATCAGCACGCGCTTTTACCTTGATGAAGGAATGCATAAAAAAATACGATTTGAAAAAATTTATAGCAATAGCTTTTACACAGCGCGAAATATTCTGAAAAACATCAAATTTGGACCGATTTTATCCTATTGTTCCTATGGGAGCTATAGGATATAGACGTCCGATCGCCACGCGCTTTTACCCTGATCAAGGTATGCATAAAAAAATACGATTTGGAAAGATTCATGTCAAAAGCTTTTACACTGCGCGAAATATCATCAATTCTGGCAAGATATATCCGATTGTTCCTATGGGAGCTATAGGATATAGACGTCCGATCGGGGCGATTTTCAAACTTGATCTGCGTACACATGTTTTAGGACGAGTGTGAAAGTTTCAGATCGCTAGCTTTTAAACTGAGCTCGCAAACGGTATTGAAACAGACGGACAGACGGACAGACGGACATGGCTATATCGACTCAGGAGGTGATCCTGATCAAGAATATATATACTTTATAGGGTCGGAAACGTCTCCTTCACTGCGTTACAAACTTCTGACCAAAATTATAATACCCTCTGCAAGGGTATAAAAATTGCTGACAGGAATTCCATTATCCTTGAAAAGCTTCTGGACTAAACGGTAAACATTGCCGTCATCCACAGTAACACTACAGGAAGATTTACCAGTTGTCTTGAGGCGAAAACCATTGGTCACAGAAGATAGTAATGAAATTAGTTGCCTAAAATCAGTGATTCCCCTCAAAAGGAAGGGTGGCGGACGGGGATCACGTTTCTTGGTTTTAGCTTGAGAAGAGGCATTGCGTGGGGACACCGAATGCAAGTTAGCTTCAACAGGCTCAGACAATCCATGACCAAGTTTAGAGGTGCTGATTGATTCATTATTATGAGTGGAAGTCATTGTATCATCATCATCATCGTCAGACAAAATAGCAAAGCTATTGTTGTTTCCTAAGTAGGTAGAGCCTTCTTGACTTGAAGAATGTGATTGTATGGTCATACCAGAGGATGGAGCTTGAGGACGTTTATGGTCGCCAACAGGGTTTGGCAGCGATGATTTGTTGATATTACTACCTCCGAGTATGTCAAGATTTCGTCTTTTCCTTAGGTTATTTACCTGAGTAAAGCGTTCATCATCGGCAGCATTTTTACTAATCCACTTGGGGGTAAAAATGGTCATAGTCGGGACAGATGAGGTGTCTGAATAATTGTCATAAAATTTATCAGAAGTATCAGAGAGGCACCTATTGGCATCAAAGGCAGTCGCCTTGGCATTCCTAGAGGCATTCATAACAGCTACTTTAGCAGCTTCATCTGTATTGACTGGTGGTCGCGTAACTTGGTCCTTAGCAAAGACCGAGTGCTTAGCCACATGAGAGTCATGATTGGTTTCCCGACAAACTTTCGTCGAGATGGCTTGAAATTGGAAGACATCTTTTTTGGGAACTGCACCAGCATCTGACATTGTACTTGCGTAATGAACTAAGAAAACAAAGAAAAAGAAAGTTAACCGCAGCAGCCGGCCTGCCAACCGAAGGCAAGGCCGGCAAATGTTTTGTTAAGAAAGTCAAAAGAAAAATCGTAGAGACACAGGAAAACAGAATTTTGTATAAGACTTTTCTTTTTTTTTTTTTTTAAATACGGGAGCCTTGAAATAAACACAACCGGTTAGCCTGACACATAAGTCAAGACGTGCTTTTCGTTTCTCTGAGGTTATCCGGTTCACTTGTTTAATACATCCATGTTTTTCGCGAAATCCAAATTGGTGCATTGGTATTGCATTGTGGGCTTGTAGGTATTGTTTGGTGCGATTGAGGTGCTTCTCCTTTTTATACCCTTGCAGAGGGTATTATAATTTTGGTCAGAAGTTTGTAACGCAGTGAAGGAGACGTTTCCGACCCTATAAAGTATATATATTCTTGATCAGGATCAATAGGGGCCTCGATATAGCCATGTCCGTCTGTCCATCTGTTTCAATACCGTTTGCGAGCTCAGTTTAAAAGCTAGCGATCTGAAACTTTCACACTCGTCCTAAAACATGTGTACGCAGATCAAGTTTGAAAATCGCCCCGATCGGACGTCTATATCCTATAGCTCCCATAGGAACAATCGGATATATCTAACAAGAATTGATGATATTTCGCGCAGTGTAAAAGCTATTGACATGAATTTTTCCAAATCGTATTTTTTTATGCATACCTTGATCAGGGTAAAAGCGCGTGGCGATCGGACGTCTATATCCTATAGCTCCCATAGGAACAATAGGGTAAAATCGGTCCAAATTTTATGTTTTTCAGAATATTTTGCGCTGTGTAAAAGCTATTGCTATAAATTTTTTCAAATCGTATTTTTTTATGCATTCCTTCATCAAGGTAAAAGCGCGTGCGGATCGAACGTCTATATCCTATAGCTCCCATAGGAACAATGGGATATAACTTTCAAGAATGGAAGATATTTCGCGTAGTGTAAAAGCTATTAACATAAATCTTTCCAAATCTTATTTTTTATGCAACCTTGATCAGGGTTAAAGCGCTTGGCGATCGGACGTCTATATCCTATAGCTCCCATAGGAACAATAGGGTGAAATCGGTTAAAATTTAATGATTTTTAGGATATTTCGCACAGTATATAAGCAATTGGCATGAATCTTTCCAAATCGTATTTTTTTATGCATACCTTGATTAGGGTAAAAGCACGTGACGATCGGACGTCTATATCCTACAGCTCCCATAGGAACAAAAGGGTGAAATCGGTCCAAATTTGTTGGTTTTCTGAATTTTTCGCGTAGTGTGTAAGCTACTGACAAATTTTTCCAAGTCTTATTTATTTACGCATATCTTGATTAGGGTAAAAGCGCTTTCCGATCGGACGCCTATTTCTTATAGCTTCCGTAGGAAAAATAGTTAAAGGCTGCGCAAGTATCCCTTTTTTTCTATTTTTATATGACATTTTTGCAGTATAAAAGCAATTGACATCAAACGACGCAAATCTAGTTTATTTATGTATACCTTATTCCTTTCGCTACTTTTTCAGTTTTAGCAATTTCGGCAAAGTCTGCAAGGGTATTAAAACTTCGGCTTGCCGAAGTTAGCTTCCGTCCTCGTTTTCTCATCTTCTAGTGCTTTGCGATGTATGTAGTTGGCTGTTTTTAGGCGCTCCTGGGATGCTGGGGATCTACGGGCTTCTCTTATTGTACTTCAATGCTTCTAGGCACATTGACTGGCACACGTCTGCTGTTAAATGGTTTATTACATTTTATAGGTTGTGTGGAATGTTGTGCAGCCAGTGTAATAACATTCACTAACGCTTCAACTGAATTGTCAAGGTCTTCTTCACAGGAAATATGGGTACTTACATTCTTTCTATATTTGAATCAGTCTGTTTTACCAGTAGTTAGAGAATGTGGGCGTTCTGTGATCTGAGGATGGTCATAAAGGTCAAGCAAGATGGGCGAGTGAACTGATAATAGATCTGATAAGTGTTCCACACGAACATGAGCCAGCGGCACTCTTCGGGTGACAGCAAAATCAATCAGGTCAGGCTTCTTATTTGAATCTGTGGGCCAATACTTAGGCTTTCCCTAAGAAATAAAGTCAAGCTTGTTTCGTGGAGTTATTATCGCGTTGTAAAGTTGTTTTCCCTTGGGGTTGGTGACTCGAGATCATCAAAGAAGTTTACAAATTCTGCTTCGGTAATAGATAAGCGCGATGGGCAGTATTCACATCCTGAAGTGATATGTTTTGGGTAAGGCCGTTTTTCATCTCCTTATAAATACGGCAACCTCTGTAGTTGGCCGTGTGGTTTTCCCCACATCTTTTGGCAGATTGGTCCTCCTTATTTAGTGGGCAGTCCATAGTTAAATGTGAATCCCCGCAGACAACGCAGACTGCGCGAAGACTGCAGTATTTTCTCGTATGGTCATATTCTTGACAATTCGTACATTGGACGGGTCCATTCCGTTTGTGGGGTTCCTCCACCGCGATTCTGCGGTGCAATAGATATTAAAGCTTGCAGATTTGGTGGACATCATATTTTCAGGCGTCAGTTCTATCGCTGTGGAATTTTATTTCTGTTTATTATGTTTATAGCCGTTTTAGCATTAAAGCCCTTTTCTTTAAGCCTAGTTATTATTTCAATGGTTGGAAGTGTTGATTCAATTTCTTTGATAACTACTTGTAGCCTTTGCTTCTTTTGAGTTGGTAGGTATAGTAATTTATTTTTCCCACGTCTAGGTTTTTGGCCACTGATCTTGTTCATCGTTTACTTGAATTTTTATTTCATCATGTTTCCTCTTTTTATAGAAGTGACATAGAACTTGTGAGCTCCAATTTTGTCAATTTGGTCAGATGTTTTTTTAACTAGTTCAGCACAATTTACGTGACGAACATAAATAGGTGGTGGCCTTGGTTTTTTGGCACTAGTTATTTGAGTGGCAGCATTATCTTCGTTCGTGTCAGTAAGAATAGAGAATCTATTATTTGTCAGCGGATTTTTCGCCACAGTGATATTTGTTTTTCTGGAAGATTGCGGGCTTGATGTTATTTTTATTTGCACATAGCGATCAATTTCAGTTTGTATAACGTTCCGTTAGCATTTTTAGTAGTTTTTTGTCGGGAGAGGGGGAGCTTGCAGGTAAGAATTTTATTCGTCTTTGACTTTTAAAGGTAACGGTCGTGTTTTTTTTCTGCGCTCCGATTTTGTATTTTTGTTTTATAAAAACAATTTTCATTTTCTTTCAGTTATTTAAACATTCATTTAAATTTCGAACAAAGATTTATTTTGTGTACTTTTGTAATAATACTTAAAAATGGTTTTAATTTCGTAATTCTGTTCTGTGTTTTTCTTTTCTTGTAACCCCGCCGTTTCTCTTTTGTGCGTTGATCGTCGTAAGTCGTAGTACTGTTTTTAGTGTTGCTTTTGCATGCACTTTAACTAATTTACGTCCCGCTCTCTCGCTGTCGTTGCTTTGAAAGTTCTAAGCGTTCAGTTTCTGCGCTCTTTCGGTACTTATAACTGCTCGCTTATAAATTTCAATTCGTTTTCTTGGTACTGTGGTTCCAATAGGTTAAGTGAGTAATAATAATTTACTCTACTTCTGCAAAAAATGCAGCCTCGTAATCAGGGCTTACAAATTTAATATGACTTGTGGTGTGTGTGTGTGAAAATGTGGTGCACACCAAATGCGCCGGTTTTACTGACCGGTCAAGTGATGAGAGATAGTTTTCTTCGAGCTGATGATCACCTCTCGTCGTAAGCTATTAGAAGAGTCCCCCAAGCGCAAAAAAGCCGCTGGTGGTAAGCAGCAAAGGGGGAATACCCCGCAACCGAAATCAAAAGAACAACAGAGCACTCCAGCGGATCGGCAGCTGATTGCATCAAACCCACAAATGTTGCTAAGATCAGCAGCTAAAAAAGATTCGGTATCCATACAAACCATAAAAGAATGCATACAAACAGGGACTTCCGATTTGTCCGTAGTGATTTCACAAATAGTGGATCCACCTATCTCTCAAAATGTTGCTTCACCACCACAAGGGACTACTGAGGCCGGACAACCGGCTCAAGTTGGTTTTGCAGAAACAATGTTTGCTCCACCGAAATCCCTTTCGGTGGTTTCATTAAAGAAACAAATTTTCCTTTCTCGGCTTTCCCCTGATCAAACATCTTCTGATGTATTGTCTTATTTACATGACAAAACTAAAGCCGATTGTAATAGTGTAAGGGTGGAAAGTTTAAGTTTTCTTATGCTAGAGACATTTCATCTTTCAAGATAACTGTCCCTAACGACCTTTTTGCATCCATATGCTCGGGCGACTTTTGGGCGGATAATATGGTTGTAAAAGAGTTCGATTCTAAGATAACGAAGAAGGGGCCCGTGGGAGTAAAACTTCCTAGTCGATGCCAAATCATTGTACCAAAAAACTAACTTCTAACCTCATTCTTTCCTATCAGAATGCAACAGGCTTGCGTGGCAAGCTCTCTGAATTGTATTCTGATAGCCTTTCATTTGCATCTCATATTATTGTGTTGACAGAAACCTGGTTAAAGCCGGAGATCTTTAGCTCCGAAGTTTTTCCAGGAAGTTACACAATATATAGGTATGACCGTCCCTCTAGACGGGGAGGTGGAGTCTTAATTGGAGTTGATTTAAACCTCCCGTCAGAGAAGTTTTTTTTTGAGGAATTCAATACCATTATACTTATTTGTGTAAAGTTATCGCTACCTGGTAGCTCTATATACATAACTTGCTCATATATTCCGCCGTTGTCTGAACTTCCTGATTATTTAAATCACCTTTCCGTTATTAAGTCTGTTACAAATAAGCTTTCCGGTAGGGATCAGTTGGTAGTTCTAGGTGATTTTAATATACCTGGAGTTACATGGTCCAATGAGGATGGATCGAATGTTTTAATACCTATAGCACAGCATGATTTTATTGACGGCCTGCTTGACATATCATTCACTAGGTCGCCTACTTTATTTGTGTTTTGTATCAAATCCTGAAGGTGTGTTTCTGTCCAGAGTAGCACCACTCACGCAACCTGAAGATCCAAATCACCCTACAATCGAACTTACAGTTGACACGGGTAGAGTTATAGAAGAAAAATCAGAAAAATCATCCAAACGAATACATTGTTTTCGCAAGGCAGACTTTCTAAATAAAATAGGCTAAATCACCCTACAATCGAACTTACAGTTGACACGGGTAGAGTTATAGAAGAAAAATCAGAAAAATCATCCAAACGAATACATTGTTTTCGCAAGGCAGACTTTCTAAATAAAATAGGCTAAATAATTATATTTCCCGAAAAAGTTTTATAACTTCGTTAACACCAAGCGTAAATCTAATTCTTATCCTTCCTCGCTGTCGTTCGAAAACATGACGGCAAGCACAGGTCAGGCAATAGCCGATTTATTTGCCCAGTCTTTATGCCCTTGCAGAGGGTATTATAATTTCAGTCAAAAGTTTGCAACGCAGTGAAGGAGACATTTCCGACCCTATGAAGTATATATATTCTTGATCAGCATCACCAGGAGAGTCGATCTAGCCATGTCCGTCTGTCCGTCCGTCCGTCCGTTTCTACGCAAACTAGTCCCTCAGTTTTAAAGCTATCTGCTTGAAACTTTCCCAAAAGTTGTCTTTCTATTGCAGGTAGTATATAAGTCGGAACGAGCCGGATCGGGCCACTATATCATATAGCTGCCATATAGCTGAATGATCGGAAAAGCCATAACTTTGGTGTTTTTGAAGTTAGGAAGTTGGGATTTTTTATGAGTATTAAGAATGCATCATATGAATAATTTTGGAGAATATAATTTACAGAGTATTCGGCAAGGGTATATCAACTTCGGCTCCGCCCGAAATTAGCTTTCCTTTCTTGTTAAAAATTCAATTTCTGAAATTCTCCGTGTTACCTCCGGTGTCCCAAAAGGGAGTCATCTGGGTCCGTTACTTTTTCAGTATTTATTAACGAACTTCCCTCAATTATAAGTCATTCTCGCTTACTTACATACGCAGATGATGTTAAGTTGTGCCTGCAGTATAAGGACATTTCCTGCCATTTAGACTTTTTTTTTTGTTTTTTTTTTCGGACGTTGATGCACTATGATCAGCGCAAACAAGTGGCCCTTACGACACCAAGCAGTGCTTGTTACGCGCGGAGCCTAATAGGCGTAAAAACGAGATCGCGAGAAGTTAAAAAGCACTATGTAGAAGCGGACAGACTAAGATTAGAAATACGTACGAGACTAATACTAATACTAATTTTGTGCTAAGTAAGATAAAATTAATGCTTTTAGGCTTGGCAAAGAGTCGGTAGTAGAAATAATATGGTATAGTCTTTTGTAGTCATTACACATTACTCTAAAGGGTTTATGCATATCAAAGTTAGATCTACAAATATTTAATGTAAGAGGAACATAGTTCCTGGTAATTCTATTAGGCACGGAGAAGCTTATGCGACTCAGTAACTCGGTACTCTTTACATCCCCGTGAATAAGTTTATAGATAAAAGTTGTGCCAAGCATCGTTCTACGGTTTACTAAGGATGGTAGATTAATTAGGAGAAGTCTACTAGAGTAGGATGGTAAAATAAGGCTTGCATTCCAGTTAATAAAAAGTTATTTTGCACAGACTCTATCCGGTCTATATGTACACCATACTGAGGACTCCAAACTGCTGAACAGTACTCCAGGATTGGACGGACTAGTGAAATGAACAGAGTCTTTGTAACATAGTCATCATCGAATTCCTTTGACCACCTTTTAATAAGTCCAAGTAATCCCCTGGCTTTATTCACCATAGAAGTAATATGGTCACAAAACTTAAGTTTTGGGTCAAGAGGGACGCCAAGGTCATCAACATGCGTAATTCTAGACAACGCGCAACCACCCAGCGTATACGTTGCATATTGTGGGTTCACCCGAAAAAATGTCATTACTTTGCACTTAGCGCTATTTAAATCCAAAAGATTTTCACAACACCATGTTTGAAAAGCATTTAGGTCAGATTGTAAGTCTGAACTGCTAGAAATTTCGTTATATTGCAGGCATAACTTAACTTCATCTGCGTACATAAGGACACGCGACTTTGTCAGGACTAGAGGGAGATCGTTTATAAATAAAGTAAAAAGTGGGCCAAGGTGACTTCCTTGCGGGACGCCTGAAGTAACTCGGATCAAATCAGAGATCGAGTTTTTAAAGAGAAATCGCTGAGTCCTACCACTCAGATAATTTCAGATCCATGTTAGAAGATCACATGGAAACCCTAATAAGTCTAGCTTTAATACAAGGAGAGAGTGATTTACTGAATCAAACGCTTTACTAAAATCAGTGTAAATCACGTCAGTCTGCATGTTCTTTCTAAAGCCATTTATTACTAAAGACGTTAGCTCCAAGAGGTTTGTCGTCGTAGATCTTCGCCTTATAAATCCATGTTGACATGGAGATATAATCGATCTACAAAGATGTTGCAAATGGGGTGTAATAGTGTTTTCGAAAAGCTTTGTGATGGCGGATAATTTGGATATGCCTCTGTAATTACTTGTATTGAATTTATTTCCTTTCTTCTGAAGTGGAATGACATATGACTCCTTCCAAATAAGTGGGAAATGAGATGTTTTTAAAGATGTTTTTAAAGAAGGTAAACAATTTGTACAGAGGTCTACACAGAGTTTCAGCACAGTATTTAACCACGCAGCCTGGAACTCCGTCCGGACCCGGTGAATAGACTGGCTTAACTTTATGGTGATCCAAAAGAAGGGAGCTTTCGGTTAACCTCTGACAAAAAATCAAGTTCGATTTGGGTATGGCATTTGAATAAGACGGATTTGGACGGGATGAAACAGAATATGTTGTCTGGAAAAACTGGGCAAATAGATCGGCAATTGCCTGATCAGAGTTTGCCGTAGAGTTTTCGAATGATAGCGATGCAGGGTAATAGGCTGATTTACGCTTAGTGTTAACAAAATTATAAAACTGTTTTGGATCTTGTGAAAATTGGACCCTACAACGAGTCAAATAGCTTTTATAACACCGGGCGTTAAGCACGATAAAATTTGACCGAGTCCTTAGGTACCGAGATAAGGCAGATTGTGAACCGCACATTTTAAATTTATTAAAAATTCTGGACTTAATATTTTTTAGGTGTGACAACGCTTTATTAAACCACGGAGGTTTATTTGAAATTGACGGAATTCAATGCATTATAAAAGATAATAACGGCCTTAGCCACGTTAGTGCATGAATTAAATTCGGACCAGTCATAGCCGGATATAAAAGTATTTAAAAGATGAAAGTTTGCCTTACGAAAGCAGCGAATTCGTTTAACCGACTTTTCGGATTTTTTATTCAGCTCTGTTCTTGCGTCTACAGTCAGCTCTATAGTTGGATGATAAGGATCTTCCGGTTGTGTAAGTGGTAACGTTCTTGATAGGCAAACGCCTTCTGAATTTGCAACAAAACATAAGTCCAGTAAACGTCCTAATGAGTTGTTAACACGGTTCACTTGGTATAGCGCAATGTCAAATAAAGTCATGCTGCGCTAAAGGAAGTAAAATATTATAGTAAACTATTATTAGTACTACCGGGAAACGATAATTTTATACCTGTCATTAAATTCTTCGAAAGTTAGTAATTCAGGGTTCAGTCGACAGTAATCAAGACTACACCTCCCCGTCTGGACTGACGAGCATGCCTGTAAATTGTGTACTTACCCGGAAAAATTTAGTCAGCTTACTAAGTAAGCTTATTGTATTCTGATAGGAAAAAAAGGAGGAGGCTAGTTTTTTGGAGCAGAAGAGAATGTTGATGGCTCTGGGGATGGTTCTTGAATGGTCTCGAGCCTCGGTTTATCAAATCGCAGTGCACAATCTCAATAAGGATTGACAACGCCTTCAGCGATCACTCCTGTTGGAACATAATAAATATAAATAAAATTCCCAAACTATTGTTCAAGGTGGAAGATACAGGTTGGCCTGACTATAAAGACTTAAAAAGTCCCATAAGCCAACAAATATCTCAAAACCCAATCACCCCACAAAATGTTTCGAATATACTATCGACCACGAGCCCGGAAGTTTCTTTTGCTTAGGCCGACTGTTCAGGAATAATTCAGCAACAGGCATCGAACTAGAGTCCAAAAATTTGTGCCCAACATACCTCTGAAAATACATTCAATACTTAATAGAGTAGAATGAGTGCTGGTAAATATAACAAACACAATAATAACGAATCTCCCAAGCAAAGAAAAATCTGTTTTGATGGTGTCTTTAAAAATATGTTTCTGAAATGCAACTGGCATTTTACAGCACAAAACCAAGAGAGAACGCTATAGTCGAGTGCCTCGACTATTAGATACCCGTTACTTAGCTAAACAACTTTAGATTTTGCATTAATATAATGTGAATTAGAGTGACCACAGGAAAAAAGGACAAAAAGCTCAAATTATCAATTTGAATTAGGCGATCTCTTAGAGCTGACAGCTTTACAGCACGAGCATCAGCACCAGCGCTGCTTTAGCGCAGGCAGCTTTTGTCCTGCACCAGCATACTCACATACGCCATTGTTTGACTCAGACCTCCAATTTATCTAACTTGATTTGATTTGCATAGTTCTTGGGATATAGTTCGGCATTGACAAATGAAAACCATCGCAAATTCCTTTAATAGAACTCCTTATCGAGAATTAACGTTGACTCTGTTGAGCACCTTGGCCTGCTGTTCCAAAGTCATCTGTTAGATGGCGCTATTGTATTGCGCCATCTACCCCAAGACATTGGTACCACGGGCCATGAAAGGAGGAAATGTAGGCGCTAGCCAGGCTTAAGCGTTTAATGAGTTTTTGGGCGTTAGAGTGGGCGTGGCAAACTTTTATTAGGCCAATCGATAGGTATTGACGAAACAAATACATATCAATTAAAATTTTCATAATAGCATCAAAACTGTGGCCACAGCTTGTGGCTTGTGGGCGTCCGAGGGGGCGTTGCACCATTTTGAAACAAACTTGCGCTGCGTAGGAACTCCTAAAATCTACATGCAAAATGCCAATCTTCTAGCTTTTATAGTTTCCGAGATCTCAGCGTTAATACGGACGGACAGACAGACGGACAGACGGACATGGCTAGATCGACTCGGCTAGTGTTCCTGAACAAGAATACAGTTTACAAAAGGCCTTGCCTCAAGAAAGCATGACCAAATAGACAGCTTTCTTGAAAACTTGGACACAGACGACAGTAAAAATTATTCATTGTGGCGTCCCACGAAGCGCTACAATTGTAAAAGTGTGTCAATATGACCTTCACCAACCGTAGCTGTCCAGGCGTCAGTTGTAACGGAAGTGCAACCAGCCACCACCAGGCGTATAAATTCCTAGGTATCATCTTAGATAAAAAGCTTACGGTCAGCAGGCACGTCACGGCTATACAGCATTTCTTCAGCATTTCAGCACTTCTTCAGGACCAAGGTTGCTCGGATGTCATGGCTTCTTGCACCACGCAGCAAGCTATCCCTTGGCTGCAAGGTCAAGATATACAAGGCCATACTAGCGGCGAGTCTTTTCTGCGGCCCTCAGGTCTATGGAATTGCTGCGAAAAGTTATCTAAGTAAGATGATAAGACTGAAGACCCAATGAAATTGAAAATATTGTAGACTTGGGTAGCAGTACGCTAATGAAATAATAAAAAATTTACATATTATTTATTAAAAAAAAGAAGATTTTCAAGGATAATAGAATCCCTGTCAGCACTTTTTAATTTAAAAATGAACGAGCCTGAGTCCTGAGGTCACTAGTTCAAATTCATTTGATAGATCACCTTGCGCCTATCATATCTACCATAAAATTTTGTTCTAAAAGATACGATTTCTGGACAAGATATTGTGCAGTTGGCAGGAGAGTTTTCAACTTAAACAGCAAGCCATCGTGCCGTAGAGATCTGCTGTACTGCTTATATTCGAAAGCTCCAAGAATGTGCTGTGTTACTCGATGGGATTGCTCTGGGGTACCATGGTACTGCCAACATTCTACTAAGGAATATTCTTTCGAATATTTTAGAGAACTAGAAATAGTATACCCTTCCTAGGTAACGCCTTGGCAGTTCTGCTGTCGATGCCGTCGAAATCTGGAGCCTTACTGCGTTGCAGCTTGCAAATGCGAAGACAGACCTCTTCCGGACTCACATGAGGAATAGGTTCGATTGCCGAGGAGGGTGCATTTAGGAATGCTAGGTTTTCATCGACGTCTTTTGGTCTTTGTCCGCAGGTTGATGATTCACCAGGGTTTGAATATTTCGCACAAACATTTCAGTAGCATCGTCAATGTCATAAGAAGTCTTCAGGTGCATGTTGAGGCTGCCTTCTGCGGCAGGATGCACGTCTTGCGGGAAAGCTTACAAGCGGAAACTCTATACTGGATTATAAGTGGGATGTGGTCCGAACTCAATTCAAGAATTTCAGAGATGGTTAGAAAATCAAAACGAATTCCTTTGTACAAGGCAAAGTCTATGGCTGATGGCATGCGTTGGTTGTATGGGTAATATGTAAACCCTACAGTAGCAAGTACCTGCATATAGGATGTGAGTATAATATATTTTAGAGTTCTGCCCCTGTTTGTAGAGTTTCGAAGCTCGTCATAGTAATTAGCTGTGAGCTGAGAATTGTTTGATGTTCCACACATAAGAATTAGTAGTATTTAAGTCACGATTTGATGATAATTGCGCATCCTCCGCGATGGCGATCAGCAGGATGGTTTGACAGATGAACGTCGTATCACCTTAGCTGGTGGTATGATCTAGAGCAGAAGTCAGTTTCGCTGACTCGATATGATGTTGCTTTACAAAAAGCTCCATCTCGAGTGACTTGTTGGTCAAGCCGTCGGCGTTCCCCACACCGATTTTGAGTCCAATTTGACTCATGGGTGGGCTGGAATGGCAGAGGGGAGACCAGCGACGGCTTGTGCAGATCCTGGCGCTCTTTGGGGTTATAAGCGACATCATTGACATCATCATCTAGAGCATTTTGTCTAACCGAGCAACGAGGTCAAACAATTTTTCTTCTGTGTTCTTGTCGTTTCCATCGCTGATCGTTTTGGAATTGCTGGAGATTTCGTTGATGTTGCTGCTGGAAGGACTGTTGCTTCTGTTGGCGTGTCTCTGTTTATTGTTGTTGGTCAAGGGCTGTAGTCTGTAAGGTTTGTGGCTGTACCCGAGGATGGTCCTTTAGTTTATGTGTCTGATTAGGCCTCTGCTTGTTCCCAGTGCAGCTAATTGGTTCTGCTGCTGGTTCGCAGATTGCTGTAACTGGTGTCGGCCACCCTGTTGAGTTTGACAAAGCTCCCACGACATCCGATCGAACAGTAGTCCTTTTTGTATGGGATTTTTGGGGGAGAGCGTTACCTTAGGATGGATGCCTGGTAGACAACACAGCCCTTCTAATTTGCTGTGTAATTTTCACCACAAATTACACATTTAACGGGATGAATATCTCGTTCGCAGGCCTCTATGGCATGTTTCTAACCACATCTCACACAGTTATGATCCAGAAAGCAGTTGTTCTTTGTATGGTTGAAGTCCTGGCATTGTACGACTTCATCCTTTTTGTAGGGTAATTCCACTTGAACATAGAGTCTTCACTTCATGAATTTCGTAGTTGGTTGAAGAGCGATCTTCAACAAACACAAGGTTGACGTACTTTGTTTTGACCAAATCTCTTTTTGGTCTATTAATGAAACGAACAATATGGCCAAGAAAGGTTAGGGTTTCTTTAATGGACTAGACATGGACTAGAATATTTTGCAGAGGAGCAGTCGTAGCCCTAAGGCGTGCACCTTGCAGCCAGAAGGCACCATGTAACAGGTTCACATACGGGGAACGGATGTCTATTTTTTATTTTATTTTTATTAAGTTTATGTTTGAAATTGAATTCGAATTTGAATTGAAAGATCAACAAACTGCAACTGTTGCCTTTTGACCTTTGCAGCGATGCAAAAACGTGTCTGCACTCTTTGAAAGCATGATCGAGGCTGTACGTTGGAGATCAGTCTCTGGTTGCTGATTAGGAGTTTAACACGAACGTCCGAAACAATTGCATACATTTAGAATACATTTGGGGGCTGCACGTGGGTTTCGACCATGCTATTTGCCATTCGCAACGAAACTGTGAGTTTTTGAGGAAAGATGGAAAAAACTAACAGTATAATTAAATCTATAGCTGCCATATAACTGAACGATCGGAAATGCCATAACTTTGGTGTTTGTAAAGTTAGGAAGTTGGGATTTTCTATGGGTTTTGTATTTGGCTAATCAATCCGACATGCCGAATTTCATAAGGATCGGCCGACTATATCCTATAGCTTCCATATAACTGATTGATCGGAAATGCCATAACTTTGGTGTTTGTAAAGTTAGAATGTTGGGATTTTCCATGGGTTTTATATTTGGCTAATCAATCCGACATGCCGAATTTCATAAGGATCGGCCGACTATATCCTATAGCTGCCATATAACTGAACGATTGGAAATGTCATAACTTTGGTGTTTTTAAAGTTAGGAAGTTGGGATTTTTTATGAGTATTAAGAATGCATCATATGAATAATTTTGGAGAATATAATTTACAGAGTATTCTGCAAGGGTATATCAACTTCGGCTCCGCCCGAAGTTAGCTCTCCTTTCTTGTTTTGTTTATCAATACCTTAAATTTAATCATAATCGTTTGACTATACATACGACCGTATGGCTCTATCACTAACCATACAACATATAGACTGGTCATTTCATACAACGAAAATGGACACAAAAATTTCTTAGCGACAGACTCCAGGGCTCTTGGCAGTAGGCCCCGGACGGCTTCGTGTGTGTTCGGGTTTTTTTGCGCTCCCATTCTTATTCTCATTTTGATGCTCGCGCACTCATTGCACGAGTTCGTTCGTTCAGTCGCAGAGAGTCGCATTTTGAAGAAGATTGCGCCTGCGCTTAAATTGGTCTTTATATGTATGCGTGTTCATGCATTCTCATACAGGGGTGCATGTGTGCGTTTATTTCAATTCGATGCGACAAAAATATTTTGTCTTTTGCTACTTTTCATAATGTGTACCCTAACAATATGGGCGTATTCACTATTGGGTTAACGATCATATAGCTGCCATAGAAACAATGGCAAAATGCTGCGCAAAATCGACAGAGCTTCATTGGTTTTTAGTAATATAGGCATAGAAATCGAAATGTAGTCGTTTTGTAATAACTGCAAGAGTATATACATTTCGGCTTGCCGAGGATTGCTTCCTTTCTTGTTGCAATTAAAAAACTCACTATGCTTGGGTCACTTTGTTTTGTATAAAAAATTATATATTGACAAAGAATATTCTAGGGAACAAAAACTAAGCTAGCATCTTTTCTTGTTTGAGTTAAATTTATTGGCCATTTGGTATTATATTTTAAATTAAATTTTAATAAATATTTTTTTTAGATAATTTGCGTAATGGACGTTTTCATCAGCACCTGCGCGACACATTCGCACCGTTAGTGGTGCGGTATGTCGATCTTATGGAATCTTCAATAGCTCAATCAATTCATAAGGGATTTGAAAAAGAACGCTGGGAAAGCAAAGGGTAAGTATACCTTTTTGATTCCCTTATAATCGGAAAAAAATAATTGTATCAATAATATATGCACATATTGCAAACCATATTCATATCTTAACTATTAAAAAATTGGCTGGATAATATTCAAAAATTATATTAAATTAAACGTATTAACTGTTTGGATTGGATGTTATTATTTTGGAAGTCAGACTGGCTAGGTCACACATACGTACATATATTAAAAAAAGGTCCCATTTTATATTCTGCATTCAAACGCAGTGTTTGTGTTGTATTTATATTTTTATTCTATAAAACTTTAGGATTAACGCTGCTTTGAACCCTGCAGCATTAAACAATGCTGCCCAGGCGCTCAATACAGCTGCTCTCAACCCATCAATGCTACTCAGCGGTAAAAAAGATCAAGTAAATTTTTATGTACCGAAGTTACCAAAGCAATCAAATTCAACAGTGGCCAGCGACGATATGAGGTTTTTAAATAAAAAAAGTCAACATATATATAGAAGTAGTGATTTAAATTGTCTGCATTTGGTTTTGCATTTTGTGTTCTGCCAAATTTTATGCATTGCCGAAAAAGTTTACAACTTCTCAGCTTTCAAATGCATTTCACGAGTTATTAAATATAAGTCAATATAAAATTATATAAAAATCGTAGTTTACACTTAATTTCAAAATAACTTGGAAAGATTCATTTTCTCATGATTTCATGTGTATAGCTTTGTTAAGTTGGTATGTTGCTTTAAAGAAATATCATTAAAAACCTAACCAGCATATTAATATAGTTTGATTCTTATCTGTTTTCAACTATAGTCTCAGGTATGTTTCTCGTCTTAATAGTAAGCTAAAAGTTGATTTTAAACTGAACAAATCTTTTAAACCTTTTAGCTTACTACTAAATGAATAAGAACTACATTTTTAAAATTTGATTTTGTTATACCCTAGTACTATAATTTTACCCAAAAGTTGTCATGCAGTATATTTTTGATCTCTTACCAAAGTTTTAGGTACCAATATATTTTCTTTCTTGCTATTTAGCAAAGTCTGTGACATCAATTATAATATTTAGCTGCGTTTATTGATTTGGTAAACGTGTATTGCATTCTAGTCTTACCCATTGATAAACTCTTAAATTCCATACATTAGGTAAGGGAAAGTTTATATAACTTTTATCTTTTAATAGTCCATAAGTGAATAACTTTTTTTACCATATTGGTTAGATTATGGAGAGTACGAATTTGGTATTTAAATGAACAAAAATCTACAAGGTAAATTATTTAAAATGGAATTTAGCAGACTTTCGTATACAGGAAAAACTAGAAAAATTACTCAATAAATGAACAGGCAGACATGAGTGCGATCAAATCAGACAAAAGTCAACTCCAAAGAGTAGTGAATATTGAAATAATATAGTAATATTAGCAAAATATAATAACAAAAAAATAATATACTACCAGGGCCGATAGGGAAATTAGCAACCGTGTATGGTTATAAAAGCCTTTTTGAAATCCTATTTGCACTTACTCGACTTTCAAATCGACGCAATCATTCAGAATGGCCGTTTACACCAAGAAGGCTCGGTTATATGCGATTGCCTATATAAAGAAAAAAAAGGGACAAATTTTCAAAAAAGCACGGGGAATTGGACGAAATCGGTATTATCTGCAACACAAGTTGATAAATATGAATATAAATATGAATGAATTTTGGCAAAAAACCTTAGAGGAATTGCAAAACATCCACAAAGAGTTGGTTCATTTTACATATTTAATCATAATTGGTTAGCAATTATCTGCTAACTTAACAATAAAACAGTACATATACAATTTATTCTAATCGAAAGAGTTCTAATTGCTTTTTAAAATATTATATTAGAAAAGCTATTATAGTCGTTTAACAGTTCAAGCAAATCTTAAAGTGATTGTGAGTCGACAGAGCCTAGGCGATGTAGAACCGGTCAATTAATTTATGTTGGTTAAACAGTTCAAAATGTGTAACAAGAATTATAGGAATAGATGAAAGTTTGGCAATGCCGCGGTTATTTAAAATGTCCGACGTTGAACCTTTATTGGGAAGAGAAATTAAGTAAGACTTAATATCTTAAAGTGCAGCTTAGCACCTTTTCGGGATCATTAGATGGAAAAAAGTCAATAGAGGAGATACCTTTTTAAAGGTTAATTTCTGAAAATGGATAAGAAAGATTTTCTTTTCGGTTTTCCGATATCCATTTGTGCACAATTTGCAAATGAACTCGACGAATTTAGATATGTTTGGGTGAGAAGCACCTTCTGGAAGGGAAGTCGAGTTGACTCTAGAAACTGTTGTAAGTGAAGCATCAGTGACGAACGTAAGATCCAGCTTATTTTTAATTTGGGCGAGAGATCGGATATCACATAGATAAAATCATGACAGATGCTAGATAAGAAAAGATTTGAATCAGCACAGGGAATATATGAAATATGTAGGAACTTAAAGGCATACATCATTGAATATCAGATAAGCATTAGAAACAGATTTAGGGGGAATATCATATCATGAGCAAGTCAGAAAAACGAAAGCAAAGCCCATGCTGACTTTTACAACAACAAATTCTATGCCCCACCGTCAACGAAAGGAAACAACATGGAGGAGAAATAGTTGTTTAAAAGGTAAAAACCCCTTCTCTAAGTAGAATACTTATAAACAAAAATTGCATGATTGCAGACAGGATTGTGAATTTGACTAAGTTTTTTTTTTCTTTCTTTTTTTTTTTGCGCGGAGTTCCACGGCCCACTTACCCGCCCAACCGACCGAGGGGCGCGATAAGATAGGCGCGAGATAGGAAAATAAAGGTAAAGGTCCGGGGAAAAAAGTAATAGTTAGATCAATCTTGTGCCAATTAAGCAAGTATTAATCGTTTTAGGAGCGGCAGAGAGTCAAGATTTGAGATTACAGGAAAAAGCCTATCATAGTCAGAACATAATACTCTGAAAGGCTCATGCAAGGCATAGTTAGATCTACAATGATTTAAAATTAGGGGAATATATTTCTAGTTAATCTACTTGGCACAGAAAAGTTTAGCCGACTTAACAAGTCGGGGCAATCACCATGTATAAGGTTATAAATAAAGATAGTAGTAGTAGTAGGGATGGTAAATTAATCAAAAGTAGTCTACTAGAATAAGAAGGTAAAATAAGATTTGCATCCCAGTTTAGGCGCCGTAAAGCAAAAAGAAGGAAGTTTTTTTGTACAGATTCAATACGACCAATATGTATTCCGTATTGTGGATCGGACGGATTAGCGAAATAAATAAAGTTTTAGTCAAATAAGGATCATCGAATTCTTTTGACCACCTTTTAATAAATCCAAGCACTCCTCTGGCTTTATTAACCATGGACGAAATGTGCTTAGAAAATTTTAGTTTAGGGTCCAAGAGTACGCCAAGATCGTTTACAAGAGTTATTCTATCCAAAGAGAGTCACTTAACGTGTAAGTCGCGTATATCGGATTGGCCCGATAAAAAGTCATCAGCTTGCACTTGGAACCGTTTAAATTTAGTAAATTATCTCGGCACCAGTTTTGAAAATTATCTAGATCGGATTGCAAGTCTAAATGGCAGGAAATGTCCTTATACTGCAGGCACAACTTAAGGGGGTCTTCTAGTCTAGAGGCTCGAATTTCGACCTTTTTTTAACAATTAATAAAAAAAAAACAATATATATTTTTACTATCCGTTTTTTTATCATTTGTTTATTAAACTTAAAGGAGTGCATAAAATAAATTTAAAAAAAAAAAATTAGTTTTCATTGAGTTATTTCTTCTTGAAGAAGAGGGGAAAAAAAAGAGGCCGTGTCCGCGTCGCCATGATATCTATGCTTGTAGCTATCTGAAAAATAAAACAATGATAGATTCTTAATGAGTACGAATGTCGCTATGGCATGAACCACCAAAAAAAATATCTTTTTTTTTCATGAAATGGCGGCTACTCAAAGAAAAAACACGATTTTTTTCACTAATTTTTCCACTTTGTCAAATTTTTAAAAATATTATAAATTTAAAATTTTTATTTTTTGTTGGTTCATGCGATAGCGATATATTTAAAGAATATTCATGCCAAATTTCATGTAAATCGACTGATTAGAACTTGAGTTAGAGTGGCGACCGCATCAAAAAAAGTAGTTTCGAGAAAAACGTGTTTAAAGTTTTAGTCGTTCGCTCAATCGGTCTAGTTGCCACGTCACTAAAACGGCTATAACTTTGAAAATAATTTGAGTTTTGAAAAATCCTTTTAGGGAGATATTTTTGAATATCCAAACTATCGAATTATAAAAAAAAAAAAATAATGAATGGAAAAAAAGCTACACGGTTTTGTTGAACCGGATATATTGGGAGTCTGGTTTAATTTTCTTGACAGAAATAGTGAGTGTTCGAGAACACGTGAGATAGATTGGAATAAAAACAAGAGAGAACGCTATAGTCGAGTGCCTCGACTATTAGATACCCGTTACTCAGCTAAACAACTTTAGATTTTGCATTAACATAATGTGAATTAGAGTGACCACAGGAAAAAAGAACAAAAAGTTCAAATTATCAATTTGAATTCGGCGATCTCTTAGATCTGGCAGCTTTACAGCACGAGCATCAGCACCAGCGCTGCTTTAGCGCAGGCAGCTTTTGTCCTGCACCAGCATACACACATACGCCATTGTTTGACTCAGACCTCCAATTTGCATAGTTCTTGGGATATAGTTCGGTATTGACAAATGAAAACCATCGCAATTTCCTTTAATAGAAATCCTTATCGAGAATTAACGTTGACTCTGTTGAGCACCTTGGCCAGCTGTTCCAAAGTCATCCGTTAGATTGTATTGCGCCATCTACCCCAATACATTGGTAGCACGGGCCATGAAAGGCGGAAATGTAGGCGCTAACCAGGCTTAAGCGTTTAATGGGTTTTTGGGCGTTAGAGTGGACGTGGCAAACTTTTATTAAGCCAATCGATAGGTGTTGACGAAACAAATACATATTAATTAAAATTTTCATAATAGCATCAAAACTGTGGCCACAGCTTGTGGCTTGTGGGCGTGGCACCATTTTGAAACAAACTTGCGCTGTGTAGGAACTCCTTAAATCTACATGCAAAATGCCAATCTTCTAGCTTTTATAGTTTCCGAGATCTCAGCGTTCATACGGACGGACAGACAGACGGACAGACAGACGGCCAGACAGACGGACATGGCTAGATCGACTCGGTTAGTGATCCTGAACAATAATATATATAGTAACATACCCACACACAATTGAAAGAACCCCAAATTGTCGGCTCCCACGACTGACCAATTAATGTAAACATCCTCTTGCAGTATAAACAAATGTCCCCAAACTCCAAAAAGCTTTTATCCCCCAATACTGTAACATTGCAGACGCAGCTCAAACCTAGATCGCTCTCATGCTCAGTGCTCTCATTTTGGACACTCTCAAATTATCAATGAAGTTCTTTCTCTCAATCGAAGGTTTGATAAGCGCCAGCTTAGTCTATAAGTTTGAGTTTTATGTTGAATCTTGTAAGGAGCAGACCTATCTCTCCCAGTTCGCGTTTACACTATTTTGATAAATAAAAATTATATTTTTTTCAAAGTGTTAAATCCCGAATTTGTTATTGGCGCAGCCGGTAGGATATAACTTTTTATACGGTTACATCCTTAAAGAACCCAAACGTCGTTCGTCCCAGTGCAATTATAAACCAGCTATCGCAGTGTCGGTTTGTGTCGCTAATATACAAACGGAAACCTCAATTTTTTGCAACACGCTATCGAAGCACAGGTTGCGAGGTTTTTTTTTAACAAAACATAAATCTTGACCCGTGTGACTGTCAAGTAACTAAAACAAAAAACAAAATAATAAAAACAAATTTTTTTCAAAAACCCGTTTTATTATAAAAATTAGTGCCTTTGTTTGTAACACAAGGGTTACTAAAAAAATAAAACACCTTAGTTCTCCCTCACCAGTGGTAAGAGACAAAATATAACATTTTTAAATCAAATTCATAATACAAAACTTTGAAAATTGTGAAAAATTTATAAAACTAAATAAAAAAAAACCAAAAATGGCAGAACCAGTGCTATTATTGTCAGAAAACCATCTAAATCAAGCCCTGAACCAAATCAGGCAAGTGCCGCAATTTGGAGGCAACACGTTCGAACTCAGCCCGTTCATCAGGAGGATAGATTTCATCCTGGAGTTGTACCCCACAACATGTATACGCCAGTCGAGCGTATTCTTCAGTGCGATTGAAATGCAGCTTAACGGAGATGCCCAGAGGATATCTCAACTATCAACAGCCAGATGCTGGAGGGATTTAAGGAACGCCCTCATCAACGAATATAAAACCCAGACGCCCTGCGAAGAACTACTAAGACGTCTGTATAACACCCCCTTTCCTGGGTGTATACGTAAGTTTGTTGAGGACATTGAGTCCAAATCTTTTGTAATATTAAATAAATTAGCCTTAGAAAATAACGCTTCAAATACAATTTTATACACAAATGCTCTTAATAATACAGTTAAAGATGTTATTATGAAAAAATTGCCAGACAGACTTTTTATGACATTGGCTAGGTATGATATTACTAATGCTAATAAACTAAAATGTGTAGCACAACAAGAAGGTTGTTATGAAACATTTTATTCAGATCGAACAAAGAATTCACAAAGTCAAAACCAAGATAAGAGAAATTATCAACCCCAACAAAATACTAATAAACAACAAAAATATAATTCCCAAAGCCAATACAGACAGCAGAATAATATTTCCCTAAATCAATATAAGCAACAGGCTAGTACATCTCAAGGCCAACATAAACCTAATTATAATAAAAATAACAGCGAAACTTTTTATGAAAACCACCCATTATATCAAGCAACAAAACAAGAATTCCAACAAAAATTAAATTATAATCAGGTTAGGAATCCTATAAATTATCAATCACAACAAAATCGCGAAAGTACGAGTGGCCATATGAAAATGGATACCGAAAATTTCCATCAACAAGCCTCGGACACCGAACAGGAAATAGAAACCCTTACATACGAATCATCATAAATAACCAAGAGTTCCGATGTGTTGTAGACACAGGCTCTTCTATTAATTTTATTGAAGAAAATTACTTTAATTTTCCAACCAAAAATACACCTCTTAAAGTTCATACCATTAATGGTAATATTCAGTTAAATAAATCCGTGTCCTACCATGCTTTGTCCGACCAAACAAACATTTTGGGTCCATGATTTTTCCGATAGATATGATATGCTCATAGGAAGAGAATATCTCGAAGCGTGTAACGCAATTATTAAATATAAATCAAAAACAGTTAATTTAAACGGTTATCAATTCGAAATGAGATATAATTATAACGATTTCGAATATAAACAAGGAGAAGCAGAAATTGATTGCTGCGATCCTCCATTTTCAACAGATACACCTTTTAATTTTGCAATAAATAACGACTTGCAAGAAACCAATAAGTTTAGATTATAACACCTTATTGACGAGGAAAAAGATAATCTTAAGAAAATTTTATATGAATTTAGCGACATACAGTACAAAGAAAGTGACAATTTGACTTTCACTATTATTATCAAGCATGTCATTTATACAAAAAATGAGCAACCGGTTTACAAAAAACCATACAAATATCCTCAAGCTTACGACCAAGAAGTCGATTCGCAAATGAGAGATATGATAAAACAGGGAATAATTCGAAAGTCAAATTCCCCCTATTGCTCACCCATTTGGATAGTACCTAAGAAAGGTGATGCATCTGGAACAAAAAAGTTCCGTATCGTAATTGACTATCGTAATTTAAATGAAATTACGGTAGATGACAAATACCCCATCCCGGTCATGGATGAAATATTGGACAAACTTGGTAGATGCCAATATTTTACCACTATTGACCTTGCAAAAGGTTTTCACCAAATACAAATGGATGAAAATTCTATTCCAAAGACAGCTTTTTCCACCAAAAATGGCCATTATGAATTTACTCGAATGCCCTTTGGATTGAAAAATGCCCCTGCTACCTTTCAAAGGTGCATGAACAATCTCTTAGAAGATTTGATCTACAAGGATTGTTTGGTCTACATGGACGATATTATCGTGTACTCCACTTCATAGGAGGAACATGTATTATCTTTGCGAAAGGTATTTGAAAAATTAAGAGAAGCTAATCTCAAGCTTCAACTCGACAAATGCGAGTTTATGAAAAAGGAAACAGAATTCCTTGGGCATATTATAACAACAACTGGTATAAAACCAAATCCTCTCAAAATAGAGGCAATACAAAATTTCCCTATACCCAAATCCCCAAAACAAATAAAATCCTTTTTAGGTCTTTGTGGATTTTATAGGAAATTTATCCCAGACTTTGCTAAAATAGCAAAACCAATGACAGCAAAGCTTAAACAAGAGAGAACGCTATAGTCGGGTGCCCCGACTATCAGATACCCGTTACTCAGGTAAAGGGAGTGCGAGGGAGATGGAGATAGAAACTTTGATCACGCATAACTTTTTAACGAATGGTCCGATTTGAAAAATTTCTTCAACATTTCGATAGGTATTGATAAACACAATAAAACTGCATTTTTACTTTTCCGAAATATTTAAATTTTTAAAATCGTATATAAGCGATTGTGGGCGTTAAAGGGGGCGTGGCACCTTTTTGAAACAAACTTGCGCTGCGTAGGAACTTCTAGAATCTGCATGCAAAATGCCAATCTTCTAGCTTTTATAGTTTCCGAGATCTCAGCGTTCATACGGACAGACAGACAGACAGACAGACAGACAGACAGACAGACGGACAGACAGACGGACAGGCGGACAGACGGACATGGCTATATCGACTCGGCTAGTGACCCTGATCAAGAATATATATACTTTATAGGGTCGGAAACGCTTCCTTCTACCTGTTACATACTTTTGCACGAATACAATATACCCTTTTACTCTACGAGTAACGGGTATAAAAAGGCGTAACTTTAAATATAAAAGATAATTATTATGTACAAGCGTTTGAAAAACTTAAACTTTTAATAATGTCCGCTCCAATACTTATATACCCAAATTTCGATAAACCATTTTCATTAACAACAGATGCAAGTAATATTGCTATAGGAGCAGTATTATCGCAAAATCATAAACCAATCTGTTATGCCAGCAGAACTCTTAATGAACACGAAATTAATTATTCGGCAATAGAAAAAGAACTTTTAGCTATTGTCTGGGCCACCAAATATTTCAAGTCCTATCTTTTTGGCAGAAAATTTGTGATCCTAAGTGATCACAGGCCTCTGGTATGGCTCAATAATATTAAAGAACCTAATATGAAATTACAACGCTGGAAAATCAAACTAAATGAGTTTGATTATGAAATAAAATATTTGCCCGGTAAAGAAAACCATGTGGCAGACGCCTTATCTAGAATAAGAATAGAGGAAGCCTATTTAGGAGAGACTTCCAGTAATTCAAATACAATAACAACAGTAGCTACAGTGCATAGTGCACCAGAAGATAACCAAAACCACATTTCAATAACAGAAAGACCACTGAATTATTATAACAGACAACTAGAATTTATAAGAGGAGACTTAAATGAAGTCGAAGTAATAAATTATTTTCATAAAACAAAAATCATAATAACATATAAAGAAATGACAATAGAATACGCAAAACAATTAATAATTGAATACTTTTCTAATAAGAAAAGCGTAATATATTTTCCAGTTGAAACAGACTTTTTTAATTTTTCAAAAGGCATACGTGCAAACTATTTCCCCAGATAACTTAACTAAAACAATGAAAACTAATAGTACGCAGAATTCAAGGAAATTATTATTAAAACACACAGAGAATTCAAGGAAATTATTATTAAACACACAGAGAACTATTACATCCAGGAATAGAAAAACAAACAGCACTTTTTAAAGAAAAATATTATTTTCCCGATCACCAAAAATTAATTAAAAATTTTATTAATGAATGCGAAGTATGCAACATCGCAAAAACAGAGCACAGAAATACTAAATTAGAATTCGAAATAACCCCAGAAATTTTTAATCCAAGAGAAAAATATGTCATTGATTTTTATATGATAGATAATAAACAATTTTTATAGACATTTATTCAAAATTTGCCACCTTAATAGAAGTCAAAAGTCGAGATTGGTTAGAAGCAAAAAGAGCATTAACTAAAGTTTTCAATGAAATGGGTAAACCAAGCCAAATTAAAGCAGACAAAGATTCAGCTTTCATGTGTGCAGCATTGCAACTTTGGTTAAAATCTGAAGATGTTGTTATTGATATAACAACAAGCAAAAATGGAATTTCTGACGTTGAGAGATTTCATAAAACAGTAAATGAAAAGTTAAAAATCATAAACAGTGAAACAGACATAGAAAATAAGCTAACAAAATTTGAAAATATTCTTTATGTCTATAATCATAAAACAAAACATAACACGACAGTCAGAACTCCTGCAGATATTTTTATTTTCGCTGGAACTCCAAAATAAATGAAAACTAAATCAAAAACCACTAATCCGTTTAAAAAGACAGGAAAAATCACAAAATTAGATGATAATCATTACGAAGAAGTTAACAGAGGAAGAAAAATTATACATTATAAGTCTAAATATAAGAAAACTAAGAAAATTAACGAAAATAAATACGATAATTCCAGATGCACGCCAAATGAAAACCAAACCTAACTTGTTGATCAACACTATCAACATCTTATTAATTTTAATACATTTTACAAAACTTACCAATGGCCAAAATTTGGAAATCAATCCCGTTCAAGCGAAAAACGGTTATTTAATATTTAAAACAGGAACCTTGGACTTGCCAACTAATTACGAATATCATTGTTTAACCGTCAACTTAACCAAAACTGAACTAACGTATACTAATTTAATTAAACAATCAGAAGAATTTTCAGGTTTAAAACAAATTATATACTTAACAGAAAAATTAAACAGAGAAATGAATGGAATTAGAATTGCAAAACGTAGCAAAAGAGGTCTTATAAATTTTATAAGCACAACATACAAATATCTATTTGGAACATTAGATGAACAAGATAAAGAAGAATTAATAAATAAAATTGAAAATTTAGAACAAAACACAATTCAAGTTAATGAACTTAATAAAGTATTGGTATTGAAACAATAAATCATTTAAGCTTGGTCAATGATGTAGACGAAAGGCTAGCATTACTTATTTTTAATCTACAAGAATTTACTGAATATATAGAGGACATAGAACTAGGAATGCAACTTACTAGACTAGGCATTTTTAACCCTAAATTACTTAAGCATGATACTTTAACACATGTTAATTCAGAAAAAATATTAATAATAAAAACCTCTACTTGGTTACAAACCAATACTAATCAAATATTGATAATTTCTCATATCCCAAAAGACATTATAAAAACTTCAATATTCAAAATTTTACCTTACCCAAATGAATTTAATGACATATTAACAGAACCTTTAGAAGACAAATATTATTTTCAAAATAATCAAATATTTTCATTTAACACAAAAGAAAGAGTTACAAATAAATGCATTATAGGAATATTAAACCAAGCCAATGCCGAATGTAAATGCACAAAAATGTATAAAACAAGAGAGAACGCTATAGTCGGATGCCCGACTATCAGATACCCGTTACTCAGGTAAAGGGAGTGCGAGGGAGATGGAGATAGAAACTTTGATCACGCATAACTTTTTAACGAATGGTCCGATTTGAAAAATTTCTTCTACATTTCGATAGGTATTGATAAACACAATAAAACTGCATTTTTACTTTTCCGAAATATTCAAATTTTTTAAATCGTATATAAGCGATTGTGGGCGTTAAAGGGGGCGTGGCACCATTTTGAATCAAACTTGCGCTGCGTAGGAACTTCTAAAATCTACATGCAAAATGCCAATCTTCTAGCTTTTATAGTTTCCGAGATCTCAGCGTTCATACGGACAGACAGACGGACAGACAGACGGACAGACGGACAGACAGACGGACAGACGGACATGGCTAGATCGACTCGGCTAGTGATCCTGATCAAGAATATATATACTTTATAGGGTCGGAAACGCTTCCTTCTAGCTGTTACATACTTTTGCACGAATACAATATACCCTTTTACTCTACGAGTAACGGGTATAAAAATATGAAACAAATTATATAGAGCCAAATATTATAATTACTTGGAACTTACCGAAAACTATTTTAAACCAAGCATGTATAAATCAAGCAATAGTTGTCGAAGGAAATAAAATCGTAAAAGCATTTAATTGTTCTGTACAAATCGAAGAAATCTGAATAACAAATACTATAATGGATTACAGTATTATGTAAACAATAATGTAACAATAATAGAACCACTGTCAATAATTGAAGCAAAAGATATAATAAGAATTCATACAAGAAAAAATAACACATTTCAAATTATAATACTTACTATTTTAATTGTAATAATTATAATTTTAATTCTTTACTTCATCTACAAATTTAAGAGTATTCCGAAAAACATTGTAATTAAATATAAAAATCAAAACAAAAACAACACTAAGAACCCAGAAAATCTAACAGAATTAAACTATATTGTACCAAATGAAAATACCCTACAATTAAACGAAAATACTACACAAACTAATATACCCACTCAAATATACCCTAATATATCCGCCTGAGGACAGGCTCTTTTCTAATGGATTGGGAAGTGACATACCCACACCCACATATCTACCACATAAAGTAACATACCCACACCCACATATCTACCACATAAACATATTTACATTACGCATTTGTCACGACCAAATCCATCGGCTCCCAAGAGTCGCCAATTAATATAAACATCCTCTTGAGTTATAAACAATTGAAAGAACCCCAAATTGTCGGCTCCCACGACTGACCAATTAATGTAAACATCCTCTTGCAGTATAAACAAATGTCCCCAAACTCCAAAAAGCTTTTATCCCCCAATACTGTAAAATGGCAGACGCAGCTCAAACCTATATCGCTCTCATGCTCAGTGCTCTCATTTTGGACACTCTCAAATTATCAATGAAGTTCTTTCTCTCAATCGAAGGTTTGATAAGCGCCAGCTTAGTCTATAAGTTTGAGTTTTAAGTTGAATCTTGTAAGGAGCAGACCTATCTCTCCCAGTTCGCGTTTACACTATTTTGATAAATAACAAGAAAGGAAAGCTAACTTCGGGCGGAGCCGAAGTTGAAATACCCTTGCAGAATATTCTGCAAATTATATTCTCCAAAATTATTCATATGATGCATTCTTAATACTCATAAAAATTCCCAACTTCCTAACTTTAAAAACACCAAAGTTAAGGCATTTCCGATCAATCAGTTATATATCAGCTATAGGATATAGTCGGCCGATCCTTATGAAATTTGGTATGTCGGATTAATTGGCCAAATATAAAACCCATAGAAAATCCCAACTTCCCAACTTTACAAACACCAAAGTTAAGGCATTTCCGATCAATCAGTTATATAGCAGCTATAGGATATAGTCGGCCGATCCTTATGAAATTTGGTATGTCGGATTGACTGGCCAAATATAATACCCATAGAGAGTCCCAACTTCCTAACTTTACAAACAGCAGAGTTATGTCATTTCCGATCAATCAGTTATATGGCAGCTATAGGATATAGTCGGCCGATCCCGGCCGTTCCGACTTATATACTGCGTGCAAAGGAAAGAAGGGTGTGTGCAAAGTTTCAATTCGATATCTTTAAAGAAAGTAGAGCCAACACTGACTTTTACAGCAACAAAATCTAAGCCCTCACCATCAACAAAAGGGAACAACTTGGATTAGAAATAGTTGGTTAAAAGGAAAGAAAACTTATAAACAAAAATTTCATGATTGCAGACAGGTTTGTGAATTCGACTAAGTTTACCCAAAGGCTGAGTACGTTTTGATAATGGATGGAAAAAAAGCTACATAGTTTGGTTTAACCGGATATATCAGGTTGTCAAATATCTCCCTTCCTCTTTTTTTTGGTATTTGAATTTGGCTGCTTTGCGCAAAACGCTACATATCGGTATCGGGCAATGCTATATGTCGATTGAAAGGTCTTGACATAACCTACAAAAACGACGCTATACAAAACAAGAGAGAACGCTATAGTCGGGTGCTCCGACTATCAGATACCCGTTACTCAGGTAAAGGGAGTGCGAGGGAGATGGAGATAGAAACTTTGATCACGCATAACTTTTTAACGAATGGTCCGATTTGAAAAATTTCTTCAACATTTCGATAGGTATTGATAAACACAATAAAACTGCATTTTTACTTTTCCGAAATATTTAAATTTTTAAAATCGTATATAAGCGATTGTGGGCGTTAAAGGGGGCGTGGCACCTTTTTGAAACAAACTTGCGCTGCGTAGGAACTCCTAGAATCTGCTTGCAAAATGCCAATCTTCTAGCTTTTATAGTTTCCGAGATCTCAGCGTTCATACGGACAGACAGACAGACGGACAGACAGACGGACAGACGGACAGACGGACATGGCTATATCGACTCGGCTAGTGACCCTGATCAAGAATATATATACTTTATAGGGTCGGAAACGCTTCCTTCTAGCTGTTACATACTTTTGCACTAATACAATATACCCTTTTACTCTACGAGTAACGGGTATAACAAGTTTGGATTTTGCGCTGAAAAGTTATACATGTGTAAACATGGAGATCGCTAACGCCGAAATTCACGCTGTTTTAAAGTTTTCCTTCGTAAAAGGTAAATCCGCTAGAGAAACATTCCGTGAAATTAATGGTGTTTTAGGGGATGGTACTCTATCACTTCGAACCTCGGAGGAACGGTTTCGACGATTCAGAGACGGTGAAAACGACACCATGGATAAGCCAGCCGGCGGAAGACCTGTGACGACGAATACCGATCAAATCATGGAAAACATCGAGCTAGACCGGCATGAGACATGTCGTGACATCGCCGAGGAGATAGGAGTTAGTCACCAGACCGTTTTAAGCCATCTGCAGAAGGCTGGATACAAAAAAAGCTGGATGTCTTGGTGCCGCATGATTTGACGCAAAAAAACATGTTGGACAGAGTCAACGCATGCTATATGCTGCTGAAACGGAATAAACTCGACCCATTTTTGAAGCGGATGGTCCTGGCGACGAAAAATGGATCACATCCGACAATATCAAGCGAAAACGGTCGTGTTTGAAGGCCGGTAAATCGTCCAAACAGAGGACGGTTCGAGAACACGTGAGAGAAATTGGAATGGAAATTAAAATTGAGGGAATTTTACGCGTGTGTGAAAAAATAATTTTTTTATACCCTTGCAGAGGGTATTATAATTTTGGTCAAAAGTGTGCAACGCAGTGAAGGAGACATCTCCGACCTTATAAAGTATATATATTATTGATCAGGATCGCGACCTGAGTTGATATAAGCATGTCCGTCTGTTTCTACGCGAACTAGTCTCTCAGTTTTAAAGATATCGAATTGAAACTTTGCACACACCCTTCGTTCCTTTTGCACGCAGTACATAAGTCGGAACGGCCGGGATCGGACGACTATATCCTATAGCTGCCATATAACTGATTGATCGGAAATGCCATAACTTTGGTGTTTATAAAGTTAGGATATTGGGATTTTCTATAGTCCGACCTACCAAAGTTCATAAGGATCGGCCGACTATATCCTATAGCTATCATATAATTGAACGATCGGAAATGCCATAACTTTGGTGTTTGTAAAGTTAGGAAGTTAAGATTTTCTATGGTCTTTATTTTTGGCCAATCAATCCGACCTACCAAATTTCATAAGGATCGGCCGACTATATCCTATAGCTGCCATATAACTGAACGATTGAAAATGCCATAACTTTGGTGTTTTTAAAGTTAGGAAGCTGGGATTTTTTATGAGTATTAAGAATGCATCTTATAAATAATTTTGAAGAATATAATGTACAGAGTATTCTGCAAGGGTATATCAACTTCGGCTGCGCCAGAAGTTAGCTTTCCTTTCTTGTTTTTAATTCGACCTATCAAATTTCATAAGGATCGACCGACTTATCCTACAGCTGTCATATAACTGAACGATTGGAAATGCCATAACTTTGGTGTTTTTAAAGTAAGGAAGTTGGGATATTTTATGAGTATTATGTTAAGAATGCATCATATGAATAGTTTTGGAGAATATAATTTGCAGGATATTCTGCAAGGGTATATCAACTTCGGCTCTGCCTGAAGTTAGCTTTTCTTTCTTGTTTTTTATAAATTGGTTAACAATAAAATTATCGGGAGTGACTTTGTTGACGGCCTCCGACCTATCCTCAGGAGCAAGGCAGAACGCAGAAATAGCTGTGCAAAGTTTAATTAAAAGTAATTCTGAAGAGCGAGCAACATATATAAGCGGCACCTCATCAGGGTCAGGACTAGTTTGCAACAGCATTTATCTTGTCAGTATTCGTATAAGTACCAGACGGGAGACGTGGTTCGATTTACGTATATGTTCGCAGTCACTTTGGGTAATGAAGCGCTGCTCTCTAGAGCGGAATCGGCTTTAGCGTTTGAAGAAAGGGTACCGTCATCAGTCGAAGCATTAGACAATCAGCAAAATCGCCCAAAGCTCTACATAACTCAACTTTTGTCTATCACTACTTTCCTAAGCTAAACCTATGTAAAAAAAATCGGAGCTTTGCCTTAAATCAATATAAACTGCATGACACCTTACTTTTGCTAAATATAATCGATCGAGGCACGTAAATCATAGTACAAGCCATGGACTTGTGTGGTTCTCCGCAAAAAACGAAATTCGGTGGCATTCTCCTAATAATAAGATAGGTTCAAAATGTTTTGCTTATGAACAGAATTTTTATACCCTTGCAGAGGGTATTATAATTTTGGTCAAAAGTGTGCAACGCAGTGAAGGAGACATCTCCGACCCCTATATTCTTGATCAGGATCAACTCCTAAGTTGATATAAGCATGTCCGTCTGTCTGTTTCTACGCAAATTAGCCTCTCAGTTTTAAAGATATCGAATTGAAACTTTGCACACACCCTTCTTTCCTTTGTACGCAGTATATATGTCGGAACGGCCCGGATCGGCCGACTATATCCTATAGCTGTCATATAACTGATTGATCGGAAATGCCATAACTTTGGTGTTTGTAAAGTTAGGAAGTTGGGATTTTCTATGGGTTTTAAATTTGGGCATTCAATCCGACCTACAAAATTTCTTAAGGATCGGCCGACTATATCCTACAGCTGCCATATAACTGATTGATTGGAAATTCCATAACTTTGGTGTTTGTAAAGTTAGGAAGTTGGGATTTTCTATGGGTTTTATATTTGGCCAATCAATCCAATCTATCAAATTTCATAAGAATCGGCCGACTATATCCTATAGCTGCCAGATAACTGAACGATTGGAAATGCCATAGCTTTGGTGTTTTTTAAGTTTTAGTCGGCCGATCCTTATGAAATTTGGTAGGTCCGATTGATTGGCAAAAAATAAAACCCATAGAAAATCCCAACTTCCTAACTTTAAAAACACCAAAGTTATGGCATTTCCGATCAATCAGTTATATGGCAGCTGTAGGATATAGTCGGCCGATCCTTAAGAAATTTTGTAGGTCGGATTGATTGCCCAAATTTAAAACCCAATAGAAATGATATACTCGCCCGATCCGGCTCGTTCTGACTTATATCACTAACTATACAACATATAGACTGGTCATTTCATACAACGAAAATGGTCACAAAAGTTTCAAATCGGGAGGCCCCACAGCTGGTAGCGGCAGGCCCCGGACACTTCGTGTGCCTTCGGGTTTTTTTCGCTCTCATTCTTATTTTCACTTTGACGCTCGCGCGCTCATTACTCGAGTTCGGTCGTTCAGTCGCAGAGACGCGCATTTTAAAGAAGGTTGCCCTGCGCTTGAATTGGGCTTTGAATTAAGAATTATAAAGGTTAGGATGTACACTTTGAGGTAAAATTGGTGCTAATGTTCCAAAAAATGTATTATCGAATATATAGCTTGTTGAAATATGCAAAAAACGTCCATTTTCACACTTTTAGGTTAGAATATCTCAAAAACTGTGGGTGCTGGAGCAATTTTGGCACCGGATTTGGATTCAAATTGCATAAGAAAAAGTGGGTCCAGTTTTTGGGTCCGGGATTTTCTAAAATTTTGTTGGCCTGTGTAATCAATATAACCGTCAATGTAGTGTCATCCAGGCAACATTCACCTATTAGCCAAAATATTATCGTCAAATTTAAAAAAACTAACTACAATTTTTTAATGACGTTTTCAATTTGTTTCCTTCAATGTTTAATTGTTATATGGGTGCCTTGCTTTCACTAACGTAAATTCTTTTCCTAAGAATGCAATTTTATTCATCTATAAACAGAATTTCAGCTATTTAATAGTTGCGATTGTGTGAACTTGTTTAATAAAAACCGCATTTATAGATTTGTGTTCTGTTTACCAGGCCACGATTATCGGACAAGATGTCAAATCGATTTAAAATTTTGAAAAAGTTTTATTCACAATTCTAAAGAATGTGTTGAAGAAATGTATATTTCAATATCGGATATATATAGTTCCCATGATATATGAAGTCCGTCAAAAACAATTATCTGATTTTTGCACTACTGTAAACTGAAAATTACCCAATTACAAGTTTAATTGCTAAAACTAAAGCTTATTTAATTTTGGAACCCTAACGTGCAGTTTTACCATTATTATTATTCTGTTGAAAATCTCTTATTTTTAGAGGTAGTAGATATCTAAATATCCTTTTCCCAAAGATTTTTAATAGCAAAGGGAACAAGTATCCTCCTCAAATAAACGTTTAAGAACATTTTTTTATATTTAAAATAATGACACGTCCAGATCTTAAAGGTGTACGTCAAAATTTTGGATCAAATTAGTAAAAACAAAAGGTGACATTTTTTTCAGCTTGTATAATAACCATATTGTTACTCACTCGAACGTCCTCAAACCGCAGAATTCTATAGGTAATTGATAACCTGTAAAATTATAACAGATTATACCTTATAGCTGTTTGTTAAGACTTATAAATTATAACTTAACATTAAAATCTATTATCTTTTATTTTATGTAACATGAAAGTAAAGTATCATTCATTGGGCGTACATTTTTTGAAAGCTTATGTGGCCAGATCTCAAAAATCATAAAAAACCCTAGCCAATATTTAGAAAAACATTAACACCATCAATTGCCCCAACACACATTATTTGGCTTATTTAAGGCGTGTACAAAATTTAATTTTTTGTTGCTTTTTTTATTTTTTTTTTCGGAATGCACAATATTTTAGAAATATTGTGTTAAAGTTTTAGAGTAAACTTCCAAAGTTATGGCAGTTCTGTACGATTTTGTTATATAATTTGTATGAGTATGAACGTAAGGCTCTATGCATTCATCGGAATGTTTGCCACAGTTAGCATAAACAAAATAAGCACAAAAAATAAATGAAGCAAATTTCGGGAAGCCGAAGTTTATATACCCCTGCAGTTATTACAAAACGACTAGATTTCCATTTCTATGCCTATATTACTAAAAACCATGAAGCTATGTCGATTATGCGCTTCATTTTGCCATCGTTTCTATGGCAGCTACTGCTCTCTGGAATTCCATAGTATTTTAATAAAAGAACAAAATACTAATTTTCAAAAACCACATAGTTATAATTTTTCTGCATTTTTTCCGATTGTGCCTATGTGAGCTATATGATATAGTCGCCGATCCGCCTTGTTCTGACTTATATACTACCGGCAATAGAAAGAAAAACTTTAAGGCTTAAGCAGATAGCTTTAAAACTGAGGGACTACTTTGCGTAGAAACGGACGGAAAATATTTTATGTTTGGTGTTTTTCTATTTATCAAAATATTCCTTTGAGACTTAGTAATTATTTACCATATCAGAATTACGCTTTTAGTTTTGTCAAAATCGGACAGTGATTTACAATTTTTCGATGCAACACTTTATCACACATAAAACCAAGCAGTATTAAAACCAAAACTTCTGTGTTTCTCCTCCACCTACTGGCTTGGATAATTGCTCTCTCTCTCTCCCTCAGACAATGGCAGTAAAATATATCTGCTCACTGAAGCAGAGATTTAAAGGAATAATGGATGTAAATAAAGTGAATCTCGAAATGTAATAAATCAAAAGATAGTACAAAACTTTGTAGGGATCTTCCAGGTGAGAGACCTAATTCCTTCTTCCAAATGGGAGTGGTTTTATAGTTGTGATCCAAAGCGTTGGGAAAACAGTAGTTTTCAGACTCAAAAAAAAAAGAAATCACAATCATAGATTATAAAGCCTAGTACTCAGATCAACGAAATCTGTTTCTCAGCTATGAGAGAGAGTGAGAGTTAAACAGCAGGCAAACAATTTTCGCCAGGCTCTTTTTCACTCCGGTACTCAGATCGACCAAAAATACCTGCTGAAATGAACAAAGTTCGTCAGCTACTAGCGGAAAGATTAAAAAATGTGACTGTTGTAAAAGCGGAGTGTTTCATTAATCAACATGAAAAGAAGCAAACTTCGGGAAGCCGAAATTTACATATATACCCTTGCTGTTATTACAAAACGACTACATTTCGATTTCTATATCGATTTTGCGCTGCATTTTGCAATCGTTTCTATGGCAGCTTTGGACTATTTTGCGTAGAAACGGACGAACGGACGGACAGGCGGTAATACTGATCAACAATATGTATACTTTATAGGGTCGGATACGTCTTCTTCACTGCATTGCAATCTTTTCAGTATAAAACACCCGGAAAAACCTGGATAATAACCCCTAGAAAAAAGCTATCACACTGGCGAACTTGTTTTTCAATCTGAGTGCTAGGCTTAACCACAAAAAAATAATCTATACATACATAGACTGACTAGGTCAATATACCTAACGTATTGAAACCTCGGCGAATCAAGGTTGCTTCCTTGAGAAACACCAGAAGTAACATGAACGAACTAAAAGTGTTCGGAAATCCCAAAAGCCATTACATTTTTTTGTAATACACAAAAGCAAATCCTTTCCTAAAATCTATAAAAATAAACTCCGTTTCAGTTTTATTTTAAAACCGTGTGCTTGCAAATGATGATCGTGGTTTTATAATTCCGTGATGTTCGGAGGATTTGATTGAGCTGCTGGAACAGTTTAATAGATCAAACAAATTTAGATGGATGCAACTAAATTTACAATATGCGTCTGTTGTTATTAGAGCGGGTGTAGCAATAAGATAAATAAAGGCTTGAAATTGCAAAGATTTGTATTTAGTTTAACGAACTTATAAAAATGCTTATAGTCTTCCTAAACTTAATTTTAGTTTAAGTTTAGTCTTCATGTTTTTTAAGTTATTTGCACCTTTTGGGAACCCTTGTTAGGTTATTCAGTTAAGTTGCAAATGTGTATTATTGAATCTGCTTTCAATAACTACAGATTACAAAATTAAATCTACCATTTTCTCAGGAAACGAGTCAGACACCCTAATTAATAACACTCAACAATAATAAAATAACACTCAAAAATTTTTAAATGGCTCCATTTTTATAAGGTATATACATTCTTAATCAGCATCACCAGGAAAGTCGATCTAACCATGTCCGTCCGTCTGTCCATCTGTTTCTACGCAAACTAGTCCCTCCTTTTAAAGCTTGAAACTTTCCCAAGTTGTCTTTATATTGCACGTAGTACATAAGACGGAACGAGCCGGATCGGGCGACTATACTATATAGCTCCCTAGGAACAATCGGAAAAAAAATTTTAAAAAGTATAACTATGTTGTTTTTAATTTCTTTGGGATTCGGTAATAAATAATAACTATGGAGTTTCGGTTTTAATTAAATTAAGATCGGACATCTTCATCATATAGCTTCCATAGAAAAATCAAAAATATAAAAATCAAAAGTTGGAAAAAAGGTCGGTCTGTCCGTCCGGCTTGCCAAAGAAAGGAAGCATTTCTTGTTTTTTTTTTTGGAAATTAGCTCCCTCACCGGAAAAAAATTTTAAAAATAATAACTACTTTGTATTCAATTTCTTTGGGATTTGGTAATAAATAATTACTAAGGAATTTTGGTTTTAATTAAATTAAAGTCGGACATCTTCATCATATAGCTCCCTTAGAACAATTTAAAAAAAATGATGGAATAAAGGTCGGTCTTTCCGTCCGTCTTTCCGTTCGTCCGTCCGCTCCCTTTCATGTTTAAAAAAAAAAATTTTCCTGACTGCACAACATTTTAGGAATATTGTGTTAAAATTTTAGATTGATCCGAGTAAAACGTCCGAAGTTATGGGCAGGTTACGCCCATACACCTGTCGGTGTACGCGATCCTGCAAAATTTACTTTACTGCTCAGGTAACGCTGTTGAGTTTATTTTATTTTTGGGAAAATGTATTATTTTTATAACAATAAATAACTCAAATTTTTGGCGAAAATCGAGGCTTATGACTTTCAAGTGCCTTTTAAAATAAAAAAAAGATAAACAAGAAAGGAAATACCCTTGCAGTATATTCTGTAAATTATATTCTCCAAAATTATTCATATGATGCATTCTTAACACTTGTGACTCGGCCGGTCCTTATGAAATTTGGTAGGTCAGATTGATTAGCCAAAAATAAAACCCATAGAAAATCCCAACTTCCTAACTTTACAAACACCAAAGTTGGCATTTCCGATCAATCAGTTGTATGGCAGCTATAGGATATAGTCGGCCGATCCCGATCTTTCCGACTTATATACTGCGTGCAAAGGAAAGAAGGATGTGTGCAAAGTTTCAATTCGATATCTTTAAAACTGAGGGACTAGTTTGCGTAGAAACAGACAGACGGACATGCTTATATCAACTGAGGAGGCGATCCTGATGAAGAATATATATACACTTTATAGGGTCGGAGATGTCTCCTTCACTGCGTTGCACACTTTTGACCAAAATTATAATACCCTCTGCAAGGGTATAAAAATAAAAACTCGAAAGGGTACCAGGGAAAATTTATCCTTTAAATAATGCAATTTTATCTTTTCAATTAAATGATTCTGTGACCAGTTACGTTGTACACCGCAAACCACCTTTTTTTCGAGGTGCCGCCGTAGATTGCCTCTATCTCACTTACCTTAAAATATTTTTTCATGCAAATTTTCACACACATTGTTTAAATTTTGTATTATCAGATGAAACATTGTGAATCACTATTTATACACAAGTACAAAGAATGTAGGCTTGACAAAATATGTTATTCGTACATTTTTGCGGAAAATGCTTAAACCACAACACATTTAAAGCATTTGCATGTTAACTGAACATACCCTATATGTTTTTTTTGTTCCTAAAGTAGGCCCAAAATATGTTTTCAGGATTTTCTTTTTCTCAAATACGTCAACGTTTATCTAGACACATTTTTCTTTCATTATGCGTAAAATGGTTTATTTTGCAATAGTGCAAGGAAATATAATAACCTTAGATGTCGAGGTCTCGCAAACGAACTTGCACGAAAACTTGGACTTAACATGCAGATTTTATGATGCACATGCAGCGTTTGTATCAAAGTTGCCAAACTTCTGCGTCCACAGACCTTAAAATTCTGCGACCCCAACATTTTTGTTTGTATATAAATTCATCAGTTGCTCTTGCGTAAAAGGCATTTTTAACGTAAAAGTCATAATGGCAGCATGTCTATAAATATTAAATCATAACTTTTAATGAAAATTTCCGACTTGCACTTTAGGTCGGTCTACTTTTATTTTGTATGAGGGCTAGCATAATAAATTAATTGAAGTCAAAATGTTTATACTATAGAAGCAGTTTCATATGTTGTTTTAAAATGCTATGTAAACCCACAATGAAATCCATTGATCTAATGATTTTATTAGGAATGCTTTTTTTTAACCGTTTTATTTTATGTTAGCATATATAGAGGTAAGGTTTTATTTGACTTCTCTGCGAAAAAATCTAACCTATCTAAAATTTGCCGTTTTTTATGCATAGAAACGGGTGTGCCACCTCTGAAGATTTATTTTGGAAGCTAGACGCTCTACAGTCTTTTATAAGAGACCTACACTGGCCAGATGCGGAGTTTCGACAACATTTAGAACAGCGCCTAAAAATGATGGCCGTTGATATGATAGAGCAATGTATACAACGAACAGATTCGTCTTTTCAGTCATGGCTGAAAAAAAACATTGCCTTTATATCAACTGATTACATTTTACCTTCTGAAATGTGCGCTATGGTCAATGTGATATTAGATGCTAAAAATCAAAGCTTTAAATTAACTACAATTGACGGCATTGATTTGGTAAGTTATTTAAACTGATCTAAATTGACTTAAAAACTTTTTAATATTTTTATTCTATATAGTATAAATTTCATTCAAAAATTGACGACCAAATCGACAAAGCGAATGTAGCTATGACACAAGGTCTAAGCAGTAAACTTATGTCAGTGCTAGACTCGACTTTGTCAAAACTAGCACGATACGATGAAGGTAGCTTAATCGGCTCGATTCTAAGTTTTACAAATGTTTCAAGCTCAGGAAAGGATCTTGGACAAGGATACGTAAATTTCTTTAGAAATAATATGGATCAAATACGAGGAAAGATTGGCGACGATTTGTGGACCCTAAATTTTTTTGAGCAGTGGTATTCGCAGCAGATCAATATGCTGTGTAATTGGTTGTCAGAACGCTTAGACCACGCTCTACACTATGCTCAAGTTTCATCTATTTCTCATATAATCAAGGTAATACAAATAAAACTTACAAAGTTTTTATTAATTGTAATTGCTACTCAGCAAAATGTGGTGCGATATTTTACTCTGTGTATTGATTTTATTATCTCTATATTTAATAAATAATCTTTAAAAGCTCTTAAGTTTCGGTCACCCTTAAGATAATTTCCAAAAAAATTGCCACTTTCACTACCCATAATATTACTGTTCGACAAAAATATTACTGTCTTAGTCAAAAGAGTATTTAGCTTCAAAGTTTTTCCGAAAAATACACAACTTATAGGCTTGATTGCCCGTTCCGTCTTTAACCTTGTGTCTGCATTACTACACAATAAACAAGAAAGAAAAACTAATTTCGGGCGGAGCGGAAGTTGATATACCCTTGCAGAATATTCTGTAAATTATATTGGTTGGCCAAAAATAAAAAAATAATTAAAAACGACAAAGTTATAATATTTTGGAATTTTTTTTCGGATTGTTCCTAAGGGAGCTATATGATATAGTCGCCCGACTTATATACCACCTGCAATAGAAAGACAACTTTTGGGAAAGTTTCAAGCAGATAGCTTTAAAACTGAGGGACTAGTTTTGCGTAAAAACGGACGGACGGACAGACGAACAGACGGACATGGCTAGATCGACTCTCCTGGTGATGCTGATCAAATATACTTTATAGGGTCGGAAATGTCTCCTTCACTGCGGTGCAAACTCTTGACTTAAATTATAACACTCTCTGCAAGGGTATAACAATAGGTAATAAACAAAATAGTTTAAACCCTCAAAGACAACTTTTGGGAAAGTTTCAAGCAGATAGCTTTAAAACTGAGGGACTAGTTTTGCGTAAAAACGGACGGACGGACGGACGGACAGACGAACAGACGAACATGGCTAGATCGACTCTCCTGGTGATGCTGATCAAATATACTTTATGGGGTCGGAAATGTCTCCTTCACAGCGGTGCAAACTTTTGACTTTGCAAGGGTATAACAATAGGTAACAAACAACATAGTTTAAACCCTCAAACCTAAAAAAAAACAATATTACTCGTAACATATAAAATCAAATTTCACAGAAATCATAAGTCAAATGAAATGGTATTTTTAAAAAAAATATTAGGTCGCAACGTACATTGTCATTTAAGTTAATATAACTTGTTTTTAGAAAGAACTATGTTTCAAAAGCCGAACTTTTTATACCCGTTACTCGTAGAGTAAAAGGGTATATTGTATTCATGCAAAAGTATGTAACAGCTAGGAAGCGTTTCCGACCCTATAAAGTATATATATTCTTGATCAGGATCACTAGCCGAGTCGATCTAGCCATGTCCGTCTGTCCGTCTGTCTGTCTGTCTGTCTGTCCGTATGAACGCTGAGATCTCGGAAACTATAAAAGCTAGAAGATTGGCATTTTGCATGTAGATTTTAGAAGTTCCTACGCAGCGCAAGTTTGTTTCAAAATGGTGCCACGCCTCCTTTAACGCCCACAATCGCTTATATACGATTTTAAAAATTTAAATATTTCGGAAAAGTAAAAATGCAGTTTTATTGTGTTTATCAATACCTATCGAAATTTGGAAAAAATTTTTCAAATCGGACCATTCGTTAAAAAGTTATGCGTGATCAAAGTTTCTATCTCCATCTCCCTCGCACTCTCTTTACCTGAGTAACGGGTATCTGATAGTCGGGGCACCCGATTATAGCGTTCTCTCTTGTTTTAATATGCCTACGCAGCGTACATTTATTTGTTTTTATATTTATTTTTGTTTTTATTATTTATATATAAATAGGGTCGCCTACTCAAACGCCCACAAATTATACAATTCTGTAGAGACATGGTAAACAATTTGAATTGGGAGGTATATAATTATTTAATGAAAATATTTCAACACGCAACCAATTTTCCAAATTGGACAATCATTTCAAAACTAATAAAGAAATAAAGTTCAACATTGACAATGAAGTCAGCTATAGTAGATATCGGGTTGTGTTTTATGTGTAACTTGAAATTAATCAATATATGTCCTTTTTCTAGGATATTATTTAGGTATTTTAAATTGAATTAAAATAGGTATACTGTATCCTCCATAAAACAAATAACCTAGGCGTGCAAAAGTTAGAGTTATATGATATGGCATCATATAGGTTTTATAAAATGTTCTAAAGAACTTCATCATTTTTCTATTCTGTCCCATTCTTAATACACATTTTAGAAGCTAAACTAGTTAAGTTAATTACTAATTTTTTAAATGTATTGTCCTTTCGCTTTCCACAGCTAACGTTGATATCTAATTACTCTTTTTTTAAAACTGTAAACTAGTTTTAATTTTCAAAAATAGTTTAAATGTGGTCTTTTAAGGCATAATAACAAATACATTTTATTTTATATTTATCTTTAGAAAATATACTCAGACTTTGAACTGCAAGGTGTATTGGAAGATAAATTAAATTCTAAAGCATATCAGGCGGTTGCACAGCGTATGGCAACTGAGGAGGCAACATGTGCTTTGACAATGCCTGACGTTGGCGAAGATGAGTAAGTTATTCTGTGTATTAAGACTAACGGTTACAAAAATGTTTCCTTCTACAGACCCTGCGATGATATTCGAGAAGGGGACGAAGAAGACACTGCGGACGAATCTACCTCTAACATACCAAGGGGCTTACCAAAACCAAAGGTGGCTGCCGCACAAGCTGCAGCTGTTACCAACGTGGTTGCCGGTCGTGTAGGAAATTTGCTAGGAAAAGGGATTGGCGGACTTAGTTCAAAGTTAGGAAGTGGAAGTTGGTTTTAGGAGACGCAAGTATTTTTATTTATTTAAGAAACACCAATATTTTTTTATTGGACTTTTATTTTAAAGTTCAATTGTTTTAGATTCCTTACTATTAATATACAAATATAAAACTTTTAAGGGATGTACCTTTTTCAAAAAGTTGTTAACATTGGAGAATGGAATTATCAACTTACTTTAAGTTTATATTCTTGATAGCGAACCGAATTAGCTGTTTTGCTTTTTTAATATTCAATTTAAATTAAACTTCACTCTTCTATTTCTTATTCATGAAATATAACGTATTGAACCCTAATTAAATAAATAAATACATAAATAGCTTAGTTTATCATTTGGTTTTTAGAGCAGATATCGATACTTAGAGCTATTGCACTGAAAGCAGAGCTGTTACCTGATCCAACTTGTTTTTTTGTTTCAGAAAAATAAATATATTACTGTCATGTACTAAACAATAATTTTACATGCATTTTTCGAAAACTGAATAAATATTTTTGGCTCATTAGCTGGCTGAAAACAAAGCTCATGTTAAAGGTTCAGATGACAGTTCTATTTTTAGTTTAAGTATATGTGCGACCAGAAAGATTTAAGAGGTAGCTAATTTTTCAATTTGTTGAATTACCCGAAAATATATAGCATTTGAAAAATTGTTACAACTTCTATTTACTACCCCCTAATAATTCTAAGGGGAACACTTAATTAACAGTCAAAATGCTGAGTTTCTACCTGTTAATAGATAAACGAATAAAATATAAAACACTTGCTTTTAATTAATCTAATATCATTGTTTATACATCTTGTGTATCAATCACCACGTGATTTTAGTTCGTGGAATAAATATTTCGTCGGTTTTCTCTTTTTCAAGGTTCGGGGAACCACCGAAAACTTTTTCAGTTTTCCTGAGCTATGTCTTTGAATTTTTAGTTAGCATACAATGCACTATGGGGCCAACGACCACTTTTGTTGGCCAAAATTAATAACTCGCTCAATTTTAGTGATATCGAGATAAAACCTTACCAATCGTATTTTGGTATCCTTAGGCAACATATATGTTAAAATGAATAAGATCGAACAAATATATCCCATAGCTGCCATACGATCGATTTAGACAACTTTGTTATTTTTTAAGATAATCGAATAATTTTTTTTTTTTATTATATACTTTATAATTACATTTATATTATATTTTTTATATTTTTTATATCTGTTTCTGAATATAATTCAAAATGCAAAACAAAATGTTCTTCGTTCCACAAAGGTTCAATGTAAATGCACAAAAATGGGATTAAACAAATTTTATTAATAAGTACAAAAAATGGCACCTTAAACATCATGCTCTTCGTATTCTAGTTCAATATTTCATTGAAAATCAAAAGGATTCTAATATTAAACGCAACTACTGTTAAGGTTGAAAAACTTGAGGTTATGTGCTTAAAAATTAAATTTCGGAAAAAGTGGCAATAAGTGGCTATTCTAACCATATACATTTTAAAAAGAATTTAATACTCTACAAATCTCAATAGGTTTCAGAAGTGGACTCCGCTGGACTCACTTTGTTGCTCTACTTAAAAATTAGTTTTCTAATTAAAAAACGCGTTTTAGACAACTCACTTTAACACTTTATTACAAAGACAGCACGATAGATTTCAACCGTTTAAACACACAAACACTTAGTACACACCACCATTCATCGAATTCATATCACAAAAATTTTTTGGAACGCTTATAAAGTGCTTTTTTAAATACTTTAAAAATGCAATTTATAAGTCGAATTTCAAAAGCACGTGGCTTGCATCTTAAACATCTGATTTAACAGCTGTTATCTTAACAGAAGCGCACTCTATAGGAATTCCTGAAACGTAACATTGCAGATTGGTCTTCTGTTAATATATCCTAAAACAACTTTTTTGGTTTTGACGACTTTTCAAAAATGGGTTTTGGCCAACCAAAGTGGTCTTTGGCCCCATAGTGCAATGTATAGGTAGTAGGCAAGAACTTCGAAGCAGAGCGAAAAGAGAGCGGAGGCGGTGGTTCCCCGAAACCTGCCCTCCGGGGTAGCCCAAAAATATCGCACGCAGGATAAAAGGACATAACAGCGAAGGTAGGTATTAAAATAGTAGTATTTAAGGGGGGTATAGTTTTAAAATGTTTTTTTGTATTTGTTTTATATTTTTTTTGTGAATGCACAACATCTTGAGAATATTGTGTTAAAGTTATAGATCGATCCGAGTAAAGCTTCCGAACTTATGGGCAGTAGAAACGCTCTCCTGAAAAGTTACCCTTTTCAAAGTCGGTGTACACGATCCCGCAAAATCTATCGGACGGATCGTTTTGAAATTTGTTCTCAACTAAATTGCTCAGGTAACGCTGTCGAGTTTTTTTTTTTTGAAAATTTATTATTTTTAGAGCAACAAATATCTCAACATTTTAGGCGAAAATCTGTGTTTTTGACTTTCAAGTACATTAAAAATCGAGAAAAAATAAAATAAAAACTCGACAGCGTTACCTGAGGAATCTTGTTCTTTAACTAATGCAATTGGATTTTTTTATTTCAGATGATTCTGTGACCGGTTATCGTGTACACTGCAAAACATCTTTTCTTCGAGGCGCCGCCGGAGAGTCAATTTTTAATATTTTTGGAAGAAAAAAATCACATATATTGTTTAAATGTTACCGAATCACATGCAAAAAACTTAATTGAGCTGAGACTATCCGTATAGCCAATAAAATTTTTTTAAAAATGCCAGATTTTTCACCGAATTAACTATACCTCCCTTAATGTCTATGGGGAGAAAACCACTCCAATATTTCTGCTCAAAAGCTGTTACCAATATCCTTCTCGAAAGTTTTTATACCCTTGCAGAGGGTATTATAATTTTGATCAAAAGTGTGCAACGCAGTGAAGGAGACATCTCCGACCTTATAAAGTATATATATTCTTGATCAGGATCGCCTTCTGAGTTGATATAAGCATGTCCGTCTGTCTGTTTCTACGCAAATTAGTCTCTCAGTTTTAAAGATATCGAAATGAATCTTTCCACACACCCTTCTTTCCTTTGCACGCAGTATATAAGTCGGAACGGCCGGGATCGGCCGACTATATCCTATAGCTGCCATATAACTGATTGATCGGAAATGACATAACTTTGGTGTTTGTAAAGTTAGGAAGTTGGGATTTTCTATGGGTTTTATTTTTGGCCAATCAATCATAAGGGTCGGCCAACTATATCCGAGCCGGATCGGGCGACTATATCATATAGCTCCCATAGTAACAGTCGGAAAAAAATTCAAAAAAATTGTAACTTTGTTTGTTTGTTATAATTTTGGTTTTATTTAAATGTTATTGAATTACGGTTTTAAATTAATTAAAATCGGACAATAATATCGTATAGCTGCCATAGAAACGATGGCAAAATGCAGCGCAAAATCGACATATCTTCATTGTTTTTAATTATATAGGCATAGAAATCGAAATGGTCGATTTGTAATAACTGCAAGGGTATATAAACTTTGGCTTGCCGAAGTTTGCTTCCATTCTTGTGTATCTATATTTTCGTTGTTTAATTATTATTGTACATATATATATATACTATAGTTAAAATTTTTTATACACGGGTATATAAACTTTGGCTTGCCGAAGTTTGCTTCCATTCTTGTGTATCTATATTTTCGTTGTTTAATTATTATTGTAAATTATATTTTTTAATGTGTCCACACGTTGTCCCTCGCCGCTGTCCGTGAGGGTAGGGATTCACACTCCAGTTGCCACCGTGGCTGGTTCCGGGGGAGGGGGTGATGACGCAATCGCCACCGTGGCTGGTTAATAGGTGAGCCGGGCGGTTGCCACTGGCTCTCTTCTCTCCTTTTAGGAAGACTACGTTGGGAGTAACTGACTCCGTTGCTAACGGCCCTTAAGGCACGATAACCAATTTCAATTAATAAGATGAATGTTTAACGGCCAATGCCGGAGTTTTATGTTCGACCCAATGCTCTTTATTCAACATCAAGATAAAAACTAAAAACTTATATTACTTTGCGTAAGCTATGCGCGGCCGGCAAGCCGACCGCTCGTGCACCGAAGTGCTGACCCTAGCGAAATCAACAGGCTCGGCCCCTAAAGGCGTTCATGCTGATTTTGCAACTAAACCCTAGGGTGGTCCTAATGATCACCCAATATCTGAATATGCTAGGGTGGTCCTAATGATCACCCAAGATCTGTGTCAACTTATGACTACTCCTTAACAGTGTTAACAACTCTCCCCTTAGGAATATGACCGTCCTCGGTCATCTGGAATTTTTCAACAGCTTGTTTGATCTCTCGTGCGTCTCGTCTCCTCCTCAGCATCATGATGAGTAGAAAGGAGCAGCTGATGAGAAGACTGGCCCCCACACCGACCGCGAACCTGGTGTCGGTAGTTCCAGCCGATTTCACTTCCTCCTTAAGTCCTTGGATGACCTCCAAGTTTTGGCTGTTAATTCTTTGGAGGAGTGGCATGCTTAGCGTGGGATCGTGGCCGATGATGTTGAGTAACGGTGATGCCGCCATGCCCGGAGTTTTCCTTATGGCTTCACGTTGGTTGGAGTATTTGGTGCCATTGATGAGAGCCACTCGCTCGAACATGACATGGTGCGAGCCGTTGGTGGTTATTTCGGGGCCATCGTCAGTGCTGACTTTAGCTGTGCTCTCGTTGATTATTATTACTCCGTCATCTATTAACGTGATGGGGTTCAGGTGACTGGCTTGCGTCTCGCATAGTGCGGTACTCCCCGCGTGTAGGCCTCGAGCACAAGTATCGTGATCCGCCAGTTTGCAAAACGACGCGTAAGTTGTTGGTACGCAATCGGTGACTGCCAGGACGTCACTATTGCATTCGGCTACTGTGTTCTCCTTCAACTGCAGGATGGTGTGTTGGTGTGATACAGGGAAAATTGTGACCTTTTTACAAATTGTTTTAATCTTAGGGTATGCGATTAGCACATGGATTATACTATCGGACTGAAGGACTCTAATGTTAGACGCCTCTAGTAGGCTAATGATGGGGACTTCTGTGGGGTGATCAACAAATGCAGACTTCAAATCATTTTGATTAAAAATTGCTGGGTTTATGATGTTGGCTTTTGCAAGCGTGACTGTAAGCATTACGTTTTGAATCTCCGTTATTAGTATTCTATTCCTGGCCAAAAGTACCTCGTACAGGTGAGAAGTGTCTACTACATTATTTTGTTTTGCCTTGATAATTTTATTAACGGTCTCTGTTAATTCATTAATTTTATTCTGCGTCTGCGTATTTATTATAACCTGCCGGTTATTTGATTCAATTAAACGTGCCTCGGACATTTTTAGCATATCGAAATCGGCCGCATCAGGTGTGCCCGCAATTACTTTGAGTGCGGTGCCTAGGAAGTCTAGGCAGACAATAAACTTCTAACGTGTTCGGTATCGACGTCTAACAATTTTCTCATATGAGACTGTGGGAATAAATCGGACAACCTAGTAGTTTCTTCTACTATAATTGAAAATTCGGACAAATTACTTGAATGTCGAAGAAAGTTTCTCTGTTCCCATACTAACGCAATTCCGTCCGTAATTGGGATGTACTGAGCATGCGAATAATCCGTTACTCTAGCGTTAACTATGGTTAACGTTATCAATAAAATTCCCGCGATCCTGTAAGAAGGCGAAAGGTTAAAACTACTGTAAGTATGCTAAGGTATAGTATGTAAGAAAATAAAGTAAAAAAGGTAAAAAGGTTGAGGGGTATTTTTATCTAAGGTTGTCCTTGTGGACCACCCTCCCTCTAATAAGGACAGACGTTCCCATGCCTGCTTGTACGCGCTCTTCTGTGTACAGTGGGGATAGTTTATTTCCTAACCTTTTGTTATTTTTGATGTATACTTTTTCTCGTACCTCAAAAATGCTGTTTTGTCTAGTAGGGTTGCACCTATTTAGATTGGCCTGTTGTGCCTTTTCAATCGCCAATTTCTGTTCGGCATTGGTTGATTGCAAGGCCTGCTTGGGCGGTAGCCTTGTCACAGAATGTATTGTCTTGTTATACTCTACCGTGGCTCTCATAATAAGCTCAACCGTATCGTCAATTTTTTGGACGATTTTCATGCACCTAGCTATCTCAGTTAGGGTACTGTGGAATCGCTCCACTTGCCCGTTTGAGGTGCTGTGTAGAGGGGGTGCGTTAACAATGTCAATGTTATATTGATTTTTCAATAATGAGGTTATAGTCTCCGAGTTGAAAGATGCCTCACAATATATTGTTTTAATGTTTGGGAAAAAATTTATTAGTTGTAATATGGGGCTGCGCACATCGACTATGGCCCTAGAAAGTAATGGCTGTACTACAGCGAATTTTGAAAATTTATCTACGCAGGTTAAAAAAAACCTCTTATCCGTAGAGTATATGTCTATATGCAACATTTCGCCAGCATATGAGGGGGTTGGTGTGATACCCAACTCCTGCTTCTTGGCGTGTCTGTTGTACTTCCCTTTGGTGCATGTCTTGGAGTTTACAACCACTTCGTTAGCGAGTTTGGACATATTTGGAAAGTAGTAATCCTGTTTGACATTTTCTTGGGCTGCCCTGTGAGCGCGGTTGTGTTCGCAGATAATTATTTCTTTCTGTTCATTTGCATCCGTGATGTCATTCACGAATTTTTTGCAATGCCAGAACTTGGTTGCTGGGAATTCGGCCACCAAGGCATGTTGGATGCAAGCTAGTGCAGGGAGGTCGCAGTAAATGGAGTTAACAAGGTCTACATTTACTACCTCTTTGACCAATTCGAACAGCGAGTTTTTTTTTAATATTCAAGCACAGGAAACCGCCAAAGGCGGACCTGAATTCATTTATTCACCTTGTTACCAAGGGCAACCTTCGTAAATATTACAATGACGTTATAAAAACATATAAATTGGTAGTAGTTTTAAACACAAAATAACAGCCAAGTGTATGACAATTTTGTTTTTAAAAGAAGGATAGAAAGAGTAAATGAAAAGTTTTAATACTAAATACTAATGCCGCTTTCACCGGGGGCAGCAACCAGCAACAGTTGCCAAACATCCGGAGTCATCTATGGGCAGAATCTTCTTTGTATTATTGGTCTCCTCGAACTAGAAGTTGGGCAGCCCATTGTCCTGGGCAGCATTCGGCATCCAGCTGATGACAGACAGGATCCCGATGTACACCACGCTCGGCTTCTTCCTCGCTCCAAAGGACTCATAAACTAGCTGGTATTGTCTTGGACTTCTTAGGCGGCGAGAGTCTCAATCAATTTTTCAAGCCAGGATTTCTAGCTTTTTCTGGTCAGGAATCGCTGATTGCTCTGTACTGGGAATGCAATCAGCTGTGTTTACTTTCTGAAATGGATAAGCTTTTATTAATTGACGCTGCCTTTCCGGGCCGTCGGAACAGGATAGCTGGGGAGACAGGACTCGTGATGGTGGAGCAGTGGCAGGGGCGGTGCTGCTCCCAACGATCTGTGTACGACTAAGGAGTCGCAGCCGAATTGGCGCTGAGCGAGCAGCCAGCATTCAGTAGCCAAAAGTCCAATTTGCAGCCGTGTGTGGAGAGTGTAGTTGTAGGTGCGTCTTCATAGCAGATGCCAGGTACCAACACACTGGACAGAGGACTCCAGGTCTGCTCAAACCAAGAAGAGGGGGCAGCCTGTTGTCAGAGGCAGCTGCCGAGTTCTAGGGTTCAGCAGCCAGCAGACAGCAGCCAGAAGTCCAATTCGCAGCCGATGGTGCAGCTGTAGTCGCGTCTTAAGAGCAGCAGCCGGTATCTGAGGACTCCAGGACTCCCTCAAGTTCCATGTTTAACTGGGCTCCTCAGGCCAGGAAGAGGGAACAGCTGCGTAACATAGAACAAGCCGCAGGCAGAGGCAGCGCGATGACAGAGTTCGTGGTCAAGTAGTATAATCGTTAAACTCCGCTTCTCTGTTGGATTAGTTAGCTCGTAAGACGTATTTAATTTTAGTTTAGCCGAGGTAGGATTAGTTTAAAGACTTTAAGAGCGGGTTTTTAAGTTTTAATATTCAGCTCGGCTATATACGTTTTTACCCGGCGTTAATTTGCATTGGTGTGGCTGCTTAATGTCAATTTGGTAATGCTCTTGTCGAAGACGCCTTAGTATTTTTGCCAGTAAATACTAATCAGCAGCCAGCACCGCTCTCATCTTTAGAAACCCAAAACACGACACACGGCATAAATCGTAAGAAACAACCTTAAGCACAACATCAACCCAGTCAGTTATTAGTCTACGTGATAACACACTAATTTTATTTCCCCGTAATTCTATTACGTTTCATTACGTCTCGATATTTCCAGTAGATAGTTAGTAGCACACTAATTTTGTTGCCTTCAGAACTATCTGGCTGCTCAGATTAGTTTTGTAATTTATTGACGAAATTTTTTTTTGTTTTTCAGATCCGAAGGAGTGCCAGAAGATGGAAAAGCAGGTCCCAGGAATGATGCAGCAGCAGCAGAGGAGTGGCGGAGAGGCGAACTCACAGGAAACTTCCAGTGGGGAGCAGCAGTAAGTTTGGCCACAATCAGACGGCTTTGGCAACAATGCAAACAGCTGTGCCAACTTTGTTTACCTTTTGTGATGAATATAATTTGTGAATTATTGACGCCAAAATAACTATTTTCAGCCAATGCAATGCGGATAGTTGGAAAAACCGGTTCCGATGTGGTGGAGGAGTGGACGGGAAGTGCCAGACAAGTGCAATTAGCTGGGAATCATGACTGAGGAGCAGCATCAGCAACTTGGCCGCCGACGAACCGCTTTTGCCAGAAGTCCATTTTGGAAAGCTCTGCAACTTGATGCCTGTCGTGTCGCCCGTTGCCGTCATGCCTTTTTCCGGTCCTCTTGTGAGCGCACCACCGTTTTCAACTGTAGCAATTTGTGAAGCAGCCTCTGTGAATTGTACAGCGACTGCTACTGAAGTGCTGGTGTGACTAAACGCTGGCAATAATAACATTTTTGTAATGATTCAAATGTCACAATTATTCCATTTTTTCAGGGCCACTGCAGTGCCAGTAGTTGGGGAAACAAATCCAGAGGTGGCGGAGAAGTAGCCAGTAGGATAATTCGCCGGGAGCTACGGTTGAGGAGGAGCATTATAAATTGGCCGCTAACAAGCCGCCTTTGCCAGCAGACCAGTTTCGAAGGCTCCGTGTCTTGACGCTTGGCCTATTGCTGGCCCATCTGTGGGCGTATAATTGGTTCCAATTGTAGCGAGTTGTGGAACAGGGTCAAAAAGGTGAACAGTGACTGCGTCGGGAGTGCTGGTATGTGTTGGCTATCAGAGTTTTGGCGAGATCCATCTGGGGCGCTGTCATCCCGAGGTTCCACAATGCTGTCACCGCTCTCATCCTCTAATAGTAGACTAAGGCTTCTCTCCACTGTACGTAAAATTTCGGCCAGCTGTGTTTCCGGGCTTAGTTGCACAGGCAACTGCCCTCCACCAACGACAGCATTAGCAGCGGAAGTCGTAGGCAGAGCGAGCAGAAGATTTTGCAGGTTGATCAGGGTGGTCGTCGGTTCAATCACCAGCGGCTCCAAATACTCCTCCTCGCCCCTGAAGTCAGGGACTATGAGCCTTTGTATAGCCAAACATTGCTCACGGATTTTCTCTGCTACAGCTCTGCGGGAGAGGATGCCATGCGCGAAGTCCCTTTTAAGGCCATTTATTTGCAACTCGCAAAACCTACTGGGTGGCGGTTTTGGGGCCATCCTTGCGGCAGCAGCCAGCCGATCCTCCCTCTCCATCTGCAACCTTTCCAATTTTTCGTCCTGCATACAGAGAAGAGTAGGCAGGCCATGCTGAATGTACCGCCTTGTGTAGTCTCGTATCGCTTTTTGTTCGGCTTCAGTGTAGTCAGTTATGCGTGCTCTATCTGGGATTGGTGGGGGTGGAGGTTCGTTGAACTGCGGCAGATTGCGTCTGAGTGGATCAAAGAATAGCTGCTGTTGGGCGAGAAGTCTTGATCTTCCTAGCCCGAGTCTTTTTGGGACGTATGTTTCAGCCAAGATTCTTCTTACTAGTGGGTTTTGGTGACCAACCAGAGAAATAGCAAGCCTGCCACTGGCCTGGGAGAAGATGGCGTCCACTGTCTTTATATTATAGGCGCTTCTAATTCTGTCATTTCTGGTGTACCTAGTTGCGCCTACCGCTTTCCTGATTACCTTATTTTCAGCAGTCTGTATGCGTTGCATCGACGAGTCTGAGACCAGCGCACCCCAGATCGGTATTGCGTACTGCCAAATAGGGGTGATTAGCTGTTTGACTAGGAGCATCTTACATTCCTTTTGCAGGCTGCTGTTTTTACCCAGAATCCACTCTAGTCTTTTCTCTGTGGTCCTAATTTTACCTCTCAGAAGATTGACATGGGAGAGCAGATTGAGTTTTCTATCTAGAGCGACTCCTAGGTAGGTTTGTTTGTTGCTTAGCGGTATGATGTTATTATCAAACTTGATTTGTATGGGGCCCCTAGCGTGAGACAAGTTTTTGAGTGCAAACATAACGTGAGCTGTTTTGGATGTGTTTACTGTAATGGCCCACTTTTTCGCCCATTTTGAGAAATACCACAGGAACTCTTCGTTGTCCCTAATCGTCCAGGCTTGATGCTCCCCTCTGCAAAGGATAATGGTGTCGTCGGCGTATGTTGCTAACATCATGTTTTTAACCCTTGGCGCACGGAATTCCATAGCATTTCCAGTCTTTGTAATTTCTGGCGTGGGCATGTCAGAGGAGTATATAGAGTACAATACAGGCCCAAGATTGCTCCCTTGAGGGACTCCAGCGTTTATTCTACCCTGGCGTGATTTGGAGCCGTCTGTAGAGTTGACCTCAAATGTTCTGTTGCTCAGATAGCTTTCTAGGACTCTGTACATTTTGTTCGGCAGGATTTTGGATAGTTTACAGAAGAGTCCCGCGTGCCAAACTTTGTCGAACGCCTCTGTAATGTCTATGAAGACGGCTGAGCAGTACTGCTGGTTCTCGTAAGCTTCCAGGATAAAATTCGTTACACGGGCCAGCTGCTGTTCAGTACCATGTTGTTTCCTAAATCCGAACTGGTGTGACGGTATTGCCTTTGCAAACAGGGGAAATTCGAACAGTCTCCTTAAGAGCATTTTCTCAAACATTTTAGACAACCCAGACAACAGGCTGATGGGTCTATACGAGGAAAGTTCCGAACTATCCTTGCCAGGTTTAAGGATGAGGGAGATGGCAGCATGTTTCCATTGCGACGGGTAGTGTCCCAGCCTCAGGATGGAGTTATAAATGAGGACCAGATATAGAAGGGCTTTATTTGGGAGGATCCTAATTAGCTTATTGTCAATCTTGTCGTAGCCAGGGGCCTTATTGAGGTCAAGGGATTGTATTTCGAGTTTAAGCTCGACAAGAGTGACAGGCCTGAGCGCTCGTTCGGGACGGTCGTGTAGGTGGGCTCTCAAATCGTCCTGGATTGACATCCTTTGCTCGGGGGTGTTATGGAGTTTTGGGCTAAACCTATCCTCAAGATGTTGAACAAACAATTCTGCCTTTTCTGAGATAGTTTTGGACCAACCTGAGTGCTGCGCGCTTTGCCTATTGCCACCGTTGCCTGCATAAATTTTGACCGGATGATTTGTCTGGGGTTGTTTTTTGTGTAGGTTTGTTATTTTCCACAGTTTTTTTAATTTGTACCTATCGTGAATGTCAATCTCCTCAAGACGCCTGTTAATGTTTGCTGATTTTAGCTTTTTGAGCGCCTTTCTCAGACGGTTTTCCGCTGCTTTGTATTGTTTTGCCATCTCTGCCGTTCCAAGGTCCCTGAACGCCTTTTTAAGGCGCCTCTTATCCTCGAGCAAGGCTCTCGTTGGCTCGTCTAGGGCATAATCATAGGCTCGATTCCTGCTTCTGTTTTGGCCAAGAGGATTCTGCGCGGAGTTGGCCCTCGGATTGGCTGCTGCGGCCGCTTCCTTGATATTCCTTAGCAGGATATTCACTGCGTCCTCAATATCCAATCCAGAGTTGATTTCTGTATTAAGTAGAATTTTCTCATCCAGGATCTCCTTAAATCTGTTCAGGTTTGTTGTGCGCGTAATTATTCTGGAACTATTTTGGCGAAAAAGGAACTGGTGGTCGAGAGCTATCTCCATCTGTATAGGCTTTTTAATATTCAAGCACAGGAAACCGCCAAAGGCGGACCTGAATTCATTTATTCACCTTGTTACCAAGGGCAACCTTCGTAAATATTACAATGACGTTATAAAAACATATAAATTGGTAGTAGTTTTAAACACTAAATAACAGCCAAGTGTATGACAATTTTGTTTTTAAAAGAAGGATAGAAAGAGTAAATGAAAAGTTTTAATACTAAATACTAATGCCGCTTTCACCGGGGGCAGCAACCAGCAACAGTTGCCAAACATCCGGAGTCATCTATGGGCAGAATCTTCTTTGTATTATTGGTCTCCTCGAACTAGAAGTTGGGCAGCCCATTGTCCTGGGCAGCATTCGGCATCCAGCTGATGACAGACAGGATCCCGATGTACACCACGCTCGGCTTCTTCCTCGCTCCAAAGGACTCATAAACTAGCTGGTATTGTCTTGGACTTCTTAGGCGGCGAGAGTCTCAATCAATTTTTCAAGCCAGGATTTCTAGCTTTTTCTGGTCAGGAATCGCTGATTGCTCTGTACTGGGAATGCAATCAGCTGTGTTTACTTTCTGAAATGGATAAGCTTTTATTAATTGACGCTGCCTTTCCGGGCCGTCGGAACAGGATAGCTGGGGAGACAGGACTCGTGATGGTGGAGCAGTGGCAGGGGCGGTGCTGCTCCCAACGATCTGTGTACGACTAAGGAGTCGCAGCCGAATTGGCGCTGAGCGAGCAGCCAGCATTCAGTAGCCAAAAGTCCAATTTGCAGCCGTGTGTGGAGAGTGTAGTTGTAGGTGCGTCTTCATAGCAGATGCCAGGTACCAACACACTGGACAGAGGACTCCAGGTCTGCTCAAACCAAGAAGATTTTCAGTCATACTCAGTGGCGATAAAGGAAGGAACTGACTAGCAATTCCTCCTGCCACTCCTTTTATTTGTCCTCTTGTTACATTGGTTGCAGCTTATAGGTACAATTACATGGCAGGTTTTACGTTATTTACATAGCTTTTGACATTTTAGTGTTTTAATTTACATTTGTCTAGTTCTAGTATTAGTAGGGACAATTATTAGAGGGTTTGAGTTTCGGCTAAGGGAAACTGGGGATTTTTACTTAAGTTTAGGTGGTCACATTTATTTTGATTCCAGTTAGTGGAAAGTCTCGCGCTCTGCTTTAAAATGGTACAGCCTACGCAACTTCAACGTTAATGGAATATCGGCTTCTTCATTCCAGCAGCACATGCATTTGTTGTTAGCATTAGTGGAAGATTTGACCCTCAACACTACGGCGTCACTCATCAGTCAGTTGTGGATAGCGGCTTCAATTATTTTTGCAGATTTTTGCAGAAGTGAATGTTTTGGTGAAGTTTGTAAATCGCCCAATTGGAAATTCACATCTCATCCAGTATGTACGCCGCGGGGGCGAACAAGTCTCGGCACCGGTGGATTATAATGCAACCATATGCAAAGAGTCCCATCCCGAGGGCGGATCCCAGTTGGCCATTTTGGGAGTCTCCTTCGCATCCTGGACGCTCCCGGGCGAGTAGCAGGAACAGCCTCCAACACCAAACAAGTGGATCGCAGTAATATGGGTGCTGGGTCATTGTTGGTGCGAGCCACCGGCAGACGCCTCTTGATCCCGTGTTGTGCCCCATTGACAGAATCTTGATCCTGTCAGCATTAGATCCTGTCTCTTCAGTCCAAAGTGTTTGCTCCATGGTTCAACAATAGCCACCTTGTCTTTTTAGGCCAGAAGGAACATAGAAAGCCCCTATTCTCTGCATCCAGCAGACTGCTGAAATATAGGGATATTAGAATTTTAACTAATACATATTATTTCAGTTTGGTTTCTTTTCAGGCCAGAAGCGTTAAGCGTTATTTAAGCGTAAATACGCCTCCTGTAAGCGGCAGCGCCAGAGATCCAAACCAGTCATCTCAGGAGTCAACATGGCCGGCCAGAGTGAAGACCAGTTCGGGAAGCAAGATCGACGTTTTGTGGGTGCAAAATAGAGGGCCAGTACGTTTGAGAGTGGACCGGGAAATGGAGCCACAGGAAGAAGCCCAGGTGTGGGCAATCTCTCTCACTCCTCGTTCCTGTCTTCCGACAAAAGGAGGATGCCAATCGCCGCTCAAGATGTCAGTGTTAATCCTCGGGATTAGCAATTGTGCCAATTGGGCCTCTCCGCCTTAGCGCCATGGTCAAACAGTAGCACCGCGTGCTACTGGGCAAAGGAGGCGGCAGCATCTTCTTTTCTTCCGTGAGTCAAATACTATTTAGCAATAGTTTCTGCTTTTTAAGAGGCATGATTCTAATTTTTCCCTTTGTTTTTCAGGACAGAAGCCATCGCTGTCATCGCCAGCCAAGGACCCTCTGGATCAGTTGCAGGAGGAACCACCGTGGCGGATTGGAGAGAACTCGCTGGAGCCAAATGTGCAGTTTGCACCGTGTGTGTATAGCGGGTGTGTAGTCGACTCCGCATCCTCTCCGCTCTCACGCAGTCAGCAGAGCAGCCACCGAGGACAAACAGCAGGAACTCATTGTGTGTGCCCAGGACACAGTCGCCGAAGGACTCCGTCGCTCCCGCCATCCAGAATCCGCATTCAGTCTCATCGGGCTCCCCGCAGGTGAGGGCATCCACAAAAGCCATGCGGATCCTGTGTGCCTCCTCAATTAGGGCTCCTGTCAAGCTCGCCGCCCAACCGGCCAGCATTAAAACCAGATACCAGCATTCTACCCCTCCAGCGGGCTCGGTCCCTTGATACGCCCACAGCAAGTTCCAGAAAACCGTTGCTACTCGTCATCTCCTCGGTCAGCAGTATCAATAATCGCCCCGTGAGGAGACGCCAGCAATCCCCGAGTGCGCCCATAAAGGGCCAGATCATCCCATCCTTGTAGATCGTCAGGCATCCAGTATTGCCGCCTCATCATAGCGCCTTCCCAGGAACATTATTTAGCTGAGGCTTTTTGGAGGCCATTTGCGAGCAGCGACCTCATGAAGTGCAATCTAAAGTATCAGATCGTGTCTCTCCGGCCCAAGATGTGTACTCCATGGTGCGAAGCCAGTCATTCTGCCCTTCCAGACTAGAAGGAGTAGCAGGAGGCCACAAAACACTGCATCTACCAAACTACTAGGAATTTAGGGACCCCGGAGATTTGGCAAATTGATCTAATTTTCTTTTTGGTTTCTTTTTCAGGACGGAAGCGTAAACATAGCGTGCGCCTTTCGTAAGCAGCAGAGCCTGAGTTGCAACAGATCATCAAAAGAGTCCACATAGCCGGCCTCGATGTAGACCAGTTCAGGAGGCAGCGTCTACGTTTTGTGAGTGCAGTAAAGAGGGCCAGTCTGTTTGAATGTGGACCAGAAAATGGAGCCACAGGGAGCAGCCCAGGTGTGGGCAATCTCTCTGTAATTTTGTTGTGCACTCCTCGTTCCTGTCTTCCGACAAAAGGAGGATGCCAATCGCCGCTCAAGATGTCAGTGTTAATCCTCGGGAATGTGCCAATTGGGCCTCTCCGCCTTAGCGCCATGGTCAAACAGTAGCACCGCGTGCTACTCCGCAAAGGAGGCGGCAGCATCTTCTTTTCTTCCGTGAGTCAAATACTATTTAGCAATAGTTTCTGCTTTTTAAGAGGCATGATTCTAATTTTTCCCTTTGTTTTTCAGGACAGAAGCCATCGCTGTCATCGCCAGCCAAGGACCCTCTGGATCAGTTGCAGGAGGAACCACCCTGACGGATTGGAGAGAACTCGCTGGACCCAAATGTGCAGTTTGCACCATGTGTGTATAGCGGGTGTGTAGTCGACTCCGCATCCTCTCCGCTCTCACGCAGTCAGCAGAGCAGCCACCGAGGACAAACAGCAGGAACTCATTGTGTGTGCCCAGGACACAGTCGCCGAAGGACTCCGTCGCTCCCGCCATCCAGAATCCGCATTCAGTCTCATCGGGCTCCCCGCAGGTGAGGGCATCCACAAAAGCCATGCGGATCCTGTGTGCCTCCTCAATTAGGGCTCCTGTCAAGCTCGCCGCCCAACCGGCCAGCATTAAAACCAGATACCAGCATTCTACCCCTCCAGCGGGCTCGGTCCCTTGATACGCCTACAGCAAGTTCCAGAAAACCGTTGCTACTCGTCATCTCCTCGGTCAGCAGTATCAATAATCGCCCCGTGAGGAGACGCCAGCAATCCCCGAGTGCGCCCATAAAGGGCCAGATCATCCCATCCTTGTAGATCGTCAGGCATCCAGTATTGCCGCCTCATCATAGCGCCTTCCCAGGAACATTATTTAGCTGAGGCTTTTTGGAGGCCATTTGCGAGCAGCGACCTCATGAAGTGCAATCTAAAGTATCAGATCGTATCTCTCCGGCCCAAGATGTGTACTCCATGGTGCGAAGCCAGTCATTCTGCCCTTCCAGACTAGAAGGAGTAGCAGGAGGCCACAAAACACTGCATCTACCAAACTACTAGGAATTCAGGGACCCCGGAGATTTGGCAAATTGATCTAATTTTCTTTTTTGGTTTCTTTTTCAGGACGGAAGCGTAAACATAGCGTGCGCCTTTCGTAAGCAGCAGAGCCCGAGTTCCAAATCGGATCTTCAAAGGAGTCAAATAGGCGTCCACGATGAAGACCAGTTCAGGAAGCAATATGGATGTTTTGAGGGTGCTGTGTAGAAGGCCGGTCTGTTTGGAAGCAGCCCAGAAAATAGAGCCAGAGGGAGCAGCTCAGGTGTGGGCAATCTCCCTGCAATCCCCCTGCGAACCCCTCGCTCCCGCCCTCCAACAAAAGGAGGATGACATCGCTGCTCAAAATGACTGTGTTAATCCTCGAGTATATGCCAACTGGGCTTTTCCGCCTTCGTGCCATGGCAAAATGGTCAAACAGTAGCACCGCGCACCACTCCGCAAAGGAGGCGGCAGCATCTTCTATTCTTCCGTGAGTCAAATACTATTTAGCAATAGTTTCTGCTTTTTTAAGAGGCGTGATTCTAGTTTTTCCCTTTGTTTTCCTTTCAGAACAGAAGCCATCGCTGTCATTGCCAGCCAAGGACCCTCTGGATCAGTTGCAGGAGGAACCACCCTGGCGGATTGGAAGGAACCCGCTGTATCCAACTGTGCAGTTTGCATCGTGTGTTTGTAGCAGGTGTGCATCAGCTCCGCATCCTCTCCGCCCTCAGAGAGGGCAGAGCACCTGTCAGGCTCCCCGTCCGAATGGTCAGCATCGCAACCGGATGCCAGCATTCTGCATCTCCAGCAGGCTCAGTCCCTTGATACACCCACCTCAAGCTCCAGGAATCCATTGTTACTCGTCATCTCCTCGGTCAGCAGTATCCATGATCGCCCCGTGAGGAGACGCAGCAATCCTCTGCCCTTCCAGACTAGAAGGAGTAGCAGGAGGCCACAAAACACTGCATCTACCAAACTACTAGGAATTTAGGGACCCCGGAGATTTGGCAAATTGATCTAATTTTCTTTTTGGTTTCTTTTTCAGGACGGAAGCGTAAACATAGCGTGCGCCTTTCGTAAGCAGCAGAGCCTGAGTTGCAACAGATCATCAAAAGAGTCCACATAGCCGGCCTCGATGTAGACCAGTTCAGGAGGCAGCGTCTACGTTTTGTGAGTGCAGTAAAGAGGGCCAGTCTGTTTGAATGTGGACCAGAAAATGGAGCCACAGGGAGCAGCCCAGGTGTGGGCAATCTCTCTGTAATTTTGTTGTGCACTCCTCGTTCCTGTCTTCCGACAAAAGGAGGATGCCAATCGCCGCTCAAGATGTCAGTGTTAATCCTCGGGAATGTGCCAATTGGGCCTCTCCGCCTTAGCGCCATGGTCAAACAGTAGCACCGCGTGCTACTCCGCAAAGGAGGCGGCAGCATCTTCTTTTCTTCCGTGAGTCAAATACTATTTAGCAATAGTTTCTGCTTTTTAAGAGGCATGATTCTAATTTTTCCCTTTGTTTTTCAGGACAGAAGCCATCGCTGTCATCGCCAGCCAAGGACCCTCTGGATCAGTTGCAGGAGGAACCACCCTGACGGATTGGAGAGAACTCGCTGGAGCCAAATGTGCAGTTTGCACCATGTGTGTATAGCGGGTGTGTAGTCGACTCCGCATCCTCTCCGCTCTCACGCAGTCAGCAGAGCAGCCACCGAGGACAAACAGCAGGAACTCATTGTGTGTGCCCAGGACACAGTCGCCGAAGGACTCCGTCGCTCCCGCCATCCAGAATCCGCATTCAGTCTCATCGGGCTCCCCGCAGGTGAGGGCATCCACAAGAGCCATGCGGATCCTGTGTGCCTCCTCAATTAGGGCTCCTGTCAAGCTCGCCGCCCAACCGGCCAGCATTAAAACCAGATACCAGCATTCTACCCCTCCAGCGGGCTCGGTCCCTTGATACGCCTACAGCAAGTTCCAGAAAACCGTTGCTACTCGTCATCTCCTCGGTCAGCAGTATCAATAATCGCCCCGTGAGGAGACGCCAGCAATCCCCGAGTGCGCCCATAAAGGGCCAGATCATCCCATCCTTGTAGATCGTCAGGCATCCAGTATTGCCGCCTCATCATAGCGCCTTCCCAGGAACATTATTTAGCTGAGGCTTTTTGGAGGCCATTTGCGAGCAGCGACCTCATGAAGTGCAATCTAAAGTATCAGATCGTATCTCTCCGGCCCAAGATGTGTACTCCATGGTGCGAAGCCAGTCATTCTGCCCTTCCAGACTAGAAGGAGTAGCAGGAGGCCACAAAACACTGCATCTACCAAACTACTAGGAATTCAGGGACCCCGGAGATTTGGCAAATTGATCTAATTTTCTTTTTTGGTTTCTTTTTCAGGACGGAAGCGTAAACATAGCGTGCGCCTTTCGTAAGCAGCAGAGCCCGAGTTCCAAATCGGATCTTCAAAGGAGTCAAATAGGCGTCCACGATGAAGACCAGTTCAGGAAGCAATATGGATGTTTTGAGGGTGCTGTGTAGAAGGCCGGTCTGTTTGGAAGCAGCCCAGAAAATAGAGCCAGAGGGAGCAGCTCAGGTGTGGGCAATCTCCCTGCAATCCCCCTGCGAACCCCTCGCTCCCGCCCTCCAACAAAAGGAGGATGACATCGCTGCTCAAAATGACTGTGTTAATCCTCGAGTATATGCCAACTGGGCTTTTCCGCCTTCGTGCCATGGCAAAATGGTCAAACAGTAGCACCGCGCACCACTCCGCAAAGGAGGCGGCAGCATCTTCTATTCTTCCGTGAGTCAAATACTATTTAGCAATAGTTTCTGCTTTTTAAGAGGCGTGATTCTAGTTTTTCCCTTTGTTTTCCTTTCAGAACAGAAGCCATCGCTGTCATTGCCAGCCAAGGACCCTCTGGATCAGTTGCAGGAGGAACCACCCTGGCGGATTGGAAGGAACCCGCTGTATCCAACTGTGCAGTTTGCATCGTGTGTTTGTAGCAGGTGTGCATCAGCTCCGCATCCTCTCCGCCCTCAGAGAGGGCAGAGCACCTGTCAGGCTCCCCGTCCGAATGGTCAGCATCGCAACCGGATGCCAGCATTCTGCATCTCCAGCAGGCTCAGTCCCTTGATACACCCACCTCAAGCTCCAGGAATCCATTGTTACTCGTCATCTCCTCGGTCAGCAGTATCCATGATCGCCCCGTGAGGAGACGCAGCAATCCTCTGCCCTTCCAGACTAGAAGGAGTAGCAGGAGGCCACAAAACACTGCATCTACCAAACTACTAGGAATTCAGGGACCCCGGAGATTTGGCAAATTGATCTAATTTTCTTTTTTGGTTTCTTTTTCAGGACGGAAGCGTAAACATAGCGTGCGCCTTTCGTAAGCAGCAGAGCCCGAGTTCCAAATCGGATCTTCAAAGGAGTCAAATAGGCGTCCACGATGAAGACCAGTTCAGGAAGCAATATGGATGTTTTGAGGGTGCTGTGTAGAAGGCCGGTCTGTTTGGAAGCAGCCCAGAAAATAGAGCCAGAGGGAGCAGCTCAGGTGTGGGCAATCTCCCTGCAATCACCCTGCGAACCCCTCGCTCCCGCCCTCCAACAAAAGGAGGATGACATCGCTGCTCAAAATGACTGTGTTAATCCTCGAGTATATGCCAACTGGGCTTTTCCGCCTTCGTGCCATGGCAAAATGGTCAAACAGTAGCACCGCGCACCACTCCGCAAAGGAGGCGGCAGCATCTTCTATTCTTCCGTGAGTCAAATACTATTTAGCAATAGTTTCTGCTTTTTAAGAGGCGTGATTCTAGTTTTTCCCTTTGTTTTCCTTTCAGAACAGAAGCCATCGCTGTCATTGCCAGCCAAGGACCCTCTGGATCAGTTGCAGGAGGAACCACCCTGGCGGATTGGAAGGAACCCGCTGTATCCAACTGTGCAGTTTGCATCGTGTGTTTGTAGCAGGTGTGCATCAGCTCCGCATCCTCTCCGCCCTCAGAGAGGGCAGAGCACCTGTCAGGCTCCCCGTCCGAATGGTCAGCATCGCAACCGGATGCCAGCATTCTGCATCTCCAGCAGGCTCAGTCCCTTGATACACCCACCTCAAGCTCCAGGAATCCATTGTTACTCGTCATCTCCTCGGTCAGCAGTATCCATGATCGCCCCGTGAGGAGACGCAGCAATCCTCTGCCCTTCCAGACTAGAAGGAGTAGCAGGAGGCCACAAAACACTGCATCTACCAAACTACTAGGAATTTAGGGACCCCGGAGATTTGGCAAATTGATCTAATTTTCTTTTTGGTTTCTTTTTCAGGACGGAAGCGTAAACATAGCGTGCGCCTTTCGTAAGCAGCAGAGCCTGAGTTGCAACAGATCATCAAAAGAGTCCACATAGCCGGCCTCGATGTAGACCAGTTCAGGAGGCAGCGTCTACGTTTTGTGAGTGCAGTAAAGAGGGCCAGTCTGTTTGAATGTGGACCAGAAAATGGAGCCACAGGGAGCAGCCCAGGTGTGGGCAATCTCTCTGTAATTTTGTTGTGCACTCCTCGTTCCTGTCTTCCGACAAAAGGAGGATGCCAATCGCCGCTCAAGATGTCAGTGTTAATCCTCGGGAATGTGCCAATTGGGCCTCTCCGCCTTAGCGCCATGGTCAAACAGTAGCACCGCGTGCTACTCCGCAAAGGAGGCGGCAGCATCTTCTTTTCTTCCGTGAGTCAAATACTATTTAGCAATAGTTTCTGCTTTTTAAGAGGCATGATTCTAATTTTTCCCTTTGTTTTTCAGGACAGAAGCCATCGCTGTCATCGCCAGCCAAGGACCCTCTGGATCAGTTGCAGGAGGAACCACCCTGACGGATTGGAGAGAACTCGCTGGAGCCAAATGTGCAGTTTGCACCATGTGTGTATAGCGGGTGTGTAGTCGACTCCGCATCCTCTCCGCTCTCACGCAGTCAGCAGAGCAGCCACCGAGGACAAACAGCAGGAACTCATTGTGTGTGCCCAGGACACAGTCGCCGAAGGACTCCGTCGCTCCCGCCATCCAGAATCCGCATTCAGTCTCATCGGGCTCCCCGCAGGTGAGGGCATCCACAAGAGCCATGCGGATCCTGTGTGCCTCCTCAATTAGGGCTCCTGTCAAGCTCGCCGCCCAACCGGCCAGCATTAAAACCAGATACCAGCATTCTACCCCTCCAGCGGGCTCGGTCCCTTGATACGCCTACAGCAAGTTCCAGAAAACCGTTGCTACTCGTCATCTCCTCGGTCAGCAGTATCAATAATCGCCCCGTGAGGAGACGCCAGCAATCCCCGAGTGCGCCCATAAAGGGCCAGATCATCCCATCCTTGTAGATCGTCAGGCATCCAGTATTGCCGCCTCATCATAGCGCCTTCCCAGGAACATTATTTAGCTGAGGCTTTTTGGAGGCCATTTGCGAGCAGCGACCTCATGAAGTGCAATCTAAAGTATCAGATCGTATCTCTCCGGCCCAAGATGTGTACTCCATGGTGCGAAGCCAGTCATTCTGCCCTTCCAGACTAGAAGGAGTAGCAGGAGGCCACAAAACACTGCATCTACCAAACTACTAGGAATTCAGGGACCCCGGAGATTTGGCAAATTGATCTAATTTTCTTTTTTGGTTTCTTTTTCAGGACGGAAGCGTAAACATAGCGTGCGCCTTTCGTAAGCAGCAGAGCCCGAGTTCCAAATCGGATCTTCAAAGGAGTCAAATAGGCGTCCACGATGAAGACCAGTTCAGGAAGCAATATGGATGTTTTGAGGGTGCTGTGTAGAAGGCCGGTCTGTTTGGAAGCAGCCCAGAAAATAGAGCCAGAGGGAGCAGCTCAGGTGTGGGCAATCTCCCTGCAATCCCCCTGCGAACCCCTCGCTCCCGCCCTCCAACAAAAGGAGGATGACATCGCTGCTCAAAATGACTGTGTTAATCCTCGAGTATATGCCAACTGGGCTTTTCCGCCTTCGTGCCATGGCAAAATGGTCAAACAGTAGCACCGCGCACCACTCCGCAAAGGAGGCGGCAGCATCTTCTATTCTTCCGTGAGTCAAATACTATTTAGCAATAGTTTCTGCTTTTTAAGAGGCGTGATTCTAGTTTTTCCCTTTGTTTTCCTTTCAGAACAGAAGCCATCGCTGTCATTGCCAGCCAAGGACCCTCTGGATCAGTTGCAGGAGGAACCACCCTGGCGGATTGGAAGGAACCCGCTGTATCCAACTGTGCAGTTTGCATCGTGTGTTTGTAGCAGGTGTGCATCAGCTCCGCATCCTCTCCGCCCTCAGAGAGGGCAGAGCACCTGTCAGGCTCCCCGTCCGAATGGTCAGCATCGCAACCGGATGCCAGCATTCTGCATCTCCAGCAGGCTCAGTCCCTTGATACACCCACCTCAAGCTCCAGGAATCCATTGTTACTCGTCATCTCCTCGGTCAGCAGTATCCATGATCGCCCCGTGAGGAGACGCAGCAATCCTCTGCCCTTCCAGACTAGAAGGAGTAGCAGGAGGCCACAAAACACTGCATCTACCAAACTACTAGGAATTCAGGGACCCCGGAGATTTGGCAAATTGATCTAATTTTCTTTTTTGGTTTCTTTTTCAGGACGGAAGCGTAAACATAGCGTGCGCCTTTCGTAAGCAGCAGAGCCCGAGTTCCAAATCGGATCTTCAAAGGAGTCAAATAGGCGTCCACGATGAAGACCAGTTCAGGAAGCAATATGGATGTTTTGAGGGTGCTGTGTAGAAGGCCGGTCTGTTTGGAAGCAGCCCAGAAAATAGAGCCAGAGGGAGCAGCTCAGGTGTGGGCAATCTCCCTGCAATCACCCTGCGAACCCCTCGCTCCCGCCCTCCAACAAAAGGAGGATGACATCGCTGCTCAAAATGACTGTGTTAATCCTCGAGTATATGCCAACTGGGCTTTTCCGCCTTCGTGCCATGGCAAAATGGTCAAACAGTAGCACCGCGCACCACTCCGCAAAGGAGGCGGCAGCATCTTCTATTCTTCCGTGAGTCAAATACTATTTAGCAATAGTTTCTGCTTTTTAAGAGGCGTGATTCTAGTTTTTCCCTTTGTTTTCCTTTCAGAACAGAAGCCATCGCTGTCATTGCCAGCCAAGGACCCTCTGGATCAGTTGCAGGAGGAACCACCCTGGCGGATTGGAAGGAACCCGCTGTATCCAACTGTGCAGTTTGCATCGTGTGTTTGTAGCAGGTGTGCATCAGCTCCGCATCCTCTCCGCCCTCAGAGAGGGCAGAGCACCTGTCAGGCTCCCCGTCCGAATGGTCAGCATCGCAACCGGATGCCAGCATTCTGCATCTCCAGCAGGCTCAGTCCCTTGATACACCCACCTCAAGCTCCAGGAATCCATTGTTACTCGTCATCTCCTCGGTCAGCAGTATCCATGATCGCCCCGTGAGGAGACGCAGCAATCCTCGAGTGCGCCCAAAAGGGCAAGATCAGATCGTGTCTCTCCGCAAAGGAGGCGGCAGCATCTTCTATTCTTCCGTGAGTCAAATACTATTTAGCAATAGTTTCTGCTTTTTAAGAGGCGTGATTCTAGTTTTTCCCTTTGTTTTCCTTTCAGAACAGAAGCCATCGCTGTCATTGCCAGCCAAGGACCCTCTGGATCAGTTGCAGGAGGAACCACCCTGGCGGATTGGAAGGAACCCGCTGTATCCAACTGTGCAGTTTGCATCGTGTGTTTGTAGCAGGTGTGCATCAGCTCCGCATCCTCTCCGCCCTCAGAGAGGGCAGAGCACCTGTCAGGCTCCCCGTCCGAATGGTCAGCATCGCAACCGGATGCCAGCATTCTGCATCTCCAGCAGGCTCAGTCCCTTGATACACCCACCTCAAGCTCCAGGAATCCATTGTTACTCGTCATCTCCTCGGTCAGCAGTATCCATGATCGCCCCATGAGGAGACGCAGCAATCCTCGAGTGCGCCCAAAAGGGCAAGATCAGATCGTGTCTCTCCTGCCCAAGATGTGTACTCCATGGTTCGACATAAATCGTGCTGTATCTAATTCCATTTTCGCTTTCTTTTCCAGGGCAGAAGCATAACCATATTGTGCACCTCCTGTAACCGGCAGCACCGGAGATCCACAACAATCCTCCCAGGAGCCAGCGTAGCCATTCCTGATGAGGATCCGTTCAGGAAGCAACACCCGCGTTTCGAGAGTGCAGTACAGAGGGCTAGTTTGTTCGAGAATAGGCCAGTAAAGGAAGACTTCACAGGCAGCTCGCACGAAGGCCGCTCTCCAGCGACCCTGTGTACATACCTCTTCTCCGGACTTTGACGGGAGGAGGATGCCAGCAGCCACCCAATGTCAGTGTGCCTATCCGCAAAACAGATCAATTGGAGAACATTTTCCGTCTTTGTGCCACAGCCAGATGGGCCAACAATGAAGCGCGGAGTGCCTATTCTGCAGCAGAGAGCTGGTGGTGCCCTCCATTCATTTGTGAGTTAAAATCTTTTTACAACGAGTTCTGTTGATTTGAGGCGTGGTTTTAATCCTATCCTTTGTTTTCCTTTCGGGACAGGTGCCATCACCGTCACCGACAGCATTAGACCCAGGGATCCACCCCAGAAGTAGTCTCCCTGGGTGACTAACAAGGAACGCCAAGGGACGAACCGTGCCGTTCAGGATCAGTTTCGAAGGCCAAAGGAGCGATTTTTGAGGTCTGGGCGCCGTCGCGCAGGAATGGCTTTTATGAGGCATGCTTCGAGGCTGGTCAGCAGCATCTCATCAGAAAATCGGGTGAGCGTATTTAATTTATCCCCTTATTCCTACGAAAGATACTTAGTGAGGAATAAGATGCCTTTCCATCATTCCGGCCGTTATTGCTTGTAGTTTATTCCTCTGAGTAGTATAGGGTTGAGTTTCCCAGATGAATCTCGAAATCAGGTAAAATGATTCTAATTATACCTCTCGGCTGACCTTCCATCCTCTCCAGAATCTCCTCTCTGTTATATCTCCCTTCCCTATACATTTTATTGTATTTATTTATTAGGGATTCCCCCAATCTGCTCGTTATTTTTCCCCTCTTTGCAGCAATTTTTTCTCTTCTTGCTTTCTCGTATATCCTATCTTCCTCCTTTTCCTCGTCCTCATCTTCTATTCTAAGAAGTGTAGGGAGGTTCTCTCTATACCTTAGCCTTGCTTTTCTTACCATTTCTCTCTCCTCTCTGTCGGTAAAGAATCTTATGTATTCGTAAACAGGCTCCTCTGTTGGTTTAGGGTAGTCTGCTTTTATTGGTTGGATAAATTTCTGGTACTGTTCCACGTATCTGTTTCTACTGGCCGCAAGTCTCTCTGGTACGTATGGGTATCTGATTAGGTCTTTGATCAGGGGGTTGTTATGAGTTGAAATGGAGTTTGCATAACGCTGACTTGCCTGTTCGTAGACTTCGATCACCGATTTAATATTGTAGTTTTCCCTGATGATAGTTTGGGTTGTGTATCTGGGGACACTAATGGATCTCCTTATTAACTTGTTTTCTGAGATTTGAATTTTATTTATGCTTGTATCAGAGACAAGGGCTCCCCAGACTGCAATAGAGTATCCCCAGATGGGGGATATTATTTGCTTGTGTAGTAGCATTTTGGTTATACTAGGGAGTTTGCTTTGGTTGCCAATAAGCCATTCCAGTTTTTTGTATGCTGAGAACATTTTCCCTTTGAGCAGTTTTACATGAGAGATTAAGGTTAGTCTTTTGTCGAGCATAACTCCTAAGTATAGCTGTCTGGTAAGTTTGGCTGCTCTGGTCCCATCGACCATTGGGGGTGTGTGTGTGTTTTCCTGTTTTCCTTTTAGGGAAAATAATACATGGCCAGTTTTACTACCATTTATGGCTATATCCCATTTCTTGGCCCAATCGCAGTATAAATCGACAAACCTTTGATTTTGATCAATGGCCTCCCTTGCTGTTTTGGCGCTGCTGAGGATTACAGTATCGTCTGCGTAAGTAGCCAATACTGCACTTTTTGAGTTGTATTCAGGCCATTGAACACCCGGAACATACTTTTTGGGTATAAAGTGGGGCATATCCGAGGAATATATTGAGTAAAGGATAGGTCCTAGATTACTTCCCTGTGGGACCCCGGCCCTGACGCTTCCAGTTTTTGAGAGGGTATCATTATTTATTTTTACTGAAAAGGTTCTGTTTTGTAGATAACTTTCAATAATTCTAAATAAGCTTGCAGGGAGTAATTTGATTAATTTTAGTTTAAGTCCGTCGTGCCAAACTCGGTCGAAGGCCTCTGTGATGTCTACAAAGATGGCTGAACAAACCTCCTTTTGTTCGAACGCTTTCATAACAAATTGGGTGACCCTGGCTAGTTGATGTTCAGCTCCGTGTTCCTTTCTAAAGCCGAATTGATGGTTAGGGATGGCTTTCGAGAAGGCTTCGACATCAAAAAGCCTTGTCATTAAGATCCTTTCAAATAGTTTTGAGAAACCGGAGAGTAGGCTGATTGGACGATAGGATTTTACGCTAGTTGGGGTTTTCCCTGGCTTTAGGATCATGGTGACCGTGGCATGTTTCCATTGGCTTGGGAAATGACCAGTACGAAGTATGTTATTAAAGATGAGTATTAAATATATTTTTGCTTTTTCCGGTAACAGTTTTATAAGCTTATTGTCTATTAAATCGTCACCTGGAGCTTTTCCTAACACTAATGCTTCGATATTAAGGTTGAGTTCAGCCAGGGTTACCGGTCTGGGTTTAAAGAATTTGTTTGATTTTATCATAATTTCGTTTATGGCTTTTTTGTTGTTTAACTCCTGTCGGACTTTATCCCTTTCTGAGGTATCATTTAGAGAATTGGGTATGAACCGAGATTCGAGGTGGTTTGCAAAGGCTTCAGCCTTTTCTTCTAGTGTTTTGGTCCAAAAACTTCCAAGGGCGGGGTTTGTTGGGTCAATCTCCTGTATGATTGACCAGCAAGGTTGTGGTTGTTTTTTAATGATGTTGGTCATCTTCCATAACTTTTTCATCCTATACCTGTCCGTTGGGTCTATTTCTTCAACTCTGGCGTTTATGTTTTTCTCTTTGAGTCCCTTGATAGCTTTTGCTAGTCTATTATGGGCCGCTTTGAACCATTTTTTTGCCTCTTCCGTTCCCGTCTGTCTGAAAATTCTGTTCATTTCCTTCTTTTCATTTAGTAGCCTGAGGGTTGGTTCATCCAGCCTAACCAAGTGCCTGATGTCCTTACGCGCATTTGCGCGTCGGGCGCCGCTTTCCGGGGTCGATTCCTTTGCTGCCTCCTTTATATTTCTCAAGAATATGTCTAGGCAGTCTTCAATGTCCTGGCCTGTGTTTATGTCAGTGTTTAGCAAAACCTTATTGTCAAGTATTTTTTTGAACTTGGTCAAGTTTGTACCCTTTAGCAATATATTGTTTCGGGGGTTTTCGTCATGTGAGAAGCTTACTTTATCAAAATCAATAATTATTTGGAGGGGAAGGTGGTCAGAACTCATGTCATTTGTTGATTTAATTTTGAGTTGACATCCTCTAAGCCCTTTGTATATGGAGAAATCAATGGCTGAAGGTTGATTTTTGTTGCAGAAGGGGAAGTGGGTGGCGCCACCAGTGGCTAGTATTTGTAGATCCTTACTCTGCTGAAGGGCTTGAAAAAGGGTTCTTCCTCTAATACAGGATCGGTGATTTCCCCATCCAGAGTGTTTGGCATTCCAATCTCCGCTGATTATGAATTTTGATTTTCCCTCTAAGATTTCTTCAAAGTGTTTGAAAAGGCGTGAGAAATGGTCGACTTCCCAGACAAAAGTGGGCGGGCAGTATATTGGACCAACAACAATCATACCTGACCTAATTCCGCTAGACGGGATCAGGACTATTGGGGAGCTCTGTATAGAATCCAACTCTATTGGGTCCAGGGCTGAATGCCTGATATTTTGAGCAACAATTGTTGCTGTACCCCCTTTCCTGTACGAAATTGGGTTGGAGGCATAGTAGGTATGGTATCCCGGGAGATTTAATGTCTGTGAGTTCGGTTTTAGTCGTGTCTCAATTATCAACATGATTTGGATTTCTTCGCTGGCCATGAAAGCTTCGAGCTCGCCCCTCTTATTCCCTACCCCTCCGGCATTCCAGAAGGCAATTTTTATGTTATTTTGTCTTGTAGTTGTGCTGTTCATTTTGTTTATTTATATGGCTGCGTGTTGTTTTTATTGGATTTTGGTCTTTGTATTTACATACGGTTTTTACTTGTTTACGGGGCACAGCAGAGACATTATCTTGTTTATGAAGAGGTCGAGTTTTTGCTCAAGGTTGGTGATCTTGGCTTCAAGGGAAAGGCCATTACTTCCCTGGGCCTTGACTGGCTTGTTGCTTTCGTTTTTCAGGGGTTCCGGACTGTCATAAATTCTTCTTGGCCTAAAGTTTAGCATGGCTTGTTTGCTAGTGGTGGGAGGGCTGTCGTCTATAGCTCCGCTTCCCATGCTTCTCTCTGTATCCCTGCTTGTTTTGTTTTTGTTTCTTTCCAACCAGTTCATGTGTATCCCGGAGGATTTTGTATTTGTTTGGCTGGGTCTATTTTTAGCGGAGGGCTGGTCATTTTTTCTCAATTTTTCCAACCTTTTTTTGATTGCAACATTGTGGGCCGAGGGGCGAAGTTGGTGTTTTTTCCTTATATTGTCCCTAGTCTTAAAGGGATTTATCCAGCTTTGGTTGGAGGAGTGTTGCCCATTCCCTCTGAAGGGCCCCCTTTGGTGGCGGAATTTGGCGTGGGGGCCTTCTTCAGAACTCTTGCGTAGGGAGTATTATTAGCCATCTGGTTTATAGGGTAATTTGTGTTGCCTCTATTTTGATCGGTTCTGTCTGCATGTCCTCGGTACGCGTCTAGGTTTGCTTTATTTGCCGCTAGTCTGCCCTTTTCTTTTTTGTATGTTGGACAGCCTTTATAGCTGCTTACATGGGCGCCCAGGCAGTTTACGCACGTAGGAGGGCTGGCTCTAGTCTTGTTGCATACTGAAGAGGCATGGTTCCCCGCGCACTTCATGCATTTTGGGGGCTTCAAACAGGACCCTTTTGCGTGTGAAAACCCCTGGCAATTAAAACACTGGACTGGCTCACGGGGCTTATTTTTTCTCTCCACTTTTATCACTTGATTTCCTAAGGAGGCCAAGTCTAGGATTCTCAAGTGTCCGCCATCCCGTTGAGTGTCTATAACAAGCTCAAACATCTTGTATCCCACTCCCGTAATCCTGTTTCTCATGTTCTGGATGTAGGTGGTCGTGTATCCTATTTTTCTAAGTTCGTCTACTATCCAGGTTGGTGGGGTAGAGGGATGTAGGTGCCTAATTATTATCCTGAAACCTTTGTCAGCGTTCACCTGGTGCGAGTGGGCAGGAACCTTATTTTCAATCAACACTGACTTGATGGAATTGTAAGCTTCCATGTCAGCCGCTTGAATACGGATTCCGTTGCCTGTTGTCGTTTTAGTTTTGTATTTGGAAATACCCGCCCTATAGTTAAATTTCTCTAGCAGGGGAATTATTGCAGGTATACTTGCTACATAAAAAGAAGGTATTTTCTTGCTTAAAGGGACCACCCTCCAAGGATGGCTAAATTGATCTTGATTTTTTTTAAGATGGGGCTGATCAGTTTCTATGTAGTCTGTGTTTGTGGCTGTATTTTTGTTTTCCCTGTTGTCTAATTTCACAGTGTGGATACCATTTCTATTACATAGCTTTTTGCCTGGGGTTTCCTCTAACAGGTGTTCGCTGTCGTCGACTCGCCTTTTTCCCGGAGTTTTGAACAGACTGCGCCTTGTAGAACTTTTACTGGGATTTTCAGCAGTGATTTTCTGTTCTTTTCCTAGAGGAGTTGATGGATGTTCAAGGGGGGAGGGGGATCTTTTCCTTTTCTCTATGTTGGGCGAGTTGTTTTTAAATTGGTCCGACATGGGGCATGCATTCGGATTTAGATATTGGCTACTAATCTGTCCAAGAATGGCGTTGGTCAGTGTAACTGGGTCAGTCGTGGAGCCACTTTGCAAGTCTTTTAGTAAAGAGACTTCTGGTTGTGAGGGCTTAGCCAGTGTATGACCGCAGTCCAAAATGTTCGAGTTTCCCCCCTTTCCCTTGTACATTTCTTTATTAGTATGAGGGGAAATATTCAAAGAGTTTTTTCTCTTTTTCTCTGTGCTTGGGGCTTTTGCTGAGAGGGGTTTAGCTATCGTGACATTGGCATCTTTTTTAAGAGAATTGCCAGCAGCAATGTCGTTTTGGGAGCCTTTTATGGCGCTTTTATTTGCTTTTATTTGTGTAAGAGATATTGCTGTTTTATTCAAATTCGAAATGTGATCTAGAAGAGCCTTTTCTGTGAGAGCGGTGGGTTTTGTGCTTGTATGTGTAAGATGGGATTGCTGCTCGCGGGGTTCATTGCCCTGTTTGCCTTTGCAGGTGTGTGAGGGAGAGAGTTTATGTGTTTGGAGGTTTTCATTTTTGAGAGAGGCTTTGTCATTTGTGTGCGTGAGTTTTGTTTGTGGTTCCATACTTGCTACCATTTTGGTACTTGGAGAGGGAGGGGACTTGGTTGGAAATGTGGTGGGTTTCGCTTTCAAAGAGAGAGCTGTGGGAGTGTGTGTGCGGTTTTTGGTGGAGGCAGCCTGTTGCTCCGAGTCAATTTTACAAGTTGGAGATTCTGATGGAGGTTTTGGTGTGAGTGCCAATTTTGCAAGCAGTTCGTTTTTGCCGCTCTGCTGCTCTTGATTTACACTGGGCTGAGCGAGTTTTGAGGGCGTGTATGTATATGTGTGGTTGCGGCAAATTGATTCTGATTTTGAGGGGAGGTGCTTGGTTACATGGGGGGCCATTTTCTCTGCTGATTTTAGATATTTTTGAATAATGAGGTCTTTGCTAGTGGTTACTACCAATTTGAGTGGATCCCTTCCTGTTTCGATTTCTGTCAGGGTGACATCGTCATCAGAGTCAATAGGGCCCTGTGAGAGGGCCGAAATGTCTAGGAAATTTGGGGACATGACATATTCCGGGCTTGAGGCAATTGAGATTGCCTCACTGTCTGTGTGTGTGACTGACGATATTGAAGCTCCATCCATATTAATTCAAGGCAATAGATAACTATTAATTTAGCTTTAATTTACTTTAAATGTGTATGTCAATCTCAATTTATTTATTTATTTATTTTTTTTAATTAAAAAGATGTAGAGTTTAATTTGCGGTTTTATTTAGATTTACTTTTAGTTTTAATTCACTTTGTAGGTTTGTTTTATTTAATTCTGCTTTGTGGTTAGATTAAGCGTTTGGAAAATGGCTGCTGGTTTTGTAGATTTTGCCTACCGTTTATTTTTCCTTTCTTTTGTTGGGCTGATTTTCATTGCTGTTCCTTGTCTTCTTTAATGGCCTCCGATTTTTATTTAGTTCCAATTTTCCTCTCTTTAGTTAGGCTGGTTTTAATTACTGGTGCTTAGTAATCTTAGATGGCTGTTTTTCAGTCATACTCAGTGGCGATAAAGGAAGGAACTGACTAGCAATTCCTCCTGCCACTCCTTTTATTTGTCCTCTTGTTACATTGGTTGCAGCTTATAGGTACAATTACATGGCAGGTTTTACGTTATTTACATAGCTTTTGACATTTTAGTGTTTTAATTTACATTTGTCTAGTTCTAGTATTAGTAGGGACAATTATTAGAGGGTTTGAGTTTCGGCTAAGGGAAACTGGGGATTTTTACTTAAGTTTAGGTGGTCACATTTATTTTGATTCCAGTTAGTGGAAAGTCTCGCGCTCTGCTTTAAAATGGTACAGCCTACGCAACTTCAACGTTAATGGAATATCGGCTTCTTCATTCCAGCAGCACATGCATTTGTTGTTAGCATTAGTGGAAGATTTGACCCTCAACACTACGGCGTCACTCATCAGTCAGTTGTGGATAGCGGCTTCAATTATTTTTGCAGATTTTTGCAGAAGTGAATGTTTTGGTGAAGTTTGTAAATCGCCCAATTGGAAATTCACATCTCATCCAGTATGTACGCCGCGGGGGCGAACAAGTCTCGGCACCGGTGGATTATAATGCAACCATATGCAAAGAGTCCCATCCCGAGGGCGGATCCCAGTTGGCCATTTTGGGAGTCTCCTTCGCATCCTGGACGCTCCCGGGCGAGTAGCAGGAACAGCCTCCAACACCAAACAAGTGGATCGCAGTAATATGGGTGCTGGGTCATTGTTGGTGCGAGCCACCGGCAGACGCCTCTTGATCCCGTGTTGTGCCCCATTGACAGAATCTTGATCCTGTCAGCATTAGATCCTGTCTCTTCAGTCCAAAGTGTTTGCTCCATGGTTCAACAATAGCCACCTTGTCTTTTTAGGCCAGAAGGAACATAGAAAGCCCCTATTCTCTGCATCCAGCAGACTGCTGAAATATAGGGATATTAGAATTTTAACTAATACATATTATTTCAGTTTGGTTTCTTTTCAGGCCAGAAGCGTTAAGCGTTATTTAAGCGTAAATACGCCTCCTGTAAGCGGCAGCGCCAGAGATCCAAACCAGTCATCTCAGGAGTCAACATGGCCGGCAGTGAAGACCAGTTCGGGAAGCAAGATCGACGTTTTGTGGGTGCAAAATAGAGGGCCAGTACGTTTGAGAGTGGACCGGGAAATGGAGCCACAGGAAGAAGCCCAGGTGTGGGCAATCTCTCTCACTCCTCGTTCCTGTCTTCCGACAAAAGGAGGATGCCAATCGCCGCTCAAGATGTCAGTGTTAATCCTCGGGAATGTGCCAATTGGGCCTCTCCGCCTTAGCGCCATGGTCAAACAGTAGCGCCGCGTGCTACTCCGCAAAGGAGGCGGCAGCATCTTCTTTTCTTCCGTGAGTCAAATACTATTTAGCAATAGTTTCTGCTTTTTAAGAGGCATGATTCTAATTTTTCCCTTTGTTTTTCAGGACAGAAGCCATCGCTGTCATCGCCAGCCAAGGACCCTCTGGATCAGTTGCAGGAGGAACCACCCTGACGGATTGGAGAGAACTCGCTGGACCCAAATGTGCAGTTTGCACCATGTGTGTATAGCGGGTGTGTAGTCGACTCCGCATCCTCTCCGCTCTCACGCAGTCAGCAGAGCAGCCACCGAGGACAAACAGCAGGAACTCATTGTGTGTGCCCAGGACACAGTCGCCGAAGGACTCCGTCGCTCCCGCCATCCAGAATCCGCATTCAGTCTCATCGGGCTCCCCGCAGGTGAGGGCATCCACAAAAGCCATGCGGATCCTGTGTGCCTCCTCAATTAGGGCTCCTGTCAAGCTCGCCGCCCAACCGGCCAGCATTAAAACCAGATACCAGCATTCTACCCCTCCAGCGGGCTCGGTCCCTTGATACGCCTACAGCAAGTTCCAGAAAACCGTTGCTACTCGTCATCTCCTCGGTCAGCAGTATCAATAATCGCCCCGTGAGGAGACGCCAGCAATCCCCGAGTGCGCCCATAAAGGGCCAGATCATCCCATCCTTGTAGATCGTCAGGCATCCAGTATTGCCGCCTCATCATAGCGCCTTCCCAGGAACATTATTTAGCTGAGGCTTTTTGGAGGCCATTTGCGAGCAGCGACCTCATGAAGTGCAATCTAAAGTATCAGATCGTATCTCTCCGGCCCAAGATGTGTACTCCATGGTGCGAAGCCAGTCATTCTGCCCTTCCAGACTAGAAGGAGGAGGCCACAAAACACTGCATCTACCAAACTACTAGGAATTCAGGGACCCCGGAGATTTGGCAAATTGATCTAATTTTCTTTTTTGGTTTCTTTTTCAGGACGGAAGCGTAAACATAGCGTGCGCCTTTCGTAAGCAGCAGAGCCCGAGTTCCAAATCGGATCTTCAAAGGAGTCAAATAGGCGTCCACGATGAAGACCAGTTCAGGAAGCAATATGGATGTTTTGAGGGTGCTGTGTAGAAGGCCGGTCTGTTTGGAAGCAGCCCAGAAAATAGAGCCAGAGGGAGCAGCTCAGGTGTGGGCAATCTCCCTGCAATCCCCCTGCGAACCCCTCGCTCCCGCCCTCCAACAAAAGGAGGATGACATCGCTGCTCAAAATGACTGTGTTAATCCTCGAGTATATGCCAACTGGGCTTTTCCGCCTTCGTGCCATGGCAAAATGGTCAAACAGTAGCACCGCGCACCACTCCGCAAAGGAGGCGGCAGCATCTTCTATTCTTCCGTGAGTCAAATACTATTTAGCAATAGTTTCTGCTTTTTAAGAGGCGTGATTCTAGTTTTTCCCTTTGTTTTCCTTTCAGAACAGAAGCCATCGCTGTCATTGCCAGCCAAGGACCCTCTGGATCAGTTGCAGGAGGAACCACCCTGGCGGATTGGAAGGAACCCGCTGTATCCAACTGTGCAGTTTGCATCGTGTGTTTGTAGCAGGTGTGCATCAGCTCCGCATCCTCTCCGCCCTCAGAGAGGGCAGAGCACCTGTCAGGCTCCCCGTCCGAATGGTCAGCATCGCAACCGGATGCCAGCATTCTGCATCTCCAGCAGGCTCAGTCCCTTGATACACCCACCTCAAGCTCCAGGAATCCATTGTTACTCGTCATCTCCTCGGTCAGCAGTATCCATGATCGCCCCATGAGGAGACGCAGCAATCCTCGAGTGCGCCCAAAAGGGCAAGATCAGATCGTGTCTCTCCTGCCCAAGATGTGTACTCCATGGTTCGACATAAATCGTGCTGTATCTAATTCCATTTTCGCTTTCTTTTCCAGGGCAGAAGCATAACCATATTGTGCACCTCCTGTAACCGGCAGCACCGGAGATCCACAACAATCCTCCCAGGAGCCAGCGTAGCCATTCCTGATGAGGATCCGTTCAGGAAGCAACACCCGCGTTTCGAGAGTGCAGTACAGAGGGCTAGTTTGTTCGAGAATAGGCCAGTAAAGGAAGACTTCACAGGCAGCTCGCACGAAGGCCGCTCTCCAGCGACCCTGTGTACATACCTCTTCTCCGGACTTTGACGGGAGGAGGATGCCAGCAGCCACCCAATGTCAGTGTGCCTATCCGCAAAACAGATCAATTGGAGAACATTTTCCGTCTTTGTGCCACAGCCAGATGGGCCAACAATGAAGCGCGGAGTGCCTATTCTGCAGCAGAGAGCTGGTGGTGCCCTCCATTCATTTGTGAGTTAAAATCTTTTTACAACGAGTTCTGTTGATTTGAGGCGTGGTTTTAATCCTATCCTTTGTTTTCCTTTCGGGACAGGTGCCATCACCGTCACCGACAGCATTAGACCCAGGGATCCACCCCAGAAGTAGTCTCCCTGGGTGACTAACAAGGAACGCCAAGGGACGAACCGTGCCGTTCAGGATCAGTTTCGAAGGCCAAAGGAGCGATTTTTGGAGGTCTGGGCGCCGTCGCGCAGGAATGGCTTTTATGAGGCATGCTTCGAGGCTGGTCAGCAGCATCTCATCAGAAAATCGGGTGAGCGTATTTAATTTATCCCCTTATTCCTACGAAAGATACTTAGTGAGGAATAAGATGCCTTTCCATCATTCCGGCCGTTATTGCTTGTAGTTTATTCCTCTGAGTAGTATAGGGTTGAGTTTCCCAGATGAATCTCGAAATCAGGTAAAATGATTCTAATTATACCTCTCGGCTGACCTTCCATCCTCTCCAGAATCTCCTCTCTGTTATATCTCCCTTCCCTATACATTTTATTGTATTTATTTATTAGGGATTCCCCCAATCTGCTCGTTATTTTTCCCCTCTTTGCAGCAATTTTTTCTCTTCTTGCTTTCTCGTATATCCTATCTTCCTCCTTTTCCTCGTCCTCATCTTCTATTCTAAGAAGTGTAGGGAGGTTCTCTCTATACCTTAGCCTTGCTTTTCTTACCATTTCTCTCTCCTCTCTGTCGGTAAAGAATCTTATGTATTCGTAAACAGGCTCCTCTGTTGGTTTAGGGTAGTCTGCTTTTATTGGTTGGATAAATTTCTGGTACTGTTCCACGTATCTGTTTCTACTGGCCGCAAGTCTCTCTGGTACGTATGGGTATCTGATTAGGTCTTTGATCAGGGGGTTGTTATGAGTTGAAATGGAGTTTGCATAACGCTGACTTGCCTGTTCGTAGACTTCGATCACCGATTTAATATTGTAGTTTTCCCTGATGATAGTTTGGGTTGTGTATCTGGGGACACTAATGGATCTCCTTATTAACTTGTTTTCTGAGATTTGAATTTTATTTATGCTTGTATCAGAGACAAGGGCTCCCCAGACTGCAATAGAGTATCCCCAGATGGGGGATATTATTTGCTTGTGTAGTAGCATTTTGGTTATACTAGGGAGTTTGCTTTGGTTGCCAATAAGCCATTCCAGTTTTTTGTATGCTGAGAACATTTTCCCTTTGAGCAGTTTTACATGAGAGATTAAGGTTAGTCTTTTGTCGAGCATAACTCCTAAGTATAGCTGTCTGGTAAGTTTGGCTGCTCTGGTCCCATCGACCATTGGGGGTGTGTGTGTGTTTTCCTGTTTTCCTTTTAGGGAAAATAATACATGGCCAGTTTTACTACCATTTATGGCTATATCCCATTTCTTGGCCCAATCGCAGTATAAATCGACAAACCTTTGATTTTGATCAATGGCCTCCCTTGCTGTTTTGGCGCTGCTGAGGATTACAGTATCGTCTGCGTAAGTAGCCAATACTGCACTTTTTGAGTTGTATTCAGGCCATTGAACACCCGGAACATACTTTTTGGGTATAAAGTGGGGCATATCCGAGGAATATATTGAGTAAAGGATAGGTCCTAGATTACTTCCCTGTGGGACCCCGGCCCTGACGCTTCCAGTTTTTGAGAGGGTATCATTATTTATTTTTACTGAAAAGGTTCTGTTTTGTAGATAACTTTCAATAATTCTAAATAAGCTTGCAGGGAGTAATTTGATTAATTTTAGTTTAAGTCCGTCGTGCCAAACTCGGTCGAAGGCCTCTGTGATGTCTACAAAGATGGCTGAACAAACCTCCTTTTGTTCGAACGCTTTCATAACAAATTGGGTGACCCTGGCTAGTTGATGTTCAGCTCCGTGTTCCTTTCTAAAGCCGAATTGATGGTTAGGGATGGCTTTCGAGAAGGCTTCGACATCAAAAAGCCTTGTCATTAAGATCCTTTCAAATAGTTTTGAGAAACCGGAGAGTAGGCTGATTGGACGATAGGATTTTACGCTAGTTGGGGTTTTCCCTGGCTTTAGGATCATGGTGACCGTGGCATGTTTCCATTGGCTTGGGAAATGACCAGTACGAAGTATGTTATTAAAGATGAGTATTAAATATATTTTTGCTTTTTCCGGTAACAGTTTTATAAGCTTATTGTCTATTAAATCGTCACCTGGAGCTTTTCCTAACACTAATGCTTCGATATTAAGGTTGAGTTCAGCCAGGGTTACCGGTCTGGGTTTAAAGAATTTGTTTGATTTTATCATAATTTCGTTTATGGCTTTTTTGTTGTTTAACTCCTGTCGGACTTTATCCCTTTCTGAGGTATCATTTAGAGAATTGGGTATGAACCGAGATTCGAGGTGGTTTGCAAAGGCTTCAGCCTTTTCTTCTAGTGTTTTGGTCCAAAAACTTCCAAGGGCGGGGTTTGTTGGGTCAATCTCCTGTATGATTGACCAGCAAGGTTGTGGTTGTTTTTTAATGATGTTGGTCATCTTCCATAACTTTTTCATCCTATACCTGTCCGTTGGGTCTATTTCTTCAACTCTGGCGTTTATGTTTTTCTCTTTGAGTCCCTTGATAGCTTTTGCTAGTCTATTATGGGCCGCTTTGAACCATTTTTTTGCCTCTTCCGTTCCCGTCTGTCTGAAAATTCTGTTCATTTCCTTCTTTTCATTTAGTAGCCTGAGGGTTGGTTCATCCAGCCTAACCAAGTGCCTGATGTCCTTACGCGCATTTGCGCGTCGGGCGCCGCTTTCCGGGGTCGATTCCTTTGCTGCCTCCTTTATATTTCTCAAGAATATGTCTAGGCAGTCTTCAATGTCCTGGCCTGTGTTTATGTCAGTGTTTAGCAAAACCTTATTGTCAAGTATTTTTTTGAACTTGGTCAAGTTTGTACCCTTTAGCAATATATTGTTTCGGGGGTTTTCGTCATGTGAGAAGCTTACTTTATCAAAATCAATAATTATTTGGAGGGGAAGGTGGTCAGAACTCATGTCATTTGTTGATTTAATTTTGAGTTGACATCCTCTAAGCCCTTTGTATATGGAGAAATCAATGGCTGAAGGTTGATTTTTGTTGCAGAAGGGGAAGTGGGTGGCGCCACCAGTGGCTAGTATTTGTAGATCCTTACTCTGCTGAAGGGCTTGAAAAAGGGTTCTTCCTCTAATACAGGATCGGTGATTTCCCCATCCAGAGTGTTTGGCATTCCAATCTCCGCTGATTATGAATTTTGATTTTCCCTCTAAGATTTCTTCAAAGTGTTTGAAAAGGCGTGAGAAATGGTCGACTTCCCAGACAAAAGTGGGCGGGCAGTATATTGGACCAACAACAATCATACCTGACCTAATTCCGCTAGACGGGATCAGGACTATTGGGGAGCTCTGTATAGAATCCAACTCTATTGGGTCCAGGGCTGAATGCCTGATATTTTGAGCAACAATTGTTGCTGTACCCCCTTTCCTGTACGAAATTGGGTTGGAGGCATAGTAGGTATGGTATCCCGGGAGATTTAATGTCTGTGAGTTCGGTTTTAGTCGTGTCTCAATTATCAACATGATTTGGATTTCTTCGCTGGCCATGAAAGCTTCGAGCTCGCCCCTCTTATTCCCTACCCCTCCGGCATTCCAGAAGGCAATTTTTATGTTATTTTGTCTTGTAGTTGTGCTGTTCATTTTGTTTATTTATATGGCTGCGTGTTGTTTTTATTGGATTTTGGTCTTTGTATTTACATACGGTTTTTACTTGTTTACGGGGCACAGCAGAGACATTATCTTGTTTATGAAGAGGTCGAGTTTTTGCTCAAGGTTGGTGATCTTGGCTTCAAGGGAAAGGCCATTACTTCCCTGGGCCTTGACTGGCTTGTTGCTTTCGTTTTTCAGGGGTTCCGGACTGTCATAAATTCTTCTTGGCCTAAAGTTTAGCATGGCTTGTTTGCTAGTGGTGGGAGGGCTGTCGTCTATAGCTCCGCTTCCCATGCTTCTCTCTGTATCCCTGCTTGTTTTGTTTTTGTTTCTTTCCAACCAGTTCATGTGTATCCCGGAGGATTTTGTATTTGTTTGGCTGGGTCTATTTTTAGCGGAGGGCTGGTCATTTTTTCTCAATTTTTCCAACCTTTTTTTGATTGCAACATTGTGGGCCGAGGGGCGAAGTTGGTGTTTTTTCCTTATATTGTCCCTAGTCTTAAAGGGATTTATCCAGCTTTGGTTGGAGGAGTGTTGCCCATTCCCCTCTGAAGGGCCCCCTTTGGTGGCGGAATTTGGCGTGGGGGCCTTCTTCAGAACTCTTGCGTAGGGAGTATTATTAGCCATCTGGTTTATAGGGTAATTTGTGTTGCCTCTATTTTGATCGGTTCTGTCTGCATGTCCTCGGTACGCGTCTAGGTTTGCTTTATTTGCCGCTAGTCTGCCCTTTTCTTTTTTGTATGTTGGACAGCCTTTATAGCTGCTTACATGGGCGCCCAGGCAGTTTACGCACGTAGGAGGGCTGGCTCTAGTCTTGTTGCATACTGAAGAGGCATGGTTCCCCGCGCACTTCATGCATTTTGGGGGCTTCAAACAGGACCCTTTTGCGTGTGAAAACCCCTGGCAATTAAAACACTGGACTGGCTCACGGGGCTTATTTTTTCTCTCCACTTTTATCACTTGATTTCCTAAGGAGGCCAAGTCTAGGATTCTCAAGTGTCCGCCATCCCGTTGAGTGTCTATAACAAGCTCAAACATCTTGTATCCCACTCCCGTAATCCTGTTTCTCATGTTCTGGATGTAGGTGGTCGTGTATCCTATTTTTCTAAGTTCGTCTACTATCCAGGTTGGTGGGGTAGAGGGATGTAGGTGCCTAATTATTATCCTGAAACCTTTGTCAGCGTTCACCTGGTGCGAGTGGGCAGGAACCTTATTTTCAATCAACACTGACTTGATGGAATTGTAAGCTTCCATGTCAGCCGCTTGAATACGGATTCCGTTGCCTGTTGTCGTTTTAGTTTTGTATTTGGAAATACCCGCCCTATAGTTAAATTTCTCTAGCAGGGGAATTATTGCAGGTATACTTGCTACATAAAAAGAAGGTATTTTCTTGCTTAAAGGGACCACCCTCCAAGGATGGCTAAATTGATCTTGATTTTTTTTAAGATGGGGCTGATCAGTTTCTATGTAGTCTGTGTTTGTGGCTGTATTTTTGTTTTCCCTGTTGTCTAATTTCACAGTGTGGATACCATTTCTATTACATAGCTTTTTGCCTGGGGTTTCCTCTAACAGGTGTTCGCTGTCGTCGACTCGCCTTTTTCCCGGAGTTTTGAACAGACTGCGCCTTGTAGAACTTTTACTGGGATTTTCAGCAGTGATTTTCTGTTCTTTTCCTAGAGGAGTTGATGGATGTTCAAGGGGGGAGGGGGATCTTTTCCTTTTCTCTATGTTGGGCGAGTTGTTTTTAAATTGGTCCGACATGGGGCATGCATTCGGATTTAGATATTGGCTACTAATCTGTCCAAGAATGGCGTTGGTCAGTGTAACTGGGTCAGTCGTGGAGCCACTTTGCAAGTCTTTTAGTAAAGAGACTTCTGGTTGTGAGGGCTTAGCCAGTGTATGACCGCAGTCCAAAATGTTCGAGTTTCCCCCTTTCCCTTGTACATTTCTTTATTAGTATGAGGGGAAATATTCAAAGAGTTTTTTCTCTTTTTCTCTGTGCTTGGGGCTTTTGCTGAGAGGGGTTTAGCTATCGTGACATTGGCATCTTTTTTAAGAGAATTGCCAGCAGCAATGTCGTTTTGGGAGCCTTTTATGGCGCTTTTATTTGCTTTTATTTGTGTAAGAGATATTGCTGTTTTATTCAAATTCGAAATGTGATCTAGAAGAGCCTTTTCTGTGAGAGCGGTGGGTTTTGTGCTTGTATGTGTAAGATGGGATTGCTGCTCGCGGGGTTCATTGCCCTGTTTGCCTTTGCAGGTGTGTGAGGGAGAGAGTTTATGTGTTTGGAGGTTTTCATTTTTGAGAGAGGCTTTGTCATTTGTGTGCGTGAGTTTTGTTTGTGGTTCCATACTTGCTACCATTTTGGTACTTGGAGAGGGAGGGGACTTGGTTGGAAATGTGGTGGGTTTCGCTTTCAAAGAGAGAGCTGTGGGAGTGTGTGTGCGGTTTTTGGTGGAGGCAGCCTGTTGCTCCGAGTCAATTTTACAAGTTGGAGATTCTGATGGAGGTTTTGGTGTGAGTGCCAATTTTGCAAGCAGTTCGTTTTTGCCGCTCTGCTGCTCTTGATTTACACTGGGCTGAGCGAGTTTTGAGGGCGTGTATGTATATGTGTGGTTGCGGCAAATTGATTCTGATTTTGAGGGGAGGTGCTTGGTTACATGGGGGGCCATTTTCTCTGCTGATTTTAGATATTTTTGAATAATGAGGTCTTTGCTAGTGGTTACTACCAATTTGAGTGGATCCCTTCCTGTTTCGATTTCTGTCAGGGTGACATCGTCATCAGAGTCAATAGGGCCCTGTGAGAGGGCCGAAATGTCTAGGAAATTTGGGGACATGACATATTCCGGGCTTGAGGCAATTGAGATTGCCTCACTGTCTGTGTGTGTGACTGACGATATTGAAGCTCCATCCATATTAATTCAAGGCAATAGATAACTATTAATTTAGCTTTAATTTACTTTAAATGTGTATGTCAATCTCAATTTATTTATTTATTTATTTTTTTTAATTAAAAAGATGTAGAGTTTAATTTGCGGTTTTATTTAGATTTACTTTTAGTTTTAATTCACTTTGTAGGTTTGTTTTATTTAATTCTGCTTTGTGGTTAGATTAAGCGTTTGGAAAATGGCTGCTGGTTTTGTAGATTTTGCCTACCGTTTATTTTTCCTTTCTTTTGTTGGGCTGATTTTCATTGCTGTTCCTTGTCTTCTTTAATGGCCTCCGATTTTTATTTAGTTCCAATTTTCCTCTCTTTAGTTAGGCTGGTTTTAATTACTGGTGCTTAGTAATCTTAGATGGCTGTTTTTTTCAGTCATACTCAGTGGCGATAAAGGAAGGAACTGACTAGCAATTCCTCCTGCCACTCCTTTTATTTGTCCTCTTGTTACATTGGTTGCAGCTTATAGGTACAATTACATGGCAGGTTTTACGTTATTTACATAGCTTTTGACATTTTAGTGTTTTAATTTACATTTGTCTAGTTCTAGTATTAGTAGGGACAATTATTAGAGGGTTTGAGTTTCGGCTAAGGGAAACTGGGGATTTTTACTTAAGTTTAGGTGGTCACATTTATTTTGATTCCAGTTAGTGGAAAGTCTCGCGCTCTGCTTTAAAATGGTACAGCCTACGCAACTTCAACGTTAATGGAATATCGGCTTCTTCATTCCAGCAGCACATGCATTTGTTGTTAGCATTAGTGGAAGATTTGACCCTCAACACTACGGCGTCACTCATCAGTCAGTTGTGGATAGCGGCTTCAATTATTTTTGCAGATTTTTGCAGAAGTGAATGTTTTGGTGAAGTTTGTAAATCGCCCAATTGGAAATTCACATCTCATCCAGTATGTACGCCGCGGGGGCGAACAAGTCTCGGCACCGGTGGATTATAATGCAACCATATGCAAAGAGTCCCATCCCGAGGGCGGATCCCAGTTGGCCATTTTGGGAGTCTCCTTCGCATCCTGGACGCTCCCGGGCGAGTAGCAGGAACAGCCTCCAACACCAAACAAGTGGATCGCAGTAATATGGGTGCTGGGTCATTGTTGGTGCGAGCCACCGGCAGACGCCTCTTGATCCCGTGTTGTGCCCCATTGACAGAATCTTGATCCTGTCAGCATTAGATCCTGTCTCTTCAGTCCAAAGTGTTTGCTCCATGGTTCAACAATAGCCACCTTGTCTTTTTAGGCCAGAAGGAACATAGAAAGCCCCTATTCTCTGCATCCAGCAGACTGCTGAAATATAGGGATATTAGAATTTTAACTAATACATATTATTTCAGTTTGGTTTCTTTTCAGGCCAGAAGCGTTAAGCGTTATTTAAGCGTAAATACGCCTCCTGTAAGCGGCAGCGCCAGAGATCCAAACCAGTCATCTCAGGAGTCAACATGGCCGGCCAGAGTGAAGACCAGTTCGGGAAGCAAGATCGACGTTTTGTGGGTGCAAAATAGAGGGCCAGTACGTTTGAGAGTGGACCGGGAAATGGAGCCACAGGAAGAAGCCCAGGTGTGGGCAATCTCTCTCACTCCTCGTTCCTGTCTTCCGACAAAAGGAGGATGCCAATCGCCGCTCAAGATGTCAGTGTTAATCCTCGGGATTAGCAATTGTGCCAATTGGGCCTCTCCGCCTTAGCGCCATGGTCAAACAGTAGCACCGCGTGCTACTGGGCAAAGGAGGCGGCAGCATCTTCTTTTCTTCCGTGAGTCAAATACTATTTAGCAATAGTTTCTGCTTTTTAAGAGGCATGATTCTAATTTTTCCCTTTGTTTTTCAGGACAGAAGCCATCGCTGTCATCGCCAGCCAAGGACCCTCTGGATCAGTTGCAGGAGGAACCACCGTGGCGGATTGGAGAGAACTCGCTGGAGCCAAATGTGCAGTTTGCACCGTGTGTGTATAGCGGGTGTGTAGTCGACTCCGCATCCTCTCCGCTCTCACGCAGTCAGCAGAGCAGCCACCGAGGACAAACAGCAGGAACTCATTGTGTGTGCCCAGGACACAGTCGCCGAAGGACTCCGTCGCTCCCGCCATCCAGAATCCGCATTCAGTCTCATCGGGCTCCCCGCAGGTGAGGGCATCCACAAAAGCCATGCGGATCCTGTGTGCCTCCTCAATTAGGGCTCCTGTCAAGCTCGCCGCCCAACCGGCCAGCATTAAAACCAGATACCAGCATTCTACCCCTCCAGCGGGCTCGGTCCCTTGATACGCCCACAGCAAGTTCCAGAAAACCGTTGCTACTCGTCATCTCCTCGGTCAGCAGTATCAATAATCGCCCCGTGAGGAGACGCCAGCAATCCCCGAGTGCGCCCATAAAGGGCCAGATCATCCCATCCTTGTAGATCGTCAGGCATCCAGTATTGCCGCCTCATCATAGCGCCTTCCCAGGAACATTATTTAGCTGAGGCTTTTTGGAGGCCATTTGCGAGCAGCGACCTCATGAAGTGCAATCTAAAGTATCAGATCGTGTCTCTCCGGCCCAAGATGTGTACTCCATGGTGCGAAGCCAGTCATTCTGCCCTTCCAGACTAGAAGGAGTAGCAGGAGGCCACAAAACACTGCATCTACCAAACTACTAGGAATTTAGGGACCCCGGAGATTTGGCAAATTGATCTAATTTTCTTTTTGGTTTCTTTTTCAGGACGGAAGCGTAAACATAGCGTGCGCCTTTCGTAAGCAGCAGAGCCTGAGTTGCAACAGATCATCAAAAGAGTCCACATAGCCGGCCTCGATGTAGACCAGTTCAGGAGGCAGCGTCTACGTTTTGTGAGTGCAGTAAAGAGGGCCAGTCTGTTTGAATGTGGACCAGAAAATGGAGCCACAGGGAGCAGCCGAGGTGTGGGCAATCTCTCTGTAATTTTGTTGTGCACTCCTCGTTCCTGTCTTCCGACAAAAGGAGGATGCCAATCGCCGCTCAAGATGTCAGTGTTAATCCTCGGGAATGTGCCAATTGGGCCTCTCCGCCTTAGCGCCATGGTCAAACAGTAGCACCGCGTGCTACTCCGCAAAGGAGGCGGCAGCATCTTCTTTTCTTCCGTGAGTCAAATACTATTTAGCAATAGTTTCTGCTTTTTAAGAGGCATGATTCTAATTTTTCCCTTTGTTTTTCAGGACAGAAGCCATCGCTGTCATCGCCAGCCAAGGACCCTCTGGATCAGTTGCAGGAGGAACCACCCTGACGGATTGGAGAGAACTCGCTGGACCCAAATGTGCAGTTTGCACCATGTGTGTATAGCGGGTGTGTAGTCGACTCCGCATCCTCTCCGCTCTCACGCAGTCAGCAGAGCAGCCACCGAGGACAAACAGCAGGAACTCATTGTGTGTGCCCAGGACACAGTCGCCGAAGGACTCCGTCGCTCCCGCCATCCAGAATCCGCATTCAGTCTCATCGGGCTCCCCGCAGGTGAGGGCATCCACAAAAGCCATGCGGATCCTGTGTGCCTCCTCAATTAGGGCTCCTGTCAAGCTCGCCGCCCAACCGGCCAGCATTAAAACCAGATACCAGCATTCTACCCCTCCAGCGGGCTCGGTCCCTTGATACGCCTACAGCAAGTTCCAGAAAACCGTTGCTACTCGTCATCTCCTCGGTCAGCAGTATCAATAATCGCCCCGTGAGGAGACGCCAGCAATCCCCGAGTGCGCCCATAAAGGGCCAGATCATCCCATCCTTGTAGATCGTCAGGCATCCAGTATTGCCGCCTCATCATAGCGCCTTCCCAGGAACATTATTTAGCTGAGGCTTTTTGGAGGCCATTTGCGAGCAGCGACCTCATGAAGTGCAATCTAAAGTATCAGATCGTATCTCTCCGGCCCAAGATGTGTACTCCATGGTGCGAAGCCAGTCATTCTGCCCTTCCAGACTAGAAGGAGTAGCAGGAGGCCACAAAACACTGCATCTACCAAACTACTAGGAATTCAGGGACCCCGGAGATTTGGCAAATTGATCTAATTTTCTTTTTTGGTTTCTTTTTCAGGACGGAAGCGTAAACATAGCGTGCGCCTTTCGTAAGCAGCAGAGCCCGAGTTCCAAATCGGATCTTCAAAGGAGTCAAATAGGCGTCCACGATGAAGACCAGTTCAGGAAGCAATATGGATGTTTTGAGGGTGCTGTGTAGAAGGCCGGTCTGTTTGGAAGCAGCCCAGAAAATAGAGCCAGAGGGAGCAGCTCAGGTGTGGGCAATCTCCCTGCAATCCCCCTGCGAACCCCTCGCTCCCGCCCTCCAACAAAAGGAGGATGACATCGCTGCTCAAAATGACTGTGTTAATCCTCGAGTATATGCCAACTGGGCTTTTCCGCCTTCGTGCCATGGCAAAATGGTCAAACAGTAGCACCGCGCTTTTTCGGTTGTGTGTTGTCAAAGCAAGCACGAATATGACTGAGCACAACAAAGTGTGGCCAGCAGTTATTTATTTGAGCAACAAGTATCTTATGTTTTATACAAATACAAATAAAGGCCGTATAGGCGGAGACCTTACAGGTTTTACAATACTGGTGTTTAACCATTTTAAAAGAGCCAAGGGCAGTAGAATATACTAGAATTAACACTAAAATACTAGATCTAATACATTTTAAATTAGTGGTTTTGTTTTTTTTTTTTATGTGCCCGTTTAGAAAAAATACTAGATAGTAATGACAATTTTGTAACAGCTGTTTAATATAAGTGGCAGCGCTGTGTTTGTTTGTTTACAAATTCTAATTGAAATTGACGTGAAAATTGTAAATTATTTGTAAAAATAGTAATAATTAATAGTTTTTTAAATTTTTTTAGGTATCGCTTAACCAGGATGAGGGCCAGTGTCACATCAGGATGATCGGTGGATTAGCAGGAGGTAGGTGTCTTGAAATACAAATTGCAGTTTCGTGGTTGATAACATTTTATTTATAGCTGATGGTCGCGACGCTCTGGTGGCAATTGGAACAGGAAAAAACCCTTCTCGCCGTGGGAGTAATTGGCAGCAACCAGTCCTGTGAGGAGGCACTCCTTCATTTCTGTTTTGATTACTTCTTTTCAGGTGTTGTTTCCAGTACGATGAGTGTAAGAGTATCATCAGGTGGATTCGGTGGATTAAAAGCAGGTAAGTGTTATTTATTTATTTTTTTATTTAAATTTTGGCTAATATTTATTTCCATTTCAGGTGTTGAGTTAATTAGTACACGCCGTCCTTTCGGCACGCTCTGGATTGTAGCTCGGTTCTGTGAGGAGGTCCTCTTTCATAAACGGTAATCAAGTGCGACAGCTACCCCTCAGTTAAGTGGATACTATGCGCATTAATTTAATAAATATTAACGTTTGATTATTTATTTTCAGGTATTGTTTGTACCAAGTTGAGGACAAGTGGAACATCAGTTGGATTCAGTGGATTAAAGCAGGTAAGTGTTATTTATTAATGTTTTTAAATTCTGGCTATTATTTATTTAATTTCAGGTGTTGAGTTAATTAGTACACGCCGTCCTTTCGGCACGCTCTGGATTGTAGCTCGGTTCTGTGAGGAGGTCCTCTTTCATAAACGGTAATCAAGTGCGACAGCTACCCCTCAGTTAAGTGGATACTATGCGCATTAATTTAATAAATATTAACGTTTGATTATTTATTTTCAGGTATTGTTTGTACCAAGTTGAGGACAAGTGGAACATCAGTTGGATTCAGTGGATTAAAGCAGGTAAGTGTTATTTATTAATGTTTTTAAATTTGGTCTAATATTTATTTTATTTTAGGTGTTGAGTTAATTAGTACACGCCGTCCTTTTGGCACGCTCTGGATTTTAGCTCGGCTCTGTGAGGAGGTCCTTTTTCATACACAGTAATCAAGTGCGATAGCTACCCCTCAGTTAAGTGGATACTATGCGCATTAATTTAATAAGTATTAGCGTTTGATTACTTATTTTCAGGTGTTGTTTGTAGCAAGATGAGGACAAGTGGAACATAAGTTGGATTCAGTGTATTAAAGCAGGTAAGTGTTATTTATTAATGTTTTAAATTCTGGCTAACATTTATTTCATTTCAGGTGTTGAGTTAATTAGTACACGCCGTCCTTTCGGCACGCTCTGGATTGTAGCTCGGTTCTGTGAGGAGGTCCTCTTTCATAAACGGTAATCAAGTGCGACAGCTACCCCTCAGTTAAGTGGATACTATGCGCATTAATTTAATAAATATTAACGTTTGATTATTTATTTTCAGGTATTGTTTGTACCAAGTTGAGGACAAGTGGAACATCAGTTGGATTCAGTGGATTGGTCTAATATTTATTTTATTTTAGGTGTTGAGTTAATTAGTACACGCCGTCCTTTTGGCACGCTCTGGATTTTAGCTCGGTTCTGTGAGGAGGTCCTTTTTCATACACAGTAATCAAGTGCGATAGCTACCCCTCAGTTAAGTGGATACTATGCGCATTAATTTAATAAGTATTAGCGTTTGATTACTTATTTTCAGGTGTTGTTTGTAGCAAGATGAGGACAAGTGGAACATAAGTTGGATTCAGTGTATTAAAGCAGGTAAGTGTTATTTATTAATGTTTTAAATTCTGGCTAACATTTATTTCATTTCAGGTGTTGAGTTAATTAGTACACGCAGTCCTTTCGGCACGCTCTGGATTGTAGTTCGGTTCTGTGAGGAGGTCCTCTTTCATACACAGTAATCAAGTGCGACAGCTATCCCTCAGTTAAGTAGATACTATGCGCATTAATTTAATAAATATTAACGTTTGATTATTTATTTTCAGGTATTGTTTGTACCAAGTTGAGGACAAGTGGAACATCAGTTGGATTCAGTGGATTAAAGCAGGTAAGTGTTATTTATTAATGTTTTTAAATTTTTGGCTAATATTTATTTCATTTCAGGTGTTGAGTTAATTAGTACACGCCGTCCTTTTGGCACGCTCTGGATTGTAGCTCAGTTCTGTGAGGAGGTCCTCTTTCATACGAAGTAATCAAGTGCGACAGCTACCCCTCAGTTAAGTGGATACTGTGCGCATTAATTTAATAAGTATTAACGTTTGATTACTTATTTTCAGGTGTTGTTTGTAGCAAGATGAAGACAAGTGGAACATAAGTTGGATTCAGTGTATTAAAGCAGGTAAGTGTTATTTATTAATGTTTTTAAATTCTGGTTAATATTTATTTCATTTCAGGTGTTGAGTTAATTAGTACACGCCGTCCTTTCGGCACGTTCTGGATTGTAGCTCGGTTCTGTGAGGAGGTCCTCTTTCATACACAGTAATCAAGTGCGATAGCTACCCCTCAGTTAAGTGGATACTATGCGCATTAATTTAATAAGTATTAGCGTTTGATTACTTATTTTCAGGTGTTGTTTGTAGCAAGATGAGGACAAGTGGAACATAAGTTGGATTCAGTGTATTAAAGCAGGTAAGTGTTATTTATTAATGTTTTAAATTCTGGCTAATATTTATTTCATTTCAGGTGTTGAGTTAATTAGTACACGCCGTCCTTTCGGCACGCTCTGGATTGTAGCTCGGTTCTGTGAGGAGGTCCTCTTTCATACACAGTAATCAAGTGCGACAGCTATCCCTCAGTTAAGTGGATACTATGCGCATTAATTTAATAAATATTAACGTTTGATTATTTATTTTCAGGTATTGTTTGTACCAAGTTGAGGACAAGTGGAACATCAGTTGGATTCAGCAGGTAAGTGTTATTTATTAATGTTTTTAAATTCTGGCTAATATTTATTTCATTTCAGGTGTTGAGTAATTAGTACACGCCGTCCTTTTGGCACGCTCTGGATTGTTCTGCATACATTTGTTTTTATATGTTTTTAATGGATATTAACAGTTTGTTTACTCTTTTTCAGGTGTAATTTGCAGCAAGTTGGAGGCCGGAGTAACATAAGGTGAATTCAGTGGATTAAAGACCGGTGAGTGCCATCTGTTAGAGTTTGTAATTTTTGGCTGACATTTAAATTTCCATTTCAGGTGTTGTTTTAAATGCTACATGCCGTCCTTTCGGCACGCTCTGGGTAGAAGCTCGGTCCTGCGAGAAGGCCTCCCTTTATCTATAGTGTTCAGACACAACAGTCGCCCACAGTTGAGCAGACATTGCATGTGTTAGATATAAGTAAATCATCTTGGTAGTGTTCGGTGTTTTTTCGGTTGTGTGTTGTCAAAGCAAGCACGAATATGACTGAGCACAACAAAGTGTGGCCAGCAGTTATTTATTTGAGCAACAAGTATCTTATGTTTTATACAAATACAAATAAAGGCCGTATAGGCGGAGACCTTACAGGTTTTACAATACTGGTGTTTAACCATTTTAAAAGAGCCAAGGGCAGTAGAATATACTAGAATTAACACTAAAATACTAGATCTAATACATTTTAAATTAGTGGTTTTGTTTTTTTTTTTTATGTGCCCGTTTAGAAAAAATACTAGATAGTAATGACAATTTTGTAACAGCTGTTTAATATAAGTGGCAGCGCTGTGTTTGTTTGTTTACAAATTCTAATTGAAATTGACGTGAAAATTGTAAATTATTTGTAAAAATAGTAATAATTAATAGTTTTTTAAATTTTTTTAGGTATCGCTTAACCAGGATGAGGGCCAGTGTCACATCAGGATGATCGGTGGATTAGCAGGAGGTAGGTGTCTTGAAATACAAATTGCAGTTTCGTGGTTGATAACATTTTATTTATAGCTGATGGTCGCGACGCTCTGGTGGCAATTGGAACAGGAAAAAACCCTTCTCGCCGTGGGAGTAATTGGCAGCAACCAGTCCTGTGAGGAGGCACTCCTTCATTTCTGTTTTGATTACTTCTTTTCAGGTGTTGTTTCCAGTACGATGAGGGCAAGAGTAACATCAGGTGGATTCGGTGGATTAAAAGCAGGTAAGTGTTATTTATTAATGTTTTTTTAAATTCTGGCTAATATTTATCTCCATTTCAGGTGTTGAGTTAATTAGTACACGCCGTCCTTTTGGCACGCTCTGGATTGTAGCTCGGTCCTGTGAGGAGGCCCTCTTTCATACGCAGTAATCAAGTGCGACAGCCACCCCTCAGTTAAGTGGATACTATGCGCATTAATTTAATAAATATTAACGTTTGATTATTTATTTTCAGGTATTGTTTGTACCAAGTTGAGGACAAGTGGAACATCAGTTGGATTCAGTGGATTAAAGCAGGTAAGTGTTATTTATTAGTGTTTTTAAATTCTGGCTAATATTTATCTACATTTCAGGTGTTGAGTTAATTAGTACACGCCGTCCTTTTGGCACGCTCTGGATTGTAGCTCGGTCCTGTGAGGAGGCCCTCTTTCATACGCAGTAATCAAGTGCGACAGCCACCCCTCAGTTAAGTGGATACTGTGCGCATTAATTTAATAAGTATTAACGTTTGATTACTTATTTTCAGGTGTTGTTTGTAGCAAGATGAGGACAAGTGGAACATCAGGTGGATTCGGTGGATTAAAAGCAGGTAAGTGTTATTTATTAATGTTTTTAAATTCTGGCTAATATTTATCTCCATTTCAGGTGTTGAGTTAATTAGTACACGCCGTCCTTTTGGCACGCTCTGGATTGTAGCTCGGTCCTGTGAGGAGGCCCTTTTTCATACGCAGTAATCAAGTGCGACAGCCGCCCCTCTGTTAAGTGGATACTATGCGCATTAATTTAATAAGTATTAGCGTTTGATTACTTATTTTCAGGTGTTGTTTGTAGCAAGATGAGGACAAGTGGAACATAAGTTGGATTCAGTGTATTAAAGCAGGTAAGTGTTATTTATTAATGTTTTAAATTCTGGCTAACATTTATTTCATTTCAGGTGTTGAGTTAATTAGTACACGCAGTCCTTTCGGCACGCTCTGGATTGTAGTTCGGTTCTGTGAGGAGGTCCTCTTTCATACACAGTAATCAAGTGCGACAGCTATCCCTCAGTTAAGTAGATACTATGCGCATTAATTTAATAAATATTAACATTTGATTATTTATTTTCAGGTATTGTTTGTACCAAGTTGAGGACAAGTGGAACATCAGTTGGATTCAGTGGATTAAAGCAGGTAAGTGTTATTTATTAATGTTTTTAAATTTTTGGCTAATATTTATTTCATTTCAGGTGTTGAGTTAATTAGTACACGCCGTCCTTTTGGCACGCTCTGGATTGTAGCTCAGTTCTGTGAGGAGGTCCTCTTTCATACGAAGTAATCAAGTGCGACAGCTACCCCTCAGTTAAGTGGATACTGTGCGCATTAATTTAATAAGTATTAACGTTTGATTACTTATTTTCAGGTGTTGTTTGTAGCAAGATGAAGACAAGTGGAACATAAGTTGGATTCAGTGTATTAAAGCAGGTAAGTGTTATTTATTAATGTTTTTAAATTCTGGCTATTATTTATTTAATTTCAGGTGTTGAGTTAATTAGTACACGCCGTCCTTTCGGCACGCTCTGGATTGTAGCTCGGTTCTGTGAGGAGGTCCTCTTTCATAAACGGTAATCAAGTGCGACAGCTACCCCTCAGTTAAGTGGATACTATGCGCATTAATTTAATAAATATTAACGTTTGATTATTTATTTTCAGGTATTGTTTGTACCAAGTTGAGGACAAGTGGAACATCAGTTGGATTCAGTGGATTGGTCTAATATTTATTTTATTTTAGGTGTTGAGTTAATTAGTACACGCCGTCCTTTTGGCACGCTCTGGATTTTAGCTCGGTTCTGTGAGGAGGTCCTTTTTCATACACAGTAATCAAGTGCGATAGCTACCCCTCAGTTAAGTGGATACTATGCGCATTAATTTAATAAGTATTAGCGTTTGATTACTTATTTTCAGGTGTTGTTTGTAGCAAGATGAGGACAAGTGGAACATAAGTTGGATTCAGTGTATTAAAGCAGGTAAGTGTTATTTATTAATGTTTTAAATTCTGGCTAACATTTATTTCATTTCAGGTGTTGAGTTAATTAGTACACGCAGTCCTTTCGGCACGCTCTGGATTGTAGTTCGGTTCTGTGAGGAGGTCCTCTTTCATACACAGTAATCAAGTGCGACAGCTATCCCTCAGTTAAGTAGATACTATGCGCATTAATTTAATAAATATTAACGTTTGATTATTTATTTTCAGGTATTGTTTGTACCAAGTTGAGGACAAGTGGAACATCAGTTGGATTCAGTGGATTAAAGCAGGTAAGTGTTATTTATTAATGTTTTTAAATTTTTGGCTAATATTTATTTCATTTCAGGTGTTGAGTTAATTAGTACACGCCGTCCTTTTGGCACGCTCTGGATTGTAGCTCAGTTCTGTGAGGAGGTCCTCTTTCATACGAAGTAATCAAGTGCGACAGCTACCCCTCAGTTAAGTGGATACTGTGCGCATTAATTTAATAAGTATTAACGTTTGATTACTTATTTTCAGGTGTTGTTTGTAGCAAGATGAAGACAAGTGGAACATAAGTTGGATTCAGTGTATTAAAGCAGGTAAGTGTTATTTATTAATGTTTTTAAATTCTGGTTAATATTTATTTCATTTCAGGTGTTGAGTTAATTAGTACACGCCGTCCTTTCGGCACGTTCTGGATTGTAGCTCGGTTCTGTGAGGAGGTCCTCTTTCATACACAGTAATCAAGTGCGATAGCTACCCCTCAGTTAAGTGGATACTATGCGCATTAATTTAATAAGTATTAGCGTTTGATTACTTATTTTCAGGTGTTGTTTGTAGCAAGATGAGGACAAGTGGAACATAAGTTGGATTCAGTGTATTAAAGCAGGTAAGTGTTATTTATTAATGTTTTAAATTCTGGCTAATATTTATTTCATTTCAGGTGTTGAGTTAATTAGTACACGCCGTCCTTTCGGCACGCTCTGGATTGTAGCTCGGTTCTGTGAGGAGGTCCTCTTTCATACACAGTAATCAAGTGCGACAGCTATCCCTCAGTTAAGTGGATACTATGCGCATTAATTTAATAAATATTAACGTTTGATTATTTATTTTCAGGTATTGTTTGTACCAAGTTGAGGACAAGTGGAACATCAGTTGGATTCAGCAGGTAAGTGTTATTTATTAATGTTTTTAAATTCTGGCTAATATTTATTTCATTTCAGGTGTTGAGTAATTAGTACACGCCGTCCTTTTGGCACGCTCTGGATTGTTCTGCATACATTTGTTTTTATATGTTTTTAATGGATATTAACAGTTTGTTTACTCTTTTTCAGGTGTAATTTGCAGCAAGTTGGAGGCCGGAGTAACATAAGGTGAATTCAGTGGATTAAAGACCGGTGAGTGCCATCTGTTAGAGTTTGTAATTTTTGGCTGACATTTAAATTTCCATTTCAGGTGTTGTTTTAAATGCTACATGCCGTCCTTTCGGCACGCTCTGGGTAGAAGCTCGGTCCTGCGAGAAGGCCTCCCTTTATCTATAGTGTTCAGACACAACAGTCGCCCACAGTTGAGCAGACATTGCATGTGTTAGATATAAGTAAATCATCTTGGTAGTGTTCGGTGTCGAAATGTTGACGCCTTACCGCCGTGGTAGGAGGGGTTTTCCATTTGAGTTATCTCACTGTTTGTATCCCACAGAGCAGCCACAGGGGTACTCAGGAGAGGATGTCCTGGATTGATATGTTGCCTGAAATAGTTATCTGGAGAGATCTGGAATTGCGATATAAAAGAATTAGGTAAAGAAGGTATAGTTTTTCTAATTTCTTTCGACATATCGGTTTCAGTTGTCTCATCTAATTCTTTTTGTAATTGCAGCTTTAGTTTTTCAAGGCTAGCCTCCAGGATCTGCTCTTGCGTTGGCGGTGGAATCTCATGTGGCTCTAGTGGAGTCATAATGATGCGCTGAATATATTCAGGCTCAAATCGGATTTTCTGTGCCATTTCATAGCGTGATGTGAGTCCTTTCCTGAGTCTCTGCGTCATACAATTGACCCATGAGATGGATGGCCGTTCCTGTGGTATACCAAGTGCTATAGCTCGTTCTTGTTTTAGACGATCACTTTCATCACGTTGCTCCTTTGCCTGCCGTTCACGAAGTAACTTATACTGTTCCTCTTGGTATTGTTCCTGCTGTATTAGCGTTGGAAGTAGCTGCTGTGGCTGAAAAGCCTGCTGTAAGAGTTTTTGTCTCAGAGGTAGGAAGTGTTTTTCTATCAAGTCTTTGTATCTTGTCCAAGTCGAATCCTGTGGAATAAAGAGCTGTGTTATAAGTTGCTTAGCTTCCATATTTGGGTGATTGACTAGAGACGTAGCAAGTCTGTTACTAGCTTCATCAAGTACTTCTCTAGCTGTTTTGATGTTGTGAAGCTCCCGGATAGACTGGTTTTTGACATATCTGCCAGCTTTGACAGCCTTACGGATTATCTTGTTTTGAGTGACTTCAACTTGGTTGAGTTGGGTATTAGAAACTAAAGCACCCCAAATAGGAAGGGCATAATGCCATATAGGCGCTATTAGCTGTTTATAGAGTACTACTTTGCTACTTGTAGGAAGTTTACTCTGTTTTCCAATAATCCAGTTGAGTTGTTTAGCTGAAGTACGCAGTCTGTTTACAAGTTGCTTGCTATGGTAGTGGAGTAGAAGTTTCCTGTCCAAGGTAAGTCCAAGATATCGGTGCTTAAATTCGTTTTTAATTTGTATGCCATTTATTTTAGGTGCTGGTGATCCATAAATGCAAGGACGAGAGCGCCTGTGAAATAGTACATGCACCGTTTTGCTGGGATTTAGGGTGATACCCCAGGTTTTAGCCCAACTCGTAACAGCTGTGAGATACAAGTGGTTTGTTCTAATTTTCGGTTGTGTGTTGTCAAAGCAAGCACGAATATGACTGAGCACAACAAAGTGTGGCCAGCAGTTATTTATTTGAGCAACAAGTATCTTATGTTTTATACAAATACAAATAAAGGCCGTATAGGCGGAGACCTTACAGGTTTTACAATACTGGTGTTTAACCATTTTAAAAGAGCCAAGGGCAGTAGAATATACTAGAATTAACACTAAAATACTAGATCTAATACATTTTAAATTAGTGGTTTTGTTTTTTTTTTTTATGTGCCCGTTTAGAAAAAATACTAGATAGTAATGACAATTTTGTAACAGCTGTTTAATATAAGTGGCAGCGCTGTGTTTGTTTGTTTACAAATTCTAATTGAAATTGACGTGAAAATTGTAAATTATTTGTAAAAATAGTAATAATTAATAGTTTTTTAAATTTTTTTAGGTATCGCTTAACCAGGATGAGGGCCAGTGTCACATCAGGATGATCGGTGGATTAGCAGGAGGTAGGTGTCTTGAAATACAAATTGCAGTTTCGTGGTTGATAACATTTTATTTATAGCTGATGGTCGCGACGCTCTGGTGGCAATTGGAACAGGAAAAAACCCTTCTCGCCGTGGGAGTAATTGGCAGCAACCAGTCCTGTGAGGAGGCACTCCTTCATTTCTGTTTTGATTACTTCTTTTCAGGTGTTGTTTCCAGTACGATGAGTGTAAGAGTATCATCAGGTGGATTCGGTGGATTAAAAGCAGGTAAGTGTTATTTATTTATTTTTTTATTTAAATTTTGGCTAATATTTATTTCCATTTCAGGTGTTGAGTTAATTAGTACACGCCGTCCTTTCGGCACGCTCTGGATTGTAGCTCGGTTCTGTGAGGAGGTCCTCTTTCATAAACGGTAATCAAGTGCGACAGCTACCCCTCAGTTAAGTGGATACTATGCGCATTAATTTAATAAATATTAACGTTTGATTATTTATTTTCAGGTATTGTTTGTACCAAGTTGAGGACAAGTGGAACATCAGTTGGATTCAGTGGATTAAAGCAGGTAAGTGTTATTTATTAATGTTTTTAAATTCTGGCTATTATTTATTTAATTTCAGGTGTTGAGTTAATTAGTACACGCCGTCCTTTCGGCACGCTCTGGATTGTAGCTCGGTTCTGTGAGGAGGTCCTCTTTCATAAACGGTAATCAAGTGCGACAGCTACCCCTCAGTTAAGTGGATACTATGCGCATTAATTTAATAAATATTAACGTTTGATTATTTATTTTCAGGTATTGTTTGTACCAAGTTGAGGACAAGTGGAACATCAGTTGGATTCAGTGGATTAAAGCAGGTAAGTGTTATTTATTAATGTTTTTAAATTTGGTCTAATATTTATTTTATTTTAGGTGTTGAGTTAATTAGTACACGCCGTCCTTTTGGCACGCTCTGGATTTTAGCTCGGCTCTGTGAGGAGGTCCTTTTTCATACACAGTAATCAAGTGCGATAGCTACCCCTCAGTTAAGTGGATACTATGCGCATTAATTTAATAAGTATTAGCGTTTGATTACTTATTTTCAGGTGTTGTTTGTAGCAAGATGAGGACAAGTGGAACATAAGTTGGATTCAGTGTATTAAAGCAGGTAAGTGTTATTTATTAATGTTTTAAATTCTGGCTAACATTTATTTCATTTCAGGTGTTGAGTTAATTAGTACACGCAGTCCTTTCGGCACGCTCTGGATTGTAGTTCGGTTCTGTGAGGAGGTCCTCTTTCATACACAGTAATCAAGTGCGACAGCTATCCCTCAGTTAAGTAGATACTATGCGCATTAATTTAATAAATATTAACATTTGATTATTTATTTTCAGGTATTGTTTGTACCAAGTTGAGGACAAGTGGAACATCAGTTGGATTCAGTGGATTAAAGCAGGTAAGTGTTATTTATTAATGTTTTTAAATTTTTGGCTAATATTTATTTCATTTCAGGTGTTGAGTTAATTAGTACACGCCGTCCTTTTGGCACGCTCTGGATTGTAGCTCAGTTCTGTGAGGAGGTCCTCTTTCATACGAAGTAATCAAGTGCGACAGCTACCCCTCAGTTAAGTGGATACTGTGCGCATTAATTTAATAAGTATTAACGTTTGATTACTTATTTTCAGGTGTTGTTTGTAGCAAGATGAAGACAAGTGGAACATAAGTTGGATTCAGTGTATTAAAGCAGGTAAGTGTTATTTATTAATGTTTTTAAATTCTGGCTATTATTTATTTAATTTCAGGTGTTGAGTTAATTAGTACACGCCGTCCTTTCGGCACGCTCTGGATTGTAGCTCGGTTCTGTGAGGAGGTCCTCTTTCATAAACGGTAATCAAGTGCGACAGCTACCCCTCAGTTAAGTGGATACTATGCGCATTAATTTAATAAATATTAACGTTTGATTATTTATTTTCAGGTATTGTTTGTACCAAGTTGAGGACAAGTGGAACATCAGTTGGATTCAGTGGATTGGTCTAATATTTATTTTATTTTAGGTGTTGAGTTAATTAGTACACGCCGTCCTTTTGGCACGCTCTGGATTTTAGCTCGGTTCTGTGAGGAGGTCCTTTTTCATACACAGTAATCAAGTGCGATAGCTACCCCTCAGTTAAGTGGATACTATGCGCATTAATTTAATAAGTATTAGCGTTTGATTACTTATTTTCAGGTGTTGTTTGTAGCAAGATGAGGACAAGTGGAACATAAGTTGGATTCAGTGTATTAAAGCAGGTAAGTGTTATTTATTAATGTTTTAAATTCTGGCTAACATTTATTTCATTTCAGGTGTTGAGTTAATTAGTACACGCAGTCCTTTCGGCACGCTCTGGATTGTAGTTCGGTTCTGTGAGGAGGTCCTCTTTCATACACAGTAATCAAGTGCGACAGCTATCCCTCAGTTAAGTAGATACTATGCGCATTAATTTAATAAATATTAACGTTTGATTATTTATTTTCAGGTATTGTTTGTACCAAGTTGAGGACAAGTGGAACATCAGTTGGATTCAGTGGATTAAAGCAGGTAAGTGTTATTTATTAATGTTTTTAAATTTTTGGCTAATATTTATTTCATTTCAGGTGTTGAGTTAATTAGTACACGCCGTCCTTTTGGCACGCTCTGGATTGTAGCTCAGTTCTGTGAGGAGGTCCTCTTTCATACGAAGTAATCAAGTGCGACAGCTACCCCTCAGTTAAGTGGATACTGTGCGCATTAATTTAATAAGTATTAACGTTTGATTACTTATTTTCAGGTGTTGTTTGTAGCAAGATGAAGACAAGTGGAACATAAGTTGGATTCAGTGTATTAAAGCAGGTAAGTGTTATTTATTAATGTTTTTAAATTCTGGTTAATATTTATTTCATTTCAGGTGTTGAGTTAATTAGTACACGCCGTCCTTTCGGCACGTTCTGGATTGTAGCTCGGTTCTGTGAGGAGGTCCTCTTTCATACACAGTAATCAAGTGCGATAGCTACCCCTCAGTTAAGTGGATACTATGCGCATTAATTTAATAAGTATTAGCGTTTGATTACTTATTTTCAGGTGTTGTTTGTAGCAAGATGAGGACAAGTGGAACATAAGTTGGATTCAGTGTATTAAAGCAGGTAAGTGTTATTTATTAATGTTTTAAATTCTGGCTAATATTTATTTCATTTCAGGTGTTGAGTTAATTAGTACACGCCGTCCTTTCGGCACGCTCTGGATTGTAGCTCGGTTCTGTGAGGAGGTCCTCTTTCATACACAGTAATCAAGTGCGACAGCTATCCCTCAGTTAAGTGGATACTATGCGCATTAATTTAATAAATATTAACGTTTGATTATTTATTTTCAGGTATTGTTTGTACCAAGTTGAGGACAAGTGGAACATCAGTTGGATTCAGCAGGTAAGTGTTATTTATTAATGTTTTTAAATTCTGGCTAATATTTATTTCATTTCAGGTGTTGAGTAATTAGTACACGCCGTCCTTTTGGCACGCTCTGGATTGTTCTGCATACATTTGTTTTTATATGTTTTTAATGGATATTAACAGTTTGTTTACTCTTTTTCAGGTGTAATTTGCAGCAAGTTGGAGGCCGGAGTAACATAAGGTGAATTCAGTGGATTAAAGACCGGTGAGTGCCATCTGTTAGAGTTTGTAATTTTTGGCTGACATTTAAATTTCCATTTCAGGTGTTGTTTTAAATGCTACATGCCGTCCTTTCGGCACGCTCTGGGTAGAAGCTCGGTCCTGCGAGAAGGCCTCCCTTTATCTATAGTGTTCAGACACAACAGTCGCCCACAGTTGAGCAGACATTGCATGTGTTAGATATAAGTAAATCATCTTGGTAGTGTTCGGTGTCGAAATGTTGACGCCTTACCGCCGTGGTAGGAGGGGTTTTCCATTTGAGTTATCTCACTGTTTGTATCCCACAGAGCAGCCACAGGGGTACTCAGGAGAGGATGTCCTGGATTGATATGTTGCCTGAAATAGTTATCTGGAGAGATCTGGAATTGCGATATAAAAGAATTAGGTAAAGAAGGTATAGTTTTTCTAATTTCTTTCGACATATCGGTTTCAGTTGTCTCATCTAATTCTTTTGTAATTGCAGCTTTAGTTTTTCAAGGCTAGCCTCCAGGATCTGCTCTTGCGTTGGCGGTGGAATCTCATGTGGCTCTAGTGGAGTCATAATGATGCGCTGAATATATTCAGGCTCAAATCGGATTTTCTGTGCCATTTCATAGCGTGATGTGAGTCCTTTCCTGAGTCTCTGCGTCATACAATTGACCCATGAGATGGATGGCCGTTCCTGTGGTATACCAAGTGCTATAGCTCGTTCTTGTTTTAGACGATCACTTTCATCACGTTGCTCCTTTGCCTGCCGTTCACGAAGTAACTTATACTGTTCCTCTTGGTATTGTTCCTGCTGTATTAGCGTTGGAAGTAGCTGCTGTGGCTGAAAAGCCTGCTGTAAGAGTTTTTGTCTCAGAGGTAGGAAGTGTTTTTCTATCAAGTCTTTGTATCTTGTCCAAGTCGAATCCTGTGGAATAAAGAGCTGTGTTATAAGTTGCTTAGCTTCCATATTTGGGTGATTGACTAGAGACGTAGCAAGTCTGTTACTAGCTTCATCAAGTACTTCTCTAGCTGTTTTGATGTTGTGAAGCTCCCGGATAGACTGGTTTTTGACATATCTGCCAGCTTTGACAGCCTTACGGATTATCTTGTTTTGAGTGACTTCAACTTGGTTGAGTTGGGTATTAGAAACTAAAGCACCCCAAATAGGAAGGGCATAATGCCATATAGGCGCTATTAGCTGTTTATAGAGTACTACTTTGCTACTTGTAGGAAGTTTACTCTGTTTTCCAATAATCCAGTTGAGTTGTTTAGCTGAAGTACGCAGTCTGTTTACAAGTTGCTTGCTATGGTAGTGGAGTAGAAGTTTCCTGTCCAAGGTAAGTCCAAGATATCGGTGCTTAAATTCGTTTTTAATTTGTATGCCATTTATTTTAGGTGCTGGTGATCCATAAATGCAAGGACGAGAGCGCCTGTGAAATAGTACATGCACCGTTTTGCTGGGATTTAGGGTGATACCCCAGGTTTTAGCCCAACTCGTAACAGCTGTGAGATACATTTTTACTTTGCTTGCTGGACGACAGACTAGGACTGTATGGTACCTAGTTGCCCCATGCTACTTTTATTGGCCTCTGATTACAAATACATGAATATATAGGTACAATTAATGAGAGAGAGAGAGAAATTTACATGGCTTTGAGACAGATTAGTACTTAAAGCTAGGTTTTAGTATAACAGTTTTTAAATTTTAACAAATTCTACCACAATTCTGGTACATGTCTTAGATAACTTTAGCTAGGGCTCGACAGTTGGCAACATTAATTTTAGTACATAAACAATTCGTGGGAGCCACAAATAATTTGAGCAGAAAAAAGACATCCAAGCAGTCCCGGAGGGGATACAATCCAATCACTGAGGAGCGCAGCCGCCATCCCTCGCCGCACCTCAGCCACGCGCAAGGAGCTTCAATATCCCGCGCTCCCTTAGATTCTCGTCTCGCAGTAGCCACACATGATGACAGCAATCTCCATTTTATTTGCAGGCCCGTGGCGACTGTTTTTTAAGGACGTCGGACAGCTTGCAGCATCGCACCGTGATGACCGCCCCCAAAAAACACCGCAATCTCCAAGTAGCAAAGCCATCCTCATACACTAGCGGAGAAAACAGCTGGGCTTCATTTCCACTTTCGCGTTGTATACGGTAGGAAAATTCCTTAAGCCATTTTATAGCCAATTTCTATCCTTGCAGTTACAAAAAGAAGCGCCGGTCAGGATGCAGTCTCCAGCTCAAGGTGGCCATTTTCGTCCAAATCCGCAGGAGAAAAACCATCGGACGGGGCGTGTACTGGACAGAGAGTGGGCCTATGCGCGCCGGCTGCCAACAAAATTGAAGAAAGCCAACTGGAATCATTTTTGGCAGCAGGAAAGCGCGAGAGCTGATGGGCATCATTATTACGTTCAGCAAGGCCATTTGTAAGGGCCATCGTCGACAACAAAAGCTAAGCTCTTGCAGCGATATTTACATGTGATAAATCTCCATCAGCCAAAATAAAGTTCAACCGCTGCTGCCAAGAAACCGCCCCGCTACCTATATTCAGTTATGCCAAAACCGACTTGTAAAAGCTTTAAATCGTGTCAAATCGTTAGAATCGTTGAATTGGGTGAAAACCATTTGTTAGAGGCATCTGCAGCTTGTTACAGGTACCTGCACCCATCCAATCCAAGAATCCGTGCAACAGGTTTAATGTGGTATGCCAGGGTTTTGGTTTAAGTCTTGGATATACTTTGCTTTAGTGCGATTTTCATACCCACAGCAGCTGGTAACATTGGTTTTGCAAAAAATAAACAAAGCGTCGTGCCAGTCAATGTGCATCTATTTTCTGTTTTCTAGGAAACTCCTGTTGCAGTTTTAAGCAGAGGCGCCGCACAGGATGCAGTCCCCAGTCCATAGTAACACATTTACAAATCAATCCAGAGGTCCCGGCAGCCAAAAATAAACCACCAGCCGGGGCGCGTACTGAAAAACAGAGGACATGTCTGTGTACATCGGATTGCCAAGAGATTTAAGTGCGCCAATTGGAGTCCTTTTGAGTAGCAGGAAGTGATCTACAGGAAAAGATAGGGCAGTAGACCCTTTCAGGAGTGCCGCCTCTGCAGATCCCAAGAGAGTCCGCACAGGCCTGGATATCCTACTGTAATAGAACGCAGTTATCTAAATGAATTTTTTGCCGACTCCGTGGCAACTGTTTTATAGGCGGCAAACATTGGTTTTGCTAAGGTCAACAAAGCGTGTTGCAAAGTTAATGAGCATTTCTCTTTTATTTTCTAGAGGTACATCAGTCCGTTAGCAAAAATAGGCCATGAGAAGCCACCTTCCACAAAACAGTCCGGAGTTGATGCAGCAAAAACACGCCGGGAAAACAGAGCAAAAACACCAAAAAGCGGCAGGTCTGAGTCGTCAAAACAGCAACTAAATCATCACAGATAGGAGCCGGCATCCATTTCAGCACGTTTTTCGTACAGCGCCACCCCGTCAGAAAAGTCGGTCATCGTCAGCCAAGAGCCACCAACAGCAGCTGATGGCCCTCATACCTCCGACCTGCGCGATAGAGGAGAGCGCCGTCATTTTCAGCCCTTTGCAGAGGCATCCATGTATGGTGTTTGGGTGAGTAAGAGTCCTGTGTGTGATCAGCAGCTAGAGCCCAAGAAGAATCACGTATCGTAAATCCAGTCACCAATGAGATGGCAATGGACACCAATCTCCTTGCAACAGGGTCATTTTAGAAAGCCACAGGAAAATGCTGAGCCTCGGTCCTTATTTTTGTATCGCAAACGGTGAGAAAAAATCCCTCAGCCGTTTTATTATTATAGTTTCCAGCCGTAACCAATTTAAATCTTTGCAGTTCCAAACAGAACCACCAGATAGGATGAAGTGCCCAGTCCGAGGCGATCTTTTAACTTTGCTTGCTGGACGACAGACTAGGACTGGATGGTACCTAGTTGCCCCATGCTACTTTTATTGGCCTCTGATTACAAATACATGAATATATAGGTACAATTAATGAGAGAGAGAGAAATTTACATGGCTTTGAGACAGATTAGTACTTAAAGCTAGGTTTAGTATAACAGTTTAAATTGTAACAAAGTCTACCACAATTCTGGTACGTGTCTTAGATAATTTTAGCTAGGAGCTCGACAGTTGGTAACATTAATTTTAGTACATATACAATTCGTGGGAGCCACGAATAATTTGAGCATTTTTAGGTCTACATCATTCGGCAGTCAACAGAGCCAAAAGAGCGTGAATCCACAACCGACTATCAGCAAAAACGACGTCCGCGCAGCACCATATCGCCGAAGAAGCAGACCATCGCCGGCAGAAACTCCTCATCGCATAGAGCCGCCAGCTGAAACAACCATTGGATGAGGAAAAACAGCCAAGAAGTCCCGGAGGGGATACAATCCAATACTGTGGAGCGCAGCCACCATCCCTCGCCGCACCTCACCGCACACAAGACAGGTATGTGCATTCACTACAGCTGGGCGCAAACATGGGGCGAAATGTATCCGCCGACTGGCGGGGGCGCACAAGAGAGACTATCTCAGTAAGAGATTCTCATAACCGCCTCGCAAGATCTTTGGGTAGTCTCACGCCGGCGTCAATGTGAGGCCCCAGGACTCAGTTGTCACGACTTATAGTTCCCTCGCCGTAATTTAAAGGCTCGCGTGCAGGTCAATCCAGAGTGAGTTTTGATTTATATGGCATATAAAATCATATTTTGCAGTATAAATGTACGGCGCAGCTGGAGCTCATCCGCGCACCAAGGAGTCCATTTGTACGTGGGAGAGAAGTCCTCCTTTAGGTCTTAGTTTCACGACGCCTCCGATTTAAAAAACCGCCGCCACGGCGTCTAAAAACTCCAAAGGCCTCTGTAGTTCTCCTTGCAAGCGGTCGTCTACTAGTGTCCTTTGGGTGGCAAGAAAGGAGAGGATGTCGAGGACTCGTCGCAAGTGTGAGTTTTGATTATTATATTAAATAATTGGAGGCGTAACCAGTTTTATTTTGCAGCAAAACAACTTATCAAAAGACAAATTGTCAGCTGGAGAAAACTCGGTCGTGGTGAGAAAAAACAGCTGTTTCCGTGTCGTAGCAAGTTGGCATCTCCAGAAAACAGTCGTTTGGCAAGCGCATACCGCACCCCCGCTAGCCCACAACCTGTGCGTATAGGAGACATGCAAACGCCTCTCTGGCCTTCTTCTTACAAGCGGTCGTCAGTTGGATTCTCTTGCCCAATGAAGTCTTTTGGTAAAACATCCCACGCCGCTGTCAAAGTGATAAAGCATAACCAATCTCCTTTTGCAGATAAGCAAAACCAATTTCGCCAGGGCAATTCGTCAGTTGGAGTCACTTTGATTTTTGTGACGGGCCAGCCAATTTACGCCGCAATTTCATCACTTGCCTCGAAAATTACCGCACACAGGACAGGATGTACATTCGCTACAGCTGGGGCGCAATCTTGGGGCAAAATGTATCCGGCCGTCACTCCATAGCGCACAAGAGAAACGTCAATGTGAGGCCCCAGGACTCAGTTTCCAGGATTTAAAGTTCCCTCGCCGTAGTTTAAAGGCTCGCGTGCAGGTCAGTCCAGAGTGATTTTTGATTTATATAGCATATAAAATCATATTTTGCAGGATAAGTGTACGGCGCGGCTGGAGCTCATCCGCGCACCTAGGAGTCCATTTGCTCGTGGGAGAGAAGTCCCCCTTTGCGGTCTTAGGAGCCACGGATTTAGTTTCACGACGCCTCCGATTTGAAAAACCGCCGCCACGGCGTCTAAAAACTCCAAACGCCTCTGTAGTTCTCCTTGCAAGCGGTCGTCTAATAGTGTCCTTTGGGTGGCAAGAAAGGAGAAGGATGTCAAGGATGCAGAGATTCCAGTGCCTCGCCGAACCAGTCGTCAGTTGGATTCCCTTTCCCCATGAAGTTTTTGGTAAGCATCTCACGCCTCAGTCAAAGTGATAAAAGCATAATCAATCTCTTTTTGCAGATAAGGAAAACCAATTCCGCCAGAGCAATTCGTCAGTTGGAATCACTTGGATTTTGGTGAGATGCCAGCCATTTTGGTGCCACATAAAGACGTCCGCCTTCCGCCGCAATTTCATCGCTCATCACGAATTTCACCGCACACAGGAAAAGGCGTGTGCATTCGCTACAGCTGGGCGCAATCTTGAGGCGAAGGTGGCAGGCGGCAGTCACTGGTGAGAGGCAGCTGGAGAACCCACTTCTTAACCGCGCACAAAGGAGTTCATTTGCTCGTGGGAGAGAAGTCCCACTTTGCGGTCCTTAGGAGCCACGGATTTAGTTTCACGGCGCCTCCGATTTGAAAAATCGCCGCCACAGCGTCTAGGAACTTCAAACGCCTCTGTAGTTCTCCTTTCAAGCGGTCGTCTGCTAGAGTCCTTTTGGGTGGCAAGAAAGGAGAGGATGTCGAGAAATCGCAGCAAGCCCTTTTTTTGGTTTTAAAAAATCCAACGCCGCCGCCGTTTCGCAGATTTACTGCAGAGATTCTAGTGCTTCGCCGCTGTTTAAAGACAGTTTTATTTTGCAGCAAAACAATTTATCAAAAGACAAATTGTCAACTGGAGAAAACTCGGTCGTGGTGAGAAAAAACAGCTGTTTCCGTGTCGTAGCAGGTTGGCATCTCCAGAAAACAGTCGTTTGGCAAGCGCATACCGCACCCCCGCTAGCCCACAACCTGTGCGTTGGATTCTCTTGCCCCGTGAAGTTTTTGGTAAACATCCCACCCCGCTGTCAAAGTGATAAAGCATAAACAAACTCCTTTTGCAGATAAGGAAAACCAATTCCGCCAGGGCAATTCGTCAGTTGGAGTCACTTGGATTTAGGTGACGGGCCAGCCAATTTACGCCGCAATTTCATCACTTGCCTCGAAAATTACCGCACACAGGACAGGATGTACATTCGCTACAGCTGGGGCGCAATCTTGGGGCAAAATGTATCCGGCCGTCACTCCATAGCGCACAAGAGAAACGTCAATGTGAGGCCCCAGGACTCAGTTTCCAGGATTTAAAGTTCCCTCGCCGTAGTTTAAAGGCTCGCGTGCAGGTCAGTCCAGAGTGATTTTTGATTTATATAGCATATGAAATCATATTTTGCAGTATAAGTGTACGGCGCGGCTGGAGCTCATCCGCGCACCTAGGAGTCCATTTGCTCGTGGGAGAGAAGTCCCCCTTTGCGGTCTTAGGAGCCACGGATTTAGTTTCACGACGCCTCCGATTTGAAAAACCGCCGCCACGGCGTCTACAAACTCCAAACGCCTCTGTAGTTCTCCTTGCAAGCGGTCGTCTACTAGTGTCCTTTGGGTGGCAAGAAAGGAGAGGATGTCGAGGACTCGTCGCAAGTGTGAGTTTTGATTATTATATTAAATAATTGGAGGCGTAACCAGTTTTATTTTGCAGCAAAACAACTTATCAAAAGACAAATTGTCAGCTGGAGAAAACTCGGTCGTGGTGAGAAAAAACAGCTGTTTCCGTGTCGTAGCAAGTTGGCATCTCCAGAAAACAGTCGTTTGGCAAGCGCATACCGCACCCCCACTAGCCCACAACCTGTGCGTATAGGAGACATGCAAACGCCTCTCTGGCCTTCTTCTTACAAGCGGTCGTCAGTCGGATTCTCTTGCCCAATGAAGTCTTTTGGTAAACATCCCACGCCGCTGTCAAAGTGATAAAGCATAACCAATCTCCTTTTGCAGATAAGCAAAACCAATTTCGCCAGGGCAATTCGTCAGTTGGAGTCACTTGGATTTTTGTGACGGGCCAGCCAATTTACGCCGCAATTTCATCACTTGCCTCGAAAATTACCGCACACAGGACAGGATGTACATTCGCTACAGCTGGGGCGCAATCTTGGGGCAAAATGTATCCGGCCGTCACTCCATAGCGCACAAGAGAAACGTCAATGAGAGGCCCCAGGACTCAGTTTCCAGGATTTAAAGTTCCCTCGCCGTAGTTTAAAGGCTCGCGTGCAGGTCAGTCCAGAGTGATTTTTGATTTATATAGCATATAAAATCATATTTTGCAGGATAAGTGTACGGCGCGGCTGGAGCTCATCCGCGCACCTAGGAGTCCATTTGCTCGTGGGAGAGAAGTCCCCTTTTGCGGTCTTAGGAGCCACGGATTTAGTTTCACGACGCCTCCGATTTGAAAAACCGCCGCCACGGCGTCTAAAAACTCCAAACGCCTCTGTAGTTCTCCTTGCAAGCGGTCGTTTACTAGTGTCCTTTGGGTGGCAAGAAAGGAGAAGGATGTCAAGAATGCAGAGATTCCAGTGCCTCGCCGAACCAGTCGGCAGTTGGATTCCCTTTCCCCATGAAGTTTTTGGTAAGCATCTCACGCCTCTATCAAAGTGATAAAAGCATAATCAATCTCTTTTTGCAGATAAGGAAAACCAATTCCGCCAGAGCAATTCGTCAGTTGGAATCACTTGGATTTTGGTGAGATGCCAGCCATTTTGGTGCCACATAAAGACGTCCGCCTTCCGCCGCAATTTCATCGCTCATCACGAATTTCACCGCACTCGCTACAGCTGGGCGCAATCTTGGGGCGAAGGTGGCAGGCGGCAGTCACTGGTGAGAGGCAGCTGGAGAACCCACTTCTTAACCGCGCACAAAGGAGTCCATTTGCTCGTGGGAGAGAAGTCCCACTTTGCGGTCCTTAGGAGCCACGGATTTAGATTTACGGCGCCTCCGATTTGAAAAAATCGCCGCCACAGCGTCTAGGAAACTCCAAACGCCTCTGTAGTTCTCCTTTGAAGCGGTCGTCTGCTAGAGTCCTTTTGGGTGGCAAGAAAGGAGAGGATGTCGAGAAATCGCCGCAAGCCCCTTTTTTTTGTTTTTAAAAAATCCAACGCCGCCGCCGTTTCGCAGATTTACTGCAGAGATTCAGTGCTTCGCCGCTGTTTAAAGACAGTTTTATTTTGCAGCAAAACAACTTATCGAAAGACAAATTGTCAACTGGAGAAAACTCGGTCGTGGTGAGAAAAAACAGCTGTTTCCGTGTCGTAGCAAGCTGGCATCTCCAGAAAACAGTCGTTTGGCAAGCGCATACCCCACCCCCGCTAGCCTACAACCTGTGCGTTGGATTCTCTTGCCTCGTGAAGTTTTTTGGTAAACATCACACGCCGCTGTCAAAGTTATAAAGCATAAACAAACTCCTTTTGCAGATAAGGAAAACTAATTCCGCCAGGGCAATTCGTCAGTTGGAGTCACTTGGATTTTGGTGACGGGCCAGCCAATTTACGCCGCAATTTCATCACTTGCCTCGAAAATTACCGCACACAGGTCAGGATGTGCATTCGCTACAGCTGGGGCGCAATCTTGGGGCAAAATGTATCCGGCCGTCACTCCACAGCGCACAAGAGAAACGTCAATGTGAGGCCCCAGGACTCAGTTTCCAGGATTTAAAGTTCCCTCGCCGTAGTTTAAAGGCTCGCGTGCAGGTCAGTCCAGAGTCAGTTTTGATTTATATGGCATATAAAATCATATTTTGCAGGATAAGTGTACGGCGCGGCTGGAGCTCATCCGCGCACCTAGGAGTCCATTTGCTCGTGGGAGAGAAGTTCCCCTTTGCGGTCTTAGGAGCCACGGATTTAGTTTCACGACGCCTCCGATTTGAAAAACCGCCGCCACGGCGTCTAAAAACTCCAAACGCCTCTGTAGTTCTCCTTGCAAGCGGTCGTCTACTAGTGTCCTTTGGGTGGCAAGAAAGGAGAAGGATGTCAAGGATGCAGAGATTCCAGTGCCTCGCCGAACCAGTCGTCAGTTGGATTCCCTTTCCCCATGAAGTTTTTGGTAAGCATCTCACGCCTCAGTCAAAGTGATAAAAGCATAATCAATCTCTTTTTGCAGATAAGGAAAACCAATTCCGCCAGAGCAATTCGTCAGTTGGAATCACTTGGATTTTGGTGAGATGCCAGCCATTTTGGTGCCACATAAAGACGTCCGCCTTCCGCCGCAATTTCATCGCTCATCACGAATTTCACCGCACACAGGAAAAGGCGTGTGCATTCGCTACAGCTGGGCGCAATCTTGGGGCGAAGGTAGCAGACGGCAGTCACTGGTGAGAGGCAGCTGGAGAACCCACTTCTTAACCGCGCACAAAGGAGTCCATTTGCTCGTGGGAGAGAATTCCCACTTTGCGGTCCTTAGGAGCCACGGATTTAGTTTCAGGGCGCCTCCGATTTGAAAAAACCGCCGCCACGGCGTCTAAAAGCTGCAAACGCCTCTGTAGTTTTCCTTTAAAGCGGTCGTCTGCTAGAGTCCCCTTGGGTGGCAAGAAAGGAGAGGATGTCGAGAAATCGCCGCAAGCCCTTTTTTTGTTTTTAAAAAATCCAACGCCGCCGCCGTTTCGCAGATTTACTGCAGAGATTCTAGTGCTTCGCCGCTGTTTAAAGACAGTTTTATTTTGCAGCAAAACAACTTATCGAAAGACAAATTGTCAACTGGAGAAAACTCGGTCGTGGTGAGAAAAAACAGCTGTTTCCGTGTCGTAGCAGGTTGGCATCTCCAGAAAACAGTCGTTTGGCAAGCGCATACCGCACCCCCGCTAGCCTACAACCTGTGCGTTGGATTCTCTTGCCCCGTGAAGTTTTTGGTAAGCATCCCACGCCGCTGTCAAAGTGATAAAGCATAAACAAACTCCTTTTGCAGATAAGGAAAACCAATTCCGCCAGGGCAATTCGTCAGTTGGAGTCACTTGGATTTAGGTGACGGGCCAGCCAATTTACGCCGCAATTTCATCACTTGCCTCGAAAATTACCGCACACAGGACAGGATGTACATTCGCTACAGCTGGGGCGCAATCTTGGGGCAAAATGTATCCGGCCGTCACTCCATAGCGCACAAGAGAAACGTCAATGTGAGGCCCCAGGACTCAGTTTCCAGGATTTAAAGTTCCCTCGCCGTAGTTTAAAGGCTCGCGTGCAGGTCAGTCCAGAGTGATTTTTGATTTATATAGCATATAAAATCATATTTTGCAGGATAAGTGTACGGCGCGGCTGGAGCTCATCCGCGCACCTAGGAGTCCATTTGCTCGTGGGAGAGAAGTCCCCCTTTGCGGTCTTAGGAGCCACGGATTTAGTTTCACGACGCCTCCGATTTGAAAAACCGCCGCCACGGCGTCTAAAAACTCCAAACGCCTCTGTAGTTCTCCTTGCAAGCGGTCGTCTACTAGTGTCCTTTGGGTGGCAAGAAAGGAGAAGGATGTCAAGAATGCAGAGATTCCAGTGCCTCGCCGAACCAGTCGTCAGTTTGATTCCCTTTCCCCATGAAGTTTTTGGTAAGCATCTCACGCCTCTATCAAAGTGATAAAAGCATAATCAATCTCTTTTTGCAGATAAGGAAAACCAATTCCGCCAGAGCAGTTCGTCAGTTGGAGTCACTTGGATTTTGGTGAGATGCCAGCCATTTTGGTGCCACATAGAGACTTCCGCCTTTCGCCGCAATTTCATCGCTCATCACGAACATGCATTCTCTGCAGTAAGGAGTATTTCAGTGATGCCTCTCTGTTAGGATGCCAAGTCTACAGGGGACACCTCAGCATCATCGCGCTCCAGTAGAAAATACCATTAATCCGTTTGAAAATATATTGTTTGGTTGCTCAAATGTAATTGAAAGTCAGGAATGATTATTCTTATAATCCCAATGGGCTGCCCCTCCATTATTTCTATTAAGTATTCTTTTGAAACTCTACCCTGTCTATATAATTTGTTGAATTTATTTATATTACCCTCACACCACCTACTCGGGGATTTTCTTTGATTGCTCTCCGTTTTTCTCTCTTCTTTCTAAGACATTCCTCTTTCTCCTTTACCTCATCTAACTCATCTTCCAAACGAAGCAGGGTCGGGAGACTCTCTCGATATGATTGCCTTAATGTGGAACAGATCTTGTTTTCCTCCTCCTCAGTATAACCATATATCCAATCATATGTGGGCTCTTTTGGTCGTTTTGGAAGAGCTTGATGTTTTGATAGAAAGAATTTTCTGTATCGGTCCAGATATCTCGGTCTGCTTGGAGCCAATCTTTTTGGAATGAAGGGATTTATTAGAAGATCCCTGATCAGCGGATTTGTGTGGCTTTCCACTGAGTCCACAAATCGCTGGCTGGCCTGATTATAGACTTCTGGTAATGATTTTATGTTGAATTTGGCTCTGATGGCAGCCTGACTGGTGTATCTATACGCATTTATGGATTTCCTAATCAGCCTGTTTTCAATACCTTGGATTTTGTCAGCATTTGTGTTGGAAACAATGGATCCCCAAACCGCTATGGAGTAGTGCCAAATGGGAGAGATGATTTGCTTGAACAGAAGGGCTTTTGTGTTGTTTGGCATTTTGCTTTTACTGCCGAGGAGCCATTCCAGTTTTTTGTAAGCGCTAATTATCTTTTGTTTTAGCAGTAAGACATGGGGTCCTAGAGAGAGCCTTTTATCCAATAGAATACCTAAGTATTTTTGTTTAGAACTTTTCGTCGCCCTTTGTCCGTCAACTATGGGAGGGGAATGGTCGCTTTCCAGATTCCCTTTAAGGGAGAAAAGGACATGCCCCGTCTTTTTTCCGTTAATGGATATGTCCCATCTTTTTGCCCATTTGCAGAACTCGGTGATGTAGGTTTGGCAAAGATTTACCGCAGCATTCCCTGTTTGAGCACGGCCAATCAGGATGGTGTCGTCTGCGTATGTGGCAAGCATTACATTTTTCGAGAAGTAGGACGGAAAATATGTACTAGATCTGGGTTTTACGGGCATTGGTATGTCCGAGGTGTAGATTGAGTACAAAATTGGGCCCAGGATGCTACCCTGTGGAACCCCTGCCTCAATTTTGCCCTCCCTGGAAATTGCCTCGCTTGTGACTTTCACTGTAAATGTTCTGCCCTTGAGGTAGTTTTTTTAGGATGATGTAGAGCCTGGTTGGAAGCAGTTTTGCGAGTTTAAAGAGTAGGCCTTCATGCCAAACCCTATCAAAGGCCTCTGAAATGTCTACAAAAGTGGCAGAGCAAACTTCTTTATCCTCATATGCCTGTAGAATGAAGTTTGTGACTCTTTCAAGTTGGTGCTCTGCCCCGTGTTCTTTCTTAAATCCAAATTGATGGTTTGGGATGGCATTTGCGAAAGGTTCGGTTTCAAAAAGCCTTGTTAAGAGTACTTTTTCAAACATTTTTGAGAGACCCGACAGGAGGCTGATGGGGCGGTAGGACTTTACACAGGAGGGGCTATTCCCTGGTTTAAGGATCATTGTGATCTGAGCATGTTTCCATTCTGATGGGAAATGGCCGGTTTTGAGGATATTATTGAATATTAGGAGAAGATAAAGCCTGGCATTTTTTGTTAGCTGTTTAATAAGCTTGTTATCAATTTTATCTTGCCCAGGAGCCTTATTATTTTCCAGGGAATCGATCAACAGGTTTAATTCTTCCAGAGTAACAGGCCTAATATGAGGAGACTCCTCAGCAGATAACCCTTTTGTAATCTTTCCAACTCCACTCTCGTCTCCATCCTATCCGACTCCTCATTTCTCAGGTTTGGTTTAAAACGTCCTTCGAGATGGTGTACAAAAGCTTCCGCTTTCTCATTTAAAGTTCTTGTCCAGGGATTGCTATAGACCGGGGAGTTTGCGTCGACTTCACGTTTTAGAGACCAGCAAGGTTGCGTTTGTTTTTTGACATTATTGGTAATTTTCCATAACTTTTGCATTCTATATCGGTCAGTAGTGTCAATGTCTTTAATCATCTCGTTTATATTTCTTTCCCTTAATTTTTTAATCTCCCTGGCCAGCTTATTTTGAGCATGTTTAAACCAGATTTTGGCTTCCTCAGTTCCTGTACTCCTGAAAATTCTGTTTAATTCCCTTTTCTCATCCAAAAGTCTAGCTGTGCTCTCGTCCAGAGTTATAAAATTATTTCTGCTATGTTGACGATTGTTTGAACCATTTTGAGGGCGGAAAAGGGGGGTGGCGTCCTTAGCCGACTCATAGATGTTTTTTAAGAAAATACCAACGCAGTCTTCAATGTCGTCACCACTGTGGATTTCTGTGTTTAACAGGATTTTCTCATCAAGCAGTTTTTTAAACTTGCTAAGGTTTGTGGCTTTTGAGATGATAGGTTTGTGGTTTGAAATACTGCAGAAGGAATTTTGAGCATTGAAATTTATAAGGATGCTTAAGGGAAGGTGGTCTGAGCTGAGATCGGGGGATGAAGTGATCTTCAAATTTCTGCGGTGCAAGCCTTTAAAAACCGAAAAATCAATTGCGGATGGCTGCTTTCTTTTGTCAAAAGGAAAATGAGTGGCTTGTCCTGTAGCCAGGATTTCCAAATCCCTTCTGGAACATAAGGCTTCATGTAGAATTCTTCCCCTAGCACACGATTGATAATTGCCCCAGCTTCTATGTTTGGCATTCCAGTCTCCATTTATAATAAATTTTGATCTGCCTCCTAACAGGTCATCAAAGTGTTTGAAAAGTCTATCAAAGTGAGTCGGAAGCCAGTTGAAAATCGGTGGGCAGTAAATTGGCGCAATTATAATCATATCGGCGCGGCGGCCACTAGAAGGGAGTATAACGATCGGGGAACACTGGCAGGACTCAGTTTCTATTGGCTCTAAGGCGGAATGCCTAATGTTATGCCTAACCAAAATGGCAGTGCCACCTTTACAGTTTCCCCTAGGATTGTGAGCATGATACGTAGAGAAACCTGGGAAGTCTAGGATTTGAGGTTTCTTCTTCACCTTTGTTTCAATGACCATCATAATCTGTATTCCCTCCCTATCCATAAAAACCTCAAGCTCGTCCCTTTTTCGTCCAACTCCTCCTGCATTCCAATACCCCAACTTAAGGGTATTTCCATTTGGGCAATTTAATTGATTTAAGTTCATAATTTGTCGGTATAACTGCCGGGAGAATGGTTATTTAAACAAAAATGGGTTGGCGTTCGTTGGGCGAGTTTGTTGAAATAGATTTTCCGAGCGGAATTTCAATTCCCTGGGTCTTGAAGAATTTAGAAAAGTTTTCCATAAGAAGGTCAATTTTCTTTTCTATCATTTCAACCCGCATCACCAGTCCCGGTTCAGAGACAATTTCTTTTTTTGAATTAGGAGATTGCTTCCTATTTCTGGTTTCAGAGGAGCTGGTTTGGGGGATTATTCTTGGTTTAAAGTTTGCCCTGGCGGCCCGACTGGTAGTTGGCGGGCTGTCCCCTGTCTCTTGAGTGCCCTGAAGGTTCCTTTCAGAGTCTTTTCCTTGTTTAAGAGGCTGCCTTTGGAGAGGTTTTTTGGTATTTCCTTTAACTTTGTTAGGCATACTTTTGGGGGCAACAACAGCAGAATTTTTTCTCATACGATTCAGCCTTTTATGTATGGCTGATACGTGTGAGGAAGATCGGGGGGGAGGGATTGACCCAGTTTGTTTGGAAACTTTGAATGGGTTGTGCCAATTTGCTCCAGAGTTAACAGGTATTGCTTTTTGCGGGGAATCCGCCCTCCTCCTGTGAGAGTTAGCGTGACTCTTAACTGCTTCACTATATAATAGTTTGTGTGTTTTTCTTTGCTGGGGAGGGTCTATTCTGGCAGCTGAGTTTAATGTTTCTCTTATTTCGTTCATGTTGATTTTATTGGTAACTAAGGCGTTTTTCGCTTTTTTGAAAGCAGGGCAACCTCTGTAAGAGCTGACGTGGGTGCCGGAACAGTTTGGACAGGTTGGTGGACTTGTTCGCGGTTTATTACAGTGCATTGACTTGTGGTTGCCGGCGCATTTCATGCACTTAGAGGGGTATTGGCAGAAGTTTGTGGTGTGCCTAAATCCCTGACAGTTGAAGCATTGTACTGGGTCCTTAGATTTGTTTTTCCTTTCTACCTCTATCCTTTGACCCCCAGTAGTTTTAAGGCAAGGATTTTTAAGTGTTCGCCATCCCCCTTCATGCTAATTTCAGCTTCAAAAATTTTCATGGGCTGGCCTGTTGAAAAATTTTTGAGGTTTCGCAAATATTTCGTTTGGAAGCCCAACCTGCTCAGTTCTCCAACTATCCAAGCACCTGGAGTGGAAGGATGTAGGTGCCTTATTACAACTCTAAAACCCCTATCAGCTTTTGGTTGGTGCGAAAAGATTGGTGTACCAGTTTCGCTGAGGATCTGCTTTATAATGTTATAGGCGTCCATATTTTTAGCCTGAAGCCTAATCCCTTCCCCAACTGTCGTTTTCGTACTGTAGCTTGAGACTCCTACCCTATAATTAAATTTTTCCAGTAAGGGAATTAAGTCGGGTATTTTGTTTATGTAAATTGATGGCACTTTTTTGGAAAATGGAACCATTTGCCAAGGGGGAGGCCAACATCTTCGTTTAGCTGTGGGGGCTTTTGAGTCGTCTCCATTGGCTCAGTTTCAGTTTCTAATGAGTTTCTTCTAGAGCGTTCTGCAACTACCATTTTTGCGGCTAGACTAGAGAAAACTGGGGACTGTATGGCAATGTTTTCGTGAGGAAAATCTGCTCCCAAAAGAGTTGCTGAATTCCTGTGTTTTTTACAGGGAGTTTCGCCAAACGGGGCTTCTTCCTTTCCCATACGCCTTTTGCCAGGGGTTTTAGCATCAAACAAGCTACGTCTTACTGTGCTTTTATTGCATGTTTGAGTGGGGACATCTTGTTTTTTAGCTTGTGGGGTAGAGGGAAAATCAGAGAGGGGGGATCCCTTCCTTTTCTCCGATGGCGGCAGTGTAGTCTTATAGGTATTAGTCAAAGTTAATTTTGCGTAGTTTGGTTTATTGATTTGAACCTGATTTAGTAAGGCTTGAGTAAGAGTGGCTGGGTCTACCATTGAGCCATTTTTAAAATTTTGGAGCAGCAGAGGTGGCTTCCCGTTTTCCCCAGTGTAAGCCTCACCGGCAGGGAGATTTTTGGTGTGTGGGTGAGAGTGAGGATTGTAAGCAGTGCTCTTCGTTATATTTGTGTGCGAGGGAGCAGTGGATTCTAATTTGGGTGCATCGCCATGGTATGATGAGCTTGTATTAGTAAGAGAATTTGGAGCAATTTGGGAAAAAAATGTGGGTTTTATTCGCTCAGTTTTTTGTGTGTGAGTACAAGCAGTTCCACTTGTTTCGTTTGCGTGTGAGAGAGGAATGGATTCCGTTTTCGGTGCTGTTTGTATTTTGTAAGCATGACTTAATGTATTAGTGTTAGTGAGCAGACTTGGAGCAATTTGAGAGAGAGTGGTGGGTTTAATTTTATCACAGTCGTATGGATGAGCGCAAGCAGCTGCAGTTTTTGCGCTTGAGTGTGAGAGAGATGTGGATTCCGTTGTTGGGGCTGATTTTGTTTGTGGGTTTGCAGCTTGGCTTTTGTCGCCACAAATTTCTGTGCTTGTGTTAGAGGGCAGAAAAGGAGGAGAGTGAGAATTAGAGAGAGTGGTGAGTTTTTCCCTTTTGTTTGTGAGCGGATGAGCAGTTTGGGTTCCATCGTTTTTGTCCACTTTTTGTGGAGCATTGGGAGAGCGATCTGTGGGTTCTGTTTTCGGAGTAGAACACAGTGGGGCATTTATAGCGTTGCAATTGCCGCCACAATTTAAAGAGTTTTTTTCTGAGTTTATGATCATGGTGGGTGTGAGGTTTGAGAGAGCAGTGGAGACTTTTTCGATTTCACCGTAGTATGGGAGTGATTTTCTAGCGGGTGCGTTTTGTGTGTTGGTAAGAGAGGGTTTGGATAATGGGGGAGACTGAAAACGTCTTCCCAAGTCAAATTTAGATGATGATTTTCTTTTTGGGGAGCCTAGATTTTCAGCAGCTTTAATTGCCGCTTTGTTTAAGTATTTATTAAGGATAAGATCCTTAGCCGTCGGTGTGAGCGGATCCTTGTCATTTTCTTCCAGTGCCTTTAGGGTGGCATCGTCGTCTGAATCAATTGGGCCTTGGGAAAGCGCTGATATATTTAGGTAAAATGGGGACAGCATAATTTCTGGGCTAGAGGGAATTGAAACCACTTCATCACTTGAGTGTGAGACTGATGAGATGGATGCCATTTTTCCTTTAATTTTTGACAATAATAACTCTTTTTGTGTTTTTCTTTTAATAGATTGAATTCTTTTTATTTTATTTAATTTTTTGGCAGGCTTTGGTTGTGCGGGTTTAATTTTGCGGGATTTAATTGGGCGGGATTTAATTTTGCAGGTTAAATAAAATCATAAAAATTTAAATAAAAACTCTTTTGGCATTTTCTTTAAAGATCGTTCATTAATTTCTTTAATTCATTTAATTTGGCGGGTTTTGGTTGAGCGGCTTTAATTTTCCAGGTTTTAGTTTTGCGGGTTTAAGTTGCGGGATTTAATTTTGCGGGATTTAATTTTGCGGGATTTAATTTTGCGGGTTATGTAATATCGCTATATAGTGCCACTATACCTTGCAAGAGCTCAGTCTTTTTTTTTTGTGATCACAAAGTCGTCGTCGCTGTTACTTGTTGCAGTGTTATATTAGGGTTTAAAGACATCACTGTAAATATTATTTAAGTCTGCACTTTTTTTTTTTTTTTTTTTTTAACTTTGCTTGCTGGACGACAGACTAGGACTGGATGGTACCTAGTTGCCCCATGCTACTTTTATTGGCCTCTGATTACAAATACATGAATATATAGGTACAATTAATGAGAGAGAGAGAAATTTACATGGCTTTGAGACAGATTAGTACTTAAAGCTAGGTTTAGTATAACAGTTTAAATTGTAACAAAGTCTACCACAATTCTGGTACGTGTCTTAGATAATTTTAGCTAGGAGCTCGACAGTTGGTAACATTAATTTTAGTACATATACAATTCGTGGGAGCCACGAATAATTTGAGCATTTTTAGGTCTACATCATTCGGCAGTCAACAGAGCCAAAAGAGCGTGAATCCACAACCGACTATCAGCAAAAACGACGTCCGCGCAGCACCATATCGCCGAAGAAGCAGACCATCGCCGGCAGAAACTCCTCATCGCATAGAGCCGCCAGCTGAAACAACCATTGGATGAGGAAAAACAGCCAAGAAGTCCCGGAGGGGATACAATCCAATACTGTGGAGCGCAGCCACCATCCCTCGCCGCACCTCACCGCACACAAGACAGGTATGTGCATTCACTACAGCTGGGCGCAAACATGGGGCGAAATGTATCCGCCGACTGGCGGGGGCGCACAAGAGAGACTATCTCAGTAAGAGATTCTCATAACCGCCTCGCAAGATCTTTGGGTAGTCTCACGCCGGCGTCAATGTGAGGCCCCAGGACTCAGTTGTCACGACTTATAGTTCCCTCGCCGTAATTTAAAGGCTCGCGTGCAGGTCAATCCAGAGTGAGTTTTGATTTATATGGCATATAAAATCATATTTTGCAGTATAAATGTACGGCGCAGCTGGAGCTCATCCGCGCACCAAGGAGTCCATTTGTACGTGGGAGAGAAGTCCTCCTTTAGGTCTTAGTTTCACGACGCCTCCGATTTAAAAAACCGCCGCCACGGCGTCTAAAAACTCCAAAGGCCTCTGTAGTTCTCCTTGCAAGCGGTCGTCTACTAGTGTCCTTTGGGTGGCAAGAAAGGAGAGGATGTCGAGGACTCGTCGCAAGTGTGAGTTTTGATTATTATATTAAATAATTGGAGGCGTAACCAGTTTTATTTTGCAGCAAAACAACTTATCAAAAGACAAATTGTCAGCTGGAGAAAACTCGGTCGTGGTGAGAAAAAACAGCTGTTTCCGTGTCGTAGCAAGTTGGCATCTCCAGAAAACAGTCGTTTGGCAAGCGCATACCGCACCCCCGCTAGCCCACAACCTGTGCGTTGGATTCTCTTGCCCCGTGAAGTTTTTGGTAAACATCCCACCCCGCTGTCAAAGTGATAAAGCATAAACAAACTCCTTTTGCAGATAAGGAAAACTAATTCCGCCAGGGCAATTCGTCAGTTGGAGTCACTTGGATTTTGGTGACGGGCCAGCCAATTTACGCCGCAATTTCATCACTTGCCTCGAAAATTACCGCACACAGGTCAGGATGTGCATTCGCTACAGCTGGGGCGCAATCTTGGGGCAAAATGTATCCGGCCGTCACTCCACAGCGCACAAGAGAAACGTCAATGTGAGGCCCCAGGACTCAGTTTCCAGGATTTAAAGTTCCCTCGCCGTAGTTTAAAGGCTCGCGTGCAGGTCAGTCCAGAGTCAGTTTTGATTTATATGGCATATAAAATCATATTTTGCAGGATAAGTGTACGGCGCGGCTGGAGCTCATCCGCGCACCTAGGAGTCCATTTGCTCGTGGGAGAGAAGTCCCCTTTTGCGGTCTTAGGAGCCACGGATTTAGTTTCACGACGCCTCCGATTTGAAAAACCGCCGCCACGGCGTCTAAAAACTCCAAACGCCTCTGTAGTTCTCCTTGCAAGCGGTCGTTTACTAGTGTCCTTTGGGTGGCAAGAAAGGAGAAGGATGTCAAGAATGCAGAGATTCCAGTGCCTCGCCGAACCAGTCGGCAGTTGGATTCCCTTTCCCCATGAAGTTTTTGGTAAGCATCTCACGCCTCAGTCAAAGTGATAAAAGCATAATCAATCTCTTTTTGCAGATAAGGAAAACCAATTCCGCCAGAGCAATTCGTCAGTTGGAATCACTTGGATTTTGGTGAGATGCCAGCCATTTTGGTGCCACATAAAGACGTCCGCCTTCCGCCGCAATTTCATCGCTCATCACGAATTTCACCGCACACAGGAAAAGGCGTGTGCATTCGCTACAGCTGGGCGCAATCTTGAGGCGAAGGTGGCAGGCGGCAGTCACTGGTGAGAGGCAGCTGGAGAACCCACTTCTTAACCGCGCACAAAGGAGTTCATTTGCTCGTGGGAGAGAAGTCCCACTTTGCGGTCCTTAGGAGCCACGGATTTAGTTTCACGGCGCCTCCGATTTGAAAAATCGCCGCCACAGCGTCTAGGAACTTCAAACGCCTCTGTAGTTCTCCTTTCAAGCGGTCGTCTGCTAGAGTCCTTTTGGGTGGCAAGAAAGGAGAGGATGTCGAGAAATCGCCGCAAGCCCTTTTTTTGTTTTTAAAAAATCCAACGCCGCCGCCGTTTCGCAGATTTACTGCAGAGATTCTAGTGCTTCGCCGCTGTTTAAAGACAGTTTTATTTTGCAGCAAAACAACTTATCGAAAGACAAATTGTCAACTGGAGAAAACTCGGTCGTGGTGAGAAAAAACAGCTGTTTCCGTGTCGTAGCAGGTTGGCATCTCCAGAAAACAGTCGTTTGGCAAGCGCATACCGCACCCCCGCTAGCCTACAACCTGTGCGTTGGATTCTCTTGCCCCGTGAAGTTTTTGGTAAGCATCCCACGCCGCTGTCAAAGTGATAAAGCATAAACAAACTCCTTTTGCAGATAAGGAAAACCAATTCCGCCAGGGCAATTCGTCAGTTGGAGTCACTTGGATTTAGGTGACGGGCCAGCCAATTTACGCCGCAATTTCATCACTTGCCTCGAAAATTACCGCACACAGGACAGGATGTACATTCGCTACAGCTGGGGCGCAATCTTGGGGCAAAATGTATCCGGCCGTCACTCCATAGCGCACAAGAGAAACGTCAATGTGAGGCCCCAGGACTCAGTTTCCAGGATTTAAAGTTCCCTCGCCGTAGTTTAAAGGCTCGCGTGCAGGTCAGTCCAGAGTGATTTTTGATTTATATAGCATATAAAATCATATTTTGCAGGATAAGTGTACGGCGCGGCTGGAGCTCATCCGCGCACCTAGGAGTCCATTTGCTCGTGGGAGAGAAGTCCCCCTTTGCGGTCTTAGGAGCCACGGATTTAGTTTCACGACGCCTCCGATTTGAAAAACCGCCGCCACGGCGTCTAAAAACTCCAAACGCCTCTGTAGTTCTCCTTGCAAGCGGTCGTCTACTAGTGTCCTTTGGGTGGCAAGAAAGGAGAAGGATGTCAAGAATGCAGAGATTCCAGTGCCTCGCCGAACCAGTCGTCAGTTTGATTCCCTTTCCCCATGAAGTTTTTGGTAAGCATCTCACGCCTCTATCAAAGTGATAAAAGCATAATCAATCTCTTTTTGCAGATAAGGAAAACCAATTCCGCCAGAGCAGTTCGTCAGTTGGAGTCACTTGGATTTTGGTGAGATGCCAGCCATTTTGGTGCCACATAGAGACTTCCGCCTTTCGCCGCAATTTCATCGCTCATCACGAACATGCATTCTCTGCAGTAAGGAGTATTTCAGTGATGCCTCTCTGTTAGGATGCCAAGTCTACAGGGGACACCTCAGCATCATCGCGCTCCAGTAGAAAATACCATTAATCCGTTTGAAAATATATTGTTTGGTTGCTCAAATGTAATTGAAAGTCAGGAATGATTATTCTTATAATCCCAATGGGCTGCCCCTCCATTATTTCTATTAAGTATTCTTTTGAAACTCTACCCTGTCTATATAATTTGTTGAATTTATTTATATTACCCTCACACCACCTACTCGGGGGATTTTCTTTGATTGCTCTCCGTTTTTCTCTCTTCTTTCTAAGACATTCCTCTTTCTCCTTTACCTCATCTAACTCATCTTCCAAACGAAGCAGGGTCGGGAGACTCTCTCGATATGATTGCCTTAATGTGGAACAGATCTTGTTTTCCTCCTCCTCAGTATAACCATATATCCAATCATATGTGGGCTCTTTTGGTCGTTTTGGAAGAGCTTGATGTTTTGATAGAAAGAATTTTCTGTATCGGTCCAGATATCTCGGTCTGCTTGGAGCCAATCTTTTTGGAATGAAGGGATTTATTAGAAGATCCCTGATCAGCGGATTTGTGTGGCTTTCCACTGAGTCCACAAATCGCTGGCTGGCCTGATTATAGACTTCTGGTAATGATTTTATGTTGAATTTGGCTCTGATGGCAGCCTGACTGGTGTATCTATACGCATTTATGGATTTCCTAATCAGCCTGTTTTCAATACCTTGGATTTTGTCAGCATTTGTGTTGGAAACAATGGATCCCCAAACCGCTATGGAGTAGTGCCAAATGGGAGAGATGATTTGCTTGAACAGAAGGGCTTTTGTGTTGTTTGGCATTTTGCTTTTACTGCCGAGGAGCCATTCCAGTTTTTTGTAAGCGCTAATTATCTTTTGTTTTAGCAGTAAGACATGGGGTCCTAGAGAGAGCCTTTTATCCAATAGAATACCTAAGTATTTTTGTTTAGAACTTTTCGTCGCCCTTTGTCCGTCAACTATGGGAGGGGAATGGTCGCTTTCCAGATTCCCTTTAAGGGAGAAAAGGACATGCCCCGTCTTTTTTCCGTTAATGGATATGTCCCATCTTTTTGCCCATTTGCAGAACTCGGTGATGTAGGTTTGGCAAAGATTTACCGCAGCATTCCCTGTTTGAGCACGGCCAATCAGGATGGTGTCGTCTGCGTATGTGGCAAGCATTACATTTTTCGAGAAGTAGGACGGAAAATATGTACTAGATCTGGGTTTTACGGGCATTGGTATGTCCGAGGTGTAGATTGAGTACAAAATTGGGCCCAGGATGCTACCCTGTGGAACCCCTGCCTCAATTTTGCCCTCCCTGGAAATTGCCTCGCTTGTGACTTTCACTGTAAATGTTCTGCCCTTGAGGTAGTTTTTTAGGATGATGTAGAGCCTGGTTGGAAGCAGTTTTGCGAGTTTAAAGAGTAGGCCTTCATGCCAAACCCTATCAAAGGCCTCTGAAATGTCTACAAAGTGGCAGAGCAAACTTCTTTATCCTCATATGCCTGTAGAATGAAGTTTGTGACTCTTTCAAGTTGGTGCTCTGCCCCGTGTTCTTTCTTAAATCCAAATTGATGGTTTGGGATGGCATTTGCGAAAGGTTCGGTTTCAAAAAGCCTTGTTAAGAGTACTTTTTCAAACATTTTTGAGAGACCCGACAGGAGGCTGATGGGGCGGTAGGACTTTACACAGGAGGGGCTATTCCCTGGTTTAAGGATCATTGTGATCTGAGCATGTTTCCATTCTGATGGGAAATGGCCGGTTTTGAGGATATTATTGAATATTAGGAGAAGATAAAGCCTGGCATTTTTTGTTAGCTGTTTAATAAGCTTGTTATCAATTTTATCTTGCCCAGGAGCCTTATTATTTTCCAGGGAATCGATCAACAGGTTTAATTCTTCCAGAGTAACAGGCCTAATATGAGGAGACTCCTCAGCAGATAACCCTTTTTGTAATCTTTCCAACTCCACTCTCGTCTCCATCCTATCCGACTCCTCATTTCTCAGGTTTGGTTTAAAACGTCCTTCGAGATGGTGTACAAAAGCTTCCGCTTTCTCATTTAAAGTTCTTGTCCAGGGATTGCTATAGACCGGGGAGTTTGCGTCGACTTCACGTTTTAGAGACCAGCAAGGTTGCGTTTGTTTTTTGACATTATTGGTAATTTTCCATAACTTTTGCATTCTATATCGGTCAGTAGTGTCAATGTCTTTAATCATCTCGTTTATATTTCTTTCCCTTAATTTTTTAATCTCCCTGGCCAGCTTATTTTGAGCATGTTTAAACCAGATTTTGGCTTCCTCAGTTCCTGTACTCCTGAAAATTCTGTTTAATTCCCTTTTCTCATCCAAAAGTCTAGCTGTGCTCTCGTCCAGAGTTATAAAATTCTTTCTGCTATGTTGACGATTGTTTGAACCATTTTGAGGGTGGAAAAGGGGGTGGCGTCCTTAGCCGACTCATAGATGTTTTTTAAGAAAATACCAACGCAGTCTTCAATGTCGTCACCACTGTGGATTTCTGTGTTTAACAGGATTTTCTCATCAAGCAGTTTTTTAAACTTGCTAAGGTTTGTGGCTTTTGAGATGATAGGTTTGTGGTTTGAAGTACTGCAGAAGGAATTTTGAGCATTGAATTTTATAAGGATGCTTAAGGGAAGGTGGTCTGAGCTGAGATCGGGGGATGAAGAGATCTTCAAATTTCTGCGAAAAATCAATTGCGGATTGCTGGCTTGTCCTGCAGCCAGGATTTCCAAATCCCTTCTGGAACATAAGGCTTCATGTAGATTTCTTCCCCTAGCACACGATTGATAATTGCCCCAGCTTCTATGGTTGGCATTCCAGTCTCCATTTATAATAAATTTTGATCTGCCTCCTAACAGGTCATCAAAGTGTTTGAAAAGTCTATCAAAGTGAGTCGGAAGCCAGGTGCAAATCGGTGGGCAGTAATTTGGCGCAATTATAATCATATCGGCGCGGCGGCCACTAGAAGGGAGTACACTGGCAGGACTCAGTTTCTATTGGCTCTAAGGCGGAATGCCTAATGTTATGCCTAACCAAAATTGCAGTGCCACCTTTACAGTTTCGGCTAGGATTGTGAGCGTGATACGTAGAGAAACCTGGGAAGTCTAGGATTTGAGGTTTCTTCTTCACCTTTGTTTCAATGACCATCATAACCTGTATTCCCTCCCTATCCATAAAAACCTCAAGCTCGTCCCTTTTTCGTCCAACTCCTCCTGCATTCCAATACCCCAACTTAAGGGTATTTCCATTTGGGCAATTTAATTGATTTAAGTTCATAATTTGTGGGTATCATTGTTGAAATAGATTTTCGGAGCGGAATTTCAATTCCCTGGGTCTTGAGGAATTTAGAAAAGTTTTCCATAAAAAGGTCAATTTTCTTTTCCATCATTTCAACCCGCATCACCAGTCCCGGTTCAGAGAGAATTTCTTTTTTTGAATTAGGAGATTGCTTCCTATTTCTGGTTTCAGAGGAGCTGGTTTGGGGGATTATTCTTGGTTTAAAGTTTGCCCTGGCGGCCCGACTGGTAGTTGCCGAGCTGTCCCCTGTCTCTTGAGTGCCCTGAAGGTTCCTTTCAGAGTCTTTTTGGGATTTCCTTTAACTTTGTTAGGCATACTTTTGGGGGCAACAACAGCAGAATTTTTTCTCAGACGATTCAGCCTTTTATGTTTGGCTGATACGTGTGAGGAAGATCGGGGGGAGAGATTGACCCAGTTTGTTTGGAAACTTTGAATGGGTTGTGCCAATTTGCTCCAGAGTTAAGAGGTGGTGCTGTTTGCGGGGAAACCGCCCTCCTCCTGTGAGAGTTAGCGTGATTCTAACTGCTTCACTATATAAAAGTTTGTGTGTTTTTCTTTGCTGGGGAGGGTCTATCCTATCTTATTTCGTTCATGTTGATTTTATTGGTAACTAAGGCGTTTTTGGCTTTTTTGAAAGCAGGGCAACCTCTGTAAGAGCTGACGTGGGTGCCGGAACAGTTTGGGCTTGTTCGCGGTTTATTGCAGTGCATTGACTTGTGGTTGCCGGCGCATTTCATGCACTTAGAGGGATATTGGCAGAAATTTGTGGTGTGTCTAAATCCTTGACAGTTGAAGTATTGTACTGGGTCCTTAGATTTGTATTCCTTTCTACCTCTATCCTTTGACCCTCCAGTAGTTTTAAGGCAAGGATTTTTAAGTGTTCGCCATCCCCCTTCGTACTAGGGCTGGCCTGTTGAAAAATTTTTGAGGTTTCGCAAATACATCGTTTGGAAACCCAACCTGCTCAGTTCTCCAACTATCCAAGCACCTGGAGTAGGATGTAGGTGCCTTATTACAACTCTAAAACCCCTATCAGCTTTTGGTTGCTGCGAAAAGGTTGGAGTACCAGTTTCGCTGAGGATCTGCTTTATAATGTTATAGGCCTCCATATTTTTAGCCTGAAGCCTAATCCCTTCCCCAACTGTCGTTTTCGTACTGTAGCTTGAGACTCCTACCCTATAATTAAATTTTTCCAGTAAGGGAATTAAGTCGGGTGTTTTGTTTATGTAAATTGATGGAATTGTTTTGGAAAACGGAACCATTTGCCAAGGGGAGAGGCCAACATCTTCGTTTAGCTGTGGGGGCTTCTGAGTCGTCTCCATTGGCTCAGTTTCTGTTTCTAAGGAGTTTCTTCTAGAGTGCTCTGCAGCTACCATTTTTGCGGCTAGACTAGAGAATTGTATGGCAATGTTTTCATGAGGAAAATCTGCTCCCAAAAGAGCTGCGTAATTTCTGTGTTTTTTACAGGGAGTTTCATCAAACGGGGCTTCTTCCTTTTCCATACGCCTTTTGCCAGGGGTTTTAGCATCAAACAAGCTACGTCTTACTGTGCTTTTATTGCGTGTTTGAGTGGGGACATTTTGTTTTTTGGCTTGTGGGGTAAAGGGAAAATCAGAGAGGGGGGATCCCTTCCTTTTCTCAGATGGCGGCAGTGTAGTATTATAAGTATTAGTCAAAGTTAATTTTTTTAGAAAGTTTATTAACCTGATTTAGTAAAGCTTGAGTAAGAGTGGCTGGGTCTACCATGGAGCCATTTTTAAAATTTTGGAGCAGCAGAGATGGCTTCCCGTTTTCCCCAGTGTAAGCCTCGCGGGCAGGGAGATTTTTGGTGTGTGGGTGAGAAAGAGGATTGCAAGCAGTGCTCTTCGTTATATTAGTGTGCGAGGGAGCAGTGGATTCTAATTTGGGTGCATCGCCATGGTGTGATGAGCTTGTATTAGTGAGAGAATTTGGAGCAATTAGGGAAAAAAATGTGGGTTTTATTCGCTCAGTTTTTTGTGTATGTTTCGTTTGTGTGTGAGAGAGGAATGGATTCCGTTTTTGTTGCTGTTTGTATTTTGAAACCATGACTTGATGTATTAGTGTTAGTGAGCAGACTTGGAGCAATTTGAGAGAGACTGGTGGGTTTAATTTCATCGCAGTCGTATGGTTGAGCGCAAGCAACTGCAGTTGTTGCGCTTGTGTGTGAGAGAGATGTGGATTCCGTTGTTGGGGCTGATTTTGTTTGTGGGTTTGCAGCTTGGCTTTTGTCGCCACAAATTTCTGTGTTTGTGTTAGTGGGCAAAAAGGAGGAGAGTGAGAGTTAGAGAGAGTGGTGAGTTTTTCCCTTTCGTTTGTGAGCGGATGAGCAGTTTGGGTCCCACCGTTTTTGTCCACTTTTTGTGGACTTGTGTTGGATTTAACTCTCTTGCTTGTAGCATTGGGAGAGCGATCTGTGGGTTCTGTTCTCGGAGTAGAACACGGTGGGGCATTTATAGGGATGCCATTGCCGCCACAATTTAAAGAGAATTTTTCTGAGTTTATGATCATGGTGGGTGTGAGGTTCGAGAGAGCAGTGGAGACTTTTTCGATCTCACCGTAGTATGGGAGTGATTTTCTAGCGGGTTTGTTTTCGCATGTGTTGGTGAGAGAGGGTTTGGATAATGGGGGAGACTGAAAACGTCTTCCCAAGTCAAATTTAGATGATGATTTTCTTTTTGGGGAGCCTAGATTTTCAGCAGCTTTAATTGCCGCTTTGTTTAAGTATTTATTAAGGATAAGATCCTTAGCCGTCGGTGTGAGCGGATCCTTGACATTTTCTTCCAGTGCCATTAGGGTGGCATCGTCGTCTGAATCAATTGGGTCTTGGGAAAGCGCTGATATATTTAGGTATAAGGGGGACAGGATAATTTCAGGGCTAGAGGAAATTGAAACCACTTCATCATCTAAGTGTGAGATTAAGTATTTATTAAGGATAAGATCCTTAGCCGTCGGTGTGAGCGGATCCTTGACATTTTCTTCCAGTGCCATTAGGGTGGCATCGTCGTCTGAATCAATTGGGTCTTGGGAAAGCGCTGATATATTTAGGTATAAGGGGGACAGCATAATTTCAGGGCTAGAAAAGTAAACCACTAACCACGTCATCATCTAAGTGTGAGGATTGGATGCCATTTTTCTTTTTTTTTTGACAAAAAAAACTCTTTTTATGTTTTCTTTTAGTAAATTGAATTCTTTTTATTTTATTTAATTTTTTGGCAGGCTTTGGTTGTCCGGGCTTAATTTTGCGGGATTTAATTGGGCGGGATTTAATTTTGCAGGTTATCATAAAAATTTAAATAAAAACTCATTTGGAATTTTCTTTAAAGATCATTCAATAATTTTATTTAATTCATTTAATTTGGCGGGTTTTGGTTGAGCGGCTTTAATTGTGCAGGTTTTAGTTTTTCGGGTTTAAGTTGTGCGGGATTTAGTTTTGCGGGTTATATAATATCGTTATATAATGCCACTATACCTTGCAAGAGCGCAGTGTTTTTTGGGATCACAAAGTCGTCGTCGCTGTTACTTGTTCCAGCGT